>CM057452.1:1460897500-1463632500 GCA_016271365.2 Neoceratodus forsteri
CTGCTATCTCCCTTCGCAGTTCTCTTAATATCCTTGGGTGTATGTCATCTGGCCCCATCGCTTTGTCCACCTTCAATTTAATGAGCTCCTGCAGGACTCTTTCCCTTGTGTATGGACTATTGTCCACCTCTTCACCCCATTGGCAACTGCTGTGGCCCCTGTCCCTCCACCTCTTCTGTGAATACTGAACAGAAATATTTATTCAGTATTTCTGCCATTTCCATGTCACCCTCCTTGCATTCCCCTCCCTCTCCCTTGAGCCTAGCAACCCCCCCTTGTTTTTCCTCCTCTCACTGATGTACCTGAAGAATGTCTATGTCACCTTTCTTAACTGACTGTGCTAAACCTTCCTCAGTCCGTGCCTTTGCTCTCCTTACTGCCTTTCCCACTTCCATTTGACACTCTAGGTACTCCCCCCCTGTCCTTCTCCCTTTGAGTCTCCTTATATTTCCGGAACCCATTCCTTTTTGCCCTGGCCTTTTCCGCCACCTCTCTCGAAAACCACAGTGGCTTTCTTCTTCTCTTGCCTTTGGATACCAATCTGATGCATTGGTTTGTTACTCCCAGTAAGGCTTCCTTTAGATGCTCCCACTGTTCTTCCATTCCCCCTCCTGCCCCCGCTCTCTCCACAGTTCTTTTGAAACCCCTCCCCATTTCAGCGAAACTGGCATTTTTGAAATCCAAAACCTTTGTCCTAGTATGACTTGAGTGAGTCTCTGTCCCTATGCTGAACCACACAATGTTGTGATCGTTGGATCCCAGTTACCCTTCGATTCAATCCCCGTTGGTCATTATTAGATATAGAATTGCCCTGTCTCTGGTGGGATCAAGCACGAGCTGCCTGAGTCCAGCCTCCCGGAGAGAATCAAGAATGCCTGTGCTTCTGGCTGAAGCAGCTACACTGGTGTTCCAATCCACATCTGGCATATTGATATAAGACCAGTGTACAGTGGCACTATCCCAGGCATGGTAAGCCCTACTCTGGGAGCAGCTGTGATGGCGCGTTGCTTTTGTACCACCTATTGACATCAAACGGAATTCAGCAAATTAGCCCATGATCTATTCCTAAGGAATGAATAGTTGGTCCATCTGTCTGTACCTCCCTTCCAGTTCTAGACTGATATCCCTAGTGGTCCCAAAATAATGGACTCCCATACCCGGCCCCATCATGGGGACTTACCATCCTCAGCTCTTGCCAGACCCTGCGTTAAACATTACGAAACTTCCTAGGCCTTTTCTACCATGCAGCAGTTTAATGAAGGTGCACTTACATATCTGCTGTCTCCCATACTGGTGATGGGAGTGAATCTGCAAGGATCCCAGCAACCTCCTTTGAAGGGTGGACCACCACTACTCCCTAGTTGTCCACTGGGTTTCGATCTTCCCTTTTCTCTCAAAGCAAGACTTCTGGATAGGTCCTTCTCCTTCAGGCTGGCATTCTTGGGGGTTCTTCCACTTCAGGACTGCAGCTGGGTCCCCAGCCTCCAGAGACCTCACTGGAGGGAATCAATGCTACTTGAGCTCAGGGACCCTACCAATGTACCACCATCCCTGAGGCCACAGGTCCCTTTTGCTCAGTTGCAGCCAGAGAGGCTAGACTCTCCCTCTGTTGTTTCCCTTCTCTCCTCTCCTCTCCTCTGGGCACTCAGCTTGCCTCCCCCTCATATAGTGTAAAGGAGAAAAGGCAAGGCTATGAATATTCATGTCCTAAGTTTGCCATGTCTGACTGAGTCATGAAACTCAAAGCACAAACTCCAGACACACTGGTTCCAAGCTGGGACCTATTAGAGTAGGTATCTCTGTTTCAGACTTAACATATTAAGTTCTCTCTAGTAACCTGCCTCAACTTGGATGAAGAGAGAGGCTGGTTACATGACTGTTTTAAATTTTATTTCATGTTTCTTTAGCTAGAAATTAGGTTTTGTTTTGATTTGCAGTTTATGGTTAGAGAGCAGTGTTGCAATGTTGGGACAGTCATGTTTGTCATGTGTCTTTTTTTCATCTGTCTTTCTGTTTTATCTTACTAGCTTACGTTGTGATAGCATTGTGACCTCGACATGTGTTTTGGTTAACGCACCCTATGATGTCAGTAGAGCTGGGGTACGTGCTATAATGATGATGCACCATATAACTGGGTCCTGACCAATTAGGAGCCAGAATTGGTTAGATCCCATTTTATAAGCCAAAACGTTGCACTGTGTGAGGGTACCAGTAGAGCAGTTTGGACAGCACCCTTTTTCAGTGCAGCAGACCCAATAGTGCCATGTAACATTACTATGTCTTTTTGAATTGAAACTAGAAAACATGACCTGCACACTCCTAGAGTCCACAGCTAAAGATCTGTGTCAAAAACGTATATGCCATTACCCTAACTTGACAGAAATCTCTGATTTTTGTCCACAAAACCTCAACACTGAAAATTGTTCTGACTCATGAGTGCAAAACCGGTCTCCAACTCCACCTGTGTAGCAAACAAATCACTCACCTGCAAGGCAATGAAGATCCAGCCAAATGTCTAAGAGGCAGAATGTTGAGAGCAAACAACACAGAGCCTCTCAGTCATCCACAAGACACATCAGTAGAAGTTGAGGGAGAAAAAAATCATTCTGCTACACTGAATTGTCGAGGTAGAATTCCTGTGGCATGGCAGAAATTGAACTCTCTCATTTGCCACAAGAACTGAATCCTCCTTTACAGCAGAACTGAGACAGTAAGGCAGTGATCAATGGTACTTCAGGTTGCCAAGATATCCGGTTGTAGTAAGAACATGATGTCACCACTATCAGCTTTTTGTCAACAGATCATTTGCAACCTTTGTTAGTGCCTGAGTCAGCGCTATGAGTCAATTACACTATATATAAATCAGTAATTTTTCAAGGTACTAGAGGTTTGAGAATTTGAGCTGAAAGAAGTACTTAATGTTCAAATGGACATTCTGTGAACTTGTAAAGGAGTAAATCAGCATACTTTATAGAAGTTACTCAACGTTTTTTATGAAGTCTGTGCAGCTCAACTGTGTAGTTCCAGTTCCTCAGCCCAGGTATCACAGCTTCAAGGTAAACAATTAAGCAGTAACATACAACCAGGGGTTATGTTAATGTTCTAGTGGCATGATGCGCAGCCGAGTGCCATATTGCCCCCAGGGGGTGATTAACTTGAACATTAACATAACCCCTGGGAATACCTTATTGCTATTATTATAATTGAGTTCAGTTTTTCTTGCTATTTTCTAATGACATACAGTATTTATTTTAGTTATTCTTAACCTTTGACATAAAATAGTCCCTACGCTAAAGGTTTACCTGGGGAAAACAAATCAGTTCTTTGGCTGTGAGTCAGGCGTGAGTCTGCTGTAGGGGTGGGTGGGGGGAACTTCATTCTATTCAGCTGTGTTGCGACTCTTTTATTCAAAATTTAAATTCAAAAGTCTGTTTCTTTAGCCCCGCTGATAACGGTACCTCAAAAGGAGTGTCCTGCAAAACAGTTTAGTTCAGTAAATGCTGTATCCTATCATGTAGCACAGTTCAGTCATAAAAACAGGAAAAAGTAACAGTTCAGTGTTTAATTTGACCTTTCTTTCAAACATGGGTAAATGACTCCTGGCACTGTCAGCCTTGCTCTAATGTTTGCCATCAGTTCCAGACATAGAATGCTGCAAATGTAAGTAGGACCTTGATTCTTTAAATCAATACTCAAGTGATCAGGCTCTACAAGTATGTTAATAAGGAGATTAACATAAGGCTCTCAGAATGCTGACAGCCAATCAGATTTCAGCTTTGTTGAGACCCTTATAATAATACATTTTAAAGGCATTCAAATCCACACCTTACTTACAAGTCAGTTCCCCATATACACATAACTATCAGTTCCATACACTATTGCTTTGCACAGACTTAATAAAGAACTTTGAGCAATGCCCTCATCAAATTCTCTACGGATGTCCTCGAGGCCTTCGACAACAATGTACCCACAGGGGCAGTATTTATAGATCTAACTAAGGCTTTCGACCTGGTGGACCGTGCTCTGCTTCTGGCCAAGCTGAAGTGCCTTGGTCTGGATCAGCACTCCCTAGTCTGGGTCATCAATTACCTGACTGACCACTCCCAGCAGGTAAGGTGGAGGGGGTCCTTGTCTGAAAAGTGCTCCATTAAGGAGGGGGTGCCCTAAGGTTCAATCTTGGGCCCTTTACTATTCTCACTATTTGTGAATGACCTCAGTGGTAACTGCAGGGACAGTTCGATCGTCCAATATGCAGATGATGCGGTGCTCTATAGAACTGCATCCAATGTAGCTGTCCTGGCTAGACATCTTCAAGAAGACTTCTGAACACTTGAAATGTGGCTCCAGGCAAATCTGTTACTACTTAACACTTCTAAAACAAAAGCCTTGTTGCTTGGTTCCAGGTCACTCAGCACAGACAGAAGCTCTCTCCTGGCCCTTACCTCCTCATCTGGCACTGGTATTGCGGTGGTAAGCCAACTCAAATACCTTAGCCTGGTACTGGACCAGTGTTTCTCCATGAAACCCCATGTGGATATGGTCATCAAGGCAACCCATCAGAAAATGGGGCTTCTATATAGACTGAGTCCGCAAATGATTCTGGAAACAAGAATAACTATAGCCAACGGCGTCCTCCTCGCCAACCTTACATATGCCACTCCTATCCTGCACTCGATGCCAAAATAGGAGTGCAACAGTATGCAGGCACTATAGAATAAGATCACCCGCTTCACGGCCAAGTCCCACCCCAGAAGGGATCACTGTGATGTGCAAGCCTCCCTTGACTGGCCTTCACTCGACCATCGGCTCCAATACCAACTCCTGTGCCATGCTTTCAAACTACTGCATGACCATCCATCCAAGAGTCTTGCCTGCCTCCTTAAACCTAAAAGGACTGGCAGGGTGCTCAGGACCTCCAGCAGATATTTACTTGGGATACCCAGGGCAAGGACAACTGCTGGTAGCAGATTCTTCACCCACTCTGCACCCCTGCTCTGGAATACGCTCCCTGCTGCTCTACAATCAGCCAGCTCACTGGGCTTCTTCTGCACTGGGCTCTGAGGTCACCTGTTAAATAGTAACAAGTGCACCTGCGCCTGAAAACGAGGCTGGGCAGAACAAGAGTGATGCAGCAACAAGAGCTACTTCTAACTGCTCGGAATTACTCATGCAGAGTTCCACCCCACTCAAGTGCTTCAAACATGTGTCTCTTACTATTCCTTGTAGTGACTGCCCTGTACTAAATTACCCCTTAAATGGTTTAGTCCTTATGTATCTTGTCCTGTCTGACTTAAATTGTCTACCAACTGATGTATTTTCAAATGATCTCTGCTTACTGTATGCACTGTCTTATGCTTATATGCAACTAACTCTGGGTCGCCCCTGAAAAAGGGACCCTTGGGTCCCAGTGGGCTTACCTGGTCAACAAAATTGAATGAATGAATGAATAAATAAATAAATGCTGATTAAATCCTTTACAAGTTCACAGAATGGCAGTTTTTCTCCTCTGCCACCAGCGTCCTCCACTGATATAGAGGAAAAAAGTAAAACACTCTGTAGTGTAGTGCAGTGCAGTGCAGCTGCAGACAAACAAAATGTGTTGATACCAGAAAAGAGGCTGCAGCATACACCAAAGATGCCAACAATATAAGTACTTTATATTAAACGTTACAACATCATACATGAAAACAAGCTAGCCCTGGTACTTCAAGGCACTCTGCCTCTTCCTCAGGGGTGTGGCTCTTGGTGTCTAGTAGTTCTCTTTTTTTTCTGTTGTGTTTTTTTCTCCCTGGCCACCTGTGTCCTCCATTGATAGACCCTGATACCCTGTTTGGGCATCCAGTCTGAGTATCATGGTCAGTGTGTTACCTTTAATCACTGCTTCTAAGAGAAAGAGGTTTCTTTTTAATGTTGTTGGATGTTTGCCTCTTAGGTACAAAGTCTGCTTGGTCTTTATGTATCATACTTGGCAGTATGTTTTCTAGTCGGGTTGCCAATATGCTAGCAAATAACTTATAGTCTTGCTGAAGGACTGAAATTAGTCAGTAGAATTCGCATTGGAGGGGGTCTTTATGTGGTTTTAAAATTGTAGAGATGTTACCATAACTCCAGTTAATGGGTGGGGGAGAGTCCCCAGAAAATTTTTTTTGTAAGGTCAACTTCAGAGGGGAAAGCAGGAGCATCTTGAAGGCCTTATAAAATTCTGATGGACAGCCATCAGGGCCTGGGATTTGTTTTTTAACTTTCTGTTCATGACCCTGCTCTCCAGCCCTCCATCCTTCTCAGGACCTCCAGGCATCTCCCGATCCCCCTGCCTTCCCCAGGCATGACCACCTACCTCCACGG
Source organism: Neoceratodus forsteri (assembly GCA_016271365.2). Lineage (NCBI taxonomy): Eukaryota > Metazoa > Chordata > Ceratodontiformes > Ceratodontidae > Neoceratodus > Neoceratodus forsteri. The sequence goes on from CM057452.1 coordinate 1,460,903,846, forward strand.
AGCCTTGGTTTAACCCCAGGCACAGTTGGAGTAGGAGTGGACACCCACGGACACCTTGTTTTGTCGGATGGTGCTGTACTGGGGGGAGAGACCCAGATCTACCACGGCTGTCATCGCGGAGGTGGTGGGGTTATGTTCTTTTCCCTAACTTTCAGCCCCTAGGACATCACGTGCAATGACATCAAGGCATGCCTGTGTATACTGTGCTTTCATCTGCGTGTCAATGTCCCCCTTCCCTATCCATCTCCAGTTACACAACCACCTGTGGTCACCCAGGTGGCAGTATTGTCACTGAGAATGGAGCTCTCCCTCCCCAGAGGAGGAACGCATCCTTTCAGATGCTCAGTCTTTTTCTGTTCTGGCTGGCCCTCAATGACCCAAGCTTGTTCCTGAGCTTGGGTCACCACTATCATGAGCGACAGTGCTAATGCTGCATCAAGTTTTTTGTTTTGGTAATGGCTGTAAACATTTCTGCGGCTGCTGTAGGGTGTTGGAGAGCCACCTGTTGCTGCTCAGACAAGGTCGGTAGTGTAACTTTGTAAAAAAAAAAGTGGGATAACTTCTCCCCTTTGGTTCTGTTCCGTGCGTACGCAGTGTGGTGTAGAAGGTACAAAATCCTGATAAAGATTTCTGCCATGCAGGAATGGTGATGACCAGTTATGGGATGGGCTAATTTGGTGATTGTAGATAGTTTTTTGTTGTTGCCTAAGCTTATAGGCCCCATAGTGACATTGTTTGACATAGAGTAACGCCTGTTCAGTTTTATAGTTTAACATTTTCTGTATTTGTGTTTTAACTTGTTGAATTTATGGCTGCACAGAGGAATCTCTCTGCATGTGGGTGGCCTGTAAAAACTTAAAAGTATCTTCCAGTTCCTGGTGTTTTTAGTCTCTGCTTCTTTTTCTAGGAGGCATAACTTATTATCTCACCGCTAAGGCCTACTTTCAGGGTGTCCCATACCATGGCCTGTGATATTCCCTGTGTAGTGTTTTCCCTGAGAAGAATCAATATCCCAGTGTTAAGTAATTCCACACATTTAAGGTCCCTAAGTAGAAAGGCATTAAACCGCTGTTGCCTCCATCTGGAGCCAGCTGGAGCTCTATGAATATAGGAGCGTGGTCTGATAACGTGACTAGGCAAGAGCTGCTTGGTTAACCCATCTTGTATGTTCTGAGCTCATCAGGAAATAATCTAATCATGAATAGTCTGAGTGGGCTCCCAAGAAGAAAGGTACATTCGAGATGGGGGGTTATCTGTCTCCTTCGGATGGGAGTTTAGCTGTCTCCAATGGATACTGGTTGAGCATGTACCCTCCAAACCTCACTTTCCCTGAGTGAAACATCCAGTGGAAAACATGAAGATGCTAACATTTGGTCAGGGCTACATGATACTGATAAAGATACTTATTTCTCCTTTTTTGGCCAAGTTCATACTGCTTCTGCTACAAAAGATCTTGGGAACGCAGCATACAGGATGTCCCTTTGAAATTGGCAAAGCAGGAGAAAAATCTGCCCTGCATTATGCAGAGTTGCCATTTTATAATTAAGCTGCCCTCCGACCCGTGTCTTCTGTAATAGAATCTTCAACACTGCTGGTAGACTTGCTTCAGATCTGCGTAAACATTTGTTGTCTAAAAATGAGGAACATTTGGCATTTGTTAAAGTCAGCCTTGGTGTCTTTGTTGGCTCCACTGGTTCTCTAAAACATTGTTTTGATATTGATGATGATGATGGTGAGCTATTTATTTATTGAGATTTTTGGAGAGTACCTTTGAGTAGACATGCTTGTTTACAAAGGTTCCACATCAGTGTCAGAGTTACAAAGAAACAATACAGATACACATAAGCAATTTCAGGGAATGTAACCAAGGCAAGCACAATGCATACAGAATTGTGCAATCAGCCAAATTATTGAGTTAATACAGTCACAAAAATAATTCAGTAGCAACAGAGTCGATAACTGACATGTGAACACCAGGTAAGGTACAGATTTGGAAAATTAACAGTTACAGTTGCACTGAACTGCTAAAGATGACTGTAGAGATCTCTTGAACTGGTAAACTCAGGGAGATTTAACAAGGTTTCAAGCAATTCATTTAACCAGCCAGGAGTCCTGACATCAAAGGAGCACTTTCCAAGTTGAGTTCTACGGAAAGGCAGTTCCAGGGCATTCCTATTCATGCCCCTGGTGTTGTATTGGTTGGTAGCAGCTTGTTACAGCGATATGTGTGTGTGTGTGGGGGGGTGTTAGGCCCAATAGCACCTTTTTGTCTAGCAGACAGGTTTGTAACTTTATTCTGCTAGGTAGGGAGAAACATAGACTAACAGAGAAACATAGACTTTGACGGCAGATAAGGACCGCTTGGCCCACCTAGTCTGCCCATTTCCCTACCAACTGGATAAGCTGCAGATTTTAGTTAACCAATAGCCTATTTCTTCCTACCCCTCCACCAAGAATTGCTTTATGTCTGTCCCATGCATTTTTGAATTCCCCCACTGTTTTTGACCCCAATATGTTAGAGTGTATAGGGTACAGCTATGGTATGCTTATCTGCCCCTAGCACAAAGTGACAAGGCTTATCACAGAACCACTTTATCCCTGTTTAGCACAGTGTCGCAAGCAGCTGCATAGACAGGGAGGCCATAGTCGACTACAGACAGGATGGAGTTAGCCAGTATGAGGCATCTGGCATCGGCAGTGAGGTTGATCCAATTTTGATACAGGGCTCCCAACCTTCCTTTTACCACAGACATCAGGTTGTCTTCATGGGAAGCGAATGATAAGAGTATCGTCCAGAATTACCCTGAGGTGTTTAAAGGTTTTCACCTGTTCAAGTTTTTGTCCCATGTCATTAAGGATGACATTGGGGGGGTAGTTTAGGACCAGTTTGATGTGATAGACCCAGTTTGTTATGGACCCAAAGCTGCACTGGAGGGCAGAGCTTAAGTTACCAAGGTCAGAGTTTTTGGTATAGATAACAGCATCAACAGCATATAGAAGTACATTTGCTGACTGACAGGCATCAGACAGGTGGCTAATGAATGGGCCAAATAGGAGGAGGCCCAGTATGGAACCCTGAGGCATGCCAGTGTGTTCTTTCCCTCGCTGTGTGTGATTTGAGAGATAGCTCTGAAAGCAGGCTACTTTGTCCAGAGACAAACCAAAGCCTGGGATTTTGCTGAGTAGGAGCTTATGGTTGACCAGGTTAAAGGCCTTTTGTCAGGTCAATATACAGTAGATAGTTCCAAGCATGTTTCCATTTTCAAGGGCCTCATAAATGTAGTCAGAGTATTCTATCCGTGCTGTATTGGTGCTATGTTGTTTCTGCAGCCCATGCTGTTGAACACACTGGATTTCATATTTTCTGAGGTACGAGACAAGCTGGTTAGACACAGTTCTCTCCAGAGGTTCAGTTAATTTCTTTTTAGTGGAAGTCTAAAACATCCAGGAGTCGAAATCTGGAAGTCATTTCAATTTTTTGGAAGTCACAATACTTCCAGAATCCCACCTTTGGAAGTCAATATTCTAGAAAGGGCAAATTTATGGATGTTAATGTAATATATTAGTTGTATAATACAGTTTCTTTCAGAAAAATCCATCATTCCTGACTTCCAAACCTGCAATTTTGGAAGTCATATAATTTTTGGTTTTATATCTGGACGTCAATGACTTCCTCCCGCTTTGATTTTGAAGTTTTTGCCTTATTTTTGGAAGTCAAATACTCCCAAAATGGAGCTAACTGAAGCCCTGGTTCTCTCTAAGGTCTTAGACAAGGGGAGAGAACAGAAATTGGCCTGTAGTTGGCAAGGTTACAATGGTCACCGCTTTCAAATACTGGTATAACCAGTATGGATTTCCATTTCTCAGGGAACTGGGAGTAACGCAAGGAAAAGTTGAAAATTTTAGAAACTTGATAGGAGAGTTCCTCAATAACTAGGACAAGTAGCTTCATATCAAATGACTATCCCCCAACCTTGGTTTTGCCGGGCACCTTTCTGATAAATTTAGAAGTATCTAACTGAGATAGGCTTAAAGTGAATTTCCAACATTTTGTTGATGGCTTTTGGGCATAGCCTGTTACCTAAAGGCTGCCAGTGTAAGTCCTCTGAGGCAGAAACAATTTTTTTTTATTAGTCCTTTTGGGAAGGGAAGGGATTGTAAATAGGGCCAAGCCCAATGGCCGGCAGATTCCTTCCAATTCGGTACCCTCAGCCCGCCCCTGCACTCAGACATTTTGTGACGGTTGACCAGGGAGGGTGCAGGGAGTACTTCATCGAAGTCTATGGGCTCAGTTTCAAAACATTTTTTTAATTAATAAAGCAATCTCTGGTGTATATGAAAGCCACTGCTCAACTAACAGACCCTCCATGAGTTGAGTGGTGGCTTTCATATATACAAGAGATTGCCTTGTAACTTAAGTTTTGAAAACGAGCTCCATAGACTTCAGTGGGGTGTACTACCATGCTCTCCCTGGTTAGACATCACAAAATGTCTGAGTGCAGGGGTGTGGCCAGCGGACCGGGAAGTTGAAGGGATTGGCTGTCCCTCGGGCTCGGCCCAATTTGCTATCCCTTCCCTCCCCAAAAGGACTAATAAAATAAAATAAACTTCTGCCTCAGAGGACATAGTCTGTCTTAAGGCAAAAATGGGCTATAAAGCCTAGTACTACAACTTGGAAATTCACTTTAAAATAGAGTTATGGGTAACCTGGCTTAGGGTCCAGCAGTTGGTTGACTTCAGGATCAAGTATGTGCAGGAGGCTGGACAGGCTCTGTGGGGATGATGGAGATTATGTTAGTAAAGGTTACATTGAATTTATTAGCAGTCTCTTTAGGATCAAGGACCTTACTCCCATCAAGCATGAGCTTTTGGGGGGGCATTCTTTTGTCTCTTACCAAGGAGTTCCGAGACATTCTCCTGGAATCCCTTATCATTGCTCCAATTCTGGGTTTGCTGGGCCTTGCAGCAGTTGGATTTGGCCAGTTTAATCCTACTACTGCATTTATTACAGGCTTTCCTGTACTTCTGTAGGTGGACTGGGGACCAAGATTCCCTGGCCAGAGACCACAGATTGTCCCTCTCACTCATGAGGGCTTGGAGTTCAGGGGTGATCCACCCAGATGGTGTACCTCTCAAATTACATTCTTTGATGAGTGCATATTTGTTGCAAGCTTTTGTGAACTCCATAGTAAAAACATTTGAGGGCCAAATCAATATCAGGAAAGGCATCCAGGAAGCTCCAGTCTGTGTGGGCCATGTGAGATTTGGTCTCTGGCACCTTCTTTTTGTTTAGAACCTGGCTGATAGCAGGAGCAGCATTTCAGCAGAACCATAGGGATTGCAAGACCATTTTAAGACAGCCCCCCTCCACTGCAGGGGGACAGATAAGAGACAGATTAGACTAGTAGCAATGTTTAAAATAGTATTCTGTCCAGCAGAAAAATAAATGCAAGTCAGGCAAGATAGGTTAAAAAATGAACAAGACACCACACGCCACGCTGGTGACCGGGTTCGGTAGCGAGCCTGGGTTGTCAGGGGTCGGCAGGGGAGGTAGAAGATTTAGCATCCAGAGGATGGCTCTCCTCTCCCAGGAGGGAGGGGGGTCTAGACTCAGTGCTTGACTGTCTTCTGGCGGAGGCCAGGGGTACAGCAAGCATTGTAGTAGACGGGGATGAGGAGCGGTGATGCCGGCAGTGATGCCTTGGCATAGGGTGCATGCCACTCCTCCAGTTAAGCAGAGGAAAAATGCCTGCAGGTGCTGAGGAGACGGTGTGCCAGAGCATACCTCTGATATGCCCTTGCCTGCCTGACTACCCCTGATCTGATAAAATTTAGAATTTCGGGGTGCTTGCCGCCCCACCTCGACCCCGCACGGGGGGATAAGCCACAGCTCCATGGGGACTGAGGGTAAGTATCAGGTAAGCAAGAGAGGCAGGAGGATGACTCCTTGGCGCTCCCAATGGGTCGGCACCCACGGGACATAGGCGTAGATAAATAATAATTAAAAATATATATATATATATATATGAACAAAACAATGTATAATCTATTTGGTTAGAAAAAATAAGGTAGCCAGACAAGATAATGGTCCAGTAAAATAACCAGCAGAAAATTTAGGCATTCTTCATGATAGTCAAGCTGATTTAGTAAATCAGTACTGCAGCAGGTAGGCATTGGTAAATGGCAAACTAGATAAGTGGCAGGCTGACAGCATAGTGCAGTAAGCTGAACAAAAAGAGCCAGTGTAACTGTAAGCCATTTTATTAAATGAATTACAAGGGAGCAGAAGACTGTAGATTATGATCTACACATGTGTATTTGTGACCCCCCTCCCTCCAACAGCTCCAGAGTTGAACAGTCTGCCAGTCTGCTGTCTCATCCACTCCCTAGCTGGTGCAGTTTCTTTCACCTCTCACCCCTTCTCCCGAATCACCACAACTCATTTGTGACTTAGAGAGCAGTTCTGACCTCAGCTTGGTCACCTATGGTGCGTAAAAAGACCTGAAGTTCTCTTATGTCACAAGCAACAAAAGACTCAGCCAGTTGAGTCTGATGGTTGGGCTGGCAGGGCACACTCTCTGAGCCTGGGCTCACTTGCACTCAGTTTGTCTCTCACTGATCTATACCTGCATGTTGAGAGGACCATAATTGTAGGGTCGCAACAGGATCTCCAAATCCAACCTGCTCTGCTGCCTGGTGCTAAGCATATGCAGCTCTCCTCCTGGCTCAGCATGCAAATCCCACTGCCCTGAGGACTCCAGCCTCCAATCCAGTACACAACCACCGATTGAAAATGTGCCAGCTCAACTTGCTTTGTAGTGGAAGGGGGATATTGCTGAAGGGACCAGTTGGTGCCAGGCAGAGGAGGTTACTGAAAAAACAATCAAGCACGCACCATCACATTGAAGGTGACGGTGTGCACACAGCTCACATGCCTGTATTCACTGTTCAGGACAGCAGTCCTTTGTATGCAGTATATCACCTCCACACACAGAGGTGCAAAAGTTTTGTGATTTTTACCCAATTCATGCACATTTATGCATGAATGGGAACACTGCAAGGGTCATAAACACAGTGTGGGGGTCACAAATGCAACCTCTAGTGACCCCTAAATGATGCCTCTGATCCTAGTGCCCCCTAAATGATGCCTCTGACTGGTAGTAAACTGGGGGGGGGGCTAGGCATTGTACCAGTGAGTGGTCACTAAGGGTATCTAGCAAAACATTAACTTATTTTTTTATATGCAGTTTATGCTCCTTTATCGCTCCTAGCTGCCCCTTCAGACTGACCCCCCAGCCCTGTCACCCCAGTATCACCAGGACTTACCTTCCAGAGTTCTGCCCAGTCGCTGGGTGCATAGCCTGTGGAGGGTTGGTCATCACCCGCAGTTAGAAGTTTTTTTCTCCTTTTTTCTCCCATCCCTGTTGCTGGGGCGCACACGCCAGATGTGAGTACCTTGAGGTGTGTGCATGTCCGTGGATGTCCTGCAGCACCCTCCCTTCTTTGGCATCCATCAGTCTCGCACTACCCATGGGCTTAAACTTGGGGGCAGTCGTTCAGTGGGAGCACCAGTCCTCCCTCCCTGGGAGAGGAGAGCAGTTTGGACACTCGATCCTTTCCCTCCCCAGCCAACATGCAGTGGCCCATTCGCACCGTGAACACGGGTTGCTGATGTGGCAGAAGGTAAGGCACAGATGCCTCAACCCTTTACGCCACTGGGCTGGCTAAATGTTGATTTCTTTAACCCTGTTTGAGTAAGTTATCTGAACCCAGTCAATTAGTATCATGGTGGCCATTTTATAATTGTGTAAGCCCCCCCCTTTCCTGTCTAGGTGTATTTGAAAAAGATGAAAAAGCTTGTGGGGAAGGGGGAGGGCATGTTACAGCCAAAAATAGAGTCCACATACCTGGGCAGCCTGGCTTACCAGACCTGATAGAACCGGGGTGCCCTTGGACCTTCAGGGTGCAGAGCTGGTACACTGGAGGGATAAAGAATACTGACCTTCACCTGCCTGGCCTTGCCAACTTCACCCAGAAGCCTTTGTAGACTTTCTTCACCGGGCAGGCCTCTTGATATCTTCCTCGAGGGGTTTCAGGTTCCTGCTCCTCTGGATGCCACCCTGGAACACACTGGGAACATGGCTGTGGAGGCAAACTTCTTTTAGCAGCAAACAGTTCCTCCAACAAATGAGGCAAGTACCAAAATTACAGAAAACAGGGGATCTCATTTAATAAACAGTCAATTATAACCATGGCCCCGATTTTTTTTCGGCACTTTGGAGCAAAGTTCTGCGGCAGGGTTCCCATTTGCCGCAGAACTTCTGCGGCACTAGACACCTATTTCTGCGGCACACTTTTTACCTTAATTTTTATACATTTGTTTTGTTTTTCACTGTAATATTTATATTTTTTGTATTTTTTTATTCACCCATTAATTATGTAGCCAGACCATGGAAATTATTTTCTTTTTATTTAAAAAAAATCTTTACCCAGCAACTGGATACAGCCTCAGACAGTCAGCGAGGTTTGTGTCTGTCAATGTTTTTATATATAAAATATATATATATATATATATATATATATATATATGGAATGCTTTGCCATCCTGTGCAGCCACCTACAGGTAAGTACCTGAGCTCCTCACTCTTCTTTTTTAATTAATTAAGTAATGTATGTATTTAATACATCATTTTCTTAGTGCTAGGGATGGAACTTGGGATTCATTGCTGAGCCTGTAACTAAGACCCGTTAGTTCTGGAACATGAGCTGAGTGTGAGGCAGGACTCAGAACGCTGAGTGAATCTTTTATTGTAATTTTTCACCATAGGGACACTGACTCATGCACAATGTACAGTTACAGTATATTATAAATGAGATAGTCAGGTTTATGTACCTTCAAAGTTAATGATGACTTCAGAAAAATAATCAAACATTTCAAAGATCACAATCTTTTCTGAGCAAGTTCTTTTGTGATGATAGTGCTAGTGATTATTCAGCCACTAATAAAGTATTTTCAGAAACTGTGTGTGTGTGTTTTCTTTGTTTTGTTTTACTTGTACAGTGAGAAGATGCTATTAAAAATGACAATTGCACTATACACCATCTTCACATCTCTTCAGGCAATGAATGGGACATGCATGCCACATAATAAATAACAGAAAATAATGGATATTAAGTGTGTGTTATGGATTTTTTTCACACAGCTGAGGTGTGCAATGACCCATGAACCTCTTGAGCGAATCCATAACATCATACTTATCTAACCTTTATTTTTTATAATTGCTGGTGTGGAGGTTTACACTGTATTTCTAGCAGCTTGAAAGCAAAATATTTTTTTTTGCTAGAGTGCAGTTTTATTTTTAAGGACTTGAACTTGATATGCATTTTTGACACACTGGTAATCCGGTTGATATTTATGGTCACCAGTAATTATATATTTATAATTAATAATGCATTTCCTAGAACACAACAAACACACACACAGACACACACACACATATGATAAACAGTTTATTGTGTTCATACATCTTTTTATGTATATAAACCTATGTTTAATATACAAGGGTTGTCACATTGGTCCGTGTAGAGACAGACAGATATAGGATACTTAGATAGATAAATAGGTAGGTAGGTAACTAGATAGATAGATAGATAGATAGATACTGTCGACAGATAGATATGTAGATGGACAGACAGGAGCATTTTATTAAACAAATGTAAAAGGGATGTCACCCAGAGGCTAGGAGAGGAAATGCTTGTTTGTATGTATTTTATCAATGAATTTATTGTTCGACCAACAGTTTTCACAAATTACAAACATAAACAGACTAACAAAAAAGCAATACCAAACGTTTTTACAAATCATAAATATAAACAGACTAAAAACAAACCAATACCAAAGCTTATCAGTGAGCATCAATTAGTTAATGAACCTAGTTAATTTCTAAATTAATGTTAAACAAAAATAATCTTCAGTAGATCTCATTCAAGTATATTAAAATGTCATATTTTTAGTAATCTTATTGGACATTTGAATAACTAGTTATCACTCCTGATTAAGAATTTATTTACATAAAAACAAGGACTCGCTTGGCATAAAAATTAAGTTACAGAAAAGGAAAAAAGATTAAATTGTTACATCTTGTTTACACTTAATTGTGCACTGTCAGAGCTCAATTTCATACAAAATACTCTCAGGTTGTACCTAAAAGAATCCAAACCTCTTTCCATTATCTTGGATAAATCTCCACTATTTTAAACTACAGCCCTTCCCCCAGAAAAAACACCAGCACATCTACTGAGTTCTTTCAGTGCCTCGAGCTGAATTCTGAAGCAAACTGAACTGCTAGACTACTCTAAACTGAATGCCAGACATGTGTTTCAATGCCCGGAGCACAGTATTGATGTATTTATTTATTTACTGTATGGGGCTGTGACCGCTACATGGGACCAGGCACACATCAAGAATTAATATGGCTATCATATTCAGATCACTTTGCGGCTATGTCTTTATACCCTTAAAGATCAACTGCAAAGCCGTCAAAGTTTCTATTACTTTTCTTTTCACAGGTACTGTCAGTGTAATAAAACTAACTAATAAAAATCACATCTCAGTGTGTTTTACTTTGTAAATCATGGTGTTTTATACCCTGTGCCACTCAGTTTTTATTTTTTCTCCATAACCCAGGGTTCTTACAGCACATGACATCATTCATGGAGTGACGTCTGAGCTGCTCAGTGTGAGCATTTATTAAATTTGAAGCTTGTGCTGCTCTAAGCTTTCACACAGGAACTCTGGGATGACAGGAGCAGCTGTTTTTTTTTTCTTCACTATAATTTTTGTCAATGACAAACTTTACCAGTTAGTGAAAAAAATTACAGATTGAAAAACGCAGCTGAACAGTAACTCCACCTGTAATAGCTGTAAGTGCGAGATTTAAACATTTTAATGCTTGACTGTTTGCTTGTAACCGTGAGATGAATGTGAACTTTACTGAACCTATTTGATCGCATTTGCTCTTTTTTGAGTCCGTGTTGTAGTGTTTTAAAATCTCTTCCGCTTTGCTCCTTTTTTGTTTTGCATCCCAGTACTGACCAGTCTTATTTTATTTTGAAAAATAAAAAAACATACAGCCAGAGAAGTGGGGATTTAATATTTAGTGGTTTTCATTTGGATACCTTCGCACATAAGATTTTTTACCGATGTATGTTATGTGTGTGTTGAGCAGAGGCAGATGCGTGATGTTGCCTACATTTGGAAGCACCGTGTTCAATTCCCACTCAGATAAAATTGCGATTTCGGGTGTGTATTAAATCAACATAGTGCAGCAATCTTGATATCTTGTGGGTTGAAAAATTGGGCACTGCAGCAGGCAGGGGAAGAAGAAGAAAAATTATTATGAGTAAGTAGGGAGGTAAAGAAATAAAAGTATTTTATTTAGTTTTTGTTAACTGGGTAGGTGCACAAGCCATAAAATGAAACAGAGACGCTGTGTCTTTTAGCTCAGGGGCATGCTATGGACAGGCACCTACACTGCACCCTTAGTTCAGCTGTAAATGCCAATGCCAGTAATCTACCTCACACCTACACAGCTGCCAATATTACTCATAGAAGGATAAGGTCAAGTGTAGGGTGGCAAGTAATGCTGCCATAGGTTTTACTTTCCGGGTCTTCTTTCAGTCCGCAACATCACAGTGACATCCCCCCATCACAAACACACATGCACACCATGAAAATCAAAAAACTTTTAATGTTCATTTGTCTTTAGGCATGGATTGGGTTCAATTTTGACAATGTTGCTCAATGTGGAACGCGCTAAGCATAAAAGTGCAACTGACATGAAAAGGGTGCAGCACTGTCACCTAAAGTGAGGTCAGATTCATTGCCATAGGTCATAATTCTTTGTGTGTGTATATAGATGAAACAAACACAAGGACACATGCAGTGGCATGGGATTTTGATGAGATAGTGGGAAAACCAGTAGGACAAACGGCAGTCGGCAGGATCGTGTCAACAGCATGCTGGGTCCTCGAATTTGCTGCCTGCTGCAACGTCTGGTTTTCTGACCCACAAGATATATAGATTGCTGCCCTAGGTTGATGTAATACACAACACAAATCGCAATTTTATCTTTGTGGGATTTAAGAGAGATGACATGCTGCCTGCTGTATGTAACACTGCACACCTGCCTGCCCCCCCAACAAAAAAAAAATACACACATAATGTGCATCACTGCAGCATGTTCATTTCTCGGTGAGATTTTGTTAAGTGAAAACGAAATCTAACGGGAGAAAACAATTATTGATCTTCCCCTCTGTTCATTCAGTAATCATTTACTGACTAGCAAAAAAAATGTACAGAGGGGTTCAATAATTGGGGCGACTGCTCCAAAAAGGTGCTGTGTGTATGAGTATGAGCCCATCATGTAATCAGCATGAGGACACACGCAGTAGCATGGGATTTTGATCAGATGGCAGGAAAACTGGTAGGACAAACAAATGGCAGTCAGCAGGATCATGTCAACAGCATGCTGGGTCCTCGCATTTGTTACCTGCTGCAATGTCTAATTTTCCAACCCACAAGATATCAGGATTGCTGGCTGCACTATATTGATTTAATACACATTCTAAATAGCTATTTTATCTGAGCGGGAATTGAACAAGGGCTTCCAAATGTAGGCAACATCACACAAGTACCTCTCCCCAACACACACATAACGTACATTTAAAAAATGTTATGTGCGAAGGTAACCAAACGAAAACCACTAAATATGAAATCCCCACTTATTTTGATATGAACATTCACCTTGCAGAAGCAAAAAAAAATGAGGGTGAGCTTCAATATCAGAGCCTCAGAGACCCTGAAACAAAGAAAAGGAGGACTCTAGACTCATGTGCAAGCTTCAAATCTGATCAATGTCAAGGCTGAGAGTTCAGACGCCACTCCATGAATGACGCCATGTACCGTCAGAACTCTGGGTTATGAAGAAAAATAAAACTGAGTGGCACAGTGAGATCCAGTTTTAAAACCCACTGAGGTATAAAATACTGTGATTTACAAAGTAACACACACAGACAGGTGATTTTTATTAGTTATTTTTATTACACTGCCTGGCAGGGAGAGACAATTTGATGGGGAGTTCAGTGGTCAGCTGTAACTTCTGCGGTGATCAGGCACTAATTCCACGATCTGCCTCGAATTCCCAAGGATGACAGCAATTTCTGCGGGTGGCTGCAAATTCCGCGGCTAATTCTGCGGTCAGCCACGGCCGCGGAATCGTGGAAAAGTCGGGGGCTTGATTATAACAGGAACAGCCACTCCATGGAGCAGTAACACAGTGGCAGGTTGCTCAGGACCGTGTGGTCACATCCAAAGCTCCAAAGTCACTCTGAACCGAACTAGGTCACATCAGAAACTAATAGGTGCTTAGGACCAAAAAGGTCACTCTAGACACTTTCACAGCACTCTGGACCGAGGGGTCCCATTGGAGCAATGAATTCAGGCAGCCACCCTAAAATCTGGGCAGCCAGTAGTCCAAACACAGGCAGCAAAATCAAGGCCGAATCAGGCCTTTAAAAGCAAGCAGCAGTTCTTGACTTCTCTTCAATGAGGAGCACAGACCTCCAGAGGATGGCTGACCCAGCTATGGACCCCCTCACTATCCACTCCTCTTCATTGAGACTCACAAGGTACACATTCCTTGAGGGATGACTGCCCGACCCATAGCCACCCTATGGCATGCTTCTCCTTTTTGGACACAGAGCCCAGAACTAATCCATCCAGGCACAAGTGTGTGCGAGGACCAGGGGCTGTTTACTCCCCCTACCAGGACCCCCCTCACCTCATGTCTCTGATTCCAACTGGCAGCCTTCAACTCTGTCCCTCTAGGAGACTACTTTGTATAGTTTAGTTTATTTATAAAGCAATCTTTTTCAATTGTGACTCAAGGCACTGTACAAGTGAGCAAATTCATTAAAAACAGATTAAAACACGTAAACAATATTGGCTAAAATAATGATCTATTCAGGTTAATCAACTGGAAGGAAAAGCTTCCCTAAATAGGAATGTCTTCAGCTCCCTTCTGAAGGCATGTACTGATGGGACCTCTCTAAGAAAACAAGAAAATGAATTCCACAGGGTTGGCACCACAAACAAAAATGCCTGGGCACCTGATGATTTCAAATGTACCCTGGGAATCACCAAGAGGCCCTCATCATGACTAGAGGGAACAGAGTGGACAGTAGGGCTGTAGAATGTCTTGTAGGTAGCTGGGCCTCAGTTTGTGTAGGGCCTTGTAGGTCAGCAAGCTGACCTTGAAGGTGTTCCGCCACTTAAGGAGCACAGGTACCATGTGACATGACCTTGAAAGGCCCATTAATAACCTGGCTGCGGCATTCTATACCAGCTGCGGGCAGCAGAGATCAGCCCCCGATAGCCCCAGGTAAAGGGCATTGCAGTAGTTAAGCCGTGACATAACAAAGGCATGGACCAGTGTTGGCAGATCACCCAGGGAGATCAGGTGTTTAATCCTGGTGATGTTTCTGAGATGGTAAAATGCACTCTGGACCATGGCTGACACCTGAGATTTAAGCATCAGGCCACAGTCCAGCGCAACACCAAGCCAAGATTCCTCACCTTGACAGAGGTGAGCAACTGGGAGTCCCCGAGCCTAAGCCCGGAAACTTGACCAGATTGCACACCAACTCCCTGGTGACCACCACTAGTACTTCCATCTTATCTGTATTTAACCTCAAACAATTGACCCTCATCCAGTTTTGATCTCAGCAAGGCACTGACTCAGCCTCGAGACTGCATCCTGCTGTTCAGGTGCAAAAGACAAGTATAGCTGAGTATCATCAGCATACCAGTGGAAACTCAGCCCATACCATCTTACAATTTCCCCTAGTGGTAGCATATACACCACAAACAACATGGGGCCAAAATGGAGCCCTGCGGGACCCCACCTGGCAGAAGCAGTGGTGCAGAGGAAAAAAATTACTAGCACCACCCTCTGCATCCTGCCAATGAGAAAAGAGTGGAATCAGCTGAGGACTGTACCAGTCAGTCCACAACAAACCCGCAGGCACTCCATCAGCACCTCATGGTCCACTGTGTCAAATGCAGCTGAGCGATCAAGGAATATAAGAATAGAACACTTTCCTCGATCTCTTGCCACCAGGAGATCATTAAGCACCCCAATCGGGACAGTCTCAGTACTGTGCCTTTTCCTGAAACCCGACAGGAGAGGATCATAGATGTCATGAGTTGACAAATAAGCCTCCAGTTGAAGAGCCACCACCTTCTGAATAACCTTTCCCACAAATGGAAGGTTAGAGACAGGTCTGTAGTTGGCTAGGCAGTCTGGGTCTAGTGATGTTTTTTTTCAAGAGTGGTCTCACCACCGCGTCCTTCAGGGGCTCAGGAAAGACCTCTCTCACTAAAGAGCACCAGACTATCCCAGCCAGGACTGGGCCAGTGGAATCAACACATTCTACAAGAAGGTGTATTGGACCCAGATCCAAACTACAGTGGATGGGCCTTAACCTCTGGATGACCTTCACGACATCCACGACAGTCAAATGGTCAAAGTCAGACCAGACAGATGGAATGCCTGCGACCCCTGACTTGCCACTGCATGCCCCAGTGGAGGGTGTCAACTGGATCCCTGATCTGATGGAGGCAATCTTATCAGCAAAAAACAGAACAAACTCATCACACTTAACTTGTGAAAAGGCTCCCATGGACTGAAGACAGGCCGGGTTACACAACTTTGAAGTTTGGCCCCAAAGCATAGGACTCCACTGAAACTGCAGTCGCCACTTCTGTTTTTATGACTGCTGCACTTAAAAACCAAAACTCAGCTGCATGGCTGAGCAAGCAAATGCCCCATTCCGACCCTCCCTCCCTGAGCTCCCTCACAAATCTCTCGATCTTACTTCAAGAGGGCTCTTGCAGTAGGTAATAACCTTGAGGACTGTGCCCCTTGGCGTCAGGACCACACAGAAACTTTAGCTAGCAGTGTCTAATGGGGGACTGCCCACCCAATGTCATGTGGCCGACATCAGCGTGACCCTATATAGTGGGCAGTCCCCATGCCTGCCTTCCAGTTCTTTCCCGCCATTGACCTATTCACGTTGGACCTCATGGAGATTGTACACTGCATTTCAACCACTTTTTGGATGAGTATCTGCTTTTTTCTTGAAATTTATCAGTGTTTTGTAGTATTTGTGCATGTTGTTGTTCTCTGACGTCGAGCTCAAAAATAGGTGGGCTTTGTGCGGCGCACAGCTCCCGCACAAAGATTCCCTTACTCTCTGCCTCTTCTGCTTAGGCCCAGAGCACAAGGTTTAGGATTGTGAGGCCCGTTCCCCTTCAACCTGGCCACACGGAAGTGATGCCAGCAGGCCCTTGAGGCTCACTTACTAAAACAAAGAATGGCCTCTATGGAGAAAGAGCTTCAAAAACTCTGCAGCGCTTCATCCTTGCTTCCCAAATCAAGGCATAAGAAGAAGGAAAAGGAGAAACACTGGGACCAGGACAGGTCCCCTTCTCTCCCATGGCCTCCCTTAGGCCCCTCAGGTGAACGGGGGTCCTCTTTTCAGCTGGCTGGAGTTCAAACCTGACCCTCAGCTTGCCTTCTTAGGTTTACTCTGTGTACATGGGATGACCTTTTAACCACCCAAGACCTTCGGGAGCAACCACCCCATTCAGAAATTTTGCTTGAATGGGGAAGTCTAACTGGGTGTGCATGATAGCATGCACTTGGCTGCGTGTTCAGTTAAAACCACACTACCTCAATCATGGTCTAGTCTATTTGTCTGATTAAAATTACCTTATCCTAAACCTTTATAGTTGTTTTTCTTTTAATATTCTGGTACAACTTATATATACCAATAGTTACAAGTACGCTTTACCCCTGTATTGTAAGTCAACAACTTTATAAGTAAAAATATTTAACCGAAAAGAAATACCAGGAAATGTCATATTGTCTTAATTCTTTACTTGAAAAGTGGTATACATAATTAACATCATTTGGATCAGCAGTGTAAGCAAACAATCTATCTTTAACTGGAGAGGAAGTCTCTCCTACTTTTAGATACAATCATATAAAAAAAGTAAAAATAAAATAAACATAAAATGCAAGTATCATCCCTCTCTGCTCATAATCAGAGATAATAGCAAGTTATAAACATGCAGTGCCATACCTTGATGTCTCAAATGAAGTCCTAGGCAGAAGGGCGTGCTGTCACAGCTCCTTCCTCTCTTCTGCCCTCCTTTAGCTAAATGAGTCTAAATTTATATGTTTTTCGGCTGTACTTCGTGTTATACTTCTGGCAGAAGTATGCCCCGTGACCATGACACATTTCTTGTAGAAGTGTGTTAATCATGCAAGGTGGCAACAAAAATATCTTATTTTAAAAGTGGAATGTCATCTTAGATTCTTGCTTTACTGGAACATTGTTTTGTAAGCTCTGTTTTTTGCTACTGAGGAAACTGTGGTTTAGCTAGCATTCTGTCTAGCACTTCCTCAGATAAAATCTCCTCATTTTATAGTTAATTTCAAACAAGACATGCAGATATATTTTTCCTTTTAAAACTGTAAACTGTTAATATCACAAAAAGCTATAATCATTCTTGTTTTAAATGTATCTTCAAACTGTTTATAAAGTAAACTCAATAATAATATCTTGAAGTATGTTCTTTTTCATTTCCTCAAACACATTTCCCCATTCTACAGCTAGTTTTAAAACAAGACATTTTCTTTAACCTGTAAAATGATAATGTTACAACCAAATATTGCAAAGAAGATATAATCATTTTTGATTTCAATGTATCTTTTAACTATTTTACAGTAGGACACACAATTTATTGGCTAAACAGAATTATGCTTGGTAATAAGGATGTATTTAATTCAGTTTAGGGAAAAGCAGAAGTAAAGCATTTTTCAATTGTCATTATTTAATTTAGAGAAAAGTCAATAAGTCAGATCTATTTGTTGATTTGCCTCTGGGAAATAGCGGGTTCTTGCTCCATCATGTCCTCTAGTTCTAGGAAAAGTTTCTTCTTTGGGATATTTGGATCAGGCAGTCCAAATAGGGACTCAAGGAGATTACAGGTTCTGCTTCTTTGAAATATTTGGATCAGGCAGTCCAAATAGGGACTCGATGGGATTGCAGGTTCTGCACTTTCTCTTGGAAGTCAGCCACCACGGCCCTGCCTGCCCCACCTCAGGAGCAGTCCTCTGGTCCCCAGCCGCCACTAGTCAAGGTGACTGCGGGCACCTTGGCTTCATCTGAGGTCTCTTCCGTGCTTAGGCCCCTGTCCACCAGCGTGTTTACAGCGTCAGGCGGGGCTGATAAGTCACTCATCAGTACCCCAATGAACGCCTGGCCCAGGCTATGCTGTTGGTCTACAGAGACTCTGGGACCCGCCCGGCTTTGGTCAATAAGTTGGGCGTCGGTTGATCCAATGTCTGCCCAACCACTACAGCCGATAAGTTGGGCATCAGTTCGGCTGACTTCCGCCCGACCAATCTGGTGTTGGGGTCTGGCAAGTGCCCCGACGATACCCAGTTGCCAGACTTATCTCAGCCCTCCATGGTGGGTTCCTCCCACCAGGCCTCCCCCTTCTTCCTGTTAGAAGAGGTCCCTGCGCTCTTCCCAGACTGGAGAGGAGTGGGGAACAGGGGGCTTCCGTCAGGTTGCACCTTTCCAAACTCACCTCTGGATTTGACTTTGGAGGTCCCTCAAAACCCTCAGGTGTTCCTGCCGCCGGTTTTCCCGGTGGAAACTCTAAGGCCAATGCCACGTCTGCTACCTGGGTTCTTCCAGGTCCTTCAGGCTCAGGTTTTGGCGCACCACAGGGCCTCCGGTCAGGGCTACCAGAGCCACTGTCCAGCCCATCGTCAGGCTACCCACGGGCGGGTCCTCCGTCTGGGTACCCTACGTTGGGCCCTCCATCGGGTTACCTGATGCCTCATTTCCTGATTAACAACCCACTGGGCTATCCCCCATCAGGGTTTCAGACACCAGGGTATACACCAGCTTACTCTCCACCCGGGTACCTGTCCCCTTCTTTTCAGACACCAGGTTACCCTACATCAGGGTTTCCTATGGGCTACTCGCTGGGCCTACCAGCCATCCCTGCCTCAGGCTCCTCCTCAGACCCCTACGGACTTTAAGGCTATCCTCCAATCCTGGTGGTCTGAGACTAAGGCCTAGCCTGTTTTGGAGTTGGGCAGCCATCATCTTCCTCAAGAGATTCCCAGGAGGAGCTGGCCCGGTGGCGCTGAGGGTTGAGGCACTTGATGCTACACCGGCGACCCAGGTTCGGGAACAAGCCAGGGTCGTCGGAGGCCAGTGGGGAGGGGAGGGAGAGGATGTGAGCATGCTGCCGACTGGCAGCGCTCCGCCTCAGGAGGAGTTCTTCAGCTCTCTTGGAGGTTGGCAGCCCCCTGGTGGAGGCTGGAGGAACAGTGCCACTCTGAGAAGCGCCGACACTAGGTCAATGGGGAGGGTGGAAGAGACCTGGCACTGGAGCTGAGGTGCACGTGTGCCTCCACGAGCATGCGCCACTGTTTCTGGGGGTCTTGGGTATCAGGCTTATGGGAGTAACACAGTAGAAAAAGGGGGCCAATGAGGATGATGCCTCCAGACCGACTCTGAGGATCTGCCAGGGCACGTATGGTGCCACAAGTCCCCGAAGGACTCCGAGTTCGGTAGGCTTGGCAGACAATGAAGCCGACCCACCACAGGAGGATAAAGAAAGTTGAAAAAAAAAATTTCCCAGGAGCCTGGGGTCCAACCATCTAGGCCGGCTCGCACCCCTCTGTGGCCTCCGATGCTGGGCCCTCAGAAGGAGCCAGCGTCAGGCCAGATGCAGGAGAGACTGCCTCCTGAACCTCGGGAACTGGTATGACCCGATGTCCGTTTCTCTGATTTGGACCTGGACTCTGTCTCCTCATCTTTGGTGGTGTCAGGGTTTGAGACTCCTCTGATTGGAGAGCCTCAGCCTAAGGAGTCCTGAAATCCCTGCCTGAGGACCCCTGTTTCACGGACCTGCTTAACAAAATTGCAGAAGTCTATGACTGGAAATCTGATGCCCAGGACTCAAAATGCCAACAGCTGGTTGAGCACCAGGACATGCAGCAACTCCTATCCTTACCCCCCCAGTTGGTACAGCATGAGGACCTGGCATCCACCATCTGGATGATGTCCTCATCTATACCAGCGGTAGCCAAGAAGGCCGACCAGGGGAAAGACCGCCTCAGTGTCCACCCTAAGACGGACACTGTGGTCATTGCTGCAGCCCATAATCGTCCCTTTAAGCTAAGGCACATGAGTACTTCTCCTCCTGACAAGGAGTGGAGGCAGCTGGACCAGTTTGTGAGGAAATTTTATTCCTCATCAACATTGGCCATGCGGACCCTGAACTATGTAGCCCACATGTTGATCTACCAGAAATCCCTGTTTACTCAGCTGGAACCGGCCATTAAAGGCACTCCCAGACTCTGAGTCAAAAGCCATTCTGGCAGACTATACTAAGTCTGCCAAAGTGGCTTGCAGACACTCTCTCAGAGCCACCTATGATACGGTGGACTCCTTGGCCAGGGGTGCTGCTATGGCAGTTAGCCTTCGGAGATTCTCATGGTTGCAGGGGTCAGGCCTGGCACAGGATATACAAGCAGTCATCCTGGATGCTCCCTTCAGGGGTTCAGTCCTCTTCGGCGGTGATGCCCAAGACATCATCACCAGCTTGCAGGATAAAGGTAAGGCCCTTAGGTCGGTCCATACCATGTACTGACCCAAGTGTCAGGCCAAAAAGCCTTTTCATTATCAGACGAAGCGGCAAATGAAACAGCAGCAGATGGCCAGACATCAGCCCAAACATCAGGCTCCATCAGCAACGGCTGCCCCTCCTGCAAAGGCTCAGAGCCTCAGGCGCTGCTGTCCCTGACCCCCCCTCACTTGACTCTCAGTTCACCCCCTTTCTCCATGTCCATCGGAGGAGCAGGTGGGTGGAAGGTTCACCAGTCATCTGCCAGGGTGGCAGGCAGTAATCACCAACTCGTGGGTCCTTCAGTTGATAGGACAAGGCCACACTCTGGAGTTTCTGAGCAAACCTCTAGACAGGTCGCCAGTAGTTTCCCACTATCCAAAGGCACACATTCCTCTGCTAAAAGAGGAAATCAAGGCTCTGTTACAAAAAGAAGCAATAGAGCCGTTCTGTCCAACCAGCAATTCAAGGGGTATTACTCCTTCCTGGCCCCCAAAAAGATGGGAGACTTGCGTCTCATTTTGGTCCTCAGTGCTTTAAACCTGTACATAGAGTACAAGAGGTCTCGAATGCAGAACCTTCCAGGTCTGCTGCTCCTTCTGCACAAGGGACAATGGCTTTTCGCTTTGGATATGCAGGATGCTTACCTGCATATCCCAATCTTTCAGGCCTATCGCCGCTACCTTTGTTTTGCCTTTCAAGGAGAACATTACCAATTCAAGGCCCTCCACTTCAGCCTGTCCTCAGCACCCTGGGTTTTTACTAAGTGCCTGGCAGTAGTGGCAGCAGCCCTGAGGTATCAGGGCCACTGTGTGTTTCCCTACCTCGACGACTGGCTTCTGTCAGCCCCATTGAAGGAGAAACTGGACCTCTCCCTCTCGGCTACCTTGGAGCTCTTTACACAGGTTGGGATCACTGTGAACCTTACAAAATCCTAACTCGCTCCTTCACAGCACCTCCAATTTATTGGAGCAGTGATGGACACAGTATAGGGTATGGCTTTCTTCCCCTTGGACAGGGCAGAAACCTTCCAGAGGCAGGCCCATTCGGTAGCCTCCAGCAGAAAGGTCTCAGCCAAGTCGATCCTCCGACTGCTGAGCCTTATGGCAGTGACCATCTCCACTGTTCCTTTAGCCAGGCTCCATATGCGAATTTCACAGTGGACACTCAGGGCACAGTGGGATCAGAGGGTGGATGACCTAGACTAGTTGGTCATGGTCTCTGATTCGATGCAGCAGGATTTCTTATGGTGACAGGATTTCACCAATCTCACCAAGGGGGGGTCCCCTTCCAGTCCCCCTCCTCCCACCCAGACTCTGACCACAGACGCATCAGGGATGGGTTGGGGCACTCACTTGGGGGATCACAAAACTCAAGGTCTGTGGTCCCAGTCAGAGCTTTCTCTGCACAAAAACGTGTTGGAGATGAGAGTGGTGCTGTATGCCCTTCAGACTTTCCAGCACCTGTTTCACCAGGGCACACTGTTAGTCCAGTCAGACAATATGTTTGTAGCAAGTTTGTAGCAAGGAGGCACTCGCTCATATCCCCTTTGCAGGGAGGCGATGGGGGTGTGGAACTGGGCAGTTCTGCATCGGATTCACCTCATGGCAGTTCACGTTCCAGGCATGCAAAACATCCTAGCGGACAGTCTCAGCCACACCAGAGTAAGCACCCACGAGTGGGAGCTCAAGCAAGAGGTGGTTGACTGCATTTTTGACCTATGGGGTCAGCTGGACCTGGATCTGTTCGCCTCCCCATACAACGCAAAACTACCCAAGTTTTGCTCGCTCACTCCCAGGCATGGTGTTTTTTGGTGAGATACTTTGGCGGAGTTAGGCTATACCCTCAGCTGTGACTGATGGACCACTTTTCTATCTCCTTATTTCCTAGCTACTAAAACTTCTGTTGCGCAACAGTTAACGCTTTTACTTTGCTTTTCTTCTTCACCCCCCTACCCTAGGTTGACCACCTAGCATAACTCTTTACTATCCCTACTAAACTTCATACTAGTTCTCTCTTTTCATTCTTTTTCCATTTCCATCCATTCAGTCCCTGGAATGATGCCAAACACCTGGAGAGGTGTTGTGTAAAGTACGTAAGTGCATTTTGTTTACTAAAAGCATGAAGGCTATTTTAAATAGGAATACATACAGTTAATAAAGCCTTTTTAAATACAAAGGATTCAAAGCCATATAAAATAATAATAATTTCATGATTAGTACAGTTATAAAAAATCCTTAAGGTATTTTAATAAATTCACACTATAAACCTGTTACTGTATGAGGCTGAACAAAAGAATGTGGTATGCTTTATAAAAATGCTTAGTCACTGTGGATCAGAGATATAAGAGAGTCAATATCTGTGGAGATATACACGGTACCTTTAACTGAACCAGGAAGTCTCCTGGAAAAAAAAACAACTTGGTTTTGAAACATGTTCAGATATGAAACATGTCCAGACATTAACTAGAAAGAGCTTAGTCAGGTGACCCCACCAAAAGATTTAAACCTGTAACCCCCCTACAAATGGGGGTTCCCGAAATGTCTTCCTCGAGCTTGCCTAAATGCTCACTGCCAGGCTGGTGTCCTGCATTTTAGCAGTTTAAATGCGATTGCCAGAGAGTGCCTGTATAGCCTCTGTGTACTGTCTCTTTAAGAGCTGCCTGGATTGCAGTCATAAGTAATCTGAGAGGGAGCTCTGTTGAAAGATGTAACTGTTTGCTGAAAATCATTTAGAGTGATAATGATAATGTAGTTTGTCTAACCTGCCTTCTTTGCAGCAAGGACTGTTTTGTTTATCTCCACTATCTTGGTCCTGGACTGCGAATTGGACCAATCAGTACTGGTGGGACCTAAAATGGAGCCAGACTACAGGAGCTGTCTGGAGTCAAAATCTGTAGGAATTGTAGTTTTGGGCTTTTTGCACCTGAAGGGGGAGCCTTTGTTGTGACTGACAGGAGGATCAGCCAACCGAACCTTTTGGATCTTGGGGAATTTCCTAGGCTGCTGCAGCTAGTTTCAGTTTTGAGCTGAGAAGTGAAGAAGTAACAGCTCAAGTGATTTTGAGCAGCAGTTCTGTGTAGTTTTGCATGGGAGAACTGTGAAAGGGCTGAGTTTTGGCCTGCCTGTCTGCCTGCTGTCCATGAGAGGGAAAATAGAGTTTATTCGGACTGAATCTGAGTTGTGAGGACTATTTAAGCCATTGGACTATGACCAGACTTTAACCTGAAGAAGACCGAAGATTTGCTGAATGCGATCGGCCTATCAGGATTTCCAGCTGCTTTTGAATCCCCTGTTTGTACAGAGACTTTGCGATCGTGACCAGAGAGCAGTTTGCCTGGTACAGTAGAATTTCCTTACATGTAAATGTGCTGTGTATTGAAAGTGGGTCGTGATTTGGTTCCCCGCTGTGTGAATTGTGTTCTGCTTGCTAGAAGCTTTATCCAGCCTAATCAGAGTGAATCCATGTTCATCTCTGTTCGGCCTGGGCCATGCCACGCTGGCCCTGCCAGACTACCCCACTGCACAGAGAAAGTCACCGATGAGAGACCTGCCTAGGGATCAGCCCCCTGCTCCACTCTTGAACAGGAACGACGCCTCAGCGAATCGTGTGGGCCCTGCTTCTCCTGGCACTCCAGATTAACCACCTGCTGTCCCGATTTTCGTCCAGCCTGTGTCCAGTCTTGGGTATCATGAGTAATAATCAGGGTAGCTCCCTGCAACAACAGCCTAATCTAAAAGTGTGTCATCTGATTGTCTTGTTTTCTTTTCACGAACTGAGCCCTCCGGGTCCAGGTTACAAATAGTGTGTGTTGTGCATGTTGTTTTCTTCCATCACAGGGCCCCAACCAGCTGCAACGTTCCTGGCTAGCCCACCATTCTCCATCTGGGTACCCAGAGTGTGTGACTATTTATGGATCCTGAAGTGCATGCATAACTGTTTCATTGACAGAGCCTTTAAGCAAATTAACCTGATTACACCCCTCCCTTGTTCAAGCCCCTTAAAAAAATCTGATCTAACTCTTTTTTTGCATTTACCCTGACTGTGGTTCCAGTTTGTGCAAAAGTACTGTACTGCTGTTATTTGCTGTGTATAATCTTGTTTTACATGGGGTCCCCAGGGCCGGGCCAGAGGAAAGCCCTGGTGGTAAGTGCAAACTGTGGGTACTTGTGTGGTGTATCAAGGGTATTGTGAAAGTGATTATTGTGTATTGTTCCGGCCACTAGTAAGGAAAGAGGGGGGTTACAGTGTCCCGGAGGGCTGTGCCCAGGTTAGCTTGAACACTACCAACCCTGACCTCTGGGTGGAGGCACCTGTTTCAGAACTCAGGCCCCTTAACCTGCTACTAGCTATCTAGTGGATGTTTTAGATATTTCATGCTCCATTTTTTTCTGAATTCATAAGCATTTCATTGACTCTATCCTATGTGCCTCTTTCATTCTGAATCTTGTTTGAAAAATAAATTAAAAGTAAGATAAGTTACCTAAAACAGGATGTTTAACTTTAGAGTTGCACATTAGGTTATTAAGAATAAGCATAAATAATCTTTTTAGCAGCCCATAGAGTCTGTAAGATTGTTATTTGGTTATTTTTAAAAAATTATTTTCTGTCCACTGTATGTATTTCAGATCCCCCACCATATAGAAAAATTATTTTTGGATTAGAACCAACTTAAATAAATTGATAAATGAATAAATTAATAAAAGGGGACTCGAGAGAATAAAATAGAAATACATGTAGTGGGAGAAGCTGATAAGGTGATTTATATACTTTTTTGTTGCACAAATATGTATGTTTATATACTGTATGTATTACTTGAATGCACAGAGATTCCTTTAGTATAAATATATTTTTGTATTGCTTGGCATGTTTTTTGATGGGACAAGATCTGTTGGATATGTATGTCCCTTGTTCATGATTTGCCTTGTTGAATTGTCTCATCATGATGGTGTTACTACCTACTTTGTGTATTTAAACACCTTGTAAGAATAGTCCTGCCATACCCCCTTGAAGGCGTGAGCCGAAGCGCAGGGGTCTTGGATCTGTCTCTGTTTGGAATAAACGAGCATTACTAACATCCCACTTCCAAGTGCTCATTTCATCTGTATTTCATGTAACTTTTGAGGCTTGCACCTCACAGAGTGAGCACCTGCTCGTGCAGTCTGCGCGGTTTTCACCTTTGTTCTTTACTAGCCAAGCAGGCAGGGGTATTAGCCCTTGGGATAGTGCCACCTAGGGGTTACAAACCTTTTCACTGAGTTCAGTTCAGTCCAGTGGGGCTCAGCTCTGAGAGAGAAGAGAGGATCTACTGTTTGTGCAGACAAGCTGTTGAATGCAGATAAGAATGGTGTTAGGAGCTCTAAGAGCCAGGACTGTATTATGTGAGAAACTACTGATGTAAAGTAGTGATTTTCTTTGCAATTTTTTTGTTTTTATTTATTATTTTCTAACTTTTGAAAAATAAATATCACACCATGGTGTGTTTTAAACCTGTAAGCCTTGTCTGAAGTTTATTCCCACATGTTGTGACAGACGCACTGTCTTTATTGGACAGGGAGGTTTTTGTACACCTTCCCTCCCTTTCCGGTCCTGCAGAGGGTGCTACTCAAGCTTCAAGTGGAAGGGGCTCACACGGTTCTGATCGCCCCATTCTGGCCTCTCCCGGTTTGGTTTCCACTTCTTCAGCAGCTGGTAGTGGAGCCTCCGGTTCCCCTGACCCTCTGTCACGATCTCCTGACTCGGGAGAGGGGCACTCTGGTCCATCAGAGCTGAAATCCCTTCGCCTTCATGCATGGCACCTCAGGACATAGCTACTTCACAATTTGGAGGGCACAGGTCCTGGTAGAGCCTAGAAAGCCTTCTACAAGAACTATCTGTGCTATGAAATGGAAGCATTTCTCCATTTGGGCCTCCTCTAAGGGTTGGGACCCCTTTTCGTGTCCAGTTCTTCATGTTATGGAGTATCTCCTGCACCTCTATGACCTAGGCCTGAGCTACTCGTCTCTGAAGGTACACCTGTCGGCTGTTTCTGCCTATCACATTCTGGTGGAGGGCAAAGCAGTGGCTCAATTGGAGCTTTCCAAAACCTTCCTCAAAGGAATCCTCCATCTAAAACCCTCAGTGCGCAGCCCTGTGCCACCTTGGGACCTTCATTTTGCTTTGGAAAAATTGACTCTGACACCTTTTGAACTGGCTGGTTCCTGCAATATGTGCTACTTGTCCTGCAAAGTGCTCTTTTTAGTGGCAGTCACTTCTGCTTGAAGGATTCCCGAGCTTCAGGCCCTGGTTTGTAAGGGGCTTTATTTAATTTTTTATTTAATTTTTCATAAAGACCGGGTGGCTCTTCATACCAACCCTCAGTTCTTACCAAAAGTGGTTTAAGAGTTTATGTTGAACCAGTCGATTCAACTTCCGTTGTATTACCTTGGGCATTCTAACGGGGGGGGGGGAGCGATTCTTCATACATTGGATGTTTATAGAATCCTATGTTATTACACTAACAGGACAAAGTCTGTCCAAAAAATTGGACCAACATTTTGTTTCTTTTGTACCCAAAAGAGAAGGTGCTTCAGTTTCCAAACAATGTTTATCCAAATGGTTGGCAAACTGTATTGTTTTTTGTTTACAGAAATATGTAAAACCCTGCCGGGGGAGGTTAAGGGGCATTCTACCAGAACCATGGCTGTGCCTCTACTGCTTGTTTCAGGAATGTGTCAGCCGCTGACATCTGTGCCACAACAACTTGGAGTTCTGTCCATACTTTCACAAAGCATTACAGTCTGGACATTGCCGCTATGCGCAGGGCAGGCTTTGGCCTAGCTGTTTTTCTGGGTCTCCTGTCCTGATTTATCTGTCTTTAGCAGATTCATTCCTGCCTCCTGTGTTTCAGTTTTTCTTCTGGATCACACTGCTTGGGACTCAGTCCTCAAGGTTATTACCTACTGCCCTCTCGAAGTAAGATACTTACCTAACAGTAGATCTTCGAGAGAGGCTCTTGCAGTAGGTAACCTTTTTCTCTCCCTCCATCCCCCAAATGTTTCCTTTTTTTGCTGCTGTTTCTTTATGAACTCATTCTGGGCTCCAGGAGCCTCATTTCCATTCTTCTGTCACTCCTCTTTGGAGGTCTCTGGCAGAAGAACTGGAAGGTGACCGGGGGGGACCGCCCACTATATAGGGTCACGCTGACACCGGCCACATGACGTTGGGTGGGCGGTCCCCCGTCAGACACTGCTAGCTAAAGTTTCCGTGTTGTCCTGATGCCAGGGGCGCAGTCCTCAAGGTTATTACCTACTGCAAGAGCCTCTCTCGAAGATCTACTGTTACGGTAAATTCTTGCATAACTACTTTTTTTCCTCAGCACTCCCTTTTATACCCTCTGCTTTCTTTCGCGCTCAAAATCTAAAGTCCAATCATGGACCAGTTCTACGATGCCAAAACACACTCTTCTCCCACCGATGCCCTATAGGACTTGTAGTCCCAGTTCAACTATTTACAACTGTGCCCCCAGAATGCCGGCCCCATAATGCCAGCTGGCACTGAAAATACTCTTACTAAAAGGAGCAACTGCTCCTTTAAATTTCACCCAGCCGTCGGCTGCACATGTGCAGTGTGCACGGGTCTGCCATTTTATTTACAATGTATTATTTATTTAAACAATGTGTGGAGCAGTCCCGAGTCCAGTCACCCTAAAACAGGACGTGAGACCACCACCATGCCCTGGAGGCACAGACAACAATCCCGCTGTTCGGCCCAAACTTGAATAGGCAGAGACAGCAGAGATGCAGCAGCCACAGCCGCAGCCTCAAGCTGCACCCTGGGGGCTGCAAGGTGCAACTCCCACCTGGAGCCACAGAACAAACAGCATCGCGGGGGAGACCGGAACTGTGTCATGGAGGTAAGCCCACTTTGGGGGGCATACAATTGGTTCTGGTGTTCTCACTAACCATTTGAGAGAGATAGACTGGCAATCTTGTCCTTGTGACCTGTGCTGGACTTATCAGTCCAGCTGATGTTGAAATCACCAGTGACTATGTATTCCTAGTTCTGGTTGAACTGCTTGAAATAGTCAGTGAGGGACCCAATGCCTGATTGTTGTTTACCAGGTGAGATACAGGAAGATGAGACATCTGTGCCCTCACCCCAGCAGAAGTTCAATAGCTAGATATTCAGAGTCCCTAATCAGTTCTTTGACAATATGGATGCTTGCAGGTCAGCCTTATGATAGATAAGGTGGGCCCCCTGTCATGCTTGCCTGGTATGTCCTCTCTGAAGATGTTAAAACCTGGTACTGAGATAACAGAGCCAGGTATTTTCCAGTAAGGACTGTAATATCTGGCTACACTAATGCAACCAATGTTTCAAACTGAGCAAATTTAGTGTAACCCCCTCTTCGGGGGGGGGGCTTTCCTGGACTGTCTCTTCCATCCTCCTGAGGTCCCTGGAGCTCTGCAGGTCATGCTGCCAGTTCCATCCCATTTGGCCAAGTGTGTGGTGATGGGAGAGAGTATGACAGCATGGTAGCACCCACTAGGAGCGGAGAAACAACGGCGTATGCAGGTGGGGCAAGGCAACATGAGTGGCTGCCAAAAGGGTGACAGTGCTGTTCGGCAGACCGACAGTACAAGAGCGAAAAGGGCAGCTGCACCACTACGGTGATGCCCCAATCTTCACATCCACAACAGGCAACCCCAAAACACCAAGCCAGCTGTGAAGCGAGCGTCGGAAGCGAGCAGCACGGAAGGGAGCTGCCTGAAGACACCCACCCACCAGGGCAAAGGGCACACACATGGACAACCACCTGGCACAGCACAAGAACTGATGCAGATCCCCCAACAGCACACACCATATGGACCACAGCGGCACATACTGTGGAGTCGCTCCCTTGACCCGCATGCCTTTTCACTGCCACTGCCACCACGGTGGGTGGCTCTGCATATGCCCCCGTCAAGGCCCCACCTGACGAGTATTCCTGACCCCATGCCCTCCTCCCACCTCAGATGCTGCCACCTGGGGCTGGCTGCCTGCCCCTGTCACCCTTGTCTCTGGGCCCTTGGTGCTGCACCACGGTCAGCTCGCACTGTGCCTGTTGCCCGGCCAATGCCACTCTTGTCCATGGGCCCCTTGTCCCGCTTGCACTTCTACATGCGCCCATTTGGTTCGCCCTCCTGAATGCACTCTCGTAGCAAGTCGCCATTCCTGGCCCCTCACCCTTCCTGTACTCTGCCTCCCGTACTCTCCCATTGGGGACTCGTGCAAACGACGTTGCCCGTATCACATAAATCCCAGCAGCACAGATGTCCTCAGTGCCTCCAGCACTTTTCAAGTTTGGCCGCTGCAGCTGCGATTCTTCACTCCTGGTCCCCCATTCCTGGCAGAGGATACTGAGAACAGCAATAGAATAGCTCATCAATTCAGTGTTTCAGCACCACAAAACTGCCATGCCGCTTTGGGCGGTAGCACAAGTTGCAAAGGGGGCTCCACCCAAATGCTCCCACTCTTGTCCCTGCCAACAAATCTGCCACACTGCCCGCCGCATCCACAGCCCCCCCCAGATTGACCAGACAGTCCAGGAAGGCTGTTGCAGACATCATGAGGCCAGCACACAGGCAGTGGGGCAGGAAAATTTAGAGCACAAGGCTCCATCAACTCCCTTAACCCCACCAGCCAGCCACTCAGAGGATTAGAAAGCCCTAGCAACCACAGCAAGGGATCATGGGGGATGATGCACTAAGGTCCTTTCCAAATGGACTGGTGGGCTTAAGGAGCTAATTGGAGGACAGGGCAGAAGCACTGATGGACAGCACTGCATGTCCAGAGGACACTGAATTGTAGAAAGAAGTTTCTGGGCTCTCAGGGAGCTTGTTGTAGTCTGAGAGGGACACTGAAGAATTCAGACCTGCTGCAGGTGAAACTAAGTGAGAGGCCTAGCCAGGGCAATGATCTTGTGAACCATTTCCAGGGTTCATTCAGTAACTTCACTGTGAGACTTATCCAGGTGTAACCCCTAGGTGGCGCTATCCCAAGGGCTACTACCCCTTCTTGCTTGGGTAGTTGCAGGTTAAGGGGCCTCGGTTCTGATACGGGTGCCTCCACCTGGAGGTCAGGGTTGGTGGTGGTCAAGTTAACCTTGGCACAGCCCTCTAGGACACTGTAACCCCCTTTTCTCCTTCTAGTGGCCTGAACAGTACACACTAATCACTTTCACAATGACCCCTATTCATCAGGCAATTACCCACACTGTTTGCATTTACCACCAGGGCTGGTTCCTCTAGTTTGACCCTGGGAACCCCCTGTAAAACAAGGTTAAGCACAGCAAATAACAACAGTACAATACTCTTGGCACACACTGGAACCACAGTCAGGTCAAATGCAAACAAAGTTAAATCTGATTTATTCAAGGGACTTGAACAAGGGAGGGGCGTAATCAGGTTGATTTGCTTAAAAGCTATATCAATCAGACAGTTATGTATGCAGTTCAGAGTCCCTACACACACACACTCTGGGTACCCAGGTAGGAAAATGGTGGGCCAGCCAGGAACATTGCAGCTGGTTGGGGCCCTGTGATGGAAGAAAGCAACATGCACAACACACACTATTTGTAATCTGGAACCGAAGGGCTCAGTTCATGAAAGAAAAGGCAACAAGACAATCAGATGACAACACTTTTAGATTTAGCTGTTGTTGCAGGGCACTATCCTGTTGTTTACTCATGATACCCAATACTGGACGCAGGCAGGATGAAATCGAGACTGCAGGCTGTTGAGCTGGAGTGCCCGGAGAAGCAGGGCCCACACGAATCACCAAGGTGTCGTTCCTGTTCAAGGCGTTGAGCAGGGGGCTGATCCCCAGGCCGGTCTCTCGTCGATGACTTTCTCTGCATAGCAGGTATTCTGGCTGGGCCAATGTAGCAGGGCCCATACGGATTCAGTCCGTGGAGCTGGATACAGCCTCCAGCAAGCAAAACACAGTTCAGACACACAGTGGGGGACCAAATCATGACCCACTATAAGCACACAGCACATTCACATGTAAGGAAATTCCACTGTACCAGGCAAATGGCTCTCCAGTCGCAATTACAGAGTCTCTGCACAATCCAGGAGTTCAGAGGTAGCTGGAAGTCCTGACAGGCCGATCGCATTCAGCAAATCTTCGGTCTTCTTCAGGTTAAAGCCTGGTCACACTTCAGTGGCTTAATTCGCTCTCCAAGTTCGGATTCAGTCCGAAAAAAACACAAGTTCCCTCTCAGGAACAGCTGGCAGGCATGCAGGCCAAACTCAGGCCTTTCCACAGTTCTCCCATGCAAATTCACTATGGATTGCTGCTCAAACTATCTCGAGTTGTTACTTCTCCAATTCCCAACTCAGATCTAACTGAAACTGCAGCAGTGTGGGACTTTTTCCAAGATCCAAAAGGTTTGGTTGGCTGATCTGTCTGTCAGTCACAACAAGGGCTCTCCCTCCAGGTTATTTTAGGCGCCAAAAGCCCAAAACTACAATTCCTACAAGTTTTGGCCCCACCAAGCCCCTGTAGGCAGGTTCCATTTTAGAGTCCCAAATGTACTGATTGGCCCATTCTGCAGTCCAGGACCAAGATGATGGAAACAAACAGAACTGTCCAAACTGCAAAGGAGGCAGGTTAGAACAAACTGCAATATTATTACTACTCTAACAAATGATCAGCAAACAAGTACAGAGCTCCCTCTCAGATTAATTATGACTGCAAGCCAGGCAGCTCTTAAAGAGACAGTATACAGAGGCTATACAGGCACTCTCTGGCAATCACATTTAAACTGCTAAAATGCAGGACATCAGCCTGGCAGTGAGCATTTAGGCAAGCTCAAGGAAGACTTTTCAGGAATCCCCATTTGTAGGGGGGTTACACATGGCTTATGTTGTTCAGAGACTGTGCCAGATGAGCCCCTGTGGGAAGAAATTGCTGAGAGCGGAGTCTGTGGGCCATTGCTGCATATCAAAGCTGCTGTGTTCTACCAAGCGGAGACAGAGACCTGCATCCTTTGCAGGTTGCTCTGAAGCCAGGTAAGGGGCCTGCTAGCCCTAATCTAGTGGGGTGGATCGGGGAACAGGGAGCCACAGGGCACGTGCCCCGAGTACGTGGGCACTCTTGATCTGGAGGGGAGTTGGACTATGGAAGTTGCTCCTGGGGTCTGGGCTCCTTGGGAACTGGGAAGCAGCTGTGTAGTACTCCTGTGACTGAGCTAGGAGGGCTGTATCCTGAGAGGTGTGAGCGAGAAGGGCTGTGCTGCTGATGAACGTCAGCATGAGTCAGAAGTGTTTCATCCCCAGGTCACTGGGGTCTGTTTTTGATTGCTGCCTGACCTGCTACTATGTGCTGTTCTCTGCCTCAACTGAACTGCTGCATCCATGGGTCACATGAGTGCTGGCATTGCTGACTGGGGTAGATTACCATTACTGCCTTTGGATTACAGTTGTGTTTCAAACATCTTCGTGTTGGAATGTAAAGTTCTTTAGATACATAGACATTGCCGGCAGAAAAGGGCCTATGGCCCACCCAGTCTGCCCATTTGATCTTGTAAGTTCACTTTATGTTTTCCTAGAAGTCTGTTACCCCATACCGCTGACCTCCAGAATTCCCTTATGTCTATCCCATGCATTCTTAAATCCTGTGATTGTTTCAGCCCCCACTGCTTCCTCTGGCAGGGTGTTCTACTTGTCCACCACCCATTCTGTGAAGAAATTCTTCCTCACATTTCCTCTGAATCACCCTCCCTCCAACCTCATCCCATGGCCTCTAGTCCTGGAACAACTCTTTCACTAAAAAATAGTGTATTCCTGCACCCTGTTCCTCCCTGTAAGATACTTGTATGTCTCTGTCATATCCCCTCTCTCCCTCCTCTCCTCCAGGGAGTACATATTCAAGTCCTTCAACCTGTTCTCATAGGACTTGTGATGCAATCCATGTAGCATCTTTGTTGTCCTCCTCTGAACCTTCTCTACCCTATGTCCTTATGTAGGTAAGGTCTCCAGAACTGTACTTTGTACTCCAGGTGGGGCCTCACTAGTGTCTTGTATAGTGGAATTATGACCTCCCTTTTCTGCTGGTGATGCCCCTGCCTATGCATCCCAGCATCTTATTTGCTTTACCTGCTGCCTTGTCGCACTGTTTCCCTACCTTGAGGTCATCAGAGATGGTAACCCCAAGATCCCTTTCCTGCTTGGTGCATGCTATATCCTTGCCCCCCAACTAATATGTTGTTCCAGGGTTTTTGTGCCCCATATGCATTATCTTGCACTTTTTTGCATTGAATTTCAACTGCCAAACCCCTGACCATTCTTCAAGTTTCTGCAGGTCCCTCCTCATTCTGTCTACACCCTCTGGTGTGTCCACTCTGTTACAGAGCTTTGTGTCATCAGCGAACAGGGAAATTCTGCCTTCTAGGTCCTGCGCAATGTCACTGATGAAGACGTTGTAGAGGACCGATCCCAGCACTGATCCCTGTGGTACCCCACTGGTCACTCTTCCCTCTGTGGAGTGGCAGCCATTTATCACCACCCTCTGTGTCCTGCCATCCAGCCAGTTACCTACCCACCACACTACTGTCCTGCCCACTCCTATAATCCCCAGTTTGTGTAATAGCCTTCTAGGTGGCACAGTGTCAGAGGACTTGCTGAAGTCCAGATAGGCCACGTCCACTGCCCTCCCCGATTCACCTCCCTAGTCACCCAGTCAAAAAATTCAATGAGGTTGGTCTGACATGAAACCATGCTGCTGTGGGTTCTGTAATCCGTTGACAACCAGATGTTCCACCAATCTTTCCTTCAGTAGTGCTTCCATGATCTTCCCTACTACCAAGATGAGGCTGACTGGTCTGTAGGTCCCCACTTCCTCATTGGTCCCGCTTTTGTATAAGGGGACTACATCTGCTGTCCTCCAGTCTTTGGGTACCTCCCCTGTTTCCAGTGATTGGCTAAACAGGATTGCCAGATGTTCAGCCACCACCTCTCTTAGGTCTTTAAGGACCCTGGGGTGCACCCCATCTGGCCCCATTGCTTTATCAACTCTTATTCATTCCAGTTCCTTCAGGACCCTTTCTCATGTAAAGGGACTTGTGTCCATTCCTGCGCTGTTCCCACCCTTTGTACTCCCCTCAGGCCCATTACCCTCCTCTTCCTCAGTAAAGACTGAGCAGAAATACCTGTTCAATATGTCAGTTTTACTGTTGTCATCCTCCACGTGGCCCCCATCCTCCCCCTTCAGTCTCACTATCCCTCCCTTTGCCTTTCTTTTTTCACTTATGTACCTGTAAAAGGTGTTGTCCCCTCTACCCACTGATTTTGCAATGTGCTCTTCTGTCTGAGCTTTGGATTCCCTTACTGACCTCTCTGCCTTCCTTTGCTTCTCCTTGTACTTCTCCCTATCCCCTTCTGCTTGTGTCTTTTTGTATTGTCTGAATGCAATCTTTTTGGCTTTCACTTTGTCCGCTACCTCCTTGGAAAACCATAATGGCCTCCTCTTCCTTTTCCCCTTGCTAACCTGCTTAAAGCATAATTCTGTTGCTCTTGTAATCCCCATTTTAAATATTGCCCACTGTTCATCAACCCCTGATTCTCACCCCATTCCCATTAATGCCTCTTTCAAGCATCTCCCCATTTTCCCAAAGTCTGCCCTCCTAAAATCCAGGATACATATTTTTGTGTGGTTTGGTTCTGTTCCTTCTGTGATTTCAAACCACAATGGCTGGTGGTCACGGTTCCCCAGGTGCTCCCCCACTGTTACCCCTATCACACTGTCCCCATTTGTGAGCACATGGTCCAGTATTGCCTTCTGCCAAGTTGGTTCCATGACCAGTTGCTTGAGGAAGGCACCTTGAAGAGAGTCCAAGATAAATCTGCTCCAGCTGGGAGGCTCCAGTCCATGTCTGGGATATTGAGGTCTCCAACCAGCACCACCTCACCCTTGTCTGCCATCCTTTGGATGGGTAGCATCAGCTCCCTGTTTCTTCCTCCTAGGCTGGTGGTCTATAGACCACCCCTCTGTGGATGGCTGCCCCATTTTCCTTTCCAGCTTAACCCACAGTATCTCTCCCCCATTTTGTTCCTCCTGGATTTCTGTGGCCTTTATGCCATCTTTCACATAAAGTGCCACTCCTCCTTCCTTCCTTCCTACCTGCTCTGTCTCTTCTGAATATGTTGTAGCCAGGTATGGCCATCTCCCACTCGTGGTTATCATTACACCAGGTTTCTGTGATGGCCACAATGTCCAGATCCGACTGCACCATTACAGCCTCCAGATCCTCCATCTTGTTGCTAAGGCTCTTGGCATTGGCACACATGGCTTTCCATGATTTGAACTCCCTGGACTGTTTACCTGTTCTACTCCAGTCCCCTCCCTGGTTGTCCTTTATTCCTGGTTCTCCCTGCTGTCTGCCCTTCTATTGAGTTGTCCCTCTTTTCTGCCTATCCACCTCTTGGGCACTTATGTCTATTTTTTGCACACTGTTTTGTAGAGATATCCACCCATCCTGTTCACTGGTTCCACTGCTAGCTGTGGGGGGGTGGGCAATTAGGTATCCTCCTTGCTGGCCTGCCACCCTCCCCCTTGGCTAGTTTAAATGCTTGTCAATGTAGCATTTAAACTTATCATTGAGTGCTTGGATTCCCCTCCAGGATGAATGCAGGCCATCAGGCTTGAACAAGCCTCCATCCCTCCAGGTGGGTCCCCAGTCACCAATGAATCCAAAATCTTCCCCACGGCACCAGTTCTTCAACCATGAGTTAAAGTTCCTGGTGCATGCACCCCTATGCTCTCCCATGTTTCTCACAGGTAGTACTTCTGAGAAGGTGACAGAAGTAGCTACTTGCTTGAGACCCCTCCCCAATTTCCTAAACTCTTCCTGAACTTCCTTAGGCTCCCCATTTGCCAGGTCATTCGTACCTACTGTAGGTGGATAATGACATCTAGCTCATCTTCCTGTCTTGCCTTCCCAGCGATCCTCAGGATCTTCCTCCCATCCCTCCATGCCGTGGCACCTGGTAGGCACCTCACCTCCCTGTTCTCCAGCTCCTGTGTTCCTAGCTGGATCCCTTTTAAGATAGAGACCCCCACCAGGATTCACTTCCTCCTCCTCTGGGGTCCACTGCTCTCCCCACTGAGGTCACCTCCTCGGCTGACCTCCACATCCTTCCCTTCCACTTCTCTGGGTACCTCTGTTTGGTTGTCCCCATTTGCCAGTGAGGCATATGAGTTCTGGAGTCGAATAGGATCTGGGACGTGCCTCTGCCTGACTGCCCTAACCCTCCCTGAGCCCACCATCATCCAAGTGCTCCTCATTCTCAGCATCCTTTGAGGCAGCGGCGTTGGACTGAGTGATCTCTGGATAGGGGTGAAGGTACTCCTGACCCAGTTTACTTCTGCTCTGAGTCTGGCTACCTCATCCTGCAGTCAAGAGAGATGCATGCAGATAGGGCAGCACTTCAGTGTCCAGAAGGTCTGCCTGAATATGGCTGCGCCGCAGCTACTGCATTGCACCACTCCCCACATTATACTGCAAGTATACTGCTATTCCACTACTTGTCTGTTACTGAAGCTCTCCTAGTTCCTTTTTTATTAATTTACTGTCCTACAAATCCTGCCACCGATCCTCAGATACTTTTCTTTAAAGAAGGGGAAAAAAATGAGTCAAAACACCTGTTGTGCTGAGGGCAGGCTTCTTCTCCCTTATGCCCCTCCTGCACCACAACCCCTGCTATTCCCTATGCTTAGCTCCTGTCAATCAGATTTAACAGGGCATATAATTAAGAATGGGCCGGGGGAGCAAGGGTTGATGAAAATTTGCAGCAAGTAAAGACAGTAAAGGAGTACACCACCACTACAAGCACACCAAACTAGGTTATAAATTTTCAACAGCCCAAAAACAATTCTAAGTAAAGACAGCAAAGAAATAATGGTGCCACTAAAAGCCCACAAATCAAAGTTTAAAACAAAAACAGCAATGAGCAGTTACTGCAAAGCACTGAAATGAATCTGGATCCTTTCCCTTCTGGCTTCTTCCAAAAAAACAAAAATCACTTGCTACCTCAAATCTGACTTAACCCCACCTCCGGTTATCACATAGCTGAGGGCAGAGGTTGGACAATTAGCACCCCTCACCCAAACTACAGGGCAAGCCAGACAAGCCAAGACTAAATTTGCAGCAATTAATGACAGCAAAGGAATACACCACCACCACTACAAGCACACCAAACTAGGTTTTAAATTTTCAACAGCCCAAAAACAATTCTAAGTAAAGACAGCAAAGAAATAATGGTGCCACTAAAAGCCCACAAATCAAAGTTTAAAACAAAAACAGCAATGAGCAGTTACTGCAAAGCACTGAAATGAATCTGGATCCTTTCCCTTCTGGCTTCTTCCAAAAAAACAAAAATCACTTGCTACCTCAAATCTGACTTAACCCCACCTCCAGTTATCATGTAGCTGAGGGCAGAGGTTGGACAGTTAGCACCCCTCACCCAAACTACAGGGCAAGCCAGACAAGCCAAGACTAAATTTGCAGCAATTAATGACAGCAAAGGAATACACCACCACTACTACAAGCACACCAAACTAGGTTTTAAATTTTCAACAGCCCCAAAACAATTCTAAGTAAAGACAGAAAAGAAATACGGTGCCACTAAAAGCCCACAAATCTAAGTTTAAAAAAAAAACAGCAATGAGCAGTTACTGCAAAGCACTGAAATGAATCTGGATCCTTCCCCTTCTGGCTTCTTCTGAGAAAACAAAAATCACTTGCTACCTTAAATCTGACTTAGCCCCACCTCCATTTAATGTGCTAGCACACTATGGCTTGTTGGGATTTAAATTGCAAGCTTGGTAATTTTCATCAAGTACACCTATGGGCAACATAGCTACCAGGGCTATACTGTAATTCCTGGGTACCCAGAGTTATTTTTATTTGTGTCATACTTTTTTTTTTATTTCTTCTTATTCAGCAATATTTTGTTTACTACACATAGGTTAAGATTAGATACAGGTAAGAACTGGTAGGTTGCAATACAGTATTAGTTAAAGACTTTATTTTTTTTAAAGAGAATATCTGATAGTAAATTCAATTGTGAATAGACAAATTATATACTGTTTATTATCTCTTTTTTTTTTTTTAATTGAGGGTCTGAGAGGGCATAGTGGAGGTAACCATAAGGATGATGATGGTGGTGTTAAGGTTCTGTTATTGGGAGACTCGATGATTAGGGGTATCCAGTGTGAGGGACAGTGGGGTGGATGCCATAGCCAGGTGAAGGTAGTGAGTATCGCTGGGCTGACAGTGCACAGAGCAAAGTTCATGGTGTATGAATTGGTTAGGGATTGTGGAGGGAAACCGGATTTCCTGGTGCATTTGGGAACAAACTATCTAGAGGGAAATAGCGTTTTGGAAATCCAAGCAAGGTTCCAAGAACTTGCCAGAGTCTGTCGGGATAATGGATGCAACATTTCCTTTTCGGAGATATTGCCAGTACCAAAGGCCTCAGTGGAGAAAAAAATGAAGGTCACAGAGGTTAATGACTGGCTCAGGAAGTGGGGTGAAGAGAGTGGGTTGGGGGTGTTAGGGAACTGGAATGGAGTTTGGGAGGATAAGGGACTATATGTCAAGGACAGGCTTCATCTTGCCCCATTAGGGAAGGAAGTCCTTAAACAGGGATGGCTGACTGCATTCAAGAAAGGTGGGTTTAAACTTGTGGGGGGAAGGGATGAGGAGGGGCTGACCAGAAGCCCTCTCCTCCAGATGAGGGGAGTAGCCTTCAAGCCCAAGGGGAGGGGGGAACAGACTGGGGGTGGAGGTTTCAGGAGGAGCAGAGGGAGGATGGAAGTATAAGGAATCTGGGTGGGGTTCGACAAAGAAGATCAGGATAAGGGTGGGGTTGGTGTTAGTAAATGCCAGGAGTTTGGGAAACAAGTTGCCAGAGTTCCAGGCCATACTGTTCGAGGGGTGGATGTGGGCGGCGGTCACGGAGACGTACAAACAAAACCATGACTGGGACCTAAATATACGGGGGTACACTATGCTTAGGAAGGATAGAAAGGAGGGCAGAGGGGGTGGAGTGACTATGTTCATTAGAGATGACATAGAAATTGCTAGGGTAGAAGAGGCAGAGGAAAACGTGGCGGCCTTATGGGTCACCTTACGATCCCCAGCAGGAGATAAGGTCAAGCTGGGTGTATAGGCCTCCGGGATGAGTGATGTTCTAGAGGATGGTTTGCTGGATAACATCATTGCCCAGTGTGGACCAAAAGGGAAGGAGTGGTGTTGATGGGGACCTTGATATGCCAGGTACAAACTGGGAACCATGTCCCTCTAAGGTGGCCAAGGAGCAGAGGCTGCTGGATCTGCTTCCAGGATGTGTTCTTAACACAGCATGTGATGGAGCCCACAAGGGAGGGGCATGTCCTGGACGTGGTTCTGGCAGATGGGGATCTGGTAAGGGACCTGATTGTACAGGACCCCTGACTGGGAGCGACCACAATACTGTCTGGTTTCAAATAAGCATGGGGAGGGGAGATCTAGGACACTGGCAGTGGACTTCAGGGGGCAGACTTTGTGGGCATGGGAAATATTCTCAAGGATCACTTGAAGGGATTACATCAATGACAAGTGTGGAAAGGAGATGGGAGGTCATAAACGGGACTTCATGAGGCAGTCAGGATCTGCGCTAAGTTGAAACCAAGGGAGCATGGCCATAAAACCATGCTGGTGGTCCAGTGAGGTGCAGGTAGCAGTCAGAGAAAAGAAGGCGGCTTACAAAAAATAAAACAACAAGAGGGATAGGGATAAGGAAATGTACCATCTTGCATCTAGAAAAGTCACCAGATGGTGAGAGGAGCAAAGTCCAGTAAAGAGCAGCGGCTGGCACAGGGATACATGGAGGGAAAAGGGTTCTTCCGCACATTGGAGAGTGGAGAAAACTAAGGGCCATCTCAGCAGATTGAGATCAGAAGGAGGGTAGGTGGAAGAGGCGAGGGACCAGGCAGAGGTATTTAACAGTACTTTGCCTCTGTGTTCACTAGGGAGGGGGATATCTACAAAGCAAGGCAAAGGGGATAGAAGGCAGTGAGTGGGATCAGGGGAGCAGCAGAAATGGAGCAAGAGGGAGGGAGGGAGAGGTACCCAGGGTGTCAAGATCTGGATAAGGATAAAAGGCCAGTAAGGTGGAGGGACGGATGATGCTATCTCCGCCAAAAGAGTGTGGTTAGCCTCAAGGCCTAAAGAAAGACAAATTCCTGGGCCGGATGGCATTCATCCTAGAGTACTATGGGAATTGGCTGACATACTGGCTGCACCCCTGGCGGAGTGCTTCAACAGGTCACTTGAGACAGGGAGGGTACCTAGGGATTGGCGAGAGGCACATGTAGTGCCAATCCATATGGGGGGTCGAGGGAAGTACCAGGTAACTATAGACCCATCAGCTTGACCTCGGTGGTGGGAAAATTAATGCAGAGTATACTAAAGGAACGATTGGGGGTGTACTTGGAGGAGGTGGGAGGTCTGGATAGTCAGCAAACATGGGTTTGTGCCAGGC
Organism: Neoceratodus forsteri; assembly: GCA_016271365.2. Classification (NCBI taxonomy): domain Eukaryota; kingdom Metazoa; phylum Chordata; order Ceratodontiformes; family Ceratodontidae; genus Neoceratodus; species Neoceratodus forsteri. The sequence goes on from CM057452.1 coordinate 1,460,945,171, forward strand.
AGATCATGTCAAACCAATCTTGTGGAGTTCTACTAATGGGTAACATCAGAACTGGACAGGGAAAGCCTGTGGATGTATTATTCTGGACTTCAGCAAGGCGTTTGACTCTGTCCCCACAACGGTCTGGTGGAGAAACTGATGGGTTAGGAGTAGGTCATTTGATGGTCAGATGGATTGAAAACTGGCTAGCTGGATGCACCCAGAGAGTAGCGTCTGTGGGGAGCCTCAACCCTAGAGAGGTTGGTAGTGGGACTGCAGGTCTGTCCTGGGTCCGATTCTGTTTAATGCACATATCGGACATCAGGGAGGGTATAGGGTGTGAAATGAGTCTCTTCGTGGATGACTCCAAGATGGGAGCAGTAGTTGAGGGAGAAGAGGGGAGGTTGGCCCTGCAAGGGGACCTGGACATCCTGGAAAGCTGGGCTCACACATGGACATTAAATTTCAATATCACCAAGTGCAAGGTGTTGCATCTTGGTCAAGGAAACCCTAAACACAGGTACACCCTGGGAGGGGAGGCGCTGGAGGCCTCAATAGGGGAAAAAGACCTAGGGGTCATGGTGGATGCATGTATGAATAACCTGAGCAGTGCAGGAGAGCGCTAGCAAGGCAAACAGGATGTTGGGATGCATTGTAAGGGGATCACCTCTAGGAGCAAGGAAGTGATTCTGCCGCTGTACAATGGACTGGTTAGACCACACTTGAGTACTGTGTACAGTACTGGAAACCACACTTGAAGAGGGACATACAGCCCTGGAGAGGGTACAGAGGAGGGCAACTAAGATGATACGAGGCTAGGGGTTTGATGTATGAGGACAGACTTGAGGAGCTCTGCCTGTTTTTACTGGAGGAGAGGAGAGACAGGGGGACATAATTGAGGCCTCAAGTACCTCAAGGGAATAAATAGGGTAAATATGGAGGGATCTTTAGACTAAAGCAGGAGGGATCACCAGAGGGCATGGTTTGAAGTTGGAAGGTGGAAGGGTTAGGGGGAAAGAGGAGGAGGTTTTTCACTGAGAGGGTGGTGGACCCTTGGAATGCACTGCCTGGCGAGCTGGTTCAGAGATCCACAGTGCAGGGCTTCAAGAGAGGGTGGGACAGACACAGAAAGTGGATGTATCAGATGATGGCCTGTCCCAGGGGGGTGGGGATGGATGATAGGGGTTTCTGGAGCACAAGGGATGGGAGGGCCTCGGCACCCAACTAAGGAGCTAAGGTTCGAGCAGACTCGATAGACCGTAAGGCCTAATCTGCTGGCAAATAGTATGTTAGTATGATTTGAGTTAATTTGAAGCCTGGGGTCTAGTTAGAGTATTGAGGAAATTATACCTCTGGGTTGCTATCCAATTGGGCCAAATGATATTAAAGGGCAAAATCTAGGCTTAATGTAATTATGTGTTGAGTCCATTGCCTCCATTTTCCTAATCGAAGAATGGAATCTCCTCTTGATTCTAGGTTGAATGTTTCTGATTTATGTATATCAGACATTATTTGTCTCCAGTTTTGTAGAGTAGGAATTTGTGTTCTCATCCAACATCTCGTGATCGCTTTTTTAGCTGCCACGAAACATATTGGTAATGTGGTCTTCTCCCAGGGGGAGCATGGTCCGGATATATCCCCAAAAGAAAATGTTCAACTGTTAATTCAACTGGTTCGGAGAATAGGTTGGTTAGTTCGGTTTGGAGAGTCAGCCAGAAAGGCATAAGGAACAGGCAATTCCAGAAAACATGTGAAAGAGTTGCTCGGGAACAGCCACTGTTTCTCCAGCACCTTCCATACACTTCTGGGAGGTATTTCATTAAGACTGAAGGAGCTCTGAAATATCTGGAATGGCATTTCCAAGTGAATTCTCTCCAGTACGGGGATAGGATCGATCGTACCTCTGCTAATGTTGTTTTTAACCATGTGTCTGACGAGATTTGTGTGTCCAGCTCCTTGTTCCAAGCTGATAACGTCAAGAGTGTAGGGTTAGGGAGACCTAATCTGAGTTCAGTATGTATCAGTCCAATTAGGTGGGACCCCATTCTTCCCTCAATTGCATCAATGAATAGCTTAAGTAATTTGGGCCTAGGAGAGGGTATTCTGGGAGGTATTATATTATTACGTAGGAGATGGTTTCGTATCTGGAAATAACGAAAGAGATCAGAGGATCTTAAGGAGAATTGGGTTTGGAGCTTTTCAAAGGTAATAATACTTTCAGAGGAGAGAACTTGATAAATATGTGAAAGGTCTTGTGCCCTCCATCCGAGGAAGGTCAGGTCCATGTAACTGGGAGTGAACTTTTCGTCTTGAGAGATTAACTTGCAGAATTCAAAGACTTGCTGAGTGGGGCCTGCCCTTCTCAAAAGTCTCCACCACTTATAAGTTTGTGCCGTTATGGGCATTGAGGAAAGGCTTAGAGAGTTGCCGTCTGTGGAGAACAATATTTTCTTTATGTCGTGTAAGTCATTGAGTTGGAATTCGATGGTCTTCCATGGGGAAGTATATGAGGAAGTAAGCCATAATATTAGGATTCTTAAGAACGTCGCTTGGGCATATAAGAAAAAATCTGGGAGATTAAGTCCTCCTTGCTTGAGGGATAATTTTAGTATAGATAATCTAGTCCTGGGGTGGTTTTTCCCCCAAATGAAATTTTGAATCATTTTTTCCAGGATGTAAAGTAAAATTTGGAGGGAAGGGAAGGTAAGGGTTTGTTTGGAGTAAATAAAGAATTCATGGGAGAACATTGGTGCAAATTGCTAGGATTTTTTGATATAAGGAAGTACAGATCGTAGACCATCTATTCAAATTATTTGTGTCATACTTGAAACTGTAATTTTACTACTGGTACAGCTGAAGCATTACCATACCATGTGTAGTATAATTTTTCTGTTTGTTCCTCTCGATTGTGCAGGTGTTTTATAGACTGTGGAATCTGAGAGGGTGGTACTGACCTGTAACATTATATGTCAGTGGAACCTTAATCAAGCATGTAATTGCAATGAGGAACCATTAGGGGAAACACTACACATGTAAGTTGGGAGCACAGGAAGGAAGTAGAAGTTTAGTAAGTGTGCGAACAGACTGCAGTGAACTGGGATGATGCAAACTGGTACAACAGCCATGTATGTGTTCAGACTGAAGATGCAATTAAATTCAAGTGTTAATTCTAATTCCTGTGTGGTTCACTGTTTAATGTTCACTAGTCAGGGAGTTTGTAAGAGCCTGTGAAACATGGTGTCAGCGGTTGGATCAGCTATGGTGTGAAAGCAAGAACTGAGGACCCTGTAAAAGATGTGCAAGCAGTGTAAGAGAGCCAAGGTTGAGTACTATTCAAAGTAAGAGACTATAAATCATTTTGGTGTAAAAGGCAAGCTGGAGCTTGGGTTGCAACCTCCACAAAGGTTAGATATACAGTGCCCACTGCTTATAACAGGAAAGTTTGTGTCTAGCCATTTTTTCCGATATAGGAGATGGACGATGTAACCAAATGCAGACTATTATTAGGGGTCTGAACTCAATAAGTGGTGTTATTTAATGTCATTACCAAAATGTGTTCAAACACACAAACAAAGGCAGTACTGTAATCAATAAATATATACTTCACTGTTTTTTAAGTAAACTTTAATTAACTGAGTTTAAAAAAAAGGAAATCTCCAGCACAGTAATACATAGTACTGTAGTGCCATAGAAACTGCAACGCTACGCCTACTTGTGTCCCGGGAAGAACTCTGTGATCCAAGTCTGGATATTCTGTTTGCGGCAGTATGGATGCCATGTCTTCTCAGTTTTTCGCAGCATATCCCAGTTTGGCTCATACTCTGCACTCTGTTCCATGGCACAACGCAATGGTTCGAGTCTCTCTGAGCCATCCATATTGCAACAAAAGAGATGAGAGATTCTCTCCTTCTGTTTCTTCGATCCCAGCAAAGGCTGACTTTTAAAAACTAAGGTCCTATACCCAACACATCAATAAAAGGGCCCAGTTTCATCACAGTTAAAAATATTTTTGGGCTTATACCCCTCCAGGATCCCTGGGAGAATATTCACAAGCCACTGCTCTCCACTGGCCACGTCGGAGTTCAGTTTTTCTCCATGTGCCCTTCTGAAGCCGATATTATTCCTGGCTTTCCAACATTGGAGCCAGCCTTCTGAAGGATTGAAGTCCTCTTGACCAAGGGCTTTTGCTAGCCGTCTGTGGGCATTTTGAAACCAGCATAGGAGGGCTGCTTCCACCTCCCCATCCTTGCCCTCCCGCTTCCTTTTGCGATCAGGATTCTGATTCGCATTCCATTCAGTAAATAGCCGATCTCTTTGCCTCAGTAGATCAACCACTGTTGATTTTAGGAGATTAAGGTGTTGAGCCAAGTCTCGCTGGCTTATCTTGGGCAGCTCGTCAATCTTTTTAAAGACCTCAATTTTTTCTCTAAGGGACATCGCCTTTCTTTTGCCAGCCATTGTTACAGCAGTCCAGAGACAAACTGAGCACACTGAAGTTGCTGTAGCACCTGTTTTCAAATGGAACAGTAAACCGCTTTGCGTGAGTTTAGCAATTAGCATAGTAACTGAAAAGCGATAATCGGGTCTGAAAACTCTCAACACCCAGCAGAATCTGCCCGCTATAGAAGGCGGATAACGACTGATGTAACCACTTGCTGTAACAGTGGATTCTATCAGAATTGGCAACTGGGTTTGCACTTTTGCCTGATGTAGCCGATTGCTCGTTTTAACCACGGGCGGTATAAATGGAGTGGACTGTACATACAAAAAATCTAGCACAGGCTTAGAAGAGGTGGAAAGACGAGTTTAACTTGTATGTGGACACTGCTATTGAAGATAAAGATTAGAAAGTGAAAACAAAGTTATTTTATTATCTCGTTGGAGAACAGGGGCGAAAAGTGTGTGAAACACTAAATGCAGATGTACCCCAGGGTCAGCGTACTCTGGAACAAATAATGATGAACTTCGATGCATACTGTAATCCAAAAAAGAATGAGACAGTAGAAAGATATAAGTTTTTCACAAGGAACCAGGAATTAGGAGAAAATATGGACAAGTGTGTTACTGATTTGAGAATGTTGGAAGCAAGCTGCAATTTTGGGGACATTAAATGTTCTCTCATAAGAGATCTCATTTTATTTATGTAACCCCCCTACAAATGGGGGTTCCCAAAAAGTCTTCCATGAGCTTGCCTAAATGCTGACTGCCAGGCTGGTGTCCTGCATTTAGCAGTTAATCGTTATTGCCAAAGAGTGCCTGTGTAGCCTCAATGTACTGTCGCTTTAAGAGCTGCCTAGATTGCAGTAAATATTAATCTGGGAGGGGGCTGAGTGTTGTCATGCTCGAGTCTCGCCCGGGCTGCCAGGTAATCGCTCCGTTTCTGCCATCGCTAATTGTACAGAGGGAGCCCTGTTAATAGATATAACTGTTTGCAGATCATTCATTAGAGTAGTAATAATAATGTAGTTTGGCTAACCTGCCTTCTTTGCAGTAAGGACTGTTTGGTTTATCCCCACCATTTTGGCCCAGAACTGGCGAATTGGACCAATCAGTCTGGTGGGACCTAAAATGGAGCCGGACTACAGGAGCTGTCTGGAGTCAAAATCTGTAGGAATTGTAGTTTTGGGCTTTTGGCACCTTTTTGCACCTGAAGAGGGAGCTCCTGTTGTGACTGACAGATGAATCAGCCAACCGAACCTTTGGATCTTGGGGAAATTCCCAGGCTTGCTGCAGTTTGAGTCAGATCTAAGTTGGGAGCTGAAAAAGCAACAGCTCAAGACAGTCTCTATGGAAAGGCCAGAATTGAGGCCTGCATGTCTGCCTGCTTCCCCTGAGAGGGAGAGAAGAGAATTATTTTGGACTAAATCCAAGTTTGTGAGAATGAAGTAAACCACTTATTTTTTACCAGGCTCATACCTGAAGAAGACCGAAGATTTTCTGAATGCGATCGGTCTGTCAGGATTTCCAGCTGCATTTGAATCCCCGGTTTGGGCAGAGACTTTGCAATCGTGACCGGAGAGCGGTTTGCCTGCTACAGTAGAATTTCCTTACATGTAAATGTGCTGTGTATTGAAAGTGGGTCGTGATTCGGATCCCCACTGTGTGAACTGTGTTCTGCTTGCTGGAAGCTTTATCCAGCCTAATCGAACTGAATCCGTGTTCATCTCCATTCGGCCTGGGCCATGCCACACTGGCCCTGACAGACTACCCCACTGCACAGAGAAAGCCACCGAAAAGAGACCTGCCTGAGGATCAGCCCCCTGCTCCACGCTTGAACAGGAATGACGCCTCAGCGAATCGTGTGGGCCCTGCTTCTTCTGGCACTCCAGATTAACCACCTGCTGTCTCGATTTTCGTCCAGCCTGTGTCCAGTCTTGAGTATTGTAAGTAATCATCAGGGTAGCTCCCTGCAACAACAGCCTAATCTTAAAAGTGTGTCATCTGATTGCCTTGTTGCTTTCTTTTCATGAACTGAGCCCTCCAGCTCCAGATTACAAATAGTGCGTGTTGTGCATGTTGTTGTTTTCTTCCATCACATGGCCCCAACCAGCTGCAGCGTTCCTGGCTAGCCCACCATTCTCCATCTGGGTACCCAGAGTGTGTGACTGTTTATGGACCCTGAAGTGCATGCATAACTGTTTGATTGATAGAGCCTTTAAGCAAATTAACCTGATTACGCCTCTCCCTTGTTCAAGTCCCTTAAATAAATCAGATGTAACTCTTTTTTGCATTTACCCTGACTGTGGTTCCAGTTTGTGCAAGAGTACTGTACTGCTGTTATTTGCTGTGTATAACCTTGTTTTACAGGGGTTCCCCAGGGCCAAGCCAGAGGAAAGCCCTGGTGGTAAGTGCAAACAGTGTGGGAACTTGTGGTGTATCAGGGTATTGTAAAGTGATTATTGTGTATTGTTCCGCCACTAGTAAGAAAAGAGGGGGTTACAGTGTCCCGGAGGGCTGTGCCCAGGTTAGCTTGACCACTACCAACCCTGACCTCCGGGTGGAGGCACCCGTTTCAGAACTCAGGCCCCTTAACCTGCTACTAGCCAAGCAGGCAGGGGTAGTAGCCCTTGGTATAGCGCCACCTAGGGGTTACATTTATTTACTGATAGCTTGGATTACAGTGAGCTTTGAACCAACGGTTCTTTTACAAAGGTTCCACATCAAAATGAACATATAAGAAAAGGTGAGTAATAAAAAAGGAAATAAACAGACAAGAAAATACAGTGTATCAGATACAGCTTAGCCAAGAATTAGCATGAGTAACCCCCACAAAAAATACAGAGTAAGTACAGACAGTAATTTGTATGATAGTGCCAGGGGTAATATAGTATAGTCAGCATTAAGTGACAATGTACAGCAGGGAGATACACAGTAGCAGCAGTGTTAGCGACCAACATAGGCCATAAAGAATTGTCATATTCAAATAAATTCTTACAGGACAATTATCAACTACATTAATACCTAACTCGGGTTGGGGACCTGGGCAGACAGGGTGGAAAGGAGATATAAAGGCAGTCAAAGAAGATTTTGTAGGTCAGAGAAGAGAAGGAATGGGGTACTAGGTATTAGGAGTGGGGCGGGGGGAGCATGGGTGGTAAGCAGAGAATATTAATATTAAGGAAAAGGGGTGCAAATAGAAATGAAGGAGAAGGGAGGGAGGGTGAGGGGGGAAGAGAGGGGAAAGGAAAAGGCAAGAGGGGCAGAGGGGAGCATGGGCTGAGAGTAGCGGAGGGAAATCATATAGTGTGTGGCATCTGAGATTCTTGTTTAAGAGACCATTTATTAAGAGAAGGAGATTTGACCCTAGATAAAAGTTTGCAGGTATGCAGAGCAGCAGAATTGTCAAGGGAAAGAATCCAAGCCATAGAGGGGCACAAGACTGAGCAAGTACATGTGGCAAGGCAGAGAGAGAAGCATGTGCAGAAGTCAGGTGCTGGCCTATACATTTTGATATCATGCACATTTTGTGGAAAAAACATGAGAAAAATAAAGAAAAGAACCCAGCTTGTAGGCAGAAGTGTAAAAACTGTGGACAACTGAATCATGTTGCAGCTAAGTGCCTAGTTAGGTGCAAAGAAAGTCTAAGGTGCATGGTGTAACAGATGCAAACTCAGATGGAGAGTTTTATATTATGTGGATGTTAGTGGAGCCAAAAAAGCAAACTGTAAACACCCAGAGAGCCAGAGTATAAAAAAACAATTGTCTGCAACAGTGTTGGTTAACAAGGTGCTGATAAAATTGCAGTTGGACTGTGGTGCAGGCTGTAATGTTGTTCCATGTAAGTTGATAATGAAGACAGGGCAAATGCTAATGAGGTAGAATAATACAACAATAAAGCCAGTCGATACATGCAAACTGAAACTGAGAAATCCAAAAAAATAACAGACTGTACCGTGTAGAATTTGTGCTGGTGCAAGAAGGTCAAACCCCTCTGCTGGGTAGTAGTGCAATACAGGTGATGGAACTGATAAAGGTTCAGTATATGAACATTTTTATGTGTGACTACATCAGATGCAGGGCAGGGAAAAGGAGAAAATGAACCTTGGGATTTAAAGAAAATAACTGATGAGATCAAGACCTCTTCCAATAAAATGTTTGCCTAGAAGGGAAGTATAAGTTGGAAGTGGATGCACCTTTGGAAGCAGTAAAGCTACCAAAAAGGACAGAGAAAGTTGCTTTGGTAAAACCATTAAAACAAGAACTGCATAGTCTACAGAAGAGAGGTATCATTGCTCCTGTACAGTGTAGCACAGACTGGATAAGCACTCTGGTGGTTGTTAGAAAACCATCTGGAAAGCTACACATTTGCATAGATCCAAAACTACTTAATAAAGAACTAAAGTGGAGTCACTTTCCCCTTCTGACCGTTGATGACGTAATGCCAGATTTGTCGAAAGCAAGACTTTTCACTGTGCGTGATATGTAAAACGGCTTTTGGCGTGTAGAGTTGGGAGAGGAGTGAAGCTATCTGACCATATTTGTAACACCCTTTGGGAGGTATTGGTGGCTCAGAAATCCAACTGGGATTAATCCAGCACCAGAGGTGTTGCAGCAAAGGGAAAATCAGGCCTTAGAGGGGTTGCCGGACATCAGAACAGTAGCGGATGATGTTGTGGTTGTGGGTAAAGGAGACAGCCTAGAGCAGGCAGCCAGAGACCACGATGATAAACTGATACAGTTCTTGGAAAGATGCCAGATTAAAAATATCAAACTAGGGTGCTAATGAGCAGCTAAACAGAGAAGATGCAGACCTCCAGAGCTCCGTCTCACATCAACTTTAAAAGTAACATTTTTGAAATATGCAACACTGCAAACCCTGTCTATTTGCAGCCGAAGACTGTGGGAAGTATGGAGGAATATATATCGGGTGCAAAATCGGTAGGCAAAATGTCAGAAATAGCAAAAAGCCAACAGCCAGAAAGCTCGCTTGTTTCAGGTCTAGGCCCGATATCACTCTCCGCAGCTGAGATGTTGGCATTGGGCAAGTTGCTTACTATGCAGGTTTTGGAAGGCAAAAATGGCAGACTGAATAAGTTTGAGGAAAAACAGAAATTTCTGAGGAACATGCTCAATATTCTAAACATACAGCTGAAGCGGAGCAGCGTGTCTCAGATTTAGACGGCTGTATGAGGCAACTGCCTGACCAGATGACGAAACTAGAGAATGAACTATCAGTACTCAAGGACCTCCTGGAATTTCAGGAGAACTATAACCAAAGAAGTAATTTGCAGCTGCGGGGTTTGCCGGAGGGCACAGAAGGCCCGAGTGTCTTGGAGTTTTGTGCAGTGACGCTGCCCTGACCTTTGGGAATGGAAGCAAAAAATGGCAAGCTAAAGTTAAAAAGGGCACACAGGGCCTTGGTGCCTAGCTCCCAGATGATCAACTGCCATGCCAGATAATCTTTCGCTTACACTATTTTGGCAACCATCAAGCCATAATGGCAGCCTACAGAAAAGTAAAGGATCTTTGTTTTGAAGGGCATAAATTAATGCTCCATCAGGATTTTTCCTCCCATTTGCAAAAGAAATGCCGGCAATTAAACCCATTAATGAACATGTTACGGGAGCGCAGTATAGAGTTCTTCATGGCTTACCCCACGGTGGTAAAGATTCGGCTATCATTTTGGGAAATGGAGAAGCTACGTACATTTGTAGAGGAATGGGACAAGAAACACCAATGTTGATCGGACTGGATCAGAACATTTATTACACTAATTTGACCTAGTGTAATTGGCACACAATGGACTTTCCCAAAGAACACCCCCGAGGTCCTGACTCCAGACTGCCATGGTGCTCCTAGTGACTCTACTACCTGCCTCCGTGGATTGAGTAACTGTGAGTCTCTGCTTACCTATAGGACCTGGTTGGTCCAAAAGCTAGAGCACTTTGTTCTTTTTTGTGTACCATCTATGTTGGTCCAATAAAAGGTATCAAATCATTTGCATCTGGATCTGTTCTTACCTAGAGGGAAACTTGTTGGTGTTTTTTTTCTTTTTTTTGACTATAATGACTTGCCCCTGGAAGGATGGATATTGCTGGGGATAGAGTATGAAGGGGCGGAATGACAGCACGGATCTTCACAAGCTTATGGTAGCTATCTCACGCCATCACTGGATGAAATGACTGTCCCCAATATGTGGCGTATTTCTCTAGATATATGAACATTGCTTTACTGAAATGATGGAACTGAAGTAAAATGTGAGAAGCTTATTTGCTAACCCTGTTCTTCTCCCCTTTTCTCTTACAGGTATTGGATTTGGGGTGTGTGGGGGACAGCTCGTGTCTCATTGCTGGGCACAGTCCATCTCCCACTCCTCTCCCCGACCAGTCATTGGAGTATCACAGCAAGTAATACCTAGGGGAGCAGTGATTGGAATGGGGAGGGATTATGGAGGGGGGTGGGCAGGGAAAAATGCAGTGACCCTGTTTGACGGGGTTGCCAATGTCCGTCAGAAGTTTATAGATGCCTGCCTCTTGTCAGAGAACAACTAGGGTGTAATATGGCTGGCAGGGGAGTGAAGTAAGGGAACGGGGGCCAGACACTGGCTGTTGGGACTGCTCGTCGCCTGCACCTGCTCTTCTCTGGGTCCCTAGCAATTTATGGTTTGGTTGGGCAGTCAGTGGGTTCCTGGGAAGCACAGGGCATGTTACCATGGACCCAGAGTGGAATGCGTGATAGGGACAGGCCCCTGAGATATATTAGAGTGATCTGGTTGCCTAGCCTGGCATGGGTATTTATGTGGCTTCCAAGGAGATCTGTACTCCGGAATCTGATATAATATATGCTCTGCAAGGGGGGGGGAGGTGGATATAAGGGGAATAGGTAGGACTGAGGGAACCTCCTCTAACAAACAAGAATGGGGAGCGATGATGGGAGGTACAGGGAGGGCTGCAGTGACGTAAATCTTGGACCAGAAGAGGGAAGGGGGGGGGGTCCACGCATAGCGGCATCCATAGGCACAGGGCGAGGAAAGGCCAAAAGGTTTTTGTTTATGAATAAGTTGAATCACTAGTTTAATTCCAGACTGACCAAGGTTTTGTTTGGATATTGCGAAAGACAGAGGGACATAAGTGAGTGAGATGAGGGGAGGGACACGAAGAATGGGAGAAATACTGGCTATAATTTTTGAGACTCACTAGAATTTAAGTCAAGAGGAGAAGAATGTTTTGATAGAGAGCAGATGCTGAAAATATACTTTAAAAAATCAAGATTCATAGAGCTGGCCCGGTGGCGCAGAAGGCTGAGGCATTCTGCCCCACCTTGGGTCACGCCGGTGATCTGGGTTTAGGAACGACCTTGGGTCATTGGGGAGCTGGCACAGGGGAGGAGGGAGGGAGCAGGATCGAGCAGCCTAATGGCAGCTCTCCTCTCCCTGGGAGGTTTTCGCCTCCTGTAGTTCCACCACCACTGGGTGTAGGTCTGGTGGTGGCATAGGCAGGAGGGAACGGCACATAGGGAGGGCGTCTCACAGCATGTGCGTGCCTCCACATGTGTGTGCATGCCTGGGATGGGGGGTGGGTGAAAATGGGGGTAAAAAAATATATACAATATAAATATAAAAAAAAAAAATCAAGATTCACTACTGTTAATTTATGTTACTTGTTCATGGTTTACATGCTACTGTTCTATTTTTGTATTTACCAAAGTTTCCAGTTGTTCTGCATATGATAGAAGCTGCACAAGTAATACCTCGAAATTAATAGGCTATATGGCATTATTATAAGAACAGCACTGTTATATGATAGAGTGACAAGAGGAAATGGCTAACTCTGATCGAATACAAATCATCTCCTGGAATGTTAGGGGATTTGTCACCCCAATCAAAACAGCTAAAATTCTGGCAGCCTCTAAGCAAAAACATACACAAACAGCCTATTACAAGAAACCCATCTTACTTCTTACATCTTACTTTTTTTTTTTTTTGGCTGACTTTTCCATTAGCAGATTATATCTTTTAGCCACTAGAGGGCCCAGTTATAAGCACACTTACCTAATACAATACAATACAATCCTCCTGACTGTCACATCATGTTGTTCCTCCATGCACTGCAGTTTCTGCTTCTCTTACTCTCGTCCCTCTTTCCGCTTTTCTCCCTCCCTGGAGCTTGCATCCCCTCTCCCCCCCTCAGCATCCTACTTGGCACTGCCTATAATCACTCAGGTACTCTCCATCATGACTTCGCCCCCCCCCCCGGGTGCTCCCCTCTGCAAATGGATGGCAGTCCCCACCTACCACTGTACATAGGCCCTGGACACTCTCATCACTCTCTCACGTGCCATCATTCTGGGATCATTGCCAATAACTTAATGTAAGTTCCTGCAAAAACCGGGCGTGTAGACTCATGCTCAGGGACTTGCGCTGGTGCACCTTGAAGCTTGTGCTCCTCCTCCCGCTGCTGTCAGGAAACATCCATCCTAACCCTGGCCCAATCACCTCCAGCTCTGTCTACCAGGAAAAACCCTCAGGAGCATTCTCCATAGCATCTCTCAACATCTGTAGTCTACTCCCCAAGCTGGATGCCCTACAGATCTTTACCAATCAGCACAGCCCATATATCCTGGCAGTTGTAGAAACCTGGCTTACACCCAAAATCCCCAACAAGGCTATTGCTCTTCTAGGCTTCAATGATTTCAGGCTGGACTGGAAGTCCAAAAGAGGTGGTGGATGTGCAATTTAACTTAAAGATTCGCTACTGGGACACCCCATCACTACCTCCCTCCCAACCACTACTGTGCATATTCTCCCTATCAGAATCTTATTAGGTGCCCATAACAAATTCCTTATAGTTGCCTCAGTGTATATCTCCCCGAAAGAACAAGGGAATGGCCTTAACGTTGTCTTGGAATTCACCAGGTCCCAACCTCCTGACTCTGAAATGATTCTGCTTGGAGACTTTAATATAAACTGGCTCGCATCTGATGCAGGGGTCCATAAGGATGCCATCTCATCGACCAATCTCACCCAGATGGTCATCTCTCCAACCAGGAAAAATGACAAATCCGGCACCAGCACCCTCCTGGATTGGATTGTTACCAGCCACCCAACTCGTATCACAAATACCTTAGTCCTCCCTGACTCGCTTAGCGACCATTCCCCTGTCATCTGTGAATGGTCAAACTAATTCCGCAAGCCCCCTCCTAATATCATCACTAGTAGAGTCCTACCACGTGGGCAGTTGCCACACCTCAAAACATGCCTCAACCTCCAAGACTGGTCCCCTATCTACAAAGCAACAGATGTAAATACTGCCCTGGATTACTTCATCAACACTTTCAGTGCAGCCTGTGACTCTTACGCTCCTTTTAAAAAGCGCAGAGTCAAAGCCCTTTGCAATCCCTGGCTCTCGGACGATCTCTTACGTCAACTAAAATCTAGAGATCGCCTCTGGGATCTGGCCAGAACCACTGGTAAAGAAACTGACAACCAAAACTATAAACGTGCATGGAATGACTGTACCAAATCTATCCAGCAAAAGAAATCTACCTACTTCAAGAACGCTCTCATGGATTTCTGGAGTAATGGGAGGGCATTTTGGAACAATATTAAAGAGGTCACTGGGAAGCAGCAAAAACCTCCCCACCTTGCTCAACATAAATGGGTCTACCATGCTTGACCCTAAAATCATAGCAAATACCTTCAACACTGCATTCACCGATCTCAGCAGTGTTTTCCCTTCTGACTTTTTCAAGGACTATGACTCTCCCTCTCCTCCCCCCAATGCCTCCTCCTTTAGCCACCCACCTTTTTATTTCAGAGCAGTCAAGATGCATGATGCCCGCAAATACATTACCAAAGCCATCACCAAATCCAGATCCAGCAGTGATACACTTGACCTTAAACTACTGTCCCTCACCCTTGATGAGGTGTTACAGCCACTGACATATATTTCAAACTCTCACTTAGGCTTAGCCAGTTCTCTGACAAATGGAAATCCGCCACTGTTACCTCTGTCCATAAAAGTGGTGACAGGGCCACTCATGGAAACTACCATCTGATCTCTATATTGCCATCCCTCTCCAAGGCCCTTGAATGTATTGCAGCAGATCAGCTCACAGATTTCCTGGACAAATACAATATCTTGTGCTCACAACAACATGGCTTCAGGAAAGGACATAGCACCTCATCTGCCCTACTGGAATTCTCTGACATTCTTCACAGCTCACTGGACAATGGTCAGTTAATTGAGTCCGTCTTTATTGATCTGACTAAGGCATTTGACACTGTCCATCACTGCCTACTGCTTGTGCAACTTCTGAAAGCTGGGCTTTCTCCTGACTCCACCGCCTGGTTCAAAAGCTACTTGGGTAAAAATTGCAGATGTTCTCTCTGATACCAGGCCTGTTCACTCAGGTGTCCCCCAGGGATCCATTCTGGGTCCCCTGCTATTCCGCTTGTTCCTGAACTCCCTTCCAAGTTCTTACTCCGAAACAATCATCCTCTATGCAGATGATGCTGTAATTCTTGCTTCCCACAAGGATCCTAAGCCTCTGCAAGACAACCTTCAGCTTGGCTTCACATCTGTTGAAAAATTGGTTCTCAAATCACAATCTGGTCCTCAATAATAAGAAAACAAAGTCTATGATGTTCAGCAGCTCTCATAACAAGCATAAGCTGCACCCCCTATCCATCAAAACCAGTCATGGAGTCACCCTGGAACAGGTTCAAGTCTTTAATTACCTTGGGATCACTCTAGACACTCATCTAACTTACAGTGCCCACATTGACTCTGTAGCCAAAGTAGCAAATACTTGTCTTGGCCTTCTCTTCCGGCATAGGCAACATCTTACCCCAGAAGCCCTGACTGTCACCGTTCAGAGCTCTGTTGTCTCCATTATTGACTATGGGCTTATCATCTATGGCTCTGCCCCCACTACCGCTCTTAGACGCATATCCACCTCCCTCAATAAGGCCTGCTGACTTCTCACTGGATCTCGCCACCTCACACATACATGTGATCTCTATGCACAAACTGGATGGCTGCAACTCACCAATCGGATAAAGTACCTAACCTGCACCTTGGTGAAGAAAATAACTATGGGCCTTGCGCCCCCTGGAGTGTGTGCACTCCTGCACCCTAGCAATAACCCTCGCTCAACCAGGGGGTCTGAATCCCAGCTCCTGCAGGTTCCACATTGTCGTACCTCACAAGGTCAAAGATCTTTTGCCTACAGGGTGCCCAGCTGGCTAAATGGTCTAAACAGTTACATCTCCTCCACTCCTATCCTTGGTGCATTTAAATCAAGGCTACGCCGCTCTCTCAGTGCCTCTAGCTCCTGTGACTGCCTCCACTAGCTGACCCCATGAATATTTCTCTAAACTTATGCAGTTCTCTCTCTTATTAGCACTTGGTTACCCCTTAGCATGCACTTCACCATGTTATGTCTACGACAATGCCTCTGGCTGCGCTACTCCTCTATAGCTCTCCACCCCCTCTACTCTTCCTCTCTCTTGTCCTCTATCCTTTCTGCACCTCATCCGCTATCTCCTTGTAACCTAGCCTCCAAAACTTGTTTTGTTTCTCAGATGCTTTGTAACTCTGTTTAGCTTACACTTTTGTAACCTTGTCCTATGTATTGAAATTGTAATCTGACTTACATGTCTTATGTTTTGAATTGTAACCTGATGTGAAACGTTTATGAAAGAGCCCTGGCTCAAAGGTATTGTAATCCTAGACCTAATTAAAAAAAAAAACTGTCCTGGAGCACCTTAAATTGGTTGGAGGCTGGGTGGGAGCATGCTACACTTCGTCTTATAAAGCCCATAAGCGTGGGATAGCAATATTGGTACATAAAGCTCTCCCTCTTCATGTGACTAGGGTGGTAAAGGACACACAGGAAGGTAGCTGTATCTTTACTGAAGGACAGTTATATGGTAAGAAAGTGACATATGGTAGTATCTATGCTCCGGCTGTGTTCGATGTTGCCTTCTACCAGAAAATACTGGACATCCTGCATAAGGAACAATTCCCAGGCCTAATACTAGGGGGAGACCATAATTGTATTATGGACCCCAAACTGGATTATTCTAGGGACAGAAACCAATTTTCAAAGATGATTAGAAACTGGCAGCTAGGGATGATTGATTTGAATATGATAGATAGCTGGAGAACAGCAAACGCAGGATATAAAGAATACATGTTTTACTCTAATCCACATTAAACGTGGTTCAGAATTGATTATATCCCCAGATCTTGCCGTCACCAACTCTTATAGGCATACCATGGGCCCATACATACTTCAGACCATGCAATGGTCTGTATAACATTGAGGAGAGATGCAGGTGAGCAAATTAAACCTAGCTGGAGATTCCCCACTTATCTTCTGGCTAAGGAAGATTTTAGAACGTTCCTGCAAACACAACGGAAGGCTTATGTTTCTACAAATTAGGGGGCGGCATCGACAGAAGGCTTGTTCTGGAAGGCAGGAAAGGCCTTTATGAGAGGGGCTATTATGGGTTTCATAGCTAGCATTAAAAAAAAAAGAAAAAAGCAGAAAATAGTAGAGCTGGAGGCTAAAATAAAAGACTTGGAGCAGTGGGCGGTAGAAACTAACTGGAGAGGACTCGAAACAGCTACTGGTGGCATGGGAAGCCCTAAATCTCTTGCTGACTGAAGAGGCCCATGCAAAAAAGCTTTTTTTTGCTAGACAGCAAATGTACGAATGGGGCAACAAACCTGAGGAGGTAGAGTAAACGGGCATGTTGTTACAGTGAGAAAAAAATCTGGACTGTTACTAAATGATAATTCCTTCATTCGACAGAGATTTAGAGAATTCAATCAAGAACTGTATAAAGCGGAGTGCCAGGGGAGAGAACAAAAGGCCCATATGTTTCTAGAAAAGCTGACTATACTGCAACTATCTGAGGAACAGAGAGAAATGCTAGCAGCCCCAGTAACTCAGAAGTGAGTAACTAAAGCCATTAGTGACCTTAAACATGACAAGGCGGGAGGACCAGATGGGTTTGTTGCAGAATACTATAAAGAGCTTAAGAAGGATTTGGCAGGGCCCATACGAGAACTGATGAAGGAGGCGGGGCTACCTGGTACTTGCTGTGCAGTCAACATTTGTGTTATCCCTAAGTCTGGCAAAAACCCACAAAAGTGTGCCTCTTATAGGCCTATATCACTGTTAAACTGAGATTGCAAGATACTGGCAATGGTAGCGGCGAGGAGATTGAAGGGATTATTACCAACCATTGTTCATGAAGATCAGATGGGATTCGTGCAAGATAAGCTGTCCTACCATAATGTGAGATGTCTGCTTAATGTTATATGGTGGGGTCTCAACATCCTGGATAGGCAAAAGGACTGTCCATGGACATCAAGAAAGCATTTGATGGAATCGAATGGCCCTACCTGTTTGAAATTTTAAAGAGATTTATTTATTTATTTAGGATTTTGGAGACATACCTTTGAGCAAAGCTCTTTTACAAAAGTTCCACGTCAAACTGAATAGACAACAGACACAATTAACATCATTAACATGAAGCTTCGAGTACAAGGTACCACGTCAGGTTAACAGATAGCAGACTCCAATAACAACAAGTTGAAGAGGGTGAGTAGGTAACTAACAGTTGGATACAGTGAAATAAATGTAGCAGAGTCCATACTAGTTCCTAGGCTGAGTACATCGTCAGTGGTGAGAGGGAATTGAGAGCCATGTGGGTATTGGGGGAGAGAGAGGGGAGAGGAGGGACGAGGAGAGTAGATAGAATAGTTAACAGCTGGTTAGGGTGTAACAGACTATACTAGTACCATGGCTGAGCACTACATCAGTTTAGGAGGGTTTGAGAGGTGGTGTGAGTATTGGGGGGGGACCTCTAGGAATGGCAAGTCAAGTATGGAGAGGTGGGGGCAGCCTCTAGAGGGGGCATTGTTGAGTTGGGGGGAGAGGGGTAGTATAAAAGGCAAAGGTGATGGAGGCTAGGTGGGTGAGGCACGGTGGAAGGGCGGGGGTGTGTGTTCAGAAGCAGCAGCATTTGGTGCCTGAGACGAAGTGTTTCCTCAGGTCTGATTTGAAGTGGGAGAGGTTATTGGATGTTCGTAGAGGCCCAGGGATTTCATTTAACCATTAAGGTGCCCGTAGGCGAAGGTGCATTGTCCAAGAGCAGTTCAGTGGAATGGTTTGAACAGCGCACCCTGCATACCGCCTCGGATTTCATACGTGGAGGAGGCTGTAGCTACGATATTTGAGACACAGAGGAGTTTTCTCCAGAAGTGCCTTCTTGCTGAGGAAGCAGGTTTGGAACTTGATCCTGGTCCCGAGAGGCAGCCACTTTGTCAGTTTGTACAGGGTACAGGTGTGCATGTGTCGATCAGCAGCCAGGGAGAGCCTGCAAGCTTTATTGAGGGCTATATGTATCCTCTTGAGTGCCGTATCTGTAGCCGCTCCATAAACAACCAGGCCATAGTCAAAGGACGAGAGGATGGAACTCGAGACAGATAGTCGGAGGGCCTCCGGAGTGAGATACTGTATTTCTTATGCCTGTGGAGGACTCCTAGCTTGGAGTAAACCATCTTGACCACTGAGTCGATGTGTTGGGTGAAGGAGAGGGTGTCATCAAGGGTGATGCCAAGGTATTTGAATGAGTTTACTTGTTCCAGCAGGGCACTGACATTATTGGAGATAATGGGGGGGGGGTGGTTCTTCTTATTCTGTGGGTTGGTTATGAGCATGGCCTTAGTCTTTTTGTAGTTTAGAAGTAGTTTCTGCTTGCCGAACCAGTCCTCTAGCTTGTGGAAAGAACACTGATGTTCAGATTGGAGGGCGTTGAGGTGTGAATTGCTATTTATGAGAGCCGCATTGTCGGCATAGAAGATAGTTTTAGTGTTACATGCTTTAGGGAGGTTATTCAGAAAGAGGCTGAAGAGTAGAGGCCCCTGAATGGAGCCCTGGGGGATCCCCAGTGTTATCTCCCTGGTGCCTGACACAGTTTGACCAATTTTGATGTGTTGGCTTCTGTGGGTCAGGTAGTTCTTGAACCAGCCTGCTGCATTTTTGGCCATCCCCAGGTTCAGGAGTTGCTCCAGGAGTAGGGAGTGGTTGACAGTGTCAAAGGCTTTGGTGAGGTCAATAAAAACTGACCCCACTATTTTGCCTTCATCCAATGCTTTATGTGCATAATCCGTATACTCCACTAGTGCGGTAGTAGTGCTGTGATTCTGTCAGAAACCGGGTTAGTTAGGGCAGAGTAGATCATACTTGTTGAGGTATTTGGTAAGTTGCTCCGTCACAATCTATTCCAGTGCCTTGGATAAGGGGGATAAGATGGATATAGGTCAGTAGTTGGATATGCTTGTCCTGTGTCTGTTCTTATGCACCGGTGTAACAAGGGCTTGTTTCCAAATTCCAGGGCAATCAGCAAGTGCCAGGGACTTATTGAAGAGTTTAATTATTGGTAAGATGACCGTATTGAGTGTGTGGGATATAAGTTTCATATCTACCCCATCATTTCCCATTCTTGTCCTGCCAAGCATGGTTTTCATGTGTTTCAAGGCTTCCTTTACAGTCACCCTTCTGAAGTAGAAATTGGGATGGAGGCTCGTTCGTGGTTTTCTGGTGGGTTGATCGGCAGATGGGAGCAGGAAGCTGGAGGGAAGTACAGAGGTGAGGTCTGTGAAGGCCTTATTGAAGGATTCTGCGATGAGGATTGGGTCAGTAACTGGTGAGCTGTTGATATTGAGGAGTTTTGGGTGCTGTTTTGTTGTCCATCCCAAGGATGCTTTTTATATTCCCCTAGAACCTCTTGCTGTCTCCCCATGTGTCCCTGAGCTGTTCTTTGTGGAAGGTTGCTTTGGCCAGATGGATGAGGTTAGTGAAATGATTTCGGGTGGCTCTGTAGCACTGATAGTCATGGGGGCTGCAGGAGGACCTTGCTTTAGACCAGAGGTTGTCCCTTTCTTGCATGTTAGCAAGGAGTTCGCCCGTAATCCAGCCATTCGATACACCCCGGATTTTCCTTTTCTTGAGAGGGGCATAGAGGTTGCATATGCTGTTGAAACCATTGGTGAAGTAACTTAGGGCTTGGTCGAGGATAGGGGCCGTTGTGGGAGTTTGGCCTGGGAGAGAGTTTTATAAATCTGGTGGGCATGTTATATCGAAATCTGACAGCATGGGTGCTGGTAAATGGGGCCCCATCGTAGAAATGTAATCTTTTCTGAGGAGCAAGACAGGGATGCCCTCTCTCCCCCTCTAATTTGCCACGGCTACAGAACCTTTGGCAATTAAAATTAGAGATGCAGTTAACATCCAGGGAATTAGAGAGAAGGGAGGATGTCAGCATAGACTTATGCTGTACGCTGATGATTTGCTTATAGTTGCAGCAAACCCGGAAGTGACAATGCCAGCCCTTCTGGAGGTCTTAGCTGACTTCTCCAGTTTTTCTGGATACAGGCTAAACCTGCATAAATCTCAACTAATGTGTATAGGAAAAGGGAATGGACTTATATCACAGAATGCCTGGGGCTTGCAAAAGGTGACAACACATGTCACTTATCTGGGCATCCATGTGTGTCAGAAGTTGGAGACTTTATATGCCTTAAATTATACCCCACTGTTTCAAAATATATTAAAAGATTTGCAGAGGTGGAGGGCACTCCCCATTTCATAGCTAAGTAGACTCAACCTAATAACAAGCATTTGTCAATGCTGAATGTTTGCTTGCTGTCATTAGCAGTGGAAGTGCAGGAGTTAGACAGATGCAGTATAGTAATGGCATTGAAGTATTGAACTGACGCCAACTCCACCCTCACCCTGCAGAGATGGACAGGCATTGGAGTGTGCCGTTGGGTTGTCACCCATGACGGTCATGACATTTCACCTCACCCTACCCTTCAGACACTGACAAATGTCAAGGTGTGTCTTGGGGTGTTTGGGCTTTACATTCACCTCATTTCATATGGAAATACATTGAAATGGGCGCAGTATAGGAGAATGGGGTGAACTCTGGGGCCAAAGGGTCCAAAGCGCACCTCGATGCCTGTCACTGGCTGGAGAGTGGGGCCGGGGGGTGCAGCAGCATGAGCATTACTGTCGACAGTCCCAAGTCACACCCATGACATCTGTCAGTCCCTACAGGTTAGGGTGTTATGGTAGAAAACCCTAACACCCTGGGCGTTTCCTAGTATTTTTATTCCAAGTTTTCCACATGGGCTTTTTGTGACCCAACTGCATGAGTAGTGACACTATCAGTTCGTTAGGCGAAAGGTGATTTTGCACAGCGACTGCGCCATTTAGTGCCACAGGTTCGAAAACGCATTTCGAACATGATGTGAAACGTGACAGGTGGAATTCTCTACCTTGCCAGATACGAGAGAGCCAAACCGTAGAGGGTTTTAAAAAGCCGTTGAAGACCCATTTATTTAACCAGGTGTTCTCATGAATCTATTAAGTTGTGCATTGATATTTTTTTATCTGTTTTAAATTGTAATATTATGTGTTTTTATTCTGTATTATAAAGGCACCCTGAGTATAGGAAAGGCACCTTATACAAATAAAATATTGATTGATTGACCTGGGTAGACAGATTGGGGAAGAGAATTGGAAGTTGATATTAAACATCCGTGAAGGGCTGTTGATATGTAACAAATGCAAAGAATCCCAATATAACTTTTTACACAGGCTATATTGCCCACCTAGCACTGTATGTAAATTCAGTCTGGGAATATCAGCACTATGTGGGAAATGTCAGAGGGAGAAGGGTACATATTTTCATTATTTTTGAGCATGCAGAAGGACTCAGAGAGTGGTGTCAGGGGTTTCTACCTCAGCTCCATTCTCCCTGCCCTGTGGGGTTCCGCAGGGATCCATTTTAGCACTCATGTTGTTTGCAGTGTATATGCTGCCATTAGCAGTGATTATTAGATGGTATGGCTTGAGTTTCCATTGCTGTGCAGATGATACTCAGCTATACATGTCTTGTGTCCCTGAACAAGACGATGCTGTCTCGGTGCTTAACAGCTGTCTAAATGAGATCCAGGCCTGGATGAACATAAGTTGGCTGAGGTAGAACCCTGATAAAACTGAGTTGTTGGTTGTGAACCCAGGCCGTCGTGAGGTGGGTGTGCTGTGAGGTTCACCTTCAGGCTTATGGCTTGGAGGTGTCCAGCTAGCCATCTCAGACTGGGTATGGAACCTGGGCGTTACGTTTGATGACTATTTGACCTTGAAATTACAAGTGTCAGCAGTTGTTAAAACCTCTTTTTACCATCTGAGAAATATCACCCGGGTGAAACATCTGGTTCCTCCTGATGATCTTCCAACGTTGGCTCACGTCTTCGTTACCTCCCGCCTTGACTACTGCAATGCCCTTTACCTAGGGCTGTCAGGGGTTGATATCCGCCGCTTGCAGCTGGTGCAGAACGCAGCTGCCAGGCTGGTGATCAGGTGTTTCAAGAGCCAGTCATATCGCGCCCTGTGCTCGCGAGTCTACACAGCTGCCGCTTATCAGTGGCAGATCACCTTTATGAGTTGCTTTGCTAACCTATAAGGCCCTACATGACCAGGGACCGAGCTACCTGAAAGATCTCCTCTGTCCCTACTGTCCCTCCTGTCCTCTCCGATCCACCGATGAGGGATTGCTGGAGGTTCCCAGGGTATGTTTGCAGACATCGGGAGCAAGGGCATTTAGCTTTGTTGCTCCATCCCTGTGGAACTCTCTGCCTCATCGAGTACGAGATTGCCTGACCGTTCAGAGTTTTAAAACTGCTTTAAAAACTTATCTTTTTAACCTGGCTTTTGTTGATTGATGTGATTATTTATTATGTGGTTTTATATTATTCTTAGTTGTAATTTATATGTTGTTTAAAATAATTGATTTTATGTATTTTATTGTACAGGCACCTTGGTTTTAGAAAGGTGCCTTTTTATAAATAAAACTGATTGTTTGATTGATTTACAGAGATATTGGCAAGACATAGCAAAGGAAATCTCTAATATTTTAGGGACCCAAATGTTTTGCACTTCGCTCTCTATGCTGTTTGGGATAGAAGTAAATCATGATGAGGAGTGGGTATTATATCCGCGATAGATCAGAATCTTATTAGTAGTAGTGAGGCAGGGTATTCAGACTACGTGGGTCTCTTGCAATACCTCCACAATAGAACAGTGGCAGAACATGACGATCCAGGTTCTAGAGGCAGACTGCATGATCTGTATCCTCCGAAGGAAAGCAGAGCATTTCTGGAGGGAATAGGAACAATACCTAGACGCCCTACCTGCCACAGAAGCACAAATGCTACAAATGTGGAATACCCAGTTTGGAAGATCAAGGGCAGATGGGAACTCAACTAGGAGACGAATAAGTAACACATTTGTAACATAGCCTTAGCATATAATAAGAAGGCTCAAGAGGTTGTAACTGAGATATAGATTATTTTTATGGTTTAGTGCAGAATGAAATATGCAAACTTGAGGTTGTTTTTTCTTTTTCTCACAGTTTAACAACTAAAGTCTGTATTAGACATGTGACTTGTCACTATGATGTATTTTGATATTACTGGATGTATTTTATAGTGTGTACTACTGCGTAGTGACAATGATTGTTTGGTGAATCATTAATAAAAAGGTTATACAAAAAATGTCAAACTAAACAAAGACAAATTCAAATTGAAGCTGAGAGAGATACCATATATAGGACACCTGCATACATCAGAGGGCCTGAGGGCAGACCCTGAAAAAGTGAGGGCTGTAACAGAAATGCTAGGGCCTGAAGATGTGAAGGGAGTACAGAGGTTTATTGTCATGATGAATTATCTAGTAAAGTTCTGTCACCGTTTTTGGAAAAAGTGTGAAATTTTAAGACAGTTGATCAAGAGGACACTCTGGGAATGGAGGTATATGTGTAACCCCCCTTTGGGAGCTTACCTGAATTGCCCAACGTTTCTCCCGACTGCTGCTGGCAGTGCCCCCTGTTTGTCTGCCACAGCAGAAGTTCCCCCATTGCTCCCCCAAGTCCCCAAAGCAAGCCCTGTATTTGTTTAGCCCTATTTGGGCTTAAATCCGATTTTGTGAGCTGCTGGCATGTCCCTGGTGCCACCGGCGCTCGCGTATATGCTAGAAAGTGCTTTGCTCTTGTCGACCACTGGGTGCGGACAAAATGGGAGGTGTTGTCGGTCCCAGTGCCCCTGATGTACTGGACAGGGACTGGAGACTTGAAGGAGTTGGGCAAAAGTCCCATTTATGTTTTTAAAATTTAAATTTGAATCTGGGCATGAACGAGGTCTCATGAATCATTCATGAGCCCTCGTGAATATTAATGAGGTTGCTGCCTGCTGCCTAGGGGGACAGACTTTTGCTGGCAGCGACAATAAAACTACTGGGGCTAACTGGGTTAGAGTGGGCTTGTTTTGCAGGGGACAGCTGGGGCTACAATCTGGTGGGGTGTTTGATGAATTAAAGTAATGTATTGGGCTGCGCTCGCCCTATAAGACTGGGGGAACTGTATGGACTCCATAGCATTGAATGGGAGCTGACATGTTTGAGACATTTATCCCCCTGGTTACAGCCAATCAGTGATCTAGGTGCCTAAAAATGTGACAGAGGGACTCCTGGGAGAAGGAGGGGACTAATTTTAGTGCCTAGATCATGCCCCAATAAACCAGCAGGAAATATTGATCACTATGGATATCGATTATTGAAAAGCTTCAACAGCCAATTAGAGCACTGGGATTTCAGTGATACAGTGTGGACCTTCTGGGATTTAGTCAGTCTCTTGCTGAGCTCTGTACAAGGCAGGACTGTGCTGTGAAAGCAGACATTGGACTTCAGGGGCTTACCCCGGCCCCATTATGAGGATTGTGGTTGCTGAAGGATTCCCAAGGCGCTTGATGCAAGACTGAGTTGCGAAGGGGAAAAAGAAAAAGAGACTGAACAGTGATCCTGTTTCTCCAGGTACTGAAAAGTTGCTTAATGAGTGTTGGGAGAAATTAAATGTTGCAGACACCCTGCACTGGGTAATTGAGCTAGATGAAAGGACTGCACAGATTAGCTGAGTGCTACAGTTGCTGTTGGAAGGTTGTTTGCTTGTGTGGACTGCAATTGCATTTTTCTTGAAGAGGCAGAGCGTCTCTGGTCGTCGGGGTGCTAGCCAGGAATTTTGTGTGTCCTGAGTGAACTGGTTAAAGTGGCTGAGAGCTGAGGCCTGCCTGCTTCTCAGTTTGCTGCACAACTCCAAGGAGCTCCACTTTCCCCTGGTGCTGAGATCTTCAAACCATGAGTACCCAGGACCTGGCTCCTGGGAGGGAAAAGGGGGAATTGCTTGTTAATCATTTTCAAGTTTCTAAAATATTTCAGGGCCCCAACAGACGGCCAACCTACAGCAGCATACCAGGTCTGCACCTAGTGGGTACCCCTAAGAACATCTGGGAAACACTGGTACCAGTGAGGGTGGGTTCGGCCTGCAGATCCCAATGTTTGCTGTGTTGCTATTTCATTAACCAGTTTTTTTTCTATCCACAGCCATCCTTAGTCCCAGTACCCCATTCCCTAGTTCTATACCTCAAATAAATTAGCCACTGATATCAAAGATAACAAAAAAGGTTCTATAATTATGTTGGGTTGCTGAGAAGGACTAAAACAGGGATCAGTCCTATACAAAGTGAATCAGGAATGATGACTGATGAAATAAAATAGCGGAAGAATTCAAGAAACACTTTCTAAACAAATTTGTACCTAAGGAGAAAGTTGTTAGAGGCAATGTAAGAACTGACAATATTGCACCCTTCACTAATGAAGAAGTTGCAAAGGCGCTAGGGACCCTAAAGAAAAGTAGCTCACCAGGCCTGGATGGAATCCATCCCAGTTTCCTAAAGGAAACAACCAATGAGCTATTAGACCCCTTAACAATGCTCTTTAATGCGTCATTAAGAGAATGGAATATAATTCCCGAATTGAAAGACGCAATGGTAACTCCAATACATAAATCCGGCAGTAAGGGTAGTGTAGCTAATTATCGACCTATTAGCCTAACCTCAGTGGTATGTAAATTGCTTGAAAAACTAATCCAAAAACGCATAATAGAACATATAGAACACGGTAAACAACAAGACTTAATACAACATGGATTCGTAGCTGGTAGATTTTGTCTGACAAACCTACTTAACTTGTTTGAACCGGTGAGCATAGCGCTGGACAGAGGCCTTCCTGTAGACATTGTATTTTTGGATTTCTCCAAAGCATTTGATACCGTTTCACATAACATCCTGATTCACCAACTGAATAAAGCTTAAGTTACATAGCAACATAATAAACTGGGTAACATTGTGGCTGGATAATAGAAGACAGAGAGTTGAAATAAAAAGCAATAAGTCTGCCTGGGCCTAGTAACAAGTGGGTTTCCGCAGGGTTCAGTGCTGGGACCCACACTTTTTAACATCTTGATTTCTACCATGCAGACATCTAACAATGCATGGATGTCAAAGTATGCCAACGATTGCAAGATTGGTTGTATTGTAAACAATTCACAGACCACAATTGATTTTCAGGAGAACATCTATACACTTGAGAAGTGGTCACAGGATAACAAACTGACCTTTAACGAAACTAAATGTAAGGTTATGCACCTGGGAAAAAATTATCCCTGTAAAGTATATAAACCAAATGATGTAACCTTACAAGAAACAACCAGTGAAAAGGATTTGGAAGTACTGATAGACAACAGCCTAACTTTTGACATGTATACACAGGCTACAGTCAAGAAATGCAATAATATTGCATCTTGCATTTTTAGGAATATTAAAAGCAGAGAACAAAGCATAATAGTACCACTATACACAAGTCTGGTAAGGCCGCATCTGGACTATTGTGCTGCTTTATGCGCTCCAACCACAATAAAGGGTAAGAAAATGACTGAAGGCATCCAAAGACATTTCACAAAAAGAATTACCAACATGAGGCATCTAGAATATGAGGACAGGCTAAAAACATTAGGGTTGTATTCTATTCATTATAGAAACCTTAGGGACGATCTCTTCCTGTCTTTCAATGCTGTCCAAAATACATTTTTAATGGAAACTATAGCTTTAGAAAAACATAGTGCAATAACCAACACAAGGACATAAATATAAATTAAAAAGAGACACATTTAGAACACATAAGAGAAGTAAGTGGTATACCCAAGGAATAATCACTTCATGGAATACACTTCCAAATAACATAGTAGGAAGTGAAAATATGAATACATTTAAAAAAAGACTTAGATGAGCACATGGGTGATATCAAATACTTCTTCCACCGATAGAATAAGGTAGCAAGTTCATAAAAGTCCACAGCCTCCAGAACTCGTACTAAACTATGAAACTATGATAAAGCTGTGGTTTGCTGTTTGCAATTGTGTGTGTGTCTACCAAAATTCTCTGAATCCGTCCAAGCATTACTGTTCATGATTTATGGTGGTACTGAATTGTTGGGTATCCAGTGTGTGGGGTGGTTGGTAGGAGAGGTGGGTAGGTGCAGCATCCCAAGAGGCTGTGCCAGCCAGTCACCTGACCCACTTCAAATTCTCTCCGGGTGGAGGCACTGCACTATTTTTATTATCTTTGGGATAGGACCCCCAAACACCACCATAGCGGGACCCAGGCCCCTTAACCTGTTAGAGAGCCAACAGGCAGGGGTAGTAGCCCACTGGCACACGGTGCGTGGGCTACATCTTTGGAGGCACCACTGGGATCTCCTGTTCACCAGCCATGCCCATCATTGTGAACCCCACTGTAAATACCCCTGTGCGGTCCCCATCACCCAAGTCTACTCCCCCCCGGCTGAAATGTAGGTCTCAGGAAAAGGATAAAGTGAGGTTGGTAGAATGGAGTGGCAGTAAGAGGATGGACCCCCAGAGGTCCTTTCTGGTGCTAGGAGTACCCCCAAGATGGATGAGGGTGAAATAGAAAGGCAGTTGTCCACCCTAATGAAATTGGGTAAAGTGAAAGTGTGGGGACAGATGCTTGATTCAAGTACTAGGAAGTTAACTGTGTTGATGGAATGTATAAATGCTATAGAGACTGTCTGGGTGCCAGAGGCTGTAGAGGTAGAGGGCAAGGCAGAGGCCTGGGCTATAGTGACAATGTTCAGTGTGGTTTCTCTGGGGGGAGGAGAGCCTGACCCTTTATGGGCCCCGTGTCAGATGTGAGGCTTAGGCCCGGGCAGGTGCCCACCCCATGGAATATTATAGGAAGTTGAGGATGTTTATGGGGGAGAAGGATTATGAACCATGGATAAACTATGTGTTATACCACTGCTCCAAGACTGGCAGTGCAGTGAAGGGAAAAAACGGAAAAGGTTAATGAAGAGCTTACGGGGCTCTGCTCTTGATGCCATTTGGTCCTTCCAGACCACTGACCCCGAGGCCAAGGTAGAAGGCTATATAGCTGCCTTGGACAGTGGTTTTGGTAGCACAGAGACATGTGAAGACTTATGGTGGGGGTTCAGAGCAACCTGCCAGCAGAAGGGGAAACCCTTGTCTGAATATGTGCAGAGGCTGGGGAAGGCTCTACAGAAGGTATGTAGGAAAGGGGGATCCAGGCCTCTGACTTGAATAAGACTAAGTTAGAACAAGTACTGAGGGGCACCCAGTACTTGGAGTTGTTGCTACTAAAGTTGGGCCTGAAAGACAAAATGAGTAATCCACCTCTGCTCCGGGTGCTGTTTAAGGAGGTGAGAGAGATGGAGGAAAGGGACACGAAATGGGGGACCCAGCCCACTTTAGTAGCTACTGCCCACGTCCAGGAAGCCACTTCTCCGGCTGAGGTTTCTGAGGTAAAAAAGTTACTGTAGGAATGCAGGGAAATGTTGGATAAGGTTGGTGTTAGTCCTGTTAGGACCCCTGAAGCTTCCGCTGAACAGTCCACTCAGGCAGCCTCTGCCACCCTTCCTGTGATGGCCTTGGGCCTTGGGAGTATCACCTACACTGCCCCCTATAGTATCTCAGATTGAAGCCTGGTTGCAGGAACTGAGTCAAGTTGTAAATGAGCTAAAGACCCAGGGGGTGGTAAGGGCAGGGGCTCCTGAACCCATAGCTATGGCCCAAGCAATAGCCCCAATTTCCCCTCCTGCTCCCTTTGCAATTGCCCCAGTTTCCCCTTCTGTTCCCTTAGTGTAGCCAGTAGCCCCAAGCTATCCACCACCCCAACCGCCTCTTGAGACCTATTACAAGGGACAACCTAAGCAAGAAGGGATAATCTGTTATCGTTATGGAAGGAATGAACATTGCTGGAGAGGGTGCCAGGCACCAGCAGATCCCCTTCAAGTGGCTAACAGACTGTTGGACAAGGAAGGAAAGCCACAGGGAAACTTCAGTGGGGCCCGGTAAAGGAGCGTACCTGGGCCCCATGCAGGTCCAGCTTCATAGCAACTGTAAAAGCCTCTTCATCAAAAGACACTTCAAATGCATCCCTTGATATGCACAGGTTAGTGGGGCCATCAACTGAAACCCTTGTCACCATAGAGGGACTCCCCATCCATGCCATTCTTGATAGTGGTTCCCAGGTCACTATCATCTTCAAGACCTGGTATGACAGACACTTATCCCACCTGGAGTTGTAACCTTTGGAAGGACTACACATGTGGGGGCTTAGTGAGAAGTCTTACCCCTACCTCAGATATATCAGAGTATGGATGGCTTTCCCCACTAATGTAGCTATAGTGGGAGACACGGTTGAGACCCTGGCTTTAATCTGTCCTGAGACTGGTGTGTATGATGGGATATCGGTGCTGGTGGGCACAAGTGCCCACATGTTCAGGAGGCTTACTCAGCTTTGTGAGGCCAGAGAAGCAGAACAGTGAAGGAAGAAATTACCCATTCATCTGGTGGTCCAGGAGGCCTATAAGAGACAAGGGTGACCCCCCCCACCGATGATGTAGATGAATCTGTGGGCATAGTCTGGAGGAGAGATGCCGAGGAGAGTGTGTTGCCCCCCCCCGAATACGGAGTGTAATATCAGTGGAGTAGTGTGGCTAAAACAGGAGATCAAGAACAAAATTTTAATGCTAGATGCCCCTGAGGAACACAGGTTGCCAGCTGGGTTATTAGTGAAGCTCAGTGTCTTACTGGCACAGGCGCATGCCTATGTTCGAAGAGTGACAGTGCGAGTGAGGAACACAACCGACAGAGAAGTGGTTATCAGAAAGGGCCAGACATTAGCCAGGGTTTACTGTGCCAACACAATGGTGCAGCCCGCTGCTCAAGGAAGAAGTGACTGTGGTGGTATTGACCTTGCCTTGTTTGATTTGAGTAATTCCCCTATCCCAGAGGAGTGGACGGAGCATGTTCAGAAGAAGTTGGCTACCAGGACAAATGTGTTTTCCTTGCATGAGTGGGATGTTGACTGCATTACAGGAGAGCAGCATCACATAAGGCTCACAGCTGAGCACCCCTTCAGGGAGAGATCCAGACATCTCACCCCCGCAAACATAGATGATGAAAGAATGCACCTTCAGGAGATGCTGGCTGCAGGCATCAGCCAGGAGTCCAGAAATCCATATGCTTCACCTATAGTGGTGGTGAGGAAGAAGAGTGGGGCTATCAGGATGTGCGTGGCGTACCGCACCTTGAATAAGCGCACTGTGCCAGATCAATATACAATGCCACGAATACAAGATGCTCTAGACTGCTTGAATGGCAGCCAGTGGTTTTCGGGTTTGGACTTAAGAAGTGGGTATTATCAAATTCCCATGGCCCCGCAGGATCGGGAGAAGATGGCTTTTATATGCCCCCTAGGATTTTATGAATTTTTGAGAATGCCTCAGGGCATTTTGGGCACCCCCACGACATTTCAGCACCTTATGGAATGGGCGGTGGGGGACATGAACCTGCTGGAGTGCTTGGTTTACTTTGATGACATTATCATGTTTGGAAAGGCGCTGGAAGAGCATGAGTCGCTGCTGCTCAAGGTGTTAGACCGGCTGGAAGAGTTTGGCCTGAAGCTCTCTGTTGATAAGTGCCAATTCTTACAGACCTCAGTCAAATATGTTGGACACATCATCTCTGCCAAGGGCATTCAGACTGACCCCAGTAAGGTGGAGGCCCTCACCACCTGGCCAAAACCCAGAAACTGAAAGAACTACAACGGCTGCTTGCCTTTTGTGGGTACTACTGGAGATTTGTGAGGGATTACACCAGAGTAGTCAGGCCTCTCCAACAAATAAAAGCAAGAAGACCCTTCCTCCTGGAGATCAGGCTGAACAACCTAAATATTTTCGACCATCTGAACCTTTTGGCTCCCTGGCAGTGTGATAAAGCATTTGAGAACATTATATACTGCCTGACTGATGCACTGGTGCTCGCCTATGCCGATCCACAGAAACCCTACATCCTACATACAGATGCAAGTTTCAGTGGCCTGGGGCAGTATTGTATCAAGAATATCCAGAGGGTCTGCACCCAGTGGCATATGCAAGCCACAGTCTTAATCCCTCGGAAAGAAGGTATCCCATCCACAGGTTGGAGTTTTTAGCATTGAACTGGGCTATTTGGACCAATTTCTTAATTACCTGTACAGGGCGAAGATTACTGTGAAAACCGACAACAGCCCACTTACTTATGTACAGACCACAGTCAAACTAGATGCAGCCGGTCACCGGTGGTTGTCAGCCCTGTCTACCTATGACTAAAGCGTAGAGTACTGGCCTGGGTTGAAAAATATAGATGCTGATACCTTGTCCCAACGCCCTTTAATTCAGGGGACTGAGCATTCCAACTGGGTCAAGATACCAGAACAAGTGGTAAAAGCATTGTGTAAGAAATTTGATGGTGACAAGTCCCCTTCTCCCAAAGATGCCCCTCATTTGGTGGACTGCTTTGGAGCATCTGGGAGTTGCCTTCCTATAGCTTACTGCCATTTGACCACCCTGGACATGAGGTCTTTGCCCCAGCTGACTACTCAGGACTTACAAAAACAGCAGCAGGACAGCTATCATGGGGAAGATAATTCAAGTGCTTCAGAGAAAAGGAGATCCAGCTCAGGTAAAAACTATTGATCCACAAGCCCGGTTATTACTGTGAGAATGGCTGAAGTTGCAGCTAAAGAAAGGTTTGCTCTACCAAGTGACTCAGAACCAGCAGGGGGCGCCCCGTGTGCAGTTGGTATTGCCTGATTGTTTCCGAAGCCTGGTGATGAAAGCTCTTCACGATGATATGGGCCACTTGGGCAGTGAACGCACCTTGGAACTGGTAAAGAGCAGATTCTATTGGCCCAAGATGGGAAGGGATGTAGAGTACTATTGCAGGAACTGTCACCAGTGTATCCAGAGGAAGGCACTTGCCCAAAAAGCTGCCCCATTAGTGAACATCAGTACCAGTGCACCGATGGAATTAGTGTGCATCAGTTTTCTCACATTGGAACCAGACTCTAGGAACATCTCCAACATATTGGTGGTTACAGATCATTTCACCCAGTATGCTCAAGCTTACCCCACTAAGGACCAGAGGGCCTCCACAGTGGCCAAAGTGCTGGTTGAGAATTTTTGTCCACTATGGAGCACCTCAATGAATCCATTCAGACCAGGGATGTGATTTCAAGAGCCGGTTGATAAAAGAGCTCTGGTCCTTATGCAGTATCAGAAAGTCCCGAACCACGCCTTACCACCCAGAGGGTAACCCCTAGCCTGAGAGATTCAACAGAATCCTATTGGACATGCTGGGTACTCTGGATCCCAGAGGCAAGCACACCTGGAGCCAACGAGTAAGCATTTTGGTCCACGCATACAGTTGCACAAAAAATGACACCACGTGTTTCTCTCCTTACCATCTGATGTTTGGGAGGGAGGCCCACCTCCCCGTGGACCTGAGTTTTGGAGTGTCTGTGGGTGGCATCAAAGAGAATGAATACTTACAATATGTGAGAAATCTGAGACAACAGTTGAATGATCCCTATCAACTAGCCTCGGAGAGGACCACCAAGTGAAATCAGGCCAATACAGAGAGGTATGATAAAAAAGTGCAGGCACAAGACTTGGAGCCCGGTGACTGAGTGCCACTCAGGAGTCTAGGCATACCTGGGAAACATAAAATTGCTGACCGGTGGGGAAGTACACCATATGTGGTAGTTGAGACACTGGAAGAACTACCTGTATACAAGATTCAACCAGAGGGAGAAACCAGAGGGTGCAAAGTGATGCATAGGAACCACCTTCTTCCCATCGGAGATAAAATGTTGGGGCAGAGACTGATTTGATAGAGCCGCCTGTACTTCCAAACACTCGAGCTGC
Source organism: Neoceratodus forsteri (assembly GCA_016271365.2). NCBI lineage: Eukaryota > Metazoa > Chordata > Ceratodontiformes > Ceratodontidae > Neoceratodus > Neoceratodus forsteri. The sequence goes on from CM057452.1 coordinate 1,460,978,846, forward strand.
TGCACATAGACAACAGAAGCAGAAAGATGGAGATGCTACAGGGGCTGGACCTGCCCAGTTACAGGAGGTACTCGAGGAAGAAGATTCAGCTGATGAATCAGAGAGGCTAAGAACATGCCTGTGTTTTTACCCTACCCCTGAACTAGAGAGACTGTTTCAAGGACCGCCCATGATGCTAGAGACTGGTCCTGTGATAGAAGGGTTCAGTGAAAGTGACACAGAGGTCCCCGGGGTTGACAGACATGGAGAGGTGGACATGGCTGTGCCTGGGGAGCAGGGTGCTGAAGGGAAGCCTGCTCCTTCTACCCCCCTTGAAGGGACCACTTTGGACTTAAATACTAGTCTGACTGAGCCGTTTGAGTGGTTCTGAAGCAGTCCCCACAAAGAATTGCTTTTTGGGGAGCCCACATTGAACTTGAATACTAGTTTGACTGGGTCCTCTGAATGGCCCCAAGACGACACTCCTGGACAGAGTGGCATAGGAGTGGAAAAGCTGCAGCACCCTGCCCCTGCTGAAGAAAAAGGCACAGGCCAAGGGGAAAGTGACCTAGACTCTGCCTCTGTGCAGGAGGAAGTCACTAGATGTGAAGTGCATGCAACCCCCAGAAGGTCAGGGAGGACTGTATGTCCCCTACTGAAGTTAACTTATGATGCACTGGGGGTGCCCACTGATCTGCCCTTATTTGTAGTACACAAGGGGGTATATATCACACCCAGGTCCCTGGAAAGGGTGTTCATGTGCTCTGTTTATGCTAGAACCCCTAGGCCCGAAGGAAAGGTGGCCAAAAGGAAGAGAGGGAGGTGAAGGAGTACAAAGGGAAAGAGTGGTACAAGTATAGTATGAGGTACTACGGTTCCTATGGTTCCAGAGGTTAAACATACGGGTGCCGCATCTTATGAGGCCAAAGAGTTAACTAAATGGGAAAGTCTTTACTGCACTGTATATAATGTTTTCCTGTTCTTAAATGGTTGATGTTTTAATAGTTAGGAACCAGGTGTATAGTTAGAAATGCCAATGTGTGTTAATGCTAAAACTTACCTGATGGCAATTTTATAGTACTCCATTTTCAGGCTTGGCATGGAAGCTAAGCATTTAAGGAGGGTGAGTGTAACCCCCTCCTTTGGGGCGTACCTGAATTGCCCCATGTTTCTTCTGATTCTCCAGGCTGCTGCTGGTGCTCCCCCTGTTTGTCTGCCACAGCATAAGTTCCTCTGTTGCTCCCCCAAGTCCCCAAAGCAAGCCCTGTATTTGTTTAGCCCTATTGGGCTTAAATCCCATTTTGCAACCGAAACAGAAGCTAGCATCCAACAAACTTGGCACTGGACTCTATTGGAGTGGCTACCTGGAAAATATTGCTTGTTGAGAGCTCAGTGCAGGGACTGCAAAGGGCTCCCACCATTTGGGAATCCTCACCCAAAGTCAGGGAGGGAACTTCCTAACCCCTCCCAAGTGAGACTCACTGTCTCAGGAGGTCATGGGTCTTACACCCGAGTGCTAGGGCACTCTGATTGTGGGAGCTGGGCTGTGGAGCCACTCCCAGGTCTGGGTCTTCTGGGGCTAGTGTTGTCCTGCCACAGTGCTCTGCAATGGGCCAGAAGCAGCTGAAGGTGACAAGCGGCCAGAACTACAATCAAGGTGACCAGCTGCAAGATCCTCAAGCAAGTTCCATCCAGATGGAGGGATCCTGGCCAGCCCACTTATCAGTTTGCTGCACAACTCCAAGGAGCTCCATTTTCCCCCTGGTGCTGAGATCTACAAACCGTGAGTACCCAGGACCTGGCTCCTGGAAGGGATAAAGCGGAATTGCTTGTTAATCATTTTCAAGTTTCTAAAATATTTCAGGGCCCCAACAGACGGCCAGCCCATGGCACCATACCAGGCCTGTACCTAGTGGGTACCCCTAAGAACATCTGGGAAACAATGGTACCAGTGGGTGTGGGTTCAGCTTGCGGGCCCCAATGTTTGCTGTGTTGCTATTTCATTAACCAGTTTTTTCTATCCACAGCCAACCTTGGTCCCAGTACCCCATTCCCTAGTCCTATACCCCAAATAAAGCTGTGGTTTACTGTTTGCAATTGTGTGTGTGTGTGTGTACTGAAATTCTCTGAATCTGTCCAAGCATTACTATTCATGGTTTATGGTGGTACTGATTTGGTGGGTATCCAATGTGTGGGGTGGGGAGGTGGGGAGGTGCAGCATTCCAGGGGGCTGTGCCAGCCAGTCACCTGACCCACTTCAAATTCTCTCTGGGTGGAGGCACCAGACTATTTTTATTATCTTTGGGACAGGACCCGCGAGCACCACCGTAGCAGGACCCAGGCCCCTTAAGCTGTTAAGAGAGCCAACAGGGAGGGTTAGTAGCCCACTGGCACATGGTGCTTGGGTTACATATGCATCAGGATGTTTTTAAGCAAATAATAGAGGTGACAGGAAAAGTGCCAGTGTTAAAATACTATGACCCAGAAAAAAGTTGGATTTTGCAGTGTGAGGCATCAAAATCAGGACTGGGGACAACACTGATCAAGGAGGGTCAGCCTGTTTCTTTTGCAGGCAGAGCATTAACTCAAACAGAAGGAGGATATACACAGATAGAAAAAGAACTTTTGGCAGTGTTACTGTATTTGGCATGGAGAAGTTCTTCCAGTATACTTATGGCAGGAGAGTGGATGTACCGTGTGACCATAAACTACTGTGATGAAGTCCTTGTTGCAGACACCAAAAACAGACTGCAGAGAATGCCATTGGAATTGCAGAAGTACAAGGCCTGCATTGGGTATTGTTCAGCCCGAGAACTGTTGCTAGCTGACACACTGAACAGAGCTTACCTGCCGGAGCACAGCAAGGAAGGATCAGTAGAAATGGAAACAGAAGCTGTTAGCATTGTAGAGTACTTGCCAGTCTCGGAGGAAAGGTTGGGATCTGTTCCATGATTCCGCATACCATTCACACAGCAAAACTACCACAGCAAAATCCCTTACAGTGACAATTTAGACAAGTTTCAAGATTGTCACTGTGAAGGACCCGAGGGTGAAATTTCGCCCTTTCGCCATCCCCCCCTTTGGTCTAACTCCGACTTGGAGTTAGTTATCTTAAGAAGTGGGGTAAGGGTGTTACGCCGGGGTTATGCCCCTAGCATCCCACATATACCTCACATACACCTCATACTGTATCTCTGGTCTGTTATACTGCTATTCTGCACTAACATATAGATATGGGCACCCATCGTATAAGCATGAGTGCTAAAAATGTGCTTAGCTGCTAAGATATGCTAATATTGATCATGTGTGATTCATTATACCTCACTATAATACATTTATCTAGATTAGTTTGTCTTTCATAGATATTCCATATATAATCTATCTAATTACTGATATGATGACTCTGAGGGATCATCAGTGATTATTGTATACTTATATTCTCATATAATTATATGTAGTGTGTGTTTTACACTCAGGCAGATATGTCATGTGTAATAGAACCCTGTCAGCAGTTCTCTTTGTCTCTAAGCAAGCTGACAGAGAGAGAGAGAAAGCCTTTGTTATGTCTTTGTCTTATACTGTACATAAGCAAGAAATGCCACGTGTAGTTTGAACCAGTCAGCGTTTCTTTTGTTCAAGCTATAATGCTAATGGAAGCATATTCTGTCTCATATGATACTCATTAGTAATTCTGTCTCCTAAGTCATTCTCCAATGGAGAATAACTTAGGACCAATACATATTGGCGCAGATATTCAAAAGAGTTGTGCATGGCACAACAGTGTTGTCCATGCACAACCCACTGATGTCGGCGTGATATTTAAAAGGGAAAAGTCGCGCGCACAAATCCAGATGCGCCAGAGTGCATCAATAATGTATGCAGGCACAGGTGGGGAGGCATGCCCATGCATAACCTGCACAGCCCGATATTCAGCCCGGGATGTGCAGAGTCATGCATGCGCAACCTCTACCTGCGCCTAAACAAAGTTACACCAGGAAAAAAGGAACAAGTCATGGCCACCCACAGGTGAGCTGCCGCATTGCAGGGCGCAACACAGCAGCTGCCACCTGTGGGTGGCCACCTGAGTTCCTGCCGCACCTGGCGGCACCCCCCCAATGCCCCATGGTGGGCATCCATGTTGCGAACTCCCCCCAAGTCCAATATCCCTGGTGGTCCAGTGGACTGATCGCTGCCCGATCGCGGGCATCAGTACCTCATCAAATACCCCTACTACCCTGGTGGTCTAGTGTACCCCAACCCACCCGCCCACTGAGCCCTACAGCTTCCTCCCCATCAGCGGTGGTGGCAGCACCACCATCTGCCACCCGCTGCCCACCGACTGACAGCTCGGTGGGGCTGCATGCCGATGGTTCACAGCATGAGCCAATGGGCGTGCAGCCCGTACTATTACTACTCACTCCAGATCCTGGACTGGTAATGCGGTATGAGCTATGACCATTGGCTCATGCTGCGAACAATCGGCATGCAGCCTACTGAGCTGTCAGTCGCATGGACGGCAGGCGGCAGGCGGGTGGAAGCGCGACCACGCCGGGCTGACGGGGGACGGGCGGTGGGGCTCCAGTGGGCGGTGGGTGGGGGGTACACTAGACCACCAGGGTAGTAGGGGTATTTGATGAGGTACTGATGCCTGCGATCGGGCAGCGTTTGGTCCACTGGACCACCAGGGATGTTGGACTTGGGGGGGTTCGATTACAGATGCCTGCGATCGGGCTCAGTGCGGTCCACTGGACCACCAGGGATATTGGACGGTTTTTCTTTTATATTACAGGAATGCCTGCGATCGGGCTGCAGGAGACGTCGGTCCCAGAAGGCTGCTGCCTGGCAGGGTGCCAGGCACAAGTCGTCGGGGATCGGCGCACCTGCATGGTAATGGCATGCAAATGGGGCCATAATGAAATGCAAATGGCCCTGTGCATAGTGCATATTATGCCCCATTTGCATGTCCCCATTTGAATATCTGGGTGCTGTGCATGGTGCAATGGCACTTAGCGCAGCGCATCTCCATGCTCCACTTTGGCCACTGGCTGGTGCAGTGCCACTGCGCCATGCACAGTGGGGTGGCCAGCTGCGATGTTCAAAGCTGCTGCTGCACAAGCGCAGCTCCGTAGAATATCGCCCAGGCTACACCCCTGCACAACAAAGTTGAGCTGCGCCCAGGCTTGCGCCACAGCCTGACGCAGTTTGAATATCCGGGCCACTGTTTCTAATATCTGTAACTATGAGGTAATCTCTGTTGCTATGCTGTTATCTGTACTATATAGTTGTCTCAAACCTACTGTAGCTTCTCTGGAAGATTACTACTCTCTAGAAGGGGCAGAAAGCTGGAGCACGGGGAGAGCAAACAAGATCTTAGACAACCTAAGACCTACAATTCTGGAGATTATGTACACTCTTCAGGAGAGTTCTGAGAAACCCATCTCCCTTGTGATTTTCTTTGTCACATGCTTGGCATAAGTAGTATAATAAACTTTATTAGTACCCCTTGCTTGTTTGTGAATGTTTCTTGGCAGACTCCAAGACACAAGAATCTGTATTATTATTATTATTTACCCTACACACCAAGAGTGTTTAGGCAGCAGTGTCAGTGGCTCAGTAGGTAGCACACTCACCTCTGAGGCCAGGAGATCAGAGGGCTGTGGGTTCAGTTCCCACATCTTGCACTTGGGTTAATATCCCAGTACTGACACTGTAGTGCAGCATGAGAGGGGTGCTGCACTTCTGAGGTGCCATCTTTCGGATGAGATGTTAAACCGAGGTCCCATCTGCCTGGATTGGTGGTAGTTCAGGTGGATGTTAAAGATTCCATGGCACTTATCGAAAAGAGTAGGGTAATGTCCCCAGTGTCCTAGCCAAATTTCCCTCATTCACTAAAAATACCACCAACAGCTTCATCTGGTTCAAGGTCCATTGGCATTCATCTGTATCCCCCCCCCCCGGGTGATGCCTGAAAATAGGCAAGATTTGTCAAGTGCGCTTACCCGGTCAACAAAAACTAAATAAATAAACATAAATGGCAACCGTGAGTTGAAGGACCCAGGACCACCTTGAAAATGAGCTTGCTCAATGGTGTTTATGCCTGGTTAAATAAAGTGATTGATTGATTGAGTGGAGTCTGGATGTTTGCCAAGTTTCATTTTAATTTCCTCTGTAAATTAAAACATTGGGCAAGAAATCCCTAGTAACAAACAAGCAGAAAGTGCTTCCTGTTTAACTTTTCGGTCTGTTGTGTATTCCACAGTGCAGACAAAACAATCTCTTGGCAGATATTCAATCTCTGTGTAATGAGTTGTTTGATTTTATTTTTTTTCCTATACTTTCTCTGTGGGAACACAGCTGTAAAGGGATCCGAACAGACAGATAGACTGCTTTCTTGTGGATTCAAATCCTAATGGGTATATACTCATCTAGGAGTCCACATACACCAAAGGCTGTTTGTGTCCTGTCATGAACTTTGGTTGCAAACAAAGTTTTTGATCCACAGTTAAAGTTTTTTTTTCTTATATGACATGTCTAAATATATCAGTGCTGAGTTGAGTCTGGATGCTTTAACATACCAAACTGCTTATGGTGGTTGGAGTGGTTTTGCTGAAGTAGCAGAATCCAATGGTAGCCCTTTAAGGGATATCATTGCCCATTTTGGAGAATTGAAAAATGGTACCAGTGATCCTGAAGGATTATTAATTGCAATGTTGTTTAATTGTTTTGATGCTGTTCTAAATAAGATATCTGTTTTGGAATCTGAGTATATTGCTTGCAAAATGGAGAATGCTGCTTTCAAGCAGGAAATTAGTCTGAAAGAGGCCTCTCATACAGAGAAGATAATTGGACTGCAGTCTGAGCTGCAGTCTGTCCATCTAGCAAATTAGTCTCTCTTTAACGAGAAAAGCATCAAAGACCTGCTTGCCTTAAGAGATAACACTGAAATGGCAAAACTTGTTAGAAAAAAAGTTTTTCAAATGAATGGTGTTCTGGCTAGTAACACTGATTTCTTAAGTTCTGAAAACAAGGAACTTAGAGATAATAAGTGTGAAATAATTACTGAAAGAGTTAATGTGCTGTTATTTCAACACCAGACCTTGACTGAACGGCGTGATTCAGTATGTTTTCATTACAGCAGACTTGAATTTAAGGTTTTGAATATAAACTGTGACACAGTTTCTGTCGATAACTGGCATGTTTTACAAGATGGGAATGTCTTGTGATCTGAAAACAATGCACTTTACTGTGTGCTAACTCCTGTATCTGAGTTAGAATGTAGGAGTAAAAAGTCAGATATGGCGAAATTGCGCCGTCAGCCAGAGGTATTGGCAGGGCATACTAACTTAATGCCCAAAGACCTTTTCTCTTCTCATGTTGAAGAGTTTGATTTTGAACACTCACAGTATGCTGTGGAGTAGACTAGAGCAAAGGCTAGCCACTTGTTTTTCTGTGATTCACAAAATGGAGAATTGTTAGAGTCTCAAAATGGTGGACACACATGTCATCAGGTTGCATCCCCATACCATCACCAAGATGGCCGCTCATGGTCATGTGATGATGGTCATGACACAGTAACCCAAGATGCCCATGAGATAATCCAAAATGGCCGAGCACCACACCAGGACCTGCGATTGCTACCATAACCAAACAAAACATACCAGAGTTTTTTTGGCATGATTAATAATGTTATCAGTAACACTAGTGTTTCTGAGGGACAGAAAATTCTCATTAAAAATGATGTTGACGTACTTTTGAATAAGGCTGATATGCAATCTGTCATGAAGTCAGTGTCTGACACTGCAGAATAAGCTGCTGCTAGCAATGTTTATTTTATTTAAATGGCCTTGGTTAAAGAACACATTGCAGTTAATTACAAGAAATGTTTTTATTTCCTATGCAATTTAGCATCAGCTTTCCCTGAGAAGACTGAACATACTGCTTCTCCTATGCAGTGCATTAGTGCTTTAAGCTATAACATTGAAAACAATGTTGCTACCATCCAGCAACATTCCAGTGGGGAAATCCACTTTACATTTGATGGGGGAGGAGACAACCCTGATTCTGAAAGCCCCGTGGTTGTGATATTTCAGCATCACAGGCCACATTGGGGGGAGGTTACAGGTTTGGTTTCTGAACCTGGGCTGACAACTGTTTCCACACTATTTTCTCCACCCTGATGGCTACTGGACCACAGTCCATAGCTGGAGAACTATGTGTAACTTTTACACTACTTTTCTCCACTGTGCAGGCACCCCTGATAGTGCCAGCACTGCCTGCACATGATGCAGAGCCCCCTCCACCAGTGACACCTGGATCATCCCATACTGTGGCTGCAATAGCAGGCACCCCTGATAGTGCCAGCACTGCCTGCACATGATGCAGAACCCCCTCCACCAGTGACACCTGGATCATCCCTTACTGTGGTTGCAATAGCAGGCACCCCTGATAGTACCAGCACTGCCTGCACATGATGCAGAACCCCCTCCAACAGTAACACCTGGATCATCCCATACTGTGACTGCAATAGCAGGCACCCCTGATAGTGCCAGCACTGCCTGCACATGATGCAGAGCCCCCTCCACCAGTGACACCTGGATCATCCCATACTGTGGCTGCAATAGGCACAAGCCAGGAACAGTCTGGGTTATTCCCAGCGCATACAATGGCAGGCACTACAAGCAAGAGGTGCAAGGCATCATAATGCTGATATCATTGTTTTTCCTTTTGGGATCACTAACCATGGTCCCAGCATTGGTTAATCCTAACACAGCTTTAGGGCAATGCTTTGAAACTGCCACATCAGATAAAGCAATCTCAGCAGTTTTATCCCAAACATACAATGGACACATCAGATCCATTGCATATGCGTCGCAGATGCTTGACCCAGTGGAGCTGAAATACAACCTTTGTGAAATGAATCTTCTGGCTGCATACTGGGCAGTGATATACTTTATGTACATCATTAGATATGCACCCATTCTTCTGCATTCCTGTAATTTGCCAACTAACTTTCTGTTGTCAGACAGAGTAAAATATCACTCTGTATCCAATGCCAGACTTACACACTGGTCTCTCATTTTACAGGATCATGACATCACTGTCCTTCCTATCAAAACTTCGTCCTTGTTGGCCTATGGCCTACAGTTTACAGGAGAGACCCATGCTTGTTCACTCCAACCCCCTGACCTACCTGTCCCAGGGACCTTTTCTGACAGAACATCAGAAAGTGTTAAAAGACACCACTGTGTGTTATGTTTTGACTGATGACTCAGCCACACATACCAATGAGGGTCAGATAGCAAGGTTTAGAATTATTGTACATCCTAGTGATGACAGTGTGTGCATGGCTAGTAATTGCATCATCATATATGTACGATCCACAGGCAATGTTAAAACATGCCTGGCAAATAAAATGAAAAGCAGGGAGGCGAGGAGTCTCCTAATTACCACAAATATTTGTGGATGGTTTAGAAAGCTGGAACGTCTTTGAGAAAGACACAGCTTGTGTTAAGAAAAGAATAAAAAGATTTTTCCTTACGTAAAATGATACCAGTACTCCATGAGAGGGTTAAGTTCTGCCCGCTTCAAGAAATGTCCTTGAGATAATTACAGAAAGCACTGCAGATATTATGTTTTTATTATAGATTCTAATTGGGTCTGTTTCTCTCTAAGCTGAATTTCTTTGGAAGAAAAACAAGCTTCTGTTTCAATTCTCTGATATTACCACTGTGAAATACAGTGACTTGTTTGTGTACAACACAACTCTAACCAGTTTAAATACTGTCCATTCATAAGGTTCGAGCATATTGTAAAATGTGAACCTTATGCTCTATAAGAAGGACCCTCATTTGAGGGCAGTGTATAGGTTCCTTAATAAAGGAACTGATGAATAACTTCCAGAAATAGCTCTTATAAGAAAGTGAAAATGACATTCACCTATCCTCTCAAATGGGGACGGAGTAAGAATCTCAGATTTAGAAGTGGGTAGCCATCTGGGAACAAGCGACCACCAAACAGTGTGGTTCACGATAAACACAGCCATACAATCAAGCCATACAAAAGCAAGAGTATTAGACTTTAGGAGGGCTGACTTTGGGAAAATTAGAGAGTGCCTCAGAAAAGCACTAGCAAACAGGCAAGAAGGAGGGGTGGAGGAACAATGGGTAGTAATCAAAACAGCCATCACAGAGGCAACAAGCCTCTGTGTAAAGCAAATCAACAAAACACAACGAAGGAAAAAAACGCTAGGGTTCTCAAAAGAGGTGGCAGGGAAGGTTAAGGAGAAAAGGATAGCATTCAGGAAATATAAGGAAACACAGAAGGAGCAGGACAGAGAACTTTATCAGTTAAAACAGAAAGAGGCAGGGAATGCAGTCAGAATAGCAAAGGCCCAAACCGAGGAAAGGATAGCCAAATCTGTTAAGAAGGGGGATAAGACATTTTATAGGTACATTAGGGAGTGAAGAAAGACCAAAGGAGGGATACTGAGGCTTAATAAAGGGTAGGGAATGCGGGCAGAGGGTGACAGTGAAAAAGCAGGGATACTGAACGAATATTTCTGTTCGGTATTCACAAAGGAAGAGGAGGGGGAGGTACCTAAACCAAACAAGAGAAACACTCTGAAGATGGGGGTCGATACCAGTCCATTTACAGAAGAAAGGGTTCTGAAAGAACTAATAAAATTGAAGGTGAACAAAGCAATGGGGCCTGATGGGATTCACCCACGAATTCTAAAAGAACTAAGGGTAGAACTAGTGACACCACTGACTACTCTCTTAACAAATCATGGGAAGATGGGGTGGTACCTGAGGACTGGAGAAGGCCGGATATGATTCCTCTTCACAAAAGTGGGAGCAGAACAGAGGCAGGAAACTGTAGACCAGTTAGTTTGACCTCAGTGGTAGGGAAAATGATGGAATCACTTCTGAAGGAAAGAATTGTTGAGTACCTGGAGGCCAGTGGGGCACGGGACCCAAGGCAGCATGGATTCACGATGGGAAGGTCGTGTCAGACAAATCTAATAGATTTCTTTGACTGGGTGACCAAAGTAGTGGATCAGGAAGGGGGTATGGACATGGCCTACCTAGATTTTAGCAAGGCATGTGATATAGTCCCACACAAAAGATTAATACACAAGTTAGCCAGCTTTGGAGTGGGTCTCAAGGTGGTAGCCTGGATAAAAAATTGGATAGACAACAGGATGCAAAGGGTAGTAGTAAATGGAGTCCACAGTAAAGAAAGGAGGGTTACTAGCGGGGTACCGCAGGGTTCAGTACTAGGACCAGTCCTTTTTAATGTCTTTATAGGTGACATTGCAGAGGAACTGGAAAGAAAGGTATGTCTCTTTGCAGATGACACAAAGATCTGCCACAGGGTTGATACACAAGATGGAGTGGAAAGGATGAGAAGGGACTTGGCAAGGTTGGAGGAATGGTCAAATGTATGGCAGCTCAGATTCAATGCAAAGAAGTGCAAGGAAATGCACCTGGGAGACAAATACCCAGGGGAAGAGTACACAATGGGGGGTGAAATACTGACAACAGTAAAAATGGAAAGGGACCTGGGGGTAATTAAATCAGATGACCTAAAGGTGGGCAAGCAATGTGAGAAGGCAGTAAGGAAGGCTGGGGGGATACTGGGATGCATAGGGAGAGGCATCAATGGTAGAAAACAGGAAGTTGTTATTCCTCTGTACAGACAGTTGGTGAGACCCCATCTGGAGTACTGTGTGCAGTTCTGGAGACCCCATCTCCGCAAAGACATAGACAGAGTGGAGGCTGTGCAGAGGAGAGCAACCAACATGGTGCAGGGTCTGCACCAGAAGACATATGAATAAAGACTAAAGGAGCTTAATATGTATACCCTTGAGGAAAGAAGGGAGAGAGGGGACATGATAGAAACTTTCAAGTACCTCAAGGGAATCAACAGAGTCCAAGAGGGTAGCATCTTTCAGAAAAAGAGATGTGCAAGAACAAGGGGGCACAATTTGAAGATAGAGGGGGGACGGCTCAGATGTAATGTGAGGAAGTATTTTTTCACGAGAGGGTTGTGGATGCATGGAACAGCCTCCCTGAGGAGGTCGTGGAGTCAAGAACAGTGGGGGAATTCGAGAATGCATGGGACAAACATAAGGCAGTCCTAGTGGGGGGTAGGAGGAAGTAAGCTGTTGGTTAACTAGGATCTGCAGCTTATCTGTTAGGTAGGAAAATGGGCAGACTAGGTGGGCCAAGCGGTCCTTATCTGCCATCAAATTCTATGTTTTGGTGTTGGCCTACTCATTTGGAACATCACTGCTGTAACACTCATGAAAAGTTATGGGTAGTTCCCGAACACCTGACAGTAGATTTTATTTACTGTACCAAGGCCATGATACTCCAACTGGTGGACACCAGTGAGTTAATAAAAACACTAGACAGACTGAAATCCTCTGTCTTGTGGCCACATATGAGAAATGATGTAGAACACTACATTAGTAACTGATCTGTGCACACAACAATCCTATACCAGCTAGGAAAAATGCATTGTTACCCCAGAGGCAATAAGGCTCCTGGAACAACATCCAGATTGACTACATTGGCCCTATGCCAATCACTAAGAACAAGTAGTTTGCACTAGTGATCACCGACCTATTTTCCAAACAGTTTAAAGCTATCCCAAAACAGAACAACACAGTCAAAGTGACTGCAAATGTTTTGGTAAACCAGCTATTTACCAGGTAGGGCTTTACCCCAAAGGTAAATTCTGATTACCGGGATCCAGCTTTACAGCCCAAGTAATGCAAGAAATTCTGGATTGGTTATGGGTAAAACAAAAGTTTTATATCCCTTACCACCCACAGTCATCAGGACAGGTGGAATGGGCTAACAGGCAGATCAAAGTTATGTTATAATAAACTTGTTCAGAAAAACCCAAAAGGACTGGGATTCACTATTGCCTTTACTCCTTATGGCAATAAGAGGACACCCTCTGCAGGTACACAGCGTACCCCATGTTTGAAATCATGACCGTACGGTCCATGAGACTCCCAGAACATTTACTTCTGGACCTGTGTACTGCCACTGCTGATGGAGCATCAGTAGGTAAATATGTTAAATATCTCAAACAAGACATCCAAAAGGTACACTTGTTTGCTTCACAATGTATGGCCAAGGCCCAACAACAGGCCCTATCCCATTATAAACAAACTCAGTCCAGCAGTCTACTAAGTTAGAATGTATCACTATAACAGTCATTGATAAATGGCTATATGCCAATCAAATGAACCTGCTTAAATATTAAATTACTTTTCCATATCTCAACGGGCGGAATAGTACTAAAGTAACAATGTTTTTCTTTTCTCTTTCCTTTTAGTTTCCAGAGAGAGAGAGAGGGAGACGCTTGCTTTTATGCTTAGTACACTTTTAGAAGTATGGGTCTTCTTACAAGCCCAAACGGCATATTTTATTGCAGATAAGAACCAGTGACCTAATCCTAAACAGCTTGTTGAGGTAGAATACCTCACAAGCCCACATGATTTAATTGCATCCTGTGGAATTCACACTAAAGTCCTAAAAGACATGTTCATTGTCCAGAAGGGTAGTGAGGCCCTACTGAATGTTATGATCATTGCTTTGGATCAATTCTAGCAGCTAGACTTGATCTGGACTCCTGTTTATATTTTATTGATAATCAGGAATTTTGCATCGAAATGTATATGGCAATAAAAGCCATTAGACCTTAAGGTTTTTACCCAGTAATGCCCCATAATTTGTGACACTTAATACTGAGTGCCCAAAATAGAACCCTGGCCCACCCAGTGGTCTGACAGCCACTTCCCAACCAGGTACCCTAGTTAATAATGTGCAGCTCATGCACAACCCAGTGATTTTAAATCTCACCTTTTAAACTTGAAGTGATTTGTTATATGATTCACAACAAGCATCTCCCACATTTTTTTTTAAATAATGATGTGACTGGATACCCTGGCAGCATACCAGGTACTCATTAATGGCCCCTATATGGGGACTGATAGCACCACATACACACACGTACAGGATTTTCACATCCTGACTGCTAGTGGTACACTTATGACTGTAAACCTACCCAAATGCACTAGGCATTTTCAATCAATCAATCAAATCTTATTCAGGCGGACATCATTAAGCAAGGCTCATGTTTTGTTTTCGTTTTTATAAAAAAAAAAAAAAACACAGGTTTAGGCTCAGGCCTACTTGGCTGTGACATATCTATTTGAAATAGGGCTGATTTAGCCATTATTCAAGCACATACAGTATGTTAAAGGGTCATGATAGTATGAAATATAATATCATACCCCCCCATTGCATGGTATATGTGGTTTTGCTCATAAAGAGTGATTTCAGAGGGCGCTCAGAAGACTGTGGGTTCTAGCCCCACATCAGGCACTTGGGTTAATATCCCAATACTGACACTGCAGTGCAGCATGTAGGGGGTGCTGCACTCCTGAGGTGCCGTCTTTCAGATGAGACATTAAACCGAGGTCCCATCTGCCTGTTCTAGTGGTAGTTCAGGTGGATGTTAAAGACCCTATGGCACTTATCGAAAAGAGCTGGGGAATTTCCCCGGTGTCCTGGCCAAATTTTCCCCCCATTCACTAAAAATACCACCAACAGCTTAATCTGGTTCAAAGTCAGTTTAATTCATCTGTACCCCCTTCCCCTGGGTCGTGCCTGAAAATAGGCAGAATTTGTCTAGTGCACTTACCCGGTCATCAAAAGCTAAATAAATGAAAATAAATTTACATTTACAATATTAAGGATATTGTGAAGGGGTTTGACCTGACAAATGTTTATGTTAATGAATTAATTTCTGCTCACATTAAGGAAGCAGGTGAGCATCACATAGTTAGGAATGTCCTTTGCACTGCCTATAGCTATTCTGTTCTTACAACCCTTTGGTTATCTCTTCCGGGATCTGGAATTAGGATATATCCTTGATCTCATACATGACAGACATATGGGTCAGTGGCATTGTTACATTTTGCACTGTATTGCATGTGTTAACAAATGTTTATTTGAATCTAGCACTATTCCCTTGTCAATAGCAAGGAACCTTGGGTATGTCACCACACACACCAGTATTGCTCCATGTTTCAAAACTTATTCCTGCACAATCCAGGAAGCCATGTTTGTGACTCTCACAGTGTCATTGCCGCATTTTCATCCGGCAACATCCATCTCTGATCATCTGGCAACCGTCCATTCTATTGATCATCTAGATGGGAACTTTTATTGTGAAAGGTTGAAACTACCTCCTTTCCTTGTTTACCATGAGGTCTTGGAATCGTGACTGACTCTGAACATTGATTGTCGTACCTGAAAGGAACATCACCTTTTATGCAGATGTGACATCTTCCAACTTGTCTTACCAACATGTGAATACTGGCCTAATAACTGAAATTAGGCTTCCATTTGTGAACTTTCAAATAAACTGTATTCACTCCAGCCAATTAAGATTCTACAATCAAGCTCGTTGTTATGCATACTATGAAGCAAGTCTGGGGTAGGGGCAATCCCCTAACTCAGCAAGAAGACTCTTCTTCATTTGATCTACAATCAAGAAATCCATTTTCTTCACTGCTTGTTTTGCAAGCCTGGCTAGCACCTCATACAAACTGAGGACTGTTATAAACTGTTACACTTTGTGCAGCTGTGTGATCATCTTCAACTGAACGCTGTTGCTATTTCATTGTAAAACTCAATGTGCAATCTAATGCACCCCCTGCTGAGGCCTCTGAAAATACTGCTGCCTCCTGAACATTTGGATCAACCTTTGGAAAATCTGAATACATTGAATTTGAACTATAAATCTTCATTTAACATTTGAAGAAACGCTGGATTTATCCCTGGAACTGTTCGTAGTTTATGGCTTGTGAACATTGACATTTCGTGTCCTGTTCAACTTACCAACTGAAAAATGTCATCCTCCAAGGTGGTATATTCTGCTGATGTGGAACATTGTGTGGTGACCAACTATACATTCTTCTGATATGGACTAAAAGTTATGCAAAGTAAACTTTTCTAACTTCTATTTTTACTCCCTAAACAGGTAATAGGTTATACGGTAATCGCACCTGTTCCCATCCTGGAACCAGATACCATTAAGTCTAGTCCTAACTATCTTGATGCTCTATCTCAATGTTTACTTATTTTTAATATCCATACAGGCAACTTAAGTTCGTCTCTTCAATTTCTTCGCAATAGGACAGATACACACCTGATACATATCAGTAATTATTGATTGTTTTGATATTGGAAAACCCCATGTGAAGTTTTATTCCAAATGTTTATAGTAATACAAGGTTTACTAACATTTTCCCTTATAATTACATTTTTTTGTTTAAGGAAAACCCTGAAACACTACCGTGACCAGTTAATTTCCTCTATCAGGCTTGTGCAATGGGCCTGTAGATGAATGGTGTCTAACCACCATCTTTTGTTGTGTTGCCACTTTTGCAATGCCCCTAGCATCCCACACACACCTCACACTGTATCGCTGGTCTATTATACTGTGATATTGCTATTTTGCACTAACATATAGATATGGGCACCCATCGTATAACCATGAGTGCTAGGAATGTGCTTTGCTGCTAAGATATTCTAATATTGATCAGGCATGATTAATTATACCTCACTATAATACATTTATCTAGATTAGTTTGTCTTTCATAGATATTCCATATATAATCTACCTAATTACTAATGTGATGACTCTGAGGGGATCATCAGTAATTATTGTATCCTTATATCCTCATATAATTATATGTAGTGTGTGTTTTACACTCAGGCAGATATGCCACATGTAATAGAACCCTGTCAGCAGTTCTCTTTGTCTCTAAGCAAGCTGACAGAGAGAGAGAGAGAGAGAGAGAGAAGGCCTTTGTTATGTCTTTGTCTTATACTGTACATAAGCAAGAAGTGCCACATGTAGTTTGAACCAGTCAGCATTTCTTTTGTCCAAGCTATAATGCTAATGGAAGCATATTCTGTCTCATATGATACTCATTAGTAATTCTGTCTCCTAAGTCATTCTCCAATGGAGAATGACTTAGGACCAATACATATTGTTTCTCATATCTGTAACTATGAGGTAATCTCTGTTGCTATGCTGTTATCTGTAGTTTGTAGTTGTCTCCAACCTACTGTAGCTTCTCTGGAAGATTAGAATTCTCTAGAAAGGGAGAGAGTTGGAGCGTGGGGAGAGCAAACAAGATCTTAGACAACCTAAGATCTACAATTCTGGAGATTATGTACATTCTTCAGGAGAGTTGTATGAAACCCATCTCCCTTGTGATTTTCTTTGTCACATGCTTGGCGTAAGTAGTATAATAAACTTTATTAGTACTCCTTGCTTGTTTATGAATGTTTCTTGGCAGACTCCGAGACACAAGAATCTGTATTATTATATTACCCTATACACCAAGAGTGTTTAGGCAACAGGGGTTGCAGCCCCCATGGGGTGTGCAGGGGCACAGCCCCGAGAAAACACACAATGTCTGACAGACGAAATTTGCCTCTGTGACATTTGTGACATTTACTCGCATGCCTTCAGCATTTCACTGTCGCTACTGACATGGTGGAACTGTTTATTCAAAGGGATACAAAGGAAGCTGAAACCTTGCAAACACTAAAAGAGGTGATTCTGCATGGGTGGCCAAATGAGAAGGAACATGTGCCATGGGAATCAAAACTATATTTTCAAATGCAAGATGAGCTGAGCATGTAAGATGGAATTACTTTCCAGGGAAAAAGAGCAGCCACTCTAGAAGCTCTGAGAACTTAAATAATGCTCAATGCACATTCATCGCATTTGGCTACTGAAGGATGCCTAAGTGATGCACAGGAGTGTGTGTAATGGCCTTGGCTGAGTCCGCAGTTTTGAAATTTCATGTAGAAGTGTGACATTTGCAGGTCCACGGAACCGTCAACAAAAAGAGATGTTGTGGTCACATGAAGTGCTTGGGAGGCTTTGGGCAAAAGCCGGAACAAATGTATTCAGTTTTGATGGAAGAGGGCATTTAATAACTGTGAATTAGTTCTCTAACTTCTGGGAAATTGATTGTCCACCTGAAACCAGATCACGGTCATATACAAGTTAAAAGCACATTTTGCCAGGTATGGAATCCCAGATACTGTATGCTCTGATAATGGACCACAGTATTTATCAGAAGAGTTCAAAACTTTAAGCAAAAAATGGGACTTTGAGCATGTTGCATCATCCACAGGATACCCACAGAGGAACCGCAATGCAGAGTCCACTGTTAAATCTATTAAAAGACTGCTGAGAAGAGTTAAAGATGCAGGAACTGACCTGTATTTGGCTGTATTGGATCTAATAAATATGCCAACACAAGTAGTAATCCAGTACAGAGATTAACAAACAGGAGAGCAAAAACATTGTTGCCAACCAAAGGAAGCTTACTTTAGATGGGGGGGGGTGGTATAGGACGGAGTGAGAGAACAACTAAAAGAACCACAATGTAGACAGCAGTACTACTATAACCAAACAGCAAGAGATTTACCAGACCTCATCTAGGGGACTGAGTTAAATTACAGCCAAGAGACAAACTAAAGAAGCATTGGCAAGGAGGAACAGTAATGAAGCATGCTATACCAAGATCCTATGATTTTCAGTTGACAAATGGTCATGTCCTGAAATGGAACGGAAGACATCTAAGGAAATGGCAGGAGGATGAAAGGAGACAGGACTCAGTCAAAGGTCCTGGTGAGGCACATTTGTAGGCACTGCAGGAGATGCCTGTGAGGAGGTTGAAAAGATAACAGATCCCATCTCAGTGCCTATGCCAATCATTAGTGAGATGCCGAAATGAGATCTGTGCTGAGATCCAAAGAAAGGAAAAAGGCCAAGGCGAAGACAAAACACCCTCTGTTGTGCAGGATTGGGGGCAAAACCACCTGAGACTTTGAAGGTGGGGCCTGCCAATTCACCTGACAGCAGAACAGCTGGTACAACCAGGAGTGGAGGCCTGGCCATCTGAAAGACTGTGTAAACAGACTGGAAGCATTCTAGTCTTGACCTGACTTATGGACTCAGAACACTTTGGTGTTTATAAATATGTAAAAATGTGTTATGAAACCTACAGTATATGTTTTTTGAGATACAGTAATACTGTTTAGTAGATTGGAAATGCTATGATTAGGTAGTAGCTAGATAGAGAGATATAACCAAGCATCATTTAATGAAGGTGATAGTTTAAATCTCCTATAGAGGTATACATTAGAAAAGAAAGGATGTAACACTACATGTCAGTGGAACCTTAATCAAGCATGTAGTTGCAGTAACCATTAGGAGGAATTCTACACATATTTTAGTGGGGAGCACAGGAAAAATACCTTCCAACCACTATGAATTTCATACAGCACTATGATTTTTACACTCAAAATTACTCTTGCTCTGCAAAGGTTTACTGATGTTGCTAATGTCAGGGCTGTTTCTGGGCACACAAACTATTAAATCATTGACCTAACTTGATAGAAGCAATCCTTAGCACTAAATTCATGGGGCCCACTATTTGTAGACATATTATTCTTTAAAATAAGGAAGTGCTATACATTCTGGCTATTTGCTATGAATTTTGACGGCCAGTGCTATGAATTTTAATGCTGAGAGGTAGAGAGGTATGACAGGAAGTAGAAGTTCTGTAAGTGAGTGAGCAGACTGCAGTGAACTGGGATGATGTTACCTGTTACAGCAGCCATGTGTGTGTGTGTGTTCAGACTGAACTGAAGATGCAATTAAACTGAGTCATTAATATGATTCCTGTGTAGTTCACTGTCTAATGTCCACTTGTCAAGGAGTTCGTAAGAGCCTGTGAAACACAACCCTCTGTACAGTAGCTCCCATGGGGCATAGCTATAGCGCAGGAGTGTTAAAGGTGACCTGCAATTGTCTAACCCTTCCTTTTCTTCCAATTTCCAGGCCTATGTTCTCATATAAAAGCACTATTAATTTGTTAAATTTTACTCCCATGTGTGCACCCAGTTTGTGTAATCTGAAGTGTTTATTGGTGAAAGTAACAACTCTTAGTAATCCACAGGGGGTGGTCCAGTCTGGTGCAGGGAGGTAAGTAGGTACTGCATCCCAGGGGGTGGTACTGTACATAACATCTGGCCTACTTATTCTCTCTGGGGTGGAGCACTGAGCTATTTATTATATGTTCTGGGATGAACCCCCCACCACCACAGGAGAAAGAATGAATCCAACCCCCGCCAGTCCAGCGTACAGAGGTGGGTAGGTACTGCATCCCAAGGGGTGGTATTGCACACAACATCTGGCCTATATATTCTCTCTGGGTGGAGGCACTGTGCTATTTATTATATGTTCTGGAATGAACCCCCTTGCAACAGGAGAAAGAAGCAACCCAACCCCTTCAACTAGGTGGGCCCTGTGCAGTCACCAGGCAGGGGTGTGAACCCAGAAATTATGTACCGAGGGTCACACATTGGAGGCATCACTTGGTCTCCTGTTGAACATTCAGACATAGCTGGGGGCTTTTCAGAGACTTTTGCCATTGCCGTCCCTAAAATGTCTGGGAAAGTAAGCAAGGCTTTTCAAGCAGTAGAGGACTGGTGGATATTTGAGAGTCTTCACCCTCAGAGAGTACTCTTGGTAAGAAATGTGTCCAAGGAGTGAGACAGGGGGTCCAATTTGGGAGCGCTAGAGGAGGCTCTGAAAGATTGTGTAAAAATGAAAATTCTGAGAGTGACTCGAGAACCAGGTACCCAGTTCAGAAACCTAATTGTGGAAACTGAGAAGGACTTACTGGCTGTGAACCTGCCTGCCACGGTGACATTTGAGAAGTCTCAAGAGAGTTGGGTCGTGATAAGCAAAGGGAGTCCTGTCAGCCTGAAACCTATTTCACCCCACCCGAATGCTGCTGGGAATTTCAAGACCAAACTAGAACTGTTGTTGGCTAGTGACGGGAAGACTCTCAACAACGTGCAGAACTTGTTGCCTCTTCTGGCAACCTCTGAAGAATATGGGCTAGCTCACTCGGCTGGTTCTATTACCAATGCATAAGACATTTTTCTGGTATCATCCTCTCCCCTGCTGGAGAAGATGATTATGAAACCTGGGTCGATTATGCTGTCCTGATGCTACATGAATGGCAATGCACAGAGGCAGAAAAGCACAAGTGACTGGCCGAGATTCTGAAAGGGCTGGCATTAGATGTTCTTGCATGCCAGGGTACCGGAGGCCAATGCTGCTGAATACCTTGCTGCCCCTAGACAGTGTGTATTTGGAAGTACAGAATAGAATCTTGTGATGACTTGTACTAGAGTTTAAGACTACCAAACAATGCTAAGCGGAGTCCCTCTCTGCCTACGTACACCGACTTGAGAAGGCCCTACAAAAAGTGTACTGCAAAGGTGGGATATAGTCCAAGGACCTGAACAAGGTATAACTAGAACAAGTGCTGAAGGCTGTCCAGTTTTCAGAACTGCTGCTGTTACTGTTACATTGAAACACAGCAACTTAAAATTTTCTGACAGATAAGGACCACTTGGCCCATCTAGTCTGCCCATTTTTCCCTGCCTATTGTGTCACCGCAGAGCCTACTTGATCTCTGACCCATTCACCCACACTCCTTTCCCTTTGCCTTATATTCCCTTATGCCTATCTCGTGCATTCTTGAACCACACCACTGTTTTTGACCCACCACCTCCACTGTAAGACTGTTTCAGGAATCCACCATGCTCTCTGTGAAGAAATACTTCCTTACGTCTTCTGACTCTACTTCCTCCAGCTTCTTATCATGTCCCCTTGTCCTTGAGTACCATTTTTTCTGAAAAATACTTCCTTCCTGTACCTTATTTACCCCATGAGGTATTTAAAGTTCTCTATCATATCACCCCTCTCCCTCCTCTCTTCCAGGGTGCACATACTTAGGTCCTTAACTCTCCCCTCTCGGGGCTTCCGATTCAGATCCTGCACCATTTTAGTTGCCCTCCTCTGGACTGCCTCCACTCTGTATATCTCCTTCCAGAGATGTCTCCAGAACTGGACACAGTACTCTAGGTGGGGTCTTACCAGAGATCTGCACAGAGGCAACACCACCTCCCTCTTTCTGCTGGTGATATCCCTCTGTATGCACCCAGCATCCCACTAGCCCTCCCAACGGCCTTGTGGCACTGCCTGGCCACCTTTAGGTCATCCCATATGATCACCCCCAGGTCTTTTTCTTGCTTGGTGGTCATCAGTACCACTCCTCCCATTCTGTACTCTGCCCCTGAATTTCTGTGCCCCAAGTGCATTACTTTACATTTTTTTACACTGAAACCCACCTGCCATACCCTTGACCACTCAATGAGTTTTCTCAGGTCTCTGCTTATCCTTTCCACTGCCCAAGTGTGTCCATCCTATTTCAGGTTTTGGTGTCATCCGCAAAGAGACAGAGCTTCCCTTCCAGCTTCTCTGCAGTGTACCTTGTAAAGACATTAAAGAGGACCAGTCCCAGCACTGATCCCTGAGGCACCTCACTGGTCACCCTCCCTTCCTCAGAGTTAACTCCATTTATCACCACCCTCTGCCACCTATCCCCTAACCAATTTCTTACCCAGTTTACCACCTTTGGACACACTACTAAGCTACTCAGCTTGCTTACCAGTCTCTTATGTGGAACGGTATGAAAAACCTTACTGAAATTTAGGTAGGGCACGTCCACTGCTCTACCAAGTCCACCCTGATCTAATTTCTTGGTCTCCCAGTCAAAGAAATCTATCAGATTCATTTGACATTATCCCCTTCCCCTGAATCCTTGCTGCCTTGGGTGTTATAACCCATTGGAGCCAAGATATCCCTTAATCTTTTCCTGTAACAGTTAACTTTTCCACACCGATGTCAGGCGGACTGGCCTATCCTTACCAGCCTCTTCACTGCTACCACTTTTAAGTGGGACAACATCTGCCCTCCTCTAGTCCACCTGAACCACTCATGTTTCCAATAAGCTGTTAAATAGGACTGTCAGAGGTGTAGCCAGCACCTTCCTGAGTTCCCTCAATACTCTTGGATGCACCCAGTCTGGCCCCATTGCTTTGTCCAGTTGGGTTTCAATGCTAAGAAATGCAAGATAATGCACCTGGGACACAGAAACCCAAGAGAGGAATACAGGATGGGGGGGCAGGTTCTAGCCACCACAAGTCAGGAGAGAGACCTGGGGGTTATCATGTCCGATGACCTGAAGTTGTCCAAGCAATGCGAAAAAGCAGTGGGGAAAGCAAACAGAATGCTGGGGTGCATAGGAAGGGGCATAACTAGTAGGTGGAGCGAAGGTGATGCCACTGTATAGACCACTGGTGAGGCCTCATCTGGAATACTGTGTCCAATTCTGGAGACCGCATCTTAGGAAGGACATAGACAGAATGAAAGCAGTCCAGAGAAGAGCAACAAAAATGATACATGTACTGCACCACAAGCCTTATGAGGAAAGACTCAAGAAACTTAACATCTATTCACTGGAAGAGAGAAGGGAGAAAGGGGTATGATAGAGACTTTCAAATCCCTTAGAGGAATAAACAGGGTACGGGAGGGGAGCATATTTCAGAGAAGAAAGTGCACAAGGACAAGGGGACATGACATGAGGCTGGAGGGAGGGAGGCTTAGGGGGAATGCGAGGAAGTATTTTTTCACAGACAGGGTGGTGGATCCATGAAACAGCCTGCCAGCAGAGGTGGTGGAAGTGAAAGCAGTATAGTGATTCAAAGGTGCATGGGATAAACATAAAGGCACCCTGCTGTGCAGCAGATATGGGGAACGGCATACCAGATAAGAGTAGGGATTGCCAAACCAAGTAGGGAAATGGGCAGACAAGGTGGACCGGTTGGTCCTTATCTGCCGACATATTCTATGTTTCTCTGTTTCACTTTCAGATTAGCAAGTACCTTGAGGACGCTCTCCTCTGAAAACTGACCACTGTCCACTTCTCTCCCTCCAAATCTTCTGTTACTTTTTTGTGGCCCTTCCCCTTCTTCTTCCTCTGTGAATACTGAACAAAAGCATTTATTCAGGATGTCTGCCTTTTCCTGGTCCCCCTTTGCACCACCCCTTTCCTTTTTTAACCTTTTGATCCCGCTCTGGTCAACCTCCTTTAGCTTATAGATGTAAAAAAATGTCTTGTCCGCCTTAGCCAAATCCTGGGCTATTCTTTCTTCAGTTTGTGCCTTTGCACTCCCTACTGCTCTCCCTGCTTCCCTTTCCTTTCCTCATCCCTCTGTGTCTCCTCCTGTGCTTAAGAGAGAGACCAACTGACCCACCATCCCACCAAGTGCTGCTGTAGAAGGTTAGAGAGGCTGAAGAACAAGATGAACAGCGGGGACCCCAACCGGTTTCCACTGCCAGTGCCCAAGTGTTGAACAATGGGGGTTCCTATGATGTCCAGAACTACAGAGACTGATTCAAGAAATGAAAGTGTGATAGTCCAACAGGGTAAGACCAGCCCACCCCCAGGAGGCCTGCACTCTTAGTTTCCAGTACGCCTGTTTAAAGAACTGTAGTGTGGTGTCAACTGCCTCAAGCAAAGGGGTGTGAGCATCAAATGTGGTCCCACTAAAGGAAATCCATGTTCAACTGTTGAAGCTAAAAAATGATGGGAGAATCAATGAACTGCCAAATGATGCAACTGCCTAGGACCGCTGCCTGGGAGAGAGGGCCTCCATGGCACTCTTTCTCTAGAGCCTCTCAACATGTGCATAGAGACAATGTTTATTGCTACCATTATAGCAGGGATTGACATATCAAAAGTCAGTGCCAATCAGAATGCAACCTTAAAAGGTTCACTGATTGGCTACTCAGTGAGAAATTAGCCAAGAATCTGGTCAGATCTCTGAACTTCAGCAGACTCGCCATAGAGGAGCACTCTGGTGCCCTAGGAAGAAGTCATTCACCAGCAACCATTGCTAAAGCTACAGGTTGTGTAGAAAACAATTTGTCGGATGCCAAAATGTCAAGGAATGGTGACAAGGTTGTGGGTCCTACTGCAGCTGTGAAAACTTGAGTGGACAGATGGCCCACCTGAGTATTCCTGCATAGTGGCTCCCAAGTCACTATAGTGTTCAAAGTAATAAACCATGACATGGTGTGCACTATAGGATTTTAGTGCATGCCCCAAGGGCATGGTAAGGCACAAGGCTGAAGATCAGGTGTCCTTATGCCCCTGTGAGGTGCATTAAAATCCTATGATGCACACCCTGGAGGAGCTTATTACACTTATAAAATGGCTCTAAGTAGTTTTTTTGGGGGAGAAAAATTAGATTTGGCACCTAACCATACGTTTATAGAAGTTTAACGCACACTAAGGTGATATGTCACAGCCAATTCAATTTCTAGTTTTTTTTCTTGCCATTGTATAAAGACTAGTATGTGTCTCATAAAAAGTTGGAGCCTTTGGAAGACTTGAATGTGTGGAGTCTCAGTGCAGCGTCATACTCCCATCTGGGCTTTATTTGTACTGTATCTGGATCTCTTTCCTCGTGAACATTGACAGAACTCCTACTGCTGTGGAGACGTGCCTTGGTGTGCCCTCGGACTAATATGTTTGAAAAGATTCCAGTCATTGTAGGAACCAATGCCCATATGATTCACTGCCTGGGTCACTTTTGCAAAGAGTTTGAAGCCTGACAAGGAAAAGAATTCATGCCCCTCCATGGACTTGTCAGATAAGCTTACACTCGCAAAGCACTTGCGCTACCTGAGAATGAATCTGTGGGAACTGTTTGTTGCCAAGACAGATCTTAAGTGGTGTTCCCCCTAAAGCAGAATGTGCCATCAAAGGAATAGTGCACCTCACGGGATCTTGCCACGATCAGCTGCTAATGTTGGATGACCCAGAAAAAGCTGGTTTGCCAGAAGGGCCAACTGAAACTCATGCATATGTCAGACAAGTAACAGTTCATGTGAGAAATGTAACAGATTGACCAGTAACCATCCAAAGAAGATGGACCCTTGCCAGGGTCTACTGTGCTGATCTGGCCATGCAGCCACAGAAAAGAGAGAATCCAGCTCAAAGACAATTAGATCCTTTCCTGTTCGAGTTTTGAGATGCTTCTTTACCCACTGAATGGCAGAACAGAATTCAAAGAGAAGTTGTCACAGTGAACAGAAGTTTTCTCCCTGACGGATTGGAATGTTGGGTGCGCAAGGGGTATACAGCACCACATTCAGGTAACTGATAAGAGACCTTTTTGAGAAAGGTCAAGATGACAGGTCCCCATCAACAGAGAGGATGTTGGGAAGCATTTGCAGGAGATACCGGCTGCAGGCATCATTCAGGAATCTAGGAGCCCCTATGCATCACCAGTTGCAGTTGTTAGGAAAAAGAGTTTTGCTGCCAGAATGTATGTGGACTATAGAACTCTAAACAAAAGAACTGTACCCGACCAATACACTATGCTATGAGTCCAAGATGCCCTACACTGACAGAATGGCGGTCAATAGTTCATTGTGATGGATTTGAGGTTGAGTTATTATCAAATCCCCATGGCCAAGCAAGAAAAGACTGCATTCATCTGCCACCTGGGGTTCTATGAGTTCCTCTGCATGTCACAAGGGATCTTAGGGCACCAGCCACATTCCGACTGATGAAGAGAGCAGTGGGTGACATGAACCTGATAGAATGCATTGTGTACTTGGACGACATTACTGTATTTGGGAGAACCCTGGAAGAGCATGAAGCCCGGTTGTTGAAAGTACTTGACAGACTGGAAGAGTACCACCTCAAGCTGTCCATCAACAAGTGCCAGTTCTTCAGGACCTCGGTCAAATATGTTGGTCACATTGTGTCCCAAGATGGCATCCGTACCAATCCTGACTATGTTAAGCTATCACCATGATGCCAAAGCCCACCTGGCTGAGAGAGCTGCAGAATTTCTTGTGATTTTCTAGTTATTACTGCGTGTTCATTAAAGGCTACATGAAGATCATTAAAACATTGCAATACATGAGCCAAAGATATGCTCCTGCCAATCAGAAAAACAAGTGGGCACCACAGTCCACTCCTGAAAAAGTTTACTACAGAGTGCCTGAGCCATTTGTTCCCAGATGGAGACAAGCTTGTGATGAAGCATTTGAAGAGATAATCAGACAGTTTACCAACACCCCCACGTTGGCCTATGCAGACCTCAGAAAGCCATATGTATTGCACAAAGATGCCAGTCTCGGTGGATTGGGAGCAGTGTTATATCAAGAACATCCACAAGGACTCCGGCCAATAGTTTATGCCAATCACAGTTTGTTACCATCAGAAAGACATGGTTGGTCCACATGTTGGAGTTTTTAACACTCATATGGGCAATTGTTAATCAGTTCCATGAGCCCACACCACAGTCTGCACTGAAAACAACCCCATCACCTATATGCAAACAACAGCAAAATTTGATGCTGCATGCCATTGTTAGCTGTTCGCCCTCTCAACTCATGATCACCGTGTGGAGCATCATCCCAGAAAAAGCAACAACAATGCAGATGTGCTGTCCAGAAGACCCCACCTAAGGGTGCCAGGGCCAGACTGGATCAAATTCCAGAGACTACTATACAAGCTTTGTGCAAAACATATGACTCAGAAGAACTGACAAACTCAATTGAACCACCTCGCCTGGTGGAGAGCGTGGGGGCTTCATCCGACTGCATACCTGTGGCCTGTTGCAATGTTGTGTCACTCAGTAAACCCACCTTGCCAAAAATGAGTCCACAAGACTGGAGGAAAGAGCAAACGGAGGACCCTGCAATCCAAGATATTGCTAAAACTCTCCAATCGGGGTAGTATAGAATTTGTCAAAGTGAATCATCCTGACACCTTCCTGCTGCTGAGAGTGGACCAAATTGAAAGTGCACAAAGGAGTGATTTACTGAGAGCCACAGAGCAATGATGGGCCAAGTCTAAAACAGTTGTTACTGCCAGTCAAGTTTGGAAAACTGGCTCTCAAACCCTGCATGATGACTTGGGACACCTGGGCATTGCTAGAACATTGGACCAAGTTAGAAAAAGGTTCTACTGTGTCCATTATGAGTGGATTGAGACTGCATTTGATCAGATCTGCTGTGGTAGCTGTGACCTTAATCCCTAAATATCAGATACCTTCTGGTGATCACCTCAGGGTATATAACCCCACCTGTGCCATGTGCGGTGCCACATCTTTAATAGGTAGGAGCTCAGTTTTGCCCAGTTAATTTTTAAGCCTGACACATGGCCGAATTGCTGAACCAACTCCAGTGCCCTTGGCAATGACTTCTGGGCCTCTGAGAGTGTAAGAAGTAAGTCATCTGCATAAGAGATTGACTTACACATGAGCTTACCCATACCATTGCCCTGGATTCCCCCATCCTGCCTAATGGCTATGCAGAGTGGCTTCGATGCTAGAACAAACAGCAGTTGGGGCTAGGAAGCACCCCCTGCCTTGTCCCCTGGTGGAGAGGAAATCTTGGGGAGACCATACTATTCGTGAGAACTGACGCCATCAGAGATGCATAGAGTCCTAACCCAAACAGTACAAGAGGGGCCCAGGCTAACTTTCCTCAGCACCTTAAATAGACATTTCCACTCCACTGAGTCAAAGGCTTTTTCTGCATTAACTACTATAAATGCAGCTGAACTCTGTGACTTTTTTTGGCCCTCTCCAGCAAGTGCACTACCATTCTTAAATTATCAGCCCCATTTCTGCCCTTCATAAATCCCGGTTGCGATTTGTGAACAATGTGTGGAAGAGCCTTCTCCAGCCTCTTGGCAAGCACCTTCACCAAAATTTTGGCTTCCACAATTAAGAGTGATATCGGCTGATAACTGGAGCAGAGGTTGGGGTCCTTATGAGGCTTGGGAAGCACCTTGATTGTTGTCTCCCTCAATGTTGTGGGTTACTGTTTGGCTGTTTGGGCCTCATGGAACATGTGGACCATATGTGCAGAATTATCTATCAAGAGAAACTTGAGAAAGCCGGCCCAGTGGCGCTGAGCATTGAGGCACTGGATGCCACACCTCACGCCATGCTGGCAACCCGGATTTGGGAGCGAGCTTGGGCCATCGGGGGTCGGCAGGGGAGGAGAGGATCGAACGTCCGGAAGACTGCTCTCCTCTTCTGGGAGGAGGAGGGAATGTCCTGCACAGCTAGTGGCACCCGGTGGAGACCAGGTGCACTGCAGATGCAGGGACCACACTGAGAAGAGGGAACGCTGGGCGTCCACCTTCTGGACATGTGCGGGAGCGCTCACGTAGCGGGCTGGGTGGCACTGCACATCCCACGTTTGGGGGGAGGGACGTAACAAGGAAACACCCCGGTGGCTGGGTGAGGCGATGGCTGGTCACCAGTGGCAGATACTCCACACGCTCAATGCCGGCCACAATCCCGACCCTACCCCTTGGGGATCCTCGGCCTTCTCCTGTGGGTCTTGGTGGGAGAGGAGGGGATCCTGATCCTGATACTTTGGCTGGGGGAGTGGTTCAGGCGAGCAGTTAGGGGTGAATGCCGAGTGAGCCAGCCTGAGAGATGCCCCGGTCCACCAGGCGAAGAAAAAGAATCCGGCGGGGAAAAAAAGAGAGAAATTTGAGAAACAAAACCAGATATGACAAACATGTCAGAGCTCATGAGTTACTCCTTGGAAA
Organism: Neoceratodus forsteri; assembly: GCA_016271365.2. Classification (NCBI taxonomy): domain Eukaryota; kingdom Metazoa; phylum Chordata; order Ceratodontiformes; family Ceratodontidae; genus Neoceratodus; species Neoceratodus forsteri. Next base: position 1,461,008,451 of record CM057452.1, read on the forward strand.
CCAGAGTCTTGGTTTAGAACTTGAGGTCACCTGGAAAGCATAATATTGCAGATTGGTGGGGCAAAATCCCAATGTGGTCACAGAAAAACGTGTGCACTTGCCAGTGTACAGAGTTTACCCAGAGGTGGATCACCAGAGAAGTAAAACTTTGCATGGCAACCATTTGTTCTCTATTAAATAGACAGTTGGATGTGCCAGATCTGAACAATGGCCCAGTACTCCTCAGAGAATGGAAACCAGGGGTTCTCGTACACACCAAAGCAAAACTAGCCAGTTTGCCCTCAACCTACATAACTGTCTACTCAGGCGTCCAGGAAGGCCTTTGTCTGAAGCAGTACAGAATGCAACAGATTCGTCTGATGAAGAGAATGACCTTGTTCATTATCATTCCACTGTGAAACTTACCCATCTGTTAAATGCTTCCGATGATTGGTGATGCCAGATCTTACTTTGAGATAGAGCTCTTGCAGCAGGTAATAATCATTAGGACTATGCCATCAGGCACTAGGACCCCACATAAAAATTCTATCTAGCAGTCCAAGATGGGGGACTGCCCCCAACATCGGCTCCACCCCCTATGTCATCCTCAGTATATAGGAGGAGGTCCCCTGGCACCACCTCAATTCTCCCCCCCCCCGTTGACCCTGCATTTCAGCTCCAAGGACGACTCCTGCTACTGTTGACCACCATTTTTTCTTGATGCTCCACGCAGTACAACTCTTCGAGTTTATCGATCGCCTTTTTATGTCTACCAAGTCTTCTACTTCTACACCATGGCGTAAGGTAACATGTGTGTGCGGCAAACAAATTCTGGCCAAAGACGGCCGTTCAGCTTCCTCCTGTGCCTGGGACCGCAGCACAAATCGGACGACTGCCCGCACTGCCTCAGCTTTAACAAGCGCACCCACATGCACCCCCTGACGATGCTGAAGGCTCACCTGCTGGAACAAGTGGCCGTGATGCAAAAGTCTCACTTTGGGCACATCTCTTCTTCATCCTTCTCAGCCCATGAGGCCTCCCCCAAGGAGAAGGAGCACTCGGGGAAAGCATCACAAAACAGACAAGGACAGGTCCAGGTCAGACTCGCGGTCCCATTCCTCGCCAAGAGCTCCAAGGCCTCCAGGGGTCGCTAGCCCTCCCAGGGCTTTCGACTGCTGAGCCCTCCCCCTCTTTCCAGGCATCAGGTGGCGGTTCAGGGCAAGGGCCTTCCCAGGCTCTCTCTTCAGTATCTCTAGCCATCAGACCCCACAAACATATGCTAGGGTCTAGGGCCGAGGAAGTGGCCTCTGTTACTTCTGCTTCGATGGGTGTCCGTTTGTGCCCCACCGTCAGTAAGGCCTTATCCTCCAGTACAGTAGTCAAGGCTGATGACCATGACAGGCGCCAGGGTCATGAGCACACCAAGGAAGCCCTGCATGCCTAAACTGTCGTTGGCTGTTCCTTTGGACCAATGACCGCCCCTGGCGTCATCTGTCTGCATCACTCTGGAATCGGACCAGATGTTGGTCTCCAAGCCATTGTCAGCCTCGCTAGAACAGCATGGGACTACGCCACAGGAGCTGATGACCGCTGATCTGATGTCTGCCCCCTAAGCCTACGACTACAGGGCTTGACACCCAGTCGTCAGCCAAGGCTAAAGCGTCTGATGCTCAGATGGAGGACCAGATGCCAGGTGATTTGCCCGTCAGTTGTCGGACGCCAGAAGTCCCTCAGATGCCAGGCCCGGTGCCAACCCCTTTGGGATCAACTACCAGATATCAGACCAGCCATCAGGCTCTATGGTCCCCTTGGTAGAAATAGGAGTACTCTTTTCTAGCTGGTGGAGCACCATCAAAGGTGACCTACTACTCAAACCTGAACCCAAGGGGGCGGTGGTGGCTGTTCCGCAGCTACAACCTATGCCTCCCTACAGGACCCCGTCGCCACATCCTACACCAGACCACCCGACTCCAGGTGGCTCGGATCAGGGCTCCGACAGAAGTCAGAGACACAGACATCACCCATCCTTGCTCTTCCTCTCACAGACGGAGAAGGTTTAGTGACCGTTGCTCGCGAGGGCAGAGACGGTCTAGCAGACGTTGCTCCTGACATCGGTGTAGGTCCACCAACCATCACTCCAAGCCATCGGGTGACTACAGCGGTTCCTCCTCTCTTACGACTTTTCTGAGGACAACCTCCCTCTGTCTTCTTCAGATCGGAGGAAGGATTCACCCAGGTCTCCACCTGATGATCCCACCTTCCTTGAGGAAATGAGGCATATCCAATTCCTCAACCAGTGTTAAACAGAGGAATTGGACCCAAAAAGGAGATGCTTGGCAAAATTTTTGGGTGCTACTGACCCAAAACCACTTGTCATTCCCCTGTTGGTGGAGCCATTCCAGGATGTAACAAAGCTGGCATGGAAGCATCCTTAAACTACTTCTGCAGTGCCCAAAAAGGCGGACCACCTATACAGGACCCCCAGAAACGAGCCCCACCTTGGTGAACAGCCCAAGGTGGACTCCAAAGTCCTTACAGTGGCTCACAGCAGGTCACAACAGCCTACGCATACCAGCTCTCAGCCACCAGATAAGGAATAAAAAAGACTGACCCATTTGGGCATAAGGTGTATACCCCTTCCACCTCTACTATCAGGTCTTTGAATTTCTTGGCACATATGGTCATGTACCAGAAGTGCGGTAGAAGGCTATGGACCTAGCTAAGACACAGCCAGATCCCCCCAATAAGTCAGAGCTTCTGGCAGTCCTGCAATCCAGGGCAGATGTGGGCAAGCATGTCCTCAGATGCTCGTATGATGCGGCAGCCAGAGCCGCTGCCTCAGAAGTATGCCTCAGATGTCACCCACGTCTTTTCTTGTGTCCGGGTTCTGACAAGACCTGCAGGACACTGTCTTCAATCTGCCATTCCAGGGCCCTGTGCTCTTTGGCCAGGAGGCTGAGAAGATCATCACTGGCCTACAGGACTTGGGGAAGGCTGTTTCCAAAGTACGCAAGATGTACAAGTCGGAACCGTATCCCCCTAGACACCGGCCCTTTTGGAAGCACCAGGGACAGCAAGCAAAGAGACAGCAACAGCGAGGTGGGTTCAAGAGAAAAGCACCCCCTCAGGCACCAGGAACTCGAGGACCATGAAAAGCTAAGCGATCCAGAACTCCTCTCCCCACCCGTTAGCCTCCGCCTGACTTCTTGTCTGCCCCCCTCCTCCAGCAGAGTCAATAGGGGAAGCAGTGGGAGGGTGTTTCTCCCTTTACCTCGCAGGCTGGAAGAACTTCATGACAGATCAATGGGTACTACAACTCATAGACAGGGGCTATGCCCTGGAGTTTTCCCAACTACCCCCAAACAATCCACCAGCCCATGTATTCAGCTCTCCATCCCATTCAAGTCTCATTTGAGTGGAGATACAGGCCCTCATGTCAAAGCGAGCGATTCAGGTAGTACCGGAATCCCAGAGGGGCAAAGGTTACTACTCTCACTTCTTCCTAGTTCTGAACAAGACATGGGACATTTGTCCCATCTTGGACCTCAGTCAACTGAACGTCTTTATAGAGTACAAAAGGTTCAGGATGGTGACAGTCCAGGGACTGCTTCCTATGCTGCGCCAAGGAGATTGGCTCTATTTCCTGGACATGCAGGACGCGTACATGTACATAAAGATCCTGCCATCCCACAGGAAGTATCTCCGGTTCACATTCGAAGGAGAGCACTATCAATTCAAGACCCTGCCTTTCGGCGTATCCTTAGTGCCTCAGGTATTCACCAAGTGCCTGGCAGTAATTGCGGCAGCTGTCAGGAGGCAGGGTCATTACATCTACCCCTACCTTGACGACTGGCTACTAGCTGCCCCATCCAGAGAACAGCTATGTCTCACCCTGGAGTGCACCTTCAAGATGTTCCAGGACCTTGGGATAACTCTAAATCTCCCCAAATCAGCCCCTTGGCCATCTCAGAGACTCCAATTCATAGGAGCCATCTTGGATACAGTTCAGAGAAGAGCTTATCTCCTGTCAGACAGGGCAGATCACCTTCAGGTGCTGGCCCGGAGATTACTCTCTGTGGACCAGGCTCCAGCCAGAATGGTACTACAGCTCCTGGGTCATATGGCCGCTGTCATAGTGACCATGCCTCTCGCTCGCCTGCACATGAGAATTCTGCAATGGAACCTCAGGGTGCAGTGGGACCAGCAAAGTGACGATCTTGACCAGAGGGACAGAATCTCCAAGGCAGTGCACCAAACCTTGCTATGGTGGCTGAATCCCTTCTGCTTGGCTATAGGGGCTCACTTTAGGAACCCTTCCCCTCACCAAGTTATCACCATGGATGCGTCGGGCACGGGATGGGGTGCCCACTTTAACAGCAATCGGATCAGGGGGTCTTGGACTCAGAACGCTCTTTGCATATAAATGTTCTGGAGATGAGAGCTGTGCTGTGCGTCTTACAGGCATTCCAGCATGACCTCCAGCCTGGCCCAGTTCTAATCCAGACGGACAACATGCCTGTGGTTTTCTACCTCAACAAGCAGGGAGGCACACATTCATATCCCCTATGCAGAGAAGCCATGAGGGTCTGGTACTGGGCAGTAGATCACAGCCTGGAACTGTTTGCAGTACATGTCCCAGGTCTTCAAAACACCTTAGCAGACAGCCTCAGTCACTCGCAATCCCAAGCTCATGAATGGGAGACTACTCCAAGAGATAGTAGATGACCTAGTCGAAAGATGGGGAACTCCACAGCTAGACCTCTTTGCGTCCCCGCTCAACACCAAGCTGCCCAATTTCTGCTCGCTAGAGCCAGGGCCTAGTGTTTTTTGGTGAGACACGGTGTCCCTCTCTTGGACCGGGAGGTTTCTCTATGCCTTCCTGCCCTTCCACCTTTTGCAGCGAGTCTTCTCAAGCTACAGTTGGAACCAGCAACTATGATTCTGGTAGCACCGTCCTGGCCCAGACAGATTTGGTTCCCGCTTCTACAGCATCTGGTGGCAGATCCCTTGTTTCTGCAGTTCTAGTGTATGCCTCGTTCTTTTGGATGGACTATTTACTGATAAAAAGAGTTTTACCTCCACAGCCCAGCCCCTAGTGTGTGTTCCAGTGTGTGCAATAGGAGAACCAGAGGACCATCGGAGAAGACGTTGAGAGGCCTGCCTGGTGAAGACTGTCTACAAAGGCCACTGAGGCAAAGTTGGCAAGGACAGACAGATAAAGATCCATGCTCTTAATCTCTCCAGCTCATCATCTCTGCACCCAGAAGCATGGGGCACCCCACTTTCAGCAGGTCTGGTAAGCCAGGCTGACTAGGTATGTGGACTCTTTTTGCTGTATAGTGCCCCTTCCCCTGGACATGCACTATCATATCCCTAGACGCAGAGAGGTGGGCTTACAGTTGTTAATTCTGAGCCTGCTGATATTGTTATGGATCCTGTAAATAGCCTAGCTAGGAAGCATTTATCTAGGTAGAACTGTTAGTTGCTGTTGTTGTTTGCTTTGTGTCTCACAGATGTGCACTGGATGGAACTAGTGGAATTGTCAGGATGACAGTTCATGACCTGGGGAAGAGTGTAACCCCCTCCACAAGTCTAAGAGGAGGACTTAACTGGACTGCCACTGCTACCCTCCCAAGGTTCCTGGAGCTCTTCAGGTCATGCCACCAGCTCCCTCTTGCTTGACCAATTGTTTGGTGATGGCAGAGAGAGCACAGCAGCGCAGATGTCCTTGGCGCCTTCTGCACTTTTCAAGTTTAGCTGCTGCACCTGTGATTTTTAACTCCTCCTCCCCCCCCATTCCTGGCAGAGGGGACTGGGAATCAGCAACATGATGGCTTGTCAATTCAGCGCTTCCAGTGCCACAAAGCTGCCACGCAGCTTTGGGCGGTAGCACATGTTGCAGAGGGGCTCCTCCACTCTGCTCCCACTCTTAACCCTGGCAGCACATCTGACGCACTATCCACCAAGCCCACGACCACCGCAAACTGACCAGAAGGCCCACTGGGGATGTTGCAAACACCCTGGCATCAGCACGCTAAGGGGAAGCAGGAAAATAAATAAAGAACTTTGGAACACAAGACTCCTTCATCACATGGAGACGGCCACGTTGGCAACACTTGACTTTGCCAGCCAGCCAGTCAGAAGGATAGGAAGCCCTAGCAACCACTGCAAGGAGGTTGTGGGGGGATGATGCAATAAGGACCCTCCCAAATGGACTGACAGGCTTCAGGAGCCAATCAGAGGCAGGACAGCGCAGAAGGACCGATAGTCCTGTCTGTCCAGTGGAATACTGAACTAAAGAAAGAACTTTCTGGGCTCTTGAGGAGCTTGTAGCAGTTTGAGATGGACACTGAGGTGTTCAGACCTCCTGCTGGAGAGACCAAGCAAGAGGCCTAGCCAGGCCAACCATCCTGTGAGCCCTCAACAGGTCTCATTCAGTAGCCTCACTGTGAACCTTACCCAGGGCATATATTGTTCTGAAACTGTGCCAGACAATCCCCTATGGGACGAAATTGCTGAGAGTGGAGCCTGTGGGCCATTGCTGCATTCCAAACCTGTTGAGCTGTTCTGAGCAGAGACAGAGACCTGCATCCTACTGAGGTTGCTCCACAGCCAGGTAAGCAGCCTGGTTGATCGGGGAACAGGGAACTACAGGGCATGTGTCCTGAGTATGTGGGTACTCTCGATCCAGAGGGGGGTTGAACTGTGGGGGTAGCTCCTGGGCCTGGGCTCCTTGGGAACCTGGAAGCTGCTGCATAGTGCTCCTGTGGCTGAGCCAGAAGGGCTGTATCCTGAGAGGTGTGAGACAGAAGGGCTGTATCCTGAGAGGTGTGAGCCAGAAGGGCTGTATCCTGAGGGATGTGAGCCAAAAGGGCTGTATCCTGAGAGGTGTGAGCCAGAAGGGCTGTATCCTGAGGGATGTTAGCCAGAAGTGCTGTAATCCTGAGAGGTGTGAGCCAGAAGGGCTGTAATCCTGAGAGGTGTGAGCCAGAAGGGCTGTATCCTGAGGGATGTTAGCCAGAAGGGCTGTAATCCTGAGAGGTGTGAGCCAGAAGGGCTGTATCCTGAGGGATGTGAGCCAGAAGGGCTGTGCTGCTGCCGAATGTTCAAGAGAGTCCAAAGTGTTTCATTTCCAGGCTACTGGGGCCTGTTTCTGATTGCTGCCTGATCTGTTGCTGTATGCTGTTCCCCCTCAACTGAACTGCTGCATCCATGGGTCACATGAGTGCTGGCATTGCTGGTTGGGGCCTTTGTTCTTTTCCAGTTTTGGATTACTATTACTGCTTTTGGATTACAGTTGTGTTTCAAGCATTTTCCTGTTGGATTTCAAGTTCTTTAAATTGTGCTAGCACACTGTGGCATGTTGGGGGTTATATTGCAAGCTTGTTAACTTTCATCAAGTGCACCACTGAAAGAACCCAGGCAACATAGCTACCAGACCCGCACCAGAACTCTACTGTTAAATTCCTGGGTACCCAGAGTCATTGGTATGTATATGTGTCATACTTGAAACTGTAGTTTTACTACTGGTATAGCTGAAGAGTTATTGCACCCTATGTAGTACACAGTGGTTTTTCTCTTTGTGCCCCTTGATTGGACAGATGTTTTATAGACTGTGGAATCTCAGAGGGGGGTGGTAGTGACCCACAGTACAGTGGCTCCCAGGGACATAGCTATATGGTGGATGTGTTAAAGCTGACTTGCAATTGTCTAACCACTCCTTTTCTTCCAGCCTCCAGGCCTGTGTTCTCAAATAAAAGCACTGTTATTTTGTTGAATTTTACTCCTGTGTGTGCACCCAGTTTGTATATCCTGACTGGAGTGTTTATTGGTGAAGGTAACAACTGCCTTCCTGGTCCCCAGGGGCCGGTCCAGTCCAGCGTAGGGAGGTAAGCAGGTACTGTATCCCAGGGGGTGGTACTGGACACATCTGGCCCACTTATTCTCTCTGGGTGGAGGCACCATGCTATTTATTTGTTCTGGGATGAACCCCACTGAGACAGGAGAAAGAATGAATATAACTCTCTCAACCCGGTGGGCCCTGTACAGTCACCAGGCAGTGGTGCGAACCCAGACATGGTGTCCAAGTAGTCACATTGTGTAGGAGACTACCAATATTAAGAGAGACTATGTTCAGCTTCCCTTGACTACCAGCACCCAGTCCAAGGATATCTGCAGGGCCTGGGTGGGGTTAGGCTGGAGTGTCCATTGCCAGACAGAAGGAGTAATATTAGTGCTGGACCTCCAGAGGCTCTAAGGTACTGTTTCGGTCTCCAGGATTTTCTGTTAAGGGGATAGGGCTTACACGGATATTGCGTGTAATCCCGCAATACTCTCCTAGCACCACCAGACTTAGGTACACTTTGTAGTGGACATAGGGCTGAGGGACTGGGGTATTGAAGGGTAGTTTAGGAGGATTGTGGGGCTGTGGATTCAGCATATTGCCAAAAGGGAATGCCACCTCTGCCTCAGTGGGCTCTGTGAGCTCAAGAAACAATACAGTGGATAAGTGGGCAGCAATATTAGTGTAACCCCCCTACAAATGGGGGTTCCTGAAAAGTCTTCCTCAAGCTTGCCTAAATGCTCACTGCCAGGCTGGTGTCCCGCGTTTTAGCAGTTTAAATGTGATTGCCAGAGAGTGCCTGTATAGCCTCTGTGTACTGTCTCTTTAAGAGCTGCCTGGATTGCAGTCATAAGTAATCTGAGAGGGAGCTCTGTTGAAAGATGTAACTATTTGCTGAAAATCATTTAGGGTGATAATGATAATGTAGTTTGTCTAACCTGCCTTCTTTGCAGCAAGGACTGTTTTGTTTATCTCCACTATCTTGGTCCTGGACTGCGAATTGGACTGATCAGTACTGGTGGGACCTAAAATGGAGCCGGACTACAGGAGCTGTCTGGAGTCAAAATCTGTAGGAATTGTAGTTTGGGGCTTTTTGTGCCTTTTTGTACCTGATGGGTGAGCCTTTGTTGTGACTGACAGGAGGATCAGCCAACCGAACCTTTTGGATCTTGGGGAATTTCCCAGGCTGCTGCAGCTAGTTTCAGTTTTGAGCTGAGAAGTGAAGAAGTAACAGCTCAAGTGATTTTGAGTAGCAGTTCTGTGTAGTTTTGCATGGGAGAACTGAGAAAGGGCTGAGTTTTGGCCTGCCTGTCTGCCTGCTGTCCCTGAGAGGGAAAACAGAGTTTATTCGGACTGAATCCGAGTTGTGAGGACTATTTAAGCCACTGGACTGTGACCAGGCTTTAACCTGAAGAAGACCGAAGATTTGCAGAATGCGATCGGCCTGTCAGGATGTCCTGCTGCTTTTGAATCCCCGGTTTGTGCAGAGACTTTGCGATTGTGACCAGAGAGCGGTTTGCCTGGTACCGTAGAATCCTTTACATGTAAATGTGCTGTGTATTGAAAGTGGGTCATGATTTGGTTCCCCATTGTGTGAACTGTGTTCTGCTTGCTGGAAGCTTTATCCAGCCTAATCGGACTGAATCCGTGTTCATCTCCATTCAGCCTGGGCCATGCCACGCTGGCCCCGCCAGACTACCCCACTGCACAGAGAAAGTCACTGACAAGAGACCTGCCTGGGGATCAGCCCCCTGCTCCACGCTTGAACAGGAACAACGCCTTGGTGAATCGTGTGGGCCCTGCTTCTCCTGGCATTCCAGATTAACCACCTGCTGTCTCGATTTTCGTCCAGCCTGTGTCCAATCTTGGGTATCATGAGTAATCATCAGGGTAGCTCCCTGCAACAACAGCTTAATCTAAAAGTGTGTCATCTAATTGTCTTGTTGTTTTCTTTTCACAAACTGAGCCATCCGGCTCCGGATTACAAATAGTGTGTGTTGTACATGTTGTTTTCTTCCATCACAGGACCCCAACCAGCTGCAATGTTCCTGGCTAGCCCACCATTCTCCATCTGGGTACACAGAGTGTGCGACTGTTTATGGACCCTGAAGTGCATGCATAACTGTTTGACTGATTGAGCCTTTAAGCAAATTAACCTGATTACGCCCCTCCCTTGTTCAAGACCTTTAAATAAATCAGATCTAACTCTTTTTTGCATTTACCCTGACTGTGGTTCCAGTTTGTGCAAGAGTACTGTACTGCTGTTATTTGCTATGTATAACTTTGTTTTACAGGGGGTCCCCAGTGTCAGGCCAGAGGAAAGCCCTGGTGGTAATTGCAAACAGTGTGGGTACTTGTGTAATGTATCGTGGGTATTGTGAAAGTGATTATTGTGTATTGTTCCAGCCACTAGTAAGGAAAGGGGGGGGGTGACAGTGTCCTGGAGGGCTGTGCCCAGGTCAGCTTGACCACTACCGACCCTGACCTCCGGGTGGAGGCACCGTTTCAGAACTCAGGCCCCTTAACCTGCTACTAGCCAAGCAGGCAGGGGTAGTAGCCCCTGGGATAGTGCCACCTAGGGGTTACATTAGCATTGCAAGAATTCTTTTTAAATTGGTGGTGGACCCAGCATAGGATGTCACAGACCCTTGGTGGAGGAGCAAGGCACTGGAGGATCAGAACCCCACCTAGTTGTTCCAGAAATCAGTATAGGTTGGCGTTGAAACTAAAATAAGAGCAATAACACAGAGTACTCACAGAAAGTGGTTCAAAACAAATTGTAATATTAAGACCCCTCCCCCGATAGGGTGTGGGTAGTGGTCTCAGCAAAGCCAGTTATTAGTAACTACAAGAAGCCCACCATAGCCAAGGTCAAGTAGGGTTTCTATAGAATCTTAGTATGCAAACTGTAATATTAGGCCCACCCTGGAAAGGTGTTGGTAGGGGCCTCAGTAAAACAGGCTAGAAAACCCACAGTGACCGATGTCAAGTAGGGCCACTCTAAAATCTTATCAATAATTAGGACCACCCAGATAGGTTGCTGGCAAGACCTCAGTAAAAGCAGGGTACCAGCAACAAGCAAATTACAAAATTAAGTCCACACAAATAAGGGGTAGGCAGGAACCTCAGTAAGATAGGTTACTAGCAGCAAACAAGTTGTAGCAGAATACTAGCAGCAAACACAGCAAGTGTTAGTTACAGTGAACCTGGACAGCATTACTGCAGCTTAGTAGCCTAGCAACAGATACAGGGAGCCAAGTTACATGCAACGGAATCACATTTGTCATATATGACCAAGGTCTTCTTGCATGTGTAACCCCCCCAGTGGTGCTATCCCAAGGACTACTACCCCTGCCTGACTGACTACTGACAGGTTGAGGGGCCTAGGTCCAATGTCGGGTGCCTCCACCCAGAGGTCAGGGTTGGTACTGTCTATTCTGACTTGATCACAGCCCTCTGGGACACTGTAACCCCCTTTCTTCCCACTAGTGGCCCACTAAATACATCAAGAGTATCTTCACAATGTACACTTACCCCCAGGACTGGCTCTGTCAACTGGACTCTGAGGACCCCACTGTAAAACAAGATGATACAGTGTGATAGCCACAGTACAATACTTTAACATAAACGATTACTGCAGTCAGTGTAACTTTGCTGAAACAAACAGATCTGACTTATTTAAGGGGCTGTAACTAGGATAGGGGGAAATCAGGTTAATTAGGTTAAACATATTAACAATCACAGTACTGTGTGCATATTCAGAGTCCCAAAATGTCACTTTCACTGGGTACCCAGGATGGGGGGGGGGGGATAGCCAGGATCGGTGCAACTGGTTGGGGCCCTGTGATGGAAAAAACACTTGCACAATACCCAATTGTAATCCGGAGCGGATGGTTCAGTTCGTGAAGAAATGAAACAGCAACAATTAGATGACACACTTGCAATTTAATAAACAGATGGCAGGGAGCTACCCTGCTTGTACTCACTAACTCAATGCTGAAAACTAGATGGAAGGCAGATTGTCCTGGATTGCCAGGAGGAGCAGACCATGTGGACAAGGTCCTTGTGACTGGACCCCACTGCAGTTTAGAGCAAATAGATGTAGTCTGGATTAAACGGGTTTACTTCCAGCTTCATGCACTCAATTCACTGTACAGGGGATTTGAAACGCGATTCCCCACAAGCACTACACATATTTATATGTAAAAGGAAAGTACTATACCAGGCAGGCTGCTTCTCGATCCCGACCGCAATTACTGCACGATACCCGGGAGAACACACAGCAGCTTCAGTTCCTGACAGACCGAGCGCGATTCAGCAATTTCTCCAGTCTTCTACAGGGTGAGCCTGGTTTCTGCTCTTCAGATCTCCTTGATTCTCCTCACAGGTCGGATTCAGTCCAAACGGGCACTTGCACAGGCTGCAGACCGAAACTCAGGGCCTCACACGCGCTTCCCGTGCTAAGCTATACACCGCAGAAGCACAGAGCTCCTTGTCTCTTCACTGCCCAAACTGATCTAACTTCTCCAGTCCCAGAGTAGTGCATTTCCTTTAGCTCCATACTGTTCTGTTGGCTGGTCCGGCTGTCACTCATAGTAAACTCCCCGTGTTGGTGGAAAAAGGCGCCAAGGTCAAAACTACATTTCCCAGAGACACTCCCCTTACAATCCCCTTACAGCAGGCTCCAGAGGAGAGTCCAAGTTCTGATTCGCCCAGAGCAGGCTTCATTTTAAAGGATCCCCACCATGATTGGTCCAATTCGGCAGTTCAGAACCAACATAAGAGAGCTACTCTGCACTGTCTTTGCTACAAGAAAGCAGGTTAAATCAAACTGCATTTTCATTATTACTCTAACAGGTTACAAGCAAACAATTACATCTTTGAAGAATGCTCCTTCTGCCCACTTAGCGATGGCAGAAATGGAGCGATTTGGCAGTAGCTCGAACGTGACTCAAGCAGGGAAACACAGACCCCCATCCAAATTAATTATGTCTGCAGGCAGACAGCTCTTAAAAAGGCAGTACCAGAGGCTCTAAAAGCACTCACAGATAAACGGCTTAGACGCTGAACACCATCCAGGCTTGGAGCATTCAAGCAAGCTCCTGGAAGACTTTTGGGAACCCCCATTTTCAGGGGGGTTACACCCTTCCCGGCCTGGAAAAACCTTGGCATCTGCGTCAAGCAAGTACCCCCATGAGTTTCAATGCAACCATATACAGTTACATCAGTATCACATTAGGCTTATACATGTAATTATCAGTCAACATATTACCTTATCAGAAACACACTGCTGAAACTTTTCAGTACATCACTTTTACACAGTATTATACACACATTGTACCATAACTCAGGTTATTACCTCTTGTACATGAAACCTGAAGAGAGGGGGCCCTTCCCTATCAGTTACCTTGGGGCTGGATGGGGCAGGGGCACCATACCTAGAGGGCAACACAAGTAACTTGGAGTTAGCACTGATGTTCAGTTTGGGCAATGAACTCAGGACACATACACTCCTTTATGGACAACATTGAGAGGCAAGTCCACAGGCCTCCCAGGGGAATCATAACTGAGGTGCACCACAGGCTTTACAGCTCGACCAGTCTTTCTAGGGGAAACTGTTACAGTCTCTGCACTCTGAGCCTCATTTTCAGCATTGTCCTCACTTGTCAGGGGAGTCTCCATTGGGGTAGAGAGGCTAGAACTTGGGGCACTTTCAGCTCCAGGAGTTACAATCTCTGAGTCCACAACACTTGGCTGACATGGAGAGCTTCCTGACACTGACAATGAATTATCAGGGCACTCAACACACTCTTCTTCTTCTGGTATATCACCAGTTTGTCCCAGTCCATCATTTTCCTCCTCTGAAAACTCAAACAGTTCAACCATACACAATGATTCCATATCATCTGACTTGATGCTTTGCACTTCACTTTCTGGGAGCATTGGCTCCAGGGACAAAGCTGAGGGCTTAGACAGTCCAGAAGGCCCAGCTTCAATCTCCAGGATTGACTAGGGGATTGCCCCGAAACAATTGACTCAGTTCATAAGAAAGGTAGTATTCAAAACCACACTCACTTTCCTCTGACATGGACTAACAGTCATGTTCAACTGGGACTTGTGGAGGGGAACACTTTAACTCAGCTTCTGTACGTGCGGACTTTCTTGATTTTTTCTTAGCAGCAGCAGCTCTAGTCACTGGTCCAGAGGGGGCATTTTCTGGGGGCTCAGACTCAATCAAGATTTGTCCAATGGGCAGTAAATGATTTCTATGCATTGTTTTCACATCTTCTAAATTATTCTCAGGCTTTACTTTGTACACAGGCAGATCATGTAGTTTGCCCACTACAATGTGAGGGAGATGGTGCCATCTGTCAGCAATCTTATGTTTGCCATGCAGTCCCAGATTTCTTAGCAATACCCAATCTCCCTCCTGGAGTTCCTGTGCTTTCACCTTTTTATCATACCTTTCTTTGTTGGCCAGATTTCTTTTGGCAGCCATGGTTTGAGCCAGTTGGTATGCAGGATTTAGCTGGGCCTTTAACTTTTGCACATACTGTAAATAGTTGTCAGCTCGAACCCCATCAGGAGAAACTCCAAAACATACATCTACCAGCAGTCGAGCTTCTCTTCCAAACATCAGGCAGTAGGGGGAGAACCCAGTGGCATCACTTTTGGTGCAGTTGTAGGCATGTACCAGCGTGCTAATTTGTTGGCTCCATCTAGGCTTGTCCTTTGGGTGGAGGGTGCCTAGCATATCTAGCAAAGTGTGGTTGAAACGTTCAGGCTGTGGGTCCCCCTAGGGGTGGTAAGGGGTGGTTCTGGACTTTCACACTCCCCATAGAGAAAGCATCTCTTTGATCAGACGACTCTCAAAGTCTCTCCTTTGATCAGAACGGATTCTTTGTGGAGCCCCATAGTGAACAAAAAAGTTTTCTACAAGTACTTTTGCCACAGTGGATACCTTCTGGTCCTTGGTGGGGAAAGCTTGGTCATATCTCGTAAAATGGTCAGTGACCACCAACACATTACTAATATTTCTTTGATCTGACTCCAAACTCAGAAAATCAATACAGACCAGCTCCATGGGTGCACTGGTGGTGATGTTAACAAGGGGGGCAGCCCTCTGGGGCAAAGCTTTCCTCTGTAAGCAGCGATTACAAGTTCGAATGTGTTGCTCCACATCAGCCCCCATCTTAGGCCAATAGAATCTGGATGTCACCAAGTCAAGTGTTCTGTCTATACCAAGGTGCCCCATGTGGTTGTGTAAGGACCTCAGTACTGAGTCTCGAAAGGCAGTGGGCAGCACTAGTTGTTGTCTGTCTACTTGTCCCCCTCTGTCTACTGTTTCTCTGTATAACAGTCTATTAATCAGTTTTAACTTAGGACCTTCTTTGTATAACAATGCAGTTCTCAAATCAGTGGAACGTAATTTGGACACATCTTTCCCTGCATAGAGGGCTTCTAAAGCTGATTTGATCATGGGATCGTGGGATTGAGCCCACCGAATACTGTCATTGTCCAGCTGAGGCAGTGCACCAATGTCTATTGCAGAAAAGTGGTAATAAGCAGCAGGTATGCAATTCTCAGAGGGTCCCAAACAATCCACCATACAGTCCACTGGCGTCAGTGGACATTTGTTCCTCCCTGTCAAACTTCTGGCAGAGTGCTCGAATATCAGGTTCTGACAGTCTGACCCAGTCATTCTGGGAAACAGGCCTCCGGGGAGAGAGCATCCGCATCTATGTGGTTCAGGCCTGCTCTGTATTCAACAGCATAGTCATATGTAGATAATGCAGAAAGCCACCTATGGCCAGTGGCATCCAACTTAGCTGAAGTCTGCACATAGGTCAAAGGATTATTGTCAGTCTTTACTAGTATCTTAGCCCCATACAAGTACTCGTGGAATTGGTCAACAATAGCCCACATCAAAGCTAGGAACTCTAACTTATGTACAGGATAGTTCTTTTCGGATGGGGTCAGGCTTCTACTGGCAAAGGCCACTGGTCTCAGGCCATTCTCGTGCTCTTGGTACAACAGAGCCCCCAACCCTTGCAAGCTAGCATCAGTGTGCAGGACATAAGGTTTTGTTGGATCAGCATAGGCCAACACGGGAGCTTGGGTAAGTTGATATATGATTTCATGAAAAGCAGTCTCACAATCAGGAGTCCAGCGGGCCCCAAATACTTCACTTGGATGAAAATACACTCTTTCAGTCTCGAGGGACGCTGACTTTTTGTATCTTTTGTCGGTTGGGGGATACCCTTGAGTAAGGTTAAGTAAAGGGCGGATCACTCTTGAATAGTCCTTAATGAACCACCGATAATAACCACAGAATCCCAGGAATCTTTGCAGTTCTTTTAGCTTTTTGGGCTGTGGCCAGGTGGTCAAGGCCTCAACTTTACTTGAGTTGGTCTCTATTTCCTCGGTGGATACTATGTGTCCCACATACTTTACTGATGTTTGAAAGAATTGACACTTATCAATGGACAGTTTAAGGCCAAAGTCTTCCCGTCAGTCCAACACCTTGAATAATCTGCTCTCATGTTCATCCAGTGAGCTGCCAAACACAATAACATCATCTAGGTATACCAGGCACTCTAGTATGTTCATGTCCCCCACTGCACGCTCCACCAATCATTGAAAAGTTGCTGGGGTGCCTTAAATCCCTAGCGGCATCCTCATGAATTCATAGAAGCCAAGCGGACAGATAAAGGCTGTCTTCTCACGGTCCTCTGGGGTCATCGGGATCTGGTAATACCCACTGCGGAGATCCAGCACAGAGAACCACTTGCTCCCGTTTAGACAGTCCAAAGCATCCTGAATGCAGGGCATTGTGTACTGATCAGGGATAGTCCGCCGGTTTAAAGTGTGATAATCCACGCACATCCTTACTGTCCCATTCTTTTTTCTCACTATCACAATGGGGGAAGCATAGGGGCTTCTGGATTCTTGTATTACACCAGCAGCTAGCATCTCTTGCAGATGCCATCTCACATCATCTGTGTCAGCAGGTGCCAGCCGTCGAGACCTCTCATGAAATGGCCTTTCATCATGCAGCCGGATATGGTGCTCAGTTCCTTGCACGCATCCTACATCCCATTCCTTTAAAGAAAACACCTGGTCTCTCTGGGCAAGCTTCTCACTGATCCTCACTTTCCATTCAGCTGGCAACGGGGAGTCACCGAAATCAAACAAGTCAGGCGTTACTCTGTCATTCTTCCCCGAACTCTTGCTACTGGGTAGCACTGCAGTGTCTGCACAATGCACATTAGCCAGGGTGCAACCTCTATTTACTCAAATCTCTCTGTCAGACACATTATGAACTTGAACCATTACCCTTCTGGCATAAGCATGGGCTCTAGCAGGCAAAATACTAGGCTTGACCAGCAGTCCCTCTGGCAATTTTCCATCGCCTGGTGCATCCAACATTAATATTTTATTCTTGACATCCTTTCTGATACGGACCTCTCCCTGTAAGGTACACTGGGCATTTGGCACCAGGATCCTTTTCCCAGACAACTCCAACCAGTTCCTTTGGTTCCACTTTGTCAGCATCTCTCTGTGCCTCATAGGCCTTCTTGATCAAGGCTGGAATTCTTAAAGCTGTACTAGTCCTTGACCCCTGTTTTTCATAACACAACTGTGCCAGCCATCCAAACATATGCGTATTAGTCCCAATTAGTAAAGGAACCCCATCATACAGTCCAGTAGGGGGACACACTAAGGCCAGAGTCTCTACTTGCTCTGCCACCCCAGCCATGTAGGTGGGAAAAGACAGCCAAATTCGGATTTATCCAGAGTAGGGGTAGGCCTTCTCACTTAACCCCCAGACATGCAGCCCCTCCAACGGTTGTAAGGGTACACCAGGCAAATGCTTCTGATACCAGTCTTGGAATATAATTGTCACTTGGGAGCCACTGTCTAATACAGCTCTTGTAGACACTCCATTCACCTTTACAGTGGTCTCCATGGAGGGACCCACTATCCTGGACCAGTCTGGAGAGGCGGTAGCGGGGGCCTGGGCAACTGACCTTGCCACGAAGGGACGTGAGTTAACATTTTTGGGACCTTCACTGTGGTCATTTCGTGCACCTCTTAAGCACTGTTTTGTGCTCCAAAGCTCTCCTTGTAGCCGGCTCACCACTCTCTCTAAGTCTTTCCAATACCGGCATTCCCTCTTCATGTGCCCATCCTTCCCACAATTATGGCAAAATATGTCTGCTGAAGTTTGGGATGACTGAAGCATCACATTGGGGGCTGCGGCATTGGTACTATCAATAGAAAACCTTGGTGCCACCTCAGCCGCCGGTGGGGTGGACATTTGGAGACATATCTTCAGTTCCCTCACTTCCATGGTCAAGGCATCAAGTTTTGAACTGTTGTAAACATGAGCTGCCTGGGTGGGCACCCCCACCCCCATAGCAGAAGCAGTCGGGCAAGTGTCAGTGCCCGTACTCGTAGGAGCGGCCTTCATGATGAGACTGTCTGTTGCTTTTCTAATCTCCCTCAACAGTTCACCCCATGGTGGCACACCCTTTTCCTTCTCAGAGCACTCATCAACTGCCAACCCTTGCCCCTGAACTTCACTTGACGGGCCACCCTCAGTCACTCGGGTCATAGCAGCAGCTATTGGTGCAAGTCCCTCCCGGGGTCGCCTTTTCTCAACTCCTTGAATTTCTCTCATTAGCTCATCATAGGAGGGTGGGGATTTCAGTCGATTGGCCAGGCATAACTGAAGCAACAGTAGTTTTGAGAAGGGGGCAGACTTAAGGATCCTGTCCAGCCTGGTTCGGTCCAATTCAATCGCTGGCAAACTACCCTTTCTGAGGCATTCTTGCAACAATTTTTCCAGCCGAGATACATACACAGACAACTCCCCTTGGTACTGTTGTGCATTTCTTACTCTCCACCACAGGTCCTCATCAGAATCTGGGCTCCCATACGCATTCTCCAAGGCCTCAAGATAGTCCTGGGCAGTCGCTTCAGGTTTACTAGCCCATTTGGCACGGATGGTAGCCAGGGCAAGACCTCGGAGGCTCTCACTTATCCTCTTTCGCTCTTCTGCTTCCGAGCATTGCCATTCTAGCACTTGAAGGGCAACATAGTCTATCCAGGTTTCCCAGTCATCCTCCCCTTGTGGGGTAGGGAGGGTGCCGGAGAAATTTTTCAACCTGCGGTAAGAGTCATGACTATTGGTGAGTACAGACATGGGGCTTGCACTGACACAGAAGGAGGGGCAATAACGGGTGCTGGAGGGGGAGAGGGTGTTGGTGAAGGAACGTTCTCAGGTGGCAATAATAGTTTCTTTAAATCCTCCACAGTTTTCCCTTCCTCCAGCAACAATTTAGCAAATTTCTCCTCAAAAGTTTCAGATAGTGGGGGGGCTCATTCTCCCCGGGCTCTTTACTATCTTTAGCTATCACTCTCCAGGCAGTGAGGGCTTCTTCTGGGGTAATGGTCTGTGGCACTTTAGAACTGTCTATAGGGTCCTTACACTCTATTAGAGCCATGAAAGTTTGGGCGAGCAGATCAGCCAGTCGCCCCACCACCACAGGGTTTCGTAAACATTCGACCTTGGAAAGTACTCCCTTTACAGTGTCCGTACTGGTACCCAGCAGGATATCCAAGACAAGTATAGCATTTTGGGGGTCGATCTCCTGCCCAGTACACCACTTCACCAACTGGTGTACAGCCGCTTCTGTTGGGGTATCCATTTATTTTTAACAGTAATTCGTAAATGTGGCCACTAGAGGACACTAATCCCAGCGGTGCCTCCAAGATGTAACCCCCCTGTGGCGCTATCCCAAGAGCTACTACCCCTGCCTGACTGACTACTGACAGGTGAGGGGCCTAGGTCCAATGGTGGGTGCCTCCACCCAGAGGTCAGGGTTGGTACTGTCTATCTGACTTAGTCACAGCCCTCTGGGACACTGTAACCCCCCTTTCTTCCCACTAGTGGCCCACACAATACATCAAGAGTATCTTCACAATGTACACTTACCCCCAGGACTGGCTCTGTCAACTGGACTCTGAGGACCCCCTGTAAAACAAGATGATACAGTGCGATAGCCACAGTACAATACTTTAACATAAATGATTACTGCAATCAGTGTAACTTTGCTGAAACAAACAGATCTGATTTATTTAAGGGGCTGTAACAAGGACTGGGGAAATCAGGTTAATTAGGTTAAACACATTAATAATCACAGTACTGTGCGCATATTCAGAGTCCTAAAATGTCACTTTCACTGGGTACCCAGGATGGGGGGGGCTAGCCAGGATCGGTGCAGCTGGTTGGGGCCCTGTGATGGAAAAAACACTTGCACAATACCCAATTGTAATCTGGAGTCGGATGGCTCAGTTCGTGAAGAAATGAAACAACAATTAGATGACACTTGCAATTTGCTAAACAGATGGCTGGGAGCTACCTTGCTTGTACTCACTAACTCAATGCTGAAAACTAGATGGAAGGCAGATTGTCCTTAATTGCCAGGAGGAGCAGACCATGTGGACAAGGTCCTTGTGACTGGACCCCACTGCAGTTTAGAGCAAATAGATGTAGTCTGGATTAAACTGGGGTTTACCTCCAGCTTCATGCACTCAATTCACTGTACAGGGGATTTGAAACACGATTCCCCACAAGCACTACACACATTTATATGTAAAAGGAAAGTACTATACCAGGCAGGCTGCTTCTCGATCCCGACCACAATTACTGCACGATACCCGGGGGAACACACAGCAGCTTCAGTTCCTGACAGACCGAGCGCGATTCAGCAATTTCACCAGTCTTCTACAGGGTGAGCCTGGTTTCTGCACTTCAGATCTCCTTGATTCTCCTCACAAGTCAGATTCAGTCCGAACGGGCACTTGCACAGGCTGCAGACCGAAACTCAGGGCCTCACACACGCTTCCCGCGCTAAGCTATACACCGCAGAAGCACAGAGCTCCTTGTCTCTTCACTGTCCAAACCAATCTAACTTCTCCAGTCCCAGAGTAGTGCATTTCCTTTAGTTCCACACTATTCTGTTGGCTGGTCCGGCTGTCACTCACAGTAAACTCCCCGTGTTGGTGGAAAAAGGCGCCAAGGTCAAAACTACATTTCCCAGAGTCACTGCCCTTACAATCTCCTTACAGCAGGCTCCAGAGGAGAGTCCAAGTTCTGATTCGCCCAGAGCAGGCTGCATTTTAAAGGATCTCCACCATGATTGGTCCACTTCGGCAGTTCAGAACCAACATGAGGGAGCTACTCTGCACTGTCCTTGCTACAAGAAAGCAGGTTAAATCAAACTGCATTTTCATTATTACTCTAACAGGTTACAAGCAAACAATTACATCTTTGAAGAGTGCTCCTTCTGCCCACTTAGCAACAGCAGAAACGGAGTGATTTGGCAGTAGCTTGAGCGGGACTCAAGCAGGGAAACACACAGACCCCCATACAAATTAATTATGTCTGCAGGCAGACAGCTCTTAAAGATACAGTACCAGAGGCTCTGAAAGCACTCACAGATAAATGGCTTAGACGCCAAACACCATCCAGGCTTGGAGCATTCAGGGCTTGGAGCATTCAAGCAAGCTCCTGGAAGACTTTTTGGAACCCCCACTTGCAGGGGGGTTACACCTTGGTTTGATGGGGAGCTCACGGAGATGGAAGACCAGGGGTTGGAGGTTGGAGCATTGTTGGTGGGCTCACGGTCTGAGGAGGACAGGCTGACTTTGAGAACTCACTACAATGAATATCAAAGGGCAATCTTCCATATGAAGGCAACACTTCCGTCCATGGAAATTGCTGCAGGAAGAAACAGACCAGCTCAACTCTTCCAGACTGTAGATAGGCTACTTCATCCAGCCTGCCTACAGCCAGGAAGGGTAGATTCAGCTGCAAAGTGCAAAGAGTTCACTCTGTTCTTCTCTGAAAGAGTGTCCTCCATCAGGTCTGGGATCTCTCCAATGGGACGATCTCAGCCCCACAGTAGTGGGATGGTTGTCTCTGGAAGCACTCCCCTTGCCTGGAGCAAGTTTAGGCCAGTGGGGTGGAAGAGGTCTGTGGGGTGAGTTTAAGGCTGTGGCCCACATATTGTGAGCTGGACTGGGGCCCGTCCCGTCTTCTTGTGGGATGCATTGAGTCCATAATTCTGGTGTTCACCGAAATAGTCCGGTGCTTGCTTTCGGAGGGTCTGTTCCCTAGCACCTTGAAAGAGGTGCTGGTGAAGACCCTCCTGAAGAAACCATCTCTCGACCCTGATGTTTTGGTGAATTACAAATCGGTCTCTAACATTCCCTTTATGGGTAATGTTATGAAGAAAATAGTGGCTCTGCAGCTCAAGGTACACTTCACAGCCTTCAACATCTATGGGCCCCTCCAGTCGGGATTTTGGTCTTGGCATAGTACTGAAACTGCATTGGTCAGGGTGCATAATGATCTCCTCACGGCTAGAGATAGAAGAGAACAGTCAGTTCTTGTTCTCCTTGATCTGTCCTCAGCGTTTGAAAATGTGGACCATGCAGTATTGTTGTATTGTCTAAGGGAGCTCTGTGGACTCACTGACACTGTCATCAGCTGGTTTGAGTCCTTTCTTACAGGCAGGATACAGAGGGTGATGATGGGGAGTTTCTCCTGCCCTAAGCTCCTGCCCTGTGGAGTTCTCCAAGGCTCAGCAACTCGCCCATGCTGTTCGCAGTGTACATGCTGTCCCTGGATGAGATCATCAGATGTTACAGTGTGGAATGTCACTGTTACGCAGATGACACCCAACTGTATAGGTCATTTTCACCTGGGATGCATGATGAAGTGGCAGTGCTAAATACATGTCTGGCTGAGATCCAGGACTGGATGTCCTCTAACTGGCTGAGGCTCAGTCCAGATAAGACAGAGGTGAGCCTGGTCACCAGCAGGATGCAGTTCCTGCTGGGGTGGGAACAGGCTTGATGCTTGGTTCCACCCCTCTTATAGCATTGGCAAAGGTGAAAAATCTGGGTGTGATCCTGGATGATGGACTGACAATTGAGGCTCAGGTGCCATCTATTGTCTGGAGTGGGTAAAAACCCAGGGGAAGAGTACACAATGGGGGGGTGAGATACTAACAACAACAAAAATGGAAAGGAACCTGGGGGTAGTCATATCAGATGACCTAAAGGTGGGCAAGCAATGTGAGAGGGCAGCAAGGAGGGCTGGGAGGATACTGGGATGCATAGGGAGAGGCATCACCAGTAGAAAACAGGAAGTTATTATCCCTCTGTACAGACAGCTGGTGAGACCCCATCTGGAGTACTGCGTGCAGTTCTGGAGACCAATCTCCTAAAGACATAGACAGGATGGAAGCTGTCCAGAGCAGGGCATCAAAATGGTGCAGGGTCTGCACCGAAGACATATGAAGAGAGACTTAAGGAGCTTAATATGTATAGCCTCGAGGAAAGGAGGAGAGGGACATGATAGAAACATTCAAGTACCTCAAGGGAATCAACAAAGTCAAGAGGTAGCATCTTTCAAAAAAAGAGGTGTGCAAGAACAAGGGGGCACAATTTGAAGGTGGGGGGGCGGCTCAGAGGTAATGTAAGGAAGTATTTTTTCACAGAGAGGGTTGTGGATGTATGGAACGGCCTTCCAGAGGAGGTTGTTTAGTCAAAAACAGTGGTGGAATTCAAGCATGCATGGGACAGTCATAAGGCAATTCTATGGGGGTTGGGGGTAGGAAGAAGTAGGCTGCTGGTTAACTAGGATCTGCAGCTTATCCAGTAGGTAGGGAAGTGGGCAGAGTGGGTGGGCCAAGCGGTCCTTATCTGCCGTCAAATTCTATGTTTCTATGTTTCTACCACTTTAGGAACATCACCTGGATTAAAGCCTTAACCCTGCCAGACAATCTGCCCTTGCTAGTGCATGCTTTCATGATGTCCAGACTTGACTGCTGCAATGCTCATTACCTCGGGGTCAGTGGAGGGGTCCTGTGTGCCCTGCAGCTGGTGCAGAATGTAGCGGCCAGGTTGCTGACATGCCTTCCAAGGTCCTGTCATGTGTCTCTGGTCCTGCATGATCTGTATCAGCTACCAGTGAGGTGAAGGATCACATTCAAGGTAGGTCTTCTCACCTACAAGGCCCTATATGCACCGGGCCCTGGCTACCTGAGCAATCTCCTGACTCCTGCCCACCCCTTGCGCTCTCTCCATTCCTCCGAGAAGGGCCTCCAAGCGGTTCCCAGGGCCTGGCTTAAAACATTGGGACATTGTTCTTTTGAGGTGGCAGCACCGGCCTTGTTGGAACTCGCTTCCAAGGTCCTTGTTGGAGGCCCCCTCTATGGAGGCTTTTAGGTGGGGTCTGAAGACTCATCAATTTAGGGAAGCATTTGGGATTTCTTAATTTTTACCTCTATCTAGCCTAGTTGATGTAACTCTTTTATGCTGATTTTTTATATATATGTCTTTTAATCTTCTGTTTATAGTACTACTTTAATTCTGACTGTATCCTGTACAGCGCTCTGAGCCCCAGGGAAAAGGTGCATTAGAAAAACATCTTAGTTACTTACCCAGTTCAGTGATTAAGAATGTGTTACTGGAGTATGTACTGACTGAATTTAATTGGTGAATGTGTCTGTGTGAGGGGTTGTCCTGCTGATGGATGTAAGGCCAGAGGGAACAAAAATAAATTTAATAAGAAAAATGTAAAACAAAAAAAAAGAAACCATGGCACCAGTTACATGGCGTTTGACTAAGAAGAACAGAGACTGTTAGCCCTGTCTATGTAAAAAAAAAAAAAGAAATTAAAAAATAAAGAAAAATGAAATAACGAAGTAAGTGTGTGTGTGTGTGTGTGTGGTGTGGGGGTTAGTCAGCCTGTAGCTGAAATGTAGTGTGTAGAATGAAACATCATGGGGGACACCAATGCTGGTAAAAAGAAACACCAGAGCCAGCTCTAACTCAATGTCACCTAAAAATTCAGCCTAAAAGGAAAAAAAGCAAAGCAGAAAAGTGCCCGTGCCCACTGCTTTGTGCCCACTAAATTCTATATATATTACTTAATTTGCTTGCTTTACTACATTTTCGGTGGGCCCTAGTTTTCAACTGACCATATCAGGGTGGCAAGTGTGTGTGTGTGTGTGTGTGTGGGCGGAGGCGTAAGCCATGTTTCATTTTGCACCTCACTTTTTGGCTTTTTTCTTTGCAGGTTAGTCCAGGTCAGGTCAAAAACAAACAATTTTTAAGCAGCAGGATGCAGTGTGTCTCACACAGTATACTCTGTACTGTTATGCCACTGCCCTTTACATTTTGTGGTATTTGTCTCCTGAAAAATGTATTTTTTCCACTACTTAGCAGTATAGGCCTGAACCAGACAAGTCCGAATCCTTTGCAAAAGCAAATCCAAACTTGTCCTGGATTTGGCAAACCTAAAATCAAATCCAAATTCACCCTGGCTTTGCCCATCCCTACTCTTAACCACTATGCTGCACTGCCTCCCCTACATTATACTGCCTCCTTCCTCTTTGCATGCCATATTTACCTATTAGCATGCTGGCAGCTGAAAATGGTTCATAGCAGAACAAGTGCTATCCTGTTTGTGATATGCTGTCTCCGTTGTTTCCGCAGAATCACTGTCATGCAGGGAGCACTGATGGCACCGCACTCTCATATTCAGATAGGCAGCGTACTGGTTGAAGCTCTCTACCAATCTGAATATATTCCCCAGGCTGACTTTTTTTTTTTACTTTTTATTTGTGGATTATCAAAGTGGCAACATGTACATACATTAAACAGTACATATGGAAACAATAGGTAGAAGGCAGTATATTGTCCAATCAGAAAAAGCAATACCAAACCACTAGTTTCAGATTATATCTTTCAGACAAAGGCCCCCACCCCCGGATATATTTAGGAGTTAATACACAGAGAGAGTAAACACAGAGTTTCACACTCCCACCTCAGGATATATTACTTAAAAATCTCTGTGCCGAGTTCCTCTCCCACTTGCAGGGCTGAGTAATATGGTGGAGGGTGGTCAGATGCAAAAGAGACACTACGCAGCATTACAGAACATCTGAGCTTGCTTAAGTTAAGCTATAACCCCGCACATACAGGTAACCTCCAAGGGACTGTGCAGGATGAAGAATAAGACTTAGGAGGCAATACAGTTCACAAACTGAGCGGTGCATATCAGCACACCAATAAGGAGAACTGTCCCTTTGCAAAATAATAAACCTTGCAGGAAAGCAAATAACTATAGAGAAAACAGCAGTAAATACATGAACTTTTAAAAGCCTGCCTGCATAAAACATGAAGCATGGAGCATCCCTAGGTACAAACTGTTCTTATATAGAAACATAGAATTTGACAGCAGATAAGGACCGCTTGGCCCACCTAGTCTGCCCATTTCCCTACCTAACGGATAAGCTGCAGATCCTAGTTAACCAACAGCCTACTTCCTCCTACCCCCCACTAGAATTGCCTTATGTCTGTCCCATGCATTCTTGAATTCCCCCACTGTTTTTGACTCTACAACCTCCTCAGGAAGGCTGTTCCATGTAACTTCAACCCTTTCTGTGAAGAAATACTTTCTCCACATTACCTCTGAGCCGTCCCCTCTATCTTCAAATTGTACCCCTTGTTTTTGCATCTCTTTTCTGAAAGATGCTACCCTCTTGGACTTTGTTGATTCCCTTGAGGTGTTTGAAAGTTTCTATCATGTACCCCCCCCCTCCTTTCCTCAAGGCTATACATCTTTAGTTCCTTTAGTCTTTATTCATATGTCTTCTGATGCAGACCCTGCATCATTTTGGTTGCCCTCCTCTGGACAGCCTCCACCCCTGTCTATGTCTTTGCGGAGATGGGGTCTCCAGAACTGTACACAGTACTCCAGATGTGGTCTTACCAACTGTCTGTACAGAGGGCCAACAACTCCCTGTTTTCTACTGGTGATGCCTCTCCCTATGCATCCCAGTGTCCCCCCAGCCCTCCTTACTGCCTTCTCACATTGCTGGCCCACCTTTAGGTTGTCTGATTGACTACCCCAGGTCCCTTTCCATTTTTGTTGTCAGTATCTCACCCCCACTGTGCTCTTCCCTGGGTTTTGTTCCCAGGTGCATTATTTGCACTTCTTTGCATTGAATCTAAGCTGCCATACATTTGACCATTCCCCAACCTGCCAATTCCTTTCATCCTTTCCACCCCACCTTGTGCATCAACCCTGTTGCAGATCTTTGTGTCATCTGCAAAGAGACAGACTTTCCTTCCAGTCCCTCTGCAATGTCACTTATAAAACATTAAAAGGACTGGCCCCAGTACTGAACCCTGCAGTGCCACTAGTAACCCTCCTTTCTTCCTGTGGACTCCATTTACTATTACCCGCTGTGTCCTGTTGTCCAACCAGTGTTTTACCCAGGCTACCACCCTAGGACCCACTCCCAGGCTGGCTCATTTGTTTATTAATCTTTTGTGCGGGACTGTGTCAAATGCCTTGCTAAAGTCTAGGTAGGCCATGTCCACAGCCCCTCCCTGGTTTACTGCTTTGGTCACCCAGTCAAAGTAATCAATTAGATTTGTCTGACATGACCTTCCCGCTGTGAATCTATGCTGCCTTGGGTCCTGTGCCCCACTGGCCTCTAGGTACTCAACAGTTTGTTTCCTTCAGAAGTGATTCCATCATTTTCCCTACCACTGAGGTCAAACTGACAGGTCTGTAGTTTCCTGCCTCTGTCTTGCTCCCACTTTTGTGAAGGGGAATCATATCCACCCTCCTCCAGTCCTCAGTTACCACCCCATGCTCCCATGATTTATTAAAAAGGGTAGTCAGTGGTGTTACTAGTTCTTCCCTTAATTCTTTTAAAATTCTGGGGTGAATCCCATCAGGCCCCATTGCTTTATCCACCTTCAGTTTTAAGAGTTCTTTCAGAACCCTTTTTCTGTGAAAGGACTAATATCAACCCCCTATCCAGAGTGCTTCTATTGACCAGATTAGGTATTTCCCCCTGTTTTTCCATTGTGAATACTGAGCAGTATTATCGTTCAGTATCTTTGCTTTTCACTGTCGCTCTCTGACCAAGCACCTTCCTCTTTGTTCAGCCTCAGTATCCCTGCCTTAGTCTTTCTTTGCTCCCTAATGTACCTATAAAAGGTTTTATCCCCCTTCTTAACTGAGTTGGCTATCTTTTCCTCGGTTTGGGCCTTTGCTATTCTGACTGCCTTACCCGCTTCCTTCTGCTTTAACTGGTACAGTTCTCTCTCCTGCTCCTTCTGTGTTTCCTTATATTTCCTGAATGCTTTCTTTTTCCCTTACCTTCCCGCACTTCTTTTGAGAACCATGGTGGTTTTCTTTCATTTTGATTTGTTTATTTGCTTCACAAAAGACTTGTTGCCTCTGTGATGGCAGTTTTGATGATTCCCATTGTTGCTCCACCCACCTTCTTGCCTGTTTGCTAGTGCTTTTCTGAGGCATGCTCCCATTTTGACAAAATCAGCCCTCCTGAAGTCCAGTACCTTCACTTTTGTGTGGCTTGACTCTACAGCTAAGTTTATAAGTGAACCACACTGGTGCCGCTTGTTCCCAGATGGCTACCACTTCAAGATCAGAGATCCTCTCTCCATCCCCATTTGAGTACCAGGTCTAAGATTGCTCTCTCCGAGTAGGTTCAAAACTAGCTGTCTGAGGCATGCCCCTGTAGGGCATTGAGAATGGCTCTGCTCTTGGATGTGGCTGCAGCAAAGGTGCTCCAGTCAACATCTGGCATATTCAGGTCCCCATCAGCAATATCTCCCTTTCTCTGCCATCCCAAGGATGCCTTCTATCATTCCTTGTCCATTTCCTCCCCGAGATGGGGTCTGTATACAACCCCTGTGCGGATTGTGGAGCCATTTCCAGTCTCCAGGGTGACCCACAGTGCCTCCTCTCCTCCGGTTTACCCTTTAGTTCTGTTGCTTTTATCCCTTTCCTTACATAGAGAGCTACTCCTCCTCCTCCTCTTCTTCCCTCCATGTCCCTCCTGTAGATTGTGTAACCTGGTATGTTGACATCCCAGTCATGGTTCTCTGTGTACCATGTTTCTGTGACTGCCACAATATCTAGGCATCCCTCTTCCATCAAGGCCACCATTTCAGGAGCTTTTACCTAGACTACGGGCATTGGTACTCATTACCCTCCATTTTTTTATGGCTTTATTTCTTTTGCCCCATCCCTGTCCCTACTGCCTTTGTCTTTTTCTCCATTTACCCCTGCCGTTCTCCCTATTGACTGCTCTGTTTTGGTGTTTACCTCACTAATTACCCTGATTTCTGGGGGGGGGGCTAGGATTTCCCTTCTCCTCTTCAGTGTCTTCCCCCTTGGCTAGTTTAAATGCTTGCCACTGAAGCATTTAAACCTATCACCTAGGACCCTGGTTCCCCTCCAGGATAGATGCAGACCATTGCACCTGTATAGGCCTGCATCCCTCCAGGTGGAGCCCCAGTCCCCAATGAAGCCAAATCCCTGAGCTCTGCACCAGCTTTTCAACCAGTCATTGACTCCTATGGTGCAGAGTGTCCTAGCCTCATCCATGCCATAGACAGATAGCACTTCTGAGGAAGTTACTGTGTGTGCTACTTGTCTAAGGCCCCTCCCCAAACTCCTGTTGCACTGCTCTGATCCCATTCTCAACCAGGTCAATCGTCCCTAGGTGGATAATGCCATCCAGCTCCCTCCCCCTTGCCGCTGCTCCCACAATCCTGAGGATTCATTTCCTGTCCCTCCAAGCCTTGGCGCCAGGCAGGCACCTTACCTCCCTTTCCCCTCCCTCCCCCAGTTCTACCCCCCAACAACTGAGTCCCCCACCAGGAGTTGTTTCCTTCCCCTGTGGGGTCCTGGGCCCACCCTCCTGTGGGTCTCCATTGTGGAGGTTCCCAGCATCCTTTTTGGTCTCCACTGCGGGTGCCTCCATAGGGGAACCATGCTTCACCAGAGTGGCGAATGAATTGTGGAGAGGCACAACTGGAGGGATGCACCTCTATTCCACCACCCTCACCCTCCCTGAGCCCACCATGGTCCAACCACTCCTCTTTCTTGGCAACCTCTGAGGTAGTGGCGGTGGCCTGGGTGGGGGAGCAGGTTTTCTGAATCCTTGCCAGGTTAGTATGGAGACAAACAACCTCCTCCCTCAGACCAGAGAGATGCCTGCAAATAGGGCAGCAATGCAGTTTCCAGAATGTCTCCCGGAAGACTGCTGCTCCACAGCCAGTGCATTGCACCACTCCCCACATGTCTGTGTCCCTTCCAGTTACAGATGCTTTTTTTTTTTGTTCTTGTTTTAGTGTGTGCAAGCTGTGGTGTCTCTACCCTATTCAGTGTGCTGTGCCTTTAAGGATATGAACAGGTGTATGTTGTTAGCAGTTTTGAGGAAGTGATGTCAGAGCCCTGCTATAAAGGAAGTTATGCCCTTGGGGCGGGTGGGGTGAGGGGAAGGGTGGGTGGGAGTAAACCTATTCTGTCCAGAAACAATCACCTAGAACTCCTACCCTCCACCCCGGGGAGTGCCTTCCTTCCTTTCAGACACCTATTTCACAAAGGCTAAGTAACAGGTCTAGTCACAACTGACTGCAAATATCTCCCAGCTACATTTCCTCCCAGGCAAATTAAAGTTAAAACTAAGAAAAGTCCACCCCAAAAACAGAATCAATACTAGTTACTTACACAGGTCCAAAAAGTAATAACTCGGTTCAGTGTAGTCTAGAAAATAACCTCCTTGATTCAAGGAAGCTGTGGCTGCTTTCTCACTCTCCCTGTCTTCAATGTGAGAAGGAGACTGCAACACCTCTGAGACAGAAAAACCTTTTCAGCAAAAAATAAATAAATAAAATACAGTGCATGCCACTTATAACGGACTGAAATGTGAAAAGGTATTTCATCTGTTATAAGCATTGTCCGTTTAAATGCAAACGGAGTTCCCGATGACGGTACTGTTCTGTATTGTACCAGAAAAGAAAGTAAATAATGTTGGACAATGTTGTGCACAGCATTAGTGCTTGCAGTGATTATAGCTCTTTTATTTCTATATTTTAAAATGAGGTTTAAAAGATTTTGGGGGGAAACTTGCACGCTGCGTGCTGCATAGTTAATCCTCAGGCTCTGGCTCAGATTGTTTGAAAAACTTCTTCTGAGACTTTGGCTGCTGTGTGTAGCTCTCCCATTTCTTGGCTGTTCACATCATAACTTCCCAGTCTGGCAGCAGGTCCTCCCGTTGCTCCATTGCATGTCTTAGGGTGACGAGTGCATTCTGTATATCTCAAACAGTGACAGATCGTGGAGATTCGGGTGAGTTTCAATCTCTTCAAGGATTTCAGGTTTTGTTTCTGGCTAAGGTGAGACCTGCTCATTTTATCACAGCACAGAGCACAGAGAACACTGCCACTGGACAACTGCACACAAACAACTGTGAGCAGTGCTTATCAACCACTAACTGAAATGGATTAACACCTGGCTAGGCGAAGTGGACAGTGGAACAGGTGATAATTGACAGTGGTAACACTGCTTAAGCTGGAAAAATTGCATGTGACAGGCTTCAAAACAGACGCTATACACAGCGGCCAAAGTTCGTATTAAAGATATTTTTTATAGTACCGGAATGGCAAATGGCATTTGGCAAATGGGAAACAGACGTATAAAACGGCGGTCCGGCTTATACGTGGATATCTTAAGTGGCACATACTGTAGGGGCAAACAGTAATTTTACTTATCCTAATGATAAAAAGTCACAAAAATTTAAGCACCACCTGTAATAATTTCACAGAAGATATACCCTGTAAGAAACACTTTGCTACAGAGAAAAATAAAGCAGTAACAGAAGACATACCTTACAAAAGACAATCTGAATCAGAAGATTACAGCAGTAATCTGTTAGCACACACCTGTAGGCACACCTTGTAATAATGCAGCAGCAGGTATACCCAGCAACAGCAATTTGAATCAGAGAAAAATAAAGCAATAAAATGTTAGCAACAAATAGTAACAATCCCTGTGAGTACAAAATAAAAACAACACACAGTAAATCTGCCTAGCCAAAAGTCTTAATCCTTTCCCTTACTCTGGTAAGGTTCTTAATTCTGTCCTTTCAAGCAAGCTAGAAGGAAAGAGCTCAGGTGACGCTAGGTGCCTTGGCCAGCAAACCTAGCCTTCCATGGGGCCTAGCACATCCCCTGTAAAGGTTTGGTAATCAACCATAGTCCGACTACAATCACTCTGGTTCCCCTTCTGGATCGATATCCGGAACCTCAGAATCTAAATGAGAAATAATTTTTTCAGAAAAGCTGAGAACAGGATCAGGGCCAGTGAAGATGTGTGACTTCTGCTTATGTGTGACTTGCAGGTGAACCTGGAAAAGCAGCTGCCCTCTCACTCCCTTGGCAAGTAAGGACTTTTTAACTACGTGTACTCTTTTTTTGTGATCCTGCATTTGAGAGGCCAAATCCGGAAAAAAAAATCACAGCCGACTACCTTCCCACATGGTGTCTCCCTTACTGCATACAGCTTATAATAAAGGAATCCTGGCTTATGGTGTGGAGAGTGTCACAATGGCTGTTAAAGGCCACTGTACAGTTCCTCCTTAGGGCCTGGGGTGTAGTGGAATCACAAATGCCTCAACTGTGCGGACCCCCTTGTCCCTTGGCAACAGTCCCAAGTCATCAAATATTAGTCTGTCCACCAAGGACATCAGTTCTGTGTGTCCAGCAAACCAAGGGGGAATCCTACAATCTGGACATTCCGTTGATGAAGGCCATTCTCTAGCATCTCCACCTTGGCACAGAGGAAACCCACATTGCGGATCAGGCCTGCACTGACCTCCGAATGGCATTCTGAAGAGCTGGTAAGGTCAGCAATAGCAGTTTTGTTAGCGGATATCGTGCCAACAAGGTCCATAAGCTTCTGGTCCATAGTCGCCAAGCTTTTATTGGTTTTTTCTCCTGTCACCTGTAGTTTAGTACGGAGAAGTAAAATCTGTGAAAAGTCCAGGTTGGCAGATGAGATCGGACTGCCAGCTTTCAGTGACACACCGGCCCCAGGCAGATTAAAGTATGTTTCAGGACCCGAAGCAGTGGGTTGGTGATGTTTTTTCAGGCACATTCTGGTCATGTAGTACTCCTCTCTCCGGTAGTATGTTGAAGATACTTGAAAGAGCAACAAAAAATGTTTAACTTTTAATTTAATAAGCACAATACGGAGCCTCGAGAAAAACATCCACCCTGTTGGATGCTCCACAGTGCCCCCCTCCCCAGGCTGACTTTATGCTATTTTGGAAAATGGATTGAAGAAATCCAGCTTCCTGACTGACTGTTGGTACCCAGGACCTGGGCACGTCAGGCAACAGAGACTAGTAAATAACTAGTCCCTGTGCCTGCCTTTCTATCCCAAAAAATAAGCAAGCTCAAACAGAATGCTCACTTTTCAAAATGCTACATTTGCTTTTGCTTTGCGAAAAAGACCCCCACACTTAGTTCAATAAATTGATTGGTTTGGCCACTTTCATACAGTCATTCAAAATCAAAATTACTAAATTGAAAATGAGCGCCATTGTTCTAGAAGTCTGTCACCTTATCTGCTCAGCCATCACGTTCAGACGCGCTTAAGCCACGTACACTCCAGGTCACACATTAAATGCATTCACTGCCAACTGCGTCAAGCTCACTGCTGTACGAAGCACTCACTTAACATTCAACAGAGTCCCCAAATATCTGTAAACTCCACCAGACCAAGTTTCTGCAATGTACTCCAAACCAATTGGAATACCAGTGCCATCAATATTCGTAATAGTAGTGCTATGAGTCATAATACCATTGATCTGATGTCAAGCGATGGTACTATGACTTAGAATTTTGCTGAAAGGTGTGCGTAGTACACAAAAATGGCATTCACAACCTCCTGTCAGCCATGTCTGAAATATAAAAAAAAATTCCCAGCTTCACCTGCTTTATTTCAGCTCATGGGGAACCTGGAGCAAGGAAAAGAGCAGGCTGTATCATTCTCAGACAGTCCCTAAAGAAGAAACAAAAAAAAGCTGTTGAGCACCGACACCAATGGTAAATGTGGTGAGAGAGTTCGAGATGGGTCTATAAGTACTGCCATTGTCAAGCTGATGATTGCCACAAGGGCTGCCATCACTAGGTGCCACTGCTGCTGCCATTGTGGGGGGGGGGTTGGTTTCCCCGAGGGCTGCCGCTGCAAAAGAAGAGACAGTGAGACTGAAAAAAAGAACATAGAAAACCAGAGGGAGCTAGAGTCAACTGCTTCAGTGAACAGAGGCCCATTTATTACAAAAACATGTGGGCCATTATCTGTTATGGTGCTGTTACCCCATCTCTGGGTTGCAGTGACATCATAAACCTCTCAACCTTAACTCTTGCTGTTGCTAGCCTTGCTTGTAGAGCAGAAAGCAGCTAACTAAAAGAAGCTACATTTTCTTCTTAATTTAAAATGTATATCTCAGCAGGAGTCAGTGTCTGTTAAGATTAAGTAGACAGATAACTTTATTAGAAGTAGAAGGGGACTTATTTAGGCTTAAAAAAAAGAAAGAAAAGAAAGAAGGTCAGTGTGTATTCTGTGCAGTGAAGGGTACTGTATCAGCTGACTTTGCTAAACCAGTAGGAGGAAAGAGAGCTTACCTGGGGGTGTGGTTTAGACACTATAAAAGCAGGTGAGTCAAATTACAACTTCCTGTTGCTAGCCTTGCTTGTAGAGCAGAAAGCAGCTAACTAAAAGAAGTTACATTTTCTTCTTAATTTAAAATGTATATCTCAGCAGGAGTCAGTGTCTGTTAAGATTAAGTAGACAGATAACTTTATTAGAAGTAGAAGGGGACTTATTTAGGCTTAAGAAAAGAAAGAAGGTCAGTGTGTATTCTGTGCAGTGAAGGGTACTGTATCAGCTGACTTTGCTAAACCAGTAGGAGGAAAGAGAGCTTACCTGGGGGTGTGGTTTAGACACTATAAAAGCAGGTGAGACAAATTACAACTTCCTGTTGCTAGCCTTGCTTGTAGAGCAGAAAGCAGCTAACTAAAAGAAGCTACATTTTCTTATTAATTTAAAACGTATATCTCAGCAGGAGTCAGTGTCTGTTAAGATTAAGTAGACAGATAACTTTATTAGAAGTAGAAGGGGACTTATTTAGGCTTAAAAAAGAAAGAAAAGAAAGAAGGTCAGTGTGTATTCTGGGCAGTGAAGGGTACTGTATCAGCTGACTTTGCTAAACCAGTAGGAGGAAAGAGAGCTTACCTGGGGGTGTGGTTTAGACACTATAAAAGCAGGAGAGTCAAATTACAACTTCCTGTTGCTAGCCTTGCTTGTAGAGCAGAAAGCAGCTAACTAAAAGAAGCTACATTTTCTTCTTAATTTAAAACGTATATCTCAGCAGGAGTCAGTGTCTGTTAAGATTAAGTAGACAGATAACTTTATTAGAAGTAGAAGGGGACTTATTTAGGCTTAAAAAGAGAAAGTAAAGAAAGAAGGTCAGTGTGTATTCTGTGCAGTGAAGGGTACTGTATCGGCTGACTTTGCTAAACCAGTAGGAGGAAAGAGAGCTTACCTGGGGGTGTGGTTTAGACACTATACAAGCAGGTGAGTCAAATTACAACTTCCTGTTGCTAGCCTTGCTTGTAGAGCAGAAAGCAGCTAACTAAAAGAAGCTATATTTTCTTCTTAATTTAAAACGTGTATCTCAGCAGGAGTCAGTGTCTGTTAAGATTAAGTAGACAGATAACTTTATTAGAAGTAGAAGGGGACTTATTTAGGCTTAAGAAAAGAAAGAAGGTCAGTGTGTATTCTGTGCAGTGAAGGGTACTGTATCAGCTGACTTTGCTAAACCAGTAGGAGGAAAGACAGCTTACCTGGGGGTGTGGTTTAGACACTATAAAAGCAGGTGAGTCAAATTACAACTTCCTGTTGCTAGCCTTGCTTGTAGAGCAGAAAGCAGCTAACTAAAAGAAGCTACATTTTCTTCTTAATTTAAAACATATATCTCAGCAGGAGTCAGTGTCTGTTAAGATTAAGTAGACAGATAACTTTATTAGAAGTAGAAGGGGACTTATTTAGGCTTAAGAAAAGAAAGAAGGTCAGAGTGTATTCTGTGCAGTGAAGGTACTGTATCAGCTGACTTTGCTAAACCAGTAGGAGGAAGAGCTTACCTGGGGTGTGGTTTAGACACTATAAAAGCAGGTGAGTCAAATTACAACTTCCTGTTGCTAGCCTTGCTTGTAGTGCAGAAAGCAGCTAACTAAAAAAGTTACATTTTCTTATTAATTTAAAATGAATATCTCAGCAGGAGTCAGTGTCTGTTAGAATTAAGTAGACAGATAACTTTATTAGAAGTAGAAGGGGTCTTATTTAGGCTTAAGAAAAGAAAGAAAGTCAGTGTGTGTTCTGTGCAGGGAAGGGTACTGTATCAGCTGACTTTGCTAAACCAGTAGGAGGAAAGAGAGCTTACCTGGGGGTGTGGTTTAGACACTATAAAAGCAGGTGAGACAAATTACAACTTCCTGTTGCTAGCCTTGCTTGTAGAGCAGAAAGCAGCTAACTAAAAGAAGCTACATTTTCTTATTAATTTAAAACTTATATCTCAGCAGGAGTCAGTGTCTGTTAAGATTAAGTAGACAGATAACTTTATTAGAAGTAGAAGGGACTTATTTAGGCTTAAAAAAGAAAGAAAAGAAAGAAGGTCAGTGTGTATTCTGGGCAGTGAAGGGTACTGTATCAGCTGACTTTGCTAAACCAGTAGGAGGAAAGAGAGCTTACCTGGGGGTGTGGTTTAGACACTATAAAAGCAGGAGAGTCAAATTACAACTTCCTGTTGCTAGCCTTGCTTGTAGAGCAGAAAGCAGCTAACTAAAAGAAGCTACATTTTCTTCTTAATTTAAAACGTATATCTCAGCAGGAGTCAGTGTCTGTTAAGATTAAGTAGACAAATAGCTTTATTAGAAGTAGAAGGGGACTTATTTAGGGTTAAAAAAAGAAAGAAAAGAAAGAGGTCAGTGTGTATTCTGTGCAGTGAAGGGTACTGTATCAGCTGACTTTGCTAAACCAGTAGGAGAAAGAGAGCTTACCTGGGGTGTGGTTTAGACACTATAAAAGCAGGTGAGTCAAATTACAACTTCCTGTTGCTAGCCTTGCTTGTAGAGCAGAAAGCAGCTAACTAAAAGAAGCTATATTTTCTTCTTAATTTAAAACTTATATCTCAGCAGTAGTCAGTGTCATTTAAGATTTGGTAGACAGATAACTTTATTAGAAGTAGAAGGGGACTTATTTAAGCTTAAGAAAGAAAGAAGGTCAGTGTGTATTCTGTGCAGTGAAGGGTACTGTATCAGGTGACTTGCTAAACCAGTAGGAGAAAGACAGCTTACCTGGGGTGTGGTTTAGACACTATAAAAGCAGGTGAGTCAAATTACAACTTCCTGTTGCTAGCCTTGCTTGTAGAGCAGAAAGCAGCTAACTAAAAGAAGCTACATTTTCTTGTTAATTTAAAACTTATATCTCAGCAGGAGTCAGTGTCTGTTAAGATTAAGTAGACAGATAACTTTATTAGAAGTAGAAGGGACTTATTTAGGCAAGAAAGAAAAGAAAGGTCAGAGTGTATTCTGTGCAGTGAAGGTACTGTATCAGCTGACTTTGCTAAACCAGTAGGAGGAAGAGAGCTTACCTGGGGTGTGGTTTGAGACACTATAAAAGCAGGTGAGTCAAATTACAACTTCCTGTTGCTAGCCTTTTCTTACTAATTGCCCTCCATCCCACCCCTCCACCTACCACCCAAAAGCCAGTTCTACTTTTATAGCCACTGGATTTGACTGTCAACAGGAACTTCCTGTTTGGCAGTAGGAAGGAAAGGATCATAGAGAAACATTGGTTTTGTCAACCTAAAGTAGAAAAAGTAGCTCACTCTCCCCCCCAGCTGCTGGTGGTCTGATATTGATCAAGAAAGAAGGAGGCTACTAAAGAAGATAGGAAGTTGCTGTCCCAGAACAGGAAGGGTGAAAGTTGTAAGGAGAGGAGAGAGTAAGCATCAGAGAAACAGTAGAGGGACACAAAATAAGACATGATAGGAGTGGTGCAGTGCAATGGCTGTGGGGCAGCAGTGTTCAGGAGACATTCTGAGGCTGCAATGCTGCCCTATTTGCAGGCACCTCTCTGGTCTGAGAGAGGAGGTTGCCTGTCTCCAGGCTGACCTGGCTAGGATTCGTGAAACCTCCTCCCCACCCAGGGACCACCAGGGCCAATGCCACTACCTCAGAGGTTGCCAAGAAAGAGGAGAGGCTGGACCAGGGTGGGCTCAAGGAGGGAGAGGGTGGTGGAACAGAGTTGCATCCCTCCAGCTGTACCTCTCCACAATTTATTCGCTCTTCTGGTGGATAGTGGTTCCTCTATGGAGGCATCTGCAGTGGAGACCAAGGAGGATGCTGGGAACCTTCACAAAGGAGACCCAAAGGAGGGTGGCATGGGACCCCACAGGGGAAGGAAACAACTCCTGGTGGGGGACTCAATCATTAGGGGAGTAGAAATGGGGGAGGAAGGGGAGAGAGAAGTAAGGTGCCTTCCTGGCGCCACAGCTTGGAGGGACAGAGGCGAATCCTCAGGATCATGGGAGGAGCTGCATGAGGGAGGAGCTGGATGTCATTGTCCACCTAGGGACAAATGACCTGGCTAGGAATAGGATCAGAGCAGTCAAGAGGTTTGTAGAGTTGGGAAGGGCCTTAGACAAGTAGCGCATACAGTAACCTTCTCGGAGGTGCTGTCTGTCTATGGCAAAGGAGATGCTAGGCACTTCTCACCAGGAATTCAATGAGTGGTTGAAAAACTGGTGTGGAACTCAGGGTTTTGACTTCATTGGGGACTGGGGAGCCACCTGGAGGATGCAGACCTATACTGGTGTGATGGTTGCATCTGTCCGAGGGAACCAGGATCCTAGGTGAGAGGTTTAAATGCTTCATTTGGCAAGCATTTAAACTAGCCAAAGGGAGGCACTGAAAAAACGGAAATCCGAGCCTCCCCACAAAACATGGTGATTAGTGAGGTAAACACCAAGGTACAGAAGTTATTAGGGAGCAGAACAGATTTAAATGTAAAAAAGGCAAAGGCAGTAAGGACAGAAATGGGGCTAAAGGGGTAAGGCTATCAAAAAGTGGAGGGTGATGAGTACCAATGCCCATAGTCTGTGTAACAAGCTCCCTGAACTAGTGGCCTTGATGGAAGAGGGTTGCCTGGATATTGTGGCAGTCACAGTAACATGGTACACAGAGAACCATGACTGGGATGTCAACATACCAGGATACACAATCTACAGGAGGGACAGGGAGGGTAAAAGAGGAGGAGTAGCTCTCTATGTAAAGGAAGGGATCAAAGCAACAGAACTAGAGGGTAAACAGGAAGCAGATGGGGCATTCTGGGTCACCCTGGAGACAGGAAATGGCACCACAATCCGCATGGGGTTGTATACAGACCCCCATCTCAGGAGGGAATGGACAAGGAAATGATAGAAGGCTTTCTTAGAATGACCGAAAAAGTGGAATATTGTTGATGGGGGACCTGAATATGCCAGATGTTAACTGGAGCACCTTTGCTGCAGGCACATCCAAGAGCAGGGTCATTCTTGATGCCCTACAGGGGGCATACCTCAGACAGCTAGTATCGGAACCCACTCGGGAGGAGCAATCTTAGACCTGGTACTTTCAAATGGGGATGGAGAAAGAATCTCAGATTTAGAAGTGGGTAGCCATCTGGGAACAAGCGACCACCAAACAGCGTGGTTCACGATAAACACACGCCACAATCCAACCATACAAAGCAAAGGTACTAGACTTTAGGAGGGCTGACTTTGGGAAAATGAGAGAGTGCCTCAGAAAAGCACAAGCAAACAGGCAAGAAGGAGGGGTGGAGGAACAATGGGGAGTGATCAAAACAGCCATCACAGAGGCAACAAGTCTTTGTGTAAAGCAAATCAGTAAAACACAACGAAGGAAAAAAACGCTATGGTTCACAAAAGAGGTGGCAGGGAAGGTTAAGGAGAAAAGGACAGCATTCAGGAAATATAAGGGAACACAGAAGGAGCAGGACAGAGAACTTTATCAGTTAAAGCAGAAAGAGGCTGGGAAGGCAGTCAGAATAGCAAAGGCCCAAACCGAGGAAAGGATAGCCAATTCTGTTAAGAGGGGATAAGACCTTTATAGGTACATTAGGGGCGAAGAAAGACCAAGGAGGGATACTGAAGCTAATAAGGGAGGGAATGTGGGTGAGGGTGACAGTGAAAAAGCAGGATACTGAACGAATATTTCTGCTCAGTATTCACAAAGGAAGAGGAGGGGGAGTTACCTAAACCAAACAAGAGAAACACTCTGAAGATGGGGTCGATACCAGTCCATTTACAGAAGAAAGGGTTCTGAAAGAACTAATAAAATTGAAGGTGGACAAAGCAATGTTGCCTGATGGGATTCACCCAAGAATTCTAAAAGAACTAAGAGTAGAACTAGTGACATCGCTGACTACTCTCTTTAACAAATCATGGGAGGATGGGGTGGTACCTGAGGACTGGAGGAGGGCAGATGTGATTCCTCTTCACAAAAGTGGGAGCAGGACAGAGGCAGGAAACTACAGACCAGTTAGTTTACCTCAGTGGTATGGAAAATGATGGAATCACTTCTGAAGGAAAGAATTGTTGAGCACCTAGAGGCCAGTGGGGCACAGGACCCAAGGCAGCATGGATTCACAATGGGAAGGTCGTGTCAGACGAATCTAATAGATTTCTTTGACTGGGTGACCAAAGTAGTAGACCAGGGAGGGGCTGTGGACATGGCCTACCTAGATTTTAGCAAGGCATTTGATACAGTCCCACACAAAGATTAATACACAAGATAGCCAGCCTTGGAATGGGTCCCAAGGTGGTAGCCTGGATAAAAAATTGGCTAGACAACAGGGCGCAAAGGTAGTAGTAAATGGGTACACAGTGAAGAAAGGAGGGTTACTAGCGTGGTACCGAGGGTTCAGTACTGGGACCGGTCCTTTTAATGTCTTTATAAGTGACATTGCAGAGGAACTGGAAGGAAAATATGTCTCTTGCAGATGACACAAAGATCTGCAACAGGGTTGATACACAAGATGGAGTGGAAAGGATGAGAAGGGACTTGGCAAGGTTGGAGGAATGGTCAAATGTATGGCAGCTCAGATTCAATGCAAGAAGTGCAAGGTAATGCACATGAAACAAAAACCAGGGGCGTACACAATGGAGGGTGAGATACTGACACACAGTAAAAATAGAAAGGGACCTGGGGGTAATTATATCAGATGACCTAAGGTGGGCAAGCAATGTGAGAAGGCAGTAAGGAAGGCTGGGGGATACTGGGATGCATAGGAAGAGGCATCAATAGTAGAAAACAGGAAGTTGTTATCCTCTGTACAGACAGTTGGTGAGACCCCATCTGGAGTAGTGTGTGCAGTTCTGGAGACCCCATCTCCAAAAAACATAGACAGAGTGGAGGCTGTCCAAAGGAGGGCAACAAAATGGTGCAGGGTCTGCACCAGAAGATATCTGAAGAAAGACTAAAGGAGCTATGTCTACTCTTGAGGAAAGAAGGAGAGATGGGACATGATAGAAACTTTCAAGTACCTCAAGGAATTAACAAAGTCCAAGGGTAGCATCTTCCAGAAAAGAGATGTGCAAGAACAAGGGGCACAATTTGAAGATAGAGGAGGGACGGCTCAGGGTAATGTAGAAAGTATTTTTCACTGAGAGGGTTGTGGATACATGGAACAGCCTCCCTGAGGAGGTCGTGAGTCAAGAACAGTGGGGACTTCAGGAATGCATGGGACAGGCATAAGGTAGTCCTAGGGGCGGGTAAGAGGAAGAAAGCTGTTGGTTAACTAGGATCTGCAGCTTATCTGTTAGGTAGGAAAATGGGCAGACTAGGTGGGCCAAGCAGTCCTTATCTGCTGTCAAATTCTATGTTTCTATGTTATGATATCTCTAGAATCCTTCGATGTTGTTACAGCACCTTAACAGATAGAGGCCCATGTCTTATTCTGTTTTCTATTTTTTTTTTTTTAACTTTTTATATTTTAAATGTAGCCAGAAAAAATATTTTCTAAGCACAGTAACACCCTCCAGTGTTGATGGTGTGAGCTGTTCCAGACCTTCCAGAGGCTATAAGGCCCTCCTCCACCTGCAGCATCAGGCCTCATTGGGTCTGGTACAGCGTAGTGCCACCCACCTTGTCAAGTATTATTGCTTACTCACATGTACCACTACTGAGTACACACTGTTAAAAAACTGTTATTACAGGCCCAGGTGTTTACACAAGAACTATTTTCAGTAACATTACAGCACCATATGAACAGAATCATAACACAGAATCACAGAAGCTGGACGGCAGAAAAGGACCATAACAGCCCATCTAGTCTGCCCTTCCCCCCTACACCTCCCCCTCCCTGCCAGCCCCGCCCTCCCTGATACTCAGCCCCATATGCTTATCTCATGCCCTCTTGAATTCTTTCACCGATTTAGCCTGCACCACTCTGTCTGGTAGTCTGCCATCCAAAAATTTAGAATCAGTCTTCACCATAACATTACATTACGTTCCTGTCAGACAAAAGAATAGTGAATAGTTCAAAAACTAGTAAATATGAGATGAGCCATATATATATAGAGAGAGAGAGCTGGCAGTATAGCCTAGAGGTTAGAGTAATGAACTATGAATGAGCTTGATAAATTCAACAGACCTGGGTTTGATTCCCATAACCTCCACTTGCATACTGTGTAACTCTGAGCAAGTCACTTAACCACCCTAGTGTGCCTTATCCAGCTACCAAAACAATAATATATATATATATTTTTTTCCTCTTCTACACAACTAGAGTAGGCACGTTTCTAAATTAAACTGAGAAATGATTGTAGGAATATCTGTGTGATCAGATGTACACCACAATATGGTGGAAAGTATTTCAAGTGTTGAAGCACTGCATCATGGGTATGAAAATTACAATGGATTATGTCACATGACACATTTGAGTTCTTCACTTCATAGACAGCTCATAGCTCTAGCCAGTTCATAGGCTGAGAATGCAATCAGACAGGGTGCGTAATTATGGGGCAATAATTGCATGGCTCGAGGGTGTTGTTAGGCATGAGGCGCTTGCACCAAGTGCCTTTAAACACCTGAGAGCAAAGTGCAATCTGTAGTCCCTTAGAATAACTCACTTACCTGTTTGATGTTAAAAGTGTCACTGCAGCTAGGGTCACCGCATCGATGTTTGCTGCTCTTAAGAAAAGCCAAAAAATCCAGCAGAATATAGAAGAACTTAGCTTCCCAAACCACCCACTGGGAATTTTAAATGTGGTCACGGTGCACAATGTGCAAATACATATAACACAAAAACATATAATCATCCTAAATCTGGTATAAAGTTTGAAATCAGTCAATTTATCAGTTGCAGTACAATTAATTTATTTGCTAACCTGCATTTCCCTTTCGGCCAACCACTCCTTCGATATTTGGTATTAGGGGAGGGTCTGGGTTCTGTGTGTGGAGACAATGAAAGTAAAACTGCAGGTGTACACGTTTCTTTTCAACTTCTAAACTTCTAATTTAAAAAGCTGTTGCACCACAGAAGGATACAACAGCATTCTATGACCTTTGAATTGTGGTGAAACAGCTTTTTGGTTAGAATGGAAATCCATAAGGCCGCCTCAGATGTGTGGAGGACTGAGACGCTGGATGCTTTACTTCCTATCACACCAGCAACCTGGGTTCAGGAATGGACCAGGGTTGCTCAGGGTCCGGCCAGGAAAAAGAGGATCTAGCATCCATGGATGGCTCTCCTCCTTCGGAGAGGGGAGACAGTGTATGCCGCTGCTTGACTGCCACCCAGTGGAGGCTGGATGGCAAAGCACATGGCCGCTTCTCAGCATGCAGGGCGCAGGCATCAGAATATGTGCTGCGTCTTCATGCCACATGCCCACACAAGTTCATGCGCGCTGACTTCTTTGACAAAGGGAAGAAAACCAGGGAAAATTCGGGGTTATATACAAGGAAGCCCTGCCCACCTGCTGCAGACTGTGCTATCACCCCAGGACCCTGCTGCTGAGACCGGATCCAGACAGCCCTCCCCTCCTAGCCCCACCTTGGGGGGAGCTATGGGGAATTTCATGGCAGGTCAGTCCTGGGGGGAGATGGTAGCCAGTCATGGTAGTGAGCAAGGGCTGAAGAGCCCAGCCAACACCCTGGGGCAAGAAACCTGCTCCATGGGAGGGGGACGGAAATCCATACGCTTTAAAGATTTTAGCAGATGGGACCACCTGCCTGGTGCATACTGTTTTACACGCCACTTAGCTCAGCCAAGGCTGGCTATCTCCTCTCCTAGACTCTGCCCAGCTCACTCACTCACTCCACTAGTGCACTGACTTTTAGAACGCACAACTCAATCAAATACAATTGGTATTATACATCCATAAAGTGTTTCAGCCACTCGGAAGCTTTCTTTTGTTAAAGAAGGACACTCTTTATTGTGAAGAGTGTCTCGTGCTAACTGTGCAGTTGCCATAGCGAACAGAGTGCTTGAGAAGCACATGCTGCTTATTGTAAACGTTACATACAAGCTATTTTTTATGTTGATTTTTCTCACCTTAGTACTGCTTGCCCCTGTCTTCCTTGGTCACCCACCAGCATCACCCACTGTCCCAGGGACTTATCTAAGGGAGTAACACACACAGATATTCCTCCCATGGTAGGGTCAGGGGACAGGGCCATCCTCCCCACAAAGAAGATTCCAGATGGACCCCAGTGCCCTGTAAGTGGAGCAGAGGCTGCAGCGACCAAGGGATCATCTTGCCCCAGCTGTGCCTGTTTTTCCT
Organism: Neoceratodus forsteri; assembly: GCA_016271365.2. NCBI lineage: Eukaryota > Metazoa > Chordata > Ceratodontiformes > Ceratodontidae > Neoceratodus > Neoceratodus forsteri. The sequence continues at coordinate 1,461,053,097 of CM057452.1, forward strand.
GTATTTTTCCCCAACCATGCAGCCTGCACCGATGCAGATATATGTGGGTTGTGGCGCACACATGCTATGCACCTGCCACTGACCGTTCCCCTACTGAGCAGCCCTGCCCACCCCACCATGTCCCCACGTGGTAGCAGTGTAGTAGCAGTGCTGCTGGTCCCCCCTCCCCAAGAGAAGAGGGAAGTCAGGCAGACGCTTGATTCTCTCCTTCCCCGGCTGACCCCAAGTGACTTGATTCAGTTGCCAAACGTGGCTTGCCAGTCCAGCATTCAGCACCTTAACCCTACACACCACTATACCAGCTATACAAAGTCATTTTTAAAGTTTTATTTTAAATAAACAATCAAAAGAGCTATAATGTGTGACTACTTTCCATGAAGAAGCTCTTGGTGGTATGAGTTGTTTCACATGCTTCCTTTGGGTGTGAGAACAGAGAAGAGAGTATTCAGTATTCTGGTACACTGCTCAAAGAGTAGCACAATATGCTACGCTGCAGTAACGAAAGGGTTAAATGTAGGAGGCAGGAGAACAGAGTTATCAAGTTCATTCCTTTATTTTTCACCTTTTCTAAACAGTGCTCAGTTATGCTCGTCAGCATAAATTCAGCCTACGTGATAATATGTTGGAGTAGCATAAAACAAAGGCCGAACAGCAGGTGTACAGTATACAGTGTCTATATATTTATATATTTATAATGTCTAAATGGACAAGGAGGGACCAACAGACAGTTAAAGTCATTCTGAAGGCTAGCTAATGGGTTGTCATGGAAACAGGCACAACATTTGGTCCTATTCAAGGCCCTGACCTTGCCACATCAGAAAGAAAACAAAACAGTTCTTAGATTCGCTTCTATACAATCTTGCACACATTATTTTCAAGAACAGCTCTCAATGACAGACACGCGCACACACACGGGACACATACACATATAAACACGCCTGACGCTGCACGCAGAAATACTGTAAACAGTCCTATCATACAAAATATTTTAAGTTAATTGTTTGAAGCATCTCAGAAAGCCCTGTCCATATTTACAACAGTTTCTTGATTTGTGCTAGCAAATAAAAGGCTGTAAGGCTGTTTGTACTGACAGTATTTAGAGGCCACGTCTGCGAAGGCAATCTGAAACTGCAGACAGAGAGCATATCCCCGTGTGCCTCAGCTATTGCGCTACTTGTAGAAAAATAGGTGAAAACACATTGACTGAGAAATCTAAGAACAACTATCATCTTGGGAGACTGGAGGGCACTCATCCGGCCTGGCTCAGTATGTACTGTACACAACTAGCCCCTCCATTCCAGAGAAAATTTACAACACAAGCACATTCCAAGTCATGTTGCTGTACGCGTAGCCAATGTACGCAGACAGCATGCAACATAAGCATTTAAGCTGGGAATGTATACAAACAGCAAGAGCTTAGAGCATGCTCAGCTGCTACCATTAGATGGCAGCAAGCCTACACAAATATTAAGAGGATGAGAAAAGACAGGAGTAATAGGATTTGAAAACGTTCTTCTTGTTCTTGTATAGAGTACCACTGTACTACTGTGATGGTGAATGGTGGGACTTAGGGTTGTCTTGGCTGCCTCTCCTGCTGCAGGGCAATGACTATACCCAGTTTGACTTAAGATATACCTCCAGGCGTATCAGCTGGAACAATGTCTCTACTTAAGCTGTATAACCCTAGTGCCATTCCCTCAGGAGTCTGTCTTGTCCTGCTTTGGAAGCCTGAACAGTGCTTGCATGTGAAGTAATGCTTTCTAGTAACTATCCAGTGAGCTAGGGGTGACTCTCCAGCTGCTTAGACACACAAACCACAACCTGGGCCATTGCAGTGTGATACCATTAAGAATTTAGAATTCTAAAACTCTCCAATTTTGCCTCACTGTAGGCAAGAAGGCATTCAGTAACACAACTGTGACTGGCAGCAGCCAAGCTTCACCACATATCTGGTGCAACAAGTGGAACCCTGCCTGCCCATGTGGAGAAATGGCTAGGCAAAAGCAGAGGGTCTGGTGCAAGGGCATGAAAAGGTCACGTGAAGCAGCCCTTTCCCCAAGTTCTTCAATACACAGTACCATCAGTGATGTTGCTATACAATGGTACCATGTATAGTTTTTGTGAATCTCTACAAAACACATACGCTGAAGCCTCATTCCCTGCACGAGGGACAATGGGTATGAAAAGCTTTGTACAAGTCAGGCTGACAAGGCTTCCTCAGAACAGAATTTCCCTTTGAAACAGTCTGGTACATCTGATCCAGTATAGGCTGAGAATGACAAAGTGCAGACATATGTTTTGACCTCCGTTGCAATGGTACTGAATATAGACTACACTGAAAATGTTCCCTTGGCCAATCAGAATGCAGAGCTACTGGTTGGTTACTCTGCCATAAATGTACATCTGGGCAGACTGGGTTGGCCAAGTAGTCTTTTTTTCTGCTGACAAATTCAATACAGTGTATGGTAGGGCATTGTGGTGTATGGAGATCCATACACCTGTAAAAGTCGTTCTGCTGCAGTAGTGATGTAGCTACTGCAGCAGAATGACTTTTCATTCTGTGGTAGTAGCTATGTCACAATACAAGCATCCCCATCAGCGCTGTTCATTGGACAGAAGGTGGTTGAAGCATTGCATACGTGAGCTGGCTGGCGGGTGGATGGCAGTAAAGTGTGGGTGGTGGAGGGTAGAGACAGACTGTAGTAAACACAAAAAGTAAGTGATTTTGTTTTTTTTAACCATACACTATATAAAATAGTGTATGAAAGCCCTAATACACAACATCGCTATTCTTAAAGGGACACTGTCAGGATTCGGGACAAATTTTAAGGGCTGCAAGTGAAGGTGTATGGAGTATAATGTACTAATGTAAAATGCAAATGTGCCTTTAAATTTATCCAGAAGTGCTTGGTTTTAAAATTTTTTGTTAAATTCACATTTTGAGTGGACTGCCGGAAATCTCAGCGCTGTGCATTCACTCACTGCAGTAGCACGGAGCAGAGGGGAAACTCATTCATGAACGAGTTACACATTTGCATTAACATGTGAGTAAAACATTTTTTCTGATACAGCAGACAACACAGAATAGGACAAACTTAGTCATAACCTGAAATGAGCGCTGTAAAGTTCTGTATTTTGTGTCCAAAAAACTGAAGCCGTGATTCCAGGCATGCCCATTTCTATCAGAAAATATGTTTCACTCACATGTTACTGAAAATGTGTAACTCATTCATGGACTTATTTCCCCTCTGCTCTGGGCTACTGCAGTGAGTGAATGCACGGCACTGAGATTTCCGATGGTCTGCCCAAAATGTGAATTTAACAAAAATGTAAAATCAAGCACCTCTGGATAAATTTAATGCCACATTTGCATTTTACATTAGGACACCATACATCCCACACCTTCACTTGCATCCCTTAAAATTTGCCCCGAATCCTGACAGTGTCCTTTTTTAAACCTTATGGTTTCCATGACAACAGAGGGACCTTTCGAGCTTCACTCTTGAGGTCCTTGTCATCATGGTAACCACTCAGTATAAGAATAGAGTTGTTGTGTATGGTCTCTCATACACTATTCTGTATGTCTTTCTATGTACAGCTAAATATATTAGTAAACGGGGTCAGTGCACTGTAGGTTAGGAAAGGGAATGAAGTGTACAGAATACTACCGGCCCTCACAAAATATAGACTGTAGGTCAGGAGAGTGGCCCTAAATACTAAAACAAGACTAATATGGGGACTAGGGTTAGGGTGCTGAGGGGTGTGTGTGTTTGAAAAGATGAGGTCAGCTGTATGCACAGTGTATGGAGGTGGCATTTGAAAAAAAAAGACATGACAGGAAGACTGGGAAAGGGTTTGGAGGATGATACCTGACCAGGATTGGGCATGGGGTTGTAAAGGAAGGGTTATTCCATTTTTTTTTTGTTTAAAGTTTGAGTTCCGAGTATGAATGATGAGCGGGGGGAGTGGGGACAGTATGGGTTTTTTTTGTGAATCAAGGTACAGTAATGAGACCCCTGGCACAAACGTTGTCATGTAATTAGACAATAAGTAATTTAGCAGCCTGAGGTGTATGATTTGATAGTGTTACTTGTTCTAGCTTGATCTTATTTTTCATGTTGGCGTTTTTATGAACAGATAAGTGTTTATTACATGTAACAGAAAGCTTGTTTTTCAAATGTTGAATTGTGAGTTTTTTTTCCCATCTGTTACCATTGTTATTTATTACAAACAGAATAATACACAGGCAACTTTGAATTACATATAGAATAAAGGATGGGGACATGTGTGATACAAGAATTTAATGCACACCCAAAGTGTGGGATGCTACATAAACTTGTTAAAGCATCCCACACCGAGGGTGTGCATTAAATTCGAGTTTTTCACATAATTCCCCATCTTTTAGTTTATATAATATCTTGACAGCAATTTTTTTCCAGCCTGCCTCCTGTCTGTGACAAACACGCTCACACTCACACACACACACACACACACACACACACACACACACACACACTACCTCTGCCTGCTGTGTAGCTTTTTTTTTTCACTGTCAGGTAATTTCTTTTTAGTTTATTCCCCCCTGCCCCGATGTGACACGTTTCATTAAATGATAGCGCTCACCTTCATCTGTGGGCAGTGAGCTGCTGCTCCATATCATTGAGTCTGGTGGTGAAAAGGATCAACCAGATAGTTTTTCTGGACTTCGAGGGTGAAGGAGATATTTGATAAAAAAAAAAAAGAAAACGAAGCCAACGAAAGGACTGTTGCACTGCAGCTCTTCGGACCCTTGCTGTCGGGATACAGAGCCGCCATGTTTGCCGAACTGTTAAGCCCACCCAGAAGGAGAACGAGAGCCTGTGAGGGAGCACCTGCCTTTGAGTGAAACAGCACGCGCTCGCTGTAACAACCCGTGGGTAATTATGGTAAATATTAACTGGCTCAGCCCAAAGCAATGGTTCAGAGCTGTACTAGGTTTTGGCTATTTCAATTGATTTTTACAGCACAGAACCACTGAGGCAGAACCTCTCATTTAAACAGAGAATACTATTCTTACTTTAGACCTATTAGTAACACATGTGTATTGTGCCTTCCCCTGTAATTAGAACAGTAGGACACTCTTTCATATGTTTTAAGAAACATCTTTTTATTTGTATCAGGCCACAATAAACTTTTTGTGACATTATACAGTCACTTTTTCAAGGATGTGGTCCCTAGACTGGGTTCAAAATACTCTTTGCGAATTTTTACCTCTGTACTTTTCTCAAGGATGCAGTCCCTAGACTGGGTTCAGAACATTTGCTTTTAGATTTTTTAACTTTGTCCTTGATATATAGTAATATTATCTGGGTAAATTCCTTTGGTAGCCAATTACTGAATTCCCTCTTAGAATATGAACAAGAAAGTTATTTTTTAGATCAGCATGATAACTTGTAATTCTGTTCAAGATGGGGAAGCGCCTTTTCAAAAATGCTGGAGAGTACCTTGAGGCTCGATAAATCTTTAATAAAACTAGTGTATCTTATAATAGGTGAGACAGCATTCCAATGTCCTTCTCTATGTTCATCAGCCTTTAAGACAGCACCTCCCTTAGAAATATTTTCTGTATTTTCTTTAAACAGATACCAGGGTGCCCGCATTTGCCTCATCTTCTTCTGTACCCCTCCACTCATGTCATGCCTGGAAACAAGCTTCAGTACTGTGTGTCTTAACTAGTTATCAGGGTTGTTTTTTTTTTTGCCATCTTCCATTCCCCAGGAGCCTTACTCCTTCTGGCCCTGGAGTGTGCCGGTGCCCACTGAGCTCACTTTTGCTGGCACCGTCCACCAACTGATCCCATTTTTTCCCTTTCAGAGCCTGCGTCAGTTCTATCCCTGTCCTGGTGCCCCCCTCCTGAGGGATGAAGGAGGAGAATGAAAAATGTGCAACCAAAGCCAATACCAAGTACCATGGGCTGGGTAGTGAGTGGGCCACCAAAGTCAATTCCAAGCACAATGGGCTGGGTAGTGAGTGGATCACCAAAGCCAATACCAAGCACCATGGGCTGGGTAGTGAATGGGCCACCAAAGTCAATTCCAAGCACAATGGGCTGGGTAGTGAGTGGATCACCAAAGCCAATACCAAGCACCATGGGCTGGGTAGTGAATGGGCCACCAAAGTCAATTCCAAGCACAATGGGCTGGGTAGTGAGTGGATCACCAAAGCCAATACCAAGCACCATGGGCTGGGTAGTGAATGGACCACCAAAGCCAATACCAAGCACCATGGGCTGGGTAGTGAATGGGCCACCAAAGCCAATACCAAGCACCATGGGCTGGGTAGTGAATGGGCCACCAAAGTCAATACCAAGCACCATGGGCTGGGTAGTGAATGGGCCACCAAAGTCAATACCAAGCACCATGGGCTGGGTAGTGAATGGGCCACCAAAGTCAATACCAAGCACCATGGCTGGGTAGTGAATGGGCCACCAAAGACAATACCAAGCACCACGGGCTGAGTAGTGAATGGGCCACCAAAGACAATACCAAGTACCATGGGTTGAGTAGTGAATAGGCCACCAAAGCCAATACCAAGCACCATGGGCTGGGTAGTGAATGAGCCACCAAAGCCAATACCAAGCACCATGGGCTGTGTAGTGAATCTGCCACCAAAGCCAATACCAAGCACCATGGGCTGGGCAGTGAATGGGCCACCAAAGTCAATACCAAGCACCATGAGCTGGGTAGTGAATGAGCCACCAAAGCCAACACCAAGCACCATGGGCTAGGTAGTGAATGGGCCAACAAAGCCAATACCAAGCACCATGGGTTGGGTAGTGAATGGGCCACCAAAGCCAATTCCAAGCACCATTGGCAGGGTAGTGAATGGGCCACTAAAGTCAACACCAAGCACCATGGGCTGGGTAGTGAATGGGCCACCAAAGAGTGTTGGGTGGCTTGACAGAATGCCCAAGGAGGCAACTGCACAAGGATTCCTGGGCTTGCTTTTATTACCTGTTATCTCTGTCCATCCCCACCTCCCTGCCTGGAGCATGCACCACGTTAGCACCCAGGGGTGTGGCCCACTGACACATGGTCACCCATGGCAGCAACAGCCCACTCTGCTGACAGGTGCCGTTCTCTGAACAGTGCCCATCTCCCCCTCCCCTGGGAGAAAAGGGTCCACACAGATGCTCTTGCACCCTTTCTGCTTGCCTCTGCTCCTCACATCCTGGGCTTGGGGTGCCAACCAGGTTGCCAGAGCTGTCCTTTTTATAACACCACAGTGATGATGTTTATTAAAAAATGTGAATATGATCTTGATACCCTCAGAAATATCCCCCATTTGACGCGTACCAAAACTGTATTAGGTCAGAGAGGGAATCATTGCGTAAAGACCTGCCAACACTAGTGCATGCCTTTGTTACCTCTAGGCTCGACTACTGCAATGCTCTGTACTTTGGGGGTCACAGGAGGGACCCTCCACAGGTTGCAGCTTGTGCAAAGTGCAGCAGCTCGGTTACTGATGGGCCTGTCTAGGTCCAGTCATGTGACCCCAGTCCTGCAGGCTCTGCACTGGCTATCAGGTGGAGGGTCCTCTTCAAAGTGGGCTTGCTCACCTATAAGGCCCTATACAGACTGGGTCCTGGCTACCTGACTGAGCTCCTTACACCTGCCACTTCGGCTTGCTCTCTCTGCCCCTCATCAAAGGGCCTCCCGGACGTTCTCGGGGTTTGGCTCAAGACATCTGGCAACCGTGCCTTTAGTGTTGCTGGGCCGACCTTGTGGAACTCGCTACCATTTGCAATCCAGGAGGTCCCTTCCATTGAGGTGTTCAGAGGCTAAAAAGTCCACCTCTTCCGCTTGGTTCATCCAGAAGATTCTGTATGATCTGCCCAACTGTTGGTTGAGTGACCACTGACTTAAGTTCCTGATGAAGAAGATTAGTATTTTAAATCTGTAATATGTGTTGTATAATATATGTATTTTGTATATCCATTTTATTTTAATGTGATTATTTGCATTGCTTATTTATTGTTAGGCACCCAGAGCCTCCAGGAATGGGAGCCATAGAAATAAAATTTGCCATGCCTTGCCAATTTGTCTGGGAACATCAAATCACTATTAAGCCTGCTGACAAGGGTGGTGTGGTTGTGGGTATGAACATAGCTGAATATACAGCTGAAATAGATCACCAGCTTTCAGACTGCAGGTTGTATGAAAAGTTACCTGGTAATCAGGTGTCAGTTTTCAAAGTCCAGGTTGATGAGTGTATGACTGATGGGTTCATGAGGGGGGTACTTATATGATGTTTCTTACAGGGCACTTACTGTCTCGCATCCAAGGATTCCAACAATTTACATTCTTCCTAAAATTCATAAACATTTAAGGCACCCAAAAATTCATAAAGATTTAAGACACCCACCAGATAGACCAATTATTTCTGGGAAAGGACATGTTACTGAACCCCTCTCAAATTTCCTAGATAATCAATTACAGCCCTTTGTTAAAAGTCTGCCTTCATATGTCAGGGATTCTACAGCTATCATTAACATTGTTGAAAATCTGGACATGCAACTTTTTTTTTTTTGTAACCTTGGATGTAGAGTCACTTTATACAGCGATACCACATGCAGACGATTAGAGGCCTTACGTCATTTTCTTGATCAGAGGGATGAATATTCTTGGGTATCTCTACCTACTTGGTATGTATTAGAACTAGCCAGTTTAAAACATGCATGGGCAAACATGTTAGAGTAATACAACATGAAGATGATCATTATGCAATTGTAAAGCATGTTAAAAGTCATCCTAATACCATTCATGAAATTCATTTTGTTGGGATTGAGAACCCGGGGGGGAGCTAGGATTGATTGGACGTTGGGAGTGTTATTGGCTCTATGAATTGAGGGCACAGGGGGAATGGATCTGAGTGACAGTACTGATTTGTCTTCTTTTTTGTAGTGGATGAATTACCTATCTTACAGCTATAACTTAAAAAATGTATAGGACCAAAATGTTCACCATGTATGTTATCACTGGTAGGAATATCTGGTATTCATGCCTTTCCTTTGTAGCTTGGTGATTGCTTATTAGTTTTAGTTTCTGTGCAGTTTTTTCTCCCTTTCTGCAAATATGTGTACTCTTTTATGCAACACCCAGGACCATGTATTAAAATGACGCTTCACATACCTGCATGGAGCACGTCCTGCAGTGATATCACAAAACGAGGGGGTGTGGGGACAGCGTTGGAGATCAGGAAGTGGAAGGGATGAAGGGGCTATCCCCCTTGGGGGCAAAATACAATCCCTTCCCTTCCTTGGGGGTGTAAACATAATATTTTACAACTGCCACGGAGGAACTCCCATTCAGGTAAGGGAGCCTCCTGTTTATTCAACTGGCTAAGTAAAATTTGCAGGAAAAGGTGCTCTTTAAAGCCACTCTAATCTTGCAACTTTTGAAGTAGAATTTTATGTTTAATATAAGTAAATGGACAGCTTTGAAAATATACACAAAGTACCAGTATGAACTCATTAGTATTGATAACAACACATTATATCTGTTAAAAGTGCATATTATAACATATTATATTCAAGCACTTTGCTTTAGGTACTCTGGTGCAACACACATTTTAATATACTGTAAATCTGTTTTCCAAGGTCTGGAAAGAGTGCTATTATTTAAGCTTTTATGCCTGGTGTAAACCATGATTTCCTTCATTATGCATGTGTTTGGCATATTATTCTGTATATGAGCAGCACTTTGGTGTATGGGGTTCACTCTGAAGAAGCTTGGGAGCACCCAAGCGAAACATCAGTTTGAGGCGCAGCCATGACGACATTTAGTCACCTCTGGTGGGTGATGTCTGTCCACTGCTGGTTTCCATTCGGTACGTTTACTCTGCATGCTGTAAAATCAACAGTAAGAGATATTTCCACATTACCGTTGTGGAGTATAATTCTTGCTGCGGGTGCTCTTTCGTCTTTATCCTTTGTTACTTTACCTTGGTTGGAACACTGCAGCCATGTCCTGGTGCTAGCCATTTTTCTTTTGTGTGTTTTTTTATTTTGAAGACTATTTTTCTCTCCTGTCAGTCTGGGGCATCTCTCAGGCCGATCTCACTCGACTTCTGCCCCTAACTGCCCGTCTGAACCACTCCTTCCGATGGAGTACATCGGTGTCAGGATCCCCACCTCCCCAGGCCCCCGTAGGAGAAGGCTGAGGATCCCCAGGGGGTGGAGTTGGAGTCGTGGCCAATGTTGGGCATGTGGGGCTTCAGCCCCTGGAGGACTGCCATCACCTCACCCAGCTGGCAGGTGTATTTCCACTTTTTTCCCCTAGGAGTTCAGCATGCAGTGATGCCTGCGCATGGCTACCCTGCTGTCGTCAGCTGCACTCCTCCCCTTGTGGCGACCGGCATGCCTGCATTGTCTCCAATCTCCATTGGGGGTCACTAGGACCCCGAGCAGCCCCGGATCCCTCCCCAGGTAGAGGACAGCTGTCCTCCGGATGCTCCATCCTCTCCCTCCCAATTCCCAGCCACCCGAGTCCGTCACCAAACCCGGGTCACCGGCGTGGCATGAGGTGTGGCGTCCAGCGCTTCAACCCTCCGTGCCACCAGGCCAGATTTCTTTTGTGTTTGTGACCAATGTAATAAGGCCCACAGTATGACTAACAGGATGCAAGAGTGTATAGCAACGGTTTTGACAGCATGAGGAAAGAGGTACTACCCTCTCTCTCTCTGTAGATTACTGGTGAGACCACACCTAAAGTACTGTGCCCAATTTTGGCATCCTCACCTAAGGAAGACAAGGACAGCCTGGAAATGGTGCAGCATAGGGTAACCAAAATGATTAAAGGCCAGCAGGACAGATCCCATGAGAATCGGCTTAGGCAATGAAAAATGTACTCCCTGAAGGCGATACGAGAAAGGGGTGACATGATAGAAACCTATGAGTTCCTGAAAGGAATAGCAAATGTAGAATATGAGGACATGAGTGGAAGGTGGCGGGGAGGGGTGGGGACTCGTGAGAAAGTTTTATTTTACAGAGAGAGTGAATGAGCTGTGGAACAGTCTGCCAGGTGAAGAGGTGGATGTCAAAACCATCGCTGGTTTCAAGCACGGCTGGGACAGAGATAAGTGATTAGTAGTTACTCAGGGGGTAGCAGTAAGACTGTCAGAAAGGGGGTGGACGGTTAGACAAAAAACCCATATTGACAAAAGGTCTCAGGGTATGATAGAGTGTTACAGGCAGACTGGGCGGAGCAATGGTCTTTTTCTGTTGTCACGGTCTCTGTTTCCACAGTATGTTGATGAAAATATACACTGTTGATGCATCTAAATTGTCACAAATCCATTAGTGCTAAAATACAAACTCATGAAATGTTTGGCGAACATAGAGAATACTGGATGGGCAACTATGCACAAGCAGTGTGTTCTGCCACAGCGGGGTTCTAATTTTCTCTCTTTGCTCTTGAGGGCCATGGAAATCAGAACACCAAAATGGCAGAACACACTGGCTGTGCATAAAGTTGCTCATGCTGTATTTTTTTACAGTGTATAGTATTATGTGAAATGTGTGCGGCAGTTCTCTCACTTTCAGAGCAAAACTAACTTGTGCGGTCTCTAGAGGTTTCAGAATGCTGTTGTACTACAGCAGGGTACAATCACATTCCATGACCTTTGAATTGTGGTACTACTTCATTTTGAAAGGGATGGAATTCTTTACAGAACAATGCTTTATACATGATGTAGAGGACAGTGTATGGTCCACTAGCCACAACAAACGTGTAGCCATGGAGAGGTTTGCTATAGTGACTGTTTAAACCTCAAGAGCAAAGCTCAAGAGGTTGTGGTTGCCATGGCAACCTCGAGATGGCTACTCATGCTTGTTGTGAATAGTGGACATACACAGTCTTTTATAGTGTATGGTCCACTATCAGCAACAAAAAAATGAGTCTCTTTTATTGAAATAACAGTGCAGTGTCTTTATTTTGTCATTTTATTTTCACTGCCGTGCTCTTCCATATCCAGTGCTCACCACCCCAGCCGTCTCTAAGACTGGAGGCTCGCGTAACACATATGCACGAACACGTTCCAAGCTGTTGCGCTGCATTAGCTACATAGCTAGTGCAGCACAACAAAATAGCTGACATAGCTAGTGCACCACAACAACGTTGTTGGAGGGATGGATTTCCATCCCCAACAATGTTCCACTATACACTAGTAACAAATAGTGCACCTCTTAGCAAGTCTCTTAACAGCCCCGTACTTCAGACTTTCACAGTTGTAAAATCTGGGTAAAGAGTAAGACTGCCCCCTCTGAAAACTATATGTTGCAACTTAGCTGGGCTACCAGGGTAAATAAATAGCATACAGAAATAACTCATCATAGAAGCATTAAATCTGTCAGCAGAAAGAGGCCTGTTGGCCTCATCATGTCTGTCCACTCCTACCTAACTAAAGCTGAATGAAAGTGCCCTGGAAGCTCCTCACTCCCCTCTTCCTTTCTCGTGCAGTCTTTACTAAGCCCCTGTATTTGTCCTACACTCTTCTGAATTACACTTCTGATTTCACACAGACCACCACCTCCGGAAACCTATTCCACCCTTCCAGCACCCTCTCTGTGACAGAGAGTGGGGCTGAACATACTGCACCCTCTGGGATGAGAAAGGAACCAGACTTCACTTTCACTTGTTATCAATCAGCAGCTGGAGTTTGCAGAAGACTTGCCTGTTGCATGCCATTTTTCAGAGTTCTGAATTTAAGATAAACACCATGCTGCATACTGGGGTTCAAGCGTGGACTAGGGTTTGCTGACTGCCTGCCACAAAGGTGGCTAGCATGTTGTGGAGGAGAGGTCCCATGGCTCTCATGGGGCATAGCCTAGGGGGGATGTGGGCCATTTGACATTTTCAACCCTCCCCATACCAATCCCAACAGAAGCACTGTCACTGGCTATAAAGGAGGCAGCCACCCATATGCTGAACTTGGGCAACCACAGAGAGACCCCATTGATTGGATTGGGGGAACAGGGGAAAATATGGGAAATGAAGGCATTTAGCCTGCAAGAAAGTACTTTGAAAGCAGATTAATCCCCTAATATAGTTTATGGGATATCAAATATAATCCTCGCCCTTCTTGTTGGGTGTCATAATTTTAGACCTTTGGTTTTCAAACTAAGGATCACATGACCTTAACTTTTCTTTTTTTTTTATATTTGGTTTGGCCAGTGACAGGTATCCAATCCCAATATTTTTATTTAGGGGAACTTGGCAAGGAATATTTTTTTTTATCTCCTTATCTTTTTATTCAGTATAACAATTCAGTTAACAGCCATTGCCACCACGATTTCTAAAGGTGAGCTTCTGCAGGTGCTTTACCAATTACGTTTTTCATGTGGGGTGCATACGAATTGTTAGACATGGATGTGGGCTTCACCCCACTCACCAAAGAGGTTTGGAACCTGCTGTGGATGTGTGGATGTACAGTATTTGTCCCCAAGAGACAGCACCTCAAAGAGTAGGTGCAAACGTTACATAAATATTGGTGTGTGTGTTGTATGTCCTTTCAAACAGCCCAATCCAAGCTTCCAGATCTGCAGCTCTGCCCCAACCTTCAAAACAGGACTTTTTCGAACTACTGAAGTTTACACGTACACTAATAAGAGACACAATGCAACATTAAGTAGCAATTTGCTTACTATTATCCAAAATGCAAAGTGCAAGAGTCACTGGACATTTTCACCATTGGCTAGCCCAGGCGCAAGTTTTTAGTTCTTTTTGTAAAGCTACTGTATGACTAGCTGGTGAGAATGATGCTGACATTCATGGTACTGGAGATTACATGACCAATGCAAGGGACAGCTGCTCCTACCATCATTAAAACCCAAACCAAAGGTGACCAATTTTTTGAGGTTGAGTTGACTGTAAACCTGTGCTAATCTGGTGAGGGCTTAACCTGACTGATGGAAAAGTTCTGCCAACAAGAGGAACAGGGATCAGGAAAGTTCTGCAATAATGTGGACTATGGGTTTGCTTGTACAAAACCAGCAACAGCTGTACTGGCCACCAGTTCCACCTGATTACACATATATATTTTATAGGAACCATTGTACAAGGCTCTTTGTAACATGTGAAAGAGAAAGGGTTGCGCAGGATTGGTGCAACAGCATCAGGTGGCAGTTGATTAATTGTCAAGTAATCCACAGTTGCCTGAGAATTAATCAATGGTAAAGTACACCCAGATTCTGTTCCTCATGTTAGTTTCCTGTCCCTGCTCTTAAGTCCATGGCAAATGGAATCCAGTTCACTTGAGTTTGTATGAGCATGAGCCCTGTGGAGGTAGTAAGAAGCAGCGCTAATTTCCTGGCATCTGGTGGACCCACTGTTTCCTAACCCCACTCTGTCCAGCTCCCTGGTGGCTGGGCTGTTGGTATAGCAGGGGAGCTTTTGCCACGTAGGCTTACACACTCTGACATAATGACTCATCTGCAGAGTGTTCATGTCTCATCTGGTTCATTATGCGCATGGCAACTGACAACAGTTCCCTATTCTTTTACAGTATCACTACACCATGATGCCACAGAAGTACAGTAGCGCCACTGAATGCAGTGCAGTGAGACAGCTCCATCTCATCATTAAATGGTTGAGTCTGTGCAGTCCACCATTAGATGAACTGAGCCCTTCCCCCTGCCCAGTTTAAGTCTAGCAGAGCTTGGCATCACCAGTTTCTTCTCGAAAAGGGTCTTCCACTAGCAAAGAAACAAAGGAGGGTGAGAAACAATGAAGCAAGTGTCACATGGTGTGAGTCCCCGACTCGGCACATTTCCCATGATCTCCGCACAAACTGGAAGCCACAAGTGGCTGAGAGTGGTCCTAGTCCCTCAGAGTAACAAGGTCATACCTCAATGCTGTCAAAATGTCCAAAGAAAGCAAGACAAGTTGGAGGGTAGGCGTACTCTGGCACAATACAGGTTGGCATAAATGTCACCTTCTTGGTGAGCCCAAGCTTTACAGTAACATATTAATAAATAATTGCTCTGAAGACACTGATTCTGGGTTGGGGGAAAACAGTCTCAAAGTTTTTAGGCAGCAGTTCCAACAGATGCTCTCTTATCAGGATTCTGTTTCTTGGAGCTGAGCATCAATTCCTCTACTACAACACTGTTAACTTTTTGCAGCAGATAGTGAAAAAAATAAACAAACAATTAAGACAAGACGGAAATTGTCAGTCCATCCTTGCTATTCAGGGCAGCACGGCTCACTTGTGGGACAGGGCAGAGGAATGCAAAGACCCAGAAGCTAAAGAGATGTGAGTTGCTGAGGAAGGAAGTGCAGATGAAGGAAGCTGTCTGGGAGACTGGAACCTGCAAGAAAGCAAATAAAAAGCAAATCAAAAAAATTATGCAATTATTGCAGCATAATTGACTTAAGAGGTGAGGGTCTATCTAAGTATGAGTGATATCTGTGTCTGTCTGTCTCTCTATCTATCTATCTATCTATCTATCTATCTATCTATCTATCTATCTATCTATCACTTATGCTTATCTATGAAATACAGTATCTCTCTCTTGGTGCCCCTGTACTGTAATTGTCCCCCGCAAGACACACTTGAAAACTATACACCTTCCTAAATACGAATGTCCCAGAGTGCAAGAGGGCTAATTCAATTAATCAATCAATCACTAAATACAAACTTCTTAAATGTATTCATCTACTGCTCTGATTTTTATTCCATGTTCTATCTATCCACCATCCCAACTTGGAGACTTTGCAGTTGCACCCTTCTTCCAGCTGGGAGGGAAGGTGAAGTGCTCTCTTTATAGCCAACATCTCTGCTGTTCTTGGATCAGCTGGCAGGGGTACAGGAATGCTATAGGGCCTGTGCACTCCTTCCTTGAGAGTCTAGCACCTCACCTGTGCAACGAGTCTACACCACAGAGGGGGGTATCCCAGAGCTTGCACACAAACCTGTCTCTGAAGTGGCATCATTACAAGCTATTCTTGCATCACTGAAACGGCACCAGATATTGGTGCTGTTTTCCCTCCAGCTGTTTGGCCTCCATATTGTTCTTCCAGTCCTCAGGAGAGGGCCTACTGACTCGAGACAACCTCCCAACCCTCAACCTCTGCTGCTAACCTCACTGTCCCTTTGATGTGAGGCCTGAGAGAACCTGCATTCACCACACTGGCAACATGTGGCTTTTCCTCTGTTTTTTTCACCAACAAAATGGTACCACAGTGCTAAGTGCCAGTCTTGGTCACTACAGCAAGTCACCTGTGGGGGAATTAATTCCCTGGCTCACCACAGGGGTCGCTGTGGTGCCAGATATGATGCTATTCTCTGCTTTAGCTAGGAAGTGCTGCAGTTGGCAGCATATTCTCCCCGCGTGACCACCTGCTTTTTACGCCCCGAGCCCACTCCTGAACCGAGATCATCATCACTGCAGTCCTTTATTTATTTAGGAAATCGGAATTACAATCCTTTGAGTCATAGTCTCGTTTCCAAAGGTTCCACGTCAGAATAAAACATAGACATTCATACAGCACATACATAGAATAAATGTGGGTGAGCAATCATACAGAGTATAAGTACAATGAGCACGGATTAATGCCTATACATTTGGTAGCTAAAACAGGGCAGAGCTATCGACATATTTACCTAAGCGGTTAAGACCTATACAATTTGCGCTGCTGCTGGGCATAGATGTACTTTCTAGGAAAATAAAACTATCTTAAGTGACTTGCATATTTGTTGTATATATTAGTTTCAGTTACTGTGGTAGTTTGTACATAGTGTTCAACTAACAGTCTCCAGCTTTCATAGTTTGCGTCTAATGAAGTCAATGGTGAAATATATTGCCAGACATGAAATATCGAGACATATACGACACTACAGGTGCAGATGGTAAAGGAATAAATTTCTGCCAAGTTTATGCTATTCATGCCTGCAATATTTAGTATCTCTTCATTTAAAACAGCTACCCTAGCCTGCACTCTACCAGGACCACCGCCTCCACATGGAGTTTAATTAAATGCTATTGTCTTTTTTAATGTACACTTAAATAGCAATGGACATCTGTTTTAGGTTCAGTAAGTTTAAAATTCTGGGATCTGTATGTTGTGTAAAATATGTAATTTGGTCTGGGAATTTTATTATGGAAATAATTGATGTCAGTAACAGGCTTAAGCAGGTCACTGGGACACTCCTCTCTCTGCTTTAGAACCTAAAAACAAGTGACAAAGCAATACATTTTACTTTTCTGATTGGCTCAAATCTAATTGATTTATTAAGTAATGAGATGCAAGATGATTTAAAATTGGGGGCAGAGGAACGTCCCAGCATTCCCCCTGACAAAGAGGATGGTCGAACCTTGAAGTGCTGGGGTCTCCTACTGCTGGTTCCAGCAAGTACACATTTGTGGTGATAGAAATATAATGGAATAAACAGCAGAGTAATAATTTTCAGCATCATCCCGGTCCGAGAGTGCTATCTTTTCCCTGTCTTCAGTATTTGATTAAAGAATAGCAGCAAGATTTATTGTGAGCGCTGTTTTCATCTACTTGTTCAGTGCTTCTTTCAGTACACAACAGTCCAGATGCCTTTGACAGTTCCAGGACCGCATTAGCTTACTTTAGCTGTGTAACTAGGATTGGGAAAGGTAAGCATTACCTCCAAGTCATATTTTGAAGCAGTTCACGCTATGAATAATCAAGGTGAACCAAGGAAGTTAAATCTTATCAGTACTAGTAGAATTGATGAAAGACTCCCTTATACAGAACTGGGCACAGATTTAAGAGCAGAGCCAACTGATCAGTAAATATGCTGAGATGTGCAGAGTATACAAGAATGGGGTGAGCGTTAGCATTGCCAACCCCAAGGTACACCCCATGCCTGATTTGTGAAGACACAGGAGAGGTGAAACCATAATGTTTTTTCCTGTTGTTTTAAGTAGGGTGGGTGTGAGGTGTTAGGGTTGGGAAACCTAACACCACATTTCCCTGCTTTTGTTGCTTTATCCCTAATTGGTGCATTAACAAACTTTTTTGCAATGAATTTCCTTACTTTTTAAGTCACTATAACCATAACCTCATTCACATAGGTCTTGTTGGGACCTGCATAAACATATCCATTTGCCTGTAGAAGCACAGGGCCCAAGGGCCCTTCACTTCCATCCCAGCATGGATGCATACATCCATGGTGTGGGAGCACAGGGCCCAGAGACTTCCAATTGTGTAAAAAAAACAGTTGTTTGCTTGGCTGTATTGTTTGTTTAACTTCCAATGTTATCAAATGGGAATTTTCATGTTTTATATATTTTTTGACATGCTCCCTAAACTGTTGGGAGGTATATTATCCATTATTCTTGTAGTACTCCTTAAGACATTCCTTTTGACATACATATTGTCCAAAATATTTTTTCATATGAGGGCATTCTTTTTCACATGAATGAAAAAAAGTATAGAAAAAGGATCCCTTCATACGAAAAAAGAATCAGAAAAAAAAGTCCAAAATCTTTTTTCAAATGAGGGCATCCTTTTTTGTATGACCAAAAACAAACACAAGCTTCTTTCATATGAAAAAGAATTTGAACTTACATTTTTTCTCTGATTCTTTTTTCATATGAAGGGACCCTTTTTTGTATATTTTTTTCATTTACAGTATATGAAAAAGGATTCCTTCATACAAAAAAAGAATCAGGAAAGAAAAAAAAAATAAGTCCAAATTCTTTGTTTGTATGAAAAAACTGCTTTTTTCATGGCTGAATTCCATTTTTCTTAAGGCCATATTAAAAAATAAAACTGAGTCACAAAAAATAATTTTAAAATAAAAAAAACAACATTTTGGGGCCATTTTTCCAAGGAGCTAAGTGCAGAATCCACCTAACAGGCATTGATGAGCAAGACACGTGTGTTGGTGTGTGTACAGGATACCATTTTTGTGGGGTTTGAAATAATAAAAAAAAAAAAACAAGATGTCAGCCATATGAAAAAGGATTTTTTTTACTGATGAAAAAGGATTAGCCCCATATGAAAAATTATCCTTTTTCATATGGACCAAATTCTTTTTTCGTTCCAAGCAGCTATTCAAAAGACCATACTGAGCATGCTCGGAACCAAAAGTTTTTAATTTAATAACTTTGGAATGGATTAATATTTTTCACCAAACCAGCGAAAGGTATAACTGGGACCCAAACCCTTTCTACCCTGAAATTTTCAGACCAGAATTCCAAACCATCTAGGTGCTAGGCGATGAAAAAATACAAACAGCAAAAAAAGCCCAATTTTTTCACCTTTTGTTTTATGCTATCTGCATTTTGAAATCTGCACATCCAACTGGAACAAAACTTGTCACGTCAAGAGATATATCCCCCCCCCCCAAGACTAAGCACACAAACTTTTGTGCAAATCCAGCTGAATGGTTGTGATGTCACTGAAGTACAAAGTTTGAGGTTTAATATAGAAACCCCTGCTCAACCCTAACTATAATGGTGCTACCACGCCACTATAATATGGGATATCCTATGAGGTACCTCAAAATATGATTGTTTTTTGGTACAGAATGTTGGTGTTATTGTTCCCTTAAATGAATGGCTGAGGGAAGGGAGGGGAACTACAGAAGGTTAGGTGCATGCACAGGAAGGAGTGAAGTGGTCCTGTAAGATGACAAGAGGCACAGGTGAGTAGGGAGGTTATTCAAGAGTGTAGGAACACTGACAGAAAAATCAATTTGACTAACAGAGGTTCTGCAGTGGGGTATGTGAAGGGTGTGGAAGTCAGCAGACCGAGGCCAGCAGGAAGAAGTGACAGATAAGGCGAGAAGGGCAGAGAGGTAGGAAGTTAGGGAAGAGTACTTTGAGAGAAGTGAAATGCAACTGGAGAGCTGTTGGTACTCAAGGGAGAGGAGTGAAAGGTTTAGGAATATGGAGCAGTGGTGGGTAAGGGTAGGAGAGTTGGAGGCGAAGCGGCAGAAGGAATGAAACAGAGGGTCTAGTCTAGCTAGGGTGGACTTTGTAATAGTGCCATAAATCAAATCTGCATAGTCAAACATTGACAGGATTATTTTGAGGAGGATCTCAAGTCAGACTGGAAGGGGGAGGCAAGCTTTTTTTGTAGTAGAGAGCACTGAATTTGGGATGGAGTTTCTTATGGGTGTATCTATACACTGGCCTCTGAACTGTCTATAATTGGTTTCAGTGTGACATGGAGAACGTAAAAGACCAAACTGGAGCTAATAATAGCTTCGTATATTGAACAACATTATACACTCTCCCTCGGCTCATCCCCAGCTTTGACACCAGCCATGGGAGGTTCTGGGATGTCCCCCAAGTGGCGCTTGTGATGATATATCAGCTGGAGGGATGGCAGGATCATCCAGATAAACTTAACATACAACACCATGTCTTAAGGTAACATTTTCATTTTAGGAGGAAAACCTAATCAGGGACTGCCCCACACTATGGTGTGTGGCATTTTCAAATAGATGTTTCCCTTTAAACTGATGCGTCAAGATACCACCCAGCCTGAAGCCTTATCAATCCTCCCCTATTATATTCACATACAAATCTGATTCTTTTTTTTCTTTCTGCCTTTCTGATCTGTGGGGTGAAAGCCATGGTCCTTTTCTCTTGCTAAAGCTCTGGAACATTTCTTTATACTTGGATGGCAACACCATATTTATTTATAAAAATATGTTTCTACCATTGTGGATACAGTTCATTATCCATACTCTGGCACTTAACTGGAGACAGCTGAGTCACCAGCCATCTTTGAGCTAAACTGCTCCCACCATCTGTGGTGGTATCCTCCCACTCTTCCCCATTGATTTTAGAACTTTTTTCCACTGGAAAGGACAGGTCTCCACAGCTCTACATGCATCAAATTTTAAAGCGTTAAATTCTTTGTCAAGCTTTAACTTTTCTGAACAGTGTTTGGCTTATTGAGCATATCTTGTCTTCCAGTTCATGTTCTGTCGATGATTCTCAGAATGGGAAAACTGATTTTAAACACTGCTTGAGCTGTGACTAAAAGATGTCTGGTATGGATCCACATGACATGTGACTCCACTGTCTGGGAGAACATCATGACGTAAAACAATGCTCTTCACATAATGCAATGCAGCCAATGTCACTGGGAGAATGCAAGGCTGGTTTCTACCCTGGCAGGCCCAAGGACCGCAAACAGCCCTTGGTGGCTGCTGGGTCGATGGCCCAACTTGCAGCCTTGCAAGAGGAGGTGGTGTCACTGGGATCGGGCTTGTCCTTGGTCTCAGTGGTGATCCTGGCTGGGCCCATAGTCAGAGGGCTATTTACAGACAGGTTCTGTGAGACGTATTTGGCCCTCCAGACCTTTGGTGGAGCCTGCCCTACAAGTGCAAGCAATACACATTAAGTGCAACTGCAAATGCCTGTCAGAAGGCAGGCAGCCAAGGTGGTGAGTGGAGGGCTGTGCTGGTGGCCATCTTGACTGCTGTACATATGGCATCAGGCTAGGGTGTGTGTGTGTGTGGGGAGGAGGGTCCTGAGTGGGTAGGTTAGGATGGGGGCTATTGATGTTTGGGGTGGGGGGCCACTGGACTAGCAGGAGTCATATATTTAGATGATTGCATAGCATTGTCAGGTGATGGGGAAGTTGGGGGGACCGTTAGACCACCAGGGTGGGGTATATGCATTACACTTTAACAGGACTAGTGCTCAGGGGCCACACAAGCATGCTAATGAACCCCTAATGGGCATGCTAATGGCCCCTAGGTGCCTTGCATACCAAACAGGTCCATTAGCATGCTAGGACTGAATATGGCCCACAGGAGCCCTGGCACTATTCCATTTGGGATGCGCTATCTCCACTGGACTCCACTGTGAGCCTTATTCCGCCTGGGACTGTGTCAGTGCAGCTCATAGTCGCTATTCGCTGTGCTGGCATGTGGCATGGTCCCATATTCAGAAAGTGTGCACAAGTTGAAGCACGCTAATTGTCTTAATAATGCCACGAGCCAGCCGTGTGCTAAATGCAGTGCTGTGTTCCTGTCCGCATGGCGCACACATCCATCTCTGGATATGGGGGACCAGTATGGCCACCAACTGGTGACCTAACAGAATGCAGATGGATACATTTTTATGGCTGGGGTTTCATTACACATAAAAAACAATATGGCATAATGTATAGGAAGCTATGTATAATTTATATAATTGAAACCTGGTAACCAGGAAAGGCACACTGAGCCAGAGTTCGTTTCCAGGTGCAAACCTGGGGGACAAGGGGTACAAAGCAAATAATGAACAAGTAACAAGGTACAATATCACCAAGAATAAACAAGACGACTGTGAAACTCGGGTACAGAAATTAACGAGTAAAATGTACAAGATACTATGAAGCATTGCAGTATGATTTTTTTTCACACACCTAAGATGTGTGATACCCATATACTGTAAACCACAAAAGGGAAGGTCTGGGGTGTGTCAAAAAATTTGTAATTATAACAGGTCCCCAAATCTTATTTTTTTTATTTTTTTTTTATAATTACTGGCTTTAAAAAGGGAAAAAAAGGAAATGCCTCCCTCCCCATTTCCACAGATGTCAACTACAATTTAAAACTAAACATCCCCACCATCAAGATTAGACCCCACCCCTAGCAACCTATAAAATTCTTAATTTCAAAATGTACCTGGTCGATCCTGCCATTTCTGTTCACCTTTTCTGAACACAGCCTCTAACTCTCATTGTGCTCTGCTTCGGATGGCTGAGTAGGGCATCTTTCAGCAACTGATCACGCAGACAGAAGGCAAAGAGTTAGACGCTATGTTTGGAAAAGCACAAGGGAATTAGCAGAACCAACCAAATACATTTTAAAATGTTTAAATCTATAGGCTGTGACCAAGCTGAGCTCGGCTACTTGGTTTTAAACATTAGCAGACATTTGCAAAAATGCAAGGGTGGCTGACTGTATAATATAATGACAGGAACAGAAAGAAATAACATTCTAAAAAAGCCGTTTACAAGGGTGTGCTGGCACACCTCTGTAAAACAGAACTCGTAGGGTGAAGTTTTCAGGCTGTCTGTAGCACTGTATATCCAGTAATTATTACACACTGCATAAATAATATCACCTAAACGGTAGAAAACAGGGTTCAATATGGCATAAACAGGCACTACTGGAATAAAGAAGGAAAAATTAGTTTTTGTTTTGAATTGCTGTTCACTATAAAATCTTGGGTGCTACTGCCAGTGAAATGTGTTTAGTGGTCTTAGTTTGGCCTCTAGCAGGCCAACAGGTCACATGTCAAAACTGCAGCAAAAGGTTCCGCATGGCTTGACACAAACAGTGGCCTTATAGCACTAGAGGCCTCCCTACCGGGTTAGTGGCAATGTACACTGGCAGGACAGTTGGCTATAATCTCACACTGTGTCAGTGTTGTATTTTTTAGTGTTTGTGAAGAAGTTTTTATTTTGTCGACCAGGAATGGCCTGACAGCACAGAAAACTTGAAGCTGGACATGGTGCAGTGTTCTCACATTGTCCTGCCAGTACTGACCACGATGAGCCTAGCCTGAGCTCATTCATTGCCGAGGAGCCTCATCCGAGCCTCAGACTGCCAACTGCTCCAAACTATGCCATGGTGGTTCTGTGATGGAGGCACAGAGTTGGTCTGACCTGTGAACTGAGTGGAAATCTGAACCCAGGTTATCAGGGGTGAAAGGTCAGTGCTGTAGTCTCTAAGACAACTAATCACCCCATCACATACGTACACTCAATGCACTTTTGCATGGTGCTGACTTGTGCCGTTTGGTTTTGTCTTAGTCCTGTAACGCTCTTCCCGCTGCACTCCCATGCCACTTGTACACAGCAGTGGTGTTTCGGTTGTTTGTCTCTTCCTGCATTTCGGCCATGCTTCCGGCCATGCAGTGTATGGAGACATCACGGCAAATTAACGGAACTCTGGGCAGCATTCTGCCTTGATAACAACAACAAACAAATAAATTAAGCTCAATGCAGAATTCCTTTAGGGCCGATTTTCCCTAACAAATTCTGTTGAAAACAGTAAAACAGTAAAAAAAATGTGTCCAACGTTAAGTGGAGAAAGGTAACTCACAAACCTTTAAGTTATTGAAATGTATTAAGGAGCATAAATCAAAAGGGACGATTTTTAAAAATGTTTTCAGCAGAATTCGTTAGGGAAAATCCTCCCTAAACAAATTCTGTATTGAAGTCATAATTTTTTAATGTTAGCAAATATGGGCATTTTTCTTAGTAGATCTAGCCGGTCACCGAAATGAACAGAAAGCTGCTTTTACATGCCAGGGCACAACGGAACATAAGCCAGTGAATCCACTCAAACAGAGAATGCGTTTTGGGGTGAGCACTCACTTTTGTTGCAAAACAGGTTACTTGCACACATTTTTTGCATCAGAACAGCAAGTCTGTAACGCCTGTTCCGTTACAAGGCACTGCGTGTAAAAGTGCCTATACACACTACCTGATAAACAGTGTAATCCAATTCTCTCATATCTTAAACATTAATTCCACCGCAACTGTCCAACAATGTGAATAAAATGCAGATACAACTATGAGTCACCGACCACCTTTTACTTAAAAAAAACACTCCCTATAGAATCATCTAAGACTCACCTTGGCTTGTAACTGCACCTAAGCAATGTGTCCCCCATTTTATCTATGATAGCACCTTACTGTTCCTATCTGGTCGCTGACTGAGCCTGGCTTAAGTATAAGCTTTAAAACAGACTTATTTTATTATGTCAGACAATCTGTAAACTGTTTACTACGTACTGTCAAAGCCTACCCCACTGTTGAACCCTGCGTTGTCTGTGTATCTCTTGAAATCTTGCTTAATCCTGTGTAAACCTTGTCTTTTGTCCATATATTCCTTGTAATCTCCCAGGTCGCACCTGAAAATAGGCATATGTTTGTCTAGTGTGCTTACCTGGTCAACAAAAGCTAAATAAATAAAATACTGAGTCAATGATCAATGTGAAAAAAAAGAAAAAACTTTACTCATTGAAATTGTTTTATGACATTCTGAATTATCTTATCTGTCAGGGGTGTCTCTATTAGTGCTAACTAATCCCCTCTGGATGCTGATAATCACTGAGTGTTACTTTCCCCTCTCCTTTCTTGTCCAATACTGCCACATGTGTTTTGCTGAATATTGCCATAAGTGCTGTGCCCACTCTCTTGCTGAATATTGCCATATGTGTTTTGCTGATCATTGCCATAGTGCTTTGCTTTCCCCAGGAGATGCACAGTAATCTGCCTTTTGTATTTTGCCCTCTTCAACCCACTTTCCTAAGAGTACTCATATTATACTGACTTATGCATGCTACGTTCTCCTGTCTACTTTTCCAGTTGTTGTGCTGAGCGATTGCTAGATAACTAAATAGTATAATAGTACCCCCATGTAACAGGGTCCCTGTTTCCGATAAGGTTTACTCCCCTACTAATATAAAAAGGTGACCCCCCCCCCTTTTTTCTCTCACACTGTCCTGTCCTCTTCATGTTTTCTTCTGTCCTTTTCTTTTTTTTCATGTCAGGGTGTGCCGACATATCTCATTACTTACTTTACTATCCCTTTCTCAAACCCCCCTTATGGTGCACCAGATAGGGCTGAGTGCAGTGTAAGGCACTCTCCCTAGTGGAAGATATGTCCAAACATGAGTAGTGCTTTACTTTTAAATAGGGAAAACACTCCTGAGTTTCCTGGAGTGTTCCCAGTTTAGCAGTAGTAACCAAAGCAAAACAGAAGTGTCTAGATAAAGAATAAAACATTCATGTGCAAAGAAAACAGCCCAGAGATGTTGTAACTGGGCTGATAAATAAAAGAAGTAGCCAAAGGTTGAAAATGGGTTTAGGAAAGGCCCAAATTAAATGTTTTGCTGATGGCTGCACATTTCAGCCATTGGAGCAATAAAGGATTTTGCTGCATGGTGGCAGGGGCTGCTAAAGGAGCCTAGTAAGAGCTCTTGCAAGGGTTAAGTAAAATGGCAGCAATTCTAAACTAAATGAGGGCTAAAATGGTTCTAAGGTTACTACAAGAAAAGAAAAAAAAAAGAGTGGTAATTACCTGTGGGTTTCCTTGCAGTTCTTGCTATAGGGCTGGCTGCCCACAAAATGGCTGGTTTTAAAGATGCAGGCTTCAGTGACATCAGAATAAGGGAGGGGCTTGCTTCCAAATGAGTCCCAATTAAGCCTAAAAGAGCTATTATTGATCCCTACCTGTAGGTATTTTTAAACTAAAGTCTATTATCAGATAAAGGAGTATAGGGACGTAGAAAAGCATGAAATGAAATGCATTTATTCTGTAAAATAAAAGAATAAAAGCCTAATTGTTTCCTTGATGTTGATCACCTGGCCATGATGTTATCAGCCATAAGGCTATAAAAACTCACCACTAGAGGAATGTTTAGAGAGAGGTAGGCCAGTGAGCTGCTGGTCTTGCAGGAGGAAGGTGTGGTTGTTTTTCATACCAGTGAATTGGTTCAAAAAGTGGTAAAATTAAGAGAAGATGTGACTAGGGAAGAATCATCTTCATCGTTTTGTTTATTTGGGTGTGTTGACTAACACCTTGTTTTTTTTTCCATTTCTGTAAATATTAATTTTATTTGATTTTGAATAAAAAATCATAAAAGCATTTGTGTGTTTATTTTATGCATCATACCTCCTGCCTAAGTGTCTGTTATTCCCACACCGTAACACCCCAGGGTCCTGACAATCTCATCTCTAGCAGTCTGCAATTTCCTGGTGAGTATGCTCTGGTACTTATTCCCGAGGTGCTGACTGGCTGCCCAAGTCCAACTGCTTTCACCCACAATTTACCTTTCCCATCTACTTTACTTACGCACTGGTCACACTGACTAGCCCCTCAAGGCCATCCCTTCTGGAGCCTTACTAGCATCCTGATGAAGTGTCACGGGGAACTGCACTGTTCCACCCTTGGAATGGAGTCTCCTAAGCCTACCAGGGATGGTGTCATGCCCCCCTCACTTAGTTCTGTCCTCCTCACTGGTCTCTTTCTGGGTCTAGTTCTCTTCCAAGTGGTTCCTGACCCCTCTCAGTTAATGTGGGACAAGTCTGTCCCCCGCAAGGTGTTTGACTTCACCTTCTCTAATCTCCTGGCACATAATAAGCTTCCCCTCTGCCTCACCTGCTGTCTTGATTTCAGATCCCTACTGTATCCCTCCCTGGTGAGGAGACACCCAGCCCTCAAGCCTATGACCAGAGGTACCACCTTCAGATGGCATCTCCTCTGGCTCTTCCTGGTGATCCTAGCCCTGGCCGGTGACACTGAACTCAATCCTGGTCCTACCTACCAGGCCTCCTCAATACCCGTAGAATGGAGGCTGGGAAAGGGGTTAAAATTTGCTCATCTTAATATGCGCAGTCTGTTGCCCAACCTGGATGAGCCTGTCACCTGGGCTGCACTCTATAAGCCTGACATTCTTGGTATTACAGAGACCTGGTTAAAGCCCTTGATCCCTGACTCAGCCTGTGCGCTCCCTGGCTATGAGCTCATAAGACAGGATCGGTCTTGAAACAAGCAGGGCGGAGGCATTCTAATATACTTTAGGAGTCATCTTAAAGTGTCTCTGGTGATGCACCAGCAATCCTCCCTGTCCCCTTGTGAGCTGCTCCATATTATGCTGCTATTTGGGAATACTAAGAAGCTACATGTAGTATGTACATATAATCTCCCTAAGGGTGGGCTTCCTGGCCTTACCCACCTCTTGGATACTGTCGGTCCCAGTATCAGATATAATGAACTCTTAATCCTAGGAGATGTGAATCTAAACTGGGCTGGAGGCAACACAAAGCAGTTTGAGCCTCTACTTGCAAACCTAGCCCTGACACAACTTGTTCAGAAGCCAACTAGATGGTCAGCCAGTGGTACCTCCAGCTCTCTACTCGACTGGGTTCTGTCTAATCACCCAGAGAGGATCTGCTCTGCCGGAACTCTATCTGACTCTATCTCAGATCACTCCCCAGTTTTCTGTTTAGAAAATCCCTTCCCCAAAAATACCCCACAAAATCATCCACATCAGAAATTTCTCCGGGTTTTACCCGGACGCATTTCAGGAGGATCCGAGGCTCACTGATTGGTCAGGGGTGTATAGTGCCCTTGATCCCTCTACTGCTGCCAACCAGTTTCTCAATACCTTTGGTGCCCTGCAGGACAAGCACGCCCCAATTATTAGGTGGAGGGTAAGGGGGTCCACCACAGAATGGTTGCATGGGAGCCTCTTAGCCCTTATGCGGGCTAGAGACAAGTGCTGGGCCCATTTCAAAAGCACCCTTGATCAGACCATTTATCAACAATATAGAAAACTTAGAAACAAGTGTAAAAAAGCTATTAGGGTAGCAAAAAGTGACTTCTGTAAGTCTGCCCTACTTAGCTCTGCCAACGATCCACGTAAGTTCTGGAGGAACATATAAAAACACTTGTCAGTGTCTCCTCTAACTCAGGAGTATCTGATATGATTATTGGTGGTGGTCTCTTGCAACAATCCACTCACGATTGCAAATGCTCTTAATTCCCACTTCTCCGACCTATCAGCACTCTCCTTACTTTTCCCTGCTGATGAGAGCACTAGTGGCACCTCAGCCCCTGCCCAGCAGGTGACTCACCCCTCTTGACCATTATTCTATCTCAGGGCTGTGTCTGACATGGAGATGCTGAGTCTCCTCTCCGGCCTCCCCCAGCACTCCAGTGCCGGCCTTGATAAACTGGAGACCAAGCTTCTGAAGCTAGGTGCCCCTCACACTGCCTTCCCAGTGCCCATATCCTCAACCTGTCCCTTGCCATGGGGGTTTTTCCCTACATCTGGAAGGTGGTGAAGATTGTCACAGTACTGAAGCAGGGAAATCCCAAAGTCCTGGACAACTATCGGCCGATTGCCATCCTACCGGCTATTAGTAAGCTCCTTGAAAAAGCTGTGGCTGAACAACTCTCAGAGTACATTCAGGCCTACGAGTTGTTGTCCCCAGCCCAGCATGGTTTTCAAAAAGGGCACAGCATGTCCATGGCCCTGGTCTCTGTCTCTTCTAGCATCAGAGCAGCCATGGACCAGGGCAAACTCTCTGGAGTGATATTCATTGACTTGTCCAAGGCCTTTGACCTTGTAGACCATGCATTGCTCTGCACTCAGATGCGGTCCCTTGCCCTGTCTCCTCCTGCTCTGAACTGGCTAACCAGCTACCTTCAGGGCAGAGTACAGCTGACCAAATTCAACAAGGTCCTCTCTGATCCCTCACCGGTGACCTTAGGTGTCCCTCAGGGCTCGGTCTTGGGGCCCCTTCTCTTCTCCCTCTTTGTTAACCATCTCCTAGCCACAGTAACAAACTGTAGTGTCACCCTTTATGTGGATGATCTGGGTAACCTGGCTCACTCCCGGGACATTGCGACTTTCAACCACCACTTGACTGAAGACTTTAAGAACATTCAGTCCTGGTTAACCAATCACAAGCTGGTCCTCAAACTGAAAAAAATGCAGGCTATGCTGTTTGGGTCATCAGCCAAAATAAAAGCCTCTCCAGCCCCTCTGCGCATCAATTGTGTGGATGGTGCTCCCTTCCTAACTGTGGACTCCATCAAATACCGTGGGGTGACACTTGACACCCAACTGGACCTAAGGAGTCACATCCTAAATGTCTGTAGAACTGTGAACTGTAAAATGGGTCTGGCCTACAAGGCCAAGAATAATCTGACACCTACTGCTCGTCTGGCACTTGCTAGAGGTGTACTGCTTCCCTCCCTCAGCTATGGCCTTCACCAATTTGTCTGCATCTCCAAGGCTCTTCTTACTCGGTGGCACACGACGTACAATAATATTTGCCGCTTTGCCCTGGCAGCCCCCTTGTCTCACCCATCACTGTGAGCTTTATGAAAAACTAGGTTGGCTTTCCCCAGCAAATCACCTGAACTTTGGGTTGGGATGCTTCGTGGGTAAAGTGATCAGAACTGGCACCCCTCCGGGGCTGGCACAGCTTCTCTCACCTCCTGACCCCTCCTCCTACTCTCTCAGGTCCCAGGGTCCTGGGGTGCAAACAAAGTACCCTTCACCTGAACCCTTATGGGGAATAGGGACTTCACTGCATGTGCTCCCAGGCTCTGGAACTCTTTTTCCTGACTATGTTCGCTGCGCCTCCTCCCACCAGTGCCTCCAGAAGTCCCTGTGGGGGGCATCTGAAGCTGGCCTCAGCGTGCAAGTGTCCCAAGCCTCCTTAGCCTAACGGCCCATGCACTGGACTCACACTTGGCCACATACTTGGAACCTAACTGTTTTGAGGACCTGCTAATGTTCTGTTGATCGTTTCTTATGATCTTATGCTCACCAAGGCATTCGCCTGTGCCATTGTATGTTCTAGACTATATATTGTTGTTCATATGTATATTAACAATTTCTGCCACAGTAGATCATTCTGTGCTAGACTTTTTTTTTTTGCGACTCAATGTATTTGCTCTACTCACTGTTATATTCTGATGTATCTGTATTCCTTGTTGTACTCTCCCGGGTCATTCCTGAAAATAGGCATACAACTTGTCTAGTGTACCTACCCGGTAAACAAAAGCTAAAGAAATAAATTTAAAAGCCTTTGGAGGGATACAGTACATAAATGTCAGCATTTGCATTATAAGGCTGCCTCAGCATCAGCAGTAGAATGCTATCTTCTATAGGGGGAGCTGGGGGGCAGTAATTATTTATTTATTTATTTATTGAATTTTGATGACCGGGTAGGCCCGCTGGGCCCCGGAGGTCCCTTTTTCAGGGGCGACCCGGGTGAAACAACAACATACAGGTAACAGATCAGTACAGTCAGGAGATTGAAAAGTTTTTAACAGTAAGAATACATTTGTTTACGGGCAGCAGGTAGTGGAAGACATGCAGGCTGTAAGGACATAGAGGTTACACATAATGAGAACATTATACATCACTAGTTAGTGATTAGATTAAAAGTGCTCTGGAATGGCAAGCAGTAGCTAAAGACCTAGGGTTAGCTACTGTGTGGGCAGATTTGGAAGGGGGATAAGTTGGGACATAAGTGCACCCCGTCTTTAGGGGGAGGACCGTTATGCTGCCAGGATGGCGAGGTTGGCAGGGTCTATTGAGCTACCAGGGTGGCTGTACGTGGTCAGGTACTGTGGCAAAGACATATGCTCCTGTTGAGCAGGTGTCCCTTAAGCTTAGTCCGGAAGCTGGTGACGGACTCGGCTTCCCGTATCTCCAAGGGGAGGTTGTTCCAGATGGAAGGGGCGGTGTACGCAAAGGACCTAGACCCGGCTTTAGTCCTAGTCTTGGGAACCGTGAGGAGAGTTGTCTCCCCTGCTGCCAGGAGGTGGCACCCTTATTACTTGAAGTAAACGACTGGCATGTGTTAAATGAAAGGGTCACAGAAACACAGAGGATCATGGCACAAAAAGACCAACAGTCCATCCAGTCTGCCCATATTATCCTATCTGACCTCGGGACCTGCTGTCCCCATGGGGTCTTCACTTACCCTGATTCTCCCTCTTGTTCTTCATGTTTCTACCTTCCTCATCCCTCTGAGTAGCTACTATACCCATGACCCAATCCCACCGTGTCTGAAGTCGCTTATGGTTTTGGCACTTACCACCTCTGCCAGCAGACCATTCCATAGCTCAACCACACTCTCTGTAGCATATTTTCTTACGAACATACAAGCATGCCAGCAGAAACAGGCCATTACAGTCTATCAAGTCTGCTCAAGTGTGCAGCACAGTTTATTCTCCTGTAGTTGCTCCCCCATTTCGTCCCTAGATTTATCTTTCCCCACCCTCCCACAGAACTGACCTTCCTGTCCCAGCCCCTCTTAAAACTGCCCACAGTTTTCAATGAGATCACTTCCTCCAGCAATTTGTTCCACCTTGCCACCACCCTTTCTGTGAAATAGTGCCTCCTCATTTCTCTTCTAAATCTTCTCCTTCCAGTTTCAGACTGTACCCCCATCACCCTATTAATCTCCACTTGGGACCCTGTGTCCTAGCATCTTTGTTCATGGAAATAGTTCTTCACACCTCACCTTGTTTATTTCTTTCAGGAACTTGAAGGTCTCAATCATGTGTGTCCCCCCCATCCCCCGGTCTGGTTTTGAGTAAATACAAGTTTATCTCTTTTAGCAGAATCTCATATGATCTGCCCTCCGAGTCCTGACCCTGAATCATCTTGGTCTTTCTATGGGTGATAGACATAGGGAAATATTACCAAATAGGCAGGGAGGTGGGACGGTGGCCGGAGACCAGGTAGGGTCTGTGGAGAGACAGACTAGGCAGGGACCATCTGGGCAGACTGGATGGGCCAAGCGGCTCTTTTCTGCTGAAAAATTCCATGTTTCTATGTCTCTACCCTGCATGGTACTGTCTCTAGCCTGTCGCTGCCCTTTTTCAGGTGGGGACTCCCGAACTGGGCACAGTACTCCAGGTGTGGCCTCGATAGTGACCTATAAAAAGGTAACAGTACCTCCTGTTTCCTATTGTTGAACCCTCTCCCAGTGCACTCAAGCATCCTGTTAGCATTGCTGAACACTTTGTTACATTGGTTGGTTTGTTAAGGGAGTCACTACTAATGATGACTCCCAGGTCCTTTTTCTCTGATGTTGTGTCCAGCTAAACCCCTCTCATCTAATACTCTGTTATGTGTTTTTTGTTTCTGAAGTGCATAACTTTGCACTTCTTAGCACTGAATTTCATTTGTTGGATGCTGGACCAATTTTCTAGCCTTTGCATGTCTCTCTGCAATTCCCTTATCCCCTCCATACTGTCAACTTGCCCTCCCCCATTTGTAGCCTGGAGTATAGTGGGTGTGCGACTGTGGGTGCACGTGTGTGTGTATGGGGGGGCCAGGAGGGTTGTGTGGATTCTTTGTATATGAGGCCAGGCCTACCTCAGACAGTGTGTTTTTAGCCTGGGTTAAAGCTTGGTGGGCCCTGATGGGAAGAGTCCTGCACAGACCCCTGTGGTCTTCCACTGGTAACCTCTGCTTCCATTGATCTGACCCCATTCACCACAACTGCCTTTCCTCCAACCAACTCCCTACCCACAGTAACACTTTCTTAGCTGTTCCCAGATCCCCCATCTTCTTCAGCAGTCTTTTGTGTGGCACCGAGTCGAAAACATGCCCCATGTCAACTTCTCTGGTTACCTAGTCAAAAAATACTATCAGGTTGATCTGAAAAGACTTTCCTGCCATGAACCTGTGCTGCTTACTATCCTAAAGCCCATTTTCTCCAGGTATTCCACTAGGTGCTCTGTGACTAATGTCGCCACCAGTTTCCCTACCACAGAGGTAAGGCTGACAGGTCTACAGTTTCCCAGCTGATCCTTGTCCCATCTCTCATGCTGTGGAAATACATCCACCATTCTTCAGTCCTTGGGAACCACCCCTTGTAGCACAGAGCTACTGAAAAGTCCTGCCAGGGGTACGGCTAACACCAGTGCCAGTTCCCTTAGTACCCGCATCCCATCTGGCCCTGGGGTCTTGTCCTTCTTGAGGGCTGCTAGCCCTTTTCTGTCTCTTTTGCTAGTATATTTCTGCAACCTGATTTTCAGGACCCCACTACCACCTGCCTTTATCCTGCTCTCTAGCAAGGGCCCACTGTTCTCCCTAGCGAATACCGAGCAGAAGTAATCATTCAGCATGGACGCTTTCTGCCCATCTTCCTCTATTACCGACCACCACCTTTAGCCTAATAATTTCTCTCTTGTCTTTCTTTTTTTCCTTATATGGTACATCTAAAAACAGTTTTCCCCTCCCTTGACCCCTTCTGCAACATGCAGTTCTTTTCTGCCTTTGCTACCTTGACTGCCCTCTTGGCCTCTAGTTTTTCCCCCCAGTACTCGTCAGACTCCTCAACCCCCTGTTTTTTGTTCATACCTTATAAAGGTATTCGTTTTTGGCCCTCACTGCTTTCCTGCTTGGTCCTTCAAATTTTAATTTTTTATTTATTTAAACATTTGGTAATCGGAAAAGGCACACTAAGCCAAGACTCTTTTCCAGGTGTGACCCAGGGACGGGGGGAACAAGGATAAAGGAACACATACCACAATATAAATACATAAAAAATATATACAAGTTACATAATATACAAAGGAATATATGCAGACGGGTACTCATTAGTACCTTATGAGGCCATAAGGGAATGGCAGGGATGTGCAAAGCATCACTGCAGAAACATTTACAGTTTGGTACAGTAATACAGGATATAAAAAAATACAGAAGAGTTTATACAGATGGGTACAATAAAGGGCCACATGAGACCAATGGAGTTTGGCTAGAATTAGGCAATGCAACTATGCAGAAATAATTACAGTTGGAAAACGTGATGGTCGCTGTATGATTGAGGAGAGATGGTAACATATAATACAAGGTGCTTTACAGCAGTTATTGACAGATAGTACATTGCAGGGTTGGTTAATTGTTAATTTAATGTGTAATTTAATTGCCCCAGTTTTCTCTTAATGTTTAATTAATTAATTAATTGTTAATTGCACCCATCAATTGACTTTTTTATAATTTAATGCATTAATTTTAATGCATTAATACCATCAGTTGTAGTCATCAAACGTGTTTGTTCATAGCATGCTATTTATTGTCTAGCATTATGTGGAGCTATAGATATGCATTAGATTGTTAGGAATCACCCCCAACCCCTGGCTTAGTGTTTCCATGGCGCATATTCTCAGCTGGAGTGTGCGTCACATCATGATTGCCCTTCTCGGCTTCTGCTAAGAGCCGGTAGTTTGGAGTACACCTATGTTTCTGAAGTGGCTGGCAGACATGTATTCATTACTTCTGTGACCTCCCACTTACTGGACTCTGAACCTGCAGATCTATTTAACCTCCACCCCCCCCCCCCGTAGCCTGCATTGATAGTCGCCTACACTAAAATGGTTTGCTAGTCTCTAGAATGCCACCTGTCCCTACACAGCACACTCAAATCCCACCAGTGCTCCAGAAACAAATTACACTTATGGCCACAATCCATGTTAGATTTAGACAGCTTTTGCCTCATACTGCTTTTTCGTCTTGCACTTCTCAGCTTCTGTTAAGTGACGGTAGTTTGGAGTTCAACCTGACATAATCCACATACTTTAGTTATCGGCCTGACATAATCTTACTGGAATCTGAACCTGGAGTTCCCTTTATACCTCCCCTCATTGCCTGCATTGATAGTTGCCTACACTAAAATGGTTTGTAGGTCTCTAGGATGCCACCTGTCCCTACACAGCACACTCGACATGTTTTGGAAGTGATGAACATTATACACAGTGGTTTGTAATGGAATGACCATTACAGAACCACTGTAACATTACCATCGGTTATGTATACATCCAATCCCTTCCGCCACCATGGTGAACATTCGCCCGAATCGCATTCTCTGTTTTCCAGAGTTTGCTTTGTTGTGCACTGTTTTGCCATGCCATGTAATCAAAGTATTCCAGTTGTACCGTTTACCTGGAGAGGAAATCTTTGGGCTCTCTCACCGCCAGAAAACTCCACTGGAATGCCGAAAGGCAAAAAGAGAGAGATATTCTAAAAGCAGAGCTTGGTATGAAAGGCACGACAGAATGATACAGAATGAAACGGCACTACCAGTTACCGGAACACTTGATTTGGGACAGTGTGTGTAAAAGCGCCTTTAGATTGTTGGTCCTCTCGTGACTGGCAGAAGGTGAAGAGGCCCTGGCATCTGCTAAAATGCTCATGCCGCATCTTCTGGGCTTATCAGAATCCAACACTGCCTTCTCACTTCAAAAAGGAAACAGTATCACACCGAGGAGGGCGACCACAGATCGGATGACCCTTAAAACCTTTTTGTACTGTGCACTGGGGACAGGGATAGAAATCAGGCCTTACAACTGGCCAAAAGAAAATGGACCTTGAGATCTGGAGATATCCCTTTCCCCTCCTCTGTCATACAGCACTAGATTACAGTGCAAGTCTTTTGATTGTGGCTGGGGGCTGCTAAGATTGCTGAAAATTCAACAGCAGCACCTTCTACTGGCAAAGTTAAGAGAAGTTTGGAATGGGCAAGTATTCATGTATAGCGATGTCGCAAAAGCCACAAAGCTTGTGCCAGAGGTAGAGAAGGAGCTGTCTCAAATGGAAGAAGCCATATCGAAGGCCTTGGATGCAGTTTTGAACTGGTAGTGGGTACTGAAATAATTTTTTTTTTTATTGTAAATTTTTGTTAAGTTTTTCCATTAAGAACAAATAAAGCATTTATAGGATTCAGTTTACAAAGAATACATTTGATAATGACATTCAGATATACAGTTTCTGAAATAGGATACATTGCAGTGTATAGACAGTAATCCAATATGGTCATGTTACTTGTTGTAATACATAATAAAAATAGTTTGTCAACCAATTGTATGGTTTGCTTGTGTCTTTTTTTTTTTTTTTTTTGAAGGTTGAGCCGTTTGTTAGCACATCTCTTTAGAGAGGTTAACCATTACAGCTCCGCTCCAAGTCAAAAATCCATGAACAAGGAGGTGAGACTCTTAGCTTTGACTATCTCGTATTTATGGAAGAGACAAGTAGAAGGGAAACAGGATGCAAAGAGAGAGGGGGGTGCCACTTCATGCAATTCATCTCACTTAAAAGTGTTTTCAGAGTTCTAACAGAGCGTCCTCTCACGGCACAAACTCAGGGTAGTGCTCAAGTTGATAGGTTACCCATAATCGCCAATTAGTGTCAAGGCTCTTTAAGTGGGAGTTCAGTTTAGCTGAGAGGCACTCCAGGTTGTACATCTCATAGGTTGTTTTCCATCATCCCTCCTTTGAAGGGATAGTGGTTGTGTAACACAGTCTAGCAATTGTTTTTTTTTTTTTGCCCAATTTAACATCTTTGGACCCACTCCTAAGTTCCCTAGCTTGTTTAATATTCTCCTGTTCTGAACGGTGTCAAGTGCCTTACTAAAATCCAAGTACAGTAGTCCCTCGCTATAACAAACAGCTCAGGAGTCATAACAACCATTTGTTACAGTAACTCATTCGTTAAAGTGAGGGACGCTGTTTTATGTACAGTAGTACAGCTGAACGGTCGGAAGCTCACTACTATCTTAGTCCCCCCACACACACACATTTTGTCACTCCTCTAGTACTGCAAGAAAGAAACAAACACCTGCTTTGATCAGGGAATCCCACAAACACACTGACTAGTGTTTTAGTACTGTATGTTCTGTCTCGGGTCTCTGCCACTTGCACCACTCACCCACTCACACTCACACTCCCCCACCCCCGACTGCCCCATGCTCCCCTGGCTGCTTTTCACACTTCTAGACTGCCTTCCACACAACCTTATATGTTTTATTTATATACAGTATCTTTTTACAATTCTCTGTGAGGGTGATCAAGGGTGAGTGAAAGGGCGAAGGAGGGCTAACGTGGTTTAATAAGTGCGTTCTTATAGTCCAACTTATGAGCTCCTTACTGCTGCACTGACCCTCGTTTCCAACGGACCTGACCACCACGGGACTTACATGCAGCAGCTTAATAAAATCCACAGAACAGGTGATGTTTTTGGCATATAGTCATTAAAAAGGCATCTGTGTCTAGTGTGCTTTCCTGGTTAACAAAAGCTAAATAAATAAACAATTGGAATGCACTTATTAGACTGCATTAGCAGGACAGTTTGTAATATAAAATATCATGGAGGTGCTAACCTGTCCTCTCCGGCGGTGTTGTTTTGGTACATTTAAGTGACAAAGCCTGGGTATGTGCACACCCTGCATAAGTAGTTTTGAGCCACCACATCTGTGGCAACAGTCGGGAGCCATATTACTCGTTCGTTATATCGGAGTTCAGTATAACAAGGCTTGCTATAGCGAGGGAGTACTGTATGCCACATCAACTGTGCCTCCCTGATCTACTTCATTTATCACCCAATCAAAAAAATAAACCAGATTCATTTGACGTGACCGCCCTCCTGTGAACCCACGCTGTCTGATCTTGTAACACATTTTATTCAAGATAATCCTCTAACCTCTCCTTCAGCAAAGTTTCCATAAACTTTCCCACTACTAAGGTCAGACTGCCAATTCTATAATTTCCAGCCTCCTCTCTTCTACCACTTTTACAAAGAGGGATTACATCTGCTCTCCTCCAGTCTTCTGGAAGCACACCTGTTTCTGGTGAGCTGTTAAAAAGGACTGTCAGAGGTGCAGTCAGTATTGCCCTGAGTTTTTTCAATACCCTAGGATGTACCCTATCTGGTCCCATTGCCTCGTCTATTTTCAGACTAGCAAGGCCTTCTAGTACCCTTGCCTCTGAGAAAGGATTGATATCCAATAGAGCGTGTACTGCTTTTTTGTGGCCCATCCCCATCTTCCTCCACCTAAAACACTGAACAAAAATATATATTTAGCATGTCTGCTTTTTCCAGGTTTCCCTCTGTGCATTCCTCCCCATCACTTTTTAATTTTACAGTTCCTCCCCTGTTTCTCCTCTTTTCACTTATATACCTAAAACATGTTTAGACTCTGATTGCAATCAGGGCAAAACAAAGTCCTTGGTGATGCAAAGTACTGTTACGTGTACCTCAGCTAAGGGAGGAGTGCCAAAACATCTAACCAGCCTTCTTTTAGCTATGTCCCTGGCTCACAATGCCATAGAATGGCTAGAAAATGAGGGTTACACACCTGTAACTGTAGTTCTAGGAGTAGTACATAATGTACATCCATACTTCTGGCAGTACTTCCTTTCCCTTTAAGACTTGCCGGAAACTCTTCAAGCTAGCTCCTCCCACACACCCAGGTGGTATCCCACTCAGCACCACCCCGTGATGTCAGACCTTGCACCCTGGAAGTAAGGATCATAGACATAGACAGTGTCGGCAGATAAGGGCCTATGGCCCACCTAGTCTGCCCATTTGAGTTTGTAACTTCAGTTTGTTTTCCTAGAACTCTGTTGCCCCTTACCCCTGACCTCCAGAATTCCTTTATGTCTATCCCATGCACTCTTAAATCCCGTGATTGTTTCAGCCCCCACCACTTCCTCAGGCAGGGTGTTCCACTTGTCCACCACCTGTTCTGTGAAGAAATTCTTCCTCACATTTCCTCTGAATCGTCCTCCCCTCCAACTTCATCCCATGCCCTCTAGTCCTGGAACATCTTTTTCGCTTGAAAATAGTGTATTCTTGCACCCTGTTCCTCCCTGTAAGATACGTGTATGTCTCTATCATGTCCCCTCTCTCCCGCCTCTCCTCCAGGGAGTACATATTCAGTTCCTTCAACCTGTCCTCATAGGACTTGTCATGTAATCCATATACCATCTTTGTTGCCCTCCTCTGAACCTTCTCTACCCTGTCTATGTCCTTACATAGGTAAGGTCTCCAGAACTGTACACGGTACTCCAGGTGAGCCTCACTAGTGTCTTGTATAGTGGAATCATAACCTCCCTTTTGCTGCTGGTGATGCCCCTGCCTATACATCCCAGGATCCTATTTGCTTTACCTGCTGCCTTGTCACATTGTTTCCCTACCTTGAGGTCATCAAAGAGGATAACCCCAAGATCCCTTTCCAGCTTGGTGCATGCTATATCCTCACCCCCCCAACTGATATATTGTACCAGGGTTTTTGTGCCCCACGTGCATTATCTTGCACTTCTTTGCACCGAATTTCAACTGCCAAACCCCCTGACCATTCTTCAAGTTTCTGCAGGTCCCTTCTCATTCTGTCTACACCCCCTGGTGTGTCTACTCTGTTACAGAGCTTTGTGTCATCAGCGAACAGTGAAATTCTGCCTTCTAGGTCCTGCGCAATGTCACTGATGAAGATGTTGAATAGGACCGGTCCCAGCACTGATCCCTGTGGTACCCCACTGGTCACTCTTCCCTCTGTGGAGAGACAGCCATTTACCACCACCCTCTGTGTCCTGCTGCCCAGCCAGTTACCTACCCACCACACTACTGTCCTGCTCACACCCACATTCCCTAGTTTGTGTAATAGTCTTCTATGTGGCACAGTGTCAAAGGCCTTGTTGAAGTCCAGATAGGCCATGTCCACTGCCCTCCCTGATCCACCTCCCTAGTCACCCAGTCAAAAAATTCAACGAGGTTTTTTCTGACATGACCTCCTCCTGGTGAAACCATGCTGCCTTGGATCCTGCAGTCCACTGACAACCAGATGTTCCACCAATCTCTCCTTCAGTAATGCTTCCATGATCTTCCCCACTACCGAGGTGAGGCTGACTGGTCTGTAGTTCCCCACTTCCTCTTTGTTCCCACTTTTGTATAAGGGGACTACATCTGCTGTCCTCCAGTCTTTGGGTATCTCCCCTTTTTCCAGTGATTGGCTAAACAGGATAGCCAGAGGTTCAGCCACCACCTCTCTTAGTTCTTTAAGGATCCTGGGGTGCACCCCATCTGGCCCTATTGCTTTATCAACTCTTATTACTTCCAGTTCCTTCAGGACCCTTTCTCGTGTAAAGGGACTTGTGTGCTTATCTGCACCATTATCACCCCTTGTACTCCCTTCAGATCCATTACCATCCTCTTCTTCAGTAAAGACTGAGCAGAAATACTTGTTCAGTATGTCAGCTTTACTGTTGTCATCCTCCACGCGGCCCCCATCCTCCCCCTTCAGTCTCACTATCCTTCCCTTTGCCTTTCTTTTTTCACTTATGTACCTGTAAAAGGTTTTGTCCTCTCTACCCACTGATTTTGCAATGTGCTCTTCTGTCTGAGCTTTGGCTTCCCTTACTGACCTCCCTGCCTCCCTCTGCTTCTCCTGGTACTTCTCCCTATCCCCTTCTGCCTGTGTCTTTTTGTAGTGCCTGAATGCAATCATTTTGGCTTTCACTTTCTTTGCTGCCTCTTTGGAAAACCATAATGGCATCCTCTTACTTTTCTTCTTGCTAACCTGCTTAATGCATAATTCTGTTGCTCTTGTAATCCCCATTTTAAATACTTCCCACTGTTCCTCAACCCCTGATTCCTGTCCCATTCCCCTTAATGCCTCTTTCAAGTATCTCCCCATTTTCCCAAAGTTTGCCCCCCTAAAATCCAGGATACATGTTTTTGTGTGGTTTGGTTCTGCTCCTTCTGTGATTTCAAACCACAATGACTGGTGGTCACTGTTCCTGAGGTGCTCCCCCACTGTTACACCCATCACACCGTTCCTGTCTGTGAGCACAAGGTCCAGTATTGCCTTCTGCCGAGTTGGTTCCATGACCAGTTGCTTGAGGATCAGTGTGCCACTTGCCAGGGGAGGTTGGGTGGGTTGTGTGGATGTTCACCATATACCACTCCTAGAACTACAGCTACAGGTGAGTAACCCTCATTTCTAAGGACCTGGACATGGTGCACTATCCACACTTCTGGTGACTCCTAGCAGTTCTCTGAGAGGATGGGGCAACATGCACACCCCTACTTAGGAAAGAGAGACTGGAGAAGTGAGGCTCAAAAGCCAGCATCCTGGTGTGACTCAGGGTCGATGTGGTAATGGGAGATGCAGGCATGTGCCGGCTTCCAGGTAGAAGCCCTGCAGATTTCCTGGATAGGGACATCCCTGGAAGCAGCCAGAGAGGCAGCAGTATGTCTGGTGGAATGAGCCCTATGTCCAACAGGAAACTCCCTACCAGCCAACCTATAGCAGAAGTCAATGCAGGAGACGATCCACCTGCCAATCATCCACTTAGCTGCTGATCTGCCAGCTGCAGCTTCAGCGTAGTTGACAAAATGCTGGTGAATCTCTACCTGAACTCCATTCATGTACTCCTTATAGTAAGCGAGCACTCGCCTCAGGTCCAATGTATGGAGCCTGTGCTCAGCCTCCGAGGTTGGGTTGGTGAAATATGAGGTACACTGGGAGGTTAATCACCTGGTTAATGTGAAATTCTGAAACAACCTTCAGGAGGAACTTCGGGTTGGAACAGAGGACAACCTTGTCCTTGTGGAAAACCAAATAAGGAGACTCCACCGAGAGTGTCTGGAGCTCATTGATCCTTCTGGCAGAGGTGACAGTCACTAAGAAGGCAGTCTTCCACAACAGATGGAAGATGTGACACCTGTACATGGGTTCAAACGGCTTGCCCATGAGCACTGCCAGTACCAGCAATAAGTCCCAAGGTGGTGGTGGTGGTGGTGGTTCATGCACCTGCAGGGACAAATGATCAAGGCTCTTGAAAAAGTACCTGAACACTTTTTCCCGTGTCACCTTTGGCATACCAGCCTGCACCTGGTATGCAAAGATGGCTGCCAGGTGTACCTTGAAGGTCATCAACTTCAAGCTCGACTGAAAAAGGGACCACAAGTAATCCAAGATGCTCGCCACTGGGCAGGAAAGGGAGTCTAGCTCCTTGCCCTGACACCAAATGGAAAACCTCTTCCATTTGAAGGCATAGCACTGATGATTCAACTACTTCCAAGAGGCCTCAACAACATAAATGACCTCATCAGAGAGACCCAAAGCCTGGAACTCTAACTGCTCAGGAGCCAGACTGTCAGGTGCAGGGACTGCAGGTCCAGATGGAGGACTCTCTCCAGAGAGCAGGTCTGGGTGGAGAGGCAATCGCCATGGAGGCCCGCTGCTGAGACTCAGGAGATCGGGGTACCAGAACCTGCGTGGCCAGTCCAAAGCCACCAGGATCATTCATACCTTGTCCCTCTGAACCTTGAGCAACACCTCATGGATCAGGGAAAGGGAGGGAAGGTGTACATGAGGCCCGGGGTCCAGGACCTCATGAAGGCATCCCACAGCAGTACCCTATATTGACAGGGATGGGCACAAAACAGCCTTAGCTTCACATTCTCCCAGGAGGCAAACAGGTCAACTAGGGGAGTGCCCCACCGAGAGAACAGGTGATCGACTACCTCTTGGTGAAGAGACTACTCATGAGATGCCCCTCTCACTCGCTGAGGGTGTCCGCCAGCTGGCTGGAGACACCAGCCACATGACTTGCCAGAAATTCAGCGTCCAGATGGCGTATGAGGGACAAGCTGCAGAGATCGTCCTGGCACAGTGGGAGGGAATGCATTCCACCCTGTTTGTTGAGGTAGTACATGGTCATAGTGTTGTCCATCTGGACCTGAATGACTTGACCCCACACAACTGGAGCGAAGGCCATCAGAGCTAGATGCACTGCATGGAGCTCCAACTGGTTGATGTTACATTGGGACTCTTTGGAGGTCCAGAGCTCGTGGGCCCTGTGGGCTTCCAGGTGGGCTCCCCATCTCATCAGAGAGGCATCGGTCGTGAGCGTGACTGTCGGCTCTGCGCAAATGAACATGACTTTTTCCTG
This sequence comes from Neoceratodus forsteri, assembly GCA_016271365.2. Lineage (NCBI taxonomy): Eukaryota > Metazoa > Chordata > Ceratodontiformes > Ceratodontidae > Neoceratodus > Neoceratodus forsteri. The sequence goes on from CM057452.1 coordinate 1,461,096,342, forward strand.
CAGATGTTCCAGGATGAGTCAACACTGGATAGTATTCCACATTGGCTGCATCACCATGACCGGCTGGTCAAGGTGACCAAGGCGCTACGACCACTGACAGACCAGCTCCCACTGCAGGGTTGCATCCACAAGTGGGCCAACTGGTCCACACTGGTGCAGGATGCCATGTACCCCCAACAGCCGCAGGAAGTCCCCGGCAGGGTGCGACTGCCCAACCTGAAATGACTGGGCAAAGGAGGCAAGAGCCTCCACCCTGTCTGCTGGGAATTGGATCTTGGCAAGAAGGGAGTCAAGCTCTGCTCCCTTGAAATGGATGACTTGAGAGGGGCTGAGTTCTGACTTTGCCAGGTTGATCAGAAGGCCCAAGACTGATCAGGTCTGAAGGACCAGATCCCTGGACCACTCCACCTCCATCCTGGAGGAACTGGCAATCAGCCAGCTGTCCAGGTAAGGGTATATCTAGACTCATCAGCACTGCAGGAATGCTGCCACCACTGCTATGCACTTGGTGAAGTCCCTGGGGGCTGAGAAAAGGCCAAATGGTATGGCCTGCACTCATATGTATCCCTTCCGAATGGAACCGCATGAACCACTGATGGGATGGATGGATCAGGATGTGGAAAAAGGCATCCTGAAGATCCAGAGAGCAGAACCATATGTCCCGCTCTAAGGATGGAATGATCTGATTCAGAGTGACCACTCGGAACTTGTGTGACAACAAAAAACAATTAAGGTCGTGAAGATCCAGTATGGGTTGCCAACCCCCACCCCCCAAAATCTGTTTTGCAACCAGAAAATATCTGGAGACGAACCCCAGACCAGCCATGAAGTCTGGGGCCTATGGGCTACAGCTTCCTTTTAAAGAGCTGGGTGATGTCCTCACAAAAAGTGAGCAGAATATCCCCGGACACCACGTCTTCCCATGGGGCATGGGCTTGGCTGAGTGGCAGAGCCTCGAATTCCAGAGGCAAACTGTGACCCACCACTTCGAGCACCCATTTTTCCTATGTAATGACAGACCAGACAGGTGCAAAATGGTGGAGCCGGCCCCCCCAGTGGGAGGCACCAGGTGGGAGAGGACAAGTGGGAGAATGGCATCCCAACCCATCACTGGGTGGGTTTGAAGGTGGCTCTGGAGGTGGCTGTCAAGGGAGCCCCAGCCCCCCCCCCGGCCTCTGGATTTCTTGGGGCCAGAGGAAGCTGGCTTAGGTTTGGGCTGCCAGGCCTAATGTTGCCCCCACTTGGGACTGCGGTGGTCTGGATGTAGCTGCCAAGTAGGGCTGAAACTGACAGCACTTCTTTCATTGTTTCTGGCCTTTAACGTCCTTCTGGGAGGATGTGACAGAGTCCAGGGTGGAGATGGACTTCTCAATGCGGGTGAGATGACCATTGACACCAAAACCGAACAGGTCGGTACCCAAGAAGAGGACATCTGCTAACTTGTGCTGGGTGTCAGCCACAAAGGTCAACATCCTCAGCCATGCCCTGCGCTTCATGGCCACCAATACTGCCACAGACCTGGCAGTCACCAATATCCAGGGCAGTTTGGAGCTGTTGCTTGGCTGCGGCATGTCTCTGGTCCTGGATCAGCTTAAGCATGAGCTGCAAATTTGCAGGAAAGCAAGGGATAACCTGGTCCAACATTCCCAAGAGAGTATGGGAAAAATTGACCATCATGACAGCTGAAATGGCCTGCTGAAGGCCTGGGGATGAAGTAGCATAGATCTTCTTTGCCGAATGGTCTAACTTTTTCTACCTCTTTTTCCAGGGACTTGTCAACATCCCTGACATTGGTCATGTGTTGGAACACTGAGCCAGTGACCAACAGTTTGACTGAAGGATGGTCAATGAACCCAGGCAAAGACATGGTAGGGACCATATACTTGTGGACCATATGGGTTGATGGTGCTAGACAGGAGGCAGGATACTGCCACAGCTCCAGAGCAGGACCAAGAATGGCCTCCACTACAGGGAAGGCAACCTCCAGGAGGAGTTATCCCTGTCTAAAATCTCAATCAAGGGGTACTTGGCCCGCTTTTGTACTGGTTCCAGTGAGATCCCCATAGAGTCCAAGATTAATCAGAACAAAGCTGTGAAGGAAGTCAGCCCTTGCTCCAGAGAGAGCTTCTTGAAGGACTTCCAGTCAAAGGCTCAGGTCAAAAGGGAGTGCATGGAGGAGTCCTCTGAGTCCAATGACTTCTCAAACACAACTTGTGACCCTGGCTCCTCACTGACAATCCATGGCGCATCGGAGTGCAGAATCTGCACTGACAGCCTACCGGGTAGCCCAGGAGCAGAGCGCACAGCCTTGGAAGGGGCACCGTGCAAGGGCAGAGGAGGCACTGGTTCCATCTGAATGAGTAAGGAAGCTAGCATCGGCTTGGCCAGGAGAACCGGCACAGACCACAGCGCTGGTGACCAGGGGAGCACTGGGGCCTGCTGTGGAGCACAGCTGTGGCCAAGAATCCACTGCTACTAGACAAGCTCTTCACATTGGTGCCGCAATTTATGGCATAGCCATTCCTTGCTGAAAGATGAGGAAAAAGTGGACGAGGAGTGCTGATGGTGCCTCTTGGCTGACAGTTGAGTGCAGGAACATCAGGAGTCCTGAGACATTGACAGAGAGCCTGATTGGGACCTTGACCTTGACCAACAATGGACTGATCGTCGGGAAGCAGATGTGGGGAAGGGCATAGCATGCTGAGGAACCCCCAAAGGGTCAGTCTCCTGAGGGGAGACAGCTGGCTCAACCGGCTTATCCGGCCCCTTTTGTGAGAGGGCCATAAGGACTGGAATCCTTGAGAGGCAATCATCCCCACCATCCTCCGACAATGAGGTGACCGGGTCATGAAAGATCTCGACCAGCTGGTCGACACGCGTCTCAGCCGGCAAGCCTGATGGGGACACCGTGAGGTCAGTGACCTAGACTAGAGTAGCAGAAGAGTTGGCTGAAGCCAACGGCATGACAGCCATTAAGCCAGGAACAGAAGCGTGGGAACGGGAGGAGCGAACGACTTCTGGTCCCAAGACCTGTAGTGGGACTTCTTGGATTTGGAGTCCCATGAAGCTTTGAACCCTCAGGAAGGGCCATCCCCCTGAAAGTACGTAGGGACTGGCACAAGTCCCTGAACACCCCAGTAAACAAGATGCCTCAAGCCCACCAGAACCAAGGTGGACAAAGCAGCACCCTAAGTGGCATGGGCTGAGGCCTCCTCGAAGGTGGCAAACTGTGTAGCTGAACCGGCTGCCACTGAAACTGCCTTGTTGGTGTTCTCAGAACAAACAGACGGATCCCATTGATCCGGGCAGCCCAAGAGGAGGCAGGCGTAATGGTCCTCCAATGTGGAGGGCTGAAGGGTCTGGCACAGGCCGCAAGCCTGCGGATCATGCTGGGCCCCCAAGCAATGAACACATGTGAAGTGTGGATTAGTGCACGACAGCTTTTGGGAGCATGCCATGCACTGCGTGAATCCAGGACCCAATTTGGGTTCTTCATGATCCATGATTGAAAAAAGGGTAAAAACTCCAAAGGATTTTGAACGTCTTGAAGACCGGTAAAGTGTTTTAGGCCTACACCTAGTGCAGAGCTGTGAAGGAGGGAACCTGATGCTTCCAGCGGAAAGGAAGACCTGATGTCACGGGGCGGTGCCAAGGGCGATACCACTCAGGTGGGTGGGAGGGACTAGCTTGAAGACCTTCTGGCAAGTCTTAAAGGGAAAGGAAGTACTGCCAGAAGTGTGGGTAGTGCATCATATCCACGTGGTTAGAATGCAAATTTGTAGCAAGCCCGCTGGTGCAGCGGTAACACTACCGCTTGCGATGCTGGCAACATGGGTTCAGAAGTGAGCCCGGGAGCTGGAGGGCCTGTCGGGAAGAAAGAGGCTCAAGCACCTATGGACCACTCGCTTTCTCTGGGGATGGAGTGGGGGACAAGGCTCAGTGCTTGGCTGGCCTCTGGTGGAAGCCAGAGGTACAGCCAGCACCAGCCACATTGAGAGAAGGGGAGGAGCATGAAGGATGTCAGTGTTAGTGCCTTGCTGTCCGGGTGCGAGTCACGCTCCATAGGAAAAGTGGAAAATCAGCCTCCTGTGCTATGGGGAGACGGAGCACTGGCACTGATCCCCAACCTCTACCTCCACAGTAACCCAACGGAAAATACTAAGATTCAGGGTGTACGAACCCCACCTCATCCCCACCTGGGGGGCACAACCATGGCTTGATGGAGGAACACCAGGAGGTAAGAGGGGGACAAAATGCCTTGGCAACTCCTGAGGATGCGGAGCACAGGGGGCTCAGGGAGGAGAGTAAATAGATATATAAAAAAAAAATGCAAATTTGTCATGGCATGCTGTGTCACTGAGTGCCGCTAATATCATCGTTGAATATATTTCCTTTTTTGGCTGGTGGGCAGAGCCATTTCATCATTGAGTACTGTTATCTTTGGATTGATGACTGGCTAAGTGCCCTCCTACGGTACTTACCAAGATCTGGATTTCCGGAGTCTGGCGCCAGCTGGCTGCTCCAAGAGACTGTCCAACCGTGTGAGCCTTTCCAGGTGAAGGGCACGGGGGTCTTGTTCTGTCTGGGGAAGACCCATCTCAAACACAACAGGTGGAGACGAGTCTAATTCAAGGAACATGATATTTTCAGCCTGGAAAAAAATGCACAAAAACAGACAAGTAAAGGACTGTCCAAACAACTGGATCTCTTAACATGCTTAAATTACAAAACACGTATGGCTGGGCCTTCTTCCCCACAGAAGCGGTTAGCAGTTATTTCCCCGTATACCAGTTCCCTGCATACACCGCTGCAGCCATACTAACAATAACCATCCAAATGTGTTGCATAAAATAAAAGATAGATAAGTCAACTATACTTGGAAATGAACCCATCAAGAAGACTAACCAGATCATAAAGCCACTCGCCCTTCGGGCCCATGGGCTTTATGGTCTGGTTAGCCACCTCAGTGGGTTTATTTCCTTGTATAGTGCACTTACCCATCATTTATTCTCTCTCTCTCTCTCTCTCTCTATATATATATATATATATACACACATATATATATATATATATGATCCAGAATGGCCTTGTTCACCATATGCCATTTATCATCATGACTGAGGGGGCAGCACCATAACGTACAGTACAAGTTGCAAAACCACAAGTGAGTTATGAAAGTTCTGCCCTCTCACAAATGGTGAGAAATGTCATATTCCAAGTCAGACCTTTGTGTGTCTGTTTTCTAATGTAAAGCTTTCACACTCACACTCTTCTGGAACTTTTGCTGTTTATTGTATTATAATAACTGGGTAGTGTTTTTTTTCCCTAAGGGAAACCCAGTTATAATTCACCGTTATAATGGAGAACATGTGCCAGGTCTCCCTTGGTCCACGCATGCACCAGCCACCACTCTTCCCTTACTCTGCACCATTCCTTAGCACCAGAGACTTCACGGCCAGTCGAACTCAGCGGTAAGTTACTTTACAGTTATTATAAAACATTAACTGGGCTCATTCTCCTATACTTAAGCTTTTTAAAAAAATGGAAAAAAAAAAAAAAGGGAAATGTCTTGTTTTGGCAGCCACTTCAGACATTGGACCATGCTGAAACCCAACCGGTCCGTGGCTCCACAGGGATGTCTGTTTAGTTTATATAATTGCTGTGGTGAAAAATCGCTCCCCAGCAATTATATAGAAATATAGAAACATGGAATTTGACGGCAGATAAGGACCGCTTGGCCCACCTAGTCTGCCCATTTCCCTACCTAACAGATAAGCTGCAGATCCTAGTTAACCAGCAGACTACTTCCTCCTACCCCCCACTAGAATTGCCTTATGTCTGTCCCATGCATTCTTGAATTCCCCCACTGTTTTTGACTCTACGACCTCCTCAGAAAGGCTGTTCCATGTACCCACAACCCTCTCTGTGAAGAAATACTTCCTCACATTACCTCTGAGCCGTCCCCCCTCTATCTCCAAATTGTGCCCCCTTGTTTTTGCACATCTTTCTGAAAGATGCTACCCTTTTGGACTTTGTTGAGTCCCTTGAGGTATTTGAAAGTTTCTATCATGTCCTCCCTCTCCCTCCTTTCCTCAAGGCTATACATCTTTAGTTCCTTTAGTCTTTCTTCATATGTCTTCTGATGTAGACCCTGCATCATTTTGGTTGCCCTCCTCTGGACAGCCTCCACCCTGTGTATATCTTTGCAGAGATGGGGTCTCCAGAACTGTACACAGTACTCCAGATGTGGTCTTACCAACTATCTGCGCAGAGGGCCAACAACTTCCTGTTTTCTACTGGTGATGCCTCTCCCTGTGCATCCCAGTATCCCCCCAGCTCTCCTTACTGCCTTCTCACATTGCTGGCCCACCTTTAGGTTGTCTGATATGACTACCCCCGTCCCTTTCCATTTTTGTTGCTGTCAGTATCTCACCCCCACTGTGCACTCTTCCCTGGGTTTTGTTTCCCAGGTGCATTACTTTGCACTTCTTTGCATTGAATCTAAACTACCATACATTTGACCATTCCTCCAACCTTGCCAAGTCCCTTTTCATCCTTTCTACCCCACCTTGTGTATCAATCCTGTTGCAGATCTTTGTGCCATCTGCAAAGAGACATACCTTCCCTTCCAGTCCCTCTGCAATGTCACTTATAAAGACATTAAAAAGGACCGGCCCCAGTACTGAACCCTGCGGTACCCCACTAGTAACCCTCCTTTCTTCACTGTGGACTCCATTTACTATTACCCGCTGTGTTCTGTTGTCCAACCAGTATTTTATCCAGGCTACCACCCAGGGACCCACTCCCAGGCTGGCTAATTTGTTTATTAATCTTTTGTGCGGGACTGTGTCAAATGTCTTGCTAAAGTCTAGGTAGGCCATGTCCACAGCCCCTCCCTGGTCTACTGCTTTGGTCACCCAGTTAAAGAAATCAATAAGATTTGTCTGACATGACCTTCCCGCTGTGAATCCATGCTGTCTTGGGTTCTGTGCCCCACTGGCCTCTAGGTACTCAACAATTCTTTCCTTCAGAAGTGATTCCATCATTTTCCCTACCACTGAGGTCAAACTGACAGGTGTGTAGTTTCCTGCCTCTGTCTTGCTCCCACTTTTGTGAAGGGGAATCACATCTGCCCTCCTCCAGTCCTCAGGTACCACACCATCCTCCCATGATTTATTAAAAAGGGTAGTCAGTGGTGTTACTAGTTCTTCCCTTAGTTCTTTTAGAATTCTGGGGTGAATCCCATCAGGCCCCATTGCATTATCCACCTTCAGTTTTAAGAGTTCTTTCAGAACCCTTTCTTCTGTGAAAGGACTAATATCAACCCCCCTATCCAGAGTGCTTCTATTGACTGGATTAGGTATTTCCATTGCTTTTCCATTGTGAATACTGAGCAGAAGTATTCGTTCAGTATCCCTGTTTTTTTCACTGTCGCTCTCTGCCCAAGCACCTTCCTCTTTGTTCAGCCTCTGTATCCCTGCCTTAGTCTTTCTTTGCTCCCTAATGTACCTATAAAAGGTTTTATCCCCCTTCTTAATTGAGTTGGCTATCTTTTCCTCGGGTTTGGGCCTTCGCTATTCTGACTGCCTTCCCCGCTACCTTCTGCTTCAACTGGTACAGTTCTCTGTCCTGCTTCTTACGTGTTTCCTTATACTTCCTGAATGCTATCTTTTTCTCTCTTACCTTCCCCGCCACTAATTTTGAGAACCACAGTGTTTTTTTCTTTTGTTTTGATTCGTTTATTTGCTTCACAGAAAGGCGTGTTGCCTGTGTGATGGCAGTTCTGATGTTTCCCCATTATTGCTCCACCTCGCCTTCTTGCCTGTTTGCTAGTGCTTTTCTGAGGGACTCTCCCATTTTGACAAAATCAGCACTCCTGAAGTCCAGTACCTTCACTTTTGTGTGGCTTGACTCTACAGCTAAGTTTATCGTGAACCACAGGTCACTTGTTCCCAGATGACTACCTACTTCAAGATCAGAGATCCTCTCTCCGTCCCCATATGAGAGTACCAGGTCTAAGACTGCTCTCTCCCGAGTGGTGTCCAGAAACAAAGGTTGGGTATGGGGTGTAAAACTCGTATTTTAGACACACCCTCAGTGTGGAATGCCTTTACAAACCCCTTGAGCTTCGCTCTCAGGGTTTACATGGCATCCCACACCGAGGGTGTGTGTAAAATTCTCGTTATAACCACCTACCCAGCCATTATTCTATATTTACTATTTTGGTTCAAACACCTGGTTAGAATGCAGCTCAGCCATACAGTAGTCTGATGTCCTCAAACATTGTTAAACTGCCCTCCCATTGGTTAACTGTAGTATTATATAACATAGTAAGTTAAGTTTAGATAAGCATTTGTCAATGCCGAATGTTTGCTTGCTGGTATTGGCATTAGTAGTGCAGGAGTTCGAGAGATGCATAATAGGAATGGCAGTGAAGTATTTAAGTAACGCCAACCCCCACCTCCACCCTGCAGAGACTGACATGCATTGGGTGTGTGCCTTTGGGTCGTCAGCCATAACACTCATGCCATTCCACTTCACCCCACCCTACAGACACCAACAGGTATCACAGTGTGCCTTGAGGTCTTTGGTCCTTAATGCTCACCCCATTCCATAACGAAATAATCCGAGATGGGTGCAGTATAGGAGAATGGAGTGAATGATAGGGCCTAAGACCCCAAGGAACACCGCGATGCCTGTCAGTGGCTGCAGGATGGGGGTGGAATGGCATGAGCATTACAGCCGATGACCCCAAGTCACCCCCCCCGATGCCTGTCAGTCTGTAGAGGGTGGAAGTTACAGTTGGAAACCCTAACACCTCAGGCGTTTGTTGATATTTTTGCTCCAAATTTCAACATGGGCTTTTTGGGACCCTACCTCATGAACAATGGCAGTATCATTTCGTTACTCAATCCCAAAAGGTGATTTCGCACAGCGAATATGCCATTCGGCGCCACAGGTGCGAAAACACATTTTGGTCAGGACGTGAAAAATGACAGCTGTACTGTTCATGAGGAGGTATGAAGAAATGGCAATGCTGAAAATCTGAAATGAAAATCTGAAAAAGTGGCGAAGTTACGAGTGTGCGTAGAAACTGTGCAACACACGCTCGTAACACAGTTATTTTATGGAATGTTTTCATCAAATTTTCAGCATGGCCTTTTTGGGACCTCCCCTCATGAACAGTGGCACTGTGATTTTCGTTAATGTGTCCCGAAAGTTGATTTTGCGCAGCAACGCCATTCTCCACCACAGGTGTAAAAACACATTTCGGGAAGGATGAGAAAAATGACAGTTGTACTTTTCATAAGGATTTGTGAAAAAATGGCAATATTGCCAATTTGGAGTGAAACTATTAAAAATTGATGAAGTTACGAGCGTGCGTAGAAACTGCGCAATGGATGCTCAGAACGCAGTCATTTTTTTCAGTTTTTTCACCAAATTTGCAACAAGGGCTTTTTGGGACCCCACCTCATGAACAGTGGCACTGTCATTTTGTTAATTGGTCCCGAAAGGTGATTCAGCACAGCGACCGCGAAATCACCTTCCGGGACTGGAAGAAGAAATGACAGTGGCCAGTGTTCATGAGGAGAAGTCCCGAAGAACCCCATGTTGAAAATGTGGGACCAAAACTCCAAAAACTGGCTGAGATATCAACCTAAGTTGAAAACCCTCCATTGACTGCCATTATAGGACTTACCATCATTTCTTCAGTTCCCAGTTGGTCTTTGAAGAGTGCAGATGTGTTCCCGGCCACAGAAGATCGCTGCTCCCGACCTCCAGAGGTAAGTATGGGTGAGGAGGGTGGGGGGAGGTGGGGTGTGCAGGAGGAGGGTGTGGGTTGGGGAGGGGCGGTGGTGGTGGGAACGACGAGGGACCGTTTTCTCTTTTTTTCAGGTTTAAAGAAAAAAAAAATGTTGTGGGACTGTTTTCTTTTTCACGGGTGAAATATTAACAAAACGGATTTCAGCACACTGGGGTGGGTTCCCAGTGTGCCAGAGTAAAGGGAGGGGATCAATGCCGACCCGGAGATTGGGCACCCCGAGGTCGACTAAGAACATAGGAGCATGGGGGGTGGTGCATCCGAAACCAGGAGTAGACATCCCAGCGTCGAAAAAACATCAAAGAAGTATTTTTTGGCACAATGGGGTGGGCTCCCAGTGTGCCATCTTAAGAGGGGGGATACATGTTGACATGGGGATTGAACACCCCGATGTCAGCAAGGGATGGAGAACGGAGGGTGTGGGCGGGCAGCAACAGTGGGAGGAGATAATATTTAAATTTGTTCCTCCCTGCTGTGTGTCTGGTTGGGAGGGATGGGGACTGCTGCTACGTAGCCGAAACTGCCCCTGATTGCAGCGGCAGATTTCTTTCAAGTGTGGCGCTCGCTCGGAAACTGCCGTCATTGGTAGCTTCAGCATTAATTGGTGGCCGAGGGACACGCCGATTAAAGCGTCCACTGCACTGGCCACAACACTTCTACACCTCTGCAATGCTCTACTGTATCAATATGTTTCTTATGCACTGCGCACCCAAGCAAACATAAAAAAAGGAACTGTATCCCCCTCCTTCATAAGCAGGGATGAATCAGTATGCTGTGAAAATTGTACTAATTTTAAGACATTATTTATTTATTTTTTTTACAATTTATTTATCCTGCTGAGATGTGGCATCTCGGTTTTAGAGGCGGAGTCCAGCTTTTACCTAGTTCCGCAGCTGGATGGACTGCAGCACTAGAGGTTAAGTGACTTGAATTCCCTACCCACTCTACTACTCGGAGTACCCAGAGGTTCCCTGGTTAAGCAGAAATGTGTCCAAGGAAGAAATGTACTGTGTTCATATTCACTGTGTCCACTGGTAGGCTGATCCATAAGTTCACCACCCTCGGGGAGAAAAAAGGTCTCCTAATGTTACGCCTACATTTTGAACCTCTTTGTACCTCTGAGCTTCTAGATCAAACATCCATGCCTGTTCAATCTCACTGACAGCCTTCTGTATGCAGAAACTGAGATTCTGCCCCTTCTCAGCAGTGGTCTACATGGCAACCATTAGGTTGCATCATGACCTGAACTTGATTGGGGATATTGTCAGGTCGCCATAGGGGTGACTCAGTTTTTTTTTTCGTCTCCAATTTGCAGAAACATTTTCCACAATTTGACTTAATCACAAACAATGTTTCTGCAATCTGGGGACAAAATGAATCCTGGAAAAATGTTTCGCAGCCTAGGAACTTCCACTTAATTGCAGAAACATTTTCCTGCAATTTGGGGACTTAGTCTAAGGGCAGGATTTTCAGACAGCATGCTGAAGGTCAGCTTCTGATTTTCTGATTTCAGATGCAAAGAAGCACAACGTCTGCACTCATCCAGAAATAAAATTCACAAGCTACCAATCAATTTGCTACTGACGAAGGGACATGTTCATCCCGAAAGCACTCTTATCTGTGTCAATAAACTGGGATTTTTGTAGCAAATTGCTTGGTTCCTTGTGAATTGTGTTTCTGGATGAGTGTAGACATTGTGCTTCTTTGACTGATTTAGTTCTGTTGTCCGACATAAGCTGCTGTTCTCGAACACATGGTTACTGGTGTTGTCTCTCTCTCTGATTTCAGAGCAGCCTGCAACATGCTAAATGCACTGAGACATCTGAATGGTATTTTCAAAGGTACTGATGGATTTGCAGCAGTTTCCTCAGTTAATGGCAAAAAAGTCATATGCTTCATTTTTTGAGCCCAGACTGCATCATATACATCCAAAAGTTAACAGCAAATTGCAGAACTGCACTGCAAACATTAGGCATAGCCCCTGGAGGGCTCTGAAAATAATTCTGCCCTAAGTCCCCACATTGTGTAAATATCTTCCCCCAACCTCAGGACACTGGGGACTGTACCAGACAGACCCAGATATTTAGTTTCCTGATATTTTAATTTAGCTATTAGGATTTTTTTTAACTGTTTATTTATATGCAGTGAGTTGAACAAAAACAGCACTTACAGTATCATATACAATAAATCAGTTATCATACACATGGCTCATATTAAGGTAGTCATTTCTCCATACTCCATTCCAACATAAAAAGAGCAAGAAGGGGTGAGCAGAACCCATAAAAACCCATACCCAACTGGCCCGGTGGTGCTGTAGGTTGAGGCGCTGATCGCTACACCTCATGCCATGCTGACAACCCAGGTTCGAGCCCGGGGCACCGGGGGTCGGCAGGGGGGAAGAGAGGATCCAGCATCCAGAGGACTGCTCTTCTCTCCTCTCTCCTCTCTCTCAGGGAGAGGGAGAATTAGCGTCCCACTCATTGACTGCCCTCTGGTGGTGGCTGGAGAGCAGTATGGGTCAGAGGCATGCTCCAATATACGTCAGTAGGGCGGGGGGACAGGAGAAAAACAGAGGAAAAGAGCCTGGCAGGGCTCTATGATGGCTGCCAAACCCAAGGGCCGATCCCGGCTTCTGGATTGGGTCTCTGGGGGGAAGGGGCAGTGGGCCGCCTCCTTCCTGGCCCTGCCGCGGGGATAATCAGCAGGGTAACTACCGGGGTCAGACAGTACAGGAGCAGCAGACCGGTGAGAGAGTCCCTCCATCAGAAGGGCTGAAGCCGCCTGCCAGAGCTCCAGAGGAAAAAGTATAAATGGAGGAAAAAACAAAAAACAAAAACATACCCAAACATTCATGGAACAAATGCATCATCTACCTGTGTCATATAAAAAACCCAAGGCCTCCAAGTTAGTTCAAAGCGAGTGACCCAATCCAAATGATGTGCAATTATATGTTCAAAGAGGAGTACCTCAGGGCTCCATCTTGGGGGCCAATATTGTTTCTGATTTACATTAATAAAGTTGTGGATTGTGTAAAATATTCAAACATAAATCTTTATGCAGACGATACCCTATTAATTGCTAGTGGACTTACCTATAGAGAAATGGAGAAGAACCTACAGAAAGATTTTACAGGATTGTCTAAATGGTTGACTGAATCTGGTCTAATACTTAATAGTAAAAAAACGAAACTCATGGTTTTTGGAAGAAAGCAAAATTACTCAAACAATAGTAAAGAAATGGTTAATATAAAAACATTACAAAATGAAACTTTAGAGCAAGTCACAGAATATAAATATTTGGGGGTTTGGATAGATGCATCTTTAAAATTTGAATATCATATATTAGAAACCATAATAAAAGTAAATAAAAGGTTGGGAGCGTTTAGGCGTTCTGGTTTCTGTATGAACAGATCAATGAAGGAACAGGTCATAAATCAACTTCTCCTCCCAGTTTTGGAATATGGAAATCATATTTATGATTAGGCATCTAAGAGACTGTTACTGAAAGTCGATCAATTATATTATAAGATGGCTAGATTTATACTACAAAAAGATTATAAAGCACATCATTGTGATGTACTTAGTGAATTAGGATGGCTTACACAGGATAGTAAACGTCACATTTCCTGGGCAATTCAAATTTTTAAAGTAATAAAATTTCAACAACCTGAGGGTCTTTATGATAAATTGGAAATAAAAAAGCATATTTACAGTTTGAGAGATATAAATTTGAGGAGTTTTGTATTTCCAAAAATCATAAATACATACAGTAACTTAAGATTTCCGGTCATTGTTAATAGACTATGGTGGGCTTTGAAACCTGTATTATGTAATCAAATTAACGATGTGAAAGCATTTTTAATTAGTCTGAGGCTTGAACTAAAAGTTTGTTATGACTGTTATAGATGAGTTTTATAGATGTTTGACGTATTAGATTGTGAATGTTTGATTCATGTCATCCTGTAAAGTAACATGTCTACTGTTGTATATCGAGAGTTATATGTTTAGAAGTACATTATATTTTTACAGGACCATCTTGAAAATAGGACTTTGTCCTAATGATGTGATATTCCATCTGAACTTCTGTCTAAAAATAAAGGTTTTAACTAACTAACTAACTAAATGCTCTAAATAATAGATTTTATTTATAATATTATGCCATTGGGCAAGCATAGGGAGTACTGGATTACACCATAATCGGGTGATGGCCTATTTTGCAACTGCTATATACAGGTATAGCATGCTTCTCCTAGGGGGAGTAGATTCATCCTCAGCTATATATAGTACAACCACCTGAGGTGACAGAACCAACTCTGATCCCAGCAATTGTGACCGACTAGAGCCAATCTCCTTCCAAAAAGCAGAAGGCACCAGACAACTCCCCAAAATATCGACAGAGTTGGCCTGAGATTCACCACAATGCCGCCAACAGGCTCCATAGGATAATGGTAAATATTTAGCTAATTTGTCTGGTGTATTAAAAAAGTGAATGCGGCACTTCTAAATGAATTTGCGCCAGTAAGGGGCCTGTGACGCTTTCATCGAGGGGGTGATTGGTTCCAGTCATTTCTCATATGTTAGCTATTAGGATTTTTGATTGGTGGTCAAAGTGGCCATCAAGCAAGAACCTTAATGTAGATCACTGCCTCTCAGCCTTGTTTCCTCCAAAGTGAAGACATTAAGGAAAGTCAAGCACTCCTCCTAGCTTCTGACTTCCAAACCCTTGATCATTTAACATGAAAACGGTTCCAAAATAAGCACTCAAAGATTCTAGGTTACAAGTGGTAAATTTCAGCTTTATTCTGTGGCTGTCTGCTCGAACAGCAATCTCTCCCCTGATCATTTTAGTTGCCCTGCTTTGAACCCAAATATCTAACACATGTTTGTAATATAGTTAACATCAAAATAGTATGTTTGTGGAGGGGGGAGACTTTATTGGTAGTCAGGAGCAAGGACTAGGCCTCCTGCCAGTCCAATGATGGGTCTTTAGGTCTTTAAAAGCTGTGCAAGGGAACCAAATTGTTAGATGATTTTTTTAAAGGAGAAGGTGGACAGGTACTGTAATTATCCCTTTACTATATGCTAAGTGTAAACAGTCAAATAGTAATTTCTGGCCAGATCAGTGGTACAGTGTCAAGACCCTCACATTGCTACGTGGGAGAACGTAGTTGGCATGCAAGCCTCAGAATCCCATGGTGAGGCCCAAAGGGAGCCAAACCCATATGCAGAGGTTGAGTTGCTTGGCTCCCAGAAAGGGGGGGGCATGGCCCACCCAGTATTTGTACTCCCCCAAATGATTATGAAGCAGCAGTGGCATGGTTTGTGAATGCAGCTGTCCCCCCCAGCTGTCCCAGAAGAAAGGTGCAGCTATGGTCAGCCTTGGTGTTGCATACAGGGGAACAGGGGATAAAATAGGGATAAACAAGTATTTGACAAATAAGTAGTGTTTGTATTATGGTTTCCTTCCTCTGAGCTCTAAGGAAGAACTGTTTAGCGTGATACGTGCTAGAATACCTGCAGTTGATTCTGCAGTGTTGTGGTGGTTCACTTCCTACATGCTGTTCTATACAATTAGTATCAGCTTTAGCCCACCAGAAACATAACTAAGGCTTTTTATTTCGTTCTTGCTCTGTTTGGGCCATCCCTCACAAAGAATGAGGGCAGCTTTTCCAAAAAGATCTATCCAGCATCCGCCTGCAGGTTTTTTTTTTCAGCAGCAGACCTATATCAGAACTTTCAACTAGCTACTGGTCTCAAAGATCCATCCATTGGAAATCTGTCCGAATTTCCGTTAAAAAAAAAAATGCAGCGTTTGTCACAGAGATGGATCTTTTAAAAAACAGAGCAGAGGAAGCTGGATACAAGTGGTGGATACAGGTGAAGGAATGCATTTGTGTCTGCACTGGCCTACTCTGAAGGTTCTGCCACTGTGCCCCTAATACATTTGTAATGTTGTTTGTGAATGTAATAGCACTTCTCTTTTTTAAGGGCACAGAAATACAGAAAACACTTGTGTTGTCATAATGTTTCCAGTCCTTCTACAGAGCACCCTGGCCACCTTCAGTTCTAGTTTTTTCATATGCAGCACAGTGACATCCTTTTGTGAAACAGGAAACAGGAATAATAAGCATAATAAAATAAAATACAAAATCACACATGCCCCCACAATGCAAAGCATCATGGGCTGCATATGCAAATCACCACAGAATGTTATGCTGGTCCAACTTTAAGCAGAATTGCATGGTGCGGAAAGGCCACTCACACAGTTTGCAAAGGGTGCTAACAGAAGACATAGACACATGTTTCGTCCTACCAGGACTCATCAGTATGCCTCATCTGTTTGACACCCCAGTGGAATGGACCAGCTACCCTTAAGACAGTATGCCTTGGATATGTTGTGGTGAACCCTAAGATTAATCTGTGGGGTATTGGGGGATGACCCATATAATTCGTCGCAGCATATTATGAACTACTGTCTAGTGCTAGCATAAATGTAAAAAAAGATGTACAGCACAGAAACAAATGAAAGCCAGAACAAGGTTGTTTTTAAATAATTGTCTGAACACTGGATGGTGACATTAAAGGGAAATGGAGTCAGTAATCAGTCAGTGCTGTTGTATTGTACTGTGCATTACTGTCTGCACTGTTCCTGTAACATTTTTGATAACACATTTATTTCTTTGCTCTATATAGTTTTAATCCCTTCTCGGCTTCTTAGACTTGCTGGTTTTGTAACTGAGAAGCTTTTATTAAGCTGTATCCACTGACAAAATAGGGAAGACAGTTTTGGTAATGACTAGCGCTGCATTCATCACTACTGACAGGCAAAATGAGCAATCAGCAGGCAAAGTTTGTTTATTGAATCTGACCGTGTGTGTGTGTGTGTGTGTGTGTGTGTGTGTGTGTGTGTGTTTTGTGGGGCTGCATAGCAGTACAATCAGCTTGTGAGGAATTTATTGGATAACTTGTGATTTGTAGCTCTCTGTTCAGTTTCTATTCAGTTTATTTTATTGGAAGTATGTATAAAAAAAATGACTTGTATACAAAACATTTTAAAATACAGTTCAGCATTATTGTAAAGACACAACAGACATTTCACTACAACAACAGTTATACACAATGTATGTATTAAAATGCTTTGTATTTACAGCTCTAGCAAATTTAGCTAATGAAAAAAATACGTGATCTGTAGCTTTGTGTTCTAACTGGATGGCAAGCCCCACTCACTTTCACTTTGACAAAGTCTCCCTCAGTCTTCCTTTGCAGTGTCTTGTTCGGCAATGAATAACAATTATCCTGGTCCATAGGGTTACCACCTTTTAAGAAGCCAAAAGTGGGGCATTTCTTACTGAAACATAATTTTTCGCAGGACAATATGTAACCTTGACCAGTGCAACAGATTTGTTTTCTATAAATAATCAGAATTAAGACTAAGTGTTGTAGTGTTTGATGGTTCACACTGTTTCTTATTATTTTAAGGTATTTTCGTTAAGGTATTATAGTTTTCTGCAGCACTTAAAGGAAAGTAAGAAAACATTTTTTCAGCTGTAAGATCAGAACATGTAGCATTTTTCATGTTTTTGGCAGGACGTAGCTGCCCAAATCAGGACAGTCCTGCTGTAATCAGGACAGGTGGTAGCACTAATTATCCATTACATAACCACTATTCACACAACAGGTGTGAAAATGAGTTTGCCAACATGAGCACATTATTTTGGGCAACATGAGCAAAATAACTGAAATTCACCACTGAGCATGCTCAGGAATTTATCTTGCTCATTTTGGTCACACTAAGCATCATCAGAAATGTACTCTCACATGTGAGATGCTGTTTCTTTTTGATTGTACGTACAGTAGTCCTTGAGCTAATTTGCTGCTCAGCTAAGCCATTAAACAGAGAGGTACAATTTACATTTTGTACTTTTTTTCCTTTTGTAGCTTTTTATGATTTCTATCACAAAACCTAAACATCTGGAGTCGGATTTTCAAAGGGCCAAAGATGGCCCCACTAAGTCCCATGTTGTAACCCGCCAGTGCGGAAGAAAACTGCTGCACCAGCAGCTATTTTCAGCCCATGGAGCACACGGGTAGCAGGCAGAGCTGTGGAGGACGTTATGCCTGGTACTGCAAGGCATAGCATTTTACATAGCTGTACATGGAAAATGTCCATAAGCTGCTGTAAATCATGAAACTGGCAGCAAACTGGCTCTATGTATGAAAATACCGTGCATGCGGCAAAACACAGAGGTACACAAGAGAGGCCCCTCCTTGCCCACAGGTTTTGCTGCTCTTGGACTTTCATCTTGTTTGGAAATCCGGTCCCTGTTGTTTAAACCAAATATGCCATGGGCTGACTTAAAAATATAATTCTTACCTTCATTTAATGGTATTGTTCTATTGCTGTCTCACTCATGGCCTCACCACTTGTGAGATATCAACAGATCAATATCCACTCATGAAGATAAAAATGATATCTTAAGCCAGCCCATGTCATATTCCCTATATAAAATGGGGAGGGGTTACAACATAGTGTTTCTGTCATTAACATGCCAAGAGTTAGCTGACAGAGGTGCTGCTATAATAGAAGGTAGGAGGGCTCAACCATCAAGATAAGGGACGGAGTTAATTGTGCAGAAAAGCAGTGAGCTGAAAGGTTCGGGATAGTCTGAAGTGTAGTCTACAAAGACTTCAGAAGGGGAGTGATTAACAGTCTCAGCCTTCTGGATACACTGGGCCAGGGTGTACCTGCTGGGTCTGAACTGGTGGCAGGGCTCCAGGTGTGGGATATGGCTCAGGTCAACCGTCATAGTAAGGGATCCAGAGCCACAAAAGCCCTTAAAAACTGGTTGGACCCGAAACCTCTTGCTGTACTTTGCAGGTCACCATTTTTGGAAAGAAGGGACCCTCCAGTACCATAATCAAGATGCCTGCTCCATCATAACTCTTGTTCAAGTTGTAAAATACACTGAAATAAGTATGACATGAATGGAAAACATGAGAAAAATCTGGAAAAGTGGACATTTTACCAAGTATGATCTAGAACATTCAGTTTTGCTCAAATCAGTGTAAAATTTGTATCAGTTATGCACATTGAGGTTATTCACATAAAACAAGTCTCATTGTCATCATGTCTTTACAGTATGGACCAGTATATGCAATTACTGTAGGAAAATATTTCCAAAATTGCTGAGTTTTCGGCTACATTTCTGAATAGACTTCATGGCGTTTCCTCTAACAAAGTAATTATTGCATTTATATTACATTATGCCATATTTCTATCTTCGACAATGTTTCTGCTTTCATTTAAAAGACATCAGACTCAAATATCATGATTTATGACTGAGCTATTCTATTTTATGTACCCCAACCCCCAAATGGACACGGTCACCATCCTAACCAGCATTTGCCAGTTTTGGCCATAAATGCATTTCTAGTTTGATTTTGGCATGGTTTGAAATACTATATAGGAGTTTTACGATATTAGTAATCTGCCTATTTAGAGACTGCTCTTAATGTAATCAATTTGGTGCTTTGTGCCATATATTTATAATGTGTATTTTGTATAGGGTTTTATGATAGTAGTAATCTGCCTATTTAGAGAATGCTCTTAATGTAATCAATTTGATGCGTTGTGCCAAGTATTTATAACATGTATTTTTGTAATTCAGATTTATAACTGATCAACCATGGAGCCAGCATTCCAAGTTGGCACTAAAAGGCGGCGACCAACCACAAATTACTCCCACTGTCTCATTTGTCGGCAAGATGCAAAACGTGGCTTTTTACAAAGACTTACAGAACTTGGATATCTCACCTTCTTGTATGCAATTCAGAACTGTGATGATGATGTCACTTTCTGAATGGAAAAGGATGTGTTATGTAAAGATGAATTCCTAGCAAAGACCTCAGTAATGCATGCAAGTTGTCACAATCTGTAGACCAACAAAAAAAACACTGTTCAATAAAAAAGCTACAGAGTTTCAGAACAGGACAGTAAGCAACCAGATCCATCTCACCTGGTCACGCAATCTTCAGTCAACAACCTAATTTATTACAAAAGTAAATGTTTTGTATGTGAAAAGGAGTGGGATAACGGGTGGAACAGGAAACTGTTGATGATTGCAACTGTTCATCGTCAAAAATCTGTGTGGCAAAAAGCCAAAGAACTCAATGACAGTACCATGTTATATAAGTTACAAGGGTTTGGGGATGAATGCCTAGATCTGATAGCACATTATTTTTTATACCATAGATCATATCCTAATAACTATATAAATAAAATAACAGTCATGGAAGGTGACGGCATATATGACACACAGTTTTGTTGGCTAATTTCTCAAACTGATATGCCAATGTTTCACAATGGAAGTGTGTTCTATATCGCTAAACTTCGTGATAGATATCGCCAGTGACTAGAAGATTGTGGTCAGCAGTCTGAAAAGATGCCTACTGAATTACTACACTAATCCCAGTGGCTGTAGGGTAACCATAGTTCCTCAGAAAGGTACATCAAGTCTCTTGTGTTCGGCACAGTTGAATGTTGGGCAGTTGCTTTCTGAAGTTGCCAAGTTAAAGCAAACTGTGGAAGAATCAGAATATTCAGAAGAAAGTGAAGATGAACCCGATAATACTCGGAATCAAATGGATGCAAATATATTTAGTTACAATGCAGCAAAATTAATAAGGTCTGAACTAAAATAGTTTGGCAGAGAATAATTTCAAAGGATTACATCAGCTAAAGAGTGCACATTACAAGACCAAGACGCATGTGAAATGATAGGAGAGTTCAGCTAAACCTAAACCAACATGAGCGGGTACTGAATCTTGGACAAGACATATGCGCAGCCATTGCTGGTGTTTCAACATCAAAACATGTTGGTCCTTCCCTACACATACTAAAGGCCACCTAGAGCAAGAAGACCATAAGCATGCTAAATAGATTTGGAAATAGCATTAGTTACCAAGATGCCCAATGTTGTATTGCTACCACACATATCTTCAACAGTTTCAAGCAGGAAAAGCAATCTCACCCTTGAAGACCACCAGAAGAGTCATTCACTTGCTGGCATGGCAATAGCGCCACAGCAGACCAGAGAACCACTTCATCCTGTAGACTGGCTTTGGCATTTAGTGAATATGGGTCCCACACTTTATTTAGATGTCATAGAACAATCAAAACCTGTTACATGGTCCTCCTTTTATGAATTAGTTACCCAACAGGAAGTACAGGTGACTGTGATTGGGTATGGGCCTTTCTTTCCAGAACCACCTGTAAAGCCTGATGTGGTCAAAGCATCAGTTCAGTAATGTATGAAGATCACTCAGAAAATTGGACAGGAATTCTGCATAATTACCTGTGACAAAGCAGTTTATGAGCTTCCTCTTGGCCTTCAGAAAAAGAAGCCGGAGAAGTATGGCAAAGTCATCCTATGGCAAAGTCATCCTTCATATCGGTGGCTTCCACACTGCACTGAATTTCATGGGGGTAGTTGGGTATTTAATAAAAGAAACTGTAATAGAGTGTCTCCTTGTTGAAGCTGATGTTTGCCTCCATGGAACTGCCAACAAAATCATGTCAGGCAAAGACTATTATGCTATGCTTAGAGCCCATGGACTAGTTCATACTGCCATGTGTAAGCTACACTGGAATGCATTTGAAAGTTGGCTCACTGGTGAATATGACAAAGACATGGAGCACATGGCATTGCTCTCAGAAAGTGTTCAAAGACTGAGAGATACCATGGATGCCAAGGATGCACAAAATGTAAATGATTCATACGCCCAAAGAACTAGGCTACTGGAAGAAGTAGACACGTTAATGAATGAGTTCCATGAGGCAAAGTGCAAATCCACAACAACAAGGCTCTGGCTTAGGTACATGGACATGATTCAGATTCTGAATTGCTATATCTATGCTAAGCGAAATGGACACTGGGAGCAGCACCTGGCTGTAGCTGACAAAATGCTTCCATATCTTAATCACAGACATGTTTCCTGCATTCCCCATTACCTGTCCACAACAAAAGACCTGACAACCACAGCACCAGACATCACTGAGGTGTTCAGATTTGGCAGATTCACCGTGTGCCTAACAGTTGGTAAGTTTAACGGTGTGTGGATTGATATGACCCTTGAACAGACGTATAACAAAGATGCCAAGACCCAGATTTTCCATGGCATAACTTGGCAGCCTGCCGCTATGGAGAAATGCCTCCATTCATTACCAGCACTGACAGCAATCTCTGAACAAATGAAGGTGATGGCTCACCTTCACAGCACTAATGATCACAAACACCATGGAGACTGTGAGGCCCAGATATTCAGACTGCATTGGGCAGTAGTGCAAGCCTGGGCGCAGTGCAACAGGGCTGCACCAGGGCATGGACTAGGTGATATTCAGCGGTGCTGCGTCATGGCCCAGCTCCAATGAATATGGCACAGAGGCCACAAACACTGCGCATGGTACACTGGCACTGCACCAGTGCAAGACACAGAAAAGGAGCCGGGGGATGCGCCAGTGTAAGTGCAGTTGTGCTAGGCGCATCACCTGCGATATTCAACCTGGGGCATGCAAATGAGGCCATTATGCATGCAAGGCACAAATGGGTCCATTTGCATGTCATTATGGCTCCATTTGCATGCGATGCACTGATTCCCAGCAAATTGCGCCTGGTGCCCTGCCAAGCTGCAGCCATCGGGGATCAACACCCTGTTGTGCCACTGCAGCCCCCCTCCGCTCTCCTATGCCCGATCACGGGCATTTGTAATAAAGAAGGATCACTGATGGTCCAGTGGTGATCCCCCCTCACCTGATTGCAGGCTTATGTAGTATTAGAGGAACTCTGACGGTCCAGTGGACCCCCAACCCCCCTTCACCCATTCATGGGCTTTTGTAATATTAAGGATCCCTGGTGGTCCAGTGGTAAGCCCCCTTCTCCCGATCATAGGCTTTTGTAATATTAAGGATCCCTGGTGGTCCAGTGGTAAGCCCTCCTTCGCCCGATCGTGGGCTGCTGTGCAAAGAAAGAGTTACCTGGTGGTCCAGTGGTACCCCTCCCACCCACCTGCCAGAGGTTCCCTCCATCCAGCACCCCTCATCAGCAGGTGGCAGCACCGCCCACATGCTGCCCATCCTGTTCACCGAATGATAGCATAGCACGATTCAGCGCCATTGGTCCACTGTGGGACTTATGGTAGACCATACTGTAATTATAAGATTTGATATGTGAATGAACCCATTCATTCACATATCGAGCCTGTGTAGTACAGTATGGTTCGATGCCATTGGTCCACATTAGTGGGACCAATAGGCGACAGATCGTATCTCGTACACTGTCATTCAGCGGGCGGCCGGGCGGGTGCTGAGGACGGGGGACCTCTGTGGGTGGGGGGGTACCACTGGACCACCAAGTAACTCTTTCTTTGCACAGCAGCCTGCAATCGGGTGAAGGGGGGCTTACCACTAGACCACAATGGATCCTTCCTATTACAAAAACCCACGATCGGGCGAAGGGGGGCTTACCACTGGACCACCAGGGATCCTTAATTGTACAAATGCCCGTGATCGGGTGAAGGGGGTTGTGGAGTCTACTGGATCATCAGGGTTCTCTTAGTTTTACCCATGCCTGCGATCGGTTGATGGGGGTCCACTGGACCACCGGGGGTCTATGTGCCCAGCAACGGTGTTCCTGGATGAAGGTGGCCTGCGGCTGCTGGCTGCTGTATTCGCCGTGCAACTCCAGCAGCCCGCCTGTGGGTGGCTGGGACTTGTTCCTGTTTTTCCGGGGCACAACTTTGAGCCCCCCTGTGTGGCGCAGTGCAGGGTTGCGCTGGCATATGCGCCACACATCCTGGGCTGAATATTGGGATGTGCTGCATATGCATGGGCACGCCCCCTGCATCCATTACCATACCTGCATCCATTACCAGTGCATACATTACCAATCGCCCCAGCGCGCGGGGTTGCACTGCGCAGCGTCCCCCTTTGAATATCACGCCAGGGTACATTGGGGTGTTGCGCCTGGTGCAACCCTGTTGCACCAGGTGCAACCCCTTTGAATATCCGGGCCTGAGTATACAGCACAGAAGGACAGTACAGCAATTAAGACAATGATGAATATGGTCACTGGCAGAATGATCAATCCACTTACCTGTGATACCAGTGATCTTCTGAACATTTCTACTGGTCAAAAGGCCACATCAAATGACATCATTGAAGCCAAGGAAAAAAGCATTGCAGCATTAACCACAGCACAACAGAGTGGTAGTGAAAAAGTTAAAAAAGTAAACTTCAGACATTTGTGAATAAAGCCAAAACACCCTCACACATTCAGAAAGCGAAAGAGGTTTAGGAAGAGGAGAGCAATGTGGTCAGGAACTTGTACTTTATCCAAGATCTGGATGATGACAAAAAGGTAGAAGCCCATCAGTCATAAATGGCCAAAACACCCCTCGGCTCTTTTAGAGCCATATGCTGACCTTCCCCAAGGCTATGCCATGCAGAAAGGCAACAACGCGGGTTACCTGGCTGCCCTAAAATGTTACCTCGGTGAACTGTGGCCAGAAGGCAACTTGCCACCTTCAGCTGAACCTACTGTACTAGTTGTTGATGCAATGGCATTTGTTCAACAATACAAAAGCCTTGATAGTCGTACATTTGATGACTTGCAGGAGAAGTATATAGATACACTAATTTGAATAAAGCCAGAGAGCTGCACCTGCATCAACACTGTAGGAGACAGATATGATGTTAGTCCATCAGTAAGCTTGAAAAGTGAGAAGGGAAAAAAATAGGAAAAGCTTAATCACACAAAGAGCAGAGAGCATATGAACCTCGGGAATCCCTGCCCATCCCCTACTGGAAAGACTTCACTGCCAACTCCCAAAACAAGGCCAGTCTCCTTGATTTCTTAGGAGGTGCTTGGGTAAAGCACAACACTCAGCTACCAGAGGGATGTAGATTAATTCTTGGTGGATTGTTCAAGAACCCAAGTCATTCCGTTCTCTCAAAAGATGACGTAGTACTAATTCCTGAACTGTCATGTACAAAACATGAAGAAGCAGGTACAAGAATAATCTTCCATATTGCATATTGTGTAAACACACTTGGATATTGGAGAGTATTAGTGGCAGCCAGGGACACTGATGTGATCATAATGTGCATCTACTATAGCGCTCAGATGACTGGTCTAGAAGAGCTATGGGTTCAGAAGATGGGCGTGTATCTGCCATGCCATTCAGCAGCAGCTTCTCTTAGCACTATGTGCAACATGGACGCATCACAACTCACATCAGTTGTTCTTAGTGTTTACATCTTAAGCGACTGTGATACTATCAGCTATCCCTTCAGAAGAGAGAAGAAGCATGCTCTAAAAGTTGCCTTTGAAAATGCAGCCAACCTTCGTGCATTAGCAGATTATGGCAAACCTGGGGCATGTCTAGATGTCACTGACGAGGTCATTTCAGCAGTGCATGAGTTCTTCATGAAATTATATTGCAGAGATGAGTTCAGTGGTGGCCTGGATGCACTCTGAGCTCACCTGTATGTGAAAACAAAGGGTGACCTACGGACTCTGCCACCAACAGAGGATATCTTTAGACTTCACATGCTTCATGCTCTGCACCAGATAGCAGTCAGTAAGAGAGTTCATGAGTCAAATCCAGTGCTTCCCAACCCTACATTGTTTGGGCGAACTCTTCAAGAAGGCAGGCTAGTCCCGCATATGATGACAAAGGAACCAAAGCCAGAAGTGGCCGTGCAAACCAAGTACTGCAAATGCAAAAGAAACAAATGCCAATGAGGCTGCATTTGTGCTGGGGCAAATGTCAAATGTGTTATTGCATGTATGTGTAATACTGACCCCATGAAATGTAGTTGAGTTCAAATGAGTCTGACTATGGAAGACAGTGACAGTGATTAAGTGACTTTGAAGGTCACATCTATATAAGACTGGTGAAAGTCGTGAACTTGATGATTAGTATAGTGATGATCTTGTGTAATTGAATAAGTAGCCATTATCAATGTAATACTAAACAGGAAATTCTACAGCCTTAGATCATTGACTAATAAGTTTTATATATGCAGTTAACTAAATCTTAATCGTAATTATTTCCTTAATTTTAAATTATACTCTTTGTATTGAATTTGTAATTTTAACACTGTTTAGTGTGATGCACCTTTGTTTTGATGTTTTCCTTACATCAATGAAACAAAATAAAAGGTTTTTTGTGCATAAATAAATGCTGTATTTATCCATATGTCTACAGATATTGACTGGGTCCATTTGGGGATACGGGTACACGAAATGGAATATCCTAGTCATAAATCATGACATTTGAGTCAGGTTTCTTTTAAATGAAAAATATCCCAAAGGAGTCTGTACACTTAAGTAGACCCAGGGGGTGCAGACAGGGGGTGGCTAACCCCTGAGAACAAGACAAAGTCCAAAATTATTACACGCCAAAGAATAAAATACACAGACGAAATAAAGTTCAATTTTATTCTTCCAAACTCTAGTGCTGTACAGTCAATGCCAATCACCAAGTGAAATCAGCTCTCCACCCCAGCACATCGTCTATCAATTAGGATTCACCAGGGGGCGACTGGCATTGACCATATAGCACTGGAGTTTTGAAGAATAAAATTTAACTTAATTTCAATTTGGCTGAGGTCTGTGAGTTCTTTTAAATGAAAGCAGAAACATTGTAGAAGATAGAAATATGGTATAATGTAATATAAATGCAATGATTACTTTGTCAGAGGGAACGCCATGAAATATATTAAAAAAATTAGCAGAAAAATCAGCATTTTTGAAGGAATATTTTCCTACAATAATTGCATATACTGGTCCTTACTGTAAAGACATGATGACAATGAGACTTGTTTTATGTGAATAGCGTCAATGTATATAACTGGTACAAATTTTAAACTGATCTGAACAATACTAAAAGTTCTAAATCATATTTGGTAAAATTTACACTTTTCCAGATTTTTCTGATTTTTCGTTCATGTCATACTAATTTCAGTGAATTTCACAACTAGTACAAGAGTTGTGACAGAGTAGGCCTCTTGATTATGGTACCGAGGGTCGCTTCTTTCCAAAAATGGTGGCCTGAAAAGTATAGCAAGAAGTATTAGGTCCAACCCCATTCAGGAACCCTGGATTCCGGACTATTAGGTTCAGTCTCCAGAAGGTCAGATGAAGCAAGCTAGACAGAGAGAGAGTGAGATCCTGAGGCAGAAGTACACAGCAGAGTGACTCCCAGAGGAATGAAATACTGGGATGGCTATGTAGGTCACTTGAAGATGGGTCCTGGGTTCTTACAGTGTACCACCTGGGTACAGGGAAGAAGGCATGGGAGAATTTAAGGAGTAAAGACTGAAAGCAAGAGAACATAAAGGACATGTCTTTGGTGACTCCTTAAGAATTAAGGTACAGATTCATAAAAATAGGTACCCCTGCATAAGGAACCCGTAAAGACTGTGCCAGACAGAGGCCAGCAATGGGGCTAAAAAAGTAACAGACTTTACAGATGGGAGAGAGAAGTTGTTATGAAGACTCCCTCTGAGATCTTCCCAAATTTGGGTAAAAGCAACAATGCCCAGAGGCCAGAAACCCAGATTTGATCGCAGGTGGATGGATGGAGGGTGTGTTCTGTAGAGACAGTGCAACCAAACTGAGGTGGAGTCCAGGAGAAATCCTCCATTATACCAAATGCCAAATAACCCAGAGGAGGTCACACACGTGTGCAGAGCTCTGCCACAATGAGACTGTTTTTCTGTTGCACAATCTTATCTGTGGGGGGAGCGGATGTCTGCGGGTAAAATTTAAGGATAATTTCAGGAATATAATTTGTGAGAGAAAGGTAAATGGGAAAGTGTTATCTGAGGTCCCAAAAGTCAATGTGCTGCCTCCTAGGAGGGAGACACAACAGAGTGAAATGAAAGGGAGAATGTGATGAACATTAAATAAACTCCTGTTACTTGACTAAAGATCTTTGGCGTGAATAGTGAGTTTGTTAAAACTGTGTTCAAGGGTCACCCGATGGCTCAAGTAGCACTACGTGCCTCCATACCGGTTACCTGGGTTAAGAAGCCAGCATGGGTTTGCACGGAGCAGGCAGCCAGGCTTGGAAGTGCTCCTGATGGGAGCATGAGCCAGTCAGGGAGGGAGACAGCTGGGACCCAGTGCAGTAGCGGCCCCTCATGGTGAGATGGGAAGCTTGCTCTCTCACCAGGGGTGGTGCATGCCCTGAGTGCGTTACTGCATCCGAGCCCATGCCGGATGTCTGGGGTGGAGGGTAGGATCATGGGAGAAACACACATGGGAAAAACCCATGTGTATGGCTGCCGCGAGTGATGGCCCACCATAGTCCTCGGCATCTGCACCATGTGGATTTCTTGCCGGCTTGATGACGAGGGGTTGGGGGCTGGGAAGCGGCAACAGGACTGGGGACTGGTAGAGGTGCCTGATGGCAAGGAGGAGATGGCAGTCGGGCCAAACAGCTATATGAAAAAAAAAAAGTGTGTTCAAGCTGTTTAACCTTTGCTTGAGCATGTTAGTTGCACATTGGTCCCACCAAACCGGAGAGAACCCTGGCCAACCCTGCTGTGGTGAAGGGCCCCCTAGTAGCAGATGTACAGATCTTATCTGGGGTTTTCTGGTGAAACATTAAATGAACAGACCACATCCAATGCAGCTGATCAGGCACTGCAAGGAAGCACAGTGGCTGACGAGCAGCCTGCTTTTGGGAAGACTCACAGCACAGAGTGTAACAGCATCCTCCTGTGACCCATCCTATCAGTCACCTCAAACTGTGGGAAAAACGTTGAGCATGTGGGCCAGCACTAGTCCTGCAGCACTGTGGGAGACAGGGCTAACATGTGCCCCTTGAACTGAATGCTGAAACTGGCATAGTTTCAGACCACTATGGAGATGACATGCTTGGCTCCTCTGGAGGGTGGGTGCAGGCCACCCAGTATCCATGCACCCATTGCTGGCTGATCACTAGTTGGAGGATGGGTGCAGCTATGGCCCAACTCTGGCATGGGGGTTAGGGACATTAATAAGTAGAAAAATCAGGATAAATAAAATTAAATTAAAACAAGAAATCAAGCATGTGTTTGTCACACCAACCATACTGTGCACTGGCACATTCACAGTTTCTGTCTGCAGTCTTTTAGACAAATATAGTCACCTGCCATGGTAGGTGCAGACATTCAAAAGGAGTTTAAAAGCAACTGAGGAACAGAATTAATTTAATAGGTCACAGGTTTTGAACCTGGCACATTTCAGAAAAAGCTGAGTAACTCTAGAGATATTACTGTGAAGGGAATAGTACATGAATTCTAAAGTATTAAAGTAAGTAACCATTTTCTGATGAAGTGGCACTGTGAAAGGGTTGAATAAGGCCCAGTTCCATTTGTTATACACAAAGAGTTAAAAAGCAAGGATCTCCTCTCCCTTTCTGTCTCTTGTCTGTGTGATTGCACAATCAAATTTTCTTGTGAGACTTAGGAACTGATCATTCTGACAGTCTCACAATTCTCCCCCTCCCGCTAGCTCCCTGCCTTCACTTGGTGTTTCTGTCTTTTCTTCCCCCTTGCTTATCTGTAACTATAACAACATATGTGGATCTTTATGTGAAACTGGGTTCTCTGGTTTGAAAATGTATATAGTTATATTGTTGAAATTATTGCAGAAAGCTATTTGGAACTCAAGTGGTCAATCTTGAGATGCAGTTTGACCTCCACAAGCAGATTTGTCAACCTGCTCATTTGCAGAGTTGTCAACAGGAGATAAATTCTGAGACACAATGTTCTATTTTGTTGCACCTGCAAGGAATGAAACTGACGAAGTTTTGGGACATTGTGTGAAAACAGGAAATTTATCTTAATGAGTTCAGGATGCAGAAGTTAATTGCCAGGCACAGACTTCTTATAAAAAGACCAGCAATGTTTCTGTTGAAGAGCGAGAGAGACTGAGATTTTTAAGGAAGACTATCAGAAGAAGGACTTTTTTTCATGTTTGAACTGCCTTCCAGAAAAGCTATTCTGTTCAATTTCTTTTTTTATTTTATTGTTGATAACAATAAAATGCTACTTACAAATTTTATAACTGCTTCTAGGTTTCCCAAGCTTCTTGACCTGTGCCTCAACGACAGGCACCTGCCATGAAACGTTGGATAAACATTGTGGTAGAAGTAATAACCTGTGGCATAAACTTATACTAGGAGTCTTTTTCTTTGGTACTACTGTAAGGACGCCTCCAACCTTATGGTATAGGCCCTTTATCAAAGGTTTGGGCAGATTTTGTAACAGCCCAGTAAAGTCTTCTTAATTAGTCCTGCTGTCTAGTACTGGAGGAGGCAGCATTTCTGTAAGTGTACCATTCGCA
Organism: Neoceratodus forsteri; assembly: GCA_016271365.2. NCBI lineage: Eukaryota > Metazoa > Chordata > Ceratodontiformes > Ceratodontidae > Neoceratodus > Neoceratodus forsteri. The sequence continues at coordinate 1,461,126,560 of CM057452.1, forward strand.
CCAGTGGAATGTATGTCTGTGGCTTTTTTCCAATCACTAGCTCTGCTGGCTAGTGGCTGCAAAACTTTATTTTGACCCCTGACATCATGTACTACTGAGCTTAGACTAAGATCTTCCCACCATTGTCTTTTCCCTTGCCTGGTGTTGGGCTACTACAATACAAAAACAAAAATATTTAATCTTCATAAAAACTTACTTAAAACAGAAGGCTGCCCAGTACTATGGAGCCCTGTACTAAGAGGGAGAGAAGGGTACTAAGCAAATTATTGATTCTGACCATCAGTAATGATGCTGCCTTTTGGTCTACAATGAAGGACTCTTTTCACTGGCTGCTTTTTATGTTTGTTTGCGTGCATGCACAAGAAACATTATGTGGCACCTTAGGAGAGAAGTGGGTTGTGGAGGTGCGGCACTGTGGCGGCCAATGCCGGTACTGCATTTGTGGGCTTGGCAGTGTTCACCCAATGCAGGCCCAGTGCCCTGATGACACTGGTTCTGCAGAAGTGCCACCAAGTTGAAACAATTTCACCGCTGCAATCATGGGCCGCCTCGTCACTGCAGCATCAGCCATTCTGCTGCAATAAGGGAGCGACTCCTCATTGCAGGGTGGTACCTTGTCTGGTGTAACATTCCTGTCAACATGGCGGTGGCATAGCCACAGCCTCAGAGCCCAATGAAAGCCAAAGGGGGTGCCCAATCCCCCTGTCAGCATGCCCCCAACCCAGTTCATTTGCCGACAGGGAAGCCCACTCCCCATCAACATACTGTCCTCCCCATTAGTTGTTCTCGTCGACGGGTGCCTAACTCTCGGCATCATGCCCACCCCAAACAGTCTTTCTTGCCGATGGGGCACAATCCCTATTGGCTTCAGTCCCTCCCCAAACGTAGGTGACATACTGTGAGCCCTCCCAGTGTGCAAAAACAAACTTGAAAAAAAAATCCTTCCCGATGTCCTTAGTTTAATTTGTGTCCCTGAAACAAAGCGGTCCCTTGTGGTCTTCGCGCCCCTCACAACCTGCACCCACCCTCTGTGCACCCCGCCTCCCCACCCCATACTTACCTTTGGAGCCCGGCGCGACGATCTTCGGTGGACTGGGAACACGTCTGCACTCTTCAAAGCTGACCACAAACTAAAGAAATGTAAGTAAGCTGTATAATGGCACAAATAGGGTTTTTTCAACTTATGTGGATATTGCGGCCATGTTTTCAACTTTTGGCACCAAATTTTCATCATGAGGTTATTAGGACCCCTCCTCATGGATTCAGTCACTGTCATGGTGTTATTCAGTCTCAAAAGGTGATTTTGCAGCCACTGCGTGGAATCACCTTTCAGGACTGATTAACGAAACAGTGCCACTGTTCATGAGGTGGGCTCTCAAATGCCTATGTTGCAAATTTGGTTAAAAAATAACTGTTTTACTAGCTATGCTATGCAGTTTCCACGCACACTCATAACTTTGTGAATTTGTAATATTTTCATTCCAGATTTTCATCATTGGCATTTTTCCACACCTCCTTATGAACAGTGCAGCTGTCATTTGCCAAAATGTGTTTTCGCACTTCCAGTGCAGAATAGCACGGTCGCTGTGGGAAATCAGTGTTTGGGACAGATTAAGAAAATCACAGTGACACTGTTCATGAGCAGAGGTCCTAAAATGCCTATGTTGAAAATCTGGTGAAGAAAGTCCGTAAAATGACTGTTACAAGCATGTTTTGCGCAGTTTCCACACTCCCCCATAACTTCACAAATTTGTAATTTTTCACTCCAGATTTTCAACACTGGCATTTTTTCACACCACCTTACGAACAGTATAGCTGTCATTTTTCACATCCTGGCCGAAATGTTTTTTTTGCACTTCCGGCGCAGAATAGCGCGGCCGCTGTGGGAAATCAGTGTTTGGGACAGATTAAGAATATCACAGTGACTCTGTGCATGAGCAGAGGTCCTACAATGCCTGTGTTGAAAAGTTGGTGACAAATGTCCATAAAATGACAGTATTACAAGTGTGCGTTGTGCAGTTTCCATGCACCCTCGTAACTTCGCAAATTTGTAGTATTTTCACTCCAGATTTTCAACACTGGCATTTTTTCAGACCTCCTTATGAACAGTATACCTGTCATTTTTCACATCCTGGCCAAAATGTGTTTTTGCACTTCCGGCACACAATAGCACGGTCGCTGTGGGAAGTCAGTGTTCTGGACAGATTAAGAAAATGACAGTGACACCATTCATGAGCAGAGGTGCTAAAATGCCTATGTTGGAAATTTAGTGACAAAAGTCTATGAAATGACTGTGTTATGAGTGTACTTTGCATAGTTCCCACGTACCCTCGTAATTTCACGCATTTGTAATATTTTCATTCCAGATTTTCAACATTGCCATTTTTTCACACCTCCTTATGAACAGTACAGCTGTCATTTTTCATATCCTGCCTGAAATATGTGTTTACACATCTGGCGCAGTATAGCGTGGTCACTTTTGGAAATCAATGTTCAGGACAGATTAAGAAAATCATAGTGACAGTGTTCATGAGCAGAGGTCACAAAATGCCTATGCTGAAAATTTGGTAAAAATAATTCCACTAAATGACTGTGTTACGCGCATGCGTTGCGCAGTTTCCACGTATGCTCAGTAGTTCGAGCATTTTTAATATTTTCACTACAGATTTTAGATTTCAACATAGTCATCCCTTCATACCTCCCTATAAATGGTACAGCTGTCATTCTTCACATCCTGCCCAATCTGTGTTTTCGTACATCTGGCACAGAATGGCATGGTCGCTGTGGGAACTCAAAGTTCGGGACACATTAACAAAATCACAGTGTCACTGTTCATGATAAGAGGTCCCAAATGCTTTCATGAGGTGTGGGTCACAAAATGGCCATGTTGAAAATTTGTAGTGCAAATATCAACAAACGCCTGGGGCGTTAGAGTTTCTAACCATAACGTCCCACCCTGTACAGACTGAAAGGCATCAGGGGTGTGCCTTTGGATTGCCGACTGTAATGCTCATGCCATTCCACCCCCCCCCGCACCCTGCAGCCAGTGACAGGCATCGAGGTGTGCCTTGGACTCTTCGGCCCAAGTTCACCCCATTCTCCTATACTGCACCCATTTCAGCGTATGTCCTTATGGAATGGGGTGACGTAAAGCCAAACACCCCAAGGCACACCTCAACACTTGTCGGTGTCTACAGGATAGGGTGAGGTGAAATGGCATGAATGTTATGGGTGACGACCCAAACACTTACCCCAATGCCTGCCCGTCACTGCAGGGTGGAGGTGGGGTTGGCGTGAAGTTCAGTACCATTCCTATTTTGCATCTGTCTAACTCCTGCATTCCCAATGCTAATACCAGCAAGCAAACATTCGGCATTGACAAATGCTTGTTACATTCCCTGCTGCTTTCCCAGAAGCCATTATTAATTACTCACATGCTGTTTTATGCAATTGTGCTTGAGGTATGAGACCAGACTTTAAAACTAATCGAAAAACAGAATTAATTTTTTATTAACCATGCAATACAGTGACTATATGCAAGCAAACCTGGCAGCTAGCATACATCAGAAACATCCTACATCCAGCCATAGGGAATTACAGAATTTGAGTGAGGGGGATGCTATTTAGGGCTTAAGGGTTTTCTCCCGCTGTTTTCTAGAAGTGCTACTTGACCATTATTTAAAGATTTTTACTAGAGAAGCAGACTGAGCTGAGAATAGTTCATTTCTAGATGTATTCTGTGGGAAGGGGAACATGGGAAGATAGTGAAAATAAAAGCAAATTAAGGTATGCAAAAACAGACAGTACTTACGGTGGGAAAACAATTATAAACATCAGAAAAGATGTAAAAATGAGATACAGTGCAAGCAACCATGTGCAAAAAAGTACAGATCAAGGTTCAAATGGGCAGTGTTGTGCACTAAGCAGTGTAAACAAAAATACTTGAATCCAGAAATGCAGCAAAAAGCAAAACGAAAATAAACAAGGTCACTATGGGCAAGGACATACAGTAGGGAACCAACAGTTAGAGCTAGAGGGAGAAGGGTAGTAATAAAAAGTGATCGGAGATCAAATTGGGGAGAAGAAATGAAGGGGTTAAGTGCAACAGCAGGCACGGGAGGTGTCATGGGAAGGGTGGGGAGGGGTGAAACATACTGCCCGATGTGTTAGTGACTGTAAAATCCAGGAGAGCATCAACAGAGGTTGGGACAAATACAAAGGGTTAATGGGGTGGAATCTGTACAGTAAAAGCATCCCCAGAACAAGCAGGCTAGACAGACCCCTGACAAAGGCCCAATTAGGGTTGAAGTACTGGGGCTGAGGATTCTAATCAGTGTTCCTCTACCTTGCCACAATAAATTTTAGTTACATTTATTTTTGGCCTCGTTTATTCAACCGTCCATGAGTGCATAGCTTATCATTTTTCTAGACAGACCTCAAGGCCTTCTCCTGTTGGCTTGTTTCTATGTTTCTGTTACATAATGAACCAATTTATATTATTGCATTTTTTGTTTTAGGAGAGAAAACAGGTTATGGAGGCAAAAAGAACATGATAAACAAATTCTTGAGTTGTTTGTGCATTTTTTTTTAGAGGGAAACAAGAGTAAGAAGCACAAAGTGGTACTGTTGGTTCTGATCAGCTCTCCTGCTAAATTAGTTCCCACTAATTGAGTATGGGAATGCTGTATGGGGTGGGATTTCATTAAAATATTAAGAAAAAATGCACAATTCCATCTTCAGATTTGCTCTTAGGGCAAAGAAACTAGAAATCACTGTGTACTGTACGATAAATGAAGTGGTTACACTTCAAATAAAGATGTTCTCTGCCTAGGAATAATGACTTACAAAATGATCAGGAAGGGGTAAGAGGGACCCCTGGTTGATATTATTAAAATACAAAGTAATGTAAAAAATTTAAGATCATCTGATGCACTGTTGTTGGTGTTACCCCAGTTCAGGAACACAGTGGGTCAAAATTGCTTTGCTTTCAGTATATCTAAAACTTGAAGAACATACCTAGTGAAGTAAAACAGATCAGAACACCATCACCAAGTAAGGTACTTTACAAGCAGTGTGTGTTTAATGCCGCCAATTGCCACTGGTCACAAACATGACTGTTGCTTTATTAAGACGTTGGTTCCTAACTGTTCACCTCTGCACTATTACATTTTGTTCTAATTTTACAACATTATTATATATATTACCAGCATGACAGGTATGCCACTGTAATTACAGATAGTCAAAGGTGCCATGTACTGTACAACAAAATGTCTTGGTTTTTCATGTCCGGGTCCTGCCTGTACAGGGGTCATGTGACCCAGTGCACTCACTTGGCCACCAAATGTTAAACCAACCAACCAATCGAGAAATAAATAAGGACTGATAGATGATTTAATTAATTTCCCCATACTCACATTACAACTCTAAATATTCCTGTATGAGCCGGCTCGTCAGTACAACAGTACGACTACTGCTCATAACACCTGTGTCCCATGTTCAACAGCGAGCACGGGCCCTTGGGGTCTGGCCGGGAAGGAAGACTGAGCATCCCAGAGGATGTTCACTTCTTCCAGAGAGGACAGAGGCTGCTGCTAAGACACTGCTACCTGAGTGACAACGGGTGGTAAAGCAGCGCCACCACAAGTGGGAGGGAGAGACGTCAGCCAGGGTCCATGAGAAGTATGCTTTACCTGCCTCAGCATAGCCCTCCTAGTGCACTGAGGTCACAGGGGTTGGGACTGCAGCAATAACAGAGAAAAAGACAACCTGCCTCGAAGCAGGATGAGCCTGGGTGTGCTTGGGCCCCGACCCTGACCACTTTCCGCTGGAGCAGAATCCCTAGGAGAGAAGGTGGCATCATAAATAAAAACTGATACCATTATAGCTGATCCTCCTCTTCCCGCTTACACTGTAAAAACTGACAAATGACTGACTGACATTAGAACAATTTCTCTTTGTCTCCTGTCCTCTCATTGCATCTCCTACCACAGATTTGCACATTTCTGTGTGGCTTATGTTGCTTTATATTTTATAAGAGAGATAGGTACCAGAGGTATAAAGTCAAGTTATTTTGAGAAAGGTGGTTGACAGATATTATAAACAACCCCCCCCCCACCACCACCACCACCACCACAAGCTTACCTATGCCTGCAAGGCTTATCTTTACTGTTAGGTGGCTAACAGATATAAACAATCCACCACAAGCTTATATATGTCTGCAAGGCTTATCTTTATTGTTGTTTTATTACAGAAGGCAGAGTTTATCAATAGAAACATATAATTTGTTGGCAGATAAGGCCCACCCAGTCTGCCTATTTGTCCCTCCATATAGTTACCGTGAGAAAATACCTGATGTCTGGCTACCCCCACCCCCAATTTCTTACAAGATTCTTTTGTGCCTATCCCAGCATGCTTGCAACCCACCAGTGCTTTTGCCCCCCAGATCTCCACTGGAAGACTGTTTCAGGAGTCTACCCACCACTCTTTCAGTGAAGAAATACTTCCTCACATCCCTCCTAAATTCCCCCCTTCCAGCTTCATTGCATGGACACCTGTTCTTGTGCACCTTCTCTTCTAAACATTTCTCCCATCCTGTACCTTATTTTCCCCTGTGAGGTACTTAATAGGTCTCTGTCATGTCCCCTTCCCCCTTTCTTCCAGGTATACATACTGAGATGACAATTTACTTGACAAAGCAAAATCAACAGTGTTTGTTAAGTATGGACGGACATAACGTTGTTTTTGACTTGTGATATAATGTTTTATGGTGGATCTGTGATAGATAGTTGATATAGCTTATGAGACTGGGGTTCTAGCAATAGCTATGATGACTGGAATGGCGCAAATGGTAAAATCTGGAACTGCCCAGACACTAGCAGCAGTGCACAGTTGCATATTTTTCATTATTCTGACCAGTCTGAATTTTTTACTATTTGTGCAACTTTGACCACTCTGGCATTCCAGTATAACCACAGCCCTTTTGAATTCTGCAATTAGTTGCTGCAGGATATGTATGAATGCCAGAACGGGCAGAACTGCCAAATGGGTAGAATCCAGAACTACTCTAATGTGTAACTTTCTGTGGTTCTGACTTTCACCCATACCCGTGAGGACAACAATGGACCCTGTATAATAGCGAAGGCTCTGTTATGCACTATATTTTGCTGGAGTTTGTGAGATAACACCCGTTTTGAATTTAATATAGATTTAAGTTATATTTGCTGTGAAGAGTTGTTTATCTGCTGAACTACTACCTACTGTAGGAAACAAGTCATGTGTTTGTGTTCACTTTGATTGACAGATTGTGGAAAGACTTTCTATTGGTTAAAGTGTGTGTGGTTCCCTGTACTGGTCAGCACTGTTTCATCAGTGTTTGTAAACTGGAAGTGTTTCTTCGGTTACTACAGTATCTGAGTCAGTGATGAAACATAGACTTTGACGGCAGATAAGGACCGCTTGGCCCACCTAGTCTGCCCATTTCCCTACCTACAGGATAGGCCGCAGATCCTAGTCAACCAACAGCCTATTTCTTCCTACTCCCCACAAGAATTGCCTTGTGTCTGTCCCATGCATTCTTGAATTCTCCCACAGTTTTGGACCCCACAACCTCCTCAGGAAGGCTGTTCCATGCATCCACTACCCTGTCTGTGAAAAACACTTCCTCACACTGCCCGGAACCGCCCGCTTCATCTTTAAATTGTGTCCCCTTGTTCTTGCACGCCTCTTTTTCTCTGAAAGATGCTACCTCTTGGACTTTGTTGATTCCACTGAGGTACTTAGAAGTTTCTATCATGTCCCTCCCTCTCCCTTCTTTCCTCAAGGGTATACATATTAAGCTCCTTTAGTCTCTCCTCGTACGGCTTCTCTTGCAGACCCTGCACCATTTTAGTTGCCCTCCTCTGGACTGCCTCTATCCTGTCTATGTCCTTGCAGAGATGGGGTCTCCAGAACTGGACACAGTACTCCAGATGGGGTCTCACCAACTGTCTGTGGGATAACAACTTCCTGTTTTCTGCTGGTGATGCCTCTCCCTGTGCATCCCAGTATACTCCCAGCACTCCCTACTGCCTTCTCACATTGCTTGCTAACCTTAAAGTCATCTGATATGATTACCCCAGGTCCCTTTCCTTTTTTGTTGTTACTACCTCCCCATTGTGTAATCTTCCCCTGGGTTCGTTTCCCAGGTGCATTATTTTGCACTTCTTTGCATTGAATCCTAGCTGCCATACTTCTGACCATTCCTCCAACCTTGCCAAGTCCCTTCTCATCCTTTCCACGCCTCCTTGTGTATCAACCCTGTTGCAGATCTTTGTGTCATCTGCAAAGAGGCATACTTTTCCTTCCAGTCCCTCTGCAATGTCACTTATAAAGACATTAAAAGGACTGGACCAGTACTGAACTCATGCGGTACCCACTAGTAACCCCTCTTTCTTCAGCGTGACTCCATTTACAATTACCTTCTGTGTCCTGTTGTCCAGCCAATGTTTTACTCAGGCTACCACCCTGGGACCCACTCCCAGGCTGGTTAATTTGACTATTAATCTTTTGTGTGGGACTGTGTCAAATGCCTTGCTAAAGTCTAGGTAGGCCATGTCCACAGCCCCTCCCTGGTCTACTACTTTGGTCACCCAGTCAAAGAAATCTATTAGATTCGTCTGACATGACCTTCCCACTGTGAACCCATGCTGCCTTGGGTCCTGTGCCCCACTGACCTCTAGGTACTCAACAATTTTTTCCTTCAGAAGTGATTCCATCACTTTCCCTACCACAGAGGTCAAACTGACAGGTCTGTAGTTTCCTGCCTCTGTCTTGGTCCCACTTTTGTGAAGGGGGAATCACATCCGCTTTATCATCAGAGTGGGTAACTTATAATACCATTCAGAGCAGTGAGATTAATATGTTTGTCTATTCAAATGTGTATGGTGTAGTGATAATAAGTGAATGTGTGAATTTAAAAAGTATACCAGGCATTGCACACTCTGGTTAGTGTTTCCATGTACTGAATTCATGCGCTGTTCCCTTGTACTCAATATATGATGTCATACTGTTGCTATTTCATGTGGGGCTTCTTGCTTAATTTCCTCAGTTGGACTGTATGTACAGTATTTTGCAGTTTGCACTTTGTATTCCTGCACAACAAAATGTTTGTAACACCTCTGTGTCTATATTCCCATTCCCTCCACCCACGGGTCGCACCTGGAAACGAGCCTTGGCTCAGTGTGCCTTTCCTGGTTACCAAATTTTTAAATAAAATAAATAAAAATTGCAGCAGAAGGGACATTTAGCTGTTTAGGTGTTTTCTGTTTGTAATAGTCTGGGCCAATTTAAAAGAATGATGTATCTGCTGTCGTGTATCCTTTTAGGCACCAAACGATGTTTGGAGCCTACGATTACCACTTGACATTTTGCATCCCACAGTGACTGTATAATTAGCAAGATCCATTCACTCTGATTAGCTGTTTTTGTTGATTCGTCACATAGACTGTGCATGGGTGGAGTGATATGCTTATCCTTGAAGCACTGAAATTTACTTGCAGCCTGCAGAACAGGAAACCAAGAAACAAACAGTATACTGAGCAGCAGTATGATGTTTCAGTGTTGAGCGCGGAAGCAGTGAGTGTATTTATTAACTGTGAGGCATGCTCAGGTCATATCTTGCATTCATAGGAAAAATGATTCCCGATATTCTAGTGGACTCTTCTCTCAGTCCTCCTAGTATGCAATACCCACCCCTCTAACCACTGGCAACAGAAACTAGCACAGATCCACCTCTCACCTCCAAGGCTGGCACTCTCTGCCATACACAAGTATTGTATCGTTGCAGCATTCTGTGTAGTAATAAAGTACTTGTGTGACAAGGCTTAAAAAACAAAGTCCTTCAATTAACATTTTCTTTAAAATTCATAACTTTTCTCTAAATCTGGGTAATGGCCTAGTTACTCCACCCCACCCACCCACAGCCACATTTCAGGGTGCAAGTGACAACCACTATTTTTGCGTAGAATCTAGAACTCATCAGTTACGTGGTTGGGGGTCCACTAGACTGCCATGAAAAGTGAAAATATATAATATCATAACAACAGGAATCAAGTGAGGTGGGGGGCCCAGTTTTTACTACAGCGTGTATTTTCAGTTGCTTAAGTGTCTCATCCCGTACGTGTTTATGTAGTATTGGTACTTTGATTGTTTATTGTATTTCCTTCCATCTTGAACCCGCCCCCCACACACACACACCAGTCACACCTGGAAAACAGCTTCAGCTTGGTGTGCCTTTCCAAGTCTTAACATTTAAATAGCAGTTACCCACGAAACATTCACTGTTCACTTGGCTTTCCACAGCAGCAAGGGAGCCTAAATCCCTCAGAACTGGAATGCCCCCATATCTCCTGCCAGAATGTCCTTGAAGGAATTATTACAGGAGGCATTCCAGCAGGGGTAGTAACTGTGAGGGAAATTCTAGCAGGGACAGTAAGTAGGGGAATGCTATCCTTCATCTGGTCATGGGGCATTCTGGCAGGGGATTGGGGGAACATTCCGGTTCTGGGTTTGTTCCATTTCTCACCCACACAGTAAAAAAAAATCTGGTTCCTGGCACATGCCATGTTTATAAAAAAAAAACACCCCTTAGTCCCCAAATACCTTTAATAGGGGCCTTGATGCTTGAGTAGCAGTACGTAAAACTGGATGGCATAACAACAATGAGCCGGTACCCTACCGGGTCACTATCTTGCAGAGAAAACTGTGCATGGAATACCACGCGGAATACTTTGCGCAGTGCACTAGCATGATAGGGTACACAACCTCGCAAGACAGATATGGTGTATGCGCGGTTTTGTACCCTATCGCGCATAGGTGGGGAGGAGGAGGAGGAGTTATGTGGAGGTGAAGACCTCTGTTTGGGAGGTGGTCCACTGAGCTGCTGCCATGGCTCAGTGGGATGAGCCGTGGCAGTACAGGAGGTTGCTGTGCATCTGTGGACCGGGGCTCGAATGCCAGTCCCAGATTTTTTGGAAACCGCATTGTGCGGTTTCTTTATTTTTCTCCCCTGTGGTGTTTCTCCCTGTCCCTGAGTTGAACCCTCCCCCGGAGTTGATTATTTTAATGGGGGAGGGGTTCAGGGGGCACAGCCCCCTGTAACTGGGGGTGCAGGGGGCAGAGCCCCCCTCAGATAACAAAAAACAGCACATGTTTATGTAGTCAAAATTCATTTCGACAGTAACATAGAAACATAGACTTTGACGGCAGATAAGGACCACTTGGCCCACCCAGTCTGCCCATTTCCCTCCCTACTGGATAAGCTGCAGATTCTAGTTAACCAACAGCCTACTTCCTGCCACCCCCCACTACAATTGCCTTGTGTCTGTCCCATGCATGTTTGAATTCCTCCACTGTTTTAGCCCCAACAACCTCCACAGGAAGGCAGTTCCACGCATCCACCACTCTCTCCGTGAAAAAAGATTTCCTCACATTACCCCTGAGCCGTCCCCCCTCTATCTTTAAATTGTGTCCCCTTGTTCTTACACATCTCTTTTTCTGAAAGATGCTACCCTCCTGGACTTTGTTGATTCCCTGAGGTACTTGAACGTTTCTATCATGTCCCCCCGTCCTTCCTTTCATCAAGGGTATACATATTAAGCTCTCTCAGTCTCTCTTCATATGATTTCTGATGCAGACCCTGCACCATTTTAGTTGCCCTCCTCTGGACTGCTTCCATCCTATCTATGTCCTTGCATAGATGAGGTCTCCAAAACTGCACACAGTACTCCAGATGGGGTCTCACCAACTGTCTGTACAGAGGGATAACCACTTCCCTTTTTCTACTTGTGATGCCCCTTCCTATGCATCCCAGTATCCCGGCTCTCCTCACTGACTTCTCACATTGCTTACCCACCTTTAGATCATCCGATATGACTACCCGCAAGTCCCGTTCCATTTTTGTTGTTGTTAGTACCTCCCCTGCTATTGTGTACTCTTCTCCTGGGTTTTTGTTTCCCAGGTGCATTATTTTGCACTTCTTTGCATTTAATCCAAGTTGCCATATGTCTGACCATTCCTCCAACCTTGCCAAGTCCCTTCTCATCCTTTCTACCCACCCCTTGTGTATCAACTCTGTTACAGATCTTTATATCATCTGCAAAGAGGCATACCTTTTCCTCCAGACCCTCTGCAATGTCACCTATAAAGATGTTAAAGAGGACTGGACCCAGTACTGAGCCCTGAGGTACTCCACTAGTGACCCCCCTTTCTTCAGAATGTGTGCCACTCACTATTACCTTCTGTGTCCTGTTGTGCAGCCAGTTTGCAACCCAGGCTACCACCCTCGGACCCACTCCTAAGCTGGCTAACTTGATTATTAATCTTGTGTGGGACTGTGTCAAATGCCTTGCTAAAGTCTAGGTAGGCCATATCCACAGCCCCTCCCTGGTCTATTACTTTGGTCACCCAGTCAAAGAAATCTATTAGATTCGTCTGACATGACCTTCCTGCTGTAAATCCATGATGCTTTGGGTCCTGTGCCCCGCTGGCCTCTAGGTACTCAACAATTCTTTCTTTCAGAAGTGATTCCATCATTTTCCCTACCACTGAGGTCAAACTTACAGGTCTGTAGTTTCCTGCTTCTGCCTTGCTCCCACTTTTGTGAAGGGAATCACATCTGCCCTCCTCCAGTCCTCAGGTACCACCCCATCCTCCCATGATTTGTTAAAAAGTGTGGTCAGTGGTGTCACTAGGTCCTCCCTTAGTTCTTTTAGGATTCTGGGGTGAATCCCATCAGACCCCATTGCTTTGTCCACCTTGAGTTTTAGAGTTCTTTCAGGACTCTTTCTTCTGTAAATGGACTGGTGTCAACCCCCTACCCAGAGTGCTTCTATTGTCTGGTTTAGGTAACTCCTCCTCATCTTCTTTTGTGAATACTAAGCAAAAGTATTCATTCAGTATCTCTGCCTTTTCACTGTCTCCCTCTGCCCACCTCCCCTCCCTTATTAATCTTCATTATTCCTCCCTTAACCTTTCTATGCTCCCTAATGTACCTATAAAAAGTTTTATCCCCCTTCTTAACTGACTTGGCTATTTTCCCTCAGTTTGGGCTTTTGCTATTCTGACTGCCTTCCCCACTTTTTTCTGCTTTAATTGATACAGTTCCCTGTCGTGCTCCTTCTGTGATGCCTTATACTTTTTGAATGCAGCCTTTTTCTCCTTTACCTTCCCTGCCACCTCTTTTGAGAACCACAGTGGTTTTTCACTCCGCTTTGTTTTCTTTATCTGTTTCATACAAAGGCTTGTTGCCTCTATGATGGCAGTTTTGATTTTTCTCCATTGTTCTTCCACCCTCCTTTTGCCCATTTGCTAGTGTATTCCTCAGGTATTCACCCATTTGCCAAAGTCAGCCCTTCTAAAGTCCAGTATGCTTGTTTTTGTATGGCTTGTCTCCATGGTTGTGCTTATTGTGAGCACACCTGCAGTGGTCGCTTGTTCCCAGATGTTACCGACTTCTAAATTTGTGATCCTCTCTCCATTTGAGAGTACCAGGTCTAGTATTGCTTCCTCCCGAGTGGGTTCCAACACTAGCTGTCTAAGGCCTGCCCCCTGCAGGGCATCGAGAATGACCTTGCTCTTGGATGTGGCTGCAGTACATGTCATCCAGTTAACATCTGGCATATTCAGGTCCCCCATCAACAGTATCTCCCCTTTTTCAGCCATTTTGAGAATGTCCTCTATCATTTTCTTGTCCATTTCTTCCCCTTGAGATGGGGGTCTGTATACAACCCCTGTGTGGATTGTGATGCCATTCCCTGTCTACAAGGTGACCCAGAGTGCCTCTTGTCCTTCCCCTTTACTCTTTACTTCTGTAGCTTTGATCCCTTCCCTTATGTATAGAGCTACTCCACCTCCTCTTTTCCCCTCCCTGTCGCTTCTGTAGACTGTGTACCCCGGTATGTTGACATCCCAGTCATGGTTCCCCATGTACCATGTTTCTGTAACTGCCACAATATCCAAGTGTTCATCTTCCATCAAGGCTACTAGCTCAGGAAGCTTGTTTCCCAGACTACGGGCATTGGTACTCATTGCTCTCCATTTAATGTTGGCTTTATCCTTTTCCCCCCATGCCTGCTCTTTTTGCCCTTGTCTATTTTTCCATTTACCCCTGTCCTGCCCTCTGTTGAGCACTGTACCTCAGTGTTTACCTTACTATCCGTCATGTTTTGTGGGGGAAGGCTTGAAATTTCCTGCCTCTTATTAGCACCTCCCCCCATGGCTAGTTTAATGGCTGTGTGTCAGCAATGTATCTGCTGAATTTACAGCGTGATACATTGCTGCGCGGTAATGTGATGCGAGATTATGACCCTGTGCCAACTGGTACTAGGCTGCAGATCAAAGGAAACGTTTGGCAGTTTTTTGTAAACCAATGGTTGTGACTGCTCACCTCATACGCTGCTGTAACATGCTTCTTAAAGAGCACCAGTTTGGGTTCTTTCTTCAAGCCCCCCCCCCCAGCAGCTTACCTCTAAAGGACTTCAAACGTCCACTTCTCTGAATTTGAAAAGGCCTCTGTTTCTAAGGGGAAAGGGATAATAATTTCTTGGTTGGCAGAGTTGGCGGCCGATCCCTTCCCCTTACTGGGCACCGATTTTACAGGTGCTGCCCCCATGCTCTCATGTCTTGTGACGTATTAGTTTGGAGAGCGCAGGGGCATGCTGTACTAACTGTAATGGGAGCTGTTTTTTAAATCATACTTTGTATATTTTAGAGGGCCACAGGAGTCAAATCAAAGCCACTGCTGAACTAACAATGACCTTGAGACATCAAGGAAATACCTGGAGGCAAACCCTGGGTGCTCCAGAGGTCAGAGACAGGAGCTACGACCTCCTTGCGGAGGAACTGGGCGATGTCATACCAAAGGGCCGACAGGATGTCTGCGGACATGATGCCCTCCTGTGGGGCATGGGTTCGGCAAGGCAGGTATGCCTGGAATTCCAGAGGCAGACCCTGACCGACCACCTTGAGAGCCAACCTGTCCATGGTGACACCGGACCAGGCGGAAGGAGGAGCCAGGAGAGATATGACAGGCAGGAGGGAAGCACCAACCCCTCAGCCTGTCACTGGGCAGACTTGGAGTTGGTGGAGGGCCCAAATGAGGAACCACCGGGGCCCCAGCCACCAGGCTTATGGATGACTGTAGCCACAGATTTTGGTCAAGGTTGCCAGTCCTGAGCCTGCTGTCCAGCCCGAGTTTGGTCTAGTTTGGCCACAGAGGCAGAGAGGTGCTGAAAGAGCTTCTTCTTCTGCTACTTAGAGCCCTTGGTGTCTCTCTGGGTGGATGTCACAGAGTCCAAGGTGGCACTGGATTTCTCAATGCGGGTGAGGTGCCCCTCGACCCCGAATAAGTCAGTACCCAGGAAGGGAACATCTGCAAGCTTGTGCTAGGTATCTGCCGTAAAGGTCTCGATCCTCAGCCACGCTATGTGGTGCATAGCCACTGCGGCCACCACGGACCCAGCACTAGAGTCGCCAATGTCCATGGCAGTTTGGAGCTGTTACTTGGCTACTGCTTGGCCTTAATCCTGGACCTGTTTGACCATGGTCTGCAGGTCCGCTGGGAGATGAGGAAGCACCTCATCAAGCGTGTCCGGGAGGGCATGCAAGAAGTGGGCCATCAAAAGAGCCAAATTCGCTTGCTGAAGCCCAAGAGAGGAGGCAGCATCCACCTTTTTGGCCATATGGTCCAATTTCTTGGACTCCTTATCGGGTGGCTTGTCAACATCCCCCACATTGCTGGCATGCCTGAACACAGAGTCAGCCATTAGACTCTCAGCTGAGGGGTGCTCTGTGAATCCAGAAATGGAACTAGTAGGGACTTCATACTTGTGGGCCACCTGGGCCAACGGTGCAGGGCAAGAGGCTGGGTGCTGCCACAGATCCAAAGCAGAGCCAAGAATGGCATCTGCCACTGGGAAGGCTTCCCCAGGGGAATCACCCTGATCAAGAATCTCGGAGAGTGGGTACTGAGCCCGCTTCTGAATGGGCTCCAACAGGAGGCCTGTAGATTCTGAGATGAGATGGAGAAGACCCATAAAGGAAGTAGGGCCATGCTCCATCAACAGATCCTCAGCTGACTCCAAATCCACCAGACAGGAGTGCAAGGAGAAATCCTCCAAATCTAAGGATTCATGGAAGAAAGGTCGACAACCAGAGTCCCCGCTGACCCTCCGAGGACGGTTGGGGTAATGGTGACCAACTGCCGATGGGGAACACCCAAGGCCAGGTGGGCCTCCTTAGTTGGAGCACTGGACTTCGGATGTTTCAGTGATGGCTCCACCAGAATTGGCAGAGAGGCCCAGGAAAGCCGAGCTGGGACCTGACGGGTCGGCTCCTGCTGAGGCGGAGAAGGCTATGGCCATGGCAAAAGCCAAGTAATGGCCAGGGTTGAAGCCGGTACAGGCTTTACCTCAGTGAAAATTAGCTGTTGCCACATCAAGTCCTCCTAGCACTGACACAGCTTACGCCGGAGCCTCTCCTCACCTAAGAAGGAGGAGGAATAGCGGCGTCGCCACTTGCCAAAGTGTCTAGATCGCAAGTGTCGATGTCGACGCGGGCTGCTCGATGTGGGAGTCCAAGAGTGGGTCCACGACCTCAACCATTGGGGCCACCAGCGGCGGGTCTCAGAGGGGGCAGGCGAGAGCCAGGTTCCCTCAGGGTCTGCAAGCTCTTGGGTGAGAGGCAGTGGATCAGTGGACTGGTCCGTCCCTCCTTTAGTGAGAGGTAGGACCTGGGTCCTAGACAGGGAGGTGTCAACCAGCTCAAGAAATATCTCAGCTGGAAGATCAACTTGCATCTCGACAAATTGGCCCAACAGGGAGGTCATGGGGCTGGTGGCCTGGGCCAAAGAACCGATCGAAGTCGGTACTTCCGGAGATGTGCAGGAATCGGAGGCTCGAAAGCGTTCTCGATCTCACAATCAATGGCAAGACCATTTCTTGGTCTCTTTTTTAGATTTGGACATTGACTTAGTGCCTAAGGGACTTCCCATGGGTGGGAAGGGCCTGGCAATATTCTTTGAATGCCTTTGTGAAGGAGGCACTCAAGGAGAGCAGCAAAAAGTCCGAAGCCAAGAAAGTTTGAGCTGCGGCCTGGCCCACGGATTCCTCAAATGTCGCAAGCTGTTTGGTGGACCCCGCAGCCATGGAGAAGGATGTCCTTAGATTTGACCGGTGGATCCCGATCATCTGGATGACCCAGAAGCAGGCGGGCATGGCGATCCTCTAACATAGATGAATGAAAAGTATGGCACAGGCTGCATGCCTGGAAATTGTGCTTGTGGCCCAGGCAGTAGACACGCATGATATGCGGATCCGCCCAAGACATTTTCTGCCTGCAGGCACTTTTCGGAATACCGGCACCGACTTTGCATTGTCCATACCAGAGACCAAAAGGAGTAGCATGAAGACAACATTTTTTTGAAAACTCAATGTTTTTATAAGCACAGGACCTTCTCAGCCGAGAGCAGTAAGGAGGGAACCTTCTTCCAGCGGAAAGAAGATCTGGTGTCATGGGGTGGTGTCGAGGGAGTTACCACCCGAGTTGGTGGGAGGAGCCAGTTTGAAGACATTCTGGCAAGCTTTAAAGAGGGAAGAAACACTGCCTGAAGTGTGGATAGGACACCATATCCACGTCCCTAGAATACATTTTTCAATATACTCTACAGTTATGCAACTGTACACCAAACACAGTGCATCAGGAATCATAATAGAGCTATATAAGTGCTTGGAGAATAATACAGGTCAGGTAAAGCAGGGGAGGTAGGGTGGGCACTGGAAGGGTCAGAGGCCTTTTTCTGCCATCAATGTCTATGTATCTATGTACAGGTTTTCTCACATACTTACACTGGTCATATGAGAAACTCTGAATATAATTAAACATGTACTGTAATTAGACATTAATTGTATTGTTTCAGGCAGCTGCACTGCCGATTATATTTCTGCAGATTCTACATGATAGAAATAGTCTGTGTGGTAAAATACCTTTAAAAGGCTAGGTGTACTGGCCCAGTGGTGTGGAGGGCTGAGACACTGGACACCTGATCTCCTGTCACACCAGCGGCCAGAGTTCGAGAATGGATGCCGGTCACTCGGGGGGCTGGCTGAAGGAGGGAGGATTGAGCGTCCCACGGGCAGCTCTTCTCCCTTGCGGTAAGGGGGGTGTACATGCATTCTGCTAGGTGGCTGCCACCCGAAGGATCTGGATGGTAGCACAACAACATGCCAGGGAAGGAGACCCACCCACTCAATGCCGGGGCATATCTCTGTGGACGCGGAGCTCATACAACACATCCCTCCGCACGCCATGGGCCTAGGGAGAAAAAATGGTGGAAAACCCATGACTGTGGTATGACAAAGGCCCTGTCCCCTGCAGGCCCCACACCAGCAACTGGGCTCTCCAGGTCCGGTGGCAGAGGACGACTGGAAAAATGGTAAGTGTCAGGGAGCCTGGGTGATGGGGCTGGGGAACCAGCCCAGAAGGTGGCAGATTGGTAGATAAGGAGCCAAAAGTACTAATTAAAAAATCAATAAAAGGGCCAGGTTGTTTAGTGCCCTTTAACCAGGGATGGAACTAGCTGGAGTCATGTCACAGAATGCGATCAAAATATACACCTATCATGATACAACTTCCCATCTGAGTCATGGAACTTGTAAGTGCAGCTGTTCCTTTTTTAATGCAAATTCTGGAACTGTTTTTTTGCTAACTGTAACACAGGTCCCAGACTTGGCAATAAGAACATCAGCAAATTGCACTGCAGTCAGCCCCACTGTAACCATAAACTGGCAACTGTGTCCAACTGCACATTTCAAGTTCTGTGACAAACAGGCAGTCACACCCATCAGAAATGGAGCTAAGATCCCAATCTGTAAGGCCCTGTGAGCTGAGCCATACTGGAATGCAAATCTTCAGCGGGGAGTGGCGGCTGTGTTACCCACCAAGCCACACAGACCTTGGATATATATAATCTTCTTAAACAAAAAAAAGGCATGTTTATCCTTCATAGGGAACCAGGAGCTTAGCAAAAGAAGATGCCCCAAGACCAATGAAGATAATTAACTGTCTTTACCAAAGGAATACTTGTCTCTCTCATCCAGCTCTGCAGAATCGCTGTGCCCATGGGTCCTCAGTTCAGCAGCAGATGGCTGCAGCCACTATAATCATCTTGTAATAATGAGATGCCTGGCCTGGAGTATGATTTCCAATGAGCAACGCTGCTTCACTGCACTGCAGCCTAATGTCGGAGGTTTAAAAGACCCCCGAGTTCTCAGAAGCCGAGAACAAAACAATATTGAAATGCAGTGTCATACCATTTCTATATTTAGCATTCCCTTTTTTCTTTAGAATGACAGATATTGACATGAAACCAGGATCGCTGTCCCCCAAGCCTTAATCTGCTCTGGCTGCTTGTCTATGCCGGACATCACGCTTCTCTGCTGGTGACATCGGGTGTAGGCAGGAAACCAGAGCAGATGGAAGTCTAAAGGACAGTGATTCCGTTTTCATGTTAGTTATCACAGTTACAAAACAATGAGAAAACTGAATGCAGAAAATCTACTAAATCTATACTAAATTGTGTTTATACTAAATTATGTTTATACTAAGTAGAGTTTATACTAAGTTGTTTATACCAAGTTGTGTTTATACTAAATTGTGTTTATACTAAGTTGTGTTTATACTAAATTGTGTTTATACTAAGTTGTGTTTATACTAAATTGTGTTTATACTAAACTGTTTACAAATTATGTTTTTCAAAATTTCCTTAATGACACTGGAGGCTCCTTTTTTTTCCCAGTTCTGTTTCTCTTCCTCCAGTCTGCATGATTGGGAGTGGAACCTTTTTCAGCTATCGCCAGCGCCCAAGCCCATCCTCCTGATGCCCCCTAGCTAGATTACTGGTGTATCAGTCCAGCTATGCACACCACAGGGGTCATTTCCCTTCAGCTTGCTGCTGAACTGGGTTTGCCTGCAGCTCCTCAGCAATGCCCCACACAATATGGTTGGCCAGTGTAGGAGAGGTTAAGACCAGCCGATCCAGGACAAGACATCAGGGACTGGCCATGGACATGGAAGGCATGGTACAATGTCATCCTCCCAGTCGGTGACTAGTTCTTTTTCTTCCTTGGGACTCTAGCAGGAGCAGCTGTGCAGTGCCATCTGCATGTCACTATGTGTGCTTCTGCACATAGCATAGTGGTGGCTGCTGCTGCTCTTCCACGGAAGTGACTTGCTGTGTGTATCGTGGCTGCCGTGCTGGGCGCGCCGTAAGATGCTCCGAGATGCAGTGAATTTTTAACTCGTTTTTGCGATTGTAGAATTTGCAATCAGAGTTTGCTCTATACTTTTTTTGTTTTATTATTTTACTTTGTGTCTGTGATCTTCTCCTGTGAGTCGTTATGTTTGCCTCCGCTACTACTTCAATTGTTAGCAGGAATTCCCTGGCATCTTGTGAAAGAGGGATTTTGTTTGCTCCTCTTATGTTTCATGTTTGTAGCTGGGAGAGTATCTGGAGAGAAGATGTGGGTATGGAGGTGAAGCGAATCGAATCGACTGAACAAGAGACTGATTGGATTCCTTGGGGAGACAGTTTTAGTCATATGGACCTGGAGAGAGAGCTTTCAGCTGTGTGGATCTGTGTTGAGGTGTGAAATCTAAGGAGACTATATCTCGAGTGTTAGCTACTTTTTCAAACAGTCGAGAAGTCCTTCGTTTTCCTGAATCGATCTCTGCCTGGATATGTGTCTGCGTCTAGTGGCTTTAAAGGATTAATTTGGATCCGTGCACGTTTGAACTGTGGTTTCTACATTTTGGTCGATCTGACTGCCGGAATCTGCCCGCTTTGGTGGATCGTGCCTGGACTGGTCGGGGAACTGGCCGGTGGGTGCACGGTCTACCAAGACCCCTTGTTGGGCCTGCCGGTGGGCTGACTCAATCAGGGAGCTGTTTTGCGGAGCAGATATCTTTGGTGGTCAGCCTTCACAGGTAGGGTTCTAAGGACTGGATTATCGATTCGGGTTGGATTCCTGTTCTTCAAGGAGGCCTCCACTTGTGATCCATTTCAGCTGAGTAAAACGGTCAGATTTGAATTTCTTTTTGTTTACTTGAGCAGTGACAGTGCTTCATTCATCTGTACTTCCTGGCAGTGAGAAAGCCTGGGGGTTTTAACACTTTATTGGATCTTAATTTGACTTTTTTATGATCAGTGAGAGGGAGATTACTGGAGTTTTACTTGGGCAGTGAGAGTGTCTTATCTATCCGTACTCCCAGGCTGTGAGAGGGCTTGGGGGTCAGAATTTCATCAGACCTAATCACTGTTTTCCATATACCCAGTGAGAGGGGTTATTGGGAGTTTTATTTTTATTTTATCTTATACATTTTTCTGCTGACTATAGATACTACCTTCTCTTGGGTCTGTACGACTCACCCAGACTGATTTTGCTTCTCTGAAACTCTGTGTCCAAGACTGAAATGTTTGAGTAGCTCTAGATTAAGATCGGTTTTAAGGTTTTATTATAATTATTATATTATTAGTTATTTGTGGGGTTGATTTGGGGTTGGTTTTTGTGGGTTTGTGGGTAATATTTTTTGTTATTTTGGGGGATTTATGTTTAAATTGCCTTCCAAACTGTGAGAGAGACTGGTAGGGCATATTATTATTAGTATTATTATTAACATTTTTGTTGAAACTGGTTTTGGTGTGTGTTGATTGATTTGAGTTTTAGTATGTGTAGGGAAGATTATAAGATGGTCAGGTAGTATTCGCCCACCAGGCTCAGAGAACTGTGCCCCCTCTGATTGTCCTCCCTTAGCTATAGAGACTTACAAATATCGGCAATCCCTAGGGATTGCTAGGAGGTGTCAAAGGAGGCACAGGGTTGGGCCTGGTGAGGAAAAGGAAGGGGGGGAGATGTACTGGGGTGGTGGGGTCCAGGCGATGCCCTGGGGTGAAATGGTGCCAAGACAGGGGTAATCCCTGTCTTGTTTCCATACCCAAGGGTCCAGTAATTGAAGCTGGTCGGGAGTCGAGGTCTTCCCCAGCATCTCATCCAACCCAGGCGGTGTTATGTAATGCTAGATCCATTAAAAACAAGACAGCTATTATAGCTGATCTTGTTGAAACTGTGGATCTGGCTTGCATCACCAAGACCTGGCTAGATGAAAATGCAGGCCCAGTATTGGCTTCTGCAGTTCCAACTGGGTTCTCGGTGATTCACCCCCTGAGGCTGGATTGGGGGGGGGGGGGTGTAGCCATCTTTTTTAAGACCGGACTGGACCTTGTGGATGTTCCAGTGGGGTCCACCAGATCTTTTGAGTGCATCATGGGCGAGGGTGTAGGTTGCAGGATACTCCTCATCTGCCATCCACCAGGAGCTGGCGGTGTGTTCCTGCAGGAGATTGCGGACTTCATCATCGACTTAGTATTGGAGTCCCCCAGATGGATAATTCTGGGGGACTTCAATGCCTGGGTCAATGATGAACTCTCACTGTTTGGTCAAAATCTCCTCCAGCTAATGACAAAACTGGGCTTCACACAGGTGGTTACCTCCTCTACCCATATAGGAGGGCACTCATTGGATCTGTTGTTCCTCCTGGGGATAGAGATCACTGATGTGGGGGTGGAACCTGTCAGTTGGTCTGACCATCACACCATAGGGTTCAGTTTCAGGCCCCACCCCCAAATGGACCTACCCCTGTGGAGATGTTCCGGTACCGCCGTTTAAGGGGAGTTACCCCAGATGGTCTATCGGTGGTGGCGGACCTATCGGGATTGCTGGGTGAAAGCCACAAATCCAGGGGAACTCATACTGGCCTATAATAAGGCAGTGGGAGAGGCCTTGGACTTGATTGCTCCTGTTCGTGTTCGACCACTCACTCTTCGCCCAAGGTCCCCTTGGTATGATGGGTCCTTGAAGGAGATGAGATGAGTTGGCTGAAGGCTGGAAAGAGCATGGTGGAAGTCCAGCCTAGATGCTGACAGACTTAGATTGATAGAACATTATAAAGGCTATCAATCAGAAATCACCCATAAGAAGGCAGAGTTCCTGTCCAGGGAGATTTCTGCTGCGCAGAACCAACCGGCCCAACTTTTTTGAACTGTTGACAGATTGTGCAATCCAGTCTGTCTCCAGTCCAGACAAATGTTTTCACAAATTGAGTGTGATGGGCTAGCTTGGTTTTTCGCAGATAAGGTTGCCAGCATCAGGTCTGGAATCGGCCCGGCTCTTTCCAAGAGGGGTTGTGGAGGTCGACAGGAGGTGGTGAACACCCGGTGTGTCTGGATAAATTTCGAATTCACAGACATTGTGAAGATTATCCAGACTTTGCGTCCAACCTGTTGTAGTTTGGATCCAGGCCCTACTCCCCTTTTAGTGGGTTGTATAGATGTCATTTGCCCGATCCTAGCTGAAATTGTATGGAGATCCTTGGATAGGGGTGTCTTTCCCGACCCCCTAAAGGAGGCGGTCATTCGACCACTCCTAAAAAAATCTTCCTTGGATCCCGCTGATCCAGCTAACTACTGACCTGTCTCAAGCCTTCCCTTTGTGGGGAAGGTTATTGAGAAGGTGGTTGCACTGCAGCTGGATGATCATTTGGTAACTCACAATGTCTATTAAGCTCTCCAGTCTGGTTTCAGGAAGAGACATAGCATGGAGACTGCCCTTGCTTGGGTATTAAATGACTTCCTAATGGCTAGAGATTGAAAGGCTTGTACCATCTTGGTCCTTCTCGATCTCTCTGCAGCTTTTGACACTGTGGACCATGAGGTGCTTTTGGAAACCCTGTGGTCCCTCTGTGGTCTGTCAGGTACAGTCCTTGAGTGGTTTTGATTTTTTCTTGTAGGCAGGTTTCAGAGGGTAGTCACAGGAATTTATTCTTCTGACTCCTTCCCCCTGACCCGCAGTGTGCCACAGGGTTCCATACTAGCCCTCATGTTGTTCACAGTGTATATGCTGCCATTGGGAGATATCATCAGATGATACAGCTTGATTTTTCACTGCTATGCAGATGATACTCAGCTGTATATGTCCTTTATGCCCAGACAGGATGATGCGATTCCAGTGCTAAATAGCTGTCTCACTGAGATCAAAGACTGGATGAGCTCAAGTTGGCTGAGATTGAATCCAGATAAGACTGAGATGTTGGTGGTGGATCTAGGCTGCCCTGGGGCGGGTCTTGGAGCTGAGTGCATGTCGGGCCTTTGGCTTGATGGTATCCAGCTCATTACCTCAGATTGGGTGCATAACCTGGGCATTATTTTTGATGACGGCTTGACCCTGAAATCTCAGGTGTCAGCGGTGGTCAAATCCTCATTTTACCATCTGAGGAATATCGCCCGGGTGAAACACCTGATTCCTCCAGGTGACCTTCCGACGTTGATCCATGCCTTCATTACTACTGCAATGGCCTCTACTTAGGGCTGTCTGGAGTCAATATCAGCTGCTTGCAGCTAGTGCAGAACACTGCGGCCAGACTATTGACTGGTACTTCCAGGACCAGTCATATTACGCCTGTGCTGCGCGAACTGCACTGGCTGCCGGTTCAGTGGTGGATCACCTATAAGATAGGCTTGCTTACCTTTAAAGCCCTACATGAACTGGGACCCAACTACCTAAAAGATCTCCTGGTACCCTACTCCCCCAATCACCCTCTCCACTCCACCGACGAGGGATTGCTAGAGATTCCCAGGGTCCATTTGAAGACATCTGGAGCTCGAGCTTTTTCATTTGCAGCACTGACCCTGTGGAATTCTCTACCTCATCGGTTGAGAGAATGCCTGAACATCAGTAGTTTTAAATTAATGCTGAAAACTTATTTATTTTCATTAGCCTTCCCTAAATAAGTATTAATGGATTGTTTTAATATGTATGTTGTTTTTATTGCATTTATATAATGTACAGCGCCTTGACTATGAAAGGCGCTATATAAATAAAGTTGCTTTGCTTTGCACCGCAGAATCTGTGAACCCGAGGCCCCTCATCACCAGCTGCCACTAGGGGTCAGGCAAGTGCTGGGTGCTGTAACACTGCCTGCCCAGAAAAGGAGAGCAGTGTAACAGATGCTTGGTCCTCCTGCCCTGGCTGACTCTCCGACACTCCTGGCTTGTTCCAGAACCCAGGTCACTGGCGTCATAAGTGGTAGCACTACCACCAATGGGGTGGTCACTGTAGGCTTCTTAAGACAATAAGAAAAGTCATTACATTTATTGTCCCTTCCAGGGTGTCCCAGGCCAGTATAAAAGCCCCGCCACCGAGATATACAGTATGGGCTTCACATCTGTACTAGTTGTTCATTCAGATTTTAAAGCCCCTTTTTGGGGGTACAAAAATAGCTGCTTTGAGTCCCTAAGCATGTCAGCAGAATGGATCACTACTGTAAATTCTGGTGATGTCCCACAAAATTCTAGGTAGTCAGTTTTCAGCCCCCCACCCACCAGAAAATGGGTTTGATAAACTAAATAGTGAATGGGCATGATGACCAGTATTTATAGTGGGCTTTTTTTTAACATAGTGCATGTTTTTTTTTTGTGGGGGGGTTGTCCTTTGGGACAGTTGCTGCGGCAAGTAACACTTGAAATGCAAATTGTATGGGAGCAGTTCTGCTAAGTCAGGTAAGCTCAAAGGGTCTTTTTGCCAAAACTCCTGCTCTGTTGAACTGTACACACATTAGACTACACTGCAGGCCTGTGACAAAAGAACAGCCACACAAAGTCTTGCTTCTGGCAACTTTTGTCTTCCAGTGATTTTCTTTTTCTACCTGTTTAAACTGCACTCCTGCTTTCTGAATATTATATTGTACTGTTATGTCGGACATGTTCTTCCACTGACATTCACAGTGAGGGTACGTTACATTTGTGCTTAGTCTCAGGCAGAGATGGCCTTAGGCACCCATGAAACCAGAGGCTCAAAGAGTCCCCGAGCACCTATCATATAAGCCAACAAACAAGAGTTTTTAAAACAGGGTGTGATACTGAAACTATAATTACTGTAAGACTTGTTTTGTAAAAACTTTAGAAAATGTTTATAGCAGCCAATCAAACTCCTTTTCTGTGGTCTCCTAACTTATGACAGAGGACTTTCCAATAAGGTTGTTCCCACATGGGGTTTATGTGTTTTTTTTTTTGGGGGGGGCCTGCAAATTTATTGAAGTTTCAACCAGAGTTGGGAGCAGATCCATGCTTCCTCACTGCTGGTCCGAGGGCCTAGGCCTGCTTCCCATCCTTGATGTACCATTTGTATGTTTCGGCAGTACAGCCTAGAGGTTAGAGTAACGAGCTGTGAATGAACTTGATACATCCAGCAGAGCTGGGTTTAATTCCCACAACCTCCACTTGCATACTGTGTGACTCCGAGCAAGTCACTTAGCCACCCCAGTGCTCCCAGGTCACCCAAGAAAACAGGCACTTACATCTAGTGGGCTTTATCAGGTTACAAAAAGAAAACAAAATAAAATAAAGAAGCTGTGCAATACTATAGCTTCTTGTCTGACCATGCAAAGGCATAGCCGTCAACATCCCCCTAATTTTTGGGTCTCTGAAATGCAAAGTTCTGGAGGATCCCAGTCTGTAGCCTCCTTCTGCAGTGCTAAAAAAAATGTCTGGAAATATTCAGTGCAGTTCTGGGCTCCTCAAATGAAATAATTGTTTTGTGACCCAATCCCAAAATGAAATAAAGTTAAAGATTTGGATTCCTTGAGGATCTGTATTCAGTCTGGAAATGAACGTGAGAAAGTTGAGGCCTTGTGGCCGGCCCAGTGGCGCTGAGGGTTGAGGTGCTGGATGCCACACCGGCAACCCAGGTCGGGAATTTTTTTTATATTTAATTTTTGTTGACCAGGTAAGTGCACTAGACAAATACTGCCTATTTTCAGGCACGACCCGGGGGAGGGGGATACAGATGGATGCCAACTGACCTTGAACCAGATTAAGCTGTTGGTGGTATTTTTTTTTTGTTTAGTGAATGAGGGAAATTTTGCCAGGACACCGGGGAAATTCCCCTACTCTTTTCGACAAGTGCCATGGGATCTTTAACATCCGCCTGAACTACCACCAATCCAGGCAGATGGGACCTCGGTTTAACGTCTCATCCGAAAGACGGCACCTCAGAAGTGCAGCACCTCTCTCATGCTGCACTACAGTGTCAGTATTGGGATATTAACCCAAGTGCCAGATGTGGGAACTGAACCCACAGCCCTCTGATCTCCTGGCCTCAGAGGCGAGTGTGCTACCTACTGAGCCACTGACACTAATGACCCAGAGTTGTCAAGGATTGGTGGTGGGGAGGGGCGAAGAGCAGAATTGAGCTGCTGTGAGGCGGCTCTCCTCTCCTGGGGATGGATGTGGAGGTTACCCAGCCCTTGGCTCTCACCCAGTGGAGGACGGATGGCAGCTCGGGCTATGGAGACCTCAGTGATTGCCAGGGGAGGGGCGGAAGGGGCTGGGCTGACATCACGGGGTGCGTGTGCGCCTCCACATGCACACATGGCCATGTGCTGGGGTCTCGGGCACCGGGGAGAAAATGGGGGTAAAAACACTATGTATCCCCATCGCCAAATAGGCGGGAGGTGGTGATGGGTGTCAAACAGCTAAATAAAAAAAGAAAAAAGAAAGTTGAGGCCTATAAGTATTTGGGGTTCTGGATTGACCTGCTGTCTTCTGGCAGCACCCATACTGAAAAATTCATTAGTAATCTTAGTCCAAAAGTTGGTTTTATATACAGGAGTAAAACATTTATTGACCAAATACTGCACTTCAAAGTAAATACAGCCCATGATATTTTCCGTATTTGATACTTGGACTGTTACATGTCCACGCGTCTAAAAGCTCACTAATGAAACAAAATGGCCTTCATTTATTTATTTACCAGCAAGGTGCACTAGACAAAACAGTTGCCTATTTTTAGGCATGATCTGGGAGATCACAAAAAGGCAAAAAGTACAATAAATGACAATACAACACAAAGATGAGTACTGCAAATGTCAAGGTACAAAACAGAATCCAAAGTGGAGTACTAGGGTTGGCACTCGAGTACAAAGCAAGGTACATACAGCATAACTAATTTACAGAGTAATAACAAGTGCAAGGTTCATCGTGCAAGGAGCTAATATCGGACACCAAACAGGGAGACCCAACACAAGTTATGAAACAATTAGTGGCAAAAGCATAACGGTGTAGACTTAAGCAGGTAGGAGTGAGAGCCACATTTGAAGACCTGGCTGGAAGGGCACTGACGAATCACAGCAGGAACAGAATTCCATAATTTAGGAGCAAAGTGTGAGAAGGCAATCTCCCCTAATTTAATTCTAGTCTTGGATATGGGCAATAGATCAAGACTAAATGACCTTAGGGGTAGGATAATCTACCAGGCAGGATCTAGAAACATAGACTTTGTCGGCAGATGAGGACCGCTTGGCCCACCTAGTCTGCCCATTTCCCTACCTACAGGATAGGCCGCAGATCCTAGTTAACCAACAGCCTATTTCTTCTTACCCCCCACAAGAATTGCCTTATGTCTGTCCCATGCATTCTTGAATTCTCCCACAGTTTTAGACCCCACAACCTCCTCAGGAAGGCTGTTCCATGCATCCACTACTCTCTCTGTGAAAAATACTTTCACATTGCCCGGAACCGCCTCTATCTTTAAATTGTGTCCCCTTGTTCTTGCACATCTCTTTTCTGAAAGATGCTACCCTCTTGGACTTTGTTGATTCCACTGAGGTACTTAAAGTTTCTATCATGTCCCCCTCTCCTTCTTTCCTCAAGGGTATACATGTTAAGCACCTTTAGTCTCTCCTCTGCGGCTTCTTTTGCAGACCCTGCACCATTTTAGTTGCCTCCTCTGGACTGCTCTATCCTGTCTATGTCCTTGCGGAGATGGGGTCTCCAGAACTGGACGAGTACTCCAGATGGGGTCTCACCAACTGTCTGTACAGAGGGATAACAACTTCCTGTTTTCTGCTGGTGATGCCTCTCCTATGCATCCCAGTGTACCCCAGCCCTCCCTACAGCCTTCTCCATTGCTAGCTAACCTTAAGGTCATCTGATATGATTACACGAGGTCCCTTTCCTTTTTGTTGTTGTTACTACCCCCCCCCCCAACTGTGTAATCTTCCCCTGGGTTCTTGTTTTCCAGGTGCATTATTTTGCACTTCTTTGCATTGAATTCTAGCTGCCATACTTCTGACCATTCCTCCAACCTGGCCAAGTCCCTCCTCATCCTTTCCACGCCTCCTTGTGTATCAACCCTGTTGCAGATCTTTGTGTCATTTGCAAAGAAGCATACTTTTCCTTCCAGTCCCTCTGCAATGTCACTTATAAAGACATTAAAAAGGACTGGACCCAGTACTGAACCCTGCGGTACCCCACTAGTAACCCTATGTGATAACGGCGAAAGCCTAGAGGTGATCACCGTTATCCAGAAGTCAAGAGTGCTGAAAATTTATTTCGGCACTCTGACACCCTACACACACAAAATGGCGCCGGGGACTTAGGTTTTAATATTTTTAATGGGGGCTGTGCCCCTGCACCCCATGGTGGGGCTTCGCCCCGCACCTCCCTACTTAAGGATTCTCAGCTCCAGTGGGGTGCATGTCAGGTGGGTGGGGTGAAAACATTAAAAAAGGTTCGACATGCACAAAACACACCAGTGCCTGGACCTGAACCCAGTACCTGCCGACAAATGCTGCCAACACACCCACCACACACCACGAGGTCAGCACAGCAACCCACCATGGCACCACCCTCACATCCCCTCCCGTCCTTCTCTGTACATGCTCGCTCCTCCCCAGCGCGTCGTAGCGTGCCATCTCGTCACTGTATTCACCAACCCCCAGTCGGCCGCCCTGCCCCTCGGTAGCCCTCAACACATGCGCTGGGGATTGGGTTGCTGTTATTGTAGGCACCCAATCCCTAGCGCTATTATATCATGCTACCACCAGGTAGCAGAAGTGAGGCAAGGGGAAACAGCAACTGTTTACTTACTAGGATACAGGTGACACCTCCAAATGTGAGGTTACTTAGGGCAGATGGGAGAGGCCATACAAGTTTTGAGTGCAAGATATAATGGTGTGTCGGCTGGAGGCCAGGGCAAATCTGCAGATGTTACCGTTATGCCTTGCTGTTTCGTGCAAAACGTTTGTATTGTATAATGTCAGTTTGTATTTCTTTGTCTCCAAACATTTATTTATTTAGATACGTTGGAAACTGTTTGTCTTAACACCTGCAGTTTGCTTCTTACTAAGGATTCCATTGCAAATGAGCTTATGCTCAATGCTGTTTCTTTGTAATTTGTTTGGTAACCAGCTAAGGCCCATGAGGCACAAGTGCCTGTTTTCAGGGACGACCCTGGAGCACTGGGGTGGTTAAGTGACTCACTGAGAGTCACACGGTATGCAAGTGGAGGTTGTGGGAATCAAACCCAGATCTACTGGATGCACCAAGCTCATTCACAGCCTGTTACTCTAACCTCTAGGCTATAGTGCATGATTTAATCCTAAAATAAAATAAAATAAAAAAAGGATATTGAGGCAGCCAGCATGGTTACCAGAATGATCAGGGGGTATGGAACACAAAAGCTGTGAGTAGAGGCGGCTGATCCTTAACATGTTCACACTAAAGAAATGGAGGCTGAGAGGAGCCATGGCCTCAGTTTCCTGCATACTCAAGGGTAGCAACAAGACCGAACAGAGAGTTTTGATCTGGTGTCCTCTAGCAGGACACGGTGAGTCAACCTGAAGCTCAGAGGTGGTAAATTCAGGGGTATTGTTAGGAAGCAAGTTTTCTGCTAGAGGGTGGTGATGCTATGGAACTGCCTATCAGCAGAGACAGTTGCAAGAAGACAGTACAGACCTTCAAATTATACTTGGACACATTTCTGCTTATCAAGGGAATCACAGGATACCCAGGGTAGTAGAATGGGTAGGGAACCATTTAAAGTTAATATGTGTTTACACAGCATACTTATTCATACCTTTTATTAAGTGGGGGGCCTGACATGATGAACCTAGAGTTCTTTCCAACCATATTACGTTGTTAGATGCCTATAGGCACATTTCAAAAGCAGGCTAAGTTAATAAAGACTTCTTCATCCAGTAGGTCCCAACCAGTGGATACAGTCACACCCTGTACAATGTTGAGCCGAGCTGTGGATGGCTGACAGGCCGTACTGATGGAGCTGCTTGCTGACTACGTCTCATTTCAAATCCCATCACAGATCTGGCAGCAGCACATTAGGTAATATTTCAGCACTTCTGATCAATCAGAAATGTCCATTTCAAGAATCATTGCTGTAGAATATCAGGACCCTGATAACGAGGATGCTCGGTAAAAGGGGCTATTTCCCCAGGAACTGTTTCACACCCATTCACTCAAACGTTATTTCTTCTGTTAAAAGGTATCTTATTTTTGCTTAAAGGAAAGGTCCCTGCAGCCTTGTATTTTGTCTACCTGTAGTGTGCAGGCATTAAAAATGACTGCCTCTGTTGCACCCTCCTCATTTTATCAGAACTTAAATGTTTCATAGGTTTCATAGGTTGGGTATGAGTTAATGGCTTGCGCCAAATAGACTCGCCATTTTAATGGGAAAAACACTACCCATGTGCATATCCAATCCTTTTTAAAGGTATCAACTGTATCACTTGACACCACCTCATCAGGTAGTCTATTCCATTCGACAACCACCCGCTGGTTTGTCCAGGCCCCTCTTTTATTAGTTTTAAAGTTTCAGTTTCACCATTTAATTGTATTTATTTTATTTTTATTTATTTAAAATTATGATTAACACCTTTGAGCTGGGGGACCTCTTTTATAAAGGTTCCTAGTCAGTATAACACAGAACAATACATATGGCACAGGCAAGTTTACACGGACAACAAGACAGTAATAAACAGAGGTAGAAACATAGAAACACAGAATTTGACGGCAGATAAGAACCGTTTGGCCCACCCAGTCTGCCCATTTCCCTACCTAATGGATAAGCTGCAGATCCTAGTTAACCAGCAGCCTGCTTCTTCCTACCCCCACCCCCTAGAATTGCCTTATGACTGTCCCATGCATGCTTGAATTCCACCACTGTTTTTGACTCCACAACCTCCTCCGGAAGGCCGTTCCATGCATCCACAACCCTCTCTGTGAAAAAAAACTTCCTTAAATTACCTCTGAGCCGCCCCCCTCTATCTTCAAATTGTGCCCTCTTGTTCTTGCACACCTCTTTTATTGAAAGATGCTATCCTCTTGGACTTTGTTGATTCCCTTGAGGTACTTAAAAGTTTCTATCATGTCCCCCCTCTCCCTCCTTTCCTCGAGGCTATACATATTAAGCTCCTAAGTCTCTCTTCATATGTCTTCCGTGCAGACCCTGCACCATTTTAGTTGCCTCCTCTGGACAGCTTCCATCCTGTCTATGTCTTTTATGGAGATTGGGTCTCCAGAACTGCACGCAGTACTCAGATGGGGTCTGACCAGCTGTCTGTACAGAGGATGATAACTTCCTGTTTTCTACTGGTGATGCCTCTACCTATGCATCCCAGTATCCCCCCAGTCCTCCTTGCTGCCCTCTCACATTGTTTGCCCACCTTTAGGTCATCTGATATGACTACCCCCAGGTCCCTTTCCATTTTTGTTGCTGTTAGTATCTCACTCTCCATTGTGTACTCTTCCCCTGGGTTTTTGTTTCCCAGGTGCATTACCTTGCACTTCTTAGCATTGAATCTAAGCTGCCATACATTTGACCATTCCTCTAACCTTGCCAAGTCCCTTCTCATCCTTTTTCCACCCCACCTTGTGCATCAACTCTGTTGCAGATCTTTGTGTCATCTGCAAAGAGACATACTTTTCCTTCCAGTCCCTCTGCAATGTCGCTTATAAAGACATTGAAGAGGACTGGTCCTAATACTGAACCCTGTGGTACTCCACTAGTAACCCCCCTTTCTTCAGAGTGGACTCCATTTACTATTACTCTCTGTGTCCTATTCTCCAGCCAATTCTTTACCCAGGCTGTCATCTTGGGAACCACTCCCAGGCTGGTTAACTTGTATATTAATCTTTTGTGTGGGACTGTGTCAAATGCCTTGCTAAAGTCTAGGTAGGCCATGTCCACAGTCCTGTTCCCCTCTATCTCTAGATACTCGACAATTCTTTTTTTCAGAAGTGATTCCATCATTTTCCCTACCACTGAGGTTAAACTAACAGGTCTGTAGTTTCCTGCTTCTGCCTTGCTCCCACTTTTGTGAAGGGGAATCACATCTGCCCTCCTCCAGTCCTCAGGTACCACCCCATCCTCCCATGATTTGTTGAAGAGGGTAGTCAGTGGTGTCACTAGTTCTACTGTTAGTTCTTTTAGAATTCTAGGATGAATCCCATCAGGCCCCATTGCTTTGTCCACCTTCAGTTTTAAGAGTTCTTTCAGAACCCTTTCTTCTGTAAATGGGCTGGTATCAACTTCTGTATCCAGAGTGTCTCTACTGTTTGTTTTAGGTACCTCCCCCACTTCCTTTGTAAATACTGAGCAAAATATTTGTTTAGTATTCTGCCTTTCAGACACCCTCTGCCCACCTCCCTCCCTTTATTAAGCCTCACTATCCTCCTTGGTCTTCCTTCGCTACCTGATGTACCTATAAAGGTTTTATCCCCTTCTTAACTGAGTTGGCTATCTTTTCCTCGGTTTGGGCCTTTGCCGCTCTGACTGCCTTCCCAGCTTCCTTTGCTTTAACTCGATACAGTTCTCTGTCCTGCTCCTTCTGTGATTCCTTGTACTTCCTGAATGCTTTTTTTCTCTTGAACCTTCACTGCTACTTCCTTTGAGAACCATAGTGGTTTCTACATCGCTTCGTTTTGTTTATTTGCTTCACACAAAGGCTTGTTACCTCTGTGATGGCAGTTTTATTATTCACCATTGTTCTTCCACCCCTCCTTCCTGCCCATTTGCTAGTGCATTCCTTAGGCACTCACCCATTTTGGCAAAGTCAGCCTTCCTAAAGTCCAGTACTTTTGCCTTTGTATGGCTTGACTCCATTGTTGTGTTTATTGTGAACCATACTGTTCGATGGTCGCTAGTTCCCAGATGGCTACCCACTTCTACATCTGTGATCCTCTTTTCATCTCCATTTGAGAGAACCAGGTCTAAGATTGCTTCCTCTCGAGTGGGCTCCAATACTAGTTGTCTAAGGCATGCCCCCCTGTAGGGCATCTAGAATAGCCCCACTCTTTGAAGTGGCTGCTGCAACTGCACTCCAGTTAACATCTGGCATATTCAGATCACCCATCAGCAATATCTCCCCTTTTTCTGCAATTCTAAGTATACTCTCTATCATTTCCTTGTCCATTTCCTCTCTCTGAGAAGGGGGTCTGTATACAACCCCTGTGCTGATTGTGGTGCCATTGCCGGCCGGTCTCCAAATTTACTCACAGTGCTTCTTCTCCTCCCTGTTTTCCCTTTTGTTCTGTTGCTTTATTTCCTTCCCTTTATGTAAAGAGCTACTCCTCCTCCTCCTCTTTTACCCTCCCTGTCCCTCCTGTACATAGTGTATCCTAGTATGTTTACGTCCCAGTCATGGTTTTGTGTGTACCATGTTTCTGTGACTGCCACGATATCCAGATGTTCCTCCTCCATCAAGGCCACTAATTCAGGAAGCTTGTTACTCAGACTACGGGCATGGTACTCATTGCTCTCCATTTCTTGATGGCTTTACCTTCTGTTGCAGCATCCCCCACTGACCTTTCTACCTCGGTCTTTTTCTCATTTAGTACCCTGTTTTATAGGGAGAGGCTGGGATTTTCCTGCTGCTTATCAGTGCCTCCCCTTGACTAGTTTATAAGCCACAATGAAGCATTTAAACCAATTGCTCAAAGACTTGTTCCTTCCTGGACAGATGCAGACCATCCTGCCAGTATAGGCTGGTGTCCCTCCAGGTGGAACCCCAGTCCCCAATGAAGCCAAACCCCTGTGCTCCATACCATTTCTTCAACCATTCATTAAACTGCATGGTGCAAAGTACCGCCTCACTCATGCCATTGACAGGCAGCACCTCTGAGAAGGATACTGTGTGAAGCATTGTCTTAGGCCCCTCCCCAATTATACAAAGTCCTTCTGCACTGCTCTGATCTCATGATGAGCCAAGTCATTTGTCCCTAGGTGGATAATGACGTCCAGCTCAGACTCCCGTGCAGCTGATCTCGTGATCCTGAGGATGCGTTTCCTGCCCCTCCAAGCCATGGCACCAGGCAGGCACCTTACTTCAGTTTTCCCTGCTCCCCCAAGTTCTATCCCCCTAATAATTGAGTCCCCCACCAGGAGCTGCTTCCTTTCCTTGTGGTGTCCTCTGTCTCCTTCCTGTGGGCCTCCCTTGTGACAGTTGTCCTCAGCCTCCTTAGTCTCCTCTGCAGGTGCATCCATAGGGGAGCTATGCTCCCCCAGAATGGTGTATGGATTGTGGAGTGGAACAACTGACTGGGTGTGCCTCTGTTCCACCATCCTCACCCTCCCTAAGCCCACTGTGGACCAACTGCTGTGCTTTCTTCGCAACCTCTGAGGTAGTGGTGGTAGCTCTGGTGCTCCCTGGATGGGGGAGGTTCCCTTCCTACCGTCCAGTGTGGCCTGGGGGAAGGTTCCCTTACTACTGTCCAGTGTGGCCTGAAGACTGGCAACTTCCTCCCTCAGGGCAGAGAGTTGTCTGCAAATAGGGCAGCATCTCAGCCTCCAGAAAGACTCCCGGAAGACTGCTGCCCCACATACATCCAGAGCATTTGTCAATTACAAAGTGCAAGAAGCATACAGCAGCACAACAATAGGTGTGGTACAAAGCTTGTTAGATGCAGTACATAGCTTAATTAAGAGCACTTGAAATATATAAGTGCAAGGTAGATAATAGCAACGTGATATTGCTGTATAGTGTGTGGTATAACACTTGTGTATTAACTAGGCGCTAGTTAAATAAAGCAGGAGCATGGTAGTAGGAGCTGTGAAACTCATAGTAGTAGAAGCTGTGAAACTCATATAGTAGTAGGAGCTGTGAAACTCATAGCAGTAGGAGCTGTGAAACTCATAGTAGTAGGAGCTACGAAACTCAGTAGTAGGAGCTGTGAAACTCATAGCAGTAGGAGCTGTGAAACTCATAGTAGTAGGAGCTGTGAAACTCATAGTAGTAGGAGCTATGAAACTCAGTAGTAGAAGCTGTGAAACTCATAGTAGTAGGAGCTATGAAACTCAGTAGTAGGAGCTGTGAAACTCAGTAGTACGAGCAGTGAAACTCATAGTAGTAGGAGCTATGAAACTCAGTATAGAAGCTGTGAAACTCATAGTAGTAGGAGCTGTGAAACTCATAGCAGTAGGAGCTGTGAAACTCATAGCAGTAGGAGCTGTGAAACTCATAGCAGTAGGAGCTATGAAACTCAGTAGTAGGAGCGGTGAAACTCATAGCAGTAGGAGCTGTGAAACTCATAGTAGTAGGAGCAGAACATTCCATATAGATGCGGACCAGGTAATGTACATTTCATTTCTAGGTGGGTTGACTTAGGAGTAGCAGAAGGAGAGAATTATCATGGGCGCTGGTGGCTGACTCGGTAATGGGGGTGGTGGCAGCCGTAGATAGCTTTGTCAGGAGGAAGGGTAGCTGACGGGACAGCGATGAGCCAGATGGTAGGCAGGGGAGGTGGGGATCTTGGTAGCCATGTGCTTTGTTGACTTTGTTACTAACCCTGGATTCCAAATGTGAATGAAGATACTCAAATCTGATATGAAAACCTGCTTAACTCCATTGCAAAGATCATGACCCAATTCATGTAAGGCATTCTGGAATGTTATTATGTTATAGTGCTAAAGCCTACAGTAGTTATACTGCATTAGTCTGTGCTGTTACTGTCCTCTACAGGCCTTATGTTCTTGTCTTATACTGGTCGTGAAACTTCTCAAGGCATAGTAAGTGCCCTGCTGTTTTCTTTAGTTTGAAGTGTATCTGAGTTACAAAAAAATTCCTTTAGAGAATACAGGGACTTCATAAGACATGTAACTGAACTGAAAGAGAGTATACCTTCTGCTGGTTTATGCAGGTATGCATCATCAACTCCCATGATGCCTTGCAGGAGTGGGGTCATGAGCTTTGCAATGGAGACAACCAGGTTTTTACACTAGGCCTAAATAGAGTAAAGCAACCTCATTTATATTTAAATTAGGATGACATTAAGGGGATGCAAGAGAGGGAATCACTGTTCATACCTACAAACTACACAGGTATACAGAAAATAGGCTGAGGGGACTTCACCTTTAATGGGGACCTTTTAACCTAGTCAGATGTGTGCTGGAGGACTATTAGTGGCTATTTAAGGATAGTTTACTCACCCTACTTCACTTACTTGCAATTTACAATGGTTTCCACACCCAACATTCAAAAAGACCTGTCTCCTGTAGAGTAAGTTGAAGTCATGGAGGCACTTTCAAGCCCCAAGAGGTCCACTGCTGCAAGCAGTTTTGTATTTCAAAGAGCCAGACAGGAAGCTGGCCCGCCAGCACAGCGGTAGTGCTACCGCTTGAGACACTGATGACTTGGGTTCAGGAACGAGCCTGGAGCATCAGAGGGCTGGCTGGGGGGGGGGAGGCTTAAGTATCTGATAGCAGCTCATCTCCTGTGGGGTGGTTGGGCACAGGGCTCCAGGAACAGTGCCTCCTGGTGGTGGCTTGGAGGTACTTAGCCTAGAGGCCTGGTAAGCATGGGGATGGTGGGACATGGCAGGCAGCGGTGCATCACACGTGGGAAGGTGCATGACGCTCCATGATGCCACTGCACGTCCGTTCTCATCAGGGACAACCTAGAAAAGTGGATAACCCCACTGACTAGGCAGGTGACATTGCTCCATTGCCACTACGTTCAACACCGGATTCTGCCCTCCTGGACCACGACATCTCTCTGGCTTTTACCTCTGCTTGCAGGGGAAATTAGATATATGTATGAGAGTGCAGAGGAGCAGAAGGTGGTCCCACCTCGGGAGCACAAGCCGAGAGGTTCTCCCCGAGCAGACGAGTCACAGGTGGACCGGGGTGACAGGAGTTACAGGATAGGGAGGATCTCAGCAGGGCAGGAACAGGTGCTAGAGACAACTGAATGAGGCGTAAGTGAAAGTGAAAAAACAGCCAGACAGGCTGCAACTGAAAACTGAATATATTTAATAATTAAATATATCCAAGTGCAAGGTTATGCACTTGGGTAAGAAAAATAGGGAAGCAACTTACCAATTGGATAATACAAATTTGGGAGTTGTTATGGAGGAAAAGGACCTGGGCGTTACAATTACGAACGATCTAAAATTTAGGGTACATTGTAGAAAACAACTAAAAAAAGCAACCCAGATCCTTAACTGTATATTAAAATATATCGCAAGTAGAAAGAGTGAGGTTTTGGTTCCCTTGTATGTTGCACTGGTTAGACCGCACCTGGAGTATTGTGCGAGGGTTTGGGCCCCATATAACAGGGAAGATATACTTTCCATTGAGCAAGTACAAAAAAGATTAACTAAACAAATAAAGGGACTGAAAAGTAAAGAATATCATGAAAGATTAGTGAGTTTGAACCTTTATTCACTGTATTACCGTAGATTGAGGGGAGATCTATGCTTCCTATACAAAAATATTGAGGATGAAGATTTGTTAAAAGACTTGGGCATCACGTATAATCATGGAAGAATCAGCAAAAGGAAACATACGAAACAACTATATCAGCAAGCTTGGGTGCACAACTTTAGGAAAAATTGGTATAGCCTAAGAGTGGTTGGGGCTTGGAATAACTTACCAACAGAGATCACAATTAGTTCCACCATGAATGAATTTAAAAAAGGAGTTGATGAATATTTTGGAAATAGCAAATTTTCTTTTAATTCATAAAAATGGAAGGCGAGCCTAATAGGATAGTTACACCTATCCCTGGCTTGAAATGTACCTATGAACCTATGAATGTGAACTAACCTAAGCTGAAATAGAAACACAGAAACATAGAATTTGCCTTCAGATAAGGGCCGCTTGGCCCACCTAGTCTGCCTATTTTTTCCCAATGATGAAATGATGAAATGAAATGACTGAAATGCACAAAAGTTTGTTTTTAAATTAATTATTTCTGGTAAATAAAGTACAAAGTAGCCTACAAATCATTTCTGACAACCAAACTGATGGGCTTCTGTTAAAAGGAATAGCTGCTTAACAGGGACAAAATGGGGTGCTCCCAGCTGTCCCTGTTAAGAGGCTGCAACTGTACCGAAGGATAGGTCTTTACTTGGACCTGGTCTCCAGGACTCTGCCATAACTTTTGATGTCTTTCCACTATTGTTTAAAATATATTGTTTGCCTGCCTGCCTTCTGTAATATTAGATTCATATTTGTTACTCTGTATGATGCTTGTCTCGTTGCCTTACTCTTTAATCAGGGGCATAGTGGGACACAAAAGTAGGTCAGGCAGAAAGTTTCTAAATTCTCAACAAGCCGTCGTAGCAGTGGCATAGCAAAGATTTTTTTTCTTCGGGGGGGTCTTGATATGAGCTTGCTCAACTGGGACACATGAAGGTCTGGAAGCTCTGGGGATTTAGATGCTCTATGGTGAGTTTTGTGGCTTTTATTGAAGATAGAAAGCTTTTGTGACATCATCATCATCCCTACCCCAGACTCTAGGGAAAATAAATATTTTTCCCCAGGAGTCAGGGATGTTGGAGACTCTAGCTGGCCTTAAAGACTGCGGCTACAACTGTGTTGTGCAACTGGCTGACCAACAATGCCATCAACCACCCACCTCACAGAGATTATTGTAATGTACTGTGAAAGATCTGTATATAAAGGCTGGGGTTCTGGGCAGACTGGATGGGCCAAGTAGTCCTTATCTGCCATCAAATTCTATGTTTCTATGTTACCTAGCCATCAAGTTACCAAGCCTATGCATTGATATATTATGTATCAAATCATTGAACATTTAGTGTTTGATATTTATTGGCTCTATTTAAGTCTCTATACTTCCTTTTTAAAGCAGATATAAACATGTATTCTGTCAATGTGAGTTTAAGTAAATTGATGCATCGATTTTGGACATATAAGGAGAACCAATGTGAACTTGATTAAAAACTAGAAACACATTTTAATGGCAAGTATGATATCCTTTTACGCAGTATGACCTAGAGGTGGTTGCAATATGACATAACTTTTGGAAGTGGAAAGACCGGCAGAATAAAGGGGAAAAACAGTGGGCAGGATTCATGAAACTCGATGAAATACCTGCAGCTGCGGGTAAACCTCAGCGCAAGTTGGTTGTGACTTGCAGATCCGCAGGTTACCCGCAGCGGCGGGTATTCACAAAGGTGGAGCCGGATTACGACCAGCTCCACGATCTACGGCTGCTTGCGGGTGGTGTCACTGGGGAGATAGCTGCAGCTGCGGGAATGGGCTACAGCTGTTGGGAGCAGCTGTAACACCCTCTGCAACTCCTGCGGTTGTGAATCGCTACTGCCGCAGCAGCGGGTGATTCCAGTCCACAAAGGCAGTTGCGGAGTGGGACTTAGGTTCTGGGCAGTTCGTGAATCCTGCCCAGTGTGCTTCTAGATTGCTCTGGGTAAATTCACTGCAGATACACTGGATAACCAGCTAGGAAGGCTGCTTGCACTGGGAATGGAACCAGTGAAGTTATGGGGACTGATGAAGCATGGTTTCTTCTGCCACATCATCATGCACCCAGCCCTTTTCCTCGCAGCCCTTCAGCTATGACTCCCAATCTCTGTCCCACCATGATTAGCTCTTTTTTTCCCACCACCACCACTAATTTGTGGAACTAGCATGGTGGATTCTTTATTTGCCCCTTTCCTCCCCTGTCCTGCATCCCTTTCTCATCATGCTTATTTCCTCATATTTTCTATGATTTGCACACTGACACCAAATAATACCCCCAGGCCACTCCGTGACCCCACCGACAGACCCTTGCACCACCCCATTGAAAGACCTAGTGTTTCACACAACAGTCCACTACACTTTTCATTCACTGACTGGCTGGCAGACATGATTTTTGTGCCCTATACCACCAGCAGTCATTAAAAATGTTTTTAAGATCAACCCATTCAAAATTGCCCCTGCACCGCTCCTAGTCTGCTAAATTCACTCTGCACTAGTACAAGGGCTGCAGATGCAGGCTCTTGTTGCATTCTTCTCTCTTCTTCAGCAAACAAATTGAAATGATTTCACTGGCCTGACTGCTTGAAACTCACTGGTAAATGTTGTGGCTAACCAGATGATTGATTTCTGATGTCTTGTAACTTTTTGTAATCACAAATCAGTATCACACTTATTTTGCATTTTTAAGTTAAATAATTTAACTTAAAAATGCAAAATAAGTGTGATACTTTAAATGCAAACAATTCAAGACCTCTTGAAGAGAGAGAGAGAGAGAGAGAGAGAGAGAGAGACTGCGTCACGGGTGCCTGATTCCATTTCCAGCAACTCGTAAGGACACCAACATTTTTTTTATGTTAAGTTTCTTTCTTGTTATTTTTCACCTGCTCCTTAAATCTAAATGCTGATCTGACTGTCTGAAAAAAAACACAAGGGAGTCCCTTAGACACACACGTCCATCCGATTCCAATGCTGACTTCGACAACCGTCTTCTCACGGTGCGATTTCCCTGAGTGCTGACATGGGCATTTGACTGTAATACTTACCACATGGCTCTATAATGGTCCACTACAGAGTCATGTGGTAAGTTAACGCTGCATCATGTGACCCCCCCGAGTCCCTGCTGCTGCTGTCTCCAAGACTGTCTGACTCCCAGTCCTACCAAGTCATTTCTGCACCACGACACAGACTCTTGGTAAGAAAAAAAACACGATTTTGTGTTGTGCATGCCAGATGTGCTGCTGGGCTGACAGGGGAGGAGTGAGGAGGATAGTGGCTGCGTTAAAGCACATGCTACACGGCAGTTTCGTGGCTATGGGGAATTTCTCAACAGAAGCCAAACAATGAAATGATGGTCAGGCATTTGTCCCACCTGCCCTCCCTTCATGCCACTGTCTGTAATTATAATGGGTCATACCTACATATAGGCATTGTATTGATCTGGTGCACTTACCAGGTCAATAAAAACTAAATAAATGAATACCTGCTCTTTTAATAACTATTGCTTCTCTGGTTCCAATGGTGAAGATCTGGAAATGGTAGTGAAAGCATAGGGGCCTCAACCAATGGAGCTATCTTTTAAGGGCAATTAAGGGGACCATTCTTGAGGCATCTAACTTATGCATGAGAATGGTAACCAAAAGGAACATGTTCACAAGACCATTATGGTTCTTAGTAAGGATCAGGGAAGCAGTGAAGGCCAAGAAAAACAGGTTACTCACCTGTAGCAGTAGTTCTAGGAATGGTATATGATGTACATCCACACTTCTGGCAGTGTTCCTTTCCCCTTATGGCTTGCCAGAACATCTTCAAGCTGGCTTCTCCCACCCACCTGGGTGGTAACTCCCTTGGCACTGCCCCATGATGTCAGATCTTACCCACTGGAAGCAAGACTGGCAGGTCGCTTGACAGGGGAGGTCGGGTGGGTCAGTGTGGAGGTACATAATATACCACTCCTAGAACTACTGTTACAGGTGAGTAATCTGTTTTTCTAGGGACATGGATATCTACACTTCTGGCAGACTCCTAGGAGTTCTCTGGGAGGAGGGGACAAGGTGCACACCCCCATTTATGGAATAGAGACTGGAGAACGGAGGCCCCAAAACCAGTATCCCAGTGTGACTCAAGGTTGATGTGGTAGTGAGAAATTATGGTGTGTTCTGAATTTCACGTAGCAGTCCTGCAGATTTCCTGGATAGGGACATCCCTAGAAGCAGCCACTGAGGCAGCGGTATGACAGGTGGAATGAGTCCTTAGCCCTGTGGGAGCCTCCCTGCCCACCAACTTACAGAAGAGGTCAATGCAGGATACAATTCACCTGCCAGTCTATTGCTTAGCTGCTCATCTGCCAGGTGTGGCTT
Source organism: Neoceratodus forsteri (assembly GCA_016271365.2). NCBI lineage: Eukaryota > Metazoa > Chordata > Ceratodontiformes > Ceratodontidae > Neoceratodus > Neoceratodus forsteri. Next base: position 1,461,169,572 of record CM057452.1, read on the forward strand.
CAGCATAGATGACAAATAACTGGCGAACCTCTCCCCGAACACCAACCGTCCGCTCCTTGTAATAGGCGAACGCTTGCTGCAGGTCCAGAGTATGGAGCCTGTGTTCGGCCTCTGAGGTGTGGATGGTGAAGTATATCAGGAGACTGATCACCTGGTTAAGATGAAACTCTGACACAACCTTCGGGAAGAACTTCGGGTTAGGGTGAAGGACAACCTCATCCCTGTGGAAGACCAGGTAAGGAGAGCGCCTGGAGCTCACTGATCCTTCTGGCTGACATGATAGCCACCAGGAAGGCAGTTTTCCATGACAAATGAGAGATGTCAGTATCATGTGAGGATAGTGACTGAATATGAGCTACTGGCAAAACGGCGACTCACACCAGAGTGCTATCCTCACGGGCTACCCTGCAAGGGTAGCGACTGTATGCAAAGGTGACGGTACTGTAGGGCAACAGGAAGGGGAGAATAGCAAGGGGAAGGGGAGGGATACGGAAGAGGGTTTTTGAAGGGGTAGTATGCCTGCTGCAGCCGAGCCAGATGTGTGGTGTGGTGATGAGGGTGGCTAGCTCCGGTGCAGCAGGCTCAGGGCTGGGGATGGGGAGGGGGAAAGTTTTGCCACTGGCTGCCACTGCCTTTATTTTGTTTTGTTTTTTATGGCAATCTGGAGTGTTACCCCATCCCCGACATGCACTCTCCTGGAGTTAGCAATCCTTAAGCAGGGGGGTGTGGGAGGCACAGTCCCCCATATAACTACTTTGTATTGTTGCTGGATGTTTGGTCACCGGAATGTATATATTTCCGATTTGCTTTCTGGCAATATACACTCACCATTATAGTGATTGCTGTTTTGCGATCGCTATTATGACATGGAACTGAGATGTCACACCTGTGCATTGGTTTGAATGGCTTTCCCATGACTTTTGCCAACACCAGCAATAAGTTCCACGGTGGTGGTGGTTCATGCACCGGAGGGGAAATATGGTCAAGGCCCTTGCAAAACTGCCAGATTACCTTTTCCTGTGCCACTGATGGCATACCAGCCCACACCCGGTATGCAGAGATGGCGGCTAGGTGCACCTTAAGGGTCATCGATCAGAGGCCCAACTGAGAGAGGGACCAGAGGTAGTAAAGAATGCTAGCCATGGGACAAGATAAGGGGTCAAGCCCCTTGCCCTGGCACCAAATGGAGAACCTCTTACACCTGAAGGCATAGCATTTTCGGGTTGACTCCTTCTGAGAAGCCTCGACCACGGTGAGGACATATTTGGAGAGACCCAAAGCCTGAAACTCTAACCGCTCAGGAAACAGGCTGTCAGGTGCAGGAACTGAATATCCAGATGGAGTACCTTCCTCTGATTGTAAGAGAGCACATCCGGGTGGAGAGGAAGACACCATGGGAGCCTGCTGCTGGGGCTGAGGAGATCGGGGTACAAGAACTGGCGTGGCTAGTCCGGAGCCACCAGGATCATCCATGCCTTGTCCCACCTGGCTCTGATCAGCACTTTGTGGATCAGAGGAAATGGAGGGAAGGCATAGAGGAGGCCCAGCATCCGGGGCCTCAAGAAGGCATCCCCTTGCAGTGTTCCTGATGAGGGGGGTGGGCACACTACAGCCTCAGCTTTGCATTCTTCTTGGAGGTGAACAGGTCCACCCGAGGGGTGCCTCATCGGGAGAACATGCTGTGTACTTCCTCCAGATGGAGGGACCACTCGTAAGACGTCTTGCCCCCATAGCTGAGGGTGTCCACCAGCTGGTTGGAGATGCTGGCCACATGGATGGCCAGGAGATCAGTGTCCAGGCTGACCACGAGGGTCCAGATGTGGACAGCTTCCCTGAACAGAGGAAGGGAGTGCGTCCCGCCCTGTTTGTTGAGGTAGTACATGGTCATGTTGTTGTCTGTCTGAACCTGAATGACGTAACCCCGAATGTGCAGAGTAAAGGCTGTCAGTGTCAGTCGAACTGCTCAAAGCTCCAGCAAGTTGATATGGCGTTGGGACTCCTTGGGGATCCAGAGTTCATGGACTCTGTGGTCCCCCAGGTGGACACCCCAGCCCATCAGGGAGGCATCAGCCGTGACAGTGACCGTCGGCTCCAGGCGAACAAATGGGATTCCTTCCTGTAGTTGTTCTGGGACTCACCCCCACTGGAAGGTGTCCCACATCAAGCGGATTACAGTGACCAGTTGGTCAAAGGGCCCTGAGACCACTGGCAGGCAAGCTCCCACTGCAGACAGTGCATTCTCCATCAGGCCCAAGGGACCATGCTGGTGCATGCCATCATGTATCCCAGAAGGCGCAGGAAGCCCCATGCAGGGTGCAACTGCCCAGCCTGAAATGATGAGGCAAAGGAGGAAAGAACCTCCGCCCTGTCCACCAGAAGCCAAGCCCTGGCTCTGCAAAACTCAAGCTCCACCCCGATGAAGTGCATCACCTGCGAAGGTATGAGATCCGACTTGGCCTCGTTGATGAAGAGGCCAAGGGACAAGCAGGTCTGGAGGGCCAGGTCCCTGGTCTGCTCCACCTCCTCCCTGGAGGGACCCACTATAAGCCAGCTGTCCAAGTAGGGGTACACCTGGACCCTTCGGTTCGTCAGGTAGGCTGCCACCACTATAATGCATTTGAAGACCTTGGGAGCTGAGGATAGGCCGAAGGGCATGGCCTGGAACTCGTAGAGAATTCCCTCCACATGGAATCTGAGGAACCGGCGGTGGGACGGATGGATTCGTACGTGGAAGAACATGTCCTGAAGATCCAGAGAGCAAACCACATGTTCTGTTCTAGAGATGGTATGATCTGAGAAAGAGTAACTCTCCTGAAAGTGCGAAGCCAATGGAATTTGTTCAGGTCACCCAGATCTAGGATGGGGTGAAAGACCCCATCCGTTTGGAGACAAACCCTGGGTGTACCGGAGGGTCCAAAACAGGAGCCACTACCTCCTTCAGGAGGAGCTGCACAATGTCTTTCCAAAAGGCTGACAGCATGTCAGTAGACACCATGTCCTCCCATGTGGCACAGGCTCAGTAAGACTCAAACTCTAGAAGCAGACCCTTACCACCACCTCGAGGACCCACCTGTCCATGGTGACAGTGGACCAGGCAGAAAGGAAGTGGCTGAGCCAGCCCACGCCCATGGGAGGACCCAGGGAAGTCGGGACAGGCATAGGGGACAGGTGTCTCAACCAACTGGCCTGATGGGAAGACCATGGAGCCAGCAACATGGGCCGAAGGATCGACCATGGTCAGAAACCTCCAGAGAAGTGTGTGAATCTGAGGCCTGAGACCACCCATGATCCCATGATCAACAGCGAGACTCCTTTTTAGTCTTATCCTTCAAAGCTGTTGATTTTGTGCCCTTAGAGGGGCCTTGCCTAAAGGTGGAAAGGGACTGGCACAAATCGAGAAATGCCCCTGTGAAGGTGGCACCAAAAGAAAGCGGCACAAATGCAGAATCTGAAGAGGCATGCTCCATGGCCTGAGCGGCAGCCTCTTTAAAAGCCACAAGTTGTTCAGCAAACCCCACAACCGGGAAGACTGCCCGATGGGTGTCCGAGCAAACGGGGGGTTCCTGTTCATCTGGGTGCCCTAAGAGAAGGTGAGCATGCTGATGTTCTAAAGTTGAAGGATGCGAAGTGCGACAGAGGTCACATACCTGGGGATCATGTTCATGGCCTAGGCAGTAGACGCACGTGATGTGCAGGTCCATCCGGGACATCTTCTGCCCACACTTGTACTTCTTAAATCCCAGTGCCGACTTCAAGTCGTCCATGTTAGAGACTGAGAAATTGCCTGAAGACGAAGCTTTTCACAGTATTTGCGAAGGATTGAAAGCAAAGGGTCTACTCAGCACAGAGAGCGGTAAGGAGGGAACCTTCTTCTTCCAGCAGAAAGGAAGATCTGACATCATGGGACGGTGCCGAGGGAGTTACCACCCGGGTAGGTGGGAGGAGCCAGTTTGAAGACGTTCCGGCAAGACTTAAAGGGAAAGGAACACTGCCAGAAGTGTGGATAGTACATCATATCCATGTAGCTAGGAAAAGGCCTTCTAAAAGTATAAAGAAACGCAGGAGGAGGAAGAATGGGGAGAATATTTACTGAGAAATAGGGATGCAAAGAACGTGGTTAGGAAAGCAAATGCAGACAGGGCTGCATATTGCGGAGTGGGTAAAGAATGGAGAAAAACTGAGAAAAACACATCTTCTGCTGTATTAGGGAGACAAAGAAGAAAGGAGGGGGGAATTGTAAGGCTGGCTGTGGGGTGGGGGAGTACGGTGATATAGGAGGATGGGCAAAAAGCCACTGTCCTCAATTATTACTTTTGCTCAGTTTTCACTAGGTAGGATGGTGGGCTCTTGGCACAGATTGGCATCAAGACGGCCACTAAGGGAGTCCAGAAGGTGAGGCAGTCAACATTTACAAGTGAAAGGGTCCAGAAAGGGCTAGCAGCCCTAAAGATAGATGAGGCCCTGGAACCAGATGGGCTGCATCCGAGGTTACTTAGGGAACTTGCAGCAGAACTGGCCAATCCCCTGGTAGGTATATTCAACAGCTCCCTGTGAACAGGGGAGGTTCCAAAGGTCTGGAAAGTGGTGAACATGGTTCCGGTCCATGAGGGGGGGACAAGCAGAGAACCACAGACCTGTCAGTCTTATCCCTATCGTAGGGAAGCTGGTGGAGTCCGTGGCCAAAGAGGACCTTGAGGACTACTTGGAGAACAATAGGTTTCAGGATAGTAAACAGCATTAATTCCTGACAGGGAAGTCTTATCAGACTAACCTGAAAGTTTTCTTGATTGAGTGACAAGGGAACTGGATAGGGGCCACGCTGTAGATTTTCTCTACTTCAACTTTAGCAAGGCTTTTGACTTGGTGCCCTTAAGACGCTTGCTGAAGAAGATGGAGGATATGGGTGTGGCTAAGGTCCTAGTAAACTGGGTAAGTAACCTGCTAAAGAGAAGGCAGCAGAGAGTTGTGGTCAGTGGGGGTTAAATCAGAAGAGAGGGAGGTCTCAAGCAGGGTACCACAGGGATCTGTCCTGGGTCCAGTCCTCTTCAATACGTTCATCAGCGACATTCAAGAAAGAATCCAGGGCAGGTTGTGTCTTTTTGCAGATGACACTAAGCTCTGTGGGAGGGTGGACAGTAACAAGGGAATCAGGGAAATGCATAGGGACTTACAAAAGCTAAAAGGGTGGTCTAAGGTTTGGCAGTTGAAATTCAGCATCAAGAAGTGCAAGGTAATGCACCTAAGGAACAAGATATCCAGGACAGAGTACTGAATGGGTGGGGTGAGACTCAGCACTATGGCAGAGGAACGGGACCTGGCGTTATCATCAGTGACTCCCTCAAACAACTGAGTCAGTGCAACAAGACATACAGCAAGGCGAGTAGGATGCTGGGTTGTATGAGGAGGGTTACTGATAGCAGAAGGGAAGAGGTAATACTTCCCCTATATAGATCTTTAGTGAGGCCACACCTGGAGTACTGCACTCAGTTCTGGAGTCCCCACCTCAGGAAAGATAGGGATAGGCTGTAGATGGTGCGGCGCACGGTGACAACAATGATTCAGGGCAAACAGGGAGGTCCTATGAGGAGTGCCTCAAGGCACTGAACATGTACTCACTGCAGACCAAAAAGGGGGAGGTGACAGAAACCTTCAAATTCCTAAAAGGAATTCACAGGATGAACTGAGGGGAACTATTTAATTTGAATAATAGCTCACGGTCTCGCGGACATGAGAAGAAACTAACAGGAGTGAGGCTCAGGAGGGACATGAGGAAGTGATATTTTATTGAAAGGATGATGGAGCCATGGAACAGTCTACTAGCCAGAGTGGTTAAGTGCAAAAACCATTGGTGGTTTCAAGCACAGTTGGGACAGAATAAAGGGTATAGTGCTTGCTCGGGGTGGCAGAAACTGGGAGGAGAATGGGAGGAGGTTCGGGAAGGCTAAAACCCTAGAGGGACGGTAGGTCCCAGGGCTAAATAGGGAACTCGGGCAGACTGGATGGACCATGGGTCTTTTTCTGCTGTCATTTTCTTTGTTTCTATGTAAACAAGGCATAGAAGCTTTAAATATTTAGTAGGGATGTCTGGCAAACTGCTTTATAAAAGAAGAGTTATGTTGTAACTGAAGGTTTATGTGTTTCTCTACGTGATATCGTTAATAGCACAGCAGCTTGTAAAAAACAATATATATCTATCTATATATATATATATATATATATATATATATATACACAGTGCCTTCAGAAAGTATTCACCCCCCTTGGATTTTGTCACATTTTGTTGTGTTACTACCAGAATTTGCAATGCATTGAAATTATTTTTTTCCCCCTTGATTCACACAGCATACTCAACAATTTAAAGGGGCAAAAATATTTTTATTGTGTAACAAATAGATTTTGACTGCAGATAAGGACCGCTTGGCCCACCCAGTCTGCCCATTTCCCTGCCTAATGGATAAGCTGCAGATCCTAGTTAACCAGCAGCCTACTTCTTCCTACCCCCACCCCCTAGAATTGCCTTATGACTGTCCCATGCATGCTTGAATTCCACCACTGTTTTGACTCCACAACCTCCTCTGGAAGGCCGTTGCATGCATCCACAACCTCTCTGTGAAAAATACTTCCTTAAATTACCTCTGAGCCGCCTCTATCTTCAAATTGTGCCCCTTGTTCTTGCACACCTCTTTTTTGAAAGATGCTACCTCTTGGACTTTGTTGATTCCCTTGAGGTACTTGAAAGTTTCTATCATGTCCCCTTCCTCCTTTTCCTCGAGGCTATACATATTAAGCTCCTTAAGTCTCTCTTCATATGTCTTCGGTGCAGACCCTGCACCATTTTAGTTGCCCTCCTCTGGACAGCTTCCATCCTGTCTATGTCTTTTCATGGGAGATTGGGTCTCCAGAACTGCACGCAGTACTCCAGATGGGGTCTCACCAGCTGTCTGTACAGAGGCATAATAACTTCCTGTTTTCTACTGGTGATGCCTCTCCCTATGCATCCCAGTATCCCCCAGCCCTCCTTGCTGCCCTCTCACATTGCTTGCCCACCTTGGGTCATCTGATATGACTACCCCCAGGTCCCTTTCCATTTTTGTTGTTAGTATCTCACCCCCATTGTGTACTTTTCCCTGGGTTTTGTTTCCCAGGTGCATTACCTGCACTTCTTAGCATTGAATCTAAGCTGCCATACATTTGACCATTCCTCTAACCTTGCCAAGTCCCTTCTCATCCTTTCCACCCCACCTTGTGCATCAACTCTGTTGCAGATCTTTGTGTCATCTGCAAAGAGACATACTTTTCCTTCCAGTCCCTCTGCAATGTCGCTTATAAAGACATTGAAGAGGACCGGTCCTAATACTGAACCCTGCGGTACCCCACTAGTAACCCCCCTTTCTTCAGAGTGGACTCCACTTACTATTACTCTCTGTGTCCTATTCTCCAGCCAATTCTTTACCCAGGCTGTCATCTTGGGACCCACTCCCAGGCTGGCTAACTTGTATATTAATCTTTTGTGTGGGACTGTGTCAAATGCCTTGCTAAAGTCTAGGTAGGCCATGTCCACAGCCCCTCCCTGATCTACTACTTTGGTCACCCAGTCAAAGAAATCTATCAGATTTGTCTGGCATGACCTTCCCGCTATGAATCCATGCTGCCTTGGGTCCTGTGCCCCTCTGGCCTCTAGATACTCAACAATTCTTTCCTTCAGAAGTGATTCCATCATTTTCCCTACCACTGAGGTTAAACTAACAGGTCTGTAGTTTCCTGCTTTTGCCTCGCTCCCACTTTTGTGAAGGGGAATCACATCTGCCCTCCTCCAGTCCTCGGGTACCACCCCATACTCTTATGATTTGTTAAAGAGGGTAGTCAGTGGTGTCACTAGTTCTACCCTTAGTTCTTTTAGAATTCTGGGATGAATCCCATCAGACCCCATTGCTTTGTCCACCTTCAGTTTTAAGAGTTCTTTCAGAACCCTTTCTTCTGTAAATGGGCTGGTATCAACTTCTGTATCCAGAGTGTTTCTACTGTTTGTTTTGGGTACCTCCCCCTCTTCCTTTGTAAATACTGAGCAAAAATATTTGTTTAGTATCTCTGCCTTTTCACAGTCACCCTCTGCCCACCCTCCCTCCCTTTATTAAGCCTCACTAACCCTCCCTTGGTCTTCCTTCTCCCTGATGTACCTATAAAAGGTTTTATCCCCCTTCTTAACTGAGTTGGCTATCTTTTCCTTGGTTTGGGCCTTTGCTGTTCTGACTGCCTTCCCAGCTTCCTTTTTTTAACTGATACAGTTCTCTGTCCTGCTCCTTCTGTGATTCCTTGTACTTCCTGAATGCTTTCTTTTTCTCTTGAACCTTCACTGCCACTTCCTTTGAGAACCATAGTGGTTTCTTACATCGTTTCATTTTGTTTATTTGCTTCACACAAAGGCTTGTTACCTCTGTGATGGCAGTTTTTATTATTCACCATTGTTCTTCCACCCCTCCTTCCTGCCCATTTGCTAGTGCATTCCTTAGGCACTCACCCATTTTGGCAAAGTCAGCCCTCCTAAAGTCCAGTACTTTTGCCTTTGTATGGCTTGACTCTATTGCTGTGTTTATTGTGAACCATACTGTTCGATGGTCGCTAGTTCCCAGATGGCTACCACTTCTACATCTGTGATCCTCTCTTCATCTCCATTTGAGAGAACCAGGTCTAAGATTGATCCCTCTCGAGTGGGCTCCAATACTAGTTGTCTAAGGCATGCCCCCTGTAGGGCATCTAGAATAACCCCACTCTTCGAAGTGGCTGCTGCAACTGCACTCCAGTTAACATCTGGCACATTCAGATCACCCATCAGCAATATCTCCCCTTTTTCTGCCATTCTAAGTATTCTTTCTATCATTTCCTTGTCCATTTCCTCCCCCTGAGAAGGGGGTCTGTATACAACTTCTGTGCGGATTGTGGTGCCATTGCCGGTCTCCAAATTTACCCACAGTGCTTCTTCTCCTCCCTGTTATCCCTTTTGTTCTGTTGTTTTGATTCCTTCCCTTATGTAAAGAGCTACTCCTCCTCCTCTTTTACCCTCCCTGTCCCTCCTGTAGATAGTGTATCCTGGTATGTTTACGTCCCAGTCATGGTTTTGTGGTTTTATGAAACATTAAAAACTGAAATTTCTTGTTTACTTAAGTATTCACCCCCGAGTCAATACTGTGTAGATGCGCCTTTGGCAGCAATTACAGCTTTGAGTCTTCTTGGGTATGTCTGTATCAGCTTTGCACATCTGGATTTGGGGATTTTCGCCCATTCTTCCTTGCAGATTTGCTCAAGCTCTGTCAAGTTGGATGGGGAGCGTCGATGAACTGCAATCTTTAAGTCTTTCCACAGATTCTCAATGGGATTCAGGTCTGGGCTTTGGCTGGGCCACTCAAGGACATTCACCTTCTTGTTCCGAAGCCACTCCAGTGTTGCTTTGGCTGTATGCTTGCGGTCGTTGTCCTGTTGGAACGTAAATCTTTGCCCCAGTCCGAGGTCTATTGCAGACTGATGCAGGTTCTCCTCAAGGATGTGCCTGTATTTGGCTCCATTCATTGTTCCCTCTATCCTGACAAGTGCCCCAGTCCCTGCCACTGAAAAGCATCCCCATAACATGATGCTGCCACCACCATGCTTCATGGTAGGGATGGTGTTACATGGGTGCTGAGCTGTGTTCGGTTTGCGCCAGGCATAGTGCTTTGCATTCAGGCCAAAGAGTGCAATTTTTGTCTCATCAGACCAGAGAATCTTTTGCCACATGGTCTCAGAGTCTGCCACGTGCCTTCTTGCAAACTCCAGGCATGCTATTATGTGGCCTTTTCTCAGGAGTGACTTCTGTCTAGCCACTCTCCCAGAGAGGCTACATCTGTGAAGTGCTGCAGAGATTGTTGTCCTCTGGACAGGTTCTCCCATCTCAGCCATGGAACTCTGTAGTTCGTCAGGGTGGTCATTGGGTTCTTGGTCACTTCCCCTGACCAAGGTCCTTCTTGCCCGGTTGCTCAGTTTGGGAGGACGGCCTGCTCTAGGAAGAGTCTGGGTGGTTCCGTAATCTTTCCTTTCCTAATGATGGACTTGATTGTGTTTCTGGGAACTTTCAACACCCTAAAAATGTTTTTATACCCCTCCCCAGATCTATGCCTCCTCACAATTCTATCACGGAGTTCTACGGACAGCTCCTTGGTCTTCATGGTAGAGTTTTTGCTCTGACATGCACTGTCAACAGTGGGACCTTATATAGGAAGGTGTAATTCCTCTGAAATCATGTCAACCATTTTGGACTGACCACAGGTGGACTCCATTCAAGTTTTACAGTGATCTCACAAGGAAATTGGATGCACCTGAGCTCAGTTTGGAGTGTCATAGCAAAGGGAGTGAATACTTATCAGATCAAGACATTTCAGGTTTTTATTTTAAATTACATGTACAATAAATTCCAGAAGTTTCATTCCACTTTGACATTATAGAGTAATTTGTGTAGATACATGACAAAAATATCCCATATAAATGTATTTTAATTTGAGTTTGCAACATCACAAAATGTGGCAAAATCCAAGGGGGTGAATACTTTCTGAAGGCACTGTATATAGCCATATGGGATATACCATGGCCCTATTGAAAATAACTGTGTTATTTTCCCTGAAGTGCAGTTTGACCTTATGACATCACAAGTGGTGGAGCCACGAGTGATATGAAAGATCAAACTGCTCAATGGGAAAAAAACAGATATTTTCATCAACAGCGCAAGGCATATTGCATTTATGCAATATGCTGAGTTTCTCTTTGTTTAAATTATGTTGCTTAAATGCTTATTTTGTTCCTTTCTGTGTTTTTGGATGACTGAGCGTCATTTTCTGGATGACCAAGCAGTTCTTGTTTTTCTGACACGCATTGCATCAGGACATAATGACGTCACATGAGGGAGGAGGTTAGTACAGTGTGTGTTGGAGGATGCGGTAGTGTAAGAGAGCGGCGTGGCCTGTGGGCTATGACTGCATTTGTGGCCTGGGTTGCGGTGGTGACATTACTGGAGTGCCAGTGACAGAATGAGAGAAGAATGGAAACCACCGATTGACAAAGAAAGATGTTGGTGTGCTGTGGGTATGGGAATTGTTACTTTATAGTTATTTCATGGGAAAGAGAAGAAAACAGTAAAATAAATATATATATATATAAAAAAAATTTTGAAGATTCTTTTTATTGATTTTTCAGATAACAAGGGAGACATACACAGATACAGTTTGTTTAACTGTATCATATAAAATTAGGAACCAAACTCAGGTCATTAGAATCCATACTGAAATCTTATCAGGTTAACTATGAGAAACTTAGTTAGCAAACAGTTAATTACCAATCCCTTGTATCTAACCTTAAAAAAACATAAAACCAATATAACTATTATAAACATCAGAACAATAACTAAAGAAACTTCACAATTAACTGACACACATATAAATAGTCAGTATAAATAACATCTATATCTCAAGGTCAATGATACTTCAGAATTCATTTTGTGGTATCACCGCCTGCTCCAGAGGGGACCGCAAATCTAGATACAAGCCCCATTGTCATTCAAATCTATCGGGGAACCCCTTAAGATCATAAGTTAAGTATTCTAGTTGCAGCATATCAAGAAGGGAGTCCTTCCACATCTGCAGTGTGGGATGAGTTTGAAAGACCTATGTTTTCTGAACACATATTCTGCTTACCACCAACATAATTCTAATGGGTCATGGGAAGAATTCCCAATCTACATCCCTCCGCTCTTCCACCCTGAAAAGTATTCCCCATGGGTCAAGCGGGATATTAACTTGCATGCTATGTGAAATGTAATGGGCAGCCTCCGTCCAAAACTGAAGAAGGACAGGACATTGGCAAAAACAATGTAGGTAGGTCCCCTCACCCTGCACCACATCTACCGCAGAGGGGCGAGACATTGGGTGAAAATGTGCTTACTATCACCGGGGGTAAGAATAGCCTGTATAGAAATTTAAACTGTGCTTCCTTGTACCAATTAAATATACTTAACCCCATATGGGAGTGACAAAGTGACTGCCAGGCAGCCTCTGGTATTACAGTTCCCAAGTCTCATTCCCACAAAGTCCTGGTTCTAAGCGAGGAGTCTGACATCCCGCTTTTAATATTATGATAAAATCTGGAAAGAGCTCGGGCCTGCAGTGTACCCTGCTCCAGATTATATAGAGGGGATTTCTGTGTCTGGAGGCGTTCCATATGACTAGCCCAGTCCCTAACCTGCAGATATCGGAAAATCTGAGATGGATGTGGCCTCAGATAATTAGCACCTCAGGGTAGGTCAGAAAGCCCTGCCTTCCATAAAGGTCCCCTAAACAATAAATTCCAGTGGCTTCCCACTCTCTAATAATACGATCCTTCAAACCTGGCAAAAACTCAGGGTTACAGTGGATCGATGCCAGAAGACTACCCCTGAGGTATCACCCATACATTTTCTGACCTTGCCCCAGGAATCAAGCAAACATTCAACCAAAATGTTTCTAGGGCAGTTCTGTCTACAGGACTGCAGCCCTCTCTTTCCCAGGTAAGCCGTCAATGCATGCCTACTCACAACCTGATCCAGGGACACCCAGGCTTCTCCGCCCGAACTTTTAACCCAGTCTGTAATTAGCCTAGCCTGCACCGCTAGGTGATATAGTTTAAAATCCAGATAGTTCAAACCCTCTTTAAGGGGTGAGTTCTTAAGACGGTGTAGGCTCATTCTGGGCTTTTTTTGTTGCCAGATAAACTTTTCACAGGTTTTTTCCAGTATTTCGATGTCTTTTTTTATGTAAGCCAAACAGGGGGCATCTGGAGGGGGTACAATAGTCTAGGCAGGACATTTATTTTAATTATGTTTATCCTGCCTAGCCAGGAAACAGAGAGTCTCTGTCATCTCTGGAGATCACCTAAAATTTTCCCAAGGAGTGGGGTATAATTGAGTCTATATAAGCAATCCAGGGATTTACCCACCTGGATTCCTAGGTATTTGATGTGAGAAGTAACAAGTCTACACCGAGACCCTTCCAGGGTTTGAGGATCATTTCCTCCTAGGCACATCAATTTGGATTTATCGTAATTTATCTTACAGCCTGAGAAGGAAGAAAATTCCTCAATCAGGGTTACCAATGGCGGAGCTGATGTCACCGGCTGAGATAAAAATAACATATAAAGAAATTTTATACTGAACACCCACAGCACCCTCAATCCCATGGACAAAAATATTTTTTAATGTGTCACTTTGGCTGAGGAGATTTACCAGAAGTGCTAGAATTGGAGTTGGCGAGCGAGTGAGCAGGTGGGTGATAGAAAAAAGAATTCTGCTGCTTGTGCTGCCTGCTCCATCCAGCTCCAACCAACAGTGAAAATATCTTTGCCCATGGGGACCTAGAGTGAGAATATTTCAATATTTTCACTTGAGGTCTGGAGGGAGCAAAAATATCACTGATAGGTGGCTGGAAATACACTGACAGGTATTGCATAAATATATTTAAAAAAATGGGTAGAAAAATTCCAGCATTTGTATTGGCTAAGAGGTATCATCTGCCCTGTCCTTATCAGGACATATACTGGCAACTGGTACTACTTATGCCAACCAAAACGGAGCACACTGACATATCAATGCTGATTGAAATGGATCTCCTGCTGCAGCTCCACACCAAGCATGTTGCAACAGCTGCACTGGGAGAGCACTGCCACCAAAAGACATCAGTGTTTGTGTCCCAGCCCCCCCCCAAACAACAGCTAAACTTTAAATCTTTACCGCCCATTATTTTATTTTTGCTGCTGCCCATTTCTCCAGTGTCAGTTCCACAACTGTGGCACACACTGTTCAAACAGCGCCCACTAAACACTGACTATTTCTGCCGTCACGGTCTCCATTCCTCCACCTTGATCTCTGGTGTCTAGCCCTCACCTCTCTTGCTATCCACTAAGCCACAAGGGCACAAAAAGCCAGACAACTGGAAATTTTGAAACAGTAGGCAATATTGGAACTATATAAATCACAAAGGAGGAAACATGAAGGAATCTATCTGCTCTATACAGTGGTTGCTGAGGGACACACTCGGTCCCAGTCATACTGGCCGTGCCTCCGTTAGCACTGTAATTTCCTAACTACTTCCACCTTTATTATGTTTTAAAACATAAAACAAAACCAAAAAAGTCATGAAACAGCACTGACTTCAGGAAAGCACTATTAACAAAAATGCTAACCAAGGCAGCTGATATGGGACATGCTCCCTCCAGCTCACTCTCACTAAAACTACATAGGCATTTGGTCACTAATAAGAAAACACAGCTAAAGTAATAAATTTGAGAAAACAAAAAACAACTAAAATGCATATTGTGGAGGGTTTTGCATCTGTGTGTGCGGGGGTGGGGGGCAGACACCACTGCCCTCTAGTAGCTTTTAATTAAACATCTCCATCATAATACAATCACAAGGATTACTTTTTTTTTCTGTTGATATGATCATCTTTTTAATTCTTTTTAGGTATACCGGTACTTTTTATGTGCATTTTTAATTAACTTTTTTATTGGGGGACCCATTTTATTAGAGGAATAAGACACTCAGAGGTGTGGTTTATGGCCTGATAAGAGCATTTCCCAGGTGCTAAAGGCACTTGACACAAGCGCCTTATGCCTCATTACGCACCTAGGGCATGCTCTTATTAGGCCATAGAACTCATTCTGTGATGTTTTATTCCTTACATATACATACATCTATATATTCACTGCAAAAACTACATTAATGATGGTATTAGGGTTGAAGAATGCAAATCAGACAAAGCAAGGGAATGAAAAACATTAGGGTTTGGAGTCTTGGGAGTCTTGGTGAATCAGTGGTGTGGTGTTCTTTGGGGTTGTCAACCCTAATGCCCACTGTCAGGAACCCACTCCTGGGGGTCAGGTCCACTGAGCTCACAGTACCCACTCCTAAGTGCAATCTGTGATGTGGGGACAGGGCTACCCTCCTCGTGTCTGTTTAGACAGCTCGCCGAGGTCGCGACTGCACCTCTGCCATGAGGACCCAGGGCAGCCCTCTAAACTCTTGATAGGGGCACAATACCAGTGTTGAGTCTTGTAGACAATTATGAACCCCTCCTTGGCTATTACGCAAAAGGGGAAGACCCAGGCGTCACACTTTCTTCGGGGGTAGCAGTGTAAAACCGGATTTGGCCTTCTCCCTACAGGACATGCAACAGCCTTGTTCAAAATCCCTGCAGACTCTGGTATTCTCCCTGTCTCCCCAGGAGCTCCAGGATGGGCAGTAGCACGGGTTCATCTCTGGGAGATCATGCCAGACCAACCTAGTAGAATACTATAACTGGGTAACAAGGGAGTTGGACAAGAGCCATGCAGCAGACATCCTATATTTGTATTTCAGCAAGGCCTTTGACTCGGTCCCTCATAGGTGTGGGGGTTAGGATGGTTAACTGGATCACGAATTGGCTGGAAGATAGACTGCAATGGGTGGTTGGGGGGGGACTCATCTCCTAGGCCAGTGACCAGTGGTGTGCTGCAGGGCTCTGTGCTAGGGCCGGTGTTGTTTGGTCTGTTCATATCGGATATTGCACACGGGGTTGGAAGCAAGATCAGTTTGCTCACTGATGACATCAAGATGGGGGCTGTTGTGGATAACATAGAGGGGTGGCAGAAGCTACAGGGTGACCTAACCAGACTTGAGGAGTGGTTGGCAAGGTGGCAATTGAGTTTTAATGCAAAGAAGTGCAAAGTTATGCACTTCAGGGTGAAGAACCCGAGGAGGGAATATTGGTTGGGTGGGGTGCGGTTGGATGTCACCGAGGAGGAGAAGGATCTAGGGGTCATAGTAACAGGGAGCATGAACAAGTCTGCTCAGTGCAGGAAGGCTATGGCTAAGACCAATAGGATGCTGGGATACATTGCACGGTGGGGGTCGTTCAGACACAAGGATGTGATCCTGCCCCTGTACAGGTCCTTGGTCAAGCCGCATTTGGAGTACTGCATGCAGTACTGGCATCTGTACCTGATGAAGGATATCAGGCTGCTCAAGGCAGTGCACAGTAGGGTGACAAAAATGATACAGGGGATGGAAGGCAGAACCTACGAAGAATGTTGAGACACTGGAGTTTGTACACCCTGGAGGAGAGAAGGGATCGGGGGGGAAGGGATATGATTGAAACTTTCAAATACTTGAGGGGGATCAACAAATCTGGCACCGAGAGGTTGTTTAAGCTGAGGAAGTGAAGGGACACGGGAGGCAACGGCTAAGAATGGAGGGTGGCAGATTCAGGAGGGATATGAGGAGGCATTATTCCACTGAGAGGGTGGTGTTGAAATGGAATGCTCTATCAGAGGAGGTGGTGGCATGCATGACGGTGGGCTGTTTCAAAACAGCATGAGACTGGGCAAGGGGGGGCTGGGTAAACAACGCTGAGCAGTTTCTGAGGGTGAGCCTGGGGATGGGGAGTGGGGCAGCTGCCATATAGGGGTGCTAGCTGCACAGTCGAGCAGACTTAATAGACCATGAGGCCTGTTTCTGCTGGCAAGTTTCTTATGTTTGTATCCTTCCAGATCCCTTACAGACCCCTTTCTCGATTTGGTTGCTGATGGTGACAATCCCTTAGCAATAATAGTTTGTCACAGATTATTAATACTGTCCCACAATTCACACACACGTATAGAAATCTCACATAGGCAGATTTTCTTTAGACAAACAAATGTTTTTATTGAAATACTTAAATAATAACCATACAGTTACAACTAAAAAAAAACACTAATTTGGTCACAGAATACAGGAATAAAAAAATATACATGAAAATGCACTGTCACTGTCAGCTAAAGTCTACCTGAGATGCATAGTAACTTGATTCCAGAACAATAAATGGAAGTTTCAGTTTCGTTAGTCTTGGCAAGAGTTTTGTTTCTTGTGTGTCAGGCGAAGTCCAAATGAAAAGTGTGTGCAAATGCCCTGAGCTGGGGCTTTAAATATCTTCTGTAACTTGCAGTGTCAGCAAGTATCCCAGTTCTAAAGAACTGGTCTATTTCCCCAGAGAAACTACTCCGTTTGGCCAGGAGATGTCACTGTTTTGCTTTTTCCAAAATCCCAAGAATATCAAAATTCTGAGACATATAATTAACATGGATATGACATTCAGAGTTTAAGCCTTTTGAAGTGCCCTGTAGACAGTCGGCACCCATAAGATAAAATTCACAATATCCTGTCAGAATGATCATTTGCTGCTCAAATCCTGGCTAAAACATTCTAAGCTTTGATCTGGCTTCCTTCAATTAAGTTACAAGGAAGATCCTGTAAGATTTATGACTATACAAGCTGATTTTATTACCTCTGGGTCACCTAGTCAGGAAACGCAACTTTAGTTTCCTGACAAGCAGCTGCCCCTCAAGTTAGAGGAAGGTCAAAACATTTAAAAATCCAGTCTCTCTCTCACTATCCTATGAGGCCTTTCTTTAACACTGGTCTTCTCGTGGCATGTACATATACAAAATATAACAGAATATAACACCACACATCTGCCCATCTGACTGGCAGGGCATATCTTGCCACATCCCTCCCTCCTAGACTGAATTTGTGGGAATCCATCACCATGGATGATATGATTTTCACAAATTCTGTTCACTGCTCTAACTGGCGAGATAGGCCATCTTCATTGACATTTGCCGGCCCTGCCCTGTGCGTAATGGTCATGTCATATGCCTGTAGGGCAATACTACATCTCAAAAGATGACCATTAGTCTTACCCATCTGATTCAACCACACCAGGGGGTTGTGATCAGTCTGTAACTCAAAGCATCTCTCGTAAAGGTACGGCTCTAATTTCCTCAGGGCCCATACCAGCGCAAGGCATTCCTTTTCAACTGTGGAATGTGCCTGCTCCCGGGGAAGTAACTTCTTACTAAGGTACACTAGTGGGTGATCCTTTCCTTTCGACCTCATGCCCCAACCCCTCAACCATGGATTAATTCCACAGTAGACCCATCCTTTCTCATGGCTTAATCCTTACATATACCCTATACCCTGAAGTAGGTTATTGCACTCATAACATACAGTAAGAATGATTATGATAAAATAAATAGAAATCTGCCTTTTTTCCCATGAAATACATAATATTTACTATGTGTCCTTCCACAACACAAAGTAGTTCCACTGTGGAACTACTTTAGACTTGTACAAAGTGCAGCACAGACAGGGAACGTGCATGGGTGTAAACTGAAGACAGAGAGACACATTGACAGGACACTGTCATTTTTCCTGCTGTCAGTGTCCCTGTCACTCTCCGTCTTTTGTGTCCTGCGGTCAGTGATGTACAAACTATAGCACAGAGAGGGAAGGTGTCAGTCACTGTATGGGTGTAAACTGAAGAGAGACAGAAAAGACACTGTTTTTTGCTCGCTGTCAGTGTCTCTCTTGTTGTATTCTGCCTGACAACTGAAGAGACACACGGGACACTGTGCCTTGCTGCCACTGTCTCTTACCCTCCAGAAGTGCTGCATGAAAAATAGGTGCCACTGACTCTGTCTCTTATTCGCTACCTGCCACACAAAAGAGAAACCATGGCTGTTCTCTCCCATTCACGATGTGGAGAGAGGACACTACAGCAATTGTGAATGAAATGTCCTGGTCTCATTGCTCAGTGTCTGTCTCCTTCTCACTGACAGAGGAGCTGCAGGGCTCGGTGTAGGTGCTGAGCAGGGAAGGGGGGCGCCGCAACACACAGAACTCATGGCTATTGCTCACATAACAGCTACTGTGAACAGTACCTGTCAGCTGAGTGAATTTAAATCCTGCAGACCTCAAACACCAAAGCACCCACGCTGTTCCCCCTCTCGCTCTCTCTCACACACACTGGAGAAACAGTGTGCAGCTTCTCAGCAGCTCTACTTTAAAACCCTGATAGTGGGTTGGAGCTCTCTCGCACTTGCACCCATGCTCATCTCAGACTCGCTGTCACACACCACTGAAACATAGATACATAGACACTGTTGGCAGATAAGGGCCTATGGCCCACCCAGTCTGCCCATTTGAGCTTGTAAGTTCATTTTATTTTTTCCTGGAAGTCTATTGCCCCTTACCCCTGACCTCCAGAATTCCCTTATGTCTATCCCATGCATTCTTAAATCCCATGGTTGTTTCAGCCCCCACCACTTCTTCTGGCAGGGTGTTCCACTTGTCCACCACCCATTCTGTGAAGAAATTCTTCCTCATGTTTCCTCTGAATCGCCCTCCCTCCAAATTCACCCCATGCCCTCTAGTTCTGGAACATCTTTTTCGCTGGAAAACAGTGTATTCCTGCACCCTGTTCCCCTCTGTAAGGTACTTGTATGTCTCTATCATATCTCCTTTCTCCTTCCTCTCCTCCAGGGAGTACATATTTGACCTGTCCCCACAGGACTTGTGATGCAATCCCTGTACCTTCTTTGCTGCCCTCCTCTGAACCTTCTCTACCCTGTCTATGTCTTTATGTAGGTAAGGTCTCCAGAACTGTACACCATACTCCAGGTGGGGCCTCACTAGTGTCTTGTATAGTAGAAATGACCTCCCTCTTCCTGCTGGTGATGCCCCTGCCTATGCATCCCAGCATCCTATTTGCTTTACCTGCTGCCTTGTCGCACTGTTTCCCTACCTTGAGGTCATCAGAGATGATAACCCCAAGGTCCCTTTTCTGCTTGGTGCAAGCTATATCCTTGTCCTCCTGCTGATATGTTGTTCCAAGGTTTTTGTGCTCCATATGCATTATCTTGCACTTCTTTGCACTGAATTACAACTGCCATACCCTTGACCATTCTTCAAGCTTCTGCAGATCCCTCCTTATTCTGCCTACATCCTCTGGCATGTCCACTCTGTTACAGAGCTTCGTGCCATCAGCGAACAGGGAAATCGTGGATGGGCCAGATGCAGGCCGGGGACAGATGCAGCACCACGCTTGACATATGTGTGCATCTTGGTTTCCCTTGCATGCCTGCATCTAGAGGGTGTGGGAGAAAGGGCAAAAATGGCCTTGCCTCTGACAGAGGAAGGACCCTGATGCACCCAGAATGACCCTGCCACTCCCAGTTCATCTCCTGACAAAACTCAAGAATGCTCTGGAGTATATTCCCTGCACTGCATCACTGCCTGGGGGGTAAGCCAAGGCACCATGGAGGATGATGACCAGAGTAGGTAGGGATCAGCTGGGAAATATCATGGAGTCTGGAGAGAAAGTTGGAGGCAAAGACTGGAAGGGGGCATAAATAGAGAATAGGAAAAAAAAGAGAGTGAGGGAGAGAGAGAGAGAGAGAGAGAGATATCCTCTACTTGTTACCTATTTTTGGCGGGTGAACTGTAATGATGCAGTCACACCCATTGCACCGTGCAATAGGATACACCATTATCAGACCCCGGAGACCTATCACAACCACATCTGCCCTAAAGGGTAACGCTACCAGCCATACATGAACATCTACCAGGCTGTGCCAGTCCTCAGGGGTATGAGGTATCCCAAGTTTGTATGTTCGTAAGGATGTCAGAATACTGCTACTTATCAGCCCAGTACCAGTTTATCATACAGCAGCCATGTCATTAATCCCACAAAACCATGCTAGAGTTTCCTTCCCAGTGGCAGTTTTACTAAACATGATCAAATGAAATGCCTTGTGATTCCCAGCCCTTGCTCTCTGACATGTCCATATATTTCTTCATTTAAAGCTCATCTTGTTTTATTGTTGCTTGCTGTGGATTAAGAGAGGCAATTTAACTGGCACATCTATAGGTCTCAAGGGGCCTGCTGCCTTCCCAGAAACCTTTCCCCATCCATCACTCACCCGATATCTAGGATGGCCTCCCATCGTCATGGCAACTCTTGCGTACTGGCTGATTGGTCTCTTATAGCCTACTGCAGAGGCTGGCCTTTTCTTCATCTGGTGGTGGTTGCTAAAAATAACAAAAGTGAAATGTAAGCAAAGTACAGAACAGGTGAAGAGAAGGATTCAAACACACAGTTTCTTCGTTTATATTATTACACTCCTTAAGTAGTCCTTTGGTTACAATCTAGCGTGAGTGCTAAAAATAATAATTTGACACGATGTCCTTGTACCAAGAAAGAAACACCTATAGTATACTTGCTTTCCCACTGAGGAAAGAGTGAGAGAACTAAGCATCCTCCCACTTTCTTCTTACTCTACTTCACACCACTGTAGGCAGTTTAACCTAATGGTTGGAATGAAAAACTCTAAACCTGGGGAACCAGGTTTGTGTCCCAACACTGCCACTTACTGTGTGTGTGACATTTGAACAAATCACTTAATTTTTCTGCACTTAACATCTTCTCGGTCTCTTTTCCTCCCTCTGTGTTTTGCCACCCTGCTTTCCTTAACCTGCCTTTATCTTACTTCACTTGCCTGTGTGTGCCCAATGAGCTACTGCCAACCATTTACAGCTTGCAAAGCACTTTGAGATACAATGTGCATGAAAGGTGCTCTACACAGCCACATTTCTTTCCATTTAAGCCTGACTCCCATTTTAAGGGGTGTTGCAGTCATATCAGTGCTGAATCAGGCCAATAAAGCATCAGTCTCAAAACTGACACAGAGGTCTCTTTTGGGAGCAGATGCAGTTTATCCAAGATTTTGCTGAAACTTCACTGTGACTAATGTTGCAGTTTCCACGGTGATGAATGCACACTAACTGCATGTCTCTAGTTTGCTTTAGAAAATGGGCTAGATACTAGGATGTCTCTCACTGGCTAAGAGACACACTAGAGGGGTACATTAACTTTCCATACATGCCCGGGTAAATCAAGTGCCAATTCAGAGTGCTCCATTACTTATAGAATCCTTAGGCACCCCAAATTTGCAAAGTCACAACCCGCCATTTTCTTCACCACTTAGCGGGTGAGTTGATGACCGGCCAAGTCCCCCATCTGTCTCAGTCAACTTTAATAAAACTAAAAAAAAAAATGCTTGTTTAAAAAAAAAAACACTTTCACCACACATTTTGTTTCCATGTGTTTCAGCCTGTGACTCCATTTGTAGCACAAACATCCCCAATCCCATCTGACCTCCGCAGACACGGAACAGAACAGGTAAAGAACTTGCCAGCAAACAGGCTTTCTCCATGGTCATTGCCGAAAATGTAAAAGTCGGAAACACTGCTCTATTACTCATAAAAAAAAATGTAGAAAGCTGTCATGTCGCATCGGACCTCTCAATTTCCACTTCCTGCTTTTACTTAGAAGAGTCACGCAAGGTTGTGCGTGTAAGTGCTGCATCTTCTTTTTTTGTTTCAAATATCATCTTTATTAAAAAGTTTTCCAATATAATTTGACAGTCACAATACATCAGGTTTTAAAGACAGTAATTATACAGTAGTACATGACAGTAGATACCAATTCCATTGAGTTAACATAGTAACCTTCTTACATCTACAGTATACAGCTTGACATTAATCTCTAGATGGCCATAAACTGTTATAAGTCGGCAACTCTTACGCTCTATTTCCACCGCCCGAGTGCCGCATCTTCTGACCGTAAACTAAAAAAGAAAAGAAACAAAACTCTTGCAGAAATGGTAGTGAACATATTCTAAAGTATAAAAATTATGCCAATACACTTCTGGGGGGAATTTACTAGAAGTTTCATGTCTTCCTCTGTAAAATGTGGTGCCGGGGAGGGGGGTTAACTAGAAGAGAATGGCTCTGTGGGAGGGAGGGAACAAAACATGGAACAGCACTGAAACAGAGGGACTACTTAACCACAATTTTTTTTTCTATTTCTATTCATTTTGAAAGTCAGTTCCTCTCTTATTTTTATTACTTAATTAAAATTTACATAGATGCCCATTTTCTACGTGCAAAATAATACCTTCTAGGGTGAGCAGTATGGGCAATACCGGACCCTCCCAGGGGCTTTAAGGACCTCCACCTGTGGCATCAGGCCTCATTACACCCCTATACGGTCTGGTATTGCCCAATACCACCCACCTTGTCGGGTATTATTGCTTGCTTACTGTGCTGCTCAATACTGCATTTCTACAGATTATTCAGAAGCCCTGCCCCTCCATCTGTCAATAAAAATATTAAAAAATAAAGCTTGGATGCAAAAATCAGCTATCAAGCAAATCAGGGCTGGCATGGTGGCACCGTGGTAATGCTACTTCCTGCCATGCTGGTGGCCCAGGTTCTGGAGAGGACTCTAGTTGCTGGGGGTTGACTGGGGGGATCAAGCATCCTGGGGACTACTTTCCTCTCTTGGGGTGGGAAGGCTGTGCCTCCTGCAATGTACCTGACACCTGGCAGTGGCTACCTGTCACAGCAGACAGGAGGCCCTGAAGGCTGTGGGATGTCATACACTCCCATGTCATTGCACACTGCTGGAGCGAGGTGAATTATTGAGGCAAGGCCTCCAAAATTTTGGAAATCAGAGACTGCTTTTGTGTTTGGGGTTGTTTGTTCAACGCCACCACATTCTCATATACTGTACACATCTTAGCTTATTTACTGATGGAATGGGGTGAGCATTATGTCGACAATCCCAAGGCATATGCCATGCCTGATTTTGGAAGATGTAGAAGAGGTCAAAGCATAATGTTTTTCCTGTTGCTGCCTGTAGGTGAGGTGGGGTGTTAGGATTGGCAACCCTAACACTACATTTCCCTTTTTGTCGTGTAGTTCTCAATTAGTGCGTAATGTTTTTGTAATTTATATGTGTGTGTGTGTGTGTGTATATATATATATAGTATATATATATATATATATATATATATATATATATTTCACATGGATGGAACTTTCCTCATAGAAAAGTCAATCATTTATTTTCCTGTGTCTGTGACTAATCAATTAAAAGAAAACACTTGCACTAAACAATTAAAGCTATATACCTACACTAATCAAACAATAAAAAATATATACCTGCATTAAAAAAAAGTATACATCTACATTACATTAAACCCTATGGGACACAAGTAATAACACAACTAACATGGCATTAGGAAGCTAGCCAAACTAATTAACATGCTGCAAAAGAACCTGGAAAAAAGACACCTATACAAAGCCGTTCCAAACCCAGAAATCACCCGAACTCCTACCTGCACTCACTAAACACCATTCCCTCCTTGCTGCAAGACACCTTGAGATGCCTTAACATGACCACAAATGCAATATTCAAAACAATGACTTCCTAATGTATTATATTCGACAAACAATGAGTAAGGGTGGAACACTCAGAAATATTCCCATCCTTGGGGCTAATTAGGGCAATAAAGCCACTCACTCTTCAGACTTGTGGCCTTATAGCCCTAATAAGCCCCCTCAGTGGGTTTACATCCTTGTATGCTTCCCTTACCCATTATTCATTCTATATACATAGAGAGAGAGAAATGGGGGAAGAGACAGAGATATAGAGAGTGGTATCAAGGTGGCCATAAAGGGGTCCCAGAGATAAGGCAGCCAGTATTTACCAGTGAAAGGGTCTGGAAAGGGCTAGCAGGCCTAAATATAGCCAACATCCTGGGGCCTGATGGGATGCATCTGAGGTTGCTCAAGGAACTGGCAATAGAACTGGCTGAACCCCTTTTAGAGCTACTCAATAGCTCATTAAAGGTGGGGGTAATTTTGAAAGAGTGGAGGTAAGCAGATGTAGTTCTACTCTGTACCGGGGGGGGGGGACAAGGAGCAAATGGGCAGCTACAGACCTGTCAGTCTTACCTCTGTTGTAGGTAAAATGATGGAGTCACTGGTCAAAGACAACCTTATGGACTACCTGGAGAGCAACAGACTCCAGGATAGTAAAAAGCATGGGTTTGGGGCAGGGAGGTCCTGACAGACCAACCTGATAGTTTTCTTTGGGTGACAAGGGTACTGAATAGGGCACAAGCCATGGATTTACTCTACTTCAGTTTCAGCTAGGCTTTTGACTTGGTGCCTCACAGAAGACTGCTGAAGAAGTTGGAGGATCTGCGTGTGGCAAGGGACATGGGAAGATGGGTAGGAAACTGGCTGAAGGAGAGGCAGTAGAGGCTTGTGATTAATCGTGTCAAATCAGAAGTCACAAGTGGGGTGCCACAGGGATTGGTCCTGAGTCCTGTTCTCTTCAATATGTTCATCAGTGGCATTAGAAAAGGAATCTGGAGCAAGCTGCATCTCTTCACAGATGACACTATGCTCTGTAGGACGGCAGATAAGGACAAGGGAATAAGAGAGATACACAGTGACCTGCAAAGGCTAGAGAGGTGGTCTAAGGTTTGTCAGTTGAAATACAGTGCCAAAAAGTGCAAGGTGATGCACCTAGGAAACAAGAACCCCAGGACAGAGTACTGGATGAGAGGGGTTTAGCTGGACACAGCATCAGAGGAAAGGGACCTAGGCGTCATCATTTAGTGACTCCCTTAAACAATCAAGCCATTGCAGCAAGACTACCAGTATAGCAAATAGAATGCTAGGATGTATTGGAAAGGGTAATGACAGTAGAAGGAAAATATAGTTACTCACCTGTAACTGTAGTTCTAGCAGTGGTTTACAGTTCACATTCACACATTGGTAGTTCCACTGGAAGAGCTGATTTGTCAGATGTCTTTAAGCTAAGCTCTTCCCACCATCCAGGCAGTATATCCTCCAACTCTGCCCCATAATGTCAGATCTTTGCATGTAAGAAACAGGGATCCATGTGCCACTTGCCAGGGGTGGTCAACTGGGCTGTGTGGAAGTGAACTGTGTACCACTCCTATAACTATGGCTACAGGTGAGTAACTTACATTTCTAAGGGCGTGGATGCAGTCCACTATCCGTACTTTAGCAGACTCCTAGCAGTTCTTCAGGAGGAGGAGGCAAGGCACGCACCCCTATTTGGTGAACAGAGATTGGAGAACTGGGGTCCCAAAAGTAGCATCCCGACATGACTTGAAGTCAATG
The DNA here is from genome assembly GCA_016271365.2 of Neoceratodus forsteri. NCBI lineage: Eukaryota > Metazoa > Chordata > Ceratodontiformes > Ceratodontidae > Neoceratodus > Neoceratodus forsteri. Next base: position 1,461,195,478 of record CM057452.1, read on the forward strand.
CTGTAGTGGGAAATGAAGGTGTGTGCTTTCTTCCAGGTGGCAGCCGACAGTTCAATGTGTTTCCGCAACTTGGTATGATGTACGCTTATGCGGCTTAGGTACATTATGGCTGTTCACCTCTCTATCCATGGGATATACCACCATGTAGGAGTACGATGACGAGGAACCCTAGAGGAGGGTTCCACCCCTATAGATGCCGCAGGAATGGTTCCCTTGGCTAAAAGTAGCATAGGAAGAAGCCCGCTGGAAAGAGAGATGAGCTGCTGGAGGAGGGGAGGATGGTGGAACAACAAAAGAAACGATCCTGAACTAGCCAGGAGGAGTGGCCTTTTAAGGCCTAATGGGGGAGTGGTTTGTTGCTCTGCCCACTGAACTACAGGCGTAGCCTTGCAATTCAATGTGCTTACGCAACTTGGTATGATGTATGCTTATCTGACTTAGATACATTGTGACTGTTCACCCCTCCATCACTGGGATATACCACCCTGTAGGGGTATGACGGCGGCGTGCTGCTGGAATGGCTAAAGGTAGCTTAGGAAGAAGCCCAAAAAGAGTACCCAAAAGGGTGTTGAGCATTGAGGAAGGTGAGGAGTCAGAATGATGTCAATGATGGGAACAGAGGTTGATGGGTATAGATGGGTAGGACAGGAAAAGGACAGGAGACAACAAGGAATAATTAGTGGATGAAAGCTGACATGAGGCATGAGGGGCAAAACTTCCTCAGGAGAGAGGGGACAGCTACGGTCACCATCTGACTCCATCCAATAGCGGAACCTAACTATGGAACCTATGAAAACACTAACCCTATCTAATATTATGACCATCGGCAAGGAGTAGAGGAAAAAAACCCTTTGAGGAGGAAACCGCTGGGGATCCAAGGCCTAGGTCACCTTCCCTCCAGGCTGATGGACGTTTTGGTTATTGACGACTCAGCTACTGCAATTTAGAGTAGAGATCAGAAGAGGAAAAGATTCCAATTTGGAGGAAGCTCTCGCACCGTCCATCTAACAGGAATGCTTTTGATGGTTGCAAGAGACGTCTCTGCAACTAGGCTCCCAAAAGCAAAGGAGGGTAGAAATGACCATTGAGGCACTCAGCCAGCCTACACGAGCCTACAAAACAGACCAGGTGAACCAGAGGTGGTCAGATGGAGAATAGCATAAAGGGTGCCTCCGAACCCGCTCGGCAGCCAAAAGGGCCATGCTGATGAAAGACCCACCCCTTGCAGCATGAAGTCATAAATTCTACATCCAGAGGTGTCACCGAAATGAGGGATGGCTGAAGGTACACCCGGAGCAAAGACATCTGTACTATGGGCCAGGTAGAAGGACCCCACTCCAAGCTTCGCATGCTCTAGATGCGGACTTCGAGGGTGCAGAGTGAGACTATTGGCTACAGGCTAGCCCTAAGCCATGGAACAATTGACACAGAAGGCATGTCTCTGAGTGGAGAGCAGGTTGAGCCGAGATAAAACAGGACCCATATGAGGGGTATGCTCGATTAGTCAATGTGAATGAGGAGACCTACAGAGGTCGGACTGAGTGAAGGAGACCCTGACGTGGGTCTTGAAGGCTGATTGTGATTAGTATCCACAGGAGTGCATGCCAACTGGGTCCATTGAGAATCCAAATTAGGAGTGGGTTGAACTGCATGAAGGCAGAAACGAGAATGGCCAGGCGAAGCCCTCAGTCGATGGGTGAGGTACGAAATACTAGGAGTAGTGAGGTAGGAACTACGAAGTTGGAATGGATTAGTGGAGGTTCAATAATGAATAGACGAGATGTGGTAACGAAGGGAATCCTTGAAGGCAGGCATGGAACAGCAGAATGGAAGTGAATGGTACAAGGGGGAGAGACAATGATGGCCAGGCGAAGCCCGCAGTTGAGAAGTCGATACGGGAGGACAGGATGGTTGAGAATGAATGAACGAGAAATGACCTGCAGGTAACAATGATAGAGGCTAAACTGGACATAGCCATTAGCAAGACATGGTTCACCAGTAACCACAATTGGGAGACTTCAGTACCCTGCTATGTACTGTTCAGAAGAGACAGAGGTGCCAAAGGGGGGCAGGAGTGGCCCTTTATACCAATGAAAATATCAAAGTTACAGAAATTCAGAATGCACATAAGGAGCCAGAAGAACTGTGGGTCACCCTGGAAATAGGAAATGGGACAGCCATATGAACTGGGGTTGTCTACAGTTCTCCAGATGAGGAGGAGGACATAGACACATTACTGTTAGAAGATATACAAAACATGACAGCTAAAGGGGAGGTTCTGCTAATGGGAGACTTCAACATACCAGATACAGATTGGTCAATATCAGCAGGAACACCTACCAGAACTAGACACATAGTGGATTCCCTGCAGGGGGAGGGCCTCAAACAACTGGTACAACAACTCACAAGAGACAGGGCTATCCTAGATCTAGTACTGACTAATGAGGAAAGGGTCACAGATATCCAGGTAGAAGGTCACCTGGGGGCCAGTGACCATCACATGGTATGGTTCAATTTGGCCACTAGGAACTAAATCATCCCATTCCAAGGCAAAAATATGGGACTTCAAAGGAGATGCCTTTGATAAGATGGCCAACAGAGTTAAGCTAGCCCTGGCAAGAAGAAATACAGGTGAGGGGGTACAGGCAAAGTGGGCAAGCATTAAGGATGCAATACTTGAAGCAACATCCCATTGTGTTAGAGAGAAAAGCAAGAGCAAAAGAAGAAGGAAACCATTTTGGTTCTCAAAAATAGTAGCAGAAAAGGTCAGAGCCAAAAGGCTGGCCTTCAGGAAATAGAAGGGAACGCAGCGAGACGAAAACAGGGAGGCATACCAAATTTCCCTAAGGGAAGCAGGGAAGGCCATAAGGCAGGCAAAGGCCCAAACTGAGAAAACACTAGCACGAACAGTAAAAGAAGGAGACAAGACTTTCTATAGATACATTAGTGAGAGGAGAATGTCCAGAGGGGGTATTGCTAAGATCAAAGGGGATAAGGGGGAGTATGTGGAGGAGGACCAAGGAAAAGCAGCTATCCTAAATAGATACTTCTGCTCAGTATTTACTGAGGAGAAGGTAGGGCAGGGCCCACAGCTCAGCACCACGGACACAGGGGGAGGGAGGTGTGCACTAGTCCCTTCATAAAAGAAAGGGTCCTACAAGAGCTCGCTAAGCTCAGGGTGGACAAGGCAATGGGACCTGATGGCATACATCTCAGGGTACTAAAGGAGCTAAAGGTGGAACTAACAGAGCCATTATCAGAACTGTTTAGTGAGTCTCTGAGCACAGGAGAGGTCCCAGAAGACTGGAGAAGGGCTCATGTGATCCCGCCCACAAGAGTGGTAGCAGGAGGAGGCAGGAACTACAGACCAGTCAGTCTTACCTCAGTAGTGGGCAAGATTATGGAGGCAATTCCTAAGGAAAGGATAGTGCAACACCCGGAATCCATAGGAGCACAGGATCCAAGACAGCATGGGTTTACAAAAGGAAGGTCCTGTCAAACTAATCTCATAGATTTCTTTGACTGGGTAACCAGAGTGGTGGACCAAGGGGGTGCAGTTGATGTCACCTATCTTGACTTCAGCAAAGCTATCAATACTGTTCCACATAGTAGATTGATTAATAAGTTGGGAAGGACTAGTTGGCAGGCAGAAAACAGAGAGTGGTGGTAAACAGTATACAGTCAGAAGAGATGCAAGTCACAAGTGGGGTACCTCAGGGATCAGTCCTGAGGCCAGTCCTCTTCAATATCTTCATCAGTGACATTGCAGATGGACTGGAGGGTAAGGTTTGTCTGTTTGCAGATGACATCAAAATCTGCAACAAAGTAGATGATCCAGATGGGGTGGGCAGAATGAGAAGAGATCTGGATAAACTGGCAAAATGGTCGGAAGAGTGGCAACTAGGGTTTAACGCAAAGAAGTGCAAGATCATGCACATAGGGAAGAGAAACCCTGAAGCCACCTATAGGTTGAGAGGGGAGTTGCTGGCAATCACAAGGGAAGAATGAGACTTGGGCATCATCATCATCACAGATAACCTGAAATCATCTAAGCAGACCACTAAAGCAGTAGGTAAGGCTAGAGGGATGTTGGGGTGTATTAGAAGGGGTATATGCAAGTCATAAAAGGGAGATAATAATCCCTCTTTACAAGACACTGGTTAGACCCCATCTGGAGTACTGCGTGCAGTACTGGAGGCCACACCTTCACAAGGACATTAACAAAATGGAGGCAGTCCAGAGAAGGGCAACCAAAATGGCACAGGGACTGCATCAGAAAACATACGAGGACAGATTAACGGAGCTTGATATGTGTACCCTAGAGCAAAGGAGGGAGAGAGGTGATATGATTGAAACATTCAAACATCTTAAGGGCATTAACAAGGTGAAAGAATCTAACATGTTTCAATATAAGAAAAATAGCAGGACAAGAGAACAAAGCACGAGATTAGAGGGAGGCCAATTAAGGTGTAATGCGAGGAAGTTCTTTTTCACAGAAAGGGTGGTGGATGCATGGAACGGCCTACCTCAGGAAGTGGTGGATATGAATACAGTGAAGGGCTTCAGACAGGCATGGGATAGGCATAAGGGAGCAATACAGATGAGTATGACTAGATATGCCAGTGACAGAGTACAGGCCTATGGCACATTCATAAGGTAGAAAAAATGGGCAGACTGGATGGGCCTTGCAGTCCTTATCTGCCGTCAGTTTCTATGTTTTTATCATGGTGGACTGAAAGCCTTGAAGGCCGAAACGGTTAAGGTGAGGTATGAAATGGACGATGTATGATAATGGAGTAAAAGCCTCGAAGGCCAGTACAGTTAAGGGTAGGTAAGATGGCAAGTAGGGTATAGGAAGGATGAGGTTCAGTAATGATGAAGGTCGACATGGAGTGGAGGATATACGAGTTGAGTGGTCCAGAATGTAGGACTAGAGTAAAAGGAGGATACGAATAGGTATGGTGATTGCAGGATACGGAAACACTCCCAAACGAAAGCATGGGACAAGGAAGGAGAAGAGGCAAGGGTCAAGGGAGTGGTGGAAAGTGGGAGTGTGGTAGCCATGAAGGCTAGAATGCGCACGGCTATTGGAAGCACTGTAGGCTGCAGCGAATGGAAGGAGGAGCCATGTCGAGCTGTAGGAGGCTGGGATTGTGAGAGTAGGGATGACAGGGGTATCGGTACGAGTGGGAGACAGTAGAAAGCTGGCTGCCTGGAGCCACGGTACCCACCACGATACAGCAGTCCCATTCGTGGGAAAAACAGAGAGCCACAAACTAGGCACCGGGACACCAAGAAGCGAAATAAAATTGCAGGAGAAAGAAATTGAGGTAAAGCAGGCAGCAGGCCTACTGTGGAGAGAGCAGTCCTATGGAAAGACATGCATGCAAATGATGGAGAAAACGACAGGCATGGGGGCATGAATGAAGGAGTAGGAACTGTAGCTGATATGCGAGTAGGGAAAGAGTAGTGGTAGGGCAGGAACCCCCCACAAAAGCAGAGTCGAGGTGAAGGAGGACCCAGAGCTCCTGCTAGCCCACTGGGACCATAGCAGAAAACGGAACAGAAAATGGGGAGCTAGAGTTAAGCTGAGCAGTCATCGGGTAGAGGGAACAAGGAATGGAAAAAATGAAGAAACTTGAAGGATGATTTAACAATGGTACTCTGAGGAATGACGGAGTTGAGTGTTAGAGAGCAGAAGACAGAACTGAGTAATGTTGAAATGGGGTTAAATGATGAAAGGCTGTCATAGGCTTGCCTCCACAGCTGGAGTGGAATGGGGGAGCAAGTGATCTACTGGTGGCACTGCAAGCGCTAAGAAGCCCGCAGCAGGAAAACAGGGTATCTGAAAAAAAGAATAACATGGTAACTGAGAGTTTTGATTTAGAGTGTGCATTGGAGAGCTATCACTGAGGAATACAAAACAAAATGGCATACACAGGTGAGGGACTTACAAAAGGACTAGAAACCCCCGAGGTAGGATAGAAGAAAGGCAGGCTGTCCTGGAAGACAGTATGGGAGAAGGGCAGGAGGAGGAGGCTGAACAGTATGGGCAGGAAGGGGACAGCAGTGGTCCAGGGAGGAGACGATACACCTGAGTAGGACAGCAGGTCAGAGAGCAGTCCTACGAGGAGATCAAGAGGAGAAGAAAAGCAAAGACCAGAGGGGCGGCCGAGTATGATGCCGCAGCATGGAGTAAAGCTACCCAGGAGAAGAATACAGTGGTCAGGGGGATATGGAAGAGTTGATGCGTGGCGGCACAGGAGAGGAGGTGCAGACCACCCACAAGCTATATGGGGAGCCAAGGCCACAGACAGAGATGAAGTGGAATGAGCGAGGAAGCAGAGGATGCCCAGAGCATGAGTCGGAAGGCTGCCAACCCAGAGAGGGCCGCAGGAGCCGAGGTCAGCAACCAGGAAGAAGGGAAGGGAAGGAGGGGAGAAAGTGAACAGGAGAGAAAACACAATGCGGAGGAGGCAAGGCAAGCCAGAAACAGAAGGAGAAGGGAAGGACTGCCAGGAGAACGAAACCCACAAGAGGTATGGGCAAAGGGGGGGGTGAACATAAAAAGGAAAAGGACAGCTGCATAGTGAGCGGCACAGAAAAAGGGGAACAAGCAGGGAAGAGAAGAGCAGAGTGCGGTAGGAGGCAGGACAAGACAAAATGCTGGCCATCAGCAGGAAAAACTGGGCAGGAGGCGAGGGAGGGCAGAGCCTCTAGCCACAACGAAAGAAGCGATCCTCAACTAGCCAGAAGGAGCGGCCTTTTAAGGCCTGATGGGGGAGTGGTTTGTTGCTCCACCCATTGAAGTACAGGCGTAGCCTTGCAAATCTCCTTTATGGGGATGTCCCTGGTGGCAGCCACTGAGGCAGCAATATATCTGGTGGAATGAGCCTTAGCAGAGGTCAATACAAGACATTTTTATCTGCTAATCATGCGGTTTGCTGTCAGTCTGCCAAGCGTGGTTTCAGCATATGTCACACTAGCCATGTGCTCCTTGTAATGAGGGAGTGCCCTCCGCAGGTCCAAGGTATGAAGCCTACCATCGGCCACTGAGGTTGGTTCAGTAAAGTATACCAGCAAGTTAATCACCTGGTTAAGGTGGAACTCTGATACAACCTTCAGAAGGAACTTTAGGTGGGGCGAAGGATGGCCTTCCTGCTGTGCGAGACCAGATAAGGAGACTCCACTGACAGCACCTGAAGCTCACTAATCCCTCTAGCTGACAAAATGGCCACCAATAAGTTCATCTTCCATGATAGTTATGACATCTCACACCTGTGCACCAGCTCAAATGACTTGCCCATGAGAACAGCTAGCACCAGCAGTATGTCCCATGGTGGTGGTAATTCACACACCAGAGAGGACAGGTAGTCAGGGCCTTTAAAAAGGCACCCAACCACCTTCTCCTGGGCCACTGTTAGTGTACTTACCATAACAGCAGATCACTGAGAGAATCTCTTTCATCAGGCCACACCTTTGGAACAGTACCTGCGTCAGCCCTGGGACCACACAGAAACTTTTGCAAGCCAGGGACCACCGACAATGTCATGTGTCAGCATCTACATAAATGTGGGTGGCCCCATCTCTCCTCAGTTCTTTGCTGGAGGTTATACTCGGAGGACCTCATTATGGAGAACTAGGAGATAAAAGCAGCACCCCACATACCAGGCGACAAGGGGTGCTGAAGAAGCAGTGATGGAAAAAAACTGCAAAAACTCCTGTGACCTACCCCTGAAGGGGGAAGGAGGGTGGGTCAGCATGGCCAGATGAAATACATTCCCTCGAAGATCTACTGTTATGGTAAGTACCTAACTGTTCTATCTTCTTCAAGGATATCTCTCTCACCAGGCCACACCTTTGGAACGAGTCCCAAGCAGTACCAATACTGACAGTCTGGGTGAACGGAGACAAACCGTGTTCATGACAGCAGGCCATTTAAGACAGCCAGGCCAAACCCTGCTTGTCTGAGACACATAATGTCCAGACTGTAATGTTTATTGAAGGTGTAGACAGGACTCCCAAGTGGCAGCAGCACAAATGTCAGCAGCTGAGACATTTTTATGTTTGCTTGCATGCATGTGCAAGAAACATAGTGCCATCATCCAAGTTTTCGGAGGTGTGGTACCCATCTTCCAATTCAGGCAGTGTGTTTGCAGGCATGGCCACAGTTCTCCAATGAACGCTGTAGCTGTCTATGACAGCAATTGAAAATGCAGTGCCATACAGTTGAAAGGGAGAGCTCCACTTCAGTGAGCAGCACTCCCCCCCCCCTCCACATGCACACACGACGCGTATTTGCATGCTCATCTTGGCCTCCCCCAACGCACACATATGCGGCCGGCAGGGGTGCCCAATCCCAAGCCAGCTCCACGTACCAAAAAGTTTCCAGGTGCCATGCTGGGGAGCTCACCCCAGCGTGGCAGAAATTGCTATGGCTAAAGGTGCCCAATGCTCCATCGGCTCCATGCCCCCAAACAGCTTTCCAGCTGGCATGCTGGGAGCCCACCTCAGCATGGCAAACGGCCCTGCGCCATCTTCCTAAAAAGAAAAAAAAAAAACCCTATAAACAAAAGTTCCCTCAGCGTCTCTCCCGGTTCACCACGCTTCACCGATGCACCCTACCTCCCATACTTACATTCCGGAGTCGGGCGCGACGATCTCGTGGACTGGAACACGCCTGCACTCTTCAAAGCCGACCGCGAACTGAGTAAATGCCGTAAGCTGTATAATGCAATAAATAGGTTTTTGTCATCTTTAATGCATATCTCAGGCATTTTTTGAAGTTTACACCAAATTTTCAACATGGGGTTTTGGGACCCCTCCTCATAAATTTGGAACTGTCATGGCGTTAATCGGGCCCGAAGGGTGATTTCGTAGTCACTGTGCGAAATCACCTTTCAGGACCAATTAATGAAATGCCAGTGCCAGTGTTCATAAGGTGGGCTCTCAAAAAGCCTATATTGAAAATCTGGTGAAAAAAATTCCTAAAAATGACTGTTTTACGAGCGTGCGTTGCGTAGTTTCTACGTATATTCGTAAGTTCGCGAATTGTTAATATTTGCACTCCGGATTTTCAACATTGCCATTTTACCACACCTCCTTATGAGCAGTACAGCTGTCATTTTTCACATCTCGCCCAAAATGTGTTTCCCTGCATGTAGCGCACAATGGCGCAGTCGGTGTGTGCAATCAATGTTTGGGACACATTAAGAAAATCACAGTGACACTGTTCATGAGCAGATGTCTTAAAATGGCTATGTTGAAAATTTGGTGACAGAAGTCCATAAAATGACTGTGTTACGAGTGAGCATTGCGCAGTTTCCATGCACCCTTGTAAGTTCATGAATTTGTAATATTTCAGTCCAGATTTTCAACAGTGGCATTTTTCCACAGTTCCTTATGAACAGTACAGCTGTCATTTTTCACAACTTTGCTGAAATGTGTTTTCACACTTTCAGCGCAGAAATGCGTGGTCGCTGTGGGAAATCATTGTTCGGGACAGATAAAGAAAATCACAGTGACACTGTTCGTGGCCGGAGGTCCCAAAATGCCTGTGTTGACAATCTGCTGTAAAAAATCCCCAAACTAATTACATTACGGGTGTGCGTTGCACAGTTTCTACGCACGCTCGTTACTTCACCAGTTTTTTTAATATTTCACTGCAGATTTTCAACATTGCCATTTTTTACTCCTCCCCACGAGCAGCACAGCTGTCATTTTTCACATCCTGTTCAGAATGTATTTTTGCACCTGTGGTGCTAAATGCCATAGTCGCTGTGCAAAAGCAGCTTTCGCCTAACACACTGATATTGCCACTGTTCATGAGGTGAGGTGAGGTGAGGTGAGGTGAGGTGGGGGGGGTCACAAAAAAACCATGTTGAAAATTTGGAGTGAAAATACCAACAAATGCCTGAGGCGTTAGGGTTTCCGACCACAACGCCCCACCCTGTAGAGAATGACAGGCATCAGCAGTGTGACTTGGGATTCTCGCCTGTAATGCTCATACCATTCCACACCCTGCAGCCAGTGAGAGGTATCGAGGTGTGCCTTGGACTCTTCTGCCCCAAAGTTCACCCCATTCTCCTATACCGCACCCATCTCACTGTATTTCCTGATGGAATGGGGTGCGCATAAGGGCCAAAGACCCCAAGGCACACCATGACACTTGGTGGTGTCTGCAGGGTAGGGTGTGGTGAAATGGTGTGGCCATTATGCCTGATGACCCAAAGGCGCACCCCAATGCCTGTCAGTCTCTGCAGGGTGATGGTGGGGTTGGCTTCAGTTCAGTACTTCACTGCCATTCCTATTATGCAGCTCTGTAACTCCTACACTACCAATGCCAATGCCAGCAAGCAAACATTCGGTATTGACAAATGCTTGTTAAAACAAGCAACAGAAGTGGTCATGCCTCTGGTAGAATGACCACATACCACCCCAGGAAGTTCCTTAAGGTACTTCCTATAACAGGAAGTAATACAGTTTGCTATTCATACAGGCACTGCTTAGACACAGAAGCAATCTCTTTACCAAGGGTAAATGAAACAAAAAAGCTGAGAGGTCTTTCTGCAGTCCTTAGTGCGATTCACTTAATACCTGAGAATTCTATGCACATCCAAAGTATGGAGCAATGCTTTCCCAAGATTGGCATACTCCATAAAATTAACTGGAAGGTGGACAGTTTGATTTAGCGTAAACTCAGACACCACCTTCGAGAAAAAATTTGATTTGTGTGTAAAAACATCCTGGGCTTATTTCTCAAACCGGGTCTGAATCAGCGCAAGCTGCGGAAAACAGTAGTTTGCGCAGAAGCCCGGTGTGCCAGTAACCCTGTGCGTGATTCTCTATTGGGCAGGGTCCCAGTGGCAAAGTCCCGTGGCTTGTGGCAACCGTGGCCAGATGCCAAATAGACGGCACACCAGGAGTGTGTGCCACAAGCCGCATGGCTGCCCAGTGCCACTCTAGACCCTGGTGGACTAGCGGCCCCCTCCCTGATCTGTGATGTTGCACACATGCAGAATACAGAATATGTCCCATGTCCTCCTCCCTGAACCCCACTGGTGCCAGTTTATGTCCAGTATAAAATATTCCCCATGCCCCCCTCCCTGAACCCCGCTTGTGCCAATACTAATACTGAATAATAGTGCCTCTGCCCTGGTGGTATAGTGACCCCGCTCCCTGATGTTGCCCATGAAATACTTCTACTCTGCCCCCCGATGTTGCCAGTGAAAGACTTATATATTACATTACCCTTCCCTGGTGGTATAGTGGCCCCCCACCATGCTCCCCGATGTTGCCCATGAAATACTACTCCTCCCATCCCCTATGTTGCCAGTGAAAGACTTATATATTACATTACCCTTCCCTGGTGGTATAGTGGCCCCCCCACCATGCTCCCCGATGTTGCCCATGAAATACTACTCCTCCCATCCCCTATGTTGCCAGTGAAAGACTTATATATTACATTACCCTTCCCTGGTGGTATAGTGTCCCCCTCCCCGCCCTGCTCCCCGATGCTGAAATAATTCTACCCCACTCCCAGATGTTACCAGTGACAGAATTATAAATTAAATTACCCTGCCCTGGTGGTATATTGGACCCCCATCCCGGCAGGTAGTGCCCACCACCCCACTCCCCCATCCTGAAATGTTGAGCCGGCAACCAGCACAGCCCTCCTCTCGCCACCACGACCGGCTGCCAACTGACCTGCCACTGAGTGCGTACATGCGCAAGAGTACAGCCTCTACTGCTGCAAAGCCATGAAGGAGAGGACCTGCCCCTCCCGGCGGAAAGAACGCTCTGACGTCATGCGGTGGAGCTAGAGGATATACCGCCCAGGTGGTGGGAAGACCTTAGTTTAAAGATGTCCGTGAATCAGTACTTCCAGTGGAACTGCCAAAGTGTGGATAGCGAACTGTATCCACACCCATAGAAGAGGTATTACTACCTTTTTACATATTGTTGGGGAGGCCGCACCTGGAGTACTGTGCCCAGTTCTAGAATTCTCACGTCAGGAAAGAAGAACAGGCTAGAGACAGTGCAATGAAAGGTGACCAGGATGATTCAGGGCCAGAAGGGTAGATCTTATGAGGATCGGTGTAAGGTACTGAACATATACTCGTTGGAGACCAGACAAGAGAGGAGTTGTATGATAAATACCTTCAAATTCCTGAAAGGAATAAACAAGGTGAACTGGGAGAAACTATTTGACATGAGTGACAGTTCAATGAGGAAACTGATGAGAGGGAGATTCAAGAGGGATGTGAGGAAGTTTTATACTACAGAAAGGGTGGTAGAACCATGAACAGTCTGCCAGCTGAGGTGGTGGGCGACAAAACAATAAATGGTTTTAAGCACAGCTGGGACACAGTGAAGGGGTATAGCAGTTACTCAGAGCAGTAGCAGTGGGGGGTTGAGAGGAATAAATAGTAAGGACTAGTAACCTGTATGAACAATAAGTTAAGTCCTGGGGTTTGATAGGAACTACTGGCAGACTAGAGGGACCATTCTTTTTCTGCCGCCACTGTCTATGTTTCTAAATATATATATATATATAATATATATATATATATATATATATACAGTGGCGTGAAAAAGTATTTGCCCCCTTCCTGATTTTCTCTATTATTGCATATTTGTCACACTGGATGTTTTCAGGTCTTTAGACAAAATATAATATTAGATAAAGGGAACCTGAGTGGACAAATAACACTTTTTTTTTTACTTATTTCATTTATTTAATGAAAAAGTTAACCAACACCAACTGGCACTGTGTGAAAAGTAATTGCCCCTAGTTAAATCAACCCAATTAAAGGGATAATTAGAGTCAGCTGATTGAACACAGCCAGGCTTGATTACAGCCAGCCCTGCTCAATATAAACCTCACTTATTTTTGCCCTTACCATCAGAGTCACATTGCCAGCACAAAGATTCAACAAGCACATTATGCCATGATCAAAGGAAGTTCCTGAAAAGATCAGAAAAACATTTTGTTGCCCTCTATCAGTCTGGAAAGGTTACAGCTATTTCTAAGGCTCTGAACTCCATTGAACCACAGTGAGAGCCATAATCTCCAAATGGAGAACACTTGGAACAGTAGTGAACCTTTCCCAGTGAGGCGGCCTGCCAAAATCACCCAAGGGCGAGTGTAAAATCATCCAAGAAGTCTCAAAGGATCCTAAAACAACATCCAAAGAACTGCAGGCTCTCTTGCCTCAGCTAAGGTCAGTGTTCATGACTCCACAATCAGAAAGAGACTGGGCAAAAATGGGCTTCTATGTGAGAGTAGCAAGGCGGAAACCACTGCTAACCAAGAAGAACATAAATGCTCGCTCTCATTTGCCAAGAAGCACCTGGATGATCCACAAGCCTTTTGGGAAAATGTTCTATGGACATATGAGTCCAAAGTGGAACTTTTTGGACAACATGGATCCCATAATGTCTCGCGTGAAAGCAAACACAGCATTCCACAGTAAGAACACCATACCAACAGTCAAACATGGTGGTGGTAGTGTGATGGTGTGGGATGCTTTGCTGCCTAAGGACTTGGATGACTTGCCATAATTAAAGGAACCATGAATTCTGCTCTGTACCAGAAAATTCTTAAGGAGAATGTCCAGTCATCCTTGTCAGCTGAAGCTGAAGCGTAGTTGGGTCATGCAGCAAGACAATGATCCAAAACACAAAAGCAAATCCACATCAGAATGGCTAAAAAAAGTAAAATTAAAGTTTTGGAGTGGTCTAGTCAAAGTCCAGACTTAAACCCAATAGAGATGCTGTGGTAGGACCTGAAACGAGCAGTTCATGCCTCAAAACCTACCAAATGTTACTGAATTAAAGCAGTTCTGCGAGGAAGAGGGTTAAAACACCCACAGCGATGTGAAAGACTGATATTGAATTATAGGAAGTGTTTGGTTGCAGTCATTGCAGCTAAATGTGGCGAACCAGTTATTAAGTGTGAGGCAATTACTTTTTCACACAGTGCCAATTGGTGTTGGTTAACTTTTTTCATTAAATAAGTGAAATAAAAAAAAACAAGTGTTATTTGTTCACTCAGGTTCCCTTTATCTAATATTACATTTTGTCTAAAGACCTGAAAACATCCAGTGTGACAAATATGTGCAATAATAGAGAAAATCAGGAAGGGGGCAAATACTTTTTCACGCCACTGTATATATATACTATATATATATATATATATATATATATCTATATACAGTATATATATATATATATATATACAGTGTATATATATATATCTCTAGCTATATACAGTATATATATACACATACATACACAGTATATAACAGGTGTAATAGCGCCCGTATGTTAGGGTTGAGCTAGTTTTCAAAAATGTGGGGGCTCCGGCCCGGTGGCGTTGAGGGTTGGCGCTGGAGCGCCACACCTCACTCCACACTGGCGACCCGGGTTCGGAAGCAGATTTGGGTTGCTGGTGGGCCGGCCGGGGGGAGTTAGGCTTCAGCGTCCCACAACAGCTCGCCTACTCTGGGGAGGGTTAAGGCTATAGCCCGAACACTTGCCTGACTCCGAGCAGAGGCTTGGAGTACTGCAAGCCCCCAATGTTAAGGGGAAGGGCTGCCAACATACAGCGTGACATCGGCGCTCTGCACCTTGACATCAGGGGTCCTACGCTGTAGGGGGTGGGAGAAAAAGCGGAAGAACGCCTGCCATCGCCGGGAAGTTGGAGCCTCCGGAGACGTGCCCTCGATGTGCCTCCGCCCACCCGATGGCCCCCGGACTGACGAAAGTTGATTGTTGGGGTAAGGGAGCTCTGCCCCATCCCCGCTCAGGGGGTAAACCAAAGCTCTATGGGGTTCCTGTGGGTCATACGGGCAGGGTGGAAGGCAGAGGGATGTCTACCTTGAGGCTCCTGAAGGGTCGGGGATGGAAGGCAGGAAGGAGGAAAAAACAGTAATTTCAAAAAAAAAAAATGTGGGGTTTTCAACGTAGATCTCATCGGTTTTAGCTCCTAGGACTGTGAAGTTTGGTGTGCACACTCCCAGTCTTAGGAGCTAATTTTTGGCCAGTTTAGTGAAAATTGGTTTGCCGGTTCAAACATTATTAATTTAGAAAATTATGTTAAACTCCCCACAGTAAAACTTTCTTACCACCGGACAGTGAAAAAACTACACTGATTCAAATCATGTAACTAAGAGGTCTGGAGTGGATACTTGCAGGTTTTCTAGATCTTGTCCAAGATACAAATCATTCCTATTACACTGCACGAATCATTCCACTAAGTTGCCTAAGCATTTTTACATAAATCACTCAATGGTTCAGTGAACTGAAAGGCTTTAGCCTGTAGCTCGGTGGCTCGGTGGGGCAGCGGGCAATTCACATGATGACCCCCTTCCTCCCATTAAGCAGTACTTAAACCTTTCATGTCTATGCATCCTTTGGATGCTAATTTTGTTGTTCAACCATCCTCCCCTTCCCCAATCCAGTGGCTCCCTCTCCTAACTCTCCTGCATAGCCACCCGATGGACCAGTCAGTTATAGGTTAACGTACAAATTACTGTATTCTGATTTTGTAATACAGATATGACAGCAAAAAAGGCACAAAGGTCCACTGAATCTGCCTGGTACCGTCCCGCATCAGCACCCAGTCTAATGCTGGACCAGAGAGAGTCTACGATTGCCATGATTGTATTTCAGCACCCCCTTCGTAGTTCACTCATCCTATTTTCTCAACTGCCCACCCTTCCTCCCTCCTCTGGTTTGGACCATTCCCCTGTGCTTATCCCACTTGTGTTTAATGCCAACAGTGGACTCTGCAACAACCACTTTTGCTGGCAACACATTCCACTTTTTCGCAACCTCTTCTGAAAAGAACTTCCTTATATACCTTCTAAAGCTTCCCTTCACCAGTTTCCATCCATGGCCTCGTTACCGCTTGCCCTCACTTCTTGTGAGCAGGGCACTGCTGTCCTGTCCTCTCTCTCCCTTCTGGCCTCTAGCAGGTACATACTGAGACTCTGTGTCTTCTTCTTGCATGACTACTCCTGCTCCCCCTGAATCATCTTTGAACCCTCCTTTGAATAGCTGCTGAAAGGTTCTTGTCCTTCATCCGGTGGTGGTTCCAGAACTGAGTACAGTACTGTAAGTGAGGTCTCATCAAGGATCTTACAGGAGCAGAATCAGTTCCTTCTGCTAGAAACCCCCCTCTCTAAGCACCCCAACTTCGGATTTGTTTTCCCTGCAGCCTTCTGGCATTGGGCATGGAACTTTGGACTGTACCTAATAATGATCTCCAGGACCCTTTCCTCTGACATTTGCTCCACCTTCATTCCCTCAGTCAGTATTCTGTTTCTGAAGTTTTGTCAATGTGTATCAATAACACTGTTTGGCGTTAGAGTGGCCATACCTTGGATCGCTTTTCCAGACTATCCAGGTGCATTTTCATTCCCCGCATTCTCAGTGCTGTAGCCACCCTGCCACCGATACTGGCATCATCTGCAAAACCAATTTTACCCTGGATTCCCTCTTCAAAATAGCAGATGAATATCTTGAAAAGGACCGGCCCCAGGACCAACTCCTGTTGTACCCCACTAGCAACCTCTCTACCCCCCCCAGACTATTCCCCATTAAAGTGCTTTTGTAAGTGTAACCCCGAGGTGGCGCTATCCCAAGGGCTAGTACCCCTGCCTGCTTGGCTAGTAGCAGGTTAAGGGGCCTGAGTTCTGAAATGGGTGCCTCCACCTGGAGGTCAGGGTTGGTAGTGATCAAGCTACCCAGGGAACAGCCCTTCAGGACACTGTAACCCCCCTCTTTCCCCTCTAGTGGCCTGTACACTGTGCAATAATCACTTTCACAATACCCCGGTACACCACACAAGTACCCACACTGTTTTCACTTACCACCAGGGCTGGTTCCTCTGGCTTGACCCTGGGGACCCCCTGTAAAACAAGGTTATGCACAGCAAATAGCAACAGTACAGTACTTTGAGCACAAACTGGAACCACAGTCAGATTACATGCAGAAAAAGTTAGATCCGATTTATTCAGGGGACTTGAACAAGGGAGGGTCAAAATCAGGTTAATTAGCTTAAAGGTTATATCACTCAAGTAGTTATGCATGCGCTTTGAGTCCCCCTGCATAGTCTACCTCTGGGTACCCAGGTGGAGAAGAGATGGGCTAGCCAGGACCAATTCCTGGGGTTGCAGCTGGCTGGGGCCCTGTGATGGAAAACACAACATGCACAGTACACAATATTTGTAATTTGGAGCCAGAGGGCTCAGTTCGTAAAAGAAATGAAACAACAAGACAATCAGATGATACACTCAGATTAAGCTGTTGCTGCAGGGAGCTACCCTGGTATTTACTCACGATAAACAAGACTGGACACAGGCTGGATGAAAATCGAGACTGCAGGTGGTTGATCTGGAACGCCAGGAGAAGCAGGGCCCACATGAGTCGCAGAGGCGTTGTTCCTGTTCAAGTGTGGAGCAGGGGGCTGATCCCCAGGCAGGACTCTCATCGATGGCTTCTCTGTGCAGTGGGTAGTCTGGCTGGGCCAGTCTGGCAAGGCCCAGACTGCATGGAGACAAATTCGGATGCAGTCTGTTTTGGGCTGGATACAGCTTCCAGCAAGCTGAACAAAGTTCACACAGTGGAGGATTAACTCACGACCCACTAGCAGCTCACAGCACATTTACATGTAAGGGAATTCTACTGTACCAGGCAAAGCGCTTCCCGGTCACAATCGCAATGTCTCTGCACACCCCGGGAGCTTAGGGGTAGCCGGAACTCCTGACAGGCCGATCAAATTCAGCAAAATCTTCGGTCTTTTCAGGTTGAGCCTGGCCCACTTCAGTAGCTTTCTTCAGTCACACAAAACTTGGATTTAGTCCAAAATAATTCTCTTCTCTCCCTCTCAGGAGCAGCAGACAGACATGTAAGCCAAACTCTAGCCCTTTCACAGTTTTCACATGCGAATCCACTCAGGATTGCTGCTCAGAATCACTTCAGCTCCTCTCATTTCACTTCCCAGCTCAGAATTAACCAAAAACTGCAAGCAGCCTGGGACTTCCCCAAGATCCAAAAGATTTGGCTGGCTGATTTGGCTGTCAGTCAAAGCAAGAGCTCCCCTTTCAGTTGCAAAAAAGGCGCAAAAAAACTCCAAATTAAAGTTCCTACAGATTT
Organism: Neoceratodus forsteri; assembly: GCA_016271365.2. NCBI lineage: Eukaryota > Metazoa > Chordata > Ceratodontiformes > Ceratodontidae > Neoceratodus > Neoceratodus forsteri. The sequence continues at coordinate 1,461,213,640 of CM057452.1, forward strand.
TGAATTCAGACAGCTCCTGTAGTCCGGCTACATTTTAGGTCCCACCAGTACTGTTTGGTCCAATTTGCAGTCCAGGACCAAGATAGTGGAGACAAACAAAACGGCCCTTGCTACAAAGAAAGGGGGGGGGGATGCTACAAGTCTCAATGGCTGAGAGGGACCTGGGGGTGGTAGTGGATGTCAAGATGAACAACTCGGAGACTTGTAGGAGGGCAGCAGCCAGGACCAACAGGATGCTGGGATGCATCGCTAGGGGGATCACCTCCAGAAGGAGGGAAGTGATACTCCCTCTGTATAACTGCTTGGTGAGGCCGCACCTCGAGTACTGCATGCAGTTTTGGAGGCCATACTTAAAGAGGGACATTAAACTCCTGGAGAGGGTCCAGAGGAGGGCAACCAAAATGATTTGGGGCTTGGGGGACAAGACCTATGAGGAGAGGCTCGAAGAGCTAAATATGTACACATTGGAAGAGAGGCGGACGGAGGGACATGATAGAGGTCTTCAGGTACATGAGCGGGTAAATAGGGAGGAACAGTCAGGGTGCTTGAAGGAAGGAGAAGGGGCCACTAGAGGGCATGGGTGGAAGCTGGAAGGGGAAAGATTCAGGGGAGAAAGGAGGAGCTGCTACTTCACTGAGAGGGTGGTGGAGCCATGGAATGCGCTGCCTAGGGGGCTGGTGGAGGCAGAGACGGTGGAGGGGTTCAAGAAGGGGTGGGACAGGTACAGGGGAAGGGTTCTGGAAGCAAAATCCAAAGCAGCGAGAATATCTGGAACTGGGAAGGGAGAAGCCAGAGAAGGTGAGGGGGGCAGCAAGGTCAGCTTCCAGGGTGGGGGCTGACCAAATGAGCAGATGCGAAAGACCGTTAGGCCTATTCTGCTGGCATTTTAGTATGTTAGTATGTAAAGCAGGTTAGACAAACTACATTATCATTATCACTCTAAATGATTTTCAGTAAATAGTTACATCTTTCAACAGAGCTCCCTCTCAGATTACTTATGTTGCGATCAGGCAGCTCTTAAAGAGACAGTACACAGAGATATACAGGCTCTGGTAATCACATTTAAACTGCTAAAACGCAAGACACCAGCCTGGCACTGAGCATTTAGGCAAGCTCAAGGAAGACTTTTTGGGAACCCCCATTTGTAGGGGGGGTTACACCCTTCCCTGCCTGGGAAAACTTGGTGTCCGCATCAAGTTGGTACCATCATAACATTGAAAATGCAACATATACAAGATATTTATACCATTAGCATGCTATACAAGTACTATCTGATTCATCAATTGGCATAATTTGTCACTTTACTATACATTTCAATGTACTCCACTATATCATTTCCGTTCTGACAATACATTACGCATTTTTCACACAGGTAAATTGAACATTACTATACAAAATCATGTAATAACTTCTTGTACTCTAAACAATGCAAGAGGGGGCCCTTCCCTACCAGCTAACTTGGGGCTGGATGGGGCAGGGGCACCATGGTGAGAGGGCAGAACAAGTCACCTGGAATGGGCCATCAAGCTCAATTTGGGCCGTGAGCTCTGAGAGACATAAACACCTTTGTGGACTACATTGAGGGGCAAATCCACTGGCCTCCCAGGGGAATCGTAACTGAAGCACACCACTGGCTTGACTGCTCGGTCAGTCTTTCTGGGGTGAACAACCACAGTCTCTGTACTTTCAGCAATGGTCTTGGAGCTTTCATTACTTGTGAGGGGTGCCTCTGCATGAAGGGGAATGTCCAAGCTGGGAGCACTGTCAGCCTCTTGCTCTGTAGTCTCTGTTTCTACAACACTTGGCTCATTTTGAAGACATTCTGGCTTTGAAGGGGGGTTGTCAGCACTCTCATAGTGTTCCTCAAGTTCTGGCATGCCACCAGAAAGACTCGTACCATCAGCCTCTCCTTCAGGCAAATCATACAGTTCCATGATACACAAAGACTCAGCATCCTCAGACGTGATACTTTGCATTTCACCTTCAGGGAGTATTGGCTCCAAGACTGTTGCTGGGGTGTTAGGCAATCCAGAAGGGCAAGCTTCATCCCCATAATTCAACATAGGATTTCCATGAAACAACTGATTCAGTTCATATGAGGGGTAATAGGCATTATCACACTCACTGTCATCCGAGTTAAACTGGCAGTCACTATCATTCTGGGCTTGCTGCATGGGAAGTCTTAAATTGGAAACCACGGGGGCAGGCTGACTCTATTTCTTTCTTGCAGCAGCACGAGTCACTAGTCCAGGGGAATCAATCTCGGTGGGTTCAACCTCAATTATAACTTGACCAATAGGTAGCAAGTGGTTACAGTGCATGGTCTTGACAGCTTTGGAGTTATTCTCGGGGCGCACTTTGTACACTGGCAAATCATCCAACTTTCCAACTATGACATGGGGAAGATGGTGCCATCAATCAGTAATTTTGTATTTACCATGCAATCCTAAATTTCGCAACAACACACGGTCTCCAGGCCTAAGCGCTTGAGCCTTTACTTTTCTATCATGTCTCTCTTTGTTGGCTAAATTTCTTTTGGCGGCCATTGTCTAGGCCAGTTGATAGGCATGGTTCAATTGAGCTTTCAGTTTTTGTACATATTGCAGGTGATCTTCGGCTCGGACCCCATCGGGAGAAACCCCAAAACAGACATCAACAAGCAACCAGGCCTCTCTCCCGAACATGAGGCGGTAGGGAGAGAACCCGGTAGCATCATTCTTTATGCAATTGTATGCGTGTACCAAGGTGTTAATCTGCTGTCTCCATTTATGCTTATCTTTTGGGTGGAGGGTGCCTAGCATGTCTAGTAGGGTGCGGTTAAAGCGTTCTGGTTGCGGATCCCCCAGCGGGTGATAAGGGGTGGTTCTTGACTTTGGCACCCCTATAGAGAGAGCATTTCTTTGATTAGCCGACTCTGAAAGTCCCGGCCCTGATCAGAGTGAATTCGCTGGGGGGCACCATAGTGGACAAAGAAATTTTCCACCAGCACCTTGGCCATGGTAGATGCTTTTTGATCTTTGGTGGGAAAAGCTTGTGCATACTATGTGAAATGGTCCATAACCACTAACACATTTCCAATGTTTCGCTGATCAGGCTCTAAACTCAAGAAGTCTATGCAGACTAGTTCCATTGGGGTGCTGGTCGTAATGTTGACAAGGGGGGCAGCCCTCTGAGGCAGGGCATTTCTCTGCAGGCAGCGACTACAAGTCCTTACATGGTGCTCAACATCGGCCCCCATCTTGGGCTAGTAGAATCGAGATTGTACTAGGTTAAGGGTCCGGTCGATACCGAGGTGGCCCATATGATTTTGGAAGGGACCTCAGTACCAAATCTTTGAAGGCTGTGGGCAGGACCAGTTGCTGCTCGTCTATTTGGCCACCCTGATCTACAGTCTCTCTATACAACAACTGATTAAGCAGCTTCAACCTGGCGCCTTCTTTAAACAATAAAGCGGTTCGCAGATCAGAGGAACGCAACTTGGACACATCTTTTCCTGCACGAAGGGCGTCAAGTGCTGGCTGAATCATAGGGTCTGGGGACTGAGCCCACTGAATGCTGTCATTGTCAAACTGAGGTAGTGCACTAATATCTAGAGCAGAGAAGTGTCACATGGCCGGTATGCAGGTGTCAGAGGGCCCAAGCAATCCTACCGCAGTCCGCTGTGTCCGTAGACATCTGTTCATTTCTATCAAACTTTTGGCACAGTGCTCGGATGTCAGGTTCAGACAGCCTGACCCAGTCGCTCTTGGAAATGGGCCTCCGAGATAGGGCGTCAGCATCAACATGATTCAGGCCTGGTCTGTATTCAACAGCATAATCATATGTTGACAATACAGAAAGCCACTGGTGCCCCATGGTGTCTAACTTAGCTGAAGTCTGTACATAGGTCAACGGGTTATTGTCAGTCCTCACCAATATTTTTGCCCCACAGAGGTAATCATGAAACTGGTCAACAATGGCCCATTTTAACGCGAGGAACTCCAACTTGTGCACAGGGTAGTTTCACTCTGATGGAGTCAAGCTCCTACTGGCGAATGCCACTGGTCTCAAACCATCCTCATGGTCTTGATACAGTACAGCTCCTAGACCCTGCAGACTGGCATCAGTATGCAGCACACAGGGTTTGGTGGGATCAGCATAAGTGAGGATGGGGGCATGGGTGAGCTGGTATATGACTTTGTGGAAAGCTGCTTCACAGACAGGGGTCCAACGGGACCCCAAAAGTTCACCTGGGTAGAAATATGCTTTGGCTGGTTCTTTGTCGGACCCTTTTTTGTATTTCCAATTGGTAGGAGGGTAACCCTGGGTAAGATTCAAGACTGGTCGAATCACTTTGGAATAGTCCTTTATGAACCAGTGGTAGTAGTCACAGAATCCCAGGAAACGTTGTAGTTCTTTCAAATTGTGGGGCTGGGGCCAAGGTGTTCAAGGCTTCAACTTTACAAGGATCAGTCTCTATCCCCTCTGTAGACACTATGTGCCCCACATACTTCACAGAGGTTTGGAAAATTTGGCACTTGTCGATGGACAGCTTGAGGCCGAAATCTTACAAGGATCAGTCTCTATCCCCTCTGTAGACACTATGTGCCCCACATACTTCACAGAGGTTTGGAAAATTTGGCACTTGTCGATGGACAGCTTGAGGCTGAAATCTTCCAGTCGGTCTAGTACTTTGAACAGTCGACTCTCATGTTCCTCTAGGGAGCTCCTGAACACAATGACATCATCCAAGTACACCAGGCATTCTAGCAAATTCATGTCTCCCACTGCTCGTTCCATCAGTTGCTGGAAGGTGGCTGGGGTGCCAGATATCCCCTGTGGCATTCTCAGGAACTCGTAGAACCCCAAAGGACAGATGAAGGCTGTCTTCTCATGGTCCTCCGGAGCCATCGGAATCTGGTAATATCCACTGCGAAGATCCAACACCGAGAACCATTTGCTCCCATTCAAACAATCCAGAGCAGCTTGTATACGGGGCATGGTGTATTGATTGGGGATGGTCCGCCGAGTCAGAGTTCATTAATCAACACACATTCTCACAGATCCATTCTTCTTACGCACAACCACAATGGGAGAAGCATATGGGCTCCTGGATTCTTGTATCACACCAGCCGCGAGCATTTCCTGCAAGTGTCTTCTCACATCGTCTATGTCTGCAGGGGCTAGGCATCGAGACCTCTCTCTAAATGGCCGTTCATCATGCAGGCGTATGTGATGCTCCGCACCCTGGACACATCCCACATCCCATTTCTTCAACGAAAACACTTGATCTCTCTGGGCAAGTTTCTGGCTAATTCTAGTCTTCCATTCAGCTGGCAATGGGGAGTCACCAAAATCAATCAAGTCGGGAGTCACTCTGTCTGTCTTGCCAGTGTGCTTTTTGCTGGGCAACACCGCAGTGTCTGCACAGTGTACCATAGCTAGGGTGCATCCTCTGTTCACCCAGATCTCCCGATCTGACACATCGGGAATCTGGACCATCACTCGTCGTGCATAGACATGAGCATGAGCTGGCAAGATGCTGGGCTTAACCAATAATCCTCCCGGCAATTTTCCATCACCTGGCACGTCCAACATCAGTATTTTGTTCTTGACATCTTTGTGGAGGCAGACCTCCCCTTGAACAGTACACTGGGTGTTAGGGGCCAGTACCATTGAATCGGGATCCTTCTTCCACATGACCCCTACCAGTTCATCCTGGTCCACTCCCTTAGGGTTCTGTTGCAAATCATAGGCCCTCTTGATCAGAGTGGGAATTCTTAGGGCCCTCCCAGTCCGTCAAATTTGTTTCTCATGACAGAGTTGTGCCAGTCTCCCAAACATATGGGCATTGGTCCCAATTAACAGGGGAACCCCACCATACAGTCCAGTAGGGAGACCCACTAAGGCCAGTGTCTCGACTTGCTCCTCCACTCCAGTTACAGCTGCAGGAAATGACAACCAGTGGTGGACATATCCTAGGTAGGGATAAGACTTGTTGCTCAGCCCCCACACAAGGAGGCCTTCCAGGGATCGTAGGGGCACAGCAGATAAGTGTTTGTCATACCAGTCCTTAAATACAATGGTCACTGGCGACCCACTGTCCAGCACAGCCTGTGCAGGAATACCATTCACAGCCACGGTAGTCTCCACCGAAGGGCTCACTATTTTGGATCAGTCTGGAGGGACAGCAGCAGGGGCCTGGACAGATGATTTAGCCACATAGGGATTTGAGTTACTACTTCTTGAACCCTCACTGCGGTCATTTTAGGCACTCCTTGACCACTGATTCATTCTCTGAAGCTCTCCTTGAAGCCTGTATACAACTTTATCTAGGTCTTTTGTGGACCGGCATTCTCTCTTCATGTGCCCATCCTTCCCACAATTATGGCAAAATATGTTTTCTGGGATTTGGGGTGGCCGAGGCATCACACTGGGAGCTGGGGCGGTGGTACTACCAACTGAAAACCTTGGTGCCATCTCTGACTGCTGTGTGGTGAGCATTTGGAGACATCTCGTCAATTCTGTTACTTCCATAGTCAAGACATCGAGTTTCGAACTGCTGTCAGCAGGAGATGCCTGGGTGGACACCCCCACCCCCATAGCAGATGCAGCTGGATAAGGGTCGGTGCCTGTACCTGCAGGAGTGGCCTTCATAAAGAGACTGTTTTTTGTTTCCCTGAACTCCCTCAGCAGTTCATCCCATGGCGGCACACCCTCATTGGTCCCCACTTCGGAAGCGTCTTCCGATGCCATGATCACTCAGGCTGCGCTCACCCTAGAATTACTATCCCCCCTCTTCATCTTCAACCTACCGGAGTTCCTTTATCAAGTCACAATAGTCCGGTGGGTTACTCCTTCTATCTAGGAGCCTTAATTGAAGCAGCTGCAATTTAGAATGCTTTGCATGTTGCAATATGTGCCCCAGCCTCACATGGTTTAAGTCACTGGTGGCTACCCCACCTTTTCGGTAAGCCTTCTGCAGCGCTCTTTCCAGACGAGTAACATATGCAGACAAACTTTTCCCTGGCCATTGTTTTGTACCTTGAAGGGTTTGTGGACCTCAGAAATTTAATGGCCTCTAGGGCAGGACCCCTCAAACTTTCTATGATCCTTTTCCATTTCTCAGCCTCTGCACACTGCCATTCAGGTACCAAAGGGGCAACACAATCTATCCAGGTCTCCCAATTATCCTCCCCTTGGGGGGTGGGGAGGATGCCGGAGAAGATTCTCAACCTTCAGTAAGAGTCGTGACTAATGGCAGGTACAGACATAGGAGCCAGCATTGGCACGAGCACAGAAGGAGCTGCAATAACAGGTGCTGGAGCAAGAGGGGGTGTTGGAGGAGGAACACCCCCAGGTGGCAGGAATAGTTTCTTTAAGTCCACCACAGTTTTCCCTTCCTCCAGCAACATTTAGCAAATTTCTCCTTAAAACTCTCATGTAGTAGGAAAGCTCATTCTCCCCGGGGTCTTTATTGTCTTTAGTTATCACTCTCCAGGCAGTGAGGGCTCCTTCGGGGGTGATAGTCCGTGGCACTTTGGAACTGTCTACTGGGTCCTTACACTCTACTAACGCCATGAAACTTTGGGCGAGCAGATTAGCCTGTCGACCCTCCACCAAAAGGTTTTGTAAACATTCAGCCTTGGAAAGTACTCCCTCTACAGTGTTCTTATTGGTACCCAGGGGAATATCCAGGATAAGTATAGCGTTTTGGGGGTCGATCTCCTGCTCAGTACACCACCCTACCAACAGATGTACAGCCACTTCTGTTGGAGTAGCCATTTATTTTTAACAGCAATTCGCAAATTTGGCCACTAGGAGACGCTAATCCCAGCGGTAAGCCTCCAAGATGGAACCCCTAGGTGGTGCAATCCCAAGGGCTACTGACCCTGCCTGCTTGGCTAGTAGCAGGTTAAGGGGCCTGAGTTCTGAAATGAGTGCCTCCACTCGGAGGTCAGGGTTGGTAGTGATCAAGCTACCCGGGGAACAGCCCTCCGGGACACTGTAACCCCTCCTCTTTCCCCTCTAGTGGCCTGAACACTGTACAATAATCACTTTCACAATACCCCTGGTACATCATACAAGTACCCACACTGTTTGCACTTACCACCAGGGCTGGTTCCTCTGGCTCGACCTTGGGGACCCCCTGCAAAACAAGGTTATGCACAGTAAATAGCAACAGTACAGTACTTTGATCACAAACTGGAATCACAGTCAGATTATATGCAGAAAAAGTTAGATCTGATTTATTCAGGGGACTTGAACAAGGGAGGGGCAGAATCAGGTTAATTAGCTGAAAAGTTATATCAATCAAGCAGTTATGCATGCGCTTTGAGTCCCCCTGCACAGTCCACCTCTGGGTACCCAGGTGGAGAAGAGATGGGCTAACCAGGATCGATGCTAGGGGTTGCAGTTGGTTGGGGCCCTGTGATGGAAAACACAACATGCACAGTACACAATATTTGTAATCCGGAGCCAGAGGGTTCAGTTCGTAAAAGAAACAAAACAACAAGACAATCAGATGATACACTCAGATTAAGTTGTTGCTGCAGGGAGCTACCCTGGTATTTACTCATGATACCCAAGACTGGACACAGGCTGGACAAAAATCGAGACTGCAGGTGGTTGATCTGTAATGCCAGGAGAAGCAGGGCCCACATGAGTCGAGAGGCGTCGTTCCTATTCAAGCGTGGAGCAGGGGGCTGATCCCCAGACAGGTCTCTCGTCGATGGCTTCTCTGTGCAGTGGGTAGTCTGGCTGGGCCAGTCTGGCAAGGCCCAGACCACATGGAGTCAAATTCGGATGCAGTCTGTTTTGGGCTGGATACAGCTTCCAGCAAGCAGAACACAGTTCACACAGTGGGGGACTAACTCACGACCCACTAGCAGTTCAAGGCACATTTACATGTAAGGGAATTCTACTGTACCAGGCAAAGCGCTCCCCGGTCACAATCGCAAAGTCTCTGCACACACCGGGAGCTTAGGGGTAGCTGGAACTCCTGACAGGCCGATCGCATTCAGCAGAATCTTTGGTCTTCTTCAGGTTGAGCCTGGCCCACTTCAGTAGCTTACTTTAGTCACACAAAACTTGGATTTAGTCCAAAATAATTCTCTTCTCTCCCTCTCAGGAGCAGCAGACAGACATGTAAGCCGAACTCTAGCCCTTTCACAGTTTTACCACGTGAATCCACGCAGGATTGCTGCTCAGAATCACTTCAGCTCCTCTCATTTCACTTCCCAGCTCAGAATTAACGGAAAACTGCAAGCAGCCCGGGACTTCCCCAAGATCCAAAAGATTTGGTTGGCTGATTTGGCTGTCAGTCAAAGCAAGAGCTCCCCTTTCAGTTGCAAAAAAGGCGCAAAAAACTCCAAACTAAAGTTCCTACAGATTTTGAATTCAGATAGCACCTGTAGTCCGGCTACATTTTAGGTCTCACCAGTACCGTTTGGTCCAATTTGCAGTCCAGGACCAAGATAGTAGAGACAAACAAAACAGTCCTTGCTACAAAGAATGCAGGTTAGATAAGCTACATTATCATTATCACTCTAAATGATTTTCTGTAGATAGTTACATCTTCAACAGAGCTCCCTCTCAGATTACTTATGTTGCAATCAGGCAGCTCTTAAAGAGACAGTACACAGAGGCTATACAGGCTCTGGTAATCACATTTAAACTGCTGAAACGCAGGGCACCAGCCTGGCAGTGAGTATTTAGGCAAGCTCAAGGAAGACTTTTTGGGAACCCCAATTTGTAGGGGGGTTACATGAGGTTTGCCATGGCAAATGGGAGTGGTAACCTGTAGGAGTTGTGATTCAATCTCCTACCATTCAAACAGCCAAAAAGTGCTGTTTTCCCTGAAAAAATTCTTTAATTTCTGTGCTGTGCTTCATTTGCATAACCCGCCCCTTCATTTTCTCAGTGTTGCAACCCCCAACTGTGACATCATGCAAGGGAAACAAAGCTGGTTTGAAACAGAGACCTCTGTAGGTCAGTCTTGGTATTGCAGACTTCTGCACTACCGCAACAGTGGACTGCATCTCTCAGTAAAGAAACCTTGTCAGCTAGACACTGCATGCACAATAGCTTACACAGAAATGTGACGGCAGAGAAAGGCCCCACGGCCCATCTAGTCTGCCCAACACCCTACCTCCCCCCCTTCTGTTATGCTTCCACCCTCTTTTTCCAACCCCTTAAATCTATCCCAAGCCCTCTTGAACCCCTCCACTGTTTCAGCTGCCACTACCTCCTCCGGCAGCTTGTTCCAGACCTCCACCACCCTCTCTGTGAAAAACTGCCCCCTGACATTACCTCTATATTGCCCACCTTCCAGTTTAAGGCTATGTCCCCTTGTGTTCGCTCCCTTCTTCAATTTGAACAAGCTATCACACTCCACCTTATTTATTCCCTTCAGATACTTAAAGGTCTCAATCATGTCCCCTTCCCTCCTAGTCTCCAGAGGGCACAAATTCAGCCCTCTCAATCTTCTCTGATAGGGTACATCCTGCATCCCTCGTACCATTTTCGTTGCCCTTCTCTGTACCCTTTCCATCAACTCAACATCTCTTCATAGGTGAGGCCTCCAGAACTACACCCCATACTCCAGATGCGGCCTGACCATGGTTCTGTATAAGGGCATTAGCACCTCCCTCTTCCTGCTATTAAAACCCCTTGCAATGCAGGCCAACATTCCATTTGCCTTTCCCACCGCCCTGCTACACTGGCTGCCCACCTTGAGGTCACGCGATACCATAATCCCCAGGTCCCTTTCTGTTTCCTTCTCCTTCATCACTACCCCCCCCAAGGGAGTACATTTCCCTCCTATCCCTCCTCCCCAGGTGTATCAGCAAGCACTTTTGTGCATTAAACTTCAATTTCCAGGTGTCAGACCACCTCTGCAGGTCCTGCCTCATGGCTTGCACCTCACTAGGTGAATCCACCCTATTGCAGACCTTTGTATCATCTGCGAACAGGCACACCCATCCCTCCACTAGGTCACTAACATAGATGTTAAAAAGTATTGGTCCTAGCACTGACCCCTGTGGCACCGCACTGGTCACTGCCCGTTCCCTGGAATGTGTCCCATTTACCACCACCGTCTGACTCCTTCCCTTCAACCAGTTTGAAAATAAACATATGAGAGCTTTTATTGTCAAAGCCACTATAGAAATATGAGACTGCACTTCACAGTAAGGAAATTGGAAAACAACTTCTTATTGTACCCACAATGCCTTGTCAAATATGTCTACATATTATTTTAATTTATTTTATTTATTTATTCAAGTGTTTCACCAGGAAGGCATACTGAGCAATAATTGCTCCTTTCCAGATGTGTCCGGGGCAAGGAAGTGGAGTTATAAAAGTATATAGTACATGGGTACAATTGAGGAGACAGTAATATAATAGTTACACAAAATACAAGGGCAATTTACATATTTGGCAGATGGCAGTAAGCAGAAACAGTAGGAACAACATGGTGGGTAAATACAACAATTAGAACAGTATTACACATGAAAATAGAACAAAAATACAATAGGGAGTTCTTTGGATGAAAAAGGGATCTGCGAAACCTCATAAAATCACTTTAAGCACTGGTTTGAAATGGAGACCTCTGTTGGTCAGTCTTGGTATTGCAGACATCTATACTGCATACAGATACTAGGTATTATACTGCATTATACCATGGACCTCGGACACCGACCAATGAGAACGGCAGGCTGGCACCTTATCTCCGCTGTAAATCTTCTGATAATCACCGCAAAAGGTGCCAGCCAGTCACATCTTGTAAAAAAAGCAATCCAACAGCAAAATCGCGGAACTCCGACTGCCATCTTGTTTCCCCGCTAAGCGGAGACTGTAAAACAGCAGCTCCATACATCAGGGGAACCTAAACAAAACACTGACTGCTGTGCTACTGAGTTGCTTATTTAAGCATTATACCAAGTACTGTTTTTTTTTTTAAATAATAAAAAAGCAGTGCTTGGTATAATCGCAATAAGCCACTCAGGGGATCTGAGTTATCGGGGGATTTACCTCGGCTGGCGCGGATTTACCCACTCTGCTGCGCCTCATGGGCAAACCACTCCAGCCATGGGAAACCCCCGATAACCCACACCCCTTTATGACTTATTGCTTAATTATACCATGGACATAAGTGGAACAGCCAATGAAATCATCAGACTGGCAGTTTACCACTGGTGTAAATTCTCTGATAATCAATGGGTGTTGATGAGACTATCCATTTTATCATCTGCAGCCCAGGAATAAATACAATAAAAATAAAAAACACAGCAACCTCTTTAATATTTGTATTTTATTATAGTAAAAAAATGAACCTTGGTATAATCGCAGTAAGCCACTGGAGGATGTGGGTTATCAGGGGATTTACCATGGCTGGTGAGGATTTACCCACTCCAGCTGTGGTAAAAGTAATAAGATTTGTTTTAGTTTCTGTTCTAAGGAAGGCACACACATTATTAGGAAAATATATGGATGTGCACATTTTAATGGAAGGAATAAGAAGCTTACAAAAGAACCCCAGAGCAAATGCTACTGATGTATGTGTTATTCCAGATGATATTGGACAGCCAGCCTAATTTTAAAGAAAACACATTTGTGCATACCCCAATAATGCAAAGCATCAAGGGGAAACATATGCAAATCCCCATGATGGTATAGAAGGTAGCAGTACATGAAAAGGTAATGGCTGGAATATGGTCAACTTTGGGATTATTTACAGAGTTTTTTGTTTTTTCTTTTTGTTTTAGAGATACAGGGTTTTTGTCCATGAGGTGATACAAGTTATATTTTAGCAATGTGTTGATATCAGGAAGTCAGGTGTAACGATGGACTGAGAAAATGTGACAGTAACTTTCAGAGGGGGTCGCTTTTGATAAGAGCAAGGTAGTCATGCTTGTGATAATGGGAATATTAGGAAAGTATGAGGTCTATGCAGAAGTGGAGTAAAAATATGCACAGTTTCAAAAGTATGTGCTCAGAGTGCAGGCAAATGTGATATGCAGGTTTGTTTTAGAAATAGGTAAAAATAGCGATACATGCAGTGGATAGAAAGATAGATAATTACATAGACGTATATATATATATAGACAGATAGATATACTGTATATATATATATATATGGAGAGAGACACACACACACACACACACACACACACACACACACACACACATATAGACAGACAGGCAGAATAGGAATGGCAGTAAAGTACTAAAGTGATGCCAACCCCACCCCCACCCCACAGACATGGACAGGCTTTGGGGTGTGCCTTTGGGTCATTGCCCATAACACTCACGCCATTTTACCTCACCCTACCCTGCAGACACAGACAAGAATCGAGGTGCGCCTTGGGGTTTTCAAACTTTACACTCACCCCATTCCATAATTAAATACATTGAAATGGGTACAGTATAAGAGAGTGGAGTGAACTTTGGCACTGAAGAGTCAAAGGCACACCTCGATACCTGTCACTGGCTGCAGGGTGGGGATGGGGGTGGAATGGCATGAGCATTACTGTTGACAATCCCAAGTCACACCACTGATGCCTGTCAGTCCCTACAGGGCAGGGTGTTATGGTCAGAAACCCTAATGCCCTGGGTGTTTCTTGGTATTTTCACTCCAAGTTTTCAGCATGGGCTTTTTGTGACCCCGCCACATGAACAGTGACACTATCAGTTCATTAGCTGAAAGGTGATTTTATTTATTTATCTATTTATTTATTTAGTTTTTGTTGACCGGGTAAGTGCACTAGACAAATTCTGCCTATTTTCAGGCATGACCCGGGGAGTAGGATACAGATGAATGCCAACTGACCTTGAACCAGATTAAGCTGTTGGTGGTATTTTTTGTGAATTTTGCACAGCAACTGTGCCATTTGGCACCACAGGTGCAAAAACACATTTTGAACAGGATGTAAAAAATGACAGCTGTACATTTCTTGCTTCAGTAACTGCTCAGCACATGTGTTGCATGATCTGCTTTTTGACATTTTATATCTGCCATGCAATGTACTGCTGCTATGGCTGTATGGCTGAGAGGGACCTGGGGGTGGTGGTGGATGTCAAGATAAATAACTCGGAGACTTGTAGGAGGGCAGCGGCCAAGGGCAACAGGATGCTGGGATGCATCACTAGGGGATCACTCCAGAAGGAGGGAAGTGATACTGCCTCTGTATAACTGCTTGGTGAGGCCGCACCTCGAGTACTGTGTGCAGTTTTGGAGGCCACACTTAAAGAGGGACATTGAAATCCTGGAGAGGGTCCAGAGGTGGGCAACCAAAATGATCTGGGGCTTGGGGGAAAGGACCTATGGGGAGAGGCTCGAAGAGTTAAATATGTACACACTGGAAGAGAGAAGGGTCGGGGACATGACAGAGGCTCCTCAAGTACATGAAGGGGGTAATAGCGGAGGCGCAGTCACAGTGCTCTGAAGGAAGAAGGGGGCAAATTAGGGGCCATGGTGGAAGCTGAAGGGGGAGACTCAGGGAGAAAGGAGGAGGTGCTACTTCACTGAGAGGGTGGTAGAACTGTGGAATGCACTGCCTGGGGGGCTGGTGGAGGGGTTCAAGAAGGGGTTGGGCAGGTACAGGGTTGTGGAAGCAAAGTCCAATGAAGTGGGAATACCCTGGACCGGGAAGGGAGAAGCCCTAAAGTGCGAGGGGGGGGCAGAAAGGTCAGTTTCCAGGGTGGGGGCTGACCAAATGAGCAGGACACGAAAGACTACTAGGCCTATTCTGCTGGCATTTTAGTATGTTAGTATGCTTACTACACCAACATCATGAACCATAAAACAGATGACTGCCATAACTAGGAAGGCAGTATAGCACAGTAGTTTAAGGCTCTGAGCTGTAAATCTGGAGATCTGGGTTTGAATCCCACAGCCCCTACTTGCATGCTGAGTGACCCTGAGCAAGTCATTTAACTTCCATGTGCTCCCAGGTTGCCCCTGTAAGCAAGCTTTCAGCTTAGTGTGCCACTCCTGGTTAAACAATTGAAAGAAAAAAAAAACACAATATATTATTTTTCTTTATTTTGCTGCTACAAGCTTTGACTAATACATCCATCCTTATTTATAGCTTATGAGTCTGTGACCTAGGCAGAACTACTCTTAAAATCTCACACATAAATAAATAAATCATCAGAACAGCATTCATTTTAGTAGTATCTCCTTCCTTTTCAGGTGCCCATGACACTATGTATGTATATTTATATCTTTCAACTTCAAAGCACTAAACCTATTCAAATGCAAAAAAACACAAGACTTTATTCTCTTCACACATTACTGTTAAACTTCAGATCCCAGAATGGCCAAGAAACAATGTAGACTTCACTCTTGCATGCCACTGTCATGCCCACTTCTCATGCAAACAACAATCAATTACAGAAACCCTTTCATTTCTGTGCTATGCACTCTTACGTCAGAGAGACATCAGTCTTAACAGAACTGCTAAAAAAACAAATTTATCAAGACTGGATTTCTGAATGAAAACCTGTTGTTTACAGTACCTACGTAAATAATAGTTTACTGGTTACAAACGATGCTACAGACATGACAATAACTACATTTCTGTTTTACATGGAAAACATCCATATAATGAACTTGTCATACAGAATTTGTGACTTTCTGTCTGCATGTATCTGACAAAGGAAAAGGCACCTGCTTGATCTTTTTTTTTTCTATTTTATTTTTATGCCCAACTTGCCCTTACTGTAAGAGGCAAATATTGACTTGCTTAGAGTTAAAAAAAAATAAATCATGATGTCTATGTGTGTGTGTGGAAGGGGGTGGATATGCCTAGATGCAGTTTCAGGCACTCGTTAATTACTTCCCCAGGCAGCTCTGATAATCAGTTGTTTCAACATGATAGATCTACCTCATGCCCCTCCAACATGAACCCAAAAAAAAAAAAGTGGGAGAGCATCTTTAGGAGCTTCTCGGGTGGAGGTGGGGGTGGATCTTACTCCCCCCAAAAAACTAATGCTGCCTCCTACTACTCAGGTTCCAGTTCTTGTGCCTCCCATTTAAGAAAGAATATAGTGCCCTGAAACCATTGACTAACATGAAAGCATATTTATTTAAGGGCGGAAAACATTCCTTGGAGAAGGGTAAGGCAGCGGAGACTATTTACACCTTCAGTCAGTTCCACGGACAGAAAACATGGCATCACTCCTTTTGTACATGTAAAACGTCTACAGGCTCCACCCACTGCAGCCGTAAAAAGGATTCCACCTCTGAGTAACTAACATTTAAATCACCTTTATAATTTACCCAGAATCCCTTGTGCTGTATGTAAAACATTGACAGTTCCCTTGCATGACATCATTCTGAGGGTGTGGCCGCACACAGAAAACTGGAGGACGAAAGTGCTGATAAAACATAACATAAAAGGACTATTATAGATTTTTTTATTTATGTCTTTGGTAACCGGGTAGGTGCACTGATCCAGAGGACCATTTTCAGTTATGACCCGGGTGACAGGGCAGCAAAAACAACACAAATGCAACAGTATCTACAGGGGACAAGTACACGCACACCCGGCTTGTGGTGGCTGGGAAATTATACAGTGGGTAAGCTAGAGTATGCTAATACAAAAAGTACATAGGCAAGGTTACGTACAATGACAATTTATACAAGTCAACACTGTTATTGTGTTATTAGCGATCAAAGGAGGAGGATCGAGAGAGGGGTCAGGGTTAGGCTTGAGGGTGTTAAGGGTGAGGAGGTAAGGGAAGACAGAGGATCAGGGTAAGCTTGTGGCTTCAGGGTAAGGGGGTAGGAAAAGACAGAGGAGAGGAGGGGCAGGCAAGGGAGGGGCAGTAAGTGCTGCCTACCTGGTAGAAGAGCATAGATGACTTGTGGGCCCTATCATTTTTGCACAGTGCAGTGACAGTTTGCAGCCATAAGGAGCCAGGTTTTCAGGTTTTGTTTAAACGTTTGGTGGGTGGGGGATGAGCAAACGGACAGAGGGAGTTTGTTCCATAAGGAGGGTGCTGTGATTGAGAAAGCTCAATTTCCCATGGTAGTGGTGATTCGGGGTACGTCTAGCAGGGGGACTGAGGAGGCCCCACGATTTCTTGTAACCACCCTATCTGTCAGGAGGGGTGAGTAGGGGGACTGGTGCTGGTTTCGGAGTGAGTTGTCCTTCAGACAGCCCACTGCATAATCAAAGCGATCTTGTAGAGGGAGCCACCCTAGGGATTGGTAGAGTGCAGTGATAGGAACTGTAGGGGGCTAGAAGGATGAAACGACAGACAGTTTTAAGTTATATTTAGCTTTGAGTGCAGGGTAGAGGATGGGTGCAAGTAGACTGGAGAGCAGTAGTCAAGGAGGGGTAGTAGGTTGCCGAGTACAATGGCAAGGTGTGCTTCAGCAGACAGATAATGTTTGTGGCGGTGTGCAGCACCTAACTTCGGGTGGATCCTCCCTACAGTATGGTTGACATGTTCAGAGAAAGGAAGGCGGGGTAAAATGTAACTCCTAAATATTTGAAAGATGTGACATTTTAAAGTGGAGGGCCAGCTGGGGTGAGTACCAGGAGGGAGGAGTTGGTTTTGGCAGCTTTGGCTAGGCAGGATTTCAAGCCGAAATGCATGGATTTAGTCTTTTTTTCATTGACTAGGAGCTTTCTGGAAAGGAACCATTGGTGGGTGGAGCTGTAGTTCTATGTGAGGGCAGGGGAGATGGAGTCAATTGATTTGTCACTATGATAGATGACTAGATCATTGGCATAAAGGAGAGCTTTGCACCGAGGCTGTCTCTGGGGAGAGTGTTAATGAACATGGAAAAGAGTAGTGGCCCAGGTATGGAACTCTGGGGGACTCCAATGAGTACAGGAAGGGGAGCAGAGGATGCTTTCCAATGATAGCCTTTTCGACAGATAACTGTGGATCCAGGCCACAGGTCCAGTGGAGCAGCCAAAGAGTAGCAGGGTTGAGTGGAGGAGGTGATGGTCAACCAGGTCAAATGCTTTTGACAGATCAATGAAGAGAGCACCTGTGGGTTTGCCCTGGTCCATGTTTCTTAGTACATGATCGATAAAAAGGGCCAGAGCAGAGAAAGTACTGTGCTGCTTGCGGAAGTCATGCTGGCAGGGACATAGGAGGTTGTACTTTTCCAGGTGCTCTGATAGCTGAGAGTACATAATTTTTTCAAACAGTTTGCTTAGGTGGGGAGGAGGGAGATGGGCCTGTAATTGTCAAGGGAGAGGGGATCCCCCACTTTGAAGATTGGTACAATATTTGCATGTTTCCAGGAGTTGGGTATGGTAGCTGTAGTAAGGGTGAGGTTAAAGATGAAAGTGAAGGGTTTGACAATTTTACAAAACAAATTGCAGCTTCAACATCTGAAGAATGGGCAGCAATGGCATACTATATGAAAAAGGCATCTGTGAAACCTCACAAAATCACTTTAAATCACCTTTATAATTTACCCAGAGTCCCTTGGTGCTGTATGTAAAAAACTTGACAGGTCCCTTGCATGACATCATTCTGGGGATGTGGCCACACACAGAAAACTGGAGGATAAAGAGCTGATAAAACATAACAAGGTCAGGTTGACCGGTCTCTAGTTCCTAGGCTCCTCTCTATTCCCGCTCTTGTGGAGTGGGACCACATAGACCTCCCTCCAATCCATTGGAACCACCTCTGTTTCCATGAAGCAGTCACAAGGGGGGTAGTTAGCAGTTCAGTCAGGAACCTAGCAATCTCCACTAGTACATTAGGGTGCAGAACATCTGGGTCTGGTGACTTGTTCACCTTCAGGGTCCCAAGCCCCTTAACGGCCCTATCCACAGCAATCACTCCCATCTCTGATTCATGTCCCTTCTGCTCCATGACTAGAATGCCACACTACGGGCGCAGTCTCTCTTCACCCTTTACAAAGACTGAGCAGAAGTATTAAGTCAGAATAATCTGCCCTCATCACCTTCATCCATTTTCCCTCCTTTGCTCAGTCTTACGATGTCTCCCTTGGTCCTCCACTGTTCCCTGATACAGCTGAAGAAAGTTTTGTTTCTAGCTGGCCTGGTGATGCTGAGGGTTGAGTCACTGGACGCCACACCTCGCGCCACACCAGCGGATGAGCCCGGGCTGCCAGGGTTCAGCAGGGGTGAGAGAGGATTGAGCGTCCCAAGGACTGCTCTACTCTCTCAGGGAGAAAGGGATTGCCATCCTGCTCATCGATCTTCCCCTGGCAGTGGCCGGAGGAGATGCTAGCTGGGAGGTACATAACCGACATATGCTTTCAGTGGGGGGCAGAGAAAAAGTGGTGGTAAATGGAGCTGGCAGGCTCCATGATGGCTCTCCTGCGCCCATCCCAGGCTTTCCTGAGCATCTGGATTTCGCTCTGGGGGTGTGGGAATGTCGGCGCCCCTTCACCTTGGCCCTGTCACGGGGGACCCATTGGGGATCACAGGGGAAGTCAGGCAGGGAATGGACAGCCAGAGACCGAGTTCCTCCAAGGGAGAACCAGAGCCACCTGCCAGGCTCCCAGGGGTACAAAATACGTAATAGAAAAAAAAAAAAAGAACAAAGTTCTGTTCCTTCATTTATACCTCTGCTATTTTCAAGTCAACCTCCTCTTTTGCTTTTCTTACCACTCTGTTAGCCTCACGTGCTTTCTTCACATATAATTCCCTATTTCCCATTTGCTGGTCCCCCTTGCACTTCATAAAAGCTGCACTCTTTAGCCTTATTGCTTCCGTCACGTCTCTTGAGAACCAAACCGATCATTTCTTTCCTTTTCTTTTCCTCCTGCTACAAAAAGGAACTAGTTGTTTCTGCCATTCCACACTTAACTTTACACCCGTCTCAACCCCTTCAGTTTCCCTCACTCCCAAGAGTTGTTTTTTTTTGCGAATTAACTGCCCCACCTTCCGAAATCTGCCCTTGGCGATTTGCAATCACTGTCCTTGAATTTGAGCACTGGGTTTCCAGCATGATGCTGAACTACACAGAGTTGTGGTCACTGTCCAAGAGGTCCTTTACTCTGACCTCACCTATGCTGTTCCCACTGCAGAGCACCAAGTCCAGTATAGCCCCTTCTCTGGTAGGTTCCCTAACCGACTGGGTTAGTAGGCACTCTGATAATACCTCTACCAGAGCCTGACCCCATTCACTCATAGCCAACGGGATTTCCCAGTCCATATCTGGTAGTTTGAGGTCTCCCATTAGTATAACCTCTCCCTTTGTGACTGTCTACTCATTTCCTCTCCAGCCCTCTATCTGTTCTGTCTGGCATGGTTGCCTGTACACCAACCCAACCCAAATGACCCTCCCCCAAACTGTCGCTAACTGTACTCATCCTGATTCCACCCCACTCTCCCCTTTATAGTGCTGTCCTCTGTGACCTAAATGCTGCATTCTATGTACAGAGCCACTGCCCCCTCCTCTACCCTGCATGCTGTCCCTCCTGAAAATAGAGTACCCAGGAAAAGCAAGATCCCAGTCATGATATTGTGTTGCCTATGTTTCTGTTACTGCCCAAAAATCTAATTTTGCCTCTGCTGCTACCTCCTGGAGATTCCTATTTCCTAGGCTTCCTACATTCCTACAGGCTCCCTTCCAAATTTCTACTTTTCCCCTCCTTCTGTCTGGACCCTTGTTCCTCATGGTGGCCCCCTCCTGGCGTTTTCCCTTGCTCCTTCTGGTTTTATCCCTGTCTCTAGCCTCCTTACTGTTTCTGTCCTCTGGGGCCCTGTCTTCTTCGCTCCTGCCTCCATTGGATCCTACTCCTGCTCTCTTCACTGTGCTGTTGTTTTCACCCTGCCCTTTCCCCTTCACTTACTTTGTAGTGGGGGACAGCCTTAAGGCTTCCCATGTGAGTGTGTTTGTGCTGTGTACCCTAGTACAGCCCTCCACTTCCAATTTTAAATTTGTGCAACCCCTAGGTGGCGCTATCCCAAGGGCTACTAACCCTGCCTGCTTGGCTAGTAGCAGGTTAAGGGGCCTGAGTTCTGAAACGGGTGCCTCCACCCAGAGATCAGGGTTGGTAGTGGTCAAGCTAACCTGGGCACAGCCCTCCGGGACACTGTAACCCCCCCTCTTTCCCCTCTAGTGGCCTGAACACTGTACAATAATCACTTTCACAATACCCCACCCACACTGTTTGCACTTACCACCAGGGCTGGTTTCTCTGGCTCGACCCAGGGGACCCCCTGTAAAACAAGGTTATGCACAGCAAATAGCAACAGTACAGTACTTTGAGCACAAACTGGAACCACAGTCAGATTACGTGCAGAAAAAGTTAGATCTGAATTATTCAGGAGACTTGAACAAGGGAAGGACAAAATCAGGTTAATTAGCTTAAAGGTTATATCAATCAAGCAGTTATGCATGCGCTTTGAGTCTCTCCACACAGTCCACCTCTGGGTACCCAGGTGGAGAAGAGATGGGCTAGCCAGGACCGATGCCCGGGGTTGCAGCTGGTTGGGGCCCTGTGATGGAAAACACAACATGCCCAGTGCACAATATTTGTAATCCGGAGCCAGAGGGCTCAGTTCATAAAGGAAATGAAACAACAAGACAATCAGATGACACACTCAGATTAAGCTGTCGTTGCAGGGAGCTACCCTGGTATTTACTCACGATACCCAAGACTGGACACAGTCTGGATAAAAATCGAGACTGCAGGTGGTTGATCTGGAATGCCAGGAGAAGCAGGGCCCACATGAGTTGCAGAGGCGTCATTCCTGTTCAAGCGTGGAGCAGGGGGTTGATTCCCAGGCAGATCTCTCATCGATGGCTTCTCTGTGCAGTGGGTAGTCTGGCTGGGCCAGTCTGGCAAGGCCCAGACCGCATGGAGACAAATTTGGATGCAGTCCACTTTGGGCTGGACACAGCTTCCAGCAAGCAGAACACAGTTCACACAGTGGGGGACTAACTCACGACCCACTAGCAGCTCTTAGCACATTTACATGTAAGGGGATTCTACTGTATCAGGCAAAGCGCTCCCCGGTCTCAATCGCAGAGTCTTTGCACACACCGGGAGCTTAGGGATAGCTGGAACTCCTCACAGGCCGATCGCATTCAGCAAAATCTTCGGTCTTCTTCAGGTTGAGCCTGGCCCACTTCAGTAGCTTACTTTAGTCACACAAACTTGGATTTACAGTAGACCAAAATAATTCTCTTCTCTCCCTCTCAGGAGCAGCACACCGACATGCAGGCCAAAAACGTAGCCTTTTCAGAGTTCTCCCATGCGAATCCACTCAGGTTGGCTGCTCAGAATCACTTCAGCTACTTCTTGTTCAGCTTCCAGCTTAGAACTAACTGAAAACTGCAAGCAGCCCAGGACTTCCCCAAGATCCAAAAGATTTGGTTGGCTGATTTGGCTGTCAGTCAAAGCAAGAGCTCCCCCTTCAATTGCTAAAAAGGCACAAAAAACCCTCCAAACTACAGTTCCTACAGATTTTGAATTCAAACAGCTCCTGTAGTCCGGCTACATTTTAGGTCCCACCAGTACTGTTTGGTCCAATTTGCAGTCCAGGACCAAGACAGTGGAGACAAACAAAACAGTCCTTGCTACAAAGAAAGCAGGATAGAGAAACTACATTATCACTCTAAATGATTTTCAGTAAATAGTTACATCTTTCAACAGAGCTCCCTCTCAGATTACTTAAGCTACAATTAGGCAGCTCTTAAAGAGACAGTACACAGAGGCTATACAGGCTCTGGTAATCACATTTAAACTGCTAAAACGCAGGACACCAGCCTGGCAGTGAGCATTTAGGCAAGCTCAAGGAAGACTTTTTGAGAACCCCCATTTGTAGTGGGGTTACACCCTTCCCTGCCTTGGAAAACTTGGCGTCCGCGTCAAGTCTGTACCATCGTAACATTGAAAACGCAACATATACAAGACATTTATACCATTAGCATGCTATGCAGGTACTATCTGATTCCTCAATTGGCATAACATGTCACTTTACTATACATTTCAATGTACTCCACTATATCATTTCCATTCTGACAATACATTATGCATATTTCACACAGATAAATTGAACATTACTATACAGAATCATGTAATAACTTCTTGTACTCTAAACAATGCAAGAGGGGGCCCTTCCCTATCAGCTGACTTGGGGCTGGATGGGGCAGGAGCACCATGGTGAGAGGGCAAAACAAGTAACCTGGAATGGGCCGTTAAGCTCAATTTGGGCAGTGAGCTCTGAGAGACATAAACACCTTTGTGGACTACATTGAGAGGCAAATCCACTGGCCTCCCGGGGGAATCATAACTGAAGCGCACCACTGGCTTGACAGCTCGGCCAGTCTTTCTGGGGTGAACAACCACAGTCTCTGTACTTTCAGTAATGGTCTTGGAGCTTTCATCACTTGTGAGGGGTGCCTCTGCAAGAAGAACGTCCAAGCTGGGAGCACTGTCAGCCCCTTGCTCTGTAGTCTCTGTTTCTACAACACTTGGCTCATTTTGAAGACACTCTGGCACTGATGGGGGGTTGTCAGCACTCTCATAGTGTTCCTCAGGTTCTGGCATGTCACCAGAAAGACTCATACCATCAGCCTCTCCTTCAGGCAAATCATACAGTTCCACGATATACAAAGATTCAGCATCCTCAGACGTGATACTCTGCACTTCACCTTCAAGGAGCATTGGCTCCAAGGATGATGCCGGGGCGTTAGGCAGTCCAGAAGGCCCAGCTTCATCCCCATAATTCAATATAGGATTCCTACGAAACAACTGACTCAGTTCATATGAGGGATAACAGGCATTATCACACTCACTGTCATCCGAGTTAGACTGGCAGTCACTATCATTCTGGGCCTGCTGCAGGGGAAGTCCTAAATCAGCAACCACGGGGGCAGGATGACTGTTTCTTTCTTGCAGAAGCACGAGTCACTGGTCCAGGGGAATCAATCTCAGTGGGTTCAGCCTCAATTATAACTTGACCAATAGGTAGCAAGTGGTTACAGTGCATGGTCTTGATAGCTTTGGAGTTCTTCTCTGGGCGCACTTTGTACACTGGCAAATCATCCAACTTTCCAACTATGACATGGGGAAGATGGTGCCATCGATCAGCAATTTTGTGTTTACCATGCAATCCTAAATTTGGCAACTACACACAGTCTCCAGGCCTAAGCTCTTGAGCCTTTACTTTTCTATCATGTCTCTCTTTGTTGGCTACATTTCTTTTGGCGGCCATTGTCTGGGCCAGTTGATAGGCATGGTTCAATTGAGCTTTCAGTTTTTGTACACATTGCAGGTAATCTTCGGCTCGGACCCCATCGGGAGAAACCCCACAACAGACATCAACAGGCAGCCAGGCCTCTCTCCCGAACATGAGGCGGTAGGGTGAGAACCCGGTAGCATCATTCTTTGTGCAACTGTATGCGTGTACCAAGGTGCTAATCTTCTGGCTCCATTTATGCTTATCTTTTGGGTGGAGGGTGCCTAGCATGTCTAGCAGGGTACGGTTAAAGCGTTCTGGTTGAGAGATCCCCCATGGGTGATAAAGGGTGGTTCTTGACTTTCGCACCCCCCATAGAGAGAGCATTTTTTTGATTAGCTGACTCTCAAAGTCCCGGCCCTGATCAGAGTGAATTTGCTGGGGGGCACCATAGTGGACGAAGAAATTTTCCACCAGCACCTTGGCCACAGTAGATGCTTTTTGATCTTTGGTGGGAAAAGCTTGTGCATTGTGTGTGAAATGGTCTGTAACCACTAACACATTGCCACTGTTTCGCTGATCAGACTCTAAACTCAAGAAGTCTATGCAGACTAGTTCCATTGGGGTGCTGGTAGTAATGTTGACAAGGGGGGGCAGCCCTCTGAGGCATGACTTTTCTCTGCAGGCAGTGACTACAAGTCCTTACATGGTGCTCAACACTGGCCCCCATCTTGGGGCAGTAGAATCGAGACCGTACTAGGTCAAGGGTCCGGTCGATACAGAGGTGGCCCATATGATTGTGGAGGGACCACAGTACCAAATCTTTGAAGGCTGTGGGCAGGACCAGTTGTTGCTTGTCTATTTGGCCACCCCGATCTACTGTCTCTCTATACAACAACTGATTAAGCAGCTTCAACCTGGGGCCTTCTTTAAACAATAAAGCGGTTCACAGATCAGAGGAGAGCAACTTGGACACATCTTTTCCTGCACGAAGGGCGTCAAGTGCTGGCTGAGTCATAGGATCTCGGGATTGAGCCCATTGCATGCTGTCATTGTCAAACTGAGGTAGTGCACTAATATCTAGAGCAGAAAAGTGGCACATGCAGCGGTATACAGGTGTCAGAGGGCCCAAGCAATCTATTAAGAAGTCTGCTGTGTCGTAGACATCTGCTAATTTCTATCAAACTTTTGGCACAATGCTTGGATGTCAGGTGCAGACAACCCTGTACATCG
Organism: Neoceratodus forsteri; assembly: GCA_016271365.2. Classification (NCBI taxonomy): domain Eukaryota; kingdom Metazoa; phylum Chordata; order Ceratodontiformes; family Ceratodontidae; genus Neoceratodus; species Neoceratodus forsteri. The sequence goes on from CM057452.1 coordinate 1,461,238,989, forward strand.
TTCTTGGAAATGGGTCTCGGGATAAGGCGTCAGCATCAATATGATTCAGGCCGCTCTGTATTTGACATAATCATATGTTGACAATGCAGAAAGCCACCGGTGCCCCGTGGCATCTAACTTAGCTGAAGTCTGTACATAGGTCAACAGGTTATTGTCAGTCCTCACCAATATTTTCGCCCCATAGAGGTACTCATGAAACTGGTCAACAATGGCCCATTTTAACACAAGGAACTCCAACTTGTGCACATGGTAGTTTCACTCTGACAGGGTCAAGCTCCTACTGGTGAATGCCACTGGGCTCAAACCATCCTCATGGTCTTGATACAGTACAGCTCCTAGACCCTGCAGACTGGCGTCAGTATGCAGCACATAGGGTTTGGTGGGATCAGCATAAGCAAGGATGGGGGCATGGGTGAGCTGGTATATGACTTTGTGGAAAGCTGCTTCATAGTCAGGCATCCAATGGGACGCGAAACGTTCACCAGGGTGGAAATATGCTTTGTCTGGTTCTTCGACGGACCCTTTTTTGTATTTCCGATTGGTAGGAGGGTAACCATGGGTAAGATTCAAGAGCGGCCGAATCAGTTGGAATAGTCCTTTATGAACCTTGGTAGTGGTAGCCACAGAATCCCAGGAAAGATTGTAGTTCTTTCAAATTGTGGGGCTGGGGTCAAAGTAGTCAAGGCTTCAACTTTACTAGGATCAGTCTCTATCCCCTCTGTAGACACTATGTGCCCCACATACTTCACAGAGGTTTGGAAAAACTGACACTTGTCAATGGACAGTTTGAGGCCAAAATCTTCCAGTCGGTCTAGTACTTTGAACAGTCGACTCTCATATTCCTCTAGGGAGCTCCGAAACACAATGAGATCATCCAAGTACACCAGGCATTATAACAAATTCATGTCTCCCACTGCTCATTCCATCAGTCACTGGAAGGTGGCTGGGGCGCCCGATATTCCCTGTGGCATTCTCAGGAATTCATAGAACCCCAAAGGACAGATGAAGGCAGTCTTCTCATGGTCCTCTGGAGCCATCGGAATCTGGTAATATCCACTGCGAAGATCCAACACCAAGAACCATTTGTTCCCATTCAAACAGTCCAGAGCATCTTGTATACAGGGCATGGTGTATTGGTCAGGGATGATCCACCTGTTGAGGGTCCGATAATCCACACACATTCGTACTGTTCCATTCTTCTTACGCACAACCACAATGGGAGAAGCATATGGGCTCCTGGATTCTTGTATCACACCAGCTGCGAGCATTTCCTGCAAGTGTCTTCTTACATCGTCTATGTCTGCAGGGGCTAGGCGTCGAGACCTCTCTCGAAATGGCCGTTCATCATGCAGGCGTATGTGATGCTCCACACCCTGGACACATCCCGCGTCCCATTTCTTCAATGAAAACACTTGATCTCTTTCTGGGCAAGTTTCTGGCTAATTCTAGTTTTCCTTTCAGCTGGCAACGGGGAGTCACCAAAATCAAACACGTCGGGAGTCACTCTATCTGTCTTGCCAGGGTGCTTGTTGCTGAAGCAACACATGAGTGTCTGCACAGTGTACCATAATAAGGGGTGCATCCTCTTCACCGGATCTCGATCTGACACATTATGAATCTGGACCATCACTAGTAGTTGAAGCAGAGAGCACAAGCTGGCAAGATGCTGGAAGCAACCCACAATCCTTCTAGCAATTTCCCATTGCCTGGCGCGTCCAACATCAGTATTTTGTTCTTGACATCTTTGCGGGCGGACCTCCCCTTGAGCGGTACATGGGCATTGGGGCCAGTACCATTAGTCGGCCTTCTTCACGACCCCTACCGGTTCATCCTGGTCACTCCTTGAGGTTCTGTTGCAAATCATAGGCCCTCTTGATCAGGCAGGAATTCTTGGGGCTCTCCCAGTCCGTCGCCCTTGCTTCTTCGTGACAGAGTTGTGCCAGTCTCCCAAACATATAGGTATTGGTCCCAGTTAACAGGGAACCCCATCATACAGTCAGTAGGGAGGATACACTAAGGCCAGTGTCTCGACTTGCTCTCTACACAGTACAGCTGCAGGAAATGACAACCAGAGGCAGACATATCCTGGGTAGGATAAGACTTGTCGCTCAGCCCCCACACATGTAGGCCTTCCAGGGACTGTAAGGGCACAGCAGATAAGTGTTTGTCATACCAGTCCTTAAATACAATGGTCACTTGTGACCCACTGTCCAGCACAGCCCCAGTAGGAATACCATTCACAGCCATGGTAGTTTCCATTGAAGAGCCCACTATTTTGGACCAGTCTGGAGGGAAAGCAACAGGGGCCTGGACAGATGATTTAGCCACATAGGGATTTGAGTTACTACTTCTTGAACCCTCACTGTGGTCATTTTGGGCACTCCTCGACTGCTGATTCATTCTCCAAAGCTCTCCTTGAAGCCTGTATACAACATTATCTAGGTCTTTTGTGGACCGACATTCTCTCTTCATGTGCCCATCCTTCCCACAATTATGGCAAAATATGTTTTCTGGGATTTGGGGTGGCTGAGGCATCACACTGGGAGCTGGGGCGGTGGTACTACTAACCGAAAACCTTGGTGCCATCTCTGTCTGCTGGGTGGTGAGCATTTGGAGACAACTCGTCAATTCTCTTACTTTCATAGTCACAACATCGAATTTCGAGCTGCTGTCAGCAGGAGATGCCTGGGTGGACACCCCCACCCCCATAGCAGATGCAGTTGGATAAGGGTCGGTGCCTGTACTTGCAGGAGTGGCCTTCATAAAGAGGCTGTTTTTGTGTTTCCCTGAACTCCCTCAGCAGTTCATCCCATGGCAGCACACCCTCATTGGTCCCCACTGCGGAAGGGCCTTCCGATGCTGTGATCACTTGGGCTGCGCTCACCCTAGAATTACAATCCCCCTCTTCATCTTCAGCCTCCTGGAGTTCTTTTATCAAGTCACAATAGTCCGGAGGGTTACCCCTTCCATCTGGGAGTCTTAATTGAAGGAGCTGCAATTAAGAATGCTTTGCATGCTGCAGTACATGCCCCAACCTCACATGGTTTTAGTCACTGGCGGCTACCCCACCTTTTCGGTAAGCCTTCTGCAGCGCTCTTTCCAGATGAGTAACATATGCAGACAAACCTTCTCATGGCCATTGTTTTGTACCTTGAAATTTCCACATCAAATTCTCCCCTGACTCAATGCTCCCAAAATTGCCTTCGAGTGCAGATAGGTACTTCTGGGCAGATGCATCGGGGTTTGTGGACCTCAGAAATTTAATGGCCCTAGGGCGGGACCCCTCAAACTTTCTATGATCCTCTTCCGTTTCTCAGCCTCCGCACACTGCCATTCAGGTACCAAAGGGGCAACACAATCTATCCAGGTCTCCCAATCATCCTCCGCTTGGGGGTTGGGGAGGGTGCCGGAGAAGATTCTCAACCTTCGGTAAGTGTCGTGACTAATGGCAGGTACAGACATAGGAGGCAGCTTGCAGAGCACAGAAGGAGGGGCAATAACGGGTGCTGGGCGGGAGGGAATGTTGGGGAGGAACATCCCAGGTGGCAGGAATAGTTTCTTTAAGTCCTCCACAGTTTTCCCTTCCTCCAGCAACAACTTAGCAAATTTCTCCTAAATCTCAGATAGTGGAGACTTATTCTCCCGGGGTCTTTACAATCTTTAGTTATCACTCTCCAGGCAGTGAGGGCTCCTTCAGTGGTGATAGTCCATGGCACTTTGGAACTGTCTACTGGGTCCATACACTCTATTAACGCCATGAAACTTTGGGCGAGCAGATTAGCCTGTTGACCCACCACCACAGGGTTTTGTAAACATTTAACTTTCAAAAGTATTCCTTCTACAGTGTCCTTATTGGTATCAAGGGGAATATCCAGGATAAGTATAGCATTTTGGGGGTCGATCTCCTGCCCAGTACACCACCCCACCAACTGGTGTACAGCCACTTCTGATGGGGTAGCCATTTATTTTTAACAGCAATTCACAAATTTGGCCACTAGAAGACACAAAATCCCAGCGGTGAGCCTCCAAGATGTAACCCCTAGGTGGCGCTATCCCAAGGGATACTACCCCTGCCTGCTTGGCTAGTAGCAGGTTAAGGGGCCTGAGTTCTGAAACAGGTGCCTTCACCCGGAGATCAGGGTTGGTAGTGGTCAAGCTAACCTGGGCACAGCCCTTCGGGACATTGTAACCCCCCTCTTTCCCCTCTAGTGGCCTGAACACTGTACAATAATCACTTTCACAATACCCCTGGTACACCACACAAGTACCCACACTGTTTGCACTTACCAACACTGTTTGCACTTACCACCTGGGCTGGTTCCTCTGGCTCGACCCTGGGGACCCCCTGTAAAACAAGGTTATGCATAGCAAATAGCAACAGTACAGTACGTTGAGCACAAACTGGAACCACAGTCAGATTACATGCAGAAAAAGTTAGATCTGATTTATTCAGGGGACATGAACAAGGGAGGGGCAAAATCAGGTTAATTAGCTTAAAGGTTATATATCAATCAAGCAGTTAGGCATGCGCTTTGAGTGCCCCCCACACAGTCCACCTCTGGGTGCCCAGGCAGAGAGGAGATGGGCTAGCCAGGACAGATGCCCGGGATTGCAGCTGGTTGGGGCCCTGTGATGGAAAACACAACATGCACAGTGCACCATATTTGTAATCCGGAGCCAGGGGGGCTCAGTTCGTAAAGGAAACGAAACAACAAGACAATCAGATGACACACTCAGATTAAGCTGTTGTTGCTGGGAGCTACCCTGGTATTTTCTCACGATGCCCAAGACTGGACACAGGCTAGACGAAAATCGAGACTGCAGGTGGTTGATCTGGAATGCCAGGAGAAGCTCGGCCCACATGAGTTGCAGAGGCGTCATTCCTGTTCAAGCGTGGAGCAGGGGGCTGATCCCCAGGCAGGTCTCTCATCGATGGCTTCTCTGTGCACTAGGTAGTCTGGCTGGGCCAGTCTGGCAAGGCCCAGACCGCATGGAGACAAATTCGGATGCAGTCTGTTTTGGGCTGGATACAGCTTCCAGCAAGGAGAACACAGTTCACACAGTGGGGGACTAGCTCACGACCCACTAGCAGCTCATAGCACATTTACATGTAAGGGGATTCTACTGTACCAGGCAAAGCTCTCCCCGGTCACAATCACAAGTCTCTGCACACACCAGGAGGCGTGGGGTAACTGGAACTCCTGACAGGCCGGTCGCATTCAGCAAAATATCGGTCTTCTTCAGGTTGAGCCTGGCCCACTCAGTAGCTTACTTTAGTCACACAAACTTGGATTTAGTCAAAATAATTCTCTTCTCTCCTCTCAGGGCAGCACACACTGGCGTGCAGGCCAAAAACTAGCCTTTTCAGAGTTCTCCCATGTGAATCCACTCAGGATTGCTGCTCAGAATCACTTCAGCTCCTTCTTGTTCTGCTTCCACCTTAGATCTAACTGAAAACTGCAAGCAGCCCGGGACTTCCCCAAGATCCAAAAGATTTGGTTGGCTGATTTGGCTGTCAGTCAAAGTAAGAGCTGCCCCTTCAGTTGCAAAAAAGGCACACACAAAGAAAAACTCCAAACTACAGTTCCTACAGATTTTGAATTCAAACAGCTCCTGTAGTCCGGCTACATTTTACGTCCCACCAGTACTATTTGGTCTAATTTGCAGTCCAGGACCAAGATAGTGGAGACAAACAAAACAGTCCTTGCTACAAAGAAAGCAGGTTAGACAAACTACATTATCATTTTCACTCTAAATGATTTTTATTAAATAGTTACATCTTTCAACAGAGCGCCCTCTCAGATTACTTAAGCTGCAATTAGGCAGCTCTTAAAGAGACAATACACAGAGGCTATACAGGCTCTGGTAATCACAATTAAACTGCTAAAACGCAGGACACCAGCCTGGCAGTGAGCATTTAGGCAAGCTCAAGGAAGACTTTTTGGGAACCCCCATTTGTAGGGGGGTTACATTTGTCTTAATTTCCATGTCAAATGTCTTCACTTATGCACTGGCGTAATCCCTGCTAAGCTGCCAGTCATCTGGCAAACAACCAGTGCACCACCCAAAATGGCTCCCCACTCCACCAAAAAGAAGAAAAAAAATCTTCTCCACATCAGCCATTAATCCATGTGTTGAATAATCTTATTTTATCTCATTTGTCCTTATGCCCACATGGCACCAGTAAGACTTCGGAGAAGATTACTGTCTCTGCAGCTACCTTCGTCTTCCAACGTTGTTCTCTAATGCTGTTATTGACTGTCTCTACATTGTGCCCCACCAGATCAGTGGTTCCTTGATGAACCACATGTCCAGCTTCCCCTCACATGCTCTGATGAGCTTCTCCAGCCAAGGCAGGACCCTGTTTACTGTTGCACCCAGCATACAGATCTCTCCTCCTAGTCGGAGGTGCACACCAACCTCCCCATCCCTCTTAATAGGGAGTTCCTCAGAACTATTTCCCTCCTGTTCCTCACCTCCCACCATGCCCCACAACCTGCGACATCCTGTTACCAAGTGTAGCCCCCCATCCTGGGCTCCCATTGCCTTCTTCCCCTTGGGGGCCAGCAGGCTACATCAGCTCTGCCAGAGATGTGAACGAGTTCTTGCTTTTCATCCCTGGAAGTTGCCCCCCCAACAGTGCACCACCCACAACCCCCACCATAGTACACTCAGTCACACTGATCCTCTGGGGTAGTGAAGCTGTAGCCCCCATAAGGCCCTGCCATGAGGTGCTTCTCAGGAACCTTACTTAAAGCAGGAGTGCAATGAAACTGGGCAAAAAGTTTAACCCATTTTTTTTTCTTACTATAAAAGGTTCCAAGCACCTGCCAGTTTTATTGGTGGTAAAATGTTCTAATTCTATCAACATTTGAGTATTTCATGAATGTTTACATTTATTTTTTTTTCTTCAAGAAAAATTATGCCTGCCACATTTGGCTTAGAAATGGCATAAATGACCTGGGAAAGGCTGGGATCGAAAAAGTAAAGGAAAAACTCTTGGTGCCCAGCATAGGAGGCACTGTACCTGGAAAGGTAGATTTAACAGGTATACAAATACTTTTATTAACTGTAGCTGAAAATATCTTTTTCGGAAAACATTTTTCATTGCAGTGGTGCTTTAAGTTCTGAAAACATCAACCTCGTTGGCAAAGGTCCCAGTTCTCCTACACACTAGGCACCTTCCATGCATCCACAGCAGACTGGGCATCACATCCTGAACAGCTGACTAGCTCTCCCTCCCACCTGCCAGCCTGCCTGAACATGGCTGTGTTGTGTATGCCTGATGTAAGAAGATAATGTGGAAAGAAAACAGACTTAAAAGTATACACTGTAATCTATTTACCTCCATTCCTGGTTATCTGCCTCCCTTTATTTGTGCAGAGTGGTAATTATCTCAGGATGTTCCATTCAGCGAGACTTTCGTCTCCGGGGACCCATCCTGTTTGTAATGTTAAGTTAATAAATAAACGTCAAAACCAGTGCAAGGGATCATGAGTACGCCAATCCTTGTGTGGGACAGCAGGGCTAGTTCTGGCTTTTTTTCGCCAATATCTTCACCAAGATATATATTTGGTGCCATGTGGTAGGCAGGACCTATTTTCAACTCTATTTAATAGAGTCAACTAGATTTAAAAGTCACCATTTAAAAATAAAAAAAATGTTTTGAGTCAATGGTGAGAGGCAGACAAGTCCTGGACAGGCTGACAAGGCACCACCAAATTAAGTTTCCTCTGTCCCAGTTTAGACTGAGAATGAAAAACCACAGACACGTTTCATCCAGCTGGACATTCTCACAGTAGTACTGCTTCCATTATCTTAGCAAAGTACCAGGACAGCCCCAGAGCGAGGAAAACATGCATTTAGTAGAGGTGGTTATGCAGCAGAAACAGTTTAGATGCAAGGAGAGAACACGTCTAAACTATGTGGTTCCTGGGTGTCTCCCCAAGCCACCCACCTACCAGCGAGACCTCTGCACGGAGGAGCCTTGTTTTCAGGCAACATTTGTTCTGGTTAAGACAGGTCAGCCTGCCCACATAAGGATTTACATACACATGACACCTGTCACTGGGGCTAAGACTTCACAGAGTATGTATGTGGTCTAGAAAGAAGCAAAGATGAACAGGACCAAACAATTTGGGTATTTTTTTCTCTTGTTGTATCTGTCATAGAGTCTATTATGCACTGCTTTTCCTGCAATCTGCCTCTCTGGCGTGCTAACTCTGAGTGTACAAAATGCATGGTTTCCTTTGGTTCTGACATGGTACTGAGATAGTGGCTGCACTACACTGAAGAGTCCCAACAGGATGAAACAAGTGTCTGTAGTTTGTCACTGTCAGTCTACACCGGAACAAATGTAAAGGCCTGTTCTCAGACAATGTCTGTTCTAGTGAGGCTACGTCATCCTGACCCACACAAAGACTTGGAGACCCACAGTGCTCTGCACTGAATTTGAGGCTTTAAAGTGCATGTGTGGGGTTTGGAGAGACATCAGAAATCAAAAAGCTCTACTGTATCTTGCAGCCGAGGACTCCCCATCACAGGGAACAAAGACACAGTCCGAAGTTAAGGATGTCCTCCTTTGGGATAACAATGAACACACCCACCATTCAAAGACTGTTAAGGTACAGGATGCGCAGAGACTTAGTCCATCTCCCTTGAAGTGGTTCTCAAAGTGTAAACAGCATAAACACAGTTATCAAAGTGCAAACACTGTCCCAGGAGTTCGCTGCTGTTGCACTCATCCAGTTGGAACACTAATGCTCCTTAGGTGGTTCTGCACTTTGGTGGCTTGGTATACACTATCTGCACTTTGGAAGAGCTCTTAGTCAAATGACTTGATCAGTTTTGACACTTCCTCCATCTTGGCAGCCTTCAAATGGTGAGTGTGCTTTCATGCTTAACCGAAAAAAGGTTGTGTTGGACACTGGGATGAGCAGGAATAACTCTGATGGAAAGGAACTGGGTTTTACACACATTGTATACCAAAGTACTTTATAAGTCATTAACTGCTGCACCAGAAATTTGATACATTGGCCATTTGGAGCATTAGGACGCATCAGGAAAAAGTGAGATGAAAGAAGTTAAAAGCTACTGTAAGGAGAGAGAGAAAGAGTGAGAGCGTGAGAGAGAGAGAGAGAGAGAGAGCGAGTCAGGGGAAGTAAAGGACAGGGAGGTTAAAGAGAAACATTTATAAACAGTGTCCTTCATACAGTAATTTCAAAGCTCATGGGAAATGTTTTTAAACAAGATATTGACTTACTTGTAATTGACAACAGTCTGGAGAGATCCATGATTATCTTGGTCCAATAATGATACTGCATTACCACTATTTTATGAGACCTTGTGAAGTCATGCAGGAACAAGCTCAGACTACCTACATATACCGATTGTCCCTTCCTAATATCACAGGATTATAAACATGATGATAATGTAGTGACAATATTGGAGAGATTGTTATGTATGTTTCCAGACTGCTGCCAGCTACAGGGGAGCCCAATACCTTATTTAAAACCGCTTTTCATGGACTTTAAACTGCTGCATGAAGGCTGCTGTTTATAAATGTTTCATTTTAAGTGACTTGCTTAAGATCGTGCAGTGCACAAACAGTACTTGTGGGATTCAAACCTGGATCTCCAGGTTCAGAGATCTGGACTTTAACCAGTAGGGTATGCTGCCTCCCTACTAGATCTTCTATGCAGCATGGACATGACATGAATAACTTACTTTTTTTACATTTTTTTTGCTTCAGGATTTTTCACAGCTTTCTACCCTTTCAAGGAAACTCCTAGCCACAGATATATTGTGTGCTGTATTTGCTGATTATATGACACATAAAAAAAAACTGGACTGTCCATCACATGATTTCAGTATTGAGCAGCACCTGGTTACCTGTGCAATACATGGTGTTGTCCTGTCCCACCCTCCCCAACTGTGGTTTCCTTAATGTAAAGACACCTTGTGTAAAGGCTAAAATAAATCCATTTTCAGCCGGCCCAGTGGCGCTGAAGGTTGAGGCACTGGACACCACACCTCGCACTACGCTGGCGACCCAGGTTCGGGAACAAGCCCGGGTCGCTGGGGGTCGGCAGGGGAGAGGGAGGATTGAGCATCCATAGACTGCTCTCCCCTCTCTGGGGAGGGTTCTAGGGACTGCCCAGTGCAACAGCGGCCCCTGGTGGAAGCCAGAGGGATGAACGCATGTCTGGACACAGAGTAGAGGGGCGGAGTTGTGGCAGACGCCTCGAGATGCCACTGCACGACCGAACTCCGGGGGGGGATGAGGGATGTGCAGCAAGAAAAATCCCCACATCAGCTTGTGGAGATGAAGGGGGCTCCAGGGATGCAGTCCACATCCCAACGTCAACCCAATGCCTCGGGGGACTCCACGCCCGACCCGGTGCCCAGGTAAGGCTTCTCTTATTTCAGATAGGTCGTCGGGGGAGGAAGGACCCGCCCCAGGGGGTGATCCAGGGGGCTAGGCCTGCCTGGGTGGCCGGGGGAGTCCAGCCAAAGATTGTAGGGTTCAGACAGGGAGTAGAGGCTCCAGTCGAGTGAGCACCCTGGAAGGATGCCCGGGCTGAGGAGGTGCAAAAATAGAGTAAAAAAAAAAATCTGTTTTCAGTCTATGAACTTACCTCCCAGCAGGCACCAGAGGGTGGAACTTCCACTGATCCTCCTCACAGTCATAGTAGAGGCGGTTCATGATCTTGTTCTTCTCTTCTGGAGGGATGAAGTTCTCAATAATCAGGTACCTGGGGAAGATGAAACAAATATGACAGTTACTACATTTTGCTTCCCCATTTTTAGAGGTCTTGTAGATGTCACCGAGAACTGCTCTGACGTAATGCCATAGAACTGGCCAGCAATTGCCAAGCAATAAGAGATAAGGACAGGAAGGGCTCAGAAATGGACACAGCTCCCTTTCCAAAGGAAAGGGTCCTCAGGGAACTGGAGGCAATAAGAGTTGATAAGGCTATGGGACCAGATGGGGTGCACCCCAGGATACTGAAAGAGCTAAGAGAAGAGTTGGCAGAACCTCTGACTACCCTGTTTAACCTGTCATTAGAACTGCATAGGTACCCAAAGACTGGAGGAGAACTGATGTCATCCCTCTATACAAAAGTGGAAACAAGGAGGAAGCGGGCAACAACAGACCAGTCAGCCTAACCTCAATAGTGAGAAAGGTCATGGAAACACTAATAAAAGAAAGAATAGTGAAACACCTGGTTGCCAGTGGTCTACAGGACCCAAGGCAGCATGGCTTTACAGGAGGGAGGTTGTGCCAGACGAACCTCATTGAGTTCTTCGACTGGGTAACCAGGGAGATGGTTCAGGGAGGGGCAGTGGATGTGGCCTGTCATGAGCCTAACCAGGATCTCCTGTTTGCAGACAGGATCCCTTTTTTTGTTTTCAGAACTTGTGAGCAGTGTAGGGTTCAGGAAGAATCACCAATCTTCCTTTTCCCAGTGGCAGGGTGGAAACTGTAGTTTCAAGTTCCCTTGACTCTGCACTATGTTCAGTGTTTGAATCCCACCGCTGCCACTGGCTACTTCTTGCCTAAGTAGTTTTGTAGAATAGCCGAGCAGCCACTATTTTTCAAGGCACACAGTCTTTACAAAACCGTTCTGTTAAAATGTTAGATCACATAATCAGACCCCAGGCAGAGTTAAGAAAATCAAAAGTTTACTTAAAATAAAAGCAATACAGAAAATTCTACAATTTTGGAAGAGCTTTGAACTCACAGGCAATAACAAAAATAACACTGGATGGTATACAGAAAATACTAGACACCGTTGTTCTAAACTATACCTTATTTTGATGTTAGAGTCCAGAAAGATTAAATGTCCTTGTGGAGATAACAGTTCATTAGGCAACAGAGTTGTAGCAAGTTTGTGTTCTAGTTCTTTGGATGTCCTTTTTAAAAGTCTCCAGGTACTCCCTTGGTGAAAAGTCTTGGTTTCCAAAATTCTGACTTAAAATCAGAATTTTCTATTAAGTATGTGAAAAGTCTAATTTCCACACACTCAGGTCTGGTTTTAGAGATTTTTCCAGGCCTACACATATACTTTCTGGTGTAAAGGTATATACCAGCTTGGTCAGGCTACCTGACTCCAAATTAAAAACTGTTAAGACTGCCCCGAGTTCAAAATGTATGTCTGATACATACAGTCTGGTCATTTTCCAAGCCTCACCCAATGTGTGATGGGGTGCAACAGTTTACAATCCCTGCAGGTGTCACTGTTGTTCCATGCCAGGTTCCATGTCAACCCCAGTAACATTTGGTCCATGCATTTGGCTTGCCCCCTAACCCCTACGTCATTCTGGACCCTCTCTCTTGTCATTAAAGCTTACATGCTCAGTTTGGTATGATAAGCTATGTCTTCCAGGGTTCTAAACCTGTCTCCCTTATGTAGAGATGTACCAGATCCACCCTAACCATTACAGCAATTCTGGCTATTTTGTATTTTTCTCCTAAGAGCCTTTTAAAGAGACAGTGTCTTACTCTACAGTCCATTTCAGCACATACAATAGGAACCCAAATAAAGCATATAGGCCTATCATGCTACATGACCCTACCTGGATTTCAGCAAAGCCTTCGACACCCTGCTGCATAGAAGACTGTTAAACAAGCTGGGGAGCACGGGGATGGAAAAAAAGGTATTGAAGTGGGTGGAGAATTGGCTGGATAATAGGACCCAGAGGGTGGTGGTAAATGGCATTCACTCTGCAGAGGGTACAGTGACCAGTGGAGTACCACAGGCATCAGTGCTAGGTCCAGTCCTCTTTAATCTCTTTATCAGTGATATTAAAGAGGGTCTTGGTGGGAAAATTTGCCTGTTCACTGACAACACTAAACTCTGCAACAGGGTGGACACACCAGTGGGAATGGATAGAATGAGGGGAGATGTAAGGAAGCTTAAGGATTGGTCAAGGGATTGACAGCTAGATTTCAATGCAAAAAAAAAATGCAAGATAATGCACATAGGGCACAAAAACCCAGGAGCTACTTATCAGCAGCATACTCCAAGTAAGAAAGAGACCTGGGGTGATCATCTCCGATGACCTCAAGGTAGGTAGGCAGTGTGACAAGGCGGCAGGAAAGGCAAACAGGATGCTGGGATGCATAGACAGGGGAATCACCAGCAGAAAAAGGGAGGTAATAATTCCACTATACAGGACATTAGTGAGACCGCCCCTCGAATACTGCGTCCAGTTCTGGAGGCCTCATCTATGTAAGGACATAGATAGGGTGGAGGCGGTTCAGAGGAGTGCAACCAAAATGGTGCAGGAATACATTGCAAGCCCTATGAGGATAGGCTGAGTGAATTAAATATGTACTTCCTGGAGGAGAGGAGGAATATGATTGAGACATTTAAGTACCTCATAGGGAAGAATAAAGTACAGGAGAACACTATATTCCAAAGAAAAAGATGCTCAAGGACAAGGGGGAACAAAATGAAACTGGAAGGAGGGAGCTTCAAAGGGAATGTGAGGAAGTACTTCTTCACAGAGAGGGTGGTGGACAAGTGGAACAGCCTGCCAGTGTAGGTGGTGGGGGCAGGAATGATTACAGGTTTTAAACATGCTTGGGATAGGCACAGAGGATTGCCAGTAGTTGGGGGAATACAGCCTAATGCCAGCAGTGCATAATAGAATGCAATTGTTAGTTGTAACAGGGCAGACTAGGTGGGCTGAAAGCCCTTATCTGCCGACAATTTCTGTGTTTCTATGTAACTACAGAACAGCACATGAGACAGCTATTGGCTACAGTTAACAAACAGCTAAGTAGTATTGACAGGATTTGGGGGGGGGCACTGAACTGGCATGTCACCTCCCTCAATCCACACATCTACATTTATAGAAGAATGTAATGCCCTGTTTTCAGTGGAGTCTTACTTCTTCCTATTTAACTACAGGGAGGCCTGATACACTGTCTACGTAATGACTATCATAGGAAAGGGTGTGGGTTATGACATATTATATGACATATCTATTGTAAGCCTATCAGAACACAGGAAAACTGTCATTTAATACCCCACTAACCACTACAACCACATTTAAGATAAGTCCACAGTAAGTTATCCACATTTGAGACACGCACATAGTAGGTTGTCCACATTTGAGACACTTCCACAGTGTGTTATCCACATTTATGACACACCCACAGTACTCTATCCATGTAATCCACAGAAAAAATGGGGAAAAAGATATGTTCCACTTTAATTGCCTCAGAACTTTTAAAATCCTGGATTAAAAATTCCTAGTCAAGAGCCGGCCCGGTGGCACTGAGGGTCGAGGCGCTGGATGTCACACCTCGCTCCACACCGGTGACCTGGGTTCGGGAACAGACTCAGGCCACCGGGGGTCGGCAGGGGGAGAGAGGGATTGAACGCCCAGAGACAGCTCTCCCTCTCTGAGGAGGATTTAGTGCTAGACCCGCTGCACTACTGCCATTTCCCAGGTGAACCTGGGCTTGGTAGTGCAGTTGGGGACAAGCGATCGAAGGGGCAGATGTCAGCCGAGAGCCCTGGAAGGAGCTGCGTCCCAACGCACACCTGCCAATTGGCTCTCCGAGCGTTAGCGACTCTGGGGCACCAGAATGTGAAAATGGACCGCTACCCTAGGTGATGACCGTCCAGAAGCCAACAGTGCATCCTTCAAAGTTGTCCTAGGGGCAGACTCCAATATGCAACACCCACGCTATTGTGGTTCAAGGAAAAAGGTAAGGGGAGACCTTTCCTCGCCCTGCCTGGGGGGTTATCCAGGGGTATTAAGGGTTTCACGAGCGATCGGTCGCACTTTAAGGGGCAGACTCCTGGGGCAATAAGGGGCGATGCAGTGAGGCATGACAGGATCTGAATGAGTGGAGGGCGAGGATAGTAAGGCAAATAAACAGAATGATTAAAAAAAAAAATTCCTAGTCATATAACATTAATAACATTCAGTTAGCCAGAGTATGCTTGGAACAACCAGCTTCTGCGACTGAAGAAACGTCTCAGCCTTGGCATTTAATCACCCACTTCAGCTGGTGGATCCTTCGTATACTCTGACTAAATGAATGTTATCACTTAAATTTACACAATAGGTGTATAGGAACCACAAGGTGAAACTAAGTGGTTCTAACCACCTATGGGTTGGTTTAGTAAAGCACAAACCACAAACCCCTGGCCAAAATGTGTTATTGCATTTTTAAAATATGTCTATTTGGTCTTTTTCTCTTTCAACTAATAAAAACGTTAAAAGAAATTATAAGCTCCTTGGGTGCTGAAAATTCCCTAACTGTGGGTTGTGCTCTCTTAATTCCACTGCGCATTATGTGTACTGACCAATCAGAGTGGAAGATTTTTGGCACCTATTTTATAATTTCACTTGTAACATAGCAATACATTTTTTCCACAATACAAGAAGTTGATTGGGCGAAATACAGCATGTGATCTAAACACTAGCGTGCATTAATTCCCTAGATATACCCACTGAGGTAATACCCATAACAGACACATAGAAAATCCAGTGTTTTCGGTTTCCCACCCACCGACCTGGTTGACAGTGTTGCTACCATCACCATATTACTAGCTCTCACAAACAGGTCTCATCTTGTGTCATTATAGTGACAAAATAAATACCATCTTTGCTTGCAGAAGTCTCCTGCACCATCCGCTGCACCTCCGATCCCCTCAGTTCATGGATTGCAGGCTGTGCATTAATTTGTCCTCTGACTTATGTTTTGTAGGGCTGCCTTGGTTCAGTGTTCCCTTGCTCTCCGACCTTTATGTTGCCTTCATTGTTTCCTCCCCCATTTGACATGGAACTCCCGTAGCGTCAGCATTTACTACAGCACCCCTTTGCCCCACACCCGATTGCAGCAGAACAGCACACAATTTTCTTCCTCTTTTAGAAATGTGATAAAAAAAATGCTGAGGTAAATTCATTGCCAGAAACACTCGCCACACTCTGCGGACTGTGAGTACAATATGCAAATCAGTGATGTTTAACCCAGAAATCAGTGCAACAGTAGATTAATAATCCACGAGTAGCGTTCTGACTTTCACAGTTGTACTGCTGAATAATAAGTAACCAGCATACCATTACAAAAGGTTAAGCAGAATAACTACATTGTTTAATAACTAGGCAGTATTACAACAGTCGCAACATTAATGTACAGCGTGCATATTTCTCGTTCACTGTTATTATTCAACAGCAAAATCATGATAAAAAGTCAAACAATGTAATACAGTTTTTCTACTTTTTCATGACCGTGTCCTTTTCTTAGCACAATTCCTGCATTGCACTTGCCGTGTTACAAGCGCATTAATCCCCTCGAAAGGAGCCATTTACTTTGGAATGAATGCATGGTTGGGCGGTGGGAGCACTCGTCCCTCCTCCCAACCATGCATTAATTCCTTGTAAGTGCCTCCTTTCTCTGGGATCAATGCTTACTTATACTGAGTTCTGTTATATGCAGTACAGCTTTAAGAAATGTTAAGACAGTATAGCTTTAAGAAATGTACTTCCTGTGAGCCTGTGAATCTTCCTGTGTGTGTGTTGAGAACAGTTTTCCTCTTATGTCTGTGCCGTATGGAAGTAAACAAAGGCCTAGATTTCTGTGTGATGTGTTTTCTTATTACCAAGACCCTAATGTGTTTATGGTACTTATTTTTGGCCACCAAATATAACAAACTGGTGACAAGGATGGTGAAAATTTTCATAGCTCCAGCTTACTGAATTACACCATTTTGAGGCAAGTAAACAAATTGGAACTGTGCTATATCATGGAAACTTCAGCCAGCTTTGAGATTTTTACAGGAACAGACTGGGATACACGGTCCAGACGGTTTGATCAGTGGTTATTACTTAATCCTGCCATGAAATCTGCAAATGTTGAGCGACAGGATACACTTATTCGAGCTGCTTTTTGTACTTTCTTGGGGAGTGAAATCTTCAAACTTTTTTGCAGTCTGTGTGCACCGGAATGGCCGGAGGATTTGTCATATCAAGAGCTAAAGGCTAAGCTGAATGCACAATACAGTTTAACAACTTTTCCAAGGGCTGAACATTATAAATTCTACAGTTACCAGCAGAAACCAGGTCAGTCAATCTTATCTGGCTGTGATCAAAAGCTTAGCTCTCACATGTGAGTGGAGCAGGGAGCATCTTGAATCTAATTTAGCTGATAAGTTTGTTATGGGGTTGAATAATGAACATTGTATTACGCAATTACTTTCTGTAAGTGTCAAGAAGTCTGCTGATGAACTTTTACAGATGGCACAAATGTATGAGGCTGCAGAAAATTAAGCACATGCTAAGATGAACACTAAAAATGAGGTACATGTAACTGCAGTAAACCCCAAATTGAAAAGCTCAAACCTAGGTCTAAACCACTGTTTTCAAAAAAAAATTCAACCACTCCACCCAAACTGCATGGCCAGTACAAATGTGCATAATGTGGATCTTCTCAGCATAGCAGGGACCAGTGCAAATTCAGAGAAGTTCAGTGTCATGCATATAAACGTCAAGGTCATATTGCAAAGGTTTGCAGAAGCAGGAGAACTGCAGTGGTCAGTTCAGAGAGCACAGACAGTGCAGTAGTTCCTATTGCACCATAAATGCAGACTAAAGATGTTCCTCCTTTCTATGTGTTACTTCAGTTGCCACAATTGAGGTGTCAGTTGCGTTTAATGGTAGACTCTGCTTCCCCAGTTACTTTTATTAACCATCAAACATGGTCTGATCTGGATAAGCCACCATTGTCTCCTTGTAATAAGTTGCTGCATGCATTTGAAGTGCAACCAATTCAGCCACTGGGCTCATTTACTACTTTAGTAGGCAGAACTGATTCTCCTAGTACACCTTTAACTTTTCTGGTTTCAAAAAAGGGTGTCAACATTTTGGGCAGAGATGCTCAGGTTCTTCTAAACATTCATTTTGATCCAGCAGATTTTGGCCTACTTGCTGCTGTCCAGGTATCACAGAGCAGTAACCCGCCCAAGCCTGGGGAGATTTTAGACATGAATCCAGAGTTGTGGAAAGGCCTGGGATGTTGCCAACAGCTAAAGCCAAGCTAGTTACAAAGCCTAATGCAGTCCCTAAGTTTTGTAAACCACAGAAACTTCCTTTTGCCTTAAAACCAGTGGTTGGAGCAGAACTGGAGAAAACAAGTTTGTTGAAAAAGGTTTCAAGTTCAGATTGGGCTACTTCAATTGTGGTGGTATCTAAACTAGGTGGTAAGGTTCGAATGTGTGGAGATTTTAAGGTGACACTTAATTCAGTACTTAGCACAGATGTATTTCCTTTACCCTTACCAAAGGAACTTTTTCGGTGTCAGCGTGGCTCAGTTGGTAGCACATCCGCCTCTGGATCAGAAGGTTGTGGGTTCTCGTCCCACACCGGGATTGGACTTGCACCTAAAAATCGCTGGCATCCGAGTGCAGTATTGGGGGTGCTGTACTGTTGGGGTGTGCCATCCTTCGGATGAGACATTAAACTGAGGTCTCTTCTGCCCATCCTGGTATTGTCCTGGTGGGTGACCAGGTGGAAGTAAAAGAACCCAGGGCACTCTTCGCAAAGAGTAGGGAACATTCCCAGTGTCCTGGCCAACATTCCTCTTCCCATAAACCGGTTCATGCAATTATCCAGGCTGTGTGTGGGTGATGATGTGCGATATGGCCGCCACCACACATTCAGTCACTTCACTACCAGTCTAGCATTGCTTGTAAAGCGCTTTGCATGTATGAAAAGCACTATATAAATGCTGATTCTTCTTCTTCATAGACTGGATGGTGGTGTAGGGTTCTCTAAACTGAACCTCGCTGATACATACCTTCAAGTGGAACTGGATACAGACTCTCAGAAACTGGTAGTGATTAATACACACCAAGGACTGTACAAGTACAAACGGTTATGTTTTTGCTTTAGTTCTGCACCTGCTATTTTTCAAAAAGTGATTGAGCAAACGGTGGGTGATATACCAGGTGTTGCTTGTTATTTGGATGACATCATTGTCACAGGCAAGACAGATGCAGAACATTTACTTAACTTACAAAAGACTTTGGAGAGATTGCAACAGAGTGGATTCAGACTCAGGAGAGAAAAATGCCAATTTTGTCAACCAAGTGTCACGTGCTTAGGTCACACTATTGACAAAGATGGAATTCATCTGAATGATGAAAAGGTGGAAGCCATTGTGCACATGCCTGAACTGCAGAATGTGTCAGAGTTATGCTCATTCTTGGGTATGGTGCGCTACTATGACCGTTTCACACCTGGCTTAGCCACTAAATGTGCTATCCTAAATGAACTGTTACATAAAGGTACTCCGTGGAAGTGGACCAAGGGCCACAGTATGGCAGTTCAAGCCATCAAGCTCTCTCTAACCGATGTGAATAAATTAACTCATTATGACCCCTAACTTACCTATCACATTGGCCTGTGATGCTAGTCCTGTGGGTATAGGAGCTGTCCTTTTCCATACAGATCCAGAAGGAGTGGAAAAGATGATAGCCCATGCTTCACGCGAACTCACTGCAGCCAAAAGGAAATATGCCCAGATTCAGGGAGAGGCATTAGCAATTGTGTTCGGAGTCCAGAAATTTCGCCAATACTTGCTAGGTCACAAGTTTCACCTGAAGATGGATCACAAGCCACTAGTGACAAGTTTCACTCCAGAAAAAAGGAATTCCAGAAACAGCTGCTAGCCAACTTTAACGATGGGCATTAATTTTGTCTGCCTATAATTTCAAGGTTACATACCCACCAACTGACCAGCATGGAAATGCAGAAGCCTTGTCAAGGTTACCAATATCCAAAGAAATGGAGTTCGATGTGGGACTTAAAGAGGAGCCATTAGTATGCCAGGTGGGGCCAGACAGTTTTCCAGCGCAATTCAAAGATATGGAGGAGTGTACTGTTGTGTATACAATGGAGCTACAACAGTCAGATTAGCTTCCAGTACTAGCCAAGGACATTGCAAAAGCTACTAGTCAAGATGCAATTTTGAAACAAGTGTATCAGTATACACTTGAGGGTTGGCTGCAAGGCACTACTTGTTCAGCTGAACTACAACCCAACTATACAAAGAGACAGCAGTTGTCCATTGCAGAGGGGTGTCTTCTATGGGGATTACGTGTTATAGTACCCCAATGTTATCACTCAAATGTGTTGACTCTTTTGCATGCGGGCTATCCAGGCATTGCTAAAATGAAATCCCTAGCCAGACTTCACATATGGTGGTCTTCCATTGACAGAGACATATACCAGGTTGTGCAAAGGTGAGAAGGTTGTGCTATATCGATGAGAAATCCAGCAAGCGCTCCAGTTCACTATTGAGAACAACCTGAAAAACCCTGGCAAAGGTTGCATATTGATTTCGCAGGACCTTATTTAAATTCCATGTGGTTACTCTTAACTGATGCTTATAGTAAATGGCCAGAAATTCATCAAATGTCTTCAACAACTACTGAGAGTACCATCAAAGTGTTGAAATCTGTCTTTGCTACCCATGGTTTTCCATATGTGATTGTCTCGGATAATGAACCACAGTTCACATCTGTTGAATTCCAAACATTTTGCTAGCAACGTGGTATCCAGCAATCAAGTTCAAACAGTGGAGTGGAACTCCTGGTTCAGACTTTTAAAACAAGTATGGACAAAGCTAATCCCCCTACACCAACGGCAATACAAATAGCCCTTTTGGACTTTCTTGTGATGTATCGAACACCACCACATTGTACCACAGGAATATCCCCTGCAGAATTGTTGTTTGGACGTCAGATTCAAACTCAAGTGGACCTTCTTCACCCTCTAGGCTATAGGTCAGTAACTGAAATGCTTCCTAAGACCAGATCCTTCAAACCCGATGATCTTGTGTGGGTCAGGATGCATGCAGGCCCGAAGAGATGGATAGAAGGCATGGTAGAAAAAAAGTTAGGAAATGTTGTCTATACTGTTCAACTGACAAACCAGAGGAGAGTGAAAAAACATGTGGACCAATTACATACTAGAATTGAGACCGAACAAAAAAGGGATACCCAGAGCTGCGGTAGTTATCCAGCATTACTTGTTCCAGAAGAAGAAGAACAGGAAGAGATAGTGGAACCACAGCAATTGAGACAAGATGTGGCTGATGCTAATCAGATTCCAGAGCAAAGCCTCCAGTCCTACTACGTCAGTCAGGATGTATAAGATGTCCACCAGAGAGAATGGACTTGTAGAGATATAGCCTAATGACATAGACTAACTAAAGGGACATTGCAGTAATAACTTTAAAAGCTTCATACTATTTTCTGAATTATTGACTTACATATTTTCTAGCTAAGTCAGGAGGGATTGTTATACGCAGTA
The DNA here is from genome assembly GCA_016271365.2 of Neoceratodus forsteri. Lineage (NCBI taxonomy): Eukaryota > Metazoa > Chordata > Ceratodontiformes > Ceratodontidae > Neoceratodus > Neoceratodus forsteri. The sequence goes on from CM057452.1 coordinate 1,461,260,328, forward strand.
CAGCTCTAAGAAATGTTAGACAGTACAGCTTTAAGAAATGTACTTCCTGTGAGCCTGTGAATCTTCCTGTGTGTGTGTTGAGAACAGTTTTCCTCTTATGTCTGTACTGTATTGAAGTAAACAGAGAAGGCCTAGATTTCTGTGTGATGTGTTTTCTTATTACCAAGACCCTGATGTGTTTAAGGTACTTATTCTGGCCACCAAATACAACAAGTTTATAAAAGAACTTATTGAAACATCATGTAGAACTGATGATCAGTATAAGATGAACAGAAGGACCTTACAGGGGAGTAGTCGCAGGCCACAACCTGAAGGCCTAGGCCTCCATTTGTTTTCAAAAATGTTGACAAAATCTGCCTTAATTTAGCTAGTCATAAATACCAACCTCTCCAACACAGCATGTACCAATCTTTGGGATTTAGTTTTTAAATGCTGCCTACTCTCCTGCCACATTTGGTTGAAGCCTTTCCATTCCCTCAGTGGGAGAGGTTGTGCCGTGCAGTATTGTCACAATACAAAAACAAGCATTTGTCAATGCCGAACATTCGCTTGCAAGTATTTGCAGTGGTGTTTGGCATGTATGGTGCTTTACCCTAATGCCCTGTGCGATTGCTGGTATTTGCACAGTAAATTGTCAGCATGACCTTTTTGTTACCCCCATTGTGCGCTACATAGGCGGAAACACGTTTTGGGCAGGATGTGAAAAATGACAGCTGTACTGCTCATAAGGAAGTGTGGTAAAATGCCAATGTTGAAAATCTGGAGTGGAAATATTGAAAATTCGCAAACCTACAAGCGTGCGTGGGATCTGTGCAACGCACACTCGTAAAACAGTCATTTTTAGGCATTTTTTCACCAAATTTTCAACACTGCCATTTTAAAACCTCTGCTAATGAACAGTGTCACTGTGATTTTCTTACTGTGTCCCATACATTGATTTCACACACCGACTGCGCCATTGTGCACTACATGGGCGGAAAGATGTTTTGGGCAGGATGTGAAAAATGACAGCTGTACTGCTCATAAGGAGGTGTGGTAAAATGGCAATGTTGAAAATCTGGAGTGAAAATATTGGAAATTCGCAAACTTACGAGTGTGCATAGGAACTGCACAATGCACGCTCGTAAAACAGTTATTTGTAGGAATTTTTTCGCCAAATTTTCAACATAGCCATTTTAAGATCTCTGCTCATGAACAGTGACACTGTGATTTTCTTAATGTGTCCCATACACTGAGTTCGCACACCAACTGTGCCATTGTGCGCTACATGGGTGGAAACACATTTTGGGCAAGATGTGAAAAATGACAGCTGCAGTGCTCATAAGGAGGTGTGGTAAAATGGCAATGTTGAAAATCTGGAGTGAAAATATTGAAAATTCGCAAACTTACGATGCGTGAGGAACTGCGCAACGCAGACTCATAAAACAGTCATTTTTAGGAATTTTTTCACCAAATTTTCAGCACAGCCATTTTAAGACCTCTGCTCATGATCAGTGTCACTGTGATTTTCTTAATGTGTCCCATACATTGAGTTCGCACACCGACTGCGCCATTGTGCCCTACATGGGCAGAAACACATTTTGGGCAGGATGTGAAAAATGACAGCTGTACTGCTCATGAGGAGGTGTGGTAAAATGGCAATGTTGAAAATCTGGAGTGCAAATATTGAAAATTCGCAAACGTACGAGCGTGCGTGGGAACTGCGCAACGCACGCTCGTAAAACAGTCATTTTTAGGAATTGTTTCACCAAATTTTCAACATAGCCATTTTAAGATCTCTGCTCATGAACAGTGTCACTGTGATTTTCTTAATGTGTTCCATACATTGATTTCGCACACCGACTGCGCCATTGTGCGCTACATGGGCGTAAACACGTTTTGGGTGAGATGTGAAAAATGACAGCTATACAACTCAAAAGAAGGTGTGATAAAATGGCAATGTTGAAAATCTGGAGTGAAAATATTCAAAATTCGCGAACTTACAAGCCTGCGTAGGAACTGCGCAACGCACGCTCGTAAAACAGTCATTTATTTGGAATTTTTGCACCAAATTTTCAACATGGGGTTTTTGGGACCCCTTCTCATGAATGATGTCACTGTCATGGCGTTATTCAAGGCTGAAGGGTGATTTCGCGCAGTGACTGCGCAGTGCCTGCGAAATCACGCCTTGGGCTGAACTACGCCGCAATGTGACATCATTCTGAAGGTAATCCAAACCCATATTAATAGTATAAAAGACTCAAAAAACAGAATAACACAATAAAGTTGAAACCCCCTATCTGGCCCATTATACAGCTTACCGGCATTTCCTCAGTTCGCGGTCGCCTTTGAAGAGTGCAGGCGTGTTCGGTCCACTGAAGATCATCACGCTGGAGTCCGGAGGTGGTATGGGGTGGGGGGGTGTCTCAGGAGGCTGGGTCGCGCAGTGGGTGGGTGCGGGTTGTGGGAGGGGCTGGGAGGCCGTGGGACCGTTTTATTTTACAGGTGTTAAAAAAAAAAGACGACGTGGCACCATTTGCCCAGCTGGGTGGACTCCAGCGTGGTACAGATGACTGGGGGCGAGAGCTGATGGAGATTGGGCAACCCTTACCGCAAACTACGCTGGGGCGGCGACGGGATGGGACGGGCACCCCGCTGCAAAACAAAGCAGAATGCCATCATGCTGGGGTGGGCTCCCAGCATGGCAGCAAGATGGTTTGGGGGGAGGCCGTGGAGCCGACGAGGATTAGGCATCCCGTCGGCAAACAAGTTCTGCGCACCAAAGCTTGTGGGGGGTGGCGTAGCAGCAGCGGGGGCAGCATGTGCGCATGCGGGGGCAGCGTGTGGCGTGAGGGGCGTCATGGCAGCAGCACTTAGTATGGCAGTGGTGCTTTCCTTTGAAGCAGAGGAACACCGCTGTCATACTGAGCTCGCCACGCCTGCTCAAGGGAGCAGTGCATTGGATGGGAGAGGCACTCCTCCAAGTGTGCTACTCTCCCAAAACGTTCCTTGCGCATGCGCGCAAGCGAACGTAATGAATAAGCCACAGTGTTTTCTCAAGGCCTGGATTAACATACATGACACGCTGCAAATAAATGTCCAGTAAGTAAGACAAATGTATTGTTATAATAGAAATACAAAATTATACAGCCCCCAACAATGCAAAGCATCATGGGAGGTACAGGATATGACAAGCACCATGAAATAATTTAAACTGGTCTTGTTTTTAAGCAGGAATGACTGGTGCCTGGCCGCTCACAAAATCTGCAAAGACTGAAAATGGAAGACACAGACACGTGTTTCATCCTTCTCAGGGCTAATCGCTGTGCCTCATCTGTATTTCAGCTCATGGGAATGAGGAACTAGCCCTATGTTGGGTTTACGGGTTTGGGTTATGGTCAGCCCAAAATAGAAAAATAATCTAGGGGACAAAGAACCTCAGCAGGTTCAAAGGTCCATTTCACATTAAGGTAAACTATTAGATAAGGTATGTCTGTCTGAAACATATTCTGCATGGGTAATTAACATACAAAGCTCTGTCTAGGTATTCAGATCCTAATTCATATATTACCTAAGATGTCATTCAATAAATGTGTACTACAGTCTAAAAGCTGGATTTTGAGTGGGGAAGATGCAGATGCAAGTCCTGATTTAGGCTGTGTCTGGGTTGTCTCAAATGCATCAAAATGTTTCAATGCTATTTTCAAATGTTTTGACTGTTTACAACAGTTTCTGTGATTTATGGCAGTTTAAGTCAAAAAAGCAATGCATGCATCACTTTTTTCTTGCATACATCATTCTGAATACCACAGACTGAGGCAACTGCACCCTGTGCTGTCTTCTTCAAGGTATAGCTTACCCCTCTGTTTGCATAAACTGCGCCCCCCCCAAAGACTGAAGTAGTAAGTAGGGAAAACATGAGGGGACTAGAATTCCCTAGGGAGCAGGATAAAGGGAAAAAAAAGCACTATGGTAGAAGACAAGGGGAACAGGAAGGAACAAGGGTTTTAAAAAGAGAGGGGAAAAGGAGGTGGGGTAAAAGGGGGGTTTCAGGCAGAGTTGGAACAAGGTGTAGAAGGCCATGTGTGTAAACACAGAGAGTCTGGGAAGACCTGGATATTATGATCATTACAAAGTCACAGTGCACAGCTAGCCATGACTGGGACATGGACAGATCTAGCTATACTCAGTTCAGGAAGGATAAGGTGGGGAGGAAGGGAGAAGGGGTGGTGCTGTATGTAATAGAAGGCATCAAAGCAATGGAAATGCAGGGACATCAGTGGGAATGGAGGGGTTGGAGGTACTGTGTGTCACCCTGGATATAGGAGCTGGGGCCACAATTCACACTGGGGTGATCCACAGACTTCCAGCACAGGGGGAGAGAAACTGGACAAGGTACTGGGGAAAGCCATTAGTACAATGGCAGAAAAAGGGTAGGTGCTGATGGTGGGGGATTTTAATCTGCCACATGTAGACTGGAGCTTCCCAGCTATGGCCTCAGCTAGAAGCAGGGATATCCTAGACTCCCTGCAGTGGAATTTCTCAGACAGCTAGTCAGGGAGCCCACTTGTGAGGAGGCAATACTGGGCCTGGTGCTCACTAACAGGGACAGTATTGCAGACGTCAGGGTGGAAGGCCACCTGGGGACCAGTGATCACCATACAGTGTAGTTTAACATAAGGATGGCAATAGAAGTCATCCACATAAGGATGAGGGTCCTGGATTTCTGGAGGACAGATTTAAAAAAAAAAAAAAAAAAAGTGAATGGAGGCCAGCTGGCTAGCACAGTGGTAGAGCTACCACATGCCATCCAGATAACCCATGTTTATGCCTCGAGTCTGTGACATCTGGTGCCGAATGGTGAAGCTGGGTGCTGGCATCTACATGGATGCCTCCAGCCTCGGGGGGGGGGGAGGCACTTCCTTCCACTGTACAGCTGCCCCCTGGTGGCTTAGGGGAAGGGCGTGCCATGTTGGAAAGAACTAGTGGTCCCTCTGGAGTGACCTGATGTCGGCATGCACCCACTCCCTGGTGAGTGACGTGAAGGCATCACATGTCCAAACTGGGACCAGCAAGGGAGTTCCAGAGGTAGAGTGGGGTTTACCCACCCTTCCGATGGCCCCAATAGGTGCTCTGCTGGGTCACTTCTCAGGACCACACCCTGGGACTGTAAAAGGGAGGGCTAGCAGGGGGAAAGTACAGCAACAGTATCCGGCAGATGAAACTGCCCCTCCCACTGTGCTGACTCATCCTGGGCCTTGCAGGCTCCTCCTCCCAGGCCTTGACCATTGAATGAAGTCCCCCTCATGGCTTCGGGAACTAGGGGGTCATGAATGCCTACCTGAGATCTGCGATCTGTGGTGGGTGATTGTCTACCTTTGTGCAAAAGAAGCGAGCAAAAAATAAACAATAAAAAAAGAGACTGCTATGGTTTTCAAGGGCAGTGACTGAAAAGGTAATATGGTAGCATTCAGGAGGTACAAAGAGATGCAAAGAGAAGAGGATAGGAAGGTGTACCAGGAGAAGCAGAGGGAAGCATGAAAAGGTGCAAACTGAGCCCAAGGGGTAACTAAAGGGGACAAGACCTATTTTAGGTACATAAGTGAAAAGAGGAAGACTAGTTGAGGACAGGCAGGGGGTACTGTGCAGAGCAGCAGTAGGAAAAAAATGGATACTTTCATATACAGATCCTGGGCTCTACGACATTGATTTAACAACTTTGTTGTCAACCGACGTTACAGAGATGCCTCTATATCAACCGCAACTGCAGTCAGTATAGAATCATTCACTGTAGACTTATATTTCTTAGGGGGCTTCATCCATAATTTTTTTTTAGATATTGTAATCATATCCTTATTTCCCTGTCCAATCAGTCCACAGTAGGATCCATATTTGTGTATCCATAATTTTAAAGATGCTGTAGTCATCTCCCAACCTGTGCTGCGCAGCATCAAAGAAAGACCTCACACTCAGTGTTATCTATGGGAATTACAGGTAAATTTGAAACCTGTATAACTCCATACTAAATGAATATTTTTTCAAACCAGCAAAAGCCATGTCTTCACAGCAGAGTGACAAAGAAATTACTACGTACACCTCACATTACAATGTTATCCTACAGGAAATGACAGAAAATATAAATCCCCAGAACTTCAGAGCAAAGTAATCTGCTTTAACCAAACTGGTAAAAGGGAGCAAGCCCTTTGTACCCTGAAAATTTCAGCCCAAAATTCCAAATCGTCTCTTCACTGTGAATTGACAAAATACAACTGTATAAAAATTATTTTTTTGCAAATTGTAAAACAGTTTCCTGTTTTGAGCATTCTTTTTTTTTTCCCAATTTGCGAAAAAGAAAAAATCCTTTTTCACAAACTGAAACAGAATCCTGTTTTGTGTTCTTTTTTCGCAATTTGCGAAAAAAGAAAAATCCTTTTTCGCAAATTTCAAAACAGGATCCTGTTTCATAATTCTTTTCTCACAGATTTGTGAAAAAGGATTTCAGCATGTTAAAAAAACACGTTTTCTGATGATTTATGAAAAAACTAACACTAGAATCTGATAGTATCGGTCCCGATTAGCAGAACACGTGTTGGTTACTTCAGAAAGCATAATTTTCTTTCTGTTTTTTAACTTTGTTTGCCTTGATAAGAAAAAAACAAGATGGCAGCAGCACGTAAAAAGATTCCCCATTTGCAACAAAGGATTACTCATTTGTGACACAAGATTGCCCATTTGCAAAACAGAATCTTGTTTCAAGGTTCACATCTAACTTTTCCCATTGAAAATAAATGGAAATTTTAAAATTTAATCACTTTTAAACAGATTAAGATTTTTTCACCAAATTTTCAAAAGGCACATCTGTGACTCAAGACCTTTCTGCCCTAAAAATTTCAGACAAAAACCCAAGCTGTATTTGCATAGTGGCGTGACAAAGAATTTTACAAAAAAACGGTAATTTTCAAATTTTCTTAGTCTTGGTATTTCCACACCCACATACTTGACTACAATCTACAATGAAGCTTGGCACATCAAGAGATCTTTCATCCCTGATAGTGCACGCAAATTTTCATGCAAAGCGGTTAAACGATTGTGAAGATATTAAAGTTCAAACTTTTGAGTTTAACACAGAAGTGAAGGTTGATCCCTAACTATAGGGGCGTGACTTTTTAACACTCTGTGTCTCCACACCCACGCATCCAACCAGAATGAAACTTGGCACATCAAAAGATCATTGGTCCCTGATGGCACATGCACAATTTCATGTAAATTGGTTGAACGGTTGTGAAGCTGAAATGGGTACCGCATATGAGAATGAGGTGACCGTTAGGGCTGACAACCCCAAGGCACACCCCATGCTTGTTGCTAGCTGCAGGGTGGGGGTGGGGTGCGAGGGTTGGAAACTCTAACATGACATTTCCCTACTTTTGACGCTGGAACCCTAACTAGTGCATTAATGATGTTTTTTTGCAAAGAATGTCCTTACTTTTTGAGATAATATAATCATATCCTTGTTGGAAGGCCCTGCGCTCCCATCCATGCATAATTTTTGAGATACTGTAATTGTATTCTTATTTCCCTGTGGGATAGCTCACATCAGACCATAATGGTATCCGTATTTGAGAGTGGGTAAGCAGGGCCCTCTGACATGAAGATTTAACACTAACTATAGGGGTGTGACTGTGCCCCTAAAATATTAAAATCCAAGTAACTTTCAAATTATTGACCTATCTCTCTATTAAATGTCAACCTGAAGATACTCACTAAGGTATTATCCCTAAGGTTACAACAGGTGTGGTCAGGCCTGATCGGTCCAGAACAAGTAGGGTTTATGTCCAGTCAGCTCGTGTCGGATCATCTACGGAAGCTCCAGCGTATTATCTCCGTATCCAGAGAGGGCAAGGCATCAGCTATTTTAGCCTCTCTGGATGCGGAAAAAGCCTAGGTTTCATGAAAATATCTTTTTAGGGTTCTGCGTACGTTCAGCATCCCAAACCAGTTTATTCAGTGGGTACAATTACTATACTCACATCTCACTGCCCGGGTGCATTGCAATAAAGTCCTTTCCTCCAGTTTCTCCCTGCAGAACAGGACCCGTCAGGGCTGTCCCCTTCCCCCCTTCTCTTTAATTTATATTTGGAACCCCTTATTCAGTGTATTCGGATTAACCCTGCTGTAGAGGGCACCTTGCTAGGCACACATCAATGGAAAATCTCTGTCTATGCTGATGATGTTCTTTTGCACCTTATGAATCCTGTCACCTCATTTAACATGGTACTAGTGGAGATACAACAATTTAGCCATATCTCCCTATATAAATTAAATATAGATAAAACGCAAGTACTTCCACAAAACAACCATACTAGGAAGGCAGATTTCACCGATATTGGACTTATCTGGGTACCTAAGGATTTTACCTTTTATTCAAAAGACTGCCTAGGTGTCTCCAAGTTCTTTTTGCATGTGATGTATACGTGGTTAAGTCTGACAACTGTTCAAAAGCTTGATGGTGTTACTAAACTGGGAAAAGGTAAGAATATACCTAAAGTCTTTTATAGAGTTTTAAGGGTTCATTTTGGATACCTGGTTAGATGCCCTTAGGCGAAAGATATATTGCATCCCCGGAAGAGAATATTTGCATCCCCGAAGAGAATATTATCTGAGCCAGTACATTTGGGTATGCAAGCATAAGGTTCACAGTTTGAATGCCCCCAGAACTTGAGACCAAAGGGGATTCGGACCCACAAGCAGACAGGAGGGTTACCCTGCCTGTTACTTGTTCACAATATTGCGCTCTGAGGTTGGCACTGTGGGAGCAGAGGGCCTGACCTGCTGAGTGCGTATGTGACAGATTTGGCAATATACTTATTTATATCAAATATATATAAATATCTATATTGGCATTTTATTACCTTTTTATGATATGCCTAGGCTCTTTGAAGTGGAATCGAAATGGGAATTTATGTTGTTAAAATGATCCCTAAGTAGGTAAAAGATATAGTATATGTATATGTTCTTAAAAATTGTGACTTTAAGTGTCTGCCAGGGGATGTGTCTAATAAACTATGTTGACAGTTAGCCTCCCTATGAAATGGTTCCAGGATCTTCATACCATGCTCGTTATCTTTTTATGGAAAGGACAAAAGCCTAGGCTTCGATACATTATACTGGCAGTGTCCAAGTACGGTGGGGGGGGGTTAAATGTTCCAGATTTTCTTGGTTATTTCCATGCAGCCCAGGGATCTAAGTATTTTAGTCTGATAACCTCACAAACAGAACAGCCTCCTTTGCATGTTCTCTTGTGGTGGATAACAGAGAAAGAATTATGCCTCCAGCAGGACATTAGTCTACAGGCACTTTTTTATATTACACGGGTAAACCTTCCAAAACCCCTTAAAGATAATCCGGTGAGCATTTCAGTCACGCTTTACAATCAATTGATGTACCTTTTAAAATCTCCTGAGTAACCCATCAAAACAGCAACTTTGGCTGAATCCCAACCTAATAATCAGGAGGTGTCCGCTCTGTAATAATAGCTGGCAGGGAAGGGGTATAGAATAGGCCTCACATTTGTGACAGGGACAAACCTGGATCTCTTTCCCCTGTCTTCAGCAAACCTATGATTTAGATTCTAAAGATATATTTTTCTACTATCAAGGTGCAGCACTTACTTGAGCAAAAGCTGGGAAACGTGCCTTCATGGGATCACCAAGGTGTTACCCTGGTGGAATTGGGGGAGCATAGCATCAACAGACATGCTATATCGGGCATTTTCACAGGCTTGGTCACACAGGTATGGTCCACCACCTAAATATTGGCCTGAAACCCTTGAATGTAGACCCTATGCACAACAGTGGGAATCAGTACGGCAGAATATTTATCGCTATATTAAATACAATGGATATAGACTTACTCAGTTTAAAATTATCCACGCTATTTATTACACTCCTTGGAAGCTATATAAGTGGGGGTTATTAGATTCACTGACATGTACTAGATGTGGTACTAGTGACAGTACCCATGTCCTCATTTTATGGGACTGTTCCAAGGCCAGCCCTTTTGGACAAAGATACAGGAGGCATTAGACCCTGATTTAAGCTTATCTAAGGCTTTTATGAAGGATCCTTGTATCCTGGGTTGGATGTCCAGGCTCTTAATGGGTGCTAGGCATTATTATTTTGTTTTAATTACCATGGTAATAAAGAAGATCCTATTGTAACACTGGATAGATCATGCCATCTCTTCATTCATAGAATGGCAAAAGGAAATGCTGGAGATAATGCACAATGGCCCCTATGCACAATTCGGCGAAGTGACTACACGCCGCATATCTTGGGCGCATAGCCACTCTGCACCCACTGCACCCCCCACGCAGGATGCACAAACAGGGGGCATGCAGACCCAAAGCACCTAATCCCCTGGCCTGCACACTGCAACGCACCGGGTGGGTGGGGGCATGCCAGCACTACGCGCCATGCACTAAGGGGCATAGAGCTGGCTGCAGGGTGCGAAGGAAGGCCCAGGGTATGCCAGGGATAACCCTGCCATAAGCCTCCTATGTGCCCCACTCACATATCCTGTCTCCGCCCAAATGGGGTGGATAGCCCACAGTACCATCAGGACCACTGCGGCTGGACCCCCCATTGGCCGCCCGGCACAATCCGCCCCAGCACACATCAGTGCGCGGCCCCTACCAGGCACCCCACACCCAACACACACAACACAGGAGCACAGGCCCAAGGAAAAAAAAAACCCCGACCAGCACCGCAAGCCCACACCCTCCACCGATCCCACCAGGCATATGGCAGGGTATTGTCCCCCCCACCATGTCTCTGCACCCATTTCCAGTGCCGCATCATGGGAGGGCCGGCAGCTTCATCCTTCTCTCACCTCCATAGCCGCAGACCGATGGTCATCCACAGGGCGCGCTGCCAACGCGTGCCCCGCTGCATTGGGGATCCACTCAGTGACCCAGTCCAGGCATCTAACTGGATGCCCAGCTGGGTCTGCGACTCCACTCCTGGCTGCCCTGCGGTGTAATGCGTGCTGGGGGGGGGCTGCGGACGGGTAGTGGCTGGTAGTGAATATCAGCTGATGCGCACCTGTCCGCATGTGCGGAGGTCTGCGGTTGGGATACATGTCTCTGGTGCTTAATTCCCACCCGTTTAGTGCACAAGCACCATAGAGCGCACATTGGCTTCCATGAGGCACTGCCTGCGCATAATAGACCGATATCCATTTATGTGGGTTCATGTTGTATATGATGTAATGTACTTTAGAATTAAGACACTGTCACTTTAACAGGTAACTACAAAATAAGTGACCCTGCAATATATTTTCTGACACACTTCGAATGCAGAGCAGTTGAAAATCAGTTTAGTTGAAAGGCAGAACCCTTGACTCTGCATTACTTTCAGTATTTTGGCATATACTTGTAGACCAGAAGTATATGTTTATCAAAATCCAGTCCTGAGTGTGTGGAAAGTTTGACTTGCCACATACTGAACAGAAAATTCAGATTTTTAAGTCAGAATTTTGGAAACCAAGACTTTTCAACAAGGACAACATCTGAAGCCTTTTTCAAAAGACACCCAGAGATTTGGATCAAGGACTTGCTACAAAATTCTATTGTCTAATGAACCAGCACTTTTGAAATCTTGTCTGAACTTTAACAGTAAAACAAAATATAGTTTAGAATACCTATCTAGTGTTTTCTGTAAACCATCCAGTTTTAGTTTTGTTATTGTCTGCATTTCAAAGTTCTTCCAAACTGTAGACTTTTCTGTATTGCTTTTTATTTTAAGTAAACTTTTATGATTTTCTTATCAACTCTGCCTGGGGTCTGGTTGTGTGAATTAACATTTTAAACAGAAGGGTTTTGAAAAGACTGTGTGCCTAGAAGACAGAACTGCTCGGCTATCTTATAAAACTACCTAGGTAAGACGTAGCCAATGGCCATGGTGGAATTCAAAATACTGAAAGTAATGCAGAGTCAAGGGAACTCGAAACTACAGAATCCACTCTCCCACTGGGAAAAGGAAGGTTGGGAAGTCTTTCTGAACCCTTACTCCTGCTCACGAGTTCCTGAATAGGGGGATCCTCTCTGCAGATGGGAGGTCGCAGTTAGGGGGCCAGGGGTGCGTGACACTGCTTTCATACATCTGTTAGCCACTGGGACCCCCTGGATGCCTGGCTGTCCACCTTGGGGGTCTAAATATTTTTATTGGGGTCGTGATTGTACCTGTTTCTTAGATTGTATGCTTGGTTCTGGTGCCTTACAGTTGGCTTCTGTAGGTGGAGGGTTTGGGGGGTTGTACTGGTACGGTGCTCATTTCTTTTCACATTTCTACATATCTCCGTGTTACCCTATGACCATAATTGTATAATTCGTAATAAAGCTAATTAAAAAAATAAAAATAATAATTCAAGTAACACGCCCAACCACCGGAGATGCAACTAACGTTGTGATAGGTGCCAAACCACAGCTTTAGAAAAGATAAAGAAGGAAACTGCCTCGTTACTGACCTAATATATACCGTATTAACATTGCCTTCCAAACTTTTGGACCTACAAAAAAGCTTGGCATCTAATTAAGTCTTTGGCCTTGTGAATTATGAATTCTAAACCGGGGAATATCTAAGACAACTCTTATGATGATGTTCCTGAAAAAGATCCAAGAATAAACTAGGGCATTTTAGTCATTCAGCTCTAACACATCATATAGAAGAGGGGAAGGGGTTGTACCCCATAGTTAAGTAAACTATGTGGTACCTCCACCAAGACAAAGGTCATAGTGGGCCTATTGTAAGTGTGGTGCAACCTCCTGAGATGTAGTACCTCCCCACCTGGTCACCCACTCATGAGGCAGTTCAATGCAATCCCAGTCAGTCCCCACAAAGCTTGCACTTATACTCTAAATTAAATAAATATATGCACAGTCAGTTATCAGAAATGAAACAGACTCTTTATTAGGATGCAGGCTTCAGGTCCTAAATGGGGAAAAAGGGGGATCAGCAGCAATGAGGTAGTGCAATATAGCTATCCTCGGCAGGCTCTTCCATGCCCTTCCAGGCCCAGCCTACCACAGTACAGATCTGTATTTCTGTGCCTTCTCTGGGTGCAGCCAAAATAATGTTCTCTGGTCTGTACTTCATGTGCTTAACTAGGCTCAGCCCACAACCATGCCCACTCCACACCACACTTGCCCAATACTGTTGCTTTCCCAAGTCCACTTGTACTGGGGGCACTACTCTCATTACTACTGGTACCAGTGTTAAACTGTCTACTGATAGGAAGCTTCCAGTACTCTCTGGGTACCCAGCCCCGGAGAAGATGACCCTGGATGTGACTGGCCAGCAGGGGTGCAGTTAAACAAAACAGTAATGCAGTACAGAATAAACTCCAAATCCAAATGCTCATATAGCCCACGAGGGGTACTTGTAAATCGTGGTCACATGGCCTTATCCATTAAATGCTTCCCAACTGTGATACAGATTGTTGGTGCAGGTTAAGCCCTGAGTTTACTCCGTTTCCCAAACTAGGTGCTCTGCCCTGGTGTGCATGGGTAAAGGTGCATTTTGCAGCAAGTCTGTCTCTGGCTGGATTCACTTTCTCGCGTCAGTCTATGATGGCTTCTGGTGCTGGCTGGTAAACTGGATGTTCTCCAGTCCAAGTTAGGCCTCTCCTGACTCTGAAATTCAGCAGATGATTCTGTGGTACATAGAGCGGCTCCTCCTGTGAATACCTGTTTTATCTGCCAAACCCAGCAAGTCCTTGTATCCAGTTCCATGATGTGGCGATAACCCATAGTGGACTGTGGCACCAGCTAGGTGGTTTCAGTTATGGTCTCTGGCTGCAGCATAGCAAAAGTCTCTTTCAGCTGCTGCAGCCTTCAGCTTTGCTTTCGTGCAGCACTTACCATTTGATTGCTTCCTTTTCCTCAGTAGCAAACGTACATGCAAACCTACGACAAAGCCAGCAGAATAAGGCCATTAGGTCTATCTAGTCTACTTGTATAGCAGGGCCGTTACCATACGCTGTTGACTCTGCTCCACCTCCCCAATCTGCCCTTACCCTCCGCTGACCCTTATTTTCCCACTGATTCTTTCCCAGCCTCTCTTGAAGCTGCCAGCCATTTTCAATGCAACCACCTCCTCTGGAAATTCACTCCAACCAGCCACCACCCTCTCAGTGAAGAAATGCCTGCTAGTCTCTTTTCTACACCCCTCCCAATTTAAGACTGTGTCCCTTTGTGTTTTAGTTTCCACGCTGTGTTTTAGTTTCCACACAGCCTGAACAGCCCCTCTTTATTTATTTATTGAATTCTGTTGACTGGGTAGGCCCAATGAGAGTAGAAGTCCATTTTTCAGGGGTGGCCCGAGGGGGAGGAGATACAGATGGTAACCAACTGAAATTGAACCAGATTAAGCTGTTGGTGGTATTTTTAGTGCATGGGGGAAATCTGGCCAGGACACCAGAGAAATTCCCCTACTCTGTTGTACGGAGCACTGTGTCACCAAATTCGGCAAGATGGCTGACGCTGCCATGGAAGAAGGAGAAGGGGGTGGCTCAGAAGCTTGGGCTCAGCAATTATTCAGAATGTATTCAGTAGTTCCATAGAAATATCAGATGAAGAAGAAATTCAGGTTGGTATTCCGATGGATATGACTACAGATGTTGAAATGGGACCTACTGAAAGCACTACAGTGCAGTTCAATATAAGATCCACAGATGCTCCAGCTGTTATGGAGGCTGAGATGCCAGGAGAAAAAGCAGCAAGAAGAGCTTGGCTGTTACAGCAATTCCAGGAAGAAAAACAGGCATGTACACAACAAGAAAATAGTACAGAGGCTTACCCAATCCTTGAGAAGTGATCAGAAACACAGAAAGTTACCGGCCAAACAGATGGTACAGAGGCTTGGTCACCGGAGCGCGCTCCAAAACTAGCAGGTTGGACTCTGGCTCCCAATGGAAAAAAATGGTTCCTGGGAGTTCCCCCAAGCACCAAACAGATTCAGAATCTGCAAGAGCTAGAAGCGAAGTACAAGCGTCGAGAAAGCAGCAAACAGCTGCAAGAGCCAGACAAACAAGGTGGGGCCAATGTAACACAGCAGGCAACAGCTGCAGAAACGCCTACTACAAAGGATGTTTTGGACACTACGGAGCGAGCGGCTCTAAAACCAGGTACTGTTACAAATCACAGCATTTTAAATATGGGGGAAAGTGATAATGCGCAGGGAAAAAAAAAACAAAAGTGAAGCAAATGAAAGGGGACAACAGAAATATGGGGAAACGGAGGGATTAATGCAAGGTGGAAAAGAGGCCCCGGGGTAAATCAAGAAAAGGCACAGTAGGCTACACCTTCCACATCATGGACTGAATCCATGGAAACAGAACTGGAGGCACAGGAAGGTCCTTTCACATCTACAGGGCCTCAACAGGGCAAGAGTGTCGCCCCCCCTCAACAGAGCAAATACGAGTAGGCCACAGTCTACACCAAGATTCAGAATGTCAGATCTATTCTCTAATTTGGGAAAACCAAGATCCAGAAGGGGACTTGATATCCCACCAGAGTTTATGCAGCACGCAAACTGTTAAAGGAATCCATGCAGTTCTTGGCATCTGACATTTACGCTCTAATAGACATCTCAGGTGATACCATCTATGATGCAAATTTCAACACCACAGTTCAGCTAGAAAAATATTGGACTAAATACTCATATTTAATGCAATCTGCATTATGGGCACCATTTACTGTTATTCCATTAACCAGACCAGCTGTGAAAACAGTAACCATACTTTCTCGAAATGAAAATGTGCATGTCTCGGACATTTTGCATTGGGTGAAGCAGAAGACAGATGTCCTGGAATTCCCTGTGCCTATTTTGAACACGGAAAATCTATGGACGGGGGGGGGTGGAAAATTAAAATCAAATTACGCGTGACTGATGAAGGCCCCGTCCACCTGCCTAGTTGTTTTCACTTAGGACTTGATAGAGGTTTCTGCTTTTCCCCAGGCCAGCTCAAGACGTGCCACAAGTATGGGGCCTTTTCCCATCGGAGTAATGCCTGCGATGCACAGGTTTGCAGTTTCTGTCTACAAACAGACCATGCCAGTAACAGATGCCGAAACCCTCCCAAATGCAACCTGTGTGAGGAGATCGGACATGTTTCTCCAACGCCCATGGACGGTTCACAATAAGGGTACCTTCTGGAACCAAGATGACATAGTGCACGCAGCACAAGAAAAACAGACTGAGACAGTAGTTGCTTAATCACTATCCCTGATTACTCCTGAAGAACAAGCAACTGGTGCTTCGGATGCTGGACTGCCAGAAGACACTGAGGAGACCTTGACAGATAATTCCAACTGTGCAAAAGAGAATCAACAAACAGAGGAACAGCCAGAAATGGAAGTTACTGAGGGACAACCTACAGATAGCCTCCCAGTGGAATCCAATAGGGAGGAATTACAGACAACTACCATGCCACCCTCTCCCCACCTACCTCCAGTGGATGAATTCCAGATAGCCAAACTCCCAAAAACGGATCAAATCATGAACATCAACATCAATAAATACTCTGCTTTGCAGGAAAACTTGGCAGAAGAAGATGAGGACTCTGAAGCATTTTCGGTAGCTTCCTCACAAAAAGACACTTCGGATGTGGAGGGGGACACACAGAATAAGCCAAATGTCAGGAAGAAAGCAAGGAAAAAATCATGAAAGAATGAACTCCAATCCAGCTCCTGGCTTTGTCTTCAGGGGGCAATTTTAAAATTATTACATTAAAATGTTAATAGCATTAAAAATCAAAAGTGGTGTGCTATAACTTTCCAGGCATTACATGATTCACAAGCTGATATCTGTTTCTTACAGGACACCAGATTGCAAGCTGAGGCAGACACATATCAGTGTCAGAAAACATGGCCTTGGGGACCACGGTGTGGTCTCTGGGAGACTAATTATGTTCAGGGGTGGGTATTTTGTTTCGGGGACAAGTCACAAATGTGAAAGTTATGGAACTAGAACTGGGGAGGGCTTTCCTTTTGGAAGTTCATATACACAATCAAGAATTGAGACTGGGGTCGGTATATGCCCCACAGACAAAAAGATTACGTATTAAGCTATTTAAACTTTTTCAGCCATATTTATATACAAATAAAAAAATTATTTTGGGAGGAGACTTCAATTGTCCACTGGATTTGGGGAACAAATCTGGTGGAAGCATGTGAAAGATATATTGTGATATGAATGTCTTAAACAAATACTAAACACTGCAGAATTAATAGATGCTTACAGAATGGTGAAAAAATCAGTGGGACACACTTATCATGGAGGTAGTGTTTCCACTAGGATAGATTACCTTTTTGTATCTCGGTATTGGCAAGTACAGTATGTAAGGCTGACACAATGCCACTGCCACCTTTCATCTCCCATCACTTGGAGCTACATGTCACATTGGGTAATTTACACAAAAACAACATAGGGCCAGGGTACTGGCACATAAACAGTGAGACATTACAAGACCCTGACATTCAGGACCTAACCAGAGAAAACCTTACAACAAGGGCTACGGTAGCTATCTGGTATGATGAGCTTGGGCAATGGTGGGTAGACACCAAAGAAGTAATGAGACAATTATAGCAAAAATAGGGAAGGAAAAAAGGGAGGAATTTTTTTTATTTATTTATTGAAATATTTCACCAGGAGGGCACACTAAACAACAAGTTGCTCGTCTCACGGTGCAACCTGGGGGGCGGGGTTACATAGGGCTGTGAAGGATGATCAGTTACAATAGTATGTGGGTAGTACAAACAATGCAACATTGTAAGATTGTGCAACAGTTGAAACACAAGGTATTGTACAATAAACAGTAGTGGAACATTGGGTAAATTACAATACATGTCCAAAATCATACAAAAGAACATATGAATGTACAAAACAGTAATAATGCGATAGAACCATTTATAGTGCATGAGTGTACCAGGAGCAGGCTCGAGGTGGTACGCAAGTGCTGTTGCAGTAAAAAGGATGGAGTTAGGTTGTGCACACTGGTGACCCAGAAGGGCAGGTAGAGAAGAGAGGGGGAGAGGCAAGAACTGAATATGAGGAGAAGGGGTAGCCATTTCCTGACTTCACCCTTCAGGATGTTGAGAACCCTGCTTGGGGGCATGGTAGGAAGGTAGAAACTGGGGACAGGTATTAAGGTGGGTTAAAGCAGGAACAGCTGAGGGAAAGGTAATTGTGTAGAGCAGAGGTAAGAGAGTAGTTGGAGGAGGAGTGTTGCATTTCAGGGGGGAGGGAATTCCAGATTTTAGGAAAACGATGGGCGAAACCAGTCTGACCGATGAGGGTGGAGCGGCGAGGGACCATCAAGGTGCAGGCATCATTTGATCTGAAAGAGTGAGTGGGGGGAGGTGGAGTGGCGAGAGAGAGAGTATGAAAGACAGGAGGGGAGCCCCCCAAACCAGAATTTGGAGGTTAGTTTGGCACAGTGAGAGATGCGTCTGTGAGATAGTGGAAGGAATGCTAGAGAGTGATAGAGTTCACAGTGGTGGGAGCAGGGAGCGGAGTCGATAGCAAAGCGGCAGGAGTTAAAGAGAGTGTCCAACTTGGTCAGGGAAGATTTGAGTGTAGCACCATAGACTACGTCACAGTAGTCAAAGATGGGAAGTATCATCTTCTGGACAGTTCCACGCCTCGCAGTCAGCGGGATGCAACTACGATTCCTGTACAGAGCACCAAGCTTGGGGTGCAGTTTCTGCAGGATAGCATCAACATGCACAGAGAAGTTGAAGTGCTGGTCCAGCCAAACCCCTAGATATGTAAATGAGATGTCCTCCAAGATGGTCCCATCAAGGGTGTGGAAGGTGGGTGGGGCCAGGAGCCTAGAGAGTCTCTGCCTGGTGCCAAAGGTAATTGAGACTGTCTTCTTGGCATTTAGAGAAAGCTGGTGAGAAGCAAACCGGAGCTGAACTTGGTTGAGGTCATGCTGTAAGCTTGTTTGCACAGCAGCAGGGTTTTTGTCGGAACTGTACAAAACAGTATCGTCAGTGTACACGTGGATAGAAGAGGATGAGCAGGCTGCGAGAAGATCATTAAGGAAAATGAAGAAGAGTAGGTGACCAAGCTCTGAGCCCTGAGGGACACCAGTGTTGATGGGAGTGGAGGGGAGATGGAATCAAGGTTTCTCACCGATTGGGTCCTGCCAATGAGGTAGGATTTAAACCAGTTGGTGGCTGACAGAGCAAGGCCAGCTGAGGAGGGTGAATCAAGAAGCAGGGGATGGGAAACAGTGTTGAAAGCTTTGGCTAGGTCGACAAAGATGGCTGAGGTGATCAGGCCATCGTCCATCCCCGAAAGGATGGAGTCAGTAAGCCTGAGGAGGGAGGTGGTTGTTGAGTGGTTCTTCCAAAAAACAGACTGGAAGGGGGTGAAGGAGGAGGAATCAGAGAGGAAGGGTGATAGTTAAGAGAGAACTAAATGTTCTTGAAGTTTGGCAAGGGTAGGAAGGAGGGAAATGGGGCGACAGTTGCCAGGAGTGGATGCGTCACCACCCTTGGGGAGAGGAATGACTACAGTATGTTTCCAGGATGAGGGTACTTGGGCAGAAATAAAGGAATGACTATTTTCATTTTCTGAAACTATGCAAAAGGCTGTATGAGGCTATATCTACAGTATACAGAATATGGCAAAGAGAGCCATGTCCTTACAAATTTTGCAACCTAAAATGGAAATGAAACAGTTTTTATATGACAGGGCCAAATCACTCAAGATGGGACAAACAGCGGGAACATAAGGGACAAACACGTCCTTAGATATATAAAGACTGCCATAATAGAGTACAGAATAGGGAATGGACACAAATGAAAGATTCACAAGGAAATATACATACAGATTTCTCTAAAATTCTGTAGGTCATTTCTCAATACCTTTTTGCTGCCTTTGGGCAACCCAAACATACAGAGGGGAATTTAAATGAATATTTATCAGGGATTCACGTAGATTTACTTACCTACAGAGGAATTAGCAGCTTTGACCCCTGCTATTACACTGAAGGAGATTAATATAGCCATCAATAAATTACGGCCTAACTCGGCTCCAGGACCTAATGGTTTGAGTCCTAAATCTGATAAAACCTTTAAGGATATACTAGCACTAATGCTAATGGAAATATACAACGACATTCTAGGTAACATTACGATGCCAGTAGAAATAGCAACAGCCTTTTTAATTCTGTTATATAAAAAGGGAAATAAATTGGACATTTCTAATTGGAGGCCTGTATCCCTCAACAACATTGATTTTAAGCTACTGTCGTTAGTTCTTTGTCAAAGATTAGGTCAGGTAGCACAAAAATTGATTTCCAGGCATCAAACGTGTGCAATACAAGTGAAGTCAGTGAAAGATTCAGTGCTACACAAGGTGTTGTTCCACGTACTTTATTATTATGGGATACCACCACTATTCATACAATGGCTAACATTACTATATGGTCAGGCACCTTTGTTTCCCCTGATCAACAGAAACATTGGGAGGAAAATTAGAATTTGAAGAGGCGTACGACGGGGGTGCCCTCAAAGCCCACTTCTGTACACTTTTTGCATTGATATTTTAATTAGAAAGATAGTAGAGACTAACCAAATGCAAGGCATATTACTCTCCCCAACATCAGCATCGTTAAGGGCCTTAACCTATGTGGGACGACTACCCCTTTCCTCGGGGTCCTCAATGCACCACTCAGGTACACTGGGAAACCATAGGGACACACTGAACTCCCTTGAGTGCCCCGCTCTCAAGTATTACCTGTCATTCCGGATGACCCCCAAGTCGGGTCAGAGGAGGCCTCTCCCCTACCTTCCTCCGAGTCTCCGGGGGAGCAGACATCTGGAGCCTGCATCTCTCAGTCCCCTATTGTTGTCACGAGGCCCATCTCCTGGTGCAGACATGGGGCTTTTCCTCCTTGCTCTGGTACCCACTCCCCCTGCGGACGTCTGCAAACAGGGAGGACCAATGAGACGGAGACACACCTCCGCTCTGGTCCTCGACCAATGCCCGCCCCTCCCTCAAGCTCTGTTCTCTTGGCTGCACCAGTACCACCCATGGTCACCCAAATGGTGGTGGTACAACAGCAAGGAGAAACAGCCCACCCCTCCTGGAGAAGGAGAGCGACCCATCAGGTGCTCAGTCCTTTTCCCCCCGGCCGGCCCTCCGATGATCCAGGCTCACTACCAAACCCGGGTCACCGGCTTTGCAAGTGGTAGCGCTACCGCTGCACCAGCAGGCTGGCCATTGCAATTATTTTAAGTCAGATTAAACAGATATATGACAAGGAAAACAGGGTTGAAACTCCTCAAATGATTAATAAATTATGGAAACATTGTCAGGGGTGGATACTGTGAAAAAAAAAAGAAACATAATATAATAACAGCATCATAGAGAAAAGAGAGGAAAGAAGATAAAGAAATGTTTTTGTGTTTATTATTCCCCAATTGTATAACTTTTGATATGTATCTCAGAATGTGATACAAGACTGAAACCTTTTCTTTGAATGTACTGGATAATGTTGAAAGTTCCCTGATGTATTATTATGTTTGTCCTCAGTATTGTTTGATTTTTCACAATAAAAACTTCCCCATGTTTTTTTCAAGAAGTGCCACGGGATCTTTAACGTCCACCAGAACAACCACCACAACTGGCAGATGGGACCTCAGTTTAATGTCTCATCTGAAACACAGCACCTCAGGAGTGCAGCATCCCTCTCATGATGCACTGCAGTGTCAGTATACTTTATCTTCCCTGTTTATTCCTTTCAAATACTTAAAGGTTTTAATCATGTCTCTTCTCTCCACTCTTCTAGGGCGTATATGTTCAGTGCCCTTAACCTCAACTTGTATGTCCTACCCTGCTGACACATTATCATTTTTGCTGCTCTCCCTGGGACTATCTCCAGCAGTTTCATGTCCTTTTTGATGGTATGTGCACCAGAACTGCACACTGTACTCCAAATGTGGTCTCACTAATGACCTGTATAATGGTAGTATTACCTCCTGTCACCTGCTGCTGATCCCTTTGGCAATATGGCCAAACATTTTATTTGCCTTTGCTGCTGCCCTCCTACATTGCGTGGAGTGCTTTAGATCACTAGTTATCATCACTCCCAGGTCCTTCTCCTCCCCTAATATAGATACCTGGATCATTCACAGGCTGTATTTCGCACTTCACACTTTTCTCTCCATCTCAGGCAGAAGTGCAGTCTGTCACTGCTATACAGCAGCTTTAGCTGTCTCTCTCAAGTGCAGACGCACCAGTTTATTTTGGGGTCTCATGCAGACCAAACATGGTTAGGAACAGCCCTTGCTGTTAATTGAGGAATTGCAGCTCTTGATTGGTTGTCAGAACTATTAATCAACAAACTTGCTGAGATATGGGGGGACCTGCACTTCCGGGGCTTTGTAGGTTAATACAGTGCTCCCTCGCTGTATAGAACATCTCTATACCGAACTCACAGTTATTATGAACACACTTCATAGCTCCCAACACTGATCACCATTTTTATTAGTACACAAAAATACTCCCAAAACTCCCACAGACAGACTGCATGCCGACAATTCGAAAGCTACCAAACTGCTGCACTAAGAGTCATAAGCAGTGGATCTGACCTGATAAAACACCAACCAGCTTGATCACAATGTATTCAGCTGTGATTTCTTACAGTATTTCCATTCTTGAATGCTACTTGAACCAAGCTCCCAGTCCCGCTACTGCAGGTAAATTACTGCACTAATATTTTATTTGTATATTTATAAATAAACTGTTTGTAGTACAGTTTAGTGCAGAAATGCTGACTCTGCAGCCTGTCTCATAACAGCAGTTGGAACTCGGGAACGAGCAAGTGAACGGGAGTGCTGGACCAGGTGTTAAAAACAGTACAGTGTTTAAATCACACACATCAAAAAATAACCAGTGGCATGTGACAACAAAAAACAGTAATGACCGTAGAATGAAATGCATCAACACACTAAATCAGCAGCATACACCTCAGAGATTATCCTGTGAATGGAACTCATTGCAGTGCTGTAATAGTGGTCTGTAGTCTGCCTTTTCCAGCGGCCCTCATTGTAACAAACGGAGAGCTAAAATGAACCCATGTTATGGCTCCAATTCCATTTGTATAACGAGGGACTACTCTAACAGTGCCATGTAGTCAATGCACAATCTAAACAGGCTACCAGCGCAAAATGTGGAAAAAGGGAGTGACATGATCTACCTTCCTAATACACATCAGAAGCCTCCCTGCAGTGTTCTGGTCTAGATGCAGACAGTGCACCTGACTAGCAGGTAAACTCCTATACAGCATATTCCAGTACCTGAGCCTAGAGAAGACAAGGGCCTACACAGAAACATAGAATTTGATGGCAGATAAGGACCGCTTGGCCCAACTAGTCTGCCCATTTCCCTACCCGATGGATAAGCTGCAGATTCTAGTTAATCAACAGCTTACTTCCTCCAACCCCCACTAGAATTGCCTTATGCCTGTCCCATGCATTCTTGAATTCTCCCACTGTTCCTGACTCCACAACCTCCTCAGGAAGGCTGTTCCATGCATCCACAACCCTCTCTGTGAAAAAATACTTTCTAACATTACCTCTGAGCTGTCCCCCTCTATCTTCAAATTGTGCCCCCTTGTTCTTGCACATCTCTTCTTCTGAAAGATACTACCCTCTTGTACTTTGTTAATTCCCTTGAGATACTTGAAGGTTTCTATCATGTCCCCCCTCTTCCTCCTTTCCTCAAGGGTATACATATTAAGCTGCTTCAGTCCCTCCTCGTATGTCTTCTGGTGCAGACCCTGCACCATTTTGGTTGCCCTCCTCTGAACAGCCTCCAGTCTGTCTACGACTTTGCGGAGATGGGGTCTCCAGAATTGCACGCAGTATTCCAGATGGGGTCTCGCTAACTGTCTGTACAGAGGGATGACAACTTCCTGTTTTCTACTGTTGATGCCTCTCCCTATGCATCCCAGTATCCCCCCCAGCCCTCTTTACTCCCTTCTCACATTGCTTGCCCACCTTTAGGTCATCTGATATAATTACTCCTAGGTCTCTTTCGATTTTTGTTGTTGTTATTAACTCACCCCCACGTTGTGTACTCTTCCCCTGGGTTTTTGTTTCCCAGATGCATTACCTTGCACTTCTTTGCACTGAATCTGAGCTGCCACATATTTGACCATTCCTCCAACCTTGCAAAGTCCCTTTTCATTCTTTCCACCCTACCTTGTGTATCAGCCCTGTTGCAGATCTTTGTGTCATCTGCAAAGAGATACTGTTCCTTCCAGGTGCTCTCCAATGTCACTTATAAAGACATTAAAGAGGACTGGTCCCAGTACCGAACCCTGCGGTACCCCGCTAGTTACCCTCCTTTCTTCAGAGTGGACTCCGTTTAATATTACCCTTTACGTCCTGTTGTCCAGCCAGTTTTTTATCCAGGCTACCACCTTGGACCCACTCCAAGGCTGGCTAACTTGTATATTAATCTTTTGTGTGAGACTGTGTCAAATGCCTTGCTAAAATCTAGGTAGACCATATCCTCAGCCCCTCCCCTGGTCTACTACTTTGTTCACCCAGTCAAAGAAATCTATTAGGTACTTCTGACATGACCTTCCTACTGTGAAACCATGCTGCCTTGGGTCCTGTGCCCCACTGGCCTCTAGGTACTCAACAATTCTTTCCTTCAGAAGTGATTCCATCATTTTCCCAACCACTGAAGTCAAACTAACTGGTCTGTAGTTTCCTGCCTCTGCCCTGCTCCCACTTTTGTGAAGTGGAATCACATTGCCCTCCTCAGAGTCCTGGGTACCACCCCATCCTCCCATGATTTGTTAAAGAGAGTAGTCAGTGGTGTTACTAGTTCTACCCTTAGTTCTTTTAGAATTCTTGGGTGAATCCCATCAGGCCCCATTGCTTTGTCCACCCTCAGTTTCAAGAGTTCTTTCAAAACCCTTTCTTCTGTGAATGGACCAGTATCGACCCCCCTATTCAGAGTTTTTGTCTTGTTTGGTTTAGGTACCCCCCCACCCTGTTGTGAATACCGAGCAGAAATATTCGTTCAGTATCCCTGCCTTTTCACTGTCACCCTCTGCCCACATTCCCTCCCCTTTATTAAGTCTCTGTATCCCTCCCTTGGTCTTTCTTTGCTCCCTAATGTACCTATAAAAGGCTTTATCCCCCTTCTTAACAGAGTTAGCTATCTTTTCCTCAGTGTGTGCCTTTGCAGTTCTGACTGCCTTCCTTGCCTCATTCTGCTTTAACTGATAAAGTTATCTGTCCTGCTCCTTCTATGTTTCCTTATATTTCCTTAATGCTAACCTTTTCTCCTTAACCGTCCCTGCCACCTCTTTTGAGAACCATAGTGTTTTTTTCCTTCATTCTGTTTTGTTGATTTGCTACACATAAAGGCTTGTTGCCGCTGCAATGGCTGTTTTGATTATTCCCCATTGTTCCTCCACCCCCTCCTTCTTGCCCATTTGCTAGTACTTTTCTGAGGCACTCTCTCATTTTCCCAAAGTCAGTCCTCCTAAAGTCCAATACTCTTGTTGTTGTATGGCTTGACTCTATGGCTGTGTTTATTGTGAACCACACTGTTTGGTGGTCACTTGTTCCCAGATGGCTACACACTTCTAAATCTGAGATCCTTTCTCCTTCCCCATTTGAGAGTACCAAGTCTAAGATTGCTCAATCCTGAGTGGGTTCCAACACTAGCTGTCTGAGGCATGCCCTCTGTAGGGCATCAAGAATGACCCTGCTCTTGGATGTGCTTGCAGAAAAGGTACTCCAGTTAACATCTGGCATATTCAGGTCCCCCATCAACAATATCTCCCCTTTTTCTGCCATTTTAAGGATGCTTTCTATAATTTCCTTGTCCATTTCCTCCCCCTGAGATGGGGGTGTGAACACAACCCCATGCGGATTGTGGTGCCATTTCCTGTCTCCAGGGTGACCCATAGTGATTCATCAACTTCCTGTTTACTCTTTAGTTCTGTTGCTTTAATCCCTTCCCTTATATAGAGAGCTACTCCTTCTCCTCCTCTTTTACCCACCCTGTCCCTCCTGTAGACTGCGTATCCTGGTATATCGACATGCCAGCCACGGTTCTCTGTGTACCATGTTTCAGTGACTGCCACGATATCCAGGCATCCGTCTTCCATCACGGCCACTAGTTCAGGGAGCTTGTTGCCCAGACTGTGGGCATTGGTACTCATCACCTTCCATTTATATTTTATGGCCTTACCCCTTTTAGCCCCATCCCTGTCCTTACTGCCTTTTTCTGCATTTATCCCTGTCCTGCTCCCTACTGACTTCTCTACCTTGGTGTTTACCTCTCTAACTACTGTGTTTTGTGGGGGGAGGCTGGGATTTCCCTGCTCCTTTTCAGCACCTCCCCCCTTGGCTAGTTTAAATGCTTGCCAATAAAGCATTTAAACCTGTCACCTAGGATCCTGGTCCCCGGACAGATGCAGACCATCACGCCAGTATAAGCCTGCATCCCTCCAGGTGGCTCCCCAGTCCCCAGTGAAGCCAAAACCCTGAGCTCCACACCAGTTTTTCAACCATTCATTGAATCCCATGGTGTGGAATACCCTAGCATCATCCTTGCCATAGACAGGCAGCACCTTTGAGGAGGTTACCATACATGCTACTTGTCTAAGGCCCCTCCCCAACTCTGCAAACTCCTCTTGCACTGCTCTGATCCCATTCCTAGCCAGGTCATTTGTCCCTAGGTGGACAATGACATCCAGCTCCCTCCCTCATGCAGCTTCTCCTACGATCCTGAGGATTCACTTCCTATCCCTCCAAGCCGTGGCACCAGGCAGGCACCTTACCTCCCTAACCCCTTCCTCCCCCACTTCTACCCCCCTAATGATCGAGTTCCCCACCAGGAGTTGTTTCCTTCCCCTGTGGGGTTTCGTGCCACCCTCCTGTGGGTCTCCTTTGTGGAGGTTCCCAGCCTGAACCAAGGTCTGGAGATCAGCAAAGTCAAGAAAGTGTATAGTCTAGTAATATTTCTTAGATGATCCAAGAAGCCCCTGACCACTGAGAATGCCTGCACAGCAAATAATAACTGTTCATCAAGGATTATTTCCAGGCGTCCGACATCCCCTTCTGCTTACAACAGCAATCCATCAAAGATGGGCACCTTCAAACATCCCCAAAGAGCTGACAACTACCGGTCATTTCCAACCAGAAGTATAGTATCACCCACCAGGATGAAGCAGTCTGTAATTACATGTTGCAGTTCAGCGCATGACAAATTGACAAAATTACCATTGGAATATACTGGTTCTTACATGATATCACTTGCTGAAACAGTTATACTTCCCAACTTGCAGCCATCCAGACTCCCATCTCTCACAGATGGAGATCCAACTACAGCACTGACACTGTACTAGGTATCATCTGCATAGCAGTAAAATCTCATCCTGTACTGCCTTAAGATATCCCCCAGCAGAGACATATACACTGTAAACAAGACAGGTGACAGGACAGAGCCTTGGGGAAATCTGCAGTTGCTTAGTTAAGAACCAAAATCATTGGGGAACAGTCCCAGAAAAAAACTCTCTGATCCTTAAGTCAGACCAGTAATTCCAGGTGGTTCACAGCATCAAAAGCAGATGACAGGTTCAGGACAATTAAGGCACACACTCATGACCCCTCGCCAGGTGGCAATCATTGGTACCTTGATCAGGGCAGTTTCAGTGCTTTGCTGTTTATAGAAACCAGACTGTAATGCCTCAGGAATGTCATTTTCTTCCAAGTGGTTTGCCAACTGCTATGCCAACACTTTCTCCAAAACCTTTGCCAGCAGTGGGAGACTGAAGACAGATCTAAAGTTTGTGACACTGTTGTCCAAAGACACATTCTTGAGGAGCGGCCATGCCACCACTTCTTTTAGAGCTGCTGGCAAGAGGCCCTCGGCTCCCTCGAAGAGGATTTAATGATTGCCAGAATGACTGGAAAGAACTGTAACATCCAGTTCCTCTTGAGCAGATGGGTAAATACGGAGTCCAGTTGTCAACTGTTGCAGCACAAACTGGAAACAACTCTTTTTAACAACTCCCTCATCTACCTAGCAAAGCTCCAGTAAGAATGGCCTTATGCATTCTGAGGGTATGAGGGTCACGTCTTTGATAACCTAACAATTTAACTGAGACCAATCTTTACCACCGTAATAGTGGTCTCCATGGCAGTATTAATATAGTATTGATCAAGACTCATCAATAATACTGCATATTAAACATTTTTGAAAAACTCCCTTGAACTGGCTTATTTCCTGGGCACCTGCACGCAGTGTTCCAGATAATTTTAGACAATGAGTAAATTTACTCCCCATTTTATAAATTAGGTGGGTAAAATTAAATTTTTTTGTGAGTACAGTGCATCAAACTGGAAAGAAAAATGCTGCTTTTGAAGCAACAATAGTGTTAAAAGGCACTCTTTTGTTAGGTAGGGTGCATTTTCATGTGTGGGGATGAGTATTTGAACTCATTAAAAAAAATTTGAAGTGTATTTCCTTGACTCTAATCAGTAATCAGTCAATCAATCAATCAATCAATCAAAATCTTTATTTAACCAAGCGATCACCATTGAGCAGAGCTCATTTTCGAGGTGGACCTGGGGTGTACAGTACAAGAAGAAAAGTTCACATAAAAGGAAAAACAACAGATACAATGCAGGGACAAACAGAAAAAGGCATATGCAAATACAGATGCAAATATAAGTGCAGGAAAAAGTACAACAAACATTATACAGCCAATCACTATGTACAAAACAAACCGTGTTGAAGATATGTATAAACAAACAAACAGTGTTGCTGGTGATGGCCAGGCTCAGGTAATTCCATTCAATATGTCCAAAAAAACAACTAGACAACTGTGTTGCAGATATATATAAGCAAACAGTGTTGCCGATGAAGGCCAGGCCAGGTAGTTTCATCCGGTTCCCCCAGAGGGACATAGTAGGAAGATGTAGTAAGTATGGGGGGGAGAGGGGATGAGGAAGTGGATAAGAAGGGATAAAGATGGGAATGAGAGGCCACATTGTACAAGATTGTGTGGTATAAACTAATTAGGGAGAATAAAGCAGCAAGGGCAGGGAGTAGGAGAAGACGGGTGCTAAGCCAAGTCCAGATTTCAGGTGGTTAAAATAAAGCACACAAGGAATACTCTAGGGAGGGTGGGGGGAAGGGGGTAGATAAGCACAAGGCATGATGAAGTAGAGGCAAGAGATATTCGGGGTGCTTCCAAAAATAGGGGACCCTAAAACAGGACAGTACTCACCTTATCTGGAGCACTGCCTGTGCATGAGTCTCTGCAGAATAAGAGTGGCTAACGTAACGGGAAAGAGCACTGTAATTGATCAGAAGTGCTCTCTTGAGCTATAATTGGACATGAAGCCCAGTTTATGCAAAGTGCTAGGAGAACTTGCCATGTAAACTACTACACGTCACCACAGTCATAATGAGATGAAAGCAAACTGGACTGCAATTCTGTATCCTAGAAAGGTAACAATACCTGGATTTGCTACAGTTAATAGCCTCAAATTATCAACTGACTTTGAAAATAATGAACTGCATTTGTGTACGAAAAGATAAATTCACTACGAAAAGATAAATTCACATCCAACCATAAGTCTCTGTAACAGAATTCAGTTTTATACCACAGGGATGAGAGCTTTCTCAGTAGGATATACGAACATATGAAATTTGACAGCAGATAAGGCCTACAGGTCTATCAAGTCTGCTCGAATGTGCGGCTAGCACTCCTTATTCTGCAGGATATCCTGTGTTATTTCCACTGCAGTGAGAATAAATCCTGAAGATGACATTTATCAATAATCTGCTGATGTCACAGAGTGAGAATAACTACACTGCAACTTGCACTCTAAGACCCTGACAATACTACGCCAGAAAAATCCCTCTGTAACATTACAGAGGGTTCAGACTGTTACTGTAGTGGTATGTGTTTACACTGGTAACATCACAGAAAGCGTGTTCGAAACAGTTGTTGAAAACTGATATTTTGGTCCTGTCTACACTACATAAATAAAATCCTGTAATGTTATTAGTGGTAGGGTGGATGCACTGTAATGTTTTGGCCCTGTCTACACAGCACTGAAAATCTGTAATGTTTTGAAACCGGTACAGACTGAGAACATCACAGTGCATCCACACTACCACTGAAAACATTTTGAAAACATTATAGGATTTTACTTGTGTAGTGTGGACAGGGTTAAACAGAGCTTTGAAACCATTACAGAAACCGTTGTTGAAACCACCTCACAAGTTTCTGTAACAGTTACGAAAACACTTTCTGTAATGTTACCAGTGTAAACGCAAACCGTTATGGTAACCGTTTGGACCCTCTGTAACGTTAAAGAGGGGATTACCAAGGGTAGTGTAGACAGGGTCTTTCAGTCTGTAATGATTTCAAAATGTTGCAGATTTTCCGTGCAGTGTGGACAGGGCTTAAAGGAAACTGCTTCAGAAAACTCCTTATCTTTTACCAGGAGAGAGACACACTAAGCTGAAAGCTTGTTTACAGGTGCAACCTGGGAGCATAAGAAAGTTAAGTGACTTGTTCAGGATCACACAGTATGCAAGTGGGGGCTGTAAGATTCAAACCCACGTCTGCAGGTTTGTAGCTTAGAGCCTTAAACCACTGTGCTATGCTGACTCCTTAAGTGTTCTCTTATCTCTATCCCACTGAAGCTGCAACTTTATTAGCTTTGCAAATGACTCTCACCTGTGTCCCATTATGTTTCTGACTTTCCTAGCCCATTACTGTGCTGATCTCAGCTTGAAAATAACCTGAATTCTAAACGAAACTCTTTTACAAAGCACTTTCTGTTTCTCAGTGCTACCTGCAGCAATTTGTCTTTCTCAGTGAGCCTCTGACTCACTCAATTAGCATTGCAAAACACAGTCAGCTGTGTTTCTCACTCCTAGTCCATTCAGAACACACACACACACACACACACACTCTGACAGTACACACAGAATGAGCAGGAAATACACAGAATCAGAAAAAATGTTCCTAAAGCTCTCACCCGTGTGGCATAAATCGTACACATGATGGGCAGATCATGGGATATGGAAAATATTCTCACTCCTGCCTCGTGAGCTGTGTATTTTCACTCGTGCCTTTGGCACTCGTGAGAATACACAGCTCGCTCTGCAGGAGTGAGAATATTTTCCATATCCCACTACTGCCCATCATGTATCCCCTATATATACTTTGTGTGGGCACCGAGACCAGAGTTGAATTTTAACAAAGGCCTAATGTCAAATAACACATAAGCTTTTTAGTATTTATTTTGGACAAACCAGTTATGTTACTTACCAAATTCCTTTTAAAGTACACTGGTTATACTGGATAAGTATTCTGAGATGTAAAACAGGATAGTGTTATCCACATAAAGATACATTACTGATCTGGCACAACAGGCAGAGATGTCTTTAGTGAAGATGCAGATTGTGCCTGAAGTTGAGTCTGTGGAACCCTCTTATTACTTAAAGAGCAGATGAAGCAACATTTTTCATATGCACCAACTGATTCCTATCATATAAATTAAAATGCAAACCACTTCAGTTTTACATGTCTCTGCATGCTTAGACATCCTACTTCTGTTACTGCTTACACATACACTGTGCACTTTTTTAAGCTCCCATGGACCCCCTTCCTTCACTTACTTAAGTTTGAGTTCTCGTGTCTGCTCCGTCTGAGTCTGCTCCAGGTCCTGCCGCACTCTCACGTACTCATCGTGCTGGTCCTGGATCTCAGCTTTCACTGACTGCAACTTGGCGTACAGCTGCCAATCAAATCAAGAAAAAACAAGCAAGCATTAAAACAGATACTGAAACTACATCTGTTAAGCAAACTGAAGTTCTCCTTTGTACTTCATTGTATTTATCCTGGATTTGTGCACTGCAGGATGGCCTCATTTGGGAATGCACTTCGTTTTCAGGAGGGTCCTGGGGAGGCATTACAGTAGTAGAGATGTTGCAGTTACAGTCTTACTATATTCAGCTAATGTTAGGTACAAATTATGATACTTTCTATAGGTACATTAGGAGAAATGATACAAAAGGTAACACTGAGAGAATAAAGGAACAAGCACAGAGGAGGATGAAAAAAGCCAAACTTACTAAAAGAGTACTTCAGTTCTGAGTTCACAATAAAATGTACTAGGCCACTTACTGACAGCAAAAAAAATAGATCCGACTGTAGTGACAGCAATAGGTTGGAGACCGGGACTGTAACTATG
Source organism: Neoceratodus forsteri (assembly GCA_016271365.2). Classification (NCBI taxonomy): domain Eukaryota; kingdom Metazoa; phylum Chordata; order Ceratodontiformes; family Ceratodontidae; genus Neoceratodus; species Neoceratodus forsteri. The sequence goes on from CM057452.1 coordinate 1,461,292,627, forward strand.
GAAAGAGTTCTAAATGGCCTGCAAGACCATAATTGGACCACGTCCCCAGGACCAGACAGGCTGCTCCCAAGGGTACTGAAAGGAAGTGAGTTGGTCACTAGCACCATCTTGCAAGACCTACTGAATGACTCTCTGACTATGGGGGAGTTACCTGAGAACAGGAAAGTGGCAAATGTGGTCCCCTGCACAAGAGTAGGGATAGGGAAACCTAGGTAACAACAGACCAGTGAGCTATACGTCAATAGTGGGCAAGCTGATGGAATCAGTAATAAAGAAACAAATAGTAGTCTTCTTGGAAGAAAATAGCCTAATGGACAGAAATCAGCAAGGTTCATCGGGGAAGGTCGTGTCATGTGAAATGAACATGATTAACATCTTCACCTTGGCAACACAGATGGTGGATAGGGGCCAGGCAGTCGACATTCTGTACCTGGACTTCACAAAGTCCTTTGATTTGGAGCCGCATAGGAGGCTTATCCAAAAGGGGTAGGAAATAGGACTAGAAAGGGGCTACCTACAGTAGTCTCTCGCTATAATGAACCTCGTTATAGTGAATTATCAGCTATAATGAACAGTCATTATGGCTCCCAATCAAAATCCTGAATTTCGTAGCTGTCAGCATACAAGGCACTTCTGGCTTACCACGACCAGCTGACTGTCATCTGTCATCATGAATTGCTCCAGCTATGTTGTGGATCAGAGACTAGTTATCCTGAACAGGCAAAGCTATACACATTTATTTATAAGGTGCCTAATCCCTGAGGTTCTGGGCGCCTTACATAAAAACAGGTAGGGTAATACAGATATACACATAACACACTGAGAGGAGAAGAAATCTTAGCCAAAAACCAGCCGAGAGACTGTTTTTTCAAAGAGCACTGTCGGCACATGGAAAAAACTAAAGGGTGCACTTAGGGACTTGGTGCTAGAGTGCTCCAAGAGTGATGCCTAGAAATGGAAAAAGATTTGTTGGACTGACAAGGCTGTACTTGACAAAGCCACTCAGCTGTGGTTCGAGCAACAGTGAGTCAGCAATGTGCAAGTGTCCAGCTCCATTGTGCGAGAAAAAGTGGAGCAGTTCTCAAAAAACATCCATGGCGCAGGCTACAAATTTCATGCATCAACCGGATGGATATGGCGCTTCCAGAGGTGCCATGGGATTAGGAAAGTCCACATCATGAGCAAGCAGCATAGCTGCAATGATACTGCAGTCGCAGTTCTACCCAAGTTGAGACAAGTGCTGCTTGATAGGGGGTACCTGGCAGAACAAATCCATAACTGTGACGAGACAGGTTTGTTCTGGAGGTGCCTCCCTGATGTGATGCTGGCTGGCAGAAATGAGAGTAATGCAAGAAAGGGATTCAAAATTAGTAAGGACTGGGTGGCCCTTCTGTTTGCTTGCAATTTCACGGGTACTCATAAAATTAAGCCTCTGTTTACTGGCAAATATTGCCAGCCACAGTTTTTCCACCACTGCAGCACAGGTTCCTCTCCTACCAAGTATTCCAGCAGTTGGAACACGTGGATGACATCCAACATCTTTAAAAATTGGTTTACACAGACTTTTGTACCATCAGTGCATGCACACCTTAGGCACCAGAAGCTTCCCCATAAAGCTCTCCTTTTAATGGATCAATGTCTAGCCCCTTCCCTCCCTCCCGAATCGGAGCTTTGTTCCTGGGATGGAAACATTTGTGCAATGTCCCTCCCGAACAATATGACTTCCTGTATTCAGCCACTAGATGGTGGCATAATCACTTTCAAAAAACTGAACAGAAATGTACAGAAAAATGGTTGCATAGGGATCTACTGGCTTCAGAGACTGGGATGACTGTGGCTGAATTCTTAAAAAATCTCAACCTCTGTGATGTAGCTCACCTGGCAGGAGTGGCAGGGACGCATGTGTCTGAGAGCAAAATCGCCCATTGCTGGACAGCAACTCTCGGTCCTGCATTTGATGTAAAGCTGGATGCACTTGTGGAGCCAGAAGCAGATGATACAAAAGAAACTGTAGCAATGGCATCCACACTACAATTACTGGTGGTTCAGGATCCAAAGGCAAAGGGCCTGATGGAAGAATGACTAACCCACGATGATGCTGTCCAAACCAGTGAAGTCATATCCGACACTGACATCATCAGTGCAGTACTAAACAGGGCGGACACCGTGGAAAGTAAGTTGTTGGATTCAGAGGAGAAAGAGGAGCTGCTGCCAACAACTAAAGAGACAATCCAGGAGCCAGAACTGGGACTGTCATTGTTGCAACACAAGAGATTGATCCTGTTAAGGCGAATCAGCTGAGACAGCTGATACAGAAACACAGAAATTGACAGCAGATAAGGACCACTAGGCCCACCCAGTCTGCCCAGTTTTTCTACCTGCTGCAGAAACCACAGACCCTACTTGATCTCCAGCTTTGATATCTTTCCTATTCCTAGGGTTCCCCATGCCTGTCCTATGCATTTTTGAATTTCCCTACCGAATATGCCCCCGCCACCACCATTAGGAGGCTGTTCCATGCATCTACCACCCTTTCTGTGAAGAAATACTTCCTCACATTACCCCTTAGTCTAAGTCTTTCCAGCTTCATATCATGACCCCTTGTTTTAGAACATCTCTTTTTCTGAAAGATGCTACCCTCTTGTACCTTATTTACACCCTTGAGGTATTTGAAAGTCTATCATATTCCCCTTTTCCCTCCTCTTCTCCAGGGTATACATATTGAGGTCCTCCGGTCTCTCCTCATAGGACTTAATGGTGCAGGCTCTGCATCATTTTTCTTGCCTTTCTCTGAACTGCCTTTACCCTGTCTGCAGTATGTCCTTATGGAGATGCGGCCTCCAGAACTGGACACAACACTCCAGATGAGGTCTAATGATTTGTACAGAGGCATCGTCACCTCCTTCCTTCTGCTGGTGATACCTCTCCCTATGCACTCCAGCACCCCACTGGCCCTCCCCATAGCCGTGGCACAATGTTTGGCCACCTTTACGTCATCAGATATGATTACCCCCAGATTCCTTTCCTGTTTTGTGGTCGTCAGTATCTCTCCCCCTATCATGTGAGCCTCCCCTGGGTTCCTCTGCCCCAAATGCATGATTTTGCACTTCTCTGCACTGAATCCTAGCTACCACACTCTTGATCATCCCTCTAGTTTACCTAGGTCTCGCCTCCTTTTTTCCACCCCTCCCGGAGTGTCTACCCTGTTGCAGATCTTCAGTCAATCAACTCTTTTTATTGTAAGGCTAAAAAGCCATCAACAAGATAAAAACATGTTTGGATAAATATATAGTGATTAAAATCATCTAATCATGTATGTACATTAACAAATAATATACATTTCAATACAATCAAACATATTAATACATAATTAATATTACAGTATACTGGGGCAGAGTAAATACCTTTGTAACCCCCCTGCAAATGGGGGTTCCCAAAAGACTTCCAGGAGCTTGCTTGAATGCTCCAAGCCTGAATGGTGTTTGGCATTTAAGCCATTTATCAGTGAGTGTTTTTAGAGCCTCTGGTACTGTCTCTTTAAGAGCTGTCTGCTTGCAGACATAATTAGTTTGTATGGGGGGACTGTGTGCTTCTCTGAGTACCACTCGAGCTGCTGCCAATTCACTTCATTTTGCAGTCACTAGGAGTGCAAAGGAACCTATCTGAAGATGTAACTGTTTGCCAGAATTATTTAGAGTAATAATGAAATTACAGTTTGTCTAACCTGCTTTCTTTGCAGTCAGAACTGTGTCTGCTAGTTCCCATTCTAGTTTTGAACTGCTGAACTGGACCAATCAGTGTGGGTAAGCTAGCTCTAAAATGGTGCCTTGGGCCGAATCAGAACTTGGACTCATAATCTGAGCCAGCCACAAGAGGATTGTATGGGCAGTGACTCTGGGAGATGTAGTTTAGACTTCAGTGCCTTTTGGACCAACAGCAGCAGTCTATTGAGTGACAGCCAATCCAGTCAAGAACAGGGAGGAACTCAAAGAAATGCCAGTTTTGTCGGTTGGAGTTTGAGTTGAGCTTTGGCAGTGAAGAAGGAAGGGCCCTGTGCTTTTTCAGTGTGCAGTTTTAGTCAAAAAGCGTGTGTAAGGCCCAGAGTTCCGGTCTGCAGCTTGTGTAACAGCTTGTTAGGACTGAATCCGTCCTGTGAAAAGAATCAAAGGATCTCTGAAGAGTAGAAACCAGGCTCACCTGTAGAAGACTGGAGGAATTGCTGAAAATTACACTTGGGTCTGTCAGGAACTGAATCTGCTGTGTGTTCTCCGGTATTGTGCAGTAATTGCGATCGGGATACAGATGCAGCCTGCCTGGTATAGTGCTTTCTTTTATATGGATGTGTGAAGAGTTTTGTGTACCTCAAGTGAGCCCTACTGACATTGAAGGACCCTATCTTATTTGGAGGTCGTGAGTACTAATTCAGGGTCCTCCTGTTGAATTGCCACATTAAATCCAAATGGAATTACTGTACTGCTGACTGTTTAATTCTCCTTTTCTCTGTGTGAAAGGGCCCCTACCAGCTGCCACGGTTTGGACTAGCCACTAGGGCTTGGGTACCCAGGGACAGTAACTGATAGGGATAGGCCTGTGCACAGAGCCATAGGTAGATTATTGAGTGATAAGCTAATTAACCTGATTTCCCCTGTCCTTGTTATATCCCCAAATAAATCAGAGCTGCTTGTTTCAGCAAAGTTATACTGCCTGAGGTATTTGTCTATGTTAAAGTACTGTACTGTGATTGTTGCACTGTATCTCATTTCACAGGAGTCCCAGTGCGGAACCAGACCTGGGGTAAGTGTATACTGAAGGTAATTCTGATATATTGTGTGGGCCACTAGTGGGAAGAAGGGGGTTGCAGTGTCCCAGAGGGCTGTGACCAAGTTAGTTTAACTATTGCAAACCCTGACCTCTGGGTGGAGGCACCGCCATTGGATCCAGGCCCCTCAACCTGTTAGTGGCAAATCAGGCAGGGGTAGTAGCCCTGGGATAGCCCATCTAGGGTTACATCTTGGAGGCTCACCGCTGGGATTGTGTGTCCTCTGGTGGCCATATTTACGAACCACTGTTAAGAAAAAAATGGGTACCCCGACAGAAGTGGCTGTGCACCGGCTGGTGGAGTGGTGTACTGGGGAGGAGATCGACCCCCAAAATGCTATGCTTATCCTGGACATCCCCCTGGGTATCAATACGGACACTGTGCAGGGAGTACTTTCCAAGGTGGAAGGTTTACAAAACCCTGTGGTGGTGGGTCGGCATGCTAATCTGCTCACCCACACTTTCCTGGCCCTAGTAGAGTTTAAGGATCCCATAGATAGCTCCAAAAGTGCCACAGACCATTACCCCAGAGGGAGCCCTCACTGCTTGGAGAGTGATAACTAAGGACAGTAAAGACCCGGGGGGGAATCAGCCCCCACCACTATCTGAAACTTTTGAGGAGAAATTTGCTGAATGGTTGCTGGGAGAGGGGAAAACTGTGGAGGACTTGAAGAAACTATTCTTGCCACCTGGGGGTGTTCCTCCCCCAACACCCTCTCCTGCTCCAGTGCCCGTAATGGTGGCTGAACCAATGCAGACTCCTATCTCTGCACCTGCCATTAGTCACGACTCTTACCGAAGGTTGAGGATCTTCTCTGGCACCCTCCCCACCCCAAGGGAGGATGACTGGGAGACCTGGATGAACTATGTTGCCCCAAGTGCTAGAATGGCAATGCTCGGAAGGCAGCAAAGAGGGTTAGTGAGAGCCTCCGAGGTCCTGCCCTGGCTACCATACGTGCTAAACGGGCCAGTAACCCTGAAGCGACTGCACAGGCCTATCTTGAGGCCTTGGAGAATGTATGGGAGCCCAGATTCTGATGAGGACCTATGGTGGAGAGTAAGAGATGCACAACAGTACCAAGGGATTGTTGTCTGTGTATGTATCTCGGCTGGAAAAATTGTTGCAAGAATGCCTCAGAAAAGGTAGTTTGCCAGCGATTGAACTGGACCGAACCAGGCTGGACAGGATCCTTAAGTCTGCCCCTTCTCAGAACTGCTGTTGCTTCAGTTACGCCTGGCAGATCGACTGGAATCCCCACCCTCCTATGATGAGTTAATGAGAGAAATTCGAGGAGTTGAGAAAAGCGACCTCGGGAGGACCTGCACCAATAGCTGCGGCTCTGACCAGTGACTGAGGGTGACCCATCAAGTGAAGTTCAGGGGCAGAGGTTGGCAGTCAATGAGTGCTCTGACAAGGAAAAAGATATGTCACAATGGGGCGAACTGTTGAGAGAGATCCGGGAATTCAAAAACAGTCCCTTTATGAAGGCCACGCCTGCAAGTACGGGCCCTGACCTATATCCGACTGCATCTGCTATGGGGTGGGGTACCCACCATGTATCTCCTGCTGATAACAGCTCGAACTCGATTCCTTGACCATGGAAGTGGAGAAACTGACGAGATGTCTCCAAATGCTTATCACGCCAGACAGAGATGGCACCAAGGTTTCCAGTTAGTAATACCCCGCTCTGGCTCCCAGTGTGCGCCTCGGCCAGCTCAAACTCCAGAAAGTATGTTTTGCTATAATTGTGGGAAAGATGGGCACATGAAAGGGAATGCCAGTCCCCAAAAGACACTGACAAAGTTGCATATAGGCTACAAGGAGAGCTGGAGAAGAAATCAGTGGCTAAGAGGTGCACAACATGATCCCAGTGAGGGCACAAAATGCTAATTCACGTCCTTTGTGGCAAGGTCAGTTGCCCAGGCCCCCTACCGCCTCTCCAGACTGGTCCAGAATAGTGGGTCCCTCCATGGAGACCACTGTAAAGGTGAATGGAGTGTCTACAAGAGCTGTATAGACAGTGGCTCCCAAGTGACAATTATGTTCCAGGATTGGTATCAGAAGCATTTGTCAGGCGTACCCTTACAACCATTAGAAGGACTGCATGTATGGGGGTTAAGTGAGAAGGCCTACCCTATTCGGGTATATCCAAATTTGGCTGTCTTTCCCCACCTCCGTGGCTGGAGTGGCCGAACAAGTAGAGACCCTAGCCTTAGTGTGTCCCCCACTGGACTGTATGATGGTGTCCCTTTGTTGATTGGGACAAATGCTCATATGTTCGGAAGGCTGGCACAGTTGTGTTATAAAAACAGGGGTCAAAGACTAGTAGAGCTTTAAGAGTTCGGCTTTAATTAAGAAGGCCTATGAGGCACAGAGAGATGCTGAAAAACAGAACCAGAGGAACCGGTCGAATTGTATGGAAGAAGGATCCTGAGTCTCTGATCCTAGCGCCAAATGCCCAGTGTACCTTACAGGGAGAGGTCCGTATCAGAAAGGATGTTAAGAATAAAATATTAATGTTGGATGCACCAGGCGATGGAAAATTGCCAGAGGGACTGCTGGTCAAGCCTAGTATTTTGCCTGCTAGAGCCCATGCTTATGCCAGAAGGGTAATGGTCCAAGTTCATAATGTGTCTGAAAGAGACATTGAGTAAACAGAGGTTGCATCCTGGCTAATGTGCATTGTGCAGACACTGCAGTGCTACCCAGCAGCAAGAGTTCAAGGAAGGAATGATAGAGTAACGCCTGACTTGTTTGATTTGCGACTCCCGCTGCCAGCTGAATGGAAAGTGAGGATCAGTGAGAAGCTTGCCCAGAGAGACCAGGTGTTTTCTTTAAAGGAATGGGATGTAGGATCGTGCAAGGAGCTGAGCACAATATCCGCTGCATGACGAAGACCATTTCGTGAGAAGTCTCGACGCCTGGCACCTGCTGACATAGATGATGTGAGGCGGCATCTGCAAGAGATGTTAGCTGCTGGTGTAATACAAGAATCCAGAAGCCCTTATGCTTCCCCATTGTGGTAGTGAGGAAAAAGAATGGAACAGTAAGGATGTGTGTGGATTATCGCACCTTAAACGGCGGACTATCCTGATCAGTACACAATGCCCCGCATTCAGGATGCTTTGGACTGCCTAAATGGGAGCAAGTGGTTCTCTGTGCTGGATCTCCACGGTGGGTACTACCAGATCCCGATGGCCCCAGAGGACCGTGAGAAAGCGGCCTTTATCTGTCCACTTGGCTTCTATGAATTCATGAGGATGCCTCAAGGATTTCAGGTGCCCCAGCCACTTTTCAACGATTGATGGAGGCGTGCAGTGGGGGACATGAACTTACTAGAGTGCCTGGTATACCTAGATGATGTTATTGTGTTTGGCAGCTCACTGGAGGAACATGAGAGCAGATTATTTAAGGTATTGGACCGACTGGAGGACTTTGTGTAAACTGTCCATTGATAAGTGTCAATTCTTTCAAACATCAGTAAAGTATGTGGGACACATAGTATCCACCGAGGAATAGAGACCGACCCAAGTAAAGTTGAGGCCTTGACCACCTGGCCTCACCCAAAAATCTAAAAGAACTGCAAAGATTCCTGGGATTCTGTGGTTATTATCGGAGCTTCATCAAGGACTATTCAGAGTGATCCGCCCTTTACTTAACCTTACTCAAGGTATCCCCAACCCACAAAAATACCAAAAGTCAAGCGTCCCTCAAGACTGAAAGAGTGTATTTTCATCCGAGTGAAGTATTTGGGGCCCGCTGGACTCCTGATTGTGAGACTGCTTTCATGAGATCATATATCAACTTACCCATGCTCCAGTGCTGGCCTATGCCGATCCAAGAAAACCTTACGTCCTGCACACTGATGCTAGCTTGCAAGGGTTGGGGGCTGTGTTGTACCAAGAGCACGAGAATGGCCTGAGACCAGTGGCCTTTGCCAGTAGAAGCCGACCCCATCCGAAAAGAACTATCCTGTACATAAGTTAGAGTTCCTAGCTTTGAAGTGGGCTATTGTTGACCAATTCCATGAGTACTTGTATGGGGCTAAAATACTAGTAAAACAGACAATAATCCTTTGACCTATGTGCAGACCTCAGCTAAGTTGGATGCCACTGGCCATAGGTGGCTTTCTGCATTATCTACATATGACTATGCTCTGAATACCGAGCAGGTCTGAACCACATAGATGCTGATGCTCTCTCCCGAGGCCTGTTCCCCAGAATGATTGGGTCCGATTGGCAGAACCTGACATTCGGGCACTCTGCGAAGTTTGACAGGGAGGAACAAATGTCCACAGACGCAGATGGACTGCATAGTTGGATTGCTTGGGGCCTCTGAGAATTGCATACCTGCTGCTTATGCCACTTTTCTGCAATAGACATTGGTGCACTGCCTCAGCTGGACAATGACAGTATTAGGGGCTCAATCCAGCGATCCCATGATCAAAAGCAGCTTTAGAAGCCCTCTATGCAGGAAAAGATGTGTCCAAATTACGCTCCACTGATTTGAGAACTGCACTGTTATACAAAGAAGGTCCTAAGTTGAAACTGATCAATAAACTGTTATACAGAGAAACAGTAGACAGAGGGACAAGTAGACAAACAACAACTGGTGCTGCCCACTGCCTTTCGAGACTCAGTACTGAGGTCCTTGCACAACCACATGGGGCACCTTGGTATAGACAGAACACTTGACTTGGTGAGATCCAGATTCTATTGGCCTAAGATGGGGGCTGATGTGGAGCACCACATTCGAACTTGTATCGCTTGCTTACAGGAAAGCTTTGCCCCAGAGGCTGCCCCTTGTTAACATCACCACCAGTGCACCCATGGAGCTGGTCTGTATTGATTTTCTGAGTTTGAGTCAGATCAAAGAAATATCAGTAATGTGTTGGTGGTCACTGACCATTTCACGAGATATGCCCAAGCTTTCCCCACCAAAGACCAGAAAGCATCCACTGTGGCCAAAGTACTTGTAGAAAACTTTTGTTCACTATGGGGCTCCACAAAGAATCCATTCTGATCAAGGGAGAGACGAGTGCGTCTGATCAAAGAGATGCTTTCTCTGTGGGAGTGAAAGTCCAGAACCACTCCTTACCACCCCAGGGGACCCACAGCCTGAACGTTTCAACCGCACTTTGCTAGATATGCTAGGCACCCTGCACCCAAGAGACAAGCTAGATGGAGCCAACAAATTAGCACCCTGAGTCATGCTTATAACTGCACCAAAAGTGATGCCACTGGATTCTCCCCTACGCCTGATGTTTGGAAGAAGCTCGACTACCAGTAGATGTGTGTTTTGGGGTCTCTCCTGATGGGGTTCAAGCTGACAACTATTTACAGTATGTGCAAAGTTAAAGGCCCAGCTAACTCATGCGTACCAACTGGCTCAAACCATGGCTGCCAAAAGAAATCTGGCCAACAAAGAAAGGTATGATAAAAGGTGAAAGCACAGGAACTCCAGGAGGGAGATCGGGTATTGCTAAGAAATCTGGGACTGCATGGCAAGCACAAGATTGCTGACAGATGGCACCATCTCCCTCACATTGTAGTGGGCAAACTAGATGATCTGCCAGTGTACAAAGTAAGGCCTGAGAATAATTCAAAGATGTAAAAACAATGCATAGAAATCATTTACTGCCCATTGGACAAATCTTAATTGAGTCTGAGCCCTAGAAGATGCCCCTCTGGACCAGTGACTAGAGCTGCTGCTAAGAAAAGATCAAGAAAGTCTGCACTACAGAAGCAAAGTTAAAGTGTTCCCCTCCACAAGTCCCAGTTGAGCATGACTGTCAGTCCATATCGGAAGAAAGTGAGAGTGACTTTGAATACTATCCTTCTTACTGAACTGAGTCAATTGTTTGAGGCAATCCCTAGTCAATACTGGAGATGAAGCTGGGCCTTCTGGACTGTCCAAGCCCCAAGCTTCGTCCCTGGAGCCAATGCTCCCAGAAAGTGAAGTGCAAAGCATCAGATCAGATGAATTGGGATCATTGTGCATGGTTGAACTGTTTGAGCTTTCAGGAGAAAATGATAGATTGGGCAGACTGGTGATACACCCGAACAAGAAAGTATTTTGAGTGCCCTGACAGTCCACTGCCAGTGTCCAGCTCTCCATGCGAGCCAAATGTTGTGGACTCAGAAACTGTAACTCCTGGAGCTGAAAGTGCCCCAAGTTCTAGCCTCTCTACCCCATGGAGACTCCCCTGACAAGTGAGGACAATGCTGAAAATGAGGCTCAGAGTGCAGAGACTATAACAGTTCCCCTAGAAACTGGTCGAGCTGTAAAGCCTGTGGTGCACCTCAGTTATGATTCACTTGGGAGGCCTGTGGACTTGCCTCTCAATGTTGTCCATAAAGGGTGTATGTGTCCCGAGCTCATTGCCCAAACTGAGCATCAGTGCTAACTCCAGTTACTTGTGTTGCCCTCTAAGTATGGTGCCCTTGCCCCATCCAGCCCCAAGGTAACTGATAGGAAGGGCCCCCTCTTCAGGTTTCATGTACAAGAGGTAATAACTTGAGTTATGGTACAATGTGTATGTAATACTGTGTAAAGTGACGTACTGCAATGTTTCAGAAATGTGTTCTTGGTAAAATGATATATTGACTGATGATTACATGTCGAGCCTAATGCAAATGTATATGGTTGCAGTTGAAACTTATGAGGTACTTGCTTGCGTGGGACGTCAAGCTTCTCCAGGCCAGGAAGGGTGTAACCTGCAAATGGGGGTTCCAAAAGACTTCCAGAGCTTGCTTGAATGCTCCAAGCCTGAATGGTGTTTGGCATTTAAGCCATTTATCAGTGAGTGTTTTAGAGCCTCTGGTACTGTCTCTTTAAGAGCTGTCTGCTTGCAGACATAATTAGTTATTATGGGGGACTGTGTGCTTCTCTGAGTACCACTCGAGCTGCTGCCAATTCACTTCATTTTGCAGTCACTAGGGTGCAAAGGAACCTATCTGAAAGATGTAACTGTTTGCCAGAAATTATTTAGAGTAATAATGAAATTACAGTTTGTCTAACCTGCTTTCTTTGCAGTCAGAACTGTGTCTGCTAGTTCCCCATTCTAGTTTTGAACTGCTGAACTGGACCAATCAGTGTGGGGTAAGCTAGCTCTAAAATGGTGCCTTGGACGAATCAGAACTTGGACTCATAATCTGAGCCAGCCACAAAGAGGATTATGCAGGCAGTGACTCTGGGAGATGTATTTAGACTTCAGTGCCTTTTTGGACCAACAGCAGCAGTCTATTGTGGTGACAGCCAATCCAGTCAAGAACAGGGAGGAACTCAAAGGAAATGCCGGTTTTGTCGGTTGGAGTTTGAGTTGAGCTTTGGCAGTGAAGAAGGAAGGAGCCCTGTGCTTTTTCAGTGTGCAGTTTTAGTCAAAAAACGTGTGTAAGGCCCAGAGTTCCGGTCTGCAGCTTGTGTAACAGCTTGTTAGGACTGAATCCGTCCTGTGAAAAGAATCAAAGGATCTCTGAAGAGTAGAAACCAGGCTCACCCTGTAGAAGACTGGAGGAATTGCTGAAAATTACACTCGGTCTGTCAGGAACTGAATCTGCTGTGTGTTCTCCGGGTATTGTGCAGTAATTGCGATCGGGATACAGATGCAGCCTGCCTGGTATAGTGCTTTCTTTTATATGGATGTGTGAAGAGGTTTGTGTACCTCAAGTGAGCCCTGCTGACATTGAAGGACCCTATCTTATTTGGAGGTCGTGAGTACTAATTCAGGGTCGCTCCTGTTGAATTGCCACATTAAATCCAAATGGAATTACTGTACTGCTGACTGTTTAATTCTCCTTTTCTCTGTGTGAAAGGGCCCCACCAGCTGCCACCGGTTTGGACTAGCTACTAGGGCTTGGGTACCCAGGGACAGTAACTGATAGGGATAGGCCTGTGCACAGAGCCATAGGTAGATTATTAGAGTGATAAGCTAATTAACCTGATTTCCCCCTGTCCTTGTTATATCCCCCTAAATAAATCAGAGCTGCTTGTTTCAGCAAAGTTATACTGCCTGAGGTATTTGTCTATGTTAAAGTACTGTACTGTGATTGTTGCACTGTATCTCATTTCACAGGAGGTCCTAGTGCCGGAACCAGACCTGGGGGTAAGTGTATACTGTGAAGGTAATTCTGATATATTGTGTGGGCCACTAGTGGGAAGAAAGGGGGGTTGCAGTGTCCCAGAGGGCTGTGACCAAGTTAGTTTAACTATTGCAAACCCTGACCTCTGGGTGGAGGCACCCGCCATTGGATCCAGGCCCCTCAACCTGTTAGTGGCAAATCAGGCAGGGGTAGTAGCCCCTGGGATAGCGCCATCTAGGGGTTACACCTTGTTTCTAATATGTGCATTTTGAACAGACTCTAAAAATATCTTACAAATCTCTAGCTATTACTGTATTTGATTATCAAGAAGTTTCTGTTTTTTCTTATATATTTCCCTGAAGTACCTAACCATTCTTACTAAAGGCCACACATCAGCAGTATTCAGTAAAATGGTTGTCAAGAGTGCTTCACTAATACTATATCTGGGATCAAGAAAAGGTCCCAACCAGTAGGATCTTTCCTTTACATACCAGTTACACTTCCATAAGACATGATTTAAATCTTCAATTCCTCCATCTAGACATGAGCATTTTGCAAATTCCTTAGGACGGTTATTGTGTCTTGTTTGTAAAATATTACTTGGGAACCTTTCAAATTTGTATTTCAAGAATATTCTGTGCAGTTCTGGATCAGCTATTAAGTCCAAATAGGGCTTATAGCCAAAACTATGATTCTGTTTGGCAAGCCATCTGGAGTAGAGGGTCCCCTGGATGCCTTCTAGGTCTCTTTGGTTCCATACATTTGTAATTTTTGTACAATGTATTTCTTATATTTATTGCTGATTATGGTGCCTTTTTCAACACAGGTGTGTAGATTCTTGAATTTATAGTCGCTTAACAATTAAACTACATTTTGGATACTAGCAATTAATTTTGTATCCAAGGGCTAGCCACCTTTTTTTCTCTAGTAGGCACCAAAAGGAAAGGCTACTTTGGGGAAGTTTGGTCCGACTCAACCAAAAATTGATATTTCTGCTGTGGGCTTGTGCATTCAAATTTGTTATCCCCAATTAGGACCTCATATACGAGGCTGGGCATGCTGCACCAAGTCCCAGCTCTTTTCTTAAAAGTTTGTAAATAGCAACAGCTAGTTTCACTATCATTTTGTTATCCTGAATTTTCACTCCATATAGAAGCCAAGCCTGATATTTTGCTTTTATAGTTTCTACTAATGGGTGGGTTGAGTGTCCTCTAAATCTAAAATTGAAAACTATCTAGCCTTTGTGCAGTTTTATTCAATTTCCTCAGGGTAACCTCTATGTGATTGGTCCATGAGTTGTTGCAGATCTTCGTGTCATCTGCAGACAGGCATACCGTTCCTTCAGCCCCTCTGCAATGTCACTTATGAAGACACTGAACAGGACTGGCCCTAGAACTGATCACTGTGGTACCACGCTGGTCACCCTCCTTTCCTCAGATTGAGCTCCATTTACCACCACCCTCTGTGTTCTATCCCTAAACCAGTTCCTAACCCAGATTACCACCATGAGACCCATTCCCAGGCAGTATAGTGCAGTGGTTTAAGGCTCTGAGCTGCAAATCTGGAGACATGGGTTTGAATCCCACAGCCCCCACTTGCATACTGTGTGACCCTGAGCAAGTCACTTAACTTCCCTGTGCTCCCAGGTTGCCCCTGTAAACAAGTTTTCAGCTTAGTGTGTCTCACCTGGTTAAACAATTCAGGGGGAAAAAAAATACTTGTTCACAAGCCTCTTATGTGGAACGGTGTCAAAGGCCTTGCTGAAGTCCAGGTAGTCCACATACGCCACCCCACCCCCCCGATACACTTTCCTGGTCACCCAGTGAAAGAAATTGATCAGATTTGCTTGACATGGCCTTCCCACTGAGAATCCATTCTGCCTCAGATCTTGTGCTCCGTTGGATTCAAGATTCGGTTTTATGTGATAACGGTGATCGCCGTTACGGCGAAGTCACATTGCCGAAAGTTTTTTTTGGCAATGGACTTCCTGGGTAAATATTCTCAACTCTAGGGGTGCATGTCGGAGGGGCGGGGTGCAACTCCAGGCAAAATAACTCGGCCAGGCACAACAGAAGGCACCCACGCCGGACCCAGACCTGCCACCCATGCCTCGCTGTATCCGCTGAGCAACCCCGACGCCATGATGCAGCTTGGCAGCTCACTGCAGCGCACCCCTACAGCTCCACTATCCCCTCCCAGTCCATGCTCGCATGCTCCCCCGTGCCAATGACATATAGCGACATCTGGTCGCTATTTTGCCCACCCCCACCATCCGGTCGCCCAGCTTCCACAATCGCCCCATCCACAGGCGCCATGACTGAATCACCCTTTCGAAAGGTGCCCGATCATGGTCGCCATCATCAAGGGATACCAAGATGTTACACAATCCTTCCTTTCTTTCAGTAGTGATTCCATTATTTTCCCTACCAGCGAGGTCAGGCTGACTGGTCTATAGTTTCCAGCCTCCTCCCTGCTCCCACTTTTGTGTCGGAGGACTACATGTGCTCTCCTCCAGCACTCCGGAACCACTCCCATTTCCAGCGATTCACTGAACAGGGCTGCTAAATGGTGCTGCCAGCACCTCCTTATCATTTGTTAAGGATGTTGCTGGGAACATAGTGCAGCGCCAGACATAAATGTCCTACTTTTTTAATGCCTGTTAAAGAAATAAAGTTCTTTAACAGTGAAACACAGTGACCACAAGTAGGAATGAAATCAATAAACCCTGCCATGACCCTTACAGCTTCTCAAATACTGCACACTGCCAAATAAGAAACAAGTCACCTGAAGCATCAGAGACCTAAAGCATAAACAATGTCCCTTGTTTTAATGAATGGGTTACTATAACCAATGGTCATTATGGCTCCAAAGTCATTTGTTGTAGTGAGGGACTACATTAAGTAGACTGGCAACCAGATGTCAAGACAGAACCCAGAGAGTGATGCTGAATAATAAGTTCTCTGATGTCAAGAAGGTCACAAGTGGTCTGCACCAGAGGTTGGTCCTGGGAATAGTACACTTCAATAAGTGTATCAGTAACTTTGGAGTGGGGGTTACACGGTAAAGTAAATCAATTTGCAGCCGACATTAAACTTGGCAGGAGAATAGACAATGATGAGGGAATCAACAGCAAGAAAAGGGACGTAGAAAAGTTGAAGCAATAATCTGGAATATGGCAGTTAAAAGTCAACGCCAAAAAATGTAAAGTGATGCATGCTGGCAGCAAAAATAGGTGGAATATCCATCCAGTAATGTGATTAATGCTAGAAAACATTCAAACACAACAGAATATTTACAAGGAGTAATTATAAGCAAAAAGGAGAGGAGGGCTTCAAAAGGATTGAGGAATTCTAGGCAGGAACAACAGGACAGACTTGATAGACTTTTAGACAATTTCCATCCTATATCAATTATATATGTATACATGCATGTTTATGCATAACTAAGTTAAATAGATATTGCTGTAGTAGTAATAAAAATATAGTATACATACAGTTTTTTACTTGGATTTAGATTTGATTTAGGAGCCTGATCACAGTATAGTAATCCCATAAATTTCTGTCCAAAATAATGGCAAACCAGTACTAATTAAATTTATTTTTCACTGGGGAAAAGAATGTGTATCAAACAAAAATTACTGATAGAAAAATTATAGTAAACAAAAAAAGAAAACTATAGTCTCAAATAATACCCATGCACTGTGTAAGTTAACAAAACACAGGTGCCCTGTAAGCGCAATCCTGTTGTCACAACATAACACAGCATACAACACATATAATTTTGATAAATTGCAAACAAACTGCTTAGCTTATGATCCTATAGCAGTAAGTAAGCAGACAGGCATACTAACTTGTTTTTTTTTCTCTTTTAGATATTTCCTGAAGAAGACCTAAGGTCGAAACGTAGATTTTTAACTCTATTTTCTATTTTCAGCGTGCATTTAATATAACCATTTTGTTTTGCTTTTAGACCACATGCTGACGCAGCGCCTTGTCTTTGTTTTTTTTACAATGATGATCATCCTACAGCTGTCTTTATTCATTTGCTACAATTTTTCTGATCTCATTTAGTTATTTCAAAGGTTTTACCACGAAAGACATACTGAGCTGCTAACAGCTCATTTCCAGATGTGTTCTAGGGAAGGAGAAGAGAGACGGGGAGAACAGATACAAAATACAAAGTATAAAATACATAGAATGGAAATAAGCATACCAAAAACAAGACAATAATGCTTAAATGAATAGTACACCTTCATATGTTTAAATGTTATTTGTTTCCTTGTCAACAGACTACTCTTTTCATGTAGCTGTTGGGGATATATGTGTTTGCCTTAGTTTGTTTTCACTGTTCACGCCAGCCCCTATAACTAGCCTGGGGGTCTCCATATTATGGTTGTTGTAATCTCAGTGTCCCTGAGAACTGCATTAGCATATGAGAACATGATGTCTCAGCACCCTTTAGACGCCACAGTATGCCTGTCTGCTTACTTAAATTTCAACAAAAGTTTGAAAGGTGTGAAATATCACATTTATCTTCAATTAACTTTACAAACTGTTTTAGATGTAATGCAGCTTTTTTTTTGTTTGTTTATTTTGCCTTTAAATTGCATTCAATCTGTGTGTTTCTAGAGATTTCTTTTCAGGCTATGTATTCTTTCAACATAGAGATACATGGTGTAAATGGGTGCTGTGGCATCACGTTCTCATATGCTAATACAGCTCTCAGGGACAATGAGATTTCAACTGCTAGAAAATTGGGACCCCCCCCCATGTTAATTACAGGGGCTGCTGTGAACAGTGAAAACAAACTAAAGCAAACAGATATATCCCCAACAGCTGCACAAAAAGAGTTGTCTGTTGACAAGGAAACAACATTTACAAGATAACAGGGTGTACTACAAATTGCCAAACAATAAATTATATACAGTAAATTGTAGAACTGATAAAACAGCAATTATATATTTATCATATCAAAATAAGGAACAGATTACTTAATCAAAATTTTCATTATTATGGCAAAGTAATTTAGAACTCCCTCCACCGACGTTGTGCAGCCAATCTACAACAGTGGAGGACATGGACAGCTGCAGAGTGCCCCTTACATGCAGACTGCACACCTCTGGGGCACCCAGCGGCATCCACAGTCATGGATGTCTGACTACACCATGCCCGATCCCCGGCAGCATGACTGTCTCCACCCCAGTCCAGGTCTGGGGGTGGGCAAAGAGGTGGGGGGGATGGACATCCACGTAATCCAGACAGCATCCAGGGCAGCCAGCAGGGTTGGTGGAGTGGGTGGACATTACTCAGCCCTAGGGGTTGCCATAGCAGCTACATGCCCCCTCTCTGCCCAGCCATCCGAGCAATGACAGGACATGGACAGCCCACTCCCCACACTTTTGTGCATCAAGCCCTTGGTTAATTAGTAGAGGTTCAGATGTTATTCTGGACAGAAAATTTGTACCACTTTTGGGGTCACTATACTGTGTTCAAGCCCTTAGATGAAGTGAAACAGTGGTTTAAACCTAAAACAAACAAATCCGGAGAATTAGAAGGTTAGCTCTGATACTATTGGTGTTTTCAAATACAAACTATGACAGCACCTTATCTCAACCAGCAGCTGTGACTGACTCCACTAACACTCCACCTGTGCCTCAGGAGCACCCTAGCACTCTTATCTCACGTCTAACCTACTTGTCTGATGTGACCTATCCTTAGCACTTCAGGTCACCACCCTACCTCACAACCTTTGCCACCTCTACCCCACCCATTCTGTATACTCCCCCCACTCCCTACCCACCCTCTAGCACCCTTACCACTATACTCCTACTATCATCTCCTCTCATGCAACCCAGTAGGGTGCCCTAACTTTGACTCAGGCAAATTACTTGTTGCATAAGATCCTAAATCTGGTGTGTTCACAATAGGACCTCTGTCTAAAAATGTACTACTGTATTACTGTATCTTACTGTTACCCTGTGTAACCCCTAGATGGCGCTATCCCAGGGGCTACTACCCCTGCCTGATTTGCCACTAACAGGTTGAGGGGCCTGGATCCAATGGCGGGTGCCTCCACCCAGAGGTCAGGGTTTGCAATAGTTAAACTAACTTGGTCACAGCCCTCTGGGACACTGCAACCCCCCTTTCTTCCCACTAGTGGCCCACACAATATATCAGAATTACCTTCACAGTATACACTTACCCCCAGGTCTGGTTCCGCACTGGGACCTCCTGTGAAATGAGATACAGTGCAACAATCACAGTACAGTACTTTAACATAGACAAATACCTCAGGCAGTATAACTTTGCTGAAACAAGCAGCTCTGATTTATTTAGGGGATATAACAAGGACAGGGAAATCAGGTTAATTAGCTTATCACTCTAATAATCTACCTATGGCTCTGTGCACAGGCCTATCCCTATCAGTTACTGTCCCTGGGTACCCAAGCCCTAGTGGCTAGTCCAAACTGTGGCAGCTGGGTAGGGCCCTTTCACACAGAGAAAAGGAGAATTAAACAGTCAGCAGTACAGTAATTCCATTTGGATTTAATGTGGCAATTCAACAGGGAGCGACCTGAATTAGTACTCACGACCTCCAAATAAGATAGGGTCCTTCAATGTCAGCAGGGCTCACTTGAGGTACACAAACCTCTTCACACATCCATATAAAAGAAAGCACTATACCAGGCAGGCTGCATCTGTATCCCGATCGCAATTACTGCACAATACCCGGAGAACACACAGAGATTCAGTTCCTGACAGACCGAGTGCAATTTTCAGCAATTCCTCCAGTCTTCTACAGGGTGAGCCTGGTTTCTACTCTTCAGAGATCCTTTGATTCTTTTCACAGGACGGATTCAGTCCTAACAAGCTGTTACACAAGCTGCAGACCGGAACTCTGGGCCTTACACACTTTTTGACTAAAACTGCACACTGAAAAGCACAGGGCTCCTTCCTTCTTCACTGCCAAAGCTCAACTGAAACTCCAACCGACAAAACCGGGCACTTCCTTTGAGTTCCTCCCAGTTCTTGACTGGATTGGCTGTCACTCACAATAGACTGCTGCTGTTGGTCCAAAAGGCACTGAAGTCTAAACTACATCTCCCAGAGTCACTGCCCATACAATCCTCTTGTGGCTGGCTCAGATTATGAGTCCAAGTTCTGATTCGTCCAAGGCAGCATTTAGAGCTAGCTTACCCCACACTGATTGGTCCAGTTCAGCAGTTCAAAACTAGAATGGGGAACTAGCAGACACAGTTCTGACTGCAAAGAAAGCAGGTTAGACAAACTGTAATTTCATTATTACTGTAAATGATTTCTGGCAAACAGTTACATCTTTCAGATAGGTTCCCTTTGCACTCCTAGTGACTGCAAAAATGGAGTGAATTGGCAGCAGCTTGAGTGGTACTCAATCAAAGAAACACACAGTCCCCCATACAAACTAATTATGTCTGCAAGCAGACAGCTCTTAAAGAGACAGTACCAGAGGTTCTAAAAACACTCACTGATAAATGGCTTAAATGCCAAACACCATTCAGGCTTGGAGCATTCAAGCAAGCTCCTGGAAGTCTTTTGGGAACCCCCATTTGCAGGGGGGTTACACCCTTCCTGGCCTGGGAAAGCAGCGTCGCGTCAAAGCAAGTACCCATAAGTTTCAACTGCAACCATATACATTTGCATTAGGCTCGCATATGTAATCATCAGTCAATATATCATTTTACCAAGAACACATTTCTGAAACATTGCAGTACGTCCTCTTTACACAGTATTACATACACATTGTACCATAACTCAAGTTATTACCTCTTGTACATGAAACCTGAAGAGAGGGCCCTTCCCTATCAGTTACCTTGGGGCTGGATGGGGCAAGGGCACCACGACAACACAAGTAACTTGGAGTTAGCACTGGCGCTCAGTTTGGGCAATGAGCTCGGGGACACATACACTCCTTTATGGACAACATTGAGAGGCAAGTCCACAGGCCTCCCAAGTGAATCATAACTGAGGTGCACCACAGGCTTTACAGCTCACCAGTCTTTCTAGGGGAACTGTTATAGTCTCTGCACTCTGAGCCTCATTTTCAGCATTGTCCTCACTTGTCAGGGAGTCTCCATGGGGGTAGAGAGGCTAGAACTTGGGGCACTTTCAGCTCCAGGAGTTACAGTTTCTGAGTCCACAACATTTGGCTCGCATGGAGAGCTTTGGACACTGGCAGTGGACTGTCAGGGCACTCAAAATACTCTTCTTGTTGGTGTATCACCAGTCTGCCCCAATCTATCATTTCCTCCTGAAAGCTCAAACAGTTCAACCATGCACAATGATTCCATTTCATCTGATCTGATGCTTTGCACTTCACTTTCTGGGAGCATTGGCTCCAGGGATGAAGCTGGGGGTTTAGACAGTCCAGAAGGCCCAGCTTCATCTCAGTATTGACTAGGGGATTGCCCTGAAACAATTGACTCAGTTCGTAAGAAGGATAGTATTCAAAGTCACTCTCACTTTCTTCGATATGGACTGACAGTCATGCTCAACTGGGACTTGTGGAGGGAACACTTTAACTTTGCTTCTGTAGGTGCAGACTTTCTTGATCTTTTCTAGCAGCAGCTCTAGTCACTGGTCCAGAGGGGGCATCTTCTGAGGGGCTCAGACTCAATTAGATTTGTCCAATGGGCAGTAAATGATTTCTATGCATTGTTTTACATCTTTTGAATTATTCTCAGGCCTTACTTTGTACACTGGCAGATCATCTAGTTTGCCCACTACAATGTGAGGGAGATGGTGCCATCTGTCAGCAATCTTGTGCTTGCCATGCAGTCCCAGATTTCTTAGCAATACCCGATCTCCCTCCTGGAGTTCCTGTGCTTTCACCTTTTTATCATACCTTTCTTTGTTGGCCAGATTTCTTTTGGCAGCCATGGTTTGAGCCAGTTGGAGGTCCATGAGTTAGCTGGGCCTTTAACTTTTGCACATACTGTAAATAGTTGTCAGCTTGAACCCCATCAGAGAGACCCCAAAACACACATCTACTGGTAGTCGAGCTCTCTTCCAAACATCAGGCGGTGGGGGAGAATCCAGTGGCATCACTTTGGTGCAGTTATAAGCATGTACCAGGGTGCTAATTTGTTGGCTCCATCTAGGCTTGTCCTTTGGGTGCAGGGTGCCTAGCATATCTAGCAAAGTGCTGTTGAAACGTTCAGGCTGTGGGTCCCCTGGGGTGGTAAGGAGTGGTTCTGGACTTGCACTCCCCACAGAGAAAGCATCTCTTGATCAGACGACTCTCAAAGTCTCTCCCTTGATCAGAATGGATTCTTTGTGGAGCCCCACATAACTACTCATGGAATTGGTCAACAATAGCCCACTTCAAAGCTAGGAACTCTAACTTATGTACAGGATAGTTCTTTTCGGATGGGGTCAGGCTTCTACTGGCAAAGGCCACTGGTCTCAGGCCATTCTCGTGCTCTTGGTACAACACAGCCCCCAACCCTTGCAAGCTAGCATCAGTGTGCAGGACGTAAGGTTTTCTTGGATCGGCATAGGCCAGCACTGGAGCATGGGTAGTTGATATATGATCTCATGAAAAGCAGTCTCACAATCAGGGAGTCCACGGGCCCCAAATACTTCACTCGGATGAAAATACACTCTTTCAGTCTTGAGGGACGCTGACTTTGGTATTTTTGTGGTTGGGGATACCCTTGAGTAAGGTTAAGTAAAGGCGGATCACTCTTGAATAGTCCGTGATAGCGCCGATAATAATCCACAGAATCCCAGGAATCTTTGCAGTTCTTTTAGATTTTTGGGCTGTGGCCAGGTGGTCAAGGCCTCAACTTTACTTGGCCGTCTCTATTCCTCAGTGGATACTACGTGTCCCACATACTTTACTGATGTTTGAAAGAATTGACACTTATCAATGGACAGTTTAAGGCCAAAGTCCTCCAGTCGGTCCAATACCTTAAATAATCTGCTCTCATGTTCCTCCAGTGAGCTGCCAAACACAATAACATCATCTAGGTATACCAGGCACTCTAGTAAGTTCATGTCCCCTGCCGCTCCATCAATCGTTGAAAAGTGGCTGGGGCACCTGAAATCCTTGAGGCATCCTCATGAATTCATAGAAGCCAGGCGGACAGATAAAGGCAGTCTTCTCACGGTCCTCTGGGGCCATCGGGATCTGGTAGTACCCACTTGGAGATCCAGCACAGAGAACCACTTGCTCCCGTTTAGGCAGTCCAAAGCATCCTGAATGCGGGGCATTGTGTACTGATCAGGGATAGTCCGCGGTTTAAGGTGCGATAATCCACACACATCCTTACTGTTCCATTCTTTTCCTCACTACCACAATGGGGAAGCATAAGGGCTTCTGGATTCTTGTATTACACCAGCAGCTAACATCTCTTGCAGATGCCGTCTCACATCATCTATGTCAGCAGGTGCCAGGCGTGAGACCTCTCACGAAATGGTCTTTCGTCATGCAGCGGATATTGTGCTCAGCTCCTTGCACGATCCTACATCCCATTCCTTTAAAGAAAACACCTGGTCTCTCTGGGCAAGCTTCTCACTGATCCTCACTTTCCATTCAGCTGGCAGCGGGAGTCGCAAATCAAACAAGTCAGGCGTTACTCTGTCATTCTTCCTTGAACTCTTGCTGCTGGGTAGCACTGCAGTTCTGCACAATGCACATTAGCCAGGATGCAACCTCTGTTTACTCGAATGTCTCTTTCAGACACATTATGAACTTGGACCATTACCCTTCTGGCATAAGCATGGGCTCTAGCGGGCAAAATACTAAGGCTTGACCAGCAGTCCCTCTGGCAATTTTCCATCGCCTGGTGCATCCAACATTATATTTTATTCTTAACATCCTTTCTGATCACGGACCTCTCCTGTAAGGTACACTGGGCATTTGGCGCCAGGATCAGAGACTCAGGATCCTTCTTCCATACAATTCCGACCGGTTCCTCTGGTTCTGTTTTTCAGCATCTCTATGCCTCATAGGCCTTCTTAATTAAAGCTGGAACTCTTAAAGCTCTACTAGTCTTTGACCCTGTTTTCATAACACAACTATGCCAGCCTTCCGAACATATGAGCTTTTGTTCCAATCAACAAAGGGACACCATCATACAGTCCAGTGGGGGACACACTAAGGCTAGGTCTCTACTTGTTCGGCCACTCCAGCCACGGAGGTGGGGAAAGACAGCCAAATTCGGATATACCCGGAATAGGGGTAGGCTTTCTCACTTAACCCCCATACATGCAGTCCTTCTAATGGTTGTAAGGGTACGTCTGACAAATGCTTCTGATACCAATCCTGGAACATAATTGTCACTTGGGAGCCACTGTCTCATACAGCTCTTGTAGACACTCCATTCACCTTTACAGTGGTCTCCATGGAGGGACCCACTATTCTGGACCAGTCTGGAGAGGCGGTAGTGGGGGCCTGGGCAACTGACCTTGCCACAAAAGGACGTGAATTAGCATTTTTTGGTGCCCTCACTGGGATCATGTCGTGCACCTCTTAACCACTGATTTCTTCTCCGAAGCTCTCCTTGTAGCCTATATGCAACTTTGTCAGTGTCTTTTTGGGACTGGCATTCCCTTTTCATGTGCCCATCTTTCCCACAATTATAGCAAAACATACTTTCTGGAGTTTTGTTGGCGAGGCGCCACACTGGGAGCCAGGGCGGGGTATTACTAACTGGAAACCTGGGTGCCATCTCTGTCTGGCGGTGATAAGCATTTGGAGACATCTCGTCAGTTTCTCCACTTCCATGGTCAAGGAATTGAGTTTGGAGCTGTTATCAGCAGGAGATACATGGGTGGGTACCCCACCCCCATAGCAGATGCAGTCGGATATAGGTCAGGGCCCGTACTTGCAGGCGTGGCCTTCATAAAGGGACTGTTTTTGAATTCCGGATCTCTCTCCAACAGTTCGCCCATTGTGGCATATCTTTTTCCTTGTCAGAGCACTCATTGACTGTCAACCTCTGCCCTGAACTTCACTTGATGGGTCACCTCAGTCACTGGTCGTAGCCACAGCTGTTGGTGCAGGTACCTCCCGAGGTCGCCTTTCTCAACTCCTCGAATTTTTCTCATTAACTCATCATAGGAGGGTGGGATTCAGTCGATTTGCCAGGCGTAACTGAAGCAACAGCAGTTCTGAGAAGGGGCAGACTTAAGGATTCTGTCCAGTCTGGTTCGTCCAGTTCAATCGCTGGCAAACTACCCTTTCTGAGGCATTCTTGCAACAATATTTTTCCAGCCGAGACATACACAGACAACAACTCCCTTGGTACTGTTGTGCATTTCTTACTCTCCACCATAGGTCCTCATCAGAATCTGGGCTCCCATACACATTCTCCAAGGCCTCAAGATAGGCCTGTGCAGTCGCTTCAGGGTTACTGGCCCGTTTAGCATGGATGGCAGCCAGGGCAGGACCTCGGAGGCTCTCACTAACCCTCTTTCGCTTTTCGCCTTCCGAGCATTGCCATTCTAGCACTTGGGGGGCAACATAGTCTATCCAGGTCTCCCAGTCATCCTCCCTTTGGGGGGTGGGAGGGTGCCAGAGAAGATCCTCAACCTTCGGTAAGAGTCGTGACTAATGGCAGGTGCAGAAATAGGAGTCTGCATTGGTTCAGCCACCATTACGGGCACTGGAGCAGGAGAGGTGTTGGGGAGGAACACCCCAGGTGGCAAGAATAGTTTCTTCAAGTCCTCTACAGTTTTCCCCTCTCCCAGCAACCATTCAGCAAATTTCTCCACAAAAGTTTCAGATAGTGGTGGGGGCTGATTCCCCCCCGGGTCTTTACTGTCCTTAGTTATCACTCTCCAAGCAGTGAGGGCTCCCTCTGGGGTAATGGTCTGTGGCACTTTGGAGCTATCTATGGGATCCTTAAACTCTACTAGGGCCAGGAAAGTGTGGGTGAGCAGATTAGCATGCCGACCCACCACCACAGGGTTTTGTAAACCTTCCACCTTGGAAAGTACTCTGCACAGTGTCCGTATTGATACCCAGGGGATGTCCAGGATAAGCATAGCATTTTGGGGTCGATTTCCTCCCCAGTACACCACTCCACCAGCCGGTGCACAGCCACTTCTGTCGGGTACCCATTTTTTCTGAACAGTGGTTCAGAATATGGCCACTAGAGGACACACAATCCCAGCGGTGAGCCTCCAAGATGTAACCCCTAGATGGCGCTTTCCCAGGGCTACTACCCTGCCTGATTTGCCACTAACAGGTTGAGGGGCCTGGATCCAATGGCGGTGCCTCCACCCAGAGGTCAGGGTTTGCAATAGTTAAACTAACTCGGTCACAGCCTCTGGGACACTGCAACCCCTTTCTTCCCAGTAGTGGCCCACACAATATATCAGAATTACCTTCACAGTATACACTTACCCCAGGTCTGGTTCCGCACTGGGACCTCCGTAGAAATGAGATACAGTGCAACAATCACAGTACAGTACTTTAACATAGACAAATACCTCAGGCAGTATAACTTTGCTGAAACAAGCAGCTCTGATTTATTTAGGGGATATAACAAGGACAAGGGAATCAGGTTAATTAGCTTATCACTCTAATAATCTACTCTATGGCTCTGTGCACAGGCCTATCCCTATCAGTTACTGTCCCTGGGTACCCAAGCCCTAGTGGCTAGTCCAAACTGTGGCAGCTGGTAGGGGCCCTTTCACACAGAGAAAAGGAGAATTAAACAGTCAGCAGTACAGTAATTCCATTTGGATTTAACGTGGCAATTCAACAGGGAGCTAATTCTGAATTAGTACTCACGACCTCCAAATAAGATAGGGTCCTTCAATGTCAGTAGGGCTCACTTGAGGTACACAAACCTCTTCACACATCCATATAAAAGAAAGCACTATACCAGGCAGGCTGCATCTGTATCCCGATCGCAATTACTGCACAATACCCGGGAGAACACACAGCAGATTCAGTTCCTGACAGACCGAGTGCAATTTTCAGCAATTCCTCCAGTCTTCTACAGGGTGAGCCTGGTTTCTACTCTTCAGAGATCCTTTGATTCTTTTCACAGAGATGATTCAGTCCTAACAAGCTGTTACACAAGCTGCAGACCGAACTCTGGGCCTTACACACGTTTTTTGACTAAAACTACACACTGAAAAAGCACAGGGCTCCTTCCTTCTTCACTGCCAAAGCTCAACTGAAACTCCAACCGACAAAACCGGGCACTTCCTTTGAGTTCCTCCCAGTTCTTGACTGGATTGGCTGTCACTCACAATAGACTGCTGCTGGTCCAAAAAGGCACTGAAGTCTAAACTACATCTCCCAGAGTCACTGCCCATACAATCCTCTTGTGGCTGGCTCAGATTATGAGTCCAGGTTCTGATTCGTCCAAGGCACCATTTTAGAGCTAGCTTACCCCACACTGATTGGTCCAGTTCAGCTGTTCAAAACTAGAATGGGGAACTAGCAGACACAGTTCTGACTGCAAAGAAAGCAGGTTAGACAAACTGTAATTTCATTATTACTGTAAATGATTTCTGGCAAACAGTTACATCTTTCAGATAGGTTCCTTTGCACTCCTAGTGACTGCAAAAATGGAGTGAATTGCAGCAGCTTGAGTGGTACTCAATCAAAGAAACACACAGTCCCCCATACAAACTAATTATGTCTGCAAGCAGACAGCTCTTAAAGAGACAGTACCAGAGGTTCTAAAAACACTCACTGATAAATGGCTTAAATGCCAAACACCATTCAGGCTTGGAGCATTCAAGCAAGCTCCTGGAAGTCTTTTGGGAACCCCCATTTGCAGGGGGGTTACATCTAGTTATCTGAGGAGCTGCTGACATAATTATGAAACATACTACACAACACAACTGAGTAATGCCGAAACTGGAGGAGTTTTTCAGACATGGCATGGGGTTGGGGGTTTTCACGGGGGAGGCAGGGAAACAGCTACAATGCCCCAAATGGGTGCTGATCCTCGAGCAGACTCGACAGACCATAAAGGCCTACGCTGCTGGCATTTTAGTATGTTAGCATACTAAAATGGCAGACGCTATTATTTTTTATTATTTAAAAAAAAATAAGCCTCGTTTTGCAAAAATAACTTCACAGGCTAATTACTGATGGTATGCACAACAGGTCTATGTAACTAAAAAAAGTATCCACAATTTTTTTTTTTCAAATGGGGGTTGACAGTGTCCCTTTAAGTGTTAACCGAAAATTCTTTGGTCGCAGCATTTTATGTGTGACCAGAGAAAACAAAGACCAGAATCTAGCTGAATTGGTCCTATTTATTCAGGCTGAGGTCTTTGTTTTTTTAAAAAAAAAGAAATCACCAGTTTTTATGTATTTCAAACTTTTTTTTTTACAAAAAAAACCCCACAAAACAACAAGATGGCAGCCACCAGAACATAAAAGCTTGTTCTCACGACCCAAAATCATAATTAGTCATGACCTAAAATGTTTGGGTCATGTCAAAGTGTTATCCTGAAAATCCTACTGACCATGCTCAGAAGCCAAATTTCAAAAACGTGTAACTTAAGAACCAATTCATATTTTTTCACAAAACCTTTGGAAAGCACACCCTTGGCCCAAGCTCCTTCTGCCCTGAAAGTTGTGGAACAAAATTCTAAACCATATTTGTTGTAGATGATAGCAAATAAATGGCCAAAATGTGGGCTTTTTATGTTTTTTTTTTATGCTTTTGCATCTTGTTATATGGATAAATTTTCCTCACTAAACTTCCTGTGTCTTAAGGGCTTGCCACCCAAATTGTGCACGCAAAATTTTGCACAATTTTGCAGAATGGTGCTAAAGTTATTAAGGTGCAACAATTTGGGTATAACTTTGAACACCCTGGACTTCTGGGGACATCACCAAGCCATGCGGCAGTGCTGAGTCGGAGCTCCAGCTACCCATGAAATAAAATACTTTAAATAGCTTCCCGCTAGGGTAAATTATAACTCTACAGAAGTTGAACTATACCTGAGAGGATGGTGAACAGGCCAAAGTCTCGATCGGGGGGCAGGAGGCAGCTTAAAACAACAAAAGCTGAACTTGCATCCCAAAGGCCCGATTAAAGACATGCTGCAAACTAGGCCTCCAGAAGCCGTGGAGGTGGAGTCGGAATGAAAGTTCAGACGGGGAGGAGGAGGAGGAGGAGGTCACAATAACCTCACGGTAGTTATGTAGGAAACTACATCACCTCACCCAAACACTGGCCACTATCCAAGGGGAGGTCGCAGACAACAAAACTAAACTACTTCAGCATGATCAGCAACTACATGTCATCAAGGAAACTTTATCCGCTCAATCAGACACCATGGAGCTTCATAATGGGGCCACACTTCAGCTACACGATTGGTCCCAGTTTCTCCTACACAGAATAGAAGACTTGGAAAATAGATTGAGGCATATTACCATAAGGTTACATGGGCTACCAGAACATACAGAAACTAGGAATACAGCTGAATTTGTTGAAAGAGCTATTAAATATTGACAAGGACATTCCATTAAACATCATCAGGACCCAACGAGTTGTAATAGCCACACCTAAAGATCCAAAAGCCATGGTCTCGATCCACGATCATTGCTTTTCTGGACTATCACACTAAGGAAATGGGGCTCCGCAAGGCCTAAAAGTAAAGAAAATAATTTTTGGTGTCATGAAGCCTTTATTGAACCCACCATCAAGCGACCACAGTCTGAGAAAGCTGTAGTTTCCTGTGGTGAAGGAGCTCCATGCCAAGGGCCTGAAAGCATGCACTGATTTTCCTGCCAAGTTAAGAATCACGTTGGACAGAGGGGTGAAGATCTTCAAAAGAGCTGCAGAGGCAAAGAAATACCTGGCCACGCTAAATATTGCCATCGATGAACTGATTAATCCCTCCCTGATTAAGAACATAGAGCAAAGGCAGTGGCAACCAGCAAATAGTACCAGAGGTAAAAAGAACTTACAAGGCCTTCCAGTTACTAACCCTGGCCCCTGGCTGAAAATACAAGCTGCCGCAAAAGCAAACAAGAGAGACAAAGAGGGTATCTTGAAAGCAAACCATAGAGACGATCTTCTACCTGCAGATGAGAATGGAGAAAACACATCAAAGGAAATGAACTCATAAATCCAGACTTGTGATAACATATACTGCAGGTCTCTCTTGCTGGAGTGAGGGGACTCCTTGCTGGCACCCAGGGTTGATAAGACACTACACTCAGACTTAACAAGTGAAACCTGGGCTGAAAAGGAAATTACCTTTTCTTTGAGTACACCGGGGGGTCTAGTCAGTGGGGATAACATTCCCTCTCCCTGAACCTCCTTTTGGGGGAGCCACTCTCCCTCAGGATCGATCCTTTGGCTCCTTTTGAGTGCTTCTTAGTATTCTTTTCAGGTCTCACATCTTAACTGGGGAAGCTTACTGGAAAAATGTGTGTGTGGGGGTACCAGATGAAAGACGACTGAATCTTGGATGGATGTATCCCCACATTTAAATTTTAGAAAAGACAATTCGTGGGGCTCATGATGCAGCGTCTGCAGCATGGCAAGAGTGGCACCACACAAGTTGCCTCTTGGCCACTGGGGGGAGACCGGCCGACATGGTGCAGGATTGAATTCAGCACTTCCCTTCACCGCTTACCACCCAGAGAGTGGAGGGTTAGGTGTGGCACTACTGAAGCAGTTTAAAAGAATACAGCTTTGGCTTATTCATGGTTGGGTTCTTTTTGTTGTTGTTGAACCAAGTTCGAAGGTTCCATGTATTAACTTTGCTGTTTTTATTTGGTTTGTAAACTGTTTATACTGGCTGCGTGTCTTCTCCTCCTGCTCAATCCCCCTTGAGGGCCTGGCTAGGCTGTATGAGGGGGGTTTATAGGATATTCATGAACTCCAAATTTGATGGTAAATATGGGTGACCTGAATATAGTGTCCTATAATTTTAGAGGGCTTAATGGTCCAGTAAAAAGGGTGAGGCTCCTTCAAGAGTTGAGCAGGATGGGAACACAAATTGCACTACTACAGGAGACCCACCTCACGGACAGTGAACACCAGAAACTGAGCCATAGCTGGGTAGGTAAGGTTTACGCCTCTTCCTATCCGGCACACCCGCACCGTAGAGGCATGCCATCCTTATTCATAAGACGTGTCCCATACAGGTGGAAATAGTACAAACAGACCCAGAAGGATGATACATCATGATCCAAGCACACTTTCAAGATATACCCTGCACTATTGCCTGCCTATATGCCCCAAATTATGATAAAGAGGCTCCTCCCTTCTTTAAGAAATTGTTTACAGACATACTTAAGGTCTCAGACCAGTTGTGTGTTCTGGGGGTAGACTTCAGTACGATCTTGTCTCCGACTTTGAATCGATGGGGAGGATCCCAGAGGCCTAAATTGGGGGTGGCAGGGAATACTCTGCTTTGATTGACACAGAACCTAGGATTGCCACACGTATGGTGGAGGGTTAATGGGCAGCAGAGAGACTATTCCCACTTTTCAGACAGGCATGGGTATTATACCAGAATAGATTTTTTTTCTTGACGGAGGAATGGGTACATACACTGTCATCTTGTCAAATATGGACCCGTACTCTATGCCCCGATTAAATTAAAATTAGAGTTGGCACCCCCAATCAGAAATTCTCACTGGAGACTCAACATGGGTCTACTGAATAACCAGGAATTCAAGGACCTGGTGGTCTCCACAATTAAAACATGTGATCAGGACTATCCAGTGGGTATGGTCTCTCATGCAGTCAGATGGGATGCACTAAGGCAGTTCTTCGGGGGGTCATTTTAGGATATTCCTCCATGAATAAAAAAATGCAGGGAGCAAAAGAGAGTGGAACTGGAAGCAGAGCTGTCAGATCTTGAGTTTCAACATAAGATCTCACTGAATAACCAAATGCAAAAACTCTTAGCTGAAAAACGGCTAGCTAGCCGGCCCGGTAGTGCAGAGGGCCAAGGTGCTGGTGCCTTACCTCAAACCATGCCAGCGACCCAGGTTCGGGAATGGACTCGGGACGTCGGGCTGGAGGAAGAGAGGATCGAGCATCCGGAGGACTGCTCTCCTCTCCTCTCCTCTCCTGGGGTGGGTAGTGGGCCGACGTTGCACTGCAGCCTCCTTTAGTGGAGACCAGGAGCACTGCAGACGCATGCTGGAGGAACAGCATTACAAAAAGTGGAAATACCATTCCACGTACAGCCGGATGATGGCTGCCCAGCTCTCTGAGGCCATTCATGTCTCTGCCGAGCCCTCCATCCCAGCAGCACCTTGGGGCCAAGTGTAGTGCTGGCCTGCCCCCTCCCCAGGGCTGGTGCATTCCTCCTCGGAGGAGGGGGACCCATCCAGCGAAGGGTTACGCTGGATTACCCTGGGCGTAGCTGCCATATGGGAATGGGGACTCGGCGGGCAGATGGATCAGAGGAGGCCTTGGCAAGCCTGAAGGAGGGGCTGATGTGGCAGCACGAAGGAGATAAAAGAAATAATACAAAAAAAAAAAAAAACAGCTAGCCTTAGAAAAACTGCTAACAACCCAAACAGAAGCCACCCGTAGGAGGATACAACAAAACTATTATGAGAATGGCAACAGAGCGGGGAAACTGCTAGCTGCCACCTTAAGACAACAACAAGTTAGCAGGATAGTCCCACAGTTGAAGGACCCAGCGGGTGGGGTGGGGTCATTAGTCACCCGGCAGACATTAATAAGACATTCACAGATTTTTATAAATCTCTTTACTCTCAGGAATCCATCCCAGACTATGATAAAAAGGTCGCTCTCTTTTTTGAGGGTATGGAATTGAAATAACTAACCCAGCTGGCTATAAACCAGTTGGAGGGAAAAATAACCCAGCCGGAGCTACAAAGCCAGATAGCTAATCTGAAGAACAGCAAGTCCCTGGGACCAGACGGGTTCCCCTCTGAATTTTTTAAAACATTTGCAGACCTTCTTTTACCATTCCATTGTCTGTTTGCCAAGAGATTATGGAAGGGGAGAGATACCGGTATCATGGCAACTGGTCTATATCTCAGTCCTACTTAAGGAAGGCAAAGGCCCTTGAGAATGCGGTTCCTATAGGCCCATCTCCCTATTAAATGTGGATTTAAAGTTGTTTACAGGCTTTCTGGCTAGCAGAGTACAAACACATATTTCTTCCTTGGTGCATGAAGATCAGACTGGCTTTATCTCTGGAAGATTCTTATGTGATAATATCAGGCGACTACTTAATATTATCTCATCCCAGGTATGCAGAAAAAATTTTAAATTGCCATATCTATGGATGCAGAAAAATCATTTGATAGGGTGACTTGGCAATTTTTAAAAGCATCCATGAAAAAAATTAAATTTGGCCCCAAATTTTTACATACCATTTCTCAACTATACAAAAACCCAAAAGCACCAGTGAGGGTGAATGGGGTGAGTTCACCCCTTTTTCCACTGACCAGAGGCACTCGTCAGGGTTCTCCACTCTCCCTGCTGTTGTCTGCCTTATGCCTTAAGCCTTTGGTGATGAAACTCAGACAGAACTTAGGAATATCAGGCATTATTGGGGGGGGGGGGTCCGGAGCACAAGCTCTCGCTATACGTAGATGATTCCCTTTTTTAATGACCTCTGGAGAACTCTGTGCCTCTGTTGGGTGGGGTCCTGCAGTCCTTTGGGGAGATTTCGGAACACAAGATCAACCTGTCTAAGTCTGAAGTCCTGGTACTAAGTGACAGCCCTCTCAGAGATTTAAAGAGGAGTCTCTCTTTAGATGGGCTCCAAAGGGCCAGATTAGATACCTGGGCATACAGATTTCAACAGACTTGTCAAAGCTCTTTGTCTTGAACTATGGGAGACTCTGGGAGACCATAGAGAGAGACCTGGCAAGGTGGCGATATTTACCGCTCACCTTGGTGAGACGTATACCGGTGATGAAAATTAACATCTTGCCAAGACTTCTTTTTCTGTTCCAGTGCCTTCCCCTAAAACTGCCTGTGCCTTTTTGGAACAAATTAATGAGGGAAACTCAGAGATTTATATGGCAACATAAAAAACTCAGAGTAGCCAGACGTTACCTACACCTCCCCAAGGAAAGGGGGGGATTGGCCTTACCCAATTTCCGATTATATTATATTGCAGCTCAGATGGAACCAGTTTTGTCCTGGGCCAAACACCAAGTTGAATCAAGATGGTATGAGATGGAGAACGAATTAACCAGAGGGAAGACCACTATATACTTTAGCCCTAGTCCCGGTGGGCCAGATTGTGCTCGCCTCATTAGGAAAAGGTGGGTGAAACGGTATATATATCCTTTCAAAGGTTAGGAAGTTGACTACCACCCCAGAAGGAATAGGTCCTTTGTCCCTCATTCGGTATGAAACTGATTCCCCCCAAGCTAGACCCAGGGTTTGCAAGATGGGAGGTGCAGGGGATTACAAGATTACTCAATTAATAGAAAATGGGAAGTGCATTTAATTCCAGAGGGCAAAGGATAAATTTGGCTGGGGAAATGTGGAATTCCTCCGATACATGCAAGTCAGGCATTTCATACATTTCCCCAATCACATGGAGGGCCTGACCAGGCCCTATTCCGGTTGGGAAAACTTTCTGTATGGATTGGTTACAGTGACAGCCAAGATTAGACATGTATCAAATCTTTACAAATTGCTGATATAGATGGGGAGGGACTCTCTGAACAGACACAGGGCTGCCTGGGAGAGAGAGGCAAACATAGTTACAGGAAATTCTGATTGGAACCGCAGATTAAAATATGGTTGGAAGGTGACATCCTCCCCAGTATGGCGAGAATTTTGTTGGAAGGTACTTAGCCGCTACTTTTAAGTACCTCTGGTCACACACCACTACACGGACAGTGGTGCATTATGTTGGAGGGGATGTGGCGGGGAGAGAAGTCACTGGCACATCTTCTGGAGCTGCCCTGTACGCTCCACTTTCTGGAGAGAGAGAGAGAGAGAGTGATGCAGACAGCGGTTCAGGAGGTGACTGCTGTTCTCATCCCCCTCACTTTTGAAGACTGGATCCTGGGGATCCCTACTGCAGTTTCTTTAAAGGGAGACTCCTGAAACGTGGTATTGGCCCTGTTGGAAGTCGGTCTGAAATGCATTACAGACAAATGGCTGAACCAGGAACCCCCAACATTACAAGACTGGACTAAGAGAGTAAGAGAGGTGGCAACAATGGAATCTATCACGGCTAAGCTGAGACCCCGGCATACCGCCATGCCCTGCGTTGGCAAGCATGGGAATCCTGGTTGCAGCAGACAGGGTGACCAGCTTGGAGGAGAAAGTTGGGGCTCCAGGTACTGGAAGGCCAGGGATACAAGTGGCAGGGATGTCAGTGGGGGTGAGGTACACTTCAGCCTTGCTCAAACACAATTTGCTTTCAGCTTGGTGAGGATGGCAGTGTTCTAGGGGATGGAGCCCTGGGTCCTTCAGAAACATTAAGCGCCTATCTTGAAGTTGTCCTTTCGCGTTTCACCACTGTCATACACCTCAGTGTGAACAACAGATTTTGGAAGGGGGGGAGATTAAGTCACGTAGCCAAAAAAGTTCATGCATAATTTTTAAGCCTCTGTTAATAGGTAAAGGTTACATATCAGCTTATAGATCTTTTCTTTGGTTAATTTGGTGCTGATCTCACCAATACTGACTGAATATTGGCTATACCACAGCTAAAAACAGATAGTTTATTCCTAATGACTCAGTTTAATTGCTGTTTTGATATCTAACTCCTGTACAAGATTTGACATTGATTGTATCATAATCTGTACTACTGTGGTACTTCGACATTGAATAAAGCGGAGTTAAAAAAAAACAACACTTTGAACACCCTGTTTAGTCCTAACTATACATGTGCTACCATGCAAATATCTATGTGTGTGTGTGTGTGTGTAGGTGTGTGTGTATATATATATATATATATATATATACACACACACACACACACTTTGAAAAAATGCATCAATGCACAAGTTAGGGTTAAAGTTAACACCACAAAAGTAGAGAAATGGGGCATTAGGGTTCCAGCCTTAACTCCCCACTCCACCCTCCAGCAGCAAAAGGAAAAATGTTAGGTTTTGGGTCTCCTGAGTCTTGGCAAATCAGTAGTGGTCTTCCTTGTGGTTGTCAACCCTAATGCATATCCCGCCCCCCCCCACACACACACACACACATATTACCTATAGCTTCCTGTCTGAAGCACAAGGTACAGCCCCAAGCCACTGCCTCAAAATGATACACTATTCATAGGTACAGAAGTATGTCTTACCACAGGTTGCCAATGCAATCTGTTCTAGCTTTCTTCAAGCAGGGCCCGTAAAAACAAACAATGCGTGCATCAGTATAACAGATACGTTATTTACAAAATCAAAAAAGCTTCTTTACATTCCAGAGCTGAGAACAGCAAATGTGTGCAACAGTGCAACACGTACCAAATATTTTATTTATAAAATCAATAAGAGCTTTCTACACTCCATTATATCAGGCACCTGAAGTGCTTTCTTGTCAGATTTAGTTAGTGTCTGTGTCGTTATCAATTTGAGAGTAACCATGCATTAGGTAGGAGTCTCAGAAGCCAGCAAACAACCCCAGACTGACTTTAGTAAATATCAGAATCTCCGCATTACTTGGTGGCAGGTTGGCTCTTGGGTCAGTAACAATAATGCCAACAGCGCTAAATATCCTCTCAACACACACTACAGTAGTCTGTAGATAGCTTAGGGTTAGACTGAAAACTTTAGTTAAGGCTGGCTATCCCATGTCAGTATTTGAAAGAATTATTTCTGATATGTCGCTGTTTAGGGTATCTTAGGTAGCCTCCTGCCATAGTTGTGGGTGATTGAGAGGGCACAGTTCTGTCCTGGTGCAAAGTAAAGTGTCTTGTGATGAGACAGATGCTTGACAAAAACTTATTTTCCTGTTCAGCATCAAGGACCAATAGAATGGTCTTGTTTAGTTTCATCCGCTTGAGATGTGTATCTTGATTTTCTTGCTGTGGTGCTAGGGGATGTCATGCTTTCCGCTCTGTTTTGGTGAGGAGAAATGGAAGTTCCCCTCACCCTCACCAGTCCAACTTTTCATTCAGTGGCAGCTTTCAAAATCCATCTCTGCATTTGTTAATGGCAGTAGGATGTGGAAAGAAAGATGTTAGGTTGTGTTTAAACTGAGTATACAGCATAAAGGTATGATGTTCTGACTTCTGCATCTTCTTAATTCTAGGATACATTTCCACAGTTAGAAATAAGCAGTCTACAAAGTCTCCAGCTGATGCTGATGTAGAAACAGCAGGTGAAGATGACCCACTTCCTCTTCAAGTCCTTGTTAAAAACTCAATTTCTGAATTTCTAATTTATTCCTCAGCACACATACATGGGGGAGAATTTGGCTGAATGGCACTGTCTGAACTGGCTTTTCATGTGGCTTTCTCGAATGGCTGTAGTATCTGGTAAAGAACTGTCATGAGTGACTGCAGTGCAGAATTTAGTGCTACATCCCCTCTTCCCTGTCTGGTGCTCCACTAGGTACTGGTACTGTATACCACTTTATGCTGGTCAAGAAATCTCTTTAACAGGCAGAAGATCGAGCTCCACTAAGTAATGGCTTGTATCAGTTGACAGTGTGGGAGATTGTTCTCCTTTTGCAGGGCTAGCAAGATCCTGCAAACCTTAGCAGACTGGCTAAAATGGCCACAGAATTTGCAAGCAACAGCTAGCATATTCTGTATACAAGTCTTCCTTAAGAAAATCATGCACTAACAAGTTCAGGTTAAGAGCAAAATATGAGCATGTGTGAACACATCAAGCTGTACTGCCTTTAGAATGTTACGACCATTGTCAAAAGACAAAGTCAGTTGACAGGCCATGAGGGGACAGCAATTCCTCAAATCGTCTGTTTAGCTCATCTAATGTTTCAGTCTGAATGATCTTTCTCAGTGAGGACTACATTCCTCATATCAAGAGCCTTCCTAACTTCCCCTTCCAACAACGTCTCCTGCATCTGTCTGGTTTGGGGATCTGCAGGCAATCCCAACCTGATGTTCTTTCCCACTCCACCGTCAGCTATACCCACAGGGATTCCATCATCCTTATCCCCAATGGGTTTCTCCTCCACTGGCCTTATACCATCCCTTATGTATAATGCAACCCCCTCTTCCCAATTTCTCTTATCACTCTGGAGGACAGCATAGCCTGTGATTGAGAGAGCCCAGTCACGGCTGGTTGTAGTCTACATTTCTGTTATGGCTATGATATCTACTTTTCCCCTCTGTATCCAATGACTGTAGACCCTACATTTTCTTCCTATGGCTTCTGGCATTTAAGCTGATCACTCTCCACACTTCTCATTCTCTGTCTCCTCCCCTCCCCATCCTGTTCATTAACTCCTCTCACCATTTTGTTTACTCCCTACTAGTCCAGCTCTGCCTCACTCCCCTGGTCAGGGGAGTGCTACCTAGGATCCATACACTTGCCATCATGCCCTGGGGTCCTCCAATTTCAGCCTCCCCACACCTAGTTTAAATGCCTAGCAAGGAAGGCAACAAACTTCTGCCCCAGAGCATTTGCCCCTCTTCAGTGGGATGAAGAACATCCCTTCTAAAGAGCCTCCTACACCAAAAATGTCCCCAGTCCCATACATACCTGAACCCCTCCTCTCTGTATCACTCCCTCAGCTATGAATTGAACTGGTCTATCTTCAGAAGCCTTATGTTCCCCTTATGCCACACCAGCAGAACCACTGAGAGGGCCACTGATGCCACTACAGCCCTCCTCTTGCCTCCCAACCTCCGAAAACTAGCTTTTGTCTCCTCCAACTCACAGCTGCCAGATCACTGGTCCCCAAGTAGACAATGTTATCTAGCTCCTCCCTCATGCACTCAAGTATCCCCACCATCGTAGTGGTATCCCTCCTAGTCCCTGGAAAACACCTCACTACACTATTCTCATGACTGCCTTCACAAACCAGTGTCTCCATCCCTCTTACAAAGGAGTCCATGACAATTATGACTTTTCTAGCTCTTCTGCAGTTTTTTGACCATTCCTAGATGTTACCCTACTGGCAGTCACTGGAGAAGTAACCAGTACTGTCTTGCTTTCTGAAGTCCCCAGCCAGTCTCTGTCATAAGTTCAGAAGTCTTTCCATCTTCAGGAGGTCCCAGTCTGGCCCCTCCCCACTACCCTCCATCTCCTGGCGTGGGATCCTTTGAGCCACTGTGGGACAGGAATGGTAGCAAGTGACCACAGCCTCCACTCCAGCCTGCTGTGCTGGTATATTTAATTCTGAGCTTACTTCAAGGAATCTCTTGCAATAGGCCATCATCAGTAGGACTATAGCCGCCAGGCACTAAAACCACATGGAAACTTTCCAGCTAGCAGTCTACAAGAGGAGGCTGCCCACCTCCGATGTCAGCCGCTGACCTCAGCCAATGTATAAAGGTGGGCGGCCCCCATACCCTCCCCAGTTCTTTCCTGTCATTGACCAACCCACATCGGGCCACTGGAACTGCTGCAGCTACACTCAACCACCATTTTCCCGCATTTACCACATTTTATTATTTTTCAGTTTCTTTTAAACATCGAAATTTCAGTGTTCTCACCTGACAGTTTATGTCTTCTCAACCTACTTCATCTTCCGACCGCACCACAAAGTGTGTCGGCGGCATACAGAGCCCAGACAAGGACGGCTATTCTGCCTGTGTCTTGTGCCTAGGCACAGACCATGATGTCCAGGCCTGTGAGGCTTGCCAGAGGTTCAACCCAGCCACCCACAGATGTCACCAGAAGATCCTGGAAAATCATCTTCTTAAGCAGAAGGTCGCCTCGATAGAACAGGAGCTGCAGGCCAGGAGCTCATCCACTTCACCATCCCAGTCCTTGAGGTCTTCGTCTTTGAAGTCCCAAGATAAGGGCTCCAGGAAGCACAAGCACTGAGACAAAGACTGGCACCAACCCTGGTCTGCCTCCCACTCGCAGTCGCCTCACAAGAAATCTTCGACCGTGCCTGGGCCTGCCTCCCTCAGAGAGTCCACCTTCTCGGCCCCACATGCCCAGACTCTCACAGGGCTAGCAATAGCCCCACCAGCCACTCAGGTCTCCCTCATGGGGGCAGCTCCTCAGGTCAGGGTACTGTATCCTGTTCCCCAGCCCCTGCTGTTTCAGCCCTTGTTCTCTGTGGGCACACAGTCAAGCGGCTTGTTCGAAGTCTCTCCGGCCGGCAAGGGTGTGGGGGTTGCCAGTCTACACTCATCAGGGAGGAAATTCAGGCCTTACTTCAAAAAAAGGCCATAGAACCAGTCCCATTACATCAGCAGGGAAGGGGATTCTACTCTCATTTCTTCCTGGTATCCAAGCGGACGGGAGATCTTCGACACATCCTGGATTTGAGTCAGCTAAACCTGTTTATAAAGTATAAAAGATTCAGGATGGTTACCCTTCAAGGTTTGCTGCCCTTGCTGCATCAGTGGGACTGGATCTGCTTCCTGGATATGCAGGATGCCTACCTGCATACCAAGGCTTTCACCCCCGCTGGCACTACCTTCATTTCCACTTCCAGGGTGTACACTACCAGTTCAGGGCACTGCCTTTTAGTTTGTCCTCAGTACCCAGGGTTTTCACC
The DNA here is from genome assembly GCA_016271365.2 of Neoceratodus forsteri. Lineage (NCBI taxonomy): Eukaryota > Metazoa > Chordata > Ceratodontiformes > Ceratodontidae > Neoceratodus > Neoceratodus forsteri. The sequence continues at coordinate 1,461,333,110 of CM057452.1, forward strand.
AAATGCCTGGCGTTGGTGGCAGGGTTTCTGCATCTTTTCGCACCTAGACAATTAGCTCTTAGCGGCCCCATCCAGAGACCATCTCCTTTAAACCCTGGAAGAGACTTACAGCATGTTCCAGGCTTTGAGCATCCCTATCAGCATGCTGAAATCTTTTCTTACTCCCTGCCAACAGCTCCAGTACACAAGGGCAGTCCTGGACACAGCCCAGGGTATGGCTTTCCTGCCTTCAGACAGAGCACAGCATCTGATGGACCAAGCCCATCTTCTTTACTCCAGTCATTATGTTTCAGTGAGGGCCTTCCTATGGCTTCTGGGCCACATGGCCGCAGCCACAGTTCCCTTGGCCCATCTGCACAAGAGAGTCCTTCAATGGATGCTGCTGGTCCAATGGGACCAACGCACAGATGCCCTGGATCAGTCAGTTATGGTCTCCGATCCAGCCTGGAGGGTACTGTTGTGGTGGCTGGATGGTATACCGTAGGGGCCGTAGCTTAAAGGATAGATTGGTTCACAGTTTCTATAGGCCTGCGGATACCAATACAGAAGTGAATACTTGGTTGCCCCCTCTCCCTATGGGGAACTTCATGTGTGGTAATTGTAAGTTCTGCCCACATATTTTGAGAACTGACACCTTCACTACATGCAATAGTAATAAGTCATTTAAAATGGGATCTTTTTTTAATTGCAGTAGTGAACAAGTGGTTTATTTAGCAACATGTGAATGTGGTGCCTTTTATGTTGGTAAGACAGTTCGACCTTTGAAGGTACGAATAGGAGAACATCTGAAGTCCATAAGGGAGGGGGACAAAAAGAATGCTCTGGCTAGCCATATATCTATGAATAATGGTCATCATGGTTTCAAATTCTGCACACTTGAAAAAGTGAAAATGGGACTAAGAGGTGGTGATTTAAATGCTAAGTTATTATGTAGGGAGTCCTTTTGGATTTTTACCCTAGGAGCATTGAAACCACCTGGTCTAAATGATCGTATAGATTTGATGCCATGCATACAAAAAAAGTGATAATATACTGTGGTAATTGTCTCTACACTGAAATGATATAATGTACATATATACAGTATATATATATATATATATATTCTTTTGATATATTTTTTCTGATGCAATGTTCTTTTATGTCTCCATATGTTCTTTTGACAATAACAGTTTGGCAGGCTATTCCAATTTTGAAAAAGGAAAGGAAAGAATATATAGCATTATTAACATGCATATATTTTCGGTGATGCCACATGTTCTTTTATCCGTATTATGGTGAAACATGGACTTTGTATATATTGTATTATATTTGGTTTTGTAAATATGTACCATGTAACTATGTTTAGCATTTTAGATTTAGTGAGCACTGTCACTTTAAATTATAATGAAGTAGTATGTATTTAAGGGTCCACTTTGTTAGTAGTGTTAGCCTCCTGATGACGCAAATGTTGCAAAACCGGTAGAGGTTTAGTAGGGCTGATGCTGGTGATGCTGATGTTGGCGTTTGGCGCTCTTTTTAAATCCAAAATAAAGTTGCGTTTCTTGTTCAGCGTTGTGTGGTGTGGATATTTGTTTTGTTTGTTCTATTTTGTGTATCTCACACACCCTTCTGTCCAATGGAACGGTTTTGTTTTCAAGTACTGCTTCAGGGATTCCCTTCTGTACTTGTTCCCCTCAGCATGTTCTGATGACAGATGCCTCGAATCTCAGCTGGGGGGCTCACCTGGAGGGCCACCAAACTCAGGATATATGGACTGAGGTTGACAGGGCACTCCACATCAATGTTCTGGAGATGTGAGTAGTCTTGTACACCCTGTAGACCTTTCAGACTCAGCTATTCCCAGGTCCGCTCTTGTTTCATATGGACAACGTGTGCATGGTTTATTACATAAACAAGCAGTGGGGGACTCATTCCTATCCCCTGTGCAGGGAAGTGATAAGAGTCTGGTACTGGGCCACAGAACATGGGCTGGTGCTCTCGGCCGTCTACGTTTTTGGCATCCAAAATGTCCTGGCCGACAGTCTAAGCTGGTCTAGGTCCAGAGCCCACAAGTCGAAGCTTCTGACCCTGGTGATTGAAGATCTCTTTGAAAGATGGGGTTGTCCTGAGTTGAACCTTTTCATGTCCCCACACAACGCAGAACTGCCGCTTTTCTGCTCATTAGATCCAGGGTCTGGAGTTTTCTGGTGAGATGTGTTGTCCCTCTCTTCGAAAGGGAGGTTCCTCTATGCCTTCCTTCCCTTCCCATTCCTTCAGAGGGCCCTGATCAAGCTTCAGATGGAAGGGACAGCCATGATTCTAATCACCCCCTTCTGGCCTCATTGGATCTGGTTCCCCTTGCTTCAACAGCTGGCCATGGAACCTCCAGTCTCCTTGCCCCTATGCACAGGCTTGTTCTCCCAGAAGCTGGGCACCCTGGTCCATCTGGATCTCAAATCACTCCATCCTCCATGCGTGGCTCCTGAGGACGTAGCCATCACCTGGTTTGGCATGTCCCCCAGGGTGGCAGATGTTCTGGTGGTGGCTAGGAAAGCCTCCACCAGGGCCACTTAATCTATGAAATGGAAGCGCTTTGATCTTTGGGTTGCATCGCACCAGTTGGATCCCATCACCTGTCTAGTGGATCAGGTGCTGGAGCACCTGCTGTCCTTTCAGACTCTGGCCTGCAGTACTCCTCGATTAAGGTACTTCTTTCTGCTATCTCTGTATACCATGTACTTGTTGAGGGCCATTCAGTGGCTCAACCTGATGTGTCTTGCACCTTCTTAAGGGGCATTCTGCATTTGAAGCCTCCAATATATGATCCTGTCCCAGCTTGGTACCTCAGTTTTGTGGTGGAGAAGCTTATGTTGCCTCCCTTTGAGCCAACCACGTCTTACGAGCTGCGTTTTCTATTGTGGAAAGCATTGCTTTTAGTTGCTATTTTTTCTGCTCAAAGTATTTCCGAGCTACAAGCCCTGATGTGTAAGGAGCCTTATTTAATTTTTCACAAAGACAGGGTGTCTTTGGGAACCAACTCTAAGTTTCTTCCTAAGGTGGTGTTAGAGTTTACTTTGAATCAATCCATCCACCTGCCTGTTTAATTTCCGGAGCATTTCAATCAAGTGGAGGCATTGCTCCATACCCAGTGTAATCCCCCTGCAAAAGGAACTGCAACTTGACTTTGTCACCAAACTGTACTCTGCACTTAATCAAGTGCTGCACCACAATCAAGTCAAAGTCAAAGTCAAATTTATTTAAAAAGACGCCCAATCCCGAAGGCTCTGGGCGCCGCACAAAAACTATACAGCATTTCATACCCTGTAAATTATAAATTAAAATTACAACATACATATAATCAGAATTACTCCCCAAAAGCTTGCAAAAATAGGAAGGTCTTCAGGCGAACCTTAAAGGCAGTTACAGTGGGAGCCTCCCTAACTACAGATGGCAAAGAGTTCCAAAAAGCGGGAGCGGTGACACTAAAAGCTTGGTCCCCCGCAGACTTTAGTCTAGCTCTTGGAACAGTTAGGAGGCCACCACTAGAGGAGAGGAGATTACGCATAGAGGTGGAAAGTACCAGGAGATCAGACAGGTAACCAGGGCCCTGCCCGTGTAGGGCCTTATAGGTGAGAAAACACACCTTGAAGAGTACTCTCCATCTGACAGGCAGCCAGTGCAATTCGCGCAGTATAGGAGTAATATGGCAAAATTTGCTTTGCCCGGACAAAAGCCGGGCAGCAGCGTTTTGCACTATCTGTAGTCTACGAAGAGAACCTCCAGAGACCCCGAGATAGAGGGCATTACAGTAGTCAAGCCTAGAAGTGACTAAGGCATGTATCAAGGTAGGGAGGTCCAGAGCCGGAACCAGGGGCTTAATCCTGGCAATGTTTCTAAGATGGAAAAAACAGGAACGAACCACGGAGGATATTTGAGCCTCCATGGACAGGTTCCTGTCAAAAATCACACCAAGATTTCGCACCCAAGGAGAGGCCATCAATGACACAGCTCCTAGCACAAGGCCAGTCCCAGAGTCAGAGGCCATCCCATCACGAACTCTGTTCGACTCCACTACCAATACCTCGGTCTTGTCAGGGTTCAGTCGTAGCCAGCTGGAGGCCATCCAGTCGTTAATCTCAGCCAGACAGATATTTAGCACATTCACTGAGTTTGGTGTTCCTGCAGCAAAGGATAACTATAGCTGAGTATCATTGGCATAGCAATGAAAACTCAGACCATACTTCCTAATGATCTCCCCAAGGGGCAGCATGTATACTGCGAACAACATTGGGGCCAATACCAAACCCTGAGGGACTCCACACAAAAGGAGGCAGGGTGTAGATGAGAAATTTCCCATCACAACCCGTTGCCTCCTATTAGTGAGAAAGCACTCAAACCACTTTGATGACAATACTGGTGAGTCCACATAACTCCCTCAGGCGGAGAAGCAACACACAATGGTCCACAGTATCAAATGCTGAGGAGATATCGAGGAGAACAAGAATTGTCCTGTCCCCCCAGTCTCTAGCCCTGAGGAGGTCATTCTGCACCCGAACTAACACAGTTTCAGTGCTATGTCTGGCCCAAAAAGCCGACTGGAAGGGATCATACAACTCGTGGGTCGTGAGATGTTCCTCCAACTGAAGCGATACCACCTTCTCAACCAAAAATGGAAGATTGGAGATAGGATGGTAATTTGCCCTAATCTCCGGGTCCAGAGAAGATTTCTTTAAAAGGGGTCTCACCAGAGCCTCCTTCAAGGCATCTGGAAAGACACCCTGACTCAAGGAGCACCGGACAATCAGGGCAAACACCGGGCCAACAGAGTCAACGCATCTCATTAAGAAGCGCGTTGGCACAGGGTCCAGTTCACAAAAGGTATGCTTCAAGTTGGCCGCCACCTCAATAACCTCACGAACCTCCACTGGCTTAAACTCTCCCCAACTAGGCAGAGTGCTCTTAGAACACAACTGACGACCACTGACAGCAATGGTATTACTGGTTGAAGAAACCTCCCACCGGATCAAAGACACCCTGTCCGAGAAAAAAAGAGCAAAATCCTCACACTCCTCATTTGAGGAAACTCTTCCAGGCTGAAGACAGAAAGGATGGAGAAGTCTATCAACAGTCCGGAAGAGTAAGGCTGGTCGGTTTCTCCCGGCAGCAATCTCACAAGCCAAAAATACTGTCTTCTTTTGGTTGATTGCCTCCTGATATGCACGATAATGAGCACACAGGACCAGTTTGTCTGTCTCCAGACAGGACTTCCTCCAGCGACGCTCTAATTTCCGACCCAGCTTCTTCATTTCCCTGAGATCTCCATCATACCAAGGAGACCTCAGGTACGGAGTTCTGGGTCGTACACGGATAGGTGCAAGGGAGTTGATGGTGCCAGACAACACCTTATTATAGGTGTCTACCCCGACATCAACAGTTCCGACGCATGTATCACCCATACTAGATAAGTCAGCTGCCGCCATAAAACCCTCAGGGGTAAGATCACGTAAAGGGCGGCAGCAAATCATCTCAGCAGGGGAAGAACTTACGATGGGAGCCCTAAGCGTGAACTTCACCATGCAATGATCAGACCAAAACACCTGATCAATTGCAAGATCTACGATCTCAAGTCCCAGTGAGAACACCAGGTCCAATGTATGGCCATCGCAATGAGTAGGTGCACCAACAAACGGCACTAGCCCCAAAAGGGACATACTCTGCAGAAATTCGCTGGTGCACTTTTGAGCTTTATCCTTGGCCCAAACATTGAAATCCCCCAGAAAAACACATCTTGGGGAATCCAATGTTTCGCCGGCAACAAATTCGGCAAATTTCTGCAGGAAGCCCCCCATCGGGCCAGTACGGCGATAGATGAGGAGGATCCTGCAGCCAATGCCAAATCCTCCACGAATGGCCACACATTCAAATGAACCTGGGGTTCCCACTGGGTGCACGTTGAAGGTCAGGCTCGATCTAAAACAAATGGCTACACTGCCACCCCTGCGATTTTCTCTGGGGCGGTGCACCACGGTATATCCTGGGGGGACTGCAGCCTCAAAAATAGGGCCAGCATCATCTCCCACCCAGGTCTCCGTAATGCAAGCCAGGTCGACCGAAGAAATCAAGGTGGCAATAATTGCTGTCTTGTTTCTGATCGACCTGGCATTGCATAGCACTGCCATCAGAGATGTAAAGGGTGACGCAGCCCCTCGGGTTACCTGACCACTCGGCCTGGTGGTCCCCTTGGAAATGGGCACCAACCACATCTGGCTTCTCCTGGATGCCTTACTTACTCCAGGGCATCTCCTGGACTTAACCACCTCCATCCTTTGATCAACCCGCTCCTGGTCATCCCACAGCCCACAGGCAGAGCAATCCCTTACAATCCCCACTTCCCTGCAACGCCTGATAATAATATCAGACACAGGGAGAGGGACAAAGGGATGCAGAGCATGCAGCTGCGAGTTCCCATAAGTAATCCTGGGCCCTACAGATCGCCCTACAGACCCCCTACACATGTCTAATTAGATAAACCAATAAACACATTAATTAATGCAAGCACAAAACGTTTAAAACACTTCCTATCAAAAGAAGCCTAATTTTCACAGGTAGAACTTCTGTAGCCTGACACGCTTCCCTCCTCTCATCCCAAAACAGAAAAAAGAATTTCAGCACCGAGTGGCGCTCGCGCCACTCACAATGCTCGCACTACGCTTGCGCTTGCAAGTGGCACCTGCATTTAAATAAAAGCCTCCCCGCCCCCTCACAACAACAATTGGTTCCCGCCACTCACTCCTCCAGCTCCAGCTGGAAATGACTGAAAAGCTCCAACACAGCCTCTCACGCTGTGTACTTGGCCAGTTGGGGGCTAGTGAGCAGGCAGTCCACGGCAGGGAGAAAGGAAGTCCAAGTCTGGAAACAGGTCACAATTCCAGCCGCTGATGAGAGGCGTTCCCAGCAGATGCACAGTAGTCTAAAACACAAAGATGCCGCTTGTGAGCGGCGCCTGCATTTAAATAAAAGCCTCCCAACCCCCTCGCAACAACGATTGATTCCCCCCATTCACTCCTCCAGCTCCAGCTGGAAATGATTGAAAAGCTCCACTACAGCCTCTCACGCTGTGTACTTGGCCAGTTGGGGGCTAGTGAGCAGGCAGTCCACGGTAGGGAGAAAGGAAATCCAAGTCTGGAAACAGGTCACAATTCCAGCCGCTGACGAGCGTCGTTCCCAGCAGATGCACAGTAGTCTAAAACACAAAGTAGTGTTGTCACTCATATATTTATCTAATGTAATCCTGTTTTGCCTTTTTGCTCAATTCAATATCGTTTCTCTCAATATTCAATTTGTCAACCATTTGTTTTTTCAACCTGCACTGTAATCCTACATATTATAATATTTTGGCACTGTATTGTTCATGTCTTGTCTACTTTTTTTGTATTGACTTGGAACCTTTGTAAACGAGCCTATGGCTCAAAGGTATTGAATCTGAAACTGTGCTGCAGGTTCAAACAACTGGGATTTTCGGAAAATGTAGTCAATTGGGTGAGGGATTATTTACTCTTAAGATCTCAGTTTTATTTCCCTTGGAACTATAAATTCTGCCCCAAGACCAATAACTTGTGGGGTGCCACAGGGTCTATTCTTGGACCTCTGTTGTTTTCCCTGTGCATTAATCAGCTGCTTTCTGTGTTTGATTATTGCCAGTGTCTTCTTTATGCAAATGACATTATTTTGTTCACGCAAGCATCTTCTGTGGCACAACTTACTAATGCTTTACAATCTGTTTTTTTAGGGTTGTGTACTTGGTTAGTTAGAAATCAAATGATTATGAACGTTAGCAAGACAAAATCAACGTTGTTGAGAACCAAACAAATGTTAAATAATGATCTAACTTTACAGATAAAAGATGGTGAAGGAAATTGTATAGATCAAGTAGCTGAATTTAAATATCTTGGGTTTTTGTTAGACTCCAGTTTGGCTTTTGGTGCCCAGGTTAAGTTAGTGAGTAAAACTATTAATCAAAAAATTGGATTGCTGTATAAGTTTAAACATTATTTATCATACAGTACACGTTATGCTCTTGCAGTAGGTATTTTATTACCACATATTGATTATGTTTCTTCTTTATATCATAATCTGGGTATTAAGGAACTTCATACTCTCACAGTTGTATTTAATAACATCTGTTGTTTTGTTCTCCTTGCTCCTCCTAAGATGCATCACTGCATGTTGTACTCACTAATTGGATGGCTGCCTCTTAATTCTAGATTTGCATATTCATTGGGCTCTTTGGCATTTAAATCTGTTTATACTTCTGTTGATTTTCCTTTATCTGATTTGGTTACCGTGGGATGTTTTTCCACAAATTTACGGTCTACTAAGGGTATTACTCTCATAATCCCTCTCATAAAAGAAAACTGGGCTTAGATCTTTTAGTATAGCTGTTGCTGAACTATAGAATGAACTGCCACTGGAATTATGGTCTGTTACTTCTTTATCAGACTTTAAAGTGCAATATAAAATGTATTTGCAATCTATGAATGTTTGTAATTGTAACTTGTAACTAATTTGTTTGTAATGTGTTTGTTATTTTATATCAATTGTCCGGGACAATCCTGAAAAAGGGCTTTCTTGCCCAGTGTCCTTACACGGTTAACAAATTAAAAATGAAAAAAAAAAAGAAAATTAAATCAATACAAATTATACTCCCATGTTTTAGGCACCCCTCTCCCCCCCCCGAGCTAGGAAATGAGTTTAGTGCTCTGGGGGGTTAGTGCTCTGGATGCATCAAGGTAGAAGCAGAGGGCAAAATTAGGGTATATAAGGGAGTGTACAGGAAGTATTTGGGCCTTTCCAGCCCGGGCATTAGGCCTGGGGCTGTAGGGGGGAGGCTGGAGAGTAGGATCAGGACTGGAATAGGTGTGCAAGTGAGGGAGTTCGGTGATCCAGGAAGGCCTGTGGGGATACCCCCCCATAGTAAAATACAGTCAGGACAGTGTTTCATGCGTCGTAGCTGACAAGGAGTGGAGGTATGGAGCTCCAGTGGGGACATAGGTAGCGAGGTCTTGCATCGAGGGGGCTAGGGTGTTTGGGAGGCTGAGCAAGCTCAGCCGATGGATTTAGGAGCCCTCTACTGAGCCCAGTGTTAGTGTTTCCCAGGTCGCCAGGGCTGGGAGGGTTGTGGCAAGGCTCTCTCAGGAGGGGAACCGGTGGTAGGGGTTCCCCTTGTTCTCTGTGTGGCAGGGCGGCCTGGGGGTTGAGGGAGCCAGGAAGCCTTCAACCCATATTAGGGGCCTGTTTGGAGGGACAGGTCCTGGGCGCTGGTCCAGGAGAAGGCCGGGTGGGTTCGTGGACCACAGAAATGTGTAGACCTTGGAGGGGGGTCTCCATACTAGGGTTTAGCTCAAGCCCAGGAATCACTGGAAGGGATGTGGGCCTGGCAGGAAATCCCCATAGCAAGAAGGTAACAGCAGTACACCCAGGAGTAAATTGGGGGTCATGGAAGGCTGAGACTGTGACAAGTGACCAATAGATGTGGCCTCAGTTTGTACATCTTGTGTCAGCCATTGGAAGATGGGTCAGGGCCTAGGTCATCAGGAAAAATCCTGGATGCACTTCGGCATGGGCCAATGCATAGGGGGTCCATGTGGGGAGGGCATCTCACTCTCCCGCGACAGTGTAAGGGGGGATGACCAGTGCCAGAGTAATGGGGAACTGGTAAGATAACGGTAAAAGGAAGGCTTGGTTTATTGGATCTTATATGCTGGGAGATTTCAGGGATCTGGGTTCCAGGTTCTTGGGTAGATCACATGAGATAGGAAGGGAAGGAGACAAAAATCTTTCTGGTGTCTGCTAAATCAGTTGTTCTGTTGTCTATAACGTCCAGCCAAAGTGGAAAAAGGTTGTGGCCCCATATAGCTGAATATTTTTATAAAGGAATGGTGACCCCTGTATCGCTGGAGTCATTTGCCATGCAGGTGAAAATAAAAGCCAGTTGGGGAGAAACAATGGTTTGAGCTTCATTTGACTGTAAGGGGGGAGCTTAATGAAATGAAATCCTTATCTCTCCTCACATGTTGCAGTCTGATTAATTTGTTACGAGTTATATCCCAGGGGAAAGAATCCAACCTCTGTGTGCTGCAGGGGCTGCTTGGGATCTCATGGGAAGAATCGGGAGGTCCAGGTCCGGTGGGCAGCTCGGGAAGAGAATCCGTTTTCCTGGGACTTTAGGAGATAATTCAGAAATGTGAAGACATCATCAGGTGAGGCCCATCAGTTTCCTATGGTCCAATATTCCAATGTCTCGAATGTTAGGTCCTTGAGTGGCTTCTTCCTTCCTGCCTGGACCACCTGTGATGAGTTAAAGTATGCCCCTAGACAGGGCAAGAAAGGAGGGGTTACACTGTGGGGGCTCATCCAGGATGTTCTCTGAATCCTAAAAATTGCCGCCTGACCCCAAGCCATGTGGTCCACGGTGTGTAGGCTTCCCGGCCTGGTTGGACCCTGTTACGCACTTTAATATTGCTGTGGGGTAGGCCTAGAGCAGACGTTAGGCCTGGCCTGCTGGTGTGGTTTGTGCGCAAGACTTGTTGGTCATGAGACCCTCAGAAGAGGTCCTGATTGAAAGATGGGCAATAGGGAGCTATAGCAGCTGCATGAAGAAGAAGCACCATCTTAGGGATCACAGTGAGTGAGCTGAGGGAGAGAGAGAGACCAGCAACAGTAGTGAAGCAGAAAAATCGAATAGCGCTAGCAAGAGCAGAGCAAAAGAGATTGCTTTGGGAGCGCATTATTTGAGAAGCAGGCAAGTGAACTGGAACTGCATTATTTTGGAGCAGAGAACTGTTGGCTGCAAGTAACTGTGGGACTGGGAGGGAAGGAAGAGCAAGTGCAGGCATTCCAATGGATAGGCAGCAAGTAGTAGCAGGGGAGGTGCAGAGAGGCCTGAAGCAAGCCCTCAGGAGGAACCCCTGACTACAGCTTCAGCCTCACTTATTGCCTGACTTTGGAAGGCTGCGGGACAATGCAAGGAACATGAACATTGTATGAGGTGTGGATCTGTGGAAGAAGCAGTAACCAGGCTGCCCATATGCCTTTACTGTATAGGTAGAGCACCCATGTGATGCAGTGGGATGTATGCTCCCAGTTCCACCACCAGTTTATTCATCCCTTGGTCACCAGCCAGCAGAGATTTGGAGGGGTTTGAGAGATGGTCCCTGGGAGAAAGCACACGTGTCCAGGTGGACGAGATCTGAAGCGAATCCCCAGATGTGATAGTGGAGGCTGTGAAAGAGGAGGGTGCAGGAGTACCAGAAAGAGACAGAGGTGACAGACAGCATCAAAGTCTGCCCAGCTCTCTGCTACCTGCTATTGGCTATCCCCTTAAACCCAAGTGACCCGTTGAATTTGAAATATCGACAGGGGATATGGCTACCCAGAGGTCAAGCAAGGAGAACCAGCATGAGGGACCTGCCCAAATGGAGCCAGGCCGAAAGGTGGGTTTGTAGGAGGCTGAGGGTAGAGTATCAGAACTTGAACTATCCATATGTGCTGGAAAGGATTTGGGACATTATTGAGGAGCTGCGGGAGAACTGCACTTTTAAAGAGCAATTGGAAAGGCTGAAGAACCATCCAGGAGGAGGAAGTGTCACATCTCAGGAGTTGTTCCAAAGGGCACGGTCGATGTACCATATAGGGACTTGGTGAGGACTAACCATTTTCAAACACTTTGTTATGATCCAGGGCTTAACTGGGACTCAGAACAAGTATTATGTTTTGGACCAAGATTTGTTTGGAGAGGTGACCACTAAGATGGATCCAGCATATTATTTCCCTTCAGGTAGGGGACCTGAAACCTAGGTCTCCTGGACTAAAACTTGTGGACTGCACCAGGACTCTTGCTCTACGGAGCTGATGTGCTGACTCTAATTCTATTTGTTGATCAAGCTCTTAAATTGCAAAATGTTACAGTTACTATTTTATATATCATGATAAAATATGTTTCTGAGATTGGTGTAAGAATGTGTGTGTGTGTGTGTGCATGTGAGAGAATAGTCTGGGGTTTTGTACACAGAGAAACTTATTTTAACATTTTCATGGGTGGTATACAAGGGGAATTTCTGCTACCTCATTAATAATGTTAGCATAAAGCTTAAGGAAAATCTTTTTGAAATGCATACTCATTATAAAAAAGTGACTTGTTGCTGTTTAGAAAGAAATAATGATGGTTGTGACTAGCACTTTAGATTTCTCTCCTGGCGCAGATAGGGTTTAGGACTCAGGTTTTAGGAAATAGTTTTGGGCTAGATAGGTAGGTTGGGTGGTGTCTAGTGTCCAGACATGGTGTGCTCATTTCCAGAGGGCTGAGGAGTACGCATACTTGGTCTGACGGGAATGGACCATCACTGGACCCTTGCCATCATTCCCAGGAGGGAATGATTTCCTGGGTAGGGAACAGTGTAAGCCCCCTGCAAAAGTGGGGCTTATACTCCCACGTTTTAGTCACCCCTTTCTCCCTCCTTACCCCCCCTCCCTTGAGCTAGGAAATGGGTTTAGTGCTCTGGGGGTTAGTGCTCTGGATGCCTCAAGGTGGCAGCAAGAGGGCAGAATTAGGGTACATAAAGAAGCATACAGGAAGTATCTGGGTCTTTCCATCCCAGGCATTAGGCCTGGGGCTGGGGGTTGGGGGAGAGGCTGGAGAGCAGGATCAGGACCAGAATAGTTGGGCAAGTAAGGGAGCTTGGCAGTCCAGGAGGGCCAGTGGGGAAACCCCCAAAGTAAAGTGCAGTCAAGACAGTTTCATGCGCCGTGGTCGATGAGGAGTGGGGGTATGGAACTCCAGTGGGGACATAGGTAACCAAGTCTTGCATCAAGGGGGCTACGGCATTAGGGAGGCTTTGCAAGCCCAGCCGACAGATTTAGGAGCCCTTTAGTGAGCCCAATTTTGGTGTTTCCCAGGTCACCAAGGCTAGGAGGGTTATGGCAGGGTCCTCTCAGGAGGGGAACCAGTGGCAGATGTTCCCCTCATTCCTGGTGTGGCAGGGCGGCCTGGGGGGCGAGGGAGCCGGGGAGCCTTCCAACCATATTGGGGCCTGTTTGAAAGGACAGGTCCTGGGGCACCGGTCCAGGTGAAGGCCAGGCGGGTTCGTGGGCCACAGAAATGTGTAGGCCTTGGAGGGGGGGGTCTCCGTGCTAGGATTTAGCTCAAGCAAAGGAACAGCTGGAAGGAATGTGGGCCTGACAGGAACTCCCTGTAGGAGGAATGTAACAGCAGTACACCCCACAGTAAATTGGGGGTCACGGAAGGCTGAGGTGGAGACAAGTGACCAACAGAAGTGGCCTCAATTTGTACATCTTGTGGCAGCCGTTGGAAGATGGGTCATCAGGAAAAATCCTGGATGCCCTCGGGCACGGGCCAATGCCCAGGGGCACACTCTCCCATGCCAGTATGGGGGATGACCAGTGCCAGAGTAAAGGGGACCCAGTGAGAAAAAGGTAAAAGGAAGGTTTGGCTTACCAGATCTTATATGCCAGGAGATTGCACGGATCTGGGTTCCAGTTACTTGGGTAGATCACCCAAGATAGAAAGGGAAGGAGATGAGAATCCTTCTGGTGTCTGCTAAGTCAGTTGTTCTGCTGTCTGTTAAGTCCAGCCAAAGTGTAAAATGTTTGTGGCCCCATGGAGCTGAATATTTTTTTTATAAAGGAATGGTGACCCCTGTATCGCTGGAATCATTTGCCATGCAGGTGAAAATAAAAGCCAGTTGGGGAGAAACAGTGGTTTGAGCTTCATTTAACCATAAGGGGGGAGCATCATGAAATAAAATCCTTGTCTCCCCTCACATGTTGCAGTCTGATTAATTTGTTATGAGTTATACTCCAGGGGAAAGACTCCAACCTCTGTGTGCTACAGGAGCTCCTTGGGATCTCCAGGAAAGAATCGGGAGGTCCAGGTCTGGTGGGCAGCTCAGGAACAGAATCTGTTTTCCTGGGAATTCAGGAGGTAATTCAGAAATGTGAAGACATCATCAGGTAAGGACCATCAGTTTCCTACGTCTCGAATGTTGGGTCTTTGAGTGGCTTCTTCCTTCCTGCCTGGACCACCTGCAATGAGTTAAAGTATGCCCCTAGATGGGGCAGGAAGAGAGGAGTTACAATTGGATGCGCATAGAATCCTGCAGTACTATACACACAACACAAAGGACTTCAGGAAGTCTAATCAGTTTGTTTCATTCGCCCCAGGAAAAGAGGATGGCCCAGTGTCCAAACAGTCTAAGTTGTTAGCCGACTGCATTGTCTATTGTTACCGGAAGTACGGTGAGGAACTTCCGAACAAGGTTAAAGGCCATTCCACTAGGGGGTATGGCCACATCGGTTGCTTGTTTCAGAAATCTATCTGCTGCTGACATTTGTGCTGCTGCTACATGGAGCACTGTCCACACCTTCACCAAACATTACAGTCTGGACATCGCCTCTAGGCATAGGGCAAACTTAGGCCTTGCTGTGCTTTAGGGCCTCCTCTTTCATAGGCCATCAGTTTTGCTTTCACCTGGACTGCTTGGGACTCAGTCCTACTGGTGATGGCCTACTGCAAGAGATTCCTCGAAGTAAGACAGTACAGTTATGTAAGAACTTCCCATAACAGTAGATCTTCAAGAGGATCTCTCGCAGCAGGCCTTGCTTCCCTTCCCCTCCTTCGTCCTCTTCCTGTCTTTCTCTCCTCTTCCATAGGGGTGAGCCTTCCTACTTCCAGTTTCTATACACTTTTGGGTTACCTCGGAATCCTCCTCGGACCCCCCAGATGGCATTCCACTTTTGGTCTCCAGCAGGAGAACTGAGGAAGATATGGGGGCCACCCGCCTTTATAGCATTGGCTGATGTCAGCGACTGACATCTGAGGTGGGCAGCCCCCCCCCTCTGGTAGACTGCTAGCTAGAAAGTTTCCATGTGGTCCTACTGCGTGGTGGCTATGGTCCTACTGGTGATGGCCTGCTGCAAGAGATCCTGTTGAAGATCTACTTTTATAGTAAGTTCTTACATAACTGTACTTTCTGCAGCTAGCTCTAAAATAAGCATCACAAATCGCCCACATAGTAGGCAAGTTCTGTGCCTCCAGAGCACCTCCTGAAAGACAGCTGCCACACAGTCCCAGCAGCTGACTACATCTCCCCAGTTTCCTTTGGCATGCATGTTATCTGGCTTTAGTCTATTCCATCATCCCTGTGCCTGCCTTATCTTGTCTGAGCTTGATCCTACTGCACCCACTTCTGGTCTCTTCAGGGGCTAACAAATCCCATAGCCCAACATCCCAGGCTAGAGATCTTGGCAGTTGGACAAGCAGTTTTGCTTGTCTCAGCTATCCCACAGACAACCAAGTTTTTTTGTATATTTTTTCATGTAAATCGCTTATACTGCCGGGTCCAGACTGCTAGATGCTTTTGGTTTTTTACTCAGCCCCAGTCGGCCAGAGCCCGGCAGCAACATGACATCCACAAGTTGGTCCCACATGGTAGTGCTCACGCTTGAAGCAGCAGACAGCTGCCAAGCCATGCACTGGGAGCAGCAGAAGTGAGCACTGCAGCTGCAGGTGAAGGATGTGCTGAAGGCAACCTCCGACCATCCCTCCACCACAGCAGCAGCAACTGCACAGTTAAGCAGGACTGACAAGTTATTCAGTCTATAGCAACTAGAGACTGCCTGTCAGTCCTGGTTTCTGGCTGCAGTGTGGAGGGGGGCACAGCTGGAAGAGTCACAGGCATGGCTCACCTAGGAAGAGGCACCATTTTTCTCTGAGATTCTGAAGCGGGCAGATGTACTTGGCTGCTCGGCTCTTCTTGCCTTATTGGGACTAGGGCAGTCAATGTCACCAGACATTCTCGAGGTGAGCTCTCACAGCAAAGTTTCACAAAAGAAAAAGAAAAACGACATGATTATTTATGTATTTTTACTTAGTTTTTGATGACCGGGTGGGTGCGCTAGCCATAACAATGACTATTTTCAGGCACGACCTGGGAGGGTACATAATAGGAAACATTCAGATAACAGGTTACCAATATATGAGTTGACAATATGCAAAAATAGGAATACAGCACAGGCTGGAGGTAACACAACAGGCAATGGTAAAATATATTACAATGTCAAAAATAAAAATAAAGTAAGAGAGTGAAAATTACAGGAAGGCAAAATTACAATTAGGTAGGTCATAAGTGCACACTCCATAGAAATCTAGGAGGATTATAACTAGGTGACAGTGGCACTATAGTAGTTAATACAGGATAATATGGGAACGTTTGGGATGAACTAGGGATAGGGTTGAAAGAGGAGGAGGATGGGATATGATTGAAGATAGGGACCTAGTAAGAGATAAAGTCCCTGGGTAAAAGTAGGTAGAAAACAGGTGGTAGAAAGAAAGATTACTTAAAGCAACAAGGAAAGAAAGAGTTTTTAAAACAAAACAACTGAAGTCTTGGGGGGTGAGAGACTGTGGGGACGGGAGGGAGGTTGGACAGAGGAACAACTTAAAGGCAGCTAGGGATAGACAGTTGCTCTGTTGCAGCAGAACAAAGAAAGGAGAAACTGGAAAAACTATTTTATTAATAACAATGCAAGAAAGAAGGAAACGGTAAAAAAATAAGCAGAACTGTAACTGTTACAGAAGTCGGGGTGGGGTGAGATCGTGGGGATTGGAACACAAGTGACAGCATGCCTTATAGCAAACCAAAAAAGAACAAAAAGCATATAAAATTAACAAGTAAACACATTCAGGTGAAAGTACTGAACTGAAGGGGGAACAATTTTATTAAGCAGTATATAAGCACAGAACTGTAACTGTTACAGAAGTCTGGGAGGATCATGGAGATTGGAACATAAGTGACAGCTTACCTTACACCAAACCCAAAAGAAAGGAAAAGCCTATTAAATTAACAAGTAAAAAAAGGAAGAACTGAAGCATTTAGGTAAAAGACAGTACTAAACTGAGGTCACTGGGGGGGGTGACTGTAAGATTGTGGGGATCTCGGGGAACACAACTGACAGCTTATAGGAAAGCAAAAAAAAACTAAAGGAAAAGCGTTTAAAACTAAAAACAAAAAAGAATCAAAGCAAATGAAGAAAGAGGGGTTACTAGTGGGGTACCACAGGGTTCAGTACTGGATTCAGTCCTTTTTAATGTCTTTATAAGTGACATTGCAGAAGGACTAGAAGGAAAAGTATGCCTCTTTGCAGAGGACACAAATATCTGCAACAGGGTTGATACACAAAGAGGCGTGGAAAGGATGAGAAGGGACTTGGCAAGGTTGGAGGAATGGTCAGAAGTATGGCAGCTTGGATTCAATGCAAAGAAGTGCAAAGTAATGCACCTGCGAAACAAAAACCCAGGGGAAGATTACACAGTTGGGGGGGAGGTAGTAACAACAACAAAAATGGAAAGGGACCTGGGGGTAATCATATCAGATGACCTTATGGTTGGTAAGCAATGAGAGAAGGCAGTAGGGAGGGCTGGGGGGATACTGGGATGTATAGGGAGAGGCATCACCAGCAGAAAACAGGAGGTTGGTATCCCCCTGTACAGACAGTTGGTGAGACCCCATCTGGAGTACTGTGTCCAGTTCTGGAGACCCCATCTCCACAAGGACACAGACAGGATGGAGACAGTTCAGAGGAGGGCAATTAAAATGGTGTATGGTCTGAAAGAGAAGCCATATGAGGAGAGACTAAAGGAGCTTAATATGTATACCCTCAAGGAAAGGAGGGAGGGGGGGACATGATAGAAACATTTAAGTACCTCAATAGAATCAACAAAGTCCAAGAGGGTAGCAGCTTTCAGAAAAAGAGATGTGCAAGAACAAGGGGACACAATTTGAAGATAGAGGCGGGATGGCTCAGGGGCAATGTGAGGAAGTATTTTTTCACAGAGAGGGTGGTGGACGCATGGAACAGCCTTCCTGAGGAGGTTGTGGGGTCTAAAACTGTGGGAGAATTCAAGAATACATGGGACAGACATATGGCAATTTTTGTGGGGGGTAGGAAGAAATAGGCTGTTGGTTAAATAAGATCTGCAGCTTATCATCTAGGTAGGGAAATGGGCAGACTAGGTGGGCCAAGTGGTCCTTATCTGCCGTCAAAGTCTATGTTTATGTGTTTCTATTAAAGGGAAAGTGCTGTCTGAAGACACTCAGTGGTGGTGGGGTAACTGTGAGATTGTGGGGATCAACTGAAGAAAGCAAAAAAATTAAAAAGCATTTCAAAGTAGAGAAAAAAGTTAAGGAAAATCGAAAAGTGTTGCAGTTTGGGGGGGGGCTGGATTAACAATATAAACTTTGCTGTGTAAGACTGTGAGTGTGTGTGCCTACTGCCTTTACAGTTAAACTGCACCTTTGCCAGTAATAAAAGCAGCACTGCAGTTTTGTTTACCTGCTGTGCTACCCTAAGTGCCCCACTGGTGTCCTACTCCTGCCCTTGTGAAGTAAGTATAGGCACAACAAACATGCCAGCCAGCAATGACTGATTTAGCACACCGTTCATAATTACTGTACTCTCAAGCAGCAAATAAAAACTCAGGATATTTCAGAACCCAACCCAGCCACTGTGTTGTATTGTCACTCAGATCAGTAAGCGAAAGAGCATTCGTCATCTGTCACACAGTCACTGTACTGTGTGAAGTGTACAATGATAGCTGACTGCCTGAGTCGGACATTTGGGCTGGAGGGCTGCCTCCTGGCAGAAAACAACTGCTAACACACAGAGATAACAAATAAAATATTATTTAGTTAAATATAGCACAATTTAAGAGAGAGACAAAGAAAAAAAATACGCAAAAGCAAACTACTCTTTTCCCTTTGGACCTCCCCTGGGCCCCATCTCCTCCTCCACCTCTTCATCAGGAACAAAAAATAACATGTCCTCACAAAGCACGAACTCCGAGAACAACATAAATACTGGTTCTGAATCTGGGTCTGTGGTATTGTTAGACATAACAGCTAATCAGTCTGGGTCAGTACTCCTAGCTAGTTGTAAACCAAGTGAGAATGACAGCAGCAGCTCTTTGGTGGAATCATCGCGGTCATCACATCTAAAGCGAGCTTTAGAGCAGCAGGAAACCAACTTGCACATGGAGAAAAAAAAGCAAAGATAAAAAATACGATCTAGAGACAAGGGTTAGAATGTTTCAGCCTCACTGGCTAACCCAGTTCCCCAGGTTAAGATATGATAGATATGACGATAAAAAATGCGTCATGTATTGCTCAGTGTGTGAAAAATATCCTTCACTTGCAATTCCTGCATATTCAAAAAAAAAAAGTCTTTGCCGCTGGTTCAAATCCACATATGATCTGTGAGAATCAGCATAGTCATGACATTGGCCAACGTGCAATGAACTTTAATATTGCTGAAACAGCAAGATATCACATATTTTTCTCAAATGGAGGAATCCAAAAAAAAATTAGGTGATTATTTAACACAGTATATTACTTAGCTAAAAATTTATGTCCTTTCTCCGATATGGAGAGGCTTTTCACATTACAAAAAAAAATGGGATTAAACTCAGTAGCAATTATGCAAATGACAAGTGAGAAGGAAACTTCTGCAGTGCAATATCAGCTGTTATGACTAAAACCCAGATTCAGACAGTCAAAAATACTAAATTTGTTACTGTTCTTACAGATGACAGTACTAATGCAAGTGCAATAAAGTGGGAAAACGTTTTCCTCTGTTTTGTAGAAGGCACAACAAAACAAGCTACAACTATTGGGCCCTATTCACAAAGCTGCGGAGTGCCTATACGCCACATATACAGGCACATAGACACCCCACAACCATTGCACCCCTTGCACGGGATGCTCAATGGTGTCTCGGACCCCGTATGCGTCTGCTCCCTGGACCGCCTGTGAACGTATGCGTGGGGCCAATCCTGGGGGTGGTTTGATGGTGTGTGGCTGCAATCAGCACCGTTTATGCAAGTGAGTGCAGTACGCAGGGGGGCGATGACTATCCCTTCTACAGGCAGCCATAACCGGTACATGCCCCCCCCAGGATGCTGCCACTGGCTGTGGCAGGGATGGCAGAGCACAGTGGGGCCCCCCCATGCTGCCCCAGCCCTCAGTTACTGCATGAAGGGCTGAGGGTGGCTGGCCGGGCACCCGCCTGACACAGTGCCATGGGCGCACCATGACCATCTGCCTACTGAGGTGGCCCGCAGGGGTAAGGGATCCAGTGGCAGACTAGATTGGGGCATTCCATTGGATGCTCGCCCAAGACCAGAAGACAGCCCCAGCGCAGCTGTACACTGGGAAATGGACTGGGCCATGGAAGGGAGCTGTGGAGGCAGCAAGTGTTCCGTAACAGGCCACCACATTACTTGTCCAGGAGTTATGGTTGCATGGCCCACATATGTGCTCTTTTGGTATGTACTTCCAGGGTCGTTTGTGAATAGGCCCTCATTTTGATTAAAGCTGTACCACTATTTATTTATTTATTTATTGAATTTTGATGACCGGGTAGGCCCGCTGGGCCCCGAAGGTCCCTTTTTCAGGGGCGACCCGGGAATATTAGTACAGACATATTGAACTTAATGCAGTAACATAACACAGGCAATCACAGGTATACAGTATTCGGCTGTACCACTAGAACATTCTCATGCAGAAAGCGTGTTTACATCAATAAAAACTGCACTGGAGTCTGTTGATCTGTCTTTTTCAGACCTTAATGATGTGAGCAATCCAGGGCCAGTTCTCAGTTCAGCAAACTTTGATGGCGCCAGTGTTATGATGGGCCATACAGGTGGCACCATTACAAAAATCAGGGAACACATTCCAACTGTAATAGCTATGCATTGTGTAGCCCATAACTTGGAGTTGGCAGTTCTTGATGTCATGAAAAAAATCCTTTTGTTAATAAAGTAGAAAACTCTCTTAAAGGCATTTTTAAGTTTTACCATTACAGCCCCAAGAAACTGAAAGAACTTCAGGAAATAGCACATGTCACACAGATCTGGCACATTTCAGTGCAATAAAGCAAGTGTGTTGGCTTGCAAGTAAGACATGTTCAGTTCACACTGTCCAAGGTAACCTGCCCACAGTGGTTTAGCATATGGAACATGTCTTTAACTCTATTGCTGATGGTACCAAGATAAAGGCACTTCTAAAAGATGTCCAGAGTGTACAGTTTGTAAAAATCACTTTTTGTGCTCCATGATTTCTTGCCAGTATTGAAAAATCTGTCACTCGAATTTCAAAAGGATGACCTGCTAATATTAGAAGCCCCAACTTGTCAAGACCTGTTTACTCCAGTTGATGGAGCTAAAAGTAAAGCCTGGAAAATTCACATCCTTTCTAAACCAACATAATCAGAAAGAGAAACGCACGAATGATCTCATTTCAAGGCGAAGTAGTAAGGACAGGAGTGTTCCTTTCACCTTCAAAGGCAATTATCCAGAAAACTTTTTTTTACAACCAATGCACAACTGCAGACTTTAGTAGATGCAGCAATATCTTACATAGACATGATATTTCAGAATGTCTCAAAGGAGCCTCTGAAATGGTTCCGCTGCTTAGATTTCAAAAATTTTGATTTGCTAAGAAAGGAACTTGCAGAATTTGGGACAAATGAATTAACTAATTTATTACAATACTTTCACGACTTTTTCACTGAAGATCAGAAAGACAGTATAAAAATGGAGTGCGCTGCATTAAAAGCACTACTAAAATCTGTAATTGATAAACCATATCTGCACGTCTTTTCCAGATTACTGAGATAGAGATCAGCCCAGCTTGTTCATATCCTTGACCTAATAGAAATCCTATTGGCTATGAGTGTGTCTACTGCTAAATGTAAGAGAATATTTTCCATTCAAAATAAAAACCAAAGTAAGAACAACATTGGCTGATGACACACTCGTCACTTCTGCATATAGCAGTTGAAGGTCCAGCATTAGAAAGTTTTGATCCTGATCTTGCTGTCAACTACTGGCTCCTCTCAGGTCCTTGCACACGCCTTGTTCATGGTCACGGTCATGCCACTGCTGTTTCTCAGGATACTGTTGTCCCTGTCACTAGTGATGATGATGATGATGCTCCAGCTCCTACGGACTCCCTTCCTGATGCTGATGCTGCTGGCTCTTCTCCTCTATTCTGACTGATGTGCTTTCTTTCATTCTTTGGCTGCATGCTGTGCTCACTGTGCTGTGCAGTGCTGCACTGCTGCTGTTACTTTGGTCACAGACTTCTCTACAGACACTATGGTTCTACTTTTTCACTGCCTTTTACTGAAAGTCCTCCTCTTCTCTGTCTCCTCATCAATTAAGGAGAATTGTTTGGTTCTAGACCTCCTGAACAACAAATGAATATCAGTATTTTCCTAGTACCACCCTAAATTACAAAGAAAATTAGTTTTTCTGTAGTTTTCTTACATTTTCTTTAAATATGCCAATTTTTAACTGGACTAAACCCAAGCACCACGGCTACCACTTTTACTCAAGCCACTTGTCAATGGGCAAGTACTTAATTTTAAGATTTGTTGATCCCTGGCTCTCTCTGTTGATCTACACCCCTCAATCCTTGTACACAGTTGAAACATGAAGGTCGCCTTACACCAGTTGTGAGTTTAGTACAGACCCAGAAAAAATTTGAAATTCACGTACACCAGAACAGTTCTGGGCCCACTATGTTAAAGGAACACTGTCAACCTTTTTTGCATCATATTATTTTTAGGTAAAAACCCACATTTTATGATTACTTACCGTCTCTAAAATTCATTGATGTTGCTGGTTGTTTTGTCTGCCTCCTTGCTTATTAGACCCAAGATGCATGGTAATGTACAGCTATGTCCAGCTTTGTTTTGCTTCATATCACTGAACTACTTTTAGTGCACACTTCCTGAACATTAGAAATATACTCAAACAGTGCAGCCACTATTGATACAACAGTCTTCTCTACTTCCACTGCATAATTAGTACCTAGATTGTGTTGGGGGTGTCCCTGGTCCAGGAAAGATGCAGTGGGAGCTGGTCAAGAAACGTAAACAAAGCCGGACCACTGGCAGAGCGGTAGCACTACTGCTTGCAGCGCCAGCAACCATGCGGCTGAGGTGGTGAGCCAGGCTGCTGGAGGCCGGCCAGGGGAGAGGATACAGCGCCCACTGGGCTGCTGTCCTTCTCCGGGGAGGGTGGGCTGCAGACCTCGCTGCAATACCGCCACCTGGGGGAACTCGTGTGGAAGGGGCAGTTGGAGGCAGCAGACATGTTGGGAAGAGTGGACGTCAGACGAGGGCTGGAGCAAAGGCACGTTTCACTGTGCCTTTGTCTCACTGGCCCTCCTAGTACACTGATGCCTGCAGGGGCAGGAGAAACCAGAAAAAACACCCCCGCAGTAGCACCAGTAGATGGGTCACAGCGCCGGCGTTGAGAGGAAACTGAGGAGGACAGTGCAAGGTGCATGCTCTGCTACAGGTCTGAAGGAGTTAGGGGAACTTCTCCACCCCAGCCGGGGGGTTATCCGGAGTGCTCAGGGTCCAGGAGGGGGGCACCCATAGGGGCTGGCGGACCTCGGGGGAGCTCCGAAGCAGGGTCACATTGGGTCCCTGAAGAGAGGGGCTACAGTGGGAGAGGAAGGAGTATAAAAACAAACATAAAAAAAAAATGTAAACAAACATGCTTTGGTGTGGTAACACCAGTATGGTGGGCAGTCAGTTTTACATTTTTTAAAAGAAAAAAAGGACCTGAATCAAACTATCAGCTGCACCAACAGTCTCTATAGAATGTGAACAATCATAAAATGTGGTTTTTAAACTTGGGACACTTTGAGGCCTAAGGGGTTTGACAGTGTCCCTTTAACAAATAAACTGCGATTTGATTTGATGTTCTAGCTAAAAAACAGTAAGGGCTTGGCATAGGTTTCCTGTGCTATAAAAAAACAGTAACACCATGCAGCCTCACAGAATGAGAGACCATTGAGCAGGAAGGTGGCATATGAGGATCACAGAGCGGGAAGACAGCATCGGCAGGAACATTCAAAGGTAGTCCACAGTTTTATAGGGGGACTCTCCCAGTTTGCTGACCCAAGACAAAGTGTGTGCCCCCCAGAGTGGACTAAGGTACATCTGTGTTATAATCCCTGTTGTAACTGACTGTATCCTACAGGGGTGAAGAGACTGCTTTAAAGGGACACTGCTTTTCATCATATTATTTCTAGTTAAAAATCTACATTTTAAGCCGGCCCAGTGGCGCTGAGGGTTGAGGTGTTGGATGCCACACCTTGGGCCATGCCGGTGACATGGGTTTGGGAATGAGCCTGGGTCACTGGGGGTCAGCAGGGGCCAGAGAGGATCAAGCATCCAGAGGACAGCTCTCCTGTCTCGGGGGAAGGGGACTAGTCATCCCACCCACCAACTGCCCTCTGGCAGTGGCTGGAGGGTAGTACGGGTCGGGAGGCTTGAATGCCGACGTTCTCATGTTGGAAGAATGGGGGTGGGAGAAAACAGAAGATGCTGCAGTCTCCACAGGACCCATGATGGTCTGATCACGCTGGCAAGTCTACCCCCCGCCACCATATTTGACATACTGGGGTGGCGGGGGTATGCCGGCAACCCCCCACTTGGCCCTGCTGTGGAGGGGAATCCACGCAGGGCAGATGAGCTGGGGGCCGGACCAGAGGATGAACCCCACTGAGGGAGGGGTCATAGACCCTGTGGAGACTGTGGAGGAAAGGAGAAAAGATAATAATAATAAAAAAACTACATTTTATGATTTCTTACCTTCTCAAAGTCATTGATGTTGCTGTTTGTTTTGTCTGTCTCCTTGTTTAGTAGAATTGAAATGCATGCTAATGTATATTTATAAACAACTGTGTTTTGTTTACAATCCTGGATCAGTCATTACTGAATACTTCCTGAGCATCAGAAACACACCCAAACAGTGCACTCATTCATGAGGTAGTAGCCTCCTAAACTCCCGCTGCATCATGAAGGGCTAGACTGTGTTGTGGGTGTTCCCAAGTCCAGGAACGATGAAGTTGGAGTTGATCAAGGAATGTAAACAAACCTGTTGTGGTAACACCAGTATGGTGGGCAGTCTGTTTTTCACTTTTTTAAAGAAAAAAAAACAGTCAAAATCAAACGACTAGCTACATCAGCAATCTTTACAGAATGTTGGCAATCATATAATGTGTTTTTAAACTAGGAACGCTTTAAGACCTAAGGGGCTTTAAAGTGTCCCATTAAATTTAAAAGGATCGCCTGTGCTAGAATCCTTTCTACCCCTATACTGTTTTCTTAGCTCCTAAGGAGTATTATCCCTAACACTCCCCATTTTTAACCCAAGCTGAATTGCCCCTTCACACATTGCTAATCTGTCCCTCCACAAATTACACACCTCTCACTTCTCTTGCAGTACAACGAGTGTCTCACAAGCTTTTCCTTGCAGAAAATTCTACAGCATACACTCTGAACGCCACCAAGGTCACCTCATGTAGTGCATTAGCATTAAGGATGTATTGTAGCAAACTGGTATTAGTCTTGACAAATGTAATCACATTTTTATATGGATAACATAATTTAACCTTTTTGTTTTTATTTTGATATCTGGAGAAAGGTATTGCCTTCTGTGATGGCACAAGGAAGAGGAATGGTTTTTAGTTATATATAAAAGGAATTAAGCAGCTCTAATTACGATTATTACTGCAAAGAAGACCTAGATCTTGAAAGTCTTGTTCAGCAACAGAAAGGGGATATATCTTTCTGGCTCTGATGTTAAAAGCCATCTCCTAGTTTGTACCATTTGATAAGAGACATTGAACATTAAGAGGTCAGAAAGTCTGCATTTCATTTGCCTTTAAAAGAGAAAATCTGTAAGTCTGAAACAATGAGATTATTTTTTATGTTTTTCGTTGTGTTATTTATAAAGTACAAATATTGTATTTACATGCAGTATAGTATCTTAAACAGGAATTTTACACTAGTTTACTAAATAAACATATGTTTGTAGTACTGTTTAAAAATTAAATTATGGACAAGAGCTAGCATCTCCTAAATTACAATAGTTATTTATAAAATGGGTTGGACATTTCTCGCTTCCTTATTGGCTATATAAATTTGGAGACCCATGTTAATCCCCCAGAACTGCAAAGATCAGAACAAGTTCAGGCAGTGGGATTTGGATTTTAAGGAAGACACATTTATGTGTCATTTCACTCATCGTTGACAGCTATCACAAACATGGCTGCTTCCTGTACTCACTGAAAACCTTCAACATGGTTTTTAAAAGTAAACCTCACTTAGCCGGCCCAGTGGCGCTGGGGATGGAGGTGCTGGATGCTGCAACTTGCGCCACGCCGGCGACTCGAATTCAGGAGTGGACTCAGGCCGCCAAGGGTCAGCCGAGGGGGGGGGGATGGACTTGGACTGAGCTGCCGGCAGGCAGTTCTCCTTTCTTGGGGAGGTCGTGTGAGCACTGAGCAGCTCTGGTGGCCCCTAGTGAAGATTGGGGGTTCGCTTGCCCAGTGCACATTTCAGTGGGGTATGATATCAGTGGCGGACATCCTGCAGGAAGTTACAAGTGCATGCCTGCGCTGTGCTGGACATCACTGCACATCCATGCCACCGGGAACACTAAGGGAAAAAAAAAACTACACTGATAGGCGAAGGCAGGTCCAGTGGTTGCAACCCCATGTCCAATGCAGGGCATCAAGACGTTCGCCCCAGTTCCTCCCCTGCACCACTGCAAGCCCGCCAGTACTATAGATAGAGCACCAGTAGGAGCGGGCGGTCCTTCCTAGGGGGACTCAGAGTTGAGGGTTTAAGGGCGAGCTGTGCAGGAGGCAGGTGCCCCCCCCCAGCCAGGAGTAAGGACAGTCGGAGCTTCAAGTGGACAGGCAGAGCTAGCAACCAAGCAACCACGCTGGAGAGAGATCAGTAGCAGGGCTGCAAAAATAGAGTAAAAAAAAAAAAAAAGTAAACCTCACTTGAATGAAAAAAAAAAAATCTTTCCTCTCATGATCCCCTCCTTACAGACATAAATAAAAAAAATAGAAGTACTACTCACCATTTAATTCTTGGTGATTCTTTGATGACAAAAAAAATCACTCTCCTATCCTTAGCTTGCTAGGGCAATCTCAGCTGCATATCCAGCTATATAACTGAGATCTTGTCCCTGTATAAACACCTGTGTTGTGTGTGAGGGGGTGAACATTCTGTCAGAGGAATTCTGTAGAAGTTTAACTTCTTGTATTCCAGGATAAACAGTCCATCTATTAAATGCGTGGAAAGACAGATGATTGTCAAGTGGGGAAGGCCAATCCTTTACCATTTATTTTTAACAAAAAAAAAACTGTTTGTAATAATAATAATAAAAAAGTTGCCATTTTTATTTCTAAATTGTTTCCCAGTTTACCCATTTTATAAGCCAAGTAAAACACTCTAGGTTGTTGGTTGTCTGGGGTTAATGCACATCAGCTCCGACATATCTTATTGCTTACATGTATTAAATTTAAACTTGTTTTTGAACAGTTGCTCTTGAAGCTTCCAAAAAGGTGATTTTCATGAAGAAGTGTTACTGCTTAAAGGGGATATAATACAATTCCATCCACCAGGATCAAGGGCTCTGCGTGAGATTTTGCAGTTTACTGTGTAACAGACTGCAGGAACTATCACAGGGTTCCACTGAGATCCTGCCTTATTCTGCAAGATATACCAACAAAAACTGGGATAGGCATGCCTGATCCTGCCAGATGGCCCTGTATGTTTCAGGAAAAATACAATTTAACAAAGGACTAAGAATTAGCTGCTAAATGCTTGATGTCTGAAATGTATAATCTGAAGATAAGAGACAAGGATGCAGTTTGTTAAACAGTTCTCTTGGAGGTAAACAACTTTGCTTACAATATTTAGATGCATATTATGAAGATAAATACATTGACTTTGCATACTTCGTCTTATGGATAAAAAAGTCAGTACCAATGTGGTACATTTTCATAACTATAGAACACTCCTAAGTTAACTTAAACTAAATTAATTTTTCAGAGATTAGAAATTGTGCTGAAGTGAGAGTTATAGCAACCTGGTGCTGTTGTCATGACTGACAAAGGACATTCTTTTTGGTGTATCAATATAAGACAAAAAGCTGTGCACTGGTTAAGAATCTTGAGTCAAAAAATGCTACAAGAGAGCTTCCTGAGCAGACTCTTCCTGAGGAATATTAAGTTGAAGGGAGGGCGGGGAAAACTACTTCTCTTTCATTTAAAACTGCCCAATCAGCATCAGTCAGCTTGGTAGCTGTGAAGTACAGTTGCAGCAATTGTCATTGAAAGGTATTTCCTGAAATTTATGTTATATTTCTACAGAATTTCTTTGCCTGTCTACAGTACCACTGTGGGGATTCCAGAAAAACACAGAAGCATAGACTTTGATGGCAGATAAGGACCGCTTGGCCCACCCAGTCTGCCCATTTCTCTATATACTGGATAAGCTGCCAGTTCTAGTTAAACAACAGCTTACTTACTCCTACCCCACACAAGAATTTCTTTATGTCTGTCCCATGTATTCTTGAATTCCCCCACTGTTTTTGACCCCACAACCTCCTCAGGAAGGCCGTTCCATGTATCCACCACCCTCTGTGTGAAAAAAATACTTCCTTACATTGCCCCTGACCCCCCCCCCCATCTTCAAACTGTGCTCCCTTGTTCTTGCACATCTCTTTTTCTGAAAGATGCTATCCTCTTGGACTTTGTTGATTCCCTTGAGGTACTTGAAAGTTTCTATCATATCCCCTCTCTCCCTCTTTTCCTCGAGGGTATACTTATTAAGCTCCTTTAGTCTCTCTTCATATGGCTTCTGGTGCAGATCCTGCACCATTTTAGTTGCCCTCCTCTGGACTGCCTCTATCTGTCTATGTCCTTGCAGAGATGGAGTCTCCAGAACTGCACGCAGTATTCCAGATGGTGTCTCACCAGCTGTCTGTACAGAGGGATAACAACCTCTGTTTTCTACTGGTGATGCCTCTCCCTATGCATCCCAGTACCCCCCAGCCCTCCTTACTGCCTTCTCACATTGCTTGCCTATCTTTAGGTCATCTGATATGATTACCCCAGGTCCCTTTCCATTTTTGTTGTTGTTAATACCTCCCTCACATTGTGTATTCTTCCTCTGGGTTTTTGTTTCCCAGGTGCATTACTTTGCACTTCTTTGCATTGAATCCAAGCTGCCATATTTTTTACCATTCCTACAACCTTGCCAAGTCCCTTCTCATCCTTTCCACCCCTTCCCCTTGTGTATCAACCCTGTTGCAGATCTTTGTGTCATCCGCAGAGGTAAACTTTCCCTTCCACTCCCTCTGCAATGTCACCTATAAAGACATTAAAGAGGACCGGTCCCAGTACTGAACCCTGTGGTACCCCATAGTAACCCCCCCTTTCTTCAGAGTGGACTCTATTTACTATAACCCTCTGCGTCCTGTTGTACAGCCAATGTTTTACCCAGGCTACAACCCTGGGGTCTACTCCCAGGCTGGCTAACTTGTTTATTATTAATCTTTTGTGTGGGATTGTGTCAAATGTCTTGCTAAACTCTAGGTAGGCCATATCCACAGCCCCTCCCTGGTCTGCTACTTTGGTCACCCAGTCAAAGAAATCTATTAGATTCGTCTGACATGACCTTCCAGGTGTGAATCCATGCTGCCTTGGGTCCTGTGCCCCACTGGCCTCAAGATACTCAACAATTCTTTCCTTCAGAAGTGATTCCATCATTTTCCCTACCACTGAGGTCAAACTAACAGATCTGTAGTTTCCTGCCTCTGTCCTGCTCCCACTTTTGTGAAGAAGAATCACATCCGCCCTACTCCAGTCCTCAGTTACCACACCATCCTCCCATGATTTCTTAAAAAGGTTAGTCAGTTGTGTCACTAGTTCTCCCCTTAGTTCTTTTAGAATTCTGGGGTGAATCCCATCAGTTTTAGGAGTTCATTCGGGACCCTTTCTTCTGTGAATGGACTGATATCAACCCCCCTATCCAGAGTGCTTCTATTGTTTGGTTTAATTACCTCCCCCTCCTCTTCGTTTGTGAATACCGAGCAGAAGTTTTTGTTCAGTATCCCTGCTTTTTCACTGTCACCCTTTGCCAACCTCCCCTCCCCTTTATTCTACCTCACTATCCCTTCCTTGGTCTTTCTTCACTCCCTAATGTACCTATAAAAGGTTTTATCCCCATTCTTAACTGAGTTGGCTATCTTTTCCTCAGTTGGGCCTTTGCTATTCTGACTGCCTTCCCCACTTCCTTCTGCTTTAACTGGTACAGTTCTCTGTCCTGCTCCTTCTGTGTTTCCTTATACTTCCTGAATGCTATCTTTTTCTCCCTAACCTTCCCCGCAATCTCTTTTAAGAACCATAGTGTTTTTTTCCTTCATTTTGTTGATTTGCTTCACACAAAGGCTTGTTGCCTCCATGGTGGCTGTATCGATTTTTCCCCATTGTTCCTCCACTCCTCCTTCTTGCCCATTTGCTAGTGCTTTTCTGAGGCACTCTTCAATTTTCCCCAAAGTCAGCCCTTCTAAGGTCCAATACCCTTGCTTTTGTATGGCTTGATTCTACAGCTGTGTTTATTGTGAACCACACTGTTTGGTGGTCGCTTCTTCCCAGATGGCTACCCACTTCTAAATCCGAGATCCTCTCTCTGTCCCCATTTGAAAGTATCAGGTCTAAGATTACTCCCTCCTGAGTGGGTTCCAACACTAGCTGTCTAAGGCATGCCTCCTGTAAGGCATCAAGAATGACCCTGCTCTTGGATGTGGCTACAGCAAAGGTGCTCCAGTTAACATCTGGCATATTCAGGTCCCCCACCAACAATATCTCCCTTTTTTCTGCCATTTTAAGGATGCCTTCTATCATTGTTTTGTCCACTGCCTCCCCCTGAGATGGGGGGTCTGTATTTTATTTATTGCGTAAAATCGGAATTACTACCCTTTGAGTCACAGACTCATTTGCAAAGGCTCCACGTTAGTTACAGGGGTGGAGGGGGGACGTAATACAAGGATACATACGTAGTAAAGCAGTATACAAGAAAAAAAACATACACACTCATTTTTGGACAAACAGTACTGGCATTTCATACCAGGCTCTATCTTAGATATGCATAGGTAGAGGTGGGCAGTGTTCGGGGCATCATTTGTTAGAGAATGGGGGGAGGCGTAGTCGTAGGGTCTAAGAAGACCCTGTGTCTGAAGTTAACGAGGTTAGGTAGCATATTTAGGAGGGCAGAGCTAGCCACAGTCACAGGTTTCAGACTCAATTAGGTGGGCTTTGAGGCCTGCTTTGAACAGGGAAATGCTGAGAGTCTGTGTGAGTCGAGGAGGTAGAGCATTAAGCCACATGGGAGCATGGTACCGAAGCGATCTTTGACCCATAGATGTCCTACAGTGGGGGACCTGTGCAGATTGTGGTGCCGCTGGCTGTCTCCAGGGTGACCCACAGTGCCTCCTCCCCTCCCTGTTTACCCTTTAGTTCCATTGCTTTAATCCCTCCCCTTATGTGGAGAGTTACTTCGCCTCCTCCCTGTCCCTCCTGTAGACTGCGTACTCTGGAATGTTGACAGCCCAGTCATGGTTTTCTGTGTACCATGTACTATTAGTTCTGCTATGTTTCTATTGGTTTTGCTGTGTCTGCAAATTCTTAGATAAGTTGTGGTGTTCCTCAGGGGTCCATTTTGGGCCCCTTATTATTTTCTATTTTTGTTAATGAACTCCCTTCTTTTTGTTTGAATTGTGAAGTCATCCTTTATGCGGATGACTTGATTCTTTTTTCTCAAGATAGCAGCAGATAAGACTGCTGACTTTGGAAGAGTTTACAAATGGTTTCTAGATAATGCGATAAGTTTTTAATTCTGACAAAACTAAGTCCATAATTTTTGGTACCTCCTCAATGGTAAGCAATAACCCATCCTTGTGTTTGTATGATTTGAATGGCACAGTTATTGAACAGGTATACCAGTTCAAGTACCTTGGGATTCTTTTAGACCCCAGGTTAACTTTTTCTCTCCAAGTTCAATCAGTTGTTCGTACTATAAACCAAATAGTTGGCTTGTTGTATAAATTCAAAACCTTTTTTTCCTTGGAAGTTAGAAAAACTATTGCAATTGGATCTTTGTTACCTCATTATGATTATGTGTCCTATATCTATTTGCATCTTGGGAGTAGGGAGTTGCATTCTTTAAAGGCTGTCTATAATAACATATGTCAATTTGTTCTTCAGGTGCCCATACGAACACATCACTGTGTTTTGTATTCTCAGTTAGGCTGACTAACTCCAATAGCCAGAATTTAATACTTTTTTGGTGGTGTAATTTTTAAATGTGTTTCACTCAGATCTTTATTTCCTTTATATAATCTTGTTAAGTTACATTCTGTTCTTCCTAATTTGCGGACATCTAATAGTATTTCATTTGACATGGTTATACCTAAACTTAAAACAGCATGTCATGCTTTTTCTATAAGTGCCCCTCAATTTTGGAATGCACTGCCACTCCCAGTGTGCCAGGCTTCATCGTTAATTGGCTTTAAGATAAAATTGAAAGAATATTTATTATCTAAATCTTTTTGTAGCTGCACTTTGTGATTGTTTATTGCTATTTATTGTGTGCATTGTTCTGTATTGTGTGTATTGTTTTGTATTGTGTGTATTGGTTTGTATTTGATCCCGGGTCAGACCTGAAAAAGGGTCTCTGGTACCAAAGTCCTTACCTGGTTAACAAATGAATAAATAAATAAAAAAATGTTTCTGTGACTGCCACAATATCCAGGCAACCCTCTTCCATCAAGGCCACTAATTTAGGGAGCTCATCACCCTCCATTTTTTGATGGCCTTACCCCTTTTAGCCCCATCTGTGTCTTTACTGCCTTTGCCTTTTTCTCCATTTACCCCTGTCCTGCTCCCTATTGACTTCTCTGCCTTGGTGTTTACCTCGTTAACTACCATGTTTTTTGGGGCGAGGCTGGGATTTCCCTGCTCCTTTTCAGTGCCTCTCCCCTTGGCTAGTTTAAATGCTTGCCAATGAAGCACTTAAACTTATCACCTAGGACCCTGGTTCCCCTCCTGTACAGATGCAGCCCATCACACCAGTATAGGCATGTATCCCTCCAGGTGGACCCCCAGTCCCCAGTGAAGCCAAAACCCTCAGCTCTGCACTAGTTTTTCAACCATTCATTGAATCCCATGGTGCGGAGTACCCAAGCCTCATCCATACCATAGACAGGCAGCACGTCCTAGAAGGTTACCATTCGTGCTACTTGTTTAAGGTCCCTCCCCAACTCCACAAACTCCTCTTGCACTGCTCTGATCTCATTCCCAGCCAGGTCATTCATCCCTAGGTGGACAATGACATCCAGCTCCCTCCCCCATGCAGCTACTCCCACGATCCCGAGGATTTGCTTCCTGTCCCTCCAAGCCATGGCGCCAGGCAGACACCTTACCTCCCTCTCCCCTACCTCCCCCAGTTCTACGCCCCTAATGATCGAGTCCCCCACCAGGAGTTGTTTTCTTCCTCTATGGGGTCCAGTGTCACCCTCCTGTGGGTCTCCTTTGTGGAGGTTCCCAGCATCCTCCTTGGTCTCCACTGCGGGTGCCTCCATAGAGGAACCACTCTCCGCCAGAATGGCATATGAATTGCGGTGAGGTACAACTGGAGGAATATGCCTCTGTTCCACCACCCTCGCCCTTCCTGAGCCCACCTTGGTCCAACCGCTCCTCTTTCTTGGCAACCTCTGAGGCAGCAGCAGCGGCAGTGGCCCTGGTGGTCCCTGGGTGGGAGAGGAGGTTTCACAAATCCTAGCCAGGTCAGCATGGAGATGGGCAACCTCCTCCCTCAGACCAGAGAGGTGCTTGCAAATAGGGCAGCATCGCAGCATCCAGAACATCTCCCAAAAGCCTGCCACTCCATAGCCACTGCACTGCATGACTCCCATCATCTCTTATTTTGTGGCCCCTTTCCAGTTGCTTTGTATACTTACGCTTTCCTCCCTCTATTTATTTTTTCACCTACTTTCCTACTGCCTATGTGCCCTTACAGCTCTCGCCCTTCCTGTTCTGGGACAGAAACTTCCTGTATTCTTTGGTAGTCTCTTCCTTCCTTGCTCAGAGTTAGACCGCCAGCAGCTGGGGGGGGAGCAACTCTTTTCCTTCAAGGATGGCAAAACTTATGTGTCTCAGTCATCCTTTTCTTCCTACTGCAAAACAAGAAATTCCTGTTGTCCGTCAAATCCAGTGCCTATAAAAGTGGAACTGGATAACGGTGGGAGGGTGGAGGGAAGGGAAGGAGGGCAATTAGTAAGAAAAGTTCTAGCTCTTTAGTCAGCTGCTCCTTGCTCTGAAAGCAAGATTGCTGTCTGCCTAAAGCTAGAAGCAGGGAACTGTAATTGGAGACACCTGGTTTTCTATTGCCTAAGCCACACCCCCAATTAACTTATCTCCTCCTGACTTAGCAAACTAAGAAGCTGATACAGTCCCCTTTCCCCAACACAGAGAAACACACTGACTCTCTTTTTTTAACCCTAGATGAGACCCCACACTTCTAATAACATCTCTGTTTGCTTAATCCCAACAGGCTCTGACTCTTGCTGAGTTAGACGTGTTCTTTCAGTAAGAAAAGTTCTAGCTCTTTAGTCACCTGCTCCTTGCTCTGAAAGCAAGATTGCTGTCTGCCAAAAGCTAGAAGCAGGGAACCGTAATTGGAGACACCTGGTTTTCTACTGCCTAAGCCACACCCCCAATTAATTTCTCTCCTCTTGACTTAGTAAACTAAGAAGCTGATACAGTCCCCTTCCCCAACACAGAAAAACACATTGACTCTCTTTTTTTACCCTAAATGAGACCACACACTTCTACTAAAGTATCTGTTTGCTTAATCCCAACAGACTCTGATTCCTGCTGAGTTAGAAGTGTTCTATTAGTAAGAAAAGTTCTAGCACTTTAGCCAACTGCTCCTTGCTCTGAAAGCAAGATTGCTGTCTGCCAAAAGTTAGAAGCAGGGAACTGTAATTGGAGACACCTGGTTTTCTACTGCCTAAGCCACATCCCCAATTAACGTCTCTCCTCCTGACTTAGCAAACTAAGAAGCTGATACAGTCCCCTTTCCCTAACACAGAAAAACACACTGACTCTCTTTTTTTATCCTAAATGAGAGCTGGCATGTGAACGTGCTGCAGCTCACTCTATGTGTAGTGCTGTTTCAGTAGCAAATTAATCCCCCCACTCCCTCCCATTGAGAAATTCTCTTTAGAAATATTGCAAAATATCAGGAAATGTCTGATCATGTCTACTGCTGTAACTGTGCCAAGATTGTGACCATTAGTAATACTATCAACATCTTGACCAAGAACCAATTCTTTAGAATGCTGAAAACCACTGTGTAGTGAGTGAATATGCTGTCCTACCACTGAATACAAAAAGACTTTAACTCCTTTTTAAGAAAAAGGCCCACCAGAGGGCAAGAGTGTTACAGTCATTTTCAAGGACAGTTCCTATATAAACAAGCATTTGTCAATGCCAAATATTTGTTGTGTGCACTGGTGTCATTTTTTGGGGGGGGTTATGAGCCAGCGTTGGCAAATTTCACCATGGGTTCATAAGTTCATTATTTTTTAATATTTTTACACCACCTTTTCAATATAGCTGTCTTATTACACCACCTCAAGAAGAAAGGAAGAGTACAATTTCAACTCCTGTCAAAAAGGTAATTTCACGTAGTGCCTGTGAAATCATCTTTCAGGGATGCAAAAAAAACATTTTGGCCAGGATCTGAAAAATAGCAATTGTCACATTCATGAGGTGCAGTGAAGAAGTGGCTATGTTGAAAATTTGGTGTCAAAATACTGAAAAGTAACAAAGGCATGCGCCTGCGTTTGCTAATTTAAGTGCAGACTCGTAACTTTGTAGTTTGTTAATATTTTCACACCAAATTTTTAACATGGCCTTTTTAGCACCCCACCTCATGAAGCATGCCACTGTCCTTTCATTCACTCATCCCAAAAGGTGGTTTCACAGAGCGACTGTGCCATTCTGCGCCACAGGTGCAAAAACATGTTTCAGACAGGATATGAAAAATGACAGCTGTACTGTTCAAAAGTAGGTGTGAAATAATGGCAATGTTGAAAATCTGGAGTGAAAATACTAAAAATATGCGAATTTAATAGCAAGTGTAGAAACTGCGCAACGCACACTCATAACGCAGTCATTTTTTGGATTTTATTTCGCCAAATTTGCAACATGGGCCTTTTAGGACCTCACCTCATGAACAGTGGCACTGTCATTTCATTAATAGGACCCTAAAGGTGAGTCCGCGCAGCAACCATGAAATCACCTTTCGGGACCAAGTAACAAAATGACAGTGACAATGTTCAGGAAGTGGGGTCCCAAGAACCCCATATGGAAAATTTGGGGCCAAAAGGCTGTGATATCAACCTAGGTTGACCCCCCACCACCACCACCACTGACTCCCATTATTCGGCTTACCTTGAAATCTTCAGTTTGCCGGTCAGCTTTGAAGAGTGCAGACATGTCCCAGTCCACAGAAGATCACTGCTCCCTACCTCTGGAGGTAAGTATGGGTAAGGGGGGATTTGGAGAGGTGGGTGCACAGTGGGCGGGTCAGGATGGGAGAGGGGGACAGGGAGACGATGGACAGTTTTCTTTTTGCAGGTTTAAAATAAGACATCAGGGATGGTTTTCTTTTTCTTTACAGGGAACAATGTTGTTTACATTTCCAGACACTGGGAGTGGGCTCCCCAGTACCAAGGGGGACAGGGAACGGAGGGTGCAGGGAGGACAGCAGCAGTGGGAGGGATTGATTTGCTGCGGGGGGGGTGTCATCCACACACAGGTCAGGGAGCACAGGAAAACCAGGAGCAGTTGTAGAATTCGCAAAGAGTATTTATTTGTACTAGCAGTAACATTTAAAAAATAAACTTGTTCTGTATAACTATTTACAAAGGCTGAATAAATAGAAAAGATCCATCAGAGCTTTCCTTCAATATCTGTGTGTGTTGCAAGAAATTACAGCTTTGTTTCTTTTTAACAAGCATCCTGTTTTTTGAAAATGTTCTTGTACATTTCAGGCAGGTGCAGGCAGGAACACGATGTCCCAGAACCGAGGACCCTTTTCCACAGCTTCTGCAAAAGGTTTAAAAATTGCATTTCAGGTTAACCCCTTGAGTTTCCAATAGCTTTTTGCAATCATCTTAAACTATAATTATATATATTCCAACAGTAACACTATATAATTTCTAAACAAAGGGATCCCAATATCAAGTTACATTTCCACATAATGATTTGCATATATTTTTATGCCAGCAGATATGCAAGGGAGGAAAAGACAGAAACAGCAAGTGAAGACTGAGAGACAGTGAGAGGCTAAGAATTGCGAGACTGTCTGGGTGATCAAATCCTAGGTCTCACAGGAAAATTTGGTTGCGCAAGCAGACAGATAAGAGACGGGAAAGGAAAGAACAGAACAGATCCCTACATTTAAACCTCTCCATAACAACTGGGACAAGGTCCTATTATCAACCCTGTCATGGGGGCCTGAACAGAATGTAGGGTGCGGGGAGGACAGCAGCAGTGGGAGGGAGTGGGAGGGATTGATTTGCTGTGGGGGGCTCAAACAGAACAGAGGATGCAGGGAGGACAGTAGCAGTGGGAGGGAGCGGGAGGGATTGATTTGCTGCGGGGGGGGTCGAACAGAATGGAGGGTGCAGGGAGGACAGCAGCAGCAGTGGGAAGGAATGGGAGAGATTGATTTCCTGGGGGGCTCGAACAGGAATGGAGGGAGCGGGGAGGACATCAGCAGTGGGAGGGATTCATTTGCTACTGAAACAGCACTACACATAAGAGCGAGCTGCAGCATGTTTACATGTCAGCTCGAGCAGGCTGGTACTCAGCAAGCTCGTTCATGACAGCAACTGCTGCCGTACTGTAAGTGCAACTGTAGTGCGAATGAGCAACCAGGAAGTAAATGTAATCCCTTGCACAGCTGTTTACACATGAAAGGGCCAAGCCATGCCACTATTGGTTTGGCTCTGTCCTTTGAAAACCTTGCCAACTAAGCCCCAAAAAAAAGAAAGTGAGTCATTAGCAGCCTGCCTACTGATTCGCCTGCCAAAGACCTGACCCTTAAACAGAGCTCTCCAATGGACACGCACCCCCCTCACATCCCTCTATAGCAACTCTCATATCAACAGGTTTATCTGCACTTGTGTGCATGACGAACATAAAAAAGCTATAAAGAAAAGAATGCTATTTAAAGATGACACCTAATTCCAGATGGTGTTCTCCACAATTTTGTGGGAAGATCTACAACATCTAGCGCCACACCCTGCCACATAATGCTAAGTATCTTTCAGATATTTATGTTTTATAGTATAGTATTGGGTTGGTACAGATAGAAATTGATTAGTTAACTGATTAATTATTGCTGCACAGAAGAAACAGCAAATATGTTGCAGGTAATACTTTTTAATGGATTAAAAAAATTGTTGGGACTAGCTTTCTAGAGTTATACTCCCTTCATCGGGTCAGTCTGAATGGTTGGCCAGTACTCTGTTTCTAGTCACTCCTTTGGCTTCAGTTCACCCTGCATTCCATGGCCTACTCCTCCCTTATCATAATAACTACTCTGAAAGTAATTCTCCTTCCCATTCCCTGCTCCCCACCCAGGCTTTTCCTCCATATCATCCTGTTTACTTCACCCTTGTCCTCCTTTCTTCCTCATCAACTTCTGATCCCACCCATCTCCTGTTTCTCAAGGGCCACTTCCAAGTCTTGCTAACCAGCCCAGGGGTTGACATGCTCACTCTTCCCCCTGAAGTCCACATCTTGAGAGTGGAGCCCTCAACAAGCAGGGGTCCTCTTAGCTGGTTAGGGCACCTGCTTTGGGAGTCCCCTTTAGCCATGCAGATGTACTTGGTGACATCCTGGGGTGCAGTATTATGATTTCATTCTCCTTGAGGGTGAATCCTTCTCCACCCTTGGGGGTTCCTTGGGCAATACAGATCAACCTGGTGGCTCCTCTCAAAGCAGTCCTCCCTGTGCTTGCCTATTTCCACCCGGTCTTGCTCCGTATTTCCTTCCTTTAGCCCTCAATCATCATCAGTCATAGGTTAGACCTCCTTTGGACTGAGGTTGGGTGAACAGCTGTCCTTCAATTGCTTCCCTCCTTAAACTCACACCTTGTGGGTGGGGTCCTCTTTGCAGGGGGAGACAGCTCCTCTGGCTGTGCAGATTTACTCAGCAGCACCCTGCAATATTATCCTGTTAGAGGGATACAGCAAGAGCTTTTCCATAAAACTTCACCCCTGAATTCAGTTCCAAATTCAGCCGTGATCAGAACCATCCCAAATATACCCCAAGCCACATGGGATGGGCAACCAAGGGTTTGGTTCCTTCAGAAGTTACCTCCATGGGGGTCCTCTCATCCATGCCAAAGGTCATAATTTTTATTAATTATTTCCACCAACAGCTGCAGCTGGATGGTGTCCTACATTATAATCTTGGTCTTCCCTTCCTGAACACTGGTACAGTATCCTTTCAAGTGTGCACCTCTTCTCTACCAGCGAAGTAAGTGCTTGTGTTCATACATTTGCTCTTTTAGACCTTCTTTCCTAAGGTACCTTTGGACTAAGGGAACCTCATCCAACAGTACCTCTAGGGACAGAACTCTCCTCAAGAGGTTCCTGTGTCTTTATAGCACCCCAAAAGGGTGGTAGTCCCTGTAGCAGGTACAAAGAGCATATGCCAAAGTTATAATCTTGTTGCAGAATCATTTTTCATACATGACTACACCAGCATCCTCAGCCAAATAATTTGCTTCCCTCCCTTCCTCATTCTAATCTTAATGTAAAGTGTTACCCCAATGATTTCACTGGTGTCTTCAGAATGTTGCTTATTGGCAAAAACGTATCGACAAATAGCGTGATTGAACTGAAATATTACTGTTTAAAACACAGATGCCTGCAGCACTGTTACTATTAACCCCTACACCCACCCAGACACACACAGAATTTTCTGCCTGGTAAAGGTGCCAATATTGGCCATATTATTAATTTAAATACAGATAAAAGCTCCAAAATAGACTCCTTTTCCTCCTTTCCTCCCTCTTGTGCCGAGTTGCACAAAGTACATATTGAAAGCTGAATGAATATAAATTACAAGAAGCTCAGTATTAACCTGGCCCAAATAAATTTTCGCAGGCCTCGCCCCCCGGTCTTTCATCAATCATCTACAGGTCCCCCCCTACCCTCTCCACTCGTAGCTCTGCCTGTCCCTCCCTGCATGTACCCAGGGTTTGGACCCCCCTTGCACAGAGATCTTTTCGCTACTGTGCTCCATCT
The DNA here is from genome assembly GCA_016271365.2 of Neoceratodus forsteri. Classification (NCBI taxonomy): domain Eukaryota; kingdom Metazoa; phylum Chordata; order Ceratodontiformes; family Ceratodontidae; genus Neoceratodus; species Neoceratodus forsteri. The sequence continues at coordinate 1,461,373,434 of CM057452.1, forward strand.
TGGTATAATTCCCTCCCTGGGTCAGTCACTACTGGGAATAGACTCAGGCCTTTCGAAAGAGCCCTCAAGAACCACCTCCTTAACTCATGTCACTGCGATTGTCATGACTGTCTTCCAAGTACTCTACTTGTTTATAATGCTTATATCTGCCTATTGTAGAGCAAATTATATTGTCTTCTTGCACACTGACATGGGACTTTTGTAACTATTCCCTATATGCTCTTAGTATCACTTGTATATAGCCTGTCTGCACTAGTTACTGATTGTTTTACCCTGTTTTTTTTTTTCTTTCTTTGTATGCTCCTCTTTGACGTGGCGCCTTTGTAAATGAGTCTCTGACTCACAGGGTTGTAATTCCAATTGTCCTTAAATAAATAAATCAAAAGCTATGATTTCTGCTTGTTTGGAATGAATACACAGCAGTTAGGTAACACTGTTAAATCCCTAAATCAGAGTCAATCTTTGACTCCGAATGACCTGTCTTAACTTCGCCCTCACACTGGTCAGCAAAACTAGCAATCTCTGATCAAGAGTGGCCTGTGGCTCAAACAAGCACGCAGAATAAACTGCCCTCTAACATCTGAAGATACGGTAGGCCTCAGAGGTAGCTGTGGTGCACTGTGGGGATACCTGCATAGTACCCACCTGTAAAGTATTGATCTGTGACTTCAGTGTGTTAAGTCTCTCGCCCTTCTGTAGCAGCGAGTTCATCACTATAAAACATCAGTCTGCTAATACACAAATCACTCAGTTCGCAGTATGTACCAGAATGACAGCATTTACGATATTTTAAAAGCTCATTGTGACTCGATGCCCTGTATAGCACCAGCATCACACATAGAATAACAGTTTGTCGCCGACTCAGTGGCGCTGATGGCTGAGGCGCTGGTACCTTACCTCGTGCTATGCCGGTGACCTGGGTTTGAGAACAACCTCAGGTTGTCGGGGTGCTTGCGCATGGGGAGGGAGGAAGGAGCAGGACTGGGCAAGCCGGCTGCCAGCAGGTTGCTCTCCCCTCTCGGGGGTGGTGGGGGTGGGTTGGGTGTGTGGAAGGGGCTGAACTGGCACCATGGTGTGCTTGCGTGCTTCTACATGCATGCATGGCCGTGTGCCGGGGCCTCAGGCTGGGAAGCAAGAGAAAATCTACAAATACCATAAAAATCTAAATAATAAAAAAAAAAGAACAACAGTTTGTCACGCCAACAACCAAAGTTCATTCATGGGGCAATCCCGAGACATCGTGATAGCTAACAGTAAGACGACCAAGCATCCCAGGGGTTACACTCCTCGTCCAGGGTGGTACTGTAGGTTTGTGACTCCCACTGCACTACCACCACCACCTGGATGACAGTGCAATCAGGGACATCAAGTAGGACGGCGGACACAAACACCAGTGCATCTAGCATGCCGGCACCAGGAACATCCCACATCCTTATAGATGGAAATTTTGTATGGAGAATAGTCAGAACAAGTCAGCTCAGCTCAGATGAAGCTCAGGCCTATTTGACACATCAAAAGGCTTTCTCCATCCATTAACTTGGAAGACAACGTGAGCTGTATCTGCCTGACTCTGTACAATACCATCTCTGCTAACCACATATAAGCCTCCTGGTTGGGGTTTTGCACGGGAATGAGAAGTCATTCCCTTGGGGTGGGTGGGACATGGTGCTGTATTGAGTGGCCATCATATGGCAGGTTGCCCATCTCAGTGCCAGTCTAGTGGTGCTATGAGAAGTGGAGGGAGGGGGCCCCTGGAAAAACCGGGATACTGAAACAGACTAGCAATCAAGTGAAAAAAAAACACGAGTGCTTTGATGTATGTCCATATCTTTTAGTAAGCACCACAACAATACATTTACTATGATCTCACTCTATGCTTCAGTTTGCTTTCTCTTTATCTTCAATGTATTGCTTGTTGTTTTTCTTTTGCCCCGCCTCTATATCCCAAGGCCCTCATTCCTAAATCTACTGCTCACGTCCCATCGTCCACAGTAATTTAGTTACAGCAGTTTGGTAATGGCACTGCTGAACCTTCCACACATCACTGCTCTGCCACAGTAGCACCCCCCTGGATTCCCTCCAGAGGTATCTGGAAAATTCTGATTGATGATACTGTACAGTCTCAGATGCCAACCTAGTCAGCAGCACCCAGATTTAAACTCACCTCTTCAAAGTGGAGCTAGGGATGCTCACCTTTTTCAGTTTCTTGGTCTTGAGTTCCACTTCCTGTTGAAGGGATGAGAATGTCTCTCGCAGCTCCACTGTCTCATCATCTCGCAAGAGCATCTCCTGCTGCATTTCCCTTTCTCTGCGTTTCTGATTAAAAGAAGACACAAATATGAGTAATAATTGGATAATGTTTTGGTTATCCGTTTGACATCTGACAGATAGTCCTATCCAAATTTGGTTCCAAGATCCTATCTGGCCCAATTCGGAAATCAGATCTGAGACTGAATAGTGGGATCCAGATGGGATAGTGGGATTTGAGGTAAGATGTCTACTTCTACTGGGATCTCATTGGATCCTAGCAATAGGATGCAGCAGTTGGATACCAATGGTATCCAATGGCATCTGCCATCCGAGGAAATCAGTAGCATCCGACTCTATCTGGTTCCATCAGAAACTATGAAAGAAACATTAGCAAAAATGTTATGTTTTTCAGAGATGGCACTATACAGTTGTAGTCTTGATGGTGACTCACTAGCTGCAAAACCTTCCCTACTGTGTCAAAAGTCATGAAAGGCCAGCATCTAACCTAATGAAGGCGCAAGGCTGAAACACGTGCAGGTTACTGCTGGGCACAGCTGCCAGGATGTTTCATGGCCTAGTTTTTACACAGTGAATTTTCACTCTCCTCTTACCTACTACTCAGGCAACTGCTTTATAATGCTCTACTAGCTCAACCTCTTTCTTAAGCACTACTCAGGAGACTTGTTTATTCTGCTCAACTCGTGCAGTCCTTTATACTGGATTTTCTCAGGGGTCTTGATCTATTTTGAAATGCACTTGGGAATATACAGGTGTGTACTTTTTGTTTTAGCAATCTACATGTTTTCTAAACTGCATTTAATACCTATAAATAAGCATTTGTTTATTCATAGCTTGGCATGTGTTCGGTGTTCAATTTAAAAAGTAACTTCATTCCATTTTACAACAAAAGTGTGCTGATACTATTTCCTACTGATTTGATTCAAACATTTTTACTTAAAATCAGTGGAGTCTACTGCCTTTCCATAAGTCTCTTCTTATTAGGGATGAGTGACTCGTCCATGGGCTGATAAGTTTCGGGAATATTTCTGTATTAAATATGCTCCCTTACCAGTATGGAAAAAGGCCTTGACCTTCCCCAACCCAAGTAAAATTGTCTAAATCCTGAAAAGGTTTAGATTTCTCCCACCTTCCCAACAACTTTAAACCACAAAGCAAGCTATATTCTTCCCACTGTCTACAATACACCTAGAGTCCCATCTCTTGTTCATAACTTTAAACCACAAAAAGGTGTAGAGCCCCCTGCATCTTTCACTTCAAACCACAAAGTAGCCTGTAATCATTCTCTTACCTACAGCTTTCCAAACCACAAAAATGCACTACACCCCTTCTTCCCCTTGTCTGCAACTTCAAACCACACAAAGGCATATATCACAACCTTCCCCTTTTCTACAGCTTCAAAACACACAAAGGCCTAGATCTCTACCTCCCCAGGTCAACAACCTCAAACCACATGAAGACCTGGATCTCTTCTCAAGTCAATCTCTCAGCCAACAAAAAAACCTAGATCACCCATCCAAAGTAAACCTCAATCCCTAAGTCAATAGCTTCAGACAGCAAGAAGGCCTGGGTACTACTCCCTCCCCCTCCCTCTTTCCCCACGCCAACCTCAATAAACAGCAAAGAGACCTTGATTATCCTAGACAAAGTCAACAACTATGTACAACAAAATTACCTCCATCCTGAATCCAACAAAAGGGTCTAGAACCCCCATCCCAATTCAACAGATTTAAACAAAAAAACAACCAACATCCCTACATCCTCAGGTCGTCAGCTTTAAACCACAAGAAAGCCTGGATCCTTCTCTTTCCCAGGTCAACAGCTTCGAACCTCAAAGTGCTCTAGATCACGTCTTCACCAAGTTCACCACCACAAACCACAGAAAAAGTCACAATGAGGCAGCTGTTTAGCACAACGGCAGCACTGCTGCTCACAGTGCCAACAATCAGCAATTGTCCTATGCCCGGCGGGCCAGCTGGAAGAGTACTGAGAGCTCTGAGGATGCTACCCTCCTCCAGTGAGACAGCATGACCAACTACACAACATGACTGTCACCTGGGTTACAACAGGTGGTAGTAGGCAGAATGACTTGGGAGGAAATAAGTTAACTGGCTCTGTGACAGCAGGCATGGCATGTCTGAATTCTGGAGCTCATGCTGTCAGTGTGCTGCAGGTAATGGTCAGCCGATGCCAAATATGCATTCAGTGAATGTGCCGACATTTGTCACTTTCCACCTTCAGTTTGGGGCTATCAGAGTTTTGGGGTGCTTCTGATTACTTTGACTCTTTGATAAATTGCTAAAAAATAGTATTACTACATGAGGCTCTTTGTAACTTTCCTTCCACTATCTCACAGACGCATCTCTCACTGTGCCAAACTAACCTCCAAATTCTGGTTCAGGGGGCTTCCCTCCTAGCTCTCATCCTCTCTGTCCACTCCACCTCCACCCACCCACCCTCTCAGATCAAATGACGCCCACACCTTGAAGGTCCCTCGCCGCTCCACCCTCATCGGTCAGACTGGTTTCGCCTATCGTTTCCCTAAAATCTGGAATTCCCTCCCTGAAATACAACACTCCTCCAACTGCTCCTTACCTCTGCCCTACACAATTACCTTTCCCTCAGCTGTTCCTGCTTTAACCCACCTTAATACCTATCCCCAGTTTCTGCCTCCCTACCATGACCCCGGCAGGGTTCTCAACATCCTGAAGGAGGAAATCAGGAAATGGCTACCCTTTCTCCTCATATTCGGTTCTTGCCTCTCCCCCCTCTCTTCTCCACCTGCCCTTCTGGGTCACCAGTGTGCATAACCTAACCCCATCCTTTTTACTCCGACAGCACTTACGTACTACCGCGAGCCTGCTCCGGTTACACTCATGCACTATAAATGGTTCTATAGGTTTTGTACATTCATATATTCTTTTGTATGATTTTGGACATGTATTGAAATTTACCCAATGTTCCTCTACTGTTTATTGTACAATACTGTGTGTTCCAACTGTTGAACAATCTTACAATGTTGCATTGTTTGTACTACCCACATACTATTGTAACTGATCATAATTCACAACCCTATATAACCCTTCCCCCCCAGGTCACACCGTGAGACGAGCAACTTGTTGTTCAGTGTGCCCTCCTGGTGAAACATTTCAATAAATAAATAAAACATAACACAGGACACTATTTCCATAGTCTGACAGAACTGTAATTTTCAGCCCTTGTTGCTGAATAAGTAATTTAAAAATACACTCACCACTTCCATCAAGTTCATGTACAAAAATGTTACTTTTCCACTTTTCCTTTAGTCAGTGCTACCAGGAGCTAACTAGTCACACAGAACTACAAACACCACAACTGGTTTCAGACTTACTCGCTTCATCTAGAGGCTAGCATATTCCATTTCCCAACATCCTTTTATACACATCAAACCTCAAGACATTCCACCCATGCATATTAATTAAAATTAATAAAAAATATTTCTCTCCATGAAACTACTGTTTTATAATAAACATTTGTTAATGTTCTCATTCACATTTCTTAACAATATTGCATAGTTGATATTAAATCACAGCAAATCTCCAGCTCCACCTTCTGGTACCTTTTCAAGTGATATTTTATAATGCAGATTCGTCTGCATCATCACTCATCACTGCCAGCATACGAAGGGAACAGTTCATTTGGCGCAACAGCTATTGCAAAGAGAAATAAACATATTAAATTATCACATATCAAATGTCTCATATTCAGGATCTTCCCTTAAGAGCATCTTCTGGCCCAGCCCCAAGAAGCACAAAAGAACCTTACACCTGCCCCCAAATCAAATCTTTCTGTAACTTTCTTTATGAAGTTCCCCGATTTTAGGAAGGGAAGGGATCATATTTTTGCTGTGTGGAGCTCCGCTGTGCCAATCCCTTCCACTTCCTTGTACCTCTGCACAGTGCACTCCACCCCCGCGCTACTATGTTTTGTGACATCAGTATATGAGGAGCGTGGGGGCGAGCATCTATTGCAATGAATGGGGCTGTCTGTAAAAGACTAATTTTTGTAGTTTAGATGGTAAGTCGGACTAAATCATGGCTGCTGCTTAACTAACAAGGTTCTTGTTAGTTAAGCGGTGGCCATGATTCATTGCAACTTGCCATCTAAACTATGAAAATTAAACTTTTAAACACAGCCCCATTCATTGCAATGGACACTTGCCCCCATGCTCCTCATATACTGATGTCACAAAACGTAGTAGCGGGTGTCGGATCAGGGGCAGAGTGCACTGTGCAGAGGTACAAGGAAGTGGAAGGGATTGGCGCGGCAGAGCTCCATGGAGCAAAAATACGATCTCTTCTCTTCCTAAATTGGGTGAACGTAATAAAGAAAATTACAGAAGGATCTGATTTGGGGGCAGGTGAGAGTTCTTTGTGCTTCTTGGGGGAGGGGAATTCGATAAAGAGCATGATAGCTGCTCTTTAACAGTAGCACAACTTCATAAATCACAATCAATAATACCGTTACATATTATATTAATGCAATATCTCTAATTATAAAATGGGCACTGAAATACTGATTGGCTAGAAACAATTACCTGATCATGCAATACTTCAGTATTACCCATAGGCATCCTGGTATTTAGCCCCACCACAGATTAATATGCTAATGCAGAACGTTGGCAAACTGTCTGGCAGTCATTTTCCCCCTGGCTAAATGCTCCTGCACAATACAGAGACAGCCACGTACTTAAGTATCTCTTCATTTACATCAAGTATCTCTATATAGTACATCTCCATCAGCTCCGGTCACATCTGCAATCCTCTATGTAGCCATTACAACCCGGTATTTTAATATACCACCCCCCCCCCACACAAAAAAGGGGGGAGCAATGCAGATGGGGGGGGTGGCAATGCTGTTTCGGGACCCTGTGACTAGCACTCAGTGGCAATCCCCTATTCTCAAAAATAAATTCCCAACACAGGCAGCAGTTCCAGTCCCACTTATATCATGACTCCAGGAACAAAACTCAAATTACAGTCTGTGTCAAATGACAACCACTCAAAGTTTATGCCATTGACCTTCGCTTGCACCTGGAAGTAGAATACCTCTCAGTAAAAAATGCTTATTTAAACCCCAGGTCACCTCTTCTGGAAAACAAAAAAAACACCCTTACTACACTGCCAACCAGTGACTGCCCTCCATCTTTGTCTGTGTCTCCATGGCTCAATTAAAAGTATCAGTGTAAGGGAATCCAGTATCCTCAATCACAGCTGCTCTAAGCACCATCTCTCGCGGCTTTCATCTTGCGACCACACAACTCCCGCTCCCGACTTACACACATAATGGGCACACATCCCAAGTTGCTTCTTTTTTCTTACTAGTAAACTGGTGATGTGTACCCTCTAATCAAACCGTGCAGTGTTTCTCCTCATTTTAGTTTCAAGGAAATTAGTCATTGAGCGAATGGGTGAGGGTGGCAGACCTCTATGCTGAAATAAACGTGGCTTCAGTTTGTTTGTGTGTATGTGTACAGCAGGATTATTCCACAGCAATCCACCAGCTGACACCAACACTTGCATTGACAATTCTGAACCTAAAGCAACCTTGTAAGTAAATAACAAATGTCAAACTTGTTGGTCAGTTACTATATGTGTTTTTTTTGGGGGGGGGCTTCATTTTCATATGAAGGGGAGGTGGTAAACTACAAAATTTCACATACGGCATCTAAATTAGGACAGAACACCTAAAGCAAAGCAGTAATTTTTTAATGTAGTCCCAGTAGACAGATGGACTACTTTAGATAAAAAAAAAAAAAAAAACACATTTATTTCAACTTTTTCACAGTAAAAAAATGTTGATTGTAATAACCAAACCCATTTTAGAAATAAAATCCCATTTTATAAGCTCAATAAGGCATGGCTGGATGTTGGTAGTACTGAGATCCCTGCATACCCAGGGGCTGAAGGCACTCAGCCTGCAGCCTAATGCCTCACCACGCCCCTGGGCGTGCAGGTATCTCAGTACTACCAATACCCAGCCATGTCTTATTGCTTACATCATCCTCTCTATTCTCCCAGTATTAACACATTGTAACAAATTGTCATGAAGAATGTCAAATACTCCCCCCCACTCAGTATCCATCAGAAAGACCAGTTCTAGAATCTCCTTACTCTAAAAGTTTTACAAAAAAAATGTAATACTCTAAATACTCATTTAGACCACCAGGCACCACTGCATTTAAGGTCATGATCGAGTAGGCTTCTCGTTGGACCAGATTCTTCAGGTAATACCCCCCCCCATCTACATGGAAACACTTCCTCAATGCTCATGTATTTAAAGGGAAACAAACGTCCACCTGCAGATGCCCCACACCATAGTGTGGGGCAGCCCACGATCGCGCTGTCTACCAAAAATAAAACTAGTACCTTCTGGCATGTTTTAGTATTTTAATTTTATCTGGTTGATCCTGCCATCCCTACCATCGGCATTTTGTGACAGGTGCCTTCGGGGTGCATCCCAGAACCTCCCACTGCTGATGTCAGAGCCGTGGATCAATCGCAGGAGAGTGAATAGATTTTATCAATGTACGGAGCTATTATTAAGTATGGTTTGGTCATTTGCATTCCTCCTGTTACACTGAAACCTGTTTTATCTTCAGCAATTCATTCTTTCAAGTCTCTTTTTCTCCTTCCATGATGTGCTTTCCCACACAGACATTTAATCATACAGTATATATTTCATTTCATTTATTTAAAACACAAGCCTACGGACAATCATGCCTATTTTCACAGGCAAATGTGGTCAAGATATAAAATTAAAATGAGACAGTAACATGTAACAATAGATACTAACAATAAATAAGTTATTTCTCAGAACATATACAAATATCAGTAGTACTAATAACATTTCTTAAAGTTATTACAAAAGATTTGTAGTTTGTCAGAGTCCTGATAGTTTGAGGTAGCTAGTTTCAAAAGCTACCAGTTCAATAATAAAAAGTAGCTTGTCCAACATTTTTGTGACACTTAGGCAGTTTTAGACATAAGTTATCCATCGACCTAATTTTATTGTTTGGCAGAAACACAGGATACTCACCTGTAACAGTAGTTCTTGGAGTGGTATATGTTGTTTATCCACACTGTTTGTCACGGTCCTTTCCCCTTTTACAAGTGCCGGAAAGTCTTCAAGCTGGCTCCTCCCACCCACCCGGGTTATATATCCCTCGGCTCCACCCCATGACACCAGATCTTGCCTGCTGAAAGCAGAGGTTGGGCACCTTAGCCAGGAGAGGTCGGTGGGTCCGTGTGGATGAACAACATATACCACTGCTAGAACTACTGTTACAGGTGAGTAACCTGTGTTTCTGGGACGTGGACATGCTGTTCTATCCACACTATTTGGCAGACTCCTAGCAGTTCTCCAGGAGGAGGGAGGCAAGGTGTACACCCCCTATTTAGGGAACAGAGACTGGAGAACTGAGACCCCCAAACCAGAATCCCGATGTGACTCGAGGTCAACGTGGTAATGGGAAATGAAGGTGTGCTGACTTCCAGGTAGCAGCCCTGCAGATTTCCTGGATAGGGACATTCCTAGAAGCAGCCACCGACGCAGCAGTATGACGGGTGGAATAAGCCCTTCCGGAGGCTCCCTCTCCACCAACCTATAGCAGAGATCAATGCAGGAGGTGAGCCACCTGCCAATCGTCCACTTGGCTGCAGGTCTGCCAGGTGCAGCTTCAGAGTAGGTGACAAACAGCTGGAAAACCTCTCCCCGAACTCCAGCCATGAGCTCTCTGTAATAAGCAAGCACTTGTCTCAGGTCTTATTTATTTATTTATTTATTGAAATTGTTTCACCAGGAAAGGCACGCTGAGCAAAAAGATGCTCGTCTCACGGTGCGACCTGGGGGGAAGGGATTACAGTGGAGGCAGATCATATACAGACAAATATAGAATTGCTCAATACAGATAGTGTACATGGGTAGAAGGGATAACATGATCACATTGTTTACAATAGATGTAACAATACAGGCGGACTATAGAGTATTTAAACAATAGGTGCAACAGTACAGCGATCAGAGCATGAAGGACAGAGTATACATAACATGGAACACATCCGGTTAATACATGTTTGGTAAGTGCCAGTAGCAATGCAAGGGTGGCAGTGGCAAGACGAGAGTTGAAATGGAGCAGTTGACAGTAGCAGTAGGAGAGGTGAAGTGGGGGTGATAAGGGTGGGGAGAGGTGAGTAGCAGTGGTGCGTGAGGTTGAGAAGCGTGGATTACTGAGGGGAGGAAGGAGTGGGAGGGTAGGGAGAGATTCGGATGGAAAATTAGAGGTAGTGAAGAAGTGCGTAGGGCAGTATATAAGCCAGGCAATTGGCGAGGCCAAGCCACTGGTCAGGCACAAGGGGGTGGGGAGGGAACTGGCGGGGTGGGGGTCAAGGGCAGATGCAATTTGGTGCAAAGAAGTTAGTGAGGGTCGAGGATAGGGAGTGTTTGGAAGATGAGAGGCGGATCTGAGCTGGCAGGTGATTCAGAGTTTGGGAAGAGGTAGAGAAGGCTGATTGGCGGCGGTGGTCCTGCGGTGAGGATGACCAAGAGTCTTGCATCAGAAGATCTGAGAGTGGGTGGGGTGGGGGGAGTAGGGAGGATGCGAGGTAGGGAGGGAGGGAGCCAAGCCAACAGTTGGAAGTGAATTTGGCACAGTGAATTAGGCGGCGGTTGCTCAGGGACGGTAGGGCCAGAGATCGATAGAGCTTGCAGTGATGAGAGCGGGGAAGGGGGGGAGCATTGAGGGCAAAATGGCAGAAGACATTAAAAAGGGGATCAAGTTTGGTTAGGGTGGTCTTGGCGGCGGAGTTATAAACAACAGCACAGTAGTCAAAAGAGGGTAAAATCATTTTCTGGACCAATTCCCTTCTGACCGGTAGAGGGAGGCTAGAGCGGTTGCGATAGAGGGCACCAAGTTTTGGACGAAGTTTAGAAATGATGGCATCCACGTGTGTGGAGGAGGTGAGGTGTCGGTCCAGCCAAACCCCTAGATATCTGAAGGAGAGCACATCCTCAAGGATGGCGTCATTTAGGGTATGGAAGCTGAGGGGGCAGGTGAGTTTGGATAGATGCTATCTAGTGCCGAAAGTCATAGAGACAGTTTTTTTGGCGTTTAGGGATAGCTGGTTGGTAAGGAACCAGTGTTGGATATTGTTGAAATCAGTTTGGAGTTTGGAGGAGACTTCTTCATGGGTCCGACCGGAGGTAAAGAGGACTGTGTCGTCTGCGTACATGTGGATTGCGGTAGAGGAGCAAGAGTTAGGTAAGTCGTTTAGAAGGATGGAGAAAAGGATGGGGCCAAGAACTGAACCTTGGGGGACGCCGGTGGTGATGGGGGGGGGTGGAGGTATGGTCGGCAATTTTAGTGGATTGGGTTCGATTTATAAGGTAGGCCCTGAACCAGTTAGTGGCAGATTCTGTTAACCCAGCTCCGGATAGGTGGGATAGGAGGAGAGGGTGGGAAACCGTGTTGAAAGCTTTTGCTAGGTCAATGAAGATAGCAGCTGTGATTAGTCCATTATCCATACCAGTGAGGATGGAATCCATGAGTTGTAACAGGGAGGAGGTGGTCAAGTGGTGCTTTCGGAAACCAGACTGAAAAGGGGTGAAGAAGTCAGTTTCAGAGAGAAAGTCAGAGAGTTGGGAAAGCACGAGGTGTTCCTGGATTTTGGCGAGGGTGGGAAGGAGGGAGATGGGGCGGTAGTTAGTAGTGGAGGTAGGATCACCTCCTTTTGGGAGGGGTATGACAGTGGCATGCTTCCACTCGAAGGGGAGGGCCTCGGCGGAGAAAGAGAGATTTAGTAGACCCGCAAGGGGAGTAGCAATGGCGGGGGCAGAAAGGAAGAGGAGTTTGTTATCCAGACCATCTGGGGATTTGCCTTTGGATGGGTTCAGGGAGTGAAGGGCAGTGAGGGTTTCAGCAGGGGATATAGGTCTGAAGGAAAAAGTGTTCCTACCAGACGACAGGTGGGTAGGTGGCTGGGGAGTGGGTGAGGTTGCTGGAGGAAGGGATTTTAGAAGGGCCTGAGCACAGGTAGTAAAATAGGTATTGAACTCGGAGGCGACCAACAGGGGGTCAGAGAGGAGAGTTCCATGGGAGAAGAGGAGAGGAGGGAGGCTTGTTGTTTGGGGGGTGAAGAGGGAGTTAATGACCTTCCAGAATTTAGAGGGGCATTGGAGGTTTTCATTTAGGGTATTGTTGAAGTAATCAGCCTTAGCTAAACAGATGGCCTTTGTGCATTTATTTCGGAGCATACAGTAGGTAATATAGTTGACTCGGAGGGATGTGGATTTGTAGTTCTGCCAGGCCTTATCACAGGCTTGTTGGCAAACTAACAGCTCAGGGGAGATCCAGGGTAGGTGAGACCCCCGGACTGTAGTCCGGCACGGGGGGGGTGTGTTTGTCCCAGATGGCGAGGAAGGTGTTTCGAAAGTGAGAGAAGGCCATATCAATGTTAGAGCAGGTAGGGCTTGGGACCCAATTTGAGTGGGCCAAATCTGCCAGGAGAAGGGAGAGGTTAAGGGATTTGTAAGACCGTTGGAATATGAACTTAGGAGGGGTTTTAGTTCTGTGGATCTTGCGGACCAAGTAGATTAGGTGGTGGTCGCTGATGGAATCAGGGAGGAGGCCTGAACTGACGACGCGGTGTGGGTGGGAAGTGAGCGCCCAGTCAAGGAGGGAGTGGTTACCAGACTTGTGATTAGAGCGAGTGGGTTCCAAGATGGTTTGACTAAGGTTTAGGGTGGTAATTTCAGTTTGGATTTTGTTAAAGGTCCAGAGTATGGAGCCTGCGTTTTGCCTCTGAGGTGTGATTTGGGAAGAACACCAGAAAAGTCATCACCTGATTAAGGTGAAACTCTGATACAACCTTCGGGAGGAACTTCGGTTTGGGGTGCAGGACAACCGTGTCCCTGTAGAAGACCAGGTAAGGAGACTCCACCAAAAGCACCTGGGAGTTCACTGATCCTTCTGGCTGACGTGATAGTCACCAGGAAGGCAGTCTTCCACGACAGGTGAGACATGTCACACCTGTGCATCGGTTTGAATGGCTTGCCCATGAGCTTTGCCAAAACCAGCAACAAGTCCTATGTTGGTGGTGATTCACACACCTTTGAAAAATCACCACACCACCTTTTCCTGCACCACCGACTGCCGACCAGCCCGCGCCCAGTAAGCAGAGATGGCTGCCAGGTTACCTTAAGAGTCATTGACTGAAGTCCCCCCTTTAGAGAGGGACCACAGGTAGTCCAAAATGCTGGCCACCAGACAAGACAAAGGATCCGAATCTCTTCCATTTGAAGGCATAGCATTTTCTGGTCCATTCCTTTCTAGATGCCTCCACCATGGTGAGGACATCTTCAGAGAGACCCAAAGTCTAGAAATCTAGCTGCTCAGGAACCAGGCTGTGAGGTGCAAGGATTGAAGGTCCAGGTGGAGTACCTTCCCCTGATTGATGGGAGAGCAGGTCTGGGTGGAGCGGAAGACACCTTGGGAGCCTGTTGCCAAGGCTGAGGAGATCGGGGTATCAAAAGTGGCATGGCCAGTCCGGAGGCACAAGGATCACCTGTGCCTTGTCTCTCCTGACCTTGAACAGCATCTTGAGGATCAAGGGAAGTGAAGGGAAGACATGCAAGAGGCCTGGGGTCCACGGCCTTGAGAAAGCATCCCCTTGCTGCGAGAGGGATGGGCCCAGAACAGCCTCAGCTTTGTGTTCTCTCTGGAGGCGAACAGGTCCACCTGAGGGGTGCCCCACTGGGAGAACAGACTATGAACTACCTCCAGATGGAGAGACTACTCGTAAGACACCTCGCCTACCCGGCTGAGGGCATCAGCCAACTGATTGGAGGCTCCTGCCACATGGATGGCTAGGAGATCCGCCTCCAGGCTGTGCACGAGGGTCCATATATGGAGAGCTTCCCTGCACAAAGGCAGGGAGTGCATCCTGCCCTGCTTGTTGAGGTAGTACATGCTCGTGGTGGTGTCCGTCTGGACTTGGACCACTTGAACCTGAACATACGAAGCAAATGCAGTCAGTGCCAGCTGAACTGCCTAGAGCTCCAGCAGGATGATGTGCCATCAGGACTCCTTGGTGGTCCAGAGCTCATGGACTCTGTGTTCCCCCAGATGGGCAACCCAGCCCGTGAGAGAGGCGTCGGTCATCAGGATGACCGTCGTCTCGGGGTGGACAAACAGGATGCCTTCCTGCAGATGCTCTGGGACCAGCCACCACTGGAGGGCATCCCACATCTTCTGGGTCTCAGTGACCAGCTGGTCGAAGTAACCTTTGCACTGTGACCACTGACTGGGAGCACATATTCCAATGGGCCCAATGGACCACGCCGGTGCAGGCTGCCATGTAACTCAAAAGGCACAGGAAGTTCCGGGCAGGGCACAATTGCCCAACTCAAAAGGATCGGGCAAAGGAGCCAGGTTTTGGCATGGCAAGAGTCAGGCTCTGCCCTAAATAAAGCTGATCACCTGTGAGGGCATGAGTTCCAACTTGGCCTCATTGACCAGGAGGCCAAGGGAGGTGCAGGTCTGGAGGGCCAGGTCCATGGACCACACCACCTCCTGCCTGGAGGGACCTGCAATCAGTCAGTCATCCAGGTAGGGGTACACCCGAACCCCTCGGCACCTCAGGTAAGCTTCCACCACTGCTATGCATTTGGCAAAGACCCTGGGGGCTGAGGAGAGGCTGAATGGCATGGCCTGGAACTTGTACAGGGTTCCCTCGGCTCAAAATTGGAGGAAACTTCGGTGGGAAGGACAGATCAGGATGTGAAAGAATGAGTCCTGAAGATCCAGGGAGCAAAACCACATGTTTTGCTCTAGAAACGGTACGCTCTGAGACACAGTTACCATCCTTAAGGTGTGTGACCTGAGGAATTTGTTCAGGTCATGCAGATCTAGAATGGGGCACCAGCCCTTCATCCGCATTGGCACCTGGAAGTACCTGGAGACAAACCCTGGGTGTTCTGGAGGATCCGCTACTCTGACCACAACCTCCTTGTGGAAGAGCTGGGCTATGTCGTTTCCAAGAGCCGACCAAGTGTCTGCAGATACCAAGTCCTCCCGTGGGGTGCGGGCTCAGCTTGGAGGGTACTGCTCAAATTCCAGAGGCAAAACCTGACTGACCACTTCTAGAACCCACCTGTCCATGGTGACAGTGGACCAGGCAGAAAGAAAGTGGTGGGCCCAGCACCCCCAGGAGAACCCAGGGGAGGTGTGATGGGTATGAGGGTGGCACCCCCCCATCCCATCACTGAGCAGGCTTGGAGGAGGAGGACCCAGCCGAGGAGCCACTGGGTCCCTTCCCTCCGGGCTTACAGGCCACCAAGGCCACTGACTTGGGCCTGGGTCACCAGGACTGAGCCTGCTGGTGAGCCTGATGCTAGGCTGGTTTCCCACAGGAGTGGAGAACCGAAGGGGCTTTCACTTCTGCTGCCTGGAGCCCTTGAGATCCTTCTGTGTGGAAGTTTTGGAGTTCAAGGTGGTACTGGACTTCTCGATGCACTGGAAGTGACCCTCCACACTGGGCCCAAACAGGTCGGTGTCCAAGAAAGGAACATCTGCCAGCTTGTGCCGAGTGTCTTCCGTGAAGGTCGAGATCCACAGCCAAGCCTATGGCGCATGGGTACTGTGGCCGCCACTGAGCAGGCACAGGAATCTCCCAGGTCCAGAGCCATTTGTAGTTGCTGCTTGGCCACAGCCCGGCCCTGATCTCAAACCTGCTTGATCGTGGTCTGGAGGTCCACAGGCAGGTGAGGTATCACTTCATCCAAACAGCCCAAGAGGGCGTGGGAAAAGTATGCCATCAAGATGTCCGAGCTCACCTGACGGAGGCCAAGCGAGGAGGTAACAGACTTTTTTAGCCGCATGGTCCAGTTTCTTGGGCTCCTTGTCTGGCGGCTTGTCAATGTCCCCGATATTGCCCAAGCGCAGAAACACAGAGTCAGCCACCAGCCCCTTGGCTGAGGGTTGCTCCGTGAAACCCGAGAGGGTACCAATGGTCACCACATACTTGCAGGCCATCCAGGCAGATGGTGCAGGGCAGGACATAGGGCGCTGTCAAAGCTCCAGGGCTGGGCTGACAATGGCCTCAACCACTGGGAAGCCTCTGTCAGAGAGTCCCCTTTGTCCAGAATCTTTGTAAGGGGATAGCAAGCTCGCTTCTGGATCAGCTCCATTTTCATCCCCGTGGACTTGGAGATGAGGCGGAGGATGCTCAGAAAGGAAGTGGGCCCTTCCTCCATCGAGAGTTCCCCCACAGACTTCTCATTGACTGGACGGGAATGCAGTGAGGAATCCTCAGACTCGGAGGAGTCCACATAAAGTGGCCAATTGCCCAAGTCACCTTCAACCTTCCATGGGCGGTGAGGTGTGACGGTGACCGACAGCTGATGGGGGAAGTCCCTTGGCCGGCCGAGACCCCTTAGTTGGAGTGCTGGTCAACAGCTGCCTGGGCGGCAGCTCCACCATGATTGGCAGAGAGGCTGGCTTCAGCCGAACCAAGATGGTCTTGACCAGCTCCACTGGCAGAGAGATGGTCTCGATTGACCCCACAGGGGGGAGTCGGTGTTGGCCTCTCAGGCGACAGCCAAGCGATGGCTGGTGTGGAAACCGGGGTCAGCTTCGTACCAGCCAGCACCAACTGTTACCATATAAGGTCTGCATAGCACCAGTGCAACTTGGGCCAGAGCCTCTCCTCACCTGAGGCGGATGAAGATGAGGAACAGTGGTGGCACTGCTTCCCATGATGCATAGAGCGGGAGCACCAATGACAGAGGGAGCTGTTCAACCCACTAAAGGAAGGCCGAGATCTTGACCTTGGCTGCCAGGGATGCTGCCGGGGGATCCTGGAGGGAGCCGGGGAATGCTGTGGCTCCTTTTGGTCTGGGTCAGTGACCAGAGAGTTCTGATCAGTGGACTGAGCAGCCCCTTCTGAGGTCACAGGCAGGACCGAAGGCCTGAAGAGACAACTGTCGGCCTCTTCAGACTACAGCTGGTCGACTGGGTCGAGAAAAATCTTGGCCGCATCATTGGCTGGCATCTCGACCAACTGGCCCAACGGGGTCTCTGTGAAGTCAGTGGCCAAGGCTGCAGTCTGACCGTGGTCAAAATCTGGGAGTCTTGAGGCCAAGAACGCTCCCATTCCCAGGAGCATTGACAATGAGTCTTCTCTTTCTTCGATTCCTTCTCCTTTTGAGAGTGAGAGCTGTGAGATTCAGAAGGACCCTGACCCTTTGTCGGAAGGGACTGGCACAGCTCCTTGAAGGAGCTTGAAAAAGTGGAGCCCAATTGGAGTGGTACGAAGGCAGAAGCCAAAGAGGACTGAGCAGCGGCTCGAGCCACATCCTCCTCGAAGGCCGCAAGCTGTTACTGCTGCTCGGTGGACCCCGCAGCTGCAGAGACCGCCCAATGAGTATCTTTAGATTTGACCGACAGATGTCATTTTTCTGGGTGGCCCAGCTTAAGGTGGGTGAGGCAATCCTTGAGCACTGTCGTGTGAAAAAACGGGTAAATATTGCATGCCTGGGTATCATGTTTGTGGCCCAGGCAGTAAACGCATGTGGCATGGGGGTCAGTTCACGACATCTTCTACCCAAATGAGCACCAGTGAAATCAGGGCGTGGACTTGTCGTCCAATGCAGTCGGGAAGCTTGAAGACCAATACCGATTTCTATTTGTTGTTATGAATTAATATAGTAGTATCATGGTCCAATTGTAGTGCCCGGTTTTACGCCATAATGGCGATCGTGGAATAGCGATCGCCGTTTGGGTGAATGTACATCGCCGAAAATGAATTACGGCAATGTACATTCACAGCAACTAGAAAACCGACTGTTTTTCTATGCTATGCAGAGGGTTGTGTCTCTGCACCCCCCACTTAAGGATTTTCAACTCCAGGGGTGCATGTTGGGAGTGTGTGTAAAACTTAAAAAAAAAAAAACAACCAGACGCAAAAAATTATCATGCCCAGAATTGAACCTGGCACCTTCCCAACCCCAGCCTGCCACCACGCCACATGGCCAGCTCGGCAGCCGACCGCCACATTACACCCCACATACCCTCCCTCCCCTTCTGCCTGTCATGGCCCCCCCCCCCACCTGTATATACAGCGACATCCAGTCGCTGTACTCACCTACCTCCATATCTGGTTGCTACCCTGCCAGGTAGCCCTGTACACAGGCACCATGATTGAGTCACCCTTTTTTGAAAGCGATCAATCACAGTCGCCTTGTACACGGCATACCGTATTGCCCACCTATCATTAGTTATGCTATTTTAGATTGCCCTTTATCTCCTGATTTGTAAGATACCCTTCTTTCTCCATTTTGAGTCTGCTTTAGTACTTTTTTCCACATCCGAAATAATAAAAGGAGTGTTCATTTTGATATGACTCGGACCAGGTTTTCATCAGTATTTGCAGCTGTTTTTGAACACCTATTGTTCCATAAAGTAAGGGAGCACTGCCTGCTGCATGCTAGTTCATTTTAGTCACAATAGAAGTGATTTTAAACAATCGATGCACAAAAACAGCTGAGAACACTGATAAAAACCTGGTCCAAGCCACATTAAAAGGAGCGCTCCCTTTATTTCAAATGTGAAAAAAAGTACTAAAGTGAACTCACATTGTGGAAAGAAGGGTATCATACAAGTCAGGAGACAAGGGACAATCTAAAATAGAATAAAAAAGTATAGGTCAAAATTTTCACCACATTCATGGAACTCCATTGCTGCCAAGTAGGTTGTGTTTTCAACATCCAGAGCTTCAGAATTACCTTTTCTGCCCCAGTAATAAGTAACAGTAACAATTTAAATGGTCTCCTTTTGATGAGAGTACCTTCTGGAGATATGACTAAGATTACCTGGTCAGGTGTTAAAATCCCTGGGGTATCAAACATTGTTTCTAAAGATGTGGCAGTTTGTTCCCAGTATGGAGTGGGATGAGGATGACCCCAGAATGTACAATAATGGTCTGTGGGGTTGGAATCACACACCTTCCAGCAGAGTCCTCTCTGTGGTCCCAGGAAGAGTGACAGTACCGCCGAGGTTCTGAAAAAATATGCCCAACATTTCCAGGCAAAGTCATGGATGTAAGATACCATTGATATTTTATATAGGGAAGGGCATACATCTGCCAAGTCTCCAGATCCTAGGAAGTCTGCAGGTTCTGATTCCAGTGCTCTAGAATGAAGGCTGAAGACTCTGAGGATTGCTCCTGGAGCCCCACATACAGCTGCCCCTCCAACTGGGCACTCGTCCCCCATTGCTGATGGTGTTGAAATAGTCTTAGAAGGGGAGGGTCAATGGAAGTTTATTATAGGGAAAACCCAGTCGATCTATATAGGGTTTTATTTCCAAGTATCTAAAATGGTCAGTATTGGATAATTGAAACTGGTCTTGGAAGGCTTGGAAGGTAATGCCAGTGGTTTACAGTAACTGGTGGAGGCACCTCAGGTTCCACATAGACCAGTGTTTTAGGAATTGGTCAGTTTTATTCATGGGGCAGGAGGTGTGTCTACAAAGAGAGATTAAGAATCACCTGAATTTTGCATTATGTGAGTGGCCCCATGTCTTGTGCCAAGTTTGTTTTTTTAATTTAGATTTTTATGTGCTTTTTTCCCCAGGTTTTCGCCCCAACCTGGGACCCCGGCAGACACGGGCATGCGTGCATGTGGAGGCACACACACACACACACGCTGGGTACCGGCTTGGACCCTTCCACCCCACCCCAGGCAATTCCTGCGCCCCCTTCCCACATACGCATCTCATTGGACCTCCACCCGATGGGAGTGGAACTACGGGAAGGGTGGACAACCACCCCAGGAGGGGAGAGCTGCCTTGAGCACTCACCCCCCTATGCCAGCTCCCCAATGACCCAAGGTCATTCCCGAACCCGGGTCAGTGGCGTTGCATGAGGTAAGGCGTCCAGTGCCTCAGCCCTTTATGCCAAGTTTTTAATAGTCTCGTGTATAGAGGCAAAACCGTGCAAGGGGCAAATAACCCGATACGGTTGCATCTAATATTTTCTTTATTATGAATAGGTCATTAAAGGTAAAGTCTATAGACTTCCAGTGGGCTTGAAAATTATTTGAGGTCCACCAGCAAGCCAGGCTCACCTAAGCTGCCTGGCTATATAATTTAAGGTTGGGGAAGTTCACCTCCCCCTTTATCTGGGGGTAACTGTAACAGGAAGAGCCACATCCTAGGTCTCGCTCTATCCCAAATAGAGCTGGTAAGGAATTTATTCCAGGATTGAAAGTAACAAGGTTGGGTCATTATGGGTATGGTTTGAAGGTGATATAGAATCCTGGGGAGCACATTTTGTTGACTGGCCTCCACTTCCGGAAGGAAACTGAGGTGCAGGTTACGCCATTTGAGCAGGTTGGCTATAATGGCTGTAGTCAGAGGTTCAAAACTTAAAAGTTTCTAGGTGATCAATGTTTTTCACAAGCTGCACTCACAAGTAGGTCAGGCAGCTGCGGTTCCTTCTAACAGGTAACTTGAACCTGGAGAAGGGGTACACCAAAAGGTCAGTTTTTCTGCACTGAACTGAAATCGCACGCCCCGAAGCTCTATAGAAGCTCTAGCACTCTAGGGACTGAAATGTCTGGATCAGTGACTGGCAGAAAAATACTATCAGAAAAGAGGTCAATCTTGTACTCTCTGCTGCCCAAGCGTATGCCTTGGACTCCAGGGTCAGGGCAGATACTCGCTCAATATGGAGTGTGAAAGTAGAGGGGACAATGGGCATCCTTGACAAGTGCCCCGTCCCAAGGGGACCAAAAGATAAAGAGAGCCAATGATCCTCATGGAGGCTTGTGGGAAGCTGTAGAGGAGTTTAAGCATAATGATAAAGGACTGTGGGAATCCAAACTACCTCAGGGTGGCCCAATGGCACCACCAGGAGACTCTATCACAGGCTTCAGTACTGAGGCTGGCCAGGACCAGGGGGATGGAATGCTGTCTCATGTGATTAAGGAACAACACTTTATGCCACACATTAGCATGGGTTTGGCATTTCCTTACAAAGCCTGCCTGGTCCATTCCAGCAACGACAGAAGAAGGCCGTCAAGTCATCCAGCCCAGATAGACATAAATAATTTATAACCATAACCGAATACAGAATTGGGGTGAAAGGAATCTGGGGAAAGTGCGGTTTTGTCTTGTTTGAGAAGGGCTGAAATAAAGTGGCAAAGCCCCAAGTGCGGGCATTACCCTCTATGACACTCGTAAATACCTCAAGTAGCGGGAGAGCCCACCCTTGAAGGTTCCGTAATTTATAAAATTCAGAGGGGAAAACTACCAGGGCCAGGACACCTGCCTGTTTTTGAGGCTGAGATATACTAACATACTAGCCCTAACGGTCTTTTGTGTCTGCTCATTTGGTCAGCCCCCACCCTGGGAGCTGACCTTGCTGCCCCCCCCTCCCTCTCTGGCTTCTGCCTTCCCAGTCCCAGATATTCTCGCTGCACTAGTTTTTGCTTCCAGAACCCTTCCCCTGTACCTGTCCCACCCCCTCTTGAACCCCTCCACCAGCCCCCTGGGCAGCGCATTCCAAGGCTTCACCACCCTCTCAGTGAAGTAGCACCTCATCCTTTCTCCCCTGAATCTCCCACGCTCCAGCTTCCACCCATGCCCTCTAGTTGCCCCCCCCTTCCTTCGGAGCACCCTGACTGCTCCTCCCCTATTTACCCCCTTCATGTAATTGAAGACCTCTATCATGTTCCCCCGGTCCCTTCTCGCTTCCAATGTGTACATATTTAGCTCTTCGAGCCTCTCCCCATAGGTCCTGTCCCCCAAGCCCCAAATCATTTTGGTTGCCCTCCTCTGGACCCTCTCCAGGAGTTCAATGTCCCTCTTTAAATGTGGCCTCCAAAACTGCACGCAGTACTTGAGGTGCTGCCTCACCAAGCAGTTATACAGTGGGAGTATCACTTCCCTCCTTCTGGAGGTGAGCCCCCTAGCGATGCATCCAAGCATCCTGTTGGCCTTTACCACTGTCCTCCTACAAGTCTCTGAGTTGTTCATCTTGACATCCACCATCACCCCCAGGTCCCTCTCAGCCATCAAGACTTGTAACATCCCCCGGGTGTACACCTGGCCCAGGTTTCTGGCTTCCAGGTGCAGTACCTTGCATTTTCCTGCACTGAACCTCAGCTTCCGCTTTCTAGACCACCTTTTCAGAGCCTCCAAGTCCCCCTATAGGGCCACCCCCTCCTCCCCATCCACCACCGCCCCCAGTTTTGAGTCATCTGCAAAAAGACTCATCTCACTCCTGATACCCTTCCTTATGTCAGAGACATAGGCGTTGAACAGGAGGGGTCCAAGGACCGATCCCTGAGGGACTCCACTAATGATCCTCCTTGGGGATGAGACTATCCCTCCAACCACGACCCTCTGGCTCCGGTTCTGGAGCCAATTTCCTATCCATCTGGTTCCCCACCCCCATTTCTCCCAGATTATCCAACAGGCCCCCATGAGGAACAGAGTCAAACGCCTTGCTGAAGTCAAGAAAGAGGAAGTCCACTGGTCTACCCAGGTCCAAGGCACTCATCACTCAGTCATAGAACTCCACAAGGTTTGTCTGACATGATTTCCCCGGGATGATTCCATGCTGTCTATTGTCCAGGCACCCCAATTTTTCCAGGTCCCCCCTAGTCTCTCCTTGACAATGCCATCCATCACCTTGCCCACCACCAATGTCAGGCTGACGTATGTAGGAGGATTTCCTCCTGAGGGAGGGGGTCGCATCAGTTTCTCCAGTTGAGGAGGGGTCAAGGTTCAAAGCCTCAGCCCCCTAAGATACTCAGACATATGTTCTGGGGATGGACCAGGGTTAGGGTTATACAGCTAGAAATAAATATTGCATTAGAATGTGTTGAATGTCCAGATCATATTGGACTATTTGTCCATTGAGAGGGTCTCTCACTTTGGGTATACAGGCCTGGCTACGCACTGCACAGAGATGTTTTGCCAACATCTGAGCTCTGTTAACCCCCCCCCAACAGTAGTGGTGGTACAAGTAGAATAATGTCTGTTCCACTTTGGCATCTAATAGCTCCTGAATTTGAGCATTAACTGCCAAAATTTGGGGGTAAATAAAGGTATTGCCTTGCACATGAAATATCTGTAGGGGAAACAGGGTGGACTGCAGGTCTTCAAGTTAATGGTCTCTCTCATTTTTGTTTGTTGAAGCATATGCCACCAGTTTCCCTCTTAAGACCACCTTCAGGGCATCCCACAACATACTGTGGGTCATATCAGGAGAGGAGTTCTCCTGGAAATATTGTGGGAAATGTTTCTGCAGTGCATCAAGCAAGTCTGTATCCCTTAGGAGACCCAACTGTAATCTTCAGTTAGTGCTTTTCTTCAGTTTACCCAGGTCAAATTGGACTAGTATCAAAGATTAGTCAGAAAGGTGCCGGGTTCCATGACTGATCACATGGAGCATATCAAGATGCTCAATGGTAGTGAATAAGTAGTCCAGATGACCGTGACTATGGTACCTAGCCAAGAAGTGGGTAAATTATATTTTTCTGGGGTGGAGGTGCCTCCATGTGTCCAGGAAGCCAGGGTGTTGTAAAATGTGTTCAACATATTTTGGGGCCTGTGTGAGATGGTAGGCTTTAGGGGTCAAGGTGTCTAGGTTTGGTTGGAATGTCAAATTAAAATCCCTCCAGGGGCAGTTGGTCTTTAAGCTCCCATAGGAGCAAAGAGAAAAAAACAATTAAGCACACCTTCTCTGCAACTGGAGGAAAATGCACATTAGTCAATATTACTTGTTGGCCATACAGTGTGCCTTTCATAATCACATACTGACCCTCGGTGTCTGTTATTCAACTGTCCAGTATAAAGAGAATGCCCTGCACAACCAGGGTTAGGACCCTTGGCCTCCTCCCTAATTTGTGGGATGAAAAACCTATTATCTGAAACCCAAATCTCTCATACTTAATATGTTCCTCATGGAAAATCTTTGATACATGAGAAATCAGAAATTGTATTTCTCCTGCATCTCCGATTTCTGCTTTCTCATGTATCAAAAGTTGTAATAATCTGTTTCTTTTGATAGGATAATGGACACTATTGACAGTAAAGGAGACAAGTCTAGTCTGCAAACCCTTTAAACAGCTGACAGATGGAGCGAGCGTGGCTACTTCCAGCTTTCCACCTCAGAGGGGCCACATGTCAAAGAGTCGTGGTCACAAAATAATGTAAAAATGTGGAATGTACCCCCTCCCTCGAGAACCCTTCCCCCACTCTGGCAGATCGCACTGCCTCATGAAATAACTGTCAATAGAAAAGAGGACAACTGCAACAATGAAAAAATCAGAAGCAGGGGTCTGCCAACTGGACCAACCAACTGTGGAGAAGAAATACAAGCAGGGAACAATATACACGAGCTTCCAATGTAGGGAACTGAGCTAAAAAGCCCAATACTAAGTAGCTCCTGCTGATGGATGGAGACTGCAGGGGGAGTATGTCAGGGGAAGCTTGGGTCCCCAGTGCAGAGAGAACACTTGTTGTGCAGTTGAAAGTGCACTTCAATAACAGGCAAGAGAAACACATGCAAAAAAAAAAAAAAAAAGGCAAGGGAGTCTGCAGGGTAGCAAGATACCATAGGCCATTCCAAATTGGTACAGATATTAGTCCTAGCACAGGGCCACTGGCTTGTGCCTATGAAATTAAAGTTCCTGTCCTCGAGTTGGAGCATTAAAAAACTTAGCCGATGTTAAAGTCCACAACTTATAGCTCCTTGCACAGGGCATGTGAGGTAAGGAGGAGGGCGGACCCGAGCCAAGGGCTAGACAGTCAAGGCATTGCTTGGGGACCCCCCTCTCCTCTGGCACAGGCAGATGGGGAAACAACATATGTCCTCTCGCAGTGTGGACACCACCAGGCTGCTGTTAGCCTCTATTAGATAACCTCTTCTGATGCATAAGGCAGAACAAGATAGGAGCATATAACTCAATACAGCACTCAGTCCCAGTTAAGAGGCTATGGGGTGGAGCATCCCCAAGGGCCCAGGCAAAAGGTACCCAACCCCTGGAACAGCCTCCCCAACTCACCATGTAGCCACCCAGAGAGCTGCAGATGCACACAGCACAAGAGGATGCTGCCCTGAAATCATCAGTCCCCCCCCCCCAGTCCAGCTTTACCAGTAAGATGATAGGGGCTAAAGTGGAGCAGAGGATCTGGTACAGAAAAATCATAGTGGGACAAGACGGCAAAGATATTTTTAAAACAGTGCTCTTAGGGAATGCAGGTTCCATCATGCCAGTGAAAAAGGGGGCTGGATGGGACTGACCAGACACCAGCCTGATGTCCCAAGCATAAAGATGCTTTCAGGTAAAGTTTACTGATTATATTATGCCACAGACCTGATTCCTACCCCATTCAACACACCTACTTTTGCTGGAGACATGTCTTCAAATAATTTTTGTGGTGCCAGTGGTCCCATTAGGTGGCCTGCCTGGAAAACTGTTGCAGCAAATCTCAAACTGCTTGCAGGTCTTGGAGTCAAAAAGTTCTGGCCACTCTGACCACCTCTTGCAATGGTGGTATTGCTGCCATGACCATCTTGGTGGGCACTTGGTCTCTCCGTCTAGGTTTGAGTGATGCATCTGGTTGCCTTTAGGTGTTTGGGGGAGCTAGACTGGGATGCCTCTTTGTTCCATGTCCTGTTCAGCTTCCTCAGCTGTGTAGTACAGGATCGTGGCATCAGAACAGTGGACTCTAAGTTTGCCAGGGAAGTGAGTTTGGAATTTTACCCCTGCCTAACTCAATGCTCGGAGATATGGCAAGTAAGCCTACTGTCTTTGCTGAACCAGTGGGGCGTAGTCATGGTCAAGGTAAAGTCTAGTCTGTCCTCACATCACTACCCCTTCTTCCACACTGCTGCCAGGACCAATTCCTTTATTTTGAAACTAACATGCTGCAGTACAATACGCCCTGGTCTCATGTCAAGGGCTAGCTTAGGCCGCATTGCCTGTGGATTATCCCACTATTAAGTGTCAAGTCTTTGGGGCAATCCAGGGGCTCGTGCAGGAGGTTATCCACAGACTCTGAAATACATACTTCTTCCTCTCCCTCTGGCAGCCAGTGTATCCGGAAGTTCTTTCATTGTATGCAGCCCCCCTCCCCCAAGTCACAATTTTTTCCTCCACTTGCAAGGTTTTTCTCTGTAGCGCCAGGACCATTTCTATTATTTGTCTTTTTTTTTCTTCTATAACTACAGTGAGTCCAGCCTCAAAGTCCTTCTGTTCCTCTTGAACCTTACCAAGTTCTGTGCCAAAGTTCTGCGTTTGTGACTGGATTTCTGTCCAAAACTCCCTCAATTCAGCCAAGATGATGACCGTGGTTGGGTTAGGAACCTCCGACCCTGTAGGCGCTTATGAGGAGGTAGCCATGCTGCTCATGGTTGTGGAGGAACCACCAGGTGAGTCAGGATGTTGGAGTGGGCGCAGTGATGCAGTATGAGCCCTTTTCTTTTTTTTTCTGAACCCCTCCATGTATGCTGGTAAGCCTGCCATACACTTTTATAGCTTAGTGAGCCAATCTAAAAAGGTTGCAAGCTGTTTTCTGGGTCACTGTACTGCGGAGCTCCTTCAGGTTGTGGTTAGCTCAAGGCAGGTGGAATCAGAAGTCTGCTTTTCTCTCATTCTGTCTGTCTGTCTCTCATCTTTGATATTCTTGACTCATCCACAGGCAGAGGGGGAGGTTTTTCTATGTAAGGTTTCAGTCCTTCATCTGCGGATAATACATGACAGTGGCTTCTAATCACTGTCACAGGACCTGATCTACTAAAAGGAAGGGATACGCACTGGTTCACACATATCCCTGCCACGGAGCTCCACATCTGGATGCCAGTCCACAGCAGATCACATCCACAGACCTTGTCTGCCACTCTCTGTAAGTGTGTAGCAGTGCGCAGGCATAGTGGGTGGAACAGTCCCGGACACCAATCATTCAAGTGGATGCCCCTGTCAGCTCTTTGGTGGATCCACCGTACCACACAGTGAGGGAGATCATGGGATGTGGCAGCCCTCCAAGGACTGCCACATCCCCCTAAAGGACACAAACATTATATAGCCAAAACAAAACTATAGTATATGGTTGTCATTTGTGTACAGATTTCCATACACAGCATTTTCTTGTTGTAGGACAATCCAAAGGACATAAAAAGTTGTACTATCATTCTGACTTCACAGTGGTATCCCATGAAGACAGTGAGTGAAAAAAGGCTTGGCAGAAACAGCGACGGCAAAACAGCACTTGTCATTTGGTGACGAAGGCTTTCCCCCCTGAGTTGCGCCCCCTGGAGTTGGTATCTATATTAAGGGGTGCGGAGGTTCGCTTCACATAAAGAGCACTCGCTGTACGTGATTGCGCTGTTTTGCCAGTGCTGTTTTCGGTCATCGCCCTTTTTGCACTCGCTATAATGATGTGGAACCCTTCACAACAATACTGCAACTTTTCTGCTTTGAACCATGTGCCTCTCTGTCCCCTCGAACCAAAGTATCTAACAGACATTTTCCCACACAGCACTATTCCGTCTCTCAGCACAATCTCTAATGCAGTAAAAGGTTCCATGTCATAAGGGTGGTCGAAAAATAGCGATCGCCCTTAGGGCAAGTGTACATCGCCAAAAATGAATTTTGGCGATGCACACTCACGACAACAAAAAGGATGCCTATGGGTCTAGTTTTTAATGCAGGGGGCTGTGCCCCCCGCACCCTACTACTTATAGATTCTCAACTCCAGGGGGGAGGGTGAAAAACTTCAAAAGATATTAAGCCACCTGCTGGCAAAAAAAAAAAAAAAACACACACACCGTGCCAGACCCGAACCCTGTACCCTGCGCCTCCCAGCCGACCACCTTCCCCACCATGCTAGCAGTCCAGCTCGGCAGCTGCCCATCACACCCCCTTCCACATGCCATCCCTCCCCTGCCTCCTCCCTCCCAGGTGTGTGCACACACACGTACTTCCTGTCACTCTATTCGCCCACCCCAGTATCCGGTCATCCCCCCGCCCCTGCTGGGTAGCCATGGACACAGGTGCCGTAATTGAGTCGCCCTTTTTTGTAGGTGCCCAATTTCAGTCGCCTTGTTCACGTGTTGCTCAGCAGAATAAGGATGTCAGCTACAGTTTTTCCTTTTTTTATATTTAGTTCATTTTGGTTTGAGCAGTGCAGGAGCACAGTACAGTATCTCATCAAGACAGCAATCACAGTCATTTGGTGGAATTACAAAGTCTGCCATACATGTACTTTCAGTTGAATTACAAAGTATGTACTTAATAAACAGTTCAGACACAAAATAAAACTGCACCAATTAAGCATCTGTTTACTAGATTCTTGCTCAGACTCTACTCCCATTTTCTAAGTGATACTGAGGATTTTGCGTCAGACCTTCTTGGAGTATACCAGGTGGTGAATAGGCTATCTGTAGCTAGCTCAGTGCATGTAGTTTATCATATTCTTACACAAATGTCTGCAAGGTTACCCTATGGCAGGAGGGAACCATCTGTCTCTGCACTATATATTAACCACCAGGTCCAGCGTTCTTAACATTGTTTTTTTTTTTATTTCCAATGCAAATCCATTCTGTATATGTGATGAACCTGGGACCGCAGTTCTGGAGCTAGGATGATGGGGACAGCCAAGTCATGTTATACATTTCTTGGCCGCTGTTAAACAGATGCCCAACAGATATTTTACCACCTTAGCCTTACACCAGGTTGGGTACTGCAACAATATAACAAGCATTTGTCAATGCTGAAAGTTCGCCGCATTACTTAAGGAATAGCACGAGGAGGCACTCCATAGAGTTTAATGGGGGCAATTTGTAAAAGCTTGTTTTTATACTTTCCAGTGATGATTTTGTCAAAGAAAGGTAGTCGCTTAACTAACAAGGACCTTCTTTTGTAAGCGACTGCATTTCTTTGACAAAATCGTCACTGGAAAGTATAACAAGCATTTGTCAATGCCAAATGTTTGCTTATTGGCATTGGCATTGGTAGTGCGGGAGTTAGACGATGCATAATAGGAATGGCAGTGAAGTATTGAACTGATGCCAACCCAACCCCCACCCTGCAGAGACTGACACATGTTGGGGGTGTGCCTTTGGGTCATCGGCCATAACGCTCATGCCATTTCACCTCACCCTACCCTGCAGACACCGACAGGTGCTGCAGTGTGCCTTGGGGTCTTTGAGCCTTACACTCACCCCATTCCATAAGGAAATATGCTGAGATGGGTGCAGTATAGGAGTATGGGGTGAACACTGGGGCCGAAGACCCCAAGTCTCACCTCGATGCCTGTCACTGGTTACAGGGTGGGGGTGGAATGGCGTGAGCATTACAGCTAATGATCCCAAGTCACCCCCCCCCCGATGCCTGTCAGTCTCTAACAGGTAACCGTAACATCCCAGGCATTTGTTGGTATT
Source organism: Neoceratodus forsteri (assembly GCA_016271365.2). Classification (NCBI taxonomy): domain Eukaryota; kingdom Metazoa; phylum Chordata; order Ceratodontiformes; family Ceratodontidae; genus Neoceratodus; species Neoceratodus forsteri. Next base: position 1,461,403,187 of record CM057452.1, read on the forward strand.
TTTGGTCTAAATTTTCAACATGGGCTTATTATGACCCACCTCATGAACAGTGGCACTAACATTTCGTTACTCAGTCCTGAAAGGTGATTTTGCACCGCAACTGTGCTATTTGGTACCACAAGTGCAAAAACACATTTTGGGCAGGATGTGAAAAATGACAACTGTACTGTTCATGAGGTGGTGTGAAAAAATGTCACTGTTGAAAATCTGGAGGGAAAATATGAAAAATTGGCGAAGTTACGAGCGTGCATAGAAAAAGCGCAACGCACGCCTGTAACACAATCATTTTTTTGGAATTCTTTCACCAAATTTTCAACATGGCCATTTTTAGACCACTTCTCATGAACAGTGGCACTGTGATTTTGTTAATCTGTCCCAAAAGTTGATTTCCAACAGTGCGCATTATTCTGTGCCACAGGTGTGAAAACACATTTCGGGCAAGATGTGAAAAATGACAGCTGTACAGTTCATAAGGAGATGTAAAAAAATGGCAAAGTTGAAAATCTGGAGTGAAAATATTAAAATTTGGCAAAGTTATGAGTGTGTGAAGAAACTGTGCAACGCACGCTCGTAACACAGTCATTTTGGGGAATGTCTTCAAATTTGCAACATGGGCTTTTTGGGACCTCTCCTCATGAACAGTGGCACTGTCATTTCGTTAATTGGTTCTGAAAGGTGATTCTGTGCAGCGACTGCAAAATCACCTTTCGGGACCGAGAAACGAAGTGACAGTGCGAGTTTTCACGAGGTGGGGTCCCAAGAACCCCATGTTAAAAATGTGGGGCCAAAAGTCCTAAAAATGGCTGAGATATCAACCTAATTTGACCCCCCACCCCAACTCCCATTATACAGTGCTTACGATTCCTCAGTTTGCAGTTCGGCTTTGAAGAGTGCAGATGTGTCCCGGTCCACAAAGATCACTGCTCCAGACCTCCAGAGGTAAGTGTGTGTGTGTGGGGGTCTTGAGGGAGTAGGTGTGCAGAGGTAGGGTCAGGATGGGGAGGGGACAGACAAAATAGCTGAAGTACTATTTTCTTTTGCAGGTTAAAATAAAAAGACTCTGGGAGACCGTTTTCTTTATTTACAGGTTAAAAAATACTTTTAGCACTGGGGTGGGCTCCCAGTGTGCCACATCAGTTGGGGGGCATGATGCCGACAGGGATTGGACATCCCTGTCGGCAAAGAAAGTAAGCTTGGGGGGAGAGGAAACATGATGCCAACAGGGATTTGGCACCCCCATCTGCAAATAAATTGAGCTTGTGGGGTGGGGGGCATCCGACACCACGAGTGGGCATCCCAGTGTTGGGGAAAATACATTATGAAAATTGTATGGGCACACTGGGGTGCCACAATTTTGGCGAGGATACATGTCGACATGGGGATTGAGCACCCCGGTGTCGACTTTTCCAGCGAGTGTGTGGCCAGTGTATTTCTTTCTTGAAATGTTTCACCAGGAAGGAGTGCATCCCCGCATTGTTCATTTCTGCACATGCACAGAAACAGTGGCTCTACCGCGCATGTGCGGAATCGGCTGCATTCCACACATATTTGTTCCATGACCGAACAGCGATCAGCTATTTGGCGGCTGCTTCTTTTGAAGTTTTCACACACACTACTCATAGCAATATGTTCGCAGCATGCAGGTGCAGCAAACTTAACAAAGGAAGCTGACAAAGTGAGGGGCTGGGAAAAAAAATCTGGGACAATTCCTTCTCAAGCTCTGATACAAGGGACTGTATGATGGTGAATGTCCATAGGATATGAGACTGTATGTGGCTCAAAGCCCACCACAGCCTCTCTAGCAACTTGGGGTAGAGGCAGTGCCCCTGTGAACTTAGATTATTGAGGAAATAAAAAAAGGAAAGTAAATGCTTCCAAACATATTCTCTCCATGCCAGTGAAGATATCACCTTCTGTGTATGCACCTGGTGCTGAAATAGGAATATTCAGTTCCTGACTCCACTTACCATGAGCTAATAACTTTCTCAAGTGTTGTGAATATTAAAGCTTTATACTAGTTCAAAATACTACATCCCTGTGGACATTGCAATATCAAGGAGCCAATCATCGTACAACAGTAGGAAAGTCCTCTAATTTAGTATAATGTAGGTTCAAAGATAGAAGATAGGTACGTATTTGAAAATATCTAAATTGGTCAGTGCACCTTAATATCTGGGAGTCTAGTAAATCTTGATATGGGCAAAAGCCAGCTGGAGTAAAGCACTATACTGGGGGGGCCAAGACATCATTGGAACCAGAGTTTAAAGCCAGGGTCCAGCCTGGCAGGTAGAAAGTTTGGGTGATAAGCCACAGAAAGGAAGGAAGAACCTCTTTAAGACCCAGCCTGCGAACTAGAGTACCAGTTAGAGCCAAGAGTCCCAAGACTCGGATCAGCATGCCTGATTAATTATCGGAGTCATCCCTCCTCAAAAGCCAGTTGGTGAGGGGATGGTCAGAGAGAAGATCTATCCCCATGGATGCCCAGATTTGAGTTGGAGCTGGAAGAAGCCAATGTAAGACAGCTGAAAGTGCAACTGCTACATGACGTCATTCCCAATTTGGGAGCCCAAAACGTACCCTGCCTTTTTTTTGGTAACTGTATAGTGGATCATTTTATTCTGGGGAACCGACCAAGTCAGATAAATCTAGAAAACTGACAATGCCAAGCTCTCCAGTCCTTACTGGAGATATGAAGAGGGCGAGGTTGAAAGAAAAAAATAAAGGGGGGGTGGGGTGGAACAACATCATAGGCCAGATATTCAAAACTTAGCCCCAGGGCTAAATTAGCACTGCACAGCATGCCAAATTAGCCCTGAACCAGTAGCAAGCTATATTCAAAGGAATAGCCCGAGGCTAAACCTGCTGAATATAGCATGCAAAGGAAGCAGTGCAAACAGGGCTGGGAGTGCAGTGCTAAAATAGCCCAGGAAATAAGACAGCTCTGAATATAGCAACAGGGAAGTGCAAAATGCAACAGCAGCTCAGTGGACACTGAGGTGGAGTAAAGCAGAGTTGCAGTTGGTGGAGAATGTGTGTGATAGCACTGAAGTGTTGCATAACTGCAAACAACAATGCAGGCCACACACTGCAGAACTGTGCTATGCTTTTGAGAGGCTTGCCCGGGGCTAACCTGATTGCACAGTGGTAATATATTAGCCTGGTGCAAACACATTGACCCGGGGCAAAAGTTTGCTATATTCAAAACTCCTATGCAAATGAGCCTACTTAGGCAATCTGTGTGCAAACAGCCACATTAGCATCTCATTAAGTCCTGTTTAGCATACATTAGCATGAAGATTGCCCGGTGCTATTCCATGGTGCACACAACTCCTCCTGTAGGTCAGCCTGGGACTACAGGTCAAAAACCGCAGGCTGGCTGATGCCCACAGCTCCACCTGTAGGTTAGACTGGACGTACAGGCTAAAAGCTGCAGGCCGGGGTGCACACACAGCTCCACCAACATGCCAGCCTTGAGAAACAGTTTGTTACCTGCAGGCCATGGGTGTCGGCAGGCATACATAGTGCATCCCTTCACCCAGTCAGCACTGGAATGAGGGACACAGACACTCTGAATGCGGAAGAAAGAGGGACACTGATCCACATAATGAGAGACACATCCGCAAACATGGAGACACAAACTCAGGACACAATGGATACCATTACCTTCGTATGTACACAAGGTAAGAGTTATGTAGCACCATAGAATAATATAACTCCCTGCTTGAAAGTCTGGATGTACAGTACAGTCTCTGTGTGTGCACCATTGTTCCCAGCAGGGACAATTGCAGGTCAGGGCTATAGTAAGAGGAACACAGAGGGAGGTTCCCTGTACTGAGGGACACTGTAGAGGACTGTATAACTGTGTGCATATATCTATCTATATATAATATACTGTATATTCATTGTAAATAAATCTGTTAATGCATCAGTTAGGGTGAATAATATAGTGACAAAAGCAGGGAAATAAGGTGTTAGGGTTTCCAACCCTAATGCCCCACCCCAGGGTTCCCACCCCTACCACTCAACCCCCACCCCTCCACACACCAACAGGCGTCTGGTTGTGCGTTGGAGTTGATGGCCTCTCACCCTATTCCATGTGTAAACAAGCTGAGGTGGTGCAGTACAGGAGAATGGGGTGAGAGTTAAGCTAGCGACTAGCAGCACACCTAGATGCCTTTACAGTGTGGAGGTGGAAGGTGGTGGAGTGGTGAGTGGGAACCCTGGGGTGGGCGCTAGGGTTAGTAACCCTAATGCCTCATTTCCCTGCTTTTGTCACTACAGTATTCACCCTAACTGATGCATTAATGGAGTTTTTTTTGCAATGAATTTCCCTTCTTTTTCAGATAGTATAATTCTATCCTCATTTTGCTGTGGGAGCACAGGGTCCCTCCACAGACGCACATATGTATCTAGCTGTGGAAACAGAGGAGTCTCCGTCCCCTGCGCTTCCACACATAAAGTTATGAGCAGGCATAGCGAAATCGCAACAGATAGTCATAACTGTGCCATCTTAAATAACTGTTATCCCAAATGTTCAACATAACCTTCTTATCACCTCACCTCATGTACCCAGTACAGAAGACCCTCAAATCCCTGTGGAAATATAATTCTGCTTAACTGTAACGCCGTTTTGCGCCACAGGTGCAGAAAAACATATTTGGCAGGATTTGAAAAATTACAGCTGTACTGTTCATGAGGTGGTGTGAAAAATGGTAACGTTGAAAATCTGGAGTGAAAAAATGAAAAATTGGTGAAGTGATGAGCGTGCATAGAAACTGCACAACGCACGCTCGTAACTCTGTCATTTTTTGGAATTTTTTCATCAAATTTTCAACATGGGTTTTATGGGATCTCCCCTCTTGAACAGTTGCACTGTGATTTTGTTAATCCATCCTGAAAGTTGATTTGGCACAGCGATCTCGCCAATCTGCTCCACAGGTGTGAAAACACGTTTCGGGCAGGATGTGAAAAATGACAGCTGTATTGTTCATGAGGAGATGTGAAAAAAATGGCAATGTTGAAACTCTGGGGTGAAAATATTAGAAACTGGTGAAGTTACAAGCGTGCATAGAAACTACGCAATGCATGCTCATAAGGTAGTCATTTTTTGGAATTATTTCTCCAGATTTGCAACATGGGCATTTTGGGACCCCACATCATGAATAGTGTGTCTGTTGTTTTGTTAATCGGTCCCAAAATATGATTCCACGCAGTGACCACGAAATCACCTTTCGGGACCGAGTAACTAAATGACAGTGACAGTGATCATGAGTTTGGGTCCCAAGAACCCCATGTTGAAAGTTTGGGGTCAAAATTCCTAAAAATGGCTGAGATATCATCATAAGTTGAAACCCCCTTTGACAGCCAATATGGAGCTTTCCTTTGATTCTTCATTTTGCGGTTCAGTTTTGAAGAGTGCAGACGTGTCCTGGTCCTCAGAAGATGACAATGCTGACCTCTGGAGGTAAGTATGGGGTAAGGAGGAGTAAGGGGAGGTGGGTGCTCAGTGGGGGGGGGGAGGACTGGGAAGTCAACGAGGGACTGTTTTCTTTTTTCCACATTACAAAAACATATAACACATCGGGGGACGGTTTTCTTTATTTACAGGAACAAACAATAGATAAATGTGGGCACACTGGGGTGGGCTCCCAATGTGCCACATAAGTTTGGGGGGAGGAGAGGCAGTATAGCGCAGTGGTCTAAGGCACTGAGCTGCAAATCTGGTGACATCCAGCAGACCAGACCTGGGTTTGAAACCCACAGCTTCCACTTGCATACTGTGTGACCCTGAGCAAGTCACTTAACCTCCTTGTGCTCCCAGGTCACTCCTGTAAAAAAGCTTTCAGCTTAGTGTGCTATACCTGGTTAAACAACTAAATAAAAAAAATATATATAAATAAATAAATAAATACATGCCACCGACAGGGGGACTGGGCACCCCCGTCGGCAATGAAAGTGAGCTGGCAGGGGAGGGACACTAGACTACCAGGACTGGACCTGGTGGTAATTAGAAGTTATACTTCAAATTGCTATGGTAGTAATTAAGTGTCACCCGAATTAGGAGTTCCTACCACTTACGCATGCTTTTGTGGGCGTATTCAGTGCCGCCACCGTGGTGCGTGGCAAATCTGTAGCATGGCGCTACTATTTTGAATATGCCAGTGCACCAGCATTCATGGCCCCTCCCCTACCTCCCTCACCTGCATACAGTAACTTTTAGCGGCGGCGTTATCACACAGCACCGGCACTAAAAGGGCTTTTTAATATTGCAGTCCAATGCAAATTTGGCGCTATTCCAGTGCTACAGATTTGTGCCGGGTGCAGTGCTTTGAATATCTGGCCCTATGTGTATAGCATCTACTCAACAGCCAAAGATATCAGTAGCAACCTCCAGCAGTCCCAAATCTACTTGCATTTGCGTTAAAAGGGGAAAATATCGCTGGCCCAGTGTGGAGGAGCTGGACGCCACACCTCGCACCACACCAGTGACCCAGGTTCGGGAACGGACTCAGGACACTGGGGGTCGGCAGGGGAAGGAGAGGATTGAGCACCTGGAGGACTGCTCTCCTCTCCTGGGGAGGGTTGGGGAGCTTGCCTCGCTCTATATCGGCCCCCGGTGGAGACCGGGAGCACTGCAGAGCAGCGCTGTAGATGGGCCAAGAAAACCAGGCAAAAATGGCACCTCAACTGACCGGATGATGGCCGCACAAACCCTCACCACCACCACAGAGCCCCTGGACAGCCAGGACCGACTTCATCAGCACCCAGGGCCAAGAAAGGTAAGCTACAGAGTGGCTGCAATGTGAGGCGGGGACGGCGGCGGGGGTTCTCGGGAGGTGAGTGTCCCTGGTAGCGAAAGGAGAGGCCAGTTAAGACGTCGAGGAGGAGGATAGACAAATAATGCAAAAAAAAAAAAAGGGGGGGGAATAGTTCAGCTGCATTTTTTTCAAAAGAGCTCACCAAAAGGGATGAAATTTATCCAAGTGAAAGAAAATCAAGCACTACTTCCTACCAGAAAAATTATACAGAACTGCGGTCTTCACCGATTCTAGTTACTCTGACTTGGTAAGCCACTGCTCTCAAAAATTGTCTGTTCTTGTTAATTTAGCAAAGGGCTGGGAGATAAAATCTAAAAAAAAAAAAAAAATCTCTTTGGCCTGGTGGCGTAGAGGGCTTAAGCGCTGGATGCCTTACCTCGCGCCACATCGGTGACCCGGGTTTGGGAATGTCCTCAGGTCGTCGCGGAGTCAGCATGGGGGGAACAGGATTGAGCAGCCAAAAGGCAGCTCTCCCCCTCCATGGTGGTTGTCTTCCCTTCCTGTAGCTCTGCTCCCATCGGATGGGATGTGTAGGTGGGAGGGGGCGGTGGCGATTGCGAGGAGTGGGGTGGAAGGGGCCGAGCTTGTACCCAGCGTGTGTGTGTGCTTCCACATGCACAAACAAGTCTTCCGGTGTCCTGGGTTGGGGCGAAAACAGGGTAAAAAAGCACATAAAAATCCAAATAAAAAAACTCCTCAGACATATGACAGTTGAGTGTGGGGGAGGGGTAAGCTGGTGGCCGTCACCGAGATGGACATGGTGGCACGGGAGTGAGGCAGAGGCTGAAGCTGCTACCCAGTCATCCAAGGAGGATAAACAGTAGATGGAAAAATAGTTTTGCTTTTTAAAACCATACATTATTGCAACCATATACAAGGTTTTCTCAAGAGTAATGTACTCACCATTTTTGACGTTAGGTGAATAAAATGTAATTTTGATTAGTAAAAGTGCTTCAAACTTGGAAAACTGCTGCTTTTTTGTATTATATTTTTATTGATTTTGCAAGCAAGACTTACATCTCAGATACACACAGGAAGATAGCATTATACATGTTAAGACAATACTGTACTCGTACAAAGAACTTGTGAAGGACACCCCCTCTAGAGATACATCACAGGGGGAATTAACAAGTACATCATTTGTTAGACAGTGTATAGGACTGCATGCAGCCAGAAAGTCCCAAGAGGATTAATTCGAAGGATGAGTAATATATCAGTTACCCTATTACCATATTGACTGTATCAGTCTGAGTAAGTCCCCCAATGTTACAATAAGTAAAACGAGCTAAGGAAATCTTAGAAACACGACCTCCCAGGAGTGGAAGTTCAAGATATGAACCCTTTCATATGAGGGAATAATCAGGCACTTTAAAGTAATTAAACCAGTAACTAAGCATATCACTGGAGAACATATTACAAGGCAACAGGAGAGCACAACATTGTTTTAACTGGAAAAGGAAAATTTTCTAGGCCAGTGGCCTGTTAATAGGACAGGAGTAATTATTCAAATATATACAGCCCCAACATAGGAGCTGCAAAACTGCAACTAGTCCCAACTGTCCACAAAAAGAAACTACAAATGGTAGCTAAAGTCTTGTTAATATGATTGCTGTATAGTAGTGGAAGATCAGGCACCCAAGTCCCTCGGCCCATCCCTACAAAACCACAGTGCAAAGTACTAAACTGCTGATTTTGAAGTATCTTGGAGCATTTCCAGGGTTTGAGCTGAGTATCAGTACTCATCCAAACATTTATTACCTCCAGTAGCTCCATATGAAGTCCGAACTATCCATCGTTTACCTGACACAAAATGGCCACCCAGGAGGTAATGAGTTAAAGAGTATTTCATAAAAATTGGCGAGTAAAATAAGCCAGCACTCACCTTATCTGGAGCACTGGGTATTAGCATACTACAATATGTCCCTCTGGTTATCCATTTACAGGGAGTGCGGGCGGCAGAGCCCCCATATAATAAAACAAAAAAAAACTAAATAGCGCTTAGTTTTGTTAGATATGGGAGGCTCTGTCCCCATACCACCCATTGTTTTGTTTTGTTTTTTAATTGGGTAGTGGGTCAGTTTTTTCCACTATGATCATTACTGCTAGCGTAGTTGCACAGTGTAGCATAACACAGGGCATGCATCTAATAACTGCCCCAAAATACTACCATAGAACTAATAGTCAGTCTATGATTTCTATGAGTACTAGGGGATTGTTTGTCCAGCCGTACACTGAACAACTAGTGAGGTCTGTAGTCCTCCACTTATGCCGTAAATCCTTCTTTTGGTACTGCCAGGCCCTAATATTCTCCCACCCACTTTTGAACACGTTTATAGTCCCCACCCTACCACTTCCATGGGGAATCTGTTCCATGGTTCTACCACTTTCTCCATGAAGTACAATTTCCTCATGTCTCTCCACAAGTTCCCAATAAGGAACCTCCATTCATGCCCTCTCGCTACTGTACTTCCGTTCCTGGTGAAGAGGTCCACACTGCTAACCTTGCTTATTCCTCTCAGGAACTTGTATGTCTCTATCTTGTCTTCCCTCTCCCTCCTGGACTCCAGCATGCACATGTTAAGGGGCTTCATTCCTCACAAGATCTGCACTGTGAACCTTGAGTCATCTTGTTGACCCTGTGCTGCACTGCCTCCAGCCTATTCCTGTCCTGTCTCAGCTGCGGGCTCTAGAACTGGGTGCAGTACTTCCACTGCAGCCTTGCCACCTCACCAGAGATCTGTACAGGGGTAACATCACCTCCTACCTCCTACTAGCTGGCTGCTGCGCACAAAGCCATTACTTGACAATGGCTTCAAATCAATCCATCGACATTTCAATCCTGATTAACTGTAATACAAGAAATTCAGACTATGGAAAATTAACTTATAAAATAAACCTTCAAACCCATATATTTGTTCGAAGGTGGATGCTTTGGCTGCTGCGCGATGATTTCTAGTATTAATTTGAGACTTAAACTTTTTTCTTCTTTGGATTAAGGGAGTTAGTGGGCTGTGATGCCATTTACACTAATACTAGTGTATGTATGGGATAGAACATTCTTGACCTGTCTTGCCTCTGTTGAGCTATTATTTGTTACTATATAACATGATGTGAAGATTTGTGTACCCATGTTATGTAATAAAGGTGCATTTAATTTAAAATAAAACTCTTCCAATACGTCACAACTTTGCTGTATGTTTCATTTCATTTCATTTTCATTTTTTATACTGGAAAGTCATGTGAGCAATATTGCCCATTTTCACAAGCATCCAGTTGGTGTGGAAACATACATTGGTCAGGTGGTAATACAGAGTACAGGTACATAATAACATTGAAAATCTAAACTATATACGAGCTATGACATCTAAAATAAATGACAGGGGGTATGGAAGAAAAGAGGAGGAGAGTCAGAGGCAGGAACTGTTTGAGGAGGTAGTGCTTGATGTTATGTTTGAAGGCTCCAGGTGAAGTACAGTGGGTGAGTGTGCATGGGATTGAGTTGAAGAGTCTGGTCCCTCTGGAGGAGAGAGAGTGAAGTCATGGATGGTTTGGTAGAATGGGACCAGGAAAAATTGTTGGAGGGAAGATCTGCTTGTGCAGGTGCTGGTTGGCTTCTGGAAGCAGGAGGTGATGCTGGGGGAAGCAGGCTGTGGTGAACTTTAAAGAAGAAGGTTAGGATTTTGGAGTTTATTCTGTTTTTGAGGGAGAGCCAGTTAGCAACCTGGTAGAGGTGGCAGTGATGGGTACTTTTGGGCAGTCCAGTAGTGAACCTGATGATGCAATGATAGGTGGTGTTAAGCTTACCGAGCATTTTCAGGGATGAGGTGCAGGAGTAGATGACAGAACCATAGTCGAGGAGGGGGAGGAGGAAGCTGCTGGCTATAAGTGTGCACATTTCAGATATGAGGAATTGCTTAATTCTTAAGAGCATACCCAGTCTTTGGTGGATTTTATTAAAAAGGTGGGTGACGTGTTGATTGTAAGAGAGCTGGCAGTCCAGGTAGATGCCAAGGTATTTAAATTTGTTGACTCTCTCGATGGAGTTGCCATCATTATCACGGAGTGTAAAATCAAAATCAGAGGTTTTCCTGGGGCCAGAGAAAACCATGGACTTAGTCTTTTCGGCATTAAGAACAAGACCGTGGGTGGAGAACCAGGAGTGTAGGTGGCTGAAATCATGCTGTAGTTTGTTAAGCAGGGAGGCTGGGCACCTATCCCTGCAGTACACAGCTGCGTCATCTGTGTAAAGAATAAGTTTGGTGTGTGTACAGATGGAGGGGAAGGAGTTTATGGCTAGTGAGATAAGCAGGGGGCCTAGGATTGATCCCTGGGGAACACCGTATCTGATATTGTGGATGTTGGAGTACTGACATGGAGAATTATGTTTTGTTACCTTGTTTGAGGGTGTCGCTAATGATAACTCCCAAGTCCTTTCCTCAATTGCTGTGGCCAACTTAACACCCCATCCAGTACTCTGTTCATGGGTTCTTCTTTCCAATGTGCATCACTTTGCACTTTTTGGCACTGAATCTCAATTGCCATTTTTTGGATCATCTCTCCAGCTTCTCCAAGACCCTTTTTAACTCCCTCACCCCCTCATCACTGTCCACTCTGCCGCATAGTTTAGTGTCATCCGCAAAGTGACACATCTTGCCCTGTTCACCCTCCCCATGTCACTAATAAACACACTGAACAGGACCGGTGTCAGGACTGACCTTTGTGGTACCCAACCTGTGACCCCCCCATCTTGGAACATAATCCTGTTTACCACTGTGACACTTGGACAGCTGGTTCTGATTATACTATGATTTTTGCAATATGAAATATGTAGTGGGATTGTGTGTCAGGAGAAAGTACTGTCTTGCTGAAATTACACATCAAAACCCCCCCAGGTATAATTTCAAAGGACAGGACGTAGGTTAAACTACAGATATCTGGAATGCAATTAACTTGTCAGTTGCTTTGAAATCAGTAGCTAAACTATGCATTGTATAATGCCCTCAGGAAAGTCCTTTGATTGCACTTGGTGTCAAGAGGAAGGGGCATATGCATTTGTTTGGGCGTCTCCTCAGGAAAAGTCCTTTGATGGCACTTGGTGTCATAAGGAATTGGCATATGCATTTGTTTGGGTGTCTTCAGAGGAAGCCAGTTAATTAATCAAAGAGTCTTTCATGCCTTTGTGAAGCAGGAACTGCTCCTGGATAAAAGATGCTAGCAGATCACAGACTAGATTGGGAAGTCATATGAAGAGAGGAGGTTCGCTGGGGTCACCTATTTTTAAAATACCTTATTAGGACATCCTGTGCTGTAAATATAAATTTTAATACACCGAGGAGGAGCTAGGTGACCTCAGAGAGAAGGCCGGCTCAAGACTGTTATTAAGTATGCTGTAGCTGACCTTTAGAGACACACATACATTCATATACTTGGACTGAGAAAAGGAACATATGAAAGCACTGAAAGATTATAAGAAATACCTTAGATAAATAAGTCTAATGGTTGATAGGAATTTTGCACTTTTAAACCTGTTTTGTTTTTAAGATTGTATGCATTGGGATATTTTGTTCTGCATTTACTGTTTACCTATTTTTATCTATTTTAAAGTAAAGATATGTTTTAAAAACAGAAACTGCCTGGTGTGCCTTGGAACTTTTTTTTTTGTAAGTGAAGCTTAGACGGTTAAAGTTGACACTGTGCATAAGCTTATTGGGATACCAAGTTGGGAAACAGGTAAGAGTTCTCTGAGGTCTTGCATAGAGTTTTAAGGGTTCATTTTGTAATACCTGGTTGGGTGCCCATGGCAAAAGATATCTGGCATTTCCCCAAAGAGCAGATTATCCGAGCCTAACAATTGGTTACGCTAGCAAGAGGTTAACAGTTTGAATCCCTCCAGAACTTGGAACAAAAGGTGACTCGAACCCACAAAACAGACAGGAGGGTTACCCTGTTCTGTTAACTGTTCACAATACCACACTCAGAGGTTGGCACTTTGGGAGTAGAGGGCTGACTTGCTGAGTGGGGTTGCGACAACTACCACCTTCTGTTTCTCTCCTCAAGCAGTTCCCTAATCCATTTTACTAATTCCTTCCCCACCTCCAGATCTTCCAGCTCTTTCAGCACCCTCTTATGTTGTACTGAATCAAAGGCATCACTGAAATCAAAGTAGAGTAAATCTGCCGCTTGCCCCCAATCTACCACCTTTGTGACCCACTCAAAAAATATTACTAGGCTGGTCTGACACAATCTACCATCCACAAATCTGTGTTGCTCGTAGTCCTGCAACCCATCACCCTCTAGGTAGTCCTCTATGTTTTACTTAACCAGAGTCTCAATTATCTTATCCACAGTGGAGGTATGACAAACCAGCCTGTAGATTCCTGTGTCTTCTTTTTCTCCTCATAAAGTGGACTCAAATCCGCAGATCTCTGATCCCCCTGCACCATGCCTTTCTCCAGACAGCATCTGAACAGCTCAGCCCGGGGCCCTGACAGTTTGGATCTTACTTCTCTGAGCACCCTCGGGTGTAAGCCAACCAGTCCCGGTGCCTTATTGTTCAGCTTTAAGTTGCACAACACTCAGCACGTGATTAACTCTCTTTTAAGCAGGGGTCTGCTTCTCACTTCTCTGTTCATCTTGCAGTCATGAACCATTTCTCCAAATACACTAAACTATAACCTACTAAGGACCAAAAGACCACTACGGCTGCACAAATTCTGCAGCACAAGCTGCCGAAAGAACCGAGTTCCCAGTCTGTTCAGCAGTCAAACTCATACTGAAAATGAATCTACTCAGCCCCTGTAGTTCACTGATGAATCTGCAACTCCAATCAGTAGATTGAGCTGTCAGTCACAGCAGGCTGTCCTGGAGGTCTGTCACTCAACAGGTGACTGGCAGCAGGAACATCAGTGAACTAACTGAGTTCATCACAAGGGCAGGAGCCCTTGTGGCTCTCTCCTCAGGCAGCATTATCTGATTGGGTGGCCAGTCACCCTCTGACCCTGCCACCATTGCAGAGCAGATCAGGAGTGATATAAATAGCTATCAAGTTGTAAAGCAAAGGCAGTTTTCCACAAAAATCCTTATTTACAGAAACGTGGCTGTTCAAGCACAAATCCATATTCTGAACCAGTCCTGCATGGGTGCAAGCTCATGTTTAGTTCAGTCCATGCAATGATCCGGTGCTTCCCAGTCTGACTGGATATATTGCAGGATTGTCTCTGGCAGTGGCAACAGACATCTGTATTGTGCAAGTAGCATGGGAGTGTTAACTGTATAGCAGCCCCAGGGGTTGCACCTTAGTAACTGATATCATTAATTCCATGCAAGAGTCCAAAGTGCAATATATTTACATATTTACACAACAGTTGCCTGTCTATATACATTTTTCCTATCTAAGAGCTGAACAATATCCAGCAGTTCTGCCTCACCAACTGTTTCCTGTCTAGCAACAGTTTAGCAAACAATTCCTACATATTCTAATATGTGTTCATTCTGGGGCACCAGTGAATATTGCACTGGGCAGTGATTGAAGTGTTACATATATTCCTCTGTGTATAATGTACATGGGTGGGTCAGCAGAGATGCCAGGAGTGTCATATGTGAGTCAACGCAAAGGTCTTACAGGTCCTTCAGAATGGCTCAATGAGGGAGCAACTAATATATTTCTTTGACTGGGTGAACGAAGTAGTAGACCAGGAAGGGGCTGTGGATGTGGCCTACCTAAACTTTAGCAAGGCATCTGACACAGTCCAACGCAAAAGATTAATAAACAAGTTAGCCAGCCTGGAAGTGGGTCCCAGGGTGGTAGCCTGGGTAAATAATTGGCTGGACAACAGGACACAGAGGGTAATAGTAAACGGAGTGCACTCCAAGGAAAGGGGGGTTACTAGTGGGGTACCGCAAGGTTCAGTACTGGGACCTGTCCTCTTTAATGTCTTTATAGGTGACATTGCGAAGGGGCTGGAAGGAAAATTATGCCTCTTTGCACATGACACAAAGATCTGCAACAGGGTGATGCAAAAGGGAGGTGGAGAGGATGAGAAGGGACTTGGCAAAGGCTGGAGGAATGGTCAGAAATATGGTAGCATAGATTCAACGCAAAGAAGTGCATTGGGGATGGCCTTGGTTGGGTTCACGAACACTGTCCTGCATGGGTTTGATGACCAGGGTGGTGTTTGTGGGCCTTACCAATGCTTTTGATTTGATTGATCATCATCTGGCTTGTATAAAATTGAAAGATCTGGGGTTTTTTGATGTCGCTATATCCTGGTTTGAGGATTATCTGAGTAACAGGTGTCAATTCGTTCAAGTAGGATCTGTGGTTTCTGATATTTTGTCAATTAGTTGTGGTGTGCCTCTTGGGTCCATTTTGGGACCCTTGTTATTTTCTGTTTTTATTAATCAGCTTCCCAGGGTTTGCAAGTTTAGTGAATCGTTGCTTTATGCAGATGATCTTGTTATTTGTGTTCAGTCAAATTCTGTGTCTGAACTTTCTCGTTCTCTAGAAAATTATCTTGGTGATGTTTGCTCCTGGCTCACTTCTAATGCTATGGTTTTGAATTCAGCCAAAACAAAAGTTATGTTATTTGGTACATAATCTATGATGGTGAACACCCCAGAACTGAAGATATCTGATTTTCGTGTTGGTCTGCTTGAACAAGTGTCTCAATTTAAATACTTGGGCATACTTTTGGATCCCAGCTTGACTTTTTTGCCTCAGGTTCAGTCAATGGTTAAGAAAGTAAACCAGACATTAGGGGTATTATATAAATTCAAGTCATTTTTCTCACAAGAAACTAGATTAGAACTGGATCCCTTCTCCCACATTTTGATTATAGTTCTTGCCTATATTATAACATAAGTGCAAAAGAAATGCAAGCACTATCTGTGGTCTATAATAATATTTGCAGGTTTATTTTAGGAGCCCCCTATAGGACACATCGGTGTAATCTTTATTCTCCGCTGGGGTGGTTCTCCCCTAGTTGTAGAATAGAATATTTTGTCAGCTGCCTGATGTACAAATGTTCTCACTTTGGTTCCCTTTTTCCTCTTTCTGATCTTGCTGAAAGAAGACAACTGCTTCCTAGCCTGAGGTCAGCTGACGGCCCCTTATATTTTGTCCACAGGCACCAACTTAGATCCAGTTCCAGAGTTTTTTCTATAGCAGCACCACTACATTGGAGTTCACTCCCTCTCGATGTTAGGATTGCTCCTTCAGTTTCAACTTTTAAATTTAGGTTAAAAAATTATTTATTACTTAGATCTGTTTGCAATTGTAATTTGTTGTTTTGTTATTGTTGTTTGATTGTATTTGTATATCTTGTATGTTTTTTGTCTGGGTCGGGCCTGAAAAGGGACCTTTGGTCCAGTGCCGTTATCCGGTTACCAAAGAATAAATGAAATGAAAAAAAAGAAAGTAATGCACCTGGGAGACAAAAATCCAGGGGAAGAGTACACAATGGGGGTACCAACAACAACAAAAATGGAACTGGACCTGGGATTAGTCATATCAGATGACCTAAAGGTAGGCGAACAATGTGAAAAGGCAGTAAAGAGGGCTGGGGGGATATTGGGATGCACAGGGAGAGGCATCACCAAGCACCAGCTGGCTGAACTTTGAAGGAAGACTTAGATACCAAACCTGTCTCCTAGCCAGAAAACTCTCCCTCAAACATTCCCCCCCCAGGGCTTCTGACATCTGGTACAACCCCAGCCCCACCAGAGGGTCACTAGGAGCTCACTGTCCACTACCTTCTCAGTCCCCCACTGCAGGACCTCCATGGGTCAATGCTCCTTTTACTACAGAGCACCCCTCTGGGTGAGTGACCTACCCCCTACTGTCACATTGGAGCAGCGGCTAGGACCATACAAGTCCTCAATCCGCACAGTACACTCCCAATCCATCTATGACTGCACCTAACATGTACTGCTGCACTTAGGCTGTCGGCAGCCAGTCACCTCACAGAACCTCCCCCACTGCTCGACCCTTACAGGCCATGAATGCTAACTAGCTGTTTCTCTATTGCTTATTGTTGACTCTGGGTCTGTACTACCACCCCCAGCACAGTAACCTGTTTCTGTTGTTTATTCTGCTATTATGTTGCTTATTTGCTTTGTATGTAACACTGATGTGGAGCCATTGCAAAAGAGTCCATGACTCAAAGGTTGTAATTTCGATACTTCTCAATAAATAAATAAAAACAGAAAATTATTATCCCTCTGTACAGACAGTTGATGAGACCTCATCTGGAGTACTGCATGCAGTTCTGAAGACTCCATCTCCACAAGGACATAGACAGGATGGAGGCAGTCCAGAGGAGGGCAACTAAAATGGTGCAGGGTCTGCAAGAGAAGCCATATGAGGAGAGACTAAAGGAGCTTAATATGTATACCCTTGAGGAAAGGAGGGAGAGAGGAGACATGATAGAAACTTTCAAGTATCTCAAGGGAATCAACAAAATCCAAGAGGGTAGCATCTTTTGGAAAAAGAGATGTGCAAGAACAAGGGGGCACAATTTGAAGATAGAGGGGGGACGGTTCAGGGGCAACAAGAGGAAGTATTTTTTTACAGAGAGGGCGGTGGACGCATGGAACAGATGGAACAGCCTTCCAGAGGAGGTAGTGGGGGAATTCAAGAATGTATGGGACAGACATAAGGTAATTCTAGTGGGGGACAGGAGGAAGTAGGCTGTTGGTTATCTGAAAGGTAGGGATATGGGCAGAATGGGTGGACCAAGCGGTCCTTATCTGCGATCAAAGTCTATGTTTCAATTTCTCCCACTGAGTTAGGTGCACGCTACTCATTTCCTCAACGTAGCAGTATCTTCGTTCAGCGGTAACTCCACTTCATCTTCTGTTTCTGGGTGCTCTCCATCCTCTTCCTCGGGTACTGGTTGTGTATCCAAGGGCAAAAAGGTCTCTGCATGGGGATCCAACAGGGTTCAAGGTTGGCTGGGTTCCTTCTTAGGTATAATGTCTGGTAACAAAAGCAAATAAATAAATCATGCTTGTAGTGCCCACAGTGGAATAGTGGCACACATATTCTGTGCCCTCATCCGCTGAGTCCTCTTTAGTTACATATGGGATGATACTAGGTTGTTCTGTGAGATCTTTCTGCATGTAGCAGATCTGGTTTCTGTCCACTTAGGCTCACCAACTTCAGCAATGATGACATGAGTGTCCATTTGTCCAGCTGGCAGCAAGTGATTTTTATCAATCGACCGAGTCCAACTTGACTCTGCCTCCAGTCGTATTTGCTAGACTGGCAAGACCTGAATCTGTTCCAGTACAACACAGGGGGTGTCATCCCACCAATCTACAAGCTTGTGCTTTCCAGGCTATGCCATGTTTCATATGAGTACTCTGCCACCAGGCAAAAGTTTGTGTGCCTTCTCTTTCTTATCATATCAAACTTTGTTAGCTTTGTTTCTTATCCTTGCCTTTTCCAAGGCCAAATGGTGGGCAGCGTCCAACTGATCCTTCAGTCAATGGAGGCGCTAGAAATAAGTCTCAGGGCAGGCTCCATCTGCTGAGACTCTGAATCATAAGTCAACGGGCAGTCTGACTTCCCTGCTAAATAGAAGGTAGTATGACGAATACGCAGTTGCATCACAACTGATGCAATTATAAGTGTAAACAAATGCACTCAATTGCTGAATCCATTTCCCCTTGTCTTTGGGGTAAAGCATACTCAGCATGTTGAGCAACATCCGATTAAAGCGTTCTAGATGACACAGGGGTGATGCCAAGTGGTGTCAGATTTATGTATTTCTCAGAGGGATAACAAACAAATTTAGATTAGTTGCCTTAGTGGTCCTTGTAAGAAAAGATCCAGAAGCAAATGGTTTGATACCTTTTATTGGACCAAATTAAATGTCACAAAAAGAACAGAATGCCTAAGCTTTCGGACCAACCAAGTCCTTCCTCACAAGTTGGTCCAAAAGCTTAGGCATTCTGTTCTTTTTGTGTCATCAGAGGGATAACAGATCTTACTTCGAGAGGGTTCTTGCAGTAGGTAATTACATATAGAACTGATGCCGGCAGGCGGCAGGACCCCACGGAAAAATGTCTAGCTAGCAGTCCCTGGCGAGGGGCCACCCCCACATCAGGTGACCAGCGTCAGGAGATGTCGGTATAAAGGGGCGGTCCCAGATGCCTGCCTTCCACTTCTTTCCGCGTTAGCTCGTGCAGCGCCTCGCGGAAAAGTTCATGCTTCATCAGCCCTACCTTCGTCAGTTTTTTTACCGAAAAATCATTATTTTTTCGACTAACGTCAGTACTATTGTCGGTGTATGTAGTCCCCTACACCCTCCGAGCACAAGAATAAGTGCGATTCATGCGGCGCCCAGCTACCACACAAGGACGGCCACTCCCTGTGCCTGTTCTGCCTAGGCCCCGATCACCTGGTCAAGAAATGCCAGCAAAAGGCGGCAGCAATCCCTGGAAGCCCATATTCTGAAGAAGACAATGAGTTCTATGGAGAAGGAGCTCAAAAAACTGAGGCAGGCGTCCACTTCCCCCAAAGGCCATCGGAAGAAGGAGAAGGAGAGGCACCGGGACAAGGGCTCCTCCACTGTGTCTCCCTTGGGAGTCGCTGGGATGCAGGTAACATCCCCTCCGGGGGATTGCTCCTCAACGGCCGCCTCAGAGGTTTCCGAGGGGGCGTCGGCCCGCCCGTCTGGCTCACGCTCAGGCCTTCTGGGTGCCTCCGGGCAGTTGGAGGCCTCCGCCCCTGGTTCGGCCGCAGGCTCACGGCCTACTACTGTGGGCGACTCCAGTAAGCCGGGTGTCGGCTCCTCCGACGTCTGCCCGGAGAGGACCGGTGAGATGTCTGACCCTTCGGGGCGACGCGCGGCCTCCACTTCACCGGACCAGGCCAATCACTATACTCGACTCACCTCCGGTGATGGCTCTCATAAGTCAGACGTTGGCTCCTCCGGTGCCCGCCGAGAGGTCACCTCTAAGCCTCACGTCAGCTTATCCGACGTCCAGCCGGTGAAGGAACCGATGACTGACCCCCCCCACGTCCGTCGTACCCGGTTCCCCGCAGTCTTTGCTGCTGTCTGGGGAACCAGAGTCTCCCCAACCCGACCCCGGGGACTTTTGCCCTCCATCCCCGGGCGAAGCTGGGGATCTTTTGCCTCTGTCAGTCCTTCCTCCACCTGGTGCGCCGGACCTGACGCCGGCTCCCCAGATGCAGGGTCCGACGCCGGCCCCTCTGACGTCGGTACCTCCGGTGCCAGGGCCTCTGCCGTCGGCCCTGACATCGGCCTTACCGACTCTGGGAGACATTTCACTCCCATCGGGCCCTCCGCCCTCCAGGCTCTCCACTATGGACCCACCCGTGAGGCCTCCGGCCAGGCCGTCTGCTCCGGCAGCCCCCCCAGCTCCCCGGTATCCTCCGTCCTATTCGACGCCGGTGCTGCGGGACTGTAGTATCAGTGCCACAGTACCCAACACCGGGCTTCCCAGCCGCAGTACTCGACGCCACAATACCCGACGCCAGGCTACCCGCAGCCGGGTTTTGGATACACTCCATACGGTTACAACCCGTATCCTTATCCCCCGCCTCCTCCTCCACCGCTCTCGCGGCCGCCAGTGGACCTGCAGGAGACTCTGGCCTCCTGATGGGCTGAGGCCAAGGCTCAGCTCACCAAAGAGGTTGAGAGCTGCCTTCTGGCGACGGTGCCGTCCCAGGTTCCCGTACGCCCGAGGTGGCACACTCCCTCACCACCTCTGGACTCCAGGGTTCTTCCGTTTGGATCCAGAGAAGGGCAGGACACGCTTCCCCGGGGACTTCCCAAGGGGTCTGTTCCTCCTCCGGGTTGGGAAAGGGAGTCTTTCTCTTCTTCATCCTCCTCTTCAGCCTCGGACTCCTCGTACTCTTCCGACGGTTGCTCCGAGAGGGACAACGAGCCTCGCTCTCCGTCGAAGCCCAGGCCAAGGACTCCTCCGAAGTCTCCTCTGGAGGATCCTTCTTTTACGGAGTTGCTTAGGAAAATCCAGGAGGTTCATCAATGGCACTCCCTGGAACCAGATCCTCAGCATCTGAAACTCGCTGAACATCTGGATTTGCCCGTGATAGCTCCTACCTTGGTGCCGCCCTGGATAGAGCCTCACACCGACCTTGTTACCACAATATGGAAGCAGCTGTTGGCCTTAGCCCCACTTCCTAGGAAGTCAAACCGGCTATATCAGGCTCTAGAGGGTGTTGATTTCCCTGGATTCTCACCCTCGTGCTGACTCGGTTGTGATTAGCGCCGCTCACGGCCGGTTGGCGAACCCCAAACATCTTAGCTCGTCACTGCCTGATAAGGAATCACGCCTTCTGGCCCAGTATGAGAGAAAGATTTACACTTCCTCCACACTGGGGATCAGGGCCCTGAACTATGTCGGCCATATGGGGGACTACCAGAAGGCCATCCTCACTCAGGCGGAAGCCAAACTCAGCTCCTTGCCTGACTCCCAAGTCAAGCAGGAGTTGGCCGATCTTGTCCGCTCTGCTCGTTCGGCCAGTCGACACATGCTACGTGCGACATATGATGCAGTGAACACTGCTGGGTGGAGCTCAGCTTTCGCTGTAGGTCTACGGCATCATGCTTGTCTCCATATGTCTCAGGTCTGGTCCCGGAGGTGCAATCTGCTATCCAGAAAGCACCCTTCTGGGGGTCGGTGCTTTTCGGGGGTGATGTCAAGGACATCATCACCAATTTGCAAGAGAAGGGCACGGCTCTGACATCAGTTGATTCCATGTACCATCCCCATCAGCAGCAGCGCCATCCCTTTCGCAGATGGAATCGGCCAAAGGCGAAACCCCAGGGAAGGCGGGCCACAAAACGATGGGCCCCCACAGCTGCCAAGCCCCCCCGCCCAAAAAAGCAGCGGGTGCTTCAGCTGTGGTGCTGCCCCACACCACCTGGCTCCTTTCCTCTCCCGCTGCCTCCCGACTCCCCAGAGGAACTGGTAGAAGGGAGGCTTTCCCTCCACCTTCCAGGATGGGAGAGGATAACCACAGATTCTTGGGTGCTCCAGCTGATAGCACAAGGACACTCCATAGAGTTTCTTCAGAAACCACTCTGCCACCCCCCTCTGAAGTCATCGTATTCACCGGAACATCTTCTCTTGGTCCAGGAGGAAATCTCGGCTCTTCTGCTGAAGCAAGTGATAGAGCCTGTCCCCCTTCATCTGCAAGGGACGTGTTACTATTCCCATTTCTTCCTGGTCCCAAAGAAGACAGGAGATCTCAGACCAATTTTGGATCTCAGTTCCCTGAATCTTTACATAGAGTACAAAAGGTTCAGGATGCTGTCTTTGCAGAGCCTTCTGCCCCTCCTCCGGACGGGTCAATGGCTGTGTGCTCTGGATATGCAGGATGCTTATCTGCACATTCCCATTCGCCCATCTCATCGCAAATACCTTTGTTTTGCGTTCCAGGGGGACCACTACCAGTTCAAGACACTCCCGTTTGGTCTATCCTCAGCCCCCCAAGGATTTACCAAATGCCTGGCAGTGGTGGCGGCCCACCTGCGTACATGGGAGTGCAGGTTTTCCCATACCTGGACTACTGGCTCCTGGTGGCCTCATCCAGGGAGGAACTCCTGCGTTTCCTCTCCCTTACCCAGCAGGTTTTTGCCTGCCTGGGTATTACCATCAACCATTCCAAGTCTCATCTGGACCCATCCCAGAGGCTACAGTTTATTGGGGCGATTCTCGATACGACCATGGGCAAGGCCTTCCTGCCTCCGGACAGGGCGTCCACCCTTCAGACCCAAATAAGCCTGTTGTTCGACTGCAGGATGGTCTCTGCAAGGTCGGTCCTTCGCCTTCTGGGGCTCATGGTGGCTGCTATCCCCACGGTACCTCGCGCTCGACTCCACATGAGGACCTCTCAGTGGACTCTACGCTCTCAATGGGATCAGCTAGTGGATGACCTAGATCACTCAGTTCTGATCTCCTCGCCGATGATGCAAGACTTGCAATGGTGGATGGTTCGAGAGAACCTGTTTCAGGGAGTTCCTTTCTTTCATCCTCCCCCCTCCCAGACTCTAACCACAGATGCCTCAGGCAAAGGTTGGGGAGCCCATACAGGCCCTCATCGGACCCAGGGCTCCTGGTCCAAGCTAGAACAAGCTCTCCACATCAATGTGCTCGAGCTTCGGGCAGTGTTGATTGCTCTCCAAGCCCTTCACCAATACATCCTTCCCAGCCACCTAGTCATCCAGACAGACAACATGTGCGTGGTGTAGTACATCAACAAACAGGGAGGGACTCGGTCCTACCCTCTATGCAGGGAGGCAATGAGGGTTTGGGATTGGGCAACACAACACGACTTTCACCTCACGGCAATTCACATTCCAGGAGTTGACAACACCCTGGCAGACAAGCTAAGTTGCTCTTCTGGTCTGACTCACGAGTAAGAACTGGACCAAGGGGTCCTAGACAATATCTTCCAACTTTGGGGAACACCACAGGTCGACCTGTTCGCATCCCCTTTAAACGCAAAACTTCCCATCTTCTGCTCGCTCGTTCCAGAGCGAGGCGCTTTGTGGAGCGATGCTCTGTTTCTAGACTGGAAGGACAGATTCGTCTATGCCTTTCCCCCAATTCCACTGATCCCACAAGTCTTGCAGAAACTAGCTTCAGAAGGAGCGCAAATGATTCTGATCGCTCCTTTCTGGCCCAGGCAAGTCTGGTTCTCTCTTCTACAACAATATTCAGAGGACCCTCCTCTTCCTCTATCTCAAGGTTTGTTGACCCAGGATCAGGGGACCCTGGTCCATCCAGGCCTCAAATCCCTTCAACTGCATGCATGGCTCCTACAGACCTAGCCCAATCCCATTTTGGAGTGTCTCCCAAAGTGACGGAAATTTTAGTGGAGGCCAGAAACCCTCCACCAGATCCACTTCTGTCATGAAATGGAAAAGATTCACTATCTGGGCCGCTTCCAAGAACGTGGAACCTTTCTCCTGTTCAGCGGTGCTTCTGCTGGAGTATCTACGTCATCTGTTTGACCTGGGTCTCAGCCATTCCTCTCTGAAGGTACATATGACGGCCATTTCGGCCTATCATGTTCCCTTCACTGACATGGCTTTTGCTCAACTGGAGGTCTCCAAGACCTTTCTCAGAGGGGTCCTCCATCTGAGGCCCCCCATCCGTACTCCTGCTCCCCCTTTGGGACTTGAACTTGTTCTCGAGAAACTTACTCTCCCTCCCTTTGAGTCTGCAGCTTCTGCGGATTTGAAGTTCTTTTCGTGGAAGACTCTTTTCTTGGTGGCCATTACTTCGGCTCGGAGAATCTCCGAGCTCCAGGCCCTGCTGTGTAAAATCCCGTACTTGATTTTTCACAAGGAACGAGTTGCTCTTTGCACGAATCCTAAGTTTCTCCCTAAAGTAGTAGCCGAGTCTACTCTAAATCAGTCCATAGAGTTACCTGCCTTTTTTATGCAGTACTCTAATCAAGGGGAGTATTTACTCCATACTATGGATGTTCACCGGATTCTGAGATACTACACCAACAGAACGAAGGATCTCAGAAAGACTGATCTGCTGTTCATCTCTTTTGCTCACAAAAGGGAAGGAAATGCGGTTTCCAAGCAATGCCTGTCTAAGTGGTTGGCTCATTGCATCACTTTCTGTTATGACAAATACAACAAGACCCTTCCAGGTCAAGTCAGAGGCCACTCCACAAGAGGAGTAGCTGCCTCAGCGGCTTGTTTCAAGAATGTGTCTGCGGCAGACATCTGCGCTACCGCCACCTGGACTTCCGTCCATACCTTTACAAAACACTACAGTTTGGATGTTGCCTCTCACCGTAGAGCAGGCTTTGGGCTGGCTGTTTTGCAAGGTCTCCTATCTTGAGGCTTGCATAACCAGAACTACCTTTTGGAGTAGTTTTCCTCCTCCCGGTGCCTCTTTTTGTTCCAGACTGCATGGGATTCAGTCCTATATGTAATTACCTACTGCAAGAGCCCTCTCGAAGTAAGATAGTGCAGTTACTTAAGAACTTACCGTAACAGTAGATCTTCGAGAGAGGCTCTTGCAGTAGGTAATACCTTCCCGCCCTCCATCCCCCTAGGCTTTTTAGCTCCTTTTCCATTGAGGGAAATATCCACTTCTCTTTTGTCCGGCCTCTTTTGGACTGTGGCGGGAAAAAACTGGAAGCGAGTGATCAGGACGCCCTTTATCGGCGTCTCTATGGCGGTCACCTAACGTAGGGGTGGTCTCGCCAGGGACTGCTAGCTAGAAATTTTTACGTGGGGTCCTGCCGCCTGCCGACATCAGTCCTATATGTAATTACCTACTGCAAGAGCCTCTCTCAAAGATCTACTGTTACGGTAAGTTCTTACATAACTGTACTTTCTTTCAGCAACTGACTTCTGAAATCTTGGCCTTGAGCCACCTGGATTCTTTTGGGTATTTCATAGGCATACTGAACTTGTCTAGCAGAAGTTGTGCAACCATGGTGGTCTTATATTCCTTAGTGGTTACAGCTGTGTATTTTGAGAAATGGTCCATGACCACAAGAATGTTGGGTGCGTCCTTCGAATCAGATTCCACACTGATGGAGTCTCTAAACACCAACTCCATAGGTACGTTTGTCACAGTGTTCACTACAGGGGTGGCCCTTGGCGAAGTCTTTCTTTGTATGTATGTGTTGCACTGCTTGCAGTTGTACTATACATCACTTTCCATATGTGGCCAATGTATGTTCACTTCTTAAAGTGTCCCATCTTACTGCACAATGCATTACAATTCTCCTAAATGTTTTAGGCTACAACAGCTGCTTTCTGGGGAATCCCGGACAGCCTTTGTTCTCTCAGTAGAACAAGCTGTTCTTCAGTTTAGACCACTGTCTTAACAGTAGATGGGTGTCTCTGTTATTACCCACCACCTGTTTTGCTTTTCATCTTTTTTGAAGTACATTCACAATTTCTCTTAGATTAGGGTCCAGTCTTTGTTCATGTTGCAAGTCGTGCTTATTCAGCTTTGGCAATGCTATTTGGTTGAGAGTGGAGAGTGGTGAAGCCACAATAAGATGGTAGCAAGCAGTCACTAGAGGCTTGTAGGCTGTCCATGAGTCATTAAGCATTTGCAGGTAAAGGTTGTTTGTCTTCAATTTCATACATAATGAGGTCACCACAGTCTCTGAAATATGTATTCACTCTGTGTTGTCAGTAACAGATGTGGTTGGGCATCGAGACAACGCATCGACACCCATGTTATCCAGTCTGGACCTATAATCCATTCAGTAGCCATAGGTCAAAAATCCCAAAAGCCATTGGTGCCCAAGGGTGTCCAGCTTTACCATGGTCTTCACATACAGCAGGTGGTTATTGTTTGACCCTTTATAGAGATATTTGAGGAACTGGTCTACACTGGCACATTTTAGTGTTAAAAACTCTAATTTATGGACTGGACAATTACTTTCCAATGACGTCAAGCTTCTACTGATGAAGGCCACAGGTCTCAATCCTGCCAGATAGTCTTGGTAAAGTTCTACTCCAAGTTCAATTAAAGTAGCATCTGCATGCAGAGTGTATGGTTTTGCTTGATCTGCATATGCCAATACAGGCATGCTAGTCAGTCTAGAGAAGAACTCACAGAACACTCTTTTACTGACCATGTCCCAAAGGGGTCCAGAAGGCTCATGGACCATGAAACAGTCTTTTGGTTTCATCTCCTCCTTCTGAGTAACTCTCTGGGATTTGTTAGCTGGCGGATATTCCCTGGGTCCAATTCAGTAAAATGTCATGATATGACACAGGTACAGTACTTGATAGAATACAGGGTACCTCTGTAGATCTTTTAAATTCTATGGTCAAGGCTTCGACCTTGCTGGGTTCAGGCTGAATCTGGAAATCAGAAACATGTACTTTATACAGCCTTAAATGAACTGATACTTGTCTATCAAGAATTTAATCCTAAACTCTTTCAGATGGTCTAGTACATTGTCAATTCTGTCCAAAATATCCATGTTTTTTGGGCAGATAAAGACACATACAATTAAATCAGTGATGAACAATGTATCTGATAACTTTATATAACTAGTTGTTTATTCTTTTTAGTGCTTATTCTTGACAAAATGAAATACATTAAATTTTTGTAATGACTTTTTTCTTATTTTTTTTTATGCCATTTAAGGACAAACTCACGATGCTACGGCATCTCCCTACTAGCAGGCCAATCTCCCTCCTAATTTGACCCAAATCTCCCTCTTAAGCAAGTTGGACATATCACATGTTCAATGATTAAACATGTGTGATTTGTGTTCTTCCAAGGTCTTCTTTAGCACAACTACATCATTTAGGTAGACTAAACACTCCAGTAGATTCATATATCCCCAAACTCTTTCCATAATGAGCTGGAATGTAGCAGGTGTGCCAGAGATACCTTTGGGCATACACTGGAACTCACAGAATCCATGTGGTCGGATAAATGCATTTTTCTTCTGGCCTCCACAGGTCATAAGTATTTGGTGGTACTCACTTTTCAGATCCAGTACAGTGAATCAGTGGCTTCCATTGAGGCAGTTCAAGCCATCCTGCATCCTTGGCATCATGAATTGATCCTGTATCATCTGAGTGTCCAATGGTCCACACACATGCATAATGTCCCTTTTTTTTGTGGATGTCCACTATGAGTGATGCATAAGAACTTCTGGACTCCTGAATAATTTCAACTGCTAGTAACTCTTGCAGGTGTCTTCACATGTTGTTGATGTCTGCTGGTGCCAGACATCTAGGCCTCTCTTTGAACTGTCAATGGTAATGCAGGCAGATATGATGCTCCTCCCATGTCATGCATCCAATGTCCCGGTCACTCAAGAAAAACACATTTGTCCACGTGCCAGTTTACATTTCGCTCTTGTCCTCCAGTCTACAAGAACATGCAAGTCCCCAAAATGGAAAGTTGAAGGATCAGCTCCATGCTTGGCTCACTCCACAGTGAGTTTGGACTGTACTGCTACATCAGCATAGTGCACCTGGGCTAAAGTCCTTCCGTTTTGTACCATGATGCTTTGCTTGTCAAGTTCTTCACTATTTTTACAGTAATCCAAGTGCTCTTCCAGGTACAGCCCTCAAACTGTGCCTGCCGCCACACCACAGTACGTAGTACAGATGCTTGTGTCAGCCCTACTGAACTGGGGGAACTACCCTCCCACCAGTGGCACCAATGATTTAACTTTTAGTTCTTTCTAGGGAGTTCCCAATGCTTCACTGGGCATCCAGCCACTGTAATGGTGTAGGCATGACGTTGCAAGTGGTTGGCTCATGGTACTGCGATTAAAATAAAGTTAGCATTGCATTGTGAAACTGAAAACCCCAATTCCAAATTCCTTTAACTGCAAAACCTCCAAATGAGGTATCTGTAACTTCTGAATGGATGGCCAAGTCCAGTAAACATTGATTGATAGTCAAATTAACCAGCCTGGGAGTGGGTCCCAGGGTGGTAGCCTGGGTAAAACATTGGCTGGACAACAGGACACATAAGGTAATTGTAAATGGAGTCCACTCTGAAGAAAGGGCGGTTACTAGTGGGGTACCGCAGGGTTCACTATTGGGTCCAGTCCTTTTTAATGTCTTCATCAGTGACATTGCAGAGGGACTGGAAGGAAAAGTATGCCTTTTTGCAGATGACACAAAGATCTGCAACAGGGTTGATACACAAGGAGGTGTGGAAAGGATGAAAAGGGACTTGGCAAGGTTGGAGGAATGGTCAGACGTATGGCAGCTAGGATTCAATGCAAAAAAGTGCAAAATAATGCACCTGGGAAACAAGAACCCAGGGGAAGAATACACAATGGGTGGGAGGTAGTAACAAC
The DNA here is from genome assembly GCA_016271365.2 of Neoceratodus forsteri. Lineage (NCBI taxonomy): Eukaryota > Metazoa > Chordata > Ceratodontiformes > Ceratodontidae > Neoceratodus > Neoceratodus forsteri. Next base: position 1,461,431,825 of record CM057452.1, read on the forward strand.
AACAAAACAGGAAAGGGACCTGGGGTAATCATATCAGATGACCTTAAGGTTAGCAAGCAATGTGAGAAGGCAGTAGGGAGGGCCGGGGGTATACTGGGATGTATAGGGAGAGGCATCAGCAGCAGAAAACAGGAAGTTGTTATCCCTCTGTACAGACAGTTGGTGAGACCCCATCTGGAATACTGTGTCCAGTTCTGGAGACCCCATCTCCGCAAGGACATAGACAGGATAGAGGCAGTCCAGAGGAGGGCAACTAAAATGGTGCAGGGTCTGCAAGAGAAGCCATATGAGGAGAGACTAAAGGAGCTTAATATGTATACCCTTGAGGAAAGAAGGGAGAGGGGGACATGATAGAAACTTTCAAGTACCTCAAGGGAATCAACAAAGTCCAAGAGGGTAGCATCTTTCAGAAAAAGAGACTTGCAAGAACAAGGGGACACAATTTAAAGTTAGAAGGAGGGCGGTTCAGGGGCAATGTGAGGAAGTATTATTTCACAGAGAGGGTAGTGGATGCATGGAACAGCCTTCCTGAGGAAGTTGTGGGGTCTAAAACTGTGGGAGAATTCAAGAATGCATGGGACAGACATAAGGCAATTCTTGTGGGGGGCAGGAAGATATAGGCTGTTGGTTAACTAGGATCTGCGGCCTATCCTGTAGGTAGGGAAATGGGCAGACTAGATGGGCCTAGTGGTCCTTATCTGCCATCAAAGTCTATGTTTCTATGTTTCTATGTTTCTAACACTTTCCAACTATTTTACAGAATTTGTTGCAGAGCAGACCCTAAGTTTTCTCACAGTTCCTGAACCAGGGAATCTCCCTTGCTGTGCAGAGGATTGGTGTCACCATTTGCAGCAATCCTTCTCTGTCTGATATTGGAGCTGTAGCTCCTAGCTTCAAATCGTGTGGTGCTCAGCATGTGATTACCTCTGTCTTTAAACAAGGAATCTGCATCTCGCTTCTCTGTTCAACTTCAGACAGGCGCACAGTCTGTCTTTGCATCACAGGCTGCCAGCAGCACACAGCTACTACATCAGTGTGTTCAACAGTCGAGCTCAGACTGAAAATGGGTCCAACTGAGCTTCTGCTGTTTACTGGGGAATCCGCAGCTCTGAATGGTAGATCAAGCTGTCAGCCACAGTAGGCAGTCCTGGAGGGCTGTCAACTGAAAGACTGTTGGTGGCTGGAAAGGTGCCCCGAATTACTAAGGCCTATCACAAGTCCAGGAGTCTTTGTGTGTCTCTCCCTCACCATTACTTGACTGGGTGGCCGTCACCTTCTAACACCATCACCATGTCAGTGTGCACCAGGTGTGATGAAAATGGCTGCCAAATTGTAATCCAAAGGCAGTTTTCCACAGAAATCCTTACCTACACAAACTTCACTCTTCAAGCATGAATCCACTTCCCGAACCAGTCCTGCGTGGGTACAAGTTTACATCTGGTTTCATTGATTCAGTGATGGAGGATTCCTAGTATGGTCAGACACACTGCAAGATCGACACCGGGTAGATGCCTCTGATGCATGACTAGGAAGCGAGTCTTAAAGGCATAGTAGCCCCAGGGGTTACAACAACTTTCTTTATGGACTTGTACTGGTATGGACTCTTCTCTCCCAAGTACCTTCACCCTATAGTACCTCAAGCACATTTGTGGTTCTTAACCTCTTTTACAGGGATATGTTCTTCACTCCTTTTTGCCGCTGCTCAGCCTTTTTCATACTGTGTGCATATACCAATGTATGTAACTACCAATGTACGTCACTAATGCCTGTATTTTCCAGTGACTGTACTTATAAATCTTTTGTTCATTGTGTATCTCTTGTATGTACCTAATAATGATGCGGAACCTTTGTAAATGAGCTTCAAGCTCAAAGGTGTAACTCCAGGATGACAAATAAATAAATATGTAATCCAAAATGTTGTACAAGGGTTTGCATGCTTGTAGCATGTTTATTTGTTTTCTACATACTGTGTGCATGTAATGCACTGTGACTGCAAGGGTGTGTATGCCTGCAGAGTGCTACTTTAGCTTCTGTCATGTCCAGTGTCTTGCATATTGCCCCAAGTCTCCACTCTCCCTACCTTTATACTGCTGCTGCTGGGTAGAAGAAAGTAAGCCTGCAAGGGGTGGGGGGCACCTCTGTCTGGTCGTACAGTGAAGTCCACTTTGTGTGGCACTGTCCTGTTCTGCCATGATCCAAGTTCCCCATCCCCTCCAAAACTGAGGGCCCCCCCTCTACAACCTCCTCACACACCACCAGAGTAACCGAGCCTGCTGCCCACCTCACTGCATTCTTGACTGCGACCCCTCCAAGTCCCTTTGACTCTCACCGGGTCTGAGACCCACCTAACCTGATCCATACCCAACCCACTGCCAGTGTCAAGCAAAAAGAAAACCATAAAAAACCTGGCTAGCTACCACATTTCTCCTCTCACTCAGTTTTGAAGTGAACTTCCTTCCCTGAGTGACCTGTGAAAATTGAGAAATGAGGAGGTTTCCTGCCTGCACCAAATCCTAGGATTTTCAGCCACTTAAGACACCAGACTGAAGTAACTTGTGCCTGAGATTACCCATGGTTTAGCCCTGGTAGGCCACCTCTTCACCTCTCAGTTTCCCAGGCATTCAGGGATGGTAATTTACTTCAAAACTGTGCAACAGGAGGATCATAATGCTGGCTGGGCTGACATTATGTTTTTTTGGGGTTTTTTTTTGCCGATACCCTGTGCGTGGGTCAGTTATGGTTTGGGTCAGGTAGTTCATGGACCCAGTGAGGGCCAGGAGATACTTAGTTGGAGTTAGCACAGTCGAGTATATGACATAGCAGTGGGTTGGGTGGATCACTGAAACGGTGAGGGTCAGGAGAAACTTGGGTCAGGAAGGGGGGGTGACTGACTTCCTGCCAGGCTTTTTTTTCCTTTTTGCAGATCTAGCAGGTATCTCCAGCCTCTCCCATGGACGGGCTCATCTCTCTGTTCCCAGCGTGAAGACAGACAGTCCATCATGGACCCTGCCAGCTCCATTTTTCCGATGTCTTCCCCATGGCCCATGATCGCGCAATGGGTGGAGCTGCTGGGTTCCGCCTCCAAAGAGGCAGCCTTATGCCCTGAATGTGGGCACTCTCCATTCTGAAGCATGCCTGTGCTGAAACCCAGCCACCACTGGGTGTCAGGAAACAGCGCGCTGCGCAAACCTCCCCTCCCCAGGGAAGGAATGCTGTCTGCGGACGCTTGATCCTTGCCCACCCCTAGTGACCTACAAGCAACTCGAGTCCATTCCCGAACTCAGATCGCCAGCGTGGTGCGAGGTGTGGCATCCAGCGCCTCAACCCTCAGTGTCGCTAGGCCAGCCTACTTCCTGCCAGGCTAAGGCTGCTAGTTGGCCCTAGGAATACACTGCAGACCATCTGGGCATGGGCAGTGACACTGCCACTGCAGCAATATTGTACAAACTTACTAACATTTGAAGATGCCAGCAAACTAAGGCCATTTGGGTCTAGCTAGTCTGCTCGAACTGCAGGTTCCATAGCTAAGCTACTGACTCTGCCCCCTCCCCAATCCTCCCATCTTTTCCATCTGCCCATGTCCATTACTTTTCCCTTATGTCCATCCAAGCTTCTCTTGAAGCTGCCCACTGTCTTCAATGAGACCACCTCTTCCGGCAGCACATTCCAACTGGCCACCACCCTCTCCATGAAGAAGTGCCTCCTAACCTCCTTCTTAACTCCCCCAGCTTAAGACTGCGTCCCCTCATCATTTGGTAGCCACTTAGCTTAAAGAGACCCTTCTTATCCACCATGTTTATCCCCTTCAAGTACCCGAAGGTCCCAGTCAATTCCCCTTTCTCTCTCCTCTCCACCATGGAGTACATGTTCAAGGCCTCCAACCTCTCTTCATATGCCGTACCTTGATGACCCTCGATCATCTTCGTTGTCCTCCTCTGGACCATCTTCTGCAGGTTAATGTCCTTTTTTAGGTGTGGGCACCAGTACTGTACTCCATACTCTAGATGTTGCCTCATCAGCAACCTGCACAAAGGCAGTATACTGTAACCTCTTTTCGCCTACCGCTGATCCCTCTGGCTATGCATCCCAACATCTTGTTTGCCCTTGCTCCTGCTTTCTTGCACTGCATGGAGTACTTCAGGTCACTAGTGATCATTGTCACGAACCCACTCTTGGGGGTCAGGTCCACTGAGCTCACAGTGCCCACCCCTAAGTGCAATCCATGATGGGGGGTGGGAACAGGGCTACCCTTCTCGTGTTGTTTTAGACTGCTCACAGAGGTCACAACTGCACCTCTGCCATGAGAACCCAGGGCATCATTCTAAACTCTGGATAAGGGCACAATACCAGTCTCGAGTCTTGTAGCCAAATATGATCCCCTACTTGGCTATTACACAAAGGGGGAAGACCCAGGCGTCACACTCTCTTCGGAGATAGCAGTACAAAATCTGATTTGGCCTTCTCCCTACAGGACATGTAACAGCCTGGTTCAAAATCCCTGCAGACTTTGGTATTCTCCCTATCCTTCCAGACCCTTTCTCAATTTGGTTGCTGAGGGTGACAACTCCTTAGCAATAACAGTTTGTCATAGATTATTAATACTGTCCCCCAATTCACACACAATTATAGAAATCTGACTAAGGCAGATTTTCTTTAGAAAAACAAATGTTTTTACTAAAATACTTAAATAATAATCATACAGTTACAACTAAAAAAACACCAATTTGGTCACAGAATACAGGGGAAAAAATGGGAAAATATACATGAAAATGCACTATGACTGACAGCTGAAGTCTACCTGGAATTCATACAAACTTGAAGTCCAGAACAATAAATGAAAGTTCAGTTTTGTTGGTCTTGGCAGCAGTTTTGTTTCTTGTGTGTCAGGCTAAGTCCAAATGAAAAGTGTGTGCAAATGCCCTGAGCTGGGGCTTTAAATACCTTCTGTAACTTGCAGTGTCATCAATTATCCCAATTCTAAAAAAAAAAAAACTGGTCTAGTTCCCCAGAGCAACTACTCCATTTGGCCAGGAGATGTCACTGTTCTGCTGTTTCAAAAATCCCAACACAATTTTCTAGCTGCCTGATGATGTCACCCAGCCTTACATTTATAACACCTGTAATTAGGCTCTCATACAGGTCTGCTAGGAAGGATGTTCCTGTTTTTTATTTCATCTCTTCAAAGGCAATACCATGACAGTTTCCTTGGATCACAGCATCCAGCTTTTGAAGTGAACATCTCCTGAACATTTTATTTACCTCTGTTTCCCTTGGTTAGTTAACTATGGGAAATACCCTTTGATCAGCTATCCACAAGCTTTTTGACAAGTACTTGTTCGTTTCCTGGCAAGCAAGCCGGCCTTCAGGTCAAAGGAAGGTCACACATTTTTTAAAAATCCAGTCTCTCTATGTCCCCTTGAATTAACACTGGCCTTCTTGTGGCATGTAAATATACACAGAATTACATTAAAAATTATGTATATATATATATATATATATATATATATATATATATATATTATATCTGAATAAGGACTGGCAGTTGGGTAGCTGCACACAATCATCACTCCTAGATCCTTCTCTTCCTTTGTTGCAGACACCTGGACCTCTCCCAGGTAGTATTCCATTCTGGGATTCTTGGCTCCAGTGTGCATAACTTTGTACTTTGTGGCATTAAAGCCAATCTGCCAAATCCTAGACCACCTCTCAAGCTTTTTCAGATCATCCTGTAGGTCCTGTATCCCTTCAGCTGTGTCCACCCTCCCACAGAGCTTGGTGTCATCTGCAAAGTGGCACATTCTGCCCATAATGCCATCCCCAATTTCACTGATGAAGACATTGAACAACACTGGTCCCAACACAGAGACCTGTGGGACCTCACTGGTGACCTCCTTGGTGCTAGATAACCCCCCCCCCCGCACCAGCACCCTCTGGGTCCTGTTCCTCAGCCAGTTTTCTACCTATCTGGTCATCTTCTCCCCAACCCCAAGATCTGTCAGCTTCCTGAACAACCTCTGCTGAAGCCCAGATAAAGGATGTTAACTATGTTAACTACTTGGCCCCTGTCTACTGTCTTAGTGACCCAGTCAAAGAAGTCAATCAGATTTATTTGACATTATGTCCCTCCCATAAACTTGTGCTGCCTCACATCCCGGAGACCATACTCCTCTAGATACTCTACCAACCTTTCCCTAGGTATGGTCTCCATGAGCTTGCACATGATTGAAGAATGAGAAGTATAAAAGATCTCTGTTAAGGATACACCTGGACCAAGTTATAGTGGAAACAACTAGGCAGAACAACAAAAGAAATGACAGAAATCTGATTGATTAAATTTTGACCAACAAATAAATCTCTCTGCATGTGCCAGACAACGTGAGTGATTATGCACCAGTGTTTTGTATATGGAGTAATAAAAGGCCCCAAAAAGTACCACGATTAATAAAATTTAGAAAATTATATGATAATTTTGAGAGCTATTTAAAAGGAAATTGTCCATTATAACTTTGTCTCCATTAAACTCTATGACAGATGTAAATGAGGCTCTAGAATACTATCAGAAAATGTTAAGATAGATCCTGGACAAATATTTTACAACAAGGAGTATCAAGGCAAATACAAATACTGTAAATGGTTAAATTCAGAGGTTGTGACATTAATTAAAGAGAGAGAGATGAGCTGTGGAAAAGTTATAAAATCTCTGGCAATATAAGCACCTGGCAACAATATAGAAATCTGAGGAATAGATGTAAAAGAGAGATTAAAAAAGCTAAAGAAATATATTATAAAACTCAACAGACACACAAATTCACTGATGGAAAGATGTTCTGGAAATCATTGAATTAATTAAGTCAAGTATAAAAACACAAGTAAATCAAATTTCACCAGTCCTTTACAAATCTTGAAAATTTCTGTATGTAAACTACTTAAAACCAAAAGGTTACATGGGGGACATAAAACAAGAAATAGAGGTAGGTTTTACCTAACAGTTGTAAGTAGAAAATAAGTTCTTAAATGTTTGAAGTCTCTTGCTGTGACCAAAGGACCCAGGGTGGATGGGACTGAAGCAAAATTTGTAAAGTTCAATGCTGTGACCAAAGGACCCGGGGTAGATGGTATTCAAGCAAAATTTGTTCTTTATGACAGGTGTAATTCTAGAGCTCTGGAAAGCAGCGTTTGTTATTCCATTATGCAAAGGTGGTGGCCCAGAGGTTTTAAGTAATTACAGGTCTATATCTTTGTTATCCTGTATAGGCAAAGTACAGCAGAAGATTGTCCATTCCCAGCTGATGGAAGTATTTGGATTGGCACCAGCTACTCTCTGGTCCCAGTTTGGTTTCAGAACAGAGCATTGGTCAGCAACTAACTTGGTCAGGTTCATGAATGCCTGGCACTTGAATATTTAGAAGGGTTATTTGACTGGTGCGGTCTTTGTGGACCTGACCAAGGCATTCCATCTGGTGGACCATGTTCTTCTGGGTACCAAGCCGGGCCTCATGGGAGTTGGAGAATCAGCAATTAAATGGTTTAGTAACAATCTGAAAGATCGTGAACAGTATCTGAGGCTTGATGGTACTTTCTGCTCTTCTTGTTCAGTATATGGCATTCCACAGGGTTCAATTTTAGGACCTTTACTTTTTATGATTTTCATAACTGATATGCCAAATTTGTGTTTAAATTTAAATTTGATTTTGCTTGACGTGCCTAGGACCAGAATAGCTATGGGGAACAAGTCCTTTGTCTACATGGCCCCATATCTCTGGAATGCCCTCCTGGAGGCCTTGCAAATTTCGAGTTCACTAGACAGCTTTAGAAAGGGACTAAAAACATAACTTGAAAGTTACCTATGCTCCTGCTACCATTGACTGCACTAGTTAATACTGGCAGAGGCTCTCATGGATTGAGACAACATAGTTTATGACCTTGTCCCCAGAACTGAGTACATCTCTGAAATATAGTATATGTCCTATCATCAACTGACTGATAACTCGCATCTGATGTCTACTGCTCAACTTGTAATTGCCCTGTTGTACTATCCGTCATGTTTATGCGTTCTTCATTGCTAGCATCCCACAGGAGGGAAAATGTCAATTGTGACCAAAAATTGCTGTCCAATATATTGTCTACTAACCAGTGTCATATGTATACTTGTTACCTTGTAAACAGCTCTTTTATTGTATCTTTGCTGTACATTTCCCTTTGCTTGTTCCTGTATGTACTGTAATTAATCCTGGGTCACCCCTGAAAAAAAGGGACCTCTGGTCTCAGTGGGCTTACCCGGTTACCAAAATGAAATAAATAAATAAATGTTGTACGCTGATGATATAGTGATTTAATTAACTGACACTAATAAACTTATTAAATGAAAATTTATCTTTTGAATTTTTAAAATTACAGGAATGGTTTGATTCCAGTAGGTTGTTGCTGAACAAGAAGAAGGCAAAGGCTATGCTTTCTGTACATATCAAAAGTAGGTCAAATGTGCTAAGCATTTCTGAGTAAGAATGTCTGATCAAACTGTTCTCAAACAGGTGAAACATTTTAAATATTTAGGGGTCACATTGGACTCATGTTTAAATTATGAAAAAACATATGGCAAACATTACAGATACCTTACACAGAAAGATTAGTTCTCTATTGGTTAAAAAATGTACTTTCTTCTGAAACAAATGCTGTAATTGCTAGGAACTGTTTGTTTCCTATGTTAGAATATGGTAGCATAGTTTGGGGGTTAGCCTCTGTTGGGGTCATGAATAAACAACAGTCCCTTTATAATATGATATGCCACTTGCCACAAATAGTCCATACAGAGAACATCACTGTAAAATGTAAGAAAAAGCAAAACAGTTGCCATTAGCACAGCAAGATACTTTCCACTTATTATAAAAATATTAGGTTAGGAGACAGAAATCCTTTGGCAGATCTGTTAACAAAGAGCGTCTCAAACCGAGGCCTAAAATCAGTTGATCAGTCATTGTTTGTAACTCCATTATGTAAAACAATAATGGGACAAAAAATCTTTTCTTACTATACTATTAAAAATGGAATGAGTTTCCAAAACAGATCAGATTAGCCTCATCTCTACACATTTTTAGAAATAAGTTGCTAAGCCACTTGTCACTCATATCTGTATGCAAATGTTACTGACTACTTGTACAGTGATACTTATCTTTCATGGTTGAAGAAATTCACGTGATTTTTGCTCTTTTTATATATTTTACACTTTTCTGCATGCTTATTGCAAGTGGTGTGTGATACTATGTGCAATAGATGATTTGTTGCATTTTTATGAGACACCCGGGTTGTGCCAGTGAACAGACCTTTGGTCTAGTGTACTTACCTGGTAAATAAACTGAACTTGATTGAGGTCCCTTCTAAGGCTGGAATCTCATCCGACCCCCGTGGAGAGAAGCTGCGGTCCTCCACCATGCAGCCTGCCACTCTCACCCTCACAAGCACCCACCGAATCTCCTCCCATGATATGAACCACCCTGGTGGTTCAAATCTCAGCAGAAGGACTCATCCAGGCACCGTCGCCCTTCTAGGGCTGAAATTTCACCCGACCCCCATGGAGCGAAGCTGCGGTCCTGCATCACCTAGCCTGCCGCTCTCACCCTCACAAGTGCCTGCTGAATTTCCTCCAGTGATTCAAACCACCCTGGGGGTTCAAATCTCGGCAGAAGGACTCATCCAGTTATAGACTTTGCACCCGGAGCCCCGAGCTAGGCATTAGGGGAACAAAGGCAGTTTGAAAGTTTGGCGCTCTTTCTTTGATTGGCTAAGCTGCCTGAGACCAAGTCTGAAATGGCTGCACCTAAACTTAACCTTTTTTTGATTTAATTTTGTTTAGCCTTTGCCTCACATTAATTCTCTCTGCCCTTTTAATAATTTATACTCTGCAAATTGTTTTCTAAGCTATTTTTGTGCTTCCATTTAATTAGTCTACTGCATGTAACTGTGAAGATAATTTTTTAGTTACAGCTTCTTAGAGTTTAAGTAGGAATTAATTTGAGCACCTAGAGTGCATCAGCCTAAGACCTTTAAAACTGCACTGTATTTTTCTCTGTTTTCTAAAGCCAGTCCTATTCTGAACTAGTTTAAAACTTTTTGAGCTGTCCCCTATTTTTCTTCTGTTCTAATCCCAGCCCTGATGTGAACGAGTTTAAAACTTGCAGTGCTGTCCCAGATTTCCTTTTGATTCTAAACCAAGCCCTGTACCGATCCTGTTAAAACTTTAGAACTGCCCAGCATTTTTCTTTTGTTCCTAAACCAAGCCTGATCTTTTGTTTTCTGCTTAGCCCTCCCCTAACCTCCTGTATTTAACCCTGTGCCTCCCTATTCTCTGCAGGCTCCATCGCCCTTCATTCCAGAAATGACCACAGCAGGCAGCAGTATAGCACATCACAGCAGAAAAGCAGTTACATACAATATGCAAATATAGGCTAGAAATACATATTAAAGCAAATAACACAAAAAACACAATTCATTACAGAATACCATAGATAATATAGCAGCAGTAGATAAAACTGGGCCATAAATGAATCATGAACTATGATGGAGTATTAGCGACGCCAGACCAACACAGGCACAAAGGGATCTCAGCTAGCGACAGCGACTGGTTTTCAATGCTTGTGGGCTGGGTTGTTCACAAATTGGGGGGGGGGGGTTATTCCTGGAACTGCGGACAGAATATGGAAAAACCTTTTGATCAGAATCATGCTTCCTTCTGGAAAATGAAAAGTTGGTCACTGCCGTTGAGAGGAGTGAGTAGGCCTGTATTCTTGTATTTTTTATCCTGTACTATGGCTGTTTAAAGAACCTTTGTAGGTGAATGTATTCTTCCCTATGATTTTCCTTACCCCCACCCCTCGCAACTGGAAACAAGTCTTCCAGGCTCTGCTTGTTTACCTGGCAAAACATGTTTAAATAAATAAATTGCTCGATTGCATAAAGTAAGTTACAAGAAAGCTGGGGCTCTCCAATGTTTGGCTGAAGTTTGACGTCTGTATTGGACATTTAAACCGACTGCTGGGGAGATTGGGTCTAGAAGAACCTCAATGGCAGGGGAGAGGAAGAGGATCCTAGCTAGTACTCCCCCACATGTGGGGGCCTGTAGCAGCATAGAAGGTACAAAGAAAGCTGTGGCCCTTACTGGACTAGGTGAAAGGACTTTGGAGAGGGGAACACAAAGGGTGCAAGCACCAAGAAAAACAAGAGGGTAAGCGGTCAAACGAAGTGCAAAGGTACTAGCAAAGCAGGATCGGGGTCAGATGGAAGGGGGTATGTCTCAATGCCAGCAGCCTAGGTAATAAAATCAGTGAGCTCCAGGCACTGATGGCAGAGAGTTAGGTGTACACTGTGGCCATAACAGAAACATGGACTTCAGAAAATAACAGCTGGGAACTGATGGTCCCCAGGTACTTGACGTTCAGGAGGGATAGAGGAACAGGTCTAGGGGGAGGAGTAGCCCATTATGTTAAGGAGAGCATAACGCTGATGGAAGATGGGTTCATCAGGGGGTAGTAATGGGGAGACTGAATTGCTGTGGGTGCAACTCACGGCCGCCTCAGGCAAGAAACTGCACTTCGGGGTGATCTACAGACCACCAGGGCAAGGGAAGGAGAAGGACAGAGAGCTCATGGGAAGAAATGGAAAGAGGGATAACTAAGGGGGAAGTAGTGGTTATGGGTGATTTAAACTAGCCAGACATTGACTGGGATGTTCCAGTGGCCAAAAGCACCAGAAGCTAGGTCTTGCTGGATGGGTTGCAGGACTATCTGCTGATACAGGTAAGAAGCCCACCAGGCAGACCACAGTTCTCGATGTGGTGCTCATCAACTCAGAGGTGGCTGGAGCTGTGGGAGTAGAGGAGTCGTTAGGGAACAGTTTTTGGTTAAAACTGGCACGTGGGTCAGACAAACCACAACTGAGAGCTGAAGTCCTTGATTTTAGAAAGGCAGATTTCAATAGGCTGAAAAAGCTGGTCAGTGATAAGTTAGCTGGGATGGACAACATAGATGGCGTTAAAGAGAGATGGGGGCAATTAAGAGGTCATTCTCAGGGCATCTAATGTATGCATGAGAATGGTAACAAAAAAGAACAGGTTCAAGAGACCACTATGGTTCTCGGCAAGGGTCAGGGGAGCGGTGAGAGCAAAGAAAAAGGCCTCCTACAAATTTAGAGAAAAGCTGGGGAGGAAGAATGGGAAGAATACTTGCTGGAAAATAGGGAGGCAAAGAGGGGGTTAGGGAGGCAAAGAGGGGGTTAGGGAGACAAAGAGGGGGTTAGGGAGGCAAAGAGGGGGTTAGGGAGACAAAGAGGGGGATAGGGAGACCAAAGCAGATGCAGAGCTGCATGATATGGCGAGCATCATGAGTGGAGAAAAACAGTTCTTCAGGAATATTAGTGAAAAAGGGAGGGAGGGTGAATTGTGAGGCTAGTAGAGGGGAATGGGGTGAGTGAGGTGGATAGGTAAAAGGCTGCCATTCCTAATGATTACTTTTGCTCAGTTTTCACTTGGGAGGACGGTGAGTCCTTGCCAGAGAGTGGCATCAAAGCGGCCAATTAGGAGGTCTTGGAGATGAGGCAGCCAGCATTTACTAGCGAAAGGGTCCTAAAAGGGCTGGCATCCTTAAAGACTGGTAGGGCCCCAGGACCAGATGGGTTGCATCCAAACACACTCAGGGAACTGACAGCGGAACTGGCTGATCCCCTGGTAGGTCTGTTCAGTAGCTCTCTAAGGACAGAGGCGGTTCCAAAGGTTGGAGGGTGGTGGACATAATTCTGCTCCATGGGCGGGGGATGACGACAAGGAACAAGCAGGGAACTACAGATTGGTCAATCTTACCTCTATTATAGAAAAACTGATGGGGGTCGCTGGTCAAAGAGGATCTCGTGGACTACTTAGAAAGCTACAGTTTCCAGGACAGTAAGCAGCACAGATTTGTGGCAAGGTGGTCTTGTCAGACTAACCTAATAGTTTTCTTTGACTGGGTGATGAGGGAGTTGGATGGGGACCATGCTGTACTTCGACTTCATCAAGGCTTTTAATTCAGTACCCACAGATGCTTGCTACAAAAGATGGAAGGATCTGGGTGTGGCTCAGGTCATAGTAACCTGGGTAGGTAACTGGCTAAAGGGGAGGCAGCAGAGTGTAGTGGTTAAAGGGGCACTGTCAGCTTTGCCCATCGGTTTACTTTAACTTTGAAAATGATAATCTGTGGGCACACACGAGCACTAAATATGCTCGGGAACTGTCTTGCATCGAAGTAAAATTGCTTAGTTTACCTGTTTTTTTATATTTTCCACTTGTTTCTTTTCAGTCGTCCCGACTGCAACTCGCGTTCCCCCGGAAGCAGATACCGCACCGAGAATGCACCTGGAACGCGCGTCTGCTGTGCACGCTGAACTGAGGTGCCAATTTTACCAAACATATCACAGCAGACATATAATCCAGCAGAATTAGCAAAATTAAAATGCTGCTGGTATGTTTCTCAATAAAACGAGCGCTGGAATAACTACAAACCAGTACCAGAGTCTGGGGCCGAAATCTCGCGCATGTGCACTTGCGGTCAAAGGAAAGATCTCACGCATGCATGAGAATGTGCCACTAGTGCGCATGTGTGGGATTTTGGCGCCAGACCCCGGTAGTGATTTGCTGTTAATTCAGCACTCGTTTTAATGTGAAACATACCAGCAGTATTTTAATTTTGCTAGTTCTGCTGGATTATACATCTGCTGCGATATGTTTGGTAAAATTGGCACCTCAGCTCAGCGTGCACAGCAGACGCGTGTTCCAGGTGCATTCTCGGTGCGGTATCTGTTTCCAGGGGGAATACTATTTCAGTCGGACGACTGAAAGAAGGCGGAAAAATATAAAAACAAGTAAACTAAGCAATGTTACTTTGATGCAAGACAGTTCCCGAGCATATTTAGTGCTCGTTTGTGCCCACAGATTATCATTTTCACAGTTAAAGTAAACCGATGGGCAAAGCTGACAGTGCCCCTTTAATGGGGGTTAAATCAGAAGCAAGGAAGGTCACAAGCGGGGTTTGACAGGGATCTGTTTTGGGCTGGTCCTCTTCAACATGTTCATCAGTGACACTGGTGAGGGGATACAAGGCAGGCTGTATCTCTTTGCAGATCACACTAAGCTCTGTGGGAGGGTAGATAGTGACAAGGGAAAAAAGGAAATGCAGAGAGACTTGCAAAAACTGGAGGAGTGGTCAAGGTTTTGGCAGCTGAAATTCAACACCACAAAGTGCAAGGTACTACTACACCTAGGGAACAAGGACACCAGAGTACTGGATGGGAGGGGTGAGACTCAGTACCAGGGCTGAGGAGTGAGATCTTGGAGTCATCATCAGCGACTTCTGAAAGATATCAAATCAGTGCAATAAGGCGTAAAGCAAGGCAAAGAGGATGCTTGTACGTATCAGGAGGGGTAATGACAGCAGAAAAAAGGGAAGTAATAATTACCCTGTATAGATCCTTGGTGAGGCCACACCTGGAGTACTGTGCCCAGTTCCATGGTCTTCACCTCAGGAAGGATAGGGATAGGCTTGAGATGGTGCAGTGCAGAGTAACAAAAATGATTCAGGACCAGCAGAGCATGTCCTATGAGGCACGTCTGAAGGCACTGAACGTGTACTCACTAGAGACCAGAAAGCTGAGGGGAGGTATGATGAAGAACTTCAAATTTCTTAAAGGAATTAACGGGATGTGCTGTGGGGAACTATTTATCTTGAATACCAGCTAGCAGTCACGTGGTCCTGAATGTAAGCTAACAGGAGGGAGGTTCAGGAGGGAAGTGAGGAAATACTATTTTACAGAAAGGGTGGTAGAGCTGTGGAACAGGCTGTCAGCCGAGGTGGTGGGTGCAAAAACCCTTAGTGGGTTTAAACATGGCTGGCACAGTGGTACAGTGGCTGCTTAAGGCCTCAGAATTGGGGAGGAGAATGGGGAATGGGGAAGACTAGGACTATGGAGGAACAGCAGGCCCCAGAGCTGAACAGAAACACAGATTCTGACAGCAGATAAGGGTTGAGTCGATGGACCTTTGGTCTTTTTCAGCCGTCATTGTCTAGCTTTCTATGTTTCCCTGTACACAGTTGTATAACAGACAGAATCAATGATAGTCATGTCTGTCCGAGGGACATAGCCACTTGAGGCTGTCAAAGATGATATAGAATTGTACATTCTGAACAGGCTACCAACGAAGACAATGTGGCATTAGCCTCATACAATCAGAAGATGATCGCATTCAGCTGGAACTAAAGTTTACTTAACCAGCCAACAATGAGCTCCTCTTGTATGGAACTGCTCTGCTTCATTTATTTGAAATTATTGCCTGGAAGAGCCATACTGAGCAAGGGCTCATTTCCAGTTATAATTGGCTGGAGGGGAGTTATGGGGGAAGGGGGGTACTATAAACAGATAGAAAACATGGAACAGAAGCCACAGATGCGTACAAGTGGGCAATGCAAAGTCAAGCAATGTACAAGAGCAAACATTCAATACAAAATGTTCAAACTAAGTAACATAATTATGCACAAATAAACTGGATTTGTATACCGAAAATGCAAAAGTTAAAAGGAACATAATACAGAAGTCACTGTAAAGTGATTTTTGTCAGGTTTGCCATAGCAAATGTGTGTAGTAACTTGTAGGAGTTGTCAATCAATCTCATACCATTCAAAATGTAAAAAAATGCTATTTTCCATGAAAAAAATGCTTTTATTTCTGTGCTTGGCTTCATTTGCATAACCGTGCCCCTTTTCTTCTCAGTGCTGCAATCCCCAACTGTGACATCATGCAAGGAAAACAAAGTTTTTAAGCACTGTGTTGAAACGGAGACCTTTGTTGGTCAGTCTTGGTATTGCAGACATCCTTTGTCTTTCACAATTTTGGACTCATAACAGAAGCTGGACACCAAAGGAAAAGAAAAGTAGTCTGACCTGTAATTGCACTCCTGAACTACTTATAGTCATTCAGGCCTATCAGGGTTTTATTTAACTCTAAAAATTGATTAGCATTTTGCTCATAAAAGTGCTAAAACATTGTAAAAATGCATAGCACTTGCCTCATTGTGTTTAACAATTAGTATTGTCCCAGGAAAAAAAACTGCTAATCAATTATTTAAAACCCCGCCTATAACATAAACATAGAAAAGTATCATCACACTCCTACATTCTGACAGGAACTGCCACTTCAGACCTGTCACTTCACCAGCAGGCAATAAAAGTCAAACAACTACACAGACTGGCAAACAAAGTTTCCCAGAAACCTTTCCACAGACTGTACTGCTGTAAACACTACCGACACAGGAGACTGCACTTTGATAAGGGGGACAGAAAAATCAGTCCTTCCTCAGAGACTTATGACAATAAGTCTTGGTTGGTCCGAAAGCTATGACATTGTTTTCTTTTTGTAACATCTATGTTGGTCCATTAAAAGGTATCAAACCACTGCTTCTGGATCTGCTCTCCAGAGATGAAGGGATAGAGTAGAGTAGAGTACAGCAAGCAGTGGTAGGTGAGATGGTGGGAGGAGGAGGAGGGGTCAGCTTAGAGCAAAGTGAAAGAGGGGGTACAGTCTGCTCAGGGTGTTTTGGGGCCCATCACTGTAAACCACATTCACATAGTAAAACACCAGCAGGATCACTCTGAGAATGATCTCACAGAGGGCTGGGAACTGGGAGACAAGATTTGTCGCAGTACAGAGCGCCAAGCTTGGAAAGGAGCTTTTTGTAGATGGTATTGCTGTAGAAGGAGAAATCATGGTTTCAATCCAACCACACACTAAGATCCTTGAAGTGGGGAGTTCTTTGGGGGGGGGGGATGAAGACATCTACATTAAGAGTAAGCATGACCATGTGAAAAAGATAAGCTCTACGATAAAAACATGGTGGAGGGTCCACATTGTACCTGGACACAGAATCAAATTCTCTGTCTTGGTTATCTGCATGCCCAATCCAACAGAGTGAACATAACTGCACTGACCTATGCAACATGCCATAACTAGGCTGAAAGAACCAAGACTCTCACCTGCTCTGCGATCTCCTGTCTTTTCTGTTCCAGCATTTTCTGTTGTTCGTTGGTGTGGTCAATGATATTCTTCCCTCCAACCAGCAGCTTACTCTCCATAGCCTGTAAACAGAGGGAAGAATATAATCAGACAAAGCAGGAAAAGACGGCATCAGTCCTAAGTGTTAGAGACCTTGGGCTCCAGTCCCAAGCTAAATAGCCCAGTCCTGAATATTCATCTCTTCTTTTCACAACATTTTTAATTCAACATGTGGATACACTGCTCTCGCCCAACACAGTGCCATTATGAGCAGAGATCTGCTTCATGGTCCTTGCACAGCTTTACTCCTGCTGATTCCATCTTGTAAAAGGGGTCAACTTTGTGATCCTGTTGCTGCTCCGTCTTACTGTAATGACATACAGTGGCAGAAGCAGGTCATTGTAACATGTTTTTCCAATTATGACATCAACAAACACTTTCACTAAAAAATAAATACCCAATGAATGAAAAAAAAAAAGTGAAACGTAGGAAATGTACGGGGATTAAGCCATCTTGTCTTTGCTGAAATCTAATGCTCTGACTGCATAACAAATTTATTTGGGCATTCGAAGCATCCATCAGGATGCTAAGCCAGTGCTACTGGTTTAACACCAGACAAGTAATACATTTTATGCAGTGCATCCATATAGTTAGGAGTCTATAAAATCTGCACCCCAGGCTATAGGCATGATGCTTCTGCCTCAAGTTGTCTTATAAAACGAATCCTAAAAATCCTACAACTTCATTAAGTAAGTAAATAGTTACTTAATTTAGTTATTTATTTCAAAGGTTTTACCAGGAAAGACATACTGAGCTGATAACAGTTCATTCCCAGATGTTGTGGGGGGAGGAGAGAACAGATACTAGAAAACACAATATAAGATACATAGAATGGAAATAAATATGTCAAAATAAACAAGACAATAATGCTTAAGAATACAATTGACAGTAAGTAAGGTACATACAGTAAAACTGAGGAACTGATGAAGGCACAATTAAATATTAATCAACATAACAAAATAAGAAATAGAGGGAACAGATGGTACTGCGGAAAAAGGGAAGTGCGCAATTCAAAGAAAGGGAGTTACAGGTGAAAGGGTCGAAAACAAAAATCAAAAGCAACTGCAGGAGTGAGTAGAGAAGTCACGGAGGAGAACTATAAGAGCAGGAAAGGAGGAAACAGATCAAACAGAACAGGGTTGGACATCTGAACAGGGAATTAGTCAATTCTTATCACTTGACAGTGAAATATTAGAAAACAGCCTGCAGTAAGACCCTTTCTGGCATCCTAATGTAACAGTTAAACCTCAGAGCACAAACATATAACTGCACCAGGTCCACAGCTGACACAAACAAAACTGCAATAGTTCCCCTTCAGTTTTATTCTGTTTCAGCTCTACTCTCTTTAATACCCAGTGGGCAGGGTACTGAAGGGCTTGAGGGCACTGAGGGTAGACAAGGCACTTAGGCCAGATGGTATACACCCCAGGGTGCTAAAGGAGCTGGCAGAAGTCCTGGCAGAACCCTCAGCAGACCTGTTCAATGCCTCCCTGGACTCGGGGAGTATACCTCAGGACTGGAGGATGACGCATGTGGTACCCCTCCACAAGAGTGGCCCCAAGGATGAGCCAGGAAACTACAGACTGGTGAGTCTCACATCCATTGTGGGAAAGCTGATGGAGACAATCCTGAAGGAGAGGCTGGTTTCCCTCCTAGAGGCTAATGTGCTGCAGGATGGCAGACAGTATGGGTTTGTCTCAGGCAGATCCTGTCAGACCAACTTGGTGGAGTACTATGACTGGGTAACCAGGCAATTAGACAACGGCCATGCAGTGGATGTCCTGTACCTGGACTTCAGTAAGGCCTTTGATACGGTGTCGCATGGGAGGCTAGGAAATAAGCTGGAAGGCACGGGGCGGGGGCAAAAATGGTGGGATGGGTAGTGAACTGGCTGCAAGGGAGACAGCAGAGGGTGGTGATGGGAGGGGAGCTTTCATCTCCCAGGGTGGTGACAAGCGGGGTGCCACAGGTCTCTGTACTGGGACCGTTGTTGTTTGGGATCTTCGTTGCAGACATCTCAATCGGCATCAAGAACAAGAGCAGTCTGTTTGCAGATGACACCAAGATGGGAGCAGTAGTGGATGACTTAGGAGGGTGGCAGGAGTTGCAAGATGATCTGACAAAACTAGGGGCCTGGTCGGACACTTGGCAGCTGGGGTTCAATGCCAAGAAATGTAAGGTGCTACATTTTGGCACAAAAAAACCCAAGGAGGAGCTACCAGCTAGGGGGGATTCAACTAGCCAAGACGGAGGAGGAGAAGGATCAGAGGGTGATCATAACGGGAGCAATAAACAACTCAGCACAGTGTAGAAAGGCAGCTGCAAAGGCCAACAAGATGCTGGGTTGTACTGCCAGAGGCATATCCTCCAGGAGAGGGGAGGTGATCCTGCCACTATATAGGTCACTGGTTAGACCTCACCTAGAGTACTGTGTGCAGTTATGGCGACCGTGCCTGAAGAAGGACATTAGGTTACTGGAGGCAGTGCAGCGAAGGGCAACAAAAATTATCAAGGGTCTAGGGGACTTACCCTACGAGAGCAGGCTGTGGGAGTTGAATATGTACTCCCTAGAGGAAAGGAGGGATGGGGGGACATGACTGAAACCTTCAAGCACATGAAGGGATTAAATAAGACAAGCAAGGAAGGGCTTTTCAAATTAAGGAGGGGGAGGGACACTTGTGGGCATGATCTGAGATTGGAAGGGGGAAGGTTCAGGAGGGGAAATGAGATGACACTTTTTACGGAGAGGGTGGTGTCTGGGTGGAACACATTGCCAAAGAAAGCAGTATTCTCTAGAACAGTGGGCTGCTTCAAAAGGGAATGGGACAGGGTAAGGGGGGGGTCACTGGAGGGGGTGGGGAGATGGGAGGGAGGGACAGCTGCAGTATAAAGGCTGCTAGCTGCACAAGCGAGTAGACTTGATAGACCATAAGGCCTTTATCTGCTGGCAATTTCATATGTTTGTAATACCTTTCTCTTTTAATGTCTCCCTCAGTACTTCCAGCCTTTGCTAGAGAACTCTCCCCGTCTCTTAGAATCTGCCATGTTTCATCTCTCCCCCTTGAGTGCAGCCCAGATCTTTCTATAAAGCTAGAGCAACACAGGTGGATTTTAGCTCAGCAATCAGCATCAGTAGCAATGGCCACCACCTCTCAGATTGCTCTTAAAGGGTCAAAGGGAGTTGCTTGATTGTGACTAACGTAAGGGATATAAACCCTGTCACTGCAACTAAACTAAAATGTTTTGCAAACTACTGATCTTTATAAGAGAACCAGTTACAAAATATTTAGCAGTTAAAAAAATGTTTAGCAGTACATCACAGAGGCAAGTAACATATTTAGGTTGTTTTGTTTTTAAAATAACTATTTTCTCTTGCATCAGAACACAGCCCCCATAACAAATAAAGACTTCTCTTCCATGCTTAATGTGGCTGTTTGTCATAACAGCCAACAATGTCCCATTTTAAAAGCCTAGTAGACTACCCGAGAGGTTGTGGGTTGGTGCTCTAAGAACACTCTCCACAGGTGGTTGAGACCATTCGGATTTTTGCCTCGTGTCTCCAATCCACATGTAGAGTGGATTATTAGAGCACAATCTGCACCTCCCTCGTGTGCTGTTTTTTACACATACAACCATCACTCACATCTACAGACACGCACACACATACACACACACTCTCACCATCTAATAATGTCAGACACTGTAACTCCACTAGTGGTGGGGGGGCACGTTGCCTCTCAACAGGAAACCAAACCCTCCTTAGTTATCCGCTCAGAAGAAGCTGTCAGGCACACTTTCATGTTTGATGCAAGAGTGTCACTGTCGACTGGGGCGATGAGAAGAGGAGCTCTATCCTGCATGAATCCCCTCCCTCTGGGTCCACAGGAAGCAATTCTACAGAAGCAAATGTTGCAGATTCTCACACACAGACTATAATGCTCCTTTTAGGACTGTGCCTGATATCAGACCAACCCAACTAGAACACCAGACTTGAAACAGAACTCAGGTTCACTGTATGGCAACAACACAGTCTACACCAGACTGTCAGGAAGGCCAGTCAGCATATTTCTGATGCACTTCAGCATCATTCTGTCATAGTCAATAGTCAGTTGCAATACCCTGTCAATGCACTTTCTTCCTTATATTTGCCCCTCTCCCTTCCAACGATCAGGGTCACCATTGCTTCCCCCTTCCTCCAACCACAAGGGTGGGTGAGTAGTTGCCTTCACAATGCTGCTCCTTAGCTGGCCCATCAATGCAGCAGTAGTGCTACTGCTCGTGACACCAGCGACCCAAGTTTAGGAATGAGTTTGGGTAGTTGGGTGCCAGCTGGAGAAGGGGATCAAGTGACCTAGTGACCTCTGGGCAGGGAGGGTTCTGTCCTCCACTGTGTTACTGCCACCTGCGTGACCACAGGTGGTAGTACGACTGGATGACTGAGGGGAAGGAAGGGACATCACTTATGTCGGCAGTCGGACACATTCACAGTGTATGCAGGCATGCCTTGGTATCTGAGCATGCTACATCCACATGGTATGAAAGAAACAGAAGAGGGAAAACAGCCCCAGCACATCTGAGATGAAGGACCCTTGTATAACCAGGTCCCCGCCTGCCAGTGCCAGTCCCACCTGAAAAAAAAAAACAGATGTTCAGGGGTACCAACCCTGCCTGGGGGGGGAGGGTTCAACCAAAGCTCCATGGAAACAGGTGACTGTGGCTGGGGAAGGCAGGGGAATCGGGTACCAGGAGGTCCTAAGGAGAAAGAAGGGCTGCTGGACAGAGGGAAGTGTAAACAGAATTAAAAAAAAAACAAAAAAAACATATGCTGCTCCTTTGAGCCTGACAGGAAGTGCATGAATAGAAACACAGACTCTGTCGGCAGATAAGGACCGCTTGGCCCATCTAGTCTGCCCAGTTTGTCCCTGCCAATACTGTCAAAGCAGACCCTATCTGATCTCCAACTACTCCCCCCACCCTTTTCCACTAAGATTACTTTGTGCCTATCCCATGCATGTTTGAAGCCTACCACTGTTTTTGCTCCCACCACCTCTGCTAGTAGATAGTTTCAGGTGTCCACCACTCCTTCAGTGAAGAAATATTTCCTCACATCCTTCCTAAATTTCCCCTCTTCCAGCTTCACTGCATGCTCTCTTGTCCTGGTACACCTTTCCTCTGAAAAATGCTCCCCTCCTATACTTTGTTCACTCTTGTGATTTACTTACAGGTCTCTATCATGTCCCCCTCTCCCTCCTCTCTTCCAGGATATACACACTGAGATCCCTCAGTCTCTCCACATAGGGCTTTTGATGCAACCCCTGCACCATTTTAGTTGCCCTCCTCTGGACAACCTTTACTCTGTCTATGTCTTTCCTAACCTGTGGTCTCCAGAACTGGACACAGTACTCCAGGTGGGGTCTCACCAACAATTGATACAGTGGCAACCCCACTTCTCTCCTTCTGCTGGCGAGTCCCTCTCCATGCAATACCACTTCCCTCCTTCTGCCGGTGATTCCCCTCCTCAAGCACCTCAGCATCCCACTGGCCATGCCTACTGCCTTGCTGCACTGCTGTGCCACCTTGAGGTCATCGGATATGATAACCCCAAGGTCTCTTTCCTGATTTGTGACTGTCAATACCTCCCCCCATTTTATACACTGTTCTAGGTGCATGATTCCCTACCTTTTTGCTTTGAAACTGGGCTGCCATACCCTGGGCTACTCCTCAAGTTTTCTCAGGTCTGTACTGACTCTCTCAAGCTCCTCCAGAGTTTCTCCCCAATTGCAGTTTTTGGTATCATCTGCAAAGAGGCATACCTTCCCTTCCAACTGTTCTGCAATGTCACTTATGAAGACACTGAAGAGGACTAGTCCCAGCATGGAGCCCAGAGGTACTCCGCTGGTCACTCTCCCCTTATTAGAGTGAATGCTATTTTCCACCACCCTCGGTTGCCTATTCATCATCTAGTTCTTACCCAGAGTATCATCTTGGGTCCCACCCCTAAATTGCTCCATTTCCTTATAAGCCTCCTATGTGGTACAGTGTCAGAGGCCTTGCTGAAGTCAAAGAAGGCCACGTCCACTGCCCCAACCTGATCTATCCCCCTGGTCATCCAGTCAAAGAAATCAATCAGGTTTATTTGACATGACCTACCCACCCCCCCATGAATCCATGTTGCCTCAGGTCTTGTAACCTGTTGGTTTCAAGATACTACACTAGCCTTTCTTTTAATAGTGTTTCCATTAACTTCCGCACCACTGACACTGACTGACAAGCCTACAGTTCCCAGCCTCCTCCCTGCGGCCGCTCTCATTCAGCAGGATTATATCTGCCCTCATCCAGTCCACTGGAACCACTCCTGAGTTGTTGAATAGGGCTGTCAGAGGTGCAGCCAGCACCTCCCTGAGCTCCCTCAGCACCCTTGGATGCATCTCATCTGGCCGTTTAACCTTGTCCACTTTCAGATTGCAATCTCTCATGACTCATGACTCTTTCCTCTATGAATGGGCTTGTGTCCACCTTTCTCCCCCCAGTATTCCTGCTGCTTCTGTGTGGTCTGTCCCCCTCTCCCTCCACTGTGAAGACAGAGCAGAAGTACCTGATAATAACATCATCTTTTCCCTGCCTCTCCTCTGTGCAATCTCCCTCTGCCCTTCCTATTCTCACAATCCCTCCCCAGTCCTCCTCTTTTTGCTTATGTATTTGAAGAAAGTCTTGTCCCCATCAGATACCCCTTTGGCTATCTTTTCCTCTACCTTTGTACTCCTCACTGCCTTCCCTATATACTTCTGCTTTACCAGGAGCACTTCCCTATCCTCTTACCTCTGCATCTCTTGGTACCTCCTGAATGCAACCCTTTTAGTCTTTACCTTTGCAGCCCCTTCCCTCGAGAATCACAGTGGTCTCTTTTTCCTCCTGTTTTTGCTCACTTCCTTCACACAGAGGTTTGTTGCCTTCAAAATGCCTTCCTTTAATTTACCCCACTGCTCCTCCATCCCACCTTGGCAATTCCCTCCTGCTAGGTTGTCTCGTAGGCATTAACCCATTTTTATTTTTTTTTAAATCTGCCCTTCTGAAGTCCAGGACCCTCACCCTTGTGTGGTCTGTCTCTGCTACCATCTTTATGTTAAACCACACTGTATGGTGATCACTGGTCCCCAGGTGACACCCCACCCTAACATCTGCAAGACTGTCCCTGTTTGTCAGCATCAGATCCAGTACTGCCTTGAGTCGAGTGGACTTTTTAACTAATTGGCTGAGAAACACCCCCTGCAGGGAGTCTAGGATAGCATGCTTTCTAGCTGAGGCTGTGGCTGGGAGGCTCCAATCTATATGTGGCAGACTGAAGTCCCCAACCAGCACCCCCCCTTTCTGCCATCATTCTGATGTCTTCCCCTAGTGCCTTATCCAATTCTTCTCTCTGTGTTGGAGGACTATATATCACCCCAGTGTGAACAGTGGCTCTGGCTCCTGTCTCCAGGGTGACCCACAGACCCTCCAACCCATCCTTTACCCACACAGAACCTCCAACCCATCCTTTACCCATGGGTTCCCTTGCACTTTCGTCACTCTGATACTCTCCCTTACATACAGCACAACCCCTCCACCCTTCCTCCCTATCCCTTCTGACCTGAGTGCAGTCTGGTAAGGCCATGTCCCAGCTGTGGGTCTCACTACACCACGACTCAGTTATGACCACAAGATCCATGTCTGCCTCTACCATGGTGATGGCCTCCACGTCTGGAATTATATTTCCTAGACTCCTTACGCTGGCACACATGTCTCTACAAACCTTGTTCACGTCCAGCCTGCAACCCCCTCTTTCCCTCTTCCAGTCTTTGATGCCACTCAAAACTTCACTCATCCCCTTCTCTCTCACTGTGCCTTGCCACCTCAACATCTTTTTCCACATCTGTTCTTTCCCCCTTATCTCCTACCATGCCTTTGCTTTCTTCAGCCTGCACCCTGAAGGAGTTTCCTCCCCAAGGGCCCTCCCTTCTAGTTGCTTCAATCTTTGGGGGGAAAGGGCAGTTTACGCCTCCATTGGTAATACTGCCTCCCTCCTCAGCTAGTTTAAATGTTCATCAAAGTAACATTTAAACCTTTTACTGAAATCTGCAGTCTCCTTTCCAAAAGGATGCAGGTTATCACCTCTGTAAATACCCATATCCTTCCTGGTTGGCCCCCAGCACCCAATGAAGCCAACCCCTCCCACACCATTCCTTCAACTAATTGCTGAAGCTCCTGAGGCAAAGTACCCTATCCTCCTCTCGGTTGTAGACAGGTAGCAACTCAAGGAATGCCACTGTTTGTGCTACCTGCCTTAGACCCCTCCCCTGTTCTCTAAACTGTCTGTACTACCACAGCTCCATCCCTCACCAGATCATTAGTCCCAAGGTGGACAATAACATCCAGCTCCCTCCATGCCCTGCCGCCCTAGCAATCCCTAGGATCCACTGTTCCTCCCTCTGAGCTGAAGCACCAGACAAGCACCTAACTTCCCTCTCTCCAACCTTTCCTACTCCCATATCGATCCCATTTACAATTAAGTCCCCTACCAGAAGCTGCTTTCTCCTCTGTTGGCATCCTCTACATCCCCCCCCCTTGGGGCCTCCCCTTCAGAGGACCCACACATCCTCCATTGCCACCACTTCAGGTGCCTTCTTTCGACAGTCCCATCCTTCTAGAACAGCAAAAGAATTCTGTAATGGCACAGGCTGAGGAATGTGCACCTGACCTGCTAATCCTACCCTCTCAGAGCCCACCACGGTCCAGCTGGCCCTCCTCCACGTGGCAACCTCTGAGTCAATGGCAGACTCAGTGGCCTGTGGGTGAGGTAAGATGTCCTCTGGATCCTAGCCAGCTCATCATAAAGACCAGTGACCCCTGCCCTCAACCCCAGGAGGGGCATGCAGATGGGGCATCACCTCAGTCTCCAGAATGTGTCCCAGAATACTACAGCTTCACAACTATTGCACCGCACTACTCCCTTATCTGCTAATCTGAGTTCACTCCCTTCTGCTTGGCCATTAGCTGGCCCCTGAGTACAGGCCACAGCATAAGTGAGTGAGATCTCAGAAGAGACGTCAGGACAGCAAGCATTTCCCCAGCAGACTCAGAGATACTTAAAGGCAGTGTGGCTGCTGAGTCTGGTCTAAGAAAGCAGGTGTCCTCCAACCAAAAATCAAATCACTCTGCTTAAACATTTGAAAAATAAAAGAAACTTGAGTTCTTCAGTTGTAGAATTTCCAATCAGTTTGTATTTTACCCTTGAAATTTAAAACATGACATGCATTTTGTTTAATGCTCACTTTGAAGGTGTAGTGTATCAAAATATTCTTTAAATAAAAACATTTTAAAATGTGGGGGGGGGGGCACCCCAATGGCCCAGTGGCAGCGCACTACACTGCTGTGCAAGTCACCCATGGCTAGGAGCGAACTTGGGATGCCATGACAGGGGGCAGGTTGGACTGCTGCAGCTGCCACTTGGCAGTGTGCTGCAGTCAGAAAGGGATGGCGTTGAGCTTCAGTGCCACAGTGAGCCCTGCAGTAGGCCAATGGAGCCTACTTCCTCCTCAGGATATCACTGTGTGCAGCCAAGGTCACTCCATGGGCTAAGCCCATGCCAGCAGAGGAGGGAGGCGGAAGAAACCAAGGGAGAAAAGCAGGGGGGAAAACATGTCCATCTATATGTCATCCTGGGCTTCCCTTGGGTCCTGGTGCCCACCGATGCTGGATCCTGGTCCACGTAGTTGACTGCCTCATGGCATGGAGGGGAGATCTGTGGGATATGTTGGTGGGGGTAGGACCTGGGGAGACAGTGGTCAACACGTCAAAACAGAGTACATCCCTGACAGATGTCACCAAGGAGAAAAGGAGACAACACCCTTTCTGCCTGTCCTACATACTGTAGCTTTCAGGGCTGGGTGTATCACAAAACTCTGTGATAGGGTTTGTATTACACATGGCAACCCCTTCCCCATCATGGCCACAACTGGATTTTAGCAACAGGAACAGAACCTGAGAAAAAAGCATTTAAACACAGTGCCCCATGTAGACTATGACTGTATAGGAAGGCCTGTGACTAAGGTGGTTGCACAGATGCCAGTGTTGCTGAAGTGCTGTTGCAAGTACTTTGTGCCATTCCACTGCATCTGAGAATGGAGTGCAAACAAATTCTGGACTGGATTTTCAAAGAACTGTGGCACGTTTCTACTATAGTTGCGCTACTTGCGACAGGATTGCTAGAGCACAAAAAAGGTGGTTTAACGTCATGCCACAAGTTGCAAGATCACAAAAAGGTGGTCTAACTTCATGCCACAAGTTGCAAGATCACAAAAAAGTGGTCTAACTTCATGCCACAAGTTGCTAAATCACAAAAATGATGGTCTAATGTCATGCCACAAGTTGCTAGATCACAAAAAGGTGGTCTAACTTCATGCCACAAGTTGCAAGATCACAAAAGGTGGTCTAACTTCATGCCACAAGTTGCAAGATCACAAAAAGGTGGTCTAACTTCATGCCACAAGTTGCAAGATCACAAAAAGGTGGTCTAACTTCATGCCACAAGTTGCTAGATCACAAAAAGGTGGTCTATCTTTATGCCACAAGTTGCTGGATCACAAAAAGGTGGCCTAATGTCATAACACAAGTTGCTAGATTACAAAAATGTGCCAACGTCATGCCACAAGTTGCTGGATCACAAAAAGGTGGTTTAACTTCATGCCACAAGTTGCTAGATCACAAAAAAGGTGGTCTAACTTCATCTCAAAAGTTGGTAGATCACAAAAAAAGTAGTCTAACTTTCATGCCACAAGTTGGTAGATCACAAAAAGGCTGTGTAACGTCATGCAACAAGTTGCTGGATCACAAAAATAGTGGTCTAACTTCATGCCACAAGGAGGAGTACTCAGTGTTGGCGGCGGGGGGGGGAGGCGAGGTACTATCAGCCACCAAACAGGACAGGGATTTAGGGGTGATTATATCTAAGGACCTAAAGGGGGATAGACAGCCAGCCCGGTGGTGCTGAGGGTTGAGGTGCTGAACACCACACCTCACGCCATGCCAGTAACCCAGGTTCAGGAGTGGATTTGGGCTGTCGGGGGTCAGCAGGGGAGGAGAGGATTGAGCATCTGGAGGACTGCTCACCTCTCCTATGGTGGGTATCTGGGGACGCATCGCTCTGCAGTGGCCCCCATTGGAGACCAGGGATACCACAGTAGCATGCCATTTACAGGGGGTGAGGTGACAGCGGACACCAGCTGAGGGTCCGTCCTCGATGCAGGCATCATTGCACGTCCGCACCGCAGGGGACGTAATGAAAGGTGGAAAATCCCAGTGTCCTGCGAACCAATGGCGGGGCTTGAATGGCAGAGCCCACACGCCCAGTACTGGCCCCGAACCTGACTAGACTCTCCGTGGTCCTGCCTCTCCCATGTCGGGAGAAGGGCATGGCAGGCAGTAGAGGTGATGCTGAGTGGATCCATGCCAGAGAGATGCCCAGGATGCCGGTGACCAAAGTGAAATAAAGTAAAAAAAAAAAAAAGGTGGCTGGACAATGTGAGAAGGCGGTTAGAAGGGCCAATGGGATGTTGGGGTGCATAGGGAGAGGCATCACCAGCAGAAAAATGGAGATGGTGTTGCCACTATACAAATTATTGGTAAGACCTCATCTGGAGTACAGTGTTCAGTTTTGGAGGCCACATCTCAGGAAGGACATAGACAGAGTGGAGGCAGTCCAAACAACGGCTACAAAAATGGTACAAGGGCTACACTAGAAGTCATATGAAGAGAGACTGAAAGACCTCAATATGTATTCTCTGGAGATAAGGAGAGTGGGGGACATGATAAAGATGTTCAAATACCTTAAAGGGATAAATAAGGTACAGAGTGTAGCATCTTTCAGAAAAGAGGATGGACAAAGACAAGGGGACGTGATATGAAGCTGGAGGGAGGAAGAATCAGGGGTAATAGGCAGAAGTACTTCTTTACAGAAAGGGGGGTGGATGCTTGAATAGCCGCAGTGGTGGTGGGGGCAAAAATGGTAGAGGAATACAAAAATGCATGGAACAGACACAAGGAAATACTTCATGCCACAAGTTGTGCCTCAAAAATGACGCATGTACCATTTTTCTGCCATAAAACGAGTAAAGTGTTGCAAATGTGTCCAAACGTTTGAAAATCGCCCACAAACATGTTGGCACATTTGCAGTGACACAGCTGCAGCAGATCAACCGCTACAACCCCTGTGTCAGTAGTTTT
This sequence comes from Neoceratodus forsteri, assembly GCA_016271365.2. Lineage (NCBI taxonomy): Eukaryota > Metazoa > Chordata > Ceratodontiformes > Ceratodontidae > Neoceratodus > Neoceratodus forsteri. The sequence goes on from CM057452.1 coordinate 1,461,461,207, forward strand.
TGGACATCTAACCCTTTACGTTATAAAACCAGTAAAACAGAATTACAATAAATGAAAGGAGAATTTTGGAATGAGTAATGCTAGAAGTAAAACTGTTTTAATTTCCGTTGCTCTGTTTAGTGACAAGCACTGCTGAACACTTTGATCGATTAGTATATTTCCTTTCAGACATCACTGTATCTTTTTCCACTGTAAACATTCTGTAACACAGCTATATGAAAGATGATATATGATATAAAATTGCAATGTATTGTTAATGAGCTTGCTCTCAATGGTTTTTCTTCTTGTCTGATTAAATACTGACTTGAATCAAACCTGGCAGACAATTAACTGTCTACAGCCATATAGGAATATACATACCACACCTGTTTTATTTTATTGTTCTACATAGGAAAAATTAAATTAGAAATGTTGCAAACACAGTTCACGGGACAGACGATCGAAATATTTGTACATACAACTGGGTTGCTCCAGCAAATGTTAAAATGTATCTTAGAAGGGGCTGATGCATCTTAGAGGGACTGATAAATGTCTGTTCATAATCTACAACATGACCAAAATGTCTAGCTTTTTGTTTTCATTAAATATTTCTATGATACCAGATTTGCTCTCCTCACTGCCATGCTCATGCAATGTCCTTATGGTCTTCGGGTAGCCACCATGCTGCCTATTAGTCATAGAGGCCGCTACCTCCCCCAACTCTTCTTGCCAGACTGCACCCTAGAGAAAGCCCCTCTCCCCACAGCGGCATGGAGGAATATCCTGAATATGTACAGTCTAGAGGATAGAATGGACAGGTGGGATATGATACGTTCAAGTATCTGAGGGAAATCAGTAAGGATGAGGCAGATTGGGTCTTTAAGCTAAGGTGGGGAGGGACACCAGGGGGCATGGACTAAGAACAGAGAGGGGAAGATTTAGGAGGGAAATGAGGAGACACTATTTCACAGAGAGGGTGGTAGCAAAATGGACCGTACTACCAGAATGGGTGGTATCATGTAAGTCTGTGAACAGCTTCAAAATGGCATGGGACAGGGAACAGGGGAGAGTGAGGGTGGGGAAGGTGGGGGTAGCAGTGGGATGACAAAGGGGAGTGGGGGTGGGGCAGCTGCAAACTAGGGGTGCTTGCGGCAGACTTAGATAGACCAGATGGTCGGTTTCTGCTGGCACATTTGTATGTCTGTATGTACCCTACACATGTCACAGTTCCACAGTCCAGGTTACAGACACCCCCTGAGGAAGAGTCAAGTGACTTGAGGTGCCAGGGCCAGTGTGGCTAGTATCTGTGCTAGCTGTCCATTGTTTGCTCTGAATGACATACAATAAAATGCTTTTGGACAACAATGAAGCATCATTCTTGTTTTTGCTGAACAAACTTTAGCATTTTATGCTCACTAAATAAATGGCAAACAAGTGGTAAGTCTCCACAGGAGTGCATCTAGCTTCTTTTGGAGTCCGGGTTATAGAGGATCCAGGACTTATGCACCTAGGGCTGTGATATGGGACTGAGTGATTGGCATTGCTCACTACTGGGTAGAGTTTTAACCCGATTTAGACCCTCGCCCTCACACCAACCGGCTCCAGTGTAAATCTGGTGCTACACCAACCTGGGGGAGGCAGGATATCACACGGTTACCCATGATGTCATGTGTCAGCTCCAGGTTCCCAACAGGACACCCATGATGCTCAGAAACTGCCAGCCTTGCTCTGCCACTCATTCACAATGCAGCTCAGTTCAGATATTGGTTGGTGCATAAGGTGCACCTGCTAACATGCTGGTTAGTGATCTCAATAGAGTCCATTGGTGCTAGGCCATGCTGCAAACCTGCAGTAATCAGCAGAAAATAACCCCCACCCCCACCCCCCATGCTTGATGGCCCACTTCTGGGCCCTGTTATGAGTTTCATTTTAGTGCATCTAGATTCAATTCTTTTTTTTTTAATTTCTCTTTATTCTCCCCACACACAGAGCCCGCTCTGTCGGAGATTCACATGTACTTTCCCACTTCACTATCTTACCTGAAATCCCGGTGGACCCCCATGGAGCTGTGGCTGTACCCCCAGACAGGTATGAGGTGGGGCCGTACACCAGACAATTCAAGTTTCGTCGGGTCCTCCGGTGGTCAGGCAGGCAGGAGCAATGAGGGTCTATACTGGCACTCCCTCCTCTCGGCGCTCTGGCTTCATTTTCCCTTGTTATGGGTGTGTGGCATGCACCCTGATGTCAAGGCGTCTAGGCTGACATCCACCACTCCCCAACCCTCTCTGTATGCTCTGCATTTGTTGTGCCCCCAACTTCCTGCCAGGGGCCAGATAAGTGCCAAGCCTGGACCCCCTTCCCTCCCGGAGAAGGCAAGCTGTCCTACAGATGCTCAAGCCTTCCCCCACCAGCTGGCCCTCCATCACCCCAAGCTTGTTCCCGAACCCAGGTCAATGGCGTCACAAGCGGTAGCACTACTGCTGCGCCAATGGGCCGGCTACAGTCAGTTCTTATTGGTTCAGAGTCCCCTCCTCACAGCACACCCTTGCATCCAGTAGACCCCCTATCCACAATGCTATTCTGCCACAATGTTCTTTTTCCCTCTTCTCTGTCCCCCCCCCCCCCAAACAACCCTCCTCCCACCCTTGTTCCGCTGCAGCTGGTCATAAAGTTGCAACACCTCCACTGTCTGTCAGCATTTATTTTTGCAGGGAGTGTCACAAAACACTGTGACATATTTTGCAAGGGTTGCAGTGTTTTAAGAATGGTCACTGGCATGATAACCTTAATCCAAGGGAAGGTTTCTAATCCCCATTGTACATGGCACAATGGGGCATGAAGTCGCGACTGTCACTAAGTGGTCAATGCGAGCCCTCAGCAACAGTCCGCTGACACTGAGAATGAGTGGCCACATTTTAGTTAAAGTTTATTATAGAAAAAAAACATTTTTCTTCTAAAAAAACCATCAAAATGTCATGGACAATTTAGGGCTGGCAGTATCACTGTATGCCTTCACCTAAGAGATAAGGTGCACAAAAACAAATTAATTATCTTAAACAACCCTCCCAGCCCTCATCCGTTGGTGTGTTAATATAATCCTATTTAACTCGGCTGCTGTCCACCCCTCGGTACCCCCTTGCAAATTAGATATTGGACCTTAATGAAGTTATCTGGGGTGGAACATTTCAAATAAAAAGGTGTAGCATAACCCACATTGCTGAGTTCTTATGAGGGATTCACATTAGCTGAAAGAAACTGGTGTTGTGGCTAACATGACATCATGTTGCTTCGCACAGGAGGCTATGTAGTTCCGAGAGTTTGAGAAAGAGGTAATAATGACAAAAACACAACATACATTAATATGCTCCAACATTATCCTTATGTATTTATTTATTTGAATTTTGATAGCCGGGTAGGCCCACTGAGACAAACAAGTCCCTTTTTCGGGGTGACCCAGGGGAATATAGACAATTCCACAAGTGGTTACAAAGTACACTGAATACAAGAGGTAAAAACATAAGGAGATACAAGTACAATCTGAGGTAAGAGAACAGTATATACAGTAGACAGAATGTAGTATATCAGATTGCTGTGTTGGTTGCTTCCAATGCTGAAATGAGGATAACAGTTCAGGTTTGGAGGGGTCTTGCATCGGTATTCCTTGGGTAATTGGCTTGCATCAGAAGTCCAAGGAGGTTCTTGATACTGCTTGCACTGTGAGTGGTGGGCTGATCCAGTTGAGAACTACTGCACAAAATATTACATAGTCCAAACATCTGACATATTTACAAAATATAAGGGTGGGGGAGAGGAGAAAGAGAGAGAGAGAGAGAGATGGAGGGAGGGAGGGAGGAGAGGAGACATTTTTCGAGAAGGAGTGGAAGGAGAAAGAGCTGGGGAGGGAAAGGGTTAGGGGAAGAGAGGGAGGTAAGAGGGAGCGGGGCAGAAGTGGGGGGAGCGAGAGGGACAGAGAGAGGGTCAGGGATAGGAAAGGACAGTCAGAGAGGGCAGGCGAGGGAGGACGGTTAGGGATGAGAAGGGGGTTTGGGATGATAAAGGACAGTTATAGAGGGTAGGTGAAGGGGGAGAGATACACAGAGGAAGTCTGACGGGGGATTAAGTGCAACTACACTGCAGATTGGAGGGGAAAAGAAGATTTCCTTGAAACATCTCTTAAACAGGAGAAGAGATGAACATGAGAGTAATCTAGGTGGTAGAGTATTCAATTTTTGAGGTGCAGAGAAAACAAAGAACCTCCTGCCAAAAGCAAGGCGGACTTTAGGTAGGTTCAATAAAGGAAGGTGGGAGTAGCGAAGGGTCCTGGGGAAGGTCTTCAATGTGAGCAGGCCAGAGAGGATGGGTGGGGACGGAAGATGAGTAAGTTTATAGCTAGCGCATATCACCGGAAGTCCAATTGGGGCTCAAAGTACGGCCAACCAAGGGATCTCAGTACGAAGTGATGAGCCCTAGCAGGTGCTCCAGCAGCAAAATGAGCAATCCTGTGGTAGAACTGTTTGAGTTTGGTCAGAGTAGAGGACTTGACTGAGTGAATAATGGGTGCACCATAAATAAGCCAGGGAGGAGGGCAGCAGCAGAAATGGTCCTTCTAGTGCAGAGGGTTAGGTAGAGGGCAGTGCGGTAGAGCAGGCTGAACTTTTGATTAATAGTTTTAATAACTCCATTTACATGAGTGTCAAAGATAAGTTCTCATCAAAAATTCATACCAGATATTTGAAAAATCCCACCCCTTCGAGCGGCAGACCTGAGGAGGTGTTAATTAACAGAGGGGACTGGGAGGTAAGGTCAAAGGAGGTATGATGGAAAAGCATTGATTTGGTTTTCTTAATGTTCAATAACAGTAGATTTGTTTTGAACCAGGCTTCCAGATTTTGGAAGTCTCTTTCTAGGTCAGACTGAATGGAGGAGATAACTACGCCGTGCCAGTATAAAATGGCATCATCTGCGTAAAGCTGGATCAATGCCCCCGCAGTTCAAAGCAGGTCATTGATAAAGATTGAGAACACTAAAGGCCCAAGGAAAGTTTCTTGGGGAACCCCATCCGTAATACGAGATAGAGGGGATAGGGTGCCAGCCCATTTGACACACTGGGCATGGTTAGATAAATAGTTAGAGAGCCAGGAGAGGGAGTTGTGGTCGAGGCCTAAGGACTGGAGCTTAGAAATGATGAGAGAATGGTTAATGAGGTCAAAGGCCTTTGTGAGGTCAATGAAGACTGCCCCTGTGGCTTTACCTTGGTCCATGGCATGAAAAATTTCTGAGGTGACCTGTAGGAGGGCAGTCTCGGTCCCGTGAGATTTCCTGAAGCCATGCTGGTGTATTGAGAGTGTGTTATTTTGTTCAAGAAAGGAGTACAGCTGATTATAGAGGATTATTTCATGAATTTTCATGATTGGACACAAAATGGATATCGGTCTATAATATTCAATGAGGTCTGGAGGGCCTGATTTGTGCATGGGCACAACAGTGGTGGTTTTCCATTTGTCCGGAATGGAATCTGTTAAGAAGGATCTATCAATCAACTGGGCGATTGGAAGAGCTAGTGCGGGTGCACCAATCCTAAGGAAACGAGGGGGCAGGGTGTCAAAGCCAGGGGAGCTATTGGGGTTGAATCCCAACAGGAGCTTGAGGACTTCCTTACGTGAGGTAAGTTTGATATGAAAAAGGGGGTGGTGGGCTTCGGGGTGGGGGGTTGAAGTGTGGGGCAGGCAACAGGGAGACCTATCTTGTATACATCGAGGGCTGTGAAGAACTGATTTATTCCTGCAGTAATCTCAGTGGGCGAGGACAGTTCTGCGCCTTTCAGGATCATAGTCTGTGGTGTATTTCATTCACAGCCCATCAGGAGTGCATTGATCTGAGTCCAGAAGCATTTGGGATCACTTGGGTTACTGGCTGGAAGGGATTGTAGATATTTCTGCTTTGATTTGTTTACTCTAGCTTTGCAGACATTTCACAATTGCCGATAGGAATGCCAGTCTGTAAGGAGCCCAGACTTTTTATAGGATCGCCATGCCTTGTCTCTGGACTGCATTAGGAGCCACAGCTCCTGGGATAGCCAGGGGGAGTGAGTACCTTTGGCCCTTCTCACTTTGAAAGGGGCATGTAGGTCAAGGATGCAGATGAAGATGCTAATTAAGTATTCAAGAGCCTGATTTATATCTGGGAGCATGGTGATGGGGGTCCAGTCTGTGAGGGTAAGATTATGTAGGAATTCAGAGGTATTAAAGTTAGTTAGGGCTCTCGATTTAATGGTTTTTGGGGAGGGCGGGGAAAGTTGTTTCTCCATATACAGAAAGTTGGGGAGTGATTACTTAGTGCATCAGGAAGAACTCCCACAGCCCGGATGTAGGTCATGCTATTAGTTAACATCCAATCGAGCAGGGTGTGGTTACTTGACTTCACATTAAGTCTAGTTGGTTGGTTGATAAGTTGTTCTACCTTGACGTCAGATATCACTGACTGATATTGGGCATTTTTGGGGCCAAGCCAGTCAAGACTGAAGTCACCACAGAGTCAACTTGAGTGAGGGTGTCAAGACTGGTGAGGAGTTCGGGGAAGGAGGTGGGGGCAAGTTTAGGGGGCAAGTAGATACACCCTACTGTCAGCTGTTTGATATTACCGAGGGTGACTGAAATAAATAGGTGATCAATGTCAGGGCTGATATTCATGCTGGGTAGTTCACTGACTGCCAGTCCTGCCTTGGTGTACATCAGTACACTCCTCCTTTTTTTCTGGGCCAGTCCTAGTGGTAGGAGGAATAACCAGGAGGAGCAACTTCGTGAGATAGTATGGCTGGTTTTAGCCATGATTCTGTTAGACAAAGGACCTCAGGCTTGTAGTGCTGAGTCCAGTTTTCAAGTTCGGCTATTTTGCATCTGACACTCTGGATGTTCATGTGGGCTCCTATGCATTAAGGGGCAGATTGTCTACACGCCAGGTATCTGCAGCATGTAGGCAACCCTACATCTGAATGTCACTCAGGGGTCCAGATGACCCCCGGTGGTCTTCGTGGAAGGAGTGTGGGCCTCTTCTACACCTAATCCCCTAGCCAGTCATGCAGCTATGCATGTGGCCAGTATGGGGGCATGCCTGCACTCCACACCATTCATGAAGGCGAGGAGTGCCAGACAAAGGGGGCACATGATATGGCACAGTGGGGACCCTGATGTATCTATTACGCCTCCAATGACACACCCGCCGACCATGGTGGACAGGAGAATTCTCATCAGGACACCAGCCCACTGGGCTGAATGGAATCGTTAGGGGCATACATTTGGGTACTAGCCCGAACATTTAATAAAAATGGGACCAGCACCTGCCCAGGGCCCCTATTAGTTGAGCGGTAGCTTTCATTTTCCTCTAAGACTACTTAAACGCTCATACAAATGCACTGAAAAAGGTCCACCATAGACTTGTATAGGGAGCACCCCTGTGCTCTCCCTGCTGTGGCATCACAAAATTTTGGAGCGTGTGGGCAAGGCCGGCAGATCAGGAACTTGAAAGGGATCGGCTGGTCGTAGGTTTGGCTGCTGTTATGATCCCTTCCCTACAGAAAAGCATTTATTTAAAAATTATAATTTCTGCACAATTTGACAAATGCTACCATTAAGTATTGGGCTGGGAAGCCCATAAACCTAGATAAGAAACTTCCTTTAACAGGTGGGGAGGGACTACGTTTTATTAGTTACATTTAAAGAGCAACTCTCTATTATAATAAAAAGCTTAAAACACTTGAGTTATAATAATTATATACTTTCACTTACTGTTGGTCTACTAAATATTGTAGATAATGCAGTGGTTATATCATTAAATCTTTCAAAATGTATCTGACTCTCCCCTACTAACCACATAATTGCTGTTTGTGACATCACAGTCTGTCTGTTGTAATGGTGAGCACTATGATGTCATAAACACAGGCACTGTGAGGTTGACCAGGGAAAGGCAAGTGTTTTCAAATGTTTTCTATACAAACTTTTTAGATGGACTAGAATGATGTGCTATAAATCTTGGAAAGGAACACTGAAAATGAAAAAAAAAATCTGTTCTCTAGTAAACGGTAACGACTGAAACATCTTATTTATGAAAGCACATGCTGAAGTGCAGAGCTGCTCTTTAAAACAATGCCAGTTTTTAATAACAAAAAAGTTGTCATGTTTTGTTTTTTAAATTGTTTCTCAGGTTATCCATTTTTTTTTAAGCACAATAACACACTGCAGGGCATTGGGATTAATGCACTTCCATGTGCTAAAGACACTCAGTGCAAGCACCTTGTGTCTCAGTGCACACCTGGGCATACATTAACACTAGGCAACTAAAACACCATTGTGTCTAACTGCTTACTTAGTCAATATTTAATATGCCCAGTGTACCATTTTGTGTGTTTTTTTTTTTTTTCGACTTTTCTTTCTGGCCCTCCAGCTCGGAACTCTTTCAGGCCACTGCTGCCGCTGACTCGCTCTACCGCCCGCTGTGTTCCCCCACCATCTTCAAGCTCATCACAGTTCCCTGGGTCAGGGGATGGCAACCCGAGGAGACCGCGGGGGAGCAATGAGGAACCAGCGTTGGTGATGCGGTGGTGGCACTGGCGGGCCGTTGCCTCATCCAAGCTGGAGGGGTATTTCTGTCTTTCGCCTCTTGTAGGTGCCCGGAGCCCCCCCCTTGCAAGGTGCACGTCCAATGCTGGCACATGGCAACCCTGCCTGCATCAGCCACACTCCCTTATGTGCAACTTTGGCACTCTGTGGTGCCCCATTCTCCAGCAGGGACTGCCAGAGTACCGAGCGATCCCATACCCTGCCCCTGGGAGAGGGGAGCAGCCCCGTGGGCGCTCGATCCGTCTCCCTCAATGCCGACCCCCAACATCCGAGCTCGCTCCCGAACTCGAGTCGTCAGCATGGCGTGAGGTGTGGCGTCCAGCGCCTCAACCCTCAGCGCCATCGGACCGGCTAATTGTGCGTTTGTTTTGAAACACAGTAGTTTGATTTTTTTCCTTATTTAGGGCCCATTGTTAATGCTGACTTTTTCTGCTCGATGTTCATTTGTTTAACTATAATTGGAAACTAGTAACAGATGAGCAGAAGCCTAGAGGGAAGTTTTCCATACAGGGCTTCCGCTCTAATGAACATCATGAGGTTGTGGAGGTTGTGGAAGTGATAAGTAATTAAAACAGTGAATACTGGGTGGGGGAAGGGCAACACTATCATGGAAGAAAAATTAGTGGCAGGATTTTTGAAAGCCTTACATCACCGCAAGCAAGGCTTCAGTTATTTATTCATTTATGTATATGTTTGTTTACCAGGTAAGTGCACTGATCCAATGAGCCATTTTCTGGCACAATTCAGGCCACACAGATGACACATACAATAGTATAGTCAAACAGCAGTTTCAGGTACATAGGACAGGCTCAATACGATACAGGTGAAAGTACGGTTACAGTTATGAAATAAAGATGAGGTACAATTACATAATGTACAGTTTCAATTAGGCATAGATTGAGCAGCAATTAAAGATGCAAGAGTCATACAATTAGAGTCACCCTGGGGAGAGGGGAGCAGGTACACTTTGCTGCAGTCGATAAGGACATTTTATAGTGAGTCTTGAATGAAGTGTGTGAGTCAAGAGAGCAGAGGGGGACAGGGAGATTGTTCCATAACTTGGGTGCTATGACGGAGAAAGTTCTGCTGCCCTGGTTTGTGGATATTCGAGGGACTCTGGAGCTTCTCAGGGGCGGGGGCAGTGTCTCTTGTTGAGTAGGCAGGAACAGGGGGATAGGTCACTGTCCCTGATGGTTTTGTCCACTATACATCCAAGAAAGAAGTTCCATTGTGCTTGCAGGGGGAGCCAACCCAGTGCAGTGGTAAAGGGAGCAGTGGTGGGTGGTATAGGGAGCCATTTGAGCGAATCTGCAGATATTGTTGCAGGTGGTGGTGAGTCGAGTGAGTAGTTTGCAAAAGGTGTGGGTGTATATTTATTTATTTATTAAAGTGTTTCACCAGGGGAAAAAAACACACTGAGCACAAAACAGCCCATTTCCAGATGTGTCCTGGGTATATGGGGGCACAGTAGTCAAGGAGAGGGAGGAGGTTTCCTTGAGCTACTATGGCAAGTCTTGCTGCTGGAGTCAGAAGATGATGAAGACTGTAGCCCATCGCCAATTTCTGGTTTACTCATTGCATAGTGGTGCTAATGTGCATTGAGTATGTTAGGGAGGGATCCAGGGTGACACCCAGGTATTTGAAGCTAGTCAAGTTCTCGAGTGGTGTGCTGTCTGGGGCTAGGATAGTTAGAAGAGATAAGCTGCTTGCCAGATTGGTTAACTTTGGTTTTGACCCCAGGAACATGGTCTTGGATTTACTGGCATTTACCAGTAGCCAGTTTCCTAGGAACCAGCCGTGTGCTGCTTGATAGTTGAGAGTTAGCTGGGAAGAGAGGCTTGCTAGTGACTTAGCACTATGAAATGTCATCAAGTCATCAGTATAGAGGATGGCCTTGCAAGTGAGGCTTTCCTCAGGTAGGGAGTTTATAAACAGAGAAAAGGAGTGAGCCCAGAATGGATCCCTTGGGTACTGTGGTGGTTACAGTCTTTGCTGCCTAGATGGCACCATCTACTGTGACCATCTGGTGATGATCCAGGAGGTAATTTTGGAATCAGGTTGTCGTCCCCACCGAACAACCAAGGCTCACTAACCTGTCGTGTAGCAACTGATGGTCAAACAAGTCAAAAGCCTTGGTCAGATCAACAAAGACGGCACTCGTGAGACTCCCTGCATCCATGTTTTTAGAGACATGGTCAGTTAGATGGGCCAGAGCTGACACCATACTGTGGTGTTTTCTTAAGCCATGCTGATTAGGGCATACGTGGCTATATTTGCTTATGTGCTCCGAGACTTGGTGATGGATGATTTTTTCCAGAAGCTTATTCAGATGTGGTAATACTGAGATGGGTCTATAATTTTCCAGAGATTGGGGATCACGGGTTTTAAAAATGGGTACTACTCCTGCGATTTCCCACATAGTTGGCACAGATAAAGTGATTAGAGCTAGATTAAATATCATGGTAAGAGGATTAGTGATGTGAGGGGCTATGAGCTTCAGGAAGTAGGGGCAAAGCCCATCACTACTTGGGTTACCTTGATTTGGAAGGTTCTTCAGCAACTTTAGAGTATCTTTGTAAGAGATGGCCTTGAAATGAAAAGGAGATGTGGAGCAGACCAATGTAGGGGTCCGTGTGTAAGGGCGAGACTGCGTTGCTGCTTTAGAAGATGGTAATTTGTTTAGATGGGCTGAGAGGTCTGTAAATTTGTTATTTAGGGCATTGGCCACTTCAGCGGGGTCGGTGAGGAGAACTGCTGTGGTTCTGAGGTGAAGGGTAGGATGATGTGGTTTAGGCGCCATCATGGAGCTAAGTGTTGACCAAAATAGGCGGAGGTTGCCGAGATTATCAGTTTGCAGTTTTTGGTAGTAGCTCGCCTTGCTAGTTTTAATTTGCTGCTTACATTTATTTTTCCGCCTCCTGTACTCATTCCATGTGGTGGGGAAGGGGGCGGCTTTATAGGCAGCCTATAGAGTGTCCCTCTATTTAACTCCATTTTGGAAGTATTTGACTTCCAAAAATAAGGCAAAAACTTCCAAAATAAAGGGGGAGCAAGTCATTGACCTCCAAATATAAAAAAAAAAAAAAAAAATTGGATGACTTCCAAAACTAAAGGCACAGAAGCAAAGAAATTATAGATTTTTCTGAAAGAAATTGTATTTTACTACTAATGTTTGTATTAACATCCACAAACTAATCTTTCTTAGAATACTGGCTTTCAAATTGTGGAATCTGAGAAGTGTTTTGACTTCCAAAAAACTGGAATGACTTCCAGATTTTGACTCATGGAAGTATTTGACTTCCACAAAAAATAAATTAACTGAACCCCTGACCTGAAGCCCGGTGCACTGACAATACAGTGCATGGGGCTTCTTATGCAATCTAATGGGATTTTTCTATCTCAAAGGGCAATTGTCGTGTTAGACCAACATTTTCTGGTCTAACTTGCGGCAATCCTGGGGGCCATTTTTATGGGACTTGTGCCAGATATTTGGCATAAGCTGCTGTAATTCATGGAAACCATCACAACTGCGCCTGAGATTGTAAAATCGGGTGCAGTTGCAGCAAAGGGTCCAGCACACTGTCAGATCCTAAGTGCTGTGGCATAGGGTTGAATGCAAGCCCTGCACCATGGTTAGAAAATCCTGCCCTAGGACTATTTCAAAACAATCAAAACAATACACCAAGGGGTACTAGACTTCATACATGCACAAATTTATAATTTGCTTTAAAAAAAAATAACATTCCGCCATACTAAATTTTCCCTCCTCTGAGTCACTCGCATTATCATTAAAGGTTCAGTCTTCTTTACTGACCTCACTGAGAGTTTCAGTTCGGTTGTCACCCCCTCCTACTGGACAAACAGAGTGATGCAGGTCTCTCTCTCTCTCTCTCTCTCGACTATACATTGGTTGTGCTCTAATTTCTCTGACCGCCAACAGTCGATTCAGATAGATGATCCTCCCCCACCCCAATCTGATCTGTTATTCCCAGAGTTCCATTCTAGGCCCCACTCTCTGTTCCATCTTCCTAAATGACATCTCGTCCATCTGTGTCAAAGTTGACATACGTATGTATGCTGATGACAATATCCTCTATTCCATCAGGGTCTCAATATCCAAGCTTGAATCATCACTGCCACTGGACTTTGATAATGTCCAGTGGTGGTTCAAGTCTAACCAAGTAATGTTAAATGCCAATGTCAGTGTCATTTGGCATTAGGCAAACACTAATTAGGCTCCCCTCCTTCATCACCCTTGATGTCTCCCCTTTTGCAGTTGTCCCCTCTTTTAAATACCACAATATGAGGCCTGACTGAAACCTTGATTTCTTCTCACACATCAATACTATACAGCTATGTCCTAAACCTGGCACCCTCCACCGGAACAAATCTTGCTTTCCATTCCCTGTCCTCCATGAGATTGTTCTCAAAATGATTTTACCTATTTTTTGATTAAAAGAATGCATAATTTGGAACCTTATGTGACTATTTTAACATATGCAAACTTGAGTCAGGCCCTTTCCAAGCTCAGATTTTAAATTTTTGATTCTAATATTCTAAAGGCTATATATGCGGGAGACTCTTCAGATTATAATTCCACTATGTTGCTGTGGACTAGGCTATTTAATTCTATTTATAGCTCCCCTGAGCCAGTGGGGATATACCTCACAGTCTGCCCAGAGGTCCTCCTCAACCTCCCACCAACCTCTGGACTTATCTGAATCCCAGGAGACTGGAGTAACCCATCCGGCAAGCCTCCCCGGGGGGAGGAAGGAGAGACTAGGTTAATCCAGGTGCAGGGTCCATAGTTCGCAAGAATGGTCAGAGAGGCTGGCATCATATAGTGTGGACTGGGGGGGGGGGTCAGTTCCCCCAGTAACGTGGATGTGCAAGAACATCCAAGAAAGCATCGTGTGCACTCCTGTGCCCGCCGTGCTGACCTCTGCAATGCTACCAATTGCAAAGCTGCGATGGTCTCTTGGGGTACAGGCTCCCAGCCATCACTAGGGGAGCCCCATATCCTTCCACCCCAGAGAAGGACAGCTGTCTGACAGACACTTGATCCTCCTTCCCCTAACCAACCCTCCAATGTCCTGGACTCGTTCCTGAACCTGGGTTGTCAGCGCTACAAGCGGCAGCACTGCTGCTGCACCAGTGGGCTGGCTTACATGTGATCCTGTTCTGCGCTTGATATTATCCTCAACATTCACTGTATTTTTAGTAGGTATGGAAAAAAGGGGGCAGACTGGATGGACCTAGTAGTCTTTATTTGCCGTCAAAGTCTATGTTTCTATAAAAACAATCTGAGGTATTATTTTTCTAGAGCTTTAGATTCCCCCCCCAAAGCAATTAAATGATCTTCTCTCAGTTATTGGCTCTGTCCTGACTCTGAACTGTGTACAATGTTTATATCTAATAATTAAGAAGAAAAAGAAGTATAAACATTAAACGCAGGAGGATAAATATATAAAATGTTTTAACTTGCTGTTAGTTATGCTGCTATGTTTCTGCATCAGAACTAGGAAATGTTGGATTCATACCTGGGAATTTTATTGAAATATATTGTTTTGTTTGATATGAAATCTGTCTCATGGATTACTGAACTACACTTTTTGCAATGGCCTTGCAGATCAATGAATACCACTACTAGCTGTTTTGAGTATGTGGATGTGGGCTAGGGGCCTGCTCAAAAATCCACCCTTGCCATTCCCTCTGCCACTTTGCCTCGCAATCTCCCCCACTTAGTCATCACTGACTCCTCTAGGAATCCCTCTCTCTCTCTCCCTGCTCTTGACTCCTGGCATCTATTGCACTGCGCCTTCTTTCTTACCAAGTTCTGCCCCCCCCCCCACCTTAACTGCCTACAAATTCCCCTTTTCTCCCTTCTAACAATTCCCTTCACTTCTCTGTCTCTTGTAACATTTTTGTCACAGCCTGCTGAACTGCTGCTCCACTTCCCATCCGCTGGCATAAACTACCTGCTCCCATGTCTTTCCCTCACCTATCTCTCAGATATCTTCTAATAAACTTCTTATCCCCTCCTCCTGCTCACAACCTCTCATCTGTACTTAGAATCAGGTTTATCAGCACCTGTCTCTTTGTAATCCAGTCATCCATCATCAAGACTTCCTTTTACCATTTTATGAATACTGCCCAGGTTAAGTACCTTGTTCCGTCTGCCTCTCTGCCAACATTGGTCCACGCTTTTGTGTCCTCGCGCCTCGACTACTGCAACGCCCTTTACTTTGGGCTTTCTGGGGTTGAAATCCGCCGCCTACAGCTTGTGCAGAACACAGCAGCCCGAGTTTTGACTGGGACAAGTAGGTCCTGTCACATTACCCGGTGCTGCGCGAGCTGCACTGGCTCCTTAACACGGTGGTGGATCACCTTAAAGTCATTTTATTGACTTTCAAAGTCTTCACGATCAGGGTCCGCCCTATCTGAAAGACCTTCTGTTCCTTACTGCCCTGGCCGATCACTCCGCTCGGCTGACATGGGGTTGTTAGAGATTCCAAGAGTGAGTTTGAAATCTTCTGGCAGTAGAGCATTTTTTCATGCCGCACCCACTCTTTGGAATTCTCTACCATGCCGGTTATGGGAATGCTCCTCCGTGGAGACTTTCAAGAAGGAACTGAAAACTTATCTTTGGAGAATGGCCTTCTCGGAAAGTTAAATGCACTGTCAAGTGTGTGAAATTTTATTGTAATTTATAATGCTTTTAGAACATATTTTATAATCTTTATGGTTTTGATGTTTGTATTGTGTGTTGAAGCTTTTATTGATCTGTTCGGCGCCTTGATATAGTGAAAGGCGCTATATAAATAAAATTATTATTATTATTATTATCCAGTCCCTCAGCTTGCATGACTGGAATTGAAAGGATTGCACCACATGAATAGTTTTGTTCCTTATTTCTTTTTAATGTACGTATAATATGGTCTGTGCAATTATGCTGTTTGTATATAGTTGCTACAGGTTTTAATCACTTGCCATTGTCTTCTCTAATCAGTATGTGCTTTGTATCATATCACTCTTATTACTGTACCTCATTTTGTTCATCTCTCTTCTGGGACACACCTGGGAATGAGCCCTGGCTTAGTGTGCCATTCACGGCTACCAATTTACAAATAAATAAAAGTTATAATATTAACTATGTTCCCTTTAATGTGAGCCGACATGACACTGGCTGGCACCTGGCTGAGGCAACACAGCGGTAAGTTAAGCTGTCCAAAACTACAGCGGCCACACCAGATACACGAGGACTTTTCTTGTCCGTGTTAACAAGCATTGCTGCTAACATTTCATGTGGTCAAGTGTTTACGAGTTGGAAGCTGAGCTGATATATTGTGGCGTTTTAACCATCACTCCAGGGAACCAGGGACTATGTTTTATGATGGTGTTTAATGCTGGCCTTTGGGTTGACTGTAATTACTTGTTATAGAAACATACTGGTACATCTGGCTTAAATCAGTTCAGGAAAATAGGGGAAGTAGCAGGTAATATATTGTTTTTTTATCTTTTGCCTGATGTTTATAGTACTACTGATCCTACTGCATTGCTACTGGTACAAAAATATAAGCTAAATATGAAGACATGTTTACTGTTATATTAAACAAACACAAACATTAAAAAGCAAATACTGAATAACAATACATACAGGTAATCTATAAACATACCACAGTGCTGAACAGAGTCATATAAAATAATTCACATCGAAAAAAGTTGCATGGCCAGTAATTAATGTTTAAAGGCCTAACACCAACCAAAAACGGATCTGTAACTTAAGACAGAGATATCAACATACTGTAGAAAATAGAAGTTCTGTACTGAAGATTTGCAAGCTAATGCAGTGTATGCAACTCTGTTCCCATCAGTAACCATTAATTGAGCCCCATTTTTTATAAAACTGTCTTAGGTTTGTATTGCCTAAAGCTAGCTTGTAACGTGTAAGGCCTCTAACCAGGCCATTTTACACTCTTCAAAAGAACATACTTTTTCATCCAGCCAAAACTTCAGGATTAATTTTTGCCATTACGTAAACTAAAGTAATAGTAAACTGGGACTCCTTTTTCAATTTTTATTTCAAATTCACTTTTTCTTACAACATATTGTTCATCCCACTTATTCTGTTTATTTGATGTACTAAAAACATGTCTGCTGAGGCTGAAGTCGGCTCCACCACAGGCAGAATCATGGCAACTTCCTACCTATATGTTGAAACAGGAAGCTTTAAAAAAAATTATGTGCGACCAATGGCAGCTTTATGAGGATATTAATAGGGTGTCTGCTCCCTCGAAGGCTGTGTTCTGGGAGGTGGGGATGGCATACTTCAGGGGTACCATTACATCATTTCTGGCTGCCAAAACAAAAAAGGGACAGGTTGGCAGAATTAGAAGATCTAGAAAAGGAAACATATACAAACATATCAGCCTAAACACAGATGCTACTGAAGGCTGCTAGGCAAGTGGTAAATATGCTGCTAACGCACGGGCAAGCAGATCTCAGTTTTATGGAAGACAACGATTTTTTGAGTGGGGGAATAAACTTGGACCCTTGTTGGTGAGGCTAGCAAGAGGATAAAGGAAATTAAACATCATAACACAGTTGGGAATAAGCGAGAGGTGTTGGTAAACCAATCAGATGAAATTCGGCAGCAATTCGTAGCTTTTTTTGCAAACTTACGTAGGGGAGAATGCACACAAGAGGTGGGTCAGATACACTGGTTCTTAGACCAACTAAGGTTGCCACAGCCCACTGAAGAACAGGTTGAAAGGTTGGAAAAGTCTATAACACTAGCAGAAGTCAGCACTGGAGTGAGGGGGTGGGACTCTGCAACACACAAGGCAGCGGGAACAGACATTTACAGGGCAGTAGATGAGCCTGTCTGAGGGGCCTTTACTAGATGCTGATAGAGGCAGGGAAAGTAGGGGAGTTGCCCAAGAGGTGTAACAGTGCCACCACTGCAGTGTTGCATAACATGGGAAAGATCCTGGGGAGTGTGTCACATACTGCCCCATTTCACTGCTTAACTGTTATACGAAAGTAATAGCTAAGGTACTTGCCACGAGACTACACAATATACTGCCAAATATTGTAAAGGCAGACCAAAGAGGACCTGTGAAAGGCTGCCACACTTTTCATAATGTACGATGGCTTCCTGACGTCATAAGGTGGGGGAGTCAGCATCCAGGGAATATCTTTGTGCCCCCCCTGGATGCCAAAAAAGGTTCCGATAGGGTTGAATGGTAATATCTATTTGAAATCATGATTAGGTTTGGCTTTGGGGAAGTCTGTACTAATATGGTGAGGGTACTGTATAAAGAGCCCAAAGCAAATATTCTTGTAAATGGTGGGGTGTCAGGCGAATTTGCCCTGGGCAGAAGCACCCATCAGAATTGCCCACTGTCACCCTTTCTCCCTGTTCTCATAACAGATCCCTCGCAGAGCAGCTAAGAATGTATGAGGATGTAGTGGGCATCCAGGGGGCCTGAGGACCACATCATAAAACTGCTCTATACACAGACAATGTCCTGCTATTCTTAACACAGCCAGGTCGATCCATTCCAACAGTAAATAAAAGCATTGAAAAGTGTCACTGCTTCTGAAGGTATAAAATAATTATTAGAATGTCAGCACTGATGCAAGTGTGTGTGTGTGTGTGTGTGTATGTGTGGGGGGGGGACACAGGTGAGAATCAACTCTGGGTATAGGAGAGTAACAACTACAATAACCTATCTAGGCATCCAGGTGAGGGGGGGCACCATTAATACATTGTATGAGCTTAACTATAAAGTCATACTGGCTAAGCTTAAGGGGGACCTGGCAAGATGGCAAGCCCTGCCTATTTCTAACTCAGATACACTTTAAACTACAGAAAAAAGCAGGGCACTTACTATGCTGTGAGAACTTTCATGGCTAGCATAAGACAAGAACGTAGGGACTGCAGAAGACAACAATAGCACTGACTAATACAGTATAACTAAGGCTGTAAGAAAATCACAGGAAAATTGCTGTTTTTCACGGCACCTACACGGTGAAATATGCCACTTTTCGCGGTCAGCATGCATGTATAAAAGGTAATATAAAAACAAAGGAAATGCATATAAATTTGCCCAGATAATTTTAATTAACAGTTTTGTGTTAGAAACATCCTTGCTCTCCTCTCCTGGGGTGGGTTGGGTGGGATGCCTCGCTCCAGTAGTGGCCCCCGGTGGAGACTAGGGGCACTGCAGGTAGCAGTGCAGGAGGGACAATAACACCAGAACACAGGAAAAAAACACTCCGGATTGGCTGGATGATGGCACCTGGTTCGAGTCACGTTCAAAGACTTCCTGCGGGGTCAGCCCTCGCCTCAGTAGCGCCAAGAGGCCGATAGGAAAAATAATGTGCTGGGCCGCCCCCACCGGTGCATTCCCCCTCAAGGAGAGGGACCCACTCGGTGAAGGGTAACGCCGAGCTACCTCAAGGTAAGGTTGTGATTTGAGGTGGTAAGGGTGCCCGGGGAGGTTGGGGGGGGGTGCAGGGAACCTAGGGTTGCCTGAAGGAGTGGCAAGATCCGGAGACAGGGAAAGGGGAGAAAATTGAACCTCAAAAAAAAAAAAAAATCCTTAAAACATTTCAGTAAAGTGCATTAATTTTGTTGCAGCATTGAATACATTCTTAAGTTCTCAGGTTTGATACTGCGTCTGTTATCCTGCAGCATAGCTCCATAGCGTGAAAACGTGTGCACAACGCTCACACTGTGTACTGGCACACTAAGGCAAGTAATAGCAGTTTTAGATAGATGTACAAATCTGTCCTTGCAGTCAACAAAATTATTCACAGCAGGAAAGTGTTTACGCCAAATGTCACCCAGTACATTTAAAAGATGAGCTGAGCAGGTAACGTGTGCAGCATTTAAAAGGACATGCTTCAAGCTGTGGTCCCAACTTTTATTCATATACATTGCGTTGTCAGTCACATAAGCTGCAACGTTTTTGTAGCGGATTTCATATTTCACTAAACAGTTTAATACAGCTTGTGAGACTGTTTTAAAGTTAGTGGCCTCCAACATAGTGCATTCGAGGAGAAATGTCTCAAGCTTGGCAACAGGGGTAGAGTGCACCTTGCTATTATGAAGAGATGGCACAGCAACAATATCTAAAATGTAGCACTCCTCAGCATCTGTCGTCTCATCACAGACAATGGAGACAGACGCTGCTTCCTGCATTTTGCTCTTTATTTCAGCCGCATGGAAGCAAACACTTTTGGCAAATATTTGGCTCGTAACCATTGTGAGGAGGAGATATCACCAACTGACTTTAGATTTTTCTTCCAAATAGCAGTGAAGCACTACATTATCTAGGGCATGTAGTGGGATATTTGCAGATGTAAAAACTTCTACAAGATTAAATAATGAAAGCTTTCTAGTCTCTTGGTGTGCTGTTTTAGGGGTAAACAATTCTAGAACAGTTACCTGCTTTTCGATTACCCCTTCAGATTTTGCCTCAAGCTTTCTCTTCTTTGCAAGGTGTGTTGATGACTCCAAGTGGCGGTCATAGGAAGCTTTGTGTTTATGGTCCACTGGGATATTGCAATTAGTACAAAATAAAATATCCCCCGATATGTGGAAAGTCCCCTTCTCGTACTGCTGACGTCTCTACTTTGGATATACATTCCCAACTTCTGCCATCTTACTTGCTGACATACCTCTCAACTGTCCCTGATTTTGCCTCAAAATTTTATTCTGTCCCTCCTAAAAATTGTGTTTCCATGACCAAACCGTGGGGGTTATAAGCACAAAATAATGTCAAACATTAAAGTTACAGAGTTGTTCTTCCTTAGAAAATGCATTTTATACTAAGCCCCCTTATTCTACCATCTTCACAAGTGGGTATCACCAATTTTGAAGATGTGTCCCTGATTTTGGTCCTTTGTCCCTGATTTTTTTAAGCCTTGTCCCTGATTTATGAGGCAGGAGGTTGAGAGGTATGCTTGCTGACAATGACTTGGGTGAAAGTAGCAGAGCCAGGTTTGGGATCATTTGGGAGCCAGCCACAATGGGCACTAAACAGTGAATAAAGATGGTGGCAGGGCGCCACTACTCACACTGGGGCAGCCAGGAGGGGTGACCGCTCTCTGGCTCTGCCACTGGGTGAAACATACATCGTACTTTTAAAAGATCCACAGCTTTCTCCCCAGATCCCCTGCACTAACTGACACCAGCAAATGCTAACTCTTTTTAATAGCCATGGCAGTGAATAATTAAGGTCACTAACAAGCTGCAATTGAACACTATTGTTACCTTGACTGCCGTTTTTTAAATCTGCAGTCAAGGTCACAAAAGGCTTCAATTAAGACAATGCTGAGATGCCACTGAAGACTGGTGATGATAATCTGTAGGTTAACAGCTAATTAATTTGCATGGGAAAATAGGAGACAGTCATCTTTTTACAACAGGTACTGACTTTAAGTAAAAAAAAATATTTTTTCTCATACATTATTAAAATCTCGCTGATGCACGGCAAAACAAAGAAATTTGTCAGTTTCACAGTACCGCCTGTAAATCACGGCGATCGTGAAATCCGTGCATGGCGTGAATTTCTTATAACTATTGCAGGTTTTGGCACTAAAACATTATAACATTCCAGGATGCCTTACATGAGAGGGGTCATGACCTTTGCAATGGTATCAAGCAAGTTTTGACACCAGACTTAAGTACCTTAATTTACATTTAAATCCTGATGAAAATTAGGGGGGTGCAACAGAGGCAGTCATTGTTCATGCTTACACACTACACAGGTAAACAGAATAAAAGACTGAGTGGAACCTTCCTTTTTAAATTCTGGTGGTCTAGTTGCCAAAAGTTTTGTTAGACAGTTTTGTGGGGTGTTAGTAGTGGTATGCAGGTGTAACTTAAATGGCAGCCATTGACATATGGCACTGTCTTTTTCCTCCTCCATGATAACTTCTGTGAAGTGCCGGCCCGTCGGCACAGCAGTTGGATTTGCGCTTGAGACACCGGCGACCCGGGTTCGGGAATGGACCCAGGTCATCGGAGGGCTGGCTGGGGAAGAAGGATGGAGTGTCCCACAGACTGCTCTCCTTCTCCAGGGGGAGGTTGGGGCATACATCCGGTGCTTGACAGACTCCTGGCGGAAGCTGGGGGGTACCGCAGCAAGCCCACATCTGGACGTCTTCAGGGATGGGGCGGATGCTGGATGTCATTGCACATCCCCGCCCTCCTGAACAATAGGGGTCAAAACACTGCAGCCAGCGCCTCTATGATGCCCGCTGTGCCGCTCCTTCATCATTCCAAGGCTGGGTCTCCCAACCTGACCTATATCCACGACATCTTGGCCGGTGCCGCGGCCCCACCCTGGGGAGTAAGCCAAGGGGGCAACTAGGGAGTGCAGCTGATTTGGGAGTGGGGGCGGTAACATCCGTGACTGGGTTGAAGTTCCAACGCTGGCTTGTGGGACAAAAAGCATAATAAAGAACAAAAAAAAAAAACTTCTGTGAAGTGATTTAAGAGACAGTCAAACTGCTCATTGCTACAGTGTGAGAACTGTTTCTTATGAGCTGGCCACTAAGTGGGGTCAAGGCACTGAAACCAGGAAAATGGTGCTTGACTCAAGTCTGCTGAATCTGGCTTCCATGTGTTCAGTAACAGCATCACGCATTTCTTTTTGCTGGTTCTGAAGTTTTTACTCTAGGGTCCTTGAAAGTTTTATCCTTTGAAATTCTCTCCCTTCATTTACAACAGATGTTCAGATATAGGTCCCCGGATTATCTTCCACTGCTGTAAATCTGAGTACCTGTAGTACCTCAAAAGTAATTCCTTCCTTTCGAAGGTATGAGACAATTCAGTCACAACAGTGGTCTAGTCCATCATAAAATGTAAGGGCCAAAAAATCTGGCAGTCCTAATCTCTTTCAGAATGCCCTTGACCCTGGCTGCATCCACCACTAACTCAGTGGTCACCACAGTTAAACTAAACTGGTAAGGTACTGTATCTGGAAGCTGGGGTCCCGAGCAGGCTGCTGAAGTGTGCTGATGACATTGAGCTGGCTCGAGTGGTAGACTCCCATGAGGACAGGGACAACATTTAGGTGGACCTGAGCAAGCTTAGAGACTGGTCAGAATCCTGGAGTTTCAGAGTCAATGTTGCCAAATGCAAGGGTGCTACACATGGGGAGGAAAACAGGGTTTTTGAGCTGTTTGAATTCCGTGCACAAGCCCTAAGTATACACTGCAAAAGGATTTACTGTAAAAGTAGTCAAGCGGATAAAACACAGGGCCAGCAAAATGGTCATGGGTATGGGGAAAAAGTCTACGAGGAGAGGCTGGACAACATGTTTATCCTGGGAAAAAGGAGGCTGAGAGGGGACACGATTTCAGACTTCTGCAGACTCTGGGGCATCAACAAGATCAAACAGATGGACATGTCAGATCCAACAGGATGCAGGGGTGCGTCCTAAAGCTTAAAGGTAGTAAATGCATGGATAAAATTAGGAGGCACTTCTTGTCCCTGAAGGTGCAGAACTGATGGAAAAGCCTATTAGTGGAGACAGTGGATATGAAGACCGTGCAAGCTTTCAAGGAAAGCCTGGTCAAATTTCTGAACCACTTAGGCTCTGTCTTTAGTCCTGATAGAGGATGGGGACAGGGGTTTTTAAACACCTCTGAACTGTCATTTTATTTCTGTTACTCAAATAAAGCAGTTTGCCACTGTGACTGCTTAATGGTTCCAGCACTATACGAACACAAAGACAATGTGCTCAGAAAAACACTTAGGGATGAAAATGAATGACACATGGAATTTACTACCGAGGGACATGCTGTTTACAGGGTAATTTGTCTTTCCCTTCTCCTAGTAAATGCTGCGTTTCACTGCGAAAATGTACTCTCACCCCCCTCCCATTCCATGTGCACTACTGGAGTGATTGCTTCAGGCAGACATTCCAATTAATTTCAACCCTAGTGTTGATAGCAAAGTGTTTACAGACTCGTAAGTTGCTGTATATTTTTTTTATAAAGGTGCTATATGTGTGGTATCACTGCAAATGTAAAACAGAGCAGTACAATTTAGATCTGGAACACTTTTATTTAGCTAATAAAAATCTGATGGAACTGGTACAAGTAATAGCCATGTCAATCCCAGGTGGTCACATTTATAAAGTGTTAAAATGTGGGCAACCTGAGGTTACTTCAATAGTCTGGTGACACAATGCCATGCAAGTGACCTGGTGGACTACAGCAGCTGCCACTTGCAATACACTGCAGTTGGGGAGGGCTGGTGTTCGGCTCCACAGTGACCCCTACAGTGAGCCAAGGGAGACTTCTCCAGGGATAGCGCTAGACAGGGCAAAAAGGGAAAATGTTGCAGCTTGCCCAGAAATGACCCACTTTCCACATGACAGTGGGTCCAAAGTGGTGCACCCAGTCTGTAACAATAGCCAAAAGATGGAAATGTAAACACAGAAACATAGATTTTGATGGCAGATAAAGACTGCTTGGCCCACCTAGTCTGCCCATTTCCCTACCTACAGGATAAGCTGTAGATCCTAGTTAACCAACAGTCTATTTCTTCTTACCTCCCCACAAGAATTGCCTTATGTCTGTCCCATGTAGTCTTGAATTCTCCCACAGTTTTAGACCCCACAACCTCCTCCGGAAGGCTGTTCCATGCGTCCACCATGCGTCTTCTCTGTGAAAAAATACTTCCTCACATTGCCCCTGAACTATCCCCCCTCTATCTTTAAATTGTGTCCCCTTGTTCTTGCACATCTCTTTTTCTGAAAGATGCTACCCTCTTG
The DNA here is from genome assembly GCA_016271365.2 of Neoceratodus forsteri. Classification (NCBI taxonomy): domain Eukaryota; kingdom Metazoa; phylum Chordata; order Ceratodontiformes; family Ceratodontidae; genus Neoceratodus; species Neoceratodus forsteri. The sequence goes on from CM057452.1 coordinate 1,461,485,598, forward strand.
GACTTTGCTGATTCCACTGAGGTACTTAAAAGTTTCTATCATGTCCCCCCTCTCCCTCCTTTCCTCAAGGGTATACATATTAAGCTCCTTTAGTCTCTCCTCATATGGCTTCTCTTGCAGACCCTGGACCATTTTAGTTGCCCTCCGCTGGACTGCCTCTATCCTGTCTATGTCCTTGCGGAGATGGGGGTCTCCAGAACTGGACGCCATACTCCAGATGGGGTTTCACCAACTGTCTGTACAGAGGGATAACAACTTTCTGTTTTCTGCTGGTGATGCCTCTCCCTATACATCCCAGTATACCCCCAGCCTTCCCTACTGCCTTCTCACATTGCTTGCTAACCTTAAGGTCATCTGATATGATTACCCCCCAGGTCCCTTTCCATTTTTGTTGTTGTTACTACCTCCCCCCCATTGTGTAATCTTCCCCTGCGTTTTTGTTTCTCAGGTGCATTATTTTGCACTTCTTTGCACTGAATTCAAGCTGCCATATTTCTGACCATTCCTCCAACCTTGTCATGTCCCTTCTCATCCTTTCCACGCCTCCTTGTGTATTAACCCTGTTGCAGATCTTTGTGTCATCTGCAAAGAGGCATACTTTTCCTTCCAGTCCCTCTGCAATGTCACTTATAAAGACATTAAAAAGGATTGGACCCAGTACTGAACCATGTGGTACCCCACTAGTAACCCCTCTTTCTTCAGAGTGGACTCCATTTACAATTACCTTCTGTGTCCTGTTGTCCAGCCAGTGTTTTACCCAGGCTACCACCCTGGGACCCACTCCCAGGCTGGTTAATTTGATTATTAATCTTTTGTGTGGGACTGTGTCAAATGCCTTGCTAAAGTCTAGGTAGGCCATGTCCACAGCCCCTCCCTGGTCTACTACTTTGGTCACCCAGTCAAAGAAATCAATTAGATTCGTCTGACATGACCTTCCCGCTGTGAACCCATGCTGCCTTGGATCCTGTGCCCCACTGGCCTCTAAACAATAGAAAAGTATTTTCACGTGACAAATTTAAGCTTCTATATTGGTGAAAGTTGCACTTGTGATTAGGTTTTGACCCAGCTGTTTCTCATTTTGACCCACATCTTTTTCACTAGTGGGTCTAATTTGACTCATGTTCTAAAACACCTAGCGCTGTCACTGGACCGCTCCCTCTTAAGGATGTTGCTGCACGAAGCTAAGGCCACCAAGAAGACTCTACCCAATGCCGGGGAGATGGGTGGACAAGGAAGAAAACGTGGAAGAAAAACTCACACAGTGCCTCCACAATGCCCCCCAATCCTACAGCCTCCAGGATCCTACTACCAAGCCATCAATGGATAGTAGTCCAAACTGGACTACCTTGAGAAGGGAGTATGGGTCTCCCCTGAAGCCCCTGCCATGGAGGTGAAGCAGTTTCTAATGGGAACCTGGAGGAATTACGGGCACTCTACTGAGAAGGTATATCAATGGAATCATAGTATATCCCTGCACCAAGTATGGCTGAGACATAAAACGGCTGTTTGGAATAAAATGTGGGTAACCTGGATATGAAAGTGAGACGGTGGGGGGGGGCAGATTTTCAAAGGAAGAACAATTGCGCGTGTGCAGCAAAAATGTTACCCAAGACAGGGTACCCTTGCACTACCATAATTCTTTTCTGCATGCATGCAATTTTCAAAAAGGTTCCCTTTTTTGTGACCTTTTGTGCATTTTACAGCTTCATGCACAAATCTTTTTGTGCAGCTGTGCAAAAAGGGTACGCCTGGTTATTACTACACGTAGCACTGTTTGTGCGCAAACAAATGCATGCTGAAAATAAAATTTTTGCCGGTATGAGGATTTTTCCCAGCACTGGCAAGCTGTGCACAAAAAATTAGTCCCTGAGCCAGACCCTTGGTGGGCAAGGCGCTCATTGGACCCATGCATCCACACTTCTTCAACAGGACCACATCAGAGTACGAGTAAACTGAAGCACTAAAGATTAGATGGAAGGGAGAGAGAAAAGGGGGAGAAACACTGGCCGTTGTAAGGATGCAGGCTTCTCAGCACTCTTGAGCCCAATGACATCTTTGTGCACTGAATGGCCTAGAGCCAAGGTTAGAATGTTGCCGGGGTCTGACATACAACATTGGTTAGGCAGAAAAATCTTAATTTAAAAATGAAATATTTTAACACTGCTTATCAAAAAGTTATAGAAGCTTGAGGTTACCTGACAGCCTAGCATAGGCTTGAGGTGATTTCCATGGAGAGGAGTGCACTTAGAGGACTTTAACCAACACACTACATAAAAGATCTAAACTAGTTCGAAGTACAGCATCATAGAAAGCACAGCTTTTAGCAAATTCTTAGATATATAATTTATTTATTGCTACAGTGAACATCCACAAATCATTCAAACAGGTGTTGTGCAAATTCCAGATATAATGTTCAAAAATCAAGCAATGCAAATGACAGACAAAAAATCCTAACCATACAGACCGCCCTCCACCAGACCGCATGAATTGTGAATGTTCACAGTAGCACTAAACAAATGATATATCTAAAGGTGCACTGGGTGTGCTTTCTATGATGCTATGCTTCGAACTAGTTTAGTCTTTTATGCAGTGTGTTTGTTAAAGACCTCTGAGTGCACTCCTGTCCATGGAAACAGTGTTATGTAAGGATTTTAGCTAAACCCTTGGAGTGTACCAGCCAAGCATGTATGGCACCAACTCAGTTTTTCTTGTGTAACCCCCCCTTTAGGTCTTACCATTATTACCCCATTTCTCCCATCCTTCTGGTGGTCTTATGGTGTCCCCCAATCATCTCTGGTGCTCCAAATGCTCCCAGAACGGCCTTTTGTTTAATTTTGGCCTGCTTGGGCTCATGGAGCACCAGTCGCTGGCATTCTTCTGGGCCGCCGGCGACAGCGCATGTGCTAGAAAGGGCTATGATCTTGGCAACCATTGGTTGCGGTCAAAACAGGAGGTGTTTATCAGTCCCGGTGCCCCTGGTGAACTAAATGGGAACCGGAGACCTGAAGGAGTTGGGCAAAAGTCCCAGAAATGTTTAAAACCTAAGTTTGAACATGGGGGTGCCCGGGGGTTATGAATATTAATGAGCACCCCCTATAAATATTAATGAGGTTACTGCCTGCCACCTGGGGCACTGTGTTGCGGCGACAGAGACAGAGGGATGAGAGGGACTATTTTTTAATCAGTGGGCTTGTTTGACAGGGGGCAGTTGGGGCTACGATCTGGTGGGGGGTGTGTTTAAACAAAGTAATATGTTGGGCCGCACTCGCCATATGAGACTGGAGAAATGGTATGGACTCCATAACACTGAATGGGAGCTTACATGTTTATGACATTTGACCCCATAATCGCAGTTAATCAGTGATTTAGGTGCCTAAAACTTGGACAAAGGGAATCCTGGGAAAAGGAGGGGACTAATTCTAATGCCTAGATCATGCCCCAATAAACGAGCAGGAGATATTGATCTCTGGGAAAGGCTACTATACCAGTCCTGCCTTATGGCCCAAAAGTCCCTCCTTGGACTTACGCCACCAGGAGTCGCAGCCTCTCTCCACCCTTCAACCTCCACCATCTCCACCAGTGTCTCCGATAAGCTCTCCCTAGCAGTCCCACAGGTAAGAACCTCCCTAGCACAAAGGACCTTCTCATACAGGACCCCATCCTGGTTCAGCTCCCTCCCTGCGAGTGTCTCCAGCCTCCCTAAAATTGGGCCATTCAAAATCGCCCTCAGGAATCGCATACTCTCTCAACCCGCACCTGCCAATGCCCTCAATGGTGAGCTGCTGGCCACTGTGCAGCCACCAATCGAGAATGGTATCTTCTGCCAAAGGTGCAACTTAGACAAAGTCTTGTTCCTAGACTGCCTTGAATTGTTTCCACATTGCAATGTTATTCTCCACTCCAGCATGAAAATGCCTAGCTAACCACTGTATAGGCTACTCCACAGGCTTAGCAAACCACTGCATAGGCTGACTGCCTCCTGCATACTTTTCTTATCTCACATTACAGTCTCATGTATAAACGCTGTAACTCATGACCTGTACTGTTCACACCCACGAAACCTGATGTAGCAACTGAAAGAATGTATGCAGGTTATGACCTTACTCTGCTGTGTTTAAATGTGTACTTACGATGTGGAGCCTTTGGAAATGAGTCCCTGACTCAAAGGGTTGTAATTCCAATCTCTAACAAATAAAAAAAAAAAAATATATAGTTATCAGTTATTGATAGGCTCCATCAGTCAATCAGAACACGGAATTCTCGGCTTAAATTGTGTGGACTTTCTGGGATTTTTTTCAGTCTGTTCCCGGGCTCTGTACGAGTCAGGAGTACCCTGTGAGAGTGGATTTTGGAAGTGAGGGGCTTACCCAGGCCCTATGTGGAGATTGATGTGTTGCAGAATTGGAGATTGCCGTGTTGCAGAACTGGACTGAGAAGGGGAAAAAGAGAAAGAGACTGACCTGTGATCCTGATTCCCCAGGTATTGAGAAACGGCTTGCTTATTGTTGGGAGAAAATAAACGCTGCAGAAACCCTGCACTAGAAGCTGAACTGGCTGAGAGGACTGTGCAAAATACCTCAGTGCTACAGTTGCTGCTAGATGTCATTTGCTTGTGAGGGACTGAATCTGAAATTATAAAGAAGCAAAGCACCTCTGGACGTGGGGGTGCTAGCCAGGTGGTGCACCTGTCCTAAGTGAACTGGTGAAAGTGGCTAAGAGCTGAGGTCCAGCTGCAGCTGAAGAAAGGGTTGTGGACATTGCTTATCTGGAAAGTGTGAACTAGTGTGCAAGGGGTTTGTTGTTCTGGGATTCCCTGTTGGATTGCACCTGCGCTTTTGGAATTAAGGCTAGCACCCATGCAAATTGGCACTGGACTTTATTGGAGGGACAGCCTGTGAACTTTTCATGTTTGGAACTCAGTGCAGGGACTGCAGGAGGACCCCCACCATTCGGGAGTTCTCACCCAGAGCCAGGGAGGGAAATTGCTAACCCCTTCCAAGTGGGACTTACTGTCTCAGGAGGTCACCGGCGCTTGCTGAGGTGCTAGGACACCTACGACCCATCAGGGAAGCCGGGCTGCGGAGCCAGTCCCAGGTCTGTGCCTTCTGGGGTTGGTGCTGTCCTGCCACAGAGCTCTGCAATGGGCCAGAAGCGGCTGAAGGTGACAAGTGGCCAGAACTACAATCAAGGTGACCAGCTGCAAGATCCTCGAGCAAGTCCATCCTGCCCGAGGGACCAAGGCCGGCTTTTCTTCTGCCCTGTTCTGCACTGAACCAGGAGCGCCATCCTTCAGGGTTTTGAGGTCATCTAATCCTGAGTACCCAGGACCTGGTTTCTGGAAAGAAAAAGAAAAAGAAAGTTGTGTTGTTTATACTTAAAACCAAGTCCTTTTTCAATATTTTCAGGGCCCCAACAGCTGGCCAACCCACGGCACCATACCAGGCCTGCACCTAGTGGGTACCCCTAAGAACATCCGGAACACTGGTACCAGTGGGGGTGGGTTTGGCCTGCGGGCTCCAGTGTTTATTGCTGTTGCCTATTTTCACTAACCAGATTTTTATCCACAGCCATCCTTTGTCCCGGTACCCCTTCCCTAGTCCTTACCCCAAATAAAGCTGTGGTTTACCATTTCAAATTGTGTGTGCAGGAATTCTCTGTGTCTGTCAAAGCATAACTGTTCATGGTTTATGGTGGTATTGAATTGTTGGGTATCCAGTGTGTGGGATGGTTGGTAGGGGAGGTGGGTAGGTGCAGCATCCCAGGGTGATGTGCCAGTCAGTCATCTGTCCCACTTCTAACTTTCTCTGGGCGGAGGCACCACGCTATTTTTATTATCTTTGGGATAGGACACCTGAACACTATCGTAGCAGGACCCAGGCCCCTTAACCTGTTAGAGGTGCAACAGGCAGGGGTAGTATTCCACTGACACACGGCCCCTGGGCTACACTTGTACTGAGCTAGTGTAGGCTTCAGGCCAGCCCAACCGCCTAGTGCAGGCTACATCCACCCTACAGTACCTGCAGATGGCCTGGGTTCATGTCCTAACCCCAGGATCTAGCAGAGGGTGGGAGCACCTTCTACTCGCATGTTCCACAGATATCTTCCTGCCACAATAGGCTACTTGAAGGGACTCCCGACTCTTCCAGGGGGAAGAATCCTTCAGCAAGGGAAACTGAAAGAGGAATACCCAAGGAACAAGAGCTAGTGGGTGGTGCAGGAATTCTGATCACAAGGCATCAACAAGATCCAGGGAGGGATAATTTGAAAACTGGGGTTGTGTAACTTGTGGGGACTGTCTTCCTGGGTTACATTTGATCAACATTTTGAAAATATTCAAAATCTGTATGATTCTAGCTCATTCTCACACTTTTGTCATCAATACAAATAACTGAAACTTTGTTTATTTTATTGTTGTCTGAAGTTACAGAAATGAACCACTCATTAGATTGTCTCCTGAATGTTCACAGGTGCACGCTAACAGTAAATATAGGATGACAGAAGGAAATGGTGCGGCACTGCCATATCTGATGTAGATACACAACACTAGATTTGTTAATAAAGAGAGACAGTGACTGGAGAATAGTAAAGACAACAAGAAGTTTAATTAGAATTTTTAAGCTATTAGGTTTTGCAAAATTCTAGCAGGTGATGACTCCCTTTTTCAGGCCTGGTCCTCAGAAGGATAGCTCTTTTTTTTTGTATTTGTAATTGTTAACCAGGAAAGGCACTACAGCTCGTTTCCAGATGCGTCCGGAGGGGAGTACATGAACCTGTTTTTTTATTGACGGGGGACTGCTGGCCATGACACAGGGGAAATTCCCTATTCTTCTTCAACAAGTGCCATGGCATCTTTGCCTCCCACCTGGATTGTAATCAAAGATGGGCAGAAGAGACCTTGATTTAATGTCTCATGCAAATGATGGCACCTCAACAGTGCAGTATCCCCCCTCATACTGCATTACAGTGTCAGTTACAGGTATTATCCCAAGTACCTGGTGGCGGGCTAGAACCCAGGGCCCTTCAATCTTCTGGCCCGAAAGAAGAGTGTGAAACCTAAGAGCCAGATGCTTGTGGCCATGCAGGAATGCCTAGCTGAATCAAAGGTGTGTACAGGTCCCACTCCACACATGCAGAGATCTTTGCACATCCCCAGTCCGACTGGAAGATGGGACAGACACAGGCAAGGGGACGAGGTTGAGGGCAGGCATGTGCTCTACCCTCAGAAGGATCTCCAAGGGGCAAAGGGCCAGCATCAGGGGAGACATTGTGTGACTCTAAGGGCAGTAGCGGTGCTTATTCGCCCCCCCATCTGGCCACTGGCTCATCCACGGAGCGAATCTGACAGGCAGGCTGCCTGCTCCCAGCCATTGGAGTCACGAGAGAGAGCGGGGGGCTGCACAGGCGCCAGTTGCTGCAGAATGGAATTATACGTGTTTCCTGACTGGGATAAGGCAGTCTCTGGAGGACTCACATATCCCACCTGCCCCGGCTCTGCGTAGACACAAGGATCCACAAGTGGGCAAGCTCAACGTTCAATTGGATGCCCGGGGTCCAACAGAGCTCTGCTCCCTCCCTTGCCGCCCCTGCCCCCACACGAAGCTCTGCACATACAGGGTGCTGTGGGCAGGGGCGGTGGTTGCCATCGGATGGGCACTGGGGTACAGAGCTCCGCTGAGATATGCTTGATTCGATCATATCCCAGACAGGTGTGTGGATCAGACACTTCGTTAGCAAGTACTGCTGCTTTACCTGAACTTTCAGTTTCTTACTTTATCTGCAGTAAAGGATCTCAGTTCATACAAGAACCAGTGTAGCGCTCATGGCTCAGTAAACTCTGGCTCCCTGAGCTCAACATGAGCAGGCTGGGATCAGCCGGATCTGTTTAAGCAAGCTGAAACTGACTCTGTCATCCTAGATCAGTTTCTACTTCTCAGTACTGGCAAGGTCTGTTTTCACAGTGAAGCCATGGACAAACACAGCTAATATAGTTCATTTCCGTGTTCCAGTGCATTAATAGAATGGTTTATTGACCGGGTAGTAATAAGCATCTCAGTTTCCAGTTGTAGCATTTTCCAGTTTAGACTGGGACTGGCGGATGAGGACCATCACAGTGACTTTCCTCCTGTCCCAGGGACACTGCAAGGTAAAAAGGCAAAGAATCCAACAGGCATACCAGACATGAGTAAACTAATCAGCCCTTCTGTGCTGTGACTAATGTAAATCTGTTCCAACAGCCCCATGTAAATCTGCAGGCTGATTCCTGCACCATCACCTGTACTGTAGCTACCAATCTTGGTACTTCATTTGATTCTGAGCATCATTTTTGGCACACTTTGTCTCTGTCATAAAATCTAGCTGGTTTCTTTTTATTTTATCATGTCTTTATCTGCCTTCTGCCCTTGGCAGCCCCATTCTGGTGACTACTCTTAGCCCTATCACCCACCCATTAGAGACCTACCTTCACTTTTTGAACCACCATCCATCATCCACAGCCCAGGGGTGCTTTTCCTCCAATTTTCTCCCCTTACTCAGACCAGCATGCATGCTCTGGTGCTCATTCACTCCATAAAGATGCAGTAATGCCACCTTGCCCACCCCCTGCCAAGCAAGTAGGCAGCCACTGCTGCATCACCCAGCCTCTACTAGGAGGTGAACAAGCAATGGAACATGCTGTCCCCCTCCCTGAAGCAGGAGCGTGGTCCCTGGACACCTAATCCTCCTTTCCCCAGCTGGCCCCCCGAGTGACCCTGGTCCATTTCCAAACTCGCATCACCACTGTGGAGCAAGTGGGTGCTCAGTGCTTCAGCCCTCCGCACCACTGCACCAGCTATCTAACTCGTTTCATTATTTACTTTTAAAATTCCCATCCGTCTTACAGTTCAAGCTACCAAAGACCATGGTCATCTCCCTCTGGGATCATACGGCACAGCTTACAATCCATCGTGTACCCCTGCACGTGGCATGTCACTTCAGCCTGGCCCAGTTCCCCTCCTGTCAGGACACTCTACAGGCCTTCTGGGTACCTTTCCCAGGCACCACAGGACCTCCACCATCAGTGGCTTCTAATGTGTCTCATCACCAGGGGAGAGCTTGGGCCCTGACCTGTTCAGCAGGGAGAACAATACATTTCAAATAACTAGGCTATTCACTTGAGACTAATGGCCCACTTTTGATGGTCAGTGGAGCAGGCAGATTTGCATTCTGCATCCTATAAATGAGCTAGTACAGTAAAATGATCCCCATGTAGTACAACTGCAGTGTGCAGTCATTTTTGTGTTCCTTTTCAACATGTTAAGACTGATAGGAAACCATTTACAATATGTGGTTCTTCCTTTCAGTGGCAAGTCATTCTTCCGATATGCTTTAGCTGTTTTTTTTATCAAACGGGACACAACAACTTATAATGTTCCAATTTTCAGAAATTATAGTCACACCTTTAGTAACTGTGTCTGAATAAAAGCTGATATGAAAAGCTGTTTTTCAAATCAGTGACAGCCTAGCACTCTAGCATGAATCTCCTACTAAGACAGGAAGGCAACTGGAGTGCTATGGACAGTGGTTCGGGGTGGGGGGTGCTATCACTCATGAGAAGTCACAGCGGTATCCCCATTACGATGGAGAAAATCTGCTTTTCACATACACTATAACTCAGGTACAATTCACTATGAATAATGTCAGTGTATGAAACTCATTTCTGAAAGCAGGCATGCAGATTACAGACAACTGCGAATGAGCATGCATTTTCTGTTCCCTTTTGTAATAACCCCCTTCCCCAGGTAGCAGTGCCCAGCACAGCACAGAGTGCCTCGGCAACAACAGCTCTGTCTTTAGTGGAAGGGGAGAAGACTAGGGACAGGGGAATAAAATGAGGTTTCAGCGGGAAGAGTTCAGTTCAGGAGTCGGGATTTCCAGCGGGAGACAACCGTTCACGGGCACATGAAGTAAATGCAGGAACTGGGGTGGCTGTAGGGCCCTACAGAGCCTTGCATTGTGGCAGGATGCCATGTTCATGGTGGCATGGGCACACTTCAGCCCCTGCCGGGCAAGAAGAGGGTGGAGAGGCACTACTGGATCCCAGATGGTTGAGGGGACCAGGTTCGGGGTGGCACAGAATCCCTCTATGCCCTGTACTGCCCATAACATTGGGAGGTGCGGGATGCCTGCATCCTTGCTGTCAGGGGGGCTTTACTGTTCCTGGTGGACTGGAACTGAGTGGACATGCTATCCTATGCTGGGCTGGGTTAATGCAGAATCTCAAGGAGAAGGGGCAGCAAACAGCAGTGCACAGTACAGATATGGCTTTCCAGGCTGGTGGCATTAGGGGACCATTCCATGGGCTCCCCACATGCAGAGTCCGCATCCTTGGTGCAGGTTACTCTTTTTTTGCAGTTGGGTTTGAGTACCCGCACCGCTGGGCAGATGGGATGGCAGTTACGAGGAATGGAAAGGGAACATTATGAAGGCAAAATAGGTTTCTCAAGTGGGCACCCCCTCAGGAAGTGTGCACTGATGACTTCCGGGCCTGAAGGGATTCCCTGAAGAACCAGAAGCTGGCAGGAGACGATCGAGATCCTGGAATATGAGACAGGTAAATACCTGCAAGACCTGCTATCTTATGGCAAGAAGCAGTATACCAATACCTATTATACCCAAGAGGAAAGGGGTAATCTAGGCTGTCAGTGTACAGCGAGGCAGCAGGAACATCAACTGTTTGGTATCCCAATGTTAGACCAAATGGTGTATTAAGGCTAGTACCTGGATCAGCTGGCTAAAAGTTGGGTCAAAGGAAACAGATGAGGGACAGGAGAGTCCACATATCTCCAATGTTAGGTCTAGTGACCTCAAGAAATCATAGTAACTGTGTTGTGTAGATGAGGGCCAATGCTTATAAACTTTCCCTTTGGAACCAGTGCTCCTATGTACAGTACCCTGAAATAAATTAAAGCCGCTTAAATGAGTTACAATTTGAACCTTTACCCGGCATATGAAAACTGCCTCTCCATATGTTATGTGATTGTTTGGCACCATTCTGTCCGCCTGTAGTCAGAAGGAGGGGAAAGGGTACAGCCCTGTGCTAGTATTACGCTAAAGGTTTGCAAGGAGGCTTACGGAGATCCAAACCATATCAGTTACCACTAGACATGGGAGTCACCTGGGGCCATGTCCACCCCCATCAGGGCAGACAGACAGATCTGCAGTCAGGACGAAGGGGTTTGTGCATTAAAGAAAAAAGATATTCATGATGTTTTAGTGCCATCTAATTTGCCCTGTATTTTCCCTCCTCACTCTGTTTCTCTTCCCTGTCCTGCACAGCTTAGTGAACGGTGGAACTAGAATATCCAGGAAACAGAGAAATAGACAGCTGTAACTAATGGAGAGCAGAAATCAAAGGCAGCAACAGAGACAGTAAAATTGTAATAAAATTGTGTCTTTAACCAAAAATAAAATCTGCCAAAGTGTATCAGAAAAGTAAATACCATTAAAAAGAAAAAGCAAGCATGTTAGATTATTGAGCATAGCTTCCTATCACCATTAACATTAAAAGGGATCCTCTCAACACCCCCAGCACCCTTCAGAACTCCACTGGTCACATGCATTTATGTGGATGAATTACCATTTATTATAATAAATACAAAATCACACATGCCTCCACAATGCAAAGCATCATGGGCTGCATATGCAAATCACCCCAGAATATTATGCTGGTTCAACTTTTATTATAATGTTTTGTTTCCTGTCCTGCAACCAGTTTTTAACCCACTGCATTACACAAACGGTTATGCCTATATAGTGTGTGGTGGAACATTGTTCTAACTCGCTTTTCATATCAGCTGAAACCTTGTTGGACCACAGTTCAAAGGTCATGGAATGCGATTGTACCCTTATCGAGTACAACAAGGTTCCAGCTGATTTGAAAAGCGCATGAGCCACAGGCAACAGAAACTGCAGGATCAACTAGATAGAAATTCACAGTGGTGGCACAATCACTTAATCCCATAACTCAAATAAATCAAGATCAGCCAGATATTATAAAATATGCAGGATCAACCAGATATAGTAAGTTACACTAAAAAATACAATGCAGGATCAACCAGATATTTTAAATTACTTGCAAAATCAAAAAATTATTCCTCAGTTAACTCCTCTTGCTTAGCGAGAGATACAGCCATGTTTTTTTTTTTTTTAAATTCCTCCCACATGCAACTGGCAAACAATGGAAGCCCGAGCTAGAGACATAGGGATCTCTTCTCCCTAAAAACCACATCACTGACCCTAGCGATCAGCCTTAAATCCCGGAATAAGATGCAGCAGGATAAATTTCTTTGTCCATAGCAAAAAAGATCAAACACAACCCGATCAAACTTTTTTATATTACTTTTAAAGGTACCATACACTGTAAAAAACACTGGCTGTGCAACTCTATGCACAACCACTGTATTCTGCCACCTCGCCCTCTGATTCCCACAGACCTCTCGAGCTTCACTCTCGAGGTTAGAGGGAATCAGAACCCTTCTGTGACAGAATACACTGGTTGTGCACAGTTGCCCAGCCAGTATTCTCTATGTTCTGCATTTCATGAACAAATCTCTGATGTGACAGTGCTGAAGGCTTTGCTAAAGTTCAGATACACTATCTATAGCTTTTCTCTCAGCAACCTCCAGCCATTATTAAACAAACTCTGATCAGAGCCAAAATGGCTGCTAATGCATTACTCTGATAAGGGACAGAATTAATAGATCTTCTTCAAGCCAATCTCTTGTAGCAGGTCATAACACATGGGATATCAACCGCAGGCGTCATTTCCTCTGGATAACTTCTCAGCAGTCGACCCTGGGACCTCCCACTAACGTTACCACGTGATGTCAGTATGGCATGTATAAAAGGGGGAGGTCCCAGCCACTACTCAGTTCTTTTTAACTGTCACCTGCATGCAACAAGTCCTCCTTCAGAGCTCTGCCTACCAGTCATTGACGAAGGGTTCTACCGACCAAATGTTCATTCTTTTTTTTCAATCAAACTTTTTATTGTTTCTCAATATCAAACATACAACAAAACATATGTCATCTTTCCATAAATATATCTGCTGACATCTTATAGCTAGATGAATTACATACTTCATATCTTTTACCATTAAAAGGTGTTCAGCAGTTGATCCATATAAGAATACAGCCCTTATAACATAAACATAGACAGAAGCAAGAAAGGGAATAAAACAAGGAATCAGACATATACTAAAATATTTCAAATTATTATTATAACACAGTGCATCCTGGATCAAGAGTAGGGGTGGGAGACAGGGACAAAAGGGGAAAGCCAGAACATTTTCACCAAATATAAATACCAGTTTATTCGGGACTTAGCTGGGGACAATTATCCGGAGGTTGGAGGGGGTCTTACTATCCTAGGTCTGCCAGTATTTCCAGAATATCTTTATTTTCTTTACTTGCCTGGTAATGGAAAAAAGGTAGCCAGTGAGTTAGAAATTTTTCTTTGAGAAGTCTTAATCTGGCTATAAGATTTTCCATCTCTTGGATCCTAGTACATATGTTATACCAGGAATCCTGAGAGGGTGTCTCTGTAGTTAGCCACTTTAAAGTAATGGCTTTAATAGCCGTTGCAATCAAAATATTAAAAAGATATTTCTTAGCTCCTGACCCTATGCCTGGAGGAGGTATGCCCAGGAGGCAGTACTGTGGCTCAGCATAGTCTGGGATATCTAAGCTGCCGACTGCTGTTGCTATCAACTGGTCCCAATAAGGCCTCAATTTTGGGCAGGCCCAAAATATGTGTGTATGGGTGCCTGTCTCTCTGCAGCCTCTCCAGCAAAGGTCAGAAGAGTGTTTCCCATAGTGCTTGGTGATAGTCGGTGCGTGGAAATATCGCATCACCACCTTCCACCTGAATTCCTTCCAAAAACTGGCTGTTGTAGTGGAGTGGATATCTCTCCAAATCTGGAGCCAGTCTTCCTCCCTTAGTTGGGTTCCAAATTCCTTGTCCCAAGTTTTCCCAAGCTGAGTCAGGGGGTCCAGATCCACACTCAGTAAAAAGATGTAATTTCGGAGATCAGGCCCCTTCGATCTGATTTAGAAAGAAGGGGACTAAAGAATTCCCTCCTTCCCCTGAGTGTTGGTTTCTCTCTTTCTCTGTTAAAAATGTCTTATTTGGAGGAATCTGAAATGATCCCTGGTGGGTAGGCCAAATTCCTGTGTCAATTGTTGAAATGATTTAAAAATATCACCCCTATAGAACTGACCCACCATCCACAGGCCACTCTCAGCCAATCTTCTGTAACCAATATCCATTTTATAGGGGATAAAATCCAAACAGATCTCAATGGGTCTGTCTGGACCAGTTTTCAATTCTATGTGGCAATGACTGCAAATCTCCATCCATATTCTCTTTAGGGATCCCGTCCAGGGAGTACCCAGGACCAGACCCTGAGGCTCTGCCATCCATACCCTCGACAAGGCCCCTGGCTGCACTGTCTCCCACCCTCGCCAGCTCCCCCGTATCTCCCTCCTGCCCCACCTCAACCACCTCCCTGCTCCCCTTACCCCTGGACCTCCTTCCCCAATCTCCTACCCTCACTTCCCCACCACCCACTCCCCTTCCCTTGTCTTGCTCATAGCTCAAGTCTTTGTACTGGTTATTACATGTCTGTAAGTCAATGACTTATATGTTTGTAACTAAAAATGATGACTGTTGCACACACTGACATGGAACCTTTGTAAAAGAGCCTCGGCTCAAAGGTATTGTAATCCTAGATTGAAATAAATAAATAAATAAAAATGTGAATCAGGTCTTCGATCCTTCAGGAGGAAGAAGCAGATTTTTCTAATTCCACCCAAAAAAGGATATCAACTGATGCATTAAAAGATAGCAGGGTCTGTAGCTGAGCAGCCCAAAAATATTTGCACAGATCAGGCAGGTCTAATCCGCCCCTAGATTTGGGTTTTAGTAAGGACTGCCACTTTATCCCAGGTGTTTTTCCCACCCATATGAATCTAGTAATAGTGGTCTTAAGGGTCTTCCAAAAGGAACTCGGGGGTCTCACTGGGAGGGAGGAAAACAGACACAAGAAACGTGGTTTTATGTTCATTCTTATACAATCTATCCTGCCTGAGAAAGATAAGGGTAATTCATTCCAACATGTGCAGTCTGTTGGGATTGTTTGCAAGAGCTTGCCATGGTTCATGCAAAAAACTTTACTCAGATCTCTGGGAATCCAGATTCCTAAATATTTAATCCCCTCCCTAGCCCATTTAAAATGACCCACCTCCGGCAATGCTATAACTAGGATCAGGGGAAGCATCTCAGCTTTGGATTCATTGATCTTAAAGCCTGCAACTTGGCCAAATTCTGACAAAAGAGTGATAATGTGGGGAATAATTTTTTCTGGGTCCTTAACGTAACGTAATGTGTCATCCGCATACACAGAGATATGGAGCTCCACCCCCCCACTCCCACTCCTCTGTAAAATGCTGACTGTCTAATAAGTGCTGCTAACGGTTCCATGCTTAGGGCGAAAAGAAGAGGGGAGAGAGCAGGCATCCCTGTCTGGTACTGCTTTCAATTATAAATCTATCCAGCAAGATCCCATCCACCTTAATCTGTGCCTAGGGCTCTGAATATAAGTTCCTGATCCAATCTCTGAACCTATCCCCAAAACCAAATTTACACAGAGTCCAAAACACCCAGTCTAAATGGTCGAATGTCTTCTCCACGTCCAAAGATATTACCGCATGTAAAATTTGACTAGGGAAGGATTGGGAGATGGACAAGGCATTCAACAACAGGTGAATGTTATCCTGGATGTGACGTCCAGGAATAAAACCTGTCTGGTCAGAGTGCACAAGAGAGGTGATAATAGATTGGAGGCGTAAACTTAATATTTTAGAATATATTTTGGCATCTTGATTTATTAGGGAGATCGGCCTATAACTGGAACACTTCAGGGCATCCTTCCCCGGCTTGGGTAACACAGTAATCATGGCAGCTCCCCATGTGTCTGGAGTGGCTCCCTCATTATGGACTTCATTACATACTTTGGTCAACAGGGGGGCCAATTCAACACTAAAATGTTTATAGAATTCTGCTGTGAACCCATCTGGGCCTGGGGCTTTCCCTGTCCTGAGTGATTTAATTACCCGTGTAATCTCTTCTTCAGAGAATTCGGCCTCTAGTGCCTCTTTCTGTGACTGTGAAAGGGAGGGCAGGTCTATTTGGTCCAGGAATTTATGTACCCACCATTCGTGGTTCAGGCCCCCCTCTCTACTGTAAAGCTGAGTATAGAAGGCCAGAAACTCCTTTGCTATTTGGGATGGTTGTGATACTACTCCCTCTGGGGTTGTCTTACTCCTGAGTTGTGGTATGTATCTATCCGCCTCCTGTTTCCTCAAGCAGAGGGCCAGTAGTCTGCCCACTCTCTCCCCCCACTCATAATATTTTTTTCTGGTGAACCTTACAGCATTGTCTGTACGATGTAGCATTAAATTATTATAAGCTGCCCTGGCTTTCTGTAGCTTGGGGATCAAACCGACATCCCTGGTCCTTTTATGCTCTTGTTCAATCTCACGTATCTCATCTAAAAAATTTTGAATCTGAAGGTGATACTGTTTGTTTCTGAAAGAGGTATGTCAGATAATATGTCCCCGAAGGACTGCCTTCGGGCCATCCCAAATGTATTTGAGGGAAGAGTCCTGCTCCAGGTTCTCTTCCAGGTGACGTTTAATCACCTGTTTGAGGGAATCTGTGAAAGCTTTGTCCTTTAGGAGGCCTGAATCAAATCTCCAGCTTCCCTTCCCACCCTCGGAATCCCTGTCCATCTCTGCCCAGATCACTGCATGATCAGAGAAAGTGACTGGATAAATTTACACTTCTCGAACTGAGTGAACCCAGTTCAACTGCATATAAAATCTATCAATTCTGGAGTAGGAGTTTGAGGCCGAAGGAAAGAATATGAAATCTCTGCCCCCGGGATTATGTATATGCCAGGGGTCACCTAACCCTGATTCTGATATTAGTGATCTAAGTAGCTTGGAGCAGGGCCTATCCCCTCCGCGTCTTGGTGGGTTTTTGTCCAGGGTGTTATTCTCTACACAATTCCAGTCCCCTGCTAGGAGTATCTGACCCTCCAGGAGTGCCGAAATAACCTGAAATAAGTATCTAAAAAATATCCCTGTGGGGGGGGGGGAGTAGCATAGATCGAAGCTACATGCATTGGCCTCCCTTTATATTCCCCAGACAGCATGACAAGCCGGCCTGAGCCCTCTACTTGTACTATGGATATTGACAGAGGGAGTCCTTTTTTTTATCAATATTGCCACCCCCAACTTTGTGGTGCTCAGGTGGGAATCTGAGTAAATTGAACCAACCCAGGACCTTCGTAGTTTTTTGTGCTCCAGTTCCGAGAGTCTACTCTCCTGGATACAGTCTATATCACAGTAGACCCTGGCAGGCTCCTGCAGAATCCTTGCTCTCTTAACCACATTATTTATGCCTTTCATAGTCACAGAGCAAATATTGAGAGCAAACGTTCATTCTAAACGTGTTCGCCTACTGATGTCTTTGGATTCCTTATTCCTAAAGTGTACCTGTGGTCACAGAATTGCTACAGAGGACCTCCACAATGTCTGTGTTTGGTGCCTTGGTCGTGAACACGACACCAGGGATTGCATCCTCTGTAACTGGTTCAACAAGGCCACAAAATGTTGAAGGCTTCAGCAGCTTCATGAGTTCCTCTTGAAGCAAAAAGTTACCCTTCTGGAGCAGCAGCAACACTCCAAGCCCAGGGAGTCTTCGACATCCTCCTCGGGGTCTCACTGCTCTGCAGGTGAGCCCTCCTCATCAATGGGACAGGGTCCCAGTAAGAAACATGCCAGCAAAATGAAGCACGTTTCTACCGCACCCTCGTCGTTCGACAGCGAGTATCCTGATCACTACAAAAAAATGATCCTGAGGTCTTATACACACCCCACGTTGATGGCTGCTCGCTTGGTTCCACTGCCATCTCTAATCCCATCAGTGGTTCCTATTCATTCAGTCCATTCTACCCCAGCTACTTCCGCCAGGCAGATGGCCATGATTGATGTTCAGGCCCTACTAAATACTATCCTGGACCTTATGAAGATCCCTCGCCCCCTAATGAAGGGTTGGCTCTGGTCTCTGCTCCCTCTCGGCCTTCTTCGACCCAGAGGATGGCCAGCTCTTCCCCTGTCTCCCTGGAATTTCCTACTCCCAATGTGGACATGGATGACCCTTTCCTGCAGGACTGGGATTTGGCTGACCTGGATGCAGACGAAGGAACAGACCTGGAGGAATCCCCACAGTCCTCCTCAGTCACCTCAGCATGGCAGGGTGAACACACCCCTGAACTATCATGAGCTCCACCTGATGATCCCATGTTTTCGAACATTATGATTCATCTCTAGAAAACATTTGGGTTACAGGGTACTGAGCAAGATGCTTTGAGAAAGAAGTTGGCTCAGTATTTGGGTGTACCGAAATGCCCCATTCTGACTACCCCCCCCCCCCTTTGGTGGACGCCTTTGAAGAGGCTATTTGGGCTGCTTGGAAACAACCCTTTAAAATTCCCTCCAATCCTTGTAAGGCTGATAGGCTTTATCGAGCCCCGGTTGACCACCTCTACTTTATGTCTCCACCTCAGGTGGATTCTGATCAGTGCTGCTCAAGATAGGTCCTCTACACCTCAACACATGAGTGCTCTGCCCCCGGATAAAGAATCCAAGAAATTGGATGTTATGGGGAAACGAGTTTGTGCCTCAGCTACTGTAGTGCAACATTTTGTAGTGTAACATTTATTTCAGTATAACCTTTTATAATAGTTAACTGAGTGTTTAAGTATAGCCTTTTATAGGATGCTTCAGTGTCATTTCTTATACTATATAACCAAATGTGTTTACCCAAGTAGTTAGCAAGACTTAGTTAAATGTCTTGTGATAATATTACACAACACTTTACCTTATGATTGTACAGTGGTCAGCATTTTATAATGTCCTATAATTACCTTTAACAGGATGTAGTACCCTTATTAGAATGGTATTACCTGTTTAAGGAAGGTGTGCACACAAAGAACCTTCTACCAGTACAGTCAGCATTTATGAGATTGTGTAAAAAAAGTGATAAACACCTTGTGAGTATGAAGAGAATACAGCTCATCTATATTTTGACTGTTATTCACCACACCCTAAGATTAATAGGTTATCTTGTTATATGATTGGCCTATACTAGGGAGTTGGTAGTTTTTGAGATAACAATTCTTTATATAAAACCTTGTCTAAAACTTGAATAGCTAGCACCAAACCTAAAGTCAGAATACATGTATTGAAGTTGACCAGAATACTTGTACTGAAGTTAATGAGACTCGCAAAAAGAAAATAAACCAGAGAGAAACATTCATTTGGTGTGGCTTGAATTATTTGAAGATAGAAAACACAACACAGCTATCTTTTATCCTTACAACTGGTGCCGAGACTCGGATGTCTGAAGACAGTCTGTACGGTTGCTGACGACATCAAACGAACCGAGTAGGAAGCCAGCCACTGCGAGGAATACCTACCATACTTGAACTAATTACTCATGTACGGATGGAGGTCGGAGAGACAAACAAGGAAGCTGAGGCGAAGCCAGACGTGATTTGCCAGTGAACCTACTGACGTAAGTATGGATTCCATATTACGTAAATGTTTAGGGACGAACCTTCAAGAAGATCCATACAGCTCTCCTGAACAGCAGGAAGATGCGTACTTATGTTTAATTAGACAATGTACAGACCGTAATGAGAGAAGTAAATTAGATAAAACCAAGTTAGCTAACATATGTCAAATGTACATACAGTATCAGTTAGAAATAACTGTTAGGGCGTGTCAGTTGAAGAAAGAATTGTTAGAGAAAAAGGGATGCTCATTCCTTAAATATAGCCAGATATGTCACAGAAACTAACTTCCCGCATGGGAAGATATGGTAGTATGGGAACGACGACCGGGGTTTAGGAAGTGGATACCACCCACTTCATTTAGAAAATACATTATCAGGGATAATCATCGAATTAGAGGTCATTGTGGACTCCACAAAACTTGTAAAATGTTGGCACAGAATATAAATTAAGTGTGGCACAAAGGGAAGTTAGTGGATTAAGAATTAAGACTTTATAATGAATCTAAGTACAAACACTTATGTCTGTACAGCTATTCCTTGCTGCCCAAGGTCACACTGTTCTCTGTACTTACTGGGAGAACTGCAAAAACATTACTGTATTCAGTAATGAATGTTAACTATAATGATGCCGGAGTGCAGTTTAAGCTACTCTGGTTTATTTTTATGTTTCATCCCATGACATGTTCCGGTTTTAAAATGTTGGCTTATTGTCTGCAAACTGCAGTTGCAGATGTGATGCAGCACTGGAAGGGGCATGTGGACAGGGTGGCTCCCTTTGGCAATTACATAGGAAATAAAGAGATTAGATCATGCCAATCAGAAACACGCCCAAGACCCTTCACATAAAAAACAGTCCTTTTATACATTACAAGCAAAGGCACAGTTGTAGTGCTAAATCTCGTTAGAGTAAAGGTAGAATAACCACCTCCTTTTATCTAATTGAGTGTTCAACTAAGCAAAAAGCTGCCAAAACTAAAAATATGGCAATTTTCACCTTGTTGAAATTAGTGACCTTTTGCAACACAGTTTGACCTTCCATGTTTAATCTAAATTGAGCACATTATTTTGTCAGTATGTGTCAGGTCCTGCTGTATTCTAAGCAGCACAACTAAACTTTTTCACTCTGACATGAAAAATGTGATTTACTGTCTAAAAATAGAAAAGAAATAATCAAGATTGATTTAAATTTTACATGTCAACTAGCTTAAAAAAAAAGTTTTTTTTCTATGATTTTTTCTTGTAACATCTTTTATGGCTCTTAAGCAAGCACTAATGACAGCTCCTGTCCTCATTAGTCCTTCTGAGTCATCGGATTTTGTGATACAGGTACCTGCCACTGATCAAGTGATCAACGCAGTACTGTTACAAAAGCAATCAGGGACTTTACGTCCTGTGGGATATTTTTCTCGTGTATTAACACCTGTAAAAGAGACATATAAAGAATGTGTAAAACATTTGTTAGCTGTATGTTGGGTAATACAAGCTACAGAACATGTTGTGGGGTTTAATAGAATTATCCTGCAAACGTCTCACACTCCAGTAAAATTTCTAGTTAAAAGGAATGTGAGAGGTGTGTCTTCACGGCGACTGGTTAAATGGGCTTTAGCTCTACAAGGGAAAAATATCACTGTAGAAAAATGTACCACACCTATGTTAGCTGAATTAATGGCATGGGAGGGAGAGGCACATGATTGTGGAACTGTAATGGGTATTGATTTTAAACCCATATTTGCTGCAGAACCAAATACTGAAGCAAGAGATGTTTGTGTAGATGGCTCTCGCTTTTGGGAGGATGGACATTTCCACACAGGATATGCCATATGGACACCGAGTACTAATCAAAAAATATTAGTACAGTGCCCATCATCATTTTCGGCCCCTAGAGTGGAACTGGAGGCAGTCCACGGAGCTATTATGGCTTACCCTCAGGAGGTTATTAATATCGTCACGGACTTTGCTTTTGTTGTCAATTCCTTGTTAGATTTTCTTCCTGTTTGGACGAAAAGAGAACTTCGGATAGCATCTGGGGAACCTGTCGCATTTGCTCCCATATTACAACACATATGGGACATAAGAGCTCAAACACCTTTGAAAATAGCAATCTGTAAAGTAAGAACTCACCAAAAGAATCCAAAGGATATCCATGAGTTAAATAATAACTTAATGGGCAACCTAGCTCAAGTGGCAGCCAAACAAACAAACTTATGGGTAGACCCTCTAGGAGGTGATTCTACACAATTGTGGGAGATGGACGAATTTGACAAACACCATATTAAATGGATAGCTGCCATCTCACAAGTCCAAAGTTTGGGGCGTATCCAAGATACAGATGCTTGGATAGTGAGTTGTTGGAACCAATGGAAAGACACTGGACAGTGTGCAATCAAACATGTTACCGTATGGGAAGATATGGTAGTATGGGAACGACAACCTGGGTTTAGGAAGTGGATACCACCCACTTCATTTAGAAAATACATTATCATGGATAATCATCGAATTGGAGGTCATTGTGGACTCCACAAAACTTGTAAAATGTTGGCACAGAAATATTGGTGGCCAAAAATGGGAAAAGATGTCAAACAATGCCTGGAGGCTTGTCTCATCTGTGCACAGATGAATCCTCCAGTGCCTGGTAAGAGGGTTCCGTTAGGGCGTATACCCTTAGCGGACGGTCCTTGGTCCAGCTTACAAACTGATTATGTGGGGCCCTTGCCTACTGCAAAAGGGGGGTTCCGATATTTACTAGTCATTGTTGACATATTTTCCAAATGGGTAGAAGTATTGCCCATACGAAATGATAGTGCTGCAGCTACTGCAAAAGCACTATGGGAACAGGTGTTCTCACGATGAGGTTTTCCCAGAATACTTGAAAGTGATAGAGGAATTCACTTTACAGCGAAAGTAATGACAGCTTTGTGTGATATTTTGGGTATCACTCAACATTTACATTTACCCTACCATCCACAATCCTCGGGTATGGTAGAAAGGTTAAATCGCACTCTGAAAAATGCACTGAAAAAAGCAGTGTTAGACATTGATAAAGGGTGGGTGATGCACTTGCCAGGAATCCTAATGGGTATTAGAGGTACTGAAAACAAGAGTGCTGGCTATAGCCAATACCAATTGATGACTGGACGAGATATACAGCTGTATTATCCATCGGATCCAAATCTATCAACACCAGTGTTGGACCGCATCAAAACTAATGTATTTTTGCAACAGCTGCAAAAACAGTTAGCTGTTTATTTACCCCATGCTGCCAAAAATATGGCACAGACTCACTGGAAAAACAAACAGAGACATGACAAAAAAGTAATACTGCCCATTAAAAGGGGTCATCACGTCATGGTAAAAAATTTTGGTCAAAAGGGACCCTGGAATGCTAATTGGATGGGACTCTATGACATCATTGATGTTTTGGGACCATGAGTCATTCAGGTCCGATGAATTCGACCAAGGGTCTACAGAGACCAAATGGGTCCATGTGGACCAATGTAAATTGTATCAGCCTTTAAATGATGACAACTGATACTGCTCTGTTTCTCCCAATAGGTAAAGTACAATGATGTTTCCTGTACTTATACTGAGCAGTACCTTGCAGTGGCGGAGCTAGAGGGGGGGCTGGGGGGCGATTGCTCCTCCTGGCTGCCCCAGTGTGAGTACTGGCACCTTGCCACCATCTTTAATCACTGTTTGGTGCCCATTGTGGAGCTCATGATTGACTGAATGGCCCCTCCGGCTCCCAAACACTCCCAAACCTGCCTCCACCACTGCTTCCTGATCCTGACAACTTCCACCCAATACTATGGATGCCCAGGGCACATATGGAACAGTTTATATAACAAGAACTATGCCAATCGTTCTGCATGGGGTCTCCCAATGTTGCTGGGAGAACAACATGAACACACTGGATATCTTCTTGTCAAATGGTACTTTGTTATTGACAGTGTCAAGATGCAACATGGGGATGCTCGCCAGACGCCTGGCCTGGCACGGCGATGTGTGTAGTAAACACAAAAGCCCAGAAAGGGATCTATATCCACTCCACTTTGAGGGATACTACTAATTTAACAGAAAAAAAAAAAGATATATTTTGAATAAAACTAAAGGACACGTTACATTATCTATCTAATCTTACGTTGTTAAATACATCTTATTGGGGTGTAAATGCATCACAACGTAATATGTGGCATTTTTTATACAATACATCCATTGTGAAAAACTATACAGTAGGGTTAAATGTAAATTGAAATATTATAATGTGGTGCTGCATTTGCCTTTTCCATGATTATCGCTTCAATGTAGGGATCAGGCTTCGGTAATAGTATAGCAACAGTATTATAGTAATACTTTAAATCGATACCATGATAGACACAAAAGGTGGTCATTTCAAATTCCTGCAGAAGCAACACCAGGCTTATTCCGTCATAAAAAAGACGTGTGGTGCTGGTTAGGCTCAGGATTAGAAATTGCTAATGGTATCGATGCTATGGTTTTAAAGGGTTATGTTCGTTCTTTGAAAACGACTTTAAAAGATATGGCTACTGGACCATTATCAACTATTGTGAGATTAGCAGCAAATAATGAAAAAATGAATTGGTTTGCATTTAAAGAAACCTTACAGAATTTTAAAATTATTGCTCAGATAGCAGCCCGTTTTTATAACTCACTTTCTAATATGTCTAGAGAAAGCTATATAGAATTGGCTTGCTCACAATTAGCTGCTGAAGCGCATGCTTATTTAGTCAATGAATTCAATAGAATTGAAACGAATAGGTTACCTTTAGAAATAGGTGAGACCAATGTGACTAAATTATTAGATCATCTCACTGTATTCCTACCACCCTTAGCTATGATAAAAGTATGGAATTCACCAAATCAATATGCACACGTGCTGCGACATGTGATTCCCATACTAGTGATAATACCTGTATGTTTTGAACCACTGAAAATATTGTGGCAAATCAGTAATTTGGGAGTATTAATACATGACCAGATCATGAGGCTCCAGATACCAGGTGACACTATTACCCAGTACACAATAAATACGTTGTCTAACCTAAGCAACAGCGAACATGAAACCTTAAATATGTGGGGAAGAGACATCAACCGCCCCATGGTTTCCTGATCAATGTAAATTTACCCTAATGTCTGCAAATAAATACCGCCAAGCTATGAGATAGAACCAATCATGGTGTGTAATTGCAGGTCAACCTTGGAATGTATGGGGGTGTAGTGACAAAACTTGGTGAGTTGCAAACTGGACCCTCCAAGAACATCCTGCCTATAGCCGAACAAATGTTACCCATATCGATGGTTCCAGTATGGCCTTGGATTTACTCACTGATTTGGCAACTCCACCTCATTTCGAGTTACCCAAAATTGAAAAAATGAAACAAAAGGCCTGTGCTAAAGAGATAAAAAAACAGTCATCATATATCCCTATTATATCCTGGTGGGATTGGGATCGGCTGTTTTGGGTACTAGTCCAACCCTCATAGTGGTGGGTTGCGGTATTGCAGTGATATGTGTTCTCATTGTTGTACATTGTTACTGTATCGTAAAATTAAACACATGGTTCGACAAATACAAATGTTACAATGGCAACATCGTCTTGTGTGATCTCCAGATATAGAGAGTCACAAAGGGGGGATATTGTAGTGTAACCTTTTGTAGTGTAACATTTATTTCAGTATAACCTTTTATAATTGTTAACTGAGTGTTTAAGTATAGCCTTCTATAGGATGCTTCAGTGTCATTTCTTATACTGTATAACCAAATGTGTTTACCCCAAGTAGTTAGCAAGACTTAGTTAAATGTCTTGTGATGCCTTGGTCTTGTGATAATATTACACAACACTTTACCTTAGGATTGTACAGTGGTAAGCATTTTAAAATGTCCTATAATTACCTTTAACAGGATGTAGTACCCTTATTAGAATGGTATTACCTGTTTAAGGAAGGTGTGCACACAAAGAACCTTCTATCAGTACAGTCAGCATTTATGAGATTGTGTAAAAAAAGTGATAAACACCTTGTGATTATGAAGAGAATACAGCTTATATATATTTTGACTGTTATTCACTAAGATTAATAGGTTATCTTGTTATATGATTGGCCTATACTAGGGAGTTGGTAGTTTTTGAGATAACAATTCTTTATATAAACCTTGTATAAAACTTGAATAGCTAGCCTAGCACCAAACCTAAAGCCAGAATACCTGTATTGAAGTTGACCAGAATACTTGTATTGAAGTTGATGAGACTCGCAAAAAGAAAATAAACCAGAGAGAAACATTCTTTTGGTGTGGCTTGAATTATTTGAAGATAGAAAACACAACGCAGCTATCTTTTATCCTTACAGCTACTATGTCTCTCCGTACTGTATACTCAGTTACATGGGTCACCTCCTGAAATATCAGGAGGAAATCCTAAAAGCCTCCCAGGCAATGGTCCAGTCCCTCCCTGCGGGTTCTACCCAGGAGGATCTGATGGCCAAGATGTCTACTGCTGTGGCTGTTTGCCACCACCTGCTCAGGGCCACCTATGATGCCATTGACACTGCGGCCCATACGTCCTCTGTAAGAGTCTGTCTGAGCCATCACGCCTTGTTAAGAGTGTCAGGATTTTCACAGGACGTGCAGTCATCTATCCTTAATGCTCCTTATAAGGGTGATCAGCTTTCTGGTCCACAGACCCAAGAAATGTTGAAGGATTTACAGGACTCAAGTCGTACCCTTCAGTCGGTCCGTACCCTGTATCATTCAAAAGCAAAACTGGCCTACAGGGGGTCCGCTAGGCGCCGCCCCTACAGATCGCGTCCCAACACTCAAAGACCACCTGCCAACAAGTGTAACCCTCAGTTGACATTGCCTGGTCCTTGAAATGCTACAAAACCATCCCATTATGTCCCTGCTGCTCCTCAGGAGGGCCAGCCTTCAGCCTGAAGGTTTTCCTCTGGTCATGGGACCGGAGACCTTTCCCACGGCCATCAGGGGCAGGTTTTTCCTGTACCGACAAGGGTGGCAAGCCATCTCCTCCGACCTGTGGCTCCTGCAATTGATCGAATCAGGACACACACACTGGAGTTCACAGAGATTCCCCCTGCTCTGCCACCAAGGGCCTCTCATTACCCCCCAGACCAAGCATTGGTCTCACAGAACAAAACCAATGCTTTGCTCACAAAACATGGCATCAAACCAGTTCCCCATCCACAGATGGGTGCAGGATTTTACTCCCATTTCTTTCTGGTTCCCAAATGGATGGGAGACTTAGGCCCCATTTTGGACCTGAGGTGTCTCAACCTCTATATCAAATACCAATAGTTTAGGATGGTGTCTCTTCTGACACTTTTCCCCTTGTTGAACACAGGAGACTGACTCTGCTCTCTCAGTATGAAGGACACATACCTCTATATCCAGATGCACCCTACTCACAGATGGTTTCTCTGTTTCTCATAGATACATAGACGTTGTTGGCAGATAGGGGCCTTGTGGCCCATCCAGTCTGCCCTATCCCTCTTTCTAAGCTTAAGGTACCCTAGATGCTACAAGCCCCCCTTTCACCCTTGCTTGATAATTCCCATGTGCCTATCCCACGCATTCTTGAATCCCTGAACAGTGGCCACCCCCACCATTTCCTGGGGGACTGTTCCATCTCTCCACCAGCCTTTCAGTGAAGTAGAATTTCCTCAAATTCCCTCTAAGTTTTCCATCTTTTAGTCTCATGCTGTGCCCTCTTGTTCTGCTATTTCCCTTCGTGTGAAAGATGCTCCTCCTCTGGTACCCTGTTGATCCCCTTTAGATAACTGAAGGTCTCTATCATGCCCCCCCCCCTTTCTTCTAGGGAGTAAATATTTAGAGCTCTGAATCTCTCCTCATACGACATATGCTGCATCCCCAACACCATTTTTGTCGCCCTCCTCTGTACTGTCTCCATCCTGTCTATGTCTTTTTGGTGATGGGGCCTCCAGAACTGAACACAGTACTTCAGATGAGGCCTTACTAGGGAATTGTACAACGGTACCACCACTTCCCTCCTTCTACTTGTTATACCCCTGCCTATGCACCCTAGCATTCTGTTAGCCTTTCCAACTGCTTTGTCGCACTGTTTAGCCACTTTGAGGATGTCTTCTATGGCTACCCCTAGATCTCCTTCCTCTGTGGTACCCTCCAGTGTTACCTCGTCTAGTTCACTAATCAGCCCTAGGGTTTCCTCTCCCTAGGTGCATAATCTTGCACTTTTTTGCACCGAAACCCAACTGTCATTCCTTGGACCAGTTTTCTAGCCTCTTCGGATCCCTCCTCATTTTTTCTATACCTTCCTGTGTATCTACCCTGTTACATAGCTTTGTATCATCCGCACACAGGCTAACCCTCCCTTCTAGACCCTCTGCCATGTCGCTTATGATGACACTGAAGAGCACTGGTCCCAGCACTGACCCCTGGGGTATGCCACTTGTTACCCATCCCTCCTGTGAGCTAACCCCATTTACCACCACTCTTTGTGTTCTGTTACTCAACCAGTTCCTAACCCACATGACCACCTCTGTCCCCACCCCTAGATTTGCCAGCTTGTGGATTAGTCTCCTGTGTGGGACTGTGTTGAAGGCCTTCCTGAAGTCCAGACAGGCCACATCTACTGCTCTGCCCTGGCCTATTTCCTTTGTCATCCACTTGAAGAAATCAATCAGGTTGGTCTGGCATGACCTCCCTGCCTTGATTCCATGTTCCCTTGGGTCCAGCCCCCTTGTCTTTAGGTAGCCCACCAGCCTTTCCTTAAGTAGGATTTGCATCATTTTACCTACTATCGAGGTCAAGTTGACTGGGCAGTAGTTTCCTGCCTCCTCTTTGATACCACTTTTGTGCAGTGGTACCACTTGTGCCCTCCTCCACTCCTCCAGAACCACGCCTGTTTCTAGTGATCCACTGAACAGCTTAGCCAGAGGTTCTCATTCCAGGGTCATCATTACCAGTTCAAAGCCCTCCCATTCGGCCTTTCCTCAGCCCAAGAGTGTTCACAAAAGCTTAGCGGCGGTCGCAGCGGCCCTCCACAGGGAAACCTGTATGTCTTTCCTTACCTGAATGATTGGTTCCTGAAAGCGTCTTCCCACCAGTGGCTACTGTCCACACTTTCTCAAACCCTTCAGTTGTTCGCTAGGGTGAGGATCACTGTAAACTATCCAAAATCCAAAATGGACCCCGCGCAATGCCTCCTCTACATCGGAGCCGTGTTAGACACCTCCTTGGGGATAGCATTTTTGCCACAGGATCGAGCGGATGCCCTGATTACTTTGGTGCACAGACTAGAGTCCAGCAGATTGGTCTCGGCACAAGATTACCTGCATCTCCTGGGTAATTTGGCAGCCACAATTCTGACGGTCCCCCATGCCAAGCTGAATATGAGGGTCCTTCAATGCTTCCTGAGATCCCAATGGAGCCAGTGGGAAGATGATTTTGATGCTCCAGGCCTGCTATCTTCCCTGGCTCTTTGAGTCCTACAATGGTGGAAGTCCACGGAAAACTTACTGTGAGGCATGCCGTTTCGTTCTCCTGTCCCATGTCTCATTTTATTTGACTACAGATGCCTCCTTGACAGGGTGGGGAGCTATCTCCTACACGTCTAATCCAAAGGATCTTGGACGCCGGTGCAGTCTCGTCTCCACATCAATGTCTTGGAGATGAGGGCAGTCCTCTACGCCTTACAAGCGTTCGAGACTCTCCTTCCCATGGGTTGCCTTCAGGTGCATTCAGACAAGTCTGCAGTTGTTCACTACTTAAACAAGCAGGGAGGCACCCATTCATACCCTCTCTACAGAGAATCAATGAGGGTCTGGCATTGGGCAATCCAGAGAAGTATTCATCTTCTGGCAGTCCACATCCCAGGAGTGCCCAACACCCTGGCAGATGCCCTGAGCAGATTCACTGCCCTGGCCCACGAGTGGGAAATTCTACTGGATGTCCTAAATGACATCTTCCACCAGTGGGGCCAATCGGAGTTGGACCTGTTTGCCTCTTCGCAAAACTGCCTCTTTATTGCTCTCTCGAGCGAGGTCCTGGAACTGTGTGGTGGGATGCATTATCTCTTTCTTGGACAGCAAGACTTCTTTCCGCCTTTCCACCCTTTCCTCTCATTCAGAGAGTACAACTCAAACTGGTCTGGGATGGGGTGTCTATGATTCTCATAGCACCATTCTGGCCAAGACAGATTTGGTTCCATCTGCTTCTACAACTCTTGGACCCGGATCCCATACCTCTGCCAATTTGCAGGGCTCTGTTGTCCCAGGCGCAAGGCTCCCTGCTACACCTGGACCTTTACTCCCTCCATCTGCATGCCTGGCTCTTAAGGACACAGTCCTCTCACACTTCAGGGTGTCCCCAAAGGTGGCGGACGTCCTCCAGGCTGCCAGGAAACCATCTACATGGTCTTCCTATTCAATGAAGTGGAAATGTTTCTCCATTTGGGCAGCTATACAAGACTTAGTTACTGTCGCTAGGGCTGTAATTTACTTATATTGTTGTAATGTAACAATCCTGCTCTTACATCACAATAATAGCACACAAAATAAAACCTTACAAATCAAGCTAACGTAGAAAGTAGCTGTTGTAGACTTTTTTTCATCATGCTTTTATTGTAGGCTTTTTTTTTCCATCATGCTTTTTTCCCTCCTTGCACCTACTCAGCCCTTGTTCTGCCAGACTCCATGGCCCAATCACCTGCCATCCCCAGGACTTAAGTAGCCCCAGCTTGCCCTCACAATACACTCCTTATGACGGGGTCCCCAGGGTGGGCTCATACTCCCGGGAATCAGGATGCAGTAAGTGGGGTACCCGGAAGGTAGTGTCAGGCCTGCATGGGTCCAGTGTCATGCAACTCAAGCCGATGATGTTTCGGCTTCCATTTTCACCCCTCTCTAGCTCCAGACTCTAATGATCATTCAGTTCCATAATTCACAAATGTTCTTTTCTTATACTGTTTATATGTATATACTCTATTATCTTTGTAATCATTCGTATCTCTAATGAATTTCTTAATTTTTTGTTGTTTTAATTTCTCTTCATATTCTCCTAATTTCTTTTTGGTTTCATCCAAATTTTTTATAAATTCTTCTGCTTCCATATGTATTTTCAACAAATCTTGTAATTTTCGAATATCATCACTTATAATCTTTCTCTCATCAATAATAGCTTCTATTAAGGCATACATAAAATCAGTACTAGCCCTATTACTAATTCCATCCCACTTAGTATACAATTTACTAGTATTAATACCTATATTAGGTTCTACCGCTATTCTCAATCCTCTAGATATTCTATTATGTTCCAAATACTGTGTCAATGTTAATCCATGCCATTCTAGTCTTGTATCTTTAAATCTCAAATTTTCTATCTTTGAGCTAGATTCTTTGTATTCTCCCATTTGTGCAGATAAATCCCTACCACCTCTCATAGTTTGAAACAATTGTTTTCTTTCAGATTCTGAATATGTTACAAAATGTAACGTATTTTGTACACTGTTTCCTATATCTTGCAGTACAGCTATTGTTTCTTCCATATTTAATATTTATCACAATTATGGTAATATTGAACACACACTCTATCTTTATACTTAATTTTGTTACTGTGAGTAAATCACTTGACACTAATTAATTGTTTACCACTTATGTATTTCTTAAAACCAACATCCAGTGCTATGTACCCAACCTTCAAGGTACATCCATCAAATACCAATCAATTTACCACTGGGTAATGATTTTATCTTTTTTTCTCATAAACACCCCAAAAAATCGAAGGTATTATCTAAATACAATACATGAATACAAAAAGTCAAATACTGGGAGAAAGATTTTGTAATGGTAAAAGAGTAATCAAGTTAATTTTTATATGGGAAAGTAAATTGGAGCGTGATAAAGTTAATAAAACAGATTATTTTATTTAAAATATAGACGTGGTAAAGAAGATAGACGGATTTGGAAGATAGTGCTTGTCCTTTGAAAGGATATTTAATGGCAGGTCCTGACTCGTGGAGGTAAGGGAAAGTTAATCACGAGTTCATTTAAAATTATGAATATGAGGACATGATAACTGAATTTAATGGTGATGAGAAAACATAGTAAGCAGATTTGAACTGTTGAAATAAGAGGTGCGGATTAAAAGTTACGAGGATAGAAAGGCTGTAGCCGATGTAAAAGAACTTTGCTGTCATTCATTTAGAGCCAGACATTACGCGCTAATTGTGGTTGTTTTGTCATGTTATAGGTCTTGATGTATATTCACAAGGAACATGTTGAATTGATTAAGAAAGTTAAAACAACCAAAAGTTGAATGGTAATGAATACATACTTCTTTGTAAAGACTAAATGTATAATATTAATTTAAAAAGAATTTTAGATATTTCAAAGTGAAAATGTGTTTTCTGTTTTAAACAGATGGAATGCATTAATTGATTTAAGCTCCGTGAACAAGCTCTGAGGAGCGAAACGTAGGAGCCATCAAAAAGACAAAAAAAGACATGAGACATAGAAAGAAATAAAGAAGTGAAAGATTAATCTGTTTTGGATTATTTCTTTTATTTTAATATGTTATCCCCCAGTATTTGACTTTTTGTATTCATAAAATGTATTTAGTGACGGCTCTGCAGCTGCAATTTGGAAAACCCAATTAAAGGAAGGTGGAAAATATTCCAATTTGGAGGAAGGCTCTCACTCAAACCTTCTAGCGGGAATGTCGTGGAAGGTTGCAACAAAACTCTGCAACAATACGAGCATCCAAGGCGCAGGAGGAGAGCAACAACTGCTGAGGCACTCACCTGGCCTACCCACCCTAAATCAAACCAGCTGAACCAGAGGTAGTCGTGGGAGAATGCGGTGAAGGTGCCTTGCTAGGGGAAACCACCAAAGTCAAAGGCCAATCGTTATAGTGGAACACTAGAGCCAAAGGAGATCATCGTAACCACCCTTCACCGCTAGTCTTAAATTCTACACCAGGAGCTGCTGTCGCGTAGCAGGCAGCTAAAGCCAAGCCCAGGGTGAGGACATTCCCAGCTATGGGCCAGGTGAGAAGGATCCCGCCCCAAGTTGGACACGCTTGATGATGTGGACTAAATGCAGAGTGAGACCGTTGGCTGCAGGAACCTGCACCAGATTAGAATGGCTGGTATGCCCCAGAATTGATTGAGAGTTGCAAAGCTGGTGTGCTGAATGAGCACAGCATGCAGAGATCGTAATGAGCATTGAGTGCTGAGACCTTGCAAGGTCGAATGCAGATTGAGAGCAGGGGAATCCCAGGCCGAAGCCGAGGGGATGGCACTAGGCATGAAGCAATGGTTTGCGTGAGCAAGGAGCAATGATTGCAGAAGCAAATATGGACCCGATAGGTCAGTAAGCAGTAGTAGTAATAGGTGGACCTGCATAACAACTGTATAGCAAGTAAACAGCACTGAGTTAGGGGTAAGCCAGCCACACATGAATAGCCAAATCAAGGTGACAAACTCTGAGGATTTTCAGCAGCGAAGACAGGATTTAGAACAAAATTAATTAACCACATAGGCCACGACCCCCCAAACACCTCCCAGTCCCCGTCGTAGGACAAACAAGGAAGTGATGAAAGGCCGAGAACCACATGCAGATATAAAAGCTAGTTTGATAGCCTCAGCAGGAGCTTCAGCTAACCTCAGAGTAAACAAGGTAGAATAGGAATGAATGTAAACAATGCAGCAGCAGGAAGCAAGTGGGCCTGTACAGCAGTAGTTAAATGAGTACAGCGTTAAAACACAGGCACTGGGTACAATAGTAATTAAAGTAAACAGTTAGCAGCAGTGGCCGAAGTTGTAGGTAACTGAAAGCAGTAGCATGAGCTCTGAGTAGGTTTGCAGTTGCAGTGCAGTAAATTGAGAGTTGTAACTGAAAGCAAGCAGAATGAGCTCTGTAGTAGCAGTATGCTAGGAGTTTTAAAAATAAAAGCCCCCCAAAAGAGGAAACCAAAACATAGCAAAACAGAAAACAGGGAAAGGCCCCCCAAAAAAACAAGAAACAACACACAGGGAAGCACACAGCTGGAGGAAAGATACAAACCAGAAGCAAGAAAACAAACACTGAAATCCAGCAGAGACACACAGAAACAACAGGCTTGGCGGGGGTAGGCCCCAGCCAGCTCAGAGGACAAACCAACATAGCCTCCAGCTGCAAAGACAAAATGCTTCACAGTGAGGCTGAGAGGAACTGCTTATATAGCTCAGGAAGTGGGAGTGGCTGGCTGCTTGGCCACTGAATTACAGGCAAGCCTTTCAATTAATAATTGTTCTGGTTCTTAATAGCCTGCTCCTCTTTTCTCCTCTGTTAGCAATATATAATATAAAACTTTCACTAAGCAGCAGTAAAAATACCAGTCAAAGACAATTCAAAAGGACTCAGAGCGAAGGCTGCTACAATATATGGTCCACCTTTCTCAACCATGTGTGACCTTAACCAACAAGGTACCCAAACTGGATCCTACTTCCAACCCCCACAACTCTGTCAGCTCACCTCACCTTAGTTGATCTAAGTGACTCGCAGCCAGCTGCACTGGCTCCGAAGTCCCCACCCCACCCAGATCAGAATCAAAGACGGTACAATCAATTTAATTATTTTTTTATTTATTAAATAGTAAATCTGAAATCAGAATGTTAGTTGTATGTCAATAGCTTCATTAGCCAACAAAGCCCCATGGTATCTGACAGTGCCAGGGACATGGTACAGCCAAATTGAGTGAGAGTAATCCCAGAGACTGGCAGCAGCAGACAACAACACAGAGACACAGGCGGCCGGTCGGTGGGCTGCTGATGCTCTGCTCACTTCAGCTCTCTGTTCGGACTTGGCTCTGCACTGTGGAGTGCAAGCAGCAAGCTGCAGCTGTGGATATGAGCACAGGCGGCATGTAGTTAACATGCTGGGGGGGGGTGCTCCTGATTACAGTGGTCCCCGTCTGGGAAAATCACCAATACATTCAAGTATTTTTGATATTAACAACTTATTAGCCCTTTCATCTGGTAAGTGTGGAAAGAAGGGTTAAAGAAAATGTAATGTTCTCCATATAATTTCCATTAGGCTAGCCTTTTCAAAGGCTTGGGTATTTTCATAAAGAGATAATAGAAAGGGAGAAAAACACAGTATTTAGACTGCTGAGTAACCTATTAAATAAAGTATAGGTAGAAGTGACCCCATAAGCCCCTGCAAAGTGCTTAACATTCAAAAACGATATGTTCCAAATAAAATACACTGTAACCTGTCATGTGTTCTCTTTGGCAATCATTTCCCACAGCACTTTGCCACATTAGGCTTTGCTACATTGTACCTCCTAGCTGTGGCTATGTTAAAGGGTGCCATGATTGTCGCTGACTGTGGCTCCATTCAAGGGTGCACAACAAAGATACTGGAGTGCTGGAAAGTGAAAAGTCACCAGCTACAGACACTGTTGTTGTTGAGCTGCTGAAGGAAGCTGGCCACTCGAGTGACAAAAACAACAACAACAGTCAGTGGTACAATGGAAGTGGTAATGAAGCAAAGTTTATTGGGGCTTTAGAGGCTAACAGCAACAAGGTCAGTCCCCTGATGATTTGTACCCCTATGGCACTTCACTGCAGGGAGGGGGGCCTTAATGTTGTCGCTGCTGGCCACTGAAGCACCAGTAAACTCTGTTTTATTATTCAGTGGCAGTGCTGACCTTTTTTTTCCCTTTCTTTAAGGATGGCCCTTCTCCCAAGGGGTGAGCACCAGGGCCAGGGAGGGAGGGTCAAAGACTGGGAAGGGTACTGAGGAGTATAGATGGGACAGAAAGGAGATGGCGGGCTCAGAAGGAGAACTGGACTCACTGAAGAAAAAAAATGTAGAGAGAGAGAGAGAGAGAGCTAGTGAGTTCAGGATGAGCACTGGACCTGCTGAATGTAAAAAAAAGCCAGGAACTTCAGTTTTAGTGCTGACGTTCAGGTGAGCGTGAGCAACCGAAGTTGGGGGGAGGGAAGCATACCAAGGGTTGAAGCGTCAGGGCAGAAAAGGTGTGTTTTTTTTTTTGAGAGGGATATATATAGAGAGAGAAAGCACACTGACTCATGCATACTCATTATGTGCATCAACTCCACTGCGCGGAACAAACATTTGTGATGTGTTTGGTATCCACTTATGCTCTTCCAGGTCCCCTGTAATGTCTTCTCGTCCTTCATTCACAATACATCAGTATAGCTCTTGCTATGCAGTTGTGAAAAAGGAGCAACTGAAGTAATCCTTGACTCGTTCAAGAGATAACATCGTTATGAGTCAGTTTACCGCTTGGCTAACCTTGAGCAACTTGCACCAAGCGATGAGGCGGAAGAGGAGGAGGAGGAAGAGGAAGCCTTCCCCCAGCACACCTTACAAAATTGCAGGATCTGCTAAACTCAATCTGTGTCCGTCCCCATCCCTTCCAAACATGTTTCAGCCAAGCAAGGCTCCCAGTGCCAACTGCAGGGCTCAGCTCTCCCATGGACCATCTCACAGCTGTCCACAGCAGGGCTCAGCTCACCCACGACTGGGTTGCTACTGCCTGCTGCAGGGCTCGGCTCACCCATGGACTGACCCACAGCTGACCACAGCAGGGCTCAGCTCACCCATGGAATGGGCCGCTGCTGCCCACTGCAGGGCTCTGCTCACTCATGACCAGGCCGCTGTGCCCACTGCAGGGCTCAGCTCGCCCATGGAGCAGCCCACAGATGCCCACTGCAGGACTCAGCTCACCCATGGACCGGGCTACTGCTCCCCACTGCAAGGCTCAGCTAATCCATGACCATATGCTGCTGTCCACTGCATGGCTCATCTCACCCATGGACCCACCTATAGCTACCCATTGCAGGGCTCAGCTCACCCATGGACCCATCCACAGATGCCCACTGCAAGGCTCAGCTAACTCATGACTGGACCACTGCTGTCCACTGCAAGGCTTAGCTCACCCATGGACCCACCCACAGCTTCCCACTGCTGGGCTCAGCTCACCCATGGACCAGCCCACAGCTGCCCACTGCAGGGCTCAGCTCACCCAAGGACCAGGCCACTGCTACCCACTGCAAGGCTCAGCTAACCTATGACTTGATAACTGCTCTCCACTGCAGAGCTCATCTCACCCATGGACCCACCCACAGCTGCCCCCTGCAGGGCTCAGCTCACCCATGGACCAGCCCATAGCTACCCACTGCAGAGCTCAGCTCACCCAAGGACCCACCTACAGATGCCCACAGCAGGGCTCAGCTGACCCATGGATGGGCCACTGCAGCCCACTGCAGGGTTCAGATCACCCATTTATCAGACCGCTGCTGCCACTGCAGGGCTCAGCTCTAGCAGCCTAGTACATAACACACACACCCAGACTTGAACTTACACAATGCTGAAAAACAGGTTCTCCACGTAGTCCCTCTGTGTTCAAAACGTCATTCAAGATGTAAAGTCTCAGCCGAAGTTGCCAGTCAGAATCCATGGGCTTCTTTGATAGTCATCTTCCACTTTGCACTCTTGGTCCACGTCGATCAGTTTGGGTGGAGGGGGTACAGGCAGAGCGGGGTGTCCAGCTGGCTTCAGCCCTCTGATGCAAGCCTTTGCTGATGTGCTGGTGGGTCCTGGTGGCAAAGCAAGACTTCAGGGAGCAAGAGAGAGAGGGTTGGACCCTTGAGCCTTTAGCCTGCTGTGTCTTACAGCTCCTTGTCCACATGCCATGTAAGTCCGCACTGGGGCAGCATGTCACCTTCTCTGGGCATCCAAGTGCCGGGAGTCATGGCCCTCTGGCAGCCGCACTGAGAGATCCTCTCAGTTATTAACAGTGTGGGCTCCACATACAAAATTATCCATACAAGCTGCTGCACCGACAGGAGCTGGACTTGAATCTCGTCAGAGTAGCATCAAAACTTAGTACCCAAACTCCAGTACTTCTGCCACAGGGCTGGCGCCTACCACTAGGCACTCGTGAAGGGGGCATGAAGAACTGGAACATGCCTAATGCAATGAATTACTTCAGACTCTTGTGAATGAACTGACCCATGCAGCTCATATTTCAACAGCATTTCCATTAAACCTGTTTGGTAATACTGTAATTGTGTCATGAATCAGTCTCAGGGGATGCACGTCTTCATATGGAACCCCTCGATCGCTCCACCTTAGACATACTGATGGTACAGCTGTACAAGGAGCAATTCTGATCAAAGACGAAAGGAAAAAGTGTTGGGGGGGAGGTGTGAGAGACAGGGCCTGTAACCCAGGATGGGGAGGGAAGCACATACACAGAAGGGTGTCAGAGCAGGAGAGGTGTTTTTTTTTAAGGGAGGATAGAGAGAGAGGTAGTATGCCGACTCATGCATACTCATTATGTGCTTCAACTCCACTCTCCACCGCATGAAGCAAACATTTGTGATTGATTTGGTATCCAGTCACATCCTTCCAGACCCCCAATTTTCTCTCCTCTTCCATTCACCGTACATCAGTATAGCTCTTGCTATGCAGCAGTAAAAGCTAAAGTGTTGTTGTCCTTTCAATCAGTTCAATAAAAGTTATTGTCAAAAGTCAATTACCTGCACTCCAGGAGGGGAGTGGGGTGCACAGAAAGGGTTGCTAGCCCCAAAATATTACAAATCCAGAAGAGACTGGCGCCACCCAAACTTCCAAAACAAAACAAACTCCAAGTTCTTTCAAACAGATGTGGATTTATTTGCTTTAAATCCAACCAACAAAACTTGAACAGAGTAATAAATTCACTGCCCCAGCACTTCGGCTACAAGCCTTCCCCAGGGAGCGTATAGCCAAAGCGCTGGGGCAGTACACACCAGGTGGCGCCAGTCTTTTCTGGATTTGCAATTAAAGTTATTGCCTCATTGTTCATTTTTCTAAGAAGTGATCAAAAGTACAAGTTTAAACTACATTTATATTCCAGCAGTGTTTGTAGAACAAGTCTGCAGAACAAGCTGATCTGACTTCGCCTTGTCTGAACATATCCAAGGTAAACCTGACCCCGATTAACTTTGTGTATAATATTTCATCTTAAGATAGAAATATAGAAACATAGACTTTGATGACAGATAAGGACCGCTTTCCCCACCTAGTCTGCCCATTACCCTACCTACTGGATAAGCTGCAGATCCTAGTTAACCAACAGCCTATTTCTTCCTACCCCCCCCCCCACAAGAATTGCCTTGTGTCTGTCCCATGCATTCTTGAATTCTCCCACAGTTTTAGACCTCACAACCTCCTCAGGAAGGCAGTTCCATGCATCCACCACCCTCTCTATGAAAAAATATTTCCTCACATTGCCCGAGTCGTTCCCCCTCTAAGCTGCACAACCTAGAGTAAGAAAAATGCTTAAAGGTAGTATTATTCCAAAATGCATGTTCTGTAACACTTCCACATTCTACATACTTTAGAGTTACACTCCAAAAGCAACTAGCAAGGCCTGCACACTTTGACCTTGCTACCGATCCAAGGGTTCAACTGGCAAAATAGAAGACAATCTTTTTTTTTTTCCATACAGGTTTTTCTCCCTTTGGAGCACCAGGCATGTTCCACTCTGGTCCTCTCTTCGAGAGGACTCGCTCCACCCCAACCCCCACTCAGGGGCCTCATCCTACCTGCCCTGGTGCTCCCTTTTCCATTTTTTTCCCCTTATCCCAAAACCCCAGTACATGGATGCACATGTGCATGGAGGCACGCATGTGCTCCAAGGCTCCGGTGAAGGCCTCTTACTCCCATCTGGCCTAGTGCCAGGTCCCCCTCTAGGCTTGGCACTGCCACCCAGCCTCCACAGCCAAGAGCCAAGGAAACCCCAGGTCCCTTTCTTGGAGAGGAGGGCTGCCTGGCAGCAGCTCGATCTAACTCCTTGCCCCCTGGTGACCCCCGGTGACCCATGCTCGTTCCCGAACACAGGTTGCCAGTACAGGAAGAGGTAAAGCACTAGCTCCTCAGCCCTCTTCGCCACTAGGCCAGCTTAAGACAATCTTTTTTTAAATTACACATTCCTTATAGCCATATAAACAACTGGATTAGCCTTCTGTGCCACAGCTGTTCCTTCCCATTTCTCTGTATGCGCTGTCAGCAATAAAAAAGGGTCCACTATCATTCTGAAGAACTGTGAGGCCATTCCATATTCTCCCTCCCCCCAGATGTCAGCATGAATTCACTGTTCTGTAGTGCAACAGGGTTGAGGGTGGTGGAAATGGGGGGCAGACAGTTTTGCCAAGACAGGGAGTCCATAAGGTACTAACTCGGCTACTGATGTGCCGTAGACAGCAGTACATGGCAAAATGGCTGCTAGTGGTTGGCCCAGCAGTGCAGTGGTAGAGCTACCACTAGCCACGCCGATGACCCAGGTTTGGGAACGAGCCTGGGTCACTGGAGAGTCTCATTGGAGGGACAACCAGTGGAGGATAGTTGAGCGTCCCATGGACACTCGCCTCCTCAGGGGTGGGAGGGTGTCTGGTCTCTGCTGCAACATCGCCACCTGGGTGACCACAGGTGGCTGTGCAGCCAGAGTCAAGGGAAGAGACATCAGTGGTATGACACTGCACATTAGCCAAGGCCTAGGATGTAAAAGAGGAAAAAAAAAGCCTGACCCAGGCAATGCAATAGCTGGTACAGCATGGCAAAACACTACAGAAAGCAGGAGATAATGCTGTTTCCAGAAACATATAGCAATAAACTGATAATCATGTTTTTTAATAAGTCTATGGCACAACAGACAAAATGAATAAAAACTACATATATAATTGTTTTTTTACATATACATTTTATAGTATTTTTTTGTAGGTGTTTTTTCTCTTTCTCCCACCCGAGGCCCCAGCAACAGCTGTGCGTGTGTGTGGAGGCATGCACGCACACCGTGGCGCCAGCTCAGCCCCTTCCACCCACCCACACTGTCACCCCCTCCTGCCTATGCAACCCACCGGACTACCACCTGGTGGGTGCGGAACTATGGGGGGGAGACAACGCACCCCCACCACCCCAGGAGAGGAGAGCAGTCTGCCGGCTCGCTCAATCCTGCTCCTCCTCCCCCACCTCCCTGCCAGCACCCTGACGACCTGAGGTCGTTCCCAAACCCAGGTCACTGGTGTAGCATGAGGTAAAACGTCCAGCGCCTCAACCCTCAACACCACCGGGC
This sequence comes from Neoceratodus forsteri, assembly GCA_016271365.2. Lineage (NCBI taxonomy): Eukaryota > Metazoa > Chordata > Ceratodontiformes > Ceratodontidae > Neoceratodus > Neoceratodus forsteri. The sequence continues at coordinate 1,461,526,410 of CM057452.1, forward strand.
CAGCATATAATTTTTTAATTCTGGTAATCATTCTGTGCTAAGTGCTATGCATTTTCACAGCTGATCAGCACTTTCAAGCAAAGAACTGCTAATCAGTTGTTTCTCTTATTTAATGCCCTACTGACTGAATGCAGGACATTGTTTGCTGCCCACCTCAGGGCCCGCACCTCTGACTGGGTTCTCTGCCTCAGCGACCAACAGTTCAACTCTGATCAGTGGAAGTAAGGGCCCCTGCTCCCCAATAGCCCTTTCCATTGGGGGGAGGGTTATGCATGGGGTAACTGCAAGATCGAGGTAAGTACTAGGGATGGCGAGTGATGGGGTTAAGCTTGACATCTGGACCGATGAGGGCCAGTTGAATGTCGGGAGATAAACAGCAAATTTACCACAAAAAAAAGATAGCTGCTAATTAGAGTGGGGGTCAAAGGAGAGAAGTGGGACTTTTGCGGTCCGAACTGTGGACTGTGTAGGAGTGGCCGGAAGGAGTAACAGAGAACACCAATTTGTGCTGCAAGGGACTGTGGGAATTAAGCAAAATTTCACAATGTGTTAAGATGATCGGGGAGGTGGAAGGTTAATTAGGAGCATGACTTTTTAAAAGGAATCTGAATTTGAATTCAGTCCTTTTAAGAATGCATGGGATAGACATAAAGGAATTCTGCAGGTCAGAGGTAAGGGGCAACACACTTCTAGAAAAACATGAAGTGAACTTACAAGCTTAAATGGGCAGACTAGGTGGGCCATAGGCCCTAATCTGCCGACAGTGTCTATGTATCTATGTATGTATCTTTTGGGGGGGGGGGCAGAGAGAAAGCTCAGGAATCTCTGACACTGTCACACCAACACCACCCGCTGAAAGGAAACTAGAGTAATAAAACATTTATTGCTAACCTCAAGACCAATTTTACCCTCCTATATGTAGTCTGCTTTACTTCCAAGAACATTACTACACTGCGAACAGAAGCTTTTGGTCCCAGTTGTTAAAGTCCACCCAAAGAACAGGGCACCAAACCCAAACCAAATTTCCCTATGAATACATTTGCTCACCCCGGGCCCTAACCTTCAAAATATTAACTATGGCCTACATAACGCCAAAGATTTCAACAGATTATATCGGTCACCAACAAAGATATAACTTATCTTGACATTTTTCCATCACGTGATGTTGTGCAAAATATGTGCTAGTCAAACTTTACAGATTCCTACTAGAAAATGTGAGGTCTGGGGTCTGCGCTGGAGCAGCAGCTTACTGCGGTAGACCTTGGCTGGCTTTCTTCATTAATTTTGGGTACAGCAAATAAATTAATTTGCCTGACCACACAAGGTGTTTTTTCAATGATCTTGGAGTGCAACTACTGCTCGTTTGTTTTTTGAAGAAAACAGACTGCATGCTGTATAAGTCAAAATACAACAGGGGGCTACTGTTGATATCAGAATTCTCTCTTTCATGTGTTGATTGATCCCTAGGGACCCCACTTGTCACTTTACTATTCTTAAAGGGGAACAGGCAGCACTACGAGGTCCACACCCAAGTATGGGTCTGGTCCCAATTTGCACTTTGTGTGCAAATTTGTTTGGTTTTACTTGCTGTTTACTGTAGCATTGTAGATTGTAACAGACTAATTTGGTTTTAAATCTCAGAATTCCCTGCAGCTGACATTAGAGGAGGGCTGCAGCAGTGGGAGATTCAATAACCTGCAGTGCATGTAAGAGTTTATATAAGCTCTGATCTTTTGTTTGCTGATACTGCTGTCCCCACAGGGCAAAGTACAGTCACAGAGGACTGCACTTAGCCCAGGAAAACAGCGGCACTGGAAAACATCTGATCAGAGCTCTTAAAAGCTCTAACATGCACTGCAGGCTATTGAATCTCCTACTGCTACAATCCTGCTCTGATATCAGCTGCAGGGGATTCTGGGATTTGTAAATCAGAGGATGTCAGGTTGGAAGTAAGCAAAATTAGTCTGATACAATCTAGTATACTACAGTCAACAGTAACTTAAAAATAAATAAAAAATGTTTTTGCACACAGTGCAAATTGAGACCAGTCCCACACTTGGATGGGCAGCTTTAATGCTGACTGTTCCCCTTTACGGTCACGGGTGAAGCAATATCTGTAAAAAATATGCCTCAGCACACAACAGAGGAGTACATGCTGTATATCTTCCAATGACTGTGCACCCTGTCATGTATTTTTGCACATACACACATACACAGATATATATACATAAATACTGTATAGATATATAGATATATATATATATATATATATATAGATATAGTATGCAGGATTGAGTTGTACGATAACGAAGTTATCTATACAAGTGTTGTTTGACCTCAGGTAACCTCACTCATGAGGTCAAACAGCACGAGTATAGATTTATCTGGTATCACACAAGTTCCCTCCTGCATGTTCCATTTATGCAATAGGGTAGGAGATTGTGTGTGTGTGCGTTTTTTTTTTAACTGTTTTTATTTTCAGGTTTTTTGTATATAATTTCAGTGTCAAAGCACTGTATCTTTTGAGACATAGTATTGCTTATGTGCCTTTTTTGGCCCCCTTCTTCATCAGTTCTGCTCCATCTGTACAGCACCTCACTGGAGTCGGGATGTGTGCCACTGGACTGGAGGATGGCACATGTAGTACCATTACACAAGAGCGGGCCAAGGGATGAACCTCTCTCCGGTAAGTCTCACCTCCATAGTGTGCAAACTCATGGAAACGATACTAAAAGAAAAACTGGTGTCATACCTGGAGGACAATGGCCTCCAGGATGTGAGGCAGCATGGGTTTGTTTCAGGGAAGTCTTGTCAAACCAGCCTCACCCAATATTATGACTGGGTGATAGGTGAGCTGGATAAGGGTCATGTGGTGGATGTTCTTTACTTGGACTTCAGCAAGGCCTTCGATTCAGTGCCTCATAGTCAGCTTGGGGAGATGCTAACTGATGTAGGGGTAGGGGCAAAAATGATGAACTGGATTACAAGCTGGCTGAGTGGCAGGCTTCAACGGGTGGTGGTGAGAAGGGAGCTCTCAACTCCATGGCTGGTGATGAGTGGGGTGCCACAGGGCTCTGTGTTGGGGCCAGTATTGTTTGGGTTCTTCATATCAGACATTGCATAGGGGGTGGTGAGCAAGGTAAGTCTGTTCACTGACGACATCAAAATTGGAGCAATGGTGGATGGAGAGGAGGGATGGAAGCAGCTGCAGGGGGACCTACGCAAGCTAGAGGAGTTTTCAGAGAGGTGGCAGCTGGGGTTCAAAGCAAAGAAGTGTAAGGTTATGCACTTTGGGATGAAGAACCCAAGGAGAGAATACTGGCGGGGGGGGGGTTAAGCTGGGGATCACTGAGGAGAAGAAGGACCTAGGGGTAATGATAACAGGGACCATGAACAACACTGCCCAGTGCAGGAGAGCAGCTGCAAAAGTGAACAAAATGCTGGGGTGCACAGCGAGGGGGTTTTCGTCCAGGCGAAGAGAGGTGATCTTGCCCCTCTACAGGTCGCTGGTAAAGCTGCATTTAGAGTACTGTGTGCAGTTTTGGAGGCCATACCTAAAGCGTGATATCAGGCTACTGGAGGGGGTGCAGAGGAGGGCAACAAAGATGATATGTGGAATGGAGGGGAGAGACTATGACAGCAGGCTGGGAGACCTGAATATGTACACCCTGGAGGACAGAAGGGACAGGGGGGACATGATAGAGACATTCAAGTATCTGAGGAGAATCAATAAGGTTGGGGCAGATGGGGTCTTTAAGTTAAGGAGGGGGAGGGTCACCAGGGGCACAGGTTAAGAATAGAGGGGGGAAGATTTAGGAAGGAAATGAGGAGACACTATTTCACAGAGAGGGTGCTAGCAGAATGGAACGCCCAACCAGAATGGGTGGTATCATATAAATCTGTTAACAGCTTCAAAAGGGCATGGGATGGGGAACAGGGGAGAGTGAGGGTGGGGGAGGTGGGGGGTGGCAGTGGGACGACAAAGGGAAGGGGGTGGGGCAACTGCAAACTAGGGGGGCTGGCTGCACACTCAAGCAGACTTAGATAGACAGGGTGGTCTGCTTCTGCTGGCACAGTCGTATGTTCGTATATCTTTCTCTAGCAACCACCCAGTCCGACAGCGCAGAGCCTTACCTCAGCTTTCTCTTGTAATCCCATGGCTGGCCCTGGAGGCGGCACCAGAGAATCAGCGTCCCCATCTGGAGAAAATTGGTATCAGGAGCCTGAGCAGGGCTCTAAGTGTACCTGGCATCATGCTGCAGAGGTGGGGTATTTCTCTATTTTTTCAAACCTCCATCTGGGACAACGATGACATGGTAACAAGCACATGAACAGAGTGAGTGCAATTACAGCCCATGTCATGTACCCTCTCTCCTTCTTGCATCCCTCTGCACTGCCACCTGGGGTCACCCTGGTAGCAGTAGAACAGCAACACCAGCAACCCACCCTCTGTCCCCTGGGAAGCTCAATATCCCCCTCCCCAGCTGACCCTCTGATGCCCTGGTCTCAGGACATCAACCTGGGTCATCAGTGTTGCAAGGTGCAATGCTTAAGCAATAAGGCATGACAGGGTGTGTGTTAGTGTGGGATAATAACACGCTTCAGGAAGTGAGGCACGAGGCAACACCGAGTACCTTATGCACTGCAGTGCCATTATCCCACAATTATATACACCGTGGAGTGCCTTATTGCGACTATAAAATGATTCCACTAATTTCTATTTTAAAAACTGAGTAATGATGTTCAGAACATTAAGTATTTCTGTACAGAAAGGTTGAAGAGTTTAATGCAAGAATGGCTCTGCCTGAACAGAAAATTGATACAGCCCTGTCAGCTACTACAACAGAAAGGTTGAAAAGGTTAGCACAAGAACAGCTCTGCTTGAACAGAAAACTGATGCAGCCCAGTCAGCTGCTACAGCAGCAGAAGAGGTAGCAGTAAAAATGCTTTCGTCACTTACACTGGCCTGGTAAAAGAAAATACTGTGCTGCGAGTCCACTTAGAGCAGCTTGAGAATTTGTCTAGAGCATTTAATGTTCAGGTGACTGGAATACTGGAATCAGAAGAGGAAACCGACTTGAAAGACTTTTTAGCAGCATGTCTGCTGGAGGTTTTATCTCTATCAACCTCTCTAAATATTCGTACAGAATTACCCAACAGAGACTGATGATGAAAGAAGACAGCAATCATACAATCTTAGTGGTGACCAGAGTATGGAAAGCTGACACTCTATCCTTTTGGCGGCAAAACAACTTTGGGGAATGCAGACTGAAGACACCACAGTTCAGTTCTTCCTCATCCTGAGCTGCAGCACTTATCAGCACTGGAAGGGATTCCGCGGGGATCGGGTGCTGCTCTAGGAATGTGGTATAAATCATTACATGCTCCTGCCCGCCCACCTTAAAGTACAATATGGTGGTAAGACTTCTCTGTTCTTAGTGTAACCCCTAGATGGCGCTATCCCAGGGGCTACTACCCCTGCCTGATTTGCCACTAACAGGTTGAGGGGCCTGGATCCAATGGCGGGTGCCTCCACCCAGAGGTCAGGGTTTGCAATAGTTAAACTAACTTGGTCACAGCCCCCTGGGACACTGCAACCCCCCTTTCTTCCCACTAGTGGCCCACACAATATATCAGAATTACCTTCACAGTATACACTTACCCCCAGGTCTGGTTCCGCACTGGGACCTCCTGTGAAATGAGATACAGTGCAACAATCACAGTACAGTACTTTAACATAGACAAATACCTCAGGCAGTATAACTTTGCTGAAACAAGCAGCTCTGATTTATTTGGGGGATATAACAAGGACAGGAAATCAGGTTAACTAGCTTATCACTCTAATAATCTACCTATGGCTCTGTGCACAGGCCTATCCTATCAGTTACTGTCCCTGGGTACCCAAGCCCTAGTGGCTAGTCCAAACCGTGGCAGCTGGTAGGGCCCTTTCACACAGAGAAAGGAGAATTAAACAGTCAGCAGTACAGTAATTCCATTTGGATTTAATGTGGCAATTCAACAGGGAGCGACCCTGAATTAGTACTCACGACCTCCAAATAAGATAGGGTCCTTCAATGTCAGCAGGGCTCACTTGAGGTGCACAAACCTCTTCACATCCATATAAAAAAAGCACTATACCAGGCAGGCTGCGCATCTGTATCCCGATCGCAATTACTGCACAATACCGGAGAACACACAGCAGATTCAGTTCCTGACAGACCGAGTGTAATTTTCAGCAATTCCTCCAGTCTTCTACAGGATGAGCCTGGTTTCTACTCTTAGAGATCCTTTGATTCTTTTCACAGGACGGATTCAGTCCCAACAAGCTGCAGACCGGAACTCTGGGCCTTACACGTTTTTGACTAAAACTGCACACTGAAAAAGCACAGGGCTCCTTCCTTCTTCACTGCCAAAGCTCAACTGAAACTCCAACCGACAAAAACCGGGCACTTCCTTTGAGTTCCTCCCAGTTCTTGACTGGATTGGCTGTCACTCACAATAGACTGCTGCTGTTGGTCCAAAAAGGCACTGAAGTCTAAACTACATCTCCCAGAGTCACTGCCCATACAATCCTCTTGTGGCTGGCTCAGATTATGAGTCCAAGTTCTGATTCGTCCAAGGCACCATTTTAGAGCTAGCTTACCCCACACTGATTGGTCCAGTTCAGCAGTTCAAAACTAGAATGGGAACTAGCAGACACAGTTCTGACTGCAAAGAAAGCAGGTTAGACAAACTGTAATTTCATTATTACTCTAAATAATTTCTGGCAAACAGTTACATCTTTCAGATAGGTTCCCTTTGCACTCTAGTGACTGCAAAATGAAGTGAATTGGCAGCAGCTCAGTGGTACTCAGAAGCACATCCCTCCATACAAACTAATTATGTCTGCAAGCAGACAGCTCTTAAAGAGACAGTACCAGAGGCTCTAAAACACTCACTGATAAATGGCTTAAATGCCAAACACCATTCAGGCTTGGAGCATTCAAGCAAGCTCCTGGAAGTCTTTTGGGAACCCCCATTTGCGGGGGTTACACCCTTCCTAGCCTGGGAAAGCTTGACGTTCAACAAGTACCCCATAAGTTTTAACTGCAACCGTATACATTTGCATTAGGCTCGCACATGTAATCATCAGTCAATATATCATTTACCAAGAACACATTTCGGAAACATTGCAGTACGTCACTCTTTACACAGTATTACATACACATTGTACCATAACTCAAGTTATTACCTCTTGTACATGAAACCTGAAGAGAGGGGCCCTTCCTATCAGTTACCTTGGGGCTGGATGGGGCAAGGGCACCATACTAGAGGGCAACACAAGTAACTTGAGTTAGCACTGATGCTCAGTTTGGGCAATGAGCTCGGGACACATACACTCCTTTATGGACAACATTGAGAGGCAAGTCCACAGGCCTCCCAAGTGAATCATAACTGAGGTGCACCACAGGCTTTACAGCTCGACCAGTCTTTCTAGGGGAACTGTTATAGTCTCTGCACTCTGAGCCTCATTTTCAGCATTGTCCTCACTTGTCAGGGAGTCTCCATGGGGGTAGAGGCTAGAACTTGGGGCACTTTCAGCTCCAGGAGTTACAGTTTCTGAGTCCACAACATTTGGCTCGCATGGAGAGCTTTCGGACACTGGCAGTGGACTGTCAGGGCACTCAAAATACTCTTCTTGTTCGGGTGTATCACCAGTCTGCCCCAATCTATCATTTTCCTCCCCTGAAAGCTCAAACAGTTCAACCATGCACAATGATTCCATTTCATCTGATCTGATGCTTTGCACTTCACTTTCTGGGAGCATTGGCTCCAGGGATGAAGCTGGGGCTTAGACAGTCCAGAAGGCCCAGCTTCATCTCCAGTATTGACTAGGAATTGCCCCAAACAATTGACTCAGTTCGTAAGAAGGATAGTATTCAAAGTCACTCTCACTTTCTTCCGATATGGACTGACAGTCATGCTCAACTGGGACTTGTGGAGGAACACTTAACTTTGCTTCTGTAGGTGCAGACTTTCTTGATCTTTTCTTAGCAGCAGCTCTAGTCACTGGTCCAGAGGGGCATCTTCTAGGGGCTCAGACTCAATTAAGATTTGTCCAATGGGCAGTAAATGATTTCTATGCATTGTTTTACATCTTTTGAATTATTCTCAGGCCTTACTTTGTACACTGGCAGATCATCTAGTTTGCCCACTCACAATGTGAGGGAGATGGTGCCATCTGTCAGCAATCTTGTGCTTGCCATGCAGTCCCAGATTTCTTAGCAATACCCGATCTCCCTCCTGGAGTTCCTGTGCTTTCACCTTTTTATCATACCTTTCTTTGTTGGCCAGATTTCTTTTGGCAGCCATGGTTTGAGCCAGTTGGTACGCATGAGTTAGCTGGGCCTTTAACTTTTGCACATACTGTAAATAGTTGTCAGCTTGAACCCCATCAGGAGAGACCCCAAAACACACATCTACTGGTAGTCGAGCTTCCTTCCAAACATCAGGCGGTAGGGGAGAATCCAGTGGCATCACTTTGGTGCAGTTATAAGCATGTACCAGGGTGCTAATTTGTTGGCTCCATCTAGGCTTGTCCTTTGGTGCAGGGTGCCTAGCATATCTAGCAAAGTGCGGTTGAAACGTCAGGCTGTGGGTCCCCTGGGGTGGTAAGGAGTGGTTCTGGACTTTCGTGACCCCACAGAGAAAGCATCTCTTTGATCAGACGACTCTCAAAGTCTCTCCTTGATCAGAATGGATTCTTTGTGGAGCCCATAGTGAACAAAAAGTTTTCTACAAGTACTTTGGCCACAGTGGATGCTTTCTGGTCTTTGGTGGGGAAAGCTTGCATATCTCGTGAAATGGTCAGTGACCACCAGCACATTACTGATATTTCTTCGATCTGACTCCAAACTCAGAAAATCAATACAGACCAGCTCCATGGGTGCACTGGTGGTGATGTTAACAAGGGGCAGCCCTCTGGGGCAAAGCTTTCCTCTGTAAGCAGCGACTACAAGTTCGAATGTGTTGCTCCACATCAGCCCCATCTTAGGCCAATAGAATCTGGATCTCACCAAGTCAAGTGTTCTGTCTATACCAAGGTGCCCCATGTGGTTGTGCAAGGACCTCAGTACTGAGTCTCGAAGGCAGTGGGCAGCACTAGTTGTTGTTTGTCTACTTGTCCCCCTCTGTCTACTGTTTCTCTGTATAACAGTTTATTGATCAGTTTCAACTTAGGACCTTCTTTGTATAACAGTGCAGTTCTCAAATCAGTGGAGCGTAATTTGGACACATCTTTTCCTGCATAGAGGGCTTCTAAAGCTGCTTTGATCATGGGATCGGGATTGAGCCCGCGAATACTGTCATTGTCCAGCTGAGGCAGTGCACCAATGTCTATTGCAGAAAAGTGGCAATAAGCAGCAGGTATGCAATTCTCAGAGGCTCCCAAGCAATCCACCATGCAGTCCACTGCGTCGTGGACATTTGTTCCTCCCTGTCAAACTTCTGGCACAGTGCCCGAATGTCAGGTTCTGCCAATCGGACCCAATCATTCTGGGGAACAGGCCTCCGGAGAGCATCAGCATCTATGTGGTTCAGACCTGCTCGGTATTCAGAGCATAGTCATATGTAGATAATGCAGAAAGCCACCTATGGCCAGTGGCATCCAACTTAGCTGAGGTCTGCACATAGGTCAAAGGATTATTGTCAGTTTTTACTAGTATTTTAGCCCCATACAAGTACTCATGGAATTGGTCAACAATAGCCCACTTCAAAAGCTAGGAACTCTAACTTATGTACAGGATAGTTCTTTTCGGATGGGGTCAGGCTTCTACTGGCAAAGGCCACTGGTCTCAGGCCATTCTCGTGCTCTTGGTACAACACAGCCCCCAACCCTTGCAAGCTAGCATCAGTGTGCAGGACGTAAGGTTTTCTTGGATCGGCATAGGCCAGCACTGGAGCATGGGTAAGTTGATATATGATCTCATGAAAAGCAGTCTCACAATCAGGAGTCCAGCGGGCCCCAAATACTTCACTCGGATGAAAATACACTCTTTCAGTCTTGAGGGACGCTGACTTTGGTATTTTTGTGGGTTGGGGATACCCTTGAGTAAGGTTAAGTAAAGGCGGATCACTCTTGAATAGTCCTTGATGAAGCTCCGATAATAACCACAGAATCCCAGGAATCTTTGCAGTTCTTTTAGATTTTTGGGCTGTGGCCAGGTGGTCAAGGCCTCAACTTTACTTGGGTCGGTCTCTATTCCTCGGTGGATACTATGTGTCCCACATACTTTACTGATGTTTGAAAGAATTGACACTTATCAATGGACAGTTTAAGGCCAAAGTCCTCCAGTCGGTCCAATACCTTAAATAATCTGCTCATGTTCCTCCAGCGAGCTGCCAAACACAATAACATCATCTAGGTATACCAGGCACTCTAGTAAGTTCATGTCCCCACTGCACGCTCCATCAATCGTTGAAAAGTGGCTGGGGCACCTGAAATCCCTTGAGGCATCCTCATGAATTCATAGAAGCAAGCGGACAGATAAAGGCCGTCTTCTCACGGTCCTCTGGGGCCATCGGGATCTGGTAGTACCCACTGCGGAGATCCAGCACAGAGAACCACTTGCTCCCGCTTAGGCAGTCCAAAGCATCCTGAATGCGGGCATTGTGTACTGATCAGGATAGTCCGCCGTTTAAGGTGCATAATCCACACACATCCTTACTGTTCCATTCTTTTCCTCACTACCACAATGGGGAAGCATAAGGGCTTCTGGATTCTTGTATTACACCAGCAGCTAACATCTCTTGCAGATGCCGTCTCACATCATCTATGTCAGCAGGTGCCAGGCGTCGAGACCTCTCACGAAATGGTCTTTCGTCATGCAGCGGATATTGTGCTCAGCTCCTTGCACGCATCCTACATCCCATTCCTTTAAAGAAAACACCTGGTCTCTCTGGGCAAGCTTCTCACTGATCCTCACTTTCCATTCAGCTGGCAGCGGGAGTCGCCAAATCAAACAAGTCAGGCGTTACTCTGTCATTCTTCCTTGAACTCTTGCTGCTGGGTAGCACTGCAGTGTCTGCACAATGCACATTAGCCAGGATGCAACCTCTGTTTACTCGAATGTCTCTTTCAGACACATTATGAACTTGGACCATTACCCTTCTGGCATAAGCATGGGCTCTAGCGGGCAAAATACTAGGCTTGACCAGCAGTCCCTCTGGCAATTTTCCATCGCCTGGTGCATCCAACATTAATATTTTATTCTTAACATCCTTTCTGATACGGACCTCTCCCTGTAAGGTACACTGGGCATTTGGCGCCAGGATCAGAGACTCAGGATCCTTCTTCCATACAATTCCGACCGGTTCCTCTGGTTCTGTTTTTTCAGCATCTCTCTGTGCCTCATAGGCCTTCTTAATTAAAGCCGGAACTCTTAAAGCTCTACTAGTCTTTGACCCCTGTTTTTCATAACACAACTGTGCCAGCCTTCTGAACATGTGAGCATTTGTTCCAATCAACAAAGGGACACCATCATACAGTCCAGTGGGGGGACACACTAAGGCTAGGGTCTCTACTTGTTCGGCCACTCCAGCCACGGAGGTGGGGAAAGACAGCCAAATTCGGATATACCCGGAATAGGGGTAGGCCTTCTCACTTAACCCCCATACATGCAGTCCTTCTAATGGTTGTAAGGGTACGTCTGACAAATGCTTCTGATACCAATCCTGGAACATAATTGTCACTTGGGAGCCACTGTCTAATACAGCTCTTGTAGACACTCCATTCACCTTTACAGTGGTCTCCATGGAGGGACCCACTATTCTGGACCAGTCTGGAGAGGCGGTAGTAGGGGCCTGGGCAACTGACCTTGCCACAAAAGGACGTGAATTAGCATTTTGGTGCCCTCACTGGGATCATGTCGCACCTCTTAACCACTGATTTCTTCTCCGAGCTCTCCTTGTAGCCTATATGCAACTTTGTCAGTGTCTTTTGGGGACTGGCATTCCCTTTCATGTGCCCATCTTTCCCACATTATAGCAAAACATACTTTCTGGAGTTTGAGCTGGCGAGGCGCCACACTGGGAGCCAGGGCGGGGTATTACTAACTGGAAACCTGGGTGCCATCTCTGTCTGCAGCGTGATAAGCATTTGGAGACATCTCGTCAGTTTCTCCACTTCCATGGTCAAGGAATTGAGTTTGGAGCTGTTATCAGCAGGAGATACATGGGTAGGTACCCCACCCCCATAGCAGATGCAGTCGGATATAGGTCAGGGCCCGTACTTGCAGGCGTGGCCTTCATAAAGGGACTGTTTTTGAATTCCCGGATCTCTCTCAACAGTTCGCCCCATTGTGGCATATCTTTTCCTTGTCAGAGCACTCATTGACTGTCAACCTCTGCCCCTGAACTTCACTGATGGGTCACCTCAGTCACTCGGTTGTAGCCACAGCTGTTGGTGCAGGTACCTCCCGAGGTCGCCTTTTTCTCAACTCCTCGAATTTCTCTCATTAACTCATCATAGGAGGGTGGGGATTCCAGTCGATTTGCCAGGCGTAACTGAAGCAACAGCAGTTCTGAGAAGGGGCAGACTTAAGGATTCTGTCCAGTCTGGTTCGGTCCAGTTCAATCGCTGGCAAACTACCCTTTCTGAGGCATTCTTGCAACAATTTTTCCAGCCGAGAGCGTACACAGACAACAACTCCCTTGGTACTGTTGTGCATTTCTTACTCTCCACCATAGGTCCTCATCAGAATCTGGGCTCCCATACACATTCTCCAAGGCCTCAAGATAGGCCTGTGCAGTCGCTTCAGGGTTACTGGCCCGTTTGCACGGATGGTAGCCAGGGCAGGACCTCGGAGGCTCTCACTAACCCTCTTTTTTGCCTTCCGAGCATTGCCATTCTAGCACTTGGGGGCAACATAGTCTATCCAGGTCTCCCAGTCATCCTCCCTTTGGGGGTGGGGAGGGTGCCAGAGAAGATCCTCAACCTTCGTAAGAGTCGTGACTAATGGCAGGTGCAGAAATAGGAGTCTGCATTGGTTCAGCCACCATTACGGGCACTGGAGCAGGAGAGGGTGTTGGGGAGGAACACCCCAGGTGGCAAGAATAGTTTCTTCAAGTCCTCCACAGTTTTCCTCCCCAGCAACCATTCAGCAAATTTCTCCTCAAAAGTTTCAGATAGTGGTGGGGCTGATTCCCCCGGTCTTACTGTCCTTAGTTATCACTCTCCAAGCAGTGAGGCTCCTCTCTGGGGTAATGGTCTGTGGCACTTTGGAGCTATCTATGGGATCCTTAAACTCTACTAGGGCCAGGAAAGTGTGGGTGAGCAGATTAGCATGCCGACCCACCACCACAGGGTTTTGTAAACCTTCCACCTTGGAAAGTACTCCCTGCACAGTGTCCGTATTGATACCCAGGGGGATGTCCAGGATAAGCATAGCATTTTGGGGGTCGATCTCCTCCCCAGTACACCACTCCACCAGCCGGTGCACAGCCACTTCTGTCGGGGTACCCATTTTTTTCTTAACAGTGGTTCGTAAATATGGCCACTAGAGGACACACAATCCCAGCGGTGAGCCTCCAAGATGTAACCCCTAGATGGCGCTATCCCAGGGGCTACTACCCCTGCCTGATTTGCCACTAACAGGTTGAGGGGCCTGGATCCAATGGCGGGTGCCTCCACCCAGAGGTCAGGGTTTGCAATAGTTAAACTAACTTGGTCACAGCCCTCTGGGACACTGCAACCCCTTCTTCCCACTAGTGGCCCACACAATATATCAGAATTACCTTCACAGTATACACTTACCCCAGGTCTGGTTCCGCACTGGGACCTCCTGTGAAATGAGATACAGTGCAACAATCACATACAGTACTTTAACATAGACAAATACCTCAGGCAGTATAACTTTGCTGAAACAAGCAGCTCTGATTTATTTAGGGGATATAACAAGGACAGGGAAATCAGGTTAACTAGCTTATCACTCTAATAATCTACCTATGGCTCTGTGCACAGGCCTATCCCTATCAGTTACTGTCCCTGGGTACCCAAGCCCTAGTGGCTAGTCCAAACCGTGGCAGCTGGTAGGGGCCCTTTCACACAGGAGAAAGGAGAATTAAACAGTCAGCAGTACAGTAATTCCATTTGGATTTAATGTGGCAATTCAACAGGAGCGACCCTGAATTAGTACTCACGACCTCCAAATAAGATAGGGTCCTTCAATGTCAGCAGGGCTCACTTGAGGTGCACAAACCTCTTCACACATCCATATAAAGAAAGCACTATACCAGGCAGGCTGCATCTGTATCCCGATCGCAATTACTGCACAATACCCGGGAGAACACATAGCAGATTCAGTTCCTGACAGACCGAGTGTAATTTTCAGCAATTCCTCCAGTCTTCTACAGGATGAGCCTGGTTTCTACTCTTCAGAGATCCTTTGATTCTTTTCACAGGACGGATTCAGTCCCAACAAGCTGCAGACCGAACTCTGGCCTTACACACGTTTTTGACTAAAACTGCACACTGAAAAGCACAGGGCTCCTTCCTTCTTCACTGCCAAAGCTCAACTGAAACTCCAACCGACAAAAACTGGCACTTCCTTTGAGTTCCTCCCAGTTCTTGACTGGATTGGCTGTCACTCACAATAGACTGCTGCTGTTGGTCCAAAAGGCACTGAAGTCTAAACTACATCTCCCAGAGTCACTGCCCATACAATCCTCTTGTGGCTGGCTCAGATTATGAGTCCAAGTTCTGATTCGTCCAAGGCACCATTTTAGAGCTAGCTTACCCCACACTGATTGGTCCAGTTCAGCAGTTCAAAACTAGAATGGGGAACTAGCAGACACAGTTCTGACTGCAAAGAAAGCAGGTTAGACAAACTGTAATTTCATTATTACTCTAAATAATTTCTGGCAAACAGTTACATCTTTCAGATAGGTTCCTTTGCACTCCTAGTGACTGCAAAATGAAGTGAATTGGCAGCAGCTCGAGTGGTACTCAGAGAAGCACACAGTCCCTCCATACAAACTAATTATGTCTGCAAGCAGACAGCTCTTAAAGAGACAGTACCAGAGGCTCTAAAAACACTCACTGATAAATGGCTTAAATGCCAAACACCATTCAGGCTTGGAGCATTCAAGCAAGCTCCTGGAAGTCTTTTGGGAACCCCCATTTGCAGGGGGGTTACATTAGGCTTAGGGTAAACTGGGCAAACAGGATGGACCAATGGGTTTTTTCTGCCAACACTGTCTATGTTTCTTTATTGTAATCCAGCAGGGAAGTTGACAGAAAAAGGCCAGACTGAATTCTCCACATGAGTTGATGATAGCAGGGGTGTAGCCAGACAATGTACAAATGTACACCAGGACCATGTTTGCTGCATCATTTGGCATAATAAATACAACTTTTGTATCTCATGACAGTGGTTGTTACCATGCATGGGTAAATGCAAATGCCATGCATTGTTCCCTAAGACACCCATATACCAGCCCAGAGCCTGTAAAGTTGTATTGTCCTTGGGATGCAAAGAGAGTATTAATGACCAGTCCTTCTAGTTTCAACTCCTATGAATAAAATTACAGAAAGGTTCAGCATTTTCTTTGTTTGTTTTCATGGAAAAGGAAGCAGTTCAGAGCCTATTTGCTACCCCCAAATAAAATTCACACCATGGAGTACTTGGAGTATGCCTGGCTACACCCATGGATGATAGGGCTTCAGACTCTGACACAGACAAAATGGTTTTGATGAATAAACCTTGTTACTAGGGCTAAGGGCTCCCTGTTTTGGTTTAAGGCTCGATAAAGCCACTGTTTTGCAAAATGGCTTCTATGTTTGTCTCAGAAGGTATCTGGATGTTTCGGGGAGGGGTTGTTGGAGGGGTGTTGGCCAACTAGCTTTTAGGAGTATTTGGGTAACTATTTATTTTTGGGATTGTGGCACCATGGTGCCAAAATGATGTTGTTGTGCCATATGACTGGTCTGTCTGCTTCTTCTTCCCATGCTCCTCCAGGACCGAACATGTTTTTCTGCTAGGGGTCCCTAGTTATTTATTTATTTAGTTGTTTAACCAGGTATAGCACACTAAGCTGAAAGCTTTTTTACAGGAGCGACCTGGGAGCACAAGGAGGTTAAGTGACTTGCTCAGGGTCACACAGTATGCAAGTGGAAGCCATGGGATTCAAACCCAGGTCTGGTCTGCTGGATGTCACCAGATTTGCAGCTCAGAGCCTTAGACCACTGCGCTATAGTTAACCACATCAACCATGAGGCAAACAAGACTGCATGTTGCAGCCAAAAGGGTAGATCATTTTTATTGTTCACTGGTGCTGGATGCAACAAAGGCTCTTCCGTAAAAATGAAAAGTTTACAAGTATTGCACCTGAACTGTTTTTCTTCAAGTTTCGTTTCTTACACACATCCTTTCTATTAACTTTAACACTGAATTTCTACCACAATCATGCTTCTCTTTCTTTATGAGGTAATAGGGGACATTTAACTGTATTATGCTCCATTTCGTGTGTTTGCAGGATGCACTGCTTGCCAGGTCCACTGGCTCCTATTGTTCTGTGTATTTGTTTGTTATCTCTGTTCTTTTCTGCATTGTACCTGTAAATAGGCATTTGTTTGCCTAGTGTATCCTACCCAGTAAAGAAAAAACAAATAAAATATTAGGACAATGCACTGATTATAACCAAAGACATTTTGGTACATGTAGACTTTCTAAAGGTGTGTCCACTGCTTGGGTACAGATTGGTAACTGTCAATTTCTGATCAATCAACATTGCTCGAGTAAGCGCTTCCAGTGTTGTTGGGTGGGGGTGCTTTAGTACTCCAGTTTTAACTGCAGTTCCTATACCATTGTATTGACTCTCACTCTCCTGATGTGAACTATACTGCTGTATGTTGTTGTAAAATGCAATAAAAATAAATAAAAAAAACGTATTTTTCCAAGCAATACACAAGGTGACCAGTATTCATTCAATAAATCGCGACAGGAACAGAAACAAACCAATAGTACTACTTTAGTGCCAAAAAGGTAACCTGTTTGTGGGGATTACAGTTTTTAAAAATCACTGCTTTCCCTGTAATCAAGTGTAACCCCTTTGTTACCCGGGGTTACTAGAATCCCAGTAAGACCTAGTGGTAGGCAGGGAAGGCAGCTTGTGAAACTCCAGTTAAATGGGTTTCACACTGTCTCACTCTGTCCTCAGTCACAGCTGAGACTTGAGAGATGACATCATAATAGAACTGTCGCAGCTGCATGAGCCACATTTGGAATCTTCAGCTCAGAGTAAGTTTAGAACCTTGGGAATTCAAGGGAGTCTTCAGTTTGTCCTTAAGCAAACAAGAAGGACAACAGTAGTTGTCTGTTTACCCCCCTCCCTCTGGGGGGGTGAGGAAAAGTTCTTTGTGGGTTCCAGGGGCAATCCCCTTCTCCCACCTTGGGAAGAAAGCTGCTTGTTTTAATTTAAGTTCAGTCTGTTCATGTATAACAGCAAAGGTTACAGCTTTTCACCTGTGGGGCACCTGCAACGAATGGGTGAGTGTTTGGCCCCACTGGAAGGGGCAAACAACTTATTTTCTTCAGTTGGATTTCAAGTATTGGGGACTGCTACTTGGGAGGACTATGTCAACTACGACAAACAAATAGAGCAGTCATCTGTTTAAAGTGTTAATGGATTTAAAGTTAATTGTAGAGGGGGTGCTTCAGGTCATCCACCGTCAATCTACATTTTAAAGTCTAAAGTTCTGTGTGTCCAGAGAAATGGCCGGGTATGGGCTGTGGGAGCTGGAGGTGGGAAAAACCCCCGATCTTTAGTAACCAGGTCCATCTCTACGGATTTCTTCTGTGTTTTTGCTACTTGCCTCATGCGCTTGGCCAGTGATGGGGTGGGTACCCAGACGTGGGTCGCAACTTGAAAATCTCTCTAGGAGTCGCAGACTCTAAGTGGTGTGGGGAGCCACAGGATGGGAAAATTACCCTTGTTGGATGGGAGTCTCCTTGTTGGATGGGAGTTTCAATTGGAAGTACGAAAATAAATCTTCTAGGAGTCGCAGACTTCAAGTGGTGGGGAGCCAGCAGTTTGGGAGCCTCCTTGTTTGATGGGATGTCTTGCCAAGTAGAGTTTGGGTTCATTCGCCAAGTGGACCATCAGTCGAGTGGCCGGCAGGGGAGCTGGGCCAGTCGGGCTGTGTATCCAATGCGCATGCAAAGTCCGGGCTGAGTGCCTGGTGGGTCCAAAGCCAGACAACTGTTGTATTGTGTTCATTCCTCAAATGGACCGCTGTGTTTAACCTCTAATCTGCATTACAGTTACGTAGCCCTGTGGGGGATCATGCAGTGCTTTGTTTATGTTCAGTGAGTTAATAAATAAAGCCACACTGAAAAATCCCAATTCTGGTTTTGGACATTACAGTTATTGCTTACTGTAGTTGGATTTACTTGGGTGCCCCTGTGCAGAGTAGCCAAACCTAGGTCTCTTGTGCCAGGTAACCTCATCTTTCCCCGAACCTGTAGATACCATATGTATATCCATGTTACAAAAATGGACATAGGGGTTACAAAAATGGAGGCACCGCTTTGGATTTGTTTGGGAAGGAAGGTGCTTGGGCAAGTAGACTAGCGTTTTGGCTATCTGGCAGTTGGTGGCCCAAAAGTTGAAGCAATTTCCTAGTGTGTGCTGTGTGCTGTGAATCTTGTGCTGCTGTTTAAAAATGCCGATTGTTTACCAAGGAGTGTAAAGCCAAAGTGTGTGTCCTTGTCCTGCATCAACATAGTTTACAGCGTTTGTCAGTTTTAAAATAAAGTTCTGTGAAGGAAAGTGTGGAAAACTAGGGGTAGCAACAGAGAAATTATGCCCTGGACGTTGGAAATGCTTTCTGTGCAAAGCTAGAGACTGCAGAGTTAATGGCAATGTTACATGGTTGAAATGGGCTCCCGCCATGGAGTCAGTTGAAAAAAAAAAGTGCATCTCTTCTGTTTAAATTTGCCTGCTCGACGATCGCCGTGAGGAGAGGAGCCCTCATGAGGAAGAAGAGGCTCATTTACATGGCGTCATGTGGTTGGTCAGTTTGCCATTAGTCCCGCCCCTCAGCCAGCTCTTATGTGTCTGCTTCAGCATTCGAGAGGGAGACAGAGAGTAGTGCGTGTACTGGCAGTGGAGGAGCGTTCGCAAAGTGTTCAAAGCGCTGTAAACAGTAGAAAAGTGACTTTCTAGTTAAAAATCGGGCTCAACCCGCTTATCGATCGTAGGATCAGTGAACCGTGTGTGGTTAATACTACGATCGCGGAGACTGCCCGCCCGTTTGCAATCTGAGGCCTTCAAAATCTGGCTGCAGGCCGTTTTACCCCATCGCAGCAATCTGCTTCAATAACAGTGAGTAAACGATTTAAAACTGCTCCAATCAGTGATTTTCAGACAATGCCATATAAAATGTGTGTGCAGCTGTATAGTCACTTTGCAAGTAGCGATTGTGTGATGTCCTGCTGGCAAGTGCAAGTCTGTAAAGCCATTAAATGTGTGCATAGCAATGAAAGTAGCCTCAGTTTAAAGTTTGCAGCCAGAGAGAGACTGTGGGTTGTAAAATAAGTGCAACACTAGTAAAAGCAGGCAATCCTGTGCTGAAACCTGAAGTTTTAAAAGGGACTGTAATTAAATGAATGTTGCCAGCAAGTGAAAAGTCCAAGGAAAATCCTGTAAATGTGTGAACAGCCAGAACAGAGCAAGTTGTGCGGTTTGAAATAAAAGTTATTGGTAGCTGATGTAAATCGGGTGTGCAGTGGCTTGACCCAGAGTCTGAATGTTGATGCACAGGAGTGCTGCCGCCGCCATTACAGGGTGGGGTAGTAAAGTAAACACAGCAGCAGAGGAGCCATTTTAAAGCTACAGAGTGTGTTCATTTAAAGTGGGACTTTCAGTTACAGTGAACTTTTGTTTTTCTGCAGTTATGGCCTCAGGACCAGCTCGTTACCCGGATCATGCCCGGGTTACAGTAACAGCAGCAGTAAATAGATTGAGAGATATTGAAAATTGGTGCTATAGAGGGCAACTCCCTCCTGATGTGGCAATTCCTAATTATCCAGTGTGTTTATGCCAGATGTGCTTGAGTGCTGGAAGGGATGTCTTCATGATTCCTCACTGTGCTGGTTGTCTACAAAAATATGGCTTGTATAAAGTGCCTCAAATTCGTTTGGCTCCCACATGGACACAACTTCAAGAATCTGCAGTTGGCAGCACACAGCATCAGGCGGAGCCTGTGGAGGAAGGTCCCCCGGGGGAGTGTGGCACAAAGTTAGAGAGTGCAGAATTAGAGACTGAATCTGCAACTGAAGCATTGGATGCTGGATCTCAGAAAGCAAGTTCAGATAAAGCATCAATAGTCCCCTGGGTGGGGGGGGCCTAGCCCAAGTCTCTTAGGTGAAGATGAGATGCGGGAGGCCTTTGAATGGGAGGTGTCGACCTCCGCTTCCAGTGATGAATGGATAGTCTCGGGGGTGAGAACTACTGCTCACTCCTGGGCTCAGATCCTCAGTGAAGAGGAAGATGAGGGGGAACCTATGTGGCCTTGTGAGAAAGGAACGGGTACACAGCCTCAAGATCTTGCCTCGGAGGAATGTGTTCAAGAAGGTGGTGATGCCACTGCCCTGGCTTCACCAGAAGAAGAAGTCAGGGATCCGTTTTTAATTTCATTGAGGATGCGAAGCTGGCAGAACCAGGACTGGCCACCCCCAAGCCAGGCCAGCGGTCTCAGATTGACCAAAGCAAGTAAAGAGGAGAGACTGGTTCGTAGAAAGGCCAATGAAATCTTTGGTATGACCTTTCCTACCTTTCCTCGGAGAGTCTGGGAGGAGATTGAGAACTGCAGGAAATCCTGGATCTGGGATGAAGCAATGAAACATGTGCATCCTGGGGCTAACCAGCATGTAAAGAATAGACTGTTCCACGAAAAGTATACACAGTGGAAGAGAGGCAGGACACTGTTTATGGACAGAGTGAGAATAGTGGACGGAGAGGGACGCGAAGTCTCCCACTGTGTGAATTATGTTCATCCAGATGGAGTAATAATTCAAGCCCCTGACCCCCTCTACTATTGGCCTCAGTGCAAGGACCTCCCAGTAATTAAGCCCGTGCCTACAAAATGGAGAGCCGAGCAATGGTAGTCAATACTGCCACATCTACACTGGGAAGTAACCTTATTGAACTGCCAATATGAATAAACAAGAACTCAGGTGCCCCATATTCTTCAGTCCACAGTGTACTGCCCTATTCAGCAACCATCTACTGGTACCACCAGATGACTTCAGATCCAGAGAGGACACCAGCCCAGCTGTTTGCCTGTTCATCGCCTGGTAATCGGATGACGCCGACCAGCTGTTTCCCTTTTTGTTCCTGTTCTAAGGTTCCTTCTCCAGTTATGACATCAGCCCAGCTGTTTCCAGATGTGCACTCCTGTGGGTTCCCGGAAGATGTCCGCCCAGCTGTATCAGCAGAAATGCTGCCAGGGAGAGTCTTCGGCAGGGACCAGGTTTGTGACGTCCGAATACTTCAAGAGGCTGGTGAGTCAGAAAATTATTTTTATTCTATCTTTATGACATTGCAATACACACCGTACACTACAGACTTCAAACAGTGTGTGAACTGTCCGCAAAGACTCTCCCTTCGGGTTATTGCCTTAAAGAACTGTGCTTCACGGGCCCGCCCAGGAAAGACTTCTTTAATGGACTGGCCTTCGGCCTTGAGTCACTAGTGGGACATTTAGGGCATT
This sequence comes from Neoceratodus forsteri, assembly GCA_016271365.2. Lineage (NCBI taxonomy): Eukaryota > Metazoa > Chordata > Ceratodontiformes > Ceratodontidae > Neoceratodus > Neoceratodus forsteri. The sequence continues at coordinate 1,461,548,161 of CM057452.1, forward strand.
CCATCCCCCCTAAAGGTGTATTGTTACCAATGTCATTGTACTTTAATGTAAATACTGTTTTCTACCTTTTTCTAAAAAAAAAAAATCTTTCTTTTTGGGATTGTTCAGTGCTTTTTCTGTGTGGTAAGGGTTGTTGTTGTTTGTTGTTGTTTAGATAGACTGTACATGCAGATTAGGATGTGTTTTTTTTTTTTGTCTTTTCTTACAGGTGTTCCTGGAAGACAGAAGAGAAGACAAGAAGAGGAGGAGGGGCTCATCGGAGTCCCTCGTCAGTGCTTATGGTGTAGAATTTAAATGTACTGTGTTATTATTGCTAATGGTTGTAGTTGCAGGCTGCCCAAGGTCAGGGAGGTCCCTGGGTTTTTGTTTTTATTTGGGAATATTATGTTAGAGGCAGATAAGTTTTCCCTAGAGGGTTAGGGGGGATAGACAGGCTGTGATCCTGGGCGGCCGTAGGGATTGCAGTGCTGATCTATCAGGGCTATGCTCTGGACAGTTCTACCAGAGCCACTAGGTGTCCATAGTACGTGGACAGAGTAGAAGCTGATATGTCAGCTATAGGCCTCTAGGCCCTTAGTGTTGCCTACCTGTGCTTGCACATGGTAGGAGGGGGCCTGACCACCCCCCTCCGCAGGTAGCACATAGGGTGGGATGGCCTAAGGCCGGGTACATAATGACTAGGGACAGTCATTTTCCCGGTCAAGGGCGAGTGTAACCCCTTTGTTACTCGGGGTTACTAGAATCCCAGTAAGACCTAGTGGTAGGCAGGGAAGGCAGCTTGTGAAACTCCAGTTAAATGGGTTTCACACTGTCTCACTCTGTCCTCAGTCACAGCTGAGACTTGAGAGATGACATCATAATAGAACTGTCGCAGCTGCATGAGCCACATTTGGAATCTTCAGCTCAGAGTAAGTTTAGAACCTTGGGAATTCAAGGGAGTCTTCAGTTTGTCCTTAAGCAAACAAGAAGGACAACAGTAGTTGTCTGTTTACCCCCCTCCCTCTGGGGGGGTAAGGAAAAGTTCTTTGTGGGTTCCAGGGGCAATCCCCTTCTCCCACCTTGGGAAGAAAGCTGCTTGTTTTAATTTAAGTTCAGTCTGTTCATGTATAACAGCAAAGGTTACAGTTTTTCGCCTGTGGGGCACCTGCAACGAATGGGTGAGTGTTTGGCCCCATTAGAAGGGGCAAACAACTTCTTTTCTTCAGTTGGATTTCAAGTACTGGGGACTGCTATTTGGGAGGACTATGTCAACTAGGACAAACAAATAGAGCAGTCATCTGTTTAAAGTGTTAATGGATTTAAAGTTAATTGTAGAGGGGGTGCTTCAGGTCATCCACCGTCAATCTACATTTTAAAGTCTAAAGTTCTGTGTGTCCAGAGAAATGGCCGGGTATGGGCTGTGGGAGCTGGAGGTGGGAAAACCCTCCCATCTTTAGTAACCAGGTCCACCTCTACGGATTTCTTCTGTGTTTTTGCTACTTGCCTCATGCGCTTGGCCAGTGATGGGTGGGTACCCAGACGGGCCCAACTTGAAAATCTCTCTAGGAGTCGTGAGACTAAGTGGTGTGGGGAGCCACAGGATGGGAAAATTCTCCTTGTTGGATGGGAGTCTCCTTGTTGGATGGGAGTTTCGAATTGGAAGTACGAAAACAAATCTCTCTAGGAGTCGCAGACTTCAAGTGGTGTGGGGAGCCACAGTTTGGGAGCCTCCTTGTTTGATGGGATGTCTTGCCAAGTAGAGTTTGGGTTCATTCGCCAAGTGGACCGTCAGTCAAGTGGCCGGCAGGGGAGCTGGGCCAGTCGGGCTGTGTATCCAATGCGCATGCAAGTCCGGGCTGAGTGCCTAGTGGGTCCAAAGCCAGACAACTGTTGTATTGTGTTCATTCCTCAAATGGACCGCTGTGTTTAACCTCTAATCTGCATTACAGTTACATAGCCCTGTGGGGGACCGTGCAGTGCTTTGTTTATGTTCAGTGAGTTAATAAATAAAGCCACACTGAAAAATCCCAATTCTGGTTCTGGACATTCAGTTATTGCTTCCTGTAGTTGGATTTACTTGGGTGCCCCTGTGCAGAGTAGCCAAACCTAGGTCTCTTGTGCCAGGTAACCTCATCTTTCCCCGAGCCTGTAGATACCATATGTATATCCATGTTACAAAAATGGACATATGGGTTACACAAGTACTTGAAAAAGCAATAATCAGATTACAGATTATGGATTACTTTAATGGCCCTGTGTTGTGATCTGCCCAGGGCAAATGGTTCTACAGTTCATCTCTCAGCACACTTGACACTCACTCAAAAATGATCCAGGGGACACTTTTTGGGGGGAATTAATACGTTTTGGCACACTGTACACAACAGATGCCAATGGCAACATAGCCTTGTTGTGTGACGTTGTCCATCCATTTTCTGCCTGTTTACAAGGACACTGTCTCCTTGTGCAGACACTCAACTTTTTACATTCATTGTTTAACAAGATATCAAACAAAAAAATTGACTCCCATTTCTGTACATCAGATCCAGGAACAAATACGAGGAAAGTTTAATTATCCTTCGGATTCACTTTTTTTCAAAGGTCCATTTTCTCTTCTGTAGCAGGGGATCAGCCCCTTACAGGGTGCTTACCAAGAAAATGCAGACCACTTCAGACCAAAGTTTGTCTTTTCTTTAATATTTGACCCACTTTAAGACAGCCTGCTAAAATGCAGCTTATGTTTACTGGGGTCCTGCTTTGGTCCAGTTTTACAGGTGAGAGGAACTGAAGCACAAGGAGATCAAATGTTGTGCGCAAGGTCACATGTAGCTGAATAGGGATTTTAATCAGAGACCTCCTGTTTCCCAGCTCTGTGCTCTTCTTTTCTTAACCCTGTCATGGCCTTCTAATGGACTTACTAGTTATCCACCATTTGCCCATGACCATGATTATGGTGGGTGACCTGCCACGTCATTGTGCGTGAGACTGCGGGGGAGGTGCTGCGCAATGGTGAGCCAGGGATTTTTCCTCCAGCTCCTGGTTGCTCTCCCCAAGTGTGCCATGGGTGCTGGGATGTGTGCAAGCTGGCATACGGTGGCTACCTCACCCTTGCTGCAGTCCCATGGTGCTGTTTCGAGGCTTCTGCCAGGTGGCAAACAAACAGCAGAATGCTGCATTACTCCTCCGTGAGAGATGAAAGCTGCCAATAAGATGCTTGCTCCTCCCCAAGTGACTTGTGTCCCTTCCCGAACCCGAGCCACTGGCATTGTGAGTGGTAGTGCTACCACTGAGAGGTGAATTCTGCTCTTATAAGCACCAGACTACACTGCCCCACTAGTAGCTTTCGTGGCCCCATATAATGCTATGTATGAAAGAAAATTATTTTTTGATCTGCTTATTTCTGTCAGCCTAGCGCAGAATGCATTAGTTCTGACTAGGAGTCTGCTAGCTCAATCTTCGCCATGTGGCTGGAACATGGTGGGGGAGAAGCCAGTAAAACATCCCTCCCCAAAATTCATGCACTGCCTTGCTAGTACAATATTGTCCTGCAAACCTCTAAAGACTCAAACAGAAGGCTTTTAACAGGACTTCCTCCCCAGGCTGAACCAGTGGTGTGGTTGTATGCAAGCTCCAGAAGCCCATAAGGGGACATGCTGGGGGCCGGGTTGCATCACAAAAGAGAAGCGTTTGGTCCCCTCAAGAGGGAAGGTGCAGGCCACTATGCCTTCATTTAGCCCACCCACCAAGAAGTGACTTTGGCGTCTGCTGTGAAGTCAGCTGTTACCGTGCCCCCTGCCACCCCCCCAGATGGAGAGAGGGTGCAGCTGGGAAAACCCAAATCATTGTGGTTGAGGGGGATGGGGGGAAAAATAAAACTAATAGAAAAAAGAACATCATCCTCAACCCTTGGAAACTGCACTGGGTTACACAAAACCTTCTGCCTTGCATCAGACACTACCTGTATCTAGGACTGGCATCTGCCTTTACCTGCAAATATTTAATGGGGCACATGATGGATTGTGGCTGGCTTCCTGCATGATCAGCGCATATCAATGCCCCAGAGGCCTGCCAATAAATACCGACACACTACTACATCTCATTTCCTGCCCGGAGCCAGCACTAATTATCTTTGGCAGGTGCTAAAGGCCTTCCTTCAATCTGTGACAGAGCCAATCATGCTTCATTTTTTTCTCTCCACTAAAATCAGAGTCTTTACTAACTCTTCTCTTGGTGTAAATAATTAATTAGGTAGGATTGCTTGACAAATGCCCTGCAGGAACACAGAACTGGTTATTATTTTATTATTTATAATGTATCTCCCAGGGTAGCTCAGGTGGGATGCAACATCTTATTTTCAGAGGGGTCCTGCTTCTACCCAACTGTACAGCTGCAAAGGGCCTGACAGACACCAAAAGGTCACATGACCAGAAATACACAGTGAGTCAGTAGCTATGAAGGGATTTAAACCCCGGATCTTATGACTGACAGACAGAAGGCTTTTAACTGTACTTCCTCCCCAGGCTGAATAAGACAGTTAGTGTCCTAACCACTGGACTATACTACATTCAGTATTTGTATTTATTTAGTTTTTGCTTGACCAGGTAAGCACACTAGACAATTACAATTAAGTAATGAAGACAGCAATATTATAAAATTACACAGACAAGGTCAAGGTTACAGAAAGGCAAGGCAAGGAAACAATAAACAAAACAAAGTATAAAGTGCAGAATTCCAATATACAGTGGTGACCAGGAACAGAACACAGAAATCAAAGCATTATACAGTAACAGTTACTTAATTAATGTACACAAAGTCAGTTTCTAAAAAAAAATTAGAGATGTGTGCAAAGGAGAGTGCAGGGGACCCCAGCACAAGTCGATGATCCCTCAAATTAGGTACACTGGGGGGAATCTCTCAAATTAGGTGCATGGGGGGGAATGATCTCACAAATCAGGTGCACTTCCAAACAGAGTCAGCCTTCAGGAAGTTCCAGTGGGACCTCCTAAAAAGTGCATGGGAGGAGGCACTTCAGACTAGGGGCAGAAGGGAGTTCCAAAGCCTAGGTGTACAGACAGCAAAGTCTTGGTCATCTGAGGCAGTGCAAGTCTTGGGTATGACCAGCAGGGGCCGATCATTAGACCTAAGGAGGTAGCTCAAATTAATCACTTTTACCTGACCCTCAAGGACAGGAGGGGAAGCAGTTCTGATAACCTTATCAGTGGGACAGTCCAGGGAAGATGAACAGCTGTTAGCTGGGGACAGCCAGCCCAATTTACTGTACAGCTTGCAATGGTGTGTGAGCTGGGCTGCAGATGGAACAAACCTGCAGATGCTATTATAGGCTACATCTGGTTTACACAAAGTGGACTTTACAACACTGGCTTGGGAAATGAGCTCATAATCCATTTTAGGAAGAAACACCACTCTTGCAAGGGTAGGACAAGATCTGGAGGTAAGGATATATGTAACCCCCAGGTGGCGCTATCCCAAGGGCTACTACCCCTGCCTGTTGGGCTACTGACAGGTTAAGGGGCCTAGGTTCTATGACGGGTGCCTCCACCCAGAGGTCAGGGTTAGTAGTGGTCAAATTACCTCGGGTACAGCCCTCTGGGACACTGTAACCCCCTTTTGTTCCCACTAGTGGCCCACACAATATGGGAGTTACCTTCCCAATACCCCACATGTGCACACTTTTTACACATAGAGATACCACTTACCCTCGAGACTTATTCTGCAGCCCGTCTCAGAGGACCCCCAGTAAAACAAGGTTAAACAACATACACAGCAATTTACAATACTGTTCTAGATGCATTAACACAACAGCCAGTATATAGTATAACAACAACAAATCTAGTTTATTCAGGGGACAGTAACACGGGGGTAATCAGGTTGATTAGTTTAGATAAGTTCGAATCACAGTACTGTGCACATATATTTAGGGTCCAAAATGTCACTCTCTGGGTACCCAGGATGGGGGAGGGGCTGGCCAGTTCCACTGCTCGAGGTTGGCCGGCTGGTGCAGCTGGATGGGGCCCAGTATGAAGAAAATATATGCACAAACAAACTGTAATCCAGAGCCGGATGGCTCAGTCCACAAACAGAAGCACACAAGACAATCAGTTGACACACTTTGATTAAATGAAGGTGAGGGGAGGTACCCCTATTTGTACTCACAAACCCCAAACCAATAGCTGAATTGAGGAGGTGGCTCTGGATGGCCAGAATGAGCAGGGCATGAAGATGAGACCCCTGGGACTGGGCCCTACTGATTTGGAAAGCAGGCGGATGCAGTCCGTCTAGCTTTGAGTCCAGCTTCCAGCTTCACCTCACAGCTCACACAGCAAGGGGAAAAATGGAATCGCGATCCCCTACAAACACTAGGCACATTTATATGTAAAGGAAATTACTATACCAGGCAGCTGCTTCTCGATCCCGATCACAAATACTGCAAACCCGAGAGCACACGCAGCAACAGAGTCCCCGACAGGCCGATCGCACTTCTGCAAATCTTCGGTCTTCTATGGGAAAGCCTGGTTCTGCACACTTCCTCCTCCTCTTTCCACAACTGGGATTCAATCTGAATGAGCACTCGCTAACGGCTACAGGCCGACTTCAGGACCTTATACACACTTCCCGCATGAACTGCACACCGCAGCAGAACACAGCTCCTACTCCCTTCACAGTCAACTTGCATCTGCCCTCCAGGAACAGTTCAGGGCATTTCCCCCTAGGCTCCACACAGGTTTGGCTGGAGGAATCAATTGTCAATCACTGCAGGACTCCCTCTGTTGGTGCAAAAAGACGCCAAGGTCCAAACTACAGCTCCCAGAAGCACCTGCCATACATTCCCCCTTTAAGCAGGCTCCAGGTGAGAGTCCAAGTTCTGGTTGGCTCAGGCAGTCTCCATTTTAGGGCTCCCCTTACTCAGTTGGCCCAGATTAGCAGTTCAGGTCCAAAATGGAGGAGCAACACACACAGAGTCCCAGCTGCAATAAAGGCAGGTTAGACAAACTGCAATTTTACAAATGCTCTAAATGATTTCAGGAAAACAGTTACATCTTTCAGAAGGGCTCCCTCTGCACTCTTGGCGACTGCAGAAACGGAGCGATCAGATGGCAGCTCAGGGCAGGATTCGAGCATTAACTACACAGTCCCCCCTTTCAAGCTAATTTAGCCTGCAAGCAGGCAGCTCTTAAAGAGACAGTACCAGAGGCTCTAAAAGCACTCACAGATAAACAGCTTAAACACCGAACACCATTCAGGCTGGGAGCACTTAGCCAGCTCCTGGGAGACTTTTGGGAACCCCGGTTTGCAGATGGGTTACATATACTTGGCCCTACAGACTAAACCAAGTTTGTAGTTCACTGCCCTGCAAACATTAAGGATGTGCAAAGAGAAGATAAGCTGAGGGTCCAGAGTTACAACCAGGTATTTAAAGGAGTATGCAGAGGTAATGGGGGACCCATCAGCAACAGACAACCAGAGGTTCTAGACAGGAACTAATTTTATGTCTGGACCCAAAGAGCATAGGTTGTGTCTTTTTAATGCTGAGGGCCAGTGAGCCAGGACTGGATGCAGGGGAAATTAGCATTTAACTGGGAATTTGTTGTTCTGATAGTATCTGGACTAGTAAGCAACATGAGGTCATCTACTTACAGGGAAGAGCTGCACAAGACAGGCACCTGAGGGTGGTCATTTATACAGATTGAAAACAAGACTCCAGTTTCCTTTATACTAATACATGCTACAAGTCACTGGGGTAGGCTACTGAAAACAGATGGTGTTTTAACCCCAATTAAATACCTCAACCGAAGGGACCTCCCTAAATTTGTAGGGCAGCTGATTCCAAAAATCTGGAGCTGCCACTGCAAAAGCCCAGCCCGCAGACAGTTTTAGATGAGATCTGGGAACCTTCAGGAGGCCCACCTCAGAGAAACGGAGGGGGAAATCAGGAGCATATCGACACAGGAGCTCTTTCAGGTAGCCCGGGCCCGGATCGTGTAGGACTCTGCATGTTAACAAACCTATCTTGAAGGAGATGTGCCACCTCACAGATAATCAATGCAACATCCACAGAACAGGAGAGATACGCTCAGAGCGAGAAACTCTGGCAATCAATCAAGTCGTGGCGTTCTATACTAGCTGCAAGTGATGTAGTAAACCTCCAGACAGCCCGAGATAAACAGCATTGTAATAGTCCAGTCTGGGTGTAACAAAGGCATGCAGTAGTGTTTTCAGGTCTGAGGGCTAAGAAGGGGCTTGGTCTGGGCGAGGTTCCTAAAATGGAGAACGCCACCATGGGCCACAGCCGGTACCTGGTGCTCTAGTGTTAGCTTATGGTCTATGACAACGCCCAGATTCTTCACCCTATCTCTGGCAGTAAACTGAGAGGAGCCAAGATGTAATCCAGACAAAGTCTCCAGAAACCCTTCATGCTCTGGATACCTGAATCCACGATCTGGACTCATCCTGAGCCAACTGGAAGCCATTCAATCATTGATCACAGTGAGGCACTCATTTAGCACAAAGACAACATTTCCCCTCCCTGGGGCAAACAAAAGGTACAGCTGAGTGTCATCAGCATAGCAATGATAGACAGAGATGACTGTCAACAGCATTGCAATGAAACTGCACACCATGCCTATGAATCACCCCTCCCAGTGGCAAGATATACACCACAAATAACACAGGCAACAAGATCAACTACTGTGGGACTCCACAGGTCAGGGCAGCTGGACACAAGAGAAAACTTCCTCGAGCAACCTGCTGCACCCTACTGGAGAGACAAAGGACTCAAACCACCTTAGTAGAGTGCCTCCGATTCCCACCAAGTCCCTCAGTTGTGACCTCAACATTCCATGACCTCCGGTGTCAAATACTGATGAAAGGTCGAGAAGAACCAAAATGGAACATTCCCCTCTATCTCTCAAGAGGGGTCGGAGATCATTTTGCACCCTAACAAGTGCTGAGTTTGTGCAATGGCACCTCCCTGAAACCAGACTGGAAAGGCTCATAAATAGAGAAAGCCTCTAGGTACATCTCCAGCTGTGTCACCACCACCCTCTCGATCACCTTCCCCAAAAACAGAAGGTTCGAGATGGGCCTGTAGTTTGCTAGGATATTGGGGTCCAATGATGGTTCTTAATGAGGGGTCTCACAACAGTTTTTTTTCAGTGCCGTCAGAAATACACCCTCCTCAAGAGAATACTGGACAATCTCAGCAATTACTGAACCCAAAGACCCCAGTCAGTCCAACAAAAGCCAGGTAGGACCAGGATTTAGTGAACAGGAGGTGAGATGCAGCTTCATGATCACCTGGAGAATCTCCTCAGCTAGTGCAGTGTGAAACTCCTCCCAGAGAGACTAAAGGGCTTCATGAATCATAGGCTGGACTGCACTGGGCCCTGACAACCCACTCGAGGAGCTTGAGGAACGGGCAGAGGATACCCTAGCAAGGAAAAACTGGCCAAACCCCTCATAACATCTGACTGTCGTCTCGCTCCCAGACTGTAGGCAGCTCTATTGTAATATCCTATCCACAGTGCAGAAGAGCTGAGCTGGTCTGTTCTTCCCTGCAGCAATCATCTGTGACAGGAACTCTGTCATTCCCAGGATGATTGCCTTCTGATACTCTTTGTAATGAGGTCCTAGGATGGAGCCTTGGGAGACACCAAGTTTGACAGAGATGAGCTCAGAGAGGGTCCTGTTAAATGTAACCAACTGTTGTCTGCCTTGCAAGTAATTAGAAAACCAGGCAACAGCATGAGCAGACAGACCGAAGGTGTTAAGCTAGTAACACAGACCTTTGGTCAACCAAGTCAAAAGCTTTTGAGAAGTCAACAATGACTACCCTTGAAAGCTTGCTGCAGTCCATAGTGGCCCATACTGTGGAACTGACTGGCAATGGAAGTGGAGGTGTTGTGTCCTTTCTGGAAGCCATGCTGCTCCAGGGCCAGTAGGTCATGGGACTAGAGGTATTCCGTTAGTTGAGAAGCCACAACCTTCTTCAGCTTGCTGATCACAAATAGGACTGCAATGGGGTGGTAGCACTCCATACATTTTGTGTCACCATGCTTGTATACTGCGACTAGCCTTGCAGCCTTCTATACATTTCAGACAACCCCTGACAGCAGGGAGAGGTTGAATATATGAGATAAGGGTATGGCAAGGAGGGGGACACCCGTTCAATTATGTTTAGACTTCATGTTGTCAAAGCCAGTGCTGGTATAAGGGGGGAGACCACCCAAAAGTCTAGCAGTTTCAGTAACTATAAGAGTTTTGAGAAAGAAAATGGGTGCAGGGGAGGGAAACAGGAAGAAAGAGCAGGTGAGCCCAAGGAACCAAAGAATAGGGATATATGAACATACATACGAACATACAAACAAGCCAGCAGAAGAAGGCCATTTGGTCTATCAAGTCTGCTCGATTTGCAGGGTCCACAGGTTGAGCTACTGTCTCTTCCCTCCCTCCCCACTCCTCCCTCCTCTCTACCCATGATTCTTATCTTCCCCCATGCCTATCCCAGCCTCTCTTAAAGCTGCTCACTGTCTTTAACAAGATGACCTTTTCCGGCAGCGCATTCCAAGTGTCCACCACCCTTTCTGTGAAGAAGTGCTTCCTGACATCCCTCCTAAACCTCCAACCCTCCAGCTTAAGACTGTGCCCCCTTGTGATATGGTTGCCACTCAGCCTAAAGAGACTTTCCTTATCAACATTACTTATCCCTTTCAAGTACTTGAATGTCCTAATCATGTCCCCTCTCTCTCTCCCGTCTCCCAGAGAGTACATGTTCAGTGCCCTCAACCTCTCCTCGTATGCCTTGCCCTGCTGACCAGCTATCATATGAAATTACATTTCTTCTGCACCTTTTGTTAATTCTACTGTCAACATATTTGTAAGGACCGATGCATGATGATAACCATGGCTGTAACCTGCTCACACACCTGAAACTACTCTGTAACCCAAGTCTTTCTCTGTATGAAAATATGTATTGTTATCCCAGGTTGCCCCTGAAAAAGGGACCTTCGGGGCTCAGTGGGCCTACCCGGTCACCAAATTTTAAATAAATAAAAATAAAAATCATCTTTGTAGCCCTTCTCTGTACCTTCTCCAGCAGGTTAATGTCCTTTTTGAGGTGTGGGTACCAGTACTGAACGCCATACTCTAGCTGCGGCCTTACCAGTGACCTGTACAATGGCAGTATAACCTCCTCTCTCCTACTACTGATCCCCCTAGCTGTGCATCCCAGCATCTTGTTTGCCTTTTGCTGCTGCTTTCTTGCATTGTGTGGAGTGCTTCGGGTCACTAGTGATTATCATTCCCAGGTCCTTCTCCTCCTCTGACGCAGCTACTCGGACTCCACCCAGGTAATACTCTGTCCTGGGATTCTTGGCTCCAATATGCATAACTTTGCATTTCTTGGTATTAAAGCCAAGCTGCCAGATCCTGGACCAGCTTTTCCAGCTCTTCCTGTAGGTTTTGTATCCCTTCAGCTGTGTCCACTCTCCCACAGAGCTTGGTGTCATCTGCGAATAGGCACATTTTGCCTTTAATGCCATCCCCAATGTCATTGATGAAGACATTGAACAACACTGGCCCCAGCATGGAGCCCTGTGGGACCCCACTGGTTACACCTCTGGTGCCAGATAACTCTCCCCCCACCACCACCCTCTGGGTTCTATCCCTCAGCCAGTTTTCCACCCATCTGGCCATCTACTCCCCAACTCCAAGATCCACCAACTTCCTGGTTAACCTTTTGTGGGGCACAGTCAAAGGCCTTACTGAAATCAAGATAGAGGATGTCTACTGTTTGATATGAAGGCGGACAGGTCATAGAACTGCCTGTTAAATGCACTGGCTATCATTAAAGGATTATGACGTCCACCCCATCCAGAAGGAGTTTGTGTACTGTGAGGCTTTACATTTTTGATGTTACACCACAAACTGCAGGGATCCCTAGCAGAGGAGAGGAGAGGAGAGGAGAATTCATTTTTTTGGCCATCTATTTGGCCATTTTACAGATATTCCTGAGTTGCTTGTACTCATGGAAATCAGCCACCGCCTAGGTGGAATTAAGTCTAGCCCAGAATTTATCCCTAGATTCCTAAGGGATAACAGGTCACTATGGAGCCAGTTAGTGACCATGCTCCACATTCTCCTTTTGATAAGGGGAGCATGTTTGTCCTGCAGGGAGGAGAAAATGGTGAGGAATTTTTTTCCTCCTCCCTCCCTCCCCCAGACCTAGTCCTCATCGGCCCGACAGTGCTCCCACCCCCGTCGCCCATCTTCCCCGGGACTTACCGTTCCCTGGATGTTCCTCCCTGGCTTATCCCCCCTGGGTGGGGCATTCAGAGGGCCCCCGTTGGACCTCAAGCTCAGTTGTGCAGGGGAGAGCCACGGTTGATGGTAGGGGGCCTGCGAAGCATGGCAGGCAGCATCCTGCGATGGTCCGGCTTTTTCCCTTTTTTGTTCCCTGGGAGATGTAGCATGCAATGACGTCATGCCGATGTCTACCACGTCTCCCCAAACAAGCTGCCACAGGCTGCTATGCCCCTGCTTTCTGCCAGGAGCCAGTCAGGTGCCTAGCACTTCCCCCCTCCTACCTGCCCCGAGGAGGCAAGCAGTCCATTGGATGCTCTATACCCCTTCCCCCAACAGGCCCTCTAACAGCCCGGACTTGCATCCAAACCCCAGTCGTCAATGTTGTGGGCAGTAGCGCTACTGCTGCACCAGCGGGCAGACCATGGTGAGGAAATTTATGAGGGCAACTGACGCATCAGCAGCAGATAACACAGCAGACTAGTTGGAGAGAGCAAGATCACTGAGAAATAAGCGTTCATCCAAACTGGCTAGATCTCTGAGGAAGATGACCTTGGGAGGGACTTAGGGCAGCTTTACTTTCTACACACAGAATGACTGAGTGTATAAAACAATCACTGGAAATGGGGCAATCCAATTGACTTAAAGCTTCCTAAATGGTTATGTTAATGACTAGTACCTCTCATGTACAATAAAGCAATTCAAATTTTAACTTAAAAAAATCAGTTTTAGTCAAACAACACAAAGGGAGCAACCCCAAAGAGCTTAGATTTGGAGTCAGAGAGATAGCAGCAGAGTTCCATACATTTTATGAAAAGCTCTATAGCAGAAAATAGCTAGTAGGTGGTGAGGAGGCAATAAAGGTCTTCTTGGCGAAAGCCCAGCTCCCCACAGTCACACAAGCACAAAAGATCAGAAGCCACTATTACTAGGGAAGAGATAGACCAGGTTATCAAGGAGCTCCCAACAGTAACTCCCCTGGTCCAGATGGGTAAACCCATGAATTTTATAAAACATTCACTGAGGTCCTAATCCCCCCACCACTGCAGACATTTAATGCAATTCATGAAAAGAAGATGCACCCATCATGTGGCAGGAAGCAACTATTTCGGTCATCCCTAAGCCACACAAGGACCCCTTTAACAGCAATTCATACCGACCTATCGCCACTCACCCAAGATGCAAAAATGTTTACTAAGATACTGGCCAATAGGCTACAACAAGTGGTTGGCTTGCTAGTCCACCATGACCAAACCGGGTATATACCGCATAGACACCTACACAATAATGTCCACAAACTTGCTTAATGTGATGATGACCATGAGGGGGAGAACTACGACCAGTACAATATTAGCCGTCAACGTACTGTAGATAACGTCTGTAGGGACAAATTCAAAGTTGTGCTTCTTGTTCACAGCTGTGATGTTGGTCACTCATCTGCTGGGACACTGAAGTCATTTTTGAGGTGGTGGATCACACACACACACACATGCTTGCACTCTGTGACTGGGTGTTGGGCCTGGTGACCAGCTGCTGGGTCTTTGTCCCGCTTTCCCAGAGCTGTACTGGTGGATGCCCACACCAGCTTTTACTAGTTCTTTGAACCTGGAAAAGCACTGCTGGGATTGACCCAATACAGTAAGCAAGCTCCTTGTAAGTGTGAAGCTGTGTTGTTGCTGATACATAATGTTACAGTACTTGGCTGACAGTTGTGCTGCCATTGCTGTGGTGTGTTACCCCACGGTGGCACATGGTAGCCTTTTACATGTGTCAGTGCTATACCAAGTACCCGTGGTACCACACATTCAGCATGCACACACTCACTATGCACTTAGAAACACAGAAATTGTCTGCAGATATGGACCAATAGGCACATCCAGTATGCCCTTTTGCCCTACACATGTTTGCTTCCTTTGACCCAGTCTGAGCAGTTACTTGCCCCACCTCTGTCCCACTTCTAAGGTTCCCTTATGCCTGTCCCAGGCACATTTAAATTCTTCCACTGTGCTTGCTCCCACCACCTCCTGTGGCACACTATTCCATTTTTCCAACACCCTTTCCATGAAGAACTTCCTCACATTTCCCCCTAACCTGCTACCCACCAATTTTGTGTCATGATCCCTTGTTCTTGTACTCCCATGTCCCATTATACTGCAACATACCCCCCCACCTTGTTTACGCTCTTAAGTTACTTTAATATTTCTATCATGTCCCCTCTCTCCCTCCTCTCTACCAGCAAATCCATGTCGAGGTACTTTAATCTCTCCTCATATGTTTCTGGTGAAAGCCCTGTACCAAATTAGTTGCCGTTCTCTGGACTGCCTCCACTGTCAACTTCCTTCTGAAGATGCAGCCTCCAGAACTGTACACAGTTCTCTTAGTGGGGCTTCACAAGTGTTTTGTACAATGGCATCACCACCTCCCGCCTTCTGCTACTGATACCTCTTCCAGTGAACACCAGCATACCACTGGACCTCCCTGTAGCCTTTGCACTCTGCTTACATACTTTTAGGTAATCAGAAATGATAACATACGAAACTGCTAGCAGATACAGGCCATATGGTCTATCAAGTCTGCTTGAGTGTGCAGCTAGCAATCCCTTATACTGTGTCTGCCTCTCCCTCCCTTCCCCCTGTCATGGTGACCCTTGCCCTAACTTTGTCCCATCCCCTTTTAAAATGTCCCCCCGACTTACAGGACACCACTTTTTCGGGAAGCGCCTTCCACATAATCACCACCCTTTCCGTGAAAAAGTGACACTTCATTTCACACCTGAATCTTCCTCCAATCTCAGACCATGCCCTCTTGTGTTCCACTCTCTAGTTCCCGTTCTTCTTTGTTGACCGTCAGCAGCTCATATCCCCCCCCCTTCCTGTAATTCTCCTCAGGGTTCCTTCATACAAAGTACATCATTTTGCACTTCTTTGACTTAAACCTCTGGTCATACTCATCTGACCATTTCTCAAGCTTTCCTGGGTCCCTCTTAATTTGTCCACCCCTTCTGGACTATCCACCCGGTTGCAAATTTTCGTGTCATCTGCAAACAGGCAGACCTTTCCATCTAGCACTTCTGCAATGTCACTAATGAAGACATTAAACAGGACCGGTGCAGTGACAAATCCCTGTGGTACCTCACTGGTGACCCCCTCTCCCCAGATTTGATAACATTTATCCCCCCCTTCTGCCTCCTGTTTGTTAGCCAGTTCCTAATCCACTTTACCACCGTATGTCCCATGTCCACTCTACCCATCTTGTTTACCAGCCTCCTATGTGGCACAGTGTCAAAGGCCTTGCTGAAATCGAGAGTAGGCAATGTCTACTCCATCAGATGCATGTGACATGACCTTCCTTCCATGAATCCATGTTTACTTGGATCCTGGGCTCCACTGGATTCTAGATGTGCCATTATTCTTTTCTTAAGTAGTGCCTCGATGATTATACACACTGCAGAGGCGAAGCTTACTGGCCTATACTTCTTTGCCTCCTCTCCAGCCCTGTACTAGTGCACAGGGAATACCTGTGCTCTCTTCCAGTCCTCTGCGACCACGCCTGTGTTAAGTGACTCAGTGAACATGGCTGCCAGAGGTGCTGCTAGCTCCCCGCGCAGCTCCTGTAATATCATTGGGTGCATGCCATGTGGCCACACTTCTTTGTCCACCTTCAGTATCGTTAGCTCCTCCAGCACTCTCTACACTGTGAACGCTGGTGTCCCCCCCCCCCCAATATCTCTTGCCCAATTGTGGTCCCTGCACCTCACCCTCTTCTGTAAATACTGAACATGAGTATTGATTCACTATTTCTTCCCTTTCCAGGTCCCCCATCTTACGCTGTCTTTCCTCTCTTTTTAGCCTTACAATCCCCCTCAGCTTTTCTTAAATCACAGATGTACCCATAGAATATCTTGTCCCCTTTCTTCACTGTCTGTGCTAATCCTTCTTCTGTCCATGCCTTTGCACTCTTAACTGCCTTTCCCGCTTCTGTTACACACTCCAGGTACGTCTCTCTGATTTCCTCCCTTTAGGGCTCCTTATATTTCCTGAAGCCAACCCTTTTACCCCTTACATTGTCTGCCACCTCTTTCAAGAACCATAGTGGCTTCCTTCTTTTCTTGCCTTTGATACCAACCTGATGCACTGCTTGGTCACTTCTATTATGGCACCTTTTCAGTGATTACGGCACCCTTTCATTGCTCCCCACTGCTTTTTAACCTCCCCTCTTCACAGAATCATAGAAGCCTGACAGCAGAAAAGGACCATACTGGACCATCTAGTCTGCCCCATTTTTCCCCCCTACACCTCCCCCTCTCTGCCAGCCCCTGCCCCTTCCCCGATACTCAGTCCCATATGCCTGTCCCATGCCCACTTGAATTTTTTCACCAATTCAGCCACCACCACTCCGTCTGGCAGTCTGTTCTGGGGCTCAACCACCCTCTCTGTGAAGAAACGCCCCCTCACATTACCCATGTATCTTTTTCCTCTCAGTCTGAGGCTGTGCCCTCTGGTTCTGGCCCCTTCCGTCCTCTTAAGTAAATCCCCTTCTCCTACTTTATTGAACCCCTTTACATATTTAAAGTTTCAATCATGTCTCCCCTTTCCCGCCTTGTCTCCAGCCTGTACAGATCCAGTTCCTTACACCTCTGCTTGTATGTCTTCCCCTGCATATCCTGCACCATCTTGGTTGCCCTTCTCTGAACCCTATATGCATCTATATCCTTACAGAGATATGATCTCCAGAAGTGAACCCCGTACTCCAGTTGTGGCCTCACCATGGCTTTGTAAAGGGGCATTATTACGGCCCTCCTTCTGCTAGTAATGCCCCTGCCTATGCATGCCAACATTCTATTGGCCTTTCACACCACCCTGCTACACTGGATTCCTACCTTAAGGTCTGAGTAGACTATGATCCCCAGGTCCCTCTCCTGTTCTGTTTCTTTGATTTCCTCCCCACCTAGGGTGTACCCTGCTCATGTGTTTCTACTCCCCAAGTGCATCACAGTGCACTTCCTGGCATTAAATTTCAACTGCCATGTCCCAGACCACTACTCGAGCATCTTTACGTCCTCCCTCGTGTCCTCCAACCCCTTGGGGTGTCCACCCTATTGCTGATTTTTGTATCATCGGCAAATAGGCACACTCTCCGCCTCAAACCCTCTGCAATATCACTGATGTAGATGTTGAAGAGGAGCGGACCCAAAACTGACCCTTGTGGCACTCCATTCTTCATCCTCGCCGTCCCGGAGTTCACCCCATTTAGCACCACCCTATGAATTCTTCCTGCAAGCCAGGCCTCCACCCAGCTTGTTATTTTCCCACCCAACCCCAGGCTTTCCATCTTGCTCATCAACCTCCCATGGGGGAGGGTGTCGAAGGCCTTACTGAAGTCCAGATAGATCATGTCCACCGCCTCCCACCCCTCCTCCGGTCAATTACCTGAGTCACCCAATCAAAGAACTTAATTGTGTTTGTCTCGCATGACTTCCTCTTCGTGAAGCCATGCTGTCTGCTGTACTGCAAGCCACTCTCCTCCAAGTAATCCACCACCCTCTCCTTGATTAATGCCTCCATTATGTTCCCCACCACTGACGTGAGGCTGACAGATCGGTAGTTCTGCTTCCCCTCCTTACTACCTCCTTTGTGTAAAGGCACCATGTCCACCCTCTTTTAGTCCTCCGGCACTCTCCCCGTATCCAGGGGCAAGTTGAACAGCCTTGTCAAGGGTGCAGCCAACTCCTCCTTCAATTCCCTGATCACTCTGGGGTGTTACCCATCTGGCCCCATTACCCTGTCCACCCTCAATCTATCTAGTTTGGCCCTAACTCTATCCACAGTGAACCGGCTCAGATACACCCATTTGTCCTCCTTCCCCTTTGACTGCAGCTCAGGTCTCCTACCATTTTCCTCCTCCGTGAATACCGAGCTAAATTACTTATTTAATACCTCTGCTTTTTCACCATCCCTTTCCAATTTTGTCCCTCCCTCCCCCCTCAGTCTAGCAATCCCCTGCCTTGCCCCTCTCCTCTCCCTCACACATATGAAAAAGTTTTATCCCCCTTTTTGGTCTTTTTGGCTATTTTCTCCTCAGTATCTGCTTTTGCCCTTCTGATCTTCTTCCCTGCCAGATTCCTCTTCTCCCTGTACTCTTTCCTATCTTCCTTACTGAGTGTCCTCTTAACATTTCTGAAAGCCTCAAACTTTTCCAGGGCAACTTTTATACACCTCCCCATTTCAGCGTAGTCTGCCCTTCTGAAATCACACACATTTGCCTTTGTATGACTTAACTGAGTTCTCGTCCACATGCTAAACCACACTACGTGGTGGTCGCTGGACCCCCGGTTGTCTTTTTACCTGGACATCAGCGATTCTGTCTCCCTTGGTTAATACTAGGTCCAGAATTGCCCTGTCTCTTGTGGGATCAAGCACCACCTGCCTGATACATACCGCTTGTAGGGAATCTAGGATGCCCCTACTTCTGGGTGTAGTAGCTGCCTGGGTAGTCCATTCCAGGTGTGGCATATTGAAATCACCCAGCAGTAAAACTTCACCTTTGCACGCCATCTTATGTATTTCATCCACTAGCTCCCTGTCCACCTCTTCTTCCGGTGACAGAGGCCTGTTCATACCCGAGTGTATTGCTGTGCAATTGCCAGGTTCAATGCACTTTGATGTGTACTGCTATTTGGTGTGGTCTATACACGTTTCAAGTGACACACATGCACAGTGATGGTACCTCTCATGCAGTGGCGAGGACACTGCTGTGTCTGGCAACGTACCGATGATCCTCTTTAACTATGTAACAGGATGCATCCAGGGTGACATACACTTCTCCACAAGGTCCTTCACCACTGATGTTGCTGAGTGGTGCTCCATTTGTTCAAACTCTGTTAATAACACTGTCACTACTGCTAGGCTGTGGTGTTTGTGTAAGAAGGTCATTCGTGACACCTGGTGCACATACCTGTTGCCAACACTGCTTGTGTGTGTGACGTACATGTAACACCATCAGTATTACTTGGTTGACTGTAGTGCGAATGTTGATGACACATGTTCACCACTACAGTGCTCCCTGCCATGAAGGGAGGTGCCATGATTCTGGTGACATCATGCTCATTGAAGTTAGTTGGTGGGGGGGGGGGTTAGGTTACCTGGTCTGTAGAATTGATAGCACTGTGCTGGGAGGTAGACACACAGAGACCACAATGTCTGCTTTTCCAGGTTGCTGTGCTTCTGCTCATTATGCTACGCTGGCTTCTTTTCCCCACAGTCGGACCAAGTTTGGTGTTGTGTGGGCTTTACTTCTCCTGCAGTGTGAACATGTTATGGCTGTCCGCCTCTGGCTTCCAAAAACTCAGCTTCAGTGATCACCTTCCACATGTGTGGGTCACTACTACCACAGCTGGAACCACAAAAGCCACATACTCCAACACGAGAATTCCTTGATATCAGGAATGCATTCAGCACTGTACAACCTAGAAGGCTAGTTAACAGGAATAGTTTTCTGGATATGTGCCACAATTTGGTACACTGAGTTACAAACAGGAAAACTCACAGCAGAGGGTGGCAGGAATTGGGAATCAATCCTGGTAGAGTGACTTGAGCAGTGGGATACCACACGTAAAGTTCCTTGAGCCAGTCCAGTTTAATGTTTTCAATGGTGGCATCGCTGCATGTGCCACAGGTAAAAGGTATACCAGACTGAACATGACACAAAAAATCTGCAAATAGGGGAACACTCCAGAAGAAGCGTAGAGAATGAAGCGACACCTGGGAAAGCTTGATTCGATGTGCTTACACAACTGAATGAGATAATATGAGATGGTGCTTGTGTAACTTGATTCACTTTGTGGCTTTCCACCTCTCTATCCATGGGATATACCACCCTGTAGGGGTATGACGCAAGGAACCCTAGAGGAGGGTTCCCCCCTTGCAGGTGCCAGGAATTAATGAGTTGGCTAAAGATAGGTTAGGAAGAAGCCCAAAAAGAATACCCAAAGATGTCAAGCTTTGAAGATGCGAGTATGATGAATGAATTCTGTGAGAAGGGCTAACTTCCTAAGGAGAGAGGGGAAAGCCAGGCCACCATCTGCCTCCATTCTACAGTGGAACCTAACTAACTAATGAGAAGAAAGCACTAACTCTAACTAATATTATGATCATTGGCATGGAGGAGAGGAAAAACCCCCTTTGAGGAGGAAACCTCTGGGGATCCAAGTCTTAGGTCGCCTTTCCTCCAGGCTGACGACGTTTGATTTGAGGGCATATGTTAGTAGAGAGAATGGTTAATAGATGAGGGATATAAGTAAGGAGAATGACAATAGGATAAGGAAAACTCAAAAGAAGCATAGATGAAATAAGGAATATAATTTAGCAGGGACCCAAGGAGATACGCTAGAGTAGTCGATGAGAGATAGTAGATCAGAGAAGCAAGGCTGGGAGGGAGTAAATCCATGTATGAGACAGAAGAGCAAGGGTATCCAGATGTGCTCATGAGGAGATTCCAGATGTGCTGAGGAGGAGACAAATGATAATGCAGACTGGATTGACTGAGCAATGCAAGTGAGCACACACTGAGATTAAAGAAGCATGTTTGATTATGCAATGTAAGCGATTAGACTCTGAACGATTAGACCCTGAGGTTGTAGTCGATGAGGTAGTATGGAATTCGATGATAGGAATGTTCGAGTAAATGATGTAAAGATATAAACCATGAGGTAATGCTGAGTAAATGATAACTGGATTCACAAACCCGATATGACTGGAGTTATGAACTCTATACATGCGGCAGGATGGCTGAAGCTGATAGGTGGCATAGGAATTATGGTAGGTATGCCCAAAAAGAATATAGAAAGCAGGCCAAGAGCGGAGGGAAGCCTGGATATTCAGAACTGAACTGGAAGAGGAGGATACAGGACATAACCGAAAATGAACAGGCACTAAGGAAGGAAAGGAATTAGGCACCTTGAAAGGAGGTAGATACTGAGGTCAAGAAGGGAGATCTGGAACCAGAGGCAACTCAGGTGAAAGGATCAGAACTGGACGAGGTACAATGAGGAGCGAACAAAACTGGATGAAGGAGGATGATGAGTGAAGTGAAGAGCGGAGGGACGCCATGATGGCTGAATCCTGAAGAGCCGGTACGGAACTGGAAGAAGAGGAGGCAGGAATGAACAGGAAAAGAACCTGAATGAATGAATCAGGCTCAATGGAGCAATACGAACAAATGATGCACCTCGAAAGGAGACAGACACTGAGGCCAAGAAGGCACATCAGGAACCAGAGGGTCTGCAAACCAGAGGGCAAGTGCAGGACGTCGATCAAGGGAAGTCAAATCAGATGAAAGATGATGGGAAGGGAAGCCAGGAGCGGAAAGAATCAATGACGGTCAGGACAAGAATAAGCGCTAGGCTGAGAAAGGGAACAGGAACTGATGAGGTATAAAGAGTGATGGATGCCATGAAGGCAGGTACCAGACAGCGAGGTAGGAAAGGACGAAGGATGATAGGGAGGGCAATAGGGTAGCATAGGACTCAGTCGGAACGGGAGGAGAACTGCACGGGGGCGAGTCAGATTAGGCGGTACACAATTCAGGATAGGCATGGCCAGACAGAGTAAGGGAACAGCACAGACTCAGCAGCAAACCATGCTAAGGCATGCCAAGAGAGGGACTGAATGAGATGAGCAGGTTGAGGCCATGCATCATGGAGCTGAGGGGCTAATGAAACAAAGGATCACCGACAAAGGGATCAATGACATACGATACGGAGCAAGTAGACTCCAGGAAGGAGGAAGGCCGCAAGGGGGCAGGAGGGCAAGCTGGATGAGGTGGCACGTAGGCCCGGGTTGATGGAAGGTTGGATGGAGTCAGCCATGGAAGGCCAGAGGATATGAATGGCAAAGAAAACGAACAGATTAAATCATGGTACAATGAGATAGAAGCCATGACTGGATTGAAACCAGGATGGCTGAGTGTGCTGAAAGAGCCGAAGAGAGGGAGCAGAATGAGGGCATGCCAAAACAGGAGTAGATAATGGGGAAAGTGAGGTAGGAAAAAACAAAGCTCAGGGTCAATGGAATTAGATGGGCATGGGATGACCAAGCCGAGTGGCTGCAGAGGGAACGAGCTATACAAAACATTGGAGATATACAAAATATCAAACCTAGTAAAGAGAAGGGTGAGAAGAAACATGGTCAAAAAGGTCTGAATACTACAAGGAATAAACAGGGGAAGCAGACATACCTGTTGAAGCTGGTGAATGCAAGCAGAACTACAGGGCATGTCCACAGAGCGGGGGGGAGGGAGATAAGGGGAAACATCAGAAAGCACCAAGATACGCAGAAGGCAATAATCAGCATGAGGAGCAGTCTACTGGGGGAGAGACTGGAAACGAAGAAGGGTTAGACCTGCAGTGCAGAATTAGATGGACTCCCAAGAGAGACTAGTACTGAGGATAATGCAGAAGTATGCAGCTGGTAGCATTCGGTTTCTAGCGTTGCAGGATGATAAGGTAGCTAAAGGTGAAGGAAAAAGGGACAGCATCCAAAAGCTGGCAAGCTGCACGGTCGGAAAGATCAGAGAGGCAGCCACGGTGGAAGACCCCAAGGATTCGGAACTGTTCATTCCGGGAGTAGGTGTGCTGGTGCGCTGGGGGTTTGCAGAGCCCTGCAGTGGCCGGAGGAACGGGGACCACAGCCGCCGCCAGTTGGGGTGGCATGAAACCTGAAGCAGGGAGCATATGATCAATTGAGAGGTACGCCTCATTGAGCAAGGTGAGGAAGTAAACACTGAGGCTGATAAGACAGGAACATGCGATAGGAACGAGTAGATCTGGATGTGCGGGTGATGAGAGATCAGAGGATTCAATAGATAGATGCAAGCAAAGAGGCTCCTCAAAAGGAGATATACTCCGAGACTAAGAAGGCATGTTTGGGACCAGAGGGTATGCGAACTAGAGGGGTGAGACGCCTGAGAGAGCAAGGTGACAAATAGGCTTTTCGAAAGGAGGTAGAGCCAGAAATGAAGAGAGTAATGTGAGGAAGTATGCTCCCCAAAATGAGGTAGATTCGGAAATGAATGTGAAAGAAACTTTAATGATAGTGGATAGCCTCCAGCCAGCCCGTAGCAAGGGGCAATGGACAGAAAGGCATGGCCAGGAATGGAGACAGTCAAATCAAGGTGACTGACACTGCAGGTTAGAGGGAGGCAGCCAAGGCATATCGACGGAGTGATTGAAAGAGATGAGCAGGTTGAGACGAGATATGGTGGAATGCAAGCAAATCGGACGATAAGGAGCGAAACCATGACTGGAGTAAATTCGGAACAGCTGATGCCAGAATGTATCCAGGAAGGGAGGCTCAATGAGATAAGAAATGGGTAATGAGGACTGGAGACAGGAACCTGATACATGGACAGAAGGGCTTCGGATCAATGAGGTGGAATGCGAGGTGTTATCAGTATGCCCAAAAGAAATATCAAATGCAGGTCAGACGGAGTCGGTGGGGATGAGAAAAGGCACCAGGATGAGGTAGGTTAAAAATAGGAAGCAGATGAGGTACAATGAAGGATGGAAGCCAATGAGGCAAGTACTGGAAAGCGAGTTATGAAAGGATGAACGATGGTAGGGAGGTCAATGGGGAAGCAGAGTACCCAGCCAGTACGTGTAGATAGGCTCAAGTCAAGGTAGCAGAGGCGGGAGGAGGTTGAAGGAGAGGGAGGCAATGGAGAACAATGAGATCAGGTCTGGAATGGGCCAGAGATGGTCGGTGGCAGTCTAGGAGTAGCATACGTAGGAATGATAGACAGGCCATTGTGAAGGTAGTATGAGGAATGAGGGACAGCCGGTTGGAGCTGGGTGAAGAGGGAAGGCTAGTGCCTCAAAGACCCATGAGCGCAGGCCAGAAGAGGGAAGCAAGGCCCCGAGGTAGCAGGCAACCATGGAGAAGATAGTTGGCCGAGACGAGAACTGCAAGAGAGCAGCGGAGAGGGCAAGGGGGAATCGACAGAGAAAGATGATGCCCGGTATAGTTTTTTTAATTTTTTTTTATTAGTTACTTTATTTGGTAGTTGTACACCAGGGCCAAGCTGAATAGATACAGCTGAAATAGGTAAAAGCAGGATCCTGCAGAAAACGAGCGAATGCATACTAGCAGGCCCATCCTGAGTAAATACAGCACAGTGGAAAATTGGCAGACAGCAGGACACAGCAGGAAAGTCATGACTGCAACACAACTAGGCTCCGTCGGGTGGAATACACTGCAACAATGGAATACACATGTCTTCACAAAATAAGGTACTGCATCTTGCGCTGGGATGAAAAGCAGAAGTCTGTAGAAAGAATCCAACATCTCAACTACAGCAGTCTAACAAAATAACAGGGACTATGGAGAAAAGTAGAGTCTCACGAAAAACGAGATGCACTAAGGAATGTCAGCTGAGGCAGAACTGGATGGGGTACTCATGGTAAAAATGGACCAAGGCAGAAGCAGGCACATACCTGTAAGCCCCAGTATAGCAAGGTGAGCAACCGTTGTGGGCACGTGAGAAAGGCAGCATGTGAGGAGGAGTCATCAGCCTTCACCACCTGCACCGCGGTGGAAGCTACATCAGGAGAGGCAGGTCTGGAGTAGGAGAGAGTTGGGAAGCAAAAGAGCCAATCGGGTCCCCCATGTACAGGACAGAAAAGTCAGACTGCAGGAACGAGGGAACCGCCGAGAAGACAGAAACAAGGTGGGCAATCATTCGGGCCAGGGCGGTGCAGGAGAGGGACTGAGGAGAAGGGTTATG
Source organism: Neoceratodus forsteri (assembly GCA_016271365.2). NCBI lineage: Eukaryota > Metazoa > Chordata > Ceratodontiformes > Ceratodontidae > Neoceratodus > Neoceratodus forsteri. The sequence continues at coordinate 1,461,573,232 of CM057452.1, forward strand.
GGTCGTTCTGAGGATGAGGGAAGCAGGCAGAGGAGCGAAGAGGACGAGGAGCAGGAAACAGCAAGGCAGGCGCAGGTAGCGAGGAGGCACTGAAAGACTGGAGGTGGCTGAAAGATGGCAGATTGAGACGCCGCCTGGGGAAGTGGCACCATGCAGGAGCACCGGACCAAGAGAAGGCATGGAGGAAGAGAAAGACAGAGGTGGGGGAGGAGAGCGAGGCATTATGAGGGCAAGTGGCCGGCTGCACATCAAAAGAGAAGGGGCTGAGAAACAGAGATGCCCCAGGAGACTGCCGGCGAAAGTGGCGCATGGCAAAGTTCAAACCATGAAGCGTAGAGGAGGAAACAGGGAGGCGAGCGAGGAGCCAGTGGAACAGCAAGGGGTGGGACGGCACGTGGAACATCTGGAGGAGACTGACAGCAACAGAGTTACAGAAGTGACGAGGCCTGGATGCAGGAGCGAGGAGGAGGCGTAAGGAGAAAGCAGAGGGGAATGCAAATGCTCACAGAGGCAGGGCAAAAGCAGCAGGAGATCCAAAATGTGTACGGCGGAACGGGACAGGAGAATGAGCAGGCAGCTGGGACACTGAGAGAAGTACTAGAGGGAGGGGGGGGAACAGCGCCTCCAGCCGCAACGAAAAAGAATCCTGGCAAAGCCCAAAATCTAAATAAATAAATAAATAAAATAAATAAAGCCCAGGATGTAGTGGCGCTTTAAGTTTGATGGGGTAGTGACATTTGTTGCTCTGCCCATCGAACCACGGGCTTAAAGCCCTCCCATAAGTTGTCTGAGGCTGCAAATGAGATAGAAAGCAAAGAAGTGCAAAACTGTGGACACGGTGCAGTGGACCCCTGAGGAGAACTTTTTGACAACCACAAAGGAAGAAGGTTACCGGGGGAATTATCATTTCAAATGAACTTGTTGTGTCGAAGCAGAGTATGAAGACTGCAGGTAGGGCAACTGGCATGCTTGGGTGCATAGGCAGAGATATCAGCAGCAGAAGGTGGAGGTAGTCATGCCATTGTGGCCCTGTCCACACTACAAAGTTGTCTGTAGTAACGTTTTTAAAAACATTACCGCCATTACTGTTTTGGAACGTCTGCATTCTGGTAGCAACATTTTTAAAAATGTTACAGACATTAGTGTGGCACCCACATTATGCCTCATTTATCCCAGTTTTAATCCGTTTGGAAGACCCTGTGAATGGAGGGTCCAAACGGTCACGCATCCACACATGTAACTATAACGTTACAGGCTCCAGAATGTTACCCATTCCGATCTAAAGACCACATCCTTACAGGTCTTGAGATCGGTTTTAAAAACACCTGTTAAACGGTTACCAGTGCGGACGCGAACCGTTTCTGGAGGTAGCAGTAACGGTTTACCAGACTGGTAACGGTTTACAGGGCTCAGTGTGGACAGGGCCTGTATGACACACTGTTGAGGCATCACCTATAGTACTGTATGCAGTTATGAGGTCTTAATCTTGAAAAGGACATAGGGTGCAAGGCGGTCTTGAAAGGGCGAATTAAATAGTACAGATCTCACATTGGGGAAAAAAGGAGGAGAGATTGAAGGACATCACTATGTAATCGGAGTACATGAGGGATCAGGGAGACATGATAGAAACATTCAAGAACATCAGTGGCATAAACAAGGTACACTGGGGACACATCTTTCAGTATGGGAGGAGTACAAGAACAAGGAATCATTTTATGAAACTGGAAGGTGACATGTTTAATGGAAATGTCACTTAGGTATTCTTCATGGAGGGTGTGGTGGACGCATGCCATACTCTGACACAGGAAATGGTAAGAGTGAAAACAGTATAGGGATGAGAACATGCCTTGGACAAGCATAAGTGCACTTTAGAAGTGGGTAGGATGGGTGAAAAGCTATTGACCAAGTCAGGGTCACAGTATGCACAGTGGTTTTGGGCATACAGGAAGACTGGATGGGCTAACGGTCAGTATCTGACAAAACAGTTTATGATTATATGTTTCCACAACTGACTGAGTGACTGAAATAAATAATTTGCCATACCTGGGCAGCAGGCAGAAAGTGGCAACTGTGACCAGTAGTACAGCATAAATCTTAATCCACTTCCGGTGCATTTCACCCTACATAGATGCATAGCTAGGGAAATATAATGTGATGACAGATAAAGACCGCAAGAACCAAACAGTCTGTCCATTTACAAAGACTGCCTCACAAAAAAAAAAAAAAAGAAGAATAAAAGACCCTAGTAGATTTATTTATTGCTTACTTCCAGTACCTATTGCTTGGGCAGCACTATGCCTGTCTCACGCCTTTTCAAATTAATGTACAAAATGTCCCCCAACAACCTCCACTTGGGAGGCTATTCCATGCATCCACAACCCTTACTGTAACAAAATCCTTGTTAATGTTGGCCCATACTGTACCCCCTCCCAACATCCGGGCTTGACTCCATTTTTGTACAACAGGTATGTATGTGAAAGATGATGCCCTCCTGTTCCTTATTTATGCTGTAGAAATATTTCAATGTCTCTATCGTATGCACAACCCTGTCTCAACACTACTTTGGAGTACTGAAATTGCAGTCTGCCATTTTCTATGGTTAACAGTTTTGGTGTAGGCTCTGCACAATTTTGTTTCCGTTTTCAGATATACCAGTACCCGTCTGTGTTTTAACAGAGGTGTGGCCTCCGAAACTGTACAGAACAGTCTAGATTTGTGCTGAGCTACACAGAAGCATCACCACCTCGAATCAGGGAGTTGTGATACATCTCCCTATGCGCCCTGGTACAACACTGGCTTTCCCCACAACCTTGACACGCTGTGTGAACACACTCAGATCATCTGATATGATTACCCACAGATCCCTTTCCTGTGTGTGGTGTGTGTTACTTTCTCGCAGAGCATCACATAAGGTAACCCTAGTGTACTGTGACCTACGTGTATGATTTTGCATTTTTTGTGCATTGCATTGCAGCTGCCACACTCTGGACTTTATGTCGTTTACCTCTGTAGCTCATCATTTCTTACAACCTTTTCGTAGAGTCTTCCATATAGCAGATGTTCATATGATCTGCAAAGAGGCATACGTTTCCTATCAGAACCTCTGCAATGTCGCTTAAGAAGACACTGAAGCAATGTTACCATGGCGGGACAACACTGATTACCATGGCGGGACAACACTGGTTACTATAGTGGGACAACACTGGTTACCATAGTGGGACAACACTGGTTACTATGCTTTCCTCAGAATAAGCCTAATTTGCCACCACCTTTGTGTTCTGTCCCTCAAATAGTGTCTAACAGTAGTTACCACTTTCAGGCCCATTGTAAGGCTGCATAAGCTACTTTCTAGCCTTTTATGTGTAGAGGTGTCAAGTGCCTTCCTGAAATTTATTTAAGTATGTCTTTGGTAACTGGGTGAGTGAGCTGATCCAAAGGACCATTTTCAGTCACGACCTGGGCCACACAGGTGGCAGGAAGCATTCTACAGCAGTAGTAAAATACAGAGAATACAAAGATATGATCACATCACAGACACAGTGTAGTTAAGCTAATAAAGATACAAAGCAACTATCAAGCAGTACAAGGTGAACACATGTGCTAAACAGGAGGATTCAAGGTCATTACACAAATAGCCACCAGTAGATACATGCTAAATGTGGCAAAAACTGCGACTCACACAAGCTAACATGCCTGATAGAGGTCAAGAGACAGAGTCAGAGAGAGAGAGTGTGTATCAGGGACTGATAAAGAGAACAGGGCAGGACAAGGGAGCAGCAGTACTAGGGAGCAAGGATACATAGAAGAGCAGAGATAAGCAAGGCAGGGACAGATTTTGACCTTATGACTGTGCAGGGAAACAGTTACAAGTAGATTTGGTCATGAGCCAGGATCTTGAGTTATATTTAAAGGAGAGCTGGGAGGGGGACAAGTGAACAGACGATGGTAGCCTGTTCCATAGGGATGGAGCAGAGACAGAAAAGGCCTTACTTCCCATAGCAGTGGTAGTACATGGGACTATAAGCGGAGGAACAGAGGAGGCCCTCAGGCTCCTAGAAACCACCGTATCTGCTAACAGTGAATCACATGGTGACAGCTGTTTGCTCCTGAGTGCATTGTCCACTAGGCAGCCCAAGGGGTAATCAAAACGACCTTGTAGTGGGAGCCACCCTAGAGGGGATTAGTTGAGTACACAGTGGTGAGTGGAATGGGGGACTAGGAAAACAAAGCAACAGAGTTGTAAGTTGTATTTAGTCAAGAGCACAGGGTAGCGGGCATAGAGGAATAGACAGGGGAGTTGTAATTGAGGAGGGGTAGTAGGTTCCCTTGCGCAATAGCAAGGCAAGCTTCAGGGGACAAGAGTTGTTTGATACAGTAGGCATCACCTAACGTTTGGTGAATTTTCCACATAGTGATATTTATATGTTCAACAAAAGTAAGGAAGGGGTTGAGAGTGACACCTAGATATGTGAAGTTAAGAACATTTTCAAGGGGTGGGCCCAATGGGGTGAGTACCAGGAGGGAGGAGGCGGATTTCGCGACCTTGGCTAGGAATGATTTGGAGCCAAAGAGCATGGCTTTCATCTTTTTTACAATATCAAGGAGTTTGTTGGCGAGGAACCATTGGTGTGCGGAGGCATAATTTAGTGTGAGGGTGGCTGAGATTGACTCGAGTGACTTGTCGCTATGGTACAGGATGAGGTCATCTGCATAAAAGAGGGCATTACAGTTGAGGCTCTCTCCTGGGAGAGCACTGACAAACAAGGAAAAGAGTAGTGGGCCAAGTATGGAACCCTGAGGTACCCCTGTATGAATAGGTAGAGTGGAAGCGGACTTTTTTCCGATTAAGACAGATTGAGACCTGCCAGAGAGGTAGCTGCAGAACCACGCAGCAGTTTCAGGGGAGCATCCAAAGTGAAGTAGGGTGGCGTGGAGAAGGTGGTGCATACAGGCCACATGTACGTCACTTTACTTTGCTGTATGGGAGTGATTAGTGTGGGTGGGTTTGGGATAACAAGTGAATGGGGGGGGCTGATGTTTTCTGCATCGGAGGCATGGGATCTTGGGACTGCCTGTGGTAGGAAAAGGAGAAGACCAAAGATAGAAGACAGGAGTCTGATTTGGTGTCATGGTCCTGTAAATTGGTATTAGTGAAGGGCAAGCAGAGACTGTGTGTGTCAAGGGCATGCTGAGAGAATATCAGTGAAACAGGAAGGGTGAGGGATATCAGGTTTGCATTCAATGACAGCAGTCACACATTGGTGGAGGAACCATGGTGATAGGGTGGGCAATGGGTGCGTCACAGGAGATGAGGGGCCATGAGACAGTGAAGCACGGTGCACTGTGCTGGGTTGTTCTTGTAAGCATACAAGTCAATGGTAAGGGGACAGTGGACCCTCCAATCACCTGCAGTTATGAACCAGTTCCCATCAGACCATTCAATAACGTAGCATGGCACACCACCTCATCAGAACATATTAAATGTCACCCCAACCCCCGGCTCCTCCACCTCCCAAATGAGGGTGCATGATGGCCTGTAAGATCAAGTAGATATCAGTGGTCTATGACAGTACCTGACGATCCCCATTGAGTCACCGATGACTACCCTCCCTTACCATTAATGCCACCACCAGACTTACCTTCACCAAAGCACCCCCCTAACAGATACACCACAAAGCAGAGGAGCACAAGTGTGACACACACAGAGCTGCAACCACATTTCAACAAAACATCTATCCACTGAGACCATGACACCCCTCAGGAAGCCATGACTGTGTGCCATCTGCCCACAGCTAGGACCATTCTTTCTCAGTGAGGAAAAAGGATTGACTGTATTGGGAATGGATACGAAGGGATATGAGGCAGTAGAAAGGACATGGACCCTCACAGTCACACAGTCATTACTGGCCATGTGCATCCCACAGATGTACATGCCCTTTTAATGTACTAACCACACCCATGATGCTGTGTGCCCCCACACCACTGAACAGTGTACCTATCTTTCCGCTCCCCACACCCCCACCACCTCACTCCATGAACAGATATCCCACACTAACCGCTGATTGACAACACACCACAAAACATAGTGGCAGGAAGCATGAACACATGGCTGCCACCCACTCTCACACCAAAAGAGAACAGCAACCCCTTTCAGCTTGTCCCATCCATATACACATCCCAAACCCTTCCACAGTTAGGCGGAGAGCAAAGGCAGAGCATAGGCATACAGCCTGGTACAGTATTCCTTTGCATCACTGAAATGCAAGTCTGACCCCTTCCCCCCCACACACACACACGTTAGCCTCATGATGTCAGCAGTAGCAGTCAGAAGACCAGGAGACTGTAATGGCACGAACAGGAAGTGGGGAATTCTGCTTATCACCAGAGTACTGCCAGGAGCTTTCAGGGATCAGAGGATGCATCATAAAGACTGTAACAACCTTTACATGGCACTAATGTTACCAGGTAATGAGCGGATTCACTGACCACGCAGGTTACCTGGCAACACTTGTACCATGTAAACGTGAAGTTAATGGCAGGGACTTTACACACACACTGCAGTACAGGAGTCTCGCTGTCATCACTGCTCCCAAAACCAGCCCCCAACCACAAAAAAAGTAGCACACAGCTCCCGAAGAAACCAAAGCCTGCTGACCATCATCCTGCAATCTGGCAAAGCAGCAAACATTCGGCTGTACACACACGTGATAGCTGAATAACCCCTATACGTGGCACCATTCTTGTGGCAATTGGGAGACTGATTTTTAAACACTTGTGGAATGGGAGTGGGGTTAACAATCGCAGCATAAATTCAACATTTGTGACATGAGCCACGGATGACAGCTGGGATAGCTGCTGCCTGCAATACTTGCTTTCCTTTGGTTGGGGGCGTAGAGCTGTGGAAAAGGAGGGCAAAGTCACAAGAAGCACTGACATGCGGATCACGGAGACCAACCCCTGTAAACAGTGGAGTATGACAGCTGACAATCTGATGGCAGGCACAATAAGGATCCCTATGCATGCAGGCAAGAAAACTGCCTGTCTGGGAGTCCTCTCTGTGCCTAACAGCTGACTGACAATCTGTCTTATCACAATCAAACAACTGAGGAACAGTACTGAATCCCCCTCTTTCCCAACACTCCTGTTTACTTTAAAAAAATTATGCTGCACTGTAAAAGAGCCCCGTTGCATCTTGCAATGGGGGGAACATGCATGTTTGCAAAGCACTGCAGCAGTGTTTACTCTGACAGATATAAAAGAAATGGAACAAATTAATACCCCTTGGAATAGATGCTAAGCGTACCACACAAGCAATAAAAATGTGGCAAGGCTCCGGTACACCATTGTGTCAGGAATGTGCTATATCAGCTGCAGCACGGGCGCTGTGCGGGAACGTGCGCTATACAGAGGGACACGGAAGTAAACATCGGACGTCCTCGGGCATGCTGGAGGAGTCAGGCTCCAAAACACTGCCACTGCCATCTTTCCTATGGATCTACAAGAAAGGTACATTTTTATTAAAATCTCTGCAACAACTAAACTGTTCTCAATAAAAAAAAAAAAAAAAACACAGATAATGAAACCGGAATAGTAGCTTAAGCAATACAGCCCAAAATTAACATTTTGACGATCACTTCCTGGATATCCAGTACTGCTGCTTTAATTCAAAGAAAGCAAAACATTCACTATTATATTTGATCTGGGTTCAGAATGCCACCCCCTCTCCAATTAAAGCAGCAGTACTGGATAATCAGGAAGAGATTTATCAAAATTCTGTTTTTTGGCTGTAAGCATGCGGTCATAGTTACAGTTTCCATATCTGTAAATATATTTTTTCGGTCATCTTTACTTTTTTACATATTTACAATTAACTTGATTTGTTGTAGCACTACAATAAATATGACGGCTGTCTAAATTTGAGCTGCGCTCCCCCATTCTGTCACATCACGTCTTTTGGTTACTGCAGTGGGACCCTGTGCTGAGCATTCCTGATGTCCCTGTGTAGTACTGCCAGTCATACACATGTGCAGTTGGCAGCAAAGGGGGTTCCAGTGCAACATACTGGGTGGCAGAAATGTAAACAAAGCAAAGGAAAACTCAGCAAATTACTCAGTGATAGTACAATGCCGGCAGGAAAGAGTACCAGGGAAATGCTCAGCAGAGCACAGGGAATACACTGTTGGAAAAATGTAGATTTTTTTTTTACATTGCACTGCTGCTTTAACATATAGATAGTGGCTTACTTAGTGTATGCACTCCTATACCCATGATCTTCCCCCTCCCCCTGACAAGGTTGAAAATAGGCAGTATTGTCCAGCCCTCCTTTTTCAGTGTATAAATACGACATAAATAAAATAAATGACCTCTTAGATTCCTTTTCCCCCATGGAAATGTGACCCAATTCTGTCAATTGTTTTGCATCTTTTGGTATATCTTTGCTATTCAGTCAGAGAAGCTAAGCACAAAAACATTTACAGACAGCCAGTCTTCCAGTTGTCAATATCTGAATGTTCAAGAAGAGACGATACAAAACAAAAATCAATTGCTGGAACAGAATGTAGCAAAGGCAAAATGGCTGATATACCGGAGCCAGAGTCCCCCGAGACCTTCCTCATCTTCAGGAATGATAACAAGCTTATTTGTTCCACAACTGAATTACTCAGAATAACCCAGCAGGGATGCAGCTTGTCACAGGGCCTCCTCTCCTGAAAATGAGACTATGTATCTCATGGAGCCATCACACACCATCTGTTCAATGCATGTTTCAAAGCCATAAATACAGGCGCCCATGGGGTTAAGTGCTCTAGTGCAGGCAGGTCAAGTGACATGCCCCAGGTCACACCGTGACTAAAAGACTGATGCGATTTGAAACTGGTACCTACTGGCTTCCAAGCTGGTCCCCTAAAAAGAGATGCAATAAATTTTTACTTTGTCAGCGAAGTTGGGATTTTTGTACTATGTGCAGTGGGGTGAAGTTGCCCAACTTCACCCCAACTTTGCATGGCAATCACTAGAACGAATACATTTGGAAGACTTCACCTACAGTAACATCTAACTGGCTGCTTGTCACTTTAATAACTTTTTTTTAACACAAAAAACACTTTGTGTTGCTTTTTGCCGACACTTTCACTGGCAAAGTACTGCTATGCATAGTCTTCACATGGCAAAGGTGGGCACTTTGCCAGAAGAAAACAACATGACATGAACCCCCCCATGAAGAAAAGTCTAGGAAAACGTCATGCAGTAATTCACAAAATGAATGACCCCGACTTCGCATATCTCTGCCACTAACCACTAGACTGTACTGTCTCAGTTCATCTCTTCTTTTTTAGAGGCGGGTATTATTCTTGCAGTCCATGGCAATACTACTCCTCCCACGCCAGGAGTCGGTGAACACTGGACACATCAGCTCATAACCCGATATCCCTAGATATGTACTCTGTCATACTGTAAATACAGGCTTGAAGATGGCAGGTCACTCCTATAAAATGCTCAGCTGAGTGTCTTTTGCAGATTTTTCGCCATCAAAATAACATGGTCATGTCCTAGCCAGCCCAGCTTACATCTCAAGAAGCAGTATACCCAAGCAGCTCACTATTAATGTCACTCTATTTAGATACCAGTGCCAATGAAAATGTGATTTAAAATTCATATTTCAACTAAAAATAATTTAGGGACTTAATGCTCCTTCTGTTCTAAGTAAGCAATAACATCCAACACGGTCGTCAGTATTGGGCTATAACAGGGGCATAATGAGGCCTGACGCTGCAGGTGGAGGGTCCTGCTGCCTCCAGAAGGCCCAGTATAGCCCATACCACCCACCATTGAAGGTATTATTGTGCTTAGAAAATGGGTATTTTAAAGAAACATCTGAAACTTTTTCTATAAATGTAAAAAAAGTAAAAAAAAATAATGAATAAATAAAGTGTTTACATGTGAAGTAGTTCCTTCATTGGTATGATTACCAATAGAGAGTGATGCTGTTTTTGTTTTGCTATTTTTTTATTCTGCCCCACACCTACTAGCATTGCTACCCCCAGTGCCATTTTAGTGAAAATGTTAACTTTCTACCTTCTTTTCTAAGCGGATAATTCAAACTGTAAACAACTTGGGTTGTAGTGAGCGCAGTTAGGAAGAGCATCTGACACAGGGTATTGGACTGACTGTGCGCACGGTTGAATGGCTGTCAAGTATCACCGGAACTTCAGATCAGCACTAATGCCACTTTTTTTTTTTTAGAAACATGGTTAGAAAATGGGTAAGCTTGCACTTGCTCTTTAGTGGATATCTTTAGCCGGAGGCATGCTTTTGTGCGGATTAGTGATGGGAAAGCCATTACTGTGTCACGCTGACACTTAAGCACATGTGTTGCTATGCTAGAACTACTAGTACAGTATGTGGAAAAAAAGAAACAAGTGCTTTTTTGTACTGACTAGAAAGATTTCAAAATAGAATGGCACAGTTTGTGCCACTTCAATACAGCGACAGCAGTTGCGGTGGAGAGAGAGCTAAGTCACTTGCTAACCAAGCAAAAAAAAAAAAAAGCTGCATTTAAGATTTGAACATTTTGGGGAACATCGATTTAGTTAGTGCAGAGGCAGGTTGGCAGATAAATGCACCCTTAGATAAGGGGCTCAGCCAATCAGAGACCGGTAATTTTCCTACCCATTTTCTAAGCACCAGCACTGTTAGCCATAAGAACATAGACAACAGTATAAACAACAGGTCTCGGGGCAAATAGGGAACTCCGGGCAGACTAGATGGACATTTGGTCTTTTTCTGCTGTCACTGTCTATGTTTCTATGTAGAACAGTCTGTACTCACTACGCATAGCAGCATGCCAATCTAGTAAAAACGAGACATCTCCAATAGTCTGTAAACATTGCTATGTTTTTGTGCTCCCTCATGCTGCGCCATGAACAATGCTACTCCTATCTGTACCTGCTTCTCTGTTGTGTAACTCTCCCGGGTCGTGCCAGAATATAGGCAATACTCTTGTCTAGTGCACTTACCCGGTAATCAAAAACTAAATAAATAAATATCTCTGGTTCCAAAAGCAGCTCTTTATTAGAGAATAAAAAAGCTTCAGCATTCTTAACCGTGATAACACCATTTTTATTCTTAGGAGCCAATGTGGTACTGAAGCAATACCACCAATCCCACAATGTCTGAAATGCCAGGGTTTCAAAGTTGTAATTTTTATTAGTTCCAACCCTAGCACTAGTGCCTCGGGGTAACGTAGCATTCACACTGCCTACACTGTTGGTGCTGAGAAAGAAAACTGCAAGAGGGAGTCCGGCAGCCTTCGATCATGCTTGTAGCAACATCTGGAGTCCAACATAACTTCAAAGTCTTCAATGTCCTGCTGTAGCTGGGAGAGAGAGACAGCAGCCACCAAGCTTCCTTAAAGCAAGAAGGCGATTTAATAGAGTACACTGAATTGAATTCTTAATTTTGGAGCCTGTGTAAGTAAGCAGAAGTCAGTGTTTTGGTTCTCTGTTTTGGGGGTTGACTTTTCTTAGTGTAACTTTTATTTGCCAGGGAGGAAATCTAGCTGGGAGAATATCTGCAGTCATTTGTGACTAGACCTGTTACTTAAACTCTGTGAAACAGGTGTCTGAAAGGAAGGAAGGCACTCACCGGGGTGGAGGGACAGAGTTGTAGTTGGTTGTTTCTGGAGGGCACGGGCTTAGGCCCACCCACCCGAAGCGTATCATTTCCTTTATATCAGGGGTTCTGAAATCACTTCCCCAAAAGTGTACAGGACACACACCTGTTCATATCCTTAAAGGCACAGCACACTGAATAGGGGTAAAGACACTCATATGCTTGCACACACTAAAAAAAAAAGAACAAAAATCTTAAACAGGAAGGGAGACAGACATGTGGGGAGTGGCACAATGCACTGGCTGTGCAGCAGCATCTTCCGGTATATGTTCTGGAGGCTGCGTTGCTGCCCTATTTGCAGGCACCTCTCTGATCTGAGGGAGAAGGTTGCCCGTCTCCATGCTGACCTGGCGAGGATTCGGAAAACCTCCTCCCCCACCCAGGCCACCACCACTGCCTCAGAGGTTGCCAAGAAAGAGGAGCGGTTGGACCACGGTGGGCTCAGGGAGGGTGAGGGTGGTGGAACAGAGGTGCATCCCTCCAGTTATGCCTCTCCACAATTCCTTCGCCATTCTGGTGGAGCGTGGTTCCTCTATAGAGGTACCCACAGTGGAGACCAAGGAGGATGCTGAGAACCTCCACAAAGGAGACCCACAGGAGGGTGGCACAGGACCCCACAGGGGAAGGAAACAACTCCTAGTGGGGGACTCAATCATTGGGGGGGTAGAACTGGGGAGGATGGGAAGAGGGAGGTAAGGTGCCTGCCTGGCACCATGACTTAGAGGGACAGGAAGCAAATCCTCAGGATCGTGGGAGCAGCTGCATGGGGGCAGAAGCTGGGTGTCACTGTCCACCTAGGGACAAATGATCTGGCTGGGAATGGTATCAGAGCAGTGCAGCAGGAGTTTGTGGAGTTGAGGAGGGGCCTTAGACAAGTAGCATGCATGGTAATGTTCTCAGAAGTGCTACCTGTCTATGGCATGAGTGAGGCTAGGGTACTCTGCACCATGGGATTCTATGACTGTTTGAAAAATTGGTGCAGAGCTCAGGGATTTGGCATCAGTGGGGACTGGGGGTCCACCTGGAGGGATACAGGCCTATACTGGCGTGATGATCTGCATCTGTCCGGGAGGGGAACCAGGATCCTAGGTGATAGGTCTAAATGCTTCAATGGCAAGCATTTAAACTAGCCAAGGGGGAGGCACTGAAGGAAAGCAGGGAAATCCTAGCCCCCTAACAAAACAGGGTAGTTACCGAAGTAGACACAAAGGTAGAGAAGTCGATAGGGAGTAGGACAGCGGTAAATCCAGAAAAAGGCAAAGGCAGTAAGGACAGGGATGGGCCTAAAAGGGGTAAGGCCATCAAAAAATGGAGGGCAATGAGTACCAATGCCTGTAGTCTGGGTAACAAGCTCCCTGAACTAGTGGCCTTTGATGGAAGAGGGACGCCTGGATATCATGGCAGTCACAGAAACATGGTACACAGAGAACCATGACTAGGATGTCAACATACCAGGGTACACAATCTACAGGAGGGACAGGAAGGTAAAAAGGTGGAGGTGTAGCCTCTACATAAGGGAAGGAATCAAAGCAACAGAACTAAAGGGTAAATGGAGGGGAGGAGGAGGCACTGTGGGTCACCTTGGAGACAGGAAATGGCACCACAATCTGCACAGGGGTTGTTTACAGACCCCCGTCTCGGGGGAGGCAATGGACAAGGAAATGATAGAAGGAATACTTAGAATGGCAGAAAAAGGAGACATATTGTTGATAGGGGACCTGAATATGCCAGATGTTAACTGGAGCACCTTTACTGCAGCCACATCCAAGAGCAGGGTCATTCTCGATGCCCTACAGTGGGCATGCCTCAGATAGCTAGTGTTAGAACCCACTCAGAAGGGAGCAATCTTAGACCTGGTACTCTCAAATGGTGATGGAGAGAGGATCTCAGATTTAGAAGCGGGTAACCATCTGGGAAGAAGCGACCACCAAAAGGTGTGGTTCACAATAAACAAAGTTGTAGAGGCAAGCCATACAACAGCAAGGGTGTTGGACTTTAGGAGGGCTGGTTTTGACAAAATGGGAGAGTGCCTCAGAAAAACACTAGCAAACAGGCAATAAGGAGGGGTGGAGGAACAATGGGGAAAAATCAAAACTGCCATCACAAAGGCAACAAGCCTTTGTGTAAAGCAAATCAGCAAAACAAAATGAAGGAAAAAGCCACCATGGTTCGCAAAAGAGGTGGCAGAGAAGGTTAAGGAGAAAAGGATAGCATTCGGGAAATATAAGGAAACACAGAAGAAGCAGGATAGAGAACTACATCAGTCAAAGCAGAAGGAGACAGGGAAGGCAGTCAGAATAGCAAAGGCCCAAACTGAGGAAAAGATAGCCAACTCTGTTAAGAAGGGGAATAAAACTTTTTGTAGGTACATTACGGAGTGAAGAAAGACCAAGGGAGGGATACTGAGGCTTAATAAAGGGTAAGGAATGTGGGCAGAGGGCAACAGTGAAAAAGCAGGGATACTGAATGAATATTTTTGCTCAGTATTCACAAAAGAAGAGGAGGGGGAGGTACCTAAACCAGATAATAGAAACACTATGGATAGGGGGTTATCAGTCCAGTCACAGAAAAAAGGGTTCTGAAAGAACTCGTAAAACTGAAGGTGGACAAAGCAATGGGGCCTGACAGGGTTCACCCCAGAATTCTAAAAGAACTAAGGGTAGAACTAGTGACACCACTGACTACCTTCTTTAACAAATCATGGGAGGATGGGGTGGTAACTGAGGACTGGAGGAGGGCGGATGTGATTCCACTTCACAAAAGCAGAGCAGGGCAGAGGCAGGAAACTACACACCTGTTAGTTTGACCTCAGTGGTACGGAAAATGATGGAATCACTTATGAAGGAAAGAACTGTTGAGTACCTAGAGGCCAGTGGAGCACAGGAACCAAGGCAGCATGAATTCACAGTGGGAAGGTCATGTCAGACGTATCTAATAGATTTCATTGACTGGGTGACCAAAGTAATAGACCAGGGAAGGGCTGTGGACATGGCCTACCTAGACTTTAGCAAGGCATTTGACACAGTCTCACACAAAAGATTAATATATAAGTAAGCCAGCCTTGGAGTGGGTCCCAAGATGGCAGCCTGGGTAAAAAACTGTCTGGACAACAGGATACAGAGGGTAATAGTAAACGGATTCTGCTGTGAAGAAAGGGGGGTTACTATCGGGGTATCGCAGGGTTCAGTACTGGGACCAGTCCTCTTTAATGTCTTTATAAGTGACACTGTAGAGGGACTAGAAGGAAAAGTATGTTTCTTTGCAGACGACACAAAGATCTGCAACAGGGTTGATGCACAAGGTGGGGTGGAAAGGATGAGAAGGGACTTGGCAAAGTTGGAGGAATGGGCAAATGTATGGCAGCTTAGATTCAACGCAAAGTAATGCACATGGGAAACAAAAACCCAGGGGAAGAGTACACAATGGGGGGTGAGATACTAACAACAACAAAAATGGAAAAGGACCTGAGGGTAGTCATATAAGATGACCTAAAGGTGAGCAAGCAATGTGAGAAGGCAGTACGGAGGGCTGGGGGGATTTATTTATTGAAATGTTTCACCAGAAAAACACACTGAGCAACCGGGGCTGCTCATCTCACGGTGCATCCTGGGGGGAGGGGTACATGGGAGCAATGATACAAAGATGCCACAGAGACTGCATACGTAACAAATACACAACAGATATGACAAAGAAGGCCAAGGAAATTGCATACATCACAAATACTGTAACTAGGAGATTATTTAGTATAAAGCACTATGTTACTATAGACAATAAAATAGCCCACTAAGTACTGGAGGAAATTGGTACTGGGTTGCGAGTGGGGAGACTGCCTAGATGCAGGTGCACTGGGATGCATAGGAAGAGGCATCACCAGTAGAAGACAGGAGGTTGTTATCCCCTTGTACAGACAGTTGGTGAGACCCTATCTTGAGTACTGCGTGCAGTTCTCAAGACCCCATCTTCAGAAGGACATAGACAGGATGGAGGCTGTCCAGAGGAGGGCAACTAAAATGGTGCAAGGTCTGCACCAGAAGACAGACGAAGAGAGACTAAAGGAGCTTACTATGTATACCCCCAAGGAAAGGAAGGAGAGGGGGGACATGATAGAAACTTTCAAGTGCCTCAAGGGAATCAACAAAGTCCAAGAGGGCAGCATCTTTCAGAAAAAGAGATGTGCAAGAACAAGGGGCACAATTTGAAGATAGAGGGGGGACGGCTCAGAGGTAATGTAAGGAAGTATTTTTTCACAGAGAAGGTTGTGGATGCATGGAACAGCCTTCCCGAGGAGGTTGTGCAGTCAAAAACAGTGGGGGAATTCAAGAATGCATGGGACAGACATAAAGCAATTCTAGCGGGGGGGGGGGTAGGAGGAAGTAGGCTATTGGTTAACTAGGATCTGCAGCTTATCCATTAGGTAGGGAAATGGGCAGGCTAGGTGGGTCAAGCGATCCTCATCTGCCGTCAAATTCTATGTTTCTGTTTCTATGTCTGTCACTTAATCAGTTGTTTATTAAACAGCTAGTAGCTCCAAAAAGAGCAGCAGGCACAACATTTTAGTATTTTTTTAAAAAGTAGTCCTGTATTACTTTTTATTTCCAAAATTTTTTCTCTTTAGATGTGCTCATTAGATGGTTTTCTACTTAACAGTACTGGGTGTGATGTGGAAAGCACTGCTTTATCTTGAAGCAAACCAGTCTAATTCTGCTCCTCCCACTACATCATCAACATATGACCTTACTCATTGTTACATCACAAACCCTGCTGCCTGATTGGTAACATGTGTCACCAGTTACCAGACAAGCAGCAAGAAATTGGTTCTTCTTGGCTACTGGTGTTGTCACAGTCAGTGAAGTCAAGGAAGACCTAAATTAACTATGTCCACCATCAGGTTCCACAGATGGAACTGCACCATCAGTGAAGCAGGATCAACATGGAAGATTTTCAGCAGTACAACTGGGGCCGCATCCACACCAACATCATCTGCTGATGTCACCAACCCTATAATGGCATGAGCAGCCCTGCTCCCTCCTCAGTTCTTTCATGATGTCAACTTGATCGCATGGGTTTCCGCGGAGCTCTGATGCAGTTTCGCACCTTGTTTTGCCTTTGGCATGTCTATACTTATTTTTTTACAACCTCTTTTTTTAAAGGGATTCTTTTATCTCGTTTATGTCAAGAGTTAATCCTTCCACTTCTCTCTTCCATCGCTGCCGCTGTGGAAAGAAGATTGCCTCTACAGACGAACACTCTCTCTGTGTCTGCTGTCTTGAGCCTGACCACGAAGTCTCTGATTCTGAGCTCTGCCAGAAGTTTAGCCAAACCACCCTAAGGTGACGCAAAAAGGCACTTAAAAATGTCCTCATGGAGCAACAGGTAGCCATTACCGGGCAGGGGTCCTCTGGGGTCCCTCCTTCCCAGTTGCCGGCAGGGTCACCGAGCTCGCAGGCCACTAAGGCCCAAGACAAATCCTTGGGGAAAGGTCATAAAAAAGATTGAGATCTGGACTGCTCCCTCCAGCAAAGGTCCTGCTGCCAGACAGCCTCTTCCTCCTCGTCCTAGGGTACTTCATCAGCTGCTGCTTCACCGATGCACAAATCTGCTGTCCAGGTCTCTTTCCCTACCAGACCCCTACCGACAGCACCTCCACCTGATGTCCAAGGCAGCTGGTCGTTGACCTCTGGGTCATCTACCACTTCGTGAGCCCTCCCGTCTAGGTCTGATGCTCCCCCAGGTCCTTGGGCTATGGACTCTCAGGACCCGTCAGGTGGGTCGTAGCTTCTTGAGCCATCAACCCCCACCCCCGGCAACACAGCCATCTACTGTCATCAACCTCAGTGAGATTTTGACCAAGTTCACTTCGGTTCTGGTCCACCAGTTAGGCATGTTTAGGCACTGTTGCCTCAGTCGTCGGACCTGGAACTGGAACTGGAACAGGTCGATGCCAAGGAGGGGTACCATCCTGATCTTAAGCTTCCTGATGAAGAGGAGGAAGAGGAAGAACCCCTCTCCTCAGGCAGATCCACAGCTTCTTCAGTGAGTGAGGACTTTGTCAAATATACCACTAGGTCTCCTCCAGTGGACCTTACTTTCTTCAATATTATGAAGCAATTGTCCTCAGCCATGGGCTTCCATACTGAGGAGGAGGATGCCACCAGAAAAGATCTGGTGGATTTCCTGGAAATACCAGAGTCCCCTCCCAAGATCATTCCTCCCATTTTACTTGCTCTGAGGAATGCCATCACGGCAGCCTGACACAGGCCTGACATGGTGCCAGTCATGCCCCAAAGGGCTGATAAACTTTATCATGCCCCTCAGGGTTTGTCACACTATGCTGCCTAACCTGACACAGATTCCATGGTAATAAAGGCAGCTCATGATAGGTCTAAGGCACCCAAGCACTTTCCCCCCGACAAAGAGTCCTGCAAAATAGATCTCTGGGGCAATAGGTTCTCAGAATGGAGGGGCTGTACGTTTTCCCTTATCTGGATGACTGGCTCCTAAAGGCCCCACTCAGGGAACAGCTCCTGCGGACTCTGGAGAGAACGCTTCAGTTATTTCTCTCCCTGGGCATTATGGTCAATTTGCCCAAGTTGGTCCTAGTCCCATCCTAAAGGCTGCAGAAAATAGGGGCAGTTATAGACTTGGCACAGGGAAAGGCCTTCCTGCCTCTGAACAGGGTGGAGTGTCTTATTGCCCAGGCTCTGGAGGTCGTCCAAGGCTGTTATGTCCATGCAAGGTTGTACTTGAGGCTGCTGGGGCTAATGGTTGTGGCCATCCCCACTGTTCTGCTGGCCAGGCTCCACAGGCACATCCTCTAGTGGATTCTTTGAGTACAATGGGACCAGCACACGGACAAATTAAATCAGTTACTGCTGGTCTTCTCCCCAGTCTGCAAGGTGTTCCAGTGGTGGACAGAGCTCCTGAACCTGCTGCAAGGGGTGCCCTTCCAGATCTCCTCCCCCCCAGCAGATCCTTACCATGGATGCCTCTGGGTTGGGCTGGGGGGCTCATCTGGGTCCCTTTTAAACTCAGGGCTCTTGGTCCCAGATTGAAACCTCTCTGCACATCAATGTCCTGGAGATGCGGGCAGTCCTGCATGCCATGAAGACCTTTCAGAACTTTCTCCTCCTGGGTCAGCTGTTGATTCAGTCTGCCAGCCTCAGTGTTGTGTATCACATCAACAAGCAGGGAGGGATACATCTGTATCCCCTGTACAGGGATGCCATGAGAGTGTGGTACTGGGCGTTAAGACCACGGTCTAACACTCTCAGCAGTTCACGTCCCAGGAGTGCTAAACACTCTGGTGAACAACCTCAGCCAGATGCCGTACAGCATGCACAAGTGGGAGCTTCTCTCATCTGTCATAGAAGATCTGTTCAACAGATGGGGTTGCCCAGAGTTGGACCTTTTTGCGTCCCCACTCAATGCAAAACTGCCCAGTTTCTGCTCACTCGATCCAGGACCTGGAATTTTCTGGCGAGATGCATTGTCCCTCTTTTAGAGAGAGAGAGAGAGGTTCCTTTATGCCTTCCCTCCATTTCCTCTGACTCAGAGGGTGCTAATCAAACTGCAGATGGAGGGGGCCAGCATCAGCTTCAGGCTCTCTGGTGCGAGGAGCCTTATTTAATTTTTCACAAAGATAGGGTGTCTTTGTGCATGAATCCTAAGGTTCTCCATAAGGTGGTGTCTGAGTTTACCCTGAATCAGTCTATCCACCTTCCTGTTTATTTTCCAGAACATTCATTTCATTTTTCATTTTTATTAAATGGGTTAGACCATTGAGCGAACTTATTTAAAATGGTGACCCATGGCATTTACAGTACAATTATCTAACAGTTACTTAACATAATATAAATGTAACATAACATGCCAATCCAGGGGAAGCACTGCTCCATACATTGGATGTGCACAGAACTTTGAAGTATTACCTGCTCCAATCTAAGAAATACAGAAAGTCAAAGCAGCTGTTTGTCTCTTTCGCTCCAGTTCAGGTTTCTAAACAATGTTTATCTAAATGGTTGGCAAACTGCATTGTGTTCTGCTACAATAATTATGGAAAAGAGTTTCCAGGAGCAGTGAAGGCTCATTCTACAAGGGGTATGGCTACCTCTGTGGCCTCAGAGGAGGTCTCAGCCACTGACATTTGTGTGGCTGCCACCTGGAGTGCTGTTCATACCTTCACCAAGCACTATATTCTGGACATTGCCTCAAGAGCCTCTGCAGGTTATGACATGGCTGTGCTGTAGGGCCTCCTATCTTAAGTTTAGGGATGGCCTTCCTCCCGGACTGTTTCTGTGCATATGTAACTGCTGGGTACGCGTTCCATCTGTGGGACCTGATGACCGAGATACCCCCGAAGAAGATAGAACAGTTATGCAAGAACTTACATAACAGTAGATCTTCAAAGGGATCTCAGTCATCAGGTCTGCCTTCCCTCCCCACCATCCCCCTTTTTGGGGCTTTTTCCTAGAACTGGCTATCTGGTGAATCCAGCCTTTTATATGGGCCTGGGCACCTCTCTCTCTTGTCGGTCCCCCACAGCTAGAGCTATGCTCCTTTTGTCTCTGGGGGAAAAAACTGAGGATGGACCAGGGCCACTCATGCCTTTATTTATTTAGCTTTTGTTGACCAGGTAAGTGCATTAGACAAATCATGCCTATTTTCAGGCATGACTCGGGGGAGGGGGATACATATGAATGCCAGCTGACCTTGAACCAGATTAAGCTGTTGGTGGTATTTTTAGTGAATGAGGGAAATTTGGCCAGGACACCGGGGAAATTCCCTATCTCTGTTCGATAAGTGCCATGGGATTTTTAACATCCACCTGAACTACCACCAATCCAGGCAGATGAGACCTCAGTTTAACGTCTCATCTGAAAGACGGCACCTCAGAAGTGCAGCACCCCTCTCATGCTGCGCTACAGTGTCAGTACTGGGATATTAACCCAAGTGCCAGATGTGGGAACTGAACCCACAGCCCTGTGATCTCCTGGCCTCAGAGGCGAGTGTGCTACCTACTGAGCCACTGACACTGCTAATGCTTTATATGGGTTGGTGACGTCAGCAGATGACATCAGCGTGGGCAGCCCCAGTTGTACTGCTGAAAATCATCTGTGTGGATTCTGCTTCACTGACAGTGAAGTTCCATCTGTGGGCCCTGATGACTGACATCCCCTCAAAGGTCTACTGATATGCTAAGTTCTTACACAACTGTTCTTTCCACACATCACAGGTATAAAATCTTCTGATTAGAAAAACAAAGAAAAGCAAAAAAATACTTCAGATCTAAGAAGTGATAACTGACTACTTCTGAAAGTTACTATTAATTCCAGGCAGTACAATAGCTCTTTATGTGCATGGCTTTCGCCTTTAGACAAACAAAAATAAAACAAAAAAAATGTACACCTATTAATGAACAGCATTTTACAAAGCAGTTCTATTAAAGTACATATAATATAAAAGACTCACAAGATGCCCATTATTAAGCTGAGAAAAGTCAGACAGGACCTAATTTCAGCATTTTATAAACTGACTTTAAAGGTTTTTATACTGGGTCGTCCTGACAATACCATTTAATTATTTCATTTGAAAGCACTATATTTTTCTAAAGACAAGATGTAATTGATTCCATCAGGTTTCTATCAGATAAAGTGCTAACTATCCGTTGTTTGTTTGTTCATGAATAACCACTGAGCAAAGCTCATTTACAAAGGCAACCCTAGTTAAGCAAAAAAGGCATCACATATGTTACAATACATAATCTAATATAAAATATAATACTATAAAATTTAGTACATTAACACACTTATTCAAAAAGAAAGAAAACCCCTTCTTTTCTGCTACCTCAACTTCTCAGCTTTTAGAACATAGCACCAGCCTCGGCTGTGTTTTCCTCATACTCTCTAATAAGATCAGAGAGAAGATCTGAGATATCTAAATATAATTCTTTCAAAACTGGCTCCAGTGGTTTATCGTGTCAGTGTGGCCCAGTGCTAAGACTCTCAACTCTTGGTCAGAAGACCACATGAGTTCCGATTCCATACTAAGGAACCTGGTCTCATCTTCATTGCAAAGCTATCAACTTTTTGAAGCCTAAAACTGACATGCTGCAATAACTCTGGAAATAATTATTTTTTGTTTGTTTTGTTTGGAGAAAGTCTATATTCTGTAAGTACCTGTAAATCATCAAGTGCCATATATAAGTAAGTGCCGGTCAGTGACAGAAACCTCTCGAAGAGCGAATTGATCCACATACCTGACCGTGCCCCCGTGACAGTCACTCGAATGAGACTGCGCTGTTGCTGCACATACAAAACAGAATACACTGGAGTTGGAAAAAAAAAAACTTGTTTTCTATGCCCCATCCTTACCGCTATCCCCCCCGTGTTACTTTGCTCCCTCACTGAGTCACTGGGCACACCGCAGACAAGGCTGTAAATTCATTCATCCAATAATTTATTTTTTTTAAACTTCAAGTTTATTGAAGTTTTAGTTGAGTACAGAGATAACTCATTACACTGTATACCATCATACATATGATTTTACTGATTGGTTTACTTTGTTCCCCCCAAGTAATTTGGAGATGTCATTACTCCATGTATGTCTTTGTATGTTGAAATCTCACTGTTTCCTCTTCCTTTTACTTTTTCCCCTTCCTTGTACCTCTTCTTCTAACGTATCCTTTTAACTTTTGCAGAAAGAAGGGCACATCCAGCTTTGACTGTGTTTGCTCCAGGTCATCTGGAGTTACAGACTATTCTGAACTAGTCCAGCATAAAGCTTATTCAAGAAAACTCTGTGCTAAATCCACTATTACATTCAATAACATTCTAGAAAAGAATACATAAATCATAATTCAACAATAATTAACATTTTTAACAACAAAACTCCTCGTTTGGGTGGTTTAATTAATCGTCCTATGAATCTATGTATCTACCATTTTTAGAGCAGTCTGGTCTCCCGGGGATCCTATCTAGTTCCCTCAAATCCATTTATTATATGAAAGCTTGTTGGGATAAGATCGAGATTCCTTCCAGGTTCTTCTATGAGATGCATGAACGGTAGCCAAGTCCCATGAAATCTGTCTCTCTGTAGACGGAGCTCAACTGTGACCCTCTCCATTGTCTGTATACCCTCCACTATCTCTATCCATTCCTGCTGAGTTGGTGGGTTAGGGTCCAGCCATCTCCTTGTGACGGCCTTGTCCGCCGCTGCTAACAAAATACCCATGAAAGATTTCTGGGCATTTGTCCTTTCCCTCGAGGTATTCACCCAATAATTTCAATTCCATGTTGCCACTTGCTTTGCTCCAGCCCCACGACCTGCTCACAGTGTCAGTAACATAACAAGACCAAGTCCAGTAGCAATCCAGATTAAAACAACATTCTGCCGCAACAACTTCCATCGTGACACAAAAATGTTTCAGAAGGAAAGTTGCTTTCTTTTTGTTCAGACATTCATTCGAGCTCTTGCATCCCAATGTGCACCACTCACACTCACTTTGATTTGCTAGCTGAACTTGCCTCAGGCCCCTCAGACTCCTACCACTGCACTGGATTGCTCACATAGCTGATCAGGTCCAATCAGTAGACTGCTGCCGGTCTCTCCGAGTCTGTACTCTGGTTGGAATCCCTCTGCTTCTGGCAGATAGACGGCCACACGAGCTTGCTCACACTAAGTCTGACAGGAAGGAAGGTGCTATATAGTGCTACCACTGACCCGCTTGCTGGCATTTTCACGTACACGGCACAACGCAGGTAGGCGTAGGTGGAAGTTCAAATTGCAAACTGCTGTCCAGCTCGAGCAGCACCACGCTGGTGCTGAAATGTCTGAATGTGATGCCACTTGCAGAAAAATGGGACAAGTAAGCAAAACCAAGACAAAAGCGATATTTTGC
This sequence comes from Neoceratodus forsteri, assembly GCA_016271365.2. NCBI lineage: Eukaryota > Metazoa > Chordata > Ceratodontiformes > Ceratodontidae > Neoceratodus > Neoceratodus forsteri. Next base: position 1,461,596,795 of record CM057452.1, read on the forward strand.
AAATCTTGTAGGGACACCGGGATGTGCTGCCTAAAACCGGGACTGTCCTTGGAAAATCAGGACAGTTGGTAGCTTTACTTCAATGCTGACAGCTCACTACTACAGTAGTAAGAGGAGGTGGTGCTGCAGTTCTGGTACAGCAGACGACAGGGCAAGGCTGCTGGTGGCTGCCTCAGTGGACGCTAAAGATCTTGTGCTGCTTTTGGAAACGACTAGGACATTAGCCAGTCTGGTTGTGTGGCAGCAGGGCATCCAGTTGCCAGCTGGGGGTGTCCACGGTTCATGTGAGCCCCACAATCCCACTCTGTGGCAAGCAGGGGATCAGCTGCATTGTGGAGCTCAGGCACCTGGCTCCCACAAAGGGAGGGCACAGCCGTCGTGGACAACTTGCCAATTTTGACCCATGGACCACTTGCCAGTTTTGACCCGTGGACCACTTTCCGGTTTTGACCTGTGGACCACTTGCCAGTTTTGACCTGTGGACCACTTGCCAGCTTTGACCCCTTTTAGACATACAAGAGCAGCAATGGTGCTGGCTGCAAATACAGCTGCTCTCCACCCTTCCACCCTCTCACAGCTGGAGGGAGGTGCAGCCATGGCTCTCCCCACTGCTAGGGGAACGGTGGAACAAAGGCAAGAAAACGGGGGAAGCAAAATCAATAAAAAATAGTAGGGGCTACCCTGGCATACTGGCCACAATCCCCTCTCTCAGTACAACTTTTTCCTGATGCAATTGCTCATAACTGCCAGCTGCACACTGTTGAGTACTCAAGGACTGCAGTGCTGGACTACAAATGCAGTCCTTGCACTGAATCTGTCAGTATCGCGCTCACGGTTTTGTAAAGTACTTTCAGATGCATTATGTATAAAGAACAGGGGTGTAACCACGGCTAAAAGGTGGGGGGGGGGGGCAAGGCCCTACCAAGCCATTTGTGCCAACACCAATGCCACTGGCTATGGAGCACAGAGATTAACAGAACACTTCATTATTTTATAACTAATTTGTTGCAAGACAAAGGACAGAATGAGAAAAGTCTTGTGAGTCACAAAGTTATTATTGTCTATTTTACAATAATGCTAATTTAAAATAATCGCAAGAAAAATATGACATAATCATCATCATCATCCTCCTTCTCCATTATTAGAAAGCTTAATTATTCAGATAAAATGCATTAAAAACAAACACAGCAAGCTGCAGTGGAAAAGGATAAATAGAATTAAGGAAAATAAATTGCTTAAACATATTCATAAATACAGGACAATCTACTTAACCCATAATATAGATAAATTATTAGCAGATAGGGATTCTGCACTTAGGAAACATTCAGTAAGGGAACTGTATCAAAACAGAATTGATCCAGACAAACGTAAAAATAAATTTGGGGATAGAACATTAGTATCACAAGCATCAGTAATTTGGAATGCTCTCTCCCCTTTATTGCGGTCTGAGAAAACTGCTAAAAAATTTGTGAAAGGGTTAAAAGTGTATTATGTTTATTCGTGTGTTTGTGTTTAATACTGATCTTTATTGTCTTTGTTAAATGTTTTTTATAAATTTGTAAATTGTGTATTTATGTATATTTTGTATTAGTTTGTTTGTTATTGATGTGAATATGTGGAACTTGGATTACTTGCACAGGACTGTCTTGAAAACTGGATTGTATTATCCAAATGACATGTATTATTCCTGTATAAAAATACATTTTTTACTACGGCTACTACAAACATTCCATTTGATAACCTCAAATACATTTTTGCTATTAAATGTTGAACATTTCATATGTTTACCCCACATACACATAGTTCATAAGGAAATTCATCAACTTGTGCTTAGAGATGCCTAAATACTGGTAGTACACAGTACTAACAGTTCTGGGGTTTGTAAACTCCAAGGCACTTTCGAGTCACCTGGGCATTTATTTGCTAGAAGGCTTTTTCTCACTCAACAGTGTAGAACCCAGAACTGTGTGTTGAATTAGGAAACAAAAAATAACATGAATTTAAGCCACATATGCTTATGATATCTATAGTTTAAAGAAGGGGGGCCAGATATTCAAAACTTTACCGTGGGGCTAAATTAGCCCAGACCCAATAGCCCGCTATATTCAAAAGCAATAGCCCCGGTGCTAAATCTGCTGAATACAGCATGCTAAGGAAGCCGGGTAATTTGGGCTGGGAGTGCAGTGCAGACATAGCCCGGGAATAAGACAGCTCTGAATACAGCAACCAGGAAATGCACACCACAACAGCAGCCAAGTGCACAGCGACGTGAAGGAAGGTAGAGGCGAACTATGTGGCCAATGTGTGTGCCAGCACATGCGTGGACTCAGTACAGCTACAAGCAGCAGTGCAGGTGAAATTACATTGTGCACACCTCTACAATATTTCCAAAACATTTGCGCGGGTTTAGCGCGGAGCTAAGCCATTTGCCTGGTGCAAACACATTTGCCCGGGGCTAAACTTTGCTATATTCAAAAGTGGCATGCAAATGAGCCTACTTAGGTAGTCTCTGGGCAAACATCCAGATTAGCATCTCATTATGATCTGATTTGCATGCAGTTTGCCAGCGTTACTGCAGGGTCCCACAGCTCCACCTGTAGGTCTGTCAGGAAGTACAGGGACTAGCTGGGTCTTCCACAGCTCCACCTGTAGGTCTGTCTAGGAGTGCATGGTGGTAGTTGCAGGCTACATTTGTACAGTACAGCATAGCATATTGTACCCCAAGGGACTACACAGCACAGGCATGGGTGGTGGTGGTGCTGCATGCAACTGTCAAACTGTAGGTTATGCTACAGTGCCCAGCAGACACTACAGTAGCAAGGGGGCCAGCAGTGTGAAAGACACAGCAATGCCTATGGTGTGTAGGGCAGTGATGACCACTGCACTGTATTTAGTGACAGGCCCAACTTGCAGGTGTTTACTGATGATGGACATTTTTGTTCTGCTGTTGTGCGACCCACACATGCTGCACCACTGGCATGGGATGCTCACAGTGACATATACACAGTCGCTGTGTGTGCTGTGGCGTCTGTACAGATGTGCGGTATGTGGCTGGGGGGGCACATACGATCAGACAGGCACACTGGCATTGGAGTATTCCCAACACTGGCCCATGTGCACAGCGTGGCTTGTCCCAGCCTTGTGGCCACATCCAGTCTGTGGTGCAGCCTGGCCTCTTGTACATCCTCCCCCTCAACACCCTCCATGCCCACAGTGCTGCATGTGTGTTCTGGCATCTGTTGGTGTCCACCGAAGTGTGGTCTGCAGGTGTGTGCTGTATGGCTGCACTGCCATGGTGTCCACAGGGAGCTGGGTCACCACTTACTGCCTGGCATGGCTGGGACTGGTGGCAGATGATGGCATCATTGTAATGCCATCAGTGGGAAGCATGTTTCCTCTATGTATGGTTTTTTCTATGTGGCATACTTCTTGGTTAGGGTCGCGCAACACTGAGCAAAAGCCGTGCAAACATAGAAACATAGAAGTTGACGGCAGATAAGGACCGCAAGGCCCATCCAGTCTGCCCATTTCTTTTTCTACCTTATAAATGTACCATCGGCCTTTGCTCTGTCAATGGCCTATCTATTCATACTCATCTGTATTGCTCCCTTATGCCTATCCCATGCCTGTTTCAAGCCCTGCACTGTATTCATATCCACCACTTCCTGATGTAGGCCGTTCCATGCATCCACCACCCTTTCTGTGAAAAAGAACTTCCTCACATTACCCCCTTAATCGGCCTCCCTCTAATCTCGTGCTGTGTCCTCTTGTCCTGCTATTTTTCTTATATTGAAACATGTTAGACTCTTTCACCTTGTTAATGCCCTTAAGGTGTTTGAATGTTTCGATCATATCACCTCTCTCCCTTCTTTGCTCTAGGCGCAAAGGTCTGCAACGTGAGGCTCGGGAGCCGCATGCGGCTCTTTGCCTGTGTTCATGCGGCTCTGCATCTCCTTAACTCTCAAAAGCGCAACTTTATGCTTTTCAGTATTTCTGCTACTTTGCTCCATAATAAAGTATTTTGGAATTGTCTGTGGAGGTCACACACTGAATATGCAATATCATATACACACTGATATCCTTGATAGAAACATAGAAATGTGTAGGCAGAAAAGGACCACCAGGCCCACCCAGTCTGCCCAGTGTGCCTAATAAGCTGCTGGAACTTTGCAATTTCATACCATCTCCCCTGCCCCAGATCCAAAAGACCCTTGTGTCTATCCCATGATCCCTCGAATCTCCCCAAAGTCCCTGCCCCTACCACCTCCTCTAGGAGTTTGTTCCAGTTATCCACCACCCTCTTCGTGAAGTAGAATTTTCTTGATGCTGGGACAATATGAGGAAGTCAAACATAATTACTTATGAGAGGCTACTGGCGCTGCAGTGTCTGCTATATTACAGGCCAGTATTGATACTACCATTTGCATTACTGACATCAGCCAGTGGGATGTGAGGGAGAAAACTTTCAAAGGTTCATGGCAGGGCTACCTGATGATATCATAGCGTTACTGCTTACCAAGGTGCTGAACAAGGTTGGTGCCAAAGCCCAGAGTATTGCACATCAAGTGGCAAACCCAGTGACAATCATCTCTGGATGCCTCACAACTGCACAAATGCTCTCTGGTAACCAAAGGGGAGGGATCATGTTGGCAGAGATTTGCAGTTCAGGAAATGTTGTCAGCTGTTAGCAGGGCTTGCAGTACTTGACACTGAATGCAGAGGCAGCAGACATGCCATGTGTTTTTATGTATAGCAGGATGGGCCTGGTACATGTCCATGCCCAGCCACCCTTGCCTGACTAAGACATCAGTGCCCCAAGTGGGAGGGACAGATGGACTCCTACCCTCAGATACACAGGATGGATCCAGACAGTTATTTTGTCATTCTTCTCCGTCTTTTAACAGGTGCTGAGCACTTTATGTACTTTACTGTGATAGCCTCACATCAGTTGGGATCTGGGTGGGGTGAGAGGTATAACCCCAGTTACATCAGGATGCTATGTAGCATTCAGATCATTAGAAAGGCAGTTGTTCCTCAGGCAGGATAGAAGGCTGTGGAGATGGAAGCAGGACTAAGTCAAGGCATGCAAGATCATACAACTGCAAGAAATATTAAAGGGATACTGTCAACGTTTTTTGTATTATTTTAGGTAAAAATACACATTTTATGATTGCTTACTTTCTCTAAAATTCATTTATGTTGCTGGTTGTTTTATCTAACCCCTTGCTTGTTAGAAATGAAATGCATGGTAATGTACAGCTATGCCCAGCTTTGTTTTGCTTCATATCACTGAGCTACTCTTAGTGCACATTTACTGAACATTAGAAAGACCCTCAAACAGTGCAGCCACTCATGATACAATAGTCTCCTCTACTCCCATTGCATATTCAGAGGCTAGATTGTCTTGGGGGTGTTCCTGAGTCCAGGAAATATGCAGTGTGATGTGGTCAAGAAATGTAAACAAACATGTTTTGGTGTGATAACACCAGTATGGTAGGCAGTTAGTTTTTCACTTTTTAAAAGAAAAAAGGGATGTGAATCAAACTACCAGCTGCATAAACAATCTGAATATAATGTGAACAATCATAAATTGTGCATTTTAAACTTGGAACACTTTGAGGCTTAAGTAAGTTGGCAGTGTTCCTTTAAGCGTGTTAAACAAAGCTTTGCCAATATTAAGGTGGCACTGATGCTGTGAATCAGCCATACATTTTATGATAAACTGGCACACCCAACAAAGAAAAAAATCATAGATGAGAACATAGCCTTTCTAGAAGACTGGGGTGCCTCTGATTTCATCAGCAGGGGTGGATGAATGTTTCAAGTGATTTGCAGCAAACGTTTCCAAAAAATACTAATTCCAGGGCATGTCCCAAACAAACATTCTGTATATGCCAATAATATGTGTGGTAGGGGTGGCCAGGCTCACCCCAACCTATGCTGAGACACAGGAAGGTTGCACCAAAGAACAGAGGCCAATAGAGCAGGACTCTTTCAGTGGTTTCAAGAAATTTACCTGACGCATGTATTAGGAATTAATTTTCAGTTACTAACCATTTGCTTTTTCAACTACAAAATCATGGCTAAAACTCCTCTGATTCTCTTAGGGAGGATCTGGAGAGAAAACTATCCAGTGTGGCTTTTTTGCACAGTGCTACAATTGATTAACATATGCTTTATTCAAATAGCATTGCTGGATGAGTTTAAGCTAAATTATGCACTACAAAGGACCTCTGCTATGCATACGCTCACATGGCTCTCCGATGATCAGGCTGGTCATGCCAGGAGGACATGCGGCTCCCAATCCTGAAAAGGTTGCAGAGTCTAGGGTATACATATTGAGCTCCGTTTATCTGTCCTCATATGTCTTCTGATGCAGTCCCTGCACCATTTTGGTTGCCCTTCTCTGGACTGCCTCAATTTGGTTAATGTCCTTGTGAAGGTGTGGCCTCCAGTACCGCACACAGTACTCCAGTTGGGGCCTAACCAGTGTCTTGTAAAGAGGGATTATTACCTCCCTCTTCCGACTTGTGATACCCCTACTAATACACCCTAACATCCCCCTAACCTAACCTACTGCTTTAGTGGTCTGCTTGGATGATTTCAGGTCATCGGTGATGATAATGCCCAAGTCTCTTTCTTCCCTTGTGACTGCCAGCAACTCCCCTCCCAGCCTATAGGTGGCTTCAGGGTTTCTCTTCCCTATGTGCATGATTTTGCACTTCTTTGCATTAAACCCCAGTTGCCACTCTTCCGACCATTTGCTAGTTTATCCAGATCTCTTCTCATTCTGCCCACCCCATCTGGATCATCTACTTTGTTGCAGATCTTGGTGTCATCTGCAAACAGACAAACCTTACCCTCCAGTCCATCTGCAATGTCACTGATGAAGATATTGAAGCGGACTGGACCCAGGACTGATCCCTGAGGTACCCCACTTGTGACTTGCATCTCTTCTGACTGTATACCATTTACCACCACTCTCTGTTTTCTGGCATCAACCAGTTTGCCACCCAGTTGGCCAACTTCTGACCCACCCGAGCCTACCCAACTTATTAATCAATCTTCTATGTGGAACAGTATCGAAAGCTTTGCTGAAGTCAAGGTATGCGACATCAACTGCTCCCCCTTGGTCCACCACTCTGGTTACCCAGTCAAAGAAATCTATGAGATTAGTTTGACAGGACCTTCCTTTTGTAAACCCATGCTGTCTTGGATCCTGTGCTCCTATGGATTCCAGGTGTTGCACTATCCTTTCCTTAAGGAGTGCCTCCATAATCTTGCCCACTACTGACACCACGTAAAGCCACAATGTCGCGTAAAGCTTGTTTGCCAAGGGTTAGGACTATGTTTTCCTGGGCTGTAATCTGCTCCGTGCAAAGTGTTGCGCTACGTCGCGCAAAAACACTTTGCGCGGCACTATTTGCTGAATATAGCATTGCGCTGACACGCCCCCTCAGTTTGCCCCTTGCATATATTATGATTTTACCCAGCGCCACGCAATTTAGCAATATTTGGCCTTTTGAATATAGCAGACCCGCTTAACCCGGCGCTAAACCTGCGCAAACAGTCTGCGCCCAGCGCAAAGTTTTGAATATCTGGCCTGTTATTGAACTATCAGACTTCTTGATTTGGGTTGAACTGTGCTATTTGCATTGACTGTTCCTGCACTGAACTTATCAAATCATAAGGCAACGTATTAATAAAACTAGGCAAAGGATAGCAAAAATGGATAATACTTTATCCTAGACTATCTAGTCCATATTTAATCATATTAAATTTATGTAATGTTCATTTTGAATAAAACTAAATGTATTTTATGAGAGTCATTGGTCCAACAAACTCAGTGAGTATTTAAATTTACAGTCAGTTATCTGTGATCAAGTTTCCACGCAAACTGTAACTGACAAAGAAAGTGGAGCAAGCATAAGTTCTCAGAACATGAACTAGCAGCACATACTGTATAACAGTCTGTCTTTTTATGTACTACACAATCCTATAATTGAATGCCATGGGGCCAAAAATGAACCTCCTTCATAGATATATAAAAACCAAAAAACATGAAAGGTAACTAAAAGCTGCAAGCAGGAGACCTAATTTATGTGATCTGATTGTTAGGGCAAACTTTCACATAGTGGGTTGGGTCAACTGTGTCGGAGAACTCTCCAAAGGTACTCTTCCTCCTTTGAGTGACTGGTGATGTGATGGGAGGAGCAATGACAGGGAGATCCAACTCCCTCAGCGACCGATGGGTTAATAAACAGGAGGTGGGTCGACTGATTGATAGTAAAGCCCAGGAAGTCAAGCAACTGGAAGAAACTTGCTGAAGCCTTGATTTACATACAGAAGACCCCCTATCTCCCAGTTGCGCTTAACTGCTCTGAAGTCTGCAGAGACAGTCATGTAATTCACACATTCCCAACAAAGACCAGAGCTGTGCTTTGCTGGCCTTGAGAACTTTGATAAACCTGGGCAAGATAAGACATTAGGTGGTGCTGGGAATGCTGTCAGCTCCAGTGTTTTGCGACCATTTACTGTGTATAGTACTTCTTTTTTTTTTTTTTTTGAGAAAGGGAAACTGTATCTGTATCTCTTCTGACTAATTTAATTACAGCTGCCAGAATGTTGCAGGGGATATGAATGGCCACCTAAAAACTTGAGGGGGATGTGTGCCCCCCCCCCCATGCACCCATGATAAAGAATATGTACATAAAATCCAACTGTATTTAGTTCTCCTTCTGTACTGTATCTGAACACACACTGGAAACTATATAAACTGAGCAATGGCAGTTGTGAATTTCCGAGACTAAAACCAGGCACTCAAAAGCTAGTGCTCTACCAGTTGAGCTACAGAGTCACCTTTCGGACACCATAACACAAGGCCGAATGAAATGCAAGGACATGCAGCTCAGTTTAACAGGTTTAACAGAAATAAAACCTCCCCACGGCGCTATCTCTGAAAAGTGGGTCAGTAAATAAAGCAAATAATTAACTGCATGGCAGCAATCCAGGAAAATGGAAAGCCACAGTCTTGCAAGAATTCAGCAGATAACCAATCAATGTAACTGTATTGCAGACTATCACAGAAAATAGTGAGCACTGATGAGGAGGAGCAACAGACTCTGAAGAAGATGTTGCATAGCGATGATGCTGAAATGTTAGTCACACGACCCTGGGAAACAACGGCAATCAAGACATTGCACCTGCCTCCTGTGTTTGCCTTTTAAGACTTGCTGCTGCCAATGAATAAGATGTTGGCACATTAAGGAGGCAGTATAGTGTAGTGGTTAAGAGCACTGAGCTAAAAACCTGGAGACCTGAATTTGAATCCCACAGCCCCCACATGCATACTGTGTGAGCCTGAACAAGTTACTTTATTTATTTATTTATTTATTTTATTCTTTGGTAACCGGGTAAGACCCACTAGGCACAAGTGCCTGTTTTTAGGGGCTATCCGGGAGCACTGGGTGGTTAAGTGACTTGCTCAGAGTTACACAGTTTGCAAGTGGAGGTTGTGGGAATCAAACCCAGGTCTGCTGGATGCACCAAGCTCATTCACAGCTTGTTACTCTAACCTCTTCGATATCCTGCCAGTAATTTAATTTCCATGTGCTCCCAGGTCGCACCTGGAAACAAGCACCGACTTATTGTGACTTTTCTGGTTAAACAATTTCCCCTTGGCTTGGCATGGCACTTTACAGGGCATGTTTTGCACTAGGAAGCTTACTATGTCTGACTAGCAGGTATATCAGGGGCTGAGGCAAACTTATACATAGCCTGCTCATTATTTTCTGTGATATTCTGCAATACGGTTAAACAAACTGGGTGCTTAATGGATTCACATAAGAATGTTGCTCTTCATCTCCCAGTGTGAGTACTCTAAGCTGGACTGCCACCATGCAATCAACTGTTTGTTTAATACAAGGTTTTTACAGTCATGCAACCTTCACTGTGACTTGTATTTGAATGCAAAATTGAATACAATAATGTCCCCTGCATAGCAGAGATTACTGTTTGCCCCTGAACAGAGAATTCATACAAACAAATAGTTTTAAGTTTTAAATACAAAAAATTTTATATGTGAGGTGGCATGAAATAGAAATACTAGCCTCAACATTTGTACTGAAGAGTGTATTACAGCTGAAATACAGCATGGGGCCATGAAACCACGACCTGACTATAACATTGATTGCAAGGCCTGGATGGTGACGGAGATGACAAGACCAAGCAGGAAGCAGTGTTGACCATGCCAGAGTTAGGGGGAAGTACCTAGACGGTGTTAGGCCAGGAATATTCCAGGGTCCAGATAGTATCCCCATCTATCCAAGGCTAAGTATGGAGGAAAAAGGGTTCTGGCTGGGTCCACTGCCGATACCTTTCTAGGCTCCTTACAGACAAGCATAATGCCAGAGGAGTAGGAAACAGTCACTGGCATCCTTCTGTTTAAGACAGAGACAGAGACCGCAGTAACTACAGACCTTTGAGCCTCACCTTGGTGCTTGGCAAAGTATTACGAGTCAATCATGAAAGATGTGGCAGTTCAGCATATGGATGACAATGGGCTGTTCTACTGCACACAGCCTGGATTCACAGAATGTAGATCCTGCCAAACCAGCCTGACTGCCTTCCTCAAGGAGGTGATAAGGAAAATATATAAGGTTCATGCATTAGATGTGCAATAGTCTGTCTGGGCTCCAACAAGCTTTCTGGCACTGTACCACATGGAAAAGGCAAGAACACCAGAAACATTTGAAACAAACCTTTATGAGCACACAAACAAAGCTTATACATATACAACAAGCCACCGAGCAGTGGGAGGTGGTCTCAAACAGCATTGGCTCTGTACCATCTTATAAATCCTTGTGTCCTAATACTCATGGAGAAAGCAGTGCACTATGGGGTCCACAAAATGTACATGATATGGATACCAAACTGGCTCACAACAGAAGTAGTAAATTCTGGAGGATGGTCACCATTCGGACTGGAGGGAAGGACACTCGATGGAGTACCACAGTGGTTTGTGCCAATCTGCATGCTAACATACTCATTAATGACATGAAGGAGGAGGGAGTCACCATCGGGCCACAGAAGTTTGCCGATGGCATCAAACTTGACCCAAATTGTGGATACAGTAGAGAAAAATAAGGTTGTGTTTAATGTGCGAAGTGTATGAAACATTTAGCAAGAGCCAGGGAATCCAGGCTGTATCTACTTCCTGCATGGTGCAATGCTGGGCACCACAATGGAGGAAAAAGTTTTGGAAGAACTGTGAACAGTAAACTGAAGCCAGGGAGACAATGTGCTGTTGCAGTCAAGAAAGCAAGCAAAATGAGGAATACATTAGAAATGGAGTAAGGTGTAGCAAGGCATCTTCACTTCTGACCGAGCGACGAGGACCTGGAAGCCACCTTTCTAGCACCACAGCCAGATGATGGTCTGCAAAGAGAGTTGCCTTGGGGCTTTGCAGAAGGTGAGTTGGCGGAGGCCCGGGAGCCATTCGAGCCTCCCGTGACACCAACAGAGATCGAGCCAGCTGATCTGCGAGGGGTGCCTCACTGGAGCATCCAGAAGAGGAGAGCTAAAGAAGCAGTTGGCAGAATGCAAGGACTGCAGGATAGAAAATGGTGTATCCAGCCTGCACTGCAGCAGAAGACACAGGCCCTCCAACCTGAAGGTAATAGTGAGCAATCTACCAGGACCCACAGGTTCTACAACACACATATTTGTTTGCCGTTAATGGACAAGGCCATCTGGCTAGGAATACAAATATTAGGGGTTGCCATTTATTGTGTTCTTAAGCATGGCAATGTTGGCCAACCACATAGCAAAGTTATCAGGCCTGCTACAATCCAACCCTGGAGTATCCAGGATTTCCCAGAGAGTTTCAGAGACTAGGAGTTAATTTGAACCGGTATGGAAGTGGGGGAAGTGCCCAACAGTAGAGTCAACCAGGGCCACTGTATTTGGTGTGGGCAGAGGGAGGTGGATAAATAGTAACAGAGTGGGCCAAACTGTTTGTTTAACCCTTTTTCCTTTCCTAGACTCTCGTTCTGTCCCTCAACCAAACCCCTTGTGCTTTGTTTAAATTTCCTGACTCCTTGCATGCCACACCTGGAGTACTGTGTCTGGTTCTGGAGTCCCACCTAAAAACGGAGAGGGCAGGCTAGAAATGGTACAACACAGGGTGACCAGGATGAGTCAGGGCCAGAAAGGCAGATCCCATGAGGATCAGCTACAGGTGTTGAACAGGTATTCACCTGAAACCTGAAAGATGTATGCAACTGCTTCAGTTAGTTTTCACACTTCATACTAGGCCCTGTCACTCTCCTGGGAGGGTCCATTTCGTGGTTGTTAAAATCTCCTTGTCCCTGACAGCTGCATTAGCATTTTGTCAGATCGACCATTTCTATCATGTATCTCTATGCTAAAATAACAAATACCCTGCAAAAACTCTCTGGAAACTTATAAACCGAATGGAGTTTAAAGGGGAAAAAAACTGCATTACAACTCAGACAGCTTGTAAAACTCACTGAAGTAACTGTGGTATTTCACATCTTCTTGCAGTTTGATTCTTTTAAAACTACCTAAGCAGACAGGCATACTGGGGAGTTTAAAGGTTGATTATGCATCACATTCTTATATGCTAATGCAGCTCTCAGGGACAATGAGATTTCAACAACCACGAAATTGACCCTCCCAGGAGAGTGACAGGGCCTAGTATGAAGTGTGAAAACTAACTGAAGTAGTTGCATGCATCTTTAACAGCTACATGAAAAGAGTTGTCTGTTGACATGGAAGCAAATGACATTTAGAAGATATGAGGGGCGAAGTTTTCCTTTAAAAGTGGGGCTCTGCTTAAAATGTTTTACTGGAAGCCATGTTTTGCCAGCCTGGTGACCACTAACAGCCAATCAGAATGCCAGGATCCTGAGGAGCTGCTGTGAAGGCTGCTGGGAAAAGGAGGTGGTGCCAGCTTTTGCCACCATGACTGCCAGCCAATAGAGCACAGAGGAAGCCCATTAACTGCTTTTTCTGTAACTGACAGCTGGCATCAATCATTCGGCAGATGCCAGGCTTCCCCCATTGTTTTGCTAAGCCAATCAGGAACTGTTTTTCTTTTCCTGCAGCTTGTGAGGAGAGACACTCAGTTCAGTTCTATTCAGTTAGTTGACGTGAGAGTTTGAATTCAGTGTGTTGACTGGAGCCCCCTCCTCAAGGAGGGTGGCTCCTGCCCCTTGCTGTCTGATCCTGTAGGGACAAAAGAAATAGAAATACCTAAGAATTGCAGTGGAGTATGAGTTTCAATGCCTGGAAGGTGCTCCAGTTCAAAGAAAAAAATTTAAGTGTCTGAGGCAGGGAAGTTGCCTGACAGTTGTGATGTTGTCTTGAGTGAAATAAAAGGACTGCCTAGGGGTTTGCACAGCCCACAAAGCCCAAGAGGTGTCTGCATGTCTCCCATTGATGGGAAAGAAAGTGTTTTCCAGCACAAAGGTGTGTCTGAAGCAGAATCGCAGTTATCGGCTGGGGTTCCTGAAGGAAGAGAGGAATTGCTCGGATGCCTGTGAGGTCTGTGAAAGTGTGAAGGTCTTCTGGATGCCTACATGGCAGTTCAGTGCCCAAAGGAGCCTGTCTGAATTTCCAGTGTGATGGAAACTGCATCTGATGCTAGCCTACACCTGATCGGTGAGTTGTTCTTCATGGTTGTCAGCACCTGCACGGTGAGAAAGAAAGAGAGAACTATGTCTTCTGTTAGCCAGAGACTGTGTGTGTTGAAAGTGTAACCCCTAGGTGGCACTATCCCAAGGGCTACTACCCATGCCTGCTTGGCTAGTAGCAAGTTAAGGGGCCTGAGTTCTGAAATGGGTGCCTCCACCCGGAGGTCAGGGTTGGTAGTGGTCAATCTAACCTGGGCACAGCCCTCTGGGACACTGTAACCCCCTCTTTCCCCTCTAGTGGCCTGAGCACTGTACAATAATCACTTTCACAATACCCCTGGTACACCACACAAGTACCCACACTGTTTGCACTTACCACCAGGGCTGGTTCCTCTGGCTCAACCCTGGGGACTCCCTGTAAAACAAGGTTATGCACAGCAAATACCAACAGTACAGTACTTTGAGCACAAACTGGAACCAGTCAGATTACATGCAGAAAAAGTTAGATCTGATTTATTTAGGGGACTTGAACAAGTAAGGGGTAAAATCAGGTTAATTAGCTTAAAGGTTATATCAATCAAGCAGTTATGCATGTGCTTTGAGTCCCCCACACAGTCATACCTCTGGGTACCCAGGTGGAGAAGAGATGGGCCAGCCAAGACTGTTGCCAGGGGTTGCAGCTGGTTGGGGCCCTGTGATGGAAAACACAACATAAACAATATTTGTAATCTGGAGCCAGAGGGCTCAGTTCATAAAGGAAACGAAACAAGACAATCAGATGACACACTCAGATTAAGCTGTTGTTGCAGGGAGCTACCCTGGTATTTACTCACGATACCCAAGACTGGACACAGGCTGGACGAAAATCGAGACTGCAGGTGGTTGATCTGGAATGCCAGGAGAAGCAGGGCCCACACAAGTCACAGAGGCATCATTCCTGTTCAAGCGTAGAGCAGGGGGCTGATCCCCAGGCAGGTCTCTCGTCGATGGCTTCTCTGTGCAGTGGGTAGTCTGGGTGGGCCAGTCTGGCAAGGCGCAGACCGCATGGAGACAAATTCGAATGCAGTCCATTTTGGGCTGGATACAGCTTCCAGCAAGCAGAACACAGTTCACACAGTGGGGAACTAACTCACAACCCACTAGCAGCTCATAGCACATTTACATGTATGGGAATTCTACTGTACCAGGCAAAGCGCTCCCCGGTCACAATCGCGAAGTCTCTGCACACACCGGGAGCTTAGGGGCAGCTGGAACTCCTGACAGGCCGATCGCATTTAGCAAAATCTTCGGTCTTCTTCAGGTTGAGCTTAGTCCACTTCAGTAGCTTACTTTAGTCACACAAACTTGGATTTAGTCCAAAATAATTCTGTTCTCTCCCTCTAAGGAGCAGCTGGCAGACATGTAAGCCAAAAACTCAGCCCTTTCACAGTTTTCCCATGTGAATCCACTCAGGATTGCTGCCCAAAATATACTTGAGCTCTTCTCATTTCACTTCCCAGCTCAGAAACTAACTGAGAACTGCAAGCAGCCCGGGACTTCCCCAACATCCAAAAGATTCTGTTAGCTGATTTGGCTGTCATTCAAAGTAAGAGCTCCCCTTCAGTGGCAAAAAAGATGCAAAAAGCTCCAAACTACAGTTCCTACAGATTTTGACTCCAGACAGCTCCTGTAGTCCGGCTACATTTTAGGTCCCACCAGAACTGATTGGTCCAATTTGCAGTCCAGGACCAAGATAGTGGAGACAAAACAAAACAGTCCTTGCTACAAAGAAAGCAAGTTAGACAAATTACATTATCATTATCAAGTCTCTAAATGATTTTCAGCAAATAGTTGTATCTTTCAACAGAGCTGCCTCTCAGATTACTTAGGCTGCAATCAGGCAGCTCTTAAAGAGACAGTACGCAGAGGCCATACAGGCTCTGATAATCACATTTAAACTGCTAAAACGCAATACACTAGCCTGGCAGTGAGCATTTAGGCAAGCTCAAGGAAAACTTTTTGGGAACCCCTATTTATAGGGGGGTTACAAAAGCAAAGAGCCACAGCTGCCATGCTGGTAGGTGGTTGGAAAATGCCTTTCCAGTCACATGAGGTGACAACAGATTTCTTTTAAACTGAAGTAACAATTGACTGTAAAGCTATGAGAGACGGCAGTATTGAATGAAACCTGCAAGGTGACTAAAGCCACCTGTCACCCCCCCCCCATCCTGGGGACCATCAGAGAGATGAAGATACAGGCCTGTCAAGTGAACACTGTTTACAAAGGCCATCGCGGTGAAGCTTGGAAAAGCTTGACAGGTGAAGACCAGCATCCTTCATCCCATGCAAACCACATCGCAGTTGCCTGCTTTCTGCATCCTGATGCCTGCTTCGTGCCTCTGTTCGAAGCTGCAAGATGCCTGCGTCATGTCTCAAGCTTTTCAAGTCGTCAGGTTTCTGCAAGTTCCATCCACCCCAGAGCTACAGATTCAATGCCAGTAGAGTTTGTCTGCAGACCTGTGAGTAAATGCAGGGATTGTCCTGCCCATAGGGAACTGTACACAGTTTTAATTTCAAGTTACACTCCACAGCGTAGAAAGTTTTAAAGCAAAAGTTAAAGTGCCATTTAAGCACTTGCATGGCCTTTGGGGTTATGGGGTTGTTAATCTGAATTCAAAACTGCACCAGCTGCTGGCCATTCAGTTGCATCATACAGGCTTGCATCTAGATCCTGGATACCCAGCTAGGACACATAGGGGTTATTCTGGTACCAGTTTAGGAGTGGATAATATGGTTAACAACTGTGATGATTGAAGGGAAATGCTGGTGGGAGGTGGGCACTAAAAATGTGTTATCTGAAAGGTGAATGTTTTCAAACATGCAAAATGTGAATTCCAATGTTATTAACTCCATTCCAATGTACTTTTCCTAGCCCTCCCCCATGTAAATAAACAATGTTTTATTGTTTTGGAACAATACCTGACTCATGAGCATATTATTAGCTAGAGTCTTCAACTGCAAGTGTTACGGAATGTGAATTTTTGGTTTCAGGTATGCCATGTGTGTGGGATGACTGTAAGGGGAGATGGGTAGGTACAGCATCCCGGAGGGTTGTACTGCTAAAACAACACCTGACTCGCTTTCTATTTAACTCTGGGTGGAGGCACCATGCTATTTCTCTTACCTTTGGGAAAGAACCCCCTTCTTTCCATCAGAATCTGATCCCAGGCCCCTCACCCTTGTTTGAGCTGGTCCAAGCTGACAAGGCAGGGGTAGTAGCCCTTCTCTCTCTTTCTGACCACGGTACCAGGAAAGGGGTTACAAATATAAAATCCTTTCCACTAACAGTATGCTAGGTTACTAACTATATTTCTCTGATATTCGAAATGGTCCCTGGGCGAATACTAACAAGCCACTAATTTAGTACTTAGTTTGAATGGGAAGAGTGACATTTATTTATTTGGAATTTTTAACCAGGAAAGGCATACTGAGTTCGGATAGCTTGTCTCCAGGTGCATCTTGGGGATGGGCGACATGGACCTGTTTTATTGACATGATGAATGTTGGTCATGACACGGGGGAACCTCCTCTGCTTAGAACGTTTCCCTATATAGAAAGATGATGATGGGGAGGGAGAAAAATACCACAGAATGTAAACAATGTAAAAGAAAGGAGAAACGAGAAAGGAGAGAGGAAAAACATCTAAGGCCTCCCCCACCCCATTCTCTGCTGTAATGTAGATCTAACTTCTGCAGCAGAGACTCTGAACTTCCATAGTACAGTTAAGGCAAGTTCCACGGCAGCGGGTTATGTACAGAAGCACATTAATAAAGGGACCTACACATCAAAATTTGTTTTAAGCCCATTAGTTCCAGTGGAGTCATTGCTTAAGTGGTGATTTTTTTCTTTTCTGGTAGTTTTCATATGACAAAGACTTATTTTCACTAGGGGATGGGGAGTGGAGGGAGAATCACTGTGTTGGTAGAAATTAATTTCCACCATTATGTGCTTGGTCTGTTAGGAGGGGGGTGCAGAATTCTCCATTTAATATGATGCTGATGGCAACAGTGCTTGAGATAAAGACTAACTACGTACAGCAGTGGCAGGGCTACCTCTCACGATGCCAGTGACCTGGGTTCGGGAATGAGCCTCGGTTGTCTGGGGCTGGCCAGGTGAGAGTCGTATTGAACGTCCCAGAGGGCGCTCTCCTTCTCTGGGGAGGGATGATAGCTGGCTTCCATGAAATACTTCCACCTGGGTGACATCCTGAACAGAGGGCCAGCTGCACATTTAAAAAAAGCGACTGCTTGCCAGTTAAGAATTTGGCTATATATGACGAGATGCATACCTGCAGGCACCACCCTGAAGTGGCAGAATGGTCAGTGATTTAAAAACTTGGCTTCAAGCTGCGAAACGGCACCATGGGTGGGCGCTTCTGTACAGATGCAGCTGTGCACTGTGAGACATGGAACCACTGGAACATCCAGAGTCATTTTCCAGCTTCCTTAGCCATGATAGAGACCAGAACTGAGTGGCAATTTGCCAGCAGTCCCAGCTTTCACAGCTATTTCCACAGCTGTGGAACCACAGAAAACATGGGACCCTAAGTGAGGAAAGAGCAGGAAAAAAAGTGATATGCCAGAAAGGAGAGACATAAAGAAAAAAAAAGTAATAGGGATTGAATAAGACAGAATACAGACAGAGGGCTAAAACAGGAAAAGAATGAGGCAGCAAACAATATCCTAACTGTTGCTTATTACTGGCAACAAATATTTCAGATAGTTACAATACATGCATGAAGTGGGGATGAACCTTTTTCATATGGCTTCTTAAAACCTGATTGTCTACCAAATGAAAAAAAAAAAAAATAACTTAGAACCCAACATCATGGGTTCATTAAAGATGTAATACCAGCCCAGCAGGCCCTTGCTTTCTGCTCATGGAACTGTGTCCCCGGTTTCTGTCTCTAACCAGTAGTTCCAGCTAGCTGGAGCAGGAGGTAGAGAGGCTGCCCCAGGGACACACTCTCTTCTCTAGGGAAGGGTGTCTATCACTCATCATAGAATGGCTGCCCCACAGTGGTACAGACAGCCATTTCACATAGAACCCCTTGGTTCCGCATCCATCTCCCAGTTAAGGCAGATGTGAAATTGCTGGGCGTGGAGGTGCTGACACCAGCCCCTGACTTCCTACTAGCTCACACCCTAGGGTGCTCAACTGATCTTGGCTATGGTGGGATCCAACCCCTATGGGGAGGAAGGGGAAGGGGCAGGACATGGGAGATCCCAAAGGAGAGAAAATCAGATGTGTTAATTAAATAGACTGATAAAAAAAAGATGCAGTGTCCATGGAGGCAATGATTTGATGAGGGATTATTGGTGCCCCTGAAACCGGCACCCTGTTTAGACATACCACTGCTAGCTTCCCTGTTTGTGCTGACCTTCCCCTTCACTCTCAATCTTCTGATAGGCTAATCAGGGAAAGCACTTACAAAGCATGTGGGCGATTAATCAAAGTCAGGTAGAGCGTGTCAAAAAGAATCAGACGCAGAAGGTCTCAGTCTGCAAGAATAAGTGACTTGGGAGTAAATATATTCAGAGGCAGCGCTCCACTAGAATTTTAATGCGCTACATCGGCTCAGGTTTTTAAAGTCTTAGGGTCCAACGGAAAAAAAACAAAGAATCTACCCTTGCACAGTTGCAGGGTGTAAATTGAGGCAAGGATTTGGTAAGGGATATTCCAGCAGCCTAGTTTTCCTTTTTTAAATTTTTTTGACCTGGCTTACCTACCCACCTGCAGTTCCAGCTCTAAGACCCTGAAGGGCACCCTATTCCTCTTTTTTATGCCACCCCTTTTGGTCACCATGGCTCCATTCTGCACCAGACCGTACCCTCCCTAAGATAAAATAAGAGTTGGGAGGCAGGCAGTTCTGGCACTGTCGGAGGGACATTGAAGCACTCGGAGGTAGGGATGTCATCTGTGCTCGTCTAACCTGTTTTTCCTTATATAGTCCCCTCCCACCGCCCTGACATGAGGGGGCTGATACGAGTATGTTCAGAATAGTATATAGTAGGAGTGGGCAGACAGTACCTGTATGGGGAGCCACTGGGTACTACTCCAGTACATGTGGGATTCAAGGCTTATGGATGGGTGGAAGCACAGCCTGTATGTATGTGGAGATATGAGGTTTTAATTCACGGATGAAGCTGGTGGGAAGTTGGGGAACTTTGCACTTCATGAAGCTTTGCAAAGTCACCTGACCTCCCACAAACTTCATTCATTGGTTTTCTTTTTTTTTTTTTACTTTCTTTTTATCCTTCTTACTGTCCCCTCATGCTACTCCTTCAGACCACTGATCAATCCTCTTCTGGGTCCCTTCCACAGAATCTGTCCTTAGAGTGCCAGGCTTACTCCATTATCCATCCTACCTTCCTCCTTGGAGTGCCTGCACAGTGGGGTCTGTCCTGGGTTGGCGATCCCTGAGGTGGATCGGTCGTCATCTTGGCCCGGCGTGATTGCTCCTTTTTCTCCCTTAGTCCCTCTACCTCTGGAGGGCGCCGCACGAGGGGACCAACGTGGAGACCCCATCTATGCAAGGACATAGACAGGATGGAAGCAGTCCAGAGGAAGGCAACTAAAATGGTGCAGGGTCTGCATCAGAAACCATATGAAGAGAGACTGAGACAGCTTAATATGTATACCCTTAATGAAAGGAGGGACGGGGGGACATGATAGAAACTTTCAAGTACCTCAAGGGAATCAACAAAGTCCAGGAGGGTAGCATCTTTCAGAAAAAGAGATGTGTAAGAAGGGAGGCAGTACGGCGCACTGGTTTAAGGCTCTGAGCTGCAAATCTGGTGACATCCAGCAGACCAGACCTGGGTTTGAATCCCACAGCTTCCACTTGTATACTGTGTGAGCCTGAGCAAGTCACTTAACTTCCCTGTGCTCCCAGGTCGCTCCAGTAAAAAAGCTTTCAGCTTAGTGTGCTACTCCTGGTTAAACAACTAAACTCAGGGGTAATGTGAGGAAATTTTTTTTCACAGAGAGAGTGGTGGATGCATGAAACCGCCTTCCTGGGGAGGTTGTTGGGTCTACAACAGTGGGGTAATTCAAACATGCATGGGACAGACATAAGGCGATTCTGGTAGGGGGTTGCAGGAAGTAGGCTGTTGGTTAACTAGAATCTGCAGCTTATCCAATAGGTAGGGAAATGGGCAGACTGGGTGGGCCAAGTGGCCTTATCTGCCATTAAAGTCTATGTTCTATGTCCAGTCTGACGGCGTGCTGCCGCACGTCGTGGACAAATGCCTGCAATGTTCTCCCCTCCCCAACTCTCTTGAAGAGCCGCCTTGTGCACCAGCGCCCGTGCTTCCACAGGTGCAGGTGCGTCGGGTGTGCAGAACACCCCAGGATCCCACCCCAGAGGAGGACAGCATCTGTTGGGATACTCAACCTCACTCCCTCCTGAGATTCTCAATCCACCTGAGTCCGCACTGAACCCGGTCGCCGGGCGTGGCGCAAGGTGGGCGGCCCAGTGCCTCAACCCCCAGCCCACCTGGCCAGTTTTTGTTTTAAACCCCAATGAAACCATCTCCACCATCCAAATCATGCTCCCCCAACCACATGCCAGATGTTTTGTTTGTTTTTTCCCCTCAAAGAGCTGTTCTGTTTCGAGCTCTGGGGTGCTAGTTGGGCTCTTAGCCCCTGCTCACCTCCCTGACTGGCAACCATCTCCCCCCATGACTTATATGCCCTGGAATTCCCTCACAGCTTGCCCCCCCCCGAGTCCAAATCCAGTGGCAGGGTCCTAGGACGATGGTTTGGGCCGCAGCAGGTGAGTGAGGCTTCCAGCTGCACAGCCCCCAATTTTCCTTGTTTTTTCCTTCCCTCTCCCTGGAGTTGGTGTCCGTGCACTGGCAAGGGGGTGTGACATGAACATGTTGCACGTACTCTAACACTTGCACTGGGCCCTAAGAGAAGTGGTTGCATGTTGTGCCACCCAGTACCCCTTGGGTGGCAGTCGAGCAGTGGCATGCACTGTCCCCCCGAAAGAGAGCCATTTACTGACACTCAATCCTCCCTCTCCTGGCCAGCTCCTGAGTAACCCTGATCTGTTCCTGAACCCTTGTCGCTGGCGTGCCAGGAGGTAAGACATTCAGAGCCTCAGCCCATCACGCCACTGCAAATGCCAGACGTTTTCAAACAGCATCCCCATCTGTTCCCCCACTTTGCCGCTGCCTCCCTCCTCCCCCCTTCCCCTGACCACAAAAGCAAGTTCCTTCCCCCTCCCCCTACCTGTCCCTCCCTCTGTTTATTTTACTTTGTATTTTAGTTTTTCTTGACCAGAAAGGTGGGTTCAGAAAATCTGCCTATTTTCAGCCTTCCTCCTGGGGGGAGGGAGGGGACTGGCAGATACAGATGCAAACTGACATGCTGAATGACAGCTACTCTGAACAAACTTGTTTGGAAGGGCGCTACAAAAAAATAAATAAATCAATGGATGGTGAAAATTTTGACATATGCTTTTTTATTCTAGTTTAAATTGCCCCTTGTAAGATACCCTTCCCCACATTATGAGTCTACTTTAGCACTTTTTTACATTTGAAATAATAAAAGGAGTGCTTCTTTTAATATGCCACTACCCAATTTTCTTTAGTATTCTCAGCTGTTTTTGAACACTTACGGTATAGCATAATTTTTCATGTCACTAAAATGGACTACCAGGCAAAAAACACACTGTTCTCTGACTTTATGAGGAGCACCTCAAGGCACTAAATATGCACTCATTGGAGACCAGAAGGGAGAGAGGAGATATGCTAAAGACCTTCAAGTTTCTTCAAGGTATTAACAAAGTGAACTGCGGGGAACTATTTATCCTGAATATCAATTTGCACTCACATGGACATGAATGGAAATGAACAAGAGGTAGGTTCAGGAGAGATGTGAGAAAGTACTACTTTATGGAAAGGGTGGTAGAACCTTGGAACAGTCTGTCGGCTGAAGTGGTGGGTCCGAAAAAAGTTAGGGGATTCAAGCAGGGCTGGGACATAATGAAGGGAATAGTGGTTACCGGGGGCGACAGGACCAAGAAGGAGAACAGAGAGAGGACCGGGAGTGTTAGTGACCTGCAGGAACAGCAGGTTCCAGGGATTATAGGGAACTGAGGCAGACTGGATAGACCTCTGGTCTTTTCTGCCATTATTGTCTATGTTTCGATATTTCTATGTTTATGGGCATGAGTCCCAACCACTGTCGACACACATCATGTGGCACACCACTACCACTCACACAGGGAACTACATCACTGTAGACCAAGGGTACATGCCAATTAGTAACCCTTCCAGGCACCAGACAGAGACTCACACACTGAATGCACTGTGCATGACCCCTGCCACACAGAATATCTGCAAATATCCTCATTCATCTGCCAGTCATCCTCACTCAACAACTCCTCTACCGCCACGGGATCAGGTAGACCCTCAGGTAGTGGTATGTATTTACATATGGCTAGATTGGGCAGGATGAAGCATGCTGTGAGCACATGGCATAACTTAGCCAGATGATGCACCATGTACCCACCAGACTTGTCAGTGCTACCAACCCTCATTTTTAGAAGGCCAGAAGTGCACTCCCGTACAATACTGGTCCTCCTGTGTGCATCACTGTACCAGCATTCAACATCAGTGATCATGCTGAGGAAGTATGTCAGGAGATAACAAATTTTATTTTTAACCAGGAAAGGCACACTAAGCCACAGCTCCTTTCCAGGTATGATCTGGAAGCACAAGGAAGTTAAATGACTTGCTCAAGGTCACACAGTATGCAAGTGGGGCTGATGGGATTCAAACCGAGGTCTCCAGGTTTGCAGCTCAGTGCCCTTAACCACTATGCTATACTGCCTCCAAGGCTGTAATGGGTGACCATTGTCACTTGTGGAAGACAGAATTTTCCATTGTCACTTGTGGAAGACAGAACTTTCCATTGTCACTTGTGGAAGACAGAACACACATACAGTACCTCATGGTACAAAGCATCAAAACCTGACTGAGAACATACTGATTGAATATACTGGTTGCACAGCCATTCACCTACTAACCATCTGCTGTAACCCTGGATGGACTCCAGTGTGCCATCAGCTATGACTAATTAAAACTGAAAGAATCACAGCATGGACCCAGGAACTTGGCACGCAAGTTGGTGATGATCCAATGAGCATCAACCACAACTTGCATATTCATGGCGTGGAACGTTTTACAATTCCTGTATGCTGCTACATCCTGGATGATGCAATAATTGCAATAAGGGTGCAGTCAACTGCACTCAGCACCTGTATGAATCCATGAATGGCATAGAATTTAGCCTTAGTTATGCATACTTCATCCACGGTGTGTGGAAAGGTTAAGTCCCATCAAGGAGATGAGTCCATCTGTGACCTTTGTAACCACCCTGGAGGCAGATGATTGTCTTAGTCCCATCACTTCACCAGTGACCCTCTGGAAGAAGCCAGTGGCACAGTATGAGAGTGCTGCCAGTACAAAACTGACATTGACGGCATGTGTATGTTGGGTCTGTGGCTGCAGATGCCCATGATACTGTTGGCATAGATCATGGATGGTGTCTGAGTCAAATCAGAACCTATGGATGAACTCTGCTGATGCCTCCCCTTGCAGAGTGCAGTGTGTTCTGAAGACCCACGGACACTATCCCCATCTCTTCTGCCTGGCCTTTGCCAATGCTGCATGCAGCAATGCATTCTTTAGACATGATAGACACATCCTGATAATATTTGGGCCTATGCACTACGGCGTGGGCTGCCTACACATCGTGTATCTGAGGTGCGTAGGCAACCCTAAGTCAGAATATCCCAGTACTGACACTGTAGTGCAGCATGAAAGGGGTGCTGCACTTCTGAGGTGCCATCTTTCGAATGAGACGTTAAACCGAGGTCCCATCTGCCTAGATTGGTGGTAGTTCAGGTGGATGTTAAAGATCCCATGGCACTTATCGAAAAGAGTAGGAGAATTTCCCCAGAGTCCTGGCCAAATTTCCCTCATTCACTCAAAATACTACCAACAGCTTAATCTGGTTCAAGGTCAGTTGGCATTCATCTGTATCCCCCTCCCCTGGGTCATGCCTGAAAATAGGCAGAATTTGTCTTGTGCACATACCCGGTCAACAGAAAAGAAAAAAAAAAAAAGAATACTGCACTACAGGGGCATCCACAACATGTGTGCAAATCCCTTGTGCACATGATCCCCCAGCTGCCCACGCGGCTATGTGCCACAGGCAGTCTAGAGGCATGCCCACACTCTGCACCATTCGCTAAGGTGCAGAGTGCCAGACAAGGGGGGCCCCCCCCCAAATTAAGCGAGGGAGGACTCTGCCATATCTGCTATGACCCCCCCCCAATGGACACCTGCCAGCTGCAGTGGGTTGGGAACCCCCTCCACACTGTTGCCCCAGCCCACCGGGCTGACAGGGAAGGCTGGGGCAGCCATTCAAGCACATGCCCGTACTGTAAAACAGGGTAGATAGTGTCTAACTTCTCCCTGTCCAACAGAGGTCTACCAAACTGATCCATAGGCAGCAAGGTAGGACACATCAAGACATGTTAGACAGTCATAAAATGTCATTGCTAGAAGACAGGTGAGAAAGGGGTAGGGAGATGTGACAGACTCTAGAGATGCTCTGAATTGTATCATTCTGTTCTGTTGTGCCTCCACAGATTATTATGAATGTCTATTTTTGAGTTTGATTCAAGTCAGATAAGACCTGGAAATCATCCAATACTGTAACGTAACTCCCCCACACTCGGCTCCAACACTGAGGGCAGAACTTACTCTCTACCCCCCTGCTCCCCCCTGCCAAAATAAAAGACGAAATCCCCCTCCCATATTCTAGTCTTAGCACCCCCTCACACGTAAATTGGTAGCACTTTTATTAGTCTTGCCTCCTCACTACATTCCCATGTCACTCACAGTTAGGGGAGCTGCCACATAACAAATCTATTTTACTCTTGTCCTCTAGTTGTACAGTCACCAGTTATCCACACCAGTACCTCCTAAGTCCTACCTGTGTCCCACTATCAGTATACCCTATCCCCTTTGTCTGTAGGTAGTTCCAGTGGGGTCCCATGCCCTCACAGGATCCCATGTTCACATGCAGCAGGGGATCCACTCTGCGACCCAGGACTGGCATCCCACTGGATGCCCGCCTGTGTCCTGCAATCTACCCGACGCAGCTGCACACCAGGGGGTGGGGCTGCAAACAGGTGCCTGGCCTTAATGAATGCTGGCCACCGGGCGCCTGTCCATGATGCATAGCTACACAGGCTCAGTACGCATGCAGCATGTGTACCAAGCCCTCCTTAGTGCATAGTGCCCATTCTGACCAATCCACTACCCCCAAGTCATTTATACCATGTGATGATCATATGGTAGGATCATTGTCATAATGCCATTATAGATTTGTAAGGTGGTCCCGTGACAGTACCACCACACAATCATAGAGATACCATAGTACAACCTTACAAGAGTTATAACATGATCCACACGTTGTCCATGGTCCAATATACACATCAGGTAGTGTTCTAACAGACACCATGCCATCACCACACATGCTTTAGCCCTGAATTCACTGGCACAGCAGTATTCTAAGAGTTACCGTGCCATGTACTGTACTGTTTTGTTTGCTGTGATGTACTGCTGTCTTGATGAGGTGCCTTTGTTAATGAGTCTTTGACTCAAAGGTCTGTAAACCGATGATCTAATAAATAAATAAAAAAAAAAAATAAATCATCACACGTGCTTTAGCCATGATTTACTTACCTGGTACAGCAGTGTTCTAAGAGTCACCATGCCATCACCACACGTGCTTTAGCCATGATTTACCCGCTGCTACGGTAGTGTTCTAAAGGTCACCGTGCCATCATCACACATGTTTTAGACCGAATTTACTCCATGGTACAGCAGTGTTCCAAGAGTTACCGTGCCATCACCACACGTGCTTTAGATCTGATTTACTCTCTGGTACAGCAGTGTTCTAAGAGTCACTGTGCCATCACCACATGTGCTTTACCCCTGATTTCCTTGGTACAGCAGTGTTCCAAGAGTTACCATGCCTGTTTTAGCCCTGATTTACTCGTTGGTACAGTAGTGTTCTAAGAGTCACCGCGCCATCACTACACATGCTTTAGTCCTGATTTACTCGCTGGTACAGTAGTGTTCTAAGGATCACCGTGCTAACTGCACACATGCTTTAGCCCTGATTTACTCACTGGTACAGCAGTGTTCTAAGGATCACCAGGCTTTTTGTTGCAATTACGGGAGGGAGGAGGGACTCGGGAGAAGTTGTTGGACAGCACACAGCAGCAGGTAGATGAGATGTCTGGGGGCAACAAGTAAAAGTTCTATGTGTTTGGCCGGGGCTGGATACCCTTAGTCAGAGAGAGGAGCTTTGGGGCCGCTGACTGCATGAGGAGAGGAGAGCCAAGTTGTCTGAGTGAGTTTCTGCTGCTCCGGCTGGGAGTCCTCATTCCTGTCCCCGTCTGGAGGATTATAACGTGTATTGGGGGGGGGAGGGTTGTGCTGCCCATACCTGTCAACCTCCTGTCTCATAAATTGGGGACAAGGCTTAAAAAAATCAGGGACAAAGGACCAAAATCACTAGGGACACTTCTTCAAAATGGGTGATACCCACTCGGGAAGCTAGCAAAATAAAGGGATTAGTATAAAATGCATTTTTTAAATAAATCTATAACTTCGTTTGACCTTTTGTGCTTACAATCTCTACTTTTAAGTCATGGAAACACAAACTTTGGGAGGGACAGATTAAAATTTTGAGGCAAAATCAGGGATGTCCCTGAAAATCAAGGACAGTTGAGAGGTAGGTTGCTGCTGCCCCTCCCCCCCTTTCCCCAGCCCCTCCAGTGAACACTAGTGTGGGCCGGGCAGTCCATAGTTGTTGTTTCTGGGTTGTGAAATTGTTCAGGCAGTTCAGGGATGTGTGTGGATCTTTGACTTGGGGTTGTGCTGCACTGCAGTGCACTAGATTTCCAGCAGACAGTCTTTATTTATTTAAAGATGTGTGTCTGTGTGTGGTGCCCAATGGCTAGAATAATCAGTGCAGAGAATTTGGGAGAGTGCTGCCCAGAACAGAAGCCAAAAAAAAATATGTGTGTGTGTTGCTTGAAGAATGTACAGCGTGGAATGCAGTATGACTAGATTTACCCCAGTTTGTGCACGCTGTAAATGTAGCTATATTAGGAAGCAGAGTCGGCTCCCTCTGATAGCTACATGTACAGTGTGCACAAACTGGGGCAAAATCAGCTGAGGGACTGCAGTCTCAAGCAGGGTTTTTGTGGGTCAGTTTAATGGCTGTAGTACACTTGCAGCTTAAAGGGATGGTGTGACCCAGTCAGGGGGTTCAGTGTGGCTATGATGCAGTAATTTTCTTGGCTTTTTTTTTGCTTGTAAATATAATTGCTTTTGGGAATGCCTCTGAGAAATGACTGAAAAAACAAATACTTTCGCTTGCTTGCTTGCTTGATCATGAACCACTGCATGCTGGGATGTCCAGTGTTGTTTACCTGACAAAATGTGTATGAAATTTGCAGATAGTCAGCTGGCTTTCAGAACACCTTGAACTTTTAGACTATGTATGGACCCCAAGGCCCTATAAAGTCCCTGCTAGTGTAGCTTACAACTGATCCCAGCTGTACAGATACTAGAACTGAGGTTCTACTTGGTCACAAGCACAATATGGGACTCATCATTACAGAAAAAAAATACTTGGCTAAGATACCTCAGGTGATGAGTGCTACTGGCTCAATTATCTTGGTGTCAGCTACGTTTTGTGACACTGACCAAAATGGTTAGCTCTGTCAACTTCTGGACTGCACACTAATGATATCATACATTATGATTAAGATGCATAATTATAGTAATGCAAGTCACTATGCACAAATCTCCTTTGTTGGACTGGGCTGGGAATGACAGATTGTAGTCATGGTATTAAAGTCATACAACCATAGACATTCAGTCTGCATCCTTGGTGGTTCAATAAGTGTCTCAGTCGGGCAGGGGAAAAGTCAATGTGGTGGGCTGGGGAGGGCCAGGGAATCTGGTGAGTTGTGCTAGGGGCCAGCTTGCTGGACTGGGAGAAAGGGCAACATGTTGGGCTGCAGAGAGGGATGGAGACTCTAGATATGAGGGTGGGATGCAACTTTCTGTGCTGGGGAAGGGTTGAGGATTTTAGGGTGGGAAGCTAGGGTGAAACTTGTTGGGCTTAGGGAGGGCTAGGGGCCATGCACAGGCGCAGGTGGCTGAGCTATGGGGTGGGTGGTCTGGGCAACTTACTGGACTGGGGACTCTTGGGAAGGGACTAGAGTGCAATGTACAGGGTATGGGAAGGGGATAACAGGGTAGCAAATTCTGTTTCACATGACCTCCCCCAAAACAAAACAGAATGTACCTCAAAACACCTCCAAAATGCACCAAAAAAAAAATTTTTCTGGGGGCCTACATGGCCCCCAGACCCCCGGCCTATAATTTCAATTTTTGCACATACACTTTTTTTAAGGCTGGTTACTCCACTGACAGCAGTGTTCCAAGAGTTACTATAGCATCTGCACACATGCTTTAGCCCTGATTTACTCACTGGTACAGTAGTGTTCTGAAGGTCATTGTGCCATCACCACACATGCTTTAGCCCTGATTTACTCTCTGTACAGCAGTGTTCTACATCACCACACATGCTTTAGCCCTGATTTACTCACTGGTACAGTAGTGTTCTAAGAGTCACCGTGCCATCTGCACACATGCTTTAGCCCTGATTTGCTCACTGGTACGGAAGTGTTCTAAGAGTCACCGTGCCATCACTACACATGCTTTAGCCCTGATTTGCTCACTGGTACGGAAGTGTTCTAAGGGTCACCGTGCCATCACCACACATGCTTTAGCCCTAATTTACTTGTTGGCATAGTAGTGTTCAAAGAGTCACCGTGCCATCACCACACATGCTTTAACCCTGATTTACTTGTTGGTACAGCACTGTTCCAAGAGTCATTGTGCCATCAACACACATGCTTTAGCCCTGATTTACTCGTTGGTGCACTAGTGTTCAAGAGTCACCGTGCCATCACCATACATGCTTTAGCCCTGATTTACTCACTGGTACAGTAGTGTTCTAAGAGTCACCGTGTCATCTGCACACATGCTTTAGCCCTGATTTGCTCACTGGTACGGAAGTGTTCTAAGGGTCACCGTGCCATCACCATACATGCTTTAGCCCTAATTTACTTGTTGGCACAGTAGTGTTCAAAGAGTCACCGTGCCATCAACACATATGCTTTAGCCCTGATTTACTCACTGGTACAGTAGGGTTCTAAGAGTCACCATGCCATCACCATACATGCTTTAGCACTGATTTACTCACTGGTACAGTAGTGTTCTAAGAGTCACCGTGCCATCACCACACATGCTTTAGCCCTGATTTACTCATTGGTACAGTAGTGTTCTAAGAGTCGCCGTGCCATCACCACACATGCTATAGCCCTGATTTACTCACTGGTAGAGTAGTGTTCTAAGGGTCACCGTGCCATCACCACACATGCTTTAACCCTGATTTACTCATTGGTACAGTAGTGTTCTAAGAGTCACCGTGCCATTACCACACATGCTATAGCCCTGATTTACTCACTCATACAGTAGTGTTCTAAGGGTCACCGTGCCATCAGCACACATGCTTTAGCCCTGATTTACTCACTCGTACAGTAGTCTTCTAAGAGTCACCGTGCCATCACCACACATGCTTTAGCCCTGATTTACTCGTTGGTAAACTAGTGTTCAAGAGTCACCATGCCATCACCACAATGCTATAGTCCTGATTTACTCATTGGTACAGTAGTATTCTAAGGGTCACCGTGCCATCACCACACATGCTATAGCCCTGATTTACTCATTGGTACAGTAGTGTTCTAAGAGGCACCGTGCCATCACCACACACGCTATAGCCCTCATTTGCTCATTGGTACAGTAGTGTTCAAAGAGTCATCGTCATCACAACACATGTTTTAGCACTGATTTACTCGCTAGTACAGTAGTATTCTAAGAGGCACCTGCATATCACCACACGTGTTTTAGCCCTGATTTACTAACTGGTACAGCAGTATTCTAATGGTCCCCATGCCATCACCACACATGCTTTAGCCCTGATTTACTCGCTGGTACAGCAGTGTTCTATGGGTCACTGTGCCATCTGCACACATGCTTTAGCCCTGATTTACTTGCTGGTACAGCAGTGTTTTTTTTTTGAACTTTCTGTTTATTTTCCCCCTTGCCGCCTGCGCTCTGTATCCTAAGGAGTCACCTATGACATCTGTCCCCTTGCTTCCACCTACCTGGAGGCCATGGTAGTCCCTCCACGTAGCCATGGCCTGTCTCCCAGGTGGGGACGAGGTGGGGCCCATACACACCAAGTCCTGAGTTTCATCAGGGCACTAGACCAGGACAGGCAGGGGAGTTGGAGATCTGTGTCAGGCGTTCCATCTCCTCGGAGTGCAGGGAGCAAATTTTCCAGTTTCCCGGGCGTGATGTGTGCCCAGACATCAGGGCTGACTGCTGACATCTGCCTAACTGTCCCCTCTTTTACAGCCAGATGGTTGCTAAACCTCAGGCCCCACCTGAGGTCAGCCAAGTGCTGAGCCTTGTACCCCCAGAGAAGGCAAGCAGTCCTCTGGACGCAATAGTCCTCCCACCGCCAGCCCTCTGACTCTCTGGACTCATTCCCAAACCCAGGTTGCCGGCGTCGCAAGTGGTAGCGCTACTGCTGCGCTGGCGGGCCAGTGTACAGCAGTGTTCAAAGGGTCACCATGCCAATTGCACACATGCTTTAGCACTGATTTACTCACTGGTACAGCAGTGTTCTAAGGATCACTGTGCTAACTGCACACATGCTTTAGCACTGATTTACTCACTGGTACAGCAGTGTTCTAAGGGTCACCGTGCTAACTGCACACATGCTTTAGCACTGATTTACTCGCTGGTACAGCAGTGTTCTAAGGGTCACCGTGCCATCACCACACATGCTTTAGCCCTGATTTACTCGCTGGTACAGTAGTGTTCTAAGAGTCGCCGTGCCATCACCACACATGCTATAGCCCTGATTTACTCACTGGTAGAGTAGTGTTCTAAGGGTCACCGTGCCATCACCACACATGCTTTAACCCTGATTTACTCATTGGTACAGTAGTGTTCTAAGAGTCACCGTGCCATTACCACACATGCTATAGCCCTGATTTACTCACTCATACAGTAGTGTTCTAGGTCACTGCATGCCATCAGCACACATGCTTTAGCCCTGATTTACTCACTGCACAGTAGTCTTCTAAGAGTCACCGTGCATCACCACACATGCTTTAGCCCTGATTTACTCGTTGGTAAACTAGTGTTCAAGAGTCACCATGCCATCACCACAATGCTATAGTCCTGATTTACTCATTGGTACAGTAGTATTCTAAGGGTCACCGTGCCATCACCACACATGCTATAGCCCTGATTTACTCATTGGTACAGTAGTGTTCTAAGAGGCACCGTGCCATCACCACACACGCTATAGCCCTCATTTGCTCATTGGTACAGTAGTGTTCAAAGAGTCATCGTGCCATCACAACACATGCTTTAGCACTGATTTACTCGTTGGTACAGTAGTATTCTAAGAGGCACCGTGCCATCACCACACGTGCTTTAGCCCTGATTTACTAACTGGTACAGCAGTATTCTAATGGTCCCCATGCCATCACCACACATGCTTTAGCCCTGATTTACTCGCTGGTACAGCAGTGTTCTATGGGTCACTGTGCCATCTGCACACATGCTTTAGCCCTGATTTACTTGCTGGTACAGCAGTGTTTTTTTTTTGAACTTTCTGTTTATTTTCCCCCTTGCCGCCTGCGCTCTGTATCCTAAGGAGTCACCTATGACATCTGTCCCCTTGCTTCCACCTACCTGGAGGCCATGGTAGTCCCTCCACGTAGCCATGGCCTGTCTCCCAGGTGGGGACGAGGTGGGGCCCATACACACCAAGTCCTGAGTTTCATCAGGGCACTAGACCAGGACAGGCAGGGGAGTTGGAGATCTGTGTCAGGCGTTCCATCTCCTCGGAGTGCAGGGAGCAAATTTTCCAGTTTCCCGGGCGTGATGTGTGCCCAGACATCAGGGCTGACTGCTGACATCTGCCTAACTGTCCCCTCTTTTACAGCCAGATGGTTGCTAAACCTCAGGCCCCACCTGAGGTCAGCCAAGTGCTGAGCCTTGTACCCCCCCCAGAGAAGGCAAGCAGTCCTCTGGACGCTCAATAGTCCTCCCACCGGCCAGCCCTCTGACTCTCTGGACTCATTCCCAAACCCAGGTTGCCGGCGTCGCAAGTGGTAGCGCTACTGCTGCGCTGGCGGGCCAGTGTACAGCAGTGTTCAAAGGGTCACCATGCCAATTGCACACATGCTTTAGCACTGATTTACTCACTGGTACAGCAGTGTTCTAAGGATCACTGTGCTAACTGCACACATGCTTTAGCACTGATTTACTCACTGGTACAGCAGTGTTCTAAGGGTCACCGTGCTAACTGCACACATGCTTTAGCACTGATTTACTCGCTGGTACAGCAGTGTTCTAAGGGTCACCGTGCCATCACCACACATGCTTTAGCCCTGATTTACTCGCTGGTACAGTAGTGTTCTAAGGGTCACCATGCCATCACCACACATGCTTTAGCCCTGATTTACTCGCTGGTACAGTAGTGTTCTAAGGGTCACCGTGCCATCTGCATACATGCTTTAGCCCTGATTTACTCGCTGGTACAGTAGCGTTCTAAGAGTCACCGTGCATTACACACATGCTTTAGCCCTGACTTACTCGCTGGCACAGCAGTGTTCTAAGGGTCACCGTGCCATCTGCATACATGCTTTAGCCCTTACTCGCTGGCACAGCAGCGTTCTAAGGGTCACCGTGCCATCTGCATACATGCTTTAGCCCTGACTTACTCGCTGGTACAGCAGTGTTCTAAAGGTCACCATGCCAACAGCACACATGCTTTAGCATTCACCTATTCATTAGTGCATTAGCGAAGTAAGAGCCACAGTGCTGTCACCTCACACGTAGTAGCCCTGATTTACACACCATTATAAATCATTAAGGTGATTTCAGCCAATCAGTGCACAAAACCACTGTACCTCTTATTCTGCGTATAGTGTGCTCTCTTTCAGGAGTGGTAGAAGAGAGCGCTCCACTTTGGCCCCAAGTGGGAGGATGGCAAATTAAAATTAAAGTAAAAGCCTCTAAACTTATAAATCACTCTAACTAAACTTATACTAAGATAATAAGGCCTCCGAGCGATGTCTCTTGTGGTACAAGAGACTCCTCTTGTGAGCTTTGGACAGACAGAACTGCTCAGCTTCCCTTTATTTTGTGGTCCTCTCGTCCAACTCTTATGCTCAGAGTGTATAATACTATAAGATACATACCTCAGCGGCCCTATTAAATGAGAGTACCGTAGTGTAGTAGTAAAAGTCATGGACCCCACAGTCATAAGACTAGTGCAGCACTAACCAGATTAGTGCCATGCTAGATGTGAATAGCACCACCTGACAGGGCAGGGACCAAATTCAAAGCCTCCTCAAACACCACACTTATCTGACAGTATGACCGTGCAGAAGCTGCACTCATGCAAATGAGGGATCCCCCAAACACCCATGCATATTGGGCACTGCGGTATAATCAGAGGTTTCAGAAGCACTAAACAGCCTTCATAACAGAGTTGTTTAACGTTGCCAACACCCTATTCTTATCCCTGTGCAGCAGTGACTGCCCCCCCCCCCCGACTGCCCATACTGTATCATAAAGTGGTATTCCCTGGTAGTCTGCTTGTCCCCACCTCTGTCTCACCCATCCTGTATCATAAAGCAGAACCAATGATTTTCCATTTTCAAAAATGGCCAATTCCATTTGGCAAAATCCTAAAACCCATTTTTTCTACATTTTTTTCCCACAAATGTACAGCAAATCAGCATGTTCTGTACATAAATTTAGCTTACAATGGTGGGGGTTGGCCAAACAGTTAATGAAAAGTGTTTTTTTTTCAGTAAATACTTGACTCCTAAGTGCTGTTTTAAAAAGGACAAATTCTGTTTTTTACCAGTGTTTTCCATTCAAAACAGGAATTCTGTGGACCTAATAATGGTATCATTACACATAACTATGACTAAACTCCAAGCCATGCATACCAGTAAAGTAGTGAAGAATGAGTCACTATGCCATCAGCACACGTGATTTACCCATTATTTACTTGGTGGTTCAGTACACAGTCACTGTGCTTTAGCCCAGATTACATTCCAGTTCAGTACTGTACTAGCAGTCACAATGCCTTTAAGTGCTTTAGCCCTAGCTGGCCCAGTGGCACTGAGGGATGAGGGATGAGGCGCTGGATGACTTACCTCGTGCCACGCCGGCATCCCGGGTTAGGGAGCCAACTCCAGTCATCAGGGGTTGGCCGGAGAAGAGAGAATTAAGCATCCGGAGGACTGCTCTCCTCTCCTGGAGAAGGATGGCTTGTACATCCCCAGCATCAAGTTACTCCCAGTATAGACTGGGGGGTTGCTACAGCTGGGGGACACCCTGGAAAGGGGTGGAGGTGACAGCAGACGTCCTGCGGGTGGGTACGGGAATGTGCCCATCTTGCATTGGACGTCAATGCATGTCAGCGTCTCTGGAGTAAAGCTACCAACAGTCCCTATTTTCCCACGACAGTCCCTATTTTAGGCAGCATGTCCCAGTGTCCCCACAAGTTTTGCAAAATGTCACTTTTGTCCCAGTTTTTGCTTACTTGTCCCAGTTTTGTCCCTTTTTTTTTTTTTGCCGACTGCTAATCCATGAGTGACAGTTATTTCGGCACCACTGTGGCACTGCTCGGGCTGGACAGCAGTTTGCAACTTCAACCCCTGTGCCTGTGTTGCACTGCAAGCATGTCAGTGGGAGCACAGTAAAGCATGTTCCTTCCTGTTAGACTAGAATGGGTAGTAGTGCAAACAAGTGCATGTGGATGTCTGCCTGCCAGCAGCTGAGAGGAACTCCAGACAGAGAAGAGACCGGCAGCAGTGAACTAAGGTACCTGAACCTGATCAGCTGTAGGGAAGTGCGTGAAAACAATCTGGTGTGGTGGTGGGAGTCAATGAAGTGAAGTTTGCTCAGCAAATGAGGTGAGTGTAAGCCAGTTGGATGATACTGTCAGGAGAAGTCACAGATGCAGCTAGAATGTCTGATCCCAATTTAACATAGGTTTGCTTCTAATGAACTTTCTGTACATCATGGTTTGGAACCTGCTGCTGCAAAATGATGTATTGTTTTAATCTGGATGTTTGCTACTGGTGTTACTGTGGGGCAGCATGGCCAGAGCAACCAACAAAATTTAACTGATTGTGCGCAGCGTTGGCTGCGGTGGTGCCCGTGGGAGTGACATGGTGGGGGGTAATGGTCAGGATGAACTGTCCCAGTTTTAGACCTTAGAAAGTTGGTAGCTGTATTCTGGGGTCATGAACAAAGGAAAAACCCCAGTGCCTGGGAGGACGACAATGAGCCCTACAGAGGACCCCATGCCCAATGCCAGATCCAGCCTGGTCGGATCTCCAATATCCTCCACCTCACCCCGCCTGCCATCTGGATTCATGAAGCGCCAAGGTAGAAGATGGCGGCCCCACCTTGGGGGATACAAGCCAGGGGGTTGATTGCAGGTGTGAGTGTAGGATGGAGCTCCAGACAGAGACCTGACTTGGGGAGGTCTCAGGCTGGGCGTGAGAAAGCTGCCTGTAACAGGCTACGTCTGAGAGAGATCTCAGGGGCCAGTGACTGCAGGGAAAAAGAGTTAAGGAAAAGAAAAAGTGCTTTAGCCCTGATTAACACGCCATTACGGTAGTGTAATGAGAGTCACCATGCCTTCAACACAACGTGCTTTAGTCCTGATTTACACACCGTTACAGCAGTGTAATGTGAGTCACCATGCCTTCAGCACACATGCTTTAGTCCTGATTTACACACCATTTCAGCGGTGTAGTGAGAGTCACCATGCCTTCAGCACACATGCTTTAGTCCTGATTTACACACTGCTACAGTATGTAGTGAGAGTCACCATGCCTTCAGCACAGATGCTTTAGTCCTGATTTACACACCATTTCAGCAGTGTAGTGAGAGTCACCATGCCTTCAGCACACATGCTTTAGTCCTGATTTACACACTGCTACAGTAGTGTAGTGAGAGTCACCATGCCTTCAGCACACATGCTTTAGTCCTGATTTATACACCATTTCAGCAGCGTAGTGAGTCACCATGCCTTCAGCACACATGCTTTAGTCCTGATTTACACACCATTTCAGCAGCGTAGTAAGTCACCATGCCTTCAGCACACATGCTTTAGTCCTGATTTACACACTGCTACAGTAGTGTAGTGAGAGTCACCATGCCTTCAGCACAGATGCTTTAGCCCTGATTTACACACCGTTATAGCAGTGTAGTGAGTCACCATGCCTTCAACACACATGATTTAGCCCTGATTTACACACTGCTACAGTAGTGTAGTAAGAGTCACCATGCCTTCAGCAC
This sequence comes from Neoceratodus forsteri, assembly GCA_016271365.2. Taxonomy (NCBI): domain Eukaryota; kingdom Metazoa; phylum Chordata; order Ceratodontiformes; family Ceratodontidae; genus Neoceratodus; species Neoceratodus forsteri. The sequence continues at coordinate 1,461,634,077 of CM057452.1, forward strand.
ACATGCCTTAGTCCTGATTTACACACCATTACAGTAGTGTAGTGAGTCACGACTCACCTTGCCTTTAACACACATGCTTTAGTCCTGATTTGCACACCTTTACAGTAGTGTAATGAGAGTCACCTTGCCTTCAGCACATATAATTTAGCCCTGATTTACACACCTTTACAGTAGTGTAGTGAGTCACCTTGCCTTCAGCACACGTTTAATCCAGATTTACACACCATTACAGCAGTGTAGTGAGTCACGATGCCTTCAGTACACATGCTTTAGTCCTGATTTACACACTGCTACAGTACAGTAGTGTAATGAGAGTCAACATGCCTTCAGCATACATGCCTTAGTTATTATGTACACACCAGTACAGTAGTATAGTGGAAGTCACTGTTCTGTCACCCCCCCCCCAGTTTACACACTGATACAGTAGTGAGTCATCCTGCCATAGCTATATGTGCTTTAACCCTAATTTACATACCAGTAAAATACAGTAGTGAGTCAACATACCATCACCACACATATTTAAGCCCTAGTTAACTCTCTGTTACAGTAGTGTGCTGACATCACCATACCATCACCCTGTGTGCTTTAGTCCTGATTTAGTCGCTAGTACAGTAGTGTGCTAAGAGTCACCGTGCCATCATCACACATGCTTACGCCCTGATTTACTCGCTGGCCCAGTAGTGTAGTGAGAGTCACTATGCCATCACCACGCATGATTAAACCCCGATTTACTTGCTGGGGCAGTAGTTTTGTGAGAGTCACCACACCATCACCACACATACTTTAGCCCTGATTTACCTGCTAGTGCAGTAGCATGGTGAGAGTGATCGTGCCATGATCGCACATGTTTAAGCCGTGATTTACTCGTTGGCACAGTAGTGTTGTCAACACCTTTATGTATTATTCATATATTCAGAGAAAAAGGAAAAGATAATTAGATAGAGCGTTAGACATTAAGCTAAAGCCGAATCAAATTTATCTGGCAGTTCAATCATTCTCGGCAGACAGTGATTATTAATGAGTTATGTGACTGCTCTGCTAGTACACTTGACCTGCATCCATACATTCTGCATCATTTGTCCTGAAGACAGTGGTGATCCTGTAAGTTAGGGAAGGGGCTGCAGTACTGCTACACTATAGCCTAAGCAAGGACAGCGAACACACTGTTAAACCATGGTGAGATCAGGAGAAAATTAGCAATTTTGGATGGTACAACTCTACACAGAAATATAGAAGTTGACAGCAGAGAAGGACAGCAAGGCCCATCTAGTCTGCCCATTTTTTCTACCTTATGAATGTGCCATAGGCCTGTACTCTGCCAATGGCCTATCTATTCATACTCATCTGTATTGCTCCCTTATGCCTATCCCATGCCTGTTTGAAGCCCTGCACTGTATTCATATCCACCACTTCCTGAGGTAGGCCGTTCCATGTATCCACCACCCTTTCTATGAAAAAGAACTTCCTCACATTACCGCTTAATCGGCCTCCCTCTAATCTCATGCTGTGTCCTCTTGTCCTGCTATTTTTCTTATATTGAAACATGTTAGACTCTTTCACCTTGTTAATGCCCTTAAGATGTTTGAATGTTTTGATCATATCACCTCTCTCCCTCCTTTGCTCTAGGGTATACGCATTGAGCTCCGTTCATCTGTCCTCATATGTTTTCTGATGCAGTCCCTGCACCATTTTGGATGCCCTTCTCTGGACTGCCTCTGTTTTGTTAATGTCCTTGTGCAGGTGTGGCCTCCAGTACTGCACACAGTACTACAGATGGGGCCTAACCAGTGTCTTGTAAAGAGGGATTATTACTTCCCTCTTACAACTTGTGATATCCTTACTAATACACCCCAACATCCCTCTAGCCTTACCTACTGCTTTAGTGGTCTGCTTGGATGATTTCAGGTCATCTGTGATGATGCCCAAGTCTCTTTCTTTCCTTGTGACTGCCAGCAACTCCCCTCCCAACCTAAAGCTTCAGGATTTCTCTTCCCTATGTGCATGATCTTGTACTTCTTTGCGTTAAACCCCAGTTGCCACTCTTCTGACCATTTTGCTAGTTTAACCAGATCTCTTCTCATTCTGTCCACCCCATCTGGATCATCTACTCTGTTGCAGATCTTGGTGTCATCGGCAAACAAACAAACTTTACCCTCCAGTCCATCTGCAATGTCACTGATGAAGATATTGAAGAGGACTGGCCCCAGAACTGATCCCTGAGGTACCCCACTTGTGACTTGCATCTCTTCCGACTGTATACCATTTACCATCACCCTGTTTTCTGCCCATCAACCAGTTTGCCACCCAGTTGACCAACTTCTGACCCACCCCGAGCCTACCCAGCTTATTAATCAATCTTCTATGTGGAACAGTATCGAACGCTTTGCTGAAGTCAAGGTAGGTGACATCAACTGCATTCCCTTGGTCCACCACTCTGGTTACCCAGTCAAAGAAATCTATGAGATTAGTTTGACAGGACCTTCCTGTTGTAAATCCATACTGTCTTGGATCCTGTGCTCCTATGGATTCCAGGTGTTGCACTATCCTTTCCTTAAGGAGTGTCTCCATAATCTTCCCCACTACTGAGGTAAGACGGACTGGTCTGTAGTTCCCTGCCTCCTCCCTGCTACCACTCTTGTAGAGCGGGATCACATGAGCCCTTCTCCAGTCTTCTGGGACCTCTCCTGTGCTCAGAGACTCACTGAACAGTTCTGATAATGGCTCTGCTAGTTCCACCCTTAGCTCCTTTAGTACCCCGGGATGGATGCCATCAGGTTCTATTGCCTTGTCCACCTTGAGCTTAGCGAGCTCTTGTAGGATCCTTTCTTTTGTGAAGGGACTTGTGCACACCTCCCTCCCTCCCCCATGTCCATGGTGCTGAGCTGTGGGCCCTGCCCTACCTTCTCCTCCGTAAATAGAGCAGAAGTATCTATTTAGGATACATGCTTTTCCTTGGTCCTCCTCCACACACACCCCTTATCCCCTTTGATCTTAACAATACCCCCTCTGGACTTTCTCCTTTCACTAATGTATCTATAGAAAGTCTTGTCCCCTTCTTTTAATGTTCGTGCTAGTGTTTCCTCGGTTTGGGCCTTTGCCTGTCTTACTGCCTTTCCTGCTTCCCTTAGGGAAATTTGGTATGCCTCCCTATCTTCGTCCTGCTGTGTTACCTTATATTTCCTGAAGGCCAGCCTTTTGGCTCTGACCTTTTCTGCTACTGTTTTTGAGAACCAAAGTGGTTTCCTCGTTTTGCTCTTGCTTTTCTCCTAACACAATGGGATGTTGCTTCAAGTAGTGCATCCTTAATGCTTGCCCACTTTGCCTGTACCCCCTTACCTGTATTTTTTCTTGCCAGAGCTAGCTTAAGTCTGTTGGACATCTTATCAAAGTCAGTTCCTCTGAAGTCCCATATTGTTGTCTTGGAATGGGATGATTTACTTCTAGTGGCCAAACTGAACCTTACTATGTGATGGTCACTGGCCCCCAGGTGTCCTTCTACCCAGAGATCTGTGATCCTTTCCCCATTAGTCAGTACTAGATCTAGGATAGCCCTGTCTCTTGTGGGTTGTTGTACCAATTGTTTGAGGCCCTCCCCCTGCAGGGAATCCACTATGTGTTTAGTTCTGGTGGATGTTTCTGCTGGTATTTACCAATCTGTATCTGGCATGTTGATGTCTCCAATTATCAGAACCTCTCCTTTAGCTGTCATGTTTTGCATACCTTCTAACAGTAATGTGTCTATATCCTCCCCCTGGTCTGGAGGTCTGTAGACAACCCCAGTTCATACGTCTGTCCCATTTCCTGTTTCCAGGGTAACCCACAATTCTTCTGGCTCTATATGCGTATTCTGAATTTCTGTAACTTTGATATTTTCATTGACATAAAGGACCACTCCCCCACACAATTTTTTTTTTGCACCTCGGTCTCTTCTGAACAGTACATAGCCCGGTACTGAAGTATCCCAAGTGTGGTTACTGGTGAACCACGTCTCGCTAATGGCTACTATGTCCAGTTTAGCCTCTGTCATTTTTGCCTGCAGGTTTGGGATCTTGTTTCCCCAGACTGTGGGCATTTGTGTACATGATTTTCCATTAGCCAGATTTTGGAGTGTTAGTTGCTGGGCGAGGTCCGGCATTTCCCCTGCATGTCATATGAGGAGCCAGACCTTTTTCCTTACCTGTGATGCAAATGAACTACTAACATGCTTAACTCCTGTTTGATCACTAGCTGAGGGGGGAGGGGTGTTCTTCCCGTTCAATGTATCAGGTGCTGCACCCCTCTCCCCATTTGCTAGCTTAAATATTCTGCAAAGACGTCAAACTTCTGCCCCAATGTACTGACTTCCTCCTTAGTCAGATGCAGTCCATCAAATTTAAAGAACTTTCGCTCCCAAAACTGTTGCCAGTTACCTACAAATTTGTGTCCTTTTTCCTGGCACCAGCCCTCGAGCCACATGTTTAGCTCCGCTATCTCCCCTTTTCTGACCTTCCTTCCATCTGCCCCCCTCTCCCAGACAGGCAGGATCTCAGAGAAGGAGATGCTGAACAAAATGGATGACAGTTTGTCTCCCAGCCTGGTCAGGTGTTCCTTGGTCACCACAACTGACCAGCTGGTGAGACTGTTAGTCCCTATGCGTACCAGGACATCAATGTTTTCTCCTGCTTCCTGCACGATTTTAGCAATGTGGTCAGTGTATCTCCACGCTGATGTACCTGGGGGACATCTGACCATTACCCCTGGCTGGAGGTAGGTATCAACTCCCTGAATCATGGAGTCTCCTATGATCAGAAGTGTTTTGGATTTCCTTTTTGCTTTTTTTTGTGTTGGTCCCTGTTTTGGGCAAGTTTTGTTGCGCTAGCTCCTGTGCTGCAGTGTCCTGCTCTGCAGTGTCCTCTGCCCCTTTGTTTGATTTTGGAGAGAGAGGCAGATACCTGTTTTAGTTTTTATATGGTTTGTGGAGGTGCTACGTTGGAGAGCATTGAGTGACGGGGCACCCGATTTGCCCCTCCTAACCACCTGCCAACCTCCCGTACCAACTACCCTCTGCGGTCGAGGTGCTTCAGTTGAATGTTGGGGAAATTGTGGGAGGTTCTTATATATCCTCCTGAATACGTGATTTGAGGTGCGCAATCTCTGCCCATACTGCCTGGAGCTGAGCTCTTAGCTCTCCAATGGTCCAGCATGTAGGACAGCATCCTAAAACCTGTATAACTGCCCTTTTCAAAAGTGTCCCGCAGTACCAGCAGTCAATAATATCCATTCCAGCTGAGTTGCCAGGTTTATAACCTGGTCCGAGTAATTAGAAGGAGGAAAATGAAAGCAAAAGATTGATTTTCGTTTTTTTTTTTTTAATAACTTATAACAAGTTAAATTACTTGTGCCCCTGTAAGTGAGGTCACTGTGTGGATACCCCTCTGATCCTCCCCTTCCTGCTTTGCTAAAGGAAATGTCACAACTGTGCTACTTTATAAAAAGGAGTGTAGCATGCGGTGGTTGGGGATGGGGTTGGGTGGCTGGGCCCTTCCCCTGTTGAAAAAGAACCACGGATGAAAGAAACAAGGAGGTAAGAGCAGAAACAGTCAACCAACAACAAATGCAGTAGCCCTGAATGCTTAGCCTAATAATAGATAAAACTGGAAAACCTGTAAAGCACCACCTGTAATAATTTCACAGAATATATACCCTGCAAAAAACACTTTGCTACAGAGAAAAATAAAGCAGTAACAGAAGATATAGCTTGCAAAAACAATTTGAATCAGAGAAGATTACAGCAGTAATCTGTAAGCACAAAACAGTAACAAACCTGTAGCCATACCCTGTACTAATGCAGCAGAAAGTATACCCTGCAACAGCAATTTGAATCAGAGAACAATAAAGCAGAAAAATGTTAGCAAAAAATAGTAACAAACCCTGTGAGCACAAAAGAAAATAATAACACACAGTAAATCTGCCTAGTCAAAAGAAGCATTAATCTTTTTCCTTGCTCTGATAATGTTCATTGCTCTGTCCTTACAAGCAAACCTAGAAGAAAAGAGCTCAGGTGAAGCTAGGTGCCTTTGCCAGCAAACCTGGTCTTCCACTCAGGAAGCAGTGTGATTCAGTGGCAGAAGCACAGGCCTGGGAACCAGATGACCCAGGTTCAAACTGCACCAGAACCAACTGTTCACTGTGTGACCTTAAGCAATTTGGCTAATCTCTGACTGCCTAAGTCTTTTCCAGCTGTAAAACTACAGAAGTAGGACCCCACTGTAAACAAGATGTTGCATCCTCGTTGAGAACTCCTGGTTAAATAAATTGTAAAATAAAATATACGAACATACGAAATTGCCAGCAAATACAGGCTATTCGATCTATCTAGTCTGCTCGAGATTGCAGCACTTCGTCCATTAGACTGCAGCTGCCCCCCTTTTGCACCCTCTCTCCTGCCCCTTCCGGTTTGTACACAGATTTATTTCAAACTTTTACGAGAAGAAACATACTAAGAGAACAACAAATATGTGGCAGGTAACTAACTGCATAAACAAAATGTTTTACAATTATGTTAGCCCAATAAAAGGTTTCACCTGCAGTGTAGTTGTTCTTTTTTGACCCCTGCAGCTTTGACTGGAGTTACACAGTAACAGATCCTAAAAAAATAAAAGAAGAAAAAGAAAGACACCAATTCTAAAAAAGAATAGCAGGTGTCAAAGAAAAAATATCAAAATAAAAAAGCTGAAATTATGTACATTTAATTTTACTGGTCATCTCTTATGCCATGGATACTTGGTAAAAAAAAAAAAATTAAATATGGTTTTACACCCCCCCCCCCCCAATTTGTGTTCCATTCTATTATGCTTATGGTGGCAATTTTGCAACCTTTGCTAACCCTTTCGGTGCTGAAGGCATCAGAACCCTACTTTCTTAGGCTGATAATTGACAAGTTGTTCAGCAATTAGAAGGGCTACCAAGCAGAGCTGTTCAACATCCTCTTCTCTGTTTGTTGGGGAACATGTTTTGAAAACTGAATTACAACCTTCTATTATACGTTTATGTGCTGGACCCTGAGATCGATCCTTGCATCCCTGGTCTCAGAGGCTGCAGCTCTAACCATTCAGCTAAAAAGATATTTCTTATTAGTCAACTAAGTTGTTGGATGGAGCACTTTTACATGTTGCATTCACAGCTTTCTCCACTAGATGGCACTCTGCATCTAATTACTGATTCTGAATCTGTATACCCTACAGCACTTTCCTTTTTGTGTTGTCTTGTGTGCGCAGTGCCAGCAAAATTTTGTGACAGCTTGCTGGAGTAGCAGGTTCTGGAGGTGCGGCTGTGTTGTGGCCAATGGTGCCACTGCTTTCTTGGGCTGTTCTCTGTGGCACCAATGAATGAGCATGCTGTCTATGGCAGCTGTTCAGAAGCATGCCATCAACTTGAAAGAATTTCACCACCGCAACGAGGGAGTGCCCCGTCATTGCAGGGTGTGCCTTGCCTGCTGAAACATTTCAATAAACATGGTGGCGGCTCCGGCCGGCTGCCTCTCACAATCCCTACAAAGCCGACATCGGGGTGCCCAATCCCTCTGTTGGAATGCCCCCTCCCCAGTTCATTTGCCAATGGTGGTGCCCAATCCACTGTTGGCATGCCCCCTCCTCAGTTCGTTTGTCGATGGAGATGCCCAATTCCCGTCTGCATAATGTCCCCCAAGGTTCGTCTGCCGAGGAGGGTGCCCAATCCCCCTCGGCATCATGTCCCCCCAAAAACAGAGATGCTGTCTTTGCCGACAGGGGGCTCAATCCCCGTTGGCTTCCATCTCCAATCCCCAAAAAAACAGAGGTGGCACACTGGGAGCCCACCCCAGTGTGCCAAAATGTCCTTGTCACATACTGAAAGAAAAAAATCTTCCCATAACGTTCCTTTTTTTTTACCCTGTAAAACAGAAAACGGTCCCTCATGGTCACGATGGCCCCCCTCCCCCAACCTGCACCCACCCTCTGCGCACCCCACCTCACTGCACCCCCCCTCACCCCATACTTACCTCTGGAGCCCGGCTTGATGATCTTTAGTGGAGTGGGAACACGTCTGCACTTTTCAAAGCTGACCGCGAAGTGAAGAAGATCACAGTAAGCTGTATAATGGCATCAATGGGGGGGGGGGTCAACTTAGGTGGCTATCTCAGCCATTTTTGTGACTTTTGGCACCACATTTTCAACATGGGGTTCTTGAGACACCACCTCATGAACTCAGTCACTGTCTTTCGTTATTTGGTCCCGAAAGGCGATTTTGCAGTCACTATGTGGAATCACCTTTCGGGGCCGATTAACTAAACGACAGTGCCACTGTTCATGAGGTGCGCTCCCAGAACACCTATGTTGCAAATTTGGTGAAAAAAGTCCAAAAAATGACTGTGTTACGAGCGTATGTTGCGCAGTTTCCAAACACACTCATAAGTTCGAGAATTATTAAGTATTTTCACTCCAGATTTTCAACATTGCCAGTTTTTCACACCTCCTTATGAACAGTATAGCTGTCATTCTTCACATCCTACAGAAAATGTGTTTTCGCACATCTGGTGCACAATGGCACGGTCGCTGTGGGAATCAACGTTCGGGACAGATTAAGAAAATCACAGTGACACTGTTCATGAGTGGAGGTATCAAAATGCCTATGTTGAAAATTTGGTGAACACATTCCACAAAATGACTGTTATGAGCGTGCATTGTGCAGTTTCCACGCACGCTCGTAACTTCGAGATTTTTGAATATTTTCACTCCAGATTTTCAACATTGCCATTTCTTCACACCTCCTTATGAACAGTACAGCTGTCATTTTTCATATCCTGTCTGAAACGTGTTTTCGCACATCTGGTGCAGAATGGCGCGGACGTTGTAGAAAATCAATGTTCGGGCAGATTAACAAAATAACAGTGCCACTGTTCATGAGCAGAGGTCCCAAATGCTTTCATGAGGTGGGGTCACAAAAAGCCCATGTTGAAAATTTGGAGTGTAAATACCAGCGAACACCTGAGGCATTAGTGTTTCTAACCATAATGTCCCACCCTGTAGAGACTGACAGGCGTCAGGGGTGTGAGTTTGGATTGTTGGCTGTAATGCTCATGCCATTCCACCCCTGCAGCCAGTGACAGGCATAAAGATGTGCCTTGGACTCTTCGGCCCCAAAGTTCACCCCATTCTCCTATACTGCACCCATCTTGATGTGTTTCCTTATGGAATGGGGTGAGCATAAGGTCCCACGACCCCAAGGCACAATGTGATACTTGTTGGAGTCTGCAGGGTAGGGTGAGGTGAAATGGCATGAGCATTATGGCAGACGACCCAAAGGCACACCTGAATGCTTGTCAGTTTCTGCAGGGTGCAGTGGGGTCGGCATCAGTTCCATACTTCTCTGCCATTCCTGTTATGCATCTCTCTTAACTCCTGCACTACCAATGCCAATGCCAGCAAGACAACATTCGGCATTGACAAATGCTTGTTTTTTTTTCTGTTTCTCTACAGGCAGGAATTGGAAGGGGAAATTGCTTAACCAGGAGAGGCACACTAAGCCGAAACTTGTTTCCATATGCAACCTTGGAGCACAAGCAAGTTAAGTGACTTGTTCAGGGTCACACAGTATGCAAGTGGGGACTGTGGGATCCCATTCTTGTCACCACCGCAATGTCCTCTTCCCAACTCATGAGATGACATCTTCTGTAAACTAAACTGCAGGCTTGCACTCAAAGTTTAAGTGCCCAGGAATCGATCCTGGCATACTTGGTTTCAGAAACTGCATCTCTTCCTATTCAACTAAAAACAAAACTTCCTATTAGGTGAGTTTCTGGACTGAGGTCTTGTTCTTCTACATGTTCCATTACAACTTTCTCCACCAGATGGCACTCTGCATCTGGCTACTGATTCCGAATCTGAATACACTACATCACATCCCCTTTTCTCCCATTTGTTTGTTTCTCTTCAAGTGGGGATCCCATCCTTGTCACTAATGCAATGTGATGTCCTTTTCCCAGCTCATGGGTGGGAAGGTGGGGGGCATGTTCTGTGAATTGAATTGGAGGCTTGCACCTTAAGTTTAACTGCCAGACCCAGGAATTGATCCTGCTATCCCTGGTCTCAAAGAATGCAACTCTAACCATTCCAATAAAAAGGAAATTGAACTGAAGTTTTGTGTTTTTTAACATGTTACATTCACAACTTTCTCCACCAGATGGTACTCTGCATCTGGTTAATGATTATATATAGAATATAGGCTGCAGCCAACCTGGGCAAGAAGTAGAGCCAGGTAAAAAAGCAAACTGAAGTTTTGCAAAATTCTGTGAAATTCATGGAATTTCACTGAATGTGTTTATTCTTTGGGACATAACTCAACTATCCTTTTAGCTAGAGACATGCCAACAGGTATGCCAGCTTTCTGTTTGGCAACCCGTGGGGGTCCGTCTATGCTTTTCATTCAGTGTTGCTGAATAAAGCCACACTTTAGAATCCTATCTCCTGGTATTGGACATTATGTTATTGATTCTAGTTTTTGGATTACTTTGGGTGCCCCTGTGCAGAATAGTCAAACCTAATCACCATGCTGAGTGACACCTTTCTCCCCAAATTTTCAGCATATAAAAATGGAGGCACCGTGTTACAGAACCTAGGCCCCTCAACCTGTTCACCAGACACACAGGCAGGGGTAGTAGCCCTCTCAGTTTAGCGCCGACTGGGGGTTACATCTTGGAGGCTACTGCTGGGATTCTGATGAAATTTGGGAGAAGGAACAAGAAAGGTTGCTTGGATGGTGGCTAGCGTTTTGGCTATCTGGCAGTGGGTAGCCCCAAAAATGTGAAGCAATGTTAACTAATGTGCCACTGTGTGCTGTTATCCATGTGCTGCTATTAAAATGCCAACTGTTTACCAAGGCGCAGTAAAGCCTGAGTGGGTATGCCCTTGTCCTGAATCAAAAAAGTACAGCGTTTGCCAGCTTTTGAATTTTATTGTGGAAAAAGAAGTGTGGAAAACTGTGGGTAACAAAAGGAGACTTGTGCCCTAGAAGTTTGAAGTGCTTGCTTTATGAACTGGGGGAGTCGCTAAGTAAAATGCCATGATAAATGGTTAAAATGGGCTCCTGCCGAGGAGTTGCTGAAGAAAAAAAAAAAGAGTGGTTTTGCAATTTAAATTTTGCCTGCTCGACGATCGCTGTGAGGAGAAGAGCACGAGAGGAAAGAGGCTCATTTGCATGGCGTCAAGTGATTGGTGGGACTGCAATCAGTCCCACCCCAAGCCAGCTCTAGAGCGACTGCACAGCATTTGAGAGGTAGAGTGAGTGCAGTGTGCGAACTGGTTTACCAGGAGGAGCATCGCGGTGATTGAAAACACTGTTGAACTTTTAAAAACTGACTTTTCTGTTCAAATTCGGGCTCGACCCGCATCTCAATCAACTGGACTGTGAGTGTGGTGTTCAGAGGGACAATCGGCAGGACTGCCAACCCACTTCCTTCCAGAGGCCTCCATGATTGGCTGCAGGCCGTTTTTTTTTCCATCGCAGCAAACAGCTACTGCTAACAGTGAATACCAACCAAAATATTGCTCAAATTGGTGTGATTTACAACAAAAGACAGCTGAATCTGTGTGTAGCAGTGTAATCGCTTTGTAAAGCATGACTGTGCCAGTTTAACCAGCTAAAAGCAAGAATTCTAAGCAACCGACTGTGCGCATAATGATAGGTTCAGCGTCAGTATAATTTTCAAAGCCAAGTGAGAGACTGTTAGCTGTATGAGAGATGCAACGTAAGTGCAGGCAATCCTGTACTTGAAATACTGAGGCTTTAAGGGACTGTAAGCTAGAGCAATGTCTTCAGTGAGTAAAAGGTCTGTCTGATGAAAATCATATAAATGTGCTAAGAAAGAGAACAGTGCAGTTTGAGCAGAAGTTATCAGTAGTGTGTGTAAATCGGATGCGCAGTGGCTTGACCCAATTACAGAGAGTTGATGCATCAGGAATGCTGCCGCCACCATGATAGGGTGGGGCAGGCATGTAAACACAGCAGCAAAGAAGCCATTTTATAGAAAGTTTCTGATCAATGTTTGGGACTTGAAAGAACCAAGCGTATTGTTTTCTCTGCGGTCATGGCTTCGGGACCAGCCTGCTACCCGGATCATGCCCGGGCTATGATAGTTGAAGAAGTAAATAAACTGAGAAACATTGAGAAGTACCACTATGGGGGAAGAGTGCCTCCTCTTGAGGCGATTCCTGGTTATCCAGTCAGAGTGTGTGTAATGTGCTTAAGGGCTGGAAGAGATGTCTTTGTGGTTCCTCACTGCTCTGGGTGCCTGGAAAAGTATGGATTGACAGCAGCCCCCAAGATTCGTTTGGCTCCTACATGGACAAAATTACAAGAACCTGCAGTTGGCACCATGCAGCACCAGGGAGAGCCTGACATGGGAGGTTCAGAGGAATGTGGCAAAAAGCTAGAGGGTGCAGATGTACAGGCAGCACAGACAACTGATGGCTCCGCGTCCGAGTCATTAAGAGACAGTGGAGAGGGAGCATCAGCCGACCCGTGGATAGAGGGGCCTAGTCCAAGTCTCGTGGGACAGGACGAACTGAGAGAGGCCTTTGAGTGGGAGGTCTTGACCTCCGCACCTAGTGAGGCGTGGACAGTCTCAGGAGTGAGGACGACTGCTCACTCCTGGGCACAGATTATCAGCGAAGACGATGAGGGGGAACCCATTTGGCCTGAAGAAGAAGGCGTGGGTTCACAGCCTCAAGTTCCTGGTTTAGAGGGACGCATGGAAGAGAGTGGTGTTTCCACAGCCCTGGCTGAGCAAGAAGGAGTCAGGGATCCATTTTGTGTATCACTAAGTATGAGAAGCTGGCAGAACCAGGACTGGCGGCCCCCAAGCCAGGCCAGAGGTCTCAAGTTGACCAAATCTAGCAAAAAAGACTGGTTCGTAGGAAAGCGAATGAGCTCTTCAGAATTTCATTTCCTACCTTTCCTAGAAAAGTCTGGGAAGAAATAGAGAGCTGCAGGAAATTCTGGATTGTGGAAGAGGCCATGAAACATGTGCATCCTGGGACAAGTAAATTTGTCAGAGATCGGATGTTGCAAGAAAAGTTCAAGCAATGGAAGGTGGGCAGGACTCTGTTTATTGACACTATTCGGATCGTGGATGGCAAGGGACAAGAATCCTTTCACGATGTGAATTATGAGCGCCCAGATGGGGTAATAATTCATGCACCTGACCCATTGTGGTATTTCCACAATGCAAAGACCTTCCTGCGAATATGCCCATGCCTACCAAATGGAGAGGAGAGCAGAGCAGTGGTAGCCAGTGCTGCCATTCCAGCAGCTGCCGTACCTATGTTGTTCCGCCAGTCTGCACGTCCAGGACCAAGGTGCCTCGATTCTTCAGTAATTGCAATAAACTCCTACGTCCATAAAGTTATGAACTGGCTATTCCAGAAGATGTCAACTCCAGAGAGGACACCAGCCCAGCTGTTGCCGGATCGGATGACTTCAGACCAGCTGTGTGTTCCTTTTGTTCCTGTTCCAAAGGTACCATCTCCTAGATGACATCAGCCCAGCTGTTTCCCAAAGGCATCATCCTGTCGTGTTTCGGAAGATGTCCACCCAGCTGTATCAGAATGCTGCCACGGAGAGATTTCGTCGAGGACACAGGTGTCGGATGCTTTCCATTCTTCAAGGGACTGGTGAGTCTAGACTTTTTCAATTTTTCTGACATCTGCAGTACACATCCTACACCAGCAGACATTCATTGTGACTGTCCTCAAGGACTCTCCCCTATGGGAGATTTGCCTGTAGAACTCTGCTTCACCGGGCTCCGGCCCAGGAGAGACTCTTTATTGGATTTGCCTTCTGGCCTGTATTTAGTCACTAGTTGGGACTTTGTAGGGCCTTCCATCCCCAAAGAACTCCTAAATGTGTGTAGTAAATATTCTCTATATACTGTTTCTATTTTCTACCTTTTCTGAAAAAAAAAAAAATGCTTTTTTGGGATTCTCCAGTGTTAGATGGATGGGGCTTGTTGGTTTGTTTATGTCTTAGTTAGACAGGATTGTAATTGCAGATTAGGAAGAATGTTTTTCTTTTTGTCTTGCAGGTACTCCTGGAGAAGCAAAGAAGACAAGACAAAAAGTGGATTGGAATTCATCGGAGTTCAGTTTTGCTTTACTTCATAGTAATTAAAGTATTGTTGTAAGAAGTTAACGGTGTTTTAATTTGTTTTCTTCCACAGGTGTGTGGTTGCAGGTGTCCAGGGTTGGAGGGAGGTCCCCTTTAGTGTTTTTGTTTTGGGTAAAAAGGCATATAGGATTTCCCTAGAGGGCTAGGGGGGACATACAGGCTGTGGTCCTGACTGCAGTAGGGGCTGCAGTACTGATCTATTAGGGCTATGCGCTGGACAATTCTACCAGAACCACTAGGTACCCATAGTCAGCAGGTAGAGTAGAGGCCAATACATCGGCCGGTGGCCTCTGGGCCCTTAGTGTTACCTGCCTGTGCCTGGTACATGGTAGGAGAGGGCCTAATCACCCCTATCCGTAGGTAGCACAGAGGGTAGGATGGCCCAAGCCAGGTGTTAATGACTGGGGACAGTCATTTTCCTGGCTCAGGGTGAGTGTAACCCCTCGTTACCCGGGGTTACTAGAACCCTAGTTACATCTAGTGGCAGGCAGGGACAGGCAGCTAGTGAAACTCCAGTTAAATGGATTTCACTATGTCTTGCTCTGTTTTCAGTCTCTGCTGAGCTGGGGCTATGACATCGTTTAGAATTCTTCAGCAGCATAAGCCACAATGGAATGTTGCAGCTGGGAGTTAGGCTAGAACGTTGTTTTTTTTTTAATCAGTCTGTTGAAGTCTGAAGTAGGCTCAAGAGAGGGAAGGATGTAGATCCTGCAGTGCAGTGGAGGAAGGGGGTGCCCTGCAGGAGCAGGCCTCTCCTGCCCTCAGCTCTGACTCAGAGCTACCTTAGGGTGTGTGCTTTCACCATAAGACAGGCACAAAGAACCAACTCCCAGGGGCAACCCCCTGGCCTGGGAAAAGAAAGAAGCTGCCTGATAGAGAGTGCTGGGGCACTACAGTTTTTGTGGAATAGAGATTCCTTCAGAGTTATTGGACATCTGCAACAATGAGGGTGATGAAGCTTTGACAAAAGGCCAGTGTCATTCACCAAAACAGTTAGTAAATAAGTCTCTGGGGCTGTGGGTCAGTCAGGATGCCAAGTCCAGGGCTTATGGAACAGTGAGATGTAATGACTGTTGTATGTGGGGGGGTTTTCAAGGGAAAGACAGTTTCTGCATTACAAAGCCATGTACATTCTGCTCTATAGTAGCCAAGGAAGAGGCTTATGGAACAGTGAGATGTAATGACTGATGTATGTGTGGGGTCTTTAGAGAAAGACAGTTATTGCATTACAAAGCCATGTACAGTCTGCACTACAGTAGCCAAGGATGTGTGTGTGTGTGTAAACAAAGGAATGGCCGGGTATGGGTCTATGGAACAAAAGGTGGGAGACCCCCCACCTGGTGTAACAGGGCTCACCTCTACGGATTCACTTTAAGACACCAGTCACCTTTCTGTCAGGTATTGGCCAGTGCCTGAAGAGGGTGCCCAGACGTTGAGATGGAGTAGAAGGTGGTAGTGTGCCACTAGTTAAAGAGTCCATGACATTTGGAAGTTTAGGATTCAAGAATGGATTGTGTCTGTGTCATCATCTTATCTGCATTACACGGAGTGTAGCCCCGTGGGGGTCCGTCTATGCTTTTCATTCTGTGTTGTTGAATAAAGCCATACTTTAGAATCCCATCTCCTGGTATTGGACATTATGTTATTGATTCCAGTCTCTGGATTACTTTGGGTGCCGCTGTGCAAAATAGTCAAACCTAATCACCATGCCGAGTGACACCTTTTCCCCCAAATTTTCAGCTTATAAAAATGGAGGCACCGCGTCACAGAACCTAGGCCCCTCAACCTGTTCACTAGCCACACAGGTAGGGGTAGTAGCTCTCTCAGTTTAGCGCCGACTGGGAGTTACATGGAGCTCAGGGCAGTGTACCTGGCTCTATAAGCTTTCTCGGACTAAGTACAGAACAACGTGGTTCAGGTCAGGACAGACAACACCACCATGTGGTACAACAACAAGCAGGGAGGCACTCAGTCTATGGCCTTGTGCACAGAAGCCATGCAATTATGGTCCCTGGCTTATTCCCTCTCTGGTAGCAGTCCACCTCCCGGGGAAGGACAATGTGCTAGCAGATGCCCTGAGCAGGATATCTCAGGGTCATCACGAATGGTCCCTGGATCCCCTAGTGTTAAAAGTGATGTTTTCAAGGTGGGGCACTCTAGAGATAGATCTCTCTGCAGCCCCAGACAATCACTAACTTCCTCTCTTCTGTTGCAGACTCCCAGTCTTGGGCTCAGTCCCCCCTGGATGCTCTACTTCTGAATTGGGAGTGGAAATTTCTGTATGCCTTTCCCCCCTTTCCTCTATTATTCAAAGTTCTGGTCAAGATAAGGTCACAATCTTACAAAGTGATCCTGATTGCTCCAGACTGGGCCAGGCAGCCTTGGTATCCTCTACTGCTGTCCCTAGCAGTCCATCTTCCCTTACCTCTTCCCAGGAATCACAATCTGTTAACCTCCTCTCAGAGGAGGTTTTGGTACCCCAACCTTCGGTCTCTCAGCCTCAAGGCATGGCTCTTGAAGAGTTAGAGTATGCAAGCCTGCATCTGTCTCAAGGGGTTCTGGATATTCTCAAAGCCTCTCGAAAACCTGCCACCAGAAAAACTTATAATTCCAAATGGAAAAGATTGAGCATTTGGTGCTCCAATAAGCAGATATCTCCAAATCTGCAGATGCTGCTGATTTGGCTACAGTTCTGGATTATATGGTTCATCTTAATGGCTTAGGTCTCAGACCAGCAACTCTGAAAGTACACTTGGCAGCTGTTTCTGCAGTTCTGTCAGTGGGGAAGGCTTCCTCACTGGCATCTCATCCTGTTTTCTGTAAATTCTTTAAAGGATCGCTCCATACCAATCCTCCTTTTAAGGATCCTACTCCTGCTTGGGATCTTAATATTTGCATCGCTTAGCTTATGCAACCCCCTTTTGAGCCTTTGGCCTCAGCAGAACTTAAGTACTTGACTTGGAAAGCTGTGTTCCTGGTAGCTATTACCTCTGCCAGGCGTATCAGTGAATTACAAGCTCTGTCAGTGGATCCTGATTTTATCTCATTCCATAGAGATAAGGTGGTCCTTAGAACTAACAGGAGGTTCTTACCCAAAGTGGTTTCAGATTTTCATCTGAACCAGTCCATGTCTCTTCCTGTCTTCTTCACGGATCATTCTTCTTCAGGGGAGAGAAGGTTACACAGCTTGGATGTTAAGAGGGCGCTTAGCTACTACATTGAGCGAATTAAGGCACTTAGGTTTGACTGTCCCCAGTGGTTTCTCACTTATGGTGAAGTGGGAAAGGTAAACTGGCTACTAAGAGAACTATTGCCAGGTGGATTGTCTCTTTTATGCAATTCTGCTGTGAAAAGCTAGACAAAATACCCACCTCAGGCCTGAGGGCTCATTTGACTAGAGGTACAGCTGTTTCTCTGGCTGCTGCCAGAGATATACCATTATTAAAAATATACAAAGCTGGAAAACAGTCCATACATTCACCAAGCATTACTCTCTGGATATCCAGGCTAGGAGTGATGCTAGGTTTGATACAGCAGTACTGCAGAGCCTATTCCCAAAATAGGTCCATCCCTCCTCCATGGAGGTACTGCTTGGTAGTCTGCATAATGTCAGAATACAGCAAGACTTCATGTTGTTTGAAGAAAAAATTATTCACCTTAGTAACTGTGTTTCTTCTAATGGAGTCTTACTGTATTCTGACCTCCCCCCCCCACCTCCCCTCTCAGACCCTGGTTTTTGGGAAGTGGCTAGGAGTGCAGTGTTGCACCTCAGGGGTGCACCTAGTACTTTCCCCTATACAGAGAGGGGGAGTGGGTTATGTTATATTGTTTTTTATAGTTATGTTTGTTCACTACCTAGTTTTTGTTTTGGAGTTCTCGACTTGAGTCTTTTGGAGGATCCAAAACATTTGGTTGCCTTTTTGGCTAGTAGTTTTACAATTTCCACCTAGCAGGTGTAGTTAGTTAGGATTAGCTCATAAGAATCTGACAGTTACACTTGAAAGTGCAGCAGACAGGTTTTAACTGAGCTTGAGCTCAACATTCTATGCTCTGGCATAGGGTTAACTCTTTCCTCTCTGGAGCAGTTCAAGTGCTGGGGTTAACTGCATAATGTCAGAATACAGCAAGACTCCATTAGAAGAAACACAATTACTAAGGTGAGTAATTTTTTCTTATCTGACACCAGCATGTCCCGACTGGCCCAATTAGTATGCAGCCATCCTATCACAGGATAAACAGCAGATGCAGTTTCTATCACTGACTCCACTGAGCATCGTAGAACTGCAGTTGCAGAAGTATTACCTATAAGGAAAAAAAAATGTTATGCCATTTTCCTATTCCTTCCCCCCCTTCCCTTCCATTTTCCCCTTCTCCTTCCCTCAACTCCAATCCCTTCTCCCCCGCCCCCCTTTATTTTTACTGGGCTGCACTAACTATCCTTCCCTATTCTCCTTAACCAATCCCCCCAACTAAAAGATTCCAGGCACCTTCCAGTTATTTGGTGGTAAAAAAAAGTTTAGTTCCACAAAAATGTCAGTTTTATATAAACATTTTGATTTAGTTATTTCTCAAGAAAAAAAGATGGCCGCCACATTTGGGATAGAAATACCACTGTATACCTGGTAAAGATTAGGGTTGAGAAAATTTTAAAAAATGATGGTGCACAGCATAGGAGGTACCTAGAAAAGTAGATTTGACATGGGTGCTAATATTTTTATTAACTGTAGCTGAAACTAGCTTTGTTGGAAAAAAAAAAAATTTGTTACATTGCTGCTTTAATTAACATACTAACATATTAAGATGCCAGCAGAGTAGGCCTTTGTGGTCTATTGAGTCTGCTCAAGGATCAACACCCATTTAGGACACCGTAGCTGCCTTCCCCACCTCCCCATGGACCCCCCAACCCCAACCCACATCTGAAAAATCCTCCTGTTTGGCATTACTCAGTTTCACCTTCCCCCTATACCTGTCCCAGCCCTGCTTCAACCCCTCCATGGTACTAACAGCCACCAGTTCTGCAGGCAGTGTGTTCCAGGGTTCCACCACCCTCTCAGTGAAGTAACATCTCCTTGTCTCCCCCTGAGTCTCCCACCAATCAGCTTCACCAGGCATCCCCTGGTGGCCCCTACCTCCCTCCCTCAGCTGGAACACCTTATCTAGGCTTACCCTATTTACCCCCTTAAGGTATTTAAAGACCTCGATCATGTCCCCTCTGTCCCTCCTCTCCTCCAAGGAGTACAAGTTGAGCTCCTCAAGTCTCTCCTCATAGGACCTATCCCTCAGACCCTGCATCATCCTGGTTGCCCTCCTCTGGACCCTCTCCAGGAATGCAATCTCCTTTTTTAAGTACAGGCACCAAAACTCCACACAGTGCTCAAGGTGCAGTCTAACCAGGCAGTTATACAGAGGGAGAAGCACCTCCCGTCTTCTTGAGGTTATCCCCCTGGTAATGCACCCTAACATTTTGTTTGCGTTGCCCGCAGCCCTTCTGCACTGTTCTGAGTTGCTCATTTTGGCATCCACTACCATCCCAAGGTCCTTCTCCGCACCCGAGGCCTGCAGTCAATTAGCTAATTAGTTTTTTTCCCCCACAGGTATTTACTGGGACCTATCTTTGCTGCACTGTAAGTTTTTCATTTTTCTCTTTTTTATTTAATGATTCTGCAGCCACAATTCTATGGGGCTCAGGGGAGTCAGCATAGGAGCTACATCAATACTGTTTGTCCTATGATAGGCTGGCTGTATGCTAACTGACCAATCAGGACATGACATACTGGTCTCAGATCTTGAATTCCACTGAGGTATTTAAGACTAATTGGTAGAAACTTGTGGTTTGCTCTGATGAGGCCATGACATCACAGCAGAGCATCAGCCTGTGCGTGCATGTGTTGACTATGCACATGTCCATCCATGTTTGTTCCTGTCTTGCCACTACCCATGCAATCAGGAGGTTTGACGGAAATTAATTAAAGTGGCTAATTCTGAGGTGGAGTTTTCAAAGCACCAGTAACACACTCTGGGACCTGTAAGTAATTGTTCACATCACAATAAAGGCATGTGAAGGTAAGAAGAAGCCTCAGTAATTATTACTGTGAAGATATTCTTTGGGGCATATGAGAATGTGTGCATGGATATTCTGGTGCTCTATACCCTTGCCTCTGCAATACTTAACCAGATGGACTCAGTGCAACTGCTTGTTCACTTATATCCTCCTTGTTCTTCACAGTTATACCCTCCCTAAAAATGCCACTCATTCCTTTTTTTCTATCATTCTCTATCCCACCAGAGAGGGTTCTGTGAGTGCCTTTAATTGCTGGACGTCCAGCTGTATTGGGTGCTCAGCCTAGTCATTTTTGCTGGGTGTGATTCTCATGTGACCTGCTCTCAAGAAAGAACTGTTGTACCTCCATAGGCTCATTTACACATTGCCTTGCCACAGTGGCTCCTTTATAATCGTTCAGAAATTTTCTTTTGAAGCGCTAGAGAGCTGCATTCACATAGCATCGGTGTTGCTGCCGCCCTTTTCCTTTCCAGTGATTCTAGCGTTGTTCCAGTCTATTGGGTGGGAATATACTGTATGTCAATGCAGGTGGTTAATCTGTTCAGACGGCAAATCAAACCACCAGCACCACGCCGCAAACCAAGGGAAAGAGGGATCATGGTGGCAACACCACACAACGGAAAAACACCCAAGCGGTAAGGTTCATATGTGGGCAAGCGCACCGATCCAGCCACTGTGAACCAGTGAAAATGGCTGACAGTCGGTCGTGTGAACGAGCCTTATGCTTCTTGGCTCCAACTGTTCTTGTGTCTTCCCAGTTCTGCTGCTCTTCCCTTGGTGAACCAATGCATCTCTTTCTCTCTCTCTTCCCACGAGTCACCCCCTGCACTAGCAGCCTCCCCTATTGTTTTAATCCCCTTGACTGCTCTGTTGATTGGCATGACCAGTATCTATTCTTCCTGGCAGACCTGCAGTTCATCTTGAGCATGAAGGCATTCTTCGCCCCCAGTATACCCTCTAGAACATAGAATCTGTTGCCAGATAAAGACCCATCAGTTCATCCAATCTATTACCTGCCCAACTCTGTGCCTGACCTAACACAGGACTGGCTTTACTGAGCTGACTGCCCTAGAGGCATATCAGTACCCCCTCCCCAGGCTGTCTGTGCATCCCCCATATATCTCAGGTGCCTCCTGTGCTTGTTCCACCCATGTTTGAGCCCTGTCACCAATCTGGTCTCAGCCACCTGCCTCGGCAAACTGTTCCAGTTCTCCACCAGACACTCCACGAACAAGAACTTCCAACCATACTTCCCATGATTAAGCACGCGGATTAGGTGTGAAATATTGGAAGGCTAGTCCCCAGTCTTGCAAACTGCTTGTACTTAATAAAGTAATCTGTATACTTTACTTTGTGGTCAGTGTATGACTTTTGTCTGGGAAGGCTGTTCTCAGCCCGGTATGTCGTTTTGGTTGGTTTGTCGTTTTGGTTCCTTCCGAGTCTCCCCAGCACCAACTTCCACTCATGTCCCCCAGTTAGTGTGCTTTAGTTTCTTGTAAATAGTTCCCTCATGTCCCTTCCCCTTTCTTCCTCTCCTCCAGAGAGTACAGCTCGAGACTCTCCAACCTCTTTTGTATGTCATCTCTTGCTGTCTCTGAATTATTTCTGTATCTCTCCTCTGAATCCTCTCCAAACAATCCTGTCTTTCCTCAGATGGAGACTCCAGAACTGTGCACAGTGCTAAGTGTGGCCTCACCGAGGGATCTGTACAGGGAACGAGTCACTTCCTTTCTCCTGCTTGTGAGTGCCCCACCTACACACCAACACAGCCGAGCATCCTGTGTGTCTCCCATGTGCCTTACTGCACTTGGTCATAGAGGCAACCCTGAAACTGACTGGCACTCCCAGGTCGCTCTCCTCAGAGGTTTGAACTACCCTCTTACCACCCATCCAGTATTCTGTTCGCAGGTTCCTTCTGCCAACGCGTGTCTCCTTGCAGTTTGTTGGCATTACATTTCGGCTGTCATGCCTCAGACCTTCTAGATCCCTTCTTCTTATCCCTTCTACCCTCCTCTGTGCCAGCTCTATACCTGGCCAGAAAAAGAAGACTTCCTCTTATACCAGACTCTTAAAAAGAGTTTACTTACCCTGCCGTCATCTTCACAGGGCCCCAAGACCATGAACACTTTGCAGAATAAATCCTCTGGATATCTATCCCCACTAGCAACATCCCTAATTCAACAAATTTCTCATATCCTCAGAACTTGTTTTCATTAAAGGGAAACCTCCACATGTAATTGGCCATGCTTCAGTGTAAGGCATGGCCCGATTAGCTTTTTTTTTTTTGAGTTCTTGGATTACACCCGTGAGCTTTTTTGCGAAGGGTGTTAAGTTTTTCAGTTTATGGTTGCTGAAATACAATATAACCTCATTAATCTGAATGTCCTGGGGGACAATGCAATAGTTTGGATAAGCTGGGTTTTGGATAAGTGATAGCACTTCATAGTGAAATCTGTTGAGCTGGGAGACACATCACAGTTTTGGATAACTGAGAATTTTGGTTAATTGAGGTTTGGATAACTGGGGTTTTACATAGATATTATCTGGGTGATCCTGCCTCTGTCCCGCTGGCATTTTAAACAGATCAGTGCGCCCACAACCTCTCACAGCTGGCCAAGGATGACGTATGAGATGGAGGGCAGTTGCGGGTGCGTCCATATACAGCCGTGTAAATGGAGCTATTAACAGCTCCGGTTTCTGAAGTACATGTCCTGGTGCTATACCGAGACCAAGTATAGACTGGCAGTCAACTGATCGACAGATTATCAAATTTAATTCTAAATGCATAGTTTTTGCACGAGGTGATCGTCTTACTGTCTACACTATAAATGGCACAGTTTGAAATGCACTTTTACTTCTGAAAAGGTATCAACTGAATGCAAAAGTTTTACTCAGTCTTGTATCACAGTGTCAGTTTTAACTTTATCTGCAACATTTTGCATGGAATAACTACCACTGTAATTTTTTGAGTCAGTGATTTTTTTATTCTAGGGACATCTGGGTGCCATGTTTTGTTTGCTCCTAAGACTGCACCTGCTGTACCATGGGTACCAGACTTCTCTATTCTTGGAGCAGCTTCATTTGTTTTGTTTTATATATAGGATCTCTATGGTTGCACCCAGAAGCTCAAAAGAGAGAAAGGTTGGGGTAACATTAGGAGGTGTGCTTCCTCCCAGAGGGTGATGAACCTAAAGGACAGCCCACCAGCAGAGACGAAGGACATAAAGACAGTACAGGCTGTCAAGGTAAGGTTAGGCAAATTTCGGTTTACCATGTGAATTACAGGGTACCCTGGGTGCTAGGGTGGGTGGACAACCACTATAAAGTAGTATGTGTACATGTTTGAACAGTATACTTGCTGGTTCTCGCTTATAAAGTTGGGGCGGACAAACCTGATGAACCTAAAGTCCCTTCCAACCTTGAATACTATGTTACTGTGTTGCTATTTAACAGATTATAGGGCATAGCTATAAATGAGGGTTACTCACCTGTAACCATAGTTCTAGGAGTGGTATCTGGTGTACATCCACACTTCCGGCAGAACCTTTCCCTTTTAAGAATGTCCGAAAGATCTTAAAGCTGGCGCCTCCCACCAATCTGGGCAATATCCTCCTCAGCACCAACCCGTGACATCAGATCTTAAAAACTGGAAGCAAGACCGGTGTGCCACTTGTCAGGGGAGGTCTTGTGGGTTGTGTGGATGTACACCATGTACCACTCCTAGAACTATGGTTACAGATGAGTAACCCTCATTTCTAGGAACGTGGATATGGTGTACTAACCACACTTCTGGCAGACTCCTAGCAGTTCTCTGGGAGGAGGGGGTAAGGCACACACCCTATTTAGGGAAAAGAGACTGGAGAACCGAGGCCCCAAAACCAGCATCCCAGCGTAGCTTAAGGTCAATGTGGTAATGGGAGATGAAGGTGTGTGCCAACTTCCAGGTAGCAGCCCTGCAGATCTCCTGGATATGGATGTCCCTGGAGTCAGTCACTGAGGCAACAGTATGTCTGGTGGAATGAGACCGAAGCCCAATGGGAGGCTCCCTACCAGCCAACCTATAGCAGAGGTCGATGCAGGAGACTATCCACCTGCCAATCTTTCGCTTGGCTGCTGGTTTCCCAGGTGCAGCTTCAGCGTAGGTGACAAACAGCTGGTGAACCTCTCCCCCGAACTCCAGTTGTACGCTATTTGTAGTAGGCAAGCACTTGCCTCAGGTCCAACGAATGGAGCCTGTGATCGGCCTCCGAGGTTGGATTGGTGAAGTTAATCAGCTGGTTAAGGTGGAACTCCAAGACAACCTTTGGGAGGAACTTCAGGTTGGGACGGAGGACAACCTTGTCCTCGTGGAAGACCAAGTAAAGAGACTCCATTACAAGTGCCTGGAGTTCACTGATCCTTCTGGTGGAGGTGATAGCCGCAAAGAAAGCGGTCTTCCACAACAGGTGAGAGATGTCACACCTGTGCACTGGTTCCAATGGCTTGCCCATTAGCATTGCCAATACCAGCAGCAAGTCCCAAGGTGGTGGTGGCTCACACACCGGCGGGGGCAAGTGGTTAAGGCCCTTGAAGAAGCACCCGAACATTTTCTCCTGTGCCACTGTCAGCATACCAGCCCATGCCCGGTATACAGAAATGGCTGCCAGATGCACCTTGAGGGTCATCAACCACAGGACAGACTGAGAGAGAGAGACCACAGGTAATCCAAGATGCTCACCATCAGGGAGGACAGGGGTCCAGCCCCTTGCCCAGACAGCAAATGGAAAATATCTTCCCTTTGACAAACCCCGGGCTGGCCATGGTGACATGGGCTTGAACCACTGCCTCCTTCTGGAGGAGCTGGGCGATGTCCTCCCGAAGGCGGACAACATATCTACTGACACCACATCCTCCCTTGGGGTATGGGCTCAGTTGGGTGTGAGAGCCTCGAACTCCAGCGGCAGACCTCGGCCAACCACCTCAAGCACTCACCTGTACGAGGTAATAACGACCCAGGCAGAAGCAAAGTGGTGGAGTCAGCCCCTCCACCACAGGAAATCCCACACTGGACAGGATGGGAGGGAGGAAAATACCCCCAACCCGTCACTGTGCAGGCTTGAAAGTGGTGGCAGAGCTAG
The DNA here is from genome assembly GCA_016271365.2 of Neoceratodus forsteri. Taxonomy (NCBI): domain Eukaryota; kingdom Metazoa; phylum Chordata; order Ceratodontiformes; family Ceratodontidae; genus Neoceratodus; species Neoceratodus forsteri. The sequence continues at coordinate 1,461,659,433 of CM057452.1, forward strand.
CTGAGAGAGCAGCTGGCCCTCACCCTCCACACTTCTTGGCGGCAGAGGAGGTTTGCTTTGGACAAGGCCACCAGGTCTGCTGTTGCCCTGCTGGAGGTGGAGGTGGTCTGGCCGCAGCAGCAGAGTAGGACTGAAAGGAGTTTTTTCTTTGTTTCTGGCCCTTAGCATCCTTCTGGCAGATGTTACAGAGTCCAGGGTGGTGCTGGACTTCTCAATGTGGGTTAAGATGTCCATCCATGCCAGGCCCGAACAAGTCGGTGCCCAAAAAGGGATGTCTGCCAGTTTGTGCTGAGTGTCAGCTGTAACAGTCAAAATCTTCAGCCATGCCCTGCGGCACATAGCCACCGTCAAGGCCACTGACATGGCACATGAATCGCCAATGTCCAAGGCCGTTCAGAGCTGTTGTTAAGCAACAGCGTGACCCTGGTCATGGATAAACTTGACTGGCAGCTGCAGGTCAGCCTGGAGCTGGGGATAACTTAGTCCAGGGTACCTAATAAAGCATGGGCAAAGTTGGCCATCATAATGGCCGAACGAGCCTGTTGAATGCCCTGGGACAAGGCCGCATGGCTCTTTTTGACTGCATGGTCCAATCTCTTGTACTCCTTGTCAGGAGGTTTGTCAACATCCCTGACAACACCCATGTGCCTAAAGATCGAGTCAGTGACTAACCCATCAGCCGAAGGGGGTCAGTGAACCCCGACAGGAACCCAGTGGGCTCAGCACATTTGCAGACCATATGAGCTGACGACATAGGACAGGAGGCAGGGCGCTGCCACAGCTCAAGAGTGGGGCCAAGGACTGAATGGATTTAATGGGAGGATCCTGTTGATCCAGACAGCCCAGGAGGAGGCGGACATAGCGGTCCTCCAAGGTGGAGGGCTGAAGGGTACAGCACAGGCTGCAAGCCTGCGGTTCATGCTGTGTACCCAGTTAGTAGACACACATGGAGTGCAGGTCAGTGCACGACATCTTCTGGCCGCAAGTTGTGCACCATTTGAAGTCTGCATCAGTTGTCAGGTTACCAGAGTCCATACTACAATACTGTACAGATGAAACAGTTGAAAAGTGAGAAGCTTGAAAACTAAAGTTTGAGTTCGAAAAGTTAGGGCGTCGACCTAGCACAGAGCTGCGATGGAGGGAACCTGATGCTTCCAGCGGAAAGGAAGATCTGACATCATGGGGTGGTACTGGGGAGGATACCACCAGAGTGGGTGGAAGGAGCCAGCTTGAAGATCTTCCGGCCATTCGGGAAAGGTTTCTGCCAGAAGTGTGGATAGTACACCATATTCACGTTTCTACAAACCTCATTGAGTGGCTCAGCAGGCTGCGCACTCACCTCTGAGGCTGAAAGATCAGAGGGATGTGGTTCTAGTGGTATTGCGTCATAACAGTGACCCAAAATGAGGACTAGAAATATAGCGATTCATTTTGGGTGCTATTATTGTGGGCTACCCTGCAGAGTAGCGAGGGTATTGGATAGCGACCAGGGGAAGGGCGAAGAGAAAGGAGGAGCAGCAAGGGGAAGGGGAGGAACAGGGAAGGGGTTTTCAGGCACTGGTGTACCTGCTGCTGCTGAGCTAGCCATGTGGCTTGGTGGTGTGGGAGGCTAGCTCTGGCAGAGCAGGTACTGGGTTCAAGACTGAAAGCGGGTTACATTTTGCCGCAGCTACTTAATTTTTGCCGAGATTTGGATTTTTCCCCCTCCCCGACCTGCACCCCGTTGAGAATCCTAACTCAGGGTGGCGGGGCAGCCCCCAGCAAAACACTTTTATTTACATCCAGAAGTCGGGTCGCTTTAAAGTGTATATCGCCGATTTGCTTTTTGGCAATATATACTCGCCATAATAGCGATCGCTGTTTTGCTCATTTGGGATAGTCTCCCTCCTGTTGAGATGGTCCGCTGTCGCCCTTTAAGGGGATTGTTCCAAGAGGGACTCTTAGCGGCAATAGACGTTTCTTTCATGGGAGCTGCACGTGCTATTGGGACAAGTGAGTGGGTGATGGTCTATAATGGGTCCGTCTCCAATGCACTCAATTCAACTGAACCAGTCCATATATATCCCAGGTCTTCTCGACTGAGACCCCTGTGGTTTAAAGGTGCTCGCAAGTAGATGAAAACCAGGGGTCAGAAGTTGGAGTGTTGTTGGTGGAGGACCCAGTCTGTGGAGGACAGACTGGCCTTGATAAATCATTATGATGATTATCAAGGGGCAATTAGCCATAAGAAGGCAGAGTTCCTGTCCAGGAAGACTGCTGCTGGGAAGAATAAACCAGCTTAGTTCTTTCAGACTGTGGATAGACTGGTTCATCCAGTCTGTCTACAGCCAAAAAGCGCTTTTTCAGTCGCTTTATGCGAAGAGTTTGCTCTGTTCTTCTCATGCAGGGTGTCCTCCATTCGAGCAGGTATCTCCCAAATGGGACATGATCTTCCCGCAGTGGTCAGCCTAGTGGCCACAAAGACACTCCTATTGTCCGGGCTGAGTTTCGTCCGGTGGAAGTGGATGAGGTTGTTGAGGTGATTTCAAAGCTGCGGCCCACCTGTTGTGAACTGAACCCTGGCCCGATCCATCTTCTAGTGGGAGGGGCTGAGGCCATTGGTCCAGTGTTCACCAAGATTGTCCAGTGTTCACTCTTACAGGGGTGCTTTCCCGATGCTTTGAAGGAGATGCTGGTAAAGACCCTTCTGAAGTCACCATCGCTCAACCCTGATGTCTTGGCGAATTATAGACCTATCTCCAACCTCCCATTTTTAGGGAAGGTTGTCGAGAAAACTGTGGTTCTGCAGCTTGAGGCACACCTCTCGGCCTTTGACATCTATGAGCTGCTCCAGTCTGGTTTCAGAGCCAAGCATAGCACGGAGACGGCACTAGTTTAGGTGCAAAATGACCTCCTCAGGGTGAGGGACAGAGGAGAGCAGCCAATTCTCGTTCTCCTTGATCTCTCATCAGCATTGACACTATGGATCACATTGTGTTTTTGGATCACCTTAGAGTGCATGGCAGACTCACCGGAACAGTCATTAAATGGTTTGAGTCCTATCTCTCTGACAAGAGGCAATGAGTTGTGGTGGGAAATTTTTACTCATCCTCAAAGCCCCTGTCATGTGGAGTGCGTCAAGGTTCAATCCTTTCGCCGATGTTGTTCGCGGTGTACATGCTGCTCCTGGGGGAGCTCATTAGACAATAGTCTGGGTTTCCACTGCCATGCAGACGACACCCAGTTGTACATGTCGTTTGCCCCCAGAACTAAGGGTGCTGTTGAAGTACTAAATAAGTGCTTGGCCGAGATTCAGGATTGGATGTCCTCTAACTGGCTGAGGCTGAACCCAGACAAGACGGAGGTACTGGTGACTGAACCTGGTCATTGGCGAATGGGGATACCGCTGGAGTGGTGTCAGGTTTGGTTCTTGGGTCCACTCCATTACTGGCACTCCCCAAGGTGAAAAATCTGAGAGTCATCCTCGATGACAGGATGACACTTGAGGCTCAGGTGTCATCTGTTGTCAGAAGTGGTTTCTACCACTTGAGGAATGTTGCCCGAATTAGATCTTTGATTCCACCAGAAGACTTGCTGTCACTGGTGCATGCCTTTGTGACCTCCAGGCTGGACTACTGTAATGCTCTATACGTCGGGGTCAACGGAGGGATTCTCTGCAGACTGCAACTGGTCTGCAGCCATTAGCAAAACTGTTTAGTGAGTCTCTGAGCACAGGAGAGGTCCCAGAACACTGAAGAAGGGCTCATGTGATCCCGCTCCACAAGAGTGGTAGCAGGGAGGAGGCAGGGAACTACAGACCAGTCAGTCTTACCTCAGTAGTGGGCAAGATTATGGAGGCACTCCTTAAGGAAAGGATAGTGCAACACCTGGAATCCATAGGGGCACATGATCCAAGACGGCATGGGTTTACAAAAGGAAGGGCCTGTCAAACTAATCTCATAGATTTCTTTAACTGGGTAACCAGAGTGGTGGACCAAGGGGGGAGCAGTTGATGTCGCCTACCTTGACTTCAGCAAAGCTTTCGACACTGTTCCACATAGAAGATTGATAAATAAGCTGGGTAGGTTCGGGGTGGGTCAGAAGCTGGTGAATTGGGTGGCAAACTGGTTGATGGGCAGAAAACAGAGAGTGACGGTAAATGGTATACAGTCAGAAGAGATGCAAGTCATAAGTGGGGTACCTCAGGGATCAGTCCTGGGGCCAGTCCTCTTCAATATCTTCATTAGTGACATTGCAGATGGACTAGAGGGGTAAGGCTTGTCTGTTTGCAGATGACACCAAGATCTGTAACAGAGCAGATGACCCAGATGGGGTGGGCAGAATGGGAAGAGATCTGGATAAACTATCAAAATGATCAGAAGAGTGGCAACTGGGATTTAATGCAAAGAAGTGCACGATCATGCACATAGGAAAGAGAAACCCTGAAGCCACGTATAGGCTAGGAGGGGAGTTGCTGGCAGTCACAAAGGAAGATAGAAACTTAGGCATCATCGTCACCGATTACCTGAAATCATCCAAGTAGACCTCTAAAGCAGTAGGTAAGGCTAGGGGGATGTTAGGGTGTATTAGTAGGGGTATCACAAGTCGTAAGAAGGAGGTAATAATCCCTCTTTACAAGACACTCGTTAGGTCACATCTGGAGTACTGCATGCAGTACTGGAGGCCACACCTTCACAAGGACATTAACCAAATTGAAGCAGTCCAGAGAAGGACAACCAAAATGGTGCAGGGACTGCATCAGAAGACATCTGAGGACAGATTAACGGAGCTCAATATGTATACCCATGAGCAAAGGAGGGAGAGAGGTGATATGATCGAAACATTCAAACACCTTAAGGGTATTAAAAAGGTGAAAGAGTCTAACATGTTTAAATATAAGAAAAATAGCAGAACAAGAGGACACAGCATGAGACTAGAGGAGGCCAATTAAGGGGGAATGTGAGGAAATTCTTTTTCACAGAAAGGGTGGTGGATGCATGGAACGGCCTACCTTAGGAAGTGGTGGCTATGAATACAGTGCAGGGCTTCAAACAGGCATGGGATAGGCATAAGGGGAGCAATACAGATGAGTATGAATAGATAGGCCACTGACAGAGCAAAGGCCAATGGCACATTTATAAGGTAGAAAAAGAAATGGGTAGACTGGATGGGCCTTGCGGTCCCTATCTGCCGTCAACTCTATGTTTCTATGTATGTTTCTATGGTGCAGAACGCAGTGGCGCAGTTGCTGACGGGGTCTTCCCAGGTCTTGTCATGTGACCTCGGTCCTGCAGGATCTGCACTGGCTGCCTGTCAGGTGGAGAATCATCTTCAGTGTGGGCTTGCTCACCTATAAGGCCCTATATGGCCTGGGCCCTGGCCATCTGTCTGATCTCCTTACTCCAGCCATCCCTGTGCGCTCCCTCTGCTTCCCACCGAGGGCCTCCTGGTGGTTCCAAGGGCCAGGCTGAAAACCTCAGAAGATCACTTTTTCGATGTGGCGAGCCCAGCCCTCTGGAACTCAATACCAGAGTCTTTGAGGAAGGCCCCACTGGTGGAGGTATTCAAAAGGGGCCTGAAGATCTACCTTTTCAGTAAGCCATTTTTAGAGAGTTTTTAAAATCAGTTAACGTATTTATTGTATTAGATCTGCCAAAGTTTTACTGTTATTTACAATGCCATGCCCTGTTTTATGTAGTGGCACCCACAGCCTCTGGGATTGGGCGCCACATACAAATATACTCTTACTTACTTACTCCAGAGGTTCCATCTTTCAGATGAGATGTTAAACCAAGGTCTTGTCTTCCTGTTCTGGTGACTGGTCGGGGATGTTAAAGATCCCATGGCACATCTTGAAAAGGATAGGAATTTCCTGGGTGTCGTGGCCAAGTTTCCTCCATTCACAAAAAATACCACCAACAGCTTAACCTTATTCAATAGGTCAGTTTGCGTCTGCATTCCCTTCCCCCATGGGATGAGGCTGAGAGTAGGCAGTATTGCCTAGCCCTACTTTCCTGGTCAACTAAAACTAAATCTGACCTACTGAAGGACTTAAGACAGCCCTGATTATCTTGGATGTATAGTCTCCCCTAGTTGATACCTATCATGTCTCTCACTTGCCCCCTACTAATACAATTCCTCTGCACCAGCCACTCTTTGCCTCTAACCACTCTGCTCCTACCGTAACAACTTCCCTTCACTGCTTTCCACCTCCACTTCCCTTCACATCTTCCAACCTCCACCCCCCACCTATCCCTTTTTGACAAAGGTTACTGGCATTGCTGATTTCCCGCACTGTTCTAGATCACTTTTCCTGCTCTTTGTTTCTGGTTATACCTTGTGGAAAGTATTCCTCATTCTGCTATAAACAAAGCCGTGCATGTGTTTATTTTTTCTACTTTGATTTACTTTTGCTGTTTGTGATGTATGTTATTGTGCTTATCAACACCACCTTAATGCGTATGTTTTTGCCTGTCTCTTTACTCGACGTGGAACCTTTGTAAATGAGCTTCTAGCTCAAAGGTTGTTAATCCGAGACTGTAATAAATAAATAAATTATTTAAATAATTATGGTTGGTGGTCTGAGTTTTCAGAATATGATATATACAATATTATTTACACAATTTGACTCAGTTTTGCTGTCCACCCTCCTGGGATGAATCAGTTTTGGGGTTCAAACGTCCCTTCAGGCTCTCCAAATAACTGCAGTTTCATTTTCCAGCTGACACTGATTATGTGGTGTGGGCACCATAAAAATGCTGCGATAGTGAATAAGGCAGTAAATACACTACAATAAAAGCAAGATTATACAATGGCTCCTAAAATCCTCTCATCTGATTGGCTTTTCTCATGGATTTAGATATAGTTGCCACAAGGAGCCTTCTCCCATTTAGGCCTCCCATCCGAGATGCTTCATATCTGCCAGACATCCACTGTAATGTATCAAACAAGACAGATACATGTTGCAACATGTTATAGTTTAGTATCCAATGATTACAGTTTAGTATCCATTGATTATATGGTAGTATCTGGCAGTTACAGTTTAACATCTGGTGGTAAGAGAGGAATTAGGTAGGTTGAGGGTGGACAAGGCAATGGGTCTGGACGCCCTGTATCCTAGAGTACTCCGAGAGCTAAGGGAGGAGCTGGCAGCACCTCTATCGAGGTTGTTTAACTTGTCCCTGGATACAGGGTGGGTGCCAAAAGACTGGAAGAGGGCAGACGTGGTGCCACTTCACAAGAGTGGCAGCGGGGGGGGAGACGGGAAATTATCATCCTGTCAGCCTCACCTCGGTGGTGGGTACGGTGATGGAGGTGCTATTAAAAGAAAGGGTGGTCAGCTACTTGGGGGAAAGTGGGCTAAAGGATATCCTTCAGCATGGCTTCACACAAGGGGGGTCATGCCAGATGAATCTGATACTGTTTGTTGATTGCGTGATAAGGGTGATAGATCAGGGAGGGGCAGTGGATGTGGCTTATCTGGACTTCGGGAAGGCCTTCCACCCTGTCCCTCACAGAAGGCTGGCAAATAAGCTGGAAAGTTTTGGGGTGGGCAGAAAATAATAAGGTGGGTGGAGAACTGGCTGAAGGACAGAAGCCAAAGGGTGGAGGTAAATGGGGTGCATTCCAATGAGGAAGGGGTGACTAGAAGGGTCCCCCAGGGGTCGGTGCTGGGGCCCATCCCATCCTGTTTAACATCTATATCAGCGACATAGCAGAGGGGCTGCAGGGGAAGTTCTGCCTATTTGCAGGTGATACGAAGATCTGCAATAGGGTGGACACACTAAGGGAGGGTACAGGTTATGAGGAAAGATCTAAGATTTCTGGAGGGGTGGTCAGAAACCTGGCAGCTAAATTTCAATGCCAAAAAGTGCATAGTAATGCACATGGGGCGGAATAGTCCTCAGGTGAATTACACACTTGGGGGGGGGGATGAAATTAAGGCAACTAAGCAGGAGAGAGATCTGGGGATTATAATTTCTAATAATCTTAAAGTGGGGACCCAATGTGGCAAGGCCTCACCTGGAGTATGGGGTCCAATTCTGGAGACATCACTTACGCAGGGACACAGATGGGATTGAATGGGTTCAGAGAAGGGCCACCAAGGTGGTGCATGGGTTGCATGGAAAGCCCTATGATGAGAGGTTGAGGGAGCTGGATCTGTACCCGCTGGAGACCAGAAGGGAGAGGGGGGACATGACAGAAACATTTAGGTATGTGAAGGGGATTAATAAGGTGGGGGGGAGCTAATTCACAAGGAAGGTGGGTGCTAGAACTAGGGATCACAGTCTGCGATTAGAAGGAAGAAGGTTTAGGGGCAACGTGAGGGGGTGTTACTACACTGAGTGAGTGGTAGAGCCCTGGAATAGTCTGCCGGAGAAGGTGGTGAGGGTCGAAATGGCTGAGAGATTCAAGAGGGCATGGGACAGACACAAGGGGTTGACCGGGGGCAAAGGGGGGAATCTCTGGACAAGCGGGGCAAGTAGGGAGGGAGAGGTAAGGGCAAACTTGATGGGCCAAAGAGTCCTTTTCTGCTGACACATTTCTGTGATTCTATGAATTACAATTTAGTATCCATTGAATACAGTTTAGTATCCAATGGACACAGTTTGGTATCCAGATGTTACAGTTTAGCATCCGCCGGGTACAGTTTATTATTTAGCCTTTCCAGTTTAGTATCTGGCCATTCCAGTTTAGTATCCTGTGGTTACAGTTTAGCATTCATCCATTATGGTTCAGCATCTAGATGTTAACAGTTTAGTATCCTGCCATTCCAGTTTATTATCCAGCCATTAAAGTTTAGTATCCTGTGTTTACAGTTTAGTATCTGGCCATTACATATGGGATAAAGTATAGGGTGGTGTGTGTAATGAGAATTTTACACCCTCACCGAAGTGTTGGATGCCACATAAACCCCAAGTGTGTAAAATCCAAGTTTACACACCACCCCATATTTTATTTTATATAATTGTTGAGTTTCGTTTTTTTCCATCACAGCAATCATATAAAAGAAACAGAAAATGTCTTCATGCAGCCGCCCCCCGACCAGGTTTCAGAAGGGTCAGCAGTCAGATGCAGCTGCTAGGAAAAAAAGGCTTTTTTTCCCGGTAGCTAGGATGTAGTTCAAAACACTTTGTGCAGCCATTTGTTTCTTTTTTTTTTAAAGGTTTTACTTACCGCTAAGTCAGAGTGGCAGTCTGGTCTGTGGCACTACGGAAGAGTGGCAGCTGTGGCTGGGCATACACAGAGCGAGGGAAACCTGGCGCATGTTTGCCGTAATAAACACAAATTATGGTACAGATTTCCCATAGGAAAAAATGAAACCCATTAACTACAGTTCAGTATCCAGCCATTACAGATTAGTATCTGGCCATTACGGATTTTTTAGTAACTAACTTGGGTAGGACTACAATGCAGGAGGTGGGCATTGCGTGTGGAAGTTGCATCAGTTACGTGCCTCCCTTCCATCCTGCCTGGCATTGCTGGGGCTTGACTGTTCATTACAGTGCCAAGTAGAGTACCACAGTGGAAACAACAGGCCTAAAGACCAACTGTATTATTCATACAAATGCATGTTCTCAGCATACTAACGAAACAGCTTTTTGCGAATCATTTCTGAATAAAACTGCCACATTTAACAATGTTCTTCGTTTTGTATTTTGTTGTTTCAGATTATCTAGCATAGCCTAGCTGAGATGCAATATCTCATTTTCAGTGGAGTCTTGCTTTTACTCAGTTTGACAGCTGGGGAAACTTTGAGCTAAGGCACTGGTGGGATTTGAACCTGGGTCTCTTGGTTCCCACGCTTGTGCTTTAGCTACTGGACTACACAGCCTCCTGGTTCAAACAGCCAACATTTCTACCATGGTGCTAGAGGCTACAGATCTATAGTGAGCATTTATAAGGTTTGCATTATGAGTTTTGTCATTTGGCTAAAATGTCAAGGTGATAATTCGTCAAACTTCAGCAGGGTATAAGAGCATGATCCCCAGTGATCACCTGGATATAGGCCAAAGACATACAGTATATATAGGTGCGGGCGCTCCTTTACTCACAGGTGTCTGCACTGTTGTTGGCATACCCAGCCCCCTTACTCGTACAAATCAGAGCAAGGAGGGGCAGGGGATAGAGCAGGGCTGAACAGCGGGCATCCATCTGGAAGCCCAGTATGGTGCTAGGATGGATTCCTTGCTCTGCACACAGCAGGGGATTGTGGGATACAACAATCCTACAAGGACTGACATATCTCTTTAAGAGCACAACAGTCTCATTGGAGCAGAAGTAAGGCAACCCATGTTCAGGAATGAGCTTGTGTGGGGTGAGGAAGGTTGACGCCCCATATGACACTCCCTTCCTCTGGGGAGGGAGAGAGGAAGGGATGGTGAGTAGTTGCTACCTGGATGACCACCATGGGGAGAGGCAGCCAGGACATCTAGGTGGGAGGGGTAGGACACCACCAATGTTGCTGTGTGCGTCTGCACTCAGTGCATGCATTGAGACATCCTCAAGCTGTGATGTCTTCGGAAGTTGGGAGAAACTAAATTCCACTGTCAAAAGCAGTATGACGGACATCACCTCAACTTGCAGGCTCTGCATCCACTGACTCAGGCAGCCTACCCAGCACCTGGAGAAAAGTTTGTCCTTGGCAGCATGGGCTACACCGAAGACCTCGCTTGGGGGGAAGGGTAAGCCACAGTGGTTCGACTGGAGGAGGTAAACCCTGGGAAATGTTGGGGTAACAGAGCTGGTACGGGGAAATCCACAAGACAGGTCCAAGGTCTGGATGGGAGTAGGAGGATAAACATATATTTAAAAAATGAGTACAAAAGTTATTTTAAAAATTATTACAAATTCAACCGGCCCATCGGTGCAGTGGTTGGCTTTCCGCTTGCAACCTGGGTTCAGGAATGGACTTGGGCGCTGGAGGGAGAAGGTTTCGGTGTCTAACAACTTCTCACCTTCTCCTAGTGGGAGGGTGGGTCCCTGGCCCCGCATTTGTTGACTTCTGGAGGCCGGGGGAACAGCAATGCATCCAGACCCCGCCACATAGGGAGCATGACGGACATCAGCGTGTGCCTTGATGTCAGTGGCACGCCACGCTCCCAGGGAAGAAAATGGGAAAATGTAGCTCCCTGGCCGGCTGGATGATGGTTGCTGGCCCCTGCCGCCATGAAGCCCCGGACATCCCGGACCACCTCAGCAGCACCCTGGGCTGGGGTAAGAATAGTGCACTGGCCAGTCCCCACTGGTGCCTTCCCCCTAGGGGGGGAACCCATCTGATGAAGGGTTACGCTGGGCTACCCAGGGAGGGCTGTGATGTGGGGTGGTGGCTGGCAGTGGAGACAGAGTGCCAGCAGGGTCCTAGGTGACCCAAATGAGTGGCCAGTCGGGGGGCACAGGAGGAGCAAAACAAATTTTTAAATTCAAGACATGGCCCGCAGCTCTCCATGGCAGTTTTTGAGGGATGGAGCAGTAGGTTCCTGCCAAAATTGGGCCTTGGGAAAGTCTAGGTAGCATGGGGGGACAGATGTGCAGAGAGCAGACAAGCATTAGAGTGCACCCTCTTTTGGGTTATGCTACCTTCCTCTGCACCCCCTCTCTGGTCTACAAACACTTTTAGGGTTTGAGTAGATGTGCACCCTGCTCCTGAACATAGCCATTCACATAAGTGGTGTGAATCAAGTGGTTGCATGCTTCTGCAGGCAGTGTACTGAGGGCCGTGGATGCACGGAAGTCTCCACATGTGCAGAGCAGGACCTCCTGTGCACCCACAGCCTTCTTACACTATGATCCTCTGACACTAAGTTCAGCCACTAAGATCTGCAACAGGGTCAACACTTTGTGGGGGGTGGAAAAAATGAGAAAGGGCCTAAACATGCTTGAGGAGTGGCCGAGAGTGCAGCAGGTAAGATTCAATGCAAAGAAGTGCAAAATCATGCATTTGGGGCACAGAAATCCAAGGAAGGAGTACAAGATGGGGGAGAGGTCCTGATGGACACCAATCAAGAAAAGGACGGGGGGGGTGATCATATCTGATGACCTAAAGATAACCAAACAATGTGAGAAGGCTGTGGGGAGAGCCAGTGGGATGCTAGGAAGCATAGGGAGAGATATCACTAGCAGAAAAAAGGTGTTCATGCCACTGTACAGATCACTAGTGAGACCTCATCTGGAGAACTGTGTCCAGTTTTGGAGGCCACATCTCCGGAAGGACATAGACAAAATAGAGGTAGTCCAGAGAAGGGCAACAAAAATGGTGCAAGGACTGCACCAAAAGTCATATGAGAAAAGACTAGAGGACCTCAATATGTATTCCCTGAAGGAGAGGAGAAGGGGGGATATGATAGAGACACTCAAGTACCTCAGGGGTATATAAACAAGGTACAGGAAGGTAGCATCTTTCAGAAAAGATGTACAAGAACAAGGGGCATAATATGAGGATGGTGGGGGGTAGACTCAGGCAGCGTGAGGAAGTACTTTTCACAGAAAGAGTATTGGATGCTTGGAACAGCCTGCCATGGAGGTGGGGGTGGGGGCAAAACAGTAAGGGAATTCAGGAATGCATGGGCTAGACATAAGATTACTCTCACAATAGGGAAGAAAGGGTAGGACGCAGATCAACTAGGGTCTGCAGTATTGCATTAGGTAGGGAAAAGGGGCAGACTAGGTGTGCTACACAGTCCTTATCTGCTATCACCTTCTATGTTTCTATGTTCCACTGGTATGGAAGTCCTACGCAGACTTCCAGCTTAAACACTGGGTTGTTAGGCTTTCCACAAACATAACATAACATAACATACTATGCATACACAAACCATCGTACTAGCCAAGCAACAGAAGTCAGGTGAACTAAGTGGTATGTAAGAGGTTCAAGAAACTGCAGCAGAATTCATGGCTCATTACTTTCCATCTTTGCAAACTACTGGGGCATCCAAGAATTCACTTTTTGCTTGACTGGGTGCTCCATAACAGTCTTCAAACTTCTTAACCTTTCTTCAGCCAAAAATGGCATATATGCCCTTAAAATATGGGACCCATCATCTGATATGGAGGTTCAAGGTTATAGCTCTGTAAAATCTAGTGCTCTGTTTACACATAGTCTGCAGATACTAGAAGTCAGAGCAATGAGAATTTCTGTTTCATAGTTTTACAGTATTGTGACGGCAGAAAAGGACCATCCTGGTCCATTCAGTCTGCCCATATCCTTCCACCCTTTAACTGTTTCCCTGTATCAGAGATACTTTTTGCCTCCTATCCACCAACCCCTTATACCTATCCCAGGCTATCTTAAAACTTTTTACATTTTCAGTACCCACTACCTCCTCAGGTAAACTGTTCCACGGCTCCACCATCCTCTCTGTGAAGAAATACTTCCTCATATCACTTTTAAATTTACCTCCTTCAAGTCTCAAGCTATGACCCTTGTTTTGACTTCAAGTTTCCTTTTAAATATATTTCCATTTTTTACTTTATTAATTCTCTTGATGTACTTAAATGTCTCAATCATATCACCTCTCTCCATTCTAATCTCCAAAGTATATAAATGTAACTCTTTCAATCTAGATTCATAGGTCTTGTCTCTCATTCCCTGTACCATTTTAGCTGCCCTCCTCTGAACCCTCTCCAGACCATTAATATTCTTCCTTAAATGAGGCCTCCAAAACTGGACACCATACTCTAAGTGCGGTCTGACCACTGTCTTATACAATGGTATCAATACCTCTCTCGACCTTCTTGTAATTCCTCTAATACAAGCCAGCAGCCTATCTGCTTTCCCTGCAGCCTTATAACATTGGTCTCCTACTTTTAGAGTATCTGAGATTATGACCCCAAATCATGAATGTGTGTGTGCGTCTGTGTGTGTGTGTGCACATTTCTCTGAGCAGTGAGTGGCTAGTGGTAGTAGAACACCACAAGGAGTAGCTGCAGTAACCTGCTCATTTCCACACATGTGAAAACGGTCCCCAAATATTTCACAACTATTTTCCACTCCTGTGAAATTAACAATAATAGGCAAATGCTGCATGTTATATGAACAGTTACTGCTAGAGGCTCCACGGAGAGTATTGAAATGTTAAACACTGTACGCGCGCCACTCTGTCCGCAGCGGGGCATCACACTGAATGTTTTCTTTCCAATTAATATGTACATCGGCCAGCAAACCCTAGGGAGGCTGGAGTCCTGGTAATGAGAAAGTGCTGCTAAAATCGTTGGCAGTGTTGGAAAGAATGTCCAGGAGAAGAAAAATCACACGTGTAGTTTTTAATTAGGACTTCTTCTATTGATCCACATCTGACTCGGTCCCTGGGAATCGGCCATCAAGCCTCTACAGCAAAAAGATCCTGATGTGGCTCAGGAACAGAGAGAGAGAGAGGGAGAGAGGGAGAGAGGCGGAGAAAGGCTTCTTAAAGGTGACCTGCAAATTGTAGCTGCAGTCTGTTCCTGCTCCCACATACCTTGGCATGCTGCTGCGGGAGTCAAAGGCGGCTATAACCAACATTTTCTGGGCTGTATTTATATTTTAAATTAATACCGAACTAGACTGATGAAACCAGAAGCGCCATGCAGGTCCCGATCAAGTGTGCAAAGTTTCATGGGTATTCCAACCCATTTAGTGATATGGCTTACACTAGTGCTGTGAATGAAACAGCAGTGGCTGCAGCTTCTTGCACTTCTTTTATTGCTTCCTCGAGGGTGTTGATGCCTAAAATAATGCTTACAGCAAAGTCCTGTCAAAGTGTTGCTGTATTATTTTAGACATCAGCACCCCCATGGAAGCAATCAGTGTAACAAGCTCTAGCCACTGCTGTCACATTCACAGCAGTGGTGCTATCTACTGTATATCACTAAATGGGTTGGAATACACATAAGGCTCTAGTACACTCAACTGAGACCTACACGGTGCTTCCAGGTTTGGCGGTATAGTTCGGCATTAATTTAAAATTTAATACTGAACAGAAAATGTGGGTTATAACAGCTTTGACTCCCGCAGTGGCATGTCAAGGTATTTATTCAGTTTATTTAAACATTTGGCAACTGGAACAGGCACACTGAGCCAAGGCTCGTTTCCAGCTGCGACCCAGAAAGGTATGTGGGAACAGGACTGGGCTGCAGCTACAATCTGCAGGTCACCTTTAAGACAACAGTGTTACTGTAAGTTGATTTTTCAAAGAATCACAGAACTGTTGTGCCTGAACCTGACCAGCGGTCCATACTCTCCATCTCCTGCCCTCCGGCACATGTGTGAAATGCAGTACGCGCAGCAGGCTCTGGCTTGCAGGAGAGGAAGAACCACTAGTGGCGGAAACCTGTGGGAAATAAAGCCAGCCAACTGAAACTCATATGATCCAGACACTGTAAGTTAAACTGCACTTTATGTAGGTACCTGATTTAATTTAATATCCTACTATTTTTATCAGCAAAGTACTTCTCAAGATTTAACTTGAATGTATCTACACTGTCTGGCTCAACTGCTTCCACTGCCAGTCTCTCCCACATGCTACCTGCCCTCTGAGAAAAAAATATCCTTTTATATATTACCCCTTTACACTCCACCTCTCAGCTAGAGGTTGCGGCTCCTAGTTCTACCCCCTTGCAGAAGCTCAGTTAATTCAGTTCAATTAAACATATATTTTATTTTTATTTTATTTATTTTGTTTTTGCTGTGCACTAGGCAGATTCTGCCTATTTTCAAGCACAACCTGGGGGTAGGGGGATACAGATGAAATGCTAACTGACCTTGAACCAGAGTAAGCTGTTGGTGGTATTTTTAGTGTATGAGGGGAATTTGGCCAGGGCACCGGGGAAATTACCCTACTCTTTTCGAGAAGTGCCATGGGATCTTTAACATCCACCTGAACAGGCAGATGGGACCTCGGTTTAACGTCTCATCCGAGAGACGGCACCTCAGGAGTGCAGCACCCCCCTCATGCTGCACTACAGTGTCAGTAAGCCTTCTGCTCTCCCGGCCTCAGAGGCGAGTGTGCTACCTGCTGAGCCACTGACACTGACAATTCATTCCCCTATTTATTATATGCATATACAGCATCTTGCATTTGTCCACACACAAACTCATTTTCTATCCCACTTCCCTTATGTATCCAGATGTATAACCCCAGGGATCCTCATGGGTTCCCAGAATAAGTGTATCTAAGTTTCTCCAGTAACTAAGGGTTAATCTCCAGACTTCCCCTAGCTTCTCTGTTGGTAAGAGACACTGCGATGAAGGTGGGAGGGCTGTCTGCAGCAGCACATGTGCTGAGCAGCAGTGCTTTGACATAGTTTGTTGGAAAGAGATCTCCAGAGGGAGAGGATTGTTGGGCTTTCTTCTGTCCAGATATCCAATTTCACCACAGCAAGAAAGACTCTAAGAAAGGCCTGTTAGTGAAGTAGTGGTGGCTGTTTTTCATAAAGGTCCCCGCTGTGGCTAGTGGGGGGTGATGACATCCAGACAGATAATCATGGAGGTATCTGGGAGTACTCGCCATCAATCTTATAGAATTTTAGAGATGTTATTGAATGGTCCATGCAAGTGGTTCATCACAAACATCCATCATTATATGCTTTGTTTCACTGCTGACACCTAGATTCAGGAATTTCTGTATACTCTTCCATGGGTGAGTTCAGTGAGGGGAGTAGTTACTAGTTACTCTCCGCTCCTGCTCTGAGGAACAGATTGCGGACCCAGCCTCAACAGAAGTACAATGCTGCTAGTTCTAGATCTATGGAGTGCGGCCAGATGAATGGATGGCCATCTCCACAGCACCCCTTAATTGTGGTTCAGACTTTCATAAGAAGCTCAGCCCCCTCACCCCACCCCACAGCTCAAGCTACTGCTCAGTGTTGAGTAATTAGAATAAGAAGTTATCTACTCAAACACTATAGAGACTGTGTGTGTGTGTGTGTGTTCCTTGTTGGGGCAGTGTGTGTGTGTTCCTTGTTGGAGTGGTGTGTGTGTGTGTGTGTGTGTGTATTCCGTGTTGGGGCGGTGTGTGTGTTCCTTGTTGGGGCGGTGTGTGTGTGTGTGTGTGTTTGTTGTTGGGCTGTGTGTGTGTGTGAGTGTTCCTTGCTGGGGCAGGTGTGTGTGTGTGTGTGTTCCTTGTTGGGTTGGTGTGTGTGTGTGTGTGTGTGTGTGTGTGTTCCTTGTTGGGGTGGTGTGTGTGTGTGTGTGTGTTCCTTGTTGGGGCGGTGTGTGTGTGTGTGTGTTCCTTGTTGGGGTGGGGTGGTGTGTGTGTGTGTGTGTGTTCCTTGTTGGAATCTGCCCCACCTGAAGGAAGGCTGCAGGATATTGGGGATGATGACTGCCATATGCCCAAGTAACTTGCATCCTTCGGATCTTTCCTTTGTGGGGGCCAAAGAAGTGAGAAGGGGTAATCTGCAACCTGTATCTGTGGTCCCCCAGTGGCAGCTAGACACCCTGTAAGCCCAGTTATAAGATCTATGGCAAAAGGTTACGTGTACTGTAGGAGGATTATTCTTGCTGTCTGCATGAAGAACGTTTCTGCAGTTCCTCCCAGGGCTGCTGTTACAATATTGAGATGTGAAGAGGTAAGGGCTTCCATAAAGGCCAGCTACTTGACTTTGTACATGCATGTGGACATAATTATGTGCCTCTGTGTTGTCTCTCCTTGTACTGGTCCAGTAGCACTACTGCTTTCTGCACCGCAATCCAGGTTCCAAAATTGACTCAGGTCACTTGCAGGCTTTGGGGGGACAAGCATCTCAAGGACTGCTCTCCTCCTTCAGGAAGGGGGGACGCTGTTATCTTATTTCATGAAGCACTGAGTCTCACTGTTCTCCACCACCTCAGTACAGAAGTTATGACGCAGCACTGAGCCTGCGATGTGCACCAGAATAAGCACGGCACCAGCATTCTAGAGATTTTGTACGTTTCACGAACCTATTTGTGATATTCTAAACAATTTTGCTTCACACTATCTCTGATTCTGCCCCAGCTGGTGGGTGTCCACTAGAGCCTGGCTTCTGCCACTTCTTGCTCTGGATACACTCCAGTCATCATCCAGTAAGTTCGGCTCCCCTGCCAGAATTATGTTCCCCAATGCTACCACCTTTCTAATTTCCTTCCCAACGGCTTTGTTTCGTTGCCTTGTCTGGTGTGGAGGTCTGTACAGCACCCCAAATCTGATGCTCCTTCCCTCTCCACCATCAGATGTACTAATATTGACTTAATAGCTGCTTCTCCACCCCTGTCACCCTTATAATCTATGTAACCCAGATGCACTTTACTTAGGGAATCCTACCCACGTTTTTTTCCACTAGGAATCACCTTCCTAGCCAACTACTGTACTAGAACTTAACACAGACCCTTTTACTGGGTCTACTCAAGATACTTTATATAAGCATTAGAAAATGGGCTTGGGAATTCAAGAAATCTGACTGGCTGTCAGGAGTACATTAACTTGCAGTGAGAGCCCTCTAAATAACAAGTCTCTGGCATGCCAACCCACTGCAGTATCATACTGCCAACCCTGCTCTGCTCTGTAACTGGGTAAAACAACTCCTTTCAGTTTAAAATTGCCGCCATTTTTTTCTCTCACTTAATGAGAGATTCTGTCCACCAATGCTCCTTCGTTTACTACCAGCTACCTAAACAGAGCCCCAAATCAACATCCGACAGGCAAAAAAACTGTCCTCATTCATTCTGTAATATTAAAATGAAAACTTCTGCTCTGTACCTACACTGTGCCATGGCTCACAGCTCCCACAGTACCGTGCAATCTCCGAACTGATCCTCGGCTCTGCCTGTCATTTCTCCTCACTCTTCAATGGTGCCTCCTCTCATTTCTCCCCGCTGCATTCTCCAACCCCACACATTAATCTCTGACCATGACATGTGTGAAAAAAAAGAATACAAACCAAAACTTCACATAAAAATGAAGAAAAAAAAATAAAGAAATTAGTTTCTCGTTCTAACACCTCTTATACTTCCGGGTGTGACGTCACTGGGCACACGCAAAGTAACGCTGCATCTCCCTCCCAAAAATGATTACGAACTTAACAGAATATACATTTTCTAAACAAAAAAAAAAGAAGCAAAGACACTGCTGTGGACACAGTAACTACAAACTCCATGTCTTGAGTGGGATAAGTATAAGAGAATGCGGGGGGAGGGGATAACAGATGGCCCAGCACAGAAACAGGAACTACTTTACCATACAAACATTTAAACTTCATAATTAATATATCTTTTAACTGCTTTTCTTAATTTTTTTAATCCCATATGAAAATGACACAGTGCCCATTTTCTAAGTGATATAATTCCTATGAAGGCGATGCAGACAATACCAGACCTTCTAGGGCTATAAGGCTCTGCCTGCAGCATCGGGCCTCATTATGCCTCTAGGCAGTCTGGTATTGCCATCACTGCCCACCCTGTCGGGTATTATTGCTCACATAACACATGGCAGGATGTGCAGTTATGCTGTGATAACCACATGCCTCAAATGAGCTGTGCGGCACAAAGCACTGCCAAGTGCCTTCAACCACCAGTGAAGTGTGGGTATTACAGCATATCAGTGCACACTGGAGTGTGTTATTGCACTTATGAAATGGTGGGAACGCCCCAAACGCAAAAGCACAAACATCATTTTAACTAACCTCTTCAACTTATAGTATAATAAATGCAAAGTCATTTATTTATTTATTTATGACATTTTGATAACCAGGTGAGCCCACTGAGACCAGCGGTCCCTTTTTCAGGGGTGACCTGGAATTAATAAGATACAGTTCCAACAGGAAGTTCATAACATTACAGAATTACATAGTTCAGAAAGAATACATCAAGGACATCATACAGAGAAACACGCTTAAGCACAGGGAAATTAGTTACATTCGGCAGATACACATAAGCAGCAGCAGGATGTGTGAAAGTCATATGCTGACAGACCAGTCATAGTTACGCCTATAATCTATCATACCAATCTCCATCAGGGCTAAGCGTTTAACGGTAGCAGCTGCAAAGATAGCGTTCCATGGAATAGACCTTTAGACCAGCCTTAAACCCTTCTGATTTTGATTAAATTTTCTGGAAGGGAGTTCCAGTGGTAGGGGGCAGAGTAAGCAAAAGATATTTTTCCTAGGTTAGTCCTTACCCTAGAGATCTCCAACAGGCTGGTGTCTGATGAGTGGAGGGTATGCCTCCTGGGTTTTGGTGCCAGTAGACCCTGTAGGTGGGGAGGGGAATAGATCTTGGTGAGTTTGAAATTGAGGCATAGAAGAGGTTGAGTGAGCCTGTATTCCAGCTTAGGCCAGTTCAGATCAGAGAGTACCTCGCAGTGGTGCCTCCTGGGAGGTGAGCTTGATGCAAATCGACTGACTTTGTTGCACAGGACATTCAGTTTAAGTGATTCAGCCTCCCTGAGGAATTGTAGTATGAGGGCTCCATAAACCAGGAAAGGGAGGAGGGTACTATTAGCAATTTTTCTCTTCAAGTCAGCAGTCAGTGAGTTTCCCAGTCTATAAAGTAGGCCCAATTTCTGATGTACAATCTTGGTGATGTGATCGACGTGTGGCTTAAAAGTCAAGTCTTGGTCAAGGTATACACCGAGGTACTGTACCTTGTCCACTGCATCGATCTGAGTCCCCGTTGTTGTAAAAAGCAGCAGCAGATTTTTTCTGTCTACTCCCAACCACCTTGGACCAAATAAGACCACTTTGGTTTTTTGGCTGTTTAGTACCAGCATGTTGTCGGCAAATCAAGTTTCAAGTGTATTCAGGCTATGAGCAAGTTTTATCTTAATTGAGCAGGGATCGGCATCACTGCAGTAGATTACAGTGTCATCTGCATAGGAGAGTACTTTTACATCACCACAGTGGTCGCTGATGTCATTGACAAACAGTGAGAAAAGTAGGGGACCAAGGATGGAGCCCTGGGGGACTACATCCGTAACCCCAAGGCAGCTGGAGAGTGCCCCTTTCCATTTAACGTTCTGAGATCTACCGACTAGGTAGCTGGAAAACCAGGAGACAGAGTGTTTATCCAGACCTAATAGCTCCAGATTGCCAAGGAGTAATCCGTGGTTGACCAAGTTGAAGGCCTTGGTTAGATCTATGAAAATGGCACCTGTCGATATCCCTTTGTCCATCGCACCCACTGTATCGTTCGTAAGTCTGATAAGAGCTGTGTCTGTCCCATGACACTTTCTGAAAACAAGTTGTTGGTCAGAAATATGATGATGTAGTTCGAGGTAACCTTGTAGCTGGTTGAAGATCAATCTCTCCTGAATCTTAGCTAAGGGACAGAGGATTGATATGGGCCTGTAGTTCTCGACGTTGGCCCTTGCTCCGTTTTTGTGTATGGGGACCACCACAGCCACGTTCCATTTGTGAGGGACAACCCCCTCCATAAGGGACCTGTTGATAAGCAACATTATCCGTAGAGTAATAGCTGGTGCGGAAAGTTTAAGTATTCTAGGCTTGAGTTGGTCATATCCAGGGGAAGAGTCAGGTTTTAGCTGTTTCAGTAGGGCTAGCACTTCAGATTTCCTGGCCAGTCTCAGGTGGAAATGGGGTCGTGAGGTAACTTCTTCGACTGGGCCCTGCGCTGGTGTTGGCAAGTTGGATTTGTATAAGTTCAGATTTGTGAAATAGCCATTAAAGGATTCCGCCACTGTTGTGGCGCTATCGGCGGCTAGGCCATTGATTAAGACTGTCTCTTCAGATGAGTTTTTGTTGCCTTTTAGTAGGGAGTTTATATGACACCAAAACTTCTTTGGGTCACCAAGGTGTTTGTTTTGGAGACTCTGCAGGTATTGAGATTTTGCCGCCTTGGCCTCACTTTTGCATTTATTTCTTAGATCCCTGTATTTGTTCCAATCGGGTCACAGGTGTATCAAATTGTAGTGCCCCCAGGCCTTGTCGCTTAGGACCATTAGTCTCTTTAGTTTATCATTGATCCACTTATAACATTTACCCTTCATCTTAATTTTTCTGAGCAGGGCATGACAGTTGGCCGTGGACATGAACACATTTATGAAGTAGTCGAGGGCTTCCCCCAGGATAGGAAGCTCCTGTATAGAGCGCCAGTTGAAGCCCTTAAGTTCTGCAATGAACGGTCCAGGCAGGAAGTTGGTATAGTCCCTTGTGGTGAATATTCATGGTAGAGGATTATGAGTCCTATTAGACCATATGCAGAATATGGGCAAGTGATTGCTGAGCACATCAGAGAAAATTCCAGCTGTCTGCATCCTCTCAGGGTTTGAAACTAGGGCCCAGTTGAGCAGTGTGTTGTTTCCAGACTTAACATTGATCCTAGTGAACTCTGTTATTACTTGTGTGAGATTTGCATCAAGGAGAAGGGCTTGCAGCTTGTTACTTGTCGGTATTGCCCAGTTTTGGCTAAAGTCACCAAGGATCACCATTTCCCCAGGTGAGCGTTGAGCCAAGACCTGAGTGAGGGACTCAAGGGCGGAGGCAGCTGCCATGGGGGAATATAGACACAACCCACTTATAGTGGTTTTGTGTCAACTAGCAGCAGTTTGACAAATAGTGACTCGTTCACAGGGGAGTCCAGTTGAGGGCTGTCAACTGAAGAGGCACTCAGCTTTGTAGTAACATATAAAAGGACACCCCCCCCCCCCGAGTCTATCCTTGCTATAGGGACTGTAACCCAGTAGATCTACTTCATGGGGTAGCACCTTGGGTTTGAGCCAGGTTTTTGAGATAGCACTCACATCTGGGTTGTAGATAGCCACCCAGCTCTCAAGTTCTTGCATTTTTGGCCACAGACTATTGACGTTCATGTGGACTAATTTTAGTCCACTGGTTTGAGCCCAACCCAGGTCAGTCGGGAGTGTGATGCAGGAATTTAGGGGGATAGGACCTGGGTTGAGCTCAATATCCCCTCCCAAGATCAGCTTTAGTTTAGCTAGGTTCCATAGCAGGTTAGTCGGGTATAGGGAGTGACACGTTCTCCTTTTGTGTGTGCCTGCATAAAAAAGGTTGTAGCAATTTCCCCATTGGACTAGCCCAAACTCTGCCATAAGCAGTGGGTCATAGGAGTTGCCACCTGCGGGAGCATGCCAATAGTGGGCGGTGCAGTTTGCCCTCCCGTTAGGACAGGGGAAGTATACCCCAAAGGCACTCTGTCCATTGCTAGCACAGTTATGATACAGGACAGAGCTAGTGCAATACCATAATGCCTCATTCTAGCCTATGTTGAGGACAGCAGTACTAGGGAAATGTGGGAAGATAGTCCCAGAAGTCTGGTTACATACAAATCAGAGCTAATGTAACTTTAAACAAGATTCCCTCCAAATGGTAACATACTAGGTTCTGCAAACAAGACAGTATAGTTATGCTGGTTCAGCGGCAAGAAGAGAAATGGTAAAAGACAAACCCAGAAGCTGTGATGACCCACAAGCATGACATGCACAGATATTTAATTACATATGTCACAGGCAGTATATTTGCATTAATATCAGCAGCACAGACCAGGAAATTCAAAAACTGTCCAACAGCCCTAGCATTTGGACTTCATATAAGCATACACTGCAATCAGTGGTATTCCCTTGCATTATCAGCAGCACAGGGAAGTAGGTAGAGACAGTTCAAGAGATTCTAGTAAGCCTGCAATCCTAGCAAGTAAAGGTTCAAATCAAGATTCATCCCATATATCGTGATATCAACTATGACAGAAATACACCCAGGCATCCAGCTAACAGCCAATTACAGACAGGAGACTAGCTAAGTATAGGCAACTTGAGTCACTATTAAAACAAGCATTTGTCAATGCCAAATGTTGCTTGCTTCTATGTGCTGTTTAGGTATTTGGAAGTGATTGGAGTGCAAATATTGAAAATTCGCGAACTTATGAGCGTGCGTAGGAACTGCGCAATGCACGCTCCTAAAACAGTCATTTTTAGAAATTTTTTTCACCAAATTTTCAACATAGCCATTTTAAGACCTATGCTTATGAACAGTGTCATTGTGATTTTCTTAATGTGTCCCATACATTGATTTCGCACACCGACTGCGCCATTGTGCGCTACATGGGCGGAAACACGTTTTCAGAGAGATGTGAAAAATGACAGCTGTACTGCTCATAAGGAGGTGTGGTAAAATGGCAATGTTGAAAATCTAGAGTGAAAATATTGAAATTTCGCAAACTTACGAGCGTGCGTAGGAACTGCACAACGCACGCTTCGTAAAACAATCATTTTGGAATTTTCACCAAATTTTCAACATAGCCATTTAAGACCTCTACTCATGAACAGTGTCACTGTGATTTTCTTAATGTGTCCCATACATTGATTTCGCACACTGACTGTGCCATTGTGCGCTATGGCGGAAACACATTTTGGGTGAGATATGAAAATGACAGCTGTACTGCTCGAAGAAGGTATGGAAAAATGGCAATGTTGAAAATCTGGGTGAAAATATTGAAAATTAATGAACTTACGGCGTGCGTAGGAACTACTGCAACGACGACTAGATAAAACAATTTCATTGATTTTTACTACTAAATAGGCTTTTTGAGAGCCCACCTATGAACACTGGCAGTGTCATTTTGTTAATCATTCGAAAGGTGATTTCACACAGTGGCTGGCGAAATCACCCTTCGGGCCCGGTACTTAAGACAGTGCAAGAATTCATGAGGAGGGTCCCAAAACCCCATGTTGAAAATTTGGTGCAAAATTCCAAAAATGCCTGAGATATGCAACAAAGTTGAAAAAACCCTATCTATCCCATTATACAGCTTACGGCATTTCCTCAGTTGCGGTCGGCTTTGAAGAGTGCAGGCGTGTTCCGGTCCACGAAGATCGTGTGGCGGACTCCAGAGGTAAGTATGGGGTGAGGGGTGTGGGAAGGCGGGTGCGCAGTGGGTGAGTGCGGGTTGTGGGGGGCAGGAGACTGCATGGGACTGTTTTTTCTTTACAGGTTTTTTTTAAATGACGGCGTGGCGTTTACCCACGCTGGGATGGGCTCCCAGCGTGGCAGAAGGTGGCTGGGGGGTGTGGAGCGACGGGGATTGGGCACCCGTCGGCTACGGCATCTGTTGCCACGCTGAAGTGGGCTCCCACTGTGGCACCCTGTACTGGGGGCAGTGGAGCCGATGGAGGATTGGCACCCCGTCGGTGACAGGAGTGGGGGAGAGACAGTGGGCCGGCGGGAGTTGGGCACCCCGCCGGCCATAACAGCAGCTTTGCCACGCTGGGTGGCTCCCAGCGGCACCTGGATGCTTTGGGGGGGGGACGTGGAGCCGACAGAGGATTGGGCACCCCCGTTGGCCGTACAGTGAGGGGGAAGGCGTATGAGCATGCAGTGTGCGTGCGTGCGCCTGCGAACTCTGCTCACTCAAGCGGAGCTCTCCCTTTCAACTGTATGCCACTGCATTTTAAGCTTGTCATAGACAGCTGCAGCAGTGAATGGGGAACTGGGGCCGCGCCTGCAAATACACTGACTGCATTGGAAGATGGGCTAACACACCTCCGAAAACTCGGATGATGGCACTATGTTTCTTGCACATGCGTGCAAGCAACATAATAAATGGTACACATTGCCATATATAGTTCAAACAACAGGGTTCACTGCTCTTATCATCATGCCTTTTGCAATTGGTTCACGGGAGCTGGTGGGAGGGATCAAGAAGCATTTAAGGGGAGGAGGGAACGGGGCAGGTGGGCAGAAAAATTTGAGTCCCGATCGGTCTGGAGAGCCTTTGGGAGGAGATCTGCCTGGCTCCAGACAACATGCCAGCGCCCCCACCCTGATAGAAAGAAGAAAGTTTTGAAGCAAGTCCTGGTCCATTGGAGGGGGAGGGGGAGGGACCCATGGCAGTGGGTCTGCTTCGCAACCCCTGGAATAAGACTGGCAGGCCAATGTGTCAGGATTCCACCAGTCACAGTACAGGATTTTTGTTATCCATTTTATAATTCAGTGGAGCTCTCTTAAGTGATTTTGTAAAGTTTGCCATAGCAAATGGGAGTAGTAACCTGCAGGAGTTGTGATTCAATCTCCTATCACACAAACTGCCAAACCTTGTTTTCCCTGAAAAATGCTTTTATTTCTGTGCTCGGCTTCATTTGCATAACCCCGCCGCTTTTCTTCTCAGTGTTGCAACCCCCCAACCGTGACATCATGCAAGGAAACAAAAGCTAGTTTAAAACAGAGACCTCTGTTGGTCAGGCTTGGTATTGTAGACATCTACACTTCTGAAATAGAGGACTACATCTCTCAGTAAAGAGATCTTGTCACTCACTGTCAGCTGGATACTATATGCACAATACCTTGTTTTGAAAATAAACATATGAGAGCTTTTGATGTTGAAGCCACTACAGAAATATAAGACTGCACTTCACAGTAAGGAAATTGGAAAACAACTTCTTATTGTACCCACAATGCCATTCTACATGTCTACATATTATTTTTATTTATTTATTTATTTGTTTCCTCAGGAAGGCATACTGAGCAATAATTGCTCATTTTCAGATTGGGGGGGGGCAGGGAAGTGGAGTTACAGAAGTATATCATACATGGGTACAATTGAGGAGACAGTAATGCAATAGTTACACAAAAATTCAAAATCTATTTACATATTTGGTAGATGGCAGTAAGCAGAAACAGTAGGAACAACACGGTGGGTAAATACAACAATTAGAACAGTATTTCACATGAGAATAGAACAAAAATACAATAGGGAGTTCTTTGGATATCTGCGAAACCTCACAAAATCACTTTAGGCACTGGTTTGAAACGGAGACCTCTGTTGGTCAGTCTTGGTATTGCAGACATCTACATTGCATATAGATATTAGGTACTATACTGCAGTCACCACTACCAAAATAAGGGACTGCACCTCTGAGTAAATAACATTTAAATCACCTTTATATTTTACCCAGAATGCCTTGGTGCTTAATGTAAAACATTAACGGTTCCCTTGCATGACATCATTCTGGGTGTGTGGCCACACACAGAAAGTGGAGGACAAAGTGCTGATAAAACATAACATAAATGACTATGACAGATTTTTTGACAAAAGAAATTGCAACTACAACATTTGAAGAATGGGCAGCAATGGCACACTATGTGAAAAAGGCATCTGTAAAACCTCACAAAGTCACTTTAAGCTTAAACCATTTGGAAAGAGCATTTTGTGCATTTAAGCGGGCTAAGGACCAGGGATGTAGTTTGTTATTTTTACAGGTGGGGCAAAGTAACAAAAAAGTTCTGATGTTTGCGTATCACGACATGGAAGAGGGCGGGTGGCTTTCGAAATGCAAACAAATCGATCAGCATCAAATAATGCCCAAAATACATTTAAGACTACAGCTGAATAGCTAATGGGAGGGACCAGCCCAGACCGAGTCAGAGCACCCCTGCCCCCCCTTACTGCAGCCTGCTCCCGGCCCAACTCCTCCCGAGACCAGAGTAGAAAAACTGACCGAGATCTGAGATCTGTTTTGTATTCAGTTCTTCTGCCTTGGGAGTGAGGACCTACTTGTAAAGTTGAAAATATGTAAGGAACTTAACTTCCTTCTCAAGAGGACAGGACCTCACCTCAGCTTCAATTCAAATCAGTCTTGACCTAATTTGGCCCCCACCTCAACCTCCAGGTGGATAGCTCACTAGTCTCTCACCCCTTTGCTGCTTACATAACTCTTCCAAGTCAGCCCTGATGGGTGGATCCTGAACTTCTTAAAATGTCTGCTTGAGCTAGCCCTCCCACCCTTGAGGAGTGCAAAAAAGCATGTTTCAAGGAAGTGCAGCAAATGGCTGTGCTACCTCAGTATACCTATAAACATGGATGGTATGGGAAACATCCCAGCATGTGCATCCTCACAGCATGAGCCCTTATTTACATAGATTACATACAAAAATGCGATTATACAATGACAAGAAAGAATGCTGGCCTCTGATTGGTCAGTCTTGGGCTAGATCCATGATGTTATCTCAGTACATCATCACAGGTCTAGTCTCAGCCTCTCTGTGAACCTCTTGATGATTGTTAGCATTAGTGCGTTTTGTTTGTATCTTCTCTTAAAAATGTTTCCACACCAAATAAAACATCTTTAAAATTATTTTTTTTTATTCTGTATAACAACAAGCCATTGTATAATAGCAATAATGCCCTACAGTGTGTGTGTCATGGTAGGATAACGTAACGCCTTACGTATTGGATGCACTCATGCCTAACCACCTGAGGCGTGATGTCATCCCAGCATGACACACGCCGTGTTGGGCATTATTGCTTACTTGCACCCAGTGTTAACACTCTTCTTTGTTACTAAGTTAATCCCGCAGTATCCCATTCCATCCCATCCCATCCCATATTATTCATTATAAAATGGGCATAGCAAAATAAGAGTAATGATTGGCCACAAAATCGGTGCCATATATGTATTACACATAGGAAAAAAAAGGACAGGCAAACAAATCAATGCCCCTAAATAGAATGTTGACAAAAAAAAAGGAACGTTCATAAATGTTAAGTTAGCATCTTGTGTTCACGCTTAGCGAGCCATACAAGCAAACAGTGAAGCATGTGCAGTGGGCGGGGTGCAGCGGGCACACCAGCCCAGACAGGAGTAAAGAAATTAGCAAAGTATGGGGCATGGTGATCTGCAAAACTAACCAAGTGGGGAGACCTGTTCAGGTGGAAACAATCAAAGTTGGCAAATTAGACAAGGCAGAAAGCAGTAATGTGGGGCAGGTGAAAAGGGAAGAAAGGAAAACAAAGTGAGGATGAAAAGGGCAGCTGTGAAACTCACACAAAGTGAAGAGGAAGATCACTGCTGTCCTTAGCCGCTGCACGGCGGGGAGATGGAAGGAAGGACGGCGGTGGTTATATTGTTTGCTCCAGCCCAGTCATCACCACCCAGGACCGGCGCGACAGGCGAACCCTGTGCAGCATGTTTAACCTTTTACAAGTCAGCGAGCTGCTGGATCGGAAGAGGGAAGGAAAGGCAGTATTCTTCTTGTGGGGTCCATAGGTGTGTCTGGAGGGAACCATAACCGCCGCCCCCCTTGGAGGAAAGGACGCTTTTAGCCGTGTTGGTCCTGGAAACTGGAGAGAGTGTGTGTGTGCGTAAGCATTTTGGGTGGGTGGGTGGGTGGGTGGGGGGTCCAGCCTGGCAGCCTGCCAAAACCATGATGTAATTTTCTTGCTGGTGGAAGGACTATTTCATCAGAAGTTCTGATAAAAAATGCCTTTTGCTGCTTACAGGTGTGCTATTTTGTCGGGGCAAAAATTGAAAAAAAAAGTTTTCCATTTTATAAGCGCAATAAAACACTCCAGGGTGTGTGTTGTACAGATAGTACTGCACTTCCAGGGGCTGAAGGTACTCAGCAGGGCCTCGTGCCTTACTACGCCCCTGGGCGTGCAGTAATATCTGTTCAGTATACACCCTGGCATGTCTTATTGCTTACATGTCACATGCCTGAATCTGCCTAGGTAAGGTAAACGAAGAGGATAATACTCTCCTCAAGCAAGCAAGCATTGCATACACAATGTATTTTTTATTTATTTATTTTATTTATTTATCAAGTCTAGGATTACAAATATCTTTGAGCCAAGGCTCTTTTACAAAGGTACCACGTCAGAGAAATACAAATTATGGGGAACATCAAGACAGACATTACAACAATGTGGACATTGCAAACAGATTACAGATTAATACAATTCAAGGGTAGCATTTTAAGCACGGCAGCCATCGGCATTTGTCAGAGAAAACAGACAAGAGATAAGACGTGCCAGAGTCATAGGGAGAGGGAAGGGGGGGGGTAACACAAGCATGGGACTTGCTGATATCCCTCGGGCGGTGCTCTTAACAAGCATACTGATGTACCTGGGACAGTGCAACAGAACAATGTAAATCCCCTAATTGTTCAAGATGATCATGGGCATGGTGTGGTCACACCACAACCCCTACCACTCTCCTCCCCATGGGCTCCTAAGGAATATGCATCTCTGTCCATGCCCAGGGTTACACAACCCCATCCAAACAAACATGGACAGCCCAGGCACAAATGTAGTCACATCACACAACCTAAGAGAACAGACACCACAGGAAGTTTTCTGGAACGACGACTCCAGATACCTGTGCACAGCCATGCAGGACCCACCCTGAAAGGTAAATACTTGGTTGGTGGTTTTTATTAGCATCACCTATGACAGAGTGTGTGGTGGGCCGGTTATGGTAGCCCAGGTTGCCACGGATGCTCCCTTCCCCCACAGACTACTTCAAAATCGTCTCATCTGACAGTTTTGAAGGGCACAAATGAAACATGGTTGCTTCAGTCTGATGTGGTTTAATAAAGTTTTTTTTTGTCTAAGTGTGTGTCTCTATTCATCTATACACAGACACAGACAAACACACACACACACCACCCAAAAATGAACTTTTTTTATACCATGTTTACATTCAGGATAGAGACAGGGTAAACTAGGTCCAGGCAGTACAACACAGTAAATGAAACAATGCATTTCACAATGCCCAACAAACCACCAAAAGACCACAAAACAACGGACCTTCCCCCTGCTCTGGGTGGGGGGGGGGATGGCTGGGTCACAGGTCAGAGTGCTAGATAAGGAGGAGAGACCACAGAACATCTTGTCGACCCACACAGTAAGGTGAAACTACATAAACATGCCCAATTTTTATACTGTAGGATTTCATACTTCTCAACAGTTTCTAATTTTGACAAGGAAACTTATCTTTAGTGCTCAGAAGCCCCTTGTACGAGGGAGGTAAGCATGGGATGGACCCACCCAGCAGACTGGCATACATGTTGAAAAAAAAATATTTCTATGCCAGTATGCCCGTCCACCCCTCCATCCTCCATCACCAGTGGCCAGAACCATTTTTTTCGGCATGTGTACCAGTCTGCCCTGGTCAGCACAGCAGCACAAAGCTGGCAGGGCAGCAGAAGGCACAGCAAGCAACAGTGAATTAAATGTCCATGCAAAAAAGCTACAGCCCACTCTCCCAACCCCAGACCTGCATGGCCACTATCTCCACCCAGACTGGCCAGCTCGACTACTCTCTGCACCCAGATGGACTTGCACAGCCACTCTCCACACTCTGTGTCCACCCCACCAGCACAGCCACTCTCCCTACCCCACCAGCACAGCCACTCTTCCCACCCCTCCCAACCAACCCCATTTCCAGCTCCATTTATCTGGTATCCGCTCCAGGCATCCAGGTCTGTGCCTCCCCATCACAGTCACACAAAAATAAATAAAACCACATTTTATACTGCATTTTGTTTGTTTCTTTCTTGGTCTGGAAAGAGAGATGTTGAGCTACCAGTCAGCTTAGTTTGCCTGATATGCAATTATAACCCCGCCCCACCAACACAATGCCAGTGCCCCCACCCCACCCACACAACAGTGCCCCCACCCTACCCACACAATGCCTGTATCCCCAATCCCACCCACACAAATGACCAACCATTGTCCGCAACCTCCCACCCACCACCACACATGACCAGCAGTGTCCCCAACCCCACACACACACACACACACACACACACACACACGACCAGCAGTGTCCCCAACCCCCAACCCCACAAACACACACACACACACATATGATCAGCAGTGTCCCCAACCACACACACACAAAACCAGCAGTGTCCACAACCCCACACACACACGACCAGCAGTGTCCCCAACCCCACACACACACATGACCAGCAGTGTCCCCAACCCCACACACACACACAACCAGTGTCCCCAACCTCACCCACACACACAACTAGTGTCTCCAACCCCACTCACACACACAATGTGTCCCTAACCCCACCTACACACATACACACACAGCCAGTGTCCCCAACCCCACCCACCCACACGTCTAGTGTCCCAAACCCCACCTACACACACACACGACCAGAGTCCACGACCCCACCCACACACACACACATGACCAGTGTCCGCAACCACACACACACACACACACGCCGAGTGTTCCACCCCCCCAAAAAAAATCATGGCCAGTCAGTAGTCGCTATACCAATAGCCAGGTAGTAGTATAATCATTTCTTTAGGGTGCATGTTTTAGTGCAAGAGTTTTTTGCTAGTCTTGTAGCACTGTACAGGGGAGAACACAAAAAGTTACCCCTTTGGTTGTGTTTACCAGGCAATGAAGACAGAGACAGCAAGGCCAAGGAATCTGATGGTTGCACCACTCCACAGTGGACGATCAGAAATCCAAAAAGTGAAAGATTACTTTTACAGCCAGGTAAAGGATGAGGGGGAAATAATGTTTTAACATTTATTAATGTTCGTATGCTAGCTACGGGCACAGGTCAGTGAGATACATCCCTTGACAAGTAAAGGATGAGGTGGAAATTACGTTTTAAAATTTACTTATGTTTATATGCTAACACCCAGCCAGCAAGCACAGAATGTCCCCCCTCCTAACCAACACGGACAATCCACCAGAAACCCAGTCAGCAAACACGGACAGTCCCCCCTCACCCCACCTACAAGGACAGTCCCCCCCAGACACCCGGCTAGCAAACACGAACAGTCCCCCCCTTCCGACCAGACACTGGGCCAGCGAGCATAGAATGTCCCCCTCCCAACCAACAAGGACAGTCCCACCAGACACCCAGGCAGCCAGCAAACATGGACGGTCCCCCCATGCCCCACCAAGGACAGTCCCCCCCCCGACACACAGCTAGCAAACACAGAATGTCCCTCCACCCCACCAAGATGAACAATCCCCGCAAACACCTGGCTAGCAAACACGGAGAGTTCCCTCTCCCCAACAACACTGATAGTCCGTCCTAGACACCTAATCAGCAATCACGGACATTCCCCCTTCCCCTTCCAATAAGCCAAGATGGAAAGACCTCCCCCCAGACACCTGACCAGCAAATAGACAGTCCCCCTTCCCCACAAGTCACCCGGCAGGCAAACATGGACAGTCCACCTTTTCCACCATCATAGACAGTCCCCCCAGACAAATGGCCAGCCAAGTCCACCAAACAACGGCTAGTGTCACCACCCCACCATCACAGCCAGTGTCCCCACATCACCATGGCCTGTGTCTCCACCCCACCAGACCCCAGAATAGAAAACAGACTGTCCCCCCAGCCCCACCAAACACTGACTGCCCTCCCAGTTCCAAACACTAACCATCCCCAGCCCCAAACACTGACTGTCCCCCCCAGCCCCACCAAACGTAGGCCCTCCCCCAGTACCAAACACTGACCATCCTCTCAGTGAGTCAGCCCCAAAACAGACAGACCGTCCCCCCGACCCAACCCCACAAAAGAGACCATCCCTCCAGCACCACCAAACACAGACCATCCAGTGAGTTTCCCCAACAAACCCCACCATACCAGCAGCACAGTCAGTGAGCGTCCCCATCCCACCAACATGACCAGTGTCCACACCATACCAAACAAATAGGCCCCCCCACTCCACCAACATGGACAGCCTCTTCAACAGCCAGCAAACCCCGCCCCCAAAGAAACACAACCAGAAGCCACCCCTCAGACATACTGACAGGCTGACAGCAAACCTTAAGTTCCACCCACCCCAGACACATGGCCATGGCCATGGCCTAGACCCCCCCCCAAAAAGACACATTTCTGGGATGTGAATGGTATTAATTTCCAACCAGCTTGCAGCACAGTTACTCACCAAATCAATAAGGGCACAGCCAGGGCAGCATGCAGCAGGGGGCACAGCAAGGCCAAGAAGGCAGGTCAGGTAGCCGAGTCTTTTCCAAGTCCCGTCCCTCTCCTGATTAATCCCCCGATGAGAGAGTAACTCATTTTTTTCCAACACCAGATGAACGTGTCACATCATGGGTCCGCTACATCCTGCACGATCGCCGGCTTCTTCACTGTTCTGAATCCGATCGGGGCCTGGCTGTTCACTGACCCAAATAATCCCTCTCGGTGGACTGTGGAACTGGTGGGCGATGGGCGTGGTGTGGGACTCACCAAGGACAACACAGTAAATCTTTTTCTGGCCTGCTGGACGCAGGAGCTGGGTGTGCAGGCATGCCCAGCCGTGGCTCAGACTCACTGTAATTGTACTACTCGCTCCTCCGCCTTGTCTGTCCAGTGGTAAAGGCCTTGCAGCCACAGGCCTCCTCGGCTCTCGGAAATTGGGGATGGGAGGCTCAGGTGGCGGCAGGAGACCCAGCAGCACAGCTGGCTGCACTGAAGACAAAGAGAGTAGGTAGTCGGAGGACTTGGGTGAGGTTTATTTAAACCGGACTGTTCAGGACAGGAGGAGGGGAACACTAGACTGATTGAGACACCGGTGACCCCTGACAGACTGAGACAACCAATGACTGCTGCTCGACCTCCTTGAATAGCTATCTCTCCCCAGCACAACACTATATGGATGTTGCTAGTGCTGCTGCTCCTTTGTGGAAGGCACACGGACAACTGAATGGCACGCCACTAAGGGCGTACTGCTCACGCCGATGGCCTAGCTTTAGCATCTTCCTCTGATTGGCTGCAACATGCAGGCTTGCAGCCAATCAGAAAAGGGATAGTTTTTGTTTAGGAGACATGGTGCTGTGCCCCGAGAGCTGCAGCCAGTCCGGCATATCCTAAGCCCATTCAATATTTAAAAAACAAACAATAATTGGAGAATGGTGGCTGAGCTCCTTAAAAAGTACGGTCTAATTTCTCGGGGGGGTTAGCTTGCCCCATCTGCCCCCCCGCAGGTTGTCCCACCTCAAAGATTACAGCAGTTCACTCTGGGGCTCCTTCCATGCAGTCTGTCACAGTAAAGGCCCCAATTAAGCCCCAGGGACTCCTGCAGTGCTGCTCATTACAGCAAAAGTCCCAAACTAACCATCGAGACCCTTTCT
Source organism: Neoceratodus forsteri (assembly GCA_016271365.2). Classification (NCBI taxonomy): domain Eukaryota; kingdom Metazoa; phylum Chordata; order Ceratodontiformes; family Ceratodontidae; genus Neoceratodus; species Neoceratodus forsteri. Next base: position 1,461,694,214 of record CM057452.1, read on the forward strand.
ATGTTTTTGTCTGCCTAAGTCCATCCTTTCGGGCTCCCTCTAGCTCTACCAGCAGTCTGTTCAGCCCTGGCATGCCACAAAACTAAGGACATTTTGTGAGGGTGTGCGCATCGGGACTTGGAGACTTGCAGCAAGGCCAAGCATCAGGCTGTGATAAACAGGCTAATTAACACCTGCTTAGAAACATAGAAACATAGACTTTGACGGCAGATAAGGACCGCTAGGCCCATCTAGTCTGCCCATTTCCCTACCTACAGGATAGGCCGCAGATCATACTAACATACTAAAATGCCAGCAGAATAGGCCTAACGGTCTTTCGTGTCTGCTCGTTTGGTCAGTCCCCACCCTGGGTGCTGACCTTGCTGTCCCCCTCGCCTTCTCTGGCTTCTCCCTTCCCAGTTCCAGATATTCTTGCTGCATTGGATTTTGCTTCCAGAACCCTTCCCCTGTACCTGTCCCACCCCTCTTGAACCCCTCCACTGTCTCTGCCTCCACCAACCCCCTAGGCAGTGCATTCCATGGCTCCACCACCCTCTCAGTGAAGATCCTAGTTAACCAACAGCCTATTTCTTCCTATCCACCACAAGAATTGCCTTATGTCTGTCCCATGCATTCTTGAAATCTCCCACAGTTTTAGACCCCACAACCTCCTCAGGAAGGCTGTTCCATGCATCCACTACCCTCTCTGTGAAATAATACTTCCTCACATTGCCCCTGAACCGCCCTCCTTCTATCTTTAAATTGTGTCCCCTTGTTCTTGTAAGTCTCTTTTTCTGAAAGATGCTACCCTCTTGGACTTTGTTGATTCCACTGAGGTACTTAAAAGTTTCTATCATGTCCCCCCTCTCCTTCTTTCCTCAAGGGTATACATATTAAGCTCCTTTAGTCTCTCCTCATACGGCTTCTCTTGCAGACCCTGCACCATTTTAGTTGCCCTCCTCTGGACTACCTCTATCCTGTCTATGTTCTTGCAGAGATGAGGTCTCCAGAACTGGACACAGTACTCCAGATGAGGTCTCACCTACTGTCTGTACAGAGGGATAACAACTTCCTGTTTTCTGCTGCTGATGCCTCTCCCTATACATCCCAGTATACCCCCTGCCCTCCCTACTGCCTTCTCACATTGATTGCTAACCTTAAGGTCATCTGATATGATTACCCCCAGGTCCCTTTCCTTTTTTGTTGTTGTTACTACCTCCCCACCCATTGTGTATTCTTCCCCTGGGTTCTTGTTTCCCAGGTGCATTATTTTGCACTTCTTTGCATTGAATCCAAGCTGCCATACTTCTGACCATTCCTCCAACCTTGCCAAGTCCCTTTTCATCCTTTCCACGCCTCCTTGTGTATCAACCCTGTTGCAGATCTTTGTGTCATCTGCAAAAAGGCATACTTTTCCTTCCAGTCCCTCTGCAATGTCACTGATGAAGACATTAAAAAGGACTGGACCCAATACTGAACCCTGCAGTACCCCACTAGTAACCCCTCTTTCCTCAGAGTGGACTCCATTTACAATTACCTTCTGTGTCCTGTTGTGCAGCCAATGTTTTACCCAGGCTACCACCCTGGGACCCACTCCCAGGCTGGTTAATTTGACTATTAATCTTTTGTGTGGGACTGTGTCAAATGCCTTGCTAAAGTCTAGGTAGGCCATGTCCACAGCCCCTCCCTGGTCTACTACTTTGGTCACCCAGTCAAAGAAATCTATTAGATTCGTCTGACATGACCTTCCCACTGTGAACCCATGCTGCCTTGGGTCCTGTGCTCTACTGGCCTCTAGGTACTCAACTATTCTTTCCTTCAGACCTACTTACACCCTGTTAATGCACACTTACATGAGATTTATTTATTTATTTATTTATTTATTTATTTAACAGACTTTAGGATTACAACCTTTGAGTCAGGGACTCATTTACAAAGGCTCCGGCGTCAGAAAAAACAAACATAAACAAACACTCAATACATATAGACATAGAATGGCAGCTAAAGGTTACAGTTTTTTTAGTTATACAATATTGCAGAATTAAGATCAGCTATACATTGCATTGAATGTGTTACTGAGAAGCTGTATTTTACAGTTTTCAAGAGAACAATAAGTTTGCTGGTAGAGGAAGGGAAGGAGGGAGCAACAGGTTTGATATTTACAGCGAAGTAGAGAATTAGACAGAATTAGCAAGAGCTGATCATCTTCTGACAGCTCCAGCTTCGCACTTAAGCGGGATGTGCACTTTCCATGTGCATTTATCAGGGTTTTTTTTTAAACAGGAAGGTAGAGAAAAAAATAAGGAAAGTGCAAAAGTATCAATTTAAGCAGGATGTGCACTTATCCCAATGTGCACTGAAGTAGACTTCACTGCATACAAAGCTTAATAAAAGCCACTGCCCATTTCTTTTCCCAACTAACTCTGTGGGAATACCCTGTGACTGCTTTTTCTTCAAGGTACTGTATTTATCTAGTTTATGTTTGGAGGCAGAAACAGCACTGACTGACACCACTTGCTCTGGAAGTCTGCTTCAAGTGTTCACCACTCATTCTGTGAAGTAGTTCTTCCAGAAGTTCCCCTTGAATCTGCCTCCTTTCAGTAGCATTACTGCCAGCTTAACCTCTCGCCCTTAGGCACCCAGAAGAGGCACATTTGGTCTAATGGTGTTAAAGCAAGCAATAATCTGGGTCCCCTGTCGAAGTGGCAGTGCGACATGAAACACCGGGGAGTGTGGTAAGCCACCCTCCATGGGCTCTGATGGATTTCCAGGCATTAGCACTTTGGCACTCCTCACAATTTTGTGACAAATAACATTTATTTATTTGTGAAGCCTTCCTGTGCACTGCATTCATTTCTCTTTGTGGTTTTACATATCAATGTATCCTGGCAGCTGCACCTTAGTCTGTGTAGTAGCATGTCTATCCCCCTCCACTCCTTAATAATCTGGGCACACACCACCACAGCAACACCATTCAGTTTCAAGGTGCAAACCACTTTTATTTGCATGTAGGGTTACCGCCTGTCCTGATTGTGTCAGGGCAGTCCTAGTTTGGATGGCTGTGTCCTGTGAAAAAACATGAAAAAGGCTAAATGTCCTAATCTTATAGCAGAAAAAAATACTTTCTTACTTTCGCTTAGAAGTTGCAGAAAACTATACTTTAAACTACCTTAGCATACCAGCCCGCTGGCACAGCAGTAGCGCTACCACTTGCGACGCCAGCCACCTGGGTTTGGTAGCAAGCCTGGGTTGCTGGAGGGCCAGCCAGGGGGGGAGAAGGACTGAGCACCCTCACGGCTGCTCTCCTTCTCTGGGGAGGGTGAGTTGCAGTCCTCACTACTATACTGTCACCTGGGTGACCACAGGTGGAGGTACGGTTGAGGATGCAGCAACATAGGGAGGGGCAGGCATTGGCCAAGAGCCTGGAGCGAAGGCATGTCTCTACGTGCCTTTGTCTCGCTGGCTCCCCTCATGTGCCAGTGCTCACAGAGTGGGGTAAAAAAAATAACAGGAAAATGCCCCGCATCTGTGCCAGGAAACGGGCCTCAGCACCACTGACTCTGGGGGATCTGTGGAGTGGCTCTGGGTGTCCGCTGCCCACTGAGGTTCGGAGGGGATTGGGGAGTACCCTCCGCCCTGCCTGGGGGTAAACCGGGGGCTCTAGAAGGATTCTGGGAAGTGGAGCACTCTATGTGGGCTTAGCTCCTGTGGTCCTCCTGGCACAGCCTGTGATGGTGCAATTGAGGACCCCGAGGGAAGGCACGGGCATGGAGAGAGAAGAGGGTGTAAAAATAGAGAGTAAAAAAAAAAAAAATTAGAATGACAGCAAACAATACGAACAACTAAGAAACTACAACAATTAATCTTAATTCTAATTATTGAAAGAAAAAAAGTCTGTTGCATTGGTCAAGGTTACATACTGTCCTACGAAAAATCCAATTCCAGTATGAAATGTCCCACTTGGCTTCTTAAAAGGTGGTAACCCTATTTACATACAGCAATATTTAAAAGGAGGTACTTATAAAGTAACAGCAGCAACAACAAAAAAAGCAGACCCGCCAATGTTTCCCTCGTGCGTACCCTTGACTGCGGCAAAAACAATGCCAATTGCAGTTGCCTTTCAATAGTGCAATTTTAAGTGCAAAAATAAAAGGCATAATAATTTAAAGTAACAATGCTTAAAAGTGCTATATAAATGTGATTACAAAGCTTACAAGCATCTGATTATACACGAGCAGCATTTCTTTTGTCTCTTCCGCATGGCAACAGAGATAAATTCATTCATATGTTAAGCTGTGTAACTCCTGCTTTCTTTTCTGCTGCAGATTTTTGTTTGAATATGCACCCCAGGACTCCTGCGGTATAGTGGGAAGGGGCTGCTGAACAACTGTGCTACCTTATTGGCTCCAGAGCAGGGAGACAGAACTGCATAGGATGGTGTGCATAATAAGAATTCTGTACACAATCCAGAGGTGTACAATGCTACATAAACCCCAAGAGCAAAGCTCGAAGGCTTTATACAACCATAATACACCAAGGGTGTGTATAAAATTTGAGTTTAAGTACATCACATCATGTTTTATTTAATATAATTACTGGGTAATCTTTTTGGCCCTGAGGGTGTTGAATTAGGCTAATATAATAGAAATGTGTTTTTTTTTAATTTTCCATTTTACCTGTGGCTCTGAATCCACCCCCCCCACCACCACCACCACCACCACCACCATCTGTTTCAGCACTGTCTATCAGTTTCCCCAGGCTTCTGCACCTTCCCTGTGTTGGATGCCTGGATTTTCTGTTTAGAAGTGTTTCAACCCCCTCCCCCAGAAATCCGGAGTAAAGCAGACTGAAGAAAGAAAGAAAGCAACTATGGGTGACAAACTTCTGTCTGCAAGGTAAACATGAAATTACTTCAGGGAGGATTTCAGTCAGTGCTATAATGTAAAAATGTGAGTGCTGTTTGTGCTTGAGGAAATCTATAGTCATGAAGAGTGAACAGTGCTATAGTGTACAGTAGAACATGATTATGGATGGAAATCCATCCCTAGAATAGCCTTGTTGTGCTGCAGTAGTTATGTCATATTGTTGTTGTGCTGCACTAGATACACAGCTACTGTAACACAACTCTGAATGTCCACATGCTTGTCTCATTCAACCTGCGGCTCCAGTCGCCAATATTGAGACAAGCTAAAGAGCGTCAGCGATCACAAAAGCTGCTTTTTAAAAAAATGTTTAATACCAGCAATCTTGAACACCACATGTGTTTCCCCAATCACGCAATGAACAGTTGAGCTGTGGTGGTGAGAGACGAAAGTTGGAGGAAGAGCAGCTGCAGTGGTGCGAGACAGCAGGACCTAGTGTGAGTGGCAAGAAAGAACGGTAAAAATAAGAGCAGGACCTGAAAGGCGGGGTGCGGGTGACATCTTCTAAACACAGTCAGGCTTGTTTTAATGGTGACCATACACTATAAAAGACTGTGTATGATCACCCATACACAGACAAGCCTGTGTCTGACTCTCTCAAGCTGCACTCTCGAGGTCTATTTGCCACGACAATCTCTCGAGTAATACACAGGCTTGTTGTGTATGGTCACCCATACACAATCCTGTATGTGCTGCCTGAATGCCATTATAACTGTTTTGTGTGGAGTACCTCAGGGCTCGGTTTTGTCACCAATGTTGTTTGCCGTGTACATGCTGCCCCTGGGAGAGCTCATTAGGAAATACAGTTTGGGCTTTCACTGCTATGCCGATGATACCCAATTGTATCTTTCCTTTGCCCCGGGACATCCAATGCGGTGGAAGTGCTAAATAGATGCCTTACTGAGATTAATAACTGGATGGCCTCCAGCTGGTTGCGACTGAACCCTGGTAAGACAGAGGTACTGGTGGTGGAGTCGAACAGAAGACATGATAGGAGGGTCTCTGCCACAGATACCAGGTTATTCCTGGGGTCTGTGCCATTAAAGGCCCCCTCTAGGGTGTGCGATCTTGGCATGACCTTCGATAGCTGATTGACATTTGAAGATCAGGTGTCATTCGTTGTCCGGACCAGCTTCTACCATCTTAGGAACATCGCCATGATCAAGCTCTTTGTTCTGCCTATGGACCTCCTCACTTTGGTGCACGCCTTTGTGACGTCTAGGCTCGATTACTGTAATGTGCTCTACTTTGGGGTCTCGGGAGGTACCCTCCGCAGGCAGCAGCTAGTGCAGAACGCAGCCACCAGGTTGCTGACGGGGCAGCCTAAATACTGCCACATCACCCCGGTACTGCGTGAACTGCACTGGCTGCCGGTCAGGTGGAGGATCCTCTTTAAGGTGGGCTTGCTCACCTTTAAGGCCCTACATAGGCTGGGCCCTGGATACTTGTCTGACCTTCTGACACCCGCTGTCTCGGCCCACTCCTCCTGTTCTTCCTCCAGGGGCCTCCTTGCGATTCCCAGGATGAGGCTAAAGACCACCGGCAACAGGGCTTTTAGTGTCAGCGGTCCCATCCTGTGGAATCCGCTGCCACCATCTGTAGGGGAGGCCCCTTCAGTGGAAGTATTTAAGGCTCACCTCCAGACCCTCCTGTTTAGTCAAGCCTTCCCAGACACTGTCTGCTAGTATTCATTTCTGGGACTGCCTTTTGATGATTACTGTATTTCAACTGTTTGATACTATCTGGCTTATTTATTAGTGTTTTATTCATGTATGTGTTGTAGTTTTATGATTAGTTTCTATTTATTTGTACGGTGCCCAGAGCCTCTGGGATTGTGCGCCTCGAAAAATAAACTTTGCCTTGCCTTATAACAGCAAACTACACATAGTTTTTGCTATTGTAAAAAACACTGCCCAATTATTATATTACAATAAGTGGTAAAAAACACTGCTCAGTTATTACACTACATAAATATTGATACTGTTAAAAAATATATTGACATATATTTTTGTCTGACTTAAAAAAGTGTTTTATGTATGGAAACTATCGACAGAACTTCTCTATGTTGACCTAACTCCAAGCTTTCTTATAAAAAAATTACGTTTCTAGCCCTAACAGTTCAAAAGTTATCTTTATGAAGTTGATCCTGTGGTTATGACACCTCAGTCTTTTCATGATCCTGTCCCATAAATGGAAAAAGTGACAATTCCTTTAACAGTTGGGGTCAAGTATGCAGAAAACACTAGTGGTATTCGGTCAGGAATTACCCAGTTACCAAAGACCTGAATAAATAAGAAGAACTACAACCTTTTTCTAGTTTATGATTTATTTATTTTTTATCCCTCCTACATTGTCTGTGTGAGACCCTCCTCCCTGTTGAATGCTGATATATTCATGTTGCAATTTTACAGTTTATTTACCGAGGCTAGCCCAACTGAGTTGCAGTATCTCATTTACAGTGAGCTCCTGCTTTAACCCAGTTTTACAGCGGGGAGATCTGATGCACAGGAAGGCTAAGTGACTTGCTCAGGGTTACACAGGGAGTCAGTGGCTGTGATGGGTTATAAGCCTGGATATCCTGGTTCTAAAGGCTGTGCTCAAGCCGCTACATAGCGGTATAAGGTCAAAGGGGACTCTAGGTTCTTCATGTCTGCACCGTGCTTCATAAGCAGGTATGAATAAGTATGCTGTGTAAGCATGTATTTACTTGTAGAGGTTTTCTACCCATTCTGCTACCCAGAGTATCCAGTGATTCCCTTGGTGAGCAGAAATGTTTCGAAGCTTACTTTTAAGGCACACATGGTCTTCATGTCCATTGTCTCTACTGGTAGGCTGTTCCACAGGTTCACTACCCTCTGTGAGAAGTGCCTCCTAATGTCACCCCTGAATTTAGCACCTCTGAACGTCAAGGCATCTGCTTGTATCCTTTTTTTTTACACTTTGTATTTATTATATTTTCATTTGCAAAAACATAGGATAGTTTTTACAGTGTATAAATTAAGACAGTATAAAATTACATCGGTCAGGGGCATAGCAGTACATTAGCCAGAGGTATCAAGACAACTTACATACTTTCAAAGCAGTTCATATAATGAGTGCTATGACATTTACAGAAACCATTATCAGGATCAGTATATTTCTAAGGTACAAAGGTAGGATCTAAGGATGAAATATATAGAATCCATTTCCTCCATTTAAGTTCAAAGGTGGACCATTTATCTGTACTTTTGGCTATTAATCTCTCTAATACATACATTTTCCCATTATTCCCCACCAGCTCTGAATGTTTGGGGGCATCTTCTTTCCCCAATTTCTAGTAATTGCTTTTTAGCTGCCAGTATAAAAGTGACTAACAGAGACCCTCTGGATATTGGAAGATCTTCTGGTGGAACTGAGAGTAAAACTAGCTCAGGAGTCAATACAGCTTCCATATCTACCAATTCTTTTAATGCCTCCAAAATATCTCTCCAATAACATGCTAACTGCGGGCAGGCCCAAAAAACATGGAACTGATCCGCAGACATTTCGCCACAATCTCTCCAGCAATAGCTTGGCGTTCCCAATGAGAACTTGGCTAGCTTTGCTGGTGTGTAGAAAAACCTGTTCCTAGCTTTCCAGGCAAATTTTTGCCAATGGGGGCTCCTAAAAGTCCCATCAAGAATTTAGTATATTTTCCCAATCCTCCTTTGATACCTGGAGTGGAAGTTCTTTATTCCAGGCATTCAGAATTCCGTGAGTTGAATTTTTAGATAATTCTTTTTTTTGTTTTCTATTTATGCGCCTTCCTCCCACAGCACTGCCCTCTCTTCGGGAGTCGCCTATGGCCATTCTAGTCCCCACCTCCTACCTGGATCCCATGGCGGTCCGTCCTCCATGTAACCTTGGCTTGCCCCCCAGACGGGGACAAGGTGGGGAGGCAAGCACCCAAATTCCTTGTCTCGTCAGGACCTCGATTCACCGGGTAGGTAGGGGTATTGGGGATCGGGGCCTGTGCCCGCCCACGCGGGAGTGCTGTAGGGTATTTTCTGATGTTCCGCGGGAGTGGCCACCGCCCTGATGTTGCGGCATATCTGCCGACATCTGCCACTTCCCAACCCCCTTGTGCACCCATGTCTGCTATGCCTCCGGCTTCCACCAGAGGCCAGTCACACACCAAGCGTGTGTCCCCCCTCCCTCCCGGGAGAGGAGAGCTGTCCTCGGACGCTTAATCCTCTCCCTCCCCTGCCGACCCCTGACGTCCCAGGCTCGTTCCCCAACCTGAGTAGCCAGCATGGCGCGAGGTGTGGCGTCCAGCGCCTCAACCCTCAGCGCCACCGGGCCAGCCCAATTTTTAGATAATTCTTATATACCCTTATATATTAGTCCCTCAAAGTGGGACCAGAGCTGTCCTCTCCCTGTGGTCATAGCTAAGGTAAGCAATGAAGGGGGGGATCTGGAAGCCTACTACAGGCTGGTCCCCTTTGTTCGACGCTTTCTCTTAAGCTTGTACATATTGAAAAGTCTTGTTGTGGAAGATTGTAAGTTTCTTGGTGTTTAGTAAATGAGAGGACCCCTCTGGCATCCACCAAGTGGAATATAAATGTTATACCCTTTTGCCTCCATTGAACCAAAGTACCCTCCTGTTCCAGAGAAGGAAACTGGATTCCGAAATTTAATAGATTAAAATAGGTACCTACTGGTTCCAGCTCTCTTAAATGGATGAGTTTCCTCCAAGTCTCTATGGTAGAGTTTGTACTATAAATAAGTCTAGGTCTCTTGTTAGCTGAGGCATATATGAATTGTAGAAGGCCGCCCCCTTCCTTTACCCCATTAAGGGTAAATTCCAGATTCTTCCAGGGTATGTCATACACTGGGTTGTTCCAATTAAAAACTCTAGCTATCACAATAGAGTATGTATGCACACATCTGAAGACCAGGCAAATTTAAACCTCCCTTATTTTTTGGTAGCATTAATGTAGACCACTTAATTCGGGTTTTTTTCCCAGCCCAGACAAATCTTGCCAAAGACCTTTTCCAGGATGGAAAGTATATTCTATCTGGCATCACTGGTATGGTCTGAAAAAGGTATAGCAGCCGTGGAAGAATATTCATCCTAATAAGATCAACTTTAGAATATAATGATAAATGAAGCTGGGACCACTGATGTAACTCAGACTCTATTTTTTGTGTAAGGGGTTCGTAGTTTACCATAGTGAGATGCATTAACTGGTTTGGTAAATGTATGCCTAGATATTTTATCTTGATGCTGTTCCAAAGCAGAGGTAATCTGCCTTTCAGTGTTTGCGAGGAGAGAAATGGAACGAAGAACCTCTGTTTTAGAGGAATTTATTTTGTATCCAGAGAACTGAGCGAATTGATCAAGTACTGCCCATATTGCTGGAATAGAGGACTCTGGATCCAACACTGACAGTAGAATGTCATCTGCATATAAAGCTAATTTCCAAGATTGATTACCCACCTGAATGCCCTCAATCTTTTCTGAATTTCTAAGCATCATAGCTAAAGGCTCAATATCTATGGCGAATAACAAAGGGGACAAGAGACATCCCTGTCTAGTGCCTCGTTGTAACATGATATGGGGTGTCATACCACCATTAAATTTTATATATGCCCTTGGTTCCAAATATATTTGCTCCAGCCAATTCACAAATTCCTTCGGAAACCCAAATGACGTTAATGTTCCCCATAGGAATCTCCAGGACACCCTGTCAAAAGCTTTACAAGCATCTAGACTGACTAAAGCTGAGGGGGTGGCTGAGTTAGCCATACGAGCCATCAAATGGATTGTTCTTTGTACATTATCTGCAGTCTGACGCATGCGCAGAAATTTTGCCTGATCTGAGTGTATCAGTGTAGGTAATATAGTCCCCAACTTATGTGCCCATATTGCCATGTATAGCTTATAATCATTGTTTAAAACCGAGATGGGTCTGTATGACTCTAAATTTAGTGGATCTTTACCTGGTTTCAAGACAGATGATATGGCCGCATATGACCATAAGGGTGGGGGGCACCTCTATCCTGCACCTCCAAGAAAGTCTTTGCATCGGCTGGAGCAATTTTGGAAGAAATGTCTTATACCATTCGGCTCCAAAGCTGTCTGGGCCAGGGCTTTTTAACATTTTAGAATTTTTAACTGCTCTCTGGATCTCTATAGTGGAGATAGGGCATAAACGTGAAGCTCGCTGGGACTCAGACAAGTGTGGAAAGTTAAGAGGGGACAAAAAATGTTTTATATCCTCCGGGGAGGGGGGTGTGGGATCAGAATACAAATCTGCATAATATTGCTGGAACGCTTTCAGAACTGCAGTAGTTTTATTAAGAATGTCTCCTGTTAAGGGGTCTCTAATCTTTGTGATAGTGGCGGTCTGCTTAAACCCACCAGTACGCCTAGCTAAATTTCTGGCACCTTTAGGGCCTCCCTCATAATAGAATCTTTTAAGATACAATAAAGACATTTGCGTCTTATAGTCTAAAATAGATTGTAATTTTGACTGAATTTGTCTAAGCTCAAGCTGTGTAACTTGTTCCCCTCTGTCTCTCAACTGCTGTAGTTCTTGCAACTTGTAATAATTTGTATCTGGATTCTCTCTGTTTATTTAGTCTGGAAGAATAAGAGATAATCTCTCCTCTAGTCACAACCTTCAGAGTATCCCAAAGTATAGTAGCTGAAATAAATGGGTCTGCATTCTCTTTGAGGATTTGTGTGATACGGTCTGCAATTCTGGCCTTAAACACTGGATCCTTCAAAAGAGAAAGATTCAATCTCCATAAGGTTGTTTTGTGGGTTTTGTTTAATCCCACCTTGATTAAGAGAGGTATATGATCCGAGAGGAGACGAGCTTCCAGAGATATATCTTGGACCATACCTAAGTGCTCTGTAGATGTAAAAAAATAATCTATTCTAGCTGATGTGTGATATCTAGGGGAGACAAACGTGTGACCCTCCACAGAAGGGTAGAAATGGAGCCATATATCTGTAAGACCCATCTTAAGTATCTGGGTTTTTAAAAGTTTTTGAGTGGGAGTAAACCTGTGTTGTTTAGGAGAAGTGGAGTCTTTCTGCGAGGACATTATTAGATTGAAGTCGCCGCCTATCAGCATTACCCCCTTTTGCTTTTCAAGCAGTCTATTAAAAAACTGTCTCCAAAATGAGGGAGATGCTCCCGGCGGCAGATACACTCTCGCCATTGTTACTTCAGTCTCATACAAACGCCCTTGTACTATGATAAAATGGCATTATTATCTGAATATACCTCCCCTTTAGTGAATGGAGTAGCAGCAGGAATCAAAATTGCCACTCCACGCCTTTTCCCAGACTTAGTAGAAGAAGAGAAAACAGTGTATCTGCCACCTGCAGCAAGCTTAACATGTTCCCCTTGTGACAAATGTGTCTCCTGTAAATAAATGCAATCTACGTTCTGCTTCCGCAGATACTGTTGTAGCCTAGCTCTTTTTATGGGATGGTTAATGCCATTAATATTTAATGACAATATCCTAGTTGTTTCTAATACCATACTAGGTTTTCGTTTGGTGAAGTATCACTGATTATTGCAATTTTTCCCTTCCACAACACCCCCCCCGATCGCTATAAGAATCCATAAAGTCCCCTTGATGTCCTAACAATGGTTCCACCAGAAAATGTCCTACCTTGTCTTAAATATCCTGTCATCTGACCAATGCTTTGTAATCTAGCTAAAATTTCTCTACTGTCCCTTACCAACCAAATATAACTTATTATCTCATACATAACAATAATTTGCCACTGTAAAATGCAAATGTACGTGGTATATCCACTGATCGGAGAAACTAGCTGCCCAGTAGTGATGAACATTAAGTCATAAACATATGTACATAACAGTATAGCTATTAGTAATAATCTATACTGTAGAATCCTTAGGACTTCCAGATGTTTGGGGGGGGGGAGAAATGAAAAACTCCAGATTTCCAGTAGAAATTGCTCCTGGAGCATCTAAACTCTCTGAAAGTGAAGGGAATCCCTTAACATTGTTGTCAGGAGCCTTCGAGGAGCCAGTAAACTGTTCCCCTTTAAATAAGGCAAAATCAACAGAGGAAAGGAGTAGATAACGCCCCCCAAAAATTTAGGGATATCCCCGAAAGCAGCATAGAGCTCAAAGACTGCTCCTTTCCCCATTCCCCATTCCCCGAGCTTTCTGAAAATTTTCCCCCTTATGTTACTGCAAATATTGAAGGGAGAAGAAAAAGCCAGCAATTAACATAATCAAATAATTATATCTATAGCTTCCAGTCCAACATTAGAAGGCACTGAGGTTATTTAGGTACTAGCTGTTACTTATCTAGCAATTAGTGTAAGGTAGTGTCTTTTCATTGTGCATTCGCCTATTCCAGGCTCAGAGCGGCTCATTAATATAGACAGCACACTTCAGGCCCGAAAAACAGATGACGCAGCACAGATTTTCAAACCCTCTCACTTCTGCTCACTTAGCTGAACAAGCTTTTCTGTAAGTTCAAGTATTATCACTTTTTGCCTACCTCCGGTAAACTGCTAAGGCAGATTTGACTGTTCCCAATTCTTGCTGTTTCACCTGTCATCTGTTCGAATTAGACTGCCAGCCAACTTGGCGTTTTTCTAGACTGTTGCCACCCAAACCACGTTCGGGAAAGTGCAGGCCCGTTTTTGTAAGTTCTTCTTTTGCCTCTTGAGCCATGGAGAACTCCCTCTTTCCAGAAGGCAGATGAACAATTAACTGAGCTGGGTATGGGGTAGTAAATTTATGTCCTGCTGCTTTCAGTACTGGAAGTAAAGGTAGATAAGCACATCGCAGCCAAGTAGTTTTTGGTGCGTAGTCATGATCGAGATATATGCGAGTTGGGCCATAGAAAACTTTCTGGCGCCGCCATGCTGTAAGCAGAATGTGTTCTTTTGTTGCACAACTGTTGAAACAAAGAATTACTGACCTTGGCGGCATGTTTGCAGAGGTTGGTTTCAGTGCCAATGCCCTGTGCACTCTCTCTAGATGGAGGTTGAAATCTTTTGGCAATTCTAAGGCTGTGTGCAGCAAAGCTTCAACAAATTCCTTAATGTTAGTCCCCTCAGAATCCTCTGGCAGGCAATAAATTCTGATGTTTTTGCGACGTGCTCTGTTCTCAAAATCTTCTTGGCAATCAGTTATTTGTTCTTGCATCTCTTTTATCTGCTGTACCGTTTGTTACAGCTCATCTACTCTGTTCTTGGTTGCCGTCGCAGTTCTCTCTTGTTCGTCTACTCTCTGCTCCAATTGTATCACATCTCTTCGTAACTCACTGTACAGTTCTTTAATTTCTGCACGGAAAGTAAGTATCTCTTGAAAAATTAAGTCTAGTTTTGCCTTCTTCGCTTTGGCTTTTGGTTGTTTCCGCTGAGATTTAATCGGGCCCCTTTTGAGATCTGCAGAGTCGCGGTTATCTGATGAGACTGAGGCCTCCGATTCAGATCCATCAGCTATCTCCTCCACTGTGCTGTGTTTCGTTGCTTAATTCAGTCCCTCTAATACTCTGCACTCTCCACTGATTCTATAATGAGAAATCTATATGAAAAATGTGGAGAATTGCAGCCGAAGTGTAGTTTTTTAGCTCGGGGTAGACACAGTTCTTTCTCTAGGCTGCCATTACTCAGGGGGCAGAACCGGAAGTCCTCTTTTTTTTTTTTTTTATTTTGTATGCTTTTTAGGTGCCAGTCCTCCAAGAGCTCAGCCCCCGACTCCTCCTACCTCCACCCACCCTGGACATACTCGCAGTGGTGCTTCACCAAGACTTGCCCCCTCTAGGCAAGGACATTGGACAGGCACGGCCCCATGGAAGACTGTACAAGGTTTTCAGCAGAAGAACCACTGGGAGGCCTCCCTGGCTTACCCCCCCCCCAGGTTGGGCCGTGGGGCCGGGCTGCATCGATGGAGACTCTCACTTAACCACCAGCCAAGCATCACGGAGGGTGCTGTGGGGGTTGGAGAGATGGGACATCATGAACAGAGCTGGCAGTAGTTTTCCTGACAATGGACTCCCCAGGAGGCGTGGCATGCAATGACGTAGTGCACAACACACGAACATCCGGCACACCTCTCTGACTGCTCGGCTCCAGCAGCTGTATTCCCTCTGGTCACCACCAGGGGTCAATCATGCACCGGTCACTCTCCCCCCCCCGAAGGAGGAGAGAAGAGCAGACCCCAGGACACTCAATTCTCCTCCCCCTGGCTTGCCCTCTGATGCCCTGAGTCTGGTCTCGAACCCAGGTCACCGGCATAGCAGACAGAAATCCACCCTCTGCGCCAACGGGCCTGCCATCTCAGTGTTATCCTGCTGGAGGACACTAGATCAAACAACTCCGTCTATTCGAGCTTGTCCATACCCTTCTGTATGCAGAAAGCTGAGATCATGTCATGCCCTGAGAAAGCAGAAGTTCTTCGTGAAATATGAGAGCCTTTCCAACTGTTGTAAATGCTTCATTTTTATGTTCACCCTTACGCTTGCGCAAAACGAACATTTTGGTATGATACTGGATTTTGGTAGGTGTGTCACTGTCATTCCAATGCAGGGCAGTCTGCAAGGGGCTCAACAGTGTCAGGCCAGTCAACAGCCAGGCAGTTCACAACACTCCTCTGGGCTTGCTGGGCAGAGCCTTCATGTAACTGAAAGGAAAGAGCCATCCAAATCATAAGACAGCTCTTTCCTTTGATCCGCGCATAATACTGCCCAGCAAGCAGAGCTGATCAGCATCATGATCAGTCTGATGTGGTCCTCCCGCCCAATGTAAAAACAATCTCTCCCACCCCCCCCGCCAAGTATTCCTCCCACCTCCCATTGCATCCCCTTCCTTGTTAATTTTCCGACACTGGGGTGCCCAATTCCCAATACCCTCCACCCCGCCTGTTTTCATTGTGCGATACTGGGGGTGCCATTCCCGGTGCTGCCAAACATAACACTGACACTGGGATGCCCAATCCCCAGTCTGGGTACCTGAAATAATGAAAACCGTCCCTCACAGTCTTTTTTTACTTTATTTCCCTCCCACCTCCCTGTCACTTCCTGTGCCCCTAAAGGTTAAACCGGCACTGAAGTGCCCAATCCCCAGTGCTGCTACATGAAAAAAGACCCCCCCGTAGTCTTTTTTTTAACATTTTTATACACCCTATAAAAAAAAAGTGTCCATCGATGTCTGCTGCCCACCAGCCCACCACCACTGTTACCCTCCCCCCCACATGACCCTCTCACTCAGCACCCACCACCCCACACTCCACCATACTTACATACCAAGGGTCCAATACCATAATCTTCTCTGGACCGGAGACACGTCTTCACTCTTCAACGCCAGACTGGTAACTAAGGAAATCCAGTATGCAGTTCATTGTATTTCAATGCATTTTGAAGTTCTACTCATAACTTGGTCATTTTTTAAATATTCATCCCCCAAATTTTCAATGTGACCTTTCTGGGACCCCACCTCATGAACAAGGGCAGTAAAATTATTTAAATCCATCCCGAAAGATGATTTTTGCAGTTGCTGCATGAAATCACATTTCAAGTAGAATCCATGACAGGCAGCAGAGAGTGTTGGTGGGAGCGGAACTCTCTTCTCCAAGAAATGTAACCAGTGGAGTGCCACAGGGCTCGGTCCTAGGTCCAGTATTGTTCAACATATTCATAGCAGGCAACTTGCATGGCATCACGAACAAGATCATCCTTTCTGCAAATGACACGAAGATCGGGGCAGTGGTGGACAATGCAGAAGGGTGGCAAGGACTTCAGAGGGATCTGGCTGAACTTGAGCAGTGGTCGGAAACATGGCAACTGGGGTTTAATGCTAAAAAGTGCAAAGTCGTGCACTTGGGAGCAAGATACCCGAGAAATGGTTATTGGTTGGGTGGGGTACAGTTGTCCACTACAGAGGAGGAAAAGGATCTGGGGGTGCTGGTAACAGGGAAAATGAACCACTCAGCATAAGGTAGAAAAGCAGCAGCCAAAGCTAACAAGATGCTGGGGTATATAACAAGAGGAATCACCTCCGGGCGAGGAGAGGTCATCCTGCCACTGTACAGATCGCTGGTGAGACCACACCTGGAGTACTGCGTGCAGTACTAGCACCCCTACTTGAAGAAGGATATATAGTTGCTGAAAGGGGTTCAGTGCAGAGCAGCCAAGATGATGCATGGGCTGGAGGACAAGCCATATGAGGGGAGACTGAGTGTACTTGGCATTAATTCCCTGGAGGATCAGAGGGATGAGGGGACATGATAGAAACCTTCAAACATATGAGGGGCATAAATAAGGTTGACATGGGTAGCATTCTTAAGCGCAGGAAGGGGAGGGACACTAGAGAGCATAGTCTGAAGCTGGAGGGAGGTAGATTCAGGAGGGAAATGAGAAGGCATTACTTCACAGAAAAAGCTGTGACAGGGTGGAACGCCCTGCTAGGTGAGGTGGTGTCCTTAACATCAGTGGGAGGTTTTAAGAGGGGGTGGGACAGGATTAAGGGGATGTTCACAAAGAGGGTAAAGGAGGGAGTGGGGTTAGCAAGCAGGGGCATGACCTTAGAGGAGAGGGTGGGGAAGAGAGGGGCAGCTGCAGTATAATAGTCTGCTAGCTGCACACTCGAGCAGACTTATTAGACCATATGGCCTGTATTTGCTGGCAGATTTCATATGTTCATATGAAACTTTTCTCCACCCCGTTCATGAAGTGGGGTCATAAGAAGGCTATATTGAAAATGTGGGGTAAAAATATTTAACAAAAACAAAGTTATGAGTGTATGTTAACATTTTTCAATGCCCGCCTGTAACTTTAGTAATTTTTAATATTTTGACCCCAAATTTTCAACATAGCCATTTTTCCACACTACTTTGTGAATATGACAGCTATAATTTTTCAAATCCTGGCCAAAATGTGTTTTCGCACTTATGGCGCAAAATGACATTTCGGCCATGATTTTATAAATGACACCTGTCATGCTCAGAAAGAGGAGTCATAAAAATACTGTGTTGAAAATTTGGTGTCCAAATGTGAAAAAATAACCAAGTTATGAAGAAACATTTAAAACTTTAATGTTGCAGCTTTTGGCCCCTAATGTTCAACATATCTCTTATGTTACCCCACCTCCTGAACATGGCAGGTGTCATTTTTTAAATCCCCTCTGAAATATGTTTTCACAGCCGCACTGCAAAATCACCTTTTGAATGGGATTTAAAAAATTCTGTCTGTCTTGATCATAAAGTCAGGTCATAAAAAGACAATTGAACATTTGGGGTCAAAATGTGGGAGGAGCCCAGTGAAAGTTAGATATTGCCTCTCGGCTAGCCCATCCTGGATAAATATAATCTAAAAATGTGTAAAAGCAGGACAACATTAAAAATGAGATATTGCAGCTCATCTGGTCTATCCTGGGCAAACATTTAGTAAAATATTTATAACATGGGCTTCAGAAACTGAGTTACCTGATTGGTACAGACCCATTAGGTGACAGTTGATTAATCCACGATATACCCACAGCAAGTGATGAAGTGGCTGCCTCGAGTGATCAGTGAGCCTACCAGATCTCGTTATTGTGCCAGCAGTGCAGTCCGAACAGCAGCCATGTTTTTCCTTCTTAGACAGGGAGAGCCGACCCACAAACGAAACCTGTCATGTCATACCCCAGAAATCAGCAAGCCTGACCGCAATGTACATGATACCGGGAGCAGTAGTCACAGAGAGCAAGTGTATCAGCTGCAGGGAGAGAACAAGAGAGCATCCAACACAGAGAACAGTGGTGACCGGTCCTTTCTTTCCACTTACCTCCTCTCTCTCTGCTGCTTTCTCCCCACCCACCCCGCAGACATCCAAGGACCAAGGGCAAGTGTAATTTTGCCATTCAGTAACCTTTCATCACAGTCAGCATAGTATTGTCCCTTACAAGAAACTCCTCTCCCCGCCAACCCGACAATCTCCGCTCCCCTCCACCGCGAACCACAGACATACCCAGCATGACAGTAGAAACAGCAGTGACAGAAAGTAAGTGTATGTGGTGAAGGGAGCAGAGAACATCAGAGAATGAGGAATGACTCAGCAGATGCAGAGAGAGAGAGAGAGAGAGAGAGAGAGAGAGAGAGAGAGAGAGAGAGAGAGAGAGAGAGAGAGGTTACAGAGAGAACCCCTTACTGAGAGAGAGAGAGAGTGAGAGAAAGCCAGCCTGGTGTGTGAGTCTCTCTCTCTATCTTGCCCTCTCTGTCGAGTCCCCAGTTCAAGTGAAAGCCTCCATGAACACCTCCCCACAACCCGATGATGCCTGCTGTCCCTCCGCTGCTCACCAACTGTGGCAGTGAGAACCATGCACCGGAGCTAGATACACACCTAAGAAATTATGCAGAGCAACAGAGAGAGACACTGACACATTACTTAATTGAAACTTCTTGCACCCTCCTCTCTCTGTATATGTCTGTGTCTCTCTCTGTTTGGAGTGACTGTACATTGCGATCAGTCAGGAGACAGTGGGTGTCCTGTGGCAGTGACAGTCACTTCCATTTGGCAGAGACAGAAAGAGTGGGTGATTGAGCTGCAGCAATGATCGCATTGAGTGACAGACACCCAGCGCAATCCAATGTGTAGGTGAAACAGTAAGAGAGAAAGAGAGACACACAGCCAGTTTTGATTCCCAACTGGTAACTTCCTTCCCATTTTTCATGATTTCTTGCTGTAGATATCTCCCTTGACACAGTGTGCTATGTCTACCACCGTTATTGCAACAGATGGAGGATTCGCAGTGTCCTCGGTGTGTGTGTGTGTGTCCCTCTCTCTTTACATTGCACAAGTCAGAAAGAAGCTGCATTTTTACACCCATTGTTCTGGACAGTACTGCCATGCATGTAACGAGCAGGAACTGTCAGAAATGATGGAAATAGTTTTTTCTGGCATTTCTGTTCTCATAACAGCAATGCAGTATGCCAGTGTTGTGACTGACTATTTTACATGGTGGTAGGATACAGTATCTTTTGTGCTGTTTAAACAGCGAAAAAACACCTTTCTAGATATTTTGTTGTTGTTTAAACATAGCCCATGCCATAAGTGCAATAACCCACTCCAGGGTGTGTGGTTATTGGGGATTAATCAACACCCCGGGTGCTGTGAGGACACTCGGCCTGCAGCCTCATACCTCACAACGCACCTGGGGTGTTGATTAATTGAGCAATAAGCCACGAGGGGGTGTGGGTTATCGGAGGATTTACCATGGCTGGGGTAGTTTGCCCATGAGGCGCACGAGTGGGTAAATCCGTCAGCCGTGGTAACCTCTCGACAACCCACACATCCCCAAGTGGCTTAACAAGCGATTATACCAGGTAAGTAGTTTTATTTTTTGTAAGAACAAAACAGGGGAAAACTGTTTTTCTACTTTGTATTACGTATGTTAACTTTCTTGTTAGGCAGCGGCACAAAATATACTTCATTCCCCTTCACGCCACTAGCAGCAAACAGTAATAAAGAGTGAGAGAAGGAGAGAAAGAGCATGAGACAGAGCGAGGGCTAAAGCAGTGTTTCGGACACGGAGACTTTCGGCGATTACAGGAAAACACATGCTGAAGCATGTCGTGTTTTCTTTTCTAAGTGCAGATCCACTTTCTTGGGGGGTTTGTGTTAAGCTGTGTGCTTTGCTGAATAGGACCTGATGGGAGTCGGAGACCGCCAGTTACTGAGCATTTCAATATGGCGGATCTCCAGTTTGAATTTCCTGGGTCGGATGATTTTTGTGAGATGCGGCTGGCTGGCACCTTTTGCGGTGATTATCAGTAGATAATCAACACAGGTAAGGTGCCAGCCTGCCTATCTGATTGGTCAGTGTCCGAGGTCCATGGTACAATACCCAATAACCACGCACCCTGTTGTGGGTTACTTACATAAAAGCAAGACTCAAGTACAGTACAACCCCCACTGAATTGTACTTCTATGCTGCTCTACCTTTGGAAAACTGCAATTCAAGTGCTGGACCCCGCTAAAAATGTAACTTGCCTTTCAGCTGGGCTATCCTGGGTAAATACAATATAAAATGGGTACAAGAAGTGCCCATTGAAAACAAGATATTGCATCTCAGCTGTGCTATCCTGGGTAAATAGAGAGTAAGCACTGGGAAAAGTAGGATCCCACTGAAAACAATAGCATCTGGACTATGCTATCCTGGGTAAATACAGTCAAAAGATGTGATAATGCAGGACCCCAGTGAAAATGAGATATTGCAACTCACCTAGGTTATCCTGGGTAAATATATTGTAAAAGTGTGTACAAACAGGATCCTACAACAGAACCCCACTGAAAAGGAGATGCATCTAAAATTATCTGTCCTAGAAAAATATGCTATAAAAGCAGGACCTCACTAAAAATGAAATATCGCATCTCACCTCTACTATCCTGAATAAATGCAGTATAAAACTGTGTAAAATCAGGACCCCATTGCAAATTACATATTACATCTCATCTAGTCTGACTATCTTGGGTAAACATAGAGTAACAATGTGTACAGGCAGGACCCAGTACAACAGCAATGCGAGCAGTGAACGTTCAGCATTGACAAATGCATGTTGTAACATGGCAAAACAGAAGCACAGGACAAGAGAGCACAATACGGGAAAATGATTGGAGGAATAGCAACATGTGGTCAAAGAGCAACCATGGATCAATTCCCCTTATTAATCCATGGTTGCCATCGGGCGCGCGCGGCAGAAATAATTAGACCACACTTGCCATCAGGAGCGCGGTAAAGAAACACTCAGTGCCATCTGTGTTCTGTTCCTTCCCACCCAGCCGCCTCGGGGACCTCGGGGACTGCAGCAGTCACTGTACCTGATTTCAGGTACTGTGCTCTGTTGTCCTGTGATTCAGTAATAGGGAGTGGGGAAACAGAGAGAGAGAGAGAGAGAGACACACACACACACATCGCAGTTAACAGGACTCACCTACATATTTCGATCGCTGTGTCTGTCACACCCTGTTGCTGTGTACAGGAACTGTGCTCGCCCGAGACCAGAACTGTGGTACTGGAGCGTACCTGACATCCCCATGCCAGCCACCGTTCCCCAGAGCTGGACCCATTGCAGTGAGCTGCACAGTGCATGACGATCCAAAAACAGAGGCAGGAGGAGAGAGAGAGAGATAGGGCATAGAAGACACCAGTGATCGGTATGTCTCTCTGTTTCTGCGTAGACTTAAGAGACCCCAAATGCTAACTGGTGTAGAAAAAATATGTAAAGTGTTTTCTTGCCATTCTTATTGCCAGCATGCACCACTGCATTAACCGAATCATTCAGTGGAACGCATCGCGCACCATAAGAAATTTCATGAAAAGCAGTCGTTTCCCACCCAGCAGAACCACGGGACAGTGATGGTCCATACCAATAGTTGCTGTTCAAATGTGCAAATACACAGCGAAACCTACAAGTCAGCAGAATCATTCATAAATCAGAGTTAAAAACGGAGCAGGAAAACATGGAAAGGGGCATCATAACAAACAGTTTTATACATTTCTGGTTGTGTTTGGATGTAGTGTATGTTTTTTTTCACTCCATACGTGTGTCCAAAATGTTCAACCACTATATTAGTGTAAGCTGAGTGTTCAACGTGCACGCACACGTTTCCTGCTCTATACATCCTGCCAGGAATACACAGCAGACACATAAAATGTATTACTAAGACAGTCATAATTTCTGCTGTTGTTCTTTCATTAAAACTGCCAAAATATTAGTACTGTAGTGCTTGCCATGTTACAAATGCATTAAACCACTCCAGACCATGGTTCTACTGTGGAATTAATTGTTGTGTGGGTGGAGGCTACCACTCCAACCCCAACCATAGATTAATTCCACAGTAGAATCATGATCTGTTGTGGTTTAATGCTTACTTGTATCTGTGCCTGTAACTTAAAAAATCAATATGTTTTAAGTGTAACTTGATGCTTTTTATGTTTGCTTGCACGCATGTGCAAGAAACATAGTGCCACCATACGAGTTTTTGTAGGTGTGCCTCCCTCAGTCCCAATACCCTGCTCCCTTTTGCAGGCATGGCTGCAACGCGTCAATGAATGTCCGAGCTGTCTATGACAGCCGTTCAGAATGCAGTGGCGTACAGTTGAAAGCGGAAAACCGTGCAGTCGGGTTGTAATGTGTAGGCAATTTAACTGCCGTCGGCGTATGCAAACTGCCTACACTCAACACTGCATCCTGAATGGAGCTATCACAGACAGCTCCCTTGAAGTTTCCCCTCTCAAACACTCAAGTAGCACCTGTGAGCCCGCCCCAGCGTGCTCATCTCCCACCACACAGTATGACTGACGGAGTGTCCATTCCCCGCTGGCTCCACGCCCCTAGACTTATGGTGCCATGCTGGGAGCCCACCCCAGCATGGCAAAAGTGAGCATAGCGATGGGGGTGCCCAATCCCGCTGGCTCCACTCAACAACCCCTCCAAAATAAACAAAACCCACAGAGTTCCAGTTGCCACGCTGGGAGCCCACTCTAGTGTGGCACATGTCTGTATGGCTGACAAGGTGCCCAATCCCCATCGGCTCCACTGGCCCCAAAAAACTTTCAGCTGCACGCTGAGGCCACCCCAAGCATAGCTACCAAGTCCCCTATGTCGTCTTCCTAGAAAAGAAAAACACCTGAAAACAAAAAACGGTCCCTCTGTACCCCAACCCCACACCCCCTGACCCCATACTTACCTCGGATCCTAGTCCGAAGAGCTTGGTGGACGGGAACACGCCTGCACTCTTCAAAGCCGACCGCAAACTGAAGAAATGCCCGTAAGCTGTATAATGGCATAAATGTGTTTTCCCAACTTTGGTGCATATCTCAGCCATTTTGGGAATTTTTCACCAGAATTTCAACATGGGGTTTTGGGACCCTCCTCATGAATTCTGTACACCCGGTCATGGCGTTAATGGCTCCAAAAGGTGATTTTGTGGTCACTGCGTGGAACCACCTTTCAGGACCAATTTACAAAACAACAGTGTCACAGATCATGAGATAGGCCCCCAAAAAACCCTATGTTGAAAATTTGGTGAAAAATTCCCAAAATGGCCCAGTTCTGGCGTGTGTTGCGCAGTTCCTCACCTTGCGTTCGTGGTTCGCATTTTAATAGTTTCACTCCAGATTTTCAACATTGCCATTTTACCACACCTCCTTATGAGCAGTACAGCTGTTATTTTTCACATCTCGCCCAAAATGTGTTTCGCATGTAGCGCACAATGGCGCAGTCGGTGTGTGAAATCAATGTTCAGGACAGATTAAGAAAATCACAGTGACACTGTTCATTAGCAAAGGTCTTAAAATGGCTATGTTAAAAATCTGGTGACAAAAGTCCATAAAATGACTGTGTTACAAGCGAGCATTGCGCAGTTTCCAAGCGCCCTCTAAGTTCATGAATTTGTAATATTTTCAGTCCAGATTTTCACCACTTGCATTTTCCACACTTCCTTATGAACAGTACAGCTGTCATTTTTCACATCCTGGCTGAAATGTGTTTTCGCACTTCCAGTGCAGAAATGCGTGGTCGCTGTGGGAAATCACTGTTCGGGACAGATTAAGAAAATCACAGTGATAATGTTCATGAGTAGAAGTCCCCACATGCCTGCATTGACAATCTGCTGTAAAATATCCCCAAACTAATTACAGTATGGGTGTGCGCTGCGCAGTTTCTATGCACGCTCGTGACTTCACTTTTTCTGCAGGGTGGTGGTGGGGTCGGCTTCAGTTCAATACTTCACTGCCATTCCTATTATGCATCTCTCTAACTCCTACACTATTAATGCCAATGCCAGCAAGCAAACATTTGGCATTGACAAATGCTTGTTTCTTTACTGTTCCTCCTGCATGGATCTGGTGGGCCTCCTTCCTTGTACTTTTTCATTTGGCTTTGTTTGTTACAAGGCATCCTGCTGGACTCCCAGGGTACATTCTTCTATCTGTTTGCTGGGTCTGACCTTGTAAAGAGGGATGATAAAAACATCCCCTGCCCTGCAGAGCACTTCTCTTTTAATGTACCTCAGCATTCATGACTGGGTTGCAATTGTTCTGTTCTATTCAGAAGGGATAGGGGGAGTAAAAAAAAAAGGGGGAGGGGTGGCCCTGTATGTAAGAGAAGGCATAAACGCAACAGAGGTGCAGGGAAGACAGGGGGAGGTCGAGGCACTGTGGGTCACCCTTGAGCCAGGCAACAGCACAGCAATCTGCACAGGGGAGATCTACAGACCTCCAGTGGGGTGTCAAATTCATGAGATGGCAGCAAAGGGTGAGGTATTATTGCTGGGTTATTTCAATATCCTGGATTTTGATTGGACCTCCCCAGCAGCTGCTTCATCCAGGAACCGTGACCTCCTGGATTCCCTACAGGGAGATGGCCTCAGACAGCTAGTGGCTGACCCCGCCAGAGACAGGGCAATTCCAGACCTCGTACTGACCAATGGGGACAGAGTCACAAACATCCAGGTGGAGGGTCAACTGGGATCAAGTGACCACCACATAGTGCGGTTTAGCGTGGGGACAGAAACACAAGCTAGTCACACAAAGGCAAAGGTCTTACATTTTAGAAGGGTGGATTCTTTAAGATGGGAGGACTATCAGAGAGACACTGGCAAGGGGGAGATGGGAGGGGGAGTCGAGGACCAGTGGAAACACCTGAAGAGAGCCATGGAGGAGGTGAGGAACCAATACATCAAAATGGTAAGCAAGGGCAAGAGAAGGATGAAACCACTATAGTTCTTGAGAGAGGTGGCAGACAAGGGCCAAAAGAGCAGTTTTCAGTAAACATAAGGAGGCTCAAAGGGAGGAGGACAGGGAGGTGTACCTACAGAATCTGAGAGAAGCAGGGAAGACTGTAAGGAGAGCAAAGGCACAGACCGAAGAAAGATTAGCACAGACGGTGAATAAAGGGGACAAGGCATTCTATAGGTACATCAGTGAAAGAAGGAAAACCAGGGGAGGGATTATAAGGCTCAAAGAGGATGCAGGGGAATGCAAGGAGGGAGACCTGGAGAAGGCGGAAATACTGAAGAAACACTATGTTCAGTATTCACTGCGGAGGGGAAGGGTCAGGGGCCACAGCTGGGTAACAGAAACGAAAGGGGGGGGGGGTAAACACAAGTCCATTCACAGTGGAGAGAGTCCTGGAGGAGCTCACAAAACTGAAAGCAGACAAAGCAATGGGGCCAGATGGCATACAACTGAGAATATTAAGGGAGCTGAGAAGAGAGCTAGCTGCACCTCTGGCAGCCCTGTTCACCTAGTCACTCAACACGGGGTGGTTCCAGAGGACTGGAAGAGGGCACATGTAGTCCCTCTACACAAAAGTGAGAGTAGGGAGGAGGCAAGGAACTATAGGCTGGTGAGCCTCACCTCAGTAGTGGGTAAGATCATGGAGGCACTGCATAAAGAAAGAATAGTGGCACACTTGGAATCCAACAGAGCCCAGGATCCAAGGCAACATGGATTCACAGCACGAAGGTCGTATCAGACTGAATCTGATAGATTTTTTGACTAGGTGATGAAGGAAGTAAATCGGGGGGTAGTTGACATCACCTACCTCGATTTCAGTAAGGCCTTCTCAACACTGCCCCACATAAAAGGCTGGTTAACAAGATGGATAGCCTGAGTATGGGGCATAAGGTGGTAAACTGAGTTAGGAACTGGCTAACAGACAGGAGGCAGAGGGTGGTGGTAAATGGGATTCAATCTGGGGAGAGGGAGGTGACCAGTGGGGTACAGCGGAGATCAGTCCTTGGGCCAGTCCTGTTTAATGTCTTCATTAGTGACACAGCGGTAGGACTGGAGGGAAAGGTCTGCCTGTTTGCAGATGACACCAAGATCTGCAACAGGGTGGATACTCCGGATGGGGTGGAGAGAATGAGGAGGGACCTGGGGAAACTTGAAAAGTGGTCTAAGCTGTGGCAACTGGGGTTTAATTCAAAGAAGTGCAAAATAATGCACCTGGGACGAGGAAACCCTGGGGAGAGCTACAGGATGGTGAGGGGGTAGTTGCTGACAATCACCAGGGAAGAAAGGGACCTGGGGGTTATTATTTTAGACAACTTAAAGGTGCACAAGCAGGGTACAAAGGCTGCGAAGAGGGCCAGTGGCATGCTGGGGTACATAGGCAGAGGTATCACTAGCAGAAGGCGGGAAGTGGTGATGTCACTGTATAAAACACTAGTGAGACCTCACCCAGAGTACTGCGTGCAATTCTGGAGGCCACACCTTCACAAGGACATTGACAGGGTGGAGGCAGTCCAGAGAAGGGCAACTAAGATAGTGCAGGGCTTGCACCAGAAAACATATGAGGAGAGATTAAAGGACCTCAATATGTACTCACTGGCAGAAAGGAAGGAGAGGGGGGGCATGATAGAAACATTTTAAGCACCTTAAGGGCATAAATAAGGTGAAAGGGGGAGACCTCTTCAAATACAGGAGGAGTTCAAGAATGAGGAGACATGATATGAAATTTGAAGGTGGCAGGTTAAAGGGGAATGTGAGGAAGTTTTGCTTCACAGAGAGGGTGGTAGACATATGGAACAGTCTGCCACAAGAAGTGGTGGGAGCGAGCACAGTGGAGGGATTTAAACATGCATGGGATAGGCATAAGGGAACATTAGAGGTGGGAAGGAGTGGCGCTAAGTCATTGACCACATAGGGTCAGGGGGTGTAAACGAGTGTAGGGCTTACAGGCAGGCTAGATGGGCCTGGCGGTCTTTATCTGCCGACAATTTCTATGTTTCGATGTTTCCATTCCACTGGCCCTCTTGACAATGGCTGCACACTGCTTGTCATACTTCATCCTTTCATCTTTAATAACACCCCTTCCCTCCTTTTCCTCCTCCACTGCAGCAACAGCAGCCCAACACAGAAAAATGTAGCACTTTACCTTTGGCTACTTTGAATCTGAGGCTCCAGGAGTCAGACCAATCACCTAGCTGGTTCAGGTCCTTCTGAAATCTGTCCCCGTCCTCAAGGGACTCGGCCACACTGGCCTGCTTAGTGTCAACTTATGCAGCATGCTAGGGACCCCAGCTTCCAGATCATTGATGAGGAATAGCCTAAGCACCGATCCCCGAGGGATGCTACCGAGTATCCCTCTGCAACTCAGAGTAGTGCCTGTATTCCTCCTGCCTTCCATTTAGTTCCTATATACAAAGCACGAGGGCAAGGACTGAGAAAAACGTGTACATGCAGTGACGCCACATTTCAATGAACAAGATTACACATATCCCGCTAATGCAATGTATATTGGGTAAAATATTTATTTATTTATTACATTTTGGTGACCGGGTAGGCCCACTAAGCCCCGAAGGTCCCTTTTTCAGGGGCGACCTGGGATAACAATACATGTTATAAGAATGAACAAGGACATAAGGAACATTTGATGCATTGTGAGTTACACCATGAGGCGGTTACAGTAAAGAAAAATAGTGGATACAGGCATGGTTACAGGCATGGTAAAAGAAAAGCAGTGGA
Organism: Neoceratodus forsteri; assembly: GCA_016271365.2. Lineage (NCBI taxonomy): Eukaryota > Metazoa > Chordata > Ceratodontiformes > Ceratodontidae > Neoceratodus > Neoceratodus forsteri. The sequence goes on from CM057452.1 coordinate 1,461,722,588, forward strand.
TACAGGCATGGCTTACAGGCACGGTAAAAGAAAAGCAGTGGATGCAGGCATGGGTACAGGCATGGTTATCATCATGACATGTAAGGTAGTACTTTGCATATAGTTTATTCAGGGGTTACACGTGGCCTCTGGCGAGCAGTCTGTATAAGACAGGTAGTAGGAAGGTTAAGCTAGGAGATGGGAGTTGGAGAGGAGGGGAGTACCTTAGGAGCTTTACGTGCCATGATAGTGGCATGTGCTTGAGGTCAGCAGATGGGACTTAAGCCTGGTGCAGAAGTTCATGAGTGAGGAGGAGGCCTGGACCTGGGGAGGGAGCTTGTTCCATTGGCGGGCTGCTTGGGAGGAAAAGGATCTTCCGCCAGCGTTTGTCCTTACCCTAGGGACTTCTAATAGTGTTCTATCTGAGGTTCTTAGGTTCCTTGGGTTGTGTTTGAGGGTTATGGTCCCGGCAATGCTTGATGGAGCGTGGGGTTTGAGAAGCTTGTAGGCCTGGACAAGCAAGGGGTGTTGGAGGTGGGCGACCAATGTGGGCCAACGAAGACTGGCCAAAGTGTCACAGTGGTGACGTCTCGGGTGGTCTAAGGTTACGAAATTAACTATTTTATTATATAGGGTTTGCATCCTGGTAATCTCTTGTTTAGCCATGCCCTGTATAATAGGGGCCGCAAAGGTCAGGTTGGGTAGAAGGACGCTGGTAGCTATGGAGAGCCTGGCTTCAGGGATGAGTCGGTCCGAGTCGGTACAGGGTGCCAAGTTTCCAATGTAGGGTCCTGGTGACCTGGTCCACATGTTCCTTGTATGTGATATTCTGATCCAACATGAGGCCTAAGTATTTAAGGGAGGGGACTACGTTAATGGCTTTACCAGAGAGCGAGGTTAAGGAGAGGGATGAGGACCTGTCAAATCCCAGGGATCTTGGCCCGAATAGCATTGCCTTGGTCTTGTCGGCATTTAGTACCATTCTGTTCTTACATAGCCAAGTCTCTAGTGAAGTGAGATCCTTTTGGAATAGAGGGCCTAGGGCAACCACATCATGCAGGGGTCGGAAGATGACAGTATCATCAGTGTACTGCACAACTGAGATCTTCCCGCAGTGGGTACGCAGGTCGTTGGTAAACAAGGAAAACAGGAGGGGGCCTAGTTGAGCCCTGAGGTACACCCTGGTTTAGGGGTAGTGGGTCAGACATGGTCCCTTTCCATGAGACCCTCTGTGCCCTGCCTGATAAGTAGCTCCCAAACCACTTCAGGGCATAATTGTCTAGGCCTATATTTTGCAGCTTCTGTAGCAGCAAGTTGTGGTTGACGAGGTCGAACGCCTTGGATAAGTCTATAAAGACTGCACCAGTGGGTATCCCTTTGTCCACTGCCCTGAGAACTTCATCCGTGAAGTTAATGAGGGCAGTGTCAGTACCATGGTTTGTTCTAAATCCATGTTGGGAGGGGGCAAGAAGCTGATGAGCTTCCAGGTAGTCCCTGAGTTGACTGTAGATGACTCTTTCTTGCACCTTAGCAAGTGAGCAGAGGAGGGAGATGGGCCTGTAGTTGTTGAGTTTTTCCCAGAGACCCCCTTTGTGAATAGGGACAACATTGGCATGTTTCCAAAATATGCATGCACCATGAAGGAATTTAGCTTGGCTGAGCATGAAGCTGGACTTAAGTTGTCTTAGGCCTCACAGACAGGTCCATCTGCCATCTTTATATCCTCTATCACCTCCTCAGATCCTTACTATTGCCAGCACATAGTGGCCTTACCCTGTATCACTAACCTTCTGGTGTGGGTGCAAGACTATGGAACACCCTTTATAGAGCAGCATGGTATGGTACACTATTTGCGCTAGTTGGGGATTTGCTGATATGGCTGCAATGTTTATCTTTTAAATTTGTTTTTAAGTAAGCAGCTAGGCCCTGTGTTATTTTTATTTTAAATGGAGTGTGGGGTGGAGCTCCCAACTCAAACAGACTTTATAAAAGGTAACCACATTACCTCTATCTGGCACTAACTGTAACTAGTTCTAACAGTGTTGTTTTTTGCTGCGCTATTAACATGGATGACATATTGAAAATGTACAAGTACCTGCATGGGATAAACAGGGAAGATGCTAAGGAATTTTCAGGGAAGAGGCCAAGGAATTTTTTACATTGAGCTCAAATACAGGGACGAGGGGGAATTCACGTGTAACCCCCAGGAGGGGCTTACCATGATTGCCCCTACCCCCGGATGCTGCTCCATCTCCCCGGCCATTTGTTCCACCAGTTCCAGTCCTGCAGAGGGCCCCTAAATGCTCCTGCCAGCCCCACAATATCAGAAACTAAGTGGGGGACCAGAGGAGCACTGTGAAAGTGACACTGCTCAATTGGTGGTTCGCCAATATCCACGCATCTCATGCAACGCGCATTCAAGCAGGATCCAGGTTGAATGTGCAAGCTGGCAGATCGACTTGCCTTCAGTGTTAGTGCTGCAGCACTTAGTATGTAAAAGCTGCTCCGGGGGCTCCTGCCTGCTCTCCTTTGTGTGCTCCGGCCCCTGTGGGCTTAAAAAATGGTAAAGGGGGTCAGTAGAATGACAAGGACAGACCCCCCCCTACCAAACCAACTTCTGGCACCCCCCCAGACTTGTCCTAAAAGGATACTAAGTAACATCCGGTCAGTCAGTGAGGTGTCCTGTAATGAAGAACACTGTCTCTTGCTGTGGTAACCAGCCACTCACAGCCCTCTATCTTCCTAGGCTGGCCACCAACAAATGAATGAAACTGGTGAGGCCCTTCCATAGTAACACACTGATCCAAACAGATGCTGCTATAGAGCATGTCACTGGTTTCACTCATATGATGGCAGTTGGCCTAGGAAGACAGAGGGCTGTCAGTGTCTGGTTACTGCAGCAAGGGACGATATTCATCTTTACTCGACACCATGCTGACCAACCAGACATCCCTTAGTACCCTTTTGAGGTGAGTGGAAGGGGGTTAGTGATGGAGTAGGGCTCTATCCTAGTTATTTTACTGGGTCAGATTGGGGGAGGTGGGTGGCAGGGTTGCATTGTACACTACAGCTACGAAGTGGACAGTAGGTGGAGGGGACGAAGGAGGTATGGGTACTACCAGGGTGGGGGAGTAGTAGGGGCCTTTCATTTCTATGGTTGAGGCTAGTGGGAGGGGTGTGTGAGAACATAGCTATATAGGTGGGGTGTTTTCATTTTACACCTATTAAGAAAAAAGCAAATGCACACAGTAGCACTTCAGCAGTGAACTGCCTCTTTGCCTGGTGAGCACAGCCTATACTATCTCCTAGATGGACTTGATTTTACGTTTTCTGTCATTCCTCCCTCATCCCACAGGAGTGTGCCCATGCCAACATACTGGAGGGAGGCCTCGCTGGGGTATGGCCACTTAAACCAGTAATAGTATCGCCACCACTTGCTATCCAGAGGACCCATGTTCTCCTGTATTTGGGCTATCAGGTGACACCGGTGAGGAAGGATTACGGCATCCACCTTGAATGCCACCTGTTTTAGGGAGGAAGGGTACTTCCTTCCACTGCCCAACTGTCTCTTGGTAGCCCAAAGGGCGGGGATGCTGTGTGAGAAGGAATGTAGTAGCCCCTTATGGATCAGTCTTATTTCAGCACGCACTTATTTGCTCAGTGAGTGACATATAGAGGGGATAATAAGGGAGTTTTGAAAGAGTGGTAGGGCCCACCAACCCCTTCAACAGCCCTGGTAGCTTAAGTGCTGGGCCAATCTACAGGTGCATATCCTGCAGGAGGATAAAACATGGGATTATGGGGTGAAAAATGGAAGGGTAGACTTGGGACAGATGAATTCCTTCCTGTTTCACCTGGCATCCAGCTCCCCCCTCTGGTTAACCATTTAGTTGTGCGAGGTATGTCCTCAGATGCATAGTTCCCCTTCGAGGTCCCACCTTCGGGGGAGAAACCCCAACTTACTGGTTTGGGGGCTACAATTAGGAGTGAGCAAAGCCATGAGGAGTGTCAGTCCACAGAGGGTTTCAAGGCTGGAAAGGGACCTTGAGGGAGATGTAAGCAGGATCCCAAGTCAGGTCTGGGGATGCTCGAAACAGAAAGTAAAAAATAAATACATACATAAACTACATACTCAGATTACTTCTTGGGAATGCTTATTGTGCAGAATTCTATCTTTAGCGCATACTGACATTTTGAAAGCAATGTCAGCAATTCATGCCTGACACAGAACATTCACCTACTGCCTAGAAATTGTTCTTCTACCTTCTGTCACTACAGAATACTAATCTGTTCCCAGAATCAGCAATTCAGTCCCACAACTAAACTTAAAAGGAAAGCTGTCCACATTTTCAACTCCCCACCCCACAAAGGCTTACCCCGATTAAGCTTTTCACAAGAAAAAGCCTTCAATTTATGTGAACTTACTTTATTTTAATTTTGTAAAGTCCAGGAGCGGGGAATATGGTGGATGCTGTGCGGCGCCATTTAATGTAAAAGTGCAGCACCGCACCGCTCACTTCAATATAAATGTACTGAAGTGAGCGGTGTGGCGCTGCACGTTTACACTAAATGGCACCGCGCAGCATCCGCCATATTCCCCGCTCCCGGACTGTACAAAATTAAAATAGAGTAAGTTACAGCATATAAACTAAAGGCTTTTCCTTGTGAAAAGCTTAATTGGGGTAAGCCTTTGGGGGGCAGGGAGCTGAAAATGTGGACAGCTTTCCTTTAACAGAATGCTTCTCCTCAAACTTAGCTCTCCCACACTGCAGAGAAACTATTTTTAAAATTCGCCATGCTAGTCTAACATCTAAACCTTATGAGAACGCTCTTTCTTGAACCCAGGTCCCCCACACTATGCAGCAATGTGCTGTTCCAAGAATCAGTGCATCAGTCCAGCATCTAAACCTAAAGAAAACACTTCTTCTTCAACTCGGGTCTCCCATAGCATAGAGCACCTGCTGTTTCAAAAAATCTCCACGTCACTCTGACATTTAAATCTTAAGAAAATGCTCCTTCTTCAAATTTGGTCTCCCACACTATAACGTAACATCCTCTTCCCAGAATAACTATGTCAGTCTGACATTTAAACCTCAAGAGAACTCTCCTTCTCAACCGACACTACTGAATAACCTGCTGTTCTGAGCAGTGACAACAAAGACCCAGATCTATTTCACATCTTGCAAAACAGTGTAGAAACATACAAAGCATTTGCTGGCAGAAAAGGACCGTTTGGCCCACTCATTCTGCTTAGATGGTCCCTGCTTAGTCTGTCTCTGCAGATTCTAACTGGTCTCCGGCAACCTTCCCTCCTTTCTGCCTATTTACTTATATTCCCCATGTCCATCCCACGCATGCTCGAAGCCCCCTACTGTTTTTTGCCTCCACTACTTCTGCTGGCAGTATGTTTCGAGCACCCACCACTCTTTCGGTGAACTAGTACTTCCTCACATCCCTCTTAAACTCTCCCCCTCCAGCTTCATCGTATGACCCCGGTCCAGTTGCTCCTTCTCATTTGAAAGAGGCTCTCCTCCAGCACCCTGTTCATCCCCAAGAGGTACTTGTAGGTCTTTATCTTGTCCCCTCTGGATCTCCTCTCTTCCGGGGTGTACCTGTCGAGATCCCTCAGTCTCTCCTTGTAGGGCTTTTGATGCAGCCATTTTTGCTGCCCACTTCTGTGTCAAAGGTGCCCACCCCTGCAGCCAGGCACTACTTAAATGCTAATGTTAAAAAACAGATACCTTAATTTTGCTATTAGCAAGTGGGGTGGGCGTTAGACCTTAAAAAACGCAAAATGCAATGAGTGATAAATCATGCAAAATGCCAACAATAAAAATGCAGAGGGCTAAAAATCAAAATGCTAAAACACAGGAGAATCAATATTAGATTTATTTAGTTTTTGGTAACCAAGTAAGTATAGACTAAACAACAAAGTGCATATTTTCAGGAATTATCTGGGATAAACTGAGACAACAGAAATACATAAAATGTAATAACGAATGTGACAGAAAATTTACGTCAAACAACACATCAGGGCCGGCCTGGTGGCGCTGAAGGTTGAGGCACTGGACGCCACACCTCGCTCCACGTCGGTGACCCAGGTTCGTAATGGACTTGGGTCGCCGGTGAATGTCAGGGAGAAGGATTGAGCTCCCAACGGCTTGCTCTCCTTCTCCGGGGGGGATCTGCAGCTTTCTCTGCCGAAATACCGCCACCTCCTGGTGAACTGGGGGGAAGTTGGTGCGAAGGAGGAAACGCAGCAACGTAGCGGGTTAACGCTGACAGGGAACTGGGGCGGACTCATGTCTCTGCATGCGCCTGACCCCTTGTTTCCACTGCACACTAGCATCAGGGGCGGAGGAAAAATCCTTTACCTCTCCTAGGTGACGATTTCCCCAGCAAGCAGGCGTGCCACCACCGACACCATCAGGGCAGACCCCGCTGTGCCAAGGCCCTCTCCCTGTGAACATTTCAGAGGACAAGGTAAGGGGGATCCTTTCCTCACCCCGCCCGGGGGGTAATCCGGACTCTTAAGGTTGTAGGGGAGTCGAGTTGAGGTACTCTAGGGGCAGACCTTGAAGTCGGATGGATTGCGACACTTGTGGCATTGGGAGTTCCGATTGAGTCGAGAGGTTGAGGGTAGAAAGAGGCATGGGGATAAATAGAGAGTAAAAAAAAAAAAAACACATCAGTAGCTGCGTACAGATAACAATAACTCAGGAACAAGTGCATTTAGGTAAGTTACAGTAGTGCCTAAGGAGGGCCAGTTTACAACAACCATGAGAATCTGAGCACCTAACTGGGGAGGAAGAGAATTACAAAACTGAAGCACAGAGGTTCCAAATGTTACAAGCCCCATATTAGTAAAGCACTTTGGTCCATGAAAGAGCAGGACATCACTGGAGCGAAGGCTATACGGAGTAACAGGGGAATGTAACATGAGTGATAAACAAGGAAGAGTCAACAATCCGATAAGTTTGTCAATAAAGCAGCCCATGGCAAATCTGTGCCTGTAGGAGGACAAACTCAGCCCAGGGAGGAGGGGCAAACCCAGCCCAGGGAGGAGTTAGGTGTACAGCGATGGGTGAGGCCAGCAGCACCCAGCACAAAGCGGCAGGTATTATTTATAGGCTATGTCCCACTCAGAGAGGATTTGGGAAGTGGAGATATACTGGGGCACAAAAAAGAAGGTTTGGAAAAAGGATCCCAATAGCAACAACCAGTCTAGCTATTACACAGAAACATAGAATTTGATGGCAAAAGGAGACCGAAGGTCCACCAGGTCTGCCCTTACTCTACTACCTCATCCCTGCCGACCTACTGTGCTGGTGGGCTGTTAATGTTAAACTGGTTTTCTCCCAAAAGGCCAGATCCAATTTGAAATTAACTGACTTACAGTTTAAATTAGTATGCCGTAAGCCGGCCCGGTGGCACTGAGGGTTGAGGCGCCGGATACCACACCTCGCGCCACGCCGGCGACCCGGGTTCAGGAATGGACTCGGGTCATTCGGAGGTCGGCTAGGGAGGTAAGGATTGAGCATCTGGAGGACTGCTCTCCTTCCTTGGGGTGAGGGGTTTGTGCTGCGTCAGCACAACAAGAGGGTTTGGCCCGCGCCCAGGGTGCTTGGCTGCCTCCACGGAGGTGGAGACAGCTGCTGCACCCATTGAATGGGCAAGGGTGCAGGGGAGAAAACAGAGGAAAAATGTCGGAACCCGGCAGGACCCATGATGGCCCTGATGGACCAGAGGACGTACCCCTCCGAGGGAAGGGGGGGGGTCGTAGCCCTTGCTAGGTCTGCAGTGGTGGCATAAATAATGTTGTGATAAAAAAATTAAAAAAATGAGTATACCGAGAGATGTCCAGGGCAGGATCTAAGGTGATACCAAGGTACCTAAAAGAGGTCACACTCTCAATCAAAGACCCATCTAGGCCATGGACAAAGGTACCTTCTGGCCAAGAACGAAGCTTCTGTTTAGAGCTAAATAGCATGTTTTTTTGTTTTGAGCTGTTCACAGATAGAACTAATACATGCTTCCTGGTAATAATACATATTCAATCAATTGGATAAATTCCAATGGCATATGGGGCATCTTTTTTCAACGCTGGCTCCTAAACAAGAAGTTCTGAAACAATCATGAGACCTGTCGGTTGGGAAATGAGCAGTCGCAGGGTTTTAAATAGCTGGTATAGCACAGCAAAATGCTAAGCAAAACAGGGGGTAATGCTAACCATTTCCAGAAATGCTCAGCAGTAGGCTGTTAACCACTTTTTGAGTGAATTAATGACACAGTACACAACATTAATAAAACTATATAATTTTTTTAAATTTTGCTAATCAGTTTGTGCCAAGTACTGTGTATTTTCACAACTGATTAGCACTTTCACATGGCAAACTGCTAATCAGTTTTTCAGCTTATTTAAAACCCTGAGCTGAGAACAGGGCATTTTTTTTCCTTTTTTACTTTTGCAACTGCAGAAACAAACAGCTGCAGAAAACCTTTCGGGAGGGTCTCTGCTTGTTCAAATCATCAACTCTATAAAATAAAAAAAGGGATTTTGAAGAACAGCTCTAGTCTGCCACTTCTGAGTTCTAGTGACATCACAGAGACACTTGAACTTCACACTTGTGGGAGTATGATGTCATTAGATCCATTGGCATCAGACTAGAGCCATTATTCACAGTCATATACTCGCATAGAAGTCGATCGCCGGTATAAGTCGAGCCCCCATTTCTAGAGCAGTTTAGCAGGGTTTTGTTTTGTACTTTCTTTTTATTGCATTAATAAAAAAAATTACAACTTTTATCCTCATGCAAGAGGATTCAATTGAATACAATATTGAAAACGTGGGCTATCACTTTAACTTAGCTCTCACATGTATATACAGAAGGAGTAACGGAAAAACTTAAATAATTGCCAGAAAACCACCAACAGTCCCAGTTAATGAGGAAGTCCAATATGCCAGCCACTTCATGGCTAAGGTAATTGTTCATTTAGTAAGTAAAATGTCCAGGAGAGTTGAACTGCACTAGCCAGTAGTGCTGTTACCTTATAAAGAAAAATCTATCAAAGGAAATCTTGGTCCCCATGCACTCCGCTATCTCCCGCTCCTTTCTGCCCACCAATACAAATATAAAGCATAGAACAGATCTCAAAGTGCAATGAAAGCAGTCATAATGAACATGACAAGGGAAACATTAACAGTAGAATAAATCCCTAGTCTTTATAGTTAATAGAACTTGTGCTGTGTAACTACAACAATAAGGAGGTAAAAAAATAGTTGGCCCTCCCTCAAAATGCTTATTCAACCACATTGTCCCAGTTTCTAACTGTTAACTTTCAACTTTAGTAGAATGAGTGGCAAAATGAAAAGTCAGTACTCAGCCTTCTTCAGAGTCTGAGCTGACTACCCATTATCTGTCCCCGGTTTGGTACTGAATTCAGTTGCAGCTTTTTCGGCCTAGCAACTCGCATCCCTTCAGTCTCTAAATTGCCAATTCCGGCCTCCATAAGTAATTCATAAGCGAGCTGGTAGTAGGAAAGAGTGTGCTATCCCCAAATGACCGGAGCTTCTGCCGGACTGCATCGAATTGTTTCTTCCTCGAACGAGTCTGGAAAGAGAGGACAGGAAACAGCTTTATCTCCTGATCCTGGATCTCCAAGAGGGAAGCTGCTTGTGCTGCCCCAATAAGAATATCCCAGACCTCAGAACCCATCGTTTTTAAAATCACCGTTCTTGGTTGACTTGTGTCTGCAGGCCATACCCTCAGGGTTGCTAGACACGCCTGCCACAGAGCTGTCCACTCGAAGTCCACCGGAATCGTAAGATTTTCAGCCAGCCATTGCTTCAAAAAAGACAAGAGGTTCACCCCTTCAGCACCTTCAGGTATACCAAGCATTCGGACGTTCCTAGCCTGAACTGTGTTTTCCACTCCCTCCAAACGGTACTGGAGCTGCTGGTTCTCTTTCACCAAAGTGGTTGTGGTAGTCTGGGCTGCTAGGGGTGTCTTATCCGCATCTGTGACAGTTGAAATTAGAGATGTTATCGCCACATCGTGGGCTTCCAGTTAAGTAAGAGTTTTTTCAAGCTTCGAATCCATTGCCCTTACGGATTCCACCAACACTTGCCACAGAGGGTCTTTTACAGTAGCAGGCCCTGCCATGTGGTCTTGATCTGGGCTAGGTGGCGGAGGCTGTGATGCAGAGGTAGGCCTCAGATTTACAGTTGAGTGGGGCTGATTTTGCTTCGTTCGCCTCATTTCAAGTTTAGTATAGTTAGAGAGCTGGGAATCTGCAAATTGTGCTGAGATCAACTATAGTATGAAATTCAGAGAAAATTATAACTTTTGGTAAGCAAAACAGGAGCAAGATGTGCAGAGCTGCAGAAGACACGTCCTGCCTAGAAGCCGGCTCTCTGGCGCCCCCCTCCCAGTTTAACAGATTTTTAGATATACCTCACATAAGCCAGCCCGGTGGTGCCGGGGGGCCTTACCTGCCACCACGACGGTGACCCAGGATCGGACACAATCTCAGGGCATTGGAGGTTGGCCAGGAGGAGGAGGATCAAGTGTCCAATGGACTGCTATCTTCCTCCAGTGGGAGGGCGGAGTAGCAGTTGACGCTTGACCAACCCCTGGTGGAGTCCAGGGGTGTCACAGCTGATGCTTGCAGGCTTCCGGGAAGTGTGCAAGACATCAGCACGCATGCTCCTCATGTCACTGAATGCCACACCTCCCACCAACAAGGGGAAAAACTGGCTGAAGCATGGAGGACATCTGCCTCCCACCCCGAGCCCCACGTTGCTGTCCAAGGCACACTGCCACTGGATCATCGCCATGGCACTGTAAGTGGAGTAATGGGGTGGCTTCCTGAGTTCTCCTGCCCTATCCAGGGTGCACTCCGATAAGCAGTAGGTAAGTCCCAAGGGATGGGGCAAGATGGTAGGGACGACGGACCAAAGGGGAGCCAGCTGGGTGAAAAAAAAAAAAGATATACCTCACATATATGTCCAGCCCCGCCTCCACTACCACCATGCTTACTGTCCTGGCAAACCGTATACAGTATCTGTGTCTGCACTTTTTTGAAACACTCCCCCACCTCACTGTGCATATTGTAAAATTCCCTCTTTCACACATCACTCCAGATGGGTGGAAAGAAATGTGCAGAAGACTGAAGAAACTTAAAGAATGGTCAACGGCATGACAGCTGGGTTTCGATGCACAAAACTGGAAAATCATGCCTTGGGACACAGAACCCAGAAGCAGAATACAAAATGACAGAAGAGGTATTGGCAGTTACCAAGCAGGGAAGGTACCTGGGAGTAATCATATCTGATGACCTCAAGGTGGCTAAGCAGTGCGACAAAGCAGTGGGTAAGGCCAATGAGATGTTGGGGAGCATCAGGAGGGGTATCACCAGAAGAAGGAGGTAGGTTGTGTTGTCACTGTCTAGCCCACTGGTAAGACCCCACATGGAGTACTGTGTCCAGTTCTGGAGACTACATTTCAGGAAGGACATAGACAGAATGGAGGCAGTCCAGAGAAGAGCAACTAAAATGATGAAGGGTCTACATCACAAGTCCTACAAGGAGAGACTGAAGGACCTCAATATATATACCCTGGATGAAAGAAGGCAGGGCAGGGATATGATAGAGACATATAAATACCTCATGGTGGGTAAATAAAGTACAGGAGGGAGCATTTTTCAGAGAAAAAGATGTACGAGAACAAGGGGACATGCAATGAAGCTGAAAGAGGGTAAATTCAAGAGAGACAAAAGGAAGTAATTTACTGATGGAGTGGCGGATGCTTGGAACAGCCTTCCAGAGGGAGTGGTGGGTCCGAAAACGGTGGTGGGCTTCAAGCATGCATGGGGCAGGCACAAGGGAATCTTTGTGAAACGCAATGGGGGGAAGGGAGCTGGAGACTGTGCTGTGTCTGTGGTGACAGTACAGGCTGGAAAAATGGGCAGACTGGGTGGGCCTTATCTGCCATCAAATTCTATGTTTCTGTGTTCTACCAGCTCCTCACCCAGCAGCACTCACAGATGTCGCAGCACTCACCTCTATTTCTCTGCGTAGCTTGATTAAAAAAAACAACCCTCTCTGGACTACAGCATCACACTCAGTTCGGCCATTCAGTTGTTTGGAAGCCACATGTTACATCGCACCACACTTGCACTTCACTCCAGACTGCATAATACAGACATGTGCTCTGTGTTTTGCTTCCCCTGAAGCATCATCCTTGCTTTCCTGCTTTCTCTTTGGATGCCTCTGAAACTACCATAGATGCAAACCGGAGTGAAAGAAGAGTGAACTGGAGCTACATATTTCTCAAACCCTAGATAAAAACTGAAATAAACATTATAAGCACTTATGTAGTAGCAACCGAGAAACCGGTCATTTTCGAGGGATGAATGACCGGTTGGGGGGATGGGTGTCTAAGGTGCAGCTGAGGGTCACCTCCCTCCAGCTGGTCATTAATCCAAGGAACTGACTGGCTTTGAGGTTGTTACTGTGATTATAAGTCTAACTTCAAGAATAATGTTCTTTTTTCCCCATTGCTTAAGGTTTTAAAAAGAGTGGTGCGATCCATACGTGCCGCATAGCATCAGTTGGCAGCTAGATCGGTCATTTCTAAGAAATTAATGACTGATCCAGTAGCCAATCAGGAGCCTAGCTAGGCTCATGAATAATTAATAAGTCGTATAATGTACATTATTTGAAATGGCAAGGGATGTTTATCAGTAATTACCATCACTCTAACATGTACAATAATACTTTAGCTGTAATTTTTAAATACTGTCAAGTTTTTTTTACTCCTTTCGTACACACTGCCGCTTAAAACTGCTTAAATCTGTTTCTCCTGTGCAGTTTTTCTGCCCTTGACTTATGCCTTCAGCATCCAAAAAATGGATCAACTCTACCCCCCACCTCCATCACCACCATACAGTGCTAAATTGATCCAACTGACTGTAAGGTTCCTGAATGTCACTCCTACTGTGTGCTCTCTGTCTGCTCTCTATTCACTGACACATACGTTGACCGCACATATAAGTCAAGAAACTGCTGCACAACTGCAATGAAAACCCCGCAAATAAGTCAACCTTGCATATAAGTCCAGTCCCCTATCTTTAGTGCCTATCTTTGGCACTAAAACTTCCAAAGCTTTTACAGGCAAAGCCTGCAAAAGCATGGTAGAAATTTCACAATGTGATTAAGGTTGTAAGATAAATGAAAATGTAGCAGTAAACTACAGAGTTACTAATAATATAATGTAGTAATGCCAAAATTCAGAAAAAGTAGAAAAATAGTACATTTTTTTCAAACGTCAGTAATTTTATGTTATCAATATAAAAATAGTATTGGGGGTGCTACAGAGCCATCTTCCAGGTTGGATGTAACTTACTCGAGCTCTCTCAACTCTGACTACATTTTGGAGAAAAAGATTGAATTAAAGTGGATTTCTATTTACCAGGTTGGAACTGCTTGCTGTACGACCTCAAGCTGAACATTCTGATACCCAATGTACAATGGGTCTCCCAAAGTCACAGTAGCCAGGATCAGCAAAGGGGCAGCCACCTGCAGCACACCAGGCCAGGGAATCCTTGGGAAGCACGGGGTCTAATAGTGCCTCTGAATCCTCTGAACCTCCATGGCAAGTGATGCTGGAGTCCATGCAGGCCATGGACTCTAAAACAGAAAAAAACGTGCAAGAACTTCAGTCGCATGATTCAGCCATGAAAGCACAAACTGGTTCTGTTGTGGATACAGATAAATGAACCACTACTGCTGTTACGGTGGTAGCTGTGTTAACAAAGGAGAATGGGTAGCTTCGGGGCCAACTGGAGGCCCTTGAAAATGAACAGCGCTCTGGTAATGTCCATACTGTCGGTGTGCCGGAGGGCACTGAGGAGACCAATCTGTTGTCTTATCTTAAGACTTGGCTCACACAAGAACTAACTAAACCAGAGGACTTAGAATAGGCAAATCTTAAAAAATCCTACTGTGTCAATCCCAGGGTTCGTTCACAGACTCCTTCCCAGCCCTGTACCATCCTTTTGAGGACAGCGGTCTGAGAGGTCAGAGGTCTCCTCCTTGCAGCGGTTTGTGCGCTGTAACCGCTGAATATCACTGGCACAGATATCAAACTTTACCCTGACATTTCATTCCAGACCTGGGCTCGATGGAAGCATTTTGACGCCACCTGCAAACATCTCCGGGCCCTTGGGACTGTCCATTCGTTTTTGCTGCCAGCCAGGCTCCACATTATCTATGGCAGTAAGACCTGGCAGTTCACTGATCCGCAGGATGCGGGTCGCTGGTTACAAAAGATCGAAGCTGAATTTGTGTCTCGAGCACCAGAACAAGATGGTGTGCAGTCTGCCTTGGATGAAGACTGAGTGGCAGAGATATTTCTCTTTTGGACTTAACCTAAAGTCCTGTTGTCCACTTTCCATGTTTCCCTTTACTGCCTATTAATAGGGTAGAAATACAACATAATGTGGTGTGAAATGGTGTTAGGGCTGTTTTGAGCCTGAGGGGATTTAACCATTTTATTTTGGGTTTCAGTACGACATGTTGATAGCATGACTACAGCTGTTACTAGCTATTTCGGGAACTCCATATGTTATCTCAGTCCTACACACTTAATCAGTGAGTCTAGGCTATAACTGTCTGAGGGAAACTTTCCTTTTCTTTTCCCAACTTATGGGTAGTATTATTAACAGTTTCCTGTTAGCAAGAGTGCTTTGTATCTTGCTACTTAAGCTATACCAGTTTCACTTTAATGTTTTTACAACTTAAAATTTGGTCGGGGAAGATGGAGAGTTTGTAGTGAGGGTGCTTAAGTCAACTTTGTGGGTGCTTGAGCACCCAAGCACCCATGGAGTCGGCTCCTATGAGTGGGTTCACTACTCCTTGAGTTTCTCCTTAGTTTAAACCAAGTTTAAATAGCAATCTTCGGATTGTGTTTACATCCATTCTTTATATATTATACCTATGTAGATACCTATAACCCTTAAAGATGGTTAGCAATTTTCTTAGATATTCGAGGTGTATTATATTCTTGGGTTACCCCCATATCCTACTGTACTTGATTATATGGCTGCTCATAACTGTCTATCAAATGTTACTAATACACACTACTTATTGTAGGACTGTACCTATTGCCGTATATGAGGATGCTGGATATTGTTTTTGTATGCCTTATGAAAACTAATAAACATAAAGTTAGAAAAAATAGTATTGATACACTCCATTGATATAAAAAAATAGCATCAACACTATGGTCGGCATTTTCAAATGTCTGCATCAGTTCTTCAAAAGCAGCCGCATGGCGTTCACACAGATAGTTAACACACCTAAAAGATAGTCTAGCTACTGACATGATAGCCACAACTTGCACTGTGAAAATGACACGTCAGACTTTTGATGCCATAAAATGGGTAAAGTGTTGCAAATACATCGGGATGTATGAAAACATGACAGCAAGAGAAAGCGGCTAAGGGAGTTTATGCCAGGAGCACACTCAAACATACAATCCAAAACGACAAGGAAAGGTGGCCAACAGGCAACTAGTGTGCAAAATGGCAAAAAAGAGACAGTAGTTTGTCTCTGTAGTTAAAAAGCTTTTCTTAAACATAAATAGCTCCAACAACTTACCCCACCAGCAACAACCAACGTTTCACCCACATGACTGTGGGTTTTCTTATGCCTTGAGAAAGCTCACAGTTACGTGGGTGAAACGTTGGCTGCTGCTGGTAGGGTGAGTTGATTTTGGGAACCCCATATGTTATCTCAGCCCTACACACTTAGTCAGTGAGTCTAGGCTAAAACTGTCTGAGGGGAAACTTGCCTTTTCTTTTCCTAACTTATGGGCAGTATTATTAACAGTTTCCTGTTAGCAAGAGTGCTTTGTATCTTGCTACATATCACCTCCACAAACCATATAAAAACTACAAACAGGTATCTGCCTCTATCTCCGAAATCAAACAAAGGGGCAGAGGACACTGCAGAGCAGGACACTGCAGCACAGGAGCTAGCACAACAAAACTCGCCCAACACAGGAACCGAAACAAAAAAAGCAAAAAGGAAATCCAAAACACTTCTGATCATAGGAGACTCCATGATTCGGGGAGTTGATACGTATCTCCAGCCAGGGGTAATGGTTAGATGTCTCCCAGGTACATCAGCGTGGAGAAACACTGACCGCATTGCTAAAATTGTTCAGGAAGCAGGAGAAAACATTGACATCCTGCTACACATAGGGACTAACGATCTCACCAGCCGGTCAGTTGTGGAGACCAAGGAACACCTGACCAGGCTGGGTGACAAACTATCATCCATTTCATCTGGCATCTCCTTCTCGGAGATCCTGTCAGTCTGGAAGAGGGGGGCAGATGGACGGAAGGTCAGAGAAGGGGAGATAGGGGAGCTAAACATGTGGCTCAAGGCCTGGTGCCAGGAAAAAGGACACAAATTTGTAGGGAACTGGCAACAGTTTTGGGAGTGAAAGTTCTTTAAATTTGATGGACTGCATCTGACTAAGGAGGGAGTCAGTGCATTGGGGCAGAAGTTTGTGTCTTTGCAGAATATTTGAACTAGCAAATGGGGAGAGAGGTGCAGCACCCCATACGTCGAATGGAAAGAACACCCTTCCCCCCAAGCTAGTGGTCAAACAGGAGTTCAGCATGTTTGTAGTTCATTTGCATCACCAGGTAAGGAAAAAGGTCTGGCTCCCCATATGACGCTCAGGGGAAACGCCGGACCTCGCCCAACAACTAACACACTTAAATCTGGCCAATGGAAAATCATGTACACAAATGCTCGCAGTCTGGGAAACAAGATCCCAGACCTGCAGGCAATAATGACAGAGGCTAAACTGGACATAGTAGCCATTAGCGAGACATGGTTTACCAGTAACCACACTTGGGAGACTTCAGTACCTGGCTATGTACTGTTCAGAAGAGACCAAGGTGCAAAAAGGAGGGGTGGAGTGGCCCTTTATGTCAATGAAAATATCAAAGTTACAGAAATTCAGAATACACATAAGGAGCCAGAAGAACTGTGGGTCATCCTGGAAACAGGAAATGGGACAGCCATAGGAACTGGGGTTGTGTACAGGCCTCCAGACCAAGGGGAGGACATAGACACGTTACTGTTAGAAGATATACAAAACATGACAGCTAAAGGGGAGGTTCAGATAATGGGAGACTTCAACATGCCAGATACAGATTGGTCAATACCAGCAGGGACATCTGCTAGAACTAGACACATGGTAGATTCCCTGCAGGGGAAGGGCCTCAAACAACTGGTACAACAATCCACAAGAGACAGGGCTATCCTAGATCTAGTACTGACTAACAGGGAAAGGATCACAGATCTCCAGGTAGATGGTCACCTGGGTGCCGGTGACCATCACATGGTATGGTTCAATTTGGCCACTAGAACAAAATCATCCCATTCCAAGGCAAAACTATGGGACTTCAGAGGAGCTGACTTTGATAAGATGACCAACAGAGTTAAGCTAGCCCTGGCAAAAAGAAATACAGGTGAGGGTGTACAGGCAAAGTGGGCAAGCATTAAAGATGCAATACTTGAAGCAACATCCCACTGTGTTAGTGAGAAAAGGAAGTGCAAAAGAAGAAGGAAACTACTTTGGTTCTCAAACACAGTAGCAGAAAAGGTCGGAGTCAAAAGGCTTTCCTTCAGGAAATATGATGGAGCGCAGCAGGACGAAGACAGGGAGGCATACCAAACTTCCCTAAGGGAAGCAGGGAAGGCAGTAAGGCAGGCAAAGGCCCAAACTGAGGAAACACTAGCACGAACAGTAAAAGAAGGTGACAAGACTTTCTATAGATACATTAGTGAAAGGA
Organism: Neoceratodus forsteri; assembly: GCA_016271365.2. Lineage (NCBI taxonomy): Eukaryota > Metazoa > Chordata > Ceratodontiformes > Ceratodontidae > Neoceratodus > Neoceratodus forsteri. The sequence goes on from CM057452.1 coordinate 1,461,740,441, forward strand.
GAAAGTCCAGAGTGGGTATTGCTAAGATCAAAGGGGAGAAGGGGGCGTGTGAGAAGGAAGACCATGTAAGAGCATCTATCCTAAATAGATACTTCTGCTTAGTATTTACTGAAGAGAAGGTAGGGCAGGGCCCACAGCTCAGCACCATGGACACAGGGGGGAGGGAGGTGTGCACTAGTCCCTTCACAAAAGAAAGGGTCTTACAAGAGCTCAATAAGCTCAGGGTGGACAAGGCAATGGGACCTGATGGTATATATCCCAGGGTACTAAAGGAACTAAGGGTGGAACTAGCAGAGCCATTATCAGAACTGTTTAGTGAGTCTCTGAGCACAGGAGAGGTTCCAGAAGACTGGAGAAGGGCTCATGTGATCCCACTCCACAAGAGTGGTAGTAGGGAGGAGGCAGAGAACTACAGACCAGTCAGTCTTACCTCAGTAGTGGGCAAGATTATAGAGATACTCCTTAAGGAAAGGATAGTGCAACACCTGGAATCCATAGCAGCACAGGATCCAAGATAGCATGGGTTTACAAAAGAGGAAGGTCCTGTCAAACTGATCTCATAGATTTCTTTGACTGGGTAACCAGAGTGGTGGACCAAGGGGGAGCAGTTGATGTCACCTACCTTGACTTCAGCAAAGCTTTCGATACTGTTACACATAAAAGATTGATTAATAAGCTGGGTAGGCTCAGGATGGGTTAGACGTTGGTCAACTGGGTGGCAAACTGGTTGACGGGTAGAAAACAGAGAGTGGTGGTAAATGGTATACAGTCAGAAGAGATGCAAGTCACAAGTGGAGTACCTCAGGGATCAGTCCTGGGGCCAGTCCTCTTCAATATCTTCATCAGTGACATTGCAAATGGACTGGAGGGTAAGGTTTGTCTGTTTGCAGATGACACCAAGATCTACAACAGAGTAGATGATCCAGATGGGGTGGGCAGAATGAGAAGAGATCTGGATAAACTAGCAAAATGGTCAGAAGAGTGGCAACTGGGGTTTAACCCAAAGAAGTGCAAGATCATGCACATAGGGAAGAGAAACCCTGAAGCCACCTATAGGCTGGGAGGGGAGTTGCTGGCAGTCACAAGGGAAGAAAGAGACTTGGACGTCATCATCACCGATGACCTGAAATCATCCAAGCAGACCACTAAAGCAGTAGGTAAGGCTGGAGGGATGTCGGGGTGTATTAGTAGGGGTATCACAAGTCGTAAGAGGGAGGTAATAATCCCTCTTTACTAGACACTGGTTAGGCCCCATCTGGAGTACTGCATGCAGTACTGGAGGCCACACCTTCTCAAGGACATTAACCAAATTGAGGCAGTCCAGAGAAGGGCAACCAAAATGGTGCAGGGACTGCTTCAGAAAACATATGAGGACAGGTTAACTGAGCTCAATATGTATACCCTAGAGCAAAGGAGGGAAAGAGGTGATATGATTGAAACATTCAAACACCTTAAGGGTATTAAAAAGGTGAAAGAGTCTAACGTTTCAATATAAGAAAAATAGCAGGACAAGAGGACACAGCATGAGATAATGAGGGAGGCCAATTAAGGGGTAATGTGAGGAAGTTCGTTTTCACAGAAAGGGTGGTGGATGCATGGAATGGCCTACCTCAGGAAGTGGTGGATATGAATACAGTGCAGGGCTTCAAACAGGCATGGGATAGGCATAAGGGAGCAATACAGATGAGTATGAATAGATAGGCCATTGACAGAGCAAAGGCCAATGGCACATTCATAAGGTAGAAAAAGAAATGGGTAGAGTGGATGGGCCTTGCGGTCCTTATCTGCCGTCAACTTCTATGTTTCTATTTATGTTTAAGAAAAGCTTTTTAACTATAGAGACAAACTACGGTCTCTTTTTTGCCATTTTGCACACTAGTTGTCTGTTAGCCACCTTTCCTTGTCATTTTGGAATGTATGAAAACATGTCGCAAGTACCCTGGTGCACCTGCCGGGAGACAGTATGAGTCTGAAATACAGGCACAAGTGCTGAATCCATACTTTCGAAAATCCACTCCTTATATGTTTGACGTTTTTTTTGGCTCTGTCACCACTAAAAAACATGTACTGGTAATATACTGAAAAAGCAAGTTCAAATACTATCTATACATATAGAATAGTGTCAACACAGAATAATCTGAGCTAATTCTTAACAGCTGGACTGCAAGGTTTTAGTAAAAAAATTAAGTTTCTACCCCATTAGTTCCAAAGCAGACCTTTCATAAGATAATTTCTTTAAAAAGGCATAACTCTGGAACTGTTAGGACTAGAAACCTAATTTTTTAAATGAAACTTGGAAGCTAGCTAAGTTAATATATCGATAAAAGGTATTGCTACTGTGACCATATTATTGAGATATAAAATATTAAATGTTTCACCAAATTTTTAAAGTCCTGTTATTTTTTTAATTTTGTTTTTTTTTTGCTTGGCTCTTCGTCCACCAGCCATCGGTCACCTGCATGCTCCACCCCACGCCCTTCGCCATGGGGGAGACCCTACCCTGAAAACCCCCAATGTATCCCCAGGAGTGGGGCCATTAAGGGGTTAGGCACATCCCCCGATGGACGTGAGTAGGCAGCACGGGAGCAGGAGCCCCCGGTGACAGTGTGAGGTCCGCTACATGGGGCAGACGTCACCCTGAAGAGGCAGAACCTCTGATTTTTCACAGTTTTTTTCTCACCAGGAGGCGTGTCGTGCAATAACATTAAAATGACACGCCGAATGTCTGACACACCTTCCAACTAAAACACTCGCTGGCAGCTGTATTGAGCCCAGCCTCCGCCAGGGGTTAATCATGCGCCGATCACCCCCCGCCACACACACACACAGAATGTTCTACTCTCCTCCCCAGCCAGCTCTCCGACGTCCCAAATCTGGATTCAAACCTGAGACATCGGCGTCGCAGGCAGAAATCCAACCCCTGCGCCAGCGGACCAGCTCTAAAGTCCTGTTATTTTTAACATGGTATATCTACATGTGTACATGTGACGACACATGAGATCTGCATTTTTTTGGATCTATACATGTTTTTCAGACTCCAAACTTTCAGTTAAAACAAACTTCAGTTTCTGTGATGAACATTTCAAATGCTACTGCTTTCAAAATATGATTTCAAGCATTATAAACAGAGAATAATGCACAGGTAACTGTGTGTTACGAACATTTCTAACACTCTTGAAGTGTACGATGATCAGTAAACCTCAGGAACAAAGCCTGAGAGGTTTATACGGTCATCGCACACCGAGAGTGTGTAAAAAGCTCCATGAGCACTGTCACTTCTGGTTTTTTTTTTTAATTATTCTTTTTTATCTTCTGAGGAGCCTGGTGGGCGACTCCAGCCCCAACTTCCCCTGCCTGACTATCCCGGTGATCCCCCACGGTTGCCACCCCCCGTGATAGGGCCGGGGTGAGGAATGCTGGCTTCCTCCCACCCTGGAGATCACATCCAGATTCAGGATGTCGGCATGGGCACTGGCAGGGCCATCACGGAGCCTGCCAGCTCCATTTTCCTGGTTTTATCCCTCCTCCTCCCCTCCAACATCGTATGTCGACTCGAGCTTTCTGACCCATATCTCCATCCAGCTGTCGCTAGAGGGCAATTAACGAGCGGAACAGCTATCCCTCCCCTCCCCAAGAGAGGAGAGCAGTCCTATGGATGCTCGATCCTCTCTCTCCTCTGCCAACCCCCGGTGGCCCGGGCTGATTCCCGAACCCAGGTTGCCGGTGTGGCGCAAGGTGTAGCGTCCAGTGCCTCAAGCTCCAGCACCACCGGGTTGGCAGCTTATGTTTTATTTTTTATAAGTGGTGCAGGGACATGAGCACAAAAATCAAGTTTCCAACAGGGAAAGTGAAGTATGAATGTTCAAAACGCCGTAATAACTGGGTATGATGTCACACCCAGTTATTACAGCGTTTGATCCAACTGATTATCAGTGTGATAAAGGGGGTCACCAGTTATTATATCATAAAAGATTATTTTTGGAAGTGGTCAGAAGATATTAGTGGTTGTTTTGTCTAAGTATAAACACATTCTATTCTAGTTCTATATGTTCCCAGAATTTATGGGTAAGTCCCACATCTAAACCTAAACAGAACACTCCTTATTAAACCCGGCTCCCCTCTGCTATACACCATCGTGCTATTATGAGAATCACCGAGCCAGTCTCACATCCAAACCACACTACTTCTTGAACTCTGGTCTCCCATGCTATGAAGTAACATGCTGTTCCCAGAATCACTGGCAGAGTCTCACATCTAAACCTTACAAGAATGCATTCTATATGTACATTAGTGAAAGGGGACAAGGCATTAGCGAAAGAAGGAAGACCTGGTGGGGGAATTGTAAGGCTCAAAGGGGATATGGGGAGAGTAAGGAGGGAGACATAGAAAAAGCGGAAATACTGAACAAATACTTCTGTTCAGTATTCGGTAAAGAGGAGGAGGGTCAGGGACCACAGCCGGGTAACAGACATGGGTGGGGGGGCTAAACACAAGTCCACTCACAGTGGAGAGAGTCCTAGAGGAGCTCACAAAACTGAAGGTGGACAAAGCAATGGGGCCAGATGGCATACACTTGAGGATATTAAGAGAGCTGCGATGAGAGCTAGCGGCGCCTCTGGCAGCACTGTTCACGGAGTCACTTAACACAGGAGTGGTTCCAGAGGACTGGAAGAAGGCACATGTAGTCATTCGACACAAAAGTGGTAGTAGGGAGGAGGCAGGGAACTATAGGCCGGTCAGCCTCACCTCAGTAGTGGGTAAGATCATGGAGGCACTGCTTAAAGAAAGAATAGTGGCACACTTGGAATCCAGCAGTGCCCAGGATCTGAGCCAACATGGATTCACAGCAGGAAGGTCATGTCAGACGAATCTGATAGATTTTTTTGACTGGGTGACAAGGGAAGTATATTGGTGTGGGGGGGGGGTGCGGCAGACGTCGCCTATCTCGCTTTCAGCAAAGCCTTCTACACCGTCCCACACAAAAGGCTGGTCAACAAAATGAGTAGTCTGTATATGGGGCACAAGGTGGTAAACTGGATTAGGAACTGGCTAATGGACAGGAAGCAGAGAGTGGTGGTAAATGGGACCCAATCAAGGGAGAGGGGGGTGACCAGCAGGGTACCTCAGGGATCAGTCCTTGGGCCAGTCCTATTTAATGTCTTAATTAATAACATTGTGGTAGGACTGGAGGGAAAGGTCTGCCTGTTTGCAGATGACACCAAGATCTGCAACAGGGTGAATATCTCAGATGGAGTAGAGAGAATAAGGAGTGACCCGGAGAAGCTTTAAAAATGGTCTGAAGTGTGGCAACTATGGTTCAGTTCCAAGAAGAGCAAAATAATGAACCTGGGAAGAGGGAACCCTGGGGAGAGCTACAGGATGGGGGAGGGGGGAGTTGCTGACTATCACCAAGGAAGTAAGGCACCCGCAGGTTATCATTTCTGATGACCTAAAGGTATCTAGAAACATAGAAACATAGAAACATAGAATTTGACGGCAGATAAGGACCGCTTGGCCCACCCAGTCTGCCCATTTCCCTACCTACTGGATAAGCTGCAGATCCTAGTTAACCAGCAGCCTACTTCTTTCTACCCCCACCCCCCAGAATTGCCTTATGACTATCCCATGCATGCTTGAATTCCACCACTGATTTTGACTCCACAACCTCCTCCGGAAGGCCATTCCATGCATCCTCAACCCTCTCTGTGAAAAATACTTCCTTAAATTACCTCTGAGCCGCCCCCTCTATCTTCAAATTGGCCTCTTGTTCTTGCACACCTCTTTTTGAAAGATGCTACCCTCTTGGACTTTGTTGATTTCCTTGAGGTACTTGAAAGTTTCTATCATGTCCCCCTCTCCTCCTTTCCTCGAGGCTATACATATTAAGCTCCTAAGTCTCTCTTCATATGTCCTCCGTGCAGACCCTGCACCATTTTAGTTGCCCTCCTCTGGACAGCTTCCATCCTGTCTATGTCTTTGGAGATTGGGTCTCCAGAACTGCACACAGTACTTCAGATGGGGTCTCACCAGCTGTCTGTACAGAGGATAATAACTTCCTGTTTTACTGGTGATGCCTCCCTATGCATCCCAGTATCCCCCAGCCCTCCTTGCTGCCTTCTCACATTGCTTGCCCACCTTTAGGTCATCTGATATGACTACTCCCAGGTCCCTTTCCATTTTTGTTGTTGTTAGTATCTCACCCCCATTGTGTACTCTTCCCCTGGGTTTTTGTTTCCCAGGTGCATTACCTTGCACTTCTTAGCACTGAATCTAAGCTGCCATACATTTGACCATTCCTCTAACCTTGCCAAGTCCCTTCTCATCCTCTCCACCCCACCCTGTGCATCAACTCTGTTGCAGATCTTAGTGTCATCTGCAAAGAGACATACTTTTCCTTCCAGTCCTTCTGCAATGTCGCTTATAAAGACATTGAAGAGGACTGGTCCTAATCTGAACCCTGCATGTACCCCGCTAGTAACCCTCCTTCTTCTGAGTGGACTCCATTTACTATTACTCTCTGTGTCCTATTCTCCAGCCAATTCTTTACCCAGGCTGTCATCTTGGGACCCACTCCCAGGCTGGCTAACTTATATATTAATCTTTTGTGGGACTGTGTCAAATGCCTTGCTAAAGTCTAGGTAGGCCATGTCCACAGCCCTCCCTGATCTACTACTTTGGTCACCCAGTCAAAGAAATCTATCAGATTCGTCTGGCATGACCTTCCGCTGTGAATCCATGCTGCCTAGGGTCTTGTGCCCTCTGGCCTCTAGATACTCGACAATTCTTTCCTTTAGAAGTGATTCCATCATTTTCCCTATCACTGAGGTTAAACTAACAGGTCTATAGTTTCCTGCTTCTGCCTTGCTCCCACTTTTGTGAAGGGAATCACATCTGCCCTCCTCCAGTCCTCGGGTACCACCCATCCTCCCATGATTTGTTAAAGAGGGTAGTCAGTGGTGTCACTAGTTCTACCCTTAGTTCTTTTAAAATTCTGGGATGAATCCCATCAGGCCCCATTGCTTTGTCCACCTTCAGTTTTAAGAGTTCTTTCAGAACTCTTTCTTCTATAAATGGGCTGGTATCAACTTCTGTAGCCAGAGTGTTACTACTGTTTGTTTTATGTACCTCCCCCTCTTCCTTTGTAAATACTGAGCAAAAATATTTGTTTAGTATCTCTGTCTTTTCACATTCTCCATCTGCCCACCCTCCCTCCCCTTTATTAAGCCTCACTATCCTCCCTTGGTCTTCCTTTGCTCCCTGATGTACCTATAAAAGGTTTTATTCCCTTCTTAACTGAGTTGGCTATCTTTTCCTCAGTTTGGGCCTTTGCTGTTCTGACTGCCTTCCCAGCCTCCTTTTGCTTTAACTGATACAGTTCTCTGTCCTGCTCCTTCTGCGATTCCTTGTACTTCCTGAATGCTTTCTTTTTCTCTTAACCTTCACTGCCACTTCCTTTGAGAACCATAGTGGTTTCTTACATCGTCTTGTTTTGTTTATTTGCTTCACACAAAGGCTCGTTACCTCTGTGATGGCAGTTTTTATTATTCCCCATTGTTCTTCCACCCCTCCTTCCCACCCATTTGCTAGTGCATTCCTTAGGCACTCACCCATTTTGGCAAAGTCAGCCCTCCTAAAGTCCAGTACTTTTGTCTTTGTATGCTTGACCTCTATTGCTGTGTTTATTGTGAACCATACTGTTCGATGGTCGCTAGTTCCCAGATGGCTACCCACTTCTACATCTGTGATCCCTCTCCATCTCCATTTGAGAGTATCAAGTCTAATATTGCTCCTCTGAGTGGGCTCAGTACTAGTTGTCTAAGGCATGCCCCTGTAGGGCATCTAGAATAACTGCACTCTTAGTGGCAGCTGCAACTGTGCTCCAGTTAACATCTGGCATATTCAGATCACCCATCAACAATATCTCCCTTTTCTGCCATTCTAAGTATACTTTCTATCATTTCTTGTCCATTTCCTCCCCTGAGAAGGGGGTCTGTATACAACCCCTGTGCGGATTGTGGTGCCATTGCCTGTCTCCAAATTTACCCACAGTGCTTCTTCTCCTCCCTGTTTACCCTTTTGTTCTGTTGCTTTTATTCCTTCCCTTATGTAAAGAACTACTCCTTCCCCTCTTTTACCCTCCCTGTCCCTCCTGTAGATAGTGTATCCTGGTATGTTTACGTCCCAGTCATGGTTTTGTGTGTACCATGTTTCTGTGACTGCCACGATATCCAGATGTTCCTCCTCCATCAAGGCCACTAATTCAGGAAGCTTGTTACCTAGACTACGGGCATTGGTACTCATTGCTCTCCATTTTTGATGGCCTTACCTTCTGTTGCAGCATCCCCCACTGACCGTTCTACCTTGGTCTTTTTCTCATTTAGTACCCTGTTTTGTAGGGAGAGGCTGGGATTTTTCTGCTGCTTGCCAGTGCCTCCCATTGACTAGTTTAAAAGCTTGTCAATGAAGCATTTAAACCGATTGCTCAAAAGACTTGTTCCCTTCCTGGACAGATGCAGACCATCCTGCCAGTATAGGCTGGTGTCCCTCCAGGTGGAACCCCAGTCCCCAATGAAGCCAAACCCCTGTGCTCGCACCATTTTTTCAACCATTCATTAAACTGCATGGTGCCAATTACCCTCGCCTCCCCCATGCCTTTGACAGGCAGCACCTCTGAGAAGGATACTGTGTTTGCTACTTGTCTTAGGCCCCTACCCAACTCTGCAATGTCCTCCTGCACTGCTCTAACCTCATGATGAGCCAAGTCATTTGTCCCTAGGTGGACAATTATGTCCAGCTCAGAATCCCTTGCAGCTGTTGTTGTGATCCTGAGGATGCGCTTCCTGTCTCTCCAAGCCATGGCACCAGGCAGGCACCTTACTTCAGATTTCCCAGCTCCTCCCAGTTCTATCCCCCTAATAATTGAGTCCCCCACCAGGAGCTGCTTCCTTTCCTTGTGGTGTCCTCTGCCTCCTTCCTGTGGGCCTCCCTTGTGACAGTTGTCCTCAGCCTCCTTAGTCTCCTCTGCGGGTGTATCTATGGGGGCTATGCTCCCCAGAATGGTGTATGGATTGCGGTGTAACATGTGACTGGGTGTGCCTCTGTTTCGCCATCCTCATCCTCCCTGAGCCCACTGTGGTCCAACTGCTGTGCTTTCTTTGCAACCTCTGAGGTAGTGGTGGTGGTTCTGGTGCTCCCTGGATGGGGGAGGTTCCCTTCCTACTGTCCATTGTGGCCTGGGGGAAGGTCCCCGTACTACTGTCCAGTGTGGTCTAAACAGAGTACAAAGGCTGCAGGGAGGGCCAGTGGCATGCTGGGGTGCACAGGCAGAGGTATCACTAGCAGAAGGTGGGAGGTGGTGATGCCATTGTACAAAACGTTAGTGAGGCCTCACCTAGAGTACTGTGTGCAATTCTGGAGGCCGCAGCTTTGTAAGGACATTGACAGGGAGGAGGTGGTCGTCCAGAGAAGAGCGACTAGGATGGTACAGGGCTTGCACCAGAAAACATATGAGGAGAGACTACAGGACCTCAATATGTACTCGCTGGAGGAGACAAGGGATTGGGGGGACATGATAGAAACATTCAAGTACCTTCAGGGCATTAACATGGTGTGGGGAGGAGACATATTCCAATATAAGAGATGTACAAGAACGAGGGGGCATGATATGAAATTGGAAATATGGTGGCAGGCTGAGGGGAAATATGAGAAAATTTTTCTTCACAGAGAGGGTGGTGGACACATGAAATACAGACTGCCACAGGAGGTGGTGGGGGTGAGCACAGTGGAGGGTTTTAAACATGCATGGGACAGGCATAAGGGTACCTTAGAAGTGGGAAGGAGGGGTGAAAAGCCATTGACCAGGTAGGGTCAGAGACCACAAACTAGTGTAGGGTTTTTGGGCAGACTGGATGGGCCTAGCTGTCCTTATCTGCTGACAATTTCAATGTTTCTTTTTGAATCTGGGTCTCCCATGCTATGGAGCAACACTCCGTTCCCAGATTCACCAGGTGAGTCCCAAATCTAAACCTTATAAAAACACTCCTTCTTGAATCTAGGTGTCCCATGGTATGGAGTACCATGCTGTTCCCAGAATCACCATGCCAAAACCTTAACAGAATAATTATTTTTAAATTCGGCCACCCATGTTGTAGAGCAGCATGCTGCCTCAGAGTCAAGTTCCAGTCCCCATCTGAACTTTAAGCTCTCTCTTTTCTTTGGTGGTGCCTGTAGTAGCTGCACTCTTACCGCTTCCTTTTCATTTATCAGTAATAATTGCCACTAACTGATTTGTAATAGTTTCTTGGACATTGTGAGGCATCTTGGATCATAGAAAGGCACCAGAGAAATTAACTTTTGCTATACATTCCAAATGAACTGACAAGTGTAACCCCCCCCAACATGTGGGGGTTTATCTTTGGCTCAACAGAGCCCAGCCATCATCCTGCCGCTAGCATTCTTGCTCCCTCTGGACCCAGTTGATTTGGACTGCTCAAGTGGGGACCAGAGTCGGATTAGTGGGCAGGATGACATTTTTGGTGCCTTCTGTGTTACTGTAAAACAGCTCCAGTCACATTTCGAAGCCCTTCCTTGCTGTCAAATACAGGGAGCACATTGGTACTCCTGAAAAAAAAAAACAGAGCCTTCCCCCTGATGATCAACCAACCAGACACTAGTGCAACCACCGAGCCACAACATGGTGGCACAGAAATATTAAAGGCAGGATTCCTTTTGGGAATAAGGACTGTTGAGGGCCAGTGCCCCTGAACTACAAAAATGTCAGCCATCATCTCACCCTCTGACCTCTCTCAACATGGCAATAGGGTCAGAGGAGATCACATCAGTCAATCTGGCTTTTAAAAACTGCTAGGCAGACCAGGGACTACAGGGATGCTGGAGGGCTTCATTAGATCACCCAAGACTTTGACAGCCAATCAGCCATGGAGTGACAGTTAAACAGACTCTCCCAAGAGATTAATAGGCAGTCTAAGCCAATCAGAATTCTGTCTGCTGTTCATAGATTCACAGAAAGTAACGGGCTCAGGAGGCAGAATGCCCTTGTGGAGCTTGCCACCAATATGGTGGATTAGGATTCTATTATAGGTAAGATGTTTTTTTACTGCCCCTATAAATGTCAAGCTGTCTTTTAAATAAGAGTCATAGTGTCAGTCTCTACTAAATCTCTTGGCAGGGCATTCCACTCAGTTACCACCCTTTGGGTGAACCAGTAGCTTCTTTTATGAGTCTTTTAATTATGCTCGCTAAGGAATTTTTCGGCACATCCTCAGTCTGCCCAGAGCTAGAGTGGACAGCAGACCTATTGTATGACGTAAGTGTAACCCCCCTGCAAATGGGGTTCCCAAAAGTCTTCCAGGAGCTTGTCTGAGTGCTCCAAGTCTGGATGGCGTTCGGCATCTAAGCCGTACAAATGTGGTTCCAAGTGAGTGCTATTTGAGCCTCCACGTACTGTCTCTTTAAGAGCTGTCTGCCTGCAGACAAAATTAATTTGGATGGTGGTCTATGTGGTTCCCTGCTTGAGTCCCGCTCAAGCTACTTCCAAATCACTCCATTTCTGCAGTCACTAAGAGCGCAGAGGGAGCTCTTTTGAAAGATGTAACTGTTTACCAGAAATTAGAGTGATAATGAAAATACAGTTTGTCTAATCTGCTTTTCTTTGCAGTCTGGACTGTTTTGGCTTAGCCCTCCATTCTGGTACTGAATTGCTGAATTGGACCAATCAGTGTGAAGGGGGAATTGTTAAAATGGAGTCTGCTGGCAAATCAGAACTTGGACTCTCACTGTGGAGCCAGCCACCTCTGTACTGTATGGCCAGAGCCTCTGGGAAATGTAGTTTAGACCTTGGCCCCTTTTTTCACCTATAGAGGGAGCCTGTTGTGACTGACAAGGAGAATCAGCCAACTGGGACTTTGCGGATCTAAAAGAAAGCCCCAGGCTGTCTGCTGGGGAGCTAGATCAGTAGTGACAGTGAAGACAGAAAGAGCCCTGCTCTTGTTACGGTGTGTAATTCGCACGGGAAGCACGTGGGAGGCCCTGAAGTTCGGCCTGCAGTCATTTGTAAGTGCCAGTTCGGACTGAATCCGAGTTTGTGGGGAGAAAGAGGATCCACAAGTGTGGAAGCCAGGCTTAACCGGAAGAAGACCAAAAGTTTGCTGAATGCGATCGGCCTGTCAAGGACTGCTGATGCTGTATGTGCTCCCAGGTATTTTTTCAGTAACTGCGATCGGGATCAAGGAGTAGTCTGCTTGGTACAGTACTTTCCTTTTACATATAAATGTGTGTAGCGCTTGTGGGGGATCGCAATGTCATTTTCCCTTTTTCTGTGAGCTGTGTGCTAAAGCTGGAAGCAGATCCCAGCTTGAGTCGGACTAAATCCGCTTGCTATCAACTGCAGTTGGGTCCAGCCACAAGGACCCTGTCTCCATACCTTGTTTTTCTGGCAATCCAGCTATAAAGCTACTGACTTTCCCGAGGTCTAAAACTGGGAAGGTCCATCCTGAACATGACACCCCCCACTCCAACCCCCACCGCCGCAAACAATGCTGCGCACAATCAATTACATTTTGCTGCTTGCTCTGACCATGCCACCCCACAGTAACACCAGTAACAAACATTCAGGTTAAAATGATACATCATTCTGCTGCAGCAAGTTCCAAATCATGATATACAGAAAGTTCCTTAGAAGCAAACTTGTGTTAAATTGTGATCAGACATTCGAGCTGCATGTATTGCTTCTCCTGACAGTCCCATCCAACCCGCTTACACTCACCTCATTTGCTGAGCAAACTTCACTTCATTGAGTCCCACCAGCACACCAGATTGTTTTCACACACTTCCCTGCAACTGATCAGGTTCGGGTACCTTAGTTCCCTGCTGCCAGTCTCTTCTGTGTTTGGAGTCCCCTCTCGGCTGCTGGCAGGGAGACGTCCGCATGTGCTTGTTTACATTACTACGCAGTTTAATCTAACAGGAAGAAACATGCTTTACTGTGCTCCCACTGACATGATTGCGGTGCAACACAGGCACAGGGGTTGAAGTTGCAAACTGCTGTCCAGCCTGAGCAGTGCCACAGTGGTACTGAAATAACTGTCACTCACGGATTAGCAGTCAGCAAATAAAAAAGGGACAAAACTGGGACAAGTTAGCAAAAACCAGGACAAAAGTGACATTTTGCAAAACTTGTGGGAACACTGGGACATGCTGCCTAAAATAGTGACTGTCCTGGGAAAATAGGGACTGTTGGTAGCTTTATCCAGCTAGAACATCCTCCATCCAGCCTTCAGCTTTGGTATTGTGAGTACAAATCAGGGTATCTCCCTGCAGCCTTTTATCGATTACAAGCGTGTCATCTGATTATTGCTATTTCATTTCTTCACAAACTGAGCCCCAGGTCTTCGGATTATAATTTGTGTGGGCATGTTTTTTTTTTTCCATCAAAGGGCCCCAACCAGCTGCGCCGACCCTGGCTAGCCCCCCACCATCCTGGGTACCCAGAGAGTGACATTTTAGACCCTATATGCATGCGCAGCACTGTGATTTGAATATTTCCAAACTAAATCAACCTGATTGCCCCCTCCTTGTTACTGCCCCCTCTAATAAATCAGGTTTGTTGTTACTGAACTATATGCTGTCTGTGGTGTCAGTACATGTAGAAAAAGCACTGCATTGTGTTTGTGTATATTGCCTAACCTTGCTTTACAGGGGGTCCTCAGAGACGTGCTGCAAGACATCAGTCCTGAGGGTAAGTGTTACTGTATGTGTAAGAAGTGTGCATTTGTGGGGTATTGGGACGGTAACTCCCGTGTACTGTGTGGGCCACTAGTGGGAACAAAGGGGGGTCACAGTGTCCCAGAGGGCTGTACCCGAGCTAGTTTAACCACTACCAACCCTGACCTCTGGGTGGAGGCACCCATCACTGGACCTAGGCCCCTTAACCTGTCAGTAGCCAAGCAGGCAGGGGTAGTAGCCCTTGGGATAGTGCCACCTGGGGGTTACATCTTGGAGGCACTGCTGGGATTAGCGTACTCTAGTGGCCATATTTACGAATTACTGTTAAAAATAAATGGATACCCCAACAGAAGTGACTGTACACCAGTTGATGGAGTGGTGTACTGGGCAGGAGATCAACCCCCAAAATGCTATACTTATCTTGGATATCCCGCTGTGTACCAGAATGGACACTGTAGAGGGAGTGCTTTCCAAGGTTGAATGTTTATGAAATCCTGTGGTAGTGGGTCGACATGCTAATCTGCTCACCCAAACTTTCATGGCCCTAATAGAGTATAAGGACCCTGTAGACAGTTCTAAAGTGCCACAGACTATTACCCCAGGGGAAGCCCTCACTGCCTGGAGAGTAATAACTAAAGACAGTAAAGACCCTGGGGAGAATAAGCCTCCCCTACTATCTGAAACTTTTGAGGAGAAATTTGCTAAATTGTTGCTGGAGGAAGGGAAAACTGTGGAGGATTTAAAGAAACTATTATTGCCACCTAGGAACATTCCTCCCCAACACCCTCTCCCCCACCAGCACCCATTATTGCCCCTCCTTCTGTGCCAGTGCTAGCCCCTAAGTCTGTAGCTGCCATTAGTCATGACTCTTACCGCAGGTTGAGATTTTTCTCCGGCACCTTCCCCACCCCACAAGGGGGAGGATGATTGGGAGACCTGGATAGACTGTGTTGCCCCTTTGGTATCTGAGTGGCACTGTGCAGAGGCTGAGAAATGGAAAAGAATCCTAGAGAGCTTGAGAGGTCCCGCTCTGGAAGCCATTAAGTCTTTGAGGTCCACAAACCCAAAAGTACCTAACTGCATTTGAAGGCAATTTTGGGAGCACTGAGTCAGGGAAGAGCTTGATGTGAAAGTTTCAAGGTACAAAACAATGGCCAGGGGAAAGTTTATCTGCATTTGTTACTCATCTGGAAAGAACGCTGTAGAAGGCCTACCGGAAAGGTGGGGTGGCCGCTAGTGACTTAAACCATGTGAGGTTGGGGCACATACTGCAACATGCAAAGCATTCAAAATTGCAGCTCCTTCAGGTGAGGCTTCAAGATAAGAGGGGTAACCCACCGGATCATTGTGATTTGATAAAAGAAATCCAGGAAGTTGAGGAGGAGGAGGATTTCTCAGAGCCCTGCGCAGTTGTAGCTGCTACAACCTCTGCTCCAAGTGCGGGATTGGCTGATGACGGCAAGGGATCACCAAAAGCCCATGATGAAAGTCGAGGATTAAGTGCCTGCCAAACAGGGATGGCTGTAAATACCCTGCCCTGGGAGAAGCTGCTGAGGGAGATCAGGAAAGCAACAGACAGTCTCATCACGAAGGCCACTCCTACAAGTACAGGCACTGACTCTTGTCCGACTGCTTCTGCTATGGGGTTGGGGGTGTCCATCCAGGCATCTCCGACTGACAGAAGCTCAAAACTTGATGTCTTGACTGTGGAAGTGAGGGAACTGAAGAGATGTCTCCAAATGTCTTACCCAACGCTGGTTGAGGTGGCACCAAGGTTTTCTATTGATAGTACCAATGTTGCAGCCCCCAATGTGATGCCTCGGTCACCCCAAACTTCAGCAGACATATTTTGCCCTAATTGTGGGAAGGATGGGCACATGAAGAGGGAATGCCGGTCTCGGAAAGACTTAGAGAGAGTGGTGAGCCGGCTACAAGGAGAGCTTTGGAGCACAAAACAGTGGTTAAGAGGTGCACAAAATGACCGCAGTGAAGGTCCCAGAAATGCTAATTCACGTCCCTTTGTGGCTAGATCATCTCCCCAGGCCCTTGCTACCACCTCTCCAGACTGGTCCAGAATAGTGGGCCCCCTCCATGGAGACCACTGTGAAGGTGAATGGAGTGTCTACAAGAGCTGTATTGGACAGTGGCTCCCAAGTGACAATTATGTTCCAGGACTGGTATCAGAAGCACCTGTCTGATGTGCCCTTATAACCGTTGGAAGGACTGCATGTCTGGGGGTTAAGTGAGAAGGCCTACCCCTATTCCCGGGTATATCTAAATTTGGCTGTCTTTTCCCACCTCCGTGGCTGAAGGGGCCAAGCAAGTAGAGACCCTGGCATTAGTGTGTCCCTCTACCGGACTGTATGATGGGATTCCTCTACTAATTGGGACAAATGCGCATATGTTTGGACAGTTCGCGCAGTTGTGTTATGAGAAACAAGGGTCAAGGACTGGTAGAGCTTTGAGAATTCCGGCCTTGATCAAGAAGGCCTATGAGACACAGAGAGATGCTGAAGGAGTGGACTCAGAGGAACTGGTTGGAATTGTTTGGAAGAATGATCCTGAGTCCCTGATCCTGGCGCCAAATGCCCAGTGTACCTTACAGGGGTAAGTCCGTATCAGAAAGGATGTCAAGAATAAAATCCTCATGCTGGATACACCAGGCAATGGGAAATTGCCAGAAGAACTGCTGGTCAAGCCAAGTATTTTGCCTGCCAGAGCCCATGCTTATGCCAGATGGGTAATGGTCCAAGTTTATAATGTGTCTGATAGAGAGATTCGAGTGAATAGAGGTTGCACCCTGGCTAATGTACATTGTGCAGATACTGCAGTGCTACCCAGTAACAAGTGTTCGGGGGAAAATGACAGAGTGACGCTCCGACTTGTTTGATTTTGGTGACTCCCCATTGCCAGCCGATTGGAAGATGAGAATCACTAGAAAGCTTGCCCAGAGAGACCAGGTGTTTTCTTTAAAGGAATAGAACATAGGATGTGTGCAAGGAGCTGAGCACCACATCTGGCTGCATGATGAAAGGCCATTTCGTGAGAGGTCTCAATGCCTGGCACCTGCTGACATAGATGATGTGAGACGGCATCTGCAAGTGATGCTTGCTGCTGGTTTAATACAAGAATCCAGGAGCCCATATGCTTCACCTATCGTGGTAGTGAGAAAAAAGAATGGGACAGTAAGGATGTGCGTGGACTATCACACCTTGAACCAGCGGACTATCCCTGATCAGTATACAATGCCCCACCTCCAGGATGCTTTAGAATGCCTGAATGGTAGCAAGTGGTTCTACGTGCTGGGTCTTTGCAGTGGGTACTATCAGTTACCGATGGCCCCAGAAGACCGTGAGAAGACAGCCTTTATCTGTCCGCTTGGTTTCTATGAATTCATGAGGATGCCTCAAGGGATTTCAGGCACCCCAGCCACTTTTCAACGACTGATGAAGCGTGCAGTGGGGGACATGAACTTATTAGAGTGCCTGGTATACCTAGATGATGTTAGTGTGTTTGGCAGCTCACTGGAAGAACATGAGAGCAGATTGTTCAAGGTGTTGGACTGACTGGAAGACTTTGGCCTTAAACTATCCATCGATAAATGTCAGTTCTTCCAAACCTCTGTAAAGTACGTGGGACACATAGTGTCCACTGAGGGAACAGAAACAGACCCGAGTAAAGTTGAGGCCTTGACCACCTGGCCACAGCCCCACAACCTAAAAGAACTGCAAAGATTCCTGGGATTCTGTGGTTACTATTGCCGGTTCATCAAGGACTATTCAAGAGTGATTCGTCCTCTGCTTAATCTCACTCAAGATTACCCTCCTACTAACAAAAAATATAAGAGGTTGGCTTCTCCTGAGGCTGTGAGAGTGCATTTCCGTCCCAATGAAGTTTTTTGGGCAAGATGGATGCCTGATTGTGAAGCTGCTTTTCATGAGATTATATATCAACTCACTCATGCTCCTGTCCTTGCATATGCAGAACCAGCAAAACCCTTTGTCCTACACACTGATGCTAGCTTGCAAGGTTTGGGGGCTGTGTTATACCAGGAGCATGAGAATGGACTGAGACCAGTGGCCTTTGCTAGTAGAAGCCTGACCCCATCCGAAAATAACTATCCTGTACATAAGTCAGAGTTCCTAGCTTTGAAGTGGGCCATTGTTGACCAATTCCATGAGTACTTGTATGGGGCTAAGATACTAGTAAAAACTGACAATAATCCTTTGACCTATGTGCAGACTTCAGCTAGGTTGGATGCTACTGGCCATAGGTGGCCTTCTGCATTATGTACATACGACTATGCTGTGGAATACAGAGCAATCCTGAACCACATAGATGCTGATGTTCTCTCCCGGAGGCCTGTTTCCTGGAATAACTGGGTCAGACTGTCAGAACCTGATATTTGAGCACTCTGCCAGAAGTTTGACAGAGAGGAACAAATGTCCACGGACGCAGTGGACTGTCTGGTGGATTGTTTGGGGCCCTCTGAGAATTGCATACCTGCTGCTTATTGCCACTTTTCTGCATTAGACATTGGTGCTTTGCCTCAGCTAGACAATGACAGTCTTCAGCGGGCTCAATCCCGAGATCCTATGATCAAATCAGCTTTAGAAGCCCTCTACACAGGGAAAGATGTGTCCAAGTTACGCTCCACTGATATTGAGAACTGCACTGTTATACAAGGAAGGTCCTAAGTTGAAACTGATTAACAGACTGTTATACAGAGAAACAGTAGACAGAGGGGGACAAATAGACAAACAACAACTAGTTTTGCCCACTGCCTTCCGAGAGTTGGTACTAAGGTCCCTACACAACCACATGGGGCACCTTGTTATAGACAGAACACTTGACTTGGTGAGATCCAGATTCTATTGGCCTAAGATGGGGGCTGATGTTGAGCAACACATTCGAACCTGTAGTCACTGTTTACATAGGAAAGCCTTGCCCCAGAGGGCTGCCCCCCTTGTTAACATCACCACCAGCGCCCCCATGGAGCTGGTCTGTATTGACTTTCTGAGTTTGGAGCCAGATCAAAGAAATATTAGTAATGTGCTGGTGGTCACTGACCATTTTACGAGATATGCCCAAGCTTTCCCCACCAAGGACCAGAAGGCATCCACTGTGGCAAAAATACTTGTAGAAAACTTTTTTGTTCACTATGGGGCTCCACAAACAATCTATTCTAATCAAGGGAAAGACTTTGAGAGTTGTTTGATCAAAGAGATGCTTTTACTGTGGGGAGTGCGAAAGTCCAGAACCATCCCTTACCACCCCTAGGGGGATCCACAGCCTGAACATTTTAACCGCACCCTGTTGGATATGCTGGGTACCCTACACCCAAAGGACAAGCCTAGATGGAGCCAACAAATTTAGCACCTTGGTACATGCCTACAACTGCACCAAAAGCGATGCCACTGGGTTCTCCCCTTACCGCCTGATGTTTGGAAGAGAAGCCCAACTACCGGTAGATGTATGTTTTGGACTTTCTCCTGATGGGGTTCGAGCTGATAACTATTTACAGTATGTGCAAAAGTTAAAGGCCCAGTTAAATCATGCGTACCAACTGGCTCAAACCATGGCTGCCAAAAGAAATCTGGCTAACAAAGAAAGGTATGATAAAAAGATGAAAGCACAGGAACTCCAGGAGGGAGATCAGGTATTGCTAAGAAATCTGGGACTGCATGGCAAACACAAGGTTGCTGACAGGTGGCACCATCTCCCTCACATTGTAGTGGGCAAACTAGATGATCTGCCTGTATACAAAGTAAAGCCTGAGAATAATTCAAAAGATGTTAAGACAATGCATCAAAATCATTTGCAGCCCATTGGCCAAATCTTGATTGGGTCTGAGCCCCCAGAAAATGCTCCCTCTGGACCAGTGACCAGTGACCAGAGCTGCTGCTAAGCAAAAGCAAAGAAAGTCTGCACCTACAGATGCTGAGTTAAAGTGTTTGTTTTCCACAGCAAGTCCCAGTCGAAAATGACTGTCAGTCTATTTCTGAGGAAAGTGAGTGCAGCTTTGGGTACTACCCTCCTTTTGAACTGAGTCAATTGTTTCAAGGCAATCCCCTAGTCAATTATGGAGATGAAGCTGGGCCTTCTGGACTGCCTAAGCCCCCAGCTTTGTCCTTGGAGCCAATGCTCCCAGACAGTAAAGTGCAGAATATCAAGTCGGATGACCTGGAATCACTGTGCATGGTGGAACTGTATGAGCTTTCAGAGGAGGAAAATGATGAACTGGGACAGACTGGTGATATACCAGAGCAAGAAGAGTATTTTGAGTGTCCTGATGGTTCACTGCCAGTGTCAGAAAGCTCTCCATGTGAGCCAAGTGTTGTGGACTCAGGAGATTGTAAATCCTGGAGCTGAAAGTGCCCCGAGCTCTAGCCTCTCTACCCCAGTGGAGACTCCCCTGACAAGTGAGGACAATGCTGAAAATGAGGCTCAGAATGCAGAGACTGTAACAGTTCCCCCTAGAAAGACTGGTCGAGCTGTAAAGCCTGTGGTGCACCTCAGCTATGATTCTCCTGGGAGGCCTGTAGACTTGCCTTTCAATGTGGTCCACAAAGGAGTATGTGTGTCCCCGAGCTCATTGCCCAAACTAAGCATAAGTGCTAACTCCAGGTTATTTGTTTCACCCTCTAGGTATGGTGCCCCTTCCCCATCCAGCCCCAAGGCAGCTGATAGGGAAGGGCCCCCTCTCCTCAGGTTTCATGTACAGGAGGTAATAACCTGAGGTAAGGTACAATGTGTGTATAATGCTGTGCAAAAGGAAATGTGCTGAAAAGTATCAGAAATGTGTTTATGGTAAAGGTGATATGTTGACTGATGATTACATGAATAAGCCTAATGTGTTAGTAATGTAAATGTATATGGTTTGTATTGAAGTTATGGGGGTACTTACTTGACGCAGACGCCAAGTTTTTCCAGGCCAGGAAGGGTGTAACTCCCCTGCAAATGGGGGTTCCCAAAAGTCTACCAGGAGCTTGTCTGAGTGCTCCAAATCTGGATGGCGTTCGGCATCTAAGCTGTTTAAATGTGGTTCCAAGTGAGTGCTGTTTGAGCCTCCACGTACTGTCTCTTTAAGAGCTGTCTGCCTGCAGACATAATTAATTTGGGTGGGGGGTCTGTGTGTTTCCCTGCTTGAGTCCCACTTAAGCTACTTCCAAATCGCTACATTTCTGCAGTCACTAAGAGCGCAGAGGGAGCTCTTTTGAAAGATGTAACTGTTTACCAGAAATTAGAGTGATAATGAAAATACAATTTGTCTAACCTGCTTTTCTTTGCAGTCTGGACTGTTTTTGCTTAGCCCTCCATTCTGGTACTGAACTGCTGAATTGGACCAATCAGTGTGAAGGGGGGATTGTTAAAATGGAGTCTGCTGGCAAATCAGAACTTGAACTCTCATTGTGGAGCCAGCCACCTCTGTACTGTATGGCCAGAACCTCTGGGAAATGTAGTTTAGACCTTGGCACCTTTTTTCACCTATAGAGGGAGCCTGTTGTGACTGACAAGGAGAATCAGCCAACCGGGACCTTGCGGATCTAAAAGAAAGCCCCATGCTGTCTGCTGGGGAGCCAGATCAGTAGTGACAGTGAAGAGAAAAGGAGCCCTGCTCTTGTTGCGGTATGTAATTCACGCGGGAAGTGTGTGGGAGGCCCTGAAGTTTGGCCTGCAGCAGTTTGTAAGTGCCAGTTCAGACTGAATCCAAGTTTGTGGGGAGAAAGAGGATCCAGAAGTGTGGAAGCCAGACTTAACTGGAAGAAGACCGAAAGTTTGCTGAATGCGATCGGCCTGTCAGGGACTGCTGATGCTGTGTGTGCTCCCGGGTATTTCTGCAGTAATTACGATCGGGATCAAGGAGCAGCCTGCCTGGTATAGTACTTTCCTTTTACATAATTATGCATTATGCTTGTGGGGGATTGCTATGTTATTTCCCCTTTTTCTGTGAGCTGTGTGCTACAGCTGGAAGCAGATCCCAGCTTTAGTCGGACTAAATCCGCTTGCTATCAACTGCAGTTGGGTCCAGCCATAAGGACCCTGTCTCCATACCTTGTTTTTCTGGCAATCCAGCTAGAACATCCTCCATCCAGCTTTCAGCTTTGGTATTGTGAGTACAAGTCAGGGTATCTCCCTGCAGCCTTTTATCAATTACAAGTGTGTCATCTGATTATTGCTGTTTCATTTCTTCACGAACTGAGCCCCAGGGCTTCGGATTACAATTTGTGTGGGCATGTGTTTTTTTTCCATCAAGGACTCCAAGCAGCTGCACCGACCCTAGCTAGCCCCCCACCATCCTGGGTACCCAGAGAGTGACATTTTGGACCCTATATGCATGCACAGTACTGTGATTTGAATATTTCCAAACCAAATCAACCTGACTGCCCCCTCCTTGTTACTGCCCCCTTTAATAAATCAGATTTGTTGTTATTGAACTATATGCTGTCTGTGGTGTCAGTATATGCAGAAAAAGCATTGCATTGTGTTTGTGTATATTGCCTAACCTTGCTTTACAGGGGGTCCTCAGAGACATGCTGCAAGACATCAGTCCTGAGGGTAAGTGTTACTGTATGTGTAAAAAGTGTGCATTTGTGGGGTACTGGGAAGGTAACTCCCGTGTACTGTGTGGGCCACTAGTGGGAATAAAGGGGGGTCACAGTGTACCAGAGGGCTGTACCCGAGCTAGTTTAACCACTACCAAGCCTGACCTCTGGGTGGAGGCACCCGTCACTGGACCTAGGCCCCTTAACCAGTCAGTAGCCAAGCAGGCAGGGGTAGTAGCCCTTGGGATAGTGCCACCTGGGGGTTACATATGCAAGCACAACCAGCACTGTGAAGAGATTTTGGAGTGAAAAGTGTCCTTTCACAGCCACTAAGGAGGAGGCTGCTGCTTGCAGCACAGAGATAGAGAGACTGAAAGTACAGTAGGGTGCTTCAGTCTGTAGGGGTAAGTCTCACTGCAGCTGAGCCTCTCTATACAGTTAGTTAAAGAGTTTTTCTGATTAGGTCTTTGGGATCTGCAACTGCGACACAGCCAGCAAGGGTCTACAGCCACTATGCTGATCACCACTGCCAGGAGACCGCCAGTAAGGGGCACTGCCTTGGGGCTTTGCAGATGTGAGCTGCAGAGAACAGAGATCCTCAAGACACCCAGGAAGA
The DNA here is from genome assembly GCA_016271365.2 of Neoceratodus forsteri. Classification (NCBI taxonomy): domain Eukaryota; kingdom Metazoa; phylum Chordata; order Ceratodontiformes; family Ceratodontidae; genus Neoceratodus; species Neoceratodus forsteri. Next base: position 1,461,763,346 of record CM057452.1, read on the forward strand.
CCAACAGAGTTAGACCCCAGCTGAAACTGTGGGAGGTCCCAGAGAGAGTGACCAGCAGAGGAGAGCTGAGGGAGCTGTCAGAGGTATGATACCGTACTATGGAACAGCGTGGGTACATCCAGCCAGAACTGCAGCTGGAAGCAGATGCCTGCCAACTTCAGGGTAACCGTGAGTAACCAAATGGGACCCACCGGTCCTGCAACACAAATCCTGTAAATTGTTTTACAATGCCCCAGGCTAATTTTAAGTTTGTTGAACTAGGCCATCATTTGGTCAGGATTATAAATTTGGGAGGTTTGCTACAAATTGTCATTGTTTGATTTAAGTGCACCAATGCTGGCCAACCATGTGCAACTGCCACTGGCCTGCACCACTTCTGATTGCTGTGTACCCAGTGAAGAACCGTTAGCTCCCTAGTAATTCAGGGCATACTGGTACCAGTAGGGAGTAGAGTAGAGGCCAAGACTTAGATCCACGACTCTGCTACGAAGCCTGTCTCTCCACTGGAAGTTCTGGACCCCTGGTGTCTTCTATGTCGGGCATCTTGGTACCGAGGCCTCACTTTACAAAGCACCTGTCGACCCTTCTCCATTGGTCCATCAGCAGAGGAAATCTCTCTGTTGTCCAGGGGGAACCCATCTTGTAGCAGAGCTCACTCCTATCTCCTGAACAGACAATAGCTCTCAAAACTGTTGTTAGTAGAGTACCCAGAATCCATCCAGATCTGGGGCCCTGTATCCATCCTCTGCCTAGAGGGCCCTCCCAGTCACATGGCCCCAGCTAGAATGCTTTATACTCTTGGAACCTCACATCTCCAGTATCATCTTCTAGAACTCTCCAGACCACCTTTTAAACCCCAGGGGCATACTACTTGGGAACACAAACCCAGGCAGGGAAGAGGAAAATGGGCTGCACTAGTAACCTGCATAATGGGGGGGGGGTTGCCCTTTAGAGGAGAAGGTGCACAAGAACAAAGGCACATGCAATCACGGTGGAAGGGGGAATTTAGTAGGGACGTGAGGATGTACTACTTCACTGAAAGAGTGGTGGATGCCCGGAATGGTCTTCCAGCGGAGGTAGTAGGGGTGAAAACAGTGGTGGGCTTCAAGCATGCACGGCATATGCACAAGGGAATCTTAGTTGGGAAATGGGGAAGGGGGGAGGTAGCCAGAGATAAGGTAGGGTCTGCGGTGAAAGTATAGACAGGGGAAAATGGGCAGGCTGGGTAGGCCAAGTGGTCCTTGTCTGCCAACAAAATTCTGCTTTTATACTTCTATGGGTGTTACACAAGATTATCTAACCCTGCCACCACAATGTCATATCCATACAGATCAGCTGTTCAGTGCCAATCAGCATGATGGCAACATGCTGATTAAGTGATAATACGCTAGTTTGCTTACTATACAAGGCAATCATGTGAACTGCTGAGCTTAGTGGACTTGTCCTGGTCAGAAATTACAAGATAAAAATAACCAACAGGGTGAGCAAATGGCTGCCATCACAGGGTCAATGTTGCTCCAAGGTCAGCCTATAGGGACAGCATGTGAACACAGAGCAAACCCACCTTGACAGCCAAGCACCCCAGTTCTGCAATCTACTTGGTCCTCAGCCAGCTCTGCTGTGGGATTACAGGGCTCAGACCCAAATCCTAGTACCCCCAGGCTGCAATGCTTAAATGATTTTAAAATATGCATTTAGTTGGATTTACTATGGAGAGCATGTGGAGCAAGGGGAAAGGGTGCCAAGCCCAAGTCATCAGAAGGAAGCTGACATACCCCAGAGAAATTGGGGGGTGCAATCACTGCAGATTTGCCTCCTGGTGGGTGGTATAAGCATCACTGAGTCAGTAGCACATCCACTTCTGGGACAAAAGGTTGTAGTTTTTAGTCCCACACCATAACTCAGACTCATATCCCAAATGCTGGCATTCCTTGCTGCGGGGTGGGGTGGGGTGGGGTACATTCTGGGTCAGCCACCTTTGGATTACACTTTATTAGGTCCCTTCTGCCAATCTCTGATGCTGTCCTGGTGGGTTTCCAGGAGGAAGGTGAAGATTCCATGGCATTTTCACATAAGATTAGGATCCACTCCAGCACCTGGGACAGTGCCCCCCTTCCAACAACATTCAAGTAACTGTTCACAGCTGTGCATGAGAACTGTGGAGAAGAATGGCTGCCCTACATGATTACAGTGAATATACAACCAGTCTCTATCACTGGTACCTATGCACTAATGCGTGCCAGGTACACGTGATGGGCATCTGCTGATTGGCGCACAGTGCAAGGCATGCACTACCAGTGGCAACCACAGGCCACCTGTCTGTGACCCCCTTGGCTCATTGGTACACATGGCTGAACTGGCGGTCACAGGTAGGCATCCAATCGGATGCCCATCCTGGGGACCAAGTGGATCCCCTACTCTGCATGAAGCAGGGGATTGTGGGATGCCACGCATCACGGAATGTAACATAATCTGGGCAACTGTCCCAATGGCTGCCCCCCAGCCCTCTCTGCCTCACTGGAGGGCTAGCCAACATGGTGGGGGAGCTGGCTGTGTCCCATCATGACCAACAGGTGATGTTCGTGAGGTGCACATAACAGCTATGGCAGGGTCCTTGCTTGCATAGCTTGCACCTCTTCTCCCAGCAAGCACTCCACACATTAGTGAATGGAGCGGAGTGTGGGGAACTCCCCCAATCCATCCGTGTACATAACTGCATGAACAGACAGGGGATCATGTGCGGAAGGGGCACAGGATCCCTAAAGCATGGCTACCCTACATAGGGAAACCTACATACCGCAGACAAGAAAGAGACATGGGTGTTATCATATCTGATGACCTAAAGGTGGCCAAACAGTGTGACAAAGCAGTGGGGAGAGCCAATGGGATGCTACGGTGCACAGGGAGGGGTATCATCAGCAGAAAGAGGGAGGTGATGATATCTCTGTATCACTCTCTGGTGAGACCCCACCTAGAGTACTGTGTCCAGTTATGAAGTCATCTCCGACAGGACATAGAGTTGAGGCAATCCAGAGGAGGATAACTAAAGTGGTGCAGGATCTGCATCAAAAGTCCTATGAGGAGAGACAAAAGGACCTTGATAAGTAGTCTGTGGGGAGCTCTCGAACCCTAGAGAGGTTGGTAGTGGGGTACCGCAGGGCTCGGTCCTGGGTCCGATCCCGTTTAATGCATACATATCGGACATCAGGGAAGGTATAGGGTGTGAAATGAGTCTCTTCGCGGATGACTCCAAGATGGGAGCAGTAGTTGAGGGAGAAGAGGGGAGGTTGGCCCTGCAAGGGGACCTGGACACCCTGGAAAGCTGGGCTCACACATGGAAATTAAATTTCAATATCACCAAGTGCAAGGTGTTGCATCTTGGTCGGGGAAAACCTAAACACAGGTACACCCTGGGAGGGAGCTGGAGGCCTCAATAGGGAAAAAGACCTAGGGGTCATGGTGGATGCATGTATGAATAACTCTGAGCAGTGCAGGAGAAGCGCTAGCAAGGCAAACAGGATGTTGGGATGCATCGTGGGGGATCACCTCTAGGAGCAAGGAAGGATTCTGCCGCTGTACAATGGACTGGTTAGACCACACCTTGAGTACTGTGTACAGTACTGGAGACCACACTTGAAGAGGGACATACAGCTCCTGGAGAGGTACAGAGGAGGGCAACAAAGATGATACGAGGGCTAGGGGATTTGACATGAGGACAGATTTAAGGAGCTCTGCCTGTTTTCATTGGAGGAGAGGAGAGACAGGGGGACATGATTGAGGTCTTCAAGTACCTCAAGGGAATAAATAGGGTAAACATGGAGGGGATCTTTAGACTAAAGCAGGGAGGTATCACCAGAGCGCATGGTTTGAAGTTGGAAGGTGGAAGGGTGAGGGGGGAAAAGAGGAGGAGGTTTTTCACTGAGAGGGTGGTGGACCTTTGGAATGCACTGCCTGGTGAGCTGGTTCAGAGATCCACAGTGGAGGGCTTCAAGAGAGGGTGGGACAGACACAGAAAGTGGATGTATCAGATGATGGCCTGTCCCGGGGGGGTGGGGATGGATGATACGGGTTTCTGGAGCACAAGGGATGGGAGGGTCTCGGCACCCAACTAAGGATCTAAGAGTTCGAGCAGACTCGATAGACCGTTAGGCCTAATCTGCTGGCAAATAGTATGTTAGTAAGTACAGACTAGTGGGGGGATATGATAGAGACTTTCAGATACCTCAGTGGTATAAATGAGGTTCAAGAGGGAAGCCTTTTTCAGGAAAAGGATGCACAAGAACAAGGGGTGAGGCGATGAAGCTGGGGGGGCTAGAATTAGGGGAAATGTAAAGAAACACTTCTTTACACAAAGGGTGGTGGATGCCTGGAACAGTCTCCCTGAGGAGGTGGTGGGAGCAAAAACTGTAATGGGATTTAGGAAGGCATAGGATAGGTATAAGGCAACCTTAGAAGCAAGAAGGGGTTGGGGGTAAAGCCGGAGATCAAGTAGGGTCTACGGTGTGACAGTAGATAGGGAACATGGGCAGACTAAATGGGTCAAGCAGTCCTTATCTGTGGTCAGATTCCATGTTTCTATGTAGAGGGCCCATTGCTTTTAATGCGCGTCGGGATGCAGTATGCATGAAAAGCACTATATAAATGCAAACTATTCCTCTAGTGATCTAGGGAGTGATTTGAGCCCTTCTGCAGCTAAATAAACAGAGTTCGTTGGAGATGTAGCATGACCACACTCGCTTTCAACAGCACTGGCATGATTACTTCAAGGGAGGAAAGAAAATCTAAAAAAACAAACTCAGTTTGCTTGAAGACACTGTGCTCACCTAAACGCTAATAGAGGGCTACAGTTTCTGTCTCTGAGGCCTAACTAAAAGCACCTCCTTCCTCACTTTTTGTTCTATATATATTTTATGCCCGGTTTTTTGCCGTTTCACCCCCACAAATCCTCGGGCATGTGCGTGTGGAGCACGTGCATACGGCTCGAGGTACCCTCCGCTACTTGCCACCCCCACCCGCCTATGATGCCCGTCAGACCTCCACCCGAGGGCAGTGGAACTATGGGAGGCAACAGAGATCCTCCCTGGGAGAGGAAAGGAGAGCTGCTGTTATGGTTGCTCAGTCCTGTTCCCTCCCGCGGCACCTCCTTCCTCACTTGAATCTGTCTCCACAGCATGCTGAGTGGCACCCTCCCCTGCTCTTGGGGGTAAGTCAGGGTGTCAGCAGTGTCCAAGAATTGCATAAGGTGGACTTAAGTTGAAAGCTGCAGGCTCCTCCAGCAGGATGCAACACTGATGATGCTTGAAAAGGCACCAACCATGGGTGTGTTCGGGGTATGTTTGTCTAAGATAGTGAATGACATGATTAACATGTGTTCTACCTGCATCAAGAGCCGCTATTAGCATGCTCCATGCCAGCAATGTTTAGCTACTGTCTGTGCCATCTTATAACACAGTCTTAGGCACACTATCCATGTCATAACACCATGCTATACTTTACTAACCCCTGGATTCCTCAGTAGGTGGCAGAGATTGTCAGCACTTATCATCAGCCAGGTGGACCCCCATCAACACCACTTCGTCTGAAGCTGATGAAGGAAGAGGATACAGCATTACCTACTCCCATTAGTGACATCCGTCAGTGGCCAACAAAAGTGGAAGCTGAACAAAAAACAAACACATAATCATTCTGTGAGTCAGCCCTGAGTCACATGTGGCGCACCACTGCACCAAATCCTGTCCCCGGGAGAAGGATGTGTTTCTCACTAAGGGATGACAGCTGCTCAGGAATGATTCATCCAGCAGCCTCATCTCTGCTGTTATGACCTCCTCTCCGGAATGTGGCTTAGATCAGTCATGTTAGGCAATGAGGCACATTGCACTAGCAGGAATTGGAAAAACAGCCTCTGGGTCACAGATTAGCATTTTAGCTACTGTACATCTGAAATCCACCAGTACATCAGCCCCCGGGGGGCAACTGTCAATTTTATTTTATTTATTTTATTTAAACTTCGGTACCCAGGTAGGCCCACTGAGACTTTGACAGTCCCTTTTTCAGGGGCGACCCAGGATTAGTTACATGTACCTAGAGGGGAAAAGAAAACTAATGCTTTTGATTGTACTACAGAATATGGTACACTGATCATGTATACATGCCGCAGAGATAGACATTACTACAGTTGGCATAGGTGAGTTTACGTACAAACAACCTTGTTAGTTACACACATTCATGAGCAGATAGTAGACGTAAGTTCAGTTCAGTACATTATGCCCTTCCTTACTGTTCCTCCCTCCCTTTTTGTTTGTATTTACTTGAGGCATCCCCCTTTAGCAGAGGTGCCTTTATGGGTTGCAGCACCTGCAATGAGACCCACTGCTTAGGTGTAGTTTTAGCCCTTTCTTGTACCCCTCAAGAGAGGTGCAGTCCTGGAGCTGTCTCGGGAGATTGTTCCAGAGTTTGGGGAGGGTTATTCTAGGTGATCTGAGTCCCATAGTTAATCTGGCTCTTGGGGGTTCTAGCAGCTTGCGTTCAGTCAACCAGCGCTCCCTCCTGTTTGCTTCTGGGGCTAGTCAATGGTGGAATTAAACATGAAATTCACCAAATAAATCCAACAGCCCAACACACAGCTGTCAGTTGTGTAAATATACCAGGAAGTCATCTGATCAGTACATCTGCCCAATGGGAAGTAATTGGTGGTGTAATTACATCTGAAATTCACCATATCTTTAAAGGGGAACAACAGTTAACATTGTGTAGTAATCTATTTTTTTGTTCTGTTTCACATTGCACCGCTCCAAACGTGGCATTGTTTGAATGCACAGACTTTCCCTTATGCAGTCGCTGACTTGAAAACTGCATAGATTACTTACTTTTGTAGTCGCTAGCATCTAAAGTGGATGTGGGCATTCAGCGGTGTTTCTTCAGTGAGGTGCCATTACACTCGTGAGAGGTCACACAGGCACGAGAGGTCAAGAGACATGTAAACACAGGGAGTGTAATGGTACCTCACTGAACGAGAAAAGAAAGATTACTGAGCATAGCAGGTAGAGTTCGGCAAGACACACACGTGGAGTGCAGTCACGGAAGCAAGTTGTCCTTTGCATATGCACAGATAGCAGCAGCTTAGATGAGCGTGGCACCACATGAATGTGCCCGCTCACAGTGTTTACTTTCTCAGCGGCAAGGGCTAGTACTGCCGCATGGCATGGTGGAAAATGCACTCAGTGTAAGGAGGGCTGCAAGAATGATTTTAAAAGAAAGATCCAGAGACAGAAACCGGAATGCACCAGGTAAAACAGCAGTGCTACACAGTGTTAACTGGTGTTCCCCTTTAAGATCCTGCAACCGGAAATGATCAATGGTATAATTAATTATACCACAAATTTATCAACTCGTACAAAAGCTCAACAGGACGCAATCAGTGGTGTTCTTATACCCATACCACTAAACCTTTTATCACTGAAAGGAGGTACACAGGCACTCAAAATGAGGGACACGACCCTCACAATGAGGGACACATCATCACATATGGAGAGAAGAAGCCTATAAAAACTGTGGAAAGCACTGATGTACTTGAACAAAGTTTATTTTTCACACAGTATCATAGAGTATTATGAAATTCTGCTTTAAAGCTGGAATTTACAGAGCATTCTCTGTGTAGGCAATACCTTTTCCATGAGGGATGATGAGGGACAAAGCAGTTTTGAGGGATACAATGAGGGACGTTCCTCATAATCAGGGACACTTGAGAGGTATCTTTACACCCAAGACTAATTAAATCAGTAAAACAGCCCACAATAGACAAGGATCAACAATCACAGGATCACAGGTGCCGGCAGAAAAGGACCCCACGGGCCCACGGCCCATCTAGTCTACCCCTTGCCCACCTAGTCCACCCTACCATATCTTGAGGCACCCCCTTCTCCTTAGCCCCATGTGTCTGTCCCAAGCAGAATTAAATCCCTCTTCAGTCGGGCCGGCCCACTGGCGCAGCTGTTGGATTTCCGCTTGTGGTGCCGGTGACCCGGGTTCGGGAATGGACCTGGGTTGTCGGAGGTCCGGCGGGGGGAGAAGGATCGAGTGTCCATAGGACTGCTTTCCTTCTCCGGGAGGAAGGGGGGTCAAGTATTTGGTGCCATGGTGACACCTAGCGGAGGCTGGGTGCATCGCGAGCATGGATGCCAAATTGAATTAGGGGGCGGGGTGGACGCCGGTTGTCATTACACATCCCCGCCCCCATTCACAAAAACAAGGGAGAAAAACAGCCAATGCCTGCTGTCTAAATGAAGCTCAGCCCCTGATGCCTTGTTTAGCCTCAAGGAGCCGGCTCCCCGACCAGATAATTGTAGCGCGGCTCGATATGGGGTCAGTTCCGCGACCCCGCCCTCTGGGGGGCAAGCCAGGGATGACAGGGTGAGTGCGGGCATGTCCAGAGGTGGAGGCTAGGGGGTCCCTGACTGGAGCGAATCCCAACGTTTGGCAGGGGCCCAAAAAGTACAGAAAATAAAATATCCCTCTTCAGTCTCTGAATTCACCGCCTCTTCTGGAAGCCCATTCCAGTTCTACACCACCCTCTCCATGAAAAACTGACCTCTCACATTGCTGTTGAAGTGCCCCCCCCAAGAGTCTCAGTCCGTGCCCCCTTCTTATGTTCCCTTCCTTCAAGTGGAACAACTTCCCTGGGCCTCCCTTGATCATCCCATTGCTATATTTAAAGGTCTCAATCATGTTCCCCACCCCCTCCTGGTCTCCAGTGTATATAGCCCCAACTCCTTGCACCTCTGTTCATATGGCTTGCCCTCCATCCTCTGCACCTTCCTGGTTGACCTCCGCTGGACCCTTCCGATTGAGTTTATATCTTTGCGCAGGTAAGGTCTCCAAAACTGGACACTGTACTCAAGGTGTGGCCTTACCAGGGCCTGATACTGGGGTGCCAGGACCTCGCTACGTCTGCTGGTGATCCCCTTGCCGATACTTGCCAGCATCCTATATGCCCTCCCCACCGACCTCGAGCACTGCTTCCTTACCTTGAGGTTGCTGGAGACTGTTACCCCCAGATCCCTCTTGTCCTCTGACACCCTGACTCTCTCCCCACCCAGCATATACTCAACCCTTCGGTTCCTGTGTCCCAGGCGCATAACAGCACACTTCTTGATGTTGAATTTTAACTGCCAGGTCTCTGCCCACTCCTCCAGTAATCTCAGGTCCCTTCTCATGTCCTCCACCCCCTTCCCCCGAGAGTCAACTCTATTACAGATTTTCGTGTCATCTGCAAAGAGGGCCACCCTCCCTGACAGTCCATCTGCAATGTCTAGTACATAGATATTGAACAGGAGGGGTCCAAGCACAGATCCTTGGGGAACTCCACTCCTCACCTGCCCAATCCCTGAGTACATTCCATTCACCACCACCCTCTGACTCCTATCCACCAACCAGTTTTCAACCCATCTTGTTATTTTGAGCCCTATCCCTATGTATCCAATTTGTTGACCAGCCTCCTGTGGGGTATGGTGTCGAAGGTCTTACTGAAATCCAGATAGGCCCCGTCCACTGCACCCCGCTGGTCCACTACCTGCATCACCCAGTCATGAAATTAGATCAAAATGGACTGGCATGACTTGCCCCCAGTGAACCTGTGCTGTCTGTCATCCAGCAGTCCGTTCACCTCCAGGTACCTCGTTACCCTTTCATGACCTTCCCTACCACAGTGGTCAGGCTGACGGGGTGGTAGTTTTCTCTCAGCTCCCTGCTTCCCCCCTTGTGTATCGGCACCACTGTTACATTTTTCCAGTCCTCCGGCACTATACCAGTGTCCAGAGACAGGTTGAACAGCCTCGCAAGTGGGGCAGCCAGCTCCTCTCTTAGTTCCCAAATCACCCTTGGGTGCAGGCCATCTGGACCCATGGCCTTATCCACCTTCACCCTAGTTAATTCCTCCCTAACTCTCTTCTTGGTGAAGGGATCCAATACCATTCCCGTGCCCCCCTCTCCTTTCCAACTCCGGCCCTCTATTGCCTTTTTCTTCTGTAAATACAGAGCAGAAATACCTGTTCAAGGTTTCTGTATTCTCCCCATCCTCTTCGAAGTGATTGCCTCCTTCCCCCCTCAGCCTTTCAATCCCCTGGCCAGCCTTCCTCTTCTCCCCTATGTATCTAAAGAATGCCTTTTTCCCTCTCCTGGCCTGTTTTGCTAACCTGACTTCCGTGTCTACCTTAGTCCTCCTGATGACCTTATCCGCTAGTCTCCTTGCCTCTCTATAAGCCTCCCTATCCCCCCCCCGCCGAGTACTCTTGAATCTCCTGAATGCCCTCTGCCTACCCTCTACCACCCTTGCAACATCCCTGCTGAACCAAAGTGGCTTTCTGCTTCTTGCCCCCTTCCTAAAAGTTTTAATGGATGCCTGTACGGCCTTCCGGATTTGGTCCCTGACAGCTACCCATAGTTTGTCTGCATCACTTATATCCCCTAAACCTTCCATCACCTCCTTCACCAGCCTTCTTAATTAGCCGAAGTCTGCCCACCTAAAGTCCAGCACTGTTGTGCTGGTACGGATCCCCATCCTCCCTGTCCTCACCTTGAACCCCAACAGTCCTGTGGTCACTTTTCCCTATTTTTCCTCCTACCACCACCTCCGCCACATTCTCCGCATTCATCTATACCACATCTAGCAGGTTGCTCCTCCTGGTAGGCTCTCTGATCAGCTGTTTCAGGAACACCCTACTTAGTCTGTCCACTAACTCCCTACTTCTTGCTGAAGCTGCTTTGGGGATGGTCCATTCCACATCTGGTAAGTTTAGGTCACCTACCAGTAATGTATCCCCCTTGACAGCCATCCTCTCAATATCCTGCAGCATCACCCTGTCCTGATCTTCTCACTGTGAGGGTGGTCTGTATATGGCTCCCAGTCTCAAGTATTCCCCCATCCGCCTGCATAGCTTCACCCATAGAAGTTCCGTGGCCCTGTCCCCCTCCTGTCCCTCCAATGCCTGTATATCCTCTTTGATGTAAATGGTTACCCCCCCCTTGCCTGTCCCTCCTGTCCTTCCTTAACAGCCTGAAGCCCGGTATAGCTGTCTCCCATGTGTGGAGGTCCGTCCACCAAGTCTCAGTGATTACTATGATGTCTAATTTGTCATGTGTAATGATGACCGTCAGTTCCTCCATCTTATATGCCAGGCTTCTAGCATTCGCCACCAACTCCTTCCACCAACATTCCTCCTCCTTTGTTTCCCCTGCCTGCCAGCCCCTTGTTTGTTCTTTGTCCCCCCCTGCCTGGCAGCCCCTCATTCGTCGATCTTCCCCCTTTCCCCGGGAGGGGACCTAGGATCCCCCTACTCGTTCATGGTACAGTGTGGCTATACGTCCAGTCCCCCCAACTCAGTTTAAATTGAAATTAAATTATTTTTCAAAGAATTCCCCCATCCGGCACTTCAGTATGGCCACCCCCTCTCTGTTGAGGTGTAACCTGTCCACTGAAAAGAGGCTTTCATCCTCCCAAGCTGCCCCCAAGTCCCCTATCACCCCATACCCCATCTGTACACACCATTCCGCTAGCCAGCTGTTGAGCTCCCATATCCTTTGCTTCCTCTCAGTGCTGGCTCTTGGTACTTGTAATACCTGTAAGAAGGTTAGAGATTTGAAGTTCAACCTCCTGCAGAATCTAGCTGGAGCCCCAAATCTTGCTTGCACCTCTATGAGACTACTATCTGCTAGGTTGTTAGTCCCTAAGTGGAACACTAGATGCAAATTCCTGTCCTGATCCCCACCCAATGAGGGAATATGGTGCACAACCTCCAATAAAGTCATCCCAGGCAGGCATTCAACCCATATCCCTCTTTTTCTGCCACCCCACTTGACCCCCTTTGAGATTGAGTCACCAACCAGTAGCACCTTGACCCCTCATCATTCGGTTTGTCTGTGACGTGCCCTCCTCCCCTTGTCGACTCCTTGCATTGTCTACCCTCCCTGTTGCAGCAGCCCCCTGTCCCCTACCCCTTCCTTCTTCCCTCCCTGGCCCCTTGACCTACCGATGCCCCTCAACCACTTTGTCCATAACTTCACTGGCACCCTGCCTCCTACCCTGACTCATGTCCCCCGATTCCACCTCAGCCACTATGTCCCCAGTGTCTCTCTTTTGCTTTCCTGTTCACTTCCCCTTCCCCGACTCATCTGCCCCAGCCCTCTACTGTATTATCTCCAGCATGTGACTCCTTTCTGCCCTTGTGGCACTGGTATCTCCCTCCGTTCCCTGATTATGTATTTCTCTCCCAGTGGTTTCCCTGTGTCCCCGCCATACCTGGATGGACCCTCCTTCTATCCTTCCCTTTTCAGTATTTCACCCCCGTTTTCCTTGGCATCTCCACCTTCTTCTTCCTTGGCTCCAGAGCATTCCCTCTGGTGCTTACTCCTCGCACACTCCTGGCAGGATCCCCTCTGGCCAAGGTCCACCCACCACAGTCCAGCTCCCTGGCCCCTACAACTTCCTCCTCCTGCCTCGTCATCTCCTTGAAGACCCAATACCTACCTGAGTCTAATGCATATCTATTCCCCCTTTCATTTGCACTATTATCTACTGAACCCCTGCCTCCTATCCTCGAACCCTCTCCCACTGCCCCAGCATGGCCTGCTCTCTCCACCCAGTTGTCCTGCTGACCTCATGCCTCTTGTCTTCCTGAACCCCTCCACTAGTTTCTCTCCCATATCCCTCCTCATCCAGAAAACTTCCCTTCTTAGCCCTGCCATCTCTGCCTCCAGCCTCCTCAGACTGGGCATTCCCCCAACTTCCACAACGTGCTCATAAACACTGCTGCTTCACAGGTATTGCACCCCATGATCCACCCCTCACTGCTTCCCCTTCTATCCTGTTCCCCACCCCCCTTATTCTGCCACTGGCCCCTCCGCTGTTGTGGTCCCCCCCAGTAACCCCTGCCCCTTGCCACTGTATTCCCTCTTGACCAGGCCCCCGTCTCCTCTAGCCCCATATACACCACGCTTCTCTGATATGTAGCCTTCCAGCTCCCTGGCTAAACCCCAAGGTCTGTTAACCTCAACCAGATTGAACCCTTAACATTTTCAATAAACCCCTTGCAGTTGACAAGAGCTCTGTAAACAAGCAGTACTGCCCCCTTGCTTACCCAAATTGCAGGCTAATATAAATGACCAAATCCAATACCAGAAAAGGTAACTGGCTACCACACAGACCCCCACCCCTTTGTCCCAATAAATGTCAAGTCAAAACAGTAAATGACCTACCCAGTACTGGTAAAGGTGACAGATCCCTTCCCCCTTTCCCAGCTATAAGTACAAGTTCAGGTACTCAATTCTCCTCCCAGTCTTAACTCCAGTTTGTTTTTTTGCTGAAGTGCACAGTTCCTTCACACATGTTTATAAGGACCTTGCTGCCAACCAATGGGACTCTTCCTGACGATTTGCTCCACCCTCCATGGACATTTAATAGAGGTCAGGGCCGGGGAGGGTGGGCGGAACAAAAAGCCCCTCTTGGAGTCAGTCGCCGCTGATCCTCTCCGTGCCCTGGCCCACACACTGTGGCTGTGAGGGCTCCTTGTGGCCACCGATGCTGCTTTTCCTCTGGCACCATGGCCTGCTCCCTGCAGCTGGAAGAGCTCCCTTGATCTGCCGATGCTAATTTTCTTCCGGCGCCCTGGCCCGCTCCCTGTGGCTGGAAGAGCTTCCTTGATCTGTCGCTGGTCCACGCTCTGGTGCCCTGGCCCGCTCCCTACGGCTGGGAAAACACTCCTTGCAGTGATACGCCTGAGCTGCCTTTTACAGCCTGCTCAGCTTTCATATCACCCACCCCTGCTCTGGACTGGTGTGCCATCCTCAACGCTCGACTGGCGCACTTCCAAACTTCTCCCTGTGTCTGGATTGGCTGACTAAGTCAGCCCCTCTAGCAAGTGATTCAGCCCCTCTTGGAGTCAGTCGCCACTGATCCTCTCCGTGCCCTGGCCCACACACTGTGGCTGTGAAGGCTCCTTGTGGCCACCGATGCTGCTTTTCCTCTGGCACCATGGCCTGCTCCCTGCAGCTGGAAGAGCTCCCTTGATCTGCCGATGCTAATTTTTTTCCGGCGCCCTGGCCCGCTCCCTATGGCTGGGAGAGCTTCCTTGATCTGCCGCTGGTCTGCGCTCTGGTGCCCTGGCCCGCTCCCTGCGGCTGGGAAAACACTCCTTGCAGTGATACTCCTGAGCTGCCTTTTACAGCCTGCTCGGCTTTCATATCACCCACCCCTGCTCTGGATTGGTGTGCCATCCTCAACGCTCGACTGGCGCACTTCCAAATTTCTCCCTGTGTCTGGATTGGCTGCCTAAGTCAGCCCCTCTAGCAAGTGATTCAGCCCCTCTTGGAGTCAGTCACTGCTGATCCTCCCCATGCCCTGGCCCACACACGGTGGCCGGGAAGGCTCCTTGTGGCCGCCGATGCTGCTTTTCCTCTGGCACCCTGGCCTGCTCCCTGTGGCCGGAGCTCCCTTGATCCGCCGATGCTGCTTTTCCTCTGGCGCCCAGGCCCACTCCCTACAGCTGGGAGAGCTCCCTTGATCCGCCGCTGGTCCTCGCTCCAGTGCCCTAGCTTGCTCCCTGTGGCCGGGAAAATGCTCCTTCAATGTAGGGGTCAAAGGGGGCAATATAGATGAGCATGAATAAATAAGCCATTGACAGAGTAAAGGTTCATGGCACGTTCAAAAGGTAGAAAAAATGGGCAGACTGGATGGGCCTTGTGGGCCTTATCTGCTGTCAACTTCTATGTTTCTATGTAATTGCAGTCTGCACCAGGTAGTTACTGAATCAGTATGGCAAGAACACAGTGACCAGGGGTATAATTACACCTGAAATGTACCAGTCCAGTGCAACGGTAAAACAGACCATGATCAATAGTGTAATTACCCCTGAAATTCATCAAATGAGTGCAAAGTGATTAACTATGTAATTACACTTGAAATGCACTGAATATGTAGAAAAGACGTCACTTGTAATTGGGCACATCACAGGGGAGCGAGCCTAAAAGGGAGGAAGGGACACGTTTGGTAGTACTCCCTCTTATGTATTTTAGTAAACTAATAGTTTCCTAACAAGCAAGCGAACAAACACAATTATAGGATACAATAGGAGGAACATTTGGGAACCAACTATACCACAGAGGCAGACCTGCCTTCAAGGCAGCCCAATACTGTTGCACTTGTGGTTTTCTCATAACTTAAGTCTGTTTCCCTACAGTATGTATTTACTACTGATTGTCTCCATGTTCAGTGAATCACTACTCAAGTGAAATTCCAACTGGAAAAAAAACACCGAAAAGGTTTCTGTTACTCTATAGCATGGGAGACACAGATATTAGAAGGAGCACTCTTTTAAAGTTTAGATGTGGGTCTGAGCCAGTACTTCTAGGAACAGCAGAGTGCTTCATAGCCTGGGTGACCTGGGTTTAAACGGACATCAGCAAGGAAAACAGTGTCACCGAGTCCACCTGGGTCAAGTTAGGGGGAAAGGGGGTTAAAGAGTCATCTTGAGGGTGTGTTACAGGCCCCAAACAGTACAGCGGAGTAGGGGTATATGAGTAACAAAAGGTATTCCTCAAATACCACAAATAATGCACTATTCGGATTCGGATTCAAATAACGAATGGTGGCACTGTTTGTGCCTGTTCCTATTCAGAAAATACTGTTTAAAAAAAACAGCTCCCCCCAGCCCAAATCCTAAAATTCAAGCCCCAGTCCCCCCATGCTCCGTTAGAAACCCAATATCCCCTCCCCCCAGGTGGCCACAATTTTATATTTAAGTAGTTAAAACTCCCACGATGGGCGACCAGTACAATCTGCCTAGCTCCATGTCCAGCAGCCATCCAAATGCTTGTCTACACTAAAAGAAAGTCAATTTTTCCCCCAACCCCTACCCTTACAGCACCCTACAACCACCCTCCTCCCCCAGCATCCAGTTCTGGAATTAGATGACCACCTGGCCATCTCCTACCATACTGGAGAGTGGGTTTGTGCCGGTCACCTTCTTGTGACCAGGAGATGACCAGTCAGCTACTTAATTCAAGAACTGGGTGCTGAGGGGAGGAGGGTGGTCGGAAGGTGCTGCAAGGGTGGAGGTTGGGGGAAATGTTTTTTTTTTACTTTTATTGCAAACAAGTGCATATGCCGGTCACACATCATGGGAGTTTTAACCATTTAAATATAACATTGTGGGTGCTGGGGGATGTGTTGGGTTTCTAACAGAGGGTGAGGGATGGGAGACTTGAATTTAAGGATTTGGGCTGGGGAGGGAGGTAGGGCAGTTCTTTTTTTATATCCCCTAAATAAGTGAATATAAATAACAAAAACTCAAATATAATATTTGGCACAAATGTTCGAAATAAAGTATCTGACCAGCCCTACAGTGGCGCATGATGCCCAGCAAGTTGGCAAAATTATCAGAGCAGCCAAATTGGATGCAGTTTTAGTCTTTAAACTCAGTTTTTGCACCCCACTGTGGGGTAAATACCAATGGGACAATACAAACAGGAATGCACTGAGCTCTGAGGCAGGTGTTTTTGAATGCTGAAACATCAGCACAGCTGCATGTGTGTATGTGCCTCGTGCATGCCCATTTGTGTTGAAGACTTCAGCCTGGATATTCAAACTGTGCCCTGGAAGGGCACAAGTGGTTGCTATGCATAACTGAAATGCACCAGAGTGCAAAAGTGCTATATTCAAACGAGATGCCCAATCACGCATCTCGTCTGAATATATCAAAAGATGAGGGTGGTGCAAATGGTGGCTGCCGGAAATGCGCCTGCGCATCCCCCAGCCAAAGCTTTGTGAACGAAAGCTTACAGTACACACTGTAAGACCACTGGTCGACAGTGTCGACCAATGGTGTTGTAGTGCATACTGTACTCCATCATTCTGTGACAGCTCAGTCGGCAGGCAGCCATGGAGGTGTGCGGGTGGGCTGTGCTGCCTGGCGACCATATACCACTGCGGGGACAGGGGGAGCGGGGTGAGCTGTGGGGTCCTGAGTGGGTGGGGGTTTGGGGGGGTGCCACTAGACTACCAGGAAGGGGCTTTACGGTGATCGGTGTATGGGTCGGGGGGGCACTGGACAACCAGGCCATATTTTAATATAGTGAATGACACTATGATCGGGGTACAGGGAAGGGAGGGGAGCCACTAGACTACCAGGGAAAGGGGTTTGCTTTATGTTATTATACACTCGGGGATGAGAGGGGGGCCAATAGACTACCAGAGAAATGGGCTTGCTTTACGTTATTATACACTCAGGGATGGGAGGGGGGCCACTAGACTACCAGGGAAAGAGGGTTTAGGTGTCTGTTCCGCTATGATCAGGGTTGGGGGCTAGCCACCCAGGGGCTGGCGGCTGCTGTTTTGCACTGTGCTGTACAGCAGCCCACCTGTGGGTGGTTCGGAGTTAGGCATGTTTCTTCCATGCCTAACTTGGTGCGGGACATCTCTGAGATGTGCAGGCAGCTGCACCGTACATCTCGGCTGAATACTGTGGTGTGCCACATATGCATGGGAACGCCCCTTCTGGATGTGCTGCATACATTATCTTTGCACTGTGGTGCATCTGGAATTGTGAGGTGCATCCCCTCCTTTTGAATATAGACCGGGGTGCATTTTGGGGATGTGCCAGCGCAACTCCTTTGACTATCTGGGCCAAGGAGTGAAACTTGAGTTTAAGGACTAAAACAATATTTCTGCAGAAGTCTGTGATAGCACACTGGTTTGAGAGTGGAGATGTCTTCTCCACCAGTAAGTACAAACATTTGAGCTTTTATTCAGTAACTTGTTGAGGGTGGGCCCAATAAAACTGCCTGGTTGGAAAACAAAAAATTGCCCCGTGCTTGTGTGTGCCCAGGAGAGTGTTGCTGCAACTGTTTGTTTCCTGTAACAAACTAAAGCTGAGAGTACACAGCCACTGTCATGAGGGCCAGCAGGATGCTGAGCTGCGTCTAAAAGGGTCACCAGCAGAGCAGGGGAAGTAAGTCTGGCATTTTACAAGACCCCTGTCAGGCTCCACTTAGAATACTGCATGCAGTTTGTGTCTCCTCAATACAAAAAGGACATGAAGGCAGTTGAGGGTGCAACGTGGGACCACCCAAATGATCACCACTACGGGCAGCATAAGCTATGTGAGGCTCAAGGCCCTTAATGCATTCAACAACAAAAGGTTAGGTTCATTCTGTGATGCCTTCCTTCTAGATTTGCGTGTTCACTCTGGAGAAAAGAAGGCTGACAGGGCACAGTATCTCAGTCTGTCGCATACCCAAGTGTATCAGTAAGATTAAACGGTTAGAGATGTTTGATCTGGTGGTCTGCAAACGGATGTGGGGACATACGCCTTGAAGCTTAGGGATGGTAAATTAAGGGGCAATGTTAGGAAGCACTTCTTCTCACAGATGGCGGTGAACACCTACCAGCAGAGATAGTGGACATGAAGACAGTACAGGCTGTCAAGGTAAGCCTGGACCAATTTCTTCATACCAAAGGAATCACTGTGTACCCTGCGTAGTAGAGCAGGTAGTGAACGCCTATACATTGGTACATCTGGTAACTTGGTAAGGCCCACTAGGCAGAAGTGCCTGTTTTCAGGGGAGACCCATGAGCATTGGGGAGTTTAAGTGACTTGCTCAGAGTCGCACAGTATGTGAGTGGGGGCTGTGGGAATCAAGCCCCCAGGTCTGCTGAATGTACCAAGCTCATTCACAGCTCGTTACCCTAGCCTCTAGGCTATACTGCCAGCCCCATACTAATTTCATCCCTGTTTATGGATACCTTTAAATTGCTGCTTGATGAAATATGCGAAAAATCAGAAGAACATATTTGAAGTGATACTGTGCATGCTAACTTATTATTTACTCACATTTAATGTTTTTAATCTGTTTTTATATACTGCCTAAAACTAATATTTTTTTTTTGTATATTTTTATTGAACTTTTAGCAAGATATCACTTACAGAAAGCAAGCAAACACAGGTGAATCTTATGAACAGATTACAATAACAGCGAATACAGCACAGTTAACATGACTCACCCCTATTAAACTCTCTCATGGAGGAATTAACCATTTTTGTAACATGGCAAAAATAGTACTACTGCAAGGAAGAAAGCCGATTCGTGTAAGGGCATCAGGTGGTACAAGAGCAACACGGCATTATGAGATGATAATGCCGTGATGCTTGTGCAGTACTAAAACGAGCCACAGAGGAGAAAAGAGCAGTATTCGAAAAGCCGAGAGGCAGAGGGTATAGTAGATGTTCTGTACCCCACCAAGGGAAACACAGTACTCAATGATAGTGACAAACCTGTGCAAGCTGGTGCAGCACAACGGATTGTGCCCGCAGAAGACATAGAAACAAATGTGGTCATTGTCACGGAGTGTAGAAAGCAGCGACACTAGTCCCAAGGTACACAAACAGTGAGCATGAGTCCCTCACATGTGAAATAGTACGGCGGTCAAATAGAGGAGCAGGGAAATCAGTACGGACATAAACAAAGCACACAGTAAGGACAGAACAAGAACATCAGAAATATCCACAGGGCAACTCAATATAGGACACACACAAACCGGATACCTGGTTGCGCCGCCGGAGAGAAAGCATCTGGAAATCGGTATGCAGTGCACTGTGTGATGGTCCACAGAACCGTACAGTTTATGTAGCATGCACCAGTGACCGTGAGGCAAGAGAAATAATAGATGTGGTAAGGGAGATGTGCACTAGCGACACAGTAAGTGCAAAGAACATAAAATGTAAATGCGAGCAATGTTTGGAAAGCAGCAAACTAACGGGTGGGAGGTTGTGTGCAAATTAGGCAGAGACTCAGAACCGGGCAAAAGAAAAGTCACATACTGCAGTCCTCCTGAGCAGGGTAGAAGACCAATAGCCGTGTCGAAGTGGGAAAAAGTAATACATTTCGTTCAATTGCACAGTATTGTTGTTGGATGCAAAAGTTTGAAATGGACACATCTGTATGTGACAAAGTGTGCGCTGCATGTCTCAAAAGTGCAGCAAAGTTTTGTTTGTAGCTGAAATATAGTCACTGAAGCATTTATGAGGAAACGGCACAATCATTTCTGACAGTCCTAGTTATGCATATGTAACCCCCCTGCAAATGGGGGTTCCCAAAAGTCTTCCAGGAACTTGCCTGGATGCTCCAAGTCTGGGCGGTGTTCAGCGTCTGAGCTGTTTAAATGTCGTTCCAAGTGAGTGCTATTTGAGCCTCCACATACTGTCTCTTTAAGAGCTGTCTGCTTGCAGACTTAATTAGTTTGTATGGGGGAACTGTGTATTTAATGCTCGAATCCCGCCCGGGCTGCTGTCAATTCATTCCGTTTCTGCCGTTGCTACATGTGCAGAGGGAGCCTTGTTGAAAGATATAACTGTTTGCCAGAAATCATTTAGAGTGACTGAGAAAATGTAGTTTGTCTAACCTGTCTTCATTTCAGCACGAACTGTTTCAGTGTAACTCTTTCATTTTGGTCCTGAACAGCTGACTTGGACCAATCAGGATGATAGGGAGACCCTAAAATGGAGCCTGTGGACGAATTGGAACTTGGACTCTCAGTTTTGAGCCAGCCACAAGGGGATTGTATGGGCAGTGACTCTGGGAAATGTAGTTTTAAACCTGGTGCCTTTTTCCACCAACAGAGGGAGCCTTATTGTGAGTGACAGCTGAACCAGCCAACAGAATGGTGTGGAGCTAAAGGAAACGCCCTGCTCTGTGACTGGAAAGATTAGATCAGTTGTGACTGTGAAGAGAGAAGGAGCTCTGTGCGTCTGCGGTGTATAGTTTCGCACGGGAAGTGCAAGTGAGGCCCAGAGTTTCGGTCTGCAGCCTTTGTGAGTGCCAGTTTGGACTGAATCCGAGTTGTGAGGAGAAAGAAGCAGTAGAAGTGTGGAAACCAGGCTCACCCTGTAGAAGACAGGAGAAATTGCTTCATCGCGCTCGGTCTGTCAGGAACTGAAGCTGCTGTGTGTGCTCCCGGGTATTTTGCAGTAATTGCGATCAGGATCGAGGAGCAGTCTACCTGGTATAGTACTTTCCTTTTACATATGAATGTGCGTAGTGCTTGTGGGGAATCACTATTTCCAATCCCCAGTACTGTGTGCTGTGTGATGAAGCTGGAAGAAAACCCCAGCTTGTCTCGGACTAAATCTGTTTGCTATTAACTGCAGTGGGGTCCAGTCACAAGGACTTTGTCTCCATGCCTTGTTGTTCTGGCAATTCAGAAGAACATCCACCATCCGGTTTTCAGCTTGAGTATTGTGATTACAAGTCAGGGTATTCCCCTGCAGCCAGTTTTCAATCCCAAGTGTGCCATCTAATTCTTGTTGTTTCACTGCTTCATGGACTGAGCCATCCGGCTCCGGATTACAATTGGGTGTAATGCATATATTTTCTTCTACAGGGCCCTATCCATCTGCACCTGCCAGCCAACCCCGGGCAACGGACCTGGCTAGCCCCCCCCCCAACCTGGGTACCCAGAGTGTGACTTTTTAGCCCCTGTATGTGTGCACAGTACTGTGATTTAATGCGACCAATTATCCAGATTTCCCCCCTCCCGTGTTACTTCGCCCCTAAATAAATCAGATTTGTTGTTGTTATACTATATACTGTCTGTGGTGTTGGTACTTATGGAAACAGTATTGTGTTTTGCTGTGTATGTTGTTTAACCTTATTTTACAGGGGGTCCTCAGAGACGTGCTGCAGAATCAGTCTCGAGGTTGAGTGGTATCTATATGAGTGAACAGTGTGTATACGTGGAGTATTGGGGCTGTAACTCCGGTGTACTGTGTGAGCCACTAGAGGGGGTCTCAGTGTCCCAGAGGGCTGTGACCAAGCTAGTCTAATCACTACAAACCCTGACCTCTGGGTCAAGGCACCCGCCATAGGACCTAGGCCCCTCAACCTGTCCGTAGTCAAACAGGCAGGGGTAGTAGCCCTTGGGATAGCACCACCTAGGGGTTACACACACACACCATGTTACAGGCACATTAAGCCACTCCCAAGGTGGCATCTAATGGGGAATTAATGCATGGTTGGCCCATTGTACGCACGAGGCACGGTCCCAACCATGCATTATTTACCCATTAGATGCCACCTTCGTCGTGGCTTAATGCTTACTTATATCTCAACCAAGTCCAAAGGTCTACAACCCAGGGAAAACCCCAGAGGAAAACAAACACCAATCAGTCCCTCAACAGGGACCAACCAGTGTGAGGGCCACCCCTCAACTCCCCCTGAAGGGTATTAAACATACAGGATAAAACAGCTCTAATACAAATTACATGTCCCTTTTAATACAACCAGATACCCCATTCTCCCAACTCCTAGTTTAAAGATGCATACCAAATACATGGCAGAACTTTTACTGAAACCCTAAAACCCCTTCAACAACAAACAGTATTATTATTAATATTTCAGGTGGTACATGGACTATTTAATAGAAAAACAGGCAGGGTTCCATATTGACGCCCTTCAGTTATGAAGAATACTGTAGTTCAGGCCCACATTTAGCAGTTCCAAATGGAGTTCCCAAAAAATATGTGAACAGTCACATGCTGGGGCCAGCAAAAGCACAATAGGAAACCCCCACTGCCTACAATGCCAACAGTCTCAAAATCATACACCACCCTAGATTAGCTCCTGGATTAAACTTGAATCCTCTAGACAGTACTACAAGAGAAGGCAGTACATTACAAATCCTGATGGCATTACAAGCAACAGTCACTCTCCTTCTGTCGCCTTATTCCCTTGAAATCCCTTCTGCTCCATAGTGTCCAGGATCTTTTCAGCATCTTTCGAGTCACTGAATTGATATATTTTATCGTTCCACGAGACACACAGCCTGGCCAGGTATAAGAGTTAATGCTGAACCTTGAATTGTCTCAGGCTAGCCCAGATCCCATCAAACAGCTTACGCCACTGCCCGGTGCCAAAGGACAAGTCAGGAAAGATGTATAAGTCCGATTCTCCATATTTAAACTGTCTTCGTCGATGCTCTGCAGCCAGTATTTAGTCCCTATCACCCACACCAGAACAGACCACAACCAGCGTACAGGGACCAGTGTTTCCTTTCTGTGCCTTGCGAGGAGTGAGCCTATAGGCCCTCTCCAGGGACGATGACTCCACCTCAGTAAATCCAAGTAATTCTGGTAGAAAGGTACAAACAAAGTCCAGAGGGTCTTCCCCCTCAGCCGACTCCGGGTGACCCAAGATACTAATGTTCCTCTCTCATACCTGATTTTCGAGAACCTCCATGCGCTGGCATGGCCAAGCAGTATCCCCGATCAATTTTGTGGAAACGTCCATAGTTTTATTTAAGTTGCCCTCCAGCTTGGCTATTGTTTATTTAGATCCACTTGTGTTTCCAGAGCCGCAACCCTCAGTGTTAACTGATCAAACTTACGGTCCAACTCTTGGACTGTGTGTACCAGTTGCAGCACAGTAGGGACACAGTTTTGGGCTCTTTAGGATTAGAGGTCCCTACCGCTTCACTGTGAGCAGGCCCACCATCCCTCCGGCCTCATGGTTGAAAAATTCCACAGAAGCGGCCGCTGATCCTTTAGTTTTGCCCCTTTTGTTTTCGGAAAGAGTTCAGGAGCTTGTGTGAAGCTAAGGGGCCGGGTCAAACGCGATAAATTCAACTTTTAATATGTTAATATTTAGTAAGAACCGGAGCTTCCAAAAAATTGCTGTCTCCCGCTTGGGTGCTCAACAGCGCCCCCCCCTCAATATTAGTTTTTAAAATTAGTCAACCACTACCTCTTATATCTGAGGTACTTTTTATTTTCCCTTTGTTTAATTAGATTGTCTACCTGATGTTAGTAGATGTGTTGTGTGGGACAGCACTCTACCTGGCATCTGACATATATGCCTCTATCCCCCATCCCCGCCACCACATCATCTGCACTGTGACCTCACTGCTGCTTAGGAACAGCCATGTAGTAGCTGCCAGGTTAGCCACCTGTGATGTCACTGTTAGTGAGCTCACAATGCTGATGATGTAGTGAGGGGACAGAGAGAGATTTGTCAGCTGCCAGACTAAGAGCTGTTCCACACGTCCAATGCAATATCATCCCACAGAAGACTTTCTAATAAGCAAAAGAAAAAAGAAAAATACTTTAGAAATAAAAGGTTACATCTAACTACTTCTTAAAATGTGTAATATGTTCCTGTCTGCCTGCTTTGTCTCCACTAGCTCTTTAAGAGTCGTATGGGTAGAACAATAAACTTACTTGAAAATGAACTGAATCCAGGCCTATGAAATGGGGCAGCAGACGTTATGAACCTTGAGTCCCTTCTGACTTCAGGTTACTATGTAACTACTGTATGAGATGGTCTAGCACAGGGCACCAAATGCTGCTTATCAGCACGGCAACCAAACAGGTAAATGGGCAATGATGAACAGTGCAATTAAACCTGAAATTAATCTCTGAACCAATATTACAGGCCAACAGACTTTGATCAGTCACATAATTACACCTAGTATTAACCAAATTAGCACCACATTTCAATGGACGGTGATCAGAGGTGTAATTCTGAAATTCTCAGAAGCCATATAACATGATGGTAGACGGTGACCAGAGGTGTAAGCTGCTCCTGAAATTCACAGAAAGCTGGAAACACAGACTGTGTCAGCAGAAAAAGACCCAGAGGTCCATCCAGTCTGCGATGTAACAGGCTAGCAGATGGTAATCAGATTTGTAATTACACCTGAGAGTCACAGAAGCTGTACGAAAGCCCAACTGACAACAGTTATATGCTGCATTCAGAGAGGCTGTGTGCTCAATTCTTGTCCCCACTGGTCAGGGCAGCATTTAAAATCAAGGCACTACCACTAGGTGACAGGCAAGAGTTCAGATCTAGTACAGAAGTACCTTTAACATAGGAAGACGCAACTGAGATGAATGTCTCCACACCATTCTGCTTCAGTCTTTGCTGCAGAAGGCATAGCCAGCACGGAGAGGGAACTGCTTAGGACTGATTTTTGAACCAATGGTGTCCTGAGAAGAAACACTTGGGCTGCCCCCTTCACTGCCCTCACTGCCCTTCTTCTCCCTTCTGCCCCACTCCAAATCAAAAATGTGGTACACATTCTCGGAACACAAGGGCGGCAAACAACAATTTTGGTTTGTATATCAACACTTTTTGCATTTCAAGCTGACCTCCGTCCACTATGTTTATGGGTCTTTTTGGAGGGACTCTTATGTAAATGAGAGTGCCGCCTCATGCATTCTTAGGACCAGAGGACTGCAAACCAAAGGTGAGCAGTTCTGTGGTCCTATGGACACAAAAAGCAACACTCTTAGATCCATACAGAGGCCCTCCAAACACACCCATAAACCTACTATAGATTGCCAACTGTGTTAAATAAAAAAAAAAATCCTATTTATTTAAAATGCTGACCGCATGAGCGATCAGCGAGAAATTTGTTACAGTGGCTAAGCACATCAGGTACTCTTACAGTAATTAGACTACCTCACGCGTAACTGAAGGGAGGGCTGTGATTGGTCAGGGATGCTCCCCCAATCTATAATTATACTTTATACTTTTGTGCGCCCCCTTCTGTGTTGACACCGCTTGGTTCACTTGCGCCAACACTGCCTCAGGCATTGCTTCTTTGGGAGCCAACAGCCTCACAGCCCCTCTTAAAGCAGTATAAATGGTGGTGCCAGGCACTAGAAGAGTGCTATATGTAAGGATGTCACCATAACTGATACTTCAACAGACAATAAGCTTTCACTGTGAGTGAAAACAAATACTGTGATTACCATGCACTATAATGCACAGTGATTAAATGCCACAGGAAAGAAAACAAACTGTAAATCCATCAGGTCTGCCCTGTTACCCCTCAATGTATTACTCAGAGTTAGACTTCCTCTCAGAGACTTCACAGTCACCAACTGCCAGGGCACCTATTTCTTCGTGGCACTTTTGCAGTGATTTCTGTGGCAGGGCTCTTAGGCTCCTTCAGCAGCATCTGCTCATTCCTGCGACACAAATTATTCATTTCTGTGGTAGAATGCAGTCCTGCCATTGGCTAAGAAATTACACAAAGTCATCAATAACATCTCCTACTTAGTATAAAGGAGGAGCCTTTGGGTAAGCAAGGAGGAGAAGGGAGTCAAGCACTATGGAAAAACTACATTTTGCTGGCCCGCCAGTACAGCGGTTGGATTTCCACTTGCGACACCGACAACCGGGTTCGGGAAAGACCTGGGCATCGAGAGAGCCAGCCAAAGGATGACTTGAGCATCCCACAACTGCTCACCTTCTCCTGGGGGGGGGTACATGGCCCAGGGTTTGCTGGCCTCTGGCGGAGGCTGGGGGCACAGCAGCATGTTGTGCATTGTTGCGGGATAGAGCGTGACGGACGTTGGCTCACGTCTTGACATCATGTGGTACATCACGCTTCCAAAGAAAACCAGGGAAAAATGCCCCCTGATTGACCGGATGATGGTTTCCGGTCCTCTGCCACCACAAAACCCCGGATAACCCGGACCGACCCCAGCAGCACCCAGGTCAACTGGATGCGTCTACCGGTGCTTTCTCCCCAGAAAGGGGGGAACCGTCTGATGAAGGGATACGTCGGGTTCCCCGGGGGCTGCAATATGGGGCAGTGGTTGGCGTTAGGGGGGAGAAATGCAGGGTACACCTAGGTGACCCGACAGATAGGCTGGTTGGGGTGCATGAGGAGGTGCAAAAAACCCCCTCAAAAAACTACATTTTAATGAAAACTCACCATGAACAATAAATTTTGTGGCACTACATAGATGCTGCAGTATAATGCCAGTTGTGCAGAAAAATCTGTGGCCATGGAACTGCAGAATTCCCGGGGCCTTGCCCACTACCCTCTTATTCCTCATAACCCTTAAAGATGTCCCACTGTGTCTTGAACCCAGCTTTATTCCTACTGAAGCACTGGCCAAACTGCTGGGTAGACTATCCCACCTGTCCACAACATGCTCTGTTAAAAAAATACTTTCAGACATCCTTTCTGAAGTCCCCCTCCCCCACCGTGAAATTGCGACCCCTTATATCTTGAATGCCTCACCTGTTCTGGTCAGCCGGCGTGCCCAATTCCGGTCATGACAGAGATTCCTGATCCCACCCCTCCCTGAATCAGATAGTCACTGGTTTCACTAAAGCAAGAAATATTAAAAAATTATTGTAATAAAAATGTTACGCATACTAACATCACGATACGTGACACTCAATATTAGGACATCTCTAGGTATGTATTTGCCTGTAGCCCTGATAACATGAAGCCTGGCCCTACCAGACCACAGAAGCGGGGTCAGGCCTGGTCAGCAGTCAGATGGATAATGTCTCATGAACACCAGGTACTGCAGCAAGTGGTGTTGGTAGCACTGCAGGGGCAGCACCCTCCCCTTGGTTACATGTAACCAAACTGATGCCCCAGCGTGCTGTTTGGAGAACACTGCGCTGTTGTGCAGTGCCATCTTTCATATGAGACTTTAAACCAAGGTCCTGTCTGACTGTTCTGGCTATTGTTAAGCAGGAGATTAATGACCCCAAGGGACTTCTCAAAAAGAATAAGGGATTCTCCTTGGTGTTCTGTTCAAATTTTACCCATTTACTAACCCTCAAACAGATAAATCTGGCTTAGTTTCAATCAGTTTGCATCTGGGCACACAGCCTTGAAGGGCTGCTTTCTAGCATGCTACCACAGAATGGCTTGCTGCGTTCCATGCCACAGGTGACTAAATTTCAGAAATAGTTCAGCATGACGCTGTATACCGCTTGTAAACACTTTGAGAAGCTTGTATTAAAGGCACTAAATAAATACATGGGTTTGTCATTGTTTTGTTTTGAAAGTTCAATAAAGGGAGGACAATATTCTGGATTTGAATGGAACAAGATGACAGTTTATTACAACTATAAGGTATGGGGTAAATTCTGAATCGTTCCCAGCAAGGTGTGAGAAAAGGAAATTGTTACCATCTGTGAAAAATCATTTGTGGACCAATTTACCAAGCCTGCATGCTGCGCACTCCACTGAGCATGCCCAGCACTCCAGTGCACCACGCTGATGGAATGCCTTTCGTATGACTAATTAAGGCCAGCAGTAAGAAAGGGTCATTTCACAGCCACTCATGCAAGGGAGAGAAACAGATAGCCTCATTCAGAACTGCTGAACCACGCTTCACTGGGGATACTGGGATTCTATCTTGTTATCAGGTCCTCCAAATGACCTTACAGTAGGACAACAACATTGATGATCTATCATCAGATAATCCTAACCTGTCCCAGGTCCCTGCTTTCTGTCCTTACATCAGAGAAATGTGGAGGCCATATTAGTCCAACTATGGCACAGAAAGAGCAAACAAGTTGCGGCTGATCTTAAGGATGTCATGACTAAATATACAATATATCCCAATATTTACCCACCAGTGATATTTGGTCAAGGAAAGAAATCAATACTGTCATTACCATACAGCAAGATACACTGGTTTATACAGAGATTTGGCTGTGTGCCCCTCTCCTGAAACTAGATTTTTCACACCTGACACTTCCCCAACATTTTTTTTGCACCTTCCCCTGCCGCACGACTGGCCACTCCTTTGAGTCGCCTATGGCCCTGTATCCAGCCAGGTCTGTCCCCCCTCCTACCATCTGCTGCTACCCAATTCTGTGTCCCAAGTCAGCCTGGTTGCATCCCTTCGTTGGCGGAGCCCCCCCCCTCCTGGGGGGCACAGGCAGGAAAGACTGGAATTCAGTTTTTTCCAGGGCACGGGGTACGGGTGCAGCTCTAGAGGCATTCTGCTATGGTTTTGTGGCAGAGGGGGACCCGGTGACCATCATCCAGTTTGTCAGGCAGACAATTTTTGCTTTTTCTGGTCCCAACTCCCAACCCCCTCCCAACTGAAGCCACGTCCACGGCATCCTGCCTAATGCACATCGCAGCTCGTGGTCACCCATGCCACATCGTGCGATGCCACAATGTGGCCACCAGGAGTCGCCCAACTCTGATGCAGGTTTGGCACCCCCCCCTCCTTGAAGGACAGCATCCATGGGATGCTCCTAGCTCTCACTGCCAGTCTCCACCGCTGTCATCCCGGGTTTGGGCATGAACCTGGGTCACCAGCTTGCCAGGCGATCCACCATCGCCTAGTGCCACAGAGCCGGTGCTGCACCAATGGATTATTTTTTTTAAACTATATGTTTATTGTTTTACCAATGACATGCAATAAAATTGATGCAGACATAGCAAATAACAGAAATGTACAAATTAACATTGAGGGCACCACTCCTCTTAATAAATCCATAGGGTGCTTCCTATGTCACTAAGATACGTCATGTAGAGGGGTAATACAAAGATATTTTTATGTTTAAAAATGTGTCCACAAGTTAGCTGTGCTAGTGAACCCTGGAGCTGCAAAACCATTTGAATCGAAAGAAGCAAACGTAAAGTCTCAAATCTTTTATCCTCCTTCCCAAGGAGAAAATAAAAATGGCCATGTTAATCTGAAGTGATAAACTGATGTGTAAAAATTAAGAAAAGGGTTCCAAGCTACACATTATATAAAAAACAGATTACTTTAGGCACCTAATAACTTTCAGGAACACATATATATGTAATACCACTTTAGCATTGAGACCAATAAAACCAACTAGTATTGATCAAACTTTAGAAATAAACATTATCTGACCTGTTTCAAAAGGACTTCTCAAATTAAATTGAGTAATAACAAGCAAAAAGGACACAATGACTACAATCCAGTACTCAAGATTCTTCATCCGAACTCCTCTCTCTTGAGTTTTCGGGTTCAGGTCTCTAGGCCATGTTTTTTTGCACCCATTTCATAGTGTCTGGGGGTCGCTGAATAGAAAAACTTTTCCGCCATGGACTATTCATAGTCGGGCTGGGAACATCCCGTGGGGTATATCAGCCTCCCACAGCATTGCTCTGATGCTGCTGAGCCACTTCTTTTTCTGCCTCGTGGCATAACTAAGATCAGGGTAAATCTGTATGGAAACTCCATCTGAAGAGGAGTATTCTTCCTCCATGCCAGTGCCAACAGTAGATCTCTGGTGCCGACCCCATCCAAGATTACTACCATTGTTCTAGGGGCTTCAGAGTTGTCCTATCTCCCTCTAGCTGCAACCTGGTAAGCCCGCTGTATTTTCACTGGCTCTCCGAGCTCCTCTTCTCCAAACTGCTGCAAAAACCATTCCTTCAAGAAAAGAAGTAAATGCTCTCCATCACAGACATCAGGGAGATCTATAATACGAAGATTGGCAGACTGAACCTGATTCTCTAAGGTCTCCAAACGTGTGCGTAGATACTGATTTTCCTTAATTACATTAGTTGCATCCTTGGTAGCAATTTGCACCGTGTCCAGTGTGCTTTCCAAGGTGGACATACAGCTGGTGAGCACATCAAATTTATTATTGAGACCAGCTACCAATTTTATTAAAGTAGTTAACTTTGCACTCAGAGATTGCAGGGTTTCTGGTTCTGTAGTTTCCGCCACAGCTGCCCCACGACTTGAAGCCAGCATCATGGATGGAGCTGTAGAAAGACTTTTGCTGATAGCTCCCTCCCGGGATTGTTTTTCTCTTTGCGACTTCCCTGACGAGATCTTCAGACACCTGTCGATTCACTTTTGGTCTGAAAAATGGTATCGAAAAGGAGGTCTTAACACCTGATTCAAAAGATTTTAGGGAGAGCTTAAAACCTAAGTCACCATCTTGCTCAGGCTCCACAATGCTTCCCACACCAACAGATTCAAACTCTATTCCCCAACAGTAGAAATGCTGCAAAATATTGTGATACTCAGTGTATCATGATAAAGTAGAAATGCTGCAAAATATCGTGATAGTCAGTGTATCATGATAACGTTTAAACAATATCGCAGTACTCCACACCTGATGTTGTGACATCCCTAACTTTTAATTGTACTAACACAAAAT
Organism: Neoceratodus forsteri; assembly: GCA_016271365.2. Taxonomy (NCBI): domain Eukaryota; kingdom Metazoa; phylum Chordata; order Ceratodontiformes; family Ceratodontidae; genus Neoceratodus; species Neoceratodus forsteri. Next base: position 1,461,794,303 of record CM057452.1, read on the forward strand.
AAGCTTTGGTTATTAAAATTATTCTCTTCATATTTTAAGTTAACCCAATACTAGTGTCTACCCAGGGCCCTTGGGGTCCACCTCTCCCAATTCTTTGAGGGGGATGGTCTGGGTTACTGAAGTCATCCTACTCTGGGTACTTGGGTCTCTAAGTGATGCAGTGCCTCCAACTGGGGCAGCAATGAAGGGGTATCTGGCTACTGACATTTAGGGCTACTACTCCCCAGAAACAACAATGTTACCATACCTGCAATGCTCCTCTCAAAAACAAATGACACTAACACAAATGTCACCCCCAACATGGAAATATAGTACAAACAATAAAGATTTATTTAAAAAGGGAGGGTAAGGGAAAGAAAAGGGGACAGTAGGAAAAATGGGAATGATGTGGTAGCAGTCAAAAATGACAAAACTGGGGTGCTGTGGAGCAGCCAACATGGTGGATGCATTCACCGGAGCTTCGTGGTCAGTTAAAAATAAAACTGCCCATTTGTCTACATAAATTGCTTTTGTGAGTATACTTTTCCTCACATGGACTTACTTCAACTGCTGTTTTCAGTATAGAGCTGAAAAAACATCAGCAACAAGTGGCACAGAATTTAGAAATGTACTTTGCTGCTCCGGGGACATTATATCAACGAAGTCTAGCAGGCCGACATTGCTTGGTGGCCAGGAACTCAAGCACATCACTTCTGAACAAGTTGCAGGTGATGGGGAACGAGACTTATAAGTGGCTGGCCTCTTTGGAAAATAAACTGACAGATCGGGATGTTAAAATTACCAAAATTAAGACTGCCATAACTGAACTTACCACTAGTTCATAACGGCACTCAGAGGTGAGTGCGGGCCTGATCTGTGATGTTGGGGTTCTGCATGCCAAAGTGGAAACCCTGGAAAATGGGCTTTGTCAGTGCAATGTGAGCATTGGGGGTTTTCCTCCTTGTTTGGCGAGCTGTTGGCGGCCTTGGATCGAATGATCTTTGAAGACCTGGCATTGTTATCTAGTGACTCAGGCATTAGCGTGGTCCAAGCTTCTGTCATCCCAGTTTGCTCCTGACCACGTGGAAGTACAGCAGCTCACCCTCTTACAGCCATTGCCACACTTTCCACCTTGAGACCTGGATTCCCTTGCTGCAAGCAGCACGTTACAAAGGAGAAATCCTCTGGGAGGGCATCAAGTTGGTTTTTTTCCCCCAATTTATCATCACAGACCCAGGATCGAAAGAAACTTTTTCAGGGAATTAAAAAGACTCTTTTAGAAAAAGGAGTGATGGCGCAACTACTCTTTCCAGCTAGGCTGCATGTAACCTACAGCCAGAAATCCGTTGTATTTATGGCCCCTGAGGCTGCTTCTGCGTTTCTTGAAAAACTGAACTTGTCGGCTGCCACAGAGGCCTCTGATCCTGTTTTGGATGGGGACCCTGGGTGATTATAACTGAGACTTATTTCTGGATTTGGCTCAGGGTTTTTCTACTCTGGACTGTGGAGCTCTATGGTCTTCATTTGACCCTGTTGGCTTCTCATGTTTAATTGATTCATGCAGGCAGTTTGCTTCTTGTTATAACATGTTATGATTCCTTACCCATAATGAACTTTTTCTCCTTCTGTAGAAAGTCACCTGTTCTATTTTGGTGTACAGTGTTACACCGCTCAGTTTGTGAACTGTTTAAATATACTTCGTATTTGCCTGACCCCTGCACGGTCCCTTGTTGGGCACCTTGATGTGCACGGTGACCAGCTAACTTACCCGAGCCCAGATTATCTGTAGACAGCCTTCTGTCTTTTCCTACAGATGAACAGCCCACCCACCAAGCACCAATATGTCTAGTCTTGCGAGTGGGGGAGATACACAGCAAAGAGATTGCACTTGAATATTACTGTGGTGAGAGCAGCACATCCTACAAATATACTTCCCCAGGCTTTTCACTTCTTGCTATTTTCTGGGGCAGAGGAAATTTATCTGAGTACATTAGGTTATGGAAATATTTTTTGGTTGGGCAAAATTGACCAGATACTTTCTGAAGCCTACTCAAGTGTATGCACCATGTGCCTACATGCTGTGCATTTACTTGTATTGTTAAAATTCATAAATAAAAAAAACAAAAAAAACACAGTTAACCCCCCACCGCAGTACCATACTACATAAAGTGGGTGCACTAGGCTTTAACTGCCCCCCCCTTCCCCAAAGACCTTGGTGAGTGCTCTCTAGAAATGCAGTGGGTACCTCACTGAGATGCAGTTCCTGCTAGCAGGGCAGGTGGATTATTGAAGTACTTATCAATTGTTTTGGAAACAAATAATCACTTGCAAAAGGGACCTTGGTTTGTAATCCACAAAAGGATGGCTCCATGCCATATAAGGTCTTTAGCCTAGGCCTATCAATTCAGTACAGTCCGACCCAGGGCTTTATCTTCTGTACTATGACACAGAATAAAACCCCAGTTGCAGGGCCAAAATCCCAGTTGTTACTCATGGTTCTGTAGGGTCTAGGGCACCTCTGTACTCTCCTATGGCTAGGCAGGCAAGATGCTACACATTGCTCCTGGCTGAAACCACCTTCTTTCCTGGGGTCATCTGGGCTCGCTTACCAGTTCTCCTCTTAGTTTCTGGTCATCTCTCAGCTGCCTCGGCAGGGCTCCTCAGAACCTTTTGGGTGGGAAGTAGCCTCAGTCTGTCAGATCACCTTCTGGAGCTTGCTCCCCGATGAGGTCAGTGTGGATCTTTTTATCCCTAGCTCCATTTCGATGCCTTTATGCTGTTCAGTTCTGGGTAGAACTACTTCCTCCAATTAACCTCAGCAGTGTACTCCCTCTTCTGTGGCCTGCAAGAACGGCAGCTCCTGGCAGCAAGTGGATCCCTGGCTCACAGCTTTCCTGGTCATACAGGTAGTCAAAACTGAGTCCAGGGACTGACCCATCTGTGCAGCGATAGCGCTACAACTTGCGACGCTGGTGACCAGGGTCTGGGAGCGAGCCTGAGTTATAAGGGATCAGATGGTGGGAAGAGGACTGAGCATCCCACAGGACGCTCTACTTCAAGGAGGGTGATTTCATCCTCCAGTACAACACTACCACCTAGGTGACCACAGGTGGTAATGCGGCTGGAGGACCACAGAGCAGGGGGGTAGTCATGGACGTCAGAGCACAGGCTTGCATAGCATGCCGTGACATGATGTCACTACCCATGTCGCTTTGGGACACAGAAACTCAGAAAAAGGCCTTGGCTTCGGGTTGCACAGACCCCCAGTGTATCTGGCCCCCAAACAGCCAGGATGTAGTAGAGGTCTGATGGCACATATGTCATATATACACAGGATACATAGGACATACAGACAGGAGGGAGCAAGAGCTCATTTGCCTGTCTGCTGCTTGTTCAGCAGAGAATATTAATAGAACCTGTTCTAGTAAGGTAACTATCAAGTCTGTTCTTGAATATAATTAAATTATCGCTATCTACCACAAACTCTAGTAATGCATTCTGTGATTGTATCACCCTCTGTGTAAAATACTGCTTCCTTTTGGTTACTTTAAAATATTTACCAGCTAGTTGGTACTTATGTCCTCTTATATCTCTTATATTTAATTTGAGTTCTAAACTTAAACATGGCCCCAGATCATGGTTTGATAATGATTTATAGACTGTTATTGAGCCCCCTCTCAACCTCCTGAGCTCCAGAGAAAAAAGGCCTAGATTTTCAAGCCTTTACTCATAGCTCTTATTCCCTAAGCCTCTTTATTATTCTGGTTGATCTCCTCTGGATCCTTTCCAGTCTGTCTATGTCTCCTACATTATGCTGTGACCAGAACTGAATGCATTACTCCATGTGTGGTCTTACCAAGCTTTAAATATATTTATTTATTGGAATTTTGGAAACAACCTTTGAGTAAGAACTCTTTTACAAAGGGTCCATGCCCGTTAAACAGTACAAATACAGACACAGTTGAAATGTTAGTACATAACTGAATTCACAGTACAAATACAGACATAGCTGAATTATTAATACAGGAAGTAGCCAAAACATTGAAAACAGCTGAGAGTTTCTTATGAGTTTCATTAAGGGTTTAATACTTAGTGCTGTACGGCATAAGGAAGTATATGAGAGAGAGGAAAATGTAGGCTAGGGAGAGAGTGGTTAATGAATGGAGCGTGGGGATAGAGCAGCCCAGGAGGACAGGGCCGGTCTTAATGATAGGCAAACTAGGCGATCGCCTAGGGTGCCATGCAACAGTGGACATCAGTGTCACAGAACGGTACATTTTTTTTCTGTCCCCCCTTTTTTTTCTTGGCACTGACAGCCCAGATTTTGATAATCACCAAATCCAATGTGTTTTTGAGGGGGGCACCGGGGGCTTCCACATTGTCTCCTCACACCACACACACTATTTCCGTCCATTCCTTCTGAAGCAATTTTAATAGGCAGCAAAGTGGCAACAGCAAGTAAAAGGAAGCCCTCGAGACTCGCACCTCGTAGATGGTGAACGGAGAACTTGACAGACAGGACCCACCCACCCAGGATGTGTGGGCTAGTGTCAGCGCAGTGCCCCTCCCTACTACAGCGTGCCAGCCAGTCACACGCCACCAGCCACTGCTGCCAGAAACCCAGCCAGCCAACTGTTGGGCTTGTCTACTTGTGCACAGGAGCGCACACTGACGACGCAGAATCCTTAGTCTTGACTCCTCACTTTGACTCATGAGTCAGCACAACGTCTGGGTGTCTGGGGTCCTCTAGTCTCTCGAGCCAACTCCCAAGGCATGATCGATCGATGACGATCCGTTAATAAAAACCCGGTCCACCGCAATTAGTAGTCTGTCTCATCTTACTGACCTGACTAGTGACTACTATTGATGACTGACTGCTGCCTGCTGCTGTCTGCTGAGTTGTGTGTGGACAGTGAAATTTAAGGAAGGGAAGGAGCCTGTTGCCCTGCCCACATTGCAGCCCGATTTAAGTACGGACAGTCCGATGGGAGGGAGGGGACGGGGTTAAATTGAGCCAGGGCAGTCAGAGTTGGGCAGAGGGGGCAGTGAAGCCCCAGCCAGGCTCAGGGGGAGTGGATTGTGGATTTTTTTTTTGGGGGGGGGTAAGGTGATGGTCGGTTGACAGCACGACCAAGTCCACTGCCACTATGCCAGGCCCAGTGCCACAACCACGAGAGGAGGACTAGTGGGTTCAGGTCCATGAGGTGGTCGACCGATGACCAGCGTTGACGATGAGGAGGAGACTGGAGGATTGTCAGCAGACTGAAAGTTGCAGGAGCGAGACGAGGGAGTGAATAGGTGGGTTTTTAATGCTACATTTCTTTTTAATTCATTGAATTTTTGAACTGAAGTATGTGTGTGTGTGTTTATTGCTGGCCATGCCAGTTTTTGCCTCCGCAAATTTTGACCTGTCCCAGTGTTCTCCTGTTATTACTAAGATACCTACGTCCTGTTGTCCTGTCAGTCGCCTTTGTTCACTCAGAGGGGCTAACCTATCTGCCTCTCTATTGCCTTGATGCTGCAGGAAGGGGGTCTAGATAGAGTAGTACACTTAGTCTGCCAATGTGTGTTTGCTGCACATAGATTTGAGAGTCGTTCATATTTCACCAGGAGGACTAGAGAGATTGTTAATGAGCTCAGCCAGAGGTATCTCAGTCTGTGGAATGCCATTTCCTTACCAGAAGGCGTTTGGCTTCTATTGACACCCACCAGGACCCATGTTAGTGATTTTGTATTCAAGTGTCGGTCTGACTGGTTCCATTGATCCCAGGATTAGCAATTTCTAATTTCTAGGGACAGAGGGTTAAAGCCAGCCAATACCTGACTGAGGTGTTGTGTGACTTTGTAATTGTTGCAAGAAGGGCTAAACCATGGGACATTGCCAGAAAACTTGACAGAGGACTCTGCCAGGTGATCCACACCAGCAGCAGTTCAAGTTGGGGATAAATCAGACTGCATCATGGAACACTGCAGGCAGGGGCCCCTCTTGCTGCTTACCATTGCCAGCCGCAGCCAGGCAGCCACAACTAGCCTCGTAGTAATATGTTACTTGTCAGTCACAGACAGACTGAAAAATTCATTGTTTGTTTGGTGGTCTCTGTCTGTCTGAGAGTCTCAGGCTCTGGCCGTCTCACTCTCAAACAGCGTCAGTACTATAGCACTGACTGTCCCTGTCTATGTAGTGGTGTGATGTGATGTCTGTCTGTCTCCTCCGGGTCTGGGATCTGGCCATCTTCCATCCCAGCAGGCAGTCAGAGACAGAGGTATCCATCCACCCTCCCAGATGTCACGCATGTCATGGCAGCATCCCAGGCCCTGAGGCCAGGCGGCCAGCCGCCCTCACCCTCAGACAGTGTCACACAGTGACAGCACAGACACATAGGGACTCAGGGGTGTTGTTCCCATTTAACTAGTCTCTGTTTTGAGTTCTGTGGTGCAATGCTCATGCCAGTCAGTAGGAGATTGGGGCAGAAGAATCAGGAACCAGGGAAACTAGACTGGCAATGGCAGTATGTTTTGTTTAGCTTTTAAATCCAACACAAATATCAGGATTTCACATATTATGAAAAAAGGTAAATTATTGGTCTTTATTATTTTTTAATAACGTGATCTGCCATTAAGAATGCCATGGTTTATGCTGGGGTGAAAAGACTAAAAAAAAAAAAATGGGGCGCTGTTGTCAAGTTCGCCAAGGGGCGCCATATACCCTAAGGCTGGCCCTGCAGGAGGAGCATCATCATACTGCATTACAGCTTTGGAGCTGAGGAGCTGGGGATAGTGCATGTGAGAGTGTGTGGTAAGGTGGGAGAAGGTGGTGAAAGAGACTGAGAGGGGCGGGGGGAAGGGGGAGAGAGGGGAAGGAGGGAGAGACCAAGCGGGGAGGGAAGGTATCATGAGAGTGGAGACTGATGTAGAAAAGGGAGGTGGGGAGGGAGGGTGGAGAGAGTGGGGCAATGAGGTGCGAGACAAATGAGAGAGCACAACCACTAGCGGAATAAGAGCTACGGAGCATGAGTGCCATAGTTTGGGGGCAGGGATAGGGAGTGGGGAGGGGCAGCCCATGTGGGTGAGTCCCTGAGTAGTTGCTAATAAGCAGGGTTGGTGCAGGCTCTGGAGACCCGCTCTGAACAGTTTAGCACTCACAAACATTCTTTTGCAGTAGAGACTGCTTAAGTTTGGCTTTGAAGGTTCTAGGGTTAGCAACATTTAGAGTGTTAGCTGGGATCTCATTAAGCCACAGTGGGGCACGGTAGGAGAAGGATCTTTGTCCAAGAGCTGTCCTTCAGAAAGGGACACAGAATGGGTGTAGTTCTTTATTCCTAGTCCTGTACATGGGGTTGGTTAAGGTAATCAGGTCGGTGATACAGGGAGGAGGTAGGCCTAGCATGGCTTTCCTACCTAGGAGGCACGTCTGGTATGAGATTCTATTCTTGAGTCTTAATATGTTTGCTTTCTCATAGTGTACACAGGTGTGCGTGAGCCGGTCAGCATCTAGTAACAGTCGGCAGGCCTTGTTTACAGCTGTGCCTACCCTCTTAATGGCAATATCAGCTGTTGCTCCGTAGACCACCAGGCCGTAGTCAACCATGGAGAGCATGGAGCTGTTTATGGAGAGCCTGAGAGCATTGGTAGTGAGGCTTTTCCTGTGCCGATAAAGTACCCAGAGTTATGAATTTACTGCCTTCACAACCTAGTCAATATGCTGGCCATATGAGAGAGTATCATCTATTATCACTCCTAGGTATTTTTCACTCCTCGGTATTTAAAGGAATGAACCTGTTCTAGAGGGGCCGACCTGTTGTTGGTAACTGTTAGTGTGGGGTACCTCCTCTTTAGCTGAGGGCTAGAAAGGAGCATGGATTTGTTTTTTTTGTAATTGAGTAACAGCCTACGAGAGCTGAACCAGACCTCCAGTTGTTCGAAGGTGGACTGCAGCTCAGTCTGCAGGGTCTCAATGTGGGCACTGCTGCTGAGTACCACCGCATCATCTGCACAGAAGATGATTTTGCTGGCACATGCCTCTGGGAGTGTGTTCAAAAAGAGGCTAAACAGCAATGGACCCTTGTGGAACTCCCAGCACTATGTCCCAAGAGGTAGAAGCTGTTGCTCCAACTCTGACCCTTTGAGACCTCCCGGATAGGTAAACTTGAAACCACTAGATAGCATTGGAGGCCATCCCAAGGGCCCATAGTTCCTTGAAAAGGAGGGAGTGACAGACCATGTAGAAGGCCTTCATCAGGTCAATAAAGATGTATCCAATCAGTTTACCCTGGTCCATAGCCTTGTTAGTGTAATCCAAGAAATCAACCAGGGCTGTGGCGGTGTTGTATTTTTTCCTGAAACCATGCTGCTGGGGACACTACAACTGGTATTTCTGGATATATTCCGTGATTTGGTCTGCTATGATCCTCTCTAGTGCTTTGGATATGGGGAGAGGATAGAGATGGACCTATAATTAGCTGTGCATGTCCTGTCCCCGCTCTTGTGAACTGGGGTGACCAGTGCTTGTTTCCAAAGGAAGGGGAACTTAGCCAGGGTTAGGGACCTATTGAAGATTTTAGTGATGGGGACAATAAGCACATCCACTGCCTGAGCTGCAAGTTTCATGTCGATACTGTCACTGCAAATCCTAGTCTTTCCTAAGACATTTTTGACGTAGCCCATGACTTCCTTGACTGTAACCCGCATGAAACAGAATTGTGGGTGCTGTGCGCTCGTGGGTATGTTTTCAAGATCCATATCCACAGGCTTCGAGTATTCATCAGGGAGGTTGGAGCTCAGGTCCGTGAATGCAGAGTTAAACTCGTCTGCTATGATGAGTGGGTCCATAGAATTGCAGCCATTAATATTGAGTCGCATTGGTTGTTGCTTGACTTCCTTTCCTAGGAGCTCCTTAAGGTTGTCCCAGAAACGCCTTCCGTTCCGCCAGCATTCAAGTTGATTCTTATAATAGTTTGCCTTGGCACTCCATATTAGGTGAGTGCATCTGTTCCTAGTGGCCCTGTAGTTCATGATGTCGTTGACTCCCCCCCCGTGACCTTGGCCCTGCTCCATAGGTTATCCTATTCTCTCATTAGTTCCAACAGCTCACTGGTAATCCACCCATTGTTATAACCTCGGACCTTTCTTTTTTTGAGTGTGGCAAACCTGTCGCACACCTGACTGAACTTGTCAATGAGGTATTGTAAAGCTTGGTCCAGGTCTTGCAGAAAGTCTAAGGGTGACCAGTCTATATGGGATAAGGCTTCTTTCAAGGAGGCAAGCTGTCCTGTACGCAGCACTCTGCTTTCCACAAGCCTAGGTGGGGATTTTGTGTATTTATTGGTCCATCTACGGTAGTGAAGAGTGATCACTCAGGGTGTCTGAGAGCACCGAAATGTCACTGAGCCTATCCGGTGAGCTTGTGAGGAGACAGTCAAGGCAGTACAACGCTGCTACTTCTGCGAGTGATGTTTCTTTTAACACATCCTATTACCTTATTACACTTTTTAATTGCCTCATCACACTGCCTTTCTGATTTCTGGTCAATAGATACAAACACCCCAAGATCTCGTTCATTTCCTGATGTTTTGAGAACAAACTACTTTTATGTTTTTAGACCCAAAGTGCATTACAATGCATGTTATTTATTTATTGATTGAAAACATTGGAGAATACCTTTGAGCACAAGTGCTCATTTACAAAGGTTCCACATCAAATACAGTCACAAAAAACATTACAAGTACAATAAGCAGTTCCAGAGGAAATCCAGTCGAGTCAAGCTCAAAGCACGTAAGACAGATCAATTACATACAGTTTTGTAAAAATCCATACAGATTGTTGTATAAAAAGTCACAGGATACGTACGGAGAGAAATTGAATAACAGTTTACCAGTTACAGTTGCAATGGACTGCAAGGGCAGACCGCAAAGATCTCTTAAACTGATTAATCTCGGGGAGATTCAGCAGAGTATCATGCACTTTGTTTAACCTGTTAGTGGCCCTGACAGCAAATGACCGCTTACCCAGCTGAGTTCGCAGGAAAGGAGGCTTAACATAAAAATCCTCTCAACCTGTTTTCTGTATACCTGTGTAGTTTGTAGGCATGAACACTTGTTCCTTCTCTTACACCCACTAACTTCATCCTAATTTACATTTAAATGAAGATGTTTCTGTTTTGCCCTGATGTGAAAACCTGTTTAACTCCATTACAAAGGTCATGACCCCACTCATGCAAGGCATCTCAGGAACTGATGATGCGTACATGTGTAAGCCAGCAGAAGTGCTATTATCAGTCAGTTCCGTTCTGAAGACCCTGTATTCTTGCACTGGTCATCAAACTTGACAAGGTAAGCACCCTAATGTTTTTTGTTGCTTAAAGTGTGTCTACGTTGAAAATGTGGTTGGAAGGATGCTGGTGCTTGTGATGTTTTGTTATTCAAAGGAGCTTTTAGCTTACTCACTGGGCATGAAGTCCCGTTGATGTGCACATATATATTATCAACTCTCATAGAAACATTAACTTTGATGGCAGATAAGGACCGCTTGGCCCACCTAGTCTGCCCATTTCCCTACCTACTGGATAAGCTGCAGATCCTAGTTAACCAACAGCCTACTTCCTCCTAACCCCCACTAGAATTGCCTTATGTCTGCCCCATGCATTCTTGAATTCCCCCACTGTTTTTGACTCCATGACCTCCTCAGGAAGGTTGTTCCATGCATCTACAACCCTCTCTATGAAGAAATACTTCCTCACGTTACCTCTGAGCCGTCCCCCCTCTGTCTTCAAATTGTGTCCCCTTGTTTTTGCACATCTCTTTTTCTGAAAGATACTACCCTCTTGGACTTTGTTGATTCCCTTGAGGTACTTTAAGTTTCTATCATGTCCCTCCTCTCCCTCCTTTCCTTGAGGCTATATATATTAAGCTCCTTTAGTCTTTCTTCATATGTCTTCTGGTGCATACGCTGCACCATTTTGGTTGCCCTCCTCTGGACAGCCTCCACCCTGTCTATGTCTCTGCAGAGATGGGGTCTCCAGAGCTGCACACAGTACTCCAGATGTGGTCTTACCAATGTCTGTACAGAGGGACAACAACTTCCTGCTTTCTACTGGTGATGCCTCTCCCTATGCATCCCAGTATCCCACAGCCCTCCTTACTGCCTTCTCACATTGCTTGCCCACCTTTAGGTCATCTGATATAACTACCCCCTTTTATGAGTGGGGTCATGATCTTTGCAATTGAGTCAAACAGTTTTTCACACCAGGGCAGAACAGAGTGAAGCAACTTCATTAAAATTTAAATTGGGATGAAATTAGAGGGATGCAAGAGAGGGAATCATTCATTGTTCATGCCCACAAACTACACAAGTATAGAGAAAAAAAGGGTTAGGGGACTTTCCCTTTAAGGGTATTCCTGGCCATATGCCTGGTGTTCTACTGGTTGGAGATGGTAAGGAAACAATTTGTTAAAGCAAAGGTGTTTGGCCCAGGAGTGCCTTTTTGGCTAGCAAACCGGTCTGGAGCTTTCTTCTGCAGGGTAGTTGAGTGAGTGAGATAGTGTGTTAGTGAGTTTGTAAAGGGTTCATCTATGAGCACAATTATTTGCATCCAGTACAAAGCAGCATACCTTATTACAGATTGGTTTTACTCTGTTTAACACTGTGTCACAGGCAGCTGTGTAGACAAGGAGGCCTTAATCTATAAGTGACAGAATGGAGCTGGCTACAGTAAGGTGTCTAGCATCCCCAATGAGATTGTTCCACTTGCAGTAAAGGGTACCCAGTCTTCTGTTAATTATGGTCACTACACTGTCAACACTGGGGTCAAAAGATAAGGTGTCATCCAGAGTTTCTGCAAGGTATTTGAAGGTCTCCACCTGTTCAAGGTTTTGTCCCTGGCTGTTTCAGATGACAAAGGGTGGAACTTTGTAGGAGACCAGAGAAGAGCATTCTTTGTTTTTTGTATTTTTTTAATTGAGGACCAGTTTGTTATTGGAGAACCAGCTTTCTAGTGACCTAAAGTTACTTCGGAGAGTGGCAGTAAGGCTGTCAGGGTCAAGGTTTTTGGAACAGATGACAGCATCATCAGCACAGAGGAGCAAGTTGGCTGTCTGACAGTCATCAGGCAGCTGATTTATAAAGAGGCCAAATAGGAGTGGGCTCAAGATGGAGCCCAGAGGACACCAGTAGATACTCCTTTAATGTCGGACAGAGATTTATAGATCTTCATCCACTGGGAGTGGTTGATGAGATAGCTGTAAAACCAGTCAACTGTGTTCTGTGACAAACCCAGACCAAGCAGTTTGTTAAGTAGGAGCTTATGGTTGACCAGGCTGAAGGCCTTAGTAAGGCTGATTATATATATATATATATATATCTATCTATATATATATATATATATCTTTGATGAAGTCACCATCATCAAGGGCCTCATGAACATAGTTGGTGTATTCCAACAGTGCCGTGTTGGTGCTGTGTAGCTTCCAGAAGCCATGCTGCTGTGCACATTAGACACTGTATTTTTCGAGATATGTGACAAGTCGGTCAGAGACTATCCTCTTGAGGGCCTTGGACAGGGAGGAATTTCATTTTGTGCTTGCTGGTCCATTCATTCAGCTCATCAAGTTCGTCCTGTAATTTGTATGCATGTTGGTTGGTTTCTGCTATGTGACCTATCTTTGTACCATCTGCAGACTTGCTGATCCACCCACCCTTGGCGCTGTTCATGCTCGATACGTAGATAATAATTAATTTAGCACTCAACATTGATCCCTAAGGTACTCGGCTAGTCACTACTGTCTTTTCTGAATCTATAACGTTTCGTCTTACTTTCTGAGTTCCGTGTGTCAACCATTTTTTTTCTCTCCTCCCAGGCCCTATGCAGCCCCACTTCTTCGGGATCTCACACATTCGCTCTCCTCTGCATGCTGGACTCAATCCCCCTCTGACATGCCTACTTCCAGACTCCCCCGCTACCTCCAACACCCCAGGTAGTCCAGCTTACCCCTACCAGGGGGAGTGCCTTATGACACTGGGGTTTGTCAGCGGGTGGGGCATGGTGCACTTGGGTGGCTGGATGGCATTGGGGGAGGCTTGCCGGAGGCCATCACCCAGTACTGTGGGGTGGCCATTTTTCCCTTTTCTCCCTTCCTTCCATCACCCCTCCCTAGCTGGGCTGCACATCTCTTGAGTCCTGGGAAGGAAGCATGGCAGCATGTGGTCAACCACGCTGCCAAGTGCACCTCCACCGGTCCACCAACAGGAGCCACTTGGGGGTGGTGCAAGCTGAACCCTTGCTCCCAGAGAGGAGAGCATCTACATGGACACTCTTCACCCTCCTTGACGGTCTTTGCTCCAGCTGCCCCGGGTGAGGGTTTTGAACTTGGGTCACCAGCGTACCAAACATGCACCCCACAGCTCGGTGCCACAGAGGCAAATTCAACCATTTTTTTAATCCAAATAATGATATTACTGTTAATTTTGTGTTGCTCTAGACATTTAATTAATTCAGTGTGAGGCATGGCGTCAAATGCCTTGCTGAAGTCGAGGTACACTACATCCACCAGTTTTCCCTCATCAAGAGGTTGACTGACCTTTTCAAAAATGCTAATTAAATTAGTCTGGCATGATCTTTCCTTCCTAAAGTCATACAGGTATATATCCCACAGCTCCTCACTACAACAGTTGTTCTTCCACCATTTTCCTTAATATAGTCTCCACGTCAGGGGTACATCCCTACCCTGCCTGGGGGACATTACCAAGGCACAATGGAGGCCAACAACATCTGCAGAGCCATGGTATATGAGGGTCCAGGTGCACCATGGGTGAACCGAGGGAGATACTGAGGCCAGAGATGGAAGGGGCATAAAACAGAATGGAAAAAAAAAACAGAGCCTTGGTTTCTGTCTCTATCTTATACTATTTCCAATTTGATGCCTCATTGGTTTGTCATTTGCTGGACAAAGCATATTTTAGAATGTCACAGTTGAGCTGGGCATACATGCAGACTTTTCAACAATCCTGCACTCCAACTGGTTAATATTCACAGACGCAACCTGAGTGTGTGTCACTGACCAGAAAAGCTGCATGGTCACAGTCATGTTAACTTACACTGGATGCCTGTGCCTATGCAGCTTCTGACTACTTCACTTTAAGCTCTTATGTGTTGCTTTTACAATGTTCTGGCTCTGCTGCCTGTCTTGGGGCCAATAATGTGTTCATCATTGCATACACTTGGCTTGTTGCCGAGTCAAGACTTGCAGGAGGAGAGATGGCGACAGACATGCTCTCTTTCCTTTGTGCACAGATGCCTAATCACTATGACTCCTTGCTCTGTTCCTGGTCCTGCTGCCTGCCCTGGGGCTGGCAGAACTGTGCCTTGTGCCCAGATGGTGCTGTTTTTGTTCAGTCCTTGCTATGCTACCTGCTTTGGAGTCTAGGACCCTCTTCAACTGTGGGCATGTTGCTCAGTTTCAGAAACAAAGCTCTGACTCCATTACCCCACTGCTGAGTATGCCCGGCAGTAACGGCGCTGAAGTGCCAGTGCTGATTTCCTCTCCCTGACCCTGCTGCCTTCCCTGGGGTTGGAAGTTCAACTGTGTGCCTGAGTGGTGCTTTGCTGGTCAGAGTCCCTCAGCCAGTACTGGGGTGGGTATAACTGAACTAGCAAGGCGGCTCCAACCACAAGGACAAAAGGAGCTAGGGCTCGACTCCCACCCTGGGCTCCTGGCAGACTTCACACTGCCCTGCAATCCCCCAGTGCAACAGTTCAGTCCTTAGGAGACTGGAGTGTGAAGAGTTAATCCTGGTCCAGCTGGGAGTGGAAGCAGGGGCCCGAGAGCTCACTTAAGTAAGCCCCCAGAATTGGGGGGGGGGTGGGCTTACACAATGAAAAAGGTTCACCTAACTCCAACCTTCTGGCACCGATTGAATGTGCTGTGTTGCCATGTGGGTAACCCAGGTTCATGTCGCAGATCTGACCCCCCTACCCCCACCCCATCCATCTTTGGGTGTTGGAGTCTGGGGAGCACTAAGCAAAGGCGACACTCTTTTACTGCAGAGGGAAAGGTGATAGCAACCTCGCTACATCAGCACCTCCTGTGATAGGTAAAGGGCAGCACTGGACATCGTGGGTGACCACACAATGTCTTCTCTTCCCACTCCGGCTTGCACCTGTATGGCCACTGTAGAGATGTAGATGTCATGCAGGTTTCCATAGATGTGTAAAACCCTGATGGACTCGTGACAGTGCTCCCTCCGCACTACTGCACCCATCATGTCCTATGGCCCATCTCATGTCAGGAAATTCAGGCAGAACTATTGTGAATTAACCTGAACTATCCTGGAACCCTCCCATTACTGGGGGGATACAGAATTCAGAGCTCTGTGTACTTCAACTGGGAGTGACCTCCACCTAGGCTTCTCAGCTGTTTCCAGTGACTTCTTCATCCTCCTCTGTCCCATTCCACCCCACTGCAGCATGGCTCAAGACCAATCAGAAGTGAGCTGCAACCAAGCACACCAACTACACTCTGACTGATACTCGCCACCCATGACTGGATAGGTGACATCAATGTGTTCTACGCTAGCATCCTGCAACACACTGGAAGGCTGGATTTCAAATGGTCTGGAGCCGTGTATTCCTCCTCACTCGACTCCCTCCATCTGGGTAACCAAGAAACAGTCTTGTGTCAGCAGGAGTCACTCCTCCTCCCCCAAGGCAGGTGGCATCTGAAGAAGACACTAAGCCCTGCTTTTGTCAGCATGGTGAACTACACCGCTTGCTTTTAGATGACTGAAGATCACATATCTTCCCCCCTACCAGTAACTATGGGGGTCCCCCAAGGCTCAGTCCTGGGACCTCTGCTTTTTTCAATATTCCTAAATGACCTCCTGCAGGCCTGCACACTGCCATCCATCCAAATGTACATGGACGACACCGTACTGTACGCCTCCGGACTGTCCACTGGAGCAGTGTCAAATGTGCTTCAGCAGGATTTCGATGCTGTACAGAATTGGTTTATGTCAAACCAGCTTTCCCTAAATACGAAAACAACCATCACACTCACCTTCGGGTCACGTTCTCGACTCTCCCACCTAGCATCACGCCCCTCATTCCTTACCCTAGATGGGACCCCCCTCGAGTCCTGCACTTCTTTCAGATACCTGGGAGTCTGGCTTGACCAATACCTGGATTTCTCCACCCATATCGAATCCTTACACAATAAGATGTACCCGAAACTTGGTGCTCTATATCGCAATAAGGATTGCATGCTCAAACAGGTCCGGAGGGAAATTGTTCAAAAAAATTATCCTCTCTATACTTGACTATGGTGATGTAGTCTGTGGCGCCGCACCCCAATCTAACCTGGCCAGTCTAGACACTCTTTTCCACTCCTTCTGCCGTTTCGTCCTTGACTCCCCCCAAATGACCCACCACTGTGATCTGTACAGGGACCTAGCCCTGCCTTCACTCACAACCCGCAGACAGATCCGCTGCTCTAGAGTCATCGCCAAATTCTGGTCACAGTCCCTTCCCCCTTATCTCGCATCCTCCATATCGGCTCAGCCTTCCCCTACCTACTCACTCAGAAGCTCCGACTAAAGGCTTCTCCAAGTCCCTTTCATGCATACCTCCAAGGGTCAATCGACTTTCAAATATCGCATGCCTAAACTATGGGAATGACCTGCCTGCTGATATCAGGAGCTCCACAAACCCCCGGGCATCTCAACCCACTCCTCTACGCTCACTTCCCCACCACATGTACGTGCTCACAGTAGCCATAAGAACAAGCCCGCAATTCCTGGTAACCGGCAGACATGACAAATTTCAGCTGCTACGCTGTAGGGTCTGCTTACTATTTGTCTGCATTAAATGCAAACCTAATAAATAATTTGTCCTCTTGTCAGATTGCTCTGCAGCCCGCTGGCAACTAACTCTGCTACACTATTGTAATACCTATGCTGTATGTTGTAATGCATCATTCGTCTCATCACTGTATGTTGTAATGCATCATTCATCTCACCATTGTATCTACCCATACCGTATAAAAACAAGCATTTGTCAATGCTGAATGTTGCTTGCTTCTATGTGCTGTTTAGGTATTTGGAAGTCATTGGAGTGCAATATTGAAAATTGATATCTCATTTGTGCCGCGTGAACTGCAACGACGTCAGAAACAGTCATTTTTAGGAATTTTTTCACCAAATTTTCAACATAGCCATTTTAAGACCTCTGCTCATGAACAGTGTCACTGTGATTTTGTTAATGTGTCCCATACATTGAGTTTGCACACCGACTGTGCCATTGTGCTACATGGGCGGAAACATGTTTTGGGCAGGATGTGAAAAATGACAGCTGTACTGCTCATAAGGAGGTGTGGTAAAATGGCAATGTTGAAAATCTGTAGTGGAAATATTGAAAATTGGAAACCTCACGCGTGCGTGGAACTGTGCAACGCACGCTCGTAAAACAGTCATTTTTAGGAATTTTTTCATAAATTTTCAACATAGCCATTTTAAGACTCTATAATGAACAGTGACACTGTGATTTTCTTAATGTGTCCCATACATTGATTTCACATACCGACTGCGCCATTGTGCGCTACATGGGCGCAAACACGTTTTGGGCAGGATGTGAAAAATGACAGCTATACTGCTCATAAGGAGGTGTGGTAAAATGGCAATGTTGAAATTCAGGAGTGAAAATATTGAAAATTTGCGAACTTCGAAGCCTGCGTAGGAACTGCTCAACGCACGCTCATAAAACAGTCATTTTTAGGAATGTTTTCACCAAATTATCAACATAGCCATTTTAAGACCTCTGCTCATGAACAGTGTCACTGTGATTTTCTTAATTTGTCCCGTACATTGATTTCGCACACCAACTGCGCCATTCTGCGCTACATGGGCGGAAACACATTTTGGGTGAGATGTGAAAAATGACAGCTGTACTACTCATAAGAAGGTATGATGAAATGGCAATGTTGAAAATCTGGAGTGAAAATATTGAAATTTCGCGAACTTACGAGCCTGTGTAGGAACTGTGCAACGCACGCTCGTAAAACAGTCATTTTTTGGAATTTTGGCACCAAATTTTCAACATGGGGTTTTTGGGACCCCTTCTCATGAATGATGTCACTGTCATGGCAGTATTCAGGCCCGAGGGGTGATTTCACAGTCACTGCACAGTCACTGCGCGAAATCACCCTTCGGGCCCGAATAACGCCATGACAGTGACATCATTCATGAGAAGGGGTCCCAAAACCCCATGTTGAAAATCTGGTGTAAAAATTCCCAAAAATGCTGGAGATATGCTACAAAGTTGAAACCCCCCTATCTAGCCCATTATACAGCTTACTGGCATTTCCTCAGTTCGCGGTCGGCTTTGAAGAGTGCAGACGTGTTCTCGGTCCACCAAAGATCGCCGCTCCGGAGTCCGAGGTAAGTATGGGGTGGGGTGGGGAGGCTGGGTGCGCAGTGGTGGGTGCGGGTTGTGGGGGGGGGAGGCGCGTCGCGGGACCATTTTTCGTTTCAGGAAAAAAAAAGGCGTCGTGGGACGTTTGCCACGCTGGGTAGGCTCCAGCGTGGCACAAGAACGCTGGGCGTTCAGCCGATGGGGATTGGGCACCCCGTCGGCCATGGAAGTTATTGCCACGCTGGGTGGGCTCCAGCGTGGCACAAGACGGGGCGTTCAGCCGACGGGGACTGGGCACCCCCGTCAGCAAACGACTGTTTGCCACGCTGGGGTGGGCTCCCAGCGTGGCACCTGCTACTGGGGGGGCAGGGGCGCAGCTCAGCCGGCGGGATTGGGCACCCCGTCGGCTATACAGTGAGTCTTGATGGCGGCGGCGGTGGTGGGAGCTGCGCGTGAGCAGCCGATATCTTATCGGTGCTCACTCGCGTAGCTCCCTTTCAACTGTAGTGTACTGCATTTGGAGCTGTCATCAGACAGCTCCAAAATGCATTGGCTTACAGGGCCGCCGCCTAGCACACTGACTGAATTGGAGGAGGAGGTGACACACCTCCGAAATCTCCGATGATGGCACTGTTTCTTGCACATGCGTGCAAGCAACATAAAAATGTATGTACCATTCAATGTTTCCCTATCCCCCACCTCCCCCAGGTCGCGTCTGGAAACAAGTGGTACTCTGCTCAGCACGCCTGCCTGGTTAAACTCTTAAATAAATAAATAAATTGTGTAGCTGCTCTTTTTTTTTTTGAACATCTGCAATACACAGCTGAGACCAAATCCAGTATTGTGAGGTCTTCTGGCACCATGCAATTCTGCTTAAAGTGGAGTCAGTCCAAATTAATACATGTGCATTTACATATACTTCCCACAATGCTTTGCATTACTGGGGTATGTACAATTTGTGCTTTCTTTAACATTTGGCTACACGGCCAATATCCTTCGGGATAACCCATGCCCCAGTGCATTTGATCTGGGGTTCTTTTGCAGTTAAATCCATTAAATGATGACAAACTAGGTGGTGTGGCCAGACAAACAGGGCAGGCACGACCTGAAACTGGCCTACCAATCACCTAACTGGACAGTCGGTGGTAAAAGGCAGGTGATATTTTGCGTCTTGTTTGCTGCGTTCAGATAGATCATTTCTGCCGGAGCCTGGGTGGATCTCTGTGGGTCCAGATATACAGAGGCTCATAAGAGATAAGACTAAGCGCCAGCCATGTTCTGCCTACTTGGTAATGGTTCGTTCTGAATAAGCATGTTGCAACAATTCAATATAACATATCATGGTAGTCCCCACTGGCAATAATTTATCATAGTAAACAAACACATAACTGATTACCACGCAGCATGATGTACTACGATAATTCTTTTTCACTTTCTCACCTCTGCTGCATCCCATCTCAATCAAGTTTTCAGTAATTTTCCTAAAACCAGAACTGCTACACATCATTCTGATAAATAGTGGGATGGAAAAGGATACATAAATCTTTCCATTTGTTAACTAAAAACCCAACATTCATCTTTTGATGCTTTGTGCAGGTCTCAGGCTCCTTGTTCCATCTATCAGACACAAGTTTTATTGCGTGTATGGGGGTACCTGACAGTTCCTTGATGGCTCAGTTCAGTCAGGCAAACACTCCTTTAACACACCAATAAAACCCCCACTAATAACACACTGTGCTTTAGCCTGAAAGCACTGCTGAGAAAAGTGGATTTGCTGTGCTAAAGCAATGAATGGTAATATTTCCTGACTGAGACAGAGAAACAGCAGATTGCACTGAGATCACCAGGAGACCAGCGCTGCCGCTCATTACTACTCAGCTGTATCCACTGGTAGGAAACAGGTCATTCACTGTGTCCTTGGAATGTGCTACTCCCTGCGTGCTGTTCTAACTCATTAATATCCACATCTACATAACAACATACAGTAGGTGCACACACACACACACACACGCACACATGGCAGACACTCACAAAGACCCTACAGACATGTCACACTACACAGGTGGCATACCTTGTTTACAGGAATGCTCCCCAAGGATGTGCCCCCTGCTGTGATTTCTAAAGCATCAGGGCTACGATAATGTTAGTTACAAAAATGTCTTAAGTGGGTTTGTTTCTTTTGGGAAAACTTTGAAAAACATATTTTTATGCATAATTCAGCCAATATTTTATAGATTTTCTCTATTTCTAGACTTTTCATTCTTCTTTACTAGGCTAAATTTTGGCTAAAGTTGCAATTCTGTTTATGATGTCATAATAATTTCTACCGTAACAAGCTCTAACAGATGAACTCTAAGTGACAAGAATCCTGTTTCCATGCAAATTACCCTAGCAATGGAGAATAAATGTTAGAAATAAAGAACAAATGAAAGAGAATCGTAGACAATCGGAGGGCTATGCCTGCGGTTTGGTGGAGCAGTGGAAATACATGCCTCACCCCCACCAAACAGTATTTAAGCTTACCTCTGTTTTCTCCTGCACTTGTAGTTCTAGTGGCATGTTACCATTCTCCCTTGCATCCTGTCTGCTGCCTTTCCCTCACTCCTGCTGGTGTCCAGCCTTTAACATAGAAACATAGAAACATAGAATTTGACGGCAGATAAGGACCGCTTGGCCCACCCAGTCTGCCCATTTCCCTACCTACTGGATAAGCTGCAGATCCTAGTTTACCAGCAGCCTACTTCTTCCTACCCCCACCCCCCAGAATTGCCTTATGACTATCCCATGCATGCTTGACTTCCACCACTGATTTTGACTCCACAACCTCCTCCGGAAGGCCATTCCATGCATCCACAACCCTCTCTGTGAAAAATACTTCCTTAAATTACCTCTGAGCCGCCCCCATCTTCAAATTGTGCCCCTCTTGTTCTTGCACACCTCTTTTTGAAAGATGCTACCCTTTTGGACTTTGTTGATTCCCTTGAGGTGCTTGAGAGTTTCTATCATGTCCCCCTCCCTCCTTTCCCGAGGCTATACATATTAAGCTCCTTAAGTCTCTCTTCATATGTCCTCCGTGCAGACCCTGCACCATTTTAGTTGCCCTCCTCTGGACAGCTTCCATCCTGTCTATGTCTTTGAGGAGATTGGGTCTCCAGAACTGCACACAGTACTCCAGATGGGGCCTCACCAGCTGTCTGTACAGAGGGATAATAACTTCCTGTTTTCTACTGGTGATGCCTCTCCCTATGCATCCCAGTATCCCCCAGCCCTCCTTGCTGCCCTCTCACATTGCTTGCCCACCTTTAGGTCATCTGATATGACTACCCCCAGGTCCCTTTCCATTTTTGTTGTTGTTAGTATCTCACCCCCCATTGTGTACTCTTCCCTGGATTTTGTTTCCAGGTGCATTACCTTGCACTTCTTAGCATTGAATCTAAGCTGCCATACATTTGACCATTCCTCTAACCTTGTCAAGTCCTTCTCATCCTTTCCACCCCACCCTGTGCATCAACTCTGTTGCAGATCTTAGTGTCATCTGCAAAGAGACATATTTTCCTTCCAGTCCTTCTGCAATGTCACTTATAAAGACATTGAAGAGGACTGGTCCTAATACTGAACCCTGCAGTACCCCGCTAGTAACCCTCCTTTCTTCTGAGTGGACTCCATTTACTATTACTCTCTGTGTCCTATTCTCCAGCCAATTCTTTACCCAGGCTGTCATCTTGGGACCCACCCCAGGCTGGCTAACTTATATATTAATCTTTTGTGTGGGACTGTGTCAAATGCCTTGCTAAAGTCTAGGTAGGCCATGTCCACAGCCTCCCCTGATCTACTACTTTGGTCACCCAGTCAAAGAAATCTATCAGATTGTCTGGCATGACCTTTCCGCTGTGAATCCATGCTGCCTAGGGTCCTGTGCCCTCTGGCAGCTAGATACTCGACAATTCTTTCCTTTAGAAGTGATTCCATCATTTTCCTATCACTGAGGTTAAACTAACAGGTCTATAGTTTCCTGCTTCTGCCTTGCTCCCACTTTTGTGAAGGGGAATCACATCTGCCCTCCTCCAGTCCTCGGTACCACCCCAGCCTCCCATGATTTGTTAAAGAGGGTAGTCAGTGGTGTCACTAGTTCTACCCTTAATTTTTTAGAATTCTGGGATGAATCCATCAGGCCCCATTGCTTTGTCCACCTTCAGTTTTAAGAGTTCTTTCAGAACCCTTTCTTCTGTAAATGGGCTGGTATCATCTTCTGTATCCAGAGTGTTACTACTGTTTGTTTTATGTACCTCCCCTCTTCCTTTGTAAATACTGAGCAAAAATATTTGTTTAGTATCTCTGCCTTTTCACAGTCTCCCTCTGCCCACCCTCCCTCCCTTTATTAAGCCTCACTATCCCTCCCTTGGTCTTCCTTTGCTCCCTGATGTACCTATAAAGGTTTATCCCCTTCTTAACTGAGTTGGCTATCTTTCCTCGGTTTGGGCCTTTGCTGTTCTGACTGCCTTCCCAGCCTCCTTTTGCTTTAACTGATACAGTTCTCTGTCCTGCTCCTGCTAGATTCCTTGTACTTCTTGATGCTTTCTTTTCTCTTGAACCTTCACTGCCACTTCCTTTGAGAACCATAGTGGTTTCTTACATCGTCTTGTTTGTTTATTTGCTTCACACTGGGCTCGTTACCTCTGTGATGGCAGTTTTATTATTCCCATTGTTCTTCCACCCTCCTTCCCGCCCATTTGCTAGTGCATTCCTTAGGCACTCACCCATTTTGCAAAGTCAGCCCTCCTAAAGTCCAGTACTTTTGTCTTTGTATGACTTGACTCTATTGCTGTGTTTATTGTGAACCATACTGTTTGATGGTCGCTAGTTCCCAGATGGCTACCCACTTCTACATCTGTGATCCTCTCTCCATTTCCATTTGAGAGTATCAAGTCTAATATTGTTCCCTCCGAGTGGCTCCAGTACTAGTTGTCTAAGGCATGCCCCTGTAGGGCATCTAGAATAACTGCACTCTTGGTGGCAGCTGCAACTGCACTCCAGTTAACATCTGGCATATTCAGATCACCCATCAGCAATATCTCCCCTTTTTCTGCCATTCTAAGTATACTTTCTATCATTTCCTTGTCCATTTCCTCCCCCTGAGAAGGGGGTCTGTATACAACCCCTGTGCGGATTGTGGTGCCATTGCCTGTCTCCAAATTTACCCACAGTGCTTCTTCTTCTCCCTGTTTACCCTTTTGTTCTGTTGCTTTATTCCTTCCTTATGTAAAGAACTACTCCTCCCCTCTTTACCCTCCCTGTCCCTCCTGTAGATAGTGTATCCTGGTATGTTTATGTCCCAGTCATGGTTTTGTGTGTACCATGTTTCTGTGACTGCCACGATATCCAGATGTTCCTCCTCCATCAAGGCCACTAATTCAGGAAGCTTGTTACCTAGACTACGGGCATTGGTACTCATTGCTCTCCATTTTTGATGGCCTTACCTTCTGTTGCAGCATCCCCACTGGACCGTTCTACCTTGGTCTTTTTCTCATTTAGTACCCTGTTTTGTAGGAGAGGCTGGGATTTTTCTGCTGCTTGTCAGTGTCTCCCCATTGACTAGTTTAAAAGCTTGCCAGCGAAGCATTTAAACCGATTGCTCAAAAGACTTGTTCCCTTCCTGGACAGATGCAGATCATCCTGCCAGTATAGGCTGGTGTCCCTCCAGGTGGAACCCCAGTCCCCAATGAAGCTAAACCCTGTGCTCCGCACCATTTTTTCAACCATTCATTAAACTGCATGGTGCCAATTACCCGCCTCCCCATGCCTTTGACAGGCAGCACCTCTGAGAAGGATACTGTGTGTGCTACTTGTCTTAGGCCCTCCCAACTCTGCAATGTCCTCCTGCACTGCTCTAACCTCATGATGAGCCAAGTCATTTGTCCCTAGGTGGACAATTACGTCCAGCTCAGAATCCCTTGCAGCTGTTGTCGTGATCCTGAGGATGCGCTTCCTGTCCCTCCAAGCCATGGCACCAGGCAGGCACCTTACTTCAGATTTCCCAGCTCCTCCCAGTTCTATCCCCCTAATAATTGAGTCCCCCACCAGGAGCTGCTTCCTTTCCTTGTGGTGTCCTCTGCCTCCTTCCTGTGGGCCTCCCTTGTGACAGTTGTCCTCAGCCTCCTTAGTCTCCTCCTTTGTTGATTCACTTCTGCTAGTGCTTTCCCTCTCCTTGGGCTCCTACCTTTGGTGCATTCTGCATTTTTATTTTATTTACTTATTTAGTTTTTGTTGACCGGATAAGTGCACTAGACATATTCTGCCTATTTTCAGGCATGACCCGGGGGAGGGGGATACAGATGAATGCCAACTGACCTTGAACCAGATTAAGCTGTTGGTGGTATTTTTAGTGAATGGGGAGATTTGGCCAGGGCACTGGGGAAATTTCCCATCTCTTTCGATAGAGGGCGCTGTGACTGAGTTGTTGGTGATCAGAGAGGCGAGAGCATAGGAGCAGGGAGTCTGGGGAGTTGGTCCCCTCCTTGGTCTACCCCTTTCTAGAGACCAGCACTAATACCATGGAGGACACGGAGGAGAAAAAGTGTGTTTTAGCCATGGGTCAAGTGGAGGAGGCGACTGCTACTGTGAATGAGGTCCGGCCTAGGACAGGCCTGGAAGAGGCTCCAATGGAACCTACTGTACTACTGCCAGGTGCTTTAGCAGTAGAGATCCAGAAATTGATAGAAGGAGAGCAACAGAAACTTGGTTCCCTATGAGAACGTCTTGCGCAAGAGCTCTTACAGCAGCGAGATGTTTCAAAGCGGCCAATCCGTCTAGATTCAGTGCAAGTTCAGGATGGTGCGAGCGTGCTTTCAGAAGACCCTACGGATACTGGAGGATTACCTTTGCAGGCACCAATGGCTACATCCTCTCTCCAAGCATGCAGGTAAATAAAGTTATGGTGGCAGTCTCGGATGGGAGCATGGAGGTTGTAGAGTCTAAACAGCAGTTGAATAAAGATATGTTATAGCATGATGTGATGCTAGGCCTTAGCAATGACAGTACTGTGGGGGATAATGGTGGTGGCAGAGAGGGCCTGCCAGTGCCGGAAGTTTGCTTTAATATAGGTGTAACAACTGGTGGAGGGGGGGTCGAAAAGCTGCAGGGAAGGATGGGAGTGGAAAACAGAAGAAGTGGAGGGCTATGCTTTTTGATTCTAGACATCGCTCTCCTTCCTGAGAAGATAATTCTAATACAGGTATTGTTGTTAGTCCCTCAGCTACTCCAGCGGCCTGGGTAACCTCAGCTCTAGAGGCAGCAGGCTAGGTATGAAACCTAACAGGTTCGGAGTGGGATGCTAGTCTCCCTAAAACGTAAAAAGGAGCAGCATTATCAAAGCTAATAATACAAAGCCCTGATAGGCCCTCTGTGGCCAAGCAACCTTGTACATCCCTTATAACACCTGGACAGACTTCCCCTGTAACTGCAATACAGATGGTAGATATTTCAGATCAGAATCCGGTTCTGAATGTGATCCAAGGCCTAGAAGGTGATACTTCTTTGATTGAAAATCACCCCCCCCCCGAAGGAGAACAACAACGGTTAGTACAGCAGCCAGGGGAGGTTGAGACCCCTCAGACACTGGAGAGACCAGAGGTAGTGCTGCATCGACCAAGTAATGTGTGGCATGAGAGAGTTATGGAGCAGTTCTTTCCTGATCAGGTACGATGGACATCGGAACTGGCAGCTAGGCGGAATGCTGTCCGGTTGAAGTTCCGGGGTGACATATCTGAGGTTCCTGACAGGCACTTTGTGGGTAGAGAATTACTGAAAGGCAGCATGAAGTACTATGCTTATGAGGTCTATACCTTGATACCTGTATTGGGAGATTCCCAATTTGATATCAACTTTAAACATCCAGCAGGGCTGGACAGGTTCTGGAAGCAATACCAGATGTTGAAGCATACCCCCTTGTGGAGGTCTTTTTTGGCTATACCTTTAACAAAACCACTAACAAAGAAAATAACCATTATGTTTCTCAATGAAGGGGTCAATGTTGTGGATATAACCTACTGGTTGCAACAACATTGTTTGATAAAAGGTTATCCAGAGCCGATCCTAGATGATGAGCAATTGTGGACAGGAGGATGGAAATATCAAGTCACGTTAAAGATGGAGCATGGCCAAACAAAGCATTTACCAAACGTTTTTTTTTGGGGGCCGGGACAGAGGGGTGATTTTCTACCCAGGACAGCCAAGAGCGTGTTTTAAATGTGGAGAGGTGGGGCATTTAAGTAATGCGTGTGAAAAACAAAAGTGTGGGTTATGTGGGGAAGTGGGCCACATAGGAGCTCAGTGTCACCAGCTAATGAGCTGTAATTTAGGCGAGGAACATGGGCATACCTTTCGCACATGTTCGTGGGCCTCTCATAATAGCTTGGGTCAAGCTATAAGGGCAGAGCAGGATGTTATTGGGCCACTGCTCAAAAGGAACAGATTCACATTCGAGAGTTAATGTTAAATCCAACCCCGCTAGCTCCTAGACCACAAAGAGACGCTAGACCCAAAACTGCAGTCCCGAGATCCGAAGTCATAGTTGTGGGTCAGTCTATCCCTGTAGTGGCACTAGAAGTACAAGAGGGACATGTCTTGGCACAGAATAAAGCTATGGAGATACTAGTTACTGCGAAGGTGGATGAGTCACCCCCCCTCCCCCATTCCCTTTCCTGAGGAGACTCTCATACAGGAGGTACCTATACAGGATTGTCTGCAGCAAGTGACAAACCAGAGCCCTGAGGGATCAGAGATAGTTGGTAGTGTCATGCCACCACCGAAGGTAACACAAGACCTCCC
Organism: Neoceratodus forsteri; assembly: GCA_016271365.2. Classification (NCBI taxonomy): domain Eukaryota; kingdom Metazoa; phylum Chordata; order Ceratodontiformes; family Ceratodontidae; genus Neoceratodus; species Neoceratodus forsteri. Next base: position 1,461,821,502 of record CM057452.1, read on the forward strand.
CTTCCAACGCATCACCCGTTCTAAATCAGAGAAATACATGGGGGAAGCCCTACATGTACAGTCGGAGTTAGGCCCAGTCCCATTGACTAATTCATATACTGTCCTTCGGGAGCAGGAGCAAGAAGATGAAGGGACGGAATCTGACATCTCTTTGGCGACATCTTCACTGTCTGAAGGGGTGCAGGAAGTAGGGGATGGAGGACAAGCCAAAGCCTAAGAAACGAAAAAAAAAAAGGAAGTGATAGAGTAGCATATTGGGCCCCTATATGTGTTTAATTTTTCTTGCTCTATATGGCAAGGTTTTTTTCCTTTACTATTATTAATGTTAATAGTATAAAGTCACAGGAAAAAAAGAAGGTAACCTTTGCAAGTTTAGCTACCAACACAGGCTAGATTGTTTTCTTACAGGACACAAGACTACATACTTTAGCGGATATTAAGACAGCACAATGAGACTGGAGGTGGGGTCCATCATTGTGGTCTGTAGGGGAAGAACAATGTTCCAGATTAGGTTTCTTTTTTAAGGGTCTCAAGCCAAAAATTTTACAAATTCTGGATATTCACCCGAGTTGGGCCTTTATGACTGATGTAATCTTATATGGCATTGCGTATCGCATAATTAACATTTATAGTCTTCAAACGAAGGCAGATCGTTAGGCTCTTTTTAAGAAGATTGGGCCATATTTGCATGTAACCAGGTGTTGGGTTGGTGTTGTTATTTATTAGTTATTAGCGCCCGGTGCCTCCATTTTGTAACCCACTACCTGGCTAGCCTGGGTTCAGGGAGGAAACATTCGCTTGGCATCAGGGCTAGGTTTGCACTTCTGGTCAGGGGCACCCAAGTAATTACGGACACAGGAAGCAATACCTGTAAATGTCCAAACCAGGAGTGGGATTCTAAAGTGGGGCTTTTATTCACTTCATCACAAGAATACAAAGCAAGATGGACCCCCCCCCCCGGGGCTACACTCACTGGTTATGCAGATCTATAGAGGTCAGAACACATCTTCTTCATCATCACAACAACCCCTCAGGTTCTGAACACACTGGGCTATCAGCCCGAACTGGTACTGTCTTTCTCTCTTGGATTCCCTGGCATGGCCCTCGACCAGCACTGGTACACTTTTCCATATGTCATTGACGTTTGGCGGTGGCTCCCTCAACCACCCATGAGCACTTCTAGCTCTAAAGGGAAAAACACATCTTAATCCCACGTCTGGGTACTTTCTGCAGACACTGGCCAAGTGCCTAGGAGAAAGCTATAAGTGCCCAAAGTGAATCCGTAGAGGTAAATCTGGTTACTCCAGATGGGGGGGTCTCACACCTCTTGTCCCCAAATCCATACCCGCCCATTCATTTGGAGTCAACACCTTTCCTTTGAACTCTCTGTTTGTAGAATGCTATCTTGAAATGTATATCACATTTAACAGTCTACACTCCATGTAACTGGTGTCCTGACTTGCAACGTTCTCCAGGTGGCTATGTCCATCCCTGTAGACCCCCACTGGTTAGATGCATTTCAAGCCATACACATAACTTTAAGTACTGTACTTGGCTGACCTTTCCTGACCCCACAGTAGCAGATACTTTACACAACTGTCTTGGTGAAAATGTGGGCTCTGTGTCAGAACAGACTCACCGTGGTTATAGGTGCCCCAGGGCTTCTCACACAGAAATCACACATCTGGTACCTCAGTACAAATTCTCTCATCAGGCAGCTTTTCTTCTTCCAGCAGGGCCAGGGGATTGCCCCTGAAAGCTGGTCTTTCCACCTTTCCCCATCCCTCCAGGGATGGGGCACTGGAACAAACTGGAGAACAGTCCCAACCACTTCTATTTGTTTCTTCGGTGTCCTCCTCTAGGGCGAGAACACACACCCTCTTCCTGTGGTAGCTCTATTACAGAGCTGGGCTCTGAGGGGCTGCCAACTGCAGTGCACCTCTCCTTCCATTGAGTATCCCACTAGACTGACTTTGAAAAACCCCAACATTCTAACCTAACTCCCAGCTGCAACACTCCACTGTGGCTTATGCTGCTGTGAGAATTCTAAGTGATGTCATCCCTCCAGCTCAGCTGAGACTAAGGACAGAGTGAGACAGTGTGAAACCCATTTAACTGGTGTGTCTCACAGCCTGTCCCTGCCTGCCACTAGATCTAAGTGGGATTCTAGTAACCCTGGGTGACAGGGGGGTTACATGCATACTGTAAAATTAGTGTTATGGGGGGTGATTTTAATTGTGGAATTGCTGAGAAAGATTGGGGTAGACAAAAAAAAAATCTTTAGTGACACAAATACTTTGAAGCATCTTTTGGGACAGACCAAACTATGTGATATTTATGATTTATTACAGAAAGCCCCATGTCATACTTTTCATAAAGGGCATTTGTCAACGAGGATAGATTTATGGTTTGTGACAGACAGATTGACAAGTGAGGGGGTTCTGGTGTTCCCCGTGGCAACATCTGATCATGTGGCAGTACAGGTGGTGACTGGACAAAAACAGAGACTCCACATGGGGAGAGTTTTTTGAAAACTGAATGTGGAAATATTACAGAACATGGATATGCAGTGTGCAGTTCCTGATATATTTAACATACAGGCTAATGTGATCTTCTTATATGATAGTCCCATTGAATGGTGGGAGGACATGAAGAGAGACCAGAGGGATTGGTTTATCCTGATATCAAGGGCAAGGGCCAAGTCCCAATATACCCAATACTTGGGATGGTGTGCACAATACCTTTGACTCCTCTCACAAACGTATGAGAGGGGGAGTGTTGTCCCAGAGCAGCTACGTGTTTTTAAGGAGAGAATGTATTCCTATCATAAAGAGAAGGTGTCGAAAATAGAGAAACACCAACAGTTTCAAACCAAAGGTACGAAAGAGCAGGTTAACCCATATGATGTGGAATTGCAGGGCAGAAATAATATCTTTATTACTGGTTTAATGAATAGTACAGGGGAGTTAGTACAGGATAGATGAGGAATACAACAGGTGGTCCAGGACCACATATGGGATAAATTTCAGGTACTGAGCTCGGACCAAAATTACTCCTTTCTTGAACATCTGGAGATTCCGATTCTATCTCTAGAGGAACAACTGGAAGTAATAGCCCCTATTACAGAACAGAAAATCAAATTGGCTGTTAGTAAATTATCATCTCGAACTACACCAGGTAAGGATGGTATACCGAATGATTTTTATAAGATTTTTATAGACATTCTGACTCCTTGGTTACAAGTGGTGTATGAGGCTATTTGGCAGGAATATAGATTAGTTCCTAGTATGCAAAAGGGAGTGATGACCTTTTAGTATAAAAAAGGAGACCCTCAAGAAATAGCAAACTGGAGGCCGCTTAGTCTGTTCACCTCTGATTATAAAATCTTGACAAAAATATTAGCAGTTCGATTAGCAAAACTGGCACAAAAATTGATATTACTGGCTCAAACATGTGCCATCCCAGGAAGAAATATTACACAGAATCTAGTTATGATATGTGAAATAGTCGATCAAGGGCTGCAGTCAAATTTAGACGGATATATATTGACCCTTGATCAGGAGACAGCCTTTGATGCCATCAGACAGGATTATGTGTGGGCAGTGCTATGGTACAATGGCATTCCTGAAAAATTGCTACATTTACCCGAGACCTTATATGTGGATGCACAGGTCATACCCCTGATTAATGGACATCCAGGGATCCCCATATTTGTTTGGAAAGGGGTTCAATATGGATGTCCCATGAGCCCGATTTTATATGTGTTTGGATTGGATCCGCTTCAAAGACCGATAGACTCTGATGATGAGATTAGATCTATCCGGAACAAGGCAGGGATAATTTTTGGTAAAGTCTCAGCCTATGCAGATGACTGTATCTTTGCAATGGTGGATCTGGACTCTGGGAATAGGGTATTACAAGTAATGTGGCAGTTGACACCTGTGACTGGCATACAGATTAATATGAGGAAGAATAACATACTGGTTTTGGGGGCAGCCCGGGAGGTTGATACCTTTCCTATTTCTATGACGAAAGGTAATGTTAAGATCCTAGGTCTGTTAGGAGCATAGTGTCTCAATTGGGACAATGTATATGATGTTGCTTCACAGAAAGTGCTTTCCTGGTAGAACTGGAAAATGACAAGGAAAAAATGGGTTTTTCTGCTACGAGCTCCAGTCTTTCTGTATGTTTCTCACATTTTTCCCCTGCCATACAGTATGCATATGAAGGTGATGGGCCTCTTCTTTCATCTCTTATGGGGAAGTAGACTGAACCCTGTTAAAAGAGCCCACACGTATAGGGCATGGAAAGATGGAGGGCTGAATATAACACACCCCTTGGTGTATGTTTTTTGCAATTTTTTTTTATAGTTCTCTGAAACCAGTTTTAGTGGAAAATACATATTCGGGAGTTCTGTGTATGTCCTTGTGGGGAACTCCTTTTTTACACGCGTGGGGTAGGGGAAAGTGGCATATCTCTGACAAAACCCTCCCCTCCTACATACAAACTACATTAAAATATATTAGGACTTGGAAAATTGAACTTAATTGTTTTTTAAATCAAGAAAAGAAACAGTTTTATAGAATTATTGTAGACAGATGTTATTTTGAAGAACCGATGTTTCAAGTGGCTGAAAATGTTAATACAGTGCAACTGTAGGCCAGCATCACAAAGCCACGAATTCCTCTGAAGATACAAGACACAAACTGGTTATGTGGTCACCAGAAGCCAAATGTTAAACATAACCAGAAACACAAGCAGTTAGGAGAAAGGGGTTGTGCGGAACCAAGATGTCAGGGACGGCTAGAGACTATGACACATTTACATTCTGATTGCATAGACAAAGGTTTTTGGCAGGCGATAGCAGCCCTATGGGGGGTTCAGTTCTAGACGATGACATATGAAATGTTAATATTAGGGCAGGTACCAGTAATATGGCAGAAGTGGCATAGAAGTACTCTGTATGTCATTCTTGCTTGTATTAAATGGTCCATCTGGCAGGTTAGATGTTTTCGATTTCTGCAAAATACAGATGTCCAGTTGAATGAATTATTTTTAAATTACAGAATGAATTGGACCAAGTGTATACTTATGAGCAGCGCACTCTAGGACAGGAAGTATGTGCCACCCTTTGGTGGAACATAGATTGGGTGGGTTGACTTATAGTAAAAACAAGTTCATACTCTGTGCTAAAATTTTCTTTACCTTATAATTTACATGTGAAAAAATAGGATATGATATATCTTTTATTTTGATTGGTTATATATGATTGGTGAGGGAAAATGTATAAAGTTGGCACTGGACTTTTTTTCCTTTGAAAGGAATATTTTAGGTCATGTTTGGTAAATCACTAGTTTTATGTGGTATTTGGTGATGGGATTACTGTATGATGCTGTTTCATATTATGATGTCTGTGAAGGTTTCCTTTTGTTTGTTTTCTGAATAACAATTTACCTTACTCTTTTCGGAGAAGTGCCATGGGATCCCACCTGATTTACCACTGGAAAAGGCAGCTGGGACCTTGGTTTAACGTCTCATCGGAAAGATGACACCTCAGAACTGCAACCCCCCTCCCCCATACTGCACTACAGTGTCAGTACTGTGATTTTAACCTAAATGCCTGGTGTGGGGATAGAACCCACAGCCTTCTGATCTCCTAGCCTCAAAAGCGAGTGTGCTACCTGCTGAACCACTGACACTTTTGCTAGCCACCAAACCTTTCCTTGTTCCTTGGTCTCATGCTTCAGTGTAGTGCTCTTGTGTCCTAATTATTTTTTTTTATTTAAATATTTTATTACAGATCCAGAAAAAAAAAAAAGCATCATGTACACCACAGACAGTATCTAATACCAACAAAATATGCTAAAGGTATACAAAGAGAAACAACCTACTACTGTAAATGCAAACTGACATGGTTCTACTGCATAAAACCAACCATAATACTAAATAACATATGTAAAATTACAAATATTCAAGGTATAACTCGCACTACCTGGAAAGGAGTATAATACTGCTGAAAATGTAGGATCTGTATTTTTATAATTATTTAAACTAAATGTAACCTCCAGTGAGCCTAAAACTGAGAGGGCTACTACCCCTGCCTGTGTAGCTAGTGAACAGGTTGAGGGGTCTGGGTTCTATGACGCGGTGCCTCCATTTTTATAAGTTGAAACTTAGGGAGATGGTGTCACTCGGCATGTTGGCTAGGTTTGGCTACTCTGCACAGGGGCCCCCAAATAACTCCGGACACAGGAAGCAATAACTGTAATGTTCAATACCAGAAGCTGGGATTCTACAGTGTGGCTTTTATTCACATCCAACAGAATAACAAAGTATAGATGGACCCCTACAGGGCTACACTCCTGGAAATGCAGATTTATGGAGATCAGAACACATCCTCTTTACACTGAAACCCTCAGGTTTCGAAACACTCTGGCCATTTGGCCCTAACTCAACCTTTTTCTGTTTCCCTGGTTCGGCTCCCTTGCCAGTCCTCTGGAATACCTTTCTTCCATGGCTCGGCTCTCATGCCAGCCCTTGGACACTTTCCATGTAGCGTGGAACATTTCTCGGTGTCTCCCTAAACCACCTCTGAGCACTTCTGGCTCCATCAGGGAATCTTCTTCATCAATCCCACATCTGGGTACTTTCCTCAGGCACTGGCCAAGTACCTGAGAGAAAGCAACAGGTGTTCCAAAAACAACCAGTAGAGGTGAATTTGGTTACTACTGATGGAGGTCTCCTACCTCTCGCTCCCATAATTCATACCCAGCCATTTCTCTGGACTTTAACACCTCATCCTTGAAAACACTGTACTGTGTAGATACTCTTTACATGTATGTCACATTTAATCTACTGTTCTTCCATCCCACTTGTGCTGAACTTGAAACATACTTAAATAGTGGCTGTGTCCATTGTCTAGACCCCCACAGAGTTAAGCAGTCCAATTCCCACAACGTTAAAAACTGTACTTAGCTGTCTTTTCCTGACCCCACAGTAACAGTCACTTAACTTCATCTTGTCTCAGGTGAAAACACATTGGCCCTTTATCAGAGTAGACTCACCCCTTGGTTGCAGGTGCCCCACAGGCTTTTTCTCTTCAAAGAAATCTCATCCAAAACTTCCGGTGCCTCAGCACAAACCCAAATTTAGGCAGCTTCTTCTTCTTCCCCTAGCCGGACCAGGGGATTGCTCCTAGAAGTAGGCTGAATCCTTCCCCCCATCCCCACAGGGATGGGGCCCTGAACCACTGGAAGCGGTCTCTACCACTTCACTTGGCTCTTCTTGTGCTCCTCTTCAGATGAGAACACACACCTCTAACAAAAATATAGCTCTTTGGCAGAGCTAAGGGCTTGGAGGGGCCTGCAGTAGCAGCACACCTCTTCCCTCTTCTGAACCCACTACTGAACTACTACTGAACTGACTTCAAATTCCCCAACATTCTATCCTAACTTCCCTAGCTGCAACATTCCAGTGTGGCTTATGCAGCTGCGACAGTTCTAAATTATGTCATAGCTCCAGCTCAGCAGAGACTGAAAACAGAGCAAGACATAGTGAAATCCATTTAACTGGAGTTTCACTTGCTGCCTGTCCCTGCCTGCCACAAGATCATACTGGGATTCTAGTAACTCCGGGTAACAGGGGGGTTACATAAAAATTAGAAAAATACCTACTTCAACAACTACCTCCCCTACAAGATAACAAGTTAAAGACTGTACGTCATCATGGGTCAATCTGGGAGTAGTCTATAAACCACCATCCCAATCTGAAGAACATGACAGGAGCCGGCCCGGTGGTGCAGAGGGCTGGACACCTTACCTTGTGTAATGCCAGTGACCTGGGTTTGAGAACAGACTTGGGTCATCGGAGAGCCAGCAGGGGCCGGGGGGTGGGGTGGGAGCAGGACTGGGCAGCCAAAAGGCAGCTCTCCTATCCCAGGGTGGCTGTTGCCCCTCCCTTTCCGCTGCTACTGGGTGGAGGTCCAGTGGTCAGCACAGATGTGAGGGGTGGCAAGTGGTGGGAGGGCACCTCAAGACGTGGCATGTGCATGCCTCCACATGCGCACTACGGGGATGGGTGAAAAATGGGGAAAAAATATGGGGAAAAAAATCTACAGATAAAAAAAAGAACATAACAGGGAACTGGTGGATAACCTAAAAGTCACTGTGGTGGGGCAGGATTGTGGTGGTAGGTGACTTTAACCTACCAGGGGTTGACTGGAGTGCCATGACCTCAGCAACTGCTAGAGAGCAACGGATAAGCATTCCAAGATGAATTCCTGGCACAACAGGTGGCTGAGCCGACCTGAGAAGGGAACATCTCGGACCTGGTATTGGCAGATTGTGACCAGGTAAAGGATGTGGTAGCTGAGGACCCACTGGCGCGGGAGTGGCCACTGTATGGTGTGGTTCTCCCTTGACCTGGGGAGGGAGGGTAATCAAACCAATATGAGGGTATTTGACTTTAAGGGTACAGACTTTGGTAGGATGGCAGTCAGGCTAAAAGGGCACCTAGAGAAGATCACCCCGGACATGGATACCGAACACAGGTAGGAAATACTAAAGCTGGGCTTGTTAAAGGCCACAAAAGCAGGCACTAAGAACCATAGCCAAAAAGAACAGTCAAGAAAATCTAGTTGGTAGACCAGGAAGGATCAAGACAGAGTACGGGAGAAAAGTCTAGCCTTCCAAAAGTACAAGAGAACCCGTGGAGACAGGGATGATTATGTCAAGAAATCAAGGGTGGTATTACAAGCTCGTAAATGGAATCAATGGTCCCAATATGTTACTTCTCAGAATTTAGAATTGGCACTTTAAACCTATCACCCCCGAACATGAGTTAGCTATTTATAGTATATTCCTGCCTTACATCATCCCCATACCTGCCTAAGGACCCTCGGCTACATCCACTGGATAATCAGATCTAACAAAATGTATTTTTTGATACTTTATTAATCAAATATAATTCACCTATCTGTATTTTTATCTTGCAATCTGTGTATCAACTAGTATCAGCATTGTCCAATGTGTAGTTATGGAAAAAATATTTTGAATAAAAAGAAATTAAAAAAAAAAAAAAAGAAATCAAGGGTGGTGAGCAGGGTGGTATGGGCAGCCAAGGCATCCAAAAAGCTAAGGTTGGCACAGGGGATCAGGGAGGGAGAGAAGGAATTTTTTAAATATATTAGAGAGAGGAGGAAGTGTGGGACCAGATCACCAGGATAAAGAAGGATGGAGGGTGGGCTGAGGAGGGGGCGGAGCAGGCAGAGGTGCTATACGAGTACTTCTCATCAGTCTTTATGAGGGAAAAGGAAGGGCCAAGTCCATAGGGGGGTGGTAGGGCATGGGGTGGAGATGAGGGGAAACTAAAAGATGGGGAAATCCCAGTGAAGAGACTATGGGAGGGGCTTAAGTCGTTGAGAAGAGACAAGGCACTGGGACCGGAAGAGATCCACCCCAGAGTCTTGAAGGAGTTGGTGGGGGTCCTGGCAGCACCTTTGATGGAATTATTCAACTCCTCCCTCAGATCTGGATGTGTACCACTGGACTAGAGGATGGCACATGTGGTACCCTTCCATAACAGCGGACCTAGGGATGAGCTGAGAAATTACAGACCGGTCAGCCTTGTATCCACAATGGGGAAATTACTGGATGTAACAGAAATGGGAAGGATGGAGTTAATGGTGGATTCTGTAGTTGGCATTTTTTTAGCAGTCTGAAAAAACACACACACACACACACACACACACACAAGCTGAAATTCCACTGTCCTCAGCTTCTGGCTAGGTGGGTCATAAATTTCAGAGTGGACATGTCCACACACAGACTCACAGTTTAAATGGATTGGATCATTCAAATAAAAACCTACGGTTAAGGATGAATATTAGTGGACACTGATAGGTGTGCAATCTGATTGGGACAATTAAATACATACATGGTAGATGGTTGGTGCAGTCAAAGGGGAACTAGGAATCACCTATTCTCGAGAGAGTATGTAAGATGCTGAAAGACAGTGAGGAGGGTTGTTGTTGGTTACTCTGGGAGTTACTCTCTGGGAGTTGAAGGAAGAACTAAGTTTGGGGCCTACCCTTCTAGCTATGTCCGTGGGAGCTGGCAGTTAGCATAGGGTCCATTGTTTCTTGTAAGGCTAGGAGACGGGTAAGTTTTATACTAGCATATCTCAGTAATAGCCTTTTTTTGTCATCTGTTATTTAAAAACATTTGTTTACTTTTCCTGTATCAGTGGTATCCTCTTGTGTTGAAAATATATATCCTGTAATGTTCTGTTCACTTTCTGTTAAGTAAAAAGCAATTTATTTACTCAACAGTTGTGATTGTGATGTAATTTTTCAAAGGTAATACATGGTTTCCACTGGCTGAGGTAAACTCTGTTTAGCATTCGCCATCCGAGAGAGAGACACACTAACAGACTGATCTGTGCAATTGCATGTTTGATTACCCAGTTTTGTAGACTTGGGAGATTGGCGCTGGGCGAACCCAGCTGGTGGCAGCAAATACCCGAGGACAGACACCTCTCTAAAAGCTGTTCCAGCCCAGAGAGAGAGAGAGAAGTGGGTTGTCACAATTGGTTGGCAGTGGTGGGGTGATGATAGCAGACTGTTTAACACACTAAGATACAGAGTTTGCCAGTGTAACATTTTTACCTTAGAAGTTGCAAAACAGGATATATAAGAGAATACACTTGTACAACTGTTTTATTTTTACTAGTTAGCACAGTGTAGTGTAGGGTTAGGGAATGAGCTCTGCGGAGTATGACTCGCTTACTGTCCAACAGCTTTGTGAAAAGTGCCAGGAAAAAGGGATTCAGCTCGAAGGGTTAAAACACAAGAAAAAGGCAGACTTCATAGCTGCCCTTGTGGCACATGACAAGAAGCAGACAGTCTCTGGGGTGAGCCAGGAACTGATGTTGCAGAACCAGCTTGATGCACTGCGACTGCAGCTGTTACTGCAACAAGAGGCGCTGGAGGTGAAAAGACTGGATGCTGAAACAGAAACAAGAAGGTTGGATACAGAAACAAAAAGAATGAAAACAGAAACAAAAAGATGGGAAGCAGAGATAAGAATACAGCAAGCAGGGAAAGAACTGGAAGAAAAGAGACTGGCAGACAGAGAGAGAAAGAATGTCAGGAAAAAGAAAGAGAATGCCAGGACAGAGAGAAGGAACGACAGCATGAACTCCAGAGACAGCAGCACGAGAAGGAGAGGATGACCCTGCAAAGCCAGCAAACTGTGGGTAATGGTGGAGTGAGTTCTCATAAAGCCAAAATTAATTCTAAATTGTTCCCTCAGTTTAGAGAGGGAGATGACCTTGATCTATTTTTAAGGTCATTTGAGAGAGTATGTGAGCAATTCCAATTGACTAAGGCTTCATGGTCAACTTATCTCACACCTTTACTTACGGGGAGGGCTTTGCGTGCATTTACTAAAATGAGTGGTGAAAACTATACTGATTATGATAAGGCTAAAAACAGTGTTGCTGAAGAATTTTGAATTAACTCCATAGGCTTACAGAAGGAAATTTAGGGAGTTAAAGAAAAGCCCAGAAGACAGTTATGTAGAACTGCGGGTTCAGCTATGTACTTACTTTGACAGGTGGGTGGAGGGGGCTAAAGCAGACACTGTGGAACTAATCAAAGATTTGCTTGTGAGGGAACAATTTCTCAAAATTGTACCTGAGGATATGAGTGTATGGCTCCTAGACAGGGCATGCATCTCCTCAAAGGAGGTGGCAGCAAGTGCTGACATGTACATGTCTAGCCGGCCGTACACACAGCACAAGTCTCCTGGTGGGGGGCGGAAACCAGCGTGCACCTGAGCCCAAAGAAGAACCCTCTGGTTCTAAAGGGACTCAAGAGACAGAACCCAAGAAATATTGTATTTGTAATCAATTGGGGCACTTGAGATATAACTGCCCTCAGAAAATGGTAAGCGAGCAGAGGCATGGGGGAGGGGGCGATCAAAATAGCACTGGTGTGTTTGTGTGGTGTGCCCAGCCTGAAGAACCACTCTCCTCTGATAAGAGTGTGCATCCCATTGTAGTTAATGGAATAGTAACACTGGGACTGAGGGACACAGGTGCTTATGTCTCCCTGGTGAGGCTAGATCTCATCCAGGCAGAGCAGATGTTGCCTGGGAATACTCCAGGGTCTGGAGATTCACAGGGCCAGCAGTCCAAATACCAATGGCTCGAGTCTTCCTGAGCTGGGAGGGGGTCCATGGAGAAAAGGAGGTGGGGGTCGTAGAGGACCTCCCTGTAAATGTGATCGTGGGGAATGATTTTGACCACTGGAAAAAACTGGTGTGTGTTGCAACTCGTAGTCAGGCAAAAGGGCAAGCTTCTGAGGGGGAAGAGGGGGTTACTCAAGGTGGTACAGCCCCCCTCTTCAGCAGCGGAGGAAGTGGCTAGCACAGGGGAGGGCCTAGCTAGAAGCAGCTGTCCTGAACCCCAGTCACAAATAGAGGAGCCCACAGGACTTCCTTCTGAAGGGACGCTGGAAGGGTCAGACGAGGGTAGCTGAGTGCTGCACAGCGAACTAACTCTACCACGCAAAAACTGAGGGAAATAGCTAATAGGGCTGAGGGTCCTCGGGGGGGGGGGTAAAGAGTCCATTTTCTAGGACAATGGGCTGCTGTACAGAGAATGTACAACAGAAGAAGGGCTAGATGGTGAGGTGCTCCAGCACCTGGTAGTCCCTAAGGTTCACCGTCAGCAGTTTTTGGCCCTTGCCCATGATATCCTTTTTCCAAACCACTTGGGGGTGCGGCGCATGAAAAAGCAGCTGACCAACAATTTCTTCTGGCCTGGTATTGGCAAGGATGTGGCAAATTATTGCAGGACTTGTCCACAGTGTCAGTGGATGGGGAAAATAGGAACAAGGCCAAGGCAGTTTTGGTGCCCCTGCCCATTACTGATGAACCCTTGAAGAGGGTAGCTGTGGACATAGTGGGGCCACTGAGCACGCCAAGTCACACTGACAAGCAGTATATCCTGTTGGTAATCAACTATGCCACAAAATACCCAAAGGCAGTGAGTGACCTTATCATCCTCTGAGGCGGAACCAGTGGCAGATGCACTGATAGGAATATTTAGCCGGGTGGGCTTTCCCCAGGAGATACTGTCAGATCGGGTTGCCAGTTTCATGTCAGGGTTAATAAGTAGTTTGTGGGAGAAGTGTGGGGTAAAGCAGCTCAAAACCTCCCCATACCATCCCCAAGCTAATGGTCTGGTGGAGCAGTTTAATTCAACCCTTAAGACCATGCTAAGGACTTTTGCAGACCAGCATAAGAGGGACTGGGACAAATATTTGCCTCATCTCCTATTTGCATGCAGGGAAGTCCCACAGGAGTCCACATGGTTCTCACATTTCAAGCTCCTGTTTGGCCATAGCGTGCGGGAACCCCTAGATTTGATTTGGAATGAATGGGAGGGTGACCGTGACCCTCAAGGGAAGTCTGTTATGGAGTATGTCCTGAACTTCAGGCCCTGCCTTAAGGAGCTCATGGAGCTTGCTCAGGAGCACTTGACCACTGCACAACAGTTGCAGAAAGTCTGGTATGACAGCAGGGCCCGAGCCAGAGAATATGAGGTGGGACAGTGAGTGATGGCACTCATCACTGTCCGACAGAATAAACTACAGGCAGCATAGATGGGGCCAGTCTCCATTGTCCAAAAGGTTAGTGATGTCAATTACATGATAGAGCTACCAGACAGGAGATGCAGGTAAAGGTGTATCATGTTAACATGCTGAAGCCCTACTATGACAGGGAGGAATTGGTCCTCGCTGTATGCAGTGCCCCAGAGGAGGAAACTGAGATGGATCCACTGGTGGACCTGCTTGAGGAGGCCGGGTTGCATCCTCTGTGGACAACCTTACCCTCTCCGAACAGCTGATGTCAACCCAGGTGCAATAAATCTAGGGTGTGCTGAGAGAATGTGAGGAAATATTCACAGGGAAACCAGGGTACACCATGATGACAGCGCACCATGTGGATACAGGGACCCAGGTTCCCCTGAAACAGTCTCCCTACAGGGTACCTGAGCACATTAAGTAGACCATGAAAGAAGAGCTCAAGGAAATGCTGGAACTTGGAGTAATCCAGGAATCTAGTGGCCCCTGGGCATCACCCATAGTACTGATTCCCAAAAAGGGTGGCACCACAAGATTCTGCATTGATTATCATCATCATCATCATCATCATCATCTTCATCAAATCTTTATTTATTCAGGCGAACATCATTGAGCAAGGCTCATTTACAAGATGGACCTGATAAGGTCAAGGTTCAATAGTTGATACACAACAGATACATCATACACTTATATAAGACAGTTATACATACAGGGGAAAATAACGTTTATAAACACAGTGATGTACAGTAAATTCACATGATAAAAAACGGTTACAGGAAAGTTAATATTTACAGTATGTACAGTATATACATATTCCAGTGGGGAGGCATGGCAGACACTTAACATAATGTAATACTAAGATGGTGAAGGTATTACTGGGTGCCATAAGATGGGGTGTCTGTCTGGAAGGAATATGTATATATGGTTTGGAAGGGAGATTTGTGAGATGACAATGCTAGCTCTAGGGGTAGCAATTGCATTTCTCTTTGAAGAAGACTGTACAATGCTGTTTAAAGGATGCAAATGGAATGATATTGACAGTTTTAGGGATTTTTGTAGGGTGTTCATGCTATAGCTAGAGAATAGCTGATTGCTGCCCTCCCTAGCGTGGTGTTGAATTTGGGCAATTTGAGCAGGATGATGTTGTTGCTTTTGGGGCATAGAGCTAGAGAGGTCTGGGTGAAGTAGTCCAGGATATAGTTTTGAAGTTTTTGACAACGCTCTGTAATCCATAGTGCTGCATTTCTGTTCCTTCTGAGGTGAAGGGAACCCACCCAACTGCAGCATAAAGAGAGCAATGATGAGTATTAGATGGCAGATCTGTAATGAACCTTATTGCTTCTATGATATAAGGTATCCAACTTGTGATGGTAGGAGATGGGCAGTGACTATAAAGGAAGTCTGCATAGTCAACAACTGATAGAAAAATGGCCTGGACTAACCTCATCTTTGAGTCTCTGTTTAGGAAGGGTTTTAATCTATAGAGAAGGCCAGCTTTTGGCGAAGCTTTTAACAGTTCTTCTAAATGATGAGTGAAGTCAAGTCTGTTGTCAATCCACACACCTAGGTATTTGAAGTTTTCTACATACTCCAGATTTTCTCCAAGTATAGTGCATAGCTGGGGAGAATGATTGAGAGGATGTGCTGGGGAGCTTTGATTTGTGAACATCATTGCTTTAGTTTTCTTTGCATTTAACAGAAGCTTTTCTGAGTAGCTGATATTGTAACAAGGAGAATTCTGTTTGTAGGATTTCACCAAGCAGCTGTAGGTAAGGGTTGCTGACATACAGAACAGTGTCATCAGCAAAGAGGTGCACAGAGGAGTTGGTAAGGGTTGAATCAATGTTATTTATATAAATGGCAAAAAGGATAGGACCCAGAATAGAACCTTGGGGGACTCCTCTTGACAGTGATTTTAATGGGGATAGGTCACCTTCAGCTTTTACCTGCTGTGACCTACCGGTGAGATAGCATCTGAACCACTTAAGGGAGGATGGATCTAGGCCAATGGAGTACAGGGATGAAAGTAGTAGCTTACCGGAGGCTTAGTAGCTGAATGGAGTCTGAAGCCTATCCCATGCCCAGGACAGACGAGACCCTGGAGCGACTGGGGGGAGAGACGTATCTGACCACAATAGACCTAACAAAGGGCTACTGGCAGGTAACTCTGACCCCTGCAGCCAGGGACAGATAGACTTTTGTCACTCCATTTGGTTTATACAAATTCAAGGTAATGCCATTTGGAATGAAGAATGCACCTGCAACCTTTCAACAGCTTGTGGATCACATTCTGTCTGGGGTAGGTGAGTTTGCATTGGGGTATATGGATGATATAGCCATATACAACCAGACCTGGGATGAGCACATCAAGAATGTATGGGATGTGTTCCACAGGCTGAAGAACACAGGTCTGACAGTCAAGGTGGAAAAGTGCCAGATAGGTATGGCAAAAGTGTCCTACCTTGGGCACCAGGTAGGTAGTGGACACATCCACCCGGAGCCTGCCAAGGTTGATGCCATCCTGGCCTGGCCTACTCCTACCACCAAGAAACAGGTAAGGGCATTTCTGGGGACTGCAGGGTACTACCAGAGATTTGTTCCTTGCTATAGTGATCTGGCTAAGCCCCTGACAGACATAACCAAGAAGGAAAAGCCAGATAAGGTGCAGTGGTCAGAAGGTGTGAGGTCGCTTTTCAGGAGCTAAAGAAGGCCTTAAGCGACCCAGCTGTATTGGCCAGACCCAATTACAATCTAAAGTTTATGGTCCATGTGGAGGCCTTCAGATCATGGGCTGGGGCCATGCTGAGCCAGGTTACCCAGCGGGACCCTGCCAGGTGTACCTTGCCGGAGGCTTTGCTCAGAGAGAGGCATATGCCACAACCGAGAAGAAATGGCTAGAATAGTGTGGGCCCTTCAGAAGCTGCAGCCTTACCTATAAGGGAGAGAATTTACTGTGGTCACAAGTCATAATCCCCTGATATGGCTTCATAGGTCAAGTGAGCAAAATGGAAAACGACTACGTTGAAGTTTGGTACAGCAGGCATACAACATGACCATCCAGCACTGCAGTGGCAAACAAAATGCAAGTGTGGATAAGCTATCTAGACAGGGCTAATGACATGGCTGGATACTTTGGGCACTTCCCAGCAGTTGCATGAATGGCTGCGTCACCTGTTGTGGCCCAAGGGACACGCCTTCTTCACCTGGGGGGTGGGATGTGACAGAAATGGGAAGGAAGGAGTTAATGGTGGATTCTGTAGTTGGCATTTTCTTTAGCAGTCTGAAAAACACACACACACACACACACACACACACACACACACACACACACACACACAAGCTGGAATTCCACAAGTTGAAATTCCACTGTCCTCAGCTTCTGGCTAGGTGGGTCATAAATCTCAGAGTGGACATGTCCACACACACAGTCTCACAGTTTAAATGGATTGGATCATTCAAATGTAAATCTAGCACTCTAATCCATCTGGGGTACAGAATCCATTTACCATCCTCTAAGTTTGCCACCCCAAGCAGCAGCGAGAGGGGAGAAGGGGCAGATGAAGAATGGACAATAGCGTAACCTAGGAGGGGGGCCAAAAGAGCAAGGAGGACAGAAAAGGGTTACTCACCTGTAACCATAGTTCTAGGAATGGTATATTGTGCACATCCACCCTTCTGGCTGTCTTCCTTTCCCCTTTAAATTTTGTTGGACATCTTTAAGCTAAGCTCCCCCACCCACCAACATGGTATACTCCTTGGCTCCGCCCTGTAATGTCAGATCTTGCATGCTGGAAGCAGGGATCCTTGTGCCACTTGCCAGGGGAGGTCATGCGGCCTGTGTGGATGTGCACCATATACGTCTCCTACAAAGTACAGTTATGTAAGAAATTACTGTAACAGTAGATCTTCAAGAGGAGCTCTTGCAGCAGGTTACACCATAAGGACTGAAGCTGGCAGGCACCAAGACCTCACAGAAAACTTCTAGTTAGCAGTCTATTGCAGAAGACCACCCCCTGACATCAGCTAACCCCCGACATCAGCCAATGGTATAAAAGGGGCAGTCCCCCAGTCCCACCTCAGTTCATCCATCGGAGACCCCGGCACAGGAAAAAACTGGCGAACTGTGGAGGATCATCAAACAGAGGATAAGAGAGAATTGCAGAAATATGAACCAGGGGAAGGAAGAAGAGAAAGCAGTACCTGCTGCAAGTGCTCCTCTCAAAGATCGACTGTTACGGCAAGTTCTTAAGTAACTGTACTATCTCACTTCGAGGGGGAGCTCTTGCAGCAGGTTATACCATGAGGACTGAATCCCAAGCACTACAAGTATAACCCTTGCTAAACAGGTGGAGGAAAAAGAGGCAGAACCGAAATCCCCATGAGAGTAGGCCCTGCAAAACAGCGAGGCCGAAGCCTGTCCTGTGTCTGGAGGCAAAGTCCAAACTACAGTGCTTGATGAAAGTGTAGACAGAACTCCAGGTGGCAGCTGTGCAGATACCTGCTGCCTACACATTACACAAAGATGCAAAGGAAGCAGCAACTCCCCTGTTAGAATGGCCTTTTACTGGTCCCAGTAAAGGCTTGTGGTACTTCCAGTAGCAGTTCATGATGCAGTGAAACAAACATTTAGACAATGTCTGCTTAGAAACAGGTGCCACTAAAATCCGTGGAGTGAATAAAGCAAACAACTGACCTGACGCTCTGTGATCCCGGGTACGAGTCAAATAATAATGAAGGACCCGGTGAACATCTGGAGTATGCAACAGAGCCTCCCCTTGATTGGAGTGCTCTGGATAATAAACTGGGAGATGGATGTCCTGACTGAGGGGAAATTCAGACACCACCTAAGGCAGAAATTAGGACTGGTCCTCAAGGACACCCTGTCCTTTGCAGAAAACTAAATAAGGCTCTTTGCACATCAGAGTCTGGAGCTTGGAAATCCTTTGAGCTGAAGTAACAGCAACTAAAAACAATGCTTTCCATGATAGAAAATGCAGCTCGCAATCCACGGCTGGCTCGAAGGGAGGCAAGGTGAGCTTCTCCAAAAGAAACAAAAGGTACCATGGAGGGACTGGATCCTTGAAGGGAGGTTTCAGATGTAAGATACCCTTCCCGAAGGTGCGGGACAACTCCAGTTGGGCAAGAGCCTTGCCCTGCACCGATGCGTGATAAGCAGAAGCAGCTGACAAATGAACCTTGATGGAGGAGTAACTAAGGTCCAAGTATGAAAGAGAAAGGAACTACTCGAGGACTGAGCTTACCAGACAGGTAAAAGGATCCAGGTGACAGGTGGAATCTCAGATGCAGAACTGCTTCCACTTCATTGCATAAGTGGCCCTAGTGGAGGGCTTTCTGGCAGCAACAAGGACATCTACTACCCTAGGGGAGACCCCAAAATGGGTAACTTCTAAGTCTGCAGGAGCCATGCATGCAGGTGCAGCGATCTGAGGTCTGGATGAACTAGAGTCCCTCTCTCCTGAGAGAGCAAGTGCAAGTTCCAGGGAAGAGGAAGCAGAGTTTCCCTTGCCAGTTGCTAAAGTAGAGGGAACCAAATCTGTTGAGGCCAGTAGAGAGCAATCAGGATCATATCCACCCCCCTGACTGGAGTTTGAGAAGGACCCTCTGGATTAGCGGGAAGGGAGAACAGACATATAGGAATCCCTCTGTCCAGCAAAGGGACAATGCGTCTCGCTAGAAAACACCAGGCCCTGGCTCTAGTGAGCAGAAACTGGGCAGTTTGTCATTGAATGGGGAAGTGAAGAGGTCTAACTTGGGGCAACCCCATCTTACGAACAGGTCTTCTACTACTGACTGCAGAAGTTCCCACTTGTGAGAATTGGACCAAGACCGGCTTGGATGTCAACCAAAGTGTTTTGGATGCCTGGAACTTGTATGGCAGAGAGGACCAGCTGGTTCTCAATGGACCAATACCAAACCCTCATAGCCTCTCTGCAGAGGGGATACGAATGGGTTCCCACTTGCTTGTTGATGTAGATGACCAGTGACATGTTGTACATCTGGACAAGGAGGTGGCCCAGGGCTAGACTGGTCTGAAAAGTTTGCATGGCATAGAAGATCACTCTCATCTCTAACACACTGATGTGTTTTTTTTTTCCTCCAAGATGGACCATGTACCCTGGATCCGGTGGCCTGCAAAGTGAATTCCCCAGCACAGGCCGAAAGCATCCATGGTCAGTGACTGGAGAGGAGGTGTCCCTCAGAAGGTTACTCCCCCGGAGAGGTTTGAGGAAGTTAACCACTACTGCAGAGTCTTCCAAACGGGCTCTGAGACACTCTCAAGTTGGATCAAGCTGTCTGTGCGTTGATCCACTGGACTCTCAAATTCCACTGGATTGCCAGCCCAGTGGCATGGAGGGCTGAGGCATCCATGCCTTACCTCCTGCCACGCCCGAGACCCGTGTTCGCAGTGTAAGTGGGCTGCCAGGGGTTGGCCAGGGAAGAGTATCCAGAGGACTGCTCTCCTGTCCCGGGGAGGGGTGGGGATGGAGTTCGCTGCATGACTGGCCCCTGGTGGTGGCCGCGGGCTGGTGCAAGAGACCCACAATGTAGGGGGAGGATGCGGGGCAGATGCCCGGCATGCCGCATGCGGAAGTCTGCACAGTTTGCCATTGATGTCATTGCACACCTTCTCTCCATGCTCTGGGCTAGGAAGCAAAAGAGAGGAAAAGGGAACCTTGATCAGACAGATGATGCCGACCTTCCGCAGGTGCAGCACCCGGCACCTTGTGAAGCAGACGTGAGTCTGGTACATGCCAGGATGATGGGGCTGGGGGGGCCAGTGGAAGGGGGCTGGTCAGGAGGGAGAGTAAAATAAATTAACAATAAAAAAGGGGGGGGCGCTGTGGAGCACTTAACAGGATGGACGTTCCTCACACGAGCTCTGTATACGACAACAATTTATAACTAAAATCATAACTTTACTGAACCAAAAGTTAATTTTCTTGGGATCGACTATAATCTTGAAGACTCCTAGGTCAAAATGAGTCCAAAAAAGCAGCCTTATCACAATTCATCAGGGATCGATTCATATTTTGGTGGCCAGGGGGCCAGTGCCTCAGCCAAATCTGGAGGCCCATCCTCTGTACCATCGCCTGAACTTTTGCAACTTTTCCCACTCCTAACTAAATTGCAGGAGACTGGCAATGAAACAAACAAATGACTGGCAGTAATGGAGAAAAAGTTTACCAGCTTGGACAAGAAGATTACAGAAAACACCTCCGTGATTTCTGATTTAACCTCCTCATCAGAGTGGCAGTCAGAAATTAATACAGGTCTGATTTGAGACCTAAGTTTCTCCGCTCTAAAGTGGAGACGCTGGAGAATGCCCTCAGGCAGAGGAACGTTAGAATAGTGGGATTCTCTCCTGGTTTTGCCACCCGTACGGAACTCCTACCAGTACTCAACCAGATAATTTTCAAGGACTTGAATCTACTAAACTAGGACATTGACATTTCTATAGTGCAAGCCTTCACAATCCCCATGTGATCTGGAGGTAGGGGATCTCCTGCTTCTCAACCACTGACGGAGATAATGACATTGTCTACTCCTGAAGGCAGAAGACCCTTGCTGCAGGAGGCCAGAAAAAAGGGGAACATCGCCTGGGAGGGGAGTCGACTGGGCTTCTTCCCCGACCTCTCCTCGCAGACACAGGACAGAAAGTAAAAGTTGCAGGAGAAAAAGAAATCACCCCTGGCTTAAGGGGGTGAAGGCCCAGATGCTTTTCCCGGCACGCCTAAACATCATGCATCAGCAGAAACCTCATGTGTTTACCGACCAGGAGGCCGCATCCAGTTTCGCAGAGACACTGTTCTCTCATATGGACTCTACAGGCTCAGACCAAGACTCGGATGGGGAGCCAGAGTGACTGTAGCGGGACTGTGATTCTCTGGAGCTACCCAAAGAAGCCTTCTAGGCTCCCTTGGACTCGATGCTTAATGGTACCTGTTCTGTGCTCCTTGTACTATAACTGAATAGGTAGGGTGGTTGGTGTTAACACTTTGGACTGTCTTATTATTACTGCAACAGATTTCCCCATACCTTACCTGTTGTTCAAGCTGTTTATACATTGGGACGGTACTAATTTGGAGTGCTAATGCATGCCGCTCTGTTTGTGAACTGCAAAATCTTATTAAATGGAAGTTCCTTCCCCTACACAGTTTCCTTTTGGAACCTAAAGTGGAGGGTTAAAACATAGCTTAACCAAGCTCAGACAATCTGTTTAATAAAACTGTGTGTCCTTTTGTATTAGTTCTCCCCTCACTATAAGTTGTTGCCTGCGAGTGGGATGGGAGTTCGGTAAATTGATAGCACTAGACCCTGTGGTGAGAGCATGAAATCCTACAAACTTGTTGTCCTAAAATCTCTCTCTTACTGTACTTAAGGGGTAGAGGGTTCATATCTGGACACTTAAAACCTGAACAAACTAAAGTCCTGTCTCACGCCTGTACAGACGCTGTGCTACCTTTATCCAATGCTGGAATATGTATGTTGTTTATGTACATGTTCTCTCTGTATGATGAAAATCAGTAAATAAAGTTTACAAAAAATAAAAATCCATTTGATCACCCTCAGGTGTAACCGAGCCAGCTGTACAGCTGGGATGGCTGTCGCCATGTGGCCTAGAAGCCTGAGGACCTTTCTGGCTGGAACCAGGCGAGCCAAGGAGACCTCCTGAGTGTGAGCTTGGAGGTGATCCATCCTGTCCAGAAGCAGTAAAGCTTGCTTTGGATGGTGTCCAGTAACACCCCTATGAAATGTAGCCATTGGCTCGGCCATGGGGAGGACTTTGGAAGGTTCAGTGTGATTCCCAGGTCCGGGAACAAAGTAAAGGTGTCTTCCATGGTTTGTAATAGTTTTTTTCCTGGAGGGAGCTGTGAGAAGCCAGTCGCTCAGGTATGAGAAGACGTAATGGCCTTTTCTCCATAAGGCCGTAGCCACTACTGCAAGGCAATTTGTGAAGATCCGAGGAGCCGAGGACAGGCTGAACGGCAGCGCTTGGAACTGGTAGGGGTGCCCCTGAAACAGGAACCACAGGAACCTTCTGTGGGACTGGGTGATCAGGATATGAAGGTATACATCCTGCATGTCCAGCAAAAAGAGTCAATCTCCCTGATGAAGGAGAGGTATCAGTCCTGGAAGGGTGACCATTCTGAACCTCCTGTATTCCATGTACTTGTTCAGATGTCCAAGATTCAAGATGGGGCATAGGTCCCTAGTTTTATTGGGTATCAAGAAAAAGTGGGAATAGTAGCCCTTCCCTCTTTGGGCAGCTGGGACTGGCTCTATGGCCCGTTTAAACAGCAGTGCCTGAATTTCCTCTTGTGTGAGGGCAGCGTGGGATGGGGAATAGAGAGAGAGCAGAGGAGGACTGTCTGGAGACACCTCCAGAAACTCTATCATGTGTGCAAGTCCCAACAGTCAGACGTGATCCTGCTCCATCCCTCTAGAGGGAAAAGCGACTCCCTAACACCTCCCACAGAGCTTCGTCTAGTGCTCGGGGGGTCAGGCAGGGAGCCATGCAGAGATGCTTGGGGTAGGCAGGGCAGCCTGGAAGGACTTGGCAGCCCTGGGAGCAGTGCCTCCTGGGCTCTGAGAGGTGGCCTTTCTTTTAAAGGTGCCTCACTGCTGCTGCTGTCCTCAGTGCTGCTGACCTAAGAAGCGACAAAAGGACTGATGCTTATTGGCTTTTGGTTAGACCAGTACATTGTCTAAACAGACCAGATAGCCTTGCCTGAGTCCTGGAGCCTAGTAATAATTTTCTCAGACTCATCATCAAACAGGACTGAGCCCTTAAAGGGGGCACCCATGATGCTGGCCTGTACGTCTGGGGAGAAATCCAAGATCCTGAACCAGGAATGCCTTCTTATGCAGACACCAGTGACTGCGGCACTGGGTGCTGTGTCTGCAGAATCATAAGAGGATTGCAGAACATGGGTGACCACATCTGATCCAGACTTTAAGAGGTTGAGTAGCTCTGTCTTCTGGGGAACATCCAGTAAGGCCTGAGCTAGTACCATACCCTGTTTCCAAAGGGCGTTCTGGTACTGGACCATATGCATTAGAAAATTTAGGGAGCAGATGGTGCAAGTGGCAAAGGAGTACATCTTCTTGCCTAGTTGGTCCAATTGTTTTGATTCATGGTCTGGAGGTTGCATGCTCAGGTGCCTGGGCCATCTGGACCTATCAAGGGCAGCTGTGACCATCACTGAACCTGCCAGGAGTTCTCCCAAAAAGGGTTCGTACCTGAGGCCTCTATAGAGGCGGTCGGATTTCTTAGAGACCGCCGAAGATGAAGAAGGATGCTTCCAGACAATTCTGGTGATGTCCTGAAAGGTACCAACCAAGGGTGGCACCACTATGGGCTTGGGATCCTTCTGACGGAGGTATTCAGCTGATACTACCTTAGACTGAATTATACTCAACACATCCACCCTGCCTTCTGTGCATGATTACTAAATAGCCCTTCTTTCCTTTCTCACCCACTTATATCATCTGATGTGCTCATCCCTCCCATTTGTTCTTCCTGCCCCCCTCTCTGTGACTTGGGGTCATCAAGGTCACTCCATTCCGTGACCAGCTGTCTACACAGTCCATTATGATGGTATTCTTTTGTCGGCCAGCAGTGCACAAACAGGTAGCTTGCATCTTCCCTCCCAAGGATCCAAGCACCTTACCTTAACAACATGGTCAGCCCCTAACTAGCCACCATTCTGGGACTCGCAAGCAAACTTCAGTCTCTCAGGTGACAAGATATGCTGCCACTGCACACCGCTAGGGCAGGCTGGTGTGCTGAACTAATGATAATGCTTGGTAGTTTTGTCTAATCAGATCTTTTCAGATAATTCAGCAAAAAACATCTTCATCCAACCATGCCTATCCATCATAAATTGATTCATTCCTTTTGGGTTTACCATGGCCTAAATCATTGTCATCATTTGGCTGGTAAATCATGTGCCTGAGATTGAGGCAACAACTGCAGGGGCAGGAAGAACAATTGGGAGGGATAAGCATATCAGATGATATAAGTGGGTGAGAAAGGAAAGAAGGAAGATTTGGAAGGGCTATTTAGTAATCGTGCACAGAAGGCAGGGTGGATGTGTTGAGTAGAATGTAGTCTAAGGTAGTATCAGCTATGAAGCCCTCATCACCCGCATTACTCTTCCTTTCTCAATCCCAATCTTTGTGGCTGGCATCTATTGCTGCTCAAGCACTCAACCCTCAGTCACTAAGGGCATCTAGTCTCCTCCATGATGCCCTTAGTGATCACAACCCCATCTTCATCGTATGTAAGGTCCATCACACCAAACCTCCCCCTAAAATCATACAGCTCTGGTCCTTTAAATCCCTTGCCCTAACTCCACTCAGCTCTGCACTTGCTTCTACCAATTGGGCCCCCCTCTCCACTGCTATTTCTGTTGACCAAGCCCTTGACTATTTTAAGGATAAATTAATTGTGACCTGGAATGCCTTTGCTCCGTTCAGAAAGACCAGAGTCCATGGGCTTCAGCTCCCCTGGATCACCCCTGAACTACTAGCCTGCCTCAGGGAACGTGACTGGGCCTGGAGGAAACACAAAACTACAAAACATCCAAATGACTATGCCAAGTACAGAATGCTACGTAATTCCTGTACTAAAGCTACTAGATTGGCTAAGTCTAAATATTTCAACTCCTCTTTCCTGTTTAACATTAACTCTCCATCTAAATTCTGGAGGGTAGTTCACACCCTATTTTCTGCCCCCTCTCACTCCTCCCCTCCAGTTCTCAAAATAAATAACTCCCTAGTTTCCGACCCTGGCTCCGTGGCAAATAAATTTAATGCCTACTACACCTCGGGTGCCACATCGCTTCTAAATTCCCTCTCTCCTTTGACACCTGCTAACTTCAGCCCTTCTCCTCAGCCAGCATCTACCAATCCCCCTTTTTCCTTTTCTACTATCTCCTCTGATGAAGCTCTTAGTGCCCTCCTATCCCTCAACCCATCTAAAGGCTCCTCACCAGATGTGCTTGATCCTAAACTTCTCTACCTTTCTGCTCCTGCAATTGCTTATCCTATCTCCCTAATCCTTAACTTCTCCTTTACCTCTGCCCAAGTACTCTCTTCATGGAAACACGATGTAGTCCTTCCTCTCCCCAAGGGTGGTGACACATCCACTCCTGGCAACGATCGCCCCATTTCCCTTCTTCCTACCCTTACCAAACTTCAAGAACATTTAGTTCTCTCTCTCAACTATCACCCTTTCTCTCAAATTCCTCCTTCTTCACCCCTTTCCAATCTGGATTTCAGAAGAAACACTCTACAACCACCTCCCTCCTCAGGCTTACTGACTCCATCCTCTCAGGGATGGATGATATCCTGAT
The DNA here is from genome assembly GCA_016271365.2 of Neoceratodus forsteri. Taxonomy (NCBI): domain Eukaryota; kingdom Metazoa; phylum Chordata; order Ceratodontiformes; family Ceratodontidae; genus Neoceratodus; species Neoceratodus forsteri. Next base: position 1,461,847,530 of record CM057452.1, read on the forward strand.
CACCTTGGCCATCTCTGTCGACCTAGCCAAAGCTTTCAACACTGTTTCCCATCCCCTGCTTCTTGATTCCCTCTCCTCAGCTGGCCTTGCTTTGTCAGTCAAGTGGTTTAAATCCTACCTCACTGGCAGGACCCAATCAGTGAGAATCCTTGACTCCGTCTCCCCTCCACTCCCCATCAACACTGGTGTCCCTCAGGGCTCAGTGCTTGGCCCCCTACTCTTCTCCATTTTCCTTAATGATCTTCCTACAGCCTGCTCATCCTTGTCTATCCGCATGTACGCTGACGATACTGTTTCATACAGTTCTGGGAAACAACTTGCTGCTGAGGAAATCAGCTTACAGCATGACTTTAACCAAGTTAAGCTCTGGTTTGCTTCTCACCAGCTTTTTCTAAATGCCAAGAAGACAGCCTCAATGACCTTTGGTACCAGGCAGAGACTCTTTAGGCTCCCGGCCCTACCCACTTTCTACACCCTTGATGGGACCATCCTGGAGAACACCTCCTCATTTAAGTATCTGGGGTTTGGCTGGACCAGCACCTCAACTTCTCTGTGCATATCAATGCTATCCTGAAGAAACTGTGACCCAAGCTTGCTGCTCTGTAGAGGAATCGTAGTTGCATCCCGCTGACTGCGAGGCCCAAAACTGTCCAGAAGATGATACTCCCCATCTTTGACTACTGTGACATTCTCTATGGTGCTGCTCCCAAATCTTCCCTGACCAAGTTGGACACTCTCTTTAATTCCTTCTACCGCTTTGCTCTCGACTCCACTTCTGGCTCCCCACCACTGTGATCTCTATTGCTCTCTTACCTTTCTTCCACTGTCTCACAGACACACCTCACATGGTACCAAACTAACCTAAGTGCTCCTCACTTATCTCTCATCCTCTCTCTCCACTCCACCTCCCCCCCCCACTCTCTTAGATCCAATGACTCCCGCACCTTGACGATCCCTCACCACTCCACCCTCATCGGTCAGATTGGTTTCGCCTATCGCTTCCCTAAAATCTGGAATTCACTCCCCTCTGAAATACGACACTCCTCCTCCAGCTACTCCTTTACCTCCACCCTACACAATTATCTCTCTGCTTTAACTCTCCCTAATGCCTACCCCCAATTTCTGCCTTCCTACTCTACTCCCCCAGCAGGGTTCTCAACATCTGGTAGGGGTAATCAGGAAATGGCTACCCCTCTCCTCATATTCACTTCTTGCCTCTCCTCTCTTTCTCCACCTGGGTTTCTGGATCATCCGTGAGCACACCCCATCCCATCCTTTTTACTCCAACAGCACCTGTGTACTGCATCGAGCCTGCTCCTGATACACTCATGCACTATAAATGGTTCTGTCACTTTATTACTGTTTTGTATGTTTTATAGGTTATTTTGTACATTTATGGATATGTATTATAATTTACCCAAGTTCCACTACTGTTTGTTGTACTTTACCTTGTGTTCCAACTGTTGCTTAATCTTACATTGTTGAACTGTTGGTACTACCTACATACTATTGTATAACTGACCATCCTTCATAACCCTGTGTAACCCCCTTCCCCCAGGTCGAACTGTGAGACGAGCAACGTGTTGCTCAGTGTGCCCTCCTGGTGAAACATTTCAATCAATCAATAAATAAATAAATAAATATATTTCCTACCATGTTGTGCATTTTTTCTATCGATCCAGGAGAGAGACAGGGGGGTACCAACCTGTACTAAAAACATTTTAGTATCCTAAATTCAAGAAGATAAAAAGAAACAAAACCATGAAAACAAGATTTCTACTACCTCTGGATGCTATGTGTCTATGCTACCAGATTAGAGAGGTGGTGCGTTAAATGACTAATTTTACAGAGTGACGCTACTGTTTTAGTGAGATGCTCCTCCGTTAACCTCTAATTGGAGTAGAAGCCCATCAGAGCACATCTATCATGTTGCATTAAACTTCCCTGATGTATTTACTGCTTTGGAAATGAAGCATGAGCTCTGAAGTGTCCTGAGGAAAGATTTCCAACCACAGAACAACTAAACCTTTTTTTTTTATGTCTACCCTGGTGAAAGAGACAGAGAGAGGGCAAGAGAGAGAGAGAGAGAGAGACGAGAGTGAGAGCATAACCAGTTTTAAGTGTGTTTGGGGGTGATACAGATGAACACTGATTTATTTCCATTGAAACTGGTTCCAGCTAGCTTCTAACACTCCACTAGACAATTTACTTGGCACCACTGTTTAGCTGATAAGATTCTGATTTCTTTGTCTGCCTCGTAAGAGCAACACTAACATTTCTTTGATGCTCATCAAGCAAAGTTCTGGGATCCCTACTTTATAGAACAGCAAACTACATGGTTGTCCTTCTACCAGCACCCCAGTACACTATACAGTGTGCAGTGAACATAATGTAGCAGGGCACTGAGCTGTTGGAGATACCATACTCCGTCTACTAGCACCCACGCATGCTGTACAGCGGGGCACTGCATCACTGATTCAAACAAAATCAGATGGTGATAAGGTCCACTATGTGTTCAAGCGTCTTTTGTAGCTGAGGGTCACAGGTTCAAAATGAATCCAGCGTTTAAATTTAGCAACCTACCAAAGCACCCCCCCATAGCAGAATCCTAGCTGTCACCATCTAAAAACAAGCCTTGTAAAATAAATGTTGTACAAGCCAGCCCAGTGGCACAGAAGGCTGAGGCACTATGTGCCTTGCATCCTGCCACACTGGAGACCTGAGTTCAAGAATGAGCTCAGGTTGCTGGGGGCCAGCTGGCAGGGAGAGGATCGAGTATCCATCAGACAACTCTCCTCTTCTGGGGTGGGGAGACATGCTGCCTCGGCCCTTGGCTGCCACCAGGTGGAGGCCAGGTGGTAGCACTGCTGCTCAAGCATCATAGAAGGAAGGGGCTGTGGTTCCGTAGTCTGTGGCTCCATGTGCACATGATTATGTGCCACTGCGGCAAGGGACCAGGGGGAGAAAACAGAAAATGGCTGGCATAGGCTTCATGAAGCCAAGCCCACCTAACCCCGTCCCCGCACCACCACATTGTCCACCGAGCCCACTTCTGAATAAGAGTCACCAGGTGGGGGAGGATGGCCCTCCACTTTCTAGCCCTGCCACGGAGAGCAATCCATGGGGGACTTTGGACACAGTGAGTCCAGGGGTGGTAGGTGCCAGGCAGGAGTGGTAGAGACGGGTCTGAGAAACCGCCTGTATCAACCATAGAAGGAAAACGTTTTATATATATAAAAAAAATGAATAAATGTTGTACAAAAAATGCCTAAGACCCTCAGATGAGCTGCAACAGCCATTCCTAGGTTCCTCCTAGGGTCTTGTGTACATTTTGTTAAACATTTACTTTAAACAGCATATTTTTGATTAGGAAAAGCTAGGCTTATGCTAAGGAAGGGAGGACTTGGTGGGGCGCTGAGATCTAACCTCTAGATTAGTTTTAAACCTGTAACCCTTAACTGCAGAAGATGTCTGGACATGTATCTGAGATTATAACCAACTGATTCAATTTGAATCCATGAGACTAAAGCACCCTGAAATAGCCCACAAATTATGGCAGGTAAGCATGATACAGTAGCTCTTGTGTTAGCACTCTTAATATGGTAACACTTTACAGAACATTAAGGAGAGCTAGTATGTCAAATCAACAGGCAGAAAATGTAATTAAATTTTTTGTACCCTCTTTGCTCATCCAGCCCCAAACCTTTGTGACCCCACCTGCCGTTTCTGGGACTTTGCCACCTGTGTCTAGTACCACCTCCAGTCTTAACCCCCCATGGCAGGGCCTTTGGGGTTCCCCCAAGCCCCTCAGGATGGAGTTCAGCCCTGATGGAAGTATTTTATTTTTATTTATTTATTTTTGAACTGGTTAGGGACACTGAACAAGTCTTTTTTCAGGTCTGACCTGGAGACAAGCAAAATACAATAAATGATGACTTATAGTAAATAAAAAAAATACATAAGACTATATAAAATTAATTAATACATTTACACAAATAATTTTGTGATAAACATTGCTTAAAATAAACTTAGAACAAGACAGTGATGATGCAGAATGAAGAGGTACAGACAAAGCATTCCAAAATGAGGGTGCTACGATAGAAAAGGAACATAAACCATACCTGTATTTGTGAGAAACTGAATTCAATAATATACCATTTGCAAATCTAAGTTTGGAGAGTACTGACGAACAGAAACTGAGATCTATTAGATAACTGTAACCGTACCTGTCGTAAGGTGTATTGTTTATTTATGATGTGGTTATTTCTTATAATATTTTAGATTAACTTAAGTACATTAACAAACCGGACTGTCTTGCAAACACGACTGCATCAATCCTAACGATTAGCATTCCTGTATAAAAATAACGTTTTTATCTATCTATCTATCTATCCATCCATCCATCCATCCATCTATCAGAAACCAGAAAAGAGGTAGGGTGCTCAATAGGCAGTGTAAGGTCTGCAGAGTCACCTCATCATCCTGTTTGGACATAAGCATCATTTTCCTGTATTCTGTTTTTCCTGGACCCTTGGGTTCCTCATGGGTTTAGGACCACAAGTGATGTGAGCATACAGTCATGCTCACATCACCGTCAGGCAGCACCCACCCGCCCAATGTAACTCCAGTTTGCACCACCACCTGTGGGCACCCAAGTGGCAGTAACGTAGTGGTGCTTACAACCTCCTTCCCCAGAGGAGAGCATTCTAGGAGATGCTGAATCATCCTCCTCCTCCTCCTCCTCCTGCAGGCCCTCTGATGATCCAGGCTTGGGGCAGGAATGCAGGCTGTGGGTGTTGCAAGCAGTAGCTCTAACATTGCACCATCTGATCAGCCATATGTTGTTAAAGCAGCAGTGCATGACAGCAGTGACCTATACCTTTTTTATTTTAGCTTGCCCCTTATCGCCTGACTTGTATGATACCCCTTTTCCCCACTTTGAGTCTGCTTTACCACTTTTTTCCTTTTTACAGTGGAAATAATAATAGATGCGCTCCTTTTAATATGACCAGGTTTCTCTCAGTATTCTCTGTTGATTCTGAGCCCCCTCCTGAGTAATATCATTTTTGTGTGACTATAATGAACTATTATGCAGCAGACAGTGCTCCCTGGACTTATGGGACAACAGGTGTACAAACACAGAAACAGAGAAATTGTTGGCAGATAGGGGGCTGCTAGGCCCATCCAGTCAGCCCATAAGTCCTACCCTTGTTTGTGGCCTCTGACCCTACTTGGTCAACAGCTTTCTCCTCTCCTTCCCAGTTCAAGAGTTCTTTTATGCCTGTTCCATGCATGTTTAAATCCCTCCACTGTGCTCGCTCCCACCACCTACTGTGGCAGACTATTCCATGTGTCTACTACCCTTTCCGTGAAGAAAAACTTCCTCACATTTCCCCTTATCCTGCCACCTTCCAATTTCATATCATGCCCCCTCATTCTTGTACTCCTCCTATATTGGAAGATGTCACCCCTTGCACCTTGTTTATGCCTTTAAGGTACCTGACGGTTTCTATCATGTCTTTCTGCTCTCTCTTCCAACGAGTACATATTGAGGTCCTTTAATCTCTCCTCATATGTTTTCTGGTGCAAGCCCTGTACCATCTTTGTCGCCCTTCTCTGAACTGCCTCCACCCTTTCAATGTCCTTACAAAGATGTGACCTCCAGGATTGTACACAGTACTCTAGGTGAGGCCTCAATAGTGTTTTACACAATGGAATCATCACCTCCCTCCTTCTGCTAGTGATACCTCGGCCTATGCACCGCAGCATGCCACTGGCCCTCCCTGCAGACTTTGTACTCTGTTTAGACACCTTTAAGTTGTCTGAAATGGTAAAACCCAGATCTCTTTCTTCTTTGGTGTCCATCAGCAACTCCCCCCATTCTGTAGCTCTCTCCAGGGTTCCCTTGTCCTAGGTGCATTATTTTGCACTTCTTTGAATTGAACCTCAGCTGCCACACCTCAGACCACTCTTCAAGCATCCCCAGGTCATAGAAACACAGAAACATAGACTTTGACGGCAGATAAGGACCACTTGGCCAACCCAGTCTGCCAATTTCCCTTCCTATTGGATAAGCTGAAGATTCTAGTTAACCAACAGCCTACTTCCTGCAACTCCCCACTATAACTGCCTTATGTCTGTCCCATGAATGTTTGAATTCCCCCAGTGTTTTAGACCCCACAACCTCTCCAGGAAGGTGGTTCCATGCATCCACCACTCTCTCTGTGAAAAAGAATTTCCTCACATTACCCCTGAGCCATCCCCCCTCTAACTATAAATTGTGCCCCCTTGTTCTTACACATCTCTTTTTCTGAAAGATGCTACCCTCCTGGACTTTGTTGATTCCCTTGAGGTACTTAAAAGTTTCTATCATGTCCCTCCATCCCTCCCTTCATCAAGGGTATACACATTAAACTCTCTCAGTCTCTCTTGATATGATTTCTGATGTAGACCCTGCACCATTTTAGTTGCCCTCCTCTGGACTGCTTCCATCCTGTCTATGCACTTGCGTAGATGAAGTCTCCAAAACTGCACGCAGTACTCCAGATGGGGTCTCACCAGCTGTCTGTACAGAAGGATAACCACTTCCCTTTTTCTACTTGTGATGCCCCTCCCTATGCATCCCAGTATCCCCCTCGCTCTCCTTACTGACTTCTCACATTGCTTACCCACCTTTAGGTCATCTGATATGACTACCCCCAGATCCTTTTCCATTATTGTTGTCATTAGTACCTCCCCTGCTATTGTGTACTCTTCTCCTGGATTTTTATTTCCCAGGTGCATTACTTTGCACTTCTTTGCATTGAACCTAAGTTGCCATATGTCTGACCATTCTTCCAACCTTGCCAAGTCCCTTCTCATCCTTTCTACCCCCCTTGTGTATCAACTCTGTTACATATCTTTGTGTCATCTGCAAAGAGGCATACCTTTCCTTCCAGACCCTCTGCAATGTCACCTATAAAGACAGTGAAGAGGACTGGACCCAGTACTGAGCCCTGAGGTATTCCACTAGTAATCTCCACCGCATCTGGAGTATCAACCCAGTTGCAGATCTTGGTGTCATTGGCAAACAGGCAGACATTTCCCTCCAGCCCTTCCACTTTGTCACTGACAAAGACATCAAACAGGACTGGCCCAAGGACTGATCCCTGAGGCACCGCACTGGTTATCACCATCTCACAGGACTGGAGCCCATTTACCACCACCCTCTGCCTCCTGTCTGTTAACCAGTTTCTAACCCAGATTACCACCTTGTGGCCCATGCCCAGACTACCCATCTTGCTACCCAGCCTTTTATGTGGGATGGTGTCGAGGGCCTTGCTGAAATCGTGGTAAGCGACATCCACTGCTCCCCCCGATTTACTTCCTTCATAACCCAGTCCAAAAAACTATCAGATTTTTTTGACATGATCTTCCTGCTGTGAATCTATGTTGCCTTGGATCTTGGGCACCATTGGATTCCAAGTGTCCCACTATTCTTTCTTTAAGCAGTGCCTCCATGATCTTACCCAATACTGAGGTGAGGCTGACCGGTCTATAGTTCCCTGCCTCCTCCCTGCTACCACTTTTGTGAAGAGGGACTACATGTGCCCTCCTCCAGTCCTCTGGAACCACTCCTTTGTTGAGTGACTCGGTGAACATGGCTGCCAGCCTCTTCCACAGTTCCCTTAATATCCTCAAGTGTATGGTAATAGTAAATTTATCTACTGAGATCCTGCAGGGTTTTTTGGAGCACAAGTACTAAGAAAATCTCTATCTGGAACTAGTGTTATCAATCACGTTATAGCACTGATTGCAAACCGTAGAATGGAATGTCTAAATCGATACGGAGAGTTAAAGAGATTACATGGGCCAGCAGCAGAATCAGGAAAGAAGAGGACAGCAAGCAGAACTATCTGAAAAAAGCTGCTACTACAGATCAGAATTTCCTCTCCCCTAATCTCCTGGATGTACGACTGGCAATTACAACCTCCCTCTCCCCCTGCCAGACTCACTGGTAAGTGTGAAGGTTACTCATGGAAGGTTACTCATTACTGCAGACAAAAAGAAGGTGAGCACTCTGATAAAGTTTTTAATACGCTGCCTAACAACCAGGTAACCTCTTTAAAAATACCTAAGTCAGTGCAACAGGAAATGAATGAGACAAGCATAGCAACCTCATGTGAAACAATAATGGGAACAGAACGGAGGTGGGGGAGCAGAATTACCTACAGATTTGGTTACTGAACCTCTCAACGGAAACCGCAGATTATCTAACAATGACTATGTTCTTGCCCCTTATATTCCAGCAATTCAGGAAAAACAATTTTCATTGAAAGAAAAGTAAAATGTGAAAGAAAAGCAAACTGAACCAGGAAAAGTAAATGAACCCCAGGTCCAATTATTGGAAGCTACCCCTCAATTAATGGACACAAAAGTAATTATGCAGGTGGTCACATCATTACGGGTTAAAATGTTAAAAGCACTGGGGGATATTAACACTTTGGTTAAAGGAATCTCTGATTCAGTTAACTCTCTAGCTGCAAAACTCGAAGGACTTGCTATTCATACCCAAGATTTAGAGGAACGGGTTTCACAAATTGAATACCTTAATGGGCCCTTTCTGAAAACCTAGACTACACATGATAATCAGCTCCAATCACTGATTCAAAAAGCTGCAGAGATGGAAGATAGGTCCAGAAGAGGGAACAGTCAAATATGTAACATTCCAGAAGGTTTGGAGGGTAATGGGGACCCAATCTCATTTTTCGAGAATATGATTACAGTTGCAATGGGCAAACAATTCCCTGAGCAAAAGATTTCTCTAGATAGAGCCCACAGGTGAGGGTCACATTTTTTAAACTCACTGCAAAAGTGCTCCAGGCCTATTTACTTAAAGCCACATAAATATCAAGACAGAGTCAATCTTGCAAAAAGCAAGACCCGAGTGAGGGCTGCATTTTCAATCAATACATTTCAACGTCTATCCCGACCTTTTAGCAGAGACTGTGAGCAAAAGAAAACTATTCGACCCAGTGGACAAAAAAACACTCTATGATATGGGAATTAGATTCAGTATGCTGTATCCTGTAAAGCTGCATTTTGTGGTCAATGGCAAATTGACAACTTTTGATGATCCAGAAGAAGCCTTTGGAAAAAAAGATACTAAACATTCAAATCATCACCCATTCTCCTCTTTAGACCACTATCGACAGCATCCTTACCATTAAAAATCTTTGACTACACAATTTTAAGATTATGGATCAACGGGGGTGGGGGGGGGAGGTGTTGTTCTAGAATATAACATGATGCAGATGGTTTAGGTAAAACATGTTGTTTGTCCGTAGAAAATAGGGATAGAACACAGTTAATGTGATTTTTCAAATTTAGATATACAATTTAAAGTATGAAGACCCGACAAGGCACCCTTTGGTGCACAGAGATGACAAAAAAAGTCATCTCGGCTAGTAAGGGGGAGACAGAAGAAATCTTATCTTCTCCTAAAAGGATTATGGGGCAGTAGGGTGATGTGTGCATGGTGGTGGGGAGCACAAAAAAAGTTATGTAAAATCAGAGGTTTAATAAACACTAAGAGAAAAATTAAACAAAGATATAGGATCTAGGACATACACCTTTTACAGTTTCATAAATATAATGACCCTGATCTCTTCCCATTCGCTCGTGCTCCTGGTGGGCTCCTGGCTTGCCCCAGCTGTGGCCTAATTTTTGTTTTTAGCCTATTAGGCCTTGCTTTCTTCAGTCCTTGGAACATTGGGATTGAGTATGAGTTCTGGAGGACAGAGATTAGTGCGGTACTGGTTCTGGTCCACCTTGCTTTCAGGTCCTGATCTTTTCGGCCCAAATTCTACTACTGGGGCTGAGCCTGGAGAGTTTAACTTGGTCGCTACCTTCATCTGTGACAGTTACGTCTGATACAGGGATGGCTTTACTGTCCCTTTTTTCTTTTTTTTGCATGCCACACCACGTCATCTTAGTCATATATACTGTTGAGTCTCGGACTCAGAACACATGACCTCGGAGTTACTTCTCATTTGTCTACCCTCCTCCCGCCCAGCTGGATTACCACATTATTTTCACAGAGTCTGGCAAGTTCCTAGTTTGCTCAGCTGTTTCTTTAGTTGTGCTAAGGAGACTGCTGGTTTGTGCTATATGATCAGGAGTTTCCTTTCTTTTTTTTTGTTGTTTTTATATATGGTGGGTGTAGTTTTACTTTTGCTGTATCACTCCCGATGACTCAGGTGCATTCTGGGCTGGCTATACTGACCAGATGGTGGTTAGTTGCATTGTTTACATATTTGCTTGATCTCTTGTTGGGGGGGGAGCTCCCGTCTGTAGCTGGACTATACCAAATTTGATGGTCTTCACGTCCTGGATTCATGGGGGAGAGGTCTGCTCCACTTTTTAACACGCTGTTAATTGATTGTTTTTCAATCCCTTAATAGGGCTTGGCATTTGGAAAGTTCCCCTGAGGTAACACTGCATCCTTATCTTGTCGCTTTCCTGGGGTTTCTCTGTATTTATATATAACTAGCGAACTATGGAGTATTGCCCCAGCGGGAGCCTCATTACCTTTCCCGGGAGCAGGGGTTCATAGGGGTACAGGTAGTTTTGAGGCCTTTCATGGTTTATGCTTTGTGTTGGCTGTTTTCTGAACAGGTCCGTGTAAATAGTTCATTGGTTATAATTGTTTGGGTTGGGGGTTTATGGGATGTTAGAACTTACTCTACTTTTTCACTTTGTCTTCTGATATCCTATGTAGATAAAAGGGATTTTGGCTGGGACTTTGTATTTAGTTCAAATTGGGAGGGAGGTGGGTGGGTGGGGTCGAGGGCTGGTTTCCTGGTCTACCATTAGGTGTATGGGGGGCTGGGGGTCTATTGGTGACTTATCGACACTAGCTGCATCAGAGACTGCACATCACTGGAAGGGGGAGGGCTCCATTTCAAATTCACAATGGGGAGAATGGATGAAAGTGTATGTAGCCCTCAATTACCCTTGTGCAGCATTATTTATTCAGATGATGTTTGATTCTGCACTTCTGTATGTTTTAACAATGATGTTCTTCCTTCTGCTAAGCTTATCTTTTCTTGGAATGTTGATAGCATGTTTCTCTAAAGTGAAGGGGTGGGGTTGGGGAGGGAAGCTGAGTGTGTTCTGAATTGTTTTTACATTGCCGGTTGATCGTTATACATTTAGATCATGGCTAATATGACCACTAAGTTTCTCACTTGGAATACAAGAGGAATCAGGAGCAGAACAAAACATACCAGATTTTAAAGCACATCTCCCTACTACAGGGTAAAATTGTTTTCTTACAAGAAACCCGTCTGACTATCCATGAAGTCACTTGGCTATGCAGACAAAATGTTTCTCAAGTTTTTGCCTCCAGTGACTCCACCTCGAGTAGGGAGGTGGCTATATTAATTCTCAGGCCAGTCTCCTTTCAAGCCAATTTGGTAGTGTCTGATCCACAGGGCCGCTACATTTTGGTCAAGGGTATCCTAGATTAGAACAAGGTGGTCCTTGGTAGCATCTATTACCCAGTGGGTGGGGACCCAAGCTTTTTTATGGAGCTAACTGACAAACTTGCTGCCCTGTTGCCTTTTTACTCTGATCCTTGATGGGGACTGGAACACCCCACTTACACATCATCTATATCGCTCTCACTCCTCCCACAGACCCACCACACTGTCTCACCGGGCCTTGGGAGATCTCATGGACTCACTTGGTCTATGTGATCCCTGGAGAGTCCTCAATCCCACCTCTCGGACCTATTCCTTTACTTCCACAGTTCACCATACCTCGTCCAGTCTGGATTTTATTCTTCTCAGCTTCCCGGCTCTGCATACCATTTGTGATGCTGGTTTCGAACCCCTGTTACTATCGGACATAATGTGCCTGGCTTCTTCTCTCTCTCCTCCTGACCTACAGAGGGATACTCCAGGAAGTTAAATACCCAGCTTCTTAAGGATGAGTTCATAGTCTCCAGAATGAAGGTCCTTATCCAGTTCTTTATAGAGACCAACTTAAATTCAATTCCTCAAGTGGACCAAGAGTGGTGTGCTCTTAAGTGCTTTCTCAGTGGGGAGTTTGTTTGTCTTGCTTCTAGAAGAAAGAAGCAACTGGAACATGAAGCTACCTCTCTATTGAGGAAAATATGAGACGTAGAAAAATCCCTCTCCCCTTTTTCACCTCCTGATATCTTGCCCTCTCTTCTAAAATTAAGAGACAAATATGCCAATATTCTTAGGGAGAAAGCCGAATTTGCCATTTTGAAAACTCAATCAAAATACATTGACCAAGGGAAAATCCGGGACACTTACTTACTCTTAGGTTGTGAAAGTTAGAAAGCTCCAGAGTAACTGCTGCTATCTCTTCCCCAGACAGATCCCTCCAAACACATCCCAGAGAAATTGCACAGATCTTTAAAAGGTTCTACAGTAACCTTTATGGGAAATGGTTTTCCTCTCCTCTGGAAGAGGATATCCTGAAATACCTTGACACTATGTCCCTACCTAAACTATTAGAACCTCAGCAGGCCACCCTATCTTCCCCCATATCCATTACTGAGATCTCTAGGGCCATCAGTAGTCTTGCCTTGGACAAATCTCCTGGTCCAGATGGTTTTCCATTGAACTTTTATAAAACTTTTTCCAAAGAGCTTTCACCTCTTTTGCTGCGCCTCTTTCATTGCATGTTTTCTGCTGACTCCCTAACCTTTTAGAGGCTACCATTACCCTCCTCTTGAAGCCAGGCAAACCATCTTCCCTCCCATCTAGTTATTGTCCTATTTCCCTTTTCAATTATGATATTAAAATCCTCACTAAGATCCTGGCTACTAGATTAAGCACTGTATGGTCAGTCCTCCTCAGTCCAGAACAAGTGGGGTTTGTCCCGGGCCTCAACTCATCTGACCACCTTTGCAAGCTCAGTCATATTTTCTTTGTTGCCAAAGATCACCCTGCTCCCATGGCCCTGATTTCCCTTTACACCAAAAAGGCATTCGACAGGGTACATTGGGCATTCTTACGGGCCAGTGTGGCAGATGGGATTCCCTACATCCTTTATCACTTGGATTCAAGTAATCTACTCCTCTCCTACTACCAGAATTTATTATTATGGAGTTTTTCTTCTTGATTTTCCCTCCATTCTGACACTTGTAAAGGTTGCCCCTTATCTCCCTTCCTATTCAGTCTTTACTTAGAACCTCTCATTAGACAAATCAAATCCTTCCCTAACATTTCTGGAATCTCCACTGGGGGCACCCGACACCTTATCAGTTTATGCGGATGATATTCTTCTCCATCTTGCGCATCCTTGTCACTCCTTATCCGAGGTCCTGAAGATTATACAATGATACAGATCTCTAAATAATTATCGACTCAACTGTAGTAAAACTGGAATCTTTCCCCTCAACACTCATACTCACAAGTCAGACTTTGAGAAGTTCGGCATGAAATAGACCCCCACCTAGATTAAATACCTTGGTATTCATAGTTCTACTCAGTCTTGTCTTATGAAGAAACTCAACCTGGAAGACTTAACCCTTGTTCTTCAACAAGATCTCTCAAGATGGAAGGCCCTCCCACTCTCTTTATGGGGGAGAATCAACATCATTAAAATGAATATCCTTCCCCGCCTCTTTTACCCCCTGAATATGCTGAATGTTTGGCTCCCCCTCATTTTCTTTAAACATATCCATGCCATGATTAACAACATTATCTGGCTAGACAAGGTTCCCAGGCATTCCTATAGCAAACTAGGTCTCCTCAAGAGGTCAGGGGGTCTCCGGCTCCCTAACGTTTTCTACTACTGGTCTAGTCACCTATACAAGTGCAGCAAATGGTTACTCACCCCGACTCTCTACAACAGAATGGACTATCTTCCCCTGTGGTTGGCAACTGAGACTTCTGTAATGGCTAAGCTCGGCATTATTAGTCCCTCAATATTCTTCTCTCCCCTGAGCTCTCTCCTGGTTCCCCTCCGTAACTCGGTAATAGGGACCTCCATCCATGTTCTTGCTCAGATTTACACTTTTCTCAAACTTTGCCCCACCAGGGATATTTCACAACCAATCCTTCTCAACAACAATACGAGAATTGGGGGTAATACCCTCCCAACATCTTGGCTGCCGCAACTATCGGACTTCAGGTTCTCTTATTTGTACACTCAGGGTTTCGTCCTGTCTTCCTCTGAAAAACTGCAGAACCCTGAAGTTGGTACCTCACTAATCTTTTAAGTCTTTCAACTCAGACATTTAGTCCTTCAAAAGTTTGGCTCCTCCTCTAACCCTTCCGGTCTCTCTGATTTCCTGTCCAAGTTAAGTGACCTGTCTTTTAAACCCCATGGTATAGCTGGTTGCTATTCCTTACTTTTAGACAGGCTCACCCCCTCTCCAGTAGGCACCTCAAAGGTTTGAGATGTTTTATTACCTGACAGCAACTTTAACTGGGGCCATATCTAGAGAGACCTATATAGGTATACTACCCAAGACTGCCTAAGACTCACCCAATTTTGAATTTTGCACAATATGTACTATCCCCCAGTGAAACTGGCCAAGATGGGGTGCCTTAGCTGACCCTCATGTACTTGTCATGGTAAATCGGAGGGCAATCTTCTACATATCTTTTGGCACTGTGAAAAGGTTGCCTCACTCTGGGCCTAAATTAAGGATCGACCCTTTGTTGGGCCTGGAGGGGCTTTTCTCCCCAGAAATGTGCATTATTGGTGACTATAGTCAGATCCAGGTTAAAGAGCATAAATATCATATTGCCCTAATATCCCTAGCCATTAAGAAGCTGGTCCTTAAGCACTGGATGGACCAATCTGTTCTCTCACACAGGGAATGGTTGCACAAAGTCTCCTTTTGTCTCAGAACACAGCGTATGATTGCCAGTGTGCATCGCAAGCTCCCTGTCTTTGACAAAAGATGGAGTAAACTTTATGCACTGAATACAGTCCTACTCTTACTGGTTCCTCCTCCTCTTATCCTAGACCGACTGGCCTTTGTCTAGGCTTACTTTCTATTGTGATCGGTTATTTTGCTTAGTTTGACACACTCCAGTGAAGGGGGGTGCAAGGGGAGAGGGAGGGGACTTTGTGTGTGTTTTGGTCTCTGTTTGTTTTTGTTCATTTTCCCTTTGTTTTCTTGCTGTGTTCACATGTCGTGTTCTAATGTTTGTATATTCTGAATAACTAATAAAAATCTTGTTGAATTAAAAAAATATATATAATGACCCTAAAAATAAATAATGAATGGCTGAAATATTAAATATAGCATCTTGGAATGTCAAGGGCTTAAGACAAAAGGTTAAAATGAAAACAATTATTAACCACCTAGAAAAGAAACAGATAAACTGTATTTTTTTTTTTTTTTTACAGGAAACACATTTTTTGGACAATGCCTATCAATGGTTCCAGAAGAGATGGGGCACTGGGATATCCTCTTCTTCACATTCTAATTCAAAAGGAGTGGCAATATTTTTTCCACAAACAGAAATGGAACACTGTAGTTTCTAAGATAAATATAGATCAGAACGGCCAGTATATAATAATGGAGGTTCAAACTGGTTCAAATCATATAGCTTTAGCTACAATATATGGGCCAAATCAGAACAACCCAACCTTCAATACTGATTTTTTTCTGCAGATTTCATTCTACAATGCACCTTACTTAATAGGAGGGGACTTTAATATAACTTTAAATAAAAAAAGATAGCACCTCCACTACCAGTGGTAATTTCAAGACCGCCTCAAAAGTAATTAAACATTTAATCTCAGACTTGGGTGGCTTCTCCTCCAAATAATTGGAAATTTTCCTATTATTCTCTTGTCCATAACTCCTATTCCCGAATTGACTGCTTTTTGATCTCTGAAACACTGCAACACAAAATTAGATTGGTAGATTACCTGGGAATTATCCTATCAGACCATTCTCATTGTTTACTGAATTTAGCTTTAGAAGACATAAACCAAAACATATTAAATTGGAAAATGGACATTACTTTGTTAAAACGTGAAGACATCAGTAATTCGATTTTACAAGAAATTAAAGATTTCTTTATTAATAATACAGAGCAAGACACAAACATTTATATAATATGGGAAGCATTCAAAGTTTGGATAAAAGGAAGATTATAGGCATTAAAGGGGTTAAGGAATAAAAAAATGGGACTATCAACAAAAACAATTACAAGCAGAAATCCAAAAATTAGAACTATTACATGCTTCCACATTGGATAAAAGATACTTCAACACATTAATAAAAAAATATATATATATATAATCACTTAACAGAAAAAGCAGAAAAACAATTTATTTCAGCAAAGTCCAATTATTATATAACTTCTGATAAACCCCTTAAACTTATGGCCTGGCAGCTGAAAAAAGAACAAGAAAACAAGAATATAAATTTCATTAAAGATAACGATGGCAATTTACATAAACACCATAAAAAATAAATGAAGTCTTTACTGAATATTATCATGAGTTATACACTTCAAGATCTCAAAACTATCAAACTAAATCCATTAACTTTTTAGAAACAATACAACTTAAACAAATTCCACAAGAGCTGAAAATGAATATGGATAATCCCATAACGAACGTAGAGGTAGAGTGTGGAATAGATAACCTAAAAGCAGGATAGGCACCCGGACCCGATGGCTTCCAAATGGAATTTTACACAAAATATAAAGATATTCTGATTCCCAGTCTTACACAGCTCTTTAATAAGATTAATTTTATTAATAACATCTCACCATCTTTTTCAGAAATGTATATTCTTTTATTTCATAAACAAGGAAAGGATCCCGCATGATGCCAGTCTTATAGACCCATATCGCTGCTAAACGCAGACTATAACATTTTTACTGAGGTTCTAGCAAATAGAGTGGAGGAAGCGATACCCATGCTGATAGGCCAAGATCAAAATGGATTTATCAAAGGTAGGAGAATATCAGAAAACATAAGACGAACTATAAATATGTTATCAAATATAAACATTAAAGGCACATATCTCCTTACGGTTGATGCCGAAAAGGCTTTTGATAAGAGTAGAGTGGTAATTTTTGATACAAACAATGCATAAAATTAATTTTGGAAACAACATCAACTGGATTAAGGCTCTTTATTTTTATCCCACAGCAAAAATTAAAACAAATAATATAATTTCAGACTCTATAAAATTATTCAGGGGGACAAGGCAGGGCTGTTCGCTTTCTCTGCTGCTATTTGCACTAATCATGGAACCGCTGGCAGAAAAAATAAGAAAACATCAACAAATATTGGGCACTGCATACAATTCCATTGAACATAAACTTAGCCTGTATGCCAATGATGCTCTTTTGTATATGCAAAACTCATTAGAAGACTGTATTACTCTAACCAACTCATTTGGAGAATGCTCAGGATATAAGATTAATTGGCAAAAATCCTTAATTAGAATGACAATACAGTCATACAGCTTCCTAATAACTGCCCCTGCCCTGTGGCTGAGTCTTTTAGGTATTTAGGTATTATTCTAACAAAGCGCCCAGAAGCATTATTTGCAAGAAATGTGGAGTGTTTATTACAAACAATAAGAACTGATTTAAATAAATGGCAATCTCTCCCTTTGACTCTTATTGGCAGAATTAGTGTAATAAAGATGCAAGTCCTTCCTAAAAAAGTATATGTTTTCCAAACACTCCCCATTGCAATGCCAAATGATTTTTATAAAAATTCTAGAAAAATAATTACGAATTGTTTGTGGAAGAATAAAAAACATTGACTATCATATGGTAAACTAGCCCTTCCAAAAGCATTAGGAGGCCTCTCATTACCATATTTTCATAATTACTACCTAGTGACACAAACAGTAGTTATATGGAACTGGCTGAATCTATTTCATGCTCCTCTTAAAAGTATGGAAATGGAAATCAAGAAATATGATTATGAAAGACTTATTAATTTACTGCTTTCTGGATATTATTTAAAAAAGCAAAACAGTAATAAAGGATATGTAACTACTTATACAACAATAACTTGCTGGTATGCTATACATAAAAAATTAAATTATAAAATAGAGGTCACACAATTTATGCCAATATATATGAATTATGATTTTTCCCCTTCAATTAATGACAATATATAAAAAGAATAGTGTGCATTAGGTCTAAATGAATGTGGACAATTATTTTTCAATAATCAAGTCAAATCATTTACGCAATTAAAAGCTCAATTTAATCTCTCGGATAATCATTATTATAAATATTTGCAAATTAAATATTATATATCAAAATCCAACAGAAGTTAAATTTAAAAATCTACCCCAATACTAGATTTAGTAACCTCACAAAAAGAGAATAAAAACTTAATCTCAATAGTGTATGCTAGCTTATATTCAAATATAACAAAAGAAAAAATAATGCTTGAAAAGAAATGGGAAAAAGACTTAGGGATAGAACTTTCTAATGATCAATGGAATTCAATTCTGCTAAATGTTAGTACAAAAGTTAAATCATATAAAACACAACAAATGCAATTCAGTATGTTACACATGGTTTATTACACCCCAAACAAATGACATAAAATAAATGAGACAATCTCAGACGAGTGCTCAAGGTGCTCAGCCGCTACTGGAACCCTGATATAACTGATTCATGAATGTTCATTCTTAATTAATTTTTGGTCTAAAATTATCTCTACAATAAATCAGGTATTCAATAAACAGGTAAAACTTTCTCCTTTAACTATTTTATTAGCTCAACAAGATAAACCATTAACTATTGATCAATATCAGGGGACGTTTTTGGTGATGGCAATGACTCTCGGCAAAACATTTATTTTGATTAAATGGAAAGACCCTCACCCTCCAGTATATAAAGTATGGATTCATTTTATGATTGATTCTATGAAAATGGAGAGAATCCACTGCTTATAAACAGGGAAGGAAATTAGTTTGATAAAGTTTGGAAACCCTTTTCTGATTTAATTCAAAAAGGAATAATCAAGTAAAGGGCTAAATAATTATTACTTCATCCCATTTTTAAGACAAAACACTAATATAATTTGCTAAATGTAATACAATAAAAGTAATTATTTTATTTTATTTATTTAGTTTTTGTTGATCCGGTAAATGCACTAGACAAATCCTGTCTATTTTCAGGCATGACCCGGGGGGAGGGGGATACAGATGAATGCCAACTGACCTCGAACCAGATTAAGCTATTGGTGGTATTTTTAGTGAATGAGGGAAATTTGGCCAGGACACTGGGGAAATTCCCCTACTCTTTTTGATAAATGCCATGGGATCTTTAACATCCACCTGAACTACCACTAATCCAGGCAGATGGGACCTCAGTTTAACGTCTCATCCGAAAGACGGCACCTCAGAAGTGCAGCACCCCTCTCCTGTAGCACTACAGCTTCAGTACTGGGATATTAACCCAAGTGCCAGATGTGGGAACTGAACCCACAGCCCTCTGATCTCCCGGCCTCAGAGGCGAGTGTGCTACCTACTGAGCCACTGACACCGCTATTATGTCCTGGATCTACTTAGAGTAGTGTAGGAGATCATGATGAGAAAGACAAGAGAATTTAAAAACTGATGAAGACAAATGTCAGAAACTTACTTTCTCACTATAAGTAGTCTAATCTGAACCTCTTGAAAGAAAAAAATAGTTGTAACCCCTCCCCCACATCAGAACCCCCAGCCGGTCCAGGCTGCAAGATGTCATTCTGCACCCCACCTCACCCAGCAGAGCCCAGTCCTGGTGGCCCCTGTCTATTATTACACAGCATGGCCACCCCCAATCCCAGCCCCCCCAATGCCTCACTGGTGATTAGTGGCCCACTGCCCCTCTGCCAACAACACCACCCCCCGTCCCCTACACCTGCACGTTGGTGCCAAGGCAATGAACGGTGAGCACCGCTGCACTCTGCACACCACCCTGGCCACCTGCCATCTAACTGATGCTGGGAGAGCACTGCCTATTTATAGGTTCCCTATAAAAAGGAGGGGCACTCCCAGCATCAGTTGGACTGCAGGTGGCTGGGGTGGTGTGCAGAGGGAAGTAACGCTCATCGTCCCCTGCTGCGGCACCAAAGTGCAGGGACGAGGGTGGTGTTGTCGGTGCAGTGGGGCAGTGGGCTACTAACCACCAATGAGGGGGCAGGGGGGCCAGGATCGGGGCAGAAATGTGATGCTTGCTGCCCATTGTTGCAGTACCAACGTGCAGGTACAGGAGATGGGTGGTGGTGTTGGTGCCGTGGGGGGGCACTAACCACCAATGAGGGGGCAGGGGGGCCAGGATCGGGGGTAGTCATGCTGTGCAATAATGGACAGGGGCCACCATAATAGGGCTCTGTTGAGGGGAAGGGGTTTGCATCTTGCTCGCAGCAGGCACAGGTTCTGATGTGGAGGAGGATTTAAACTTGATGCTGGCACCAGGCGATGGATCTGTGTGTATGGGGCTTGGCACATATAGCAGTTGTGGCAGAGTCCCTCTGCCTTATCCAGCACCCTTCTGCACCTTCCTTTGCACAGCACTACGTGCCTTTGTGCATGGCATGTAGTGTGGGCACGCCCCCATCTCTCCCCTCAAACCACCCTGGCACATAGTTGCCTGCTTGGCCAGGGAATCTGGTGCGCATCTGGACCAGGCACCACTAGTGAATGCCACGGATTCCCCACTGTGCGACATTCATTCATACTGTTGACTAGGTGCCTCTGATATGCAGTGCATTGTCAACCTTTTTTTTTTGTGCATAGGTACCATAATGAGTAGCAAACAGGATCCTTATCCTTTCAGCCTTATCCTCTATCACTGCTTGTATACACATGATGTCATGACCTCATGCTTGTGAAACTATAATCATTTCCATGACAACCAACTATGATTCATAAATAGAGGATTATGCCATCACATGTAGACCAGCGCCAGAAGACAATGAAGTCAGAGGGACAGGGGTCCTATTTTAAAGCAGTTTTCTTTAATAAAGAAAAAGGGGAATGAGAGTAACATAAACAGAATTATACTGTGTTTTTCAAAGTTTTTTTAGAGATGCTGCTATTTCTTTAACGTTCCTGCACTTTTAAAATGTAACTATAATTTAATAAATGAGTTAACAGAAACTCAAGTAAACTTATGTAACAGGAACGAACCCAGAACAGTCAGGCTTGGTGAACTAAGCCACTAGTGGTTACAACTGAGCTGTGACCAGCTTCCTATGTGTGAACACAGCTGTGGGTAAAATGTCTTGGCTCCAGCAGTGAAAGGCAAACACATTATTTGGGGAGAGCCAGCAGAGGAGTCATAGCCTCTTCTTTGTTATTTTGCATTGGGCTAACATCTCTATTCTTGCTGGTATACAAAGAACCAGGAATCACTTCACCTTCTAAGAGAAAGTTACTGCTATTGCTTCAAAATCCAGCCCCTACAAAAAGACAAGGAGCCCTTCAGTAAATAAACACAGCCCACGCTGGCCCATTTCCTCCCTGGGACATGCTGCTGAGTTTGATGAATTGCGATGCAGTAAATTGCATTAACCCAAGGTCATTCGCCCTGAGAGCTCATAAACCACTTTAAGCCGATGTTATGGGGGCTGTAATGGAAATGAAAAACGATTATCATCTGGCAATTGACAAGCACTCAGGCAGCCCAGTGTGTCTGACATGGGGAATGTGCACCAGCTATACAGAGGCAACTTCATGTACATCAAACAGTATGGGGGCTCAGTTCCCAAAGCTTTAAAATGATAGCCCAGCTAGTGATAAAGTGATTGTCTATTTTTTGTTTTGGTTTGCTTTCCAGTTCTAGAGATGTTTGCATCAGATGTTATACCATTCTTGTACCACTGTTCCCCAAATTCAAGAATTTCCATTTTACTTTATGAGATATTTTAGGGCTGACTTAGAACAAGCTAAACCATTGAATGCCCCATTTGTTCATTTCCAAGAAGCTTTATCAAATGGGCCTTGAAAGTCCCATAACCTCATTGGTCAGGACACATCACATGACTATGGTTATTCTCTTCAGACAGTTCGACTTACTTGAACTACATATTTGTTTTAGAAACACAAGCCCACTTTATAAGTGGGATAATGCACTCCATCTTAAATGGCTGCAGTACTCACTCATGTCTCATGCCTAATAACCACCTGAGGCATGCATTATTCCTTTACAACCACACACTGTCATTTGTTAAACCCTGCATATACAATAATGGACACAATACAGAAAAGGAGAATTAGTGGTGTACTATAAAATGTCTTAACAAAGCTGAAAATTGATTTACAGAGATATGCTGTGGTAAGCGAGTTTAGTTCAACATTATTTGATTATATTATCTGTTGTCCAGAAGAACAGATTCCTCACCCTTTCCTTTTTGATTTTCAAATTATATTGGCAGGATCCAGAAGAAACTTGTTTTTCTATGATGCATTCATCTAAATTTTGGGTGAAAAATGACTACACAAACAGGCTAGGGAGATACAGTTTTTCATTGATATAATGCCCCAATGACAAACTGCTGCAATAAAACAATCTTAATCAATTCTGCATTGCTGAGGTGGCTACATTAATGGAATACATTTGCTTGAGTCATTAAATACTAAAAAGAGGCTAGAGTATGACTGCCTAAATATCTTTATTAAGATTCGCTCTACACACACAATGAATCTCCAGTGAACCCCCTCAAATTAGTCCATTCAAGATGGACAGGTTCCTTTGGGGGAGAAGCAGTCCCTTGGGCAGTTGAAATCTATTTGCAGCAATGAAGAAACAGCCACCCACTCAAACCAGTTAAAGCTGTATTGAATTCTTTATTATTTCACTTGTTACTGTCACCCAACGTTTCACCCAAAATGGGCTTCCTCAGGGAATGATGCTCCTGTATCCTGTAATTATATGGCATATATTTCTTTTTTTTTACTTTGTATTTATGCCTCCTACTGCCTCCTCTCTCCACTCTCTCAGACATCCTCATCTGCCTGGTCCCCTTCTCATCGTGGTCTGCCCCTAGAGCACACGGTTCCACTTAACCTAGGTGCCCAGATAACCCCCTGGGTAGGTTGGGGAAGAACCCCCCCCGTTCTTACCTCCTCAGAGCCATGCATACTGTGATGTGGAGCCAGTACAGCGGAGACTGCTCCGATGAGCCGAAGATGTGCAGGGAGGTGTCGTCACCTAGGAGAAACCGAGGTGATTTTCCCTTGTTCGTCCCCAGACGTCGGCGTGCAATGAGGGCCAATGAGCTAGGAGGCATGCTGAGGCATGCCTCCCGCTCCACCCCTCTGCTAACATCTGCCCAATCGCCTTACTGCTTCCCGCAACTACCGTGACCTTCCACCCAGCCTCCCCATAGATGATGTATTGCAAGCGGAGCGTGAAGATGAACCCCCAGAAAAGGAGAGCAGCTGCTTGGCACGCCATCCTTTTTCCTCCCTGGCCGACCCCTGGTGGCCCATGCTCGTTCCTGAACATGGGTCGCAGGCGTGGTACAAGGTAAGGCATCCAGCACCTCAGCGCCACCGGGCCGCCTGCATATATTTATTTTAAAACTGTATATAAATAGGGAGAGAGAGAGACCAGTGCATTTCTTGTTATTTTGTTCCAAATTTCTTGTTATTTTTAAAGAATTTCTTATTGCTTGGTATTTTTTTATAATTTCATTTTATTTCTTGTTATTTTTTTTCTTTAATTTAGATGTACAAAACAATAATTTAACATCTAAAAATCACAATATTGTATATTTCATGCCATCAAACTAGCATAAATGCAGAATCTTGCTTGTTAATAATTAAAAGCAAGCATACAGCAATATTCAATATTTCCTTTTTTATATTTTGCCTTCTGTCACCGACAATTAGGGTATATCTACTGAAAAAGCATTTAGAATCCACTCTTACAACTGGATACATTAGGTAGGAGATAGCTATGTTGGATACGTTAGCATTTTGACTCCTTAATCCAAACAGAATTTTATTAATGTCTGCAGAGCCATCCAAATTATGCAACACAGCGTCTTTGATACTGTTAGTGACATGTACCACAGCATAAATTAAGATGTTACTATGGGACAAATAAATCCCCTCCACTTCAAACTCCTTGCACCTCTGCTAATATTAAGGTGTGGCTTCGGCATTGCCACAATTCTAAAAAATAGTGAAACACACTACTTGCAGAACAGAATGCCAAACTTAATGCATTTATACTTTCAATAATCTGTGACGGCTGAATGATTTGCTCGATTGCCATTTATACTGACCAGCATGTTCGTTTGCGCCCCCCCCCCGATCACCACAAAACAGAATGCCCTTCTTACTACATGCTTCTTCATGTTTTGGGCTGATGGCAAGAATGGAGAAGAATCGGAGCATGCGTTGAATTGGGGGCACAAACAGGAAACACTGAGTCGGATGAAAGACGCAGCATGAATCGCGAGGGTCATTCAGAATGGCTCATTCTGTAGTCAGTACTGAGTGAGACAAGCACTTTGGGCTGATTAGCTGACAATAAGGTTGCAAAAAGGATACAGCTTATTACAAAGACAACTCGAGCGGCTGCAATTAAACGAATGAGGTGCAAAGCGCAGAGATGTGTGCTAGAAGCTAAGTGCTAATCACTAGTTAAGTATTGCATTGGGGATGTTTTAACTCATGTCACTGATGCAAAAACACACAGAAATTAACAAAAAGTAGTGCAAAAGTAGCAAAAGAAGTGTTTTTTTTTTTTTAAGTGAACAATTCGTTTTATTTTGTTTTATTTTCAGGATTTCCTTTTATGACAGGAATTTCATTTTATTTTGTGCTATTTTGCATTTGCAATTTGCATGGGTCTCTATATATATGTATATATATAGATCTATATGGACTATTTCTTCAACAGAACCAGTACTCAGGGTAAAGGCCATTTGGCCCTCTAGACCCCAACTATTTCTACTGTGATGTCAATGCATAAATTTGAAACTGCCTTACACTGTGATGCATCCTGCAATGTTATCTGTAACCTCTCAAGTTCTTTATAATTTAATTATTTTTAGTTTTGTCCTGTATTGTACCCTGCCTCATCATTTGTTACCCCCGGTCGTACCTGGAAACAAGCTTCAGCTCAGTGTGCCTTTCCTGGTAACCATATTTTAAATAAATAAATATTTATGTAATGCCTGTAAGGATACAGTATGGCACATACTTGCAATATGCTTGGTGTGGTCAGACCTACAGTGAGAATATCCCTTTTATCCACACAGTAGGTCCACCAGAGGCAAATACTGCAGTTAACCACACGACCGCACCATGGGCACAAACTGCAGTCAACCGGAGCTCACTGTCACTACAGAGCTCTGAATTCACCCACGGACCAGCTCCAACTCAACCTCTTCAGTGTTAAACCAGCATTCATACTGAGAGGTTGATTTTTTTTCACCCCCCCAAAAAAAATCACAAATACTATAAGCAAAACCCTTTCACCCTTCCCAAAACCCAGAAGAGAGCTGCCAATACCTCCCTCCCTATCTCGGACAGCTCACAGTGCCTCCACCAGCTGGCAAACTCCTCCTCTGGTAGGTGAAGGGGCCACGGATAATAGACAGCAGGATTAACCAGATACCAAATGTTTCACATAAAATCATAACAAACAGTGAAAATAGAAAACAAAAACAAAAGTACTGCAGGCTGCATGGAAACCTGGCTCTTTTGCTAAGCGGGAGCTGCTGACATGAAATTTAGAAAACTGTTCGGTCTGTCCACACCAAATAGCAGCCAATGACATGCCGGGATGGCAACGGATGCACATAGGGACCCTAGCTACCATGCTAGCATCCCTACCTACTACCAAGAGTGCTATGGAACTGGGTATTCAAACAACACAGTGGGGAAACAGGATTCGATATTTTATGTATATATATATATATATATATATAAATTAAAACACCACCAAAATAGAAACAAATAACAGGGCATTACATGAATGAGATATACCATGGCACAACTGGAAATATCATTGATATTTCCCTCATACAATTTGATCTTGTGACATCACTGGTGACTTCACCATTCATGATGTCACAAGTCAAACTGCATCAGGGGAAATATTAGTGATATTTCCAGTCATGCCATGGCACATCGTATATATAATTTTATATATATATATATATATATATATATATATATATATATATTCATTCAAAAAACTTAATTAATGCATCAGTTAGGGTTGATAGCACAGCGACAAAAGTATGGAAATGTGATGTTAGGGTTACCAGGCGTGAGAGTTAGGCCTGACAACCCCATGGCTCACCCCGACTTCTGTTGGTGTGTAGAGTGTGGAGCATGGTGGGGGTGGGGTGGTAGGGGTGGTAACCCTAACATCAGATTTCCATACTTTTATTGCTGTGCTATCAACCCTGACTGATGCATTAATGTAGTTTTTTGCAATGAATTTCCCTTCTTTTTGAGCAAGCGTAATGTACCTGCTATGTGTTTATGGGAGCGCAGGCCCTCCGAGCTCTGTGCTTCCTTCGGATGCCTTTTTTGCATAATGGTATGCATATGAGGGGCGCAGGACCCTCTGGGCCTGTGCTCCCACATATAAGTACAAAGCCATACAGCAGCCCCAGTGTATTGAAAAGGAACCCTCGTAA
Organism: Neoceratodus forsteri; assembly: GCA_016271365.2. Classification (NCBI taxonomy): domain Eukaryota; kingdom Metazoa; phylum Chordata; order Ceratodontiformes; family Ceratodontidae; genus Neoceratodus; species Neoceratodus forsteri. The sequence continues at coordinate 1,461,874,152 of CM057452.1, forward strand.
CACTTATTTGGCAATATCTCAGTAACCATAGCAACTATGAAAAAAATTCCACCGCAGTTGTAATCAAGACTTCGAAACTTCCAAAGCTGGACTAAGCTGCAGGTAGCGAAAAATCCATATCTCGAATAGTTTTTGAGATATGAACGCCGAAAGGAGCTGGGGGTGCAGCAGTGTTAGCCCATGGGAAATTTCTCAACTTCAAAACGCTGTAAGCATGGGCCCTTTGAATGTTTTGGGACCAAACCACAAAAAGGCACATCTGTGAGAATAGGGCTTGCTACCCTTCAAATTTCAGCCCCAAAGCCCCAACCATTTTGATGCAGTGGGGTGGCAAAGGATTGCTTTTATTGGGTGCAGTAGTGTCACAAATAGCGACATGTTCACAAAAATTTGTGACTGAATGGGCAAGACACTTTCTTGATTTGCAAAAGTGTTGCATCCGTTCTGTCACAGTTTGCAACACTATGGGAGGGTGATCATGGAAAAAGCATTTCTGGGAGGGTCCCCCCCCAAAAAAGATAGTGCTGTTATCCTCCGAGCCTAACTAGGTAAACACAACTGTCAGTGTTTACCTGGGGGTCCCAAATTTAAACGCCAGGCGTTTTTCTGTCTCACTAACTGAAAACAAGATGGCCATTGCATGACAGTAAACGGGCCATTTGCAACAGTAAAATGTACTGGCGGCAGCTTTCGAGATGCACATATATTTTTTCCTATTGACTATAATGGGAAAATTAAAAATTAAATAACTTTTGAACAGATTAATATTTTTTCACCAAATCTTCAAAAGGCACATCAATGACCCAGACTGCATCTTCCCTGAAGATTTCAGACCAGACAGACAAATTGTGTGGGCTGTAGCCATGAGCGTTTTTTTGACACTTCACAGCTCCACAGTTGCTCATCCGACGTAACACAATTTGCCAGATCCAGAGATCTATGGTGCCCCACCACGCATGCAAACTTCCAGGCAAATCCGTTGTATGGTGGCAAAGGTATTAAAGTGCAAAATGTTGGGTTTTACATAGAAGTGGCCAGGCAACCCTAACTATAGCTGCACAGTAGTGCAACTATAATATATATATATATATATATATATATATATATATATATAGTAGAAGCTGCTTAATGGGGACACCCTCGTGGCGGGCTTTTCGTCCCCATTATGAGGCTGTCCCGTTTAACAGAGGCCATTCAAATTGCTTATATCATATACACTGCAGCTGCACTACCATCTAAAACTAGTGTGTGTATATAGTGACGTGTATTTTAGCTCTGCATCAACTTTGATAAGGGATTTGGGCAGTGGAGAACTTTTCTTAATTTTTTAATTTTTTTCTTAAACAAAAAAAAACCAACGAAGCTCCCACTGATAACCAGAGACTGCAGTCTGTCTGTCTCGACTCTGGAAACTTAATCAGTTCTGCGAGTGATGTGAAAGCAAATACAGGAGCCCTAGAAACATGTTACAGTACCACACGTAAACATTTCAACAAGCCCTCACCTCCGACCCTGATGACCGCAGTGTGTTTCAGTGTTTTTCAGGCAGCTTCACCTCTCTCTCTCTCTCAACTCTGGAAACTGCACCACTGCTGGCGAGTGATACGGGAGCATATGCTGCAAACAGGTATGGCACACCAGTTTCCAACCACCACTCACCATGTTTACGAGCATTCTGGCTCATCGCAGGAACAACAGAAACAGCAGCAGCAGCACAACACTCGTTACTCCAATTCCAGCATCTTTGTTATCCTCTCTCCCTAGAGATGTGGTCCCTTTAACAAGTGCTGTACACACCTAATTAAGGTGATTGAATAGGTGCTGGAAGGGGATTAAGCTGTCAGGATTAGAGACCATTCTGAGTAACAAGTGCCGTTCACGCCTCATTAAGGCGATAGAATAGGTGCTGGAAGGCAGTTTCATGAGACAAACTGTCCCCATTAGGCAACAGGGGCATCCCTTTTAACCAGAGGAACCTGCCATAGGATTACACAGCCACTTAATCGGTGCCCAACAGGACGTACCAATAAAGTGGACATAACTGTGTGAAAAACCATTTATCTTGTATAGCTGCCATCGACCTCAAGTAACCTCACAAGTAGCAGAGCCATGAGTGATGGTTACAAGAGGTCAATGGCAACTGCACAAGATAAACGCTTTATCACACTGTCGCCGGCCTACATATTTCTATGTAATATGCAAGAGGGAAGACTGTGTGACAGTTCATGTAACTTGTAGTGTGTCTAATTGTCTCCTTTTTAAAAGTTTTTTTTCAATGTTTAAGTTTTTTGCTTTTTCTTGTGACAGTGTTTCTTTCCGCTTCTGGTTGCTATGGCTGTTGTTGAGGAGTTGTGTTTTGTCACACTGTTGGTGTGACAGCGCACCTGCTGATTGGTGGTGTGAGTGGGATTTGAAAAAAGCTGAGGGAAACGTGGCAGCTCCACTTAGCGAGTGCGGTCGCTTCCCAGGGCTGCTAGGGATTTCTATGAATTGTGTCATTGGACAGAGTTTTCATTTTCAGATGGAAGGGGTGAAGCTCTGAGTAGCTAGATGACAGACGCACCGAGTGGTGAGGTCACACACAGATTGATCAGAGTGTGCCAGCTGTAGGCAGCTAAGAAAAGTCAAAGGAAGTTGCGCCCATTTAGAGAAAAGATACTGGTTTTATGGTTGGGGTTGCAATGGGTAATATGGGTCCAGAGTAGCACAGGGAGAGAGAGTGCTGAAGTTGGGGGGGGGGGGTAGAACACATGTATTGTGAGGTGCAGTGGACAACATGTATTAGAAGAAATTACAGTTGCATAAAAACTTACCGTAACAGTAGATCTTCAAGAGAAGCTCTTGCAGCAGGTCAACACTGGTAGAACTAAGCTGCCAGGTGCCAGGACCACATGGAAAACTTTCTAGCTATCAGTCTACCATGGGGGACCATCCACCACTGACGTCAGCCACTAACATCAGTCTATCCTGTAAAGGTGGGTGGTCCCCCACACCCTCTTCTGTTCTCCCACTGGAGACCCAAAGCAGGCAGTGAATGGAAAGTCAAGGAAGAAAAGGTAGAAGTAGTGCAAGAGAAACAAGGAACAGCACAGGGATGGAGGGAGGGAAACCAGGGCCTACTGCAAGAGCTTCTCTTGAAGATCTACTGTTATGGTAAGTTCTTACGTATCTGTACTATCTTACTTTGAGGAATGCTTTTGCAACAGGCCAAAACTGGTAGGACCGACTGAGTCCGAAACTGCTCTGGACATGACCAGAAGAACAGCACTGTGAGGAGGACAGATCAGCAGCCTAGAGCTCATGAGAGAAGGCCCTGAAGTACTCGTAGGCCGAAACTGGCCCTGTGCCAAGATGGGGCATCCAGACTATAGTGCTTGGTGAAGGTGTGGACAGAACTCCAGATAGCAGCTGCACAGATGTCCGTAGCAGGCACATTTCTGAAACAGGCCATGGAGGCAGCCATACTCCTGGTGGAATGACCCTTGTGGAAGGTCCTTGTTGCACTCACGGTAACAACAGATTGGACAACTAATTAGACAAACACTGTTTGGAAACAGGCACGTCCTCTCTCCTGGGGGCGAACGAAACAGACAACTGTTCAGACTTCCTTAAAGCCTTGGTCCAGTGTGTATAGTACCTCAAGATTCTATGTACATCCAAAGTATGGAGCAAAGCCTCCCCCTGATTAGAGTACTCAGGAAAAGAAACCGGAAGGTGGCTGGATTGGTTCAACGTAAATTCTGACACCACCTTGGGCAGAAACTTAGGGTTAGTACACAAAGACACCCTGTTTTTGTGAAAAAACAAATAAGGCTCTTTATACATAACAGCCTGAAGCTCAGAAATCTTTCAAGCAGAAGTAAAGGCTAAAAAGAGTGCTTTCAGTAACAGAAAGTGCAGCTCGCAACTCACGGCCGGTTCAAAGGGAGGTAATGTGAATTTTTCCAACATAAAATTGAGGTCTCATGGAGGGACCGGGTCCTGAAATGGGAGTTTCAGATGCAGAATGCCCCGCAAGAAGGTGCAGGCTGGGACACTTTAAGCTGAGCCACAGCTTTGCCCTCAATAGGTGCATGGTATGCAGAGATGGCAAAAAGATGCACCTTGAGTGAGGAGTGTCCCAAGCCCGAGTTTGAAAGGTAAAGAAGATATTTCAACACCTGATTCACTGGGCAGGTGAAGGGGTCCAAATGGCATGAAGCAGTCCAAAGGGTGAAACGTTTCCATTTCATGGCATAAGTGGCCCTGGTGGAGAGTTTCCTAACAGCCACTAGGACATCTGCGACCCTAGAGGACACCCTGAAGTGAGTGATGGCTGGATCCACAGGGCCATGCATGGAGATACAGGTCCAGGGTCCCTGGTCCTGGGAGAGCAAGCCAGTGCACACAGGTAAGGGCACTGGAGGTTCCACAACCAGCTGCTGCAGCAAGGGGAATTAAATCTGACGTGGCCGGAAAGGAGCTATAGGAATCATCTCTGCCCCTTCCAACTGGAGCTTGAGCAGAACCCTCTGAAGAAGCAGGAAGGAGGAAAATAAAATATAACAAAAAAGCACAGCAAGTGTGAGTAATTGCAGTCGATTGTAGCTGCAGTGTCCACTAAGGACCAATGTGCGGAGGTTGATGGCAGGAAAAGAACTGAGGAGGGTGTGGGGGACCGACCACGTTTATAAGATAGGCTGACATTGGCGTTGGGCAGTCCCCTGTGGTAGTCTGCTAGGTAGAAAGTTTTCCTAGTGGTCCTGGCACCTGGTAGCTTAGCTCTACGAGTGTTGGCCTGCCACAAGAGCCTTCCTCAAAGTAAGATCTGTGGTTACAGAGAAACAGAGCATTTTACACAAAATGTGTTTTGTCTCATCTCATGCTTTACAGAGGTTTAGCAGTTTGCAGGACAGCGATGTTGTAGATGTAGGCAGCAGAAGAGTACAAACAGAGTAGGAGCTTGTTAGGAGTAATGCAATGGCTGCAGAAGAAGTAATGTCGGTGCGAGGGGCACTCCTGACATAGAGGGCTGGATATTCAAACTGTGCCATTCATAGGCGCAAGCCCTTGCGCTGCGCAAAATAGTTGGGCAGGGGTGTGTCCGGGGCGATATTCAAAGGAGTTGTGCTATTGAGCAACTCCTTTGAATATCACCCCCTAGCCACAGCCACTGTGCATGGCGCAGTGGAACTTGCCCCACCGCCAAGTTGACAGGTGGAGCATTCAACTTGGTTGCGCACGTACCATCGCCATGAGCAAAACCCGATATTCAAAGGTGACATGCAAATGGGGCTATAATTCATGCAAGGCGCGGGGCCATTTGCATCTGATTGTGGCCTTGTTTGCCATTAGCATGCAGGTTGCTCGATCCCGAGGACTTGCGCCTGGCACCCTGCCAGGCACACAGCCGTCGGGATTGGTACCTCACACGGCCAATCGGGGCAGCAATGTGGCTCCCCCCACCCCAGACATATCCCTGGTGGTCCAGTGGACCCGAAAAGCCCGATCGCAGGCATAGTTAGTGTAAATCTCCGAATCATCCCTGGTGGTCCAGTGACCGAAAGCCCGATCAAGGGCAGTAGTGGGAATTCCCCTTCCGATCCAGCCCTAGTGGTCTAGTGGCACATCCCATCATGGGATGTAAATGCTAGCACAAATTCCCCAACATTGCCCTGGTGGCTAGTGTCCCCCCTCCCCACCCACTCACGGCCCCACCACCCTGCCCCCCACAGCCGGCGGGCGGCAGCATCCCTCCCGCTTGCCGCCTGCGCCCACTGACTGACAGCCCGGAGGGCTGCAACGCCCATTGGTGCAGAGAAAGAGCTAATGCGGTGCAGCCATAAGTCAGAGCATGACAGTCCAGATTTGTGAAATCTGGACTGTCATGTACGGCATGACAGCTACCATTGGCTCTTTCTCTGCACCATCGGGCGGCAGCCCTACTGGCTGTCAGTCGGGTGGCGCATGGCGTGGAGGGATGCTGCCGCCGCTGTGGGGGAGCAGGGTGGTGGGGCTTCGGGTGGGTGGGGAGGGGGGACACCAGCCACCAGGGCAATGTTGGTGGGGGAATTTGTGTAGCATTTACATCCCGCGATCGGATGTGCCACCAGATCACCAGGGCTGAATTCGAGGGAGGATTCTACACTACTGCCCGCGATCGGGCTTTTCGGTCCACTGACCACCAGGAATGATTGGAGGGGGTTTATACAACTACTGCCCGCGATCTGGCTTTTCGGGTCCACTGACCACCAGGGATACGCTCGGGGAGATGATATGCTGCCGTGATCGGGCTGGTGGGGGATTAAACTATGCCCACAATCGGGCCAGTGGGGGTGGTGGTGGGATTTACAGTCGGCTGCCCACGATCGGGCTGCAGGAGGAGGCACAGGGACTGGTTGGGGCCAGCCACAGGTGGCAGCTGCTGTGTTGCGCCCTGCAATGCAGCGGCTCACCTGTGGGTGGCCCTCAACAAGCCTTTTTTTTGGCTCAAAGTTGTGCAGGTGCAGGTTGGGGTTGGCGCCTGCATAACTCTGGTACAGCCCTGCTGAATATCGGGCTGTGCAGTTTATGCATGGTTCCTCCCCCTCCAGTTCAGCATGCATTCATTTGCATTGCGCTGTTGCTCAGCATGTTTTCTGTGGTGCAACTGCCTCCTGCTGAATATGGCAGAATGGAGCAAGTTCGGACTTGTGCAGGCACAACCCTATTGCGTATGGCGCAACCCTTTTGAATATCCGGCCCAGAAACTATCAAAATAAATAGACTGTGACATAAGAAATGTGTACATAGACACAGTGTGATGTAGTAACTGTGTGTATAAATGTAATTTGTAAACACAGTTGCTCAGATAAATGGATTTATCACACTCTGTTTATGTCCACCCCAATAGTTACACATAAGTGGGAATGCAGACCTTATATATGATATACATCATCAATTCTTACTGCAACAAATTAATGTAAATCATATGAAAACAAAAATCAATTCAATATCCTTTGTAATAAATACTAAAATAAAATACAAAAAATGATATCACTGTACTCAAACATGTCTGGTGCATTATATAGCATTTGTATATTGTCTGTAATACTTCAGTCGTATTCCAAAGTACACCTAATGTTACTTACAATTCAAGCTACATACTAAGCAGGAAGAGCCACTCAGTCAAGTTACAATAAGTTACATTCTTTACAGATCACAAAGTAACTGGGTCCTACTCCGTAGAAAGAAAAGTTTCTGTAGCAGATGGATCTTAATCTGCTTCTATATAAAACCCCATTTTTATACATAAAAGTGTTATTTTTAAAATTTATTGCACTTACAACCAGTAGTTTTTAAATCCCAAGTCATTTTATTGTTGGCTCTTTCAGAAGGTAACTACGATATTATTAAGCACTTGGAACTACTGTTAACTGTTCTGTATGAAATTTATATATGTGTTCTATTTATTAAGCGCTTTTATACTGATGTCTTGCTGGAAACCTTTTCATGTCATTTTATTATTTATTATGCTTGTAATGGTACTTTTTACCGATCAATAAACTGAATTAATTGAAAAGATAACTAAAATAAGGGATCGACATAGTTAAGCTGAAGAAGGGCTCCGTAGCACATAAACATACAGTGGTCCCAAGCTCGCTGTGTTGAAGATCTGCCAAAGGAAGTAAACTGAAAAGCAATAAAGACTGGGCCCTTTCACACAGAGTGACAGCTTGTACTTCTAGCTGCCTGTTTTCATGGAGGAAGGAGGAAGACTGGCACCATCGAACAGGGCAGAAGCCTGTACAACCTGTGCTACAAGTTTACTTCCTGCCTCTATGGAAGCCCAGGAAGGAAGATACCAGTGGTGCCACAGCCTCGCGACCAGCACAGTGAGATAGAACCATAGTTTTTAAATCCCAAGTTGTTCCATTGTTGACTTTTTCAACAAATATCTAAAACAAGAGCTATACACAGTTACAAGAACACAGTGCTCCAGTTAGTAAGTGCTGGTGTATCTGGGTCAGCTTAGTCCTCATGAGATGCTAAATGAAATGATTACATTGAAGGTTGCTTTTTATGTATTCTTAATGGATATTGTTAGTGTATTACTTACTCGTGATTATCTTTTCAAAGGAAACAGAATGTGCAAAAGGACTGGGATCCTTGAACAAGCTCTAAAGCAAATCCCATACACAAATACATGCTTACCTTTAAAAGAATGTCCTTAACGATTTGTGGTCTTCTCGCTCATTTTTTTGTAATAGAAAAAGGGCAGACTAGAAGGACCAAAAGGTTCCCTTCTGCCGTCACTTCTTATGTTCTTATGGGTCACAAAGTTATTTTCTGCAAAAATAAGGATCTTATGACGTTTCAAAGATACACTGTTCTAATAGTAAAAATCAGTATGACTTTAACTGTGCCAAGAGTCGCAAAAGAAATGTACCTGCTCTCTGTAGGTAACTCGTGTGCCTGGGTTCCTGCTTAGGTGTGCATGGTATCTCATTCACCTGTTTAAATACAGAGCCTGATGGGACATGGTTGACACACTCGTTACCACCCAAGCTGCGTCAGCACATGCCATCATTTCCCCACATGGCAACAAGACAGCCCCCACTAGCTGTGGAGTTTCCCAATCATATTTGTGACTCACCATCCACTAACATCAAAGCCCTGGGACCGTACTGTAGATAGATCTCTATAATAGTGGCAATGGTCAGAGGATGTGATGTCACCCCCGGACTCTTTTAGGGGTAACAAAAAAAGCTGGTCATTTCAAAAGTGTGCCTATTTAAAGGGATAAGGACTGGGATCTGCAATTAAACTCTATATGCTATGAATAAAATTATATCAGACATGGGTTCCTATCCAGGTGGGGTCCCACAGGGATTGATACTGGACCCCCTATTATTCTTGGTCTACATTAAAGGGACACTGTCAACCTCCTTAGGCCTCAAAGTGTCCCTAGTTAAAAAAACAGGCTATGATTGTTCACATTCTGTAGAGACTGCTGATATAATTGGTTATTTGATTAGTATTCATTTTTTTTTCTTTTAAAAAGTGAAAAACAGCCTGCTGTCCATACTGGAGTTACCACACAAAAACATGTTTGTTTACATTCCTCGATCAAATCCCACTGCATCTTTCCTGGACCTAGAAACACCCCAACACAGTCTAGCCACCCACTGTGCAATGGGAGTAAAGGAGACTATTGCATCATGAGGGGCGGCGCTGTTGGGTGTGTTTCTAATGTTCAGGAAGTACGCAATAAGAACAGATCTGGGATTTGAAACAAAACAAGACTGAGTATAATAGCATGCATTTTAGTGTACTAAGCAAGGAGGCAGATAAAACATCCAGCAACATCACTGAATTTTAGAGAAGGTAAGCAATCATACAATGTGGGTTTGGAACTAGAAATATGATGCATAAAGGTTGACAGTGTCCCTTTATGACCTTTGCAAATACATATAACACCCCACAATTAAAACTATATGTGGACGACACAGTCCTCATAGCAAGACCATAGACTTCTCCCGAATGGAGAAGAAACTCCAACTGGATTTTAATATTCTTCAGAAACAGTTTGTCTCCATAAAGATGGTGCTCAGTGGGAAGAAAGTCCAGTCTATGGTATTCTATTAAAAAAAAAAAAGGTACAAGAATTAAAAAGACACTTGCAAGCTAAATATACAACTCCTGGATGGGTCCACCAACAAAGAAACAAAAGACTACAAATACCTGGCAGTAGAGTAGACATAGACAACACCTTCAGTTTTGAGAAACATTAAATTCACTATAAAAAAAGGGAATGTCAAACTGGGAGCCCGCTGCCTAAATACCTACACCATACAAAAAAAAGCAAGACTGACCCTAGCCAATTAGCTGCTGCGGCGCATTCTGAAATACAGAAGCACTGCCTACCAGCACGCAAGTAACCAGCTGCTGGAAAAATTGAAAACAACAAATCACCACAAACCTTATGAGGAGAGACTGAAGGACCTCAATATGTACTCGCTGGAGGAGAGGAGGGAGAGGGGGACATGATAAAAACCTTCAAGTACCTGAAGGGCATTAACAAGGTGCTGGAAGGAGAAACCTTCCAATATAGGACAAGTACAAGAACGAGGGGGCATGGCATGAAATTGGAAGGTGGTAGGTTAAGAGGGAATGTGAAGAGGTTTTTCTTCATGGAAAGGGTGGTGGACGCATGGAATAGTCTGCCACAGGAGGTAGTAGGAGCGAGCACAGTGGAGGGATTTAAACGTGCCTGAGACAGGCATAGGGGAACCTTAGAGGTGGGGTAGAGGGAGGGGAAGCCACTGACCAGATAGGGTCAAGTATAGGGCTAACGGGCTGGCTAGATGGGCCTTGCAGTTCTTATCTGCCGACAATTTCTGTGTTTCTATGTTTCTATCACAAAATAGCAAGATTCGTCTTTAGATGCCCATATGGCACCCACCATTGTGCAATGCTCAAGACATTAAATTAGGACTCCCTCAAACTCTGAGTAGTCCAGGGCACTCACAGACTACAGACTCATCAAGGGCAGGATTCCCAGCTATCAGGACTTGGCACACAATTTTCCAAATGACACATACAACATGAGAGACATCAAAAACAGAGACCCCTGCATAACTGGGGTCCGAACTAGCTACGGAAAAATGAGCCTAGATTACCTAATTCCCAAGACCTGGAATTCCCAGTCCACAAAAATCCAGGAGTTAGAGGGGATTTATTACGCTTTCATTATATCATGAATGATACTTCCCCTATGTGTAACTTGGGCTTTGACTTCAAACCAGATCATTGTGGTACCAGGGGGGCACCCGTTGCAAATAAAAAGGGAAGTTTAGAACTGAAAAGAAGAAAATATTTCTACATCCAAAGGGTTACTGGACTTTGGAATGTCATTGTAAATAAAGACAAAAGGGAATTTAAAATAAGACTGGATAATTACACGAGTGAACTGACTGACTGTATTACCACTGAAACAGGAGGAGCAGAATCTTAACAATTGGTTTGATTTTTAAGACTGAAATGGGCTGAACAAAGTTATGGGCAGCGTTTGGGGGAACCAGGGGATGCTTGTGGCACTAGAGGGAATGGCCAAGAGAGGCAGGAGGTGCTGCAGAGAGAAGTGGGGACACCAGAGGCAACGGAAGAACACCCAAAGGCATTAGAAGGTAAGCCCCCAAATGGGGGGGGGCATTACCTTATGTTAATTTTCAGCAGCCCGCCAGTGCAGTGGTAACGCTGCCACTTGTGATGCTGATAACCCATGTTCAGCAGCAATCTCAGGCTGTCAGAAGGTTGGCTGGGGAGAAGAGGATCTAGCATCCACAAGACTGCTGACCTCCGGGGGGGGGGGGTCACACATGGTGAAGCAGTGCCTAAATACGCTACAGTTAGACTACGTTTCACCTTCAATGACATCACAAGGTTCCAAATATGGAGGCAGTACAGGATCAACATGGGCTGACTTAACGGATATCTCAGGGCTGTTATCGGCTATAGGTAAGCCCACTACTTTATTCGAAAGAGCCTTTCATGAGATTTCAAACTATGAGGGTGCAATGATCGTAAATAGTCCACTTTTTAACATTACAGATTCATTTTAATCTTACCAGTATTTGTAAAATCGCTGTGTGTGTGTGTGTGTGTGTGTGTATACATGGTGTATGTGTGTACATGTGCATGCATTTATGTGTGTGTGTGTACTTCCACGTATGTGTGTAAATGTATCTGTGCATGCACAGCTGTGTGCATACATCTATGCATGTGTGCACATCTGTGTGTGTGTGTGTAGGAAATATCAGAATGCTGTATGTTTGAGGGCAAGCAGGTAGGATTTCTTCTCAGCTTGATTCTGTTTCAGGCTGATATGGCCAAAAAAGGCTCAGAGATCTGGGTTTAATTTTTTAATGGGCTTTTGTTCTTATATTTTCTGTTGCAATGAGGAAAATACCTCAAAGGAGACAGGGGGTAAGATGATTCAGTAATATCAGCCAAGTTCCTAGGTTATCTGGGGAGCATTTCTCAAGTAGGCAGGCAGGAAGCTGCCATTTGAAAGAATGTAGTAAGCACATCAGAGAGCTAACAACTCCACTCTCGCTGGCCTCTCTGACCTAGGGGGAAAAAAATGCTAAGTCTGGTTTCAGTTGTAGTTGACAAACACACTGATATACATTTTTAAAGAAAACTCATACAGTGCATGAGTAAGTCTAAGGTAAGATCTGTAACATCCCCCCAAATGCTGCATGCTTAGTTTTACTCACTTTTCTCCGTGTGTGTCAGGGGCTGGCCCTGCCTTAGTATGTTCTATGGGGTATTAAGGCCCTAGGCAGAAAAGCACAAGGGTTCAGATCAGTTCAGATGTCCTGGGCAGAGCCTGGTGGGCTCATCAAGAGGCTAGTACCAGCTACGACTGGCTGGGGGGACCAAATAGGCTCAAGAGGTGGCATCATGTGTCTTGAGTCTGAGGTGCAGCACAGGTTTCCCACTGGCTTCGGTCTCCATTTGCCGGTGGTGTAGAAGACAGCACCATGTTGTTCGGGGACCAGCCTACGGTGGGGGTTCCCCCTCAAGGGGTTCACTTGGATGGCTTCAACATTTTCCAGATCATGATCCACAGTTAAGAAAGTTTAGAAGGGTAGACGCTCATGTTAGCTCTCCAAAGCTTGTTGTCTGTTTCAGTCTGTCCAGGTGGAACGAATGTATGTGCCCTATAAGACAATAAAGGAGCCTACAAGGTATTGCAGGAGGTGGGGCTTTGTCTGGGGGCAGGTATTAAGTGACACCTGGGGGGCAGGTAGGAGGGACTGGCAGGTGGGATGTTCCTATGGGGAAGGTGGGCTGAGTTCAAGTTCAACTTTATTAAGCCAGAAAAACTCAGTTGAGCAAGCTCATTTACAAAGAGGTCCTGAGAGGGACACTGACAGTACATACAGCATTAGGTATTCATTGGTACATTGGTACAACAATAAACAGGAGGAAAAATACAGCGCAAAGATGGATAAGAACTTTAAACAATCAAAAGAGCCATTCAATGATGCATATAATAAGTGGTAGGGGCAGCAGGGCAAAAGGTACAATAAGGACAAAAACTGTGCAACATTTGTGCGACATATACAATCCCAATAAAATCAGGTACAAGTGTGGAGATCAAATGCATGATGTTTACAAAATAAATCGCTAGGCCCAGTGGCGCTGAGGGCTAAGGTGCTGGACGGCACACCTTGCGCTACGCCAATGACCTGGGTTCGGGAATGGACTCAGGTCGCCGGGGGAGGGGAGGAGGAGGATTGAGCGTCCCAACGGATGCTCTCCTCCTCCTCCTCCTCCTCCTCCTGGGGTGGGTTCCTGGGGTGCTCTGAGCACCCGACACACCGTGCCGGTAGAAGCATGGGCACTGGGCGGCGCTTCAGATTTGGGGTGGGGAGGACATCATGGGCACTTGACAATGGCATGCATCAGCAGGCCATCTGTCTGGACGTCAGTCTTCTGTGCCGATGTCCTCAGGGGAGGAGGGACCAAGGGAAGAAAAGCAGAAAACACCCCTCTCAGGCCAGGATGACGACCAAGCCCAGCCCTGATCACCTACCCATGAGCAGACCCCACTGTGCAGGCTCTCCAGAGGAAAGAGGAGCAAGGTAGGGAGACAATGGAGCAAGCCTGGCACTCTAGAGGCAGATGCCATGGGAGAGATTATGGGGATTGGTCAGTCCGAAGGAGTGGACCGAGTAGGCAGTAAGGAGCGGATAAAAAGAAAGTGCAAAACAAAAAAAAAACAATCGCTTACTTAAGGGTGGTGGAAGCATTTCAACAACAGGGGGTTTCACAGGAATGGAGCATGGGACAGACAGGTTGAGAATACGAGTTGGGCGGGAAATAAAGGGGTAGCAAGGGTGAAGACAAGAAGGAGTGGGAAGGATGGAAAGCATGGCAGAGAGCACAGAAGGAGTGAGGTGGGTGAGGACCAGTACCCTGAGAGACAGTTTACTGCAATAGACATAATCAGAGTAGATAGGGACTAGCAGGAAAGATAGTTTACTACAACAGACATAATTAGGGTGGCGAGGAACTAGTAGGAAGTAAAGCTGGGTCAGCAGTGGGTCATCGAGGGGGATGACATGCATAAGTCATGTAACTTGTTGATGATCACATTTTAAATGTATTTAGAGGTACCAGATTTTGCAATTTGAGGGTAGATTGTGCTTTGTTCCAATCATCAGGGAGAGCTTGGCTGATGGCCATTTTACTGAAGTAGGAATTAAATTTAGGTATAACCAGCATGATACAGGAGCTACTCTGTAGCGGATAGAGGTGAGCGGGGTGATGGAAAAGGTCCGATATATATGATGGGAGTTTTAGCAGAAGAGCTTTGTAAAGCCAAATGAGTGAGTGGAAAAGTCGTCTAGAGGACAGAGAAGCCCAGCCCAAAGAAGCTTACAAGTCACAATGGTGAGTGCGAGGGTGGGCATTTGTGATGAAACGTTCCCTATACCCTCACCCGGGTTGAGACCAGGGGAGGAGCATAGCCCATAAGAAGGGCTGCACAGGAGAGGATTGCTGTCAATTATCCTGCCTACAGATTTGAAACCACCCGAACCTCAGCCTCGTTAAAGCAGGGGGAACTGGAGTAGGGAACGTGCTGTTCCATTATGAGGGAGCGCCTTAGGGGTCATGAAGGAATTGCCTGTTTTTTTTCCTTCAGAGTTTTCCATTTTTTTGCTATTTCCAGTGGGGGGGGGGGGACAGGTAGGTTAGAATAAGATGTTGCAGTCATGTATGTGAGTGATAACGGGCGGCTCGGTAGTCTTGGAAGGTCTGCTGTCAGGATATGGCAGTGATTCAGGGTATGCTCTCACCGAGCACAGGAGTCCATTTGTGGATATAAATGAACAAAACTGAAGTTGCTGTGGGGACAGGCAGCTGGTGTCCATTACAGATGATCAGTCTTAATTGTTTCCTGAGATTCCTGAGCTGGTACGTGCCTTATATTTATGTTTATTGTACAGTTTATTTATTTCAAAAATTCAACAGGAAAGACATGCCAAACTCATAATAGCTTGTTTCCAGATGCATCCAGGAGAAGGGGGAGGGGAGTATGATAGAACTCAAGAGATACAATAAGGTACAGCAAAATAAATAAATAAAGGCAGTAACTGTGAATAAGGCATTACAAAATACGTAATAAATGTGCAGTTGCATGACTAATAGAAGAGAGTGACAGAATCAGCACTAGAACAAGATGCAATACCCGGTGACTACGCTGTAGTCTTACGGTGGGGGGTCCTGGACCCCAGAGCTGTTTTTAGCATGGTAGAGGGGCTAGGCAGGGTCAGAGGCAAATCACAGGAGTGAACGGAGAAGTCTGTAAAGAGGGATTTGAGGAACTGGAGTAATGAGGTGGAGCAGACAGCAAGGGGAAGAAAAGTCCAGATTTTAGGGAATCAGAAGAAGAAGGCAGCTTCCCTTATGCCCTTTCTCCACTGCACCCACCCCCCAGGTCACAACTGTAAATGAAAATCTGTTTGTTATTTCTGTTTTCTCTACTTGGTTCAAATAAATTGCAAATACAAACATTTTTGTTTGAGACAACTGACAACAAGAGGACACACCAGTGAAGCACCATTCTTTTGACCCCTTTCTACAGTCAAGCAACTACAGCAAAATTTGCTGTTTCTCACCTCCCCATAAAAGGAGGCAGCAGACAGCAAAAAGTACTTAGTATCAGTTTTACAACTGTGCTCATTACCCTTTTTGGTTTCTAAGCCTTTTTCTTTTTGTGGCAATTGTATCATTTGTGCTTTTTGAATAGATGTGTAGTTGATGGCCATGGAACATGACGTGTTTCCTGACCACCGCAGCTCAGTTGCAGTGTTAAGGTAGGCAGGTTTCTTTGTTTCCAATATAGAAAGAGGTCAAAGATCAGCACTATTTTGCGGCCCAGTGGCATGGAGGGGTGAGGCCGTAAGCCTCACCTGCCACCATGCCAGCGCCCTGGTATTGGGAGCAACCTTGGGGCATTGAGGGTCAGCCAGGGAAGAGGAAGATGGAGCATCCAGAGAACAGTTCTCCTTCTCTGAGGAGGGGGCAGACTGGCACCGGTATTCGCCTGACCTCTAGCAGTGGCAGGCAGACAGGAGTGCACCATGGGGAATGGAGGAGCAGCAGCCATCAACATCCTACACATGGGAGCATGTGTAGGTACATCTAGAT
The DNA here is from genome assembly GCA_016271365.2 of Neoceratodus forsteri. Taxonomy (NCBI): domain Eukaryota; kingdom Metazoa; phylum Chordata; order Ceratodontiformes; family Ceratodontidae; genus Neoceratodus; species Neoceratodus forsteri. The sequence continues at coordinate 1,461,890,337 of CM057452.1, forward strand.
GGCACTGCACATCCACTCCTCTGATAAGAGGAAAACTGGATGAAAAAGTCCAGCAGCAGGGCAGGATGAAACCAACCCCTTGTAGGCTCCACACCCAGGCTACAGGGCCCTGTCCTGAAAACCGGATCCTTGTTGTCGGTAGGCGGGAGCCACCCACCCCCACCATGGGAGGGAAGCCGTGAGGCAGACCAGGACTGAAGGTAAGTCCCTGGGACACTGGGTGACAGGGCTAGGGGTTGGAAGGAGCTGCCCACCCTGGCGGGGGGGGGGGGATAAGACAAAAAAAGGATCTACATCATTTTTATCGCACCCAATATAAGGTATGTAACATCAAAATTTCACCTACCTGCCCAGCTCCGTGGTGCCAATGGAGTGAAACTCACTCCCATGCAAGACACCAGGGGTCACAACATGACCACATTTCCAGCCTAAGCTGGTGGGACGCTGGGCATACTATGTAGGTAGAATGCTCAAGCTCTGAGTGAGCAGGTGATGTCCTCCGACTGCAACTGCACCTCCTGAGGTCAGATGGGCAGCCTTGATGTCAAAGATGACCATGTAATGTCATGTTGCCAGTTGCCCCCACCCCCACAGGTCAGCACTGTGGGAGAATAAAATAAACTTGCATCATTGATACTACGTAAGGACACTTTGAGCAATATCTCTACTGGTCACCTAACAGCCAGACCAGTGAATGACTGGCAGGAAAAGGGGTAGAAGCAGCCCAATAGGAGAGAGTGGTAGGTGCCAACATGGATGAGGCAAGAAATCATACTTTTTTTATCCTTTTAACATTGTCTACGATCTCCTAGAAATATTGTGATTTGGGCTGCCCCGATAGTCCAGCAGTAAAGCATTACACTATCACGCAGCCGACACAGGTTCGGGATTAAGTTCTGGATCGCCACAGTCTGGCAACTGACGGACTGCAGTCAGGCAGTGCTTCATGGCTAAGGACTGAAGGTGTTCCAGTTCTGCTCCTGCACTGACCAGTGCCGCTAAACAAGGACATTTTCTAGCTTCTCCATAGGTGTGCTGCAGATTTTGAACATCACTGTTGGGGGCACTGTGTGGGTGGAGGAAAAAGCCAGGAAAGGAAATCCCCAAGACCATTCAGATGCTGGCTACTGATACGCCTAGTCCTCATGCCACAGTGCACAGTAGCTGCACAGTGGTTGTCAGGCTGCAATGCCATGGATACCAGTCTAATACGGGATAGACAGCCCTCGCTGGGAGAAAAAATATTTATATAAAACATACCCATGATTCAGCAGGTGGCAACAAAGGGGTTGGAATTGGAATCGATACTAGATCCCAATGCACTTAATGTCAAACTATTTCTTGTATGCTAAACTGGGCTTATAGGTCAAAAGGTAACTTGTATGTTAAACCGTAACCAAATGTAACATACCAAAATGTAACTTATATGTTAAATTGTACCAAATGCAACCTCAGTAATAACAGGACAACTCTGTACAAGTCCTAACAGTTCTATCCTGTTAAAAAATAAATATTTTATCCATCATCTTTTATCTAATAGGCAGAAGCTAAGTGCAGTGCAAGTCACATTAAAGTGTTACACCAAAGAGCTGGTCTCACTTTTTGTTTTAAGTTGGCTGTGCACTGGCAATTCATGTTATGTTCATTTTTCATGTTTTGGCAACTCATCTGGAATGCATCTGCAATTTTGGTACAAGTAATGTTAAACTGAGTTGCAACTCTTATGCAGCAGTGTTTGCAAAGCTTTGTTCTGCATCCAGCAACATTTTTACTCCAGGAGATGTGCTAAAGCAACTCACTGGTGCGACAACTTTGCACCATATTTATCTTTCAGTCCCACTGCCATGATCAGCAAGCTATGGAAGCTCTCTCTGACAAGATCCTCAAAACCACGCAATTCAAATCAATGTCAGGGTTGCCATGCTCTAATCATCCCATTCCTAGCCGGTGACAGTTTTTACGCTGTTGTCCACTTTCAATTTCTGGAGCTGCTGAGGGAGATGATGCACAATTTCTTTTCTTCATCCAAACATGAGAAAGTAATGACGCACAAGTAGATTTCAAAAGCTTTTTTTAAAGAAAGAAGAGATACTGAATTTGGGTGGTTAGCCATGACCCTGCCATCTTGTTCAGTTTGTAATCAGTCAGCTTGCCAAAAAGATAGCCCTGAGTGCCCTGGTCAACTGCTTCTAACACAAGATATAGCTGCTGTCCAGGAGACTATGGCAGCAACCAAGCCCCCCTATTTGTTGCAGTTCCATGGCCGAGGAAATTTCCATTAAAGTATGACCTATTATTTATTTGTTTGTGTATGTATGTACGTATTTATTTGTTTCTTTGTATATGTATGTACGTATTTATGTATGTATTTACTTATTTGTTTGTGTATGTATGTACTTATTTATGTATTTATTTGTTTCTTTGTATACGTATGTATGTATTTATGTATGTATTTATTTATTTGTGTATGTACGTACGTATTTATGTATTTATTTGTCTGTGTATGTATGTACGTATTTATGTATGTACTTGTTTGTGTATGTATGTACGTATTTATATATGTACTTATTTGTTTGTGTATGTATGTACGTATTTATGCTATGTACTTATTTATTTGTTTGTGTATGTATGTACGTATTTATGTATGTACTTATTTATTTGTGTATGTATTTATGTATATTTGTTTGTGTATGTATGTATTTATTTATTTGTGTATGTATGTATGTATTTATGTATGTATTTATTTGTTTGTATATGCATGTAAGTATTTATGTATGTATTTGTTTGTTTTTGTATGTATGTACATATTTATGTATGTATTTATTTGTTTGTGTATGTATGTACGTATTTATGTATGTATTTATTTAGTAAGTTTTTGTTGACCGGGTAAGTACACTAGACAGCAATGTGCCTATTTTCAGGCATGACCCGGAAGGTTACATACAGTAGTTGAGAAATAACAGTGGATACAGACAAATTAAATAAGGAGATAACAAGTAGTACAAAACTTTCCAAAGGAACATACAGTCATAGTAATGAAAAAAGAAGCAAAAGGAGGCAGTCTAATAATACAAATGTAGCACAGTATCAGTGGCATAGGCAGTGTTTCAAACAACATTAACAACAAATAGTGGGTGGGTGCAGGGGAAAAAGAATGGTATGGGGAAGCTCAGGATAGGAACAAGTGCCAGAGGTAGGGGGATAGTCAATACAATAAGGTGCAAGAGTAAAAATACATAATGGGGCTGATATACAGAGGTTAGTGCCATGTGTTAAACTGCTTAGCACACACACTGCGCTAACCCAGGTTTGCGAGATCATTCCTGGCTGGGCCATATTCAGAGGTCCCTGGAGCACCCCCTCAAATCCAACAGTGCCAAGGTGTTAAAATAGTGCTGAATCTATGCAAATGAGGGGAGCCATCATGCATACCAGTGCAGTGAGACATTCAAAGGTTTGCAGCGGAGGTAAACAAACCCTCAAATGGTGCTGTTTACCACTACGGAAAACCTCCTCTTAAATCGGCACTAAGCCTGCATCCCCCAACCCCCAGAAGACAGGGCAGCTGTACTGCAGCCGCCTGCCCCTGATCTCCCGTTCCTTGTAATGGTAGAATGCCCTGGTATCCAGTGGTCCCCTCCCAGATCTCACACTGTCACTACTGAAAGACTGCCATGGTGTCCAGTGATTCCCCTTCCCCGATCTCCCGCTGTCACTATTAAAAGAGTTCCCTGGTGTCCAGTGATCCCACCTCCCGATCTCCTGCTGTCACTATTAAAAGAGTGCCCTGGTGTCCAGTGGTTCGCCCCACCTCCTGACTGCCCAGTGTCACTAATGAAATCATTCCTCAGTGGTCCTGTGCTCCCCACTAAACAGCCCCCACCCAACCTGCCTGCTCATATCCATGTCCCTGCACCCCCTATACCCAGATGGCCAGAGCTCCTCACATCTGTATACAGTGACTGGCACAGTCCTTCTCTCACTTCTGCAGCAGCCATCATACGAGCTGTCAGTGAGCATACATACTGTAATACAGCAGTTTCTACAGTACGTGTGCTCACTGACAGCTCATACGGTGACCGGCCACAGAAGTGAGAGGAGGACTGTGCTAGTCACTGTATGCAGATGTGAGGAGCACCAGACAGCCAGGTAAGTGGTGTGGGGAGGTGGGATGAGAGTGAGTGTCATGGGGGTTGTTTGGGGGGGGCTGGATCACCGGGGAATGATTCCAATAGTGAAAATAGGCAATCGGTGCTGGTGGAAACCACTGGACACCAGGGCCTTCAGTAGTGACAACAGGAGATTGAGGGGTGGAGGAACCACAGGACACCAGGGCATTTTTTCAACAGTGACAACAGGACATCGGGGGGAACTACTGGACTACAGGGGATTTTTTCAATAGTGACAACAGGAGCCCGGAGGAGAAGGGAACCACTGGACCACCACAGGTATCATTTTTACAGTGTAAGTGGTGCTAGGGAGCTGCAGCACATTGAAATGAGTCCATAATGGACAAAAAGATGTCCCCTTAGTGCCTTGCATGCTGAATGGGCTCTTTGCATGCTCAGACTGAATATAGCCCACAGGGGTTTTTGGCGCTATCCCATTTCAGGAAGCACTATTCACTGTGGGCCATATGCAGCCCCAGTCTGTATCAGGGCAGTGCAGATTCACTGAGCGCCACACCGACATGGACCGATATTAGTCAGATAGCACTGCTTGGGGGGGGGGGCACAGGGCCAAACAAACATCTGCGCTGTGCTTGCCCCGTTTTCTCAATATTGGGCCCTAACAGTGCTGCAACACTATTCTGTGGCAAGTACTTCTGTGAGGTACTACTGTGCAACAAAACAGACTCGTAATTTGAAAACTGACTGCAGATGGCACCCATCATTCCATATCCTGTGGTGCACAACCACAACCATATAGCAGAAGCCACCCATGTGGCTGTCTCACAGTAAGCAGCTGCTTTTTAAAGATCATCCCTGGCTGACAGTGCTCCAGATAACACTGGCATTCAACAGTAAAGAACTCACCATTTTTGGCATAGGTGAGTAAAATATCATTTTGATGAGTAAAAGTGGTTTTAACTTGAAGAAACCGCATCTTTTGAAGTATCTATGGAGCATTTCCAAGGGTTGGGATGAGTATCGGTACTCATCAAAAGAAATTTCAAACAGTATTTTTTACACTTCAGTGAGTAGAACAGGTCAGTACTCATCTTATCTGGAGCACTGGTGGCTGCCCTTACTTTCTTCCCAGTCTGAATCAAGAACTTCTTTATTAAATCAAAGGAAAAGAAATGATAAAATATTGAAGTTTGGCAGACTCCATACACACATGCATGCAAAGCACACACACACACACACACACACGCACAACGTATTGTATTTTGCATCCCAGATCTTTATTTACAAACCACTTCTGATCATTCTTAATAAGCATTGTCTTGGGCCAGGATTAATTAAATTAATTTACCACAGCCAGACCTTTGTTCGCTTACAGACATAAAAGTACCCGCATGAGATAAACATGACGGATGCCAAGGTGCTTTTCTCCTTGATGTAGCGGACCATGCGGGGCCCTTGAGGTTCACCTTTCCAAACCCTCCGAGGGGACCAGGGTTGCCTAAAGTTGTGCTACACTAGGTACTCAGATCTAAAAGTGGCACAGTGCCTCCATCTGCAGTAGCAATATGGGGTACCTGGATGCTGACACACAAGGTTATTATCCCCCCCCCCCCAGGATACAGTGCTTAACCTGCCCACACATTCCCTGCCACAAAACAAATAACACTGTAACAGCAATGACAGCCCCAAACCGAGAAATGCAGTTCAAACAAATAATTTATTTAAAAGGGTAGGGTAATGAAAGAACAAAGGGACAGAGGAAACAATGGCAGCAATGGGGTAGCAGTAAAATCCTTATACTCTATGCAGTAACATCAATTGCCCCACACAATCTGCCCTCCCCGCAGTCTTTGAAATCCCAAGCAGGTGCACCCAACTTAACCCCCCACCACCCCAAGGCCATGGGCGAGAGCTCTCTTTGTTTAGTTGCAGTGGGTACGTCATTGTGGATGCAGTTGATGCTAGCAGGGTAGGAGCTTGGTGGTGCTCTTTATTTCAGGCAAAACACACATTAAAACACAAACAGCAGCTGAACAATTGAACTATAAACTGTAGAAAAGGGGCCCCTGTTTGTAATCCACACACAAATGGGTGGCGGGATAGCTTCCACAGGTCTGCCTGGGCAGATGACACCCAGCTGTATATGTCATTTGCCCCTGGAGCTGGACATGCCATTGAAGTGCCAAATAAATGTCTGGCCGAGATTCAGGACTGGATGTCCTCGAGCTGGCTGAGGCTGAACCCAAACAAGATGGAGGTGCTGGTGATTGAGCCTGGTCAATGGCATTATGGGGATGCCTCCGGAATGGTAACCAGGCTGGTCCTGGGGTCAACTCCGTTGATGGCTTCCCCCAGGGTAAGGAATTTGTGCATCATCCTTGACCACAGGTTGACCGTGGAAGCCCAGGTGTCATCTGAAATGTCACCTGAATTAAACCCCTGATTCCACCAGAAGACTTGGGATCACTAGTACATGCCTTTGCAACTTCCAGGCTAGACTACTGTAATGCTCTGTACTTCGCGGTCAATGGAGGGTCCTCTGCAGGCTGCAGCTAGTCTAGAATGCAGCGGCCAGGCTGCTGGTGGGCCTTCTGAGGTTCTGCCATGTGACCTCAGTCCTGCGTGATCTGCACTGGCTGCCAGTCAGGTGGAGGATCATCTTCAGGGTGAGCTTGCTCACCCATATGGCTCTATATGGCCTGGGCGCTGGTTACCTGTCTGACCTTCTTACTCCAGCTGCCCCAGAACGTTCCCTCCACTCCTCCACAGAGGGCCTCCTGGCTGTTCCGAAGGCCAGGCTAAAATCCTCAGGGGATCGTTCCTTTGAGGTGGCCGGCCCAGCCCTCTGGAACTCACTACCAAAATGTTTGAGGGAGGCCCCAACGTTGGAGGCATTTAAAGGGGGCCTAAAGACCTACCTTTTTAATAAAGCATTTGCTGATAGTTTTTAAATCTGATGTTATGCTTTTTTTGCTGATGAAATATTTAGTAACATAGAAACTTAGAAACTGTCGGCAGTTAAGGACCGCTAGGCCCATCCAGTCTGCCCATGGACCCTATACGTGTATGTATCCACTCACCCTAAGTGGTCAATGGCTTTTCATCACTCCTTTCCCGCCCAAGGTTTCCCTGTGCTTGTCCCAGGCATGTTTAAACCCCTCCACTGTACATCCTGCTGTATGCTTGATCCTACTGTAATGGCGCCCAGAGCATCCAGGATTGAGTGCTAAAATACAAATAAAGCCTATCTATCTATATGTCTGTCTGTCTGTCTATCTATCTATGTGACAAAGTCCCACCCAGGGCTTATCCCTCAGTCCTAGCCCGATCACAATTTTCCCCTGTTGCAAGGCTGAAATCCTGACCATTTTAACTGTTTTAGGTTGGGGGCTGTGGTGCAGGAGCCGGTCTCCAAGCTGCTCTCCCACTGCTGTGCGTGTATGCACGCTTCCTGTTTAGTGTCTCCCAGCCCAACTGCCTTTCCTAGGGACAGGAGACACATTTTCTTTTACCCACTTGAGCTGCTTTACTTTGGTCCCAGCTCTGCTGCCCTTCCTGGAGCTAAGACCTTCAGATGTGGTGGGTGCATGGCCTGGTCACTGACTTGGAGTTTTGACTCCGTTCTCGTGTTGGCTTGCATGCATGATCACACTTATAGTGAGCACCACAGCTGTTTCTGTTCCCTGATCCGCTGCTCTTTCTGGTGTTGGGACTCACTGGAGGGACCCCGCCTCAGCCTCAGAATGCAATGCAGGGGCTGATACCATGAGTCTGCTGTGCGGCTCCTCGAGCAGAGCCCATGGGTCTGCTGTGCAGCTCCTCAATCAGAGCCCTGGCTTGGCTCCTGTGGTGGCTCCTGGATGCTGGTACTGCTGCTCTACAGGTCCCCACATCGGCAGTCCTGGGGGAACTGAGGGGGAAGATATGCAGAGGAGCAGGGACAAGAGAGGAGACAGTCATGTAAGCTCCCAGAAATGGTGGAGGGGGGCTTACATTGAGCTCTAATGCAGGGACAACAGGGAGCTCACTGAAACTTACAGTGGGGAATTTCAAAAGGGACACCCACAAGCACTTTTTTTACTGGAATTAGTGGTGGACAAGTGGAACAAGCTGCCGGAGGAAGTCATACAGGCCAAATCAATCAACAGCTTGAAACTGGGATGGAAAAGGAAGAGATAGCCACAAAGGTCAGTGCAGAGTAGTTGGGCAGGATGGCCAGACCAGATGAGCCTATGGACTTTTCTCAGCCATCATTATCTATGTATCCATGTATCAAAATGATTATTGTAAGTAACTGACAAGATCAAGCAGATTTTAAGATTTATTTCAGGCTCTACATCATTGGTAAACATGTTGATTTAAAATAAAACACAGAAACATAGAATTTTTTTGCAGATCTGGCTCACCTTTTCTGCCCATATTTCCCTCCCTACACTGTCACCATAGACCCTTCTTGATCTCCGGCTCTTTCTCTTCCCCAGTTCCATTCTACTAGGATTCCCTTATGCCTATCCCATGCATTCTTGAATCCCATCACTGTTTGCACCCCCACCATCTCCACTGGATGACCATTCCAGGCATCCACCACTCTTTCTGTGAAGAAGTGCTTCCTCACACTCCTGAATGTTCCCCCTGCAGCTTCAATGCATGTCCTCTTGTTCTTGAGTATCTTTTTGTCTGAAAGATGCTTATTTTTGGTTCCTTATTTACTCCTGTGAGGTATTTACATACGAACATACGAATTTGCCAGCAGAAATAGGACACCTGGTCTATCAAGTCTGCTTGAGTGTGCAGCTAGAACCCTCACCTTGCAGCAGCCCCACCCCTTCCCTTCCCAGTTACCCCTTCCCCACCTTGTCCCATCCCCTTTGGAAACTACCCACTCTCTTACAGGTTACCACCTCCTCTGGTAGAGCATTCCGTTCTGCCACAACCCTCTCCATGAAAAAGTGTCTCCTCATTTCCATCCTAAATCTTCCCCCTCCAATCTAAGGCCATGCCCTTTCGTTGTCCCCTCTGCCTGAGTATCCCTCAGTGCCTGCCTTGTTTATCCCCTTTACATACTTAAAGGTCTCAGTCATATCCCCTGGTCCCTTCTCTCCTCCAAGGAGAACATGTTCAGCTCTCTCAGCCTCTCCTCATATGGTCTGTCCTCCAATCCCTGGATCATTCTTGTTGCCCTGCATTGTACTCCTCCTAGTAATTTCACATCCTTCTTCAGATATGGGTGCCAGAATGGCACACAGTACTCCAGGCGTGGCCTGACCAGTGCCCGGTAGACAGGCAGGCTCACCTTCCTGCTCCTGGAGGAGATCCCTCTCACGATACAATCCAGCATCCTATTGGCTTTCGCTGCTGCCCTCCTACACTGCTCTGTATTGTTCATCTTCCCTATAACTCCTCCCTGGAATGTTTGCTCCAAAGTGCAGGACTTTGCACTTTTTCGCAATTAACCCCAACTGCCACATTTCAGACCACTCCACCAGTTTGGTCAGGTCGTCCTGCAGCCCCTGCCAACCTGCTAAATCGTCCACCACCCCCAATTTGGTATTATCAGTGAATAGACTGATCTTATTCCTGACACCATATGAGATGTCCGCTATGAATATTCCAAACAGCACTGGTCCCAGTACTGATCCCTGCTGCACCCCGCTCGTCACAGCCCTTGGAGATGAGAGTCCCCCCCCACTACCCTCTGCTGTCTCCCCTGCAGCCACTTCTCAATCTATGTAAACCATCTTAGTCCCCACCCCCACATATCTCAACTTCCCTCCCATCCTCCCATGCGGCACCGAATCAAAGGCCTTACTGAAGTCCAAGTATATGACATCCACCGTATGACCCTTGTCCAATTCCCTCGTGACACAGTTGTAATACTCAACTAGGTTCGTCTGGCAGGATTTTCTGGAGACAAACCCATGCTGGTGACTGTCCTGGAGCCCACTGTCTTCCATAAAGGTCACCAGCCTTTCCTTAAGTATTGTCTCCATCATCAGAAAGGTCTCAATCATATTCTCCCCTTCCAGGGTGTATATATTGGGGTCCTGTAGTCTCGCCTTGTAGGGCTTTTGATGCAGACCCTGCTGCATCATTTTAGTTGCCCTCCTCTGGACCATCTCGACTCTGTCAATGTCCTTCTGGAGATGTGGTCTCCAGAACTGGACGCAGTACTCTAGGTGGGGTCTTACCACCTCCCTCTTTCTGCTGGTGATAACCCTCCCTATGTATTTTATATATTTATTTATTTAAAAGTTGGTAACCAGAAAAGGCACACTGAGCCAAGGCACATTTTCACCTTATAGGGAAAGGGGAAATTGTTTAACCATGAAAGGCACAATAAGTTGAAGCTTGTTTCCAGGTGCGACCTGGGAGCACAAGGAAGGTAAGTGACTTGCTCAGGGTCACACAGTATTCAAGAAGGTGCCAATGGGATTCAAACCCTGGTCTCCAGGTTTGCAGCTCAGTGCCCCAACCACTAAGCTACAGTATACTGCCTCCTATGCCCCCTAGCATCCCATTAGCCCTCACAACTGCCTTGTCACACTGCTTGGCCACCTATAAGTCGTCAGATATGATCACCCTGAGGTCTCTTTCCTGTTTGGTGGTCATCACTACCTCCCCACCCATTCTGTACTCTGCCCCGGGTTTCTATGCCCCAAGTGCATTACTTTGCACTTTTTCACATTGAAACGCAGCTGCCATACCCTTGACCACTCCTTGAGTTTTCTCAGATCTCTTCTCATTCTTTCCACCTCCCAGAGTGTCCACCTTTTTGCAGATTTTGGTGGCATCCACAAAGAGGCCGACCTTCCTTTCCAGCTGTTCTGCAATGTCACTTATAAAGACATTAAAGAGGATCGGTCCCACTACTGACCCCTGAGGCACCTCACTGGTCACCCTCCTTTCTCTGAAATGAACTCCATTTACCACCACCCTCTGTTGCCTACCCCTAACCAATTTCTTACCCAGTTTACCATCTTTAAATTTGGACCCACCCCTAAGCCACCCAGCTTCCACACAAGTCACCTATGTGGAACGGTGTTGAAAGCCTTTGTAACAATTTGCTATATATACCTGCCACTGTATTAGTTTTTACTGTATTCGATTCTTTCTGCTGAGTATTAGTTAGAATGTAGCAGCTAAAGGGACAAAGCTGGCATTTCTTGGGGGGAAGCTAAGATTCTTATCAGAGTAGACCAACTGGTTATGATAAAAATGTACAATCTATGTTGTCTAGTCTCATTGCAGGGCCGCTTGGACAATTTATGGTTGGGCTTAGAAAGTGTATTTTGATCTCAGGAAGTGGCTAACTAAACCAAACACTCCTGTTAGTCTCATCTTTTGAGACACAAAACAGATGTATTTGTCCAAAAGGCCGGATCAGTCTGGTTTTCCATCCCAGCTCAAGATACAAAGGATGCTGAATCTATGGTGTCAGAGTGACATACTGTATAACACGTTATGGGTTGGGGGGGTGCCACAGCTGGAGTGTCTGGAGGTCTGGTTGAGCCCAAAAGAGATAGTCAAGTATGGGACTACAAACAAGCTACCATCTACGGATTCAAGTCCTCTTTGATTCAAAAATGTGTACTGTGATAAGCCATTCTACCTTGCTAGAGAGAGAAACAGAGAGAGAGAGAGAGAGAGAGAGAGAGTTTTTTCTGTGTGTGTAACCTACTGATCAAACAATTTATTTTCATTTCTGTAGAATTACTGTTTCCTACAGTCTTGTAATATCCTGTGTTATCTGTGTAGATATCCAGAAGTATTAAAATATTATATTTTTATATACTTCAAGTTCCTGTGACTGAATCCTTTGAGGTACAACTGTTTTATAATTGACAAAACTGTATTTCCACCTCTAAAGAGAAGGCTACCATTACCATAGTCTGCTTCTAAAGTAACAAATTGTCAGTGGTTACAGAGAGGAGTGGTCTGGCTGCCCTTGACCAAAGGGCACTGTACTGTGTAAGCAGTGTCTCCGGAGGGACTCAGTCCTAGAGATACCCCAAAACAGTGTCTATGCTGAGTGATGGCAGCTACTGAGTACCCTTGCAGGCATCTGAAGAGTTCGAGAAAGCTGGTAACAGTCGTAAGCTAGTCTGGGAAAGACTAGTTTTTCACAGCATTACTGAAATCTAGGTAGGCCATGTTCACCCACCCGACCTGGTCACTGGAGTCAAAGAAATCTATCAGATTTCTTTGTTTCCATTGAATCCATGCTGCTTGGTCTTGTAATCCACTGGATTCAGATAGTCCACAATCTGTCCTTCACCAGTGATTCCATTAACTTCCCCATCACTGATGTCAGGCTGAATGGTCTACAGTTGCCAGCCTCCTCCCTGCCACCACTTTTGTGGGGACTTCATCTGCCCTCCTCCAGTCCTCCAGAACCACTCCTGTTTCCAGTTAGTTGTTAAACAGGACTGTCAGAGGTGCAGCCAGTACCCCTCGAGCTCCCTCAGTACTCTTGGTTGCACCACATCTGGTCCCACTGCTTTGTCCACTTTCAGATTCGTGAATTCCTTCAGGACTCTCTCCTCTGAAAAAGGGCTAGTGACCACCTTCCTCCCCCCAAAGCTCCTGTTACTTTTCTGTGGCCTCTACCCTTCACTTCTCCCTCCTCTGTAAACACTGAACAAAAGTATTTGTTCAGGATGTCTGCATTTCCTGGACCCCCTCTGCACACTCCTCCCTTCCCTTTTTAACCTTACAATCCCTCCCCTGGGCTTCCTTTTTTCACTAACATACCTAGAAAATGTCTTATCCCCTTTCATTACTGCTTGTGCTGTTCTTTCCTCAGTTTGTGCCTTCGCGTTCCTCACTGCTTTCCTTGCTTCTCTCTGTCTCCCTTGATACACAGAAACATAGAATCTGACAGCAGATAAGAACCGCTTGGCTCACCCTGTCAGCCCATTTCCCTACCTATTTCATAAACACCAGATCCTATTAGATCTGTTGTTTACCTTCTCCTTCCTACCACTAGAATTTCCTTCTGTCTGTCCCATGCATTTTTGAATTCACCTATTGTTTTTGCCCTTACAACCTCTTCAGGGAGGCTGTTCCATGCATACACCTCTCTATCCTTCTCCCTCTGCATTTCCTTGTATCTACTGAAAGCTATCCTTTTGACCTTTACTTTTCCAGACAGTTCTTTCGAGGGCCATAGCAGTCTCTTTTTCCTCTTGCTTTTGCTCTTTTGCTTGATGCAGAAGTTTGCTGCATTCACTATGCCCTCTTTTAGCTTCACTCACTGTTCCTCCACCCAACTCAGGTCATCCCCTCCCCCCCCCGAATTTGCAAAAGATGAATGCTAAAGAATTTCTGCAGTTGACAGGGCATTTGTCGGTCTGGGTGCCGCACCTACACATACTGTAGATAAAATATTCTTAATACAACTTGGGACTGTACTTCTCGTACTAGAAGAATTGTACATGAAAATGGAATACTGTTGCATGTTTATCTCAAACTCAAATAAAGATGATAAATCACAAAAACAGCAGGAATCATGAAAATCTATATTGAACATCTATATGGACAAACAAAATTATATATACAGCAGCTGTTTCCCAGTCAGGTTTTATTTGTAGGGAAGCAGCAGTGAAATATATTGGCATTTCCCCACTCCCTCCCCCCACGAACTGTGGCATATAGAAAGGGTTTTTATTAGTGACACAGTGATAAAATCTATAGCGCAGTGATGAAAGATAAAATCCATTAAGGTAAAATCTATATGGAACAGCTATATGGGCAGACTAGATAGAACCTTGGCCTATCCGCAGCTGTGCCTATGTTTCTCTGAAAATCATTCCAGATTCCAGTGCATACTATAGCTCTGACTGAGCCTGTGCGTGGATTGTAATCCTGAGCTCAAAAGCCCCTGAACTAGAAACAATCTAGATGTAAATGTGGATCCCTCATCTAAAGAAAAAATAAATCACCTGGAGCTTGTGGTTGTGGGGTAGGACGGTGAAAGGTTCACCAGCTTGGTAGTTTCCATGTTTGTATATATTTCCCCCACTGGGTCAATATCCTAAACCCATTCAGTATGTCAACAGTTATATAAAAGGGGTGGGGTGGGGGTGGAAGTACAATGGATATCTCCCAGCCACCCAATTTTCTGTAAGACTTTGAAGGACTCTGTGTCTCTTCCCGGCCCTTGTTTATGCACACCACCTCAAGACTGGCTGCTCTAGCACTACTGCACTTTCAGATCAGTTCTCCAATGTGTATTTATCTTTTATACCGAATGTTGCTGCACACCATATTTTTTGTATCTGCACCACACATTGGATGTCACTGTTTTCTCTCCATGGCCTGTACAGTGTTTCTCCTAGTTAGCAAGCACAGATCTCTGATGAGAGCACTCTATTTTTTGTTGTATCAGTGCCTATTCATGATGTCTATTAATCGTAATCCTTTGAGGATGTTGGTTTAAATTTCTGTTACTGTTCCTGCTGTTAGTCTGTAACTCTCCCAGGTTGTGTCTGAAAATGGGCATATATATGCCTAGTGCATCTTAGCTGGTATCAGAAACAAATAAATAAATGAATGATTCACAGCAGCTGCCCTACAAATGAAACCCAACTGGGAACAGCAGGGTTCCTTTCCTCTCAACATAGTTCTCTAAGCATTTAAGTTGAGACTGTTGGCAAATCTGAGGGAAAGTCTGGAGTGGAGCACATCTGGATTTTCATGGTTTTAGAAAATCCGCAGTGAATGTGAGGATAAAGCGAGGCAGAAAAGCTACAGCATTGTGCAGCACATGGAGAAGCCGAGAGCAAGAGAGAGATATTACCTAGGGAGTTCTTCCTTTGTATTACTGTCTCACATGCGAATATCCCTTTTCTTCTAGGACAGGTTAATGATTTCCAAGCTGTGATTTGAGCACACGTTTCGAGTGGAAAAAGATGAGCTATTTATCCTCCAGCCCAAAGGGTAACTGTACCACCCAAACCCAGTTTAGACCATGTCTGCATTCTTTTGATGTTTTACAGTTTCCTAGGGCTCAACTGAGAAGCAACTCATTTACAGGGGCGCTCTTCAACCCAGATAGCTGGCAGTGACTTCAACTGAGCAAGGCCAAGTGACTTGCTCAAGGTCACACAGAGAACTCTAGTGGGATATGAAACTGGATCTCCTATTTCATAGGTCAGTACTCTAACCATTAGACCACACTGTGTTCCCTGATAATAGAATAGAAACATAGAAACATAGATTTTGATGGCAGATAAGGACCGCTTGGCCCACCCAGTCTGCCCATTTCCCTACCTAATGGATAAGCTGCAGATCCTAGTTAACCAGCAGCCTACTTCTTCCTACCCGCCCCCCTAGAATTGCCTTATGACTGTCCCATGCATGCTTGAATTCCACCACTGTTTTTGACTCCACACATTGGATGTCCCACCCCACCCAAGGCCGTTCCATGCATCCACAACCCTCTCTGTGAAAAATACTCCTTAAATTACCTCTCTGCCGCCCTTTCTATCTTCAAATTGTGCCCCTTTGTTCTTGCACACCTCTTTTTGAAAGATGCTACCCTCATGAACTTTGTTGATTCCTTGAGGTACTTGAAAGTTTCTATCATGTCCCCCCTCCCTCCTTTCCTCGAGGCTATACATATTCAGCTCCTTAAGTCTCTCTTCATATGTCTTCTGGTGCAGACCCTGCACCATTTTAGTTGCCTCCTCTGGACAGCCTCCATCCTGTCTATGTCTCTATGGAGACTGGGTCTCCAGAACTGCACGAGTACTCCAGATGGGGTCTCACCAACTGTCTGTACAGAGGGATAATAACTTCCTGTTTTCTACTGGTGATGCCTCTCCCATGCATCCCAGTATCCCCCAGCCCTCCTTGCTGCCCTCTCACATTGCTTGTCCACCTTTAGGTCATCTGATATGACTACCCCCAGGTCCCTTTCCATTTTTGTTGTTGTTAGTATCTCACCCCCCATTGTGTACTCTTCCCCTGGGTTTTTGTTTCCCAGGTGCATTACTTTGCACTTCTTAGCACTGAATCTAAGCTGCCCTTGTTGACCATTCCTCTAACTTGCCAAGTCCCTTCTCATACCTTCCACCCCACCATGTGCATCAACTCTGTTGCAGATCTTTGTGTCATCTGCAAAGAGACATCTTTTTCTTCCAGTCCCTCTGGAATGCTCTATAAAGACATTGAAGAGGACCGTCCCACACTGAACCCTGTGGTACCCCACTAGTAACCCCCTTTCTTCAGAGTGGACTCCATTTATTATTACTCTCTGTGTCCTATTCTCCAGCCAATTCTTTACCCAGGCTGTCATCTTGGGACCCACTCCCAGGCTGGGTAACTTGTATATTAATCTTTTGTGGGACTGTGTCAAATGCCTTGCTAAAGTCTAGGTAGGCCATAACCACAGCCCTCCTGATCTACTACTTTGGTCACCCAGTCAAAGAACTCTATCAGATTTGTCTGGCATGACCTTCCGCTGTGAATCCATGCTGCCTTGGGTCCTGAGCCCTCTGGCCTCTAGATACTCAACAATTCTTTCCTTCAGAAGTGATTCCATATTTTCCTACCACTGAGGTTAAACTAACAGGTCTGTAGTTTTCTGCTTCTGCCTTGCTCCCACTTTTGTGAAGGGGAATCACATCTGCCCTTCTCCAGTCCTCGGTACCACCCCATCCTCCCATGATTTGTTAAAGAAGGTAGTCAGTGGTGTCACTAGTTCTACCCTTAGTTCTTTTAAAATTCTGGGATGAATCCCATCAGGCCCCATTGCTTTGTCCACCTTCAGTTTTAAGAGTTCTTTCAGAACCCTTTCTTCTGTAAATGGGCTGGTATCAACTTCTGTATCCAGAGTGTTTCTACTGTGTGTTTTAGGTACCTCACCCACTTCCTTTGTAAATACTGAGCAAAAATATTTGTTTAGTATCTCTGCCTTTTCACAGTCACCCTCTGCCCACCCTCCCTCCTCTTTATTAAGCCTCACTAACCCTCCCTTGGTCTTACTTCGCTCCCTGATGTACCTATGAAAGGTTTTATCCTCCTTCTTAACTGAGTTGGCTATCTTTTCCTCGGTTTGGGCCTTTGCTGTTCTGACTGCCTTCCCAGCTTCCTTTTGCTTTAACTGATACAGTTCTCTGTCCTGCTCCTTCTGTGATTCCTTGTACTTCCTGAATGCTGTCTTTTTCTCTTGAACCTTCACTGCCACTTCCTTTGAGAACCATAGTGGTTTCTTACATCGTTTCGTTTTGTTTATTTGCTTCACACAAAGGCTTGTTACCTCTGTGATGGCATGGTGCTCCACCTCCCCAAACACACAAACATTCTCACAGATGCACCTATATTATGATTACTCTCTTTTTGTTTGTAAATATATTTTTATTCAAGTTTAACAAAGTCTGCTCAATACATGGAAATGACAATAAAACCTTGGTTTCATACACTGTGTCCGGTCTTTTGTCTTACAAAGTAACAGTGATCTTTAGCACATCTACAGAGATGGTCCCCTCTCTCAGGTACAGTTCAAGGGGGGGTGGCCTGATCACTCTTCACAGCTAGGTAACTTTCACTGTCTGCTGCAGTATAACAACTCCTGCATTATTTGACCCTGGCCGACAATGGGCGGGGGCATCAACCGGGTGCATATCAGCTGTAGTTATGGGAATTTAAGGAGTGAAAATTGGTGTTTGCTGTGGTGTAAGTATGGGACTCTACACTCAGAACCTAAGCCATGGTTACTAGAAGTGCTGTGGTACAAATGAGGGTATTTACCCACGGAGTGCAGGAGCCAACTGTAACCCTTGGATGAATCTGATATCACTCTAACTTGCCCTGAATATTCTGTTCCTTTTTTAATAGAGCTATTTGGTTCCCCTTCGCCTCCTTCCGTCAACTGGCGGTAGGGGACATAGGCTATTTGGGTTTTCTCCCTTGCCCCCGAGGCCCCAGCACATGGCCATGTGAGCATGTGGAGGCATGCATGCACCCGTGGCACCAGCTCAGCCCCTTCCACCTCCGTAACTGTCTGCGCCCCTCTCCGCCTCGCTACTCACGGACCTCCACTCAGTGGGAGGCGGAACATGGGCGCCAGCCCCCTCACCACCCTCGGGAGGAGAGTTGCCCATTGGCATGCTTGATCCTGCTCCCTCCCCCCCACGCCAGCACCCCAACAACCCGAGGTCATTCCCGAACCTGGGTCACCAGCGTAGCGTGAGGTGAAGTGTCCAGCGCCTCAATCCTCTGTGCCACCAGGCTGAATACTCCTGTTCTTAAGAGGTATAACAGATGGCAAACTAGCATGTATTGGGAGGGGGAGGACTAGTAAATTCACAAAGAGGCATTTGAAATATAATGCTAATAATGTACTGGTGCACTGTATCTGTCACATTAGTTGCTTAATTCAATAAACACATTCTACAAAACAAAACAAAAGCATCTGAAATATATCCAATGCTACAGGAGAAAACAGTGTTTTCTCAACTAAGATTTTTCTTGGCTCCATCTCTTTCCTCAGCACCTTCCAGTTAGCCTACAAGAAAAAGAAACACTCATTTGTCTCCTCCCTCCAAAGGCTCACAGACAGTCCACATGTTGTAGGAGAGAGATCAGGAATTTCTGAACACTGCAATTTTATCTGGCAAAAGATTTGGACACTGTGGCACATATCCTACATATGACTAAGTTAACTGTTCCAGATCTCTAGGACAATGCAGTCACCTAGTTAGCAGAGGTAGTTAGTTCACCCTTCCATCCCCTTCCAGTAGCATCTGATGTCCAGCAAGGCTCTGTCCTAGGCCCACTACCATTTTCAATCGTTCTCAATGAACTCCAGCAGGCATCTTCATTTGGGCATATCCACCTATAGTCAGATGATACAGTGATCTTTCTCAGTGGTCCCTCTGCCCCAGAGCTGGAGACTGATGCCCTGTGTGACGTAGATGCAGTGTTGGGTAAGTTACTTTTTCTATTACTTTCTATTACATTTGGAAACTTGTTCCAGGAAGCTCTGTGCAGCCACTAGCAAGGATGGAGAAGTACTAGAAAATGTAATACACCTTACAGTTATAATTACTTATTTCTTTTTATACAAAAACAATACACAAATAATGAATAACTATAACAGATTACATTTTTTGAAAGTAATAGGTTAGTTACTAGTTACTTACAAATAGATGTAATTAGTTACAGTTATGTATTTCTTTTATACAAAAAGACATAAGTAATTGTAACTGTATGGTGTATTACTTTTTCCAGTACTTCTCCATCCTTGCTAGCGACAGCACAGAGCTTTCTGGAACAAGTTTCCAAAAGTAATAGAAAAAGTAACTTACCCAACACTGCTTAAATGAGATCCAGAATTTGTTCTGATCCAACTAGCTCTCCCTGAATGTTAAACTATATGGCTTCAATGACCTTTGGAAGCAAGAAGCGACCAACAGAAATCCCAATCTCTCCCGTATCCAAGACTTTGTATGGCTCTTCACAGCAGGAAGTCCCCTTCTTCAAGTACCTGGCTGTTTGGTTACATACTCACCTCAACTTCACCAGGCACACTGACACCACTGACTCCAAACTCCTCCTTAAACTAGGTGAACTGTACAGGAACAAACCTTGCATCCCCCTCCCAGCTCATCACAAGCGGGTACTTAAAATTATCCTCCCAATATTTGACTATCAAGATATAATTTAAAGTTTCACTTTCAAGTCTGCCCTAGCCTGGATGGATCCCATCTTCCATTCTTTCTGCTGCTTTGCCCTGGGTTGTCCATAACCCTACCCATCACTGTTCTCTTACTCCAAACTTTCCTTCCCCTTCATTGCTGACAGGTGTGTCTATCACCCTGTTGCCCTTATTTTCAAATCCTTGTTCTCCCTGTTCCCCTGCTATACCTCCTTGCTCCTCTACTCCTCCCCCTTCTTACTCCTTCAGGATCTCAGACTCTTGCTCCTTCCTTCTCCCTTTCTTCTATACTTCTGCGGTGCAAGCCTATTTCTCCTACAGACCACTCTCTGGCACCTCCTAATCTTACTTTGGGCTTGGTCTCCATTCTATTCTCTCTGAATCCCTTCTCTGGATCCACATTGCCCATGCCTGCCCCTTCCACTCATCCCCCCCCTCCCGCTGTAGGTTATGGCTATTAATTGACTGGCGGCCATAAGTGGTTGCCCTGTTTACCATAAATTGTTCCTGATATTATGTGCATTTTGCACCTTGTGTATCTATGTTGTGTGCTACATAATGTCTCACTAGGCACACCTGCATCTTGTGCAACGCTTGACTGGCATTATTGACGAATGTTATATTTTTAACTGTCCCCCCGCCCGATGCACCTGGAAACATGCTTCAACTCAGTGTGCCCTCCTTCCCAGTCACCAAATGTTAAATAAATAACATTATACACATTCACAGTGCTTCTGTTCAAAGTGAAATTGCCCCACATTTGCGCAGTAACCAACGTGGTGACAACAGCAGGCCTCAGACAAGGGACATGGTGTACCTGGCAAGGGCCATGAAGAGTTTAACCACAGAGGCCTTATATGACTTGCTGTTAAGTTCTATACCATGAACCAGAAGCAAATGTCACTTCAGCTCAGTGAAATTCAATCAAGCATACCTCTCAACCTGCTGCCTCATAAATCAGGGACAATGCTTGAAAAAATCAGGGACAAAGGACCCAAATCAGGGACACATTTTAAAAAATTAGTGATATCCACTCAGGAAGATGGTAGAATAAGGGGCTTAGTATAAAATGCAATTTCTAAATCAGAGCAAGTCTGTAACTTTAATGTTTGACATTAATTTGTGCTTACAATCCCCACAGTTTAGTCACGGAAACACACATTTTAGGAGGGACAGAGTAAAATTTTGAGTTAAAATCAGGGATGTCCCTGAAAATTAGGGACAGTTGAGAGGTATGCAATCAAGTGTTGGTCCACTGAGTAACCATAATGTACTTAGCCTCCCCAGAGAACTGCCAACTTTTCCCTGAGAAATTTAAACCACTTCTCCTTCGTAGGGTCTCTGCAAGTTAATGTTTAATCTGCTGAAATACTGCCCCAGCCGGACTTTGCCCACCGGTGCCATGAACCACAGAGATTGATGTCATGAAGTATACTGCCATGTGATGGTACGTCCAAATCTATTCGGCATGCTGATGAACTGGGAATGCACCTAGAACTGAATTGCTGGGATCTGCCTACACTTGAATAGAGAACACGGAAGTTTGCATTTCTGTGTAGCAGTCAGGGTTCACCCCTCTCATGATTCTCCACATCTGGGATGACATTTTGGTTATTGATTTGTAATTTTTGACCAGGGAAGGCACATTAAGCTGTGATAGCTTCCTTCCAGGTGCGTCCTGGAGGGTAGGTAACCTTGGACTGTTTTTACTTACTATGGAATGTTGGCTATGACACCAGAGAAACATTCATACTCTTCATCAATAAGTGGCATGGGATCTTTTACTTCTACCTGGTCAGTGACCAGAGATGGGCAGAAGGGACCTCATTTTACCATCTCATCCAAAAGATGGCACCTCAACAGTGCAGCAACCCCCTTGTACTGCACTTCAGTATCAGTTACATGTATTTCCCTATATACCTGGTGTGGGGCTACAACTATTGACCTTCTGATCCTCCAGCACCAGAGGCGAGCATGCTACTTACTGAGCCACTGACACTGTAATGGTGCTAGACAAGAGGAGGCAGGCAACAAAACAGAAGTGAGGAGTTCCAGGTTTCATGAAATGGAGTCACAGAGGCAGCTCTGTGGCTCAGAGACCAGGACATGCAAGCCTCAAAATCCCATGCTAGTATTGGCTGGTGGCTAAGTGTAATGTGTGGGTGAGGACCTTTGCTACTACAAAGAAAGGAAGGGTGCATGCTACCTGGGAATTATCCCCCCCCCCGCCAGCTGAGAAAGGAGCACTATCAGCGCAGGCTGTAAGAGCAGTCGCTCACCCACCCTCCGAACTGAAATAAAGGGGCATCCAAGACAACTCCTTCATTGTGGAAGACAATTGTGAGCCCAAGTGGGAAAAACTGGGAACAAAGAAAAGGAGAAAAACAGAACCTTAGAAAAGGATAATGCTTCTCTGAACCAGCCCCCAAATGACTTCCACCCTTTGCATTCTTTCCCATTCAGAGGTAATCCTGCCAGGGACAGGCACACCCTAAAGCCAGCCAGTGCCTGTGAGACTACTCTGCCATTAGCACTCAGCTGTGTAGTACAGCTGAAAGAAAAGTAACATGCTGGGCATCACCATGCAGTTCTCTCACCCTAGAAACACCCAAGGAGACCCTACTGTACAGCACATGCTCAGCTTTGCCATGCAGTTCTCTTGTTCTCAAAACACACAAGGCAAACCTACTGTATAGCACAGAGGTACATTCTGGCTCCCATTATTACAGAAAGACAGGGTCTTTTGCTAACCTTGACAGAGAAGCAATATGAATGTGTCATATTGTTAGGAAACGCTGGCACACAGATTCAGAGGCAGTTTTAGAGACACTACTAAAAGAATGGAAATGGGGGAGGAGAAGAAGGCGGAGGCTTTGGAAATTGTTTTTAGAGAAGTGATGCAAGGCTCCAGTACAGCTGTAAGCCTTATTATTCAGCCCTGGCAGTACAAAGGCCGTAGTGTTGGGGACTGTCTCTATGCATCATGCTTGCTCATAATGACATACGGGAACTCTGGAAAACTGAGATGGCAGAGCCGCACAATACCATTTCTGTGTGGCAGTAAACAACAATAATCTTCACTCTTCTTTTTCTGTTGATGGAATGTCTCTCAACAGTATTTTTAACCTATGAAAGATGACACAATATTTTGGACAGTCCTGTAGCAGAATATGTCAGGGCTGTTCATACTGATTAAATCTGTACTAACAACCCCCCCACCCCCCAAAAAAAGGAAAACAAGTGATGCCTGTAGTTGGAAACATCTCATAGGCATATGATTCAGTTGTCCCTGATGTTCAGGGATGTCCCATATCATGCCTCTCAAATGCCCCCCGCCAGTGGTCAATGATGTCACTGACTGCATCTCTCAATGGTCCCTGATTTTCTAAGATGTCCCTAACTGCACCTCTTCACTGTCCCTGATGTTCAGGGATGTCCCATATCATGCCTCTCAAATGCCCCCCACCAGTGGTCAATGATGTCACTGACTGCATCTCTCAATGGTCCCTGATTTTCTAAGATGTCCCTGACTGCACCTCTTCACTGTCTCTGATGTTTGGGGATGTCCCTATTTGCACCTCTGAGGTGTCCCAGGTGTTCATGGGTATCCCTAATCCATACCCCTCAACAGTCCCAGATGTTCATGGATGTCCCATACCATACCTCTCAATACTCCCTCAGTTATCTGTGATTTTCTGGGATGTCACTGATATATCTCTGAACCGTCCCTGATGTTCAGAGTAGTCCCTGGTTCAACATACACAGATGCTGAATGTGCCGTAATTAGGGTTTGCAGCCAGTTGAACCAGTAAGTGAAACTGCAAAAAAACATAACGTGTGGCAGTGAGCACAAACCTCAGAAAATGTGAATTATTTAGCAGGAGACTACTTGGAGGTAGGGGGGACATGATAGAAACTTTCAAGTACCTCAAGGGAATCAACAAAGTCCAAGAGGGTGGCATCTTTCAAAAAAAGAGGTGTGCAAGAACAAGGGCACAATTTGAAGATAGAGGGGTGTGGCTGAAGGTAATTTAAGGAAGTATTTTTTCACAGAGAGGGTTGTGGATGCACGGAACAGACTTCCGGAGGAGGCTGTGGAGTCAAAAACAGTGGTTGAATTCAAGCATGCATGGGACAGTCATAAGGCAATTCTAGGGGATGAGGGTAGAAAGAAGTAGGCTGCTGGTTAACTAGGATCTGCAGCTTATCCATTAGGTAGGGAAATGGGCAGACTGGTGGGCCAAGCGGTCCTTATCTGCTGTCAAATTCTATGTTTCTATGTTCTAGGTGAAGTATGCTGTAATGCATGTACTGGCAGACTGTGAATGGTCTGACACCCAATGCTTTGCCTTGTACTGAACTTCATGCAGGGGCCGAGTCACATACCATAGTGCTCTCTTATATACCAATCCATTAAAGTGATACAACCAGCAAAGTGAAAAAAAGACAGTACATATATATCTTGTTGCTGACTAAAAACTCTATAATTTATTTATTTGTTGACCGGTTATGTACACTGGTCCAAGGGACCTTTTCCGGGAATGACCTCGTTTTATTGTAAACTGATTGGGACAGGGAATAAAGTCAAACTAAACCTTCTATATAAAATTGACATCACGAGTCACTGGGCATCTCAGTCGATTGAGCAGGCCTTACTGAGAAAATAAGATTGATATAAATGACAAAACATAAAAAATAAGAATATGCACAAAAGGCATAAGGAAAACTAAGTATGGTAACAGGCAACAGATGATGATGGAGAAAAATATATAGATCGGTACAAGTTATTCAGAATCTAGTTCCAAAAAATGGGAAAAATACCAAATTAGACAACAATGGAGATACTATTGTAAAGGTATGCCACAGAGCCACACAAGGCAATAACCAGACAAGTGGTATGTGAAGCACGCCAAAATGACACAGGATAAGAATGTTCCAGATCTAGAGATAAAGCAATGCAAAAACATTGCAAACACATATTTAACTCAGTGTGGTTCACATTCTCGTCAGAATCGGTGAGAAATAATAAGAGGCAAGGAGAAAAAAAAAGAGAATTTAGCCATTTGTCAGGGTGACATCCATTAAAATTCAAGCAGTTTAGAGTCCTAGAAATACTGTATACCACCACAGATTTGAAAGCGTCAGAAGTCTGGAACTGAACTCCGGAAATACTTTATAAATAACTATTACTGAAGGAGCATTCTGCATAATTTTATAGAAAGGGTACACTGTCAATTTCCTCATTAAGTTCTTGTGGACTCAGTGCTTGCAGTGCAAAAGTCCACAGTCTCCTTCTGTAAAAACGATTGCATTCTGTCCCCTGCCCTTTTGTTTTTTAGGCTTGTCCCTAATCATACTTCTCAACCATCCTTGATGTGCAGGATTATCCCTGATCTTACTTCTCAACTGTCCCCGATGTGCAGAATTATCCCTGATCTTACTTCTCAACTGTCCCCGATGTGCAGGATTGTCCCCTGATCGTACTCCTCAGCTGTCCCTGATGTGCAGGATTATCCCTGATCATAATTCTCAGCTGTCCCTGATATGCAGGATTATTCCTGATCATACTTCTCAACCATCTCTGATGTACAGGATTATCCCTGATCGTACTTCTCAACTGTCCCCGATGTGCAGGATTATCCCTGATCTTACTTCTCAGCTGTCCCTGATGTGCAGGATTATTCCTGATCTTACTTCCCAACTATCCCTGATGTGCAGGATTATCCCTGATCGTAATTCTCAGCTGTCCCTGATATGCAGGATTATTCCTGATCATACTTCTCAACCATCTCTGATGTACAGGATTATCCCTGATCGTACTTCTCAACTGTCTCTGATGTGCAGGATTATCCCTGATCTTACTTCTCAACTGTCCCTGATGTGCAGGATTATCCCTGATCTTACTTCTCAACTGTTTCTGATGTGCAGGATTGTCCCCGATTGTACTTCACAACTGTCCCTGATGTGCAGGATTGTCCCTGATCACACTTCTCAACCGTCCTAGATGTTTAGGAATGTCCCTCATTTTACCCCTCAACTGTTCCTGATGTGCAGGATTGTCCCTGATCATACTTCTCAACTGTCCCTTATGTGCAGGACTGTCCCTGATTGTACTTCTCAACCATCCCTGATGTGCAAGATTATCCCTGATCGTATTTCTCAACTGTCCCTGATGTGCAGGATTGTCCTTAATCTTACTTCTCAACCATCCCTGATGTGCAAGATTGTCCCTGATCATACTTTTTAGCTGTCCCTGATGTGCACGATTATCCCTGATCGCACTTCTCAACTGTCCCTGATGTGCAGAATTGTCCCTGAACATACTTCTCAACTGTCCCTGATGTGCAGGATTGTCCCTGAACATACTTCTCAACTGTCCCTGATGTGCAGGATTAACCCTGATTGTACTTCTCAACTGTCCCTGATGTGCAGGATTGTCCCTGATCGCACTTCTCAGCTGTCACTGATATGCAGGATTAACCCTGATCGTACTTCTCAACTGTCCCTGATGTGCAGGATTGTCCCTGATCACACTTCTCAACTGTCCTAGATATTTAGGACTGTCCCTTATTTTACCACTCAACTGTCCTGGATATTTAGGACTGTTCCTGATTGTGCTGCTCAACTATCCTAGATGTTTAGGACTGTCTGTTATCTTACAACTGCACTGTCCTGACTGTTTAGGACTGTCCCTGATTGTACCACTCAACTGTTCCTGATGTTTAGGACTGCCCTGACTGCACTTCTCAACTGTCCCGGATGTGCAGGATTGCCCCATATCATCTCTCTCAACTGTCCTCGATGCAGTGTGGCTCACTAGGCTGCACACTCTCCTCTGGAGCAAGAAGATCATAGAGTCATGGTTTGTAGTCCCACAGCAGGAACTGGGGCTAATACCAGATACTGACTGACATAGCAATGCAGCACTAGGGGTCACTACACTGTTGAGGTGCCCTCCTCTGAATGAGATGTTAAACTAAGGTCCCTTGTTGCCACTTGTGGCAGCTATCCACATGAAATGCAATGATCCTTTGTGCTCATCATAAGAATAGCAACGTTTCCCTGCTGTCCTGGCCAGCATTCCCCCTTCAATAAAGCAGGTCCATGTAACTCACCCCCAAGACTCAACTGAAGACAAGCTCTCCTAGCTCAGAGAGCCTTTCGGTACATCCCTCATTTTTACCCCTCTCAAGTTTTCTGCCCACACTTTGCAACTGTCATTCATTAAAAGGGGTCATCCCTCATTTTCATTTATTTATTTAAATTTTACTGATCGGGTAAGCCCACTGGGTCTATGGGAGGCCCGGGATTAATTACAGAAAATATTTTACAGACAGGTTGAATACAATAAAGCAATGGACTGGACAAGCACAGTACAATGACAAGTTGAGTTATAAGGATGCATTGTGGTACAAGATATATACACTACTCAACTTATGGTACATACCATTCCCTAGGACATGCATAACTGTATTTTCCTAGTACATTTTAAGACTAGATTCTCACCTAGCAACGTGTAGCCTCTAGAAATTATGATTACGCTCCCTGTACAACTACACAGAAGGAATGGTTTGTTGCAAGTTCTGCACCGCTGTCAAGGAGCCTGTCAGCGGTAAGAGTTACAGGAGTTACATTCTAGCAAGTGCGTCTTTAGGCCATGTTTGAGGCCCTCAAGTGAGGAGCTTTCCTGTACATTTTTGGGAAGAGTGTTACAAATGATTGGAATCAATGTAGCAAAGGACCTTTTGGCAGACTGTATCCTGACTTTAGGGATCTGGAGGAGCATTTGTCTGGATGTTCTGAGGTGGTGCTTATCTGGTTTAGTTATTATTAGGTCTTTGAGACTGGGGTGGGGTGCTTTGCTGCTTCTTAACTTAAAGGTTAGAGATGGTGTGGAGAACTCCAGCCTTCCACCGAGTGAGGGCCAGTTTAGGGTTTGGAGCACTCTGCAGTGGTGTTCTTTAGTGGCCGCCCTTATGGTGAACCATCCTATTGCAATATACAAGGTTCTAAGCTTTTCCAATTCTGTACTTCTAACAGAGTGTAAGATTGGGGAGCCAGCAGTTAGCAATTTTAGGCCCGACTCTTTGGTGAGGAATGGGTTTAACCTGTAGAGAAGACCTATTTTTTGGTGTAAGGTTTTAGTGAGGCTGTCAACAAGGACCTTAAAATTTATATCTTGGTCAAGGAGGACACCCAACTATCTAATGGAGTCTACCACCTCGATCGGGGATCCATCAGTGAAAGAAGGATTTAACAAGTGCTCCCTTTGTGGGCCTAGGCTTTTAGGCTCAAAGAGGATGGCCTTAGTATTTTTCCCATTGAGGACAAGCTTATTTTTTGTAGCCAGTTTTCGAGTATGTGCAGGTCTCTTGTGAACAACCCACTCAGTGATGCAACTTCCTTTGAACTATGATATATGACCGCTTCATCTGAGTACAGCAACAATTTAGCTTCCCAGCAATTATTTGCTATCTCATTGACATAAAGTGAGAACAGTAATGGGCCCAGTATTGACCCTTCAGATGCCTTCTGCCCATACCTTTCAACTGTGCCTCATTAGAAGGGAATAAAGGATGCCCCACATTTTGTCATTTGAAATCCCTTAATGCCACATAAGGAGAGTGCTTCTCACTAAGATCCGAAACAAAACTTCATGTTAACCTTGGATGCTCTATTAGCAGTGAACCACATTAAAACCAGAACACTCATTTGTACAAAGTTCTGAACGTACTTATTTATTTAATTTTGGTAAATGGGTGGGCCCACTGAGACCAGAGGTCCCTTTTTCAGGGGTGACCCATGATTAATTACAGGCAAATATACAGGCACGTACAAGTACAAAGCATACAGTAATTTACAAGAGACTGGAGTAATACACTACATAGCAGATTTCAGAAAAATTACCTTATAACACAGTTAATGCAACTTGTGTGAGTTACAACAATAGACACAGGCAAATTCTTTGAGCACAAAGCATAGAAAGTACATTCAGTGAGGTCACAGATCAGCGGTAACAAGTACATTGGCTGTGCTCCAGTAGAAGGGTCTTCAGACCCTTTTTAATGCCTCCAAAAGAGGAGTCCTGTTGCTCTGCCTATAGAGAATTCCAATGGGATGGGGCAGAGTAGGCAAAGGACCTCTTCCCATATTGTTCTGAACCCGGAGTACCACAAGCTGAATCTCTATGCTTAATAACATTATCACATTTTAAGGGCCAGGCTCCCCACATATGGGTGACAAAATGCTGAAAACAGGGTGTCCTTAATGGAGACATTCTGCTTCTGGAAAAACTGGCAAAATGGTTGGAAGAGTGGCAACTGGGGTTTAACACAAAGAAGTGCAAGATCATGCACATAGGGAAGAGAAACCCTGAAGATACCTATTGGCTGGGAGGGGAGTTGCTGGAAATCACAAGGGAGGAAAGAGACTTGGGCATTATCATCACAGATGACGTGAAATCATCCAAGCAGACCACTAAAGCAGTAGGTAAGGCTAGAGGAATGCTGGGGTGTATTAGTAGGGGTATCACAAGACGTAAGAGGGAGGTAATAATCCCTCTTTACAAGACACTGGTTACACCCCATCTGGAGTACTGTGGCCGCACCTGCACAAGGACATTAACAAAATGAAGGCAGTCCAGAGAAGGGCACCCAAAATGGTACAGGGACTGCATCAGAAAACATATGAGGACAGATTAACGCAGCTCAATATGTATACCCTAGAGCAAAGGAGGGAGGTGATATGATCGAAACATTCAAACATCTTAAGGGCATTAACAAGGTGAAAGAGTCTAACATGTTTCAATATAAGAAAAACAGCAGGATAAGAGGACACAGCATGAGATCAGAGAGAGGCCGATTAAGGAGTAATGTGAGGAAGTTCTTTTTCAGAGAAAGGGTGGTGGGTGCATGGAATGGCCTACCTCAGGAAGTGGTGGATATGAATACAGTGCAGGGCTTCAAACATGCATAGGATAGGCATAAGGGAGCAATACAGATGAATATGAATAGACAGGCCATTGACAGAGTAAAGGCCTATGGCACATTCATAAGGTAGAAAAAATGGGCAGACTGGATGGGCCTTGTGGTCCTCATCTGCCGTCGACTTCTATGTGTCTATGTTTCAGATGGGGTTAATTCAGCGGTAATGTGAGGAAGCACTTCTCCCAGAGGGTGGTTAACCTATGAAACTGCATACAAGTGGTGCCTATGGACAGGAGGGCAGTACAGTGGTAAGCCTGGACAAATCTGCTTAACGCCATTGAAACAGCAGGTTACCCAGTGATATGTATCCCAATAAATTAGTGTGTATTTGCACAACGTACTGATTCATCTCTACTTATGAAGAAAGAGGGCCAACAGCATGGATCTACATGTATGCCTCCCAAAAGCTTTTAAAATGCCTCTCAACTGCCATGTCAATTCTGTAACCTGTAAAAATCAAAGTGTAAAAAAAGGAAAAAAAAAATGTGTTTCTTTTGATGCTTTATATTGTCTTGTGTCTCTATACCCCCTGTAACCACCGTGGAGCCATTGTATAAATACTGTCTGTACTGAAACCTGTATATAATTGCTCGTTCCGTCTGTCTTCCTTGTACTTTGGTTCTCCCTCCAGTGCCTCCACCCCCTGTAAACGACGTGGAGCCTTTGCAAAAGAGTCTATGACTCAAAGGATTGTAATTCCGATTATACAGTAAATAAATAAATAAAAATAAGAGTCCCTTCAACCTTAAACTACTATGCTATTATGTTTTTTTTTCTGCAGAACATTTTGGAATTCCACTGAATTGAAAAAACATATGGAAATGGTGGCATGCCAAAACAGTATTCCGCCATTTTTGTGAGTGGAATGCCAAATTCTGTTGGATATTCCCCTTTTGTTTAGTGGACAATTTCAACCTGGAAGAATGAGAATTCCATGGGACATCCACAAGGGGAATTTTATTCCACAACTCTAGTCAAAAGGCCTGTTGCAGATTTTACAATAAAACTTTGCTCTGCTCTTCTTGCAAGTGGTGCTTCTTCCACAGAACAGCTGGGATTTAGAATCAAAATGACAGGAACTGTATCTTCGCTGCAGACCAGCAGCAGACTGTTGAAGTAACCGCACAGATGCTCCCAGTCTCCAGGGAGAGGGAGTCTGACTGGAGGCAGTGCAAGTGTGGTGCCACAAGACAGGGAGAGGCAGGGATGCCACCTTATCCTACCACATTGTGCTTTCAGCATGTTGCTGCTGGTGTCCCAGGGGAAGGGGAAACCAGGAGAGGACAAACCACTGGCCACCATATGACAGTCCTGGCACTGTCAGGCCACACCGCAGCAGATTGTGAATTCAGAGGAAGGGCATGCCGCAGGGGGCATACCAAAGAAGTCATCATTGTCAGTAAGCAGCTCTCAGCACTGTAGGTTGTCAATGTCATGGAAGTGGCATATAAATCTAGCTATGCTGTCCAAGTCTCCTTCTGCAAATGTTTCTTACACTAAATATACATTAATAGGTACTACAATGGTTGCCACTTACAGAAAGAAAGGATTATCACATGAGATTTGAGGTAGAGGACCATGAAGCAAAATGGAGGACAGGGCTGGGAGACCCCCCCATGGGGGGGCGGGGGTTATATCCTCCGGGTCCAAGTACTGGGCGGATGGCAGAGGAGCTGAAAAAACTACATGTAAAAAAACAAACTAAAAAAACGGTTTTCTGAAGTTGGATTTTACAATACCCCCCACGGATTTCACTATCTGCAATGGTACAATCAAACTGCTTTCACGCTCTAAGAGTGTGGGGGAAACCAACCAACAGCTGTACACTGGGTAAGAGGTTAGGTGTGAACTGGCGATTCTATCTCTGTGATTACAGGTGATGTCAGGATTTCTATTAGTTATTTAAAAACTACTTCTGTGCTAATAATACCATTTTAGAAATGGTGTTCCTGTGGCTCATCACTTGTTCTTGACTTCCTTTATACATTGTACTTGATTTGTGACGGGGGCTGGAGAGGTACGTCTCACATTATTGCAATTGTCAGGGCAGGTTAATGTAGCACTGTGGTTTCATACTGCACTATTTATATACAATGTAGCCCAAGGTGTTTCTTCAACCATGGACCATTGCACCCATGAACCACTGTCAGCGCAACCGAGGTGAATTGAGACTGTGGAAGGTCATGGAAAGCTGTGGGGGGGGGGGAGGAAGGGAGGGAGGGGGAGAGAGAGAGAGAGAGAGAGAGAGAAGGAAAGAAAGAGAAAGAAAGAAAGAAAGAAAGAAAGAAAGAAAGAAAGAAAGAAAGAAAGAAAGAAAGAAATGCACGAGAAGATTAAGTGACTTACTGAAGGTCACAGGGATGAAGTGGCAATAACAAAATTCAAGCCTGGGTCTTTCTGGGTCTTAACCATGCACTGTAATCACTAGGCTCCAATGCCTTCCAGATATTGTCGGGCAAGTAGATGGTGCCACCATTTTTCTTCATTTCCCTGTGTCCCTGACCACATACAGTGTGGCTGCAGTGGCTGTACCAGTTCCATTAGCCGGGAGCAGTAGTGGCTCCAGCCCCTGTTGATTACCACGGCAGAGGGGGACACAGCATCTGGAAGCTAGGGTCCATACTGTTCCTATGAAGGTAGCTCTACACCACATGGGGCACCAACCGTGGCACTGCATTTTTCATACCAGGGCATGTGCCCTGGTGTACAGCTGCCAGTGGAGGGAGAATTGCTAGCTGCCTTCACAGTCAATGCCAACATTGCTCCTTGATTGGCCAGCAGAGGAAGGAGCATGAAATAGACAGGCATCCTGTGCTCTCCTTCACTCCCTCCCTGGGAGCAGAGTGCCTGAATTCTGTGATGGGCTTGGCCCCCAACCAGTCTCAGTGTGGGATTCAAGAGATTGGTCACAAATGCTGGTCCCCTAGCTGATAACACAATGTGCCACTGTCAAGCCTTTCACCTGCTAGTCATGAGTGATTTTTTTTGTATTCTCCAACTCTGCTCCTCGGCACCCCATTCCTTCAATAAGAGAGATTTTAAATGAATGCTTTCATGAAGGATGCATCTCCATAAGGCCAGACTGAAGGCATTTTTTTTTGTGTTATCTGATAAGCAATTGGGACTCGCTGCCATCTCCCTTGTTTTCCCTTTCTTTAAGCAGAGAAAATCCAGTCCTGTGGCTTTGCTAAGTGATCTCCCTTGGAAGTAGAAATGACTTTCGAAATTACCTCCAAAATTGTTACCAGCAGATGGTGTTTAGGTGGCCATTAAGTCAAGATGTGACTTGCTATTATCCACTTCCCTCCTGTGCTATCCCTGTCTGCCTCTATAATTTTGTCTGCATTTGCTGCCTGTTCTACTCACCACAATGCGAAATCTTTCTGTCCGTGCAAATTGGTTGATTTGGAAACCCACAGAAAGTTAGAAAAAGACTGCTGGGTAGTGTGGACAGGAGATGAGCGGAAGAGTTCACTCCAGCAAAAGTAATGAAGACTGTGTGTTTGAGTGCACCTCTGAGGCAGCTGCTACCTTGTTGTGGTACATACTGTACATTGGCTTGTCGGTCAGTAAGACTGTAACTACAGTAAGGCATTCATTATGCAAATGTGGCTGACAGACAGACAGACAGACTGACAGACTGACAGAAGACAGAGATATAGATGATCGATACTGTAGAGGATACCTAGACAGGTACAGACACACAGGCAAACATACAGTATTGGATAATAGAAAGATCTGATACAGTTGATAGACTGACAGCTGGATTGCAAGAAAGACAGTCTGTTTATAAACTGTGCTGTGTTGCATTTTCCAGTCAACAAGAGCAGATGAAACTACTGTATAAATCCAGCATATATGGACAGCTTCCCTACTACATTAGGAAAAGGGCATGTATCATTATCTCTAATTGCTGACTTGCAAAAAATGCTGCCTTCTTTCACTCCGACGAGCCGTGAGACAAAGCATTCTCTGTATTCATCTGATCTGCCGCAGAGAAATGCCCACCCCGCAACAAAAATGACAAACCCAGAAAGGGAGGTGGAATCTGGCCAGCCTGGCCATGCTGTTGCAGCCTCTGTACCCAGGAGCTGCAGCTCTTACCTAGTTAGTGCCTTCCTACCTACACACACCAGCAGGCAGACTCCCTTATCTTGTTTATACCAGACACTTCTTTGCTGCCTGACTTTAAATTCTATCAATGGTGATTATTAAAAGGCTTTTTGCATGCAATAGGTATGTGGCACAGAGAGAGAAAGAACCCTCCACTGTACTTTCGTTAAATGGCACACCTCAAGAGATGCATGGTCCAGTATAAACCAGGACTTTACAGAGCAGAGATCCACTTTGGTGTACAATCCCATGAATATTCTCTATTCAGCTATCACAGTTTGCTGGAGAACACCCTTTCTTACAACCACACTTCTTTCCTAGCTTTCACAGTACTGCACACCTTTGCCAGCATTCATTAAATCTCCATGAGACATTTTTATCAAGATTTTTAACTTAAGTTCATAGTGCATTTGTTACGGCATCATAATGTTTATTGCCATGGCAACAGACTGTGATGTCATCAACACGGCACTTGTGAGATCAGTTGGGGGCAGTCAGTTGTTTTTGAAACAGTGGAGTAAGTTACTGTACATGTGAAATGTTGACTGACAACGCCAAAAACCTAGAAAACATGAATTGTAAGTGTAAAATTCTTCTATCAATAATTTTGAACATTTAACTTTAAAATGATTCTAAAAGAACTAGCTGGGAACACAATTACCTACAACTATAATAAAGGAAACAATGAAGCAATGAGAAGGGAACTGGGAGAATGGGTAAACAGCTCCGAACTGGGAGACAAAGCTGAAACTATCTGGATAAACATAAAAGGAAAATTATTACATCTAAAACAAAAGTATAGACCCCAAAGCAAACTATGCAACTCTAAAGGGAAGGACCCAGGGTGGCTAACAAGGAAAGAGACAAGAGCGATAAGGAAAAAAAAAAAAGGGCCTGTTCAGGAAACTTGAAAAGGATAACACCCAGCAAACCATAGAAAACCTAAGAAAATATAAAACAGCACTTAAAGACATAAAAATATTTATAAGAAATACACAATACAATCTTTTTTTTTTTTTGGCTACTACTTTTTCTTCTTTTTCCCTGGCCGCCTTCAGTCTGCTCCCCTTATCCGCACATCTGATTGAGGATTCTGGCCACTGTCCCCCTCTACCCAGTTGGTCCCAGGCACCCATATGCCCCTGCAGTTGTACCCTCCACAGCAGGGCCACAGGGAGCCCCCCAGACTCCCCACAGAACATGGATCCAGCCTGTGTACCCGGCCACCAGGCGAAGGTCGCGAACGGCCATCAAGCCGCTCAACTGAGCGCCCATTTTTCACCACCCTTGAAACCGAGGACATGCAATGACATCACTGGGGTGAGTGCATGCATGTGCTCCCTTCCAGATGTCTGCCCTCAGCTCCACCCCTGAGTGCAACAGGCGTGCAGTCTCCCAGCCTCCACCAGGAGGCAACCATGCATCGACTGCCGTGGCCCCCCCCCCTCGGAGAAGGAGAGCAGTCCTCTGGACGCTCGATCCTTCTCCTCCCCAGCCGATCCCTGGCAACCTGTGCTCGTTCCCGAACACCAGTCACCCGTGTGGAGCGAGGTGTGGCAGCCAGCGCCTCAGCACCACTGGGCCGACTCACAATACAATCTTGAATTAATCTTAAATCCTTTTACAGGTATGCAAATTCATTTAGAAAAAAGTATAGGTCAGTGGGCCCACTGGAAATAGGTGGGAAAAATAATCAGCAGACCAGGTAACATGGCCTTCAAGTTCAGTGAATCCTTCTGTACAGTCTATTATCAAACCAGAGCCATACTGGCACCACTCAGGAATGACCCAGATGGAGGGGACAACTGGGAGCATTACACAGACAAGAAAGACATTTTCAAAAGACTCCAAAAAGTTAAAATAGACAAATCCCCAGGCCCTGATAACCTCCATCCAAGACTTTAAAAAGAACTCAGTAATGAAGTAGTAACCCTCCCTTCAGAAATGATTAATGTCTCACTGGTCACAGGAGAGGTACCCCGAGACTGGAAAATGGCAATGGTCGTCCCAATCTATGAAAAGGGTGACAAAGCCAAACTACAGAATTAGGGAAAGAGAAAGGGAAAAGGGGATGAGGAAATTGTTTAACCAGGAAGGCACACTAAGCTGGAACTTGTTTTCAGGTGTGACCTGGGAACACAAGGAAGTTAAGTGACTTGCTCAGGGTCACACAGTATGCAAGTGGTGCTGATGGGATTCAAACCCGGGTCCCCAGGTTTGCAACTCAGTGCTCTTAACCACTATGCTATACTGCCTCTAATTAGAGGCCTATTAGTCTTATATCCATTGTTGGTAAACTAATGGAGGCATTAATAATGGACAGACTAGAAGAGGAAATATCAGGTACCCCCCACCACCACTACCACCACCACCACCACCACTTTCAGCAAAAGCATCATGGGTTGAGAAAAAAAACAATCATGCCAGTCAAACCTGCTGACCTTATATAAAAAGGTCAGTAAACACATGGATGACAGCAAACCAGTGGATATTATTTTCTGAGCCTATTAAAAAAGCCTTTGATAAGGTCCCACATAACAACCTAATTAATAAACTAAAAAACAACAATGTAAGTACACCACTTACAGCATGGATCAACAACTTGCTGTATCAGAGACATCAAAAGGTCTGGATTACTGGCATATTATCAGATGGATGAGGTTACAAGCAGGGTCCCACAGGGTTCAGTCCTGGACCTAATACTGTTCACCATCTTTGTAGCCCATACAACCAGCAACACCAAAGGGTGGGCAAATGTCTTTGCCAATTACATGAAATTAGGGGGAGTAGTGCAGACAACATCAGAGAGGCTACAAATGATAAATGACCTCAAAGGGTGGAGATATAGTCCATTAAAAATGGCATGCTCTTTAACACAGAAAAATGGGCGGTGATGCATAGCAGCAAAAACAACCCAGAACAAGAATACAAACTAAACAGGGCTACCCTCAACAAAGCAGCTAAAGAAAAGGACCTAGGGAGTATGGTCAATAATAAACGTAGATCACATGAAAGATGTATAGTAGTGATATGGAAAGCAAAACAGGAAGTTATATTCAGTCAAGAAGACATCTATAAACAAAACACCTAGCATTATATACAAGTCCTTTGTTAGACCACACCTAAAGTAGACTACTGCTTGTCCTTTTGGAGTCCAACACAAAAGGGAAGGGGGAGATTAGATTTATAGACAGAATACAAAGGAGGGGAACAAAGACAAAGGATATGAGAACCTAACCTATGAAAAAAGGGTTGTTAAACTAGGCTTGTAACATGGCCAAAATCAGAAGCTGTGAAAGAAGCAATACAATTGGC
The DNA here is from genome assembly GCA_016271365.2 of Neoceratodus forsteri. Taxonomy (NCBI): domain Eukaryota; kingdom Metazoa; phylum Chordata; order Ceratodontiformes; family Ceratodontidae; genus Neoceratodus; species Neoceratodus forsteri. Next base: position 1,461,927,542 of record CM057452.1, read on the forward strand.
TGAACTGCGTCAGCTGGCACAAGAGCAACACGGCATTATGACACAATAATGTTGTGTTGCCATTGGGAGCGTAGCTGAAAAAAACTGGAGCAGCATTAGCGCCAGACGAGCGCCGGAAAATGTGGCGCGCTACTGGGAAGAAGTAAGCACAGGACATATTGTCAAAGTTTGACCAACAGGTGGCGGTATCAAGACAGATTGTGGAGTCCAAGCAGCCAGTATAGCGCTGTGTTGCACGGTGCGGCAAATGTGGTCATGGGGAGTCAGCAAAGATACGTGAAGTCTGGCATAATGCACCCAAGGACCCAAGTGATAGCTGACCAGTGGCACCACAGTAAAAGGCAGTAGTGGGGACGAAAAGTAACCAGCACAGGATATATCGACTGAGCACAAGTCTCCTCATTAGTGAAAAGCGCCACCTATTGGTCGGATATGTAGTGTCTGGAGCAGGCATCGAATTCACTTGCAGTGTGCTGAGCAATGCGCACCAAAACAAATAGATTTTGAAGCTGAAATTGTACTGTTTGCAGTTCAGCAAGGTACCTGATACAAATAGGAATAGTCTGAGGAGAATGAGATAGGAGAAATAGAAGATGGTGAAAGACGTCCTTTACAAAAAGAGGAAAAGTGGAGTGCTGTTCGACAAGTGCCACCTGTTGGTCGGAAAGATCAGTGGAGCTCTGCAGTGTCAGCTGACCCACAAGTCGTCTGTGTCTTCGGGCACAGTAAACTATGCAGCCAAGAAATAGTTCCCACAATGCAGCACACCAACAGTATCAGAAAAAAAAACATGCAGACGAATTGAACAGCCGATTGGAAGTGGGCGGTTAGTAAGGCACAAGATTATCTTATCTGTATGTTGCAACACAAAGCAAAGTCGTACCATGTCAGAACTTGGTACACACTATGTAAGTCGATGTTGGCAGTGCAACGTGCATGCGCATTGTGGCACTTAAGACAGATACTTACAAAGAACAACATATAAACCCAAAAACAGTAAGTTACATAAATCCTACTGCTGATGTGTGTGTGATAAGAAGTAAAACAATATCCACATGAAACTTGCATTGCATAAGCATAAAGAGAAAGCGCATTATTCATTCTGGTGTAGACGGATGGAAGTAATGCATGGTTGCTCTGTTGTAGGCACTCGGCCTGCGGCCTCAGCCCACAATGGTCCCAACCATGCATTAACTCCCCATTAGATGCCACCTTCATCATGGATTAATGCTTACATGTACACAGTAGCAAGGAGACTAAGAGGTGACATGTTACAGGTGTTTAAAATGATTAAAAATCAAACTCTACTAGCCTCATCAAACATGGAAATAGAAGTCTCAGGACAGTCTCAGAGGGCATAAACAACAATTAGAATGTATCAGATATAAGACAACAGCTAGACAGAATTTTTTATGCAGCGGGTGGTTAAAACATGAAACAGCTTACTGGGTTGCGTGGTCCAAGTGGAATCTTTAGACCTGTTTAGGAAAAACCTGGACAAGCAGATGACAGATTTGGGAATCCAGGGATATAGCCACTGAGAAGTGGAAGATATGAGTCTTTAATCATCTCTAAAATCCAGTATAGTACAGTATCCAGTATAGCTGCCTAGGATTTAAAAGTGAGCTGTTTGGAGGTAGGTGCCATTCTTTCCTACACTAGCCTTGCTCAGGTCCTGGACATGGAGTGAGGTTTACTTGAGGGTGTCCAATTATAAATGACCTTTAGGTAAACCCCACCACACATCCTGGGTTTCCTATAGTCCTGCCTCCTGTTACAGCAGCTTTAAACTGCACTCCAAGGCCACCACCTCCCTGTATCTAGGTGCCATACTGTCGCCTGTCTGCCATCCCTCCACCCTCTTTCCCAGCTAGCACATACAAGTGGGTTGGGGGGGCAGGGCACTGGAAGCAATAAAGATGGGATGGAAAGCTGGACACAGCAGTTTGCCCATAAGATCTGGGGAAAGGTCAAATAGTTAGAGGCAGATCACAGAGCTTTTAAACTGGGGACTCAGCTGTATGACCCTGACCAAGTCACTTAACCTCCTGTGCTTAATCTCACAGCTCTGTCTCTGTGACAGAAACATAGAAACATTGAATTTGTTGGCAGATAAAGACAACTTGGCCCACCCAGTCTGCCCTTTTTCTCTATCTACAGCGTCACCGCACACCCTACTTGATTTCCAGCTCTTTCTCCCTTCCCTCATACCTTTCCACTAAGATTCCCTTAAGCCTATCCCATGCATTTGTGAACCCCACCACTGTTTTCACCCCCACCACCTCGGCTTGTGAGATGTTCCAGGAATCCACCACTCTTTCTGTGAAAAAGTATTTCTTCACATCTCTTCTGAATCTACCTCCTTCCAACTTCACAGCATGTCCCTTTGTTCTTGTGTGCCTTTAGTTCTGAAAAGTACTTCCCTCCTGTACTTTATTTATCCCCATGAGGTATCTAAAGGTCTCTACCATATCCCCCCTCCCTTCTCTCTTTCAGGGTGTACATATTGAGTTCCTTCAGTCTCTCCTCAAAGGGCTTTCGATGCAGACCCCACACCATTTTAGTTGCCTTCCTTGTACCACCTCCACTATATGTCCTTCCAGAGATGTGGCCTCCAGAACTGTACATGGTATTCTAAGTGTGGTCTCACCAGTAATCTATACAGAGGCAGTATCACTCCTTCCTTCTGCTGGTGACAGCTCTCCCTGTGCAATCCAGCATCCCACAAGTTCTCCCAACTGCCTTGCCACACTGCCTGACCGCCTTCAGGTCATCAAAGATTATTACCCCCGAGTCTCTCTTGTGCTTGGTGGTCATAACCCCCCCCCCTTTGTACACTGCCCCGGGTTCCTATGACCCTAGTGCATTATTTTGCACTTTTTCACATTGAAACCCAGATGCTATACCCCTGATCACTCCTCAAGTTTTCTCAGGTCTCTGCTCATCCCTTTCACGCAGCACACACCCCTGTAGTATCCACCCTACTGCAGCTTTCGGTGTCTTCTGTAAAGAGGCAGACTTTAATGTCTGAATCACTGATGTGTGCCTAATGGCAGAAACCTTACATCCCCCCCCCAACACACACAAAATGTAAAGCATTTTGGTTGGAATACAGTGTTAATCAAAAGCCCTAAAAACAAAATTGCTTTATTGCCTTTCCTTCCTTAAATAAGGGCAGATGAGGAACAGGAAAGGAAAGAAGGAAAGGAGAGGGATACAGTGGTGTGCACCTGACAGTATGGGAAACATTTTTCAAATAAACAATGATGGGACGATAAGGAACAGGAAAGGACGCCAAGGGCAGGAGGAGCATATCCGCATGAAATGCCAGGCTGTGAGGTGTACACTGTTGTGCCCCCAAAGTCAGCAGAATTTGTACTCAAATCAGGTAATACTACTCAAAGATTTTGTGGGGTATAGTTTATCATGGTTCTAGCATGGGGATGTTTTTCTGCAGGATTTTGGTCATTTCTATTTTTTTGGGGGGGTGATCACAGAGGTGGCAACAGACAGTAGAGATCACATGGGAATGTTTCTCAACAGAATGTTGGTAATTTTAAATTTGGGGAAGGGGGGTGCTGAGAACAGAGAGGAGGCAGCAGACAGCAGAGGTCAAAGAGATATATTTTCCTGGAGGTGGGGAGGTGAGGTGGCTACCATTAGCTGGGGTGTTGTGTGATGTCTTCAGGAGTGTTGTGTTAGGTTTTCAACATAAGCCCCCAAATATCACAGAGTACTTATAAAACCCCCTCCCCGCTTTTAGTTGCTCCCAGGGAAAATAAATTATTGGAATAATATAAAAGAAAATAAATTACTTCATTCTAACTTCCACTGCCAACAATGTTTTTGTTGGGCACATTTTGTGGCCTGTCCTACCCAGATTGTTAAAGAATCTAACAATAGCACATATAGGTAGGTTGTGTAGAGGTAGTGGAAAGGTTTGTTTCTGTGAGGCTGACAGCTTAGCCTCCATCCTGGTACCTGGTGGTCAAATGTAATAACATTTTTACATCAATTTATTTACCCAGGATAGCCCTACTGAGGTACACTGTCTCATCTGTAGTGGGCGGAGGTGGATGGAGGTCCTGCTTATACCCGATTTATACAGCTGGAAGAACTGAAGTAAAGGGAGGGTACCATGATTTGCTCAAGGTCACATAGTAAGCCACTGACTGTGGTGGGATTTGAATGTGAGACCACCCTCCTGGTTCTCAGTTCTGTGCTCCTACTACTAGACTGTTCTGACTCTTAGTAATGACAATGTGAAGGCCTCAGCTAGTCTCCTCTCAGCTGGTAAAACAGCAGCTCTAATCAGACTCCCATATAGTTGCTAGTAGGAGACTCTTTCTGCTGGATGACCTGACTACCATCCCACAGCCTTCCCACATCAAAACCTGATTCTATGAATGCAGTGCTTACTACATTGGGATAAAAAAAAAAAACAGTTTTAGCCATATGGTGCTCTGTCCAAGGATGCCGGTACCCGTCATCAGTGACTGCACTACATTCTGGCACTGAATACCACCCAATGAACCACAGACTGTGTGGCCACTGTCAAGAGAGCCAGCAGAATGAAGCATATCAAAATGGGAGGGGAGTCATCAACAAAGAAGGGGAAGAAATCCTTCCACTTTTCAAGGCCCTGGTCAGGCCCACCCTGGAGTACTGCATGCAGTTCTGGATTCTTCCGTACTAATAGGACATTGGGGCAGCTAAGAGGGTGCAATGCAGACCCAACAAACTGATCAGGGGAATGGGGGACAAAAGCTAGGAGGAGATGTTGGATGTGTTTAACATCCTCTCCTTGGAGAAATGGAGGCTGAAAGGGAACACAATATCAGTGCCATAATCAAGTGAATTGACAACTTTGAAGAGATTTTTTTTCTCTGCTTCCACTGTGCCTCCAGTACACCTCTCTCTCTGGTCCCACATCACCACCCCTTTCTCCCACCAGACTCACCCCTTGTCTTGCACCCCACTGGGTCACGCTCCAGTCCAGACCTCCAGATGCCTTCAAGGGACAGATTCTCCCTGCCAAGGGCCTCTTCTGGCCATCATCGTGGGGAATGCACTTGTGAGCTTCTTACCTCCCTCTCTGATGGCCAGCTTGTCCCTTCAAGGGGCCGTACCATAGCTTAGTAGAGGAGTGTATGTGTGGCATCCAGAGGGGGCATGTCCGTTGGGTGTATCGTCGAGAAGGGACCAGGCGAGGGCAGGGGCAGAGAGGCTGTCATCTGGCATGTCAGCATCGTGATACAGCATTTTCTTTTTTTCATTATGTATTTTATGTTTACGCTAAAGCCTACTTACCAGCTATGCTCTTCCATGAATAAGTAGCACTTCTCTCCACTCCATACGTCTGTCCCTCCTCCCTCACCTCTGTCCTTCCCTCACAGCCCTAAGACTACCCCTGACCCTCTGTCCCCCCACCTTTTAAGACACCCTAGCCTAACCCTCCCCCCAAACCTTAATCGTGCAATAAATGTGTTGATCTGCCTGAAGTTAATTTGCGCATCATCCTTTCCCTACCTGCCCCATCCCTTACCACCCTCTTGCCTAGCCCTACCCTTCCCCATTTTTCGATCTCCTCTTCTACACTAAATGTCTCCACTGCAGCTGTTATACTGTCTGATATTGCACAACAGATCGGTGCCACTTCTACACTGAATCATGAACCTCTGTAATTAGATACCATTACTGTGTGTTACCGCTGTAGTTGCACTAACTGTATGGAACCTGAACCACTGCAATTGTATACTGTTATTATATGTAACCTGTACCATCTGCTTTTTATTGTGTACTCATTACTTATGTTTACACTGCCCTTATATACCAAGTTAACCTCTTGTATACCTTCCCCTCCATCTCAAGCTGAGTGTCCATTTTTGTACTGTATATTTAAGTACCATTTGTATATGTGTTGTTTTGCCACTGTGTGTCCCGGGACGTGACTGAAAACAGTCCTCTGGATCAGTGCACCTACTTGGTTACCAAGGACATAAATAAATAAACAAATGTGTTTTTTCCATTTTTTGCCAGCCCCAGTCCCGGACGCATGAGCACGCTGCGTTCTGAGATGCCCACTTGACTTGCCGCCCCCTCCCACCTGCACTGCCACCGGACCTCTATCCGGTGACAGCGGAAGTATGGGGGGGTGACACCCACCCCAGGAGAGAAGAGCTGCCATTAGGCACTTGATCCTGCTCCACCACCCCCACCCCCGTGCCAGCACCTCAGCGACCTGAGGTCATTTCTGAACCCGGCTCACCAGCATGGCAAAAGGTGTGGCATCCATCACCTCAACCCTCAGCACCACCGGGCTGGCCCAGTGTGGCATGTTCCCATTTTCATGGCCCACTCACCCTCCACTCCAAGTGCTTGCACACATGCACGGCTGGCAGGTGGGGGATCTGCCTGACGGTGCATGGTGATTATTGCCACCTCCACTAACCACTTCCAGCAGCCAACATAGAACAGTGTCTGCTCCTGATATCCCAGGTGCAAAGCGTGAACCGGGGTCGCCAGCATACCAGAGCAATCCCCCATCTCTCGGAGCTGGCAGACAGAGATGTTTAATCCTGTGTGCTGCAGCAGGAGCCGGGGACGCATCCTAATGCTCAGAGGAGGTAAATTCAAGGGTAATGTTAGGAGGCACTTCTTTCTGCAGATGGCAATGAACGAATGGAACAGCTTACCAGTGGAGACAGTTGATATTTATTTATTTGAAAAGGTTTCACCAGGAAAGACAACATGAGCTGTAAACAGCTTGTTTCCAGAAGTGTCCTGGGGGAAGGGGTTACACAAGTAGGGTAAGCAAGTAAAAACATATCCGGGCAATAAACAACAAGTCTAAATACAGGCTATTATATAGGCAAATACTGTATACACACATATTCATAAGGCACAACACAGTACAATTCATTACAATTCCAGACAATTGCTGAAGCATAGAGTACTTTTAGTTATTCCATACGGGGCAACAGCACAATGAGCATAAACACATAGTAATAACAAGTAAGATATAGACCAGCAGCAGGAGTACACCTTAAAAGTGCTAGGAGGGGCAGACTGAGTACAGGGGTTGACAAGTGCATATGTTGCCTAACAGAAGGCCAAGAAGCAATGGGAGTGGTGGGGGGAAGGGAGGGAGGAAGAGACATGGCAAGAACAACACCCTTCAGGATGCTGTAAACCCTGCAAAGGGACAAGGACCCAGCACAGATGGTTTGGGGGGGGGGGAGAGAGACATGCAGAGAACAATACCCCTTCAGGATGCTGAGAACCCTACAAGGGGACAAGCACCTGGCAAAGATGGTGGAAGGGGAAGGAGGGGGAGGGAAGAGAGACATGCCGAGGGAAAGGGGACATTCCGAGAACAACACTCCTTCAGTATGCTGAGAACCCTGCAAGGGGAACAGGGACCAGACAATAATGGAGGGAGGGAGAAGAGGGAGCAGGGGGTCAGAATGGAAGAAGGGGGATTACAAGGAAGCAGCAATTGTAGATAAACCTTGAATTGGAGGGGTAGAGAGGAGATGCGGGGGAAGGGAGTTTGGTAGTCAGAGAAGTTAGGTGCAGTTGCAACAGTGAACTGCGTGCTTCTGGAGGAGGAGCAGTAGTGAGTAATGGGAATTGATGGAGCGAATATCTAGTGGGAGGGAATTCCAGATGCTAGGAAACTTGTACAAGAATGCAGCGTGACCAGATGAGGTGCGCCGTGAGGGCAGTGCAAGAGTTCTATAGGTGGATGCACGGAGGGTGTAGCGGGGGGGGACTAGATAAGAGGGAGGATAGGTATGGGGATAGAGAACCAAGCCAGCACTTCCCAATAAAGTTAGTACTGTGTGATAGGCATCTAGCATTGAGGGAGGGAAAGGAGAGCGAGGTATAAAGATCACAGTGGTTAGTAAATGGGGGGCAGCCAAGTACAAAGTGACAGAAGGAATTGAAGAGGGTGTCCAGTCTGGAGAGGGTAGTTTTAGGGGCAGAACCGTAAACTACTGTATACCCCCAAAATCAAGGACAGGGAAAATCACCCTTTGGATGATTTCTCTCCTGGCTTGCAGTGGCAGGCAGCTGCAGTGCCTGTACAGAGCACCAAGTTTAGGGAGTAATTTTTTGTGGACAGCGCCAATGTGGACCCCAAAGTCAAGGTGCTTGTCTAGCCATAGTCCAAGGTACTTAAAGAAGGGAACATGATCCAGTGTTGTACCAGTGAGGGTACTAAAGGAAGGTGTGGAATCAAGTCTGGACAGTTTTTGTCTGGAGCCAAAGGTCATAGAGACCATTTTTTTGACATTCATCAAGAGTTGGTTTGCGTTAAACCAGCGCTGGACATTGTTAAAGTCCAACTGAAGGCTGGACACTACCTCAGAGGGGGAATTACCGGACGAGAACAACCCAGTGTCATCTGCATACATGTGGATACATGAAAATGAGTAGGCAGTAGAAAGGTCATCCAAAAAGATGGAGAATAGAACTGATTCAAGTACAGAACCTTGGGGGACACCTGTGTTGATAGGGAGGGGAGGGGAGGTGGAGTTGCCAATTCTGACAAACTGGGACCAGCCTATGAGGTAGGACTGGAACCAGCTGGTAGCAGACTCAGAGAGGCCAGCAGAGGTAAGCTTACTCAGGAGAAGTGAGTGGAAGACAGTGTCGAAGGCTTTTGCCAGGTTGACAAAGACGGCAGAGGTGATGCGTTCCTGAGCCATGTCTGTGAGAATGGAGTCAGTGAGTCGAAGGAGGGAGGTGGTGGTGGAGTGGTTTATGGAAGCCAGACTGGAAAGGGGTGAAAAAGGAGGAGGAGCCAAGGAAAGAGGAGAGTTGCTCCAGAGCCAGGTGCTCTTGGAGTGTGGCTGGTGTCGGGAGAAGAGAGATGGGGCGGAAGCTACCAAGGTTGGAGGATTCCCCATCTTTAGGAAGAGAGACTACAGTAGCAGACTTCCAGGCATCAGGTACAGTTGCATGTAAGAAGGAGAGGTTCAATAGATAGGTCAAGGGAAGAGCAATGGAGTAAGCTGTACGGTGGAGTAGTTTAGGGTCAAGGCCATCCAGGCTTTTTCTTTTACAAGGATCCAGGGTTAGCAATACATGCAGGGTGTCCTCAGGGAGTACAGGCTTAAAAAAGAACCATGAGGCAGGGGGTGAATGGGCACATGGAAGAGGGTAGATGGGACTTGTGGGATCACCAGATGCAGTGGCGGGAAGAGAGGCAAGGAAAAAGGAGGCACAAGAGGTAAAATAGTTGTTGAATTCTGCAGCCATGGACAAGTGGTCAGCTAATGTGAGGGCACTTACTTTTAGAATGGGAGAGGGAGAGTGAGGGGGGAATAGGGCATGGATAACCTTCCAGAATTTGGATGGATTGTTGATGTTTTCCTGGAAGGAGGCTTGGAAGTACTCCACTTTGGCGAGATGGATGGCTCTGGTGCATGCGTTGCAGAGTGTGCGGTACTGTTGATGGTCCTGGGGGGTACCAGAGGATTTGAACACAGCCTATACCTGGTCCCTTGTGCGTTGTCATGCAAATGAGCTCAGCGGAGACCCAGGGGAGGTGGTTGCCACAGACCCTTGAATTTCTAAACGGCGCAAGCTGGTCCCAAACTTTAAGGAGCTGGGAGCTGAAGTAGCTCAAGGCAGCATTGACAGAGGAGGCAGAGGCAACTGGTGACCAATCAATATTGGGCAGATCGTAATGGAGGGAGGTTAGATCCAAGGAGCAGAAAGAACAAAAGTTGAAGATGACTGGAGGGAACTTAACACAGTGGATTTTCCGCACACAGAAGACCATCTGATGATCACTGAGTGCATCGGGGAGTATGCCAGAATTTACGACATGGTGTGGCTGCGAGGTCTGAATCCAGTTGATTGGTGTGTGTTTACCTGACTTCTGATTAAGGCGCGTTGGGTCTGTAATAAGTTGTTTTAGGTTAAGTGAGGAGACATGGGTGCAGACTTTGGACTGAGTACTGGACAGCCAATACATTTTGAAATCCCCTAGGAGGAAAATCTCACCAAGGGCAGCAAGGATGGAGATGGAGGAGAGGAGATCAGCGATGGAAGACACGGAGGAGACTGGGAGGTTAGGACAGCAGTGAACACCGCCTACAAAGATAGGAAGGGAGAAGGGGAGGGAAATTTTCACTAGAAGCAGCTTGTAGGCAGAAGGAGAGGTTATGGAGAGGCAGACAGAGTAGTTGAGAGATGTAAATATGTACATGGCACCTCTCCCATCGCTGGACTTACAGTCCTGGCAAATGAGGGAATTTCGGGGGATGGAGATGGCTGAGCTCGGAATTTTAGAGCTGAGCCACGCTTCAGATAAAGTGATGATAGAAGATTTAAGATGTAACATGAGTGACTGTAGATCAGTTTTGGGGAGTAGATCAATTTTGGGGAGGAGGCTTCTAATGTTGAGGTGAAGGAGTCTAAGTCCTTTTGGCAATTCAGGAGAAGTGAAGTGAGGGGGTCCGGGGTTTGGTTCAATGTCTCCTGCAGTGATAAGCAGAAGTGTTATAAGTGATCTTGTAAGGTTGGCCGGCCATTTTTTAGATGGAGGGAGTAAACGGCTGGAGACTGTGTCGGCCTTAAAGTTAGTGCTACTGGAGTGAAAGACAAGGGTACATAGGGAAGCCAAGTGGGATCCAGTTCGATAGAGGATGCTGGCCGCAACGCGCCAGGGGAAGTGTATTAAGGGAGGCTATGAAGACAGCGCAGGCCCTTAAGGTCAGCCTGGACAGGTTTCTGCTCACAAAGGAAATCACAAAGTACCCTAGTCATTAAAAGTAAATGTATTTTTTTAACTTTCTTTTTCCATCCCTGAAACGGGCAGGGGGCATTTACCTCTTCTTGGTGCCTGGACCTCACACTCAGCATCCACCAGGCAGCTAGGACTGGGGAAGCCCACATCTTAACCCCCCCATGGCAGGGTTCCCTGAGGGGACAGATTGAGATCAACCAGAGGCCTCAGCTGAGGCTAGCGCCTGTGGCATCATTTGGGTGGCAGTCTCGGGGTGTCACAGTGTGCTGGCCCAGAGGGCTTTTACTGTTAAGATCCCTGGAGGCATAGACATGCAGTGACATCAGCGCAGGCCAGGCGCACTCCCTCACCCGATCTACAGACATCCACCGATGCCTCCCCACAGAAGAATGGCCCTGGCTGTCACATACTGAGCCTCCACTAGGTGTCGCTAGCTTGCCTGGAAGCCACAATCCCCCCAACCCGGAGGAGGAGAGATATTCTTGGGACGCTCAGATGCACTGCATTTGTTCCCGAACATGGGTCATCAGCATTGCAGGCAGTATTGCTACCACTGCACCGGCAGGCCGGCCTGTTAGTAAACATTTGCACAACATACTTGTTCAACCCTTTTTATGAAGCGATGGGTGAGGGGGGCGCTGATGGGCTGAGGGTCAATTCTGACCTTGAATGATTATGTTACTTTCCAGGACACTACATTATATTTTACAGTTTATTCACACAAGATAGCCCAACTGAAATGCAATATGTGTTTCTCTGTGTTGTCTTGATCCTACTCTAGTTGACACTTGGGAGGACTGACTATATGGGAGGCACAGGTGACTTGTTCAAGGTGGCAAAGTGAGGCAGAGGTTGCAGTAGGATTTGAACCTGGATCAGCCCCCCTCCTTTATACAAGTCATTGTTCTGTTCTAATCACGTGACCATTCTGGTTTCCATGTAAAGGATCCTCCCACCCATGTTCACTGTGTAATAATCACCAGTACAGTCTGACACAGCTGGTACAACAAGAGCACACCCCCAACACTGATATTCCTGCATGCAGGAAAGTAAAACTAAGCAGCATGAGACCTGTTGCTGACACCAAGCAGGGCAGCTCCCGATGGTGATGGGAAAGCAGGCTGAATGTGCTGATTTAATGCTGTGTTTGTTCAGATTGCACTCAGGGCCCCCAGAGCACAAAAGGAGGAAATACAGGTTACACACGCACAGCAGATTACAAAGAGAAGTTATTTTTAAATTTTTGTTCACATACATGTAGTCGTTCATTTAGAAAGTTCAACCATCCTTGTAAAGAGCATGACAAAGGCAACATGGTCTTGTGGCTAGGCTTGTGAACCGTGAGATCCCAGTTTAAGTCCGGGCACAGCCACTTACTTTCTGTGTGATCCTAACAAGTCATTTAACCTCCCACTGCTTCAATCCACCCAGCTGCAAAAATGAGTAACAGTAGGATGCCACTGAAAACAAAGACACTACATCTCAGCTTGGCTATTCTGGGTAAATAAACTGAACATATAACATTTTTGTTCCAGAGTAATGTTGATTCACTGTCAGAGGTGTGGAATGAAAAACTCCACTAGTGGAATTTTCCATGAGAGTTCCATGACAGTCCATCATGTAGAACTCGTAGTTTCACTGGTGGAATTGGTGGAGTTTGCAGAACTCTGGAATCTTTGGAATTCCGTGTAAGTGAAATGATTGCATATCGCTCACCTCTATTCATTATCAGTCTACATAATGCAGCATAAGAAACAAGCATTTGTCAATGCCGAATGTTTGCTTGCTGGCACTGGCATTGGTAGTGTAGAAGTTACAGAGCTGCATAATAGGAATGGCAGTGAAGTATTGAACTGAAGCCAACCCCACCACCACCCCCCTGCAGAGAGTGGCAGGCATTGGGGTGTGCCTTTGGGTCGTCAGGCATAACGACCACGCCATTTCACCACACCCTACCCTGCAGACACTGACAAGTGTCACGGTGTGCCCCAGGGTCTTTGGCCATTATCGTGCTCCATTCCGATCAGGAAATATCTGATTGAGATAGGTGTGATATATGAGAATGGGGTGAAGTTTGGGCCTGAAGAGTCCGAGGCACACCTTGATGCCTCTCACTGGCTGCAGGGTGTGGGTGGGGTGGAATGGTATGAGCATGACAGGCAAGAATCCCAAGTCACACCCCTGATGCCTGTCATACTTACAGGGTGGAAATATGGTCGAAACCATAACGCTCAGGCATTCTCGGTATTTTCACCCAAATTTTCAACATGGTTTTGTGACCCCACCTCATGAACAGTGGCAATATCAGTTTGTTAGCTGAAAACTGCTTTTGCACAGCGACTATGGCATTTGGCACCACAGGTGCAAAAACACATTCCGAACAGGATGTGAAAAATGACAGAGGTACTGTTCATGGGGAGGTGTAAAAAATGACAATGTTGAAAATCTGCTGTGAAAATCTTAAAAGAACTGGTGAAGTCACGAGCGTGAGTAGAAACTGTGCAACGCACACCCGTAATGTAACTAGTTTGGGGATTTTTTTACAGCAGATTGTTAACACAGGCATTTTGGGACCTCCGATCATGAACAGTGTCAGTGTGATTTTCTTTATCTGTCCCGAACAATGATTTCCCACAGCGACCACGCATCTCTATACTGAAAGTGTGAAAACACACTTCGGCCATGTTGTGGAAAATGACAGCTGTACTGTTCATAAGGAGGTGTGGAAAAATGCCACTGGTGAAAATCTGGACTTGAAATATTACAAATTCATGAACCTACGAGGGTGTGTGGAAACTGCTCAATACTCACTCATAACACAGTCATTTTATGGAGTTTTGTCACCAAATTTTCAACATAGCCATTTTAAGACCTCTGCTCATGACCAGTGTCACTGTGATTTTCTTAATCTGTCCCAAACATTGTTTTCGCACACCGACTGTACCATTGTGCACTACATGTGCGGAAACACATTTTGGGCGAGATGTGAAAAATGGTAGCTGCACTGCTCATAAGGAAGTGCGGTAAAATGGCACTGTTGAAAATCTGGTGTGCAAATATTACAAATTCGCAAACTTGCCAGCATGGGTAGGAACTGCGCAACGTGCGCTCCTAAAACAGTCATTTTTAGGAATTTTTTCACCAAATTTTCAACATAGCCATTTTAACACCTCTGCTCATGACCAGTGTCACTGTGATTTTCTTAACATGTCCCATATATTGATTTCGCACACCGACTGCGCCATTGTGTGCTACATGGGCAGAAACATGTTGTGAGCGAGCTGTGAAAAATGACAACTGTACTGCTCATAAGGAGGTGTGGTAAAATGGCAATGTTGAAAATCTGGAGAGAAAATATTGAAAATTTGCGAACTTACGAGCGTGCATAGGGACTCTGCAACGCACGCTCGTAAAATAATCATTTTTAGGAATTTTTTCACCAAAGTTTCAAAATAGCCATTTTAAGACCTCTGCTCATGAATAGTGTCACTGTGATTTTCTTAATGTGTCCCGTACATTGATTTCGCACACCGACTGCGCCATTGTGCACTACATGGGCGGAAGCATGTTTTGGGTGAGATGTGAAAAATGACAGCTGTACTGCTCATAAGGAGGTGTGGTAAAATGGCAATGTTGAAAATCTGGAGTGAAAATATTGAAAATTCGCAAACTTACGAGCGTGCGTAGGAACTGCGCAACGCATGCTCGTAAAACAGTCATTTTAGGAATTTTTCACCAAATTTTCAACATAGCCATTTTAAGACCTCTGATAATGAACAGTGTCACTGTGATTTTCTTAATGTGTCCCGTACATTGATTTCCCACACCGACTGCGCCATTGTGTGCTACATGGCGGAAACACATTTTGGGTGAGATGTGAAAAATGACAGCTGTACTGCTCATAAGAAGGTGTGGTAAAATGGCAATGTTGAAAATCTGGAGTGAAAATATTGAAAATTCGCGAACTCACGAGTGTGTGTAGGAACTGCGCAACGCACGCTCGTAAAACAGTCATTTTTAGGAATTTTTCCACCAAATTTTCAAAATAGGCTTTTTGAGAGCCCACTTTATGAACACTGGCAGTGTCGTTTCGTTAATCATTCCAGAAAGGTGATTTCGTGCAGTGTCTGCAAAATCACCCTTCGGGCCCGAGTAACGCCATGACAGTGCAAGAATTCATGAGGAGGGGTCCCAAAAACTCCATGTTGAAAATTTGGTGCAAAAATTTCAAAAAATGCCTGAGATATGCAACAAAGTTGAAAAAACCCTATCTATCCCATTATACAGCTTACCGGCATTTCCTCAGTTCGCGGTCGGCTTTGAAGCGCAGACATGATCCCGGTCCATCAAGACTGCGCGCCAGAGACTGGAGGCAAGTATGGGGTGAGGGGAGGTGTGGGAAGACAGGGTGGCGAGTGGATGGGTGCGGGTAGTGGGGGGGGTAGGGAGACTAGGAGGGACCGTTTTTCTTTACAGGTTTTTTGTAACAGGCGATGCGGGGCGTTTGCCACTCTGGGGTGGGCTCCCAGCGTAGCAGAAGGACGGCTGGGGGTGTGGGCAGCGGGATTGGGCACCCCGTTGGCCATGGCATCTGTTGCCCACGCTGGGAGTGGGCTGCGGCGTGGCACCCTGTACTGGGGAGAGACAGCGGAGCTGATGGGGATTGGGCACCCCGTCGGTGACAGCATGGGGAGACAGTGGAGCCACCCCAGCGTGGCACCTGGATGCTTTGGGCGTGCAGCCGGCGGGGACTGAGCTTTTGCGTCGGCCAGTAAACATTTTGCCACGCATGGGTGGGGCTCCAGCGTGGCACCTGGATGCTTTGGGGGGCATGGAGCTGACGGCCGTACAGTGTGGGGGAGGGGGAAGGCACATGAGCACGCAGTGTGCACGCGTGCGCGTGTGTGTGTGGGGGGGAGAGCTCTGCTCACTCAAGCTGAGCTCTCTCTTTCAACTGTATGCCACTGCAGTTTCAGCTGTCATAGACAGCTGGAGCAGTGATTGGCACTCTGCGACTGCGCCTGCAAACACACTGACTGAATTGGAAGAGACTGACACACCTCTGGAAAACTCCTATGATGGCACTATGTTTCTTGCACATGCGTGCAAGCAAACATAACAAAAAGGGTCTGGTCACTCTTGATCAAAGCACCGTGTGGATATAAACCTTTTTTGCCATCACTACTAGAGGTGCAGGAACCTAGACTTCTAAGGATATGGTATCCGACTCAGCACTGGTCTAAGGTATAAACTGGGGTGTGCAATATCTTTTTTCCAACATTCAGCAACTGTTTGTATTCAGCACTGCCAGACACTTGGTAGTCTGCATTAGCTGTTCTTATTTGGGCCATGAATTAGGGTTTAAAGAAAGAAAAGTAAAAAAAAAAAATCCTCATTCCTTGGGACGGGGTGGTATGTGTCAGAAAATGTAGCACAACAGAACATACTGGTACAGCTGAAAAGAACAAATTGAGAATCAAACCCAAAGACAGCACACCACTTACCAGCAAAATGCCATACCACAGAATTGCCAAAGGTGGGTTTGAACAATTTAATCCAGGCAAAAAGGAGTGATGACTACAAACCAGAGAGCCTTGGCAGCCGTAGACAAGATGCGCTATGCCCTACATCCACCCTACCTTCCCCTTGTCCCACAGATTAAGAAAAACAACAACTCTGTAGTATGCTGGCTCCTGGCACTATTTTAGGAGATGATGATTATTTTTCAACTCTTAACCCTCCTTGACAGTTCGACCCCCTCCAGCCCCCCCAAATATGTACGCTATAAGACATGACAGGGTGTGGGGTGTCAGAAGATACCCAACACCCAGGCTTGTTTACAGCCCCTAGAAGTGCAGGCATCTCCCAGTACTGCACACCCTGAAGTGTCTTATTGTGCTTAAAAATTGGGGTTTTGACTGGAGAAGGCCTTCTCCGATTTTGTATGGCAGGGTAAGAGGCCCCGTATCAGTCCTCAGTGTTTAAGAGCAGACACAAACAAGGGAGGTCTGAATTTCCCTGACCGTAAGAATTATTATTTGGCAGTCCAAGTTCGTTGCATTCAGAACTGGGTTAATAGCCGGACAGAAGCAGGCTGGCTCAATTTGGAGGAGTTGGACTGTCCTGGGTGATTGTCTGCCTACTTGGCAAGCCGGGGTCGTAGAGCATATGCAGGGCTGGTACGAGTCAATCGTCTGGTTCTATCAGTTCTGGACTGTTGGGATCAGATCTGTCGGGCACTGGGGGAGCATGATGAAGAAACTTTATTATTGATCGCCAAAAATCCCATTTTTATCCCTGGTTTGGAGGATCCGGATTCAGGGAGGAGGAGCTGAAGGGCATCAAGTGTATAGGAGCTCTACTAACAAAGAATGGCTTCCTTTCTTTTGATCAGCTCCAGAGGTGTGTTGTCCTGGGACACACTCATCTTTTCTGCTTGTTGCAGGCCAGGGCTTATGTAAAAGGCATGGGTAGGGACTCTGGAATGGATTCTCCCTTAGCACGGGTGGAACATTTTGTGTACCAGGCCAGGAGGGATACCAGGGGGTTGATCCAGATGGTGGTATTATTTAGGGAGGCAATTTCTACCTGATGTTATGTAAAAAACTAAATCTCAATAGGAAAGAGACATGGGGGTGCAGATCCAGGAGGATAATTGGGGATTCATTCTAAACTTCCACAAGGGACTCTAGGTATGCAACAAGTACAAGGAGTCCTTTTACAAATTTAATTATAGACTTTATTGCCCCCAGCAATTGTTCATAAATTTAATCCTGCGGTGTCTCTGACATGAAATAGGTGTGACAAGGAGCTAGACTCCTACTTTCACTGTTTCTGGTCATGCCCTGTCCTCCAGACATTTTGGCAGGGAGTAGCACAGAAAATAGGAGCCCTCTTGGGCTGCCAGTTCCCACTGGACCCTTTACTGTTCTTGTTCGGTATAGAGGATTTGGGGCATGAGCGGTTGGTTCTTATGCCCAAGTGGCCTGGAGCATTATTAGCTTTCGCTCAGCACTGTATATTAAACACCTGGGTGTCTGGGGGCCAACCCTACCATGCAGCAGTGGCATAATTTAGCTATTCAAGTGCTTGCCCTTGATTGCTTGTCCTATGTAATTAAGGGTAAACCTGAGACATTCCTGCTAGTGTAGGATCCTTTTCTGTCATCCTTATCCCCTGGGGAGATAATGCTTCTAAAAGAGGGGCTAGAATGCTATGGAGGCCTATGCATCAATCGTCATCCCCTGCTGAAATATACTCTGATAGGGCTTCGCTACCTGCATTTTATAGAAAACTTAAATACTTGTAAAATAAGAGGCACACAAGATAAATTTGGAAAAATTATTTTTATTAGGTACATTATACATACATGATATATCAAATTTTATTGGACTGTATTGGACCTGTGTACATAGTTCTGATGAACTGTCGTTGTTATTTTACTTTTTTTTAAGTTTGTCTATGTAATGTTGGTTTGTCTCGTTATGTTTTTGGAGACATTCTGCAAAAAAAGAAATTGGGGTTTTGTGTTCTACGTTTTTAAAATTATGAAAACAGATAGGTTTCTTAAGCAAGAATAATCAAAGTGTTAAAAAAGTTCCTCCACAGCTTGTTTGTCACCGGGGCTGACAGAGTGTTGACACCGTGCTGCCTTGTAAAGGAGATTGGTTGCTTTTGTCGTCGTCAACCCCCGCATAAAAAAAAGTTATGTACCTTTTTTAAGATATGAGAATATGTGCCTGATTAGTTTATAAATCTGATCAAAGCAGTGTGTGGGTTGCAGTGGTGTACTTGTTGCGAGAGAGTAGGCAGGAGGAGGCAACTAAGGAAACATTTCAAGGATTGGATGTTTTAAAACCTCTGACTTGACGGATTGTTTTTTTTTCGATTTATGGCTGAAACTGAGGTAGCAAAGGAGGACTCTGAAACTGGATAAGTACGAGGGGTGGGCACTAAAAGTCAGTGATTTCCCTGACTGGATTGGGAAGAGCCTTGTTTTTTTCAGAAACTGTTCATATGGTGGTATCATCAGGACTAAGCACAACTAAACTACACTGAAAAAAGTCAGTGCTGGTGAAACGTGAAAATGAATGCAGTGCTTTATGTGGGGGGAGTTAAGGCTATCAGCTGATCAGGGAGCAGCATTTTATCATCCCAGTTTCTAAAGTACAGTTACATGGGAACTTACCGTAACAGTAGATCTTCAAGAGGATCTCTTACAACAGGTCACACATTTAGGATCATACCACCAGAGGGTGCTTCATCAGCAGCAAGCAGTGTATTCAGGGCCCCCTTGACTTCTCAGTTCCCCGGCGGAGACCAGGTTGCAACACCAACCTCCGAGGGGACTGAGGATAGTAGTAGTTAGTCTCACTCAAAATAATGCATGGAACAAAGAAGTAGCTGTTTTAGAGAAGGAGGGGGAGGGGGATGGAGGGAGGGTCAACATGCCCTGCTGCAAGAGATCCTCTCAAAGATCTACTGTTATGGTACGTCCCTAGATAACTGTACTATCTTCGTCAAGAGTATCTCTTGCAGCAGGTCACACATTTGGGATTGATTACGAAGCAGTTGTTGGACAGTGATGGTGAGGGTGGAAATAAATGGCAGAGTAGGACAGGAGGCCTTACAGAACTGCATGGCTGAAATTTCCTCTCCTCTTTGAGGCACTGTCTAAATTGCAATGTTTTGTGAAAGAGTGTACCTTAGACCAGGTAGCAGCTTGACAGATTTCCATGGTTGAAATGCATCTTAAACAAGCAGCGGAGGTGGCAATGGCCCTTGTGGAATGTGGTTTGACAGTTGTGGGGAACGGTTTGTTGTATTTCCTATAACAAAAAGTTATGTAGTTAGCCAACCATCTGTATAGGCATTGCTTTGCCACCGGTAATCCTTCTGGATGTAAAGGATACGAAGAGCTGCAACGTCGTTCGGCAGTCCTTCATGTTAACAATGTGACATCTGTGTCCTATGAGCAGCTAAAGTATGGAGCAATGCTTCCCCTGGATTGGCATGCTCTGGATATGGTACTGGAAGGTTAATAGATTAGTTTAAAATAAAGTCAGAAACTACCTTTGGGAAAAACTTTGGGTTGTCCGAAGTGGGACCATGTCTTTGTGAAAAATTAAATAGGGTTGCTTGGAGCGTGAAGTTCTTCAAGCTGAAGTAAAATCAACTGCAAATGATGCTTTCCATGACAGAAAGAGTAGCTAGCAAGTTGTGGCTGGTTCAAAAGGTGACACAGTCCCCTTTTCCAAAATGAAATTGAGGTCCCAAGGTGGGACAAGTTTACATATTAGAGAATTTAAGTGCAATATGACTCTCAAAAACATTTTGGTGACATCTGAGTGTGCTACTTGGTGGTCACCTATCAGGACATGGAAAGTCGATATGACTGATCATACCACTCAACTGTCCCTGATTTTCAGGGACGTCCCTGATTTTGCCTAAAAATTTTACTCTGTCCCTCCTAAAATACGTGTTTCTGTGACCAGACAGTGTGGGCTGTAAGCACAAAATAATGTCAAACATTAATGTTATAGATCTGTTCTTTTTTAGAAAATGCATTTTACACTGAGCCCCTTTTTTCTACCAGCCTTCTGGGTGGATATCTCTAATTTTGAAGATGTGTCCCTGATTTTGGTCCTTTGTCCCTGATTTTTTTAAGCCGTTTCCCTCTTTTATGAGGCAGGAGGTTGAGAGGTATGTGGCTGATAAATATGCCTTTATCGAGGAATATCCAAGTTAGTGGTCGATAACGACCAAAGGTAATCAACAATGTATGTAATGGGGCAGGAGAAGGAATCTAAGCCCATCAAGGCTGTCCAGAGAGCAAACCGTTTACACTTCATAGCATATGTTGTCCTTGTGGACGGTTTTCTGGAGGCAAGTAAAACTTTAGCCACAGGCGATGGGACACGGTACCTGGTTACCACTACGTCCTCAGGAACCAGGCGTGGAGGTGAAGGTATGTGAGGTTGGGGTGTATGAGGGGGCCTTTCTATTGGGTGAGAAGATCTGGGTGAATTGAGATGGGAGGTGGCTCTTCTACAGCAAGTTGTTGTAGGAGATGAAATGTATGTGAATAGCGCATTTTCCACACAAGGGATTTGGTGCCTGGAAAGTAGACTTTTGGTCCCAGTTTGGAGAAACAAAATATGGGGCAAAGAGATGGATCTCTGGAGTCCCCCAGTGATCGAAAAGGTTTGTAAGCACATGGGACATCAACCCCTATTCATGAGAAGGAGAGTGGCGACTTAGACTGAGATGGTCTGTCATTGTGTTGTGGGTCCCGGTAACGTGGACTGACACTAGGTGTACTATAGTGCCCTGTGGCACACTCTGAGAGTCTCCTGACAAAGAAGGAGGGAGCATGTTCTCCCTTGCTTGTTGCTGTAATAGACAACTAAAGTGTTGTCTGATTAAATCAATGGGAAAGCTGGTAAGAGAAATGGTTGAAAGGCGTGAAGGGCGTAATAAATCGCCCGCTTGTCCAAGATGTTGATTTGTAGGAGAACTTGCTGAGGTATCCAGCTGCCTTGTGTTTGATAGTCTCCTAAGTGGACTCCCAACCAAACGGTGAGGCATCAGTTATGAGGCCCTGACGCTAGGCTGTGGCATAAAAGGAAGTGGTCTGAGCCACCAGGTCATAGCCTTCATAAAGAAGGGGTGATTTGAACCTGGGCCTCTAAGTTGTCATTCCTGTGGTCTGACTGGGCTCTCACCAGTTACTGGATGACTCACATGCAGAGTCTGGCATTGGGCACTTATGTGATGGTGGCTGCTATATGTCCCAGAAGTCGGAGATATGTTGTCGTCGAAACATGGGTGCTGTCCATGAAGAGGTGTGCCATGTCTGTCAGACGCTCAGACGCTGAGCTCTGTTCTGGGGCTGAAACCCCATTCCTAAGGCTGTGACCAAGACAGCGCCAGTATATTGGAGGCATTGGGAAGGTACCCTTATGAAGTACCAAGGCTCACTATCCCGACACTGACCTGCCTGGGCAGTATTGCCCAACAGGTTCAGTATCCAGACAGTGAGCATCCCGGCATGATGGATTCCAAGGGACGCTGACAGGGGTAAGGTAGCGGATGTGACAGCTTGCTACCATACCCCTGTCCCTAGCATTTAAAGGGAGGAAAAATTGGAAGGCTGGCCGAGCTGCCATGCTGATGTTGCGGAGTACACCACGGCAGCTCAGCCAGCATGCTGTGTAGGCGCAGGTTCTATCTGCGCTGCAGATGGCATATATTTTAGCAGTCCTGCCCGCCGTAACACTTTTATTTCTAACTCTGAGGTCCGCTCCCCCTCAGAGTTAGATATTTTAGTTATGGGGGGGTTCGGGGTGTGAAGCCCCCCGATATGCCTAATGATTATTCAATCAGATGCCTGAAATCATATTTTCGGGTATCTGATTGATTCGGCAGGCTGGATTTTGGGCCAGTGGGGTCAGTATCCCGAGACTCGGGTCACTGAGTTTAAGGATACCATAGTATCTCCATTGGGAAGGAGCTGAATGGGACTTGTGGCTGTTCACTGTAATTCTCAGTTAGGAAAACAGGTGTAACGTTTATTGAGGGGTATGAACAAGAAGTTCTCTGCATGTGGCCGTGAGGAGCCAAACATTCAGGGAAGGAAAGACATAGGGAATCCTTCCCTGCGCAGTGCTGCTTCTACTACTGCTAGGCAGTTCATGAACACCTGAGGTGTCAAAGAAAGTCTGACTAGACAAGCCTTAAAATGAAAATGTTGATCAAGTAATTGAAATGTTAAGTGCCTGCGGTGAGCACAGCAAATCTTGATATGAAGGTAAGCATCCTTCATAGGCAGAGACCATAGCCAATCCCCTTGGTTTAGGAGAGGGAGTAAGTCCAGCAAAATGACCCTGCAAAATGTTTTGTATTGGATGAAGGGGTTGAGCGCTCCGAGGTTCAACATTGGACGAAGTTCTCCTGTGCATTTGGGGATGAGGAAAAAGTGAGAGAATAATCCCGTGCATCTGGCCTCGGTAGGTACGGGTTGAATGGCCCTCTTCTGTATGAGGGTGTGGATACAGGCAGGGTGTGGGGGTCTGCCAGGTGGATAAGCGGTTAGCTCCAGGGTATAACTGGTGTCTATAAGTTGTAACACCCAGTCGTTTGTGATTATTGTTTTCCATGCCTCCAGATGTAAGGAGACATGGCCTCCTACTGTCCTTAAGGTGGGCACTGGCTGTGGGAAGAACCCCGAGAGGTCAGGCTGCCGAGTGGGTGGCTGGAGAGCTGGCTGCGGCAGGTACTGCTGACTTAGTGGAGGAGGTGGAGGAGCCTGGCATTGGTGGGGTAGCTTTCCTTTTCACTGGTTGTTTCATAACTGGCTTACGTCTATGTGTGGCCCGACGAAAGGAGTGGTGCTGAGAACCCTGGGGTTGGGTGTGGTATTTGGTGTGACATGAGCACAGTGTTCTGCCAAGGCCTGCAAGTCACTCAGTACATCCTGTGCCTCACCCCCGAAAAGTCTGTGTTCTCTGAAAGGAGCAATAAGGAGAGACTGCTGTACATCTGCTGCAAATCCAAACACTCTCAACCATGAGTGTCGTCTCAACGAGACCCCCAAAGTTGAAGATCTTGCTGAGGCGTCTACTACATCATAAATGGACCTTAGCAGATGACAACTCACGCTGGCACCTGCTTGTAGGTTTGTCATGAGCTGGTCCTTTTCACTAGTCTGTGGCATCGATGTGGCCATTTCAATGGTCATGGTCCAGAGAGTCTTTTGATATTTCAACATGTGGCTCAAGTAATTTAATATATGTATGGCCAATGCTGAGGAAGCACAGAAGCTTTTGCCCATTAAGTCAAGTTTTCTCGACTCTTTATCTGGAGGGAGGGAACTTAAGTGTTCTGAGCAGCAGGTTCTGACATGGGCTGCATTAATACTGTAACTAGGGAGTCAGCCTGTGATGGTGAGGCAAAATAAGGCTGCTCCACTGGGTGTTGATACAGTCTATCCAACTTATGTGAGACTGGCGATATAGTTTAAGGGTGATGCCAGGCAGCAGAAATGGCATCCCTGTATGCTTGGATCATGGGTGGAACAACCATAGCTGAAGCCTCAGGGAGGTCCAGGTAGTCTGTCAAATTACGGCGTTATTGGTTCTGCTTGGTGTATGAGAACCCCATAACTTGTTATAGCTGCTGCATGATCTCCAAAAAACTGGGATCATCTGGTGGGAATCAAGGTGCATAGGTTGCAGGATCTTCACCAGCTGATGATACCATGGAGGTGCAAGATGAAGTATGTATACCATCATCATCCTCCTGGTAGTCTTCCTCCATATAGTCCATGTCATTGTCATCAGTGTCGACTGGGTGTTCCAGAGGCAACGATGACATTGGATGACTCTGCTCTGCAAAGCCGGTCGTCAATGAATTAGGAACCGTTGATGAAGGAAAAACTCCCAGTCTGAAGTAGCTCTAGGACTGTTTTCAGCAGAGCTTGAACATGGACTAGAGGTCTAGAGGAGTTGTCGATGGAGGCGATACAGTCGGAGTGGTGGCCTTCAATATATATGAAGACGTTAACACCGAAGATATTGGCCTCAGCTAAGGGTATAGGCTTACCATTGACAAAGTCTTAGGAACCATCAACGAAGAAGAAGTCATAGTCTGAAGGAACTCTAGGACTGTCTTCAGTTGAGCCAGAACATCCACAAGAGAAGTCGTTGACAGAGGCGGTACAGCCGGAGTGGCAGCCGTCAACATATAAAGAGGCAGCAACACCGAAGAGATTGGCTTCAGCTGAGGGTATAGGCTTAGTGGTTTAGCCAAAGCAATGGATGTCCACGTCGTCAATGGATGAAATGTTGACGAAGGCACATTATGTGCTGGAGGCATCGTCGGACGTGGTAGCAATGGAGATTCTGTCGATGTGAAACCCGGCACCATGTTTCAAGAGGCAGTGGGCATGGAAGGCACCGTGTCAGTTTGAGGAGTTTGGACAATGGTGAGTGCAGCAATAACAGCCAACGGCAGCAAAGGCATGGTCGTCAATGAGAGCAGGTGGCCTGAATCCAGCACTGACAAGGTTGTCGAAAGAGCCGGGGAAGTCAGAACCAGCAAGGTGCTCATGAATGGCTGGTTTGAAACCTGGTGTTCTGTCTGTGCCAAACCTTTGGCAAGAGCAGATAAGACCGCCTTTGTCTTCACCATGGCGGTCGGAGGGGCCGCTGTCTTATACAGTGGCATTGGTACTGAAGCTGTCGAAGAACAGGGGGACCTGCTATGATCCCAAGCAGTCTTCTCCTGGTCTGTATGCGTATGCTTACCGGGGTGATGTTTATCTTTCGATTTTGGTGTCTGGGAGCTTGTCAAAGGAGGGGGTGAAGCAGAGGCGTGCTTAACTTTAAGCTTCTTTTCTAAAAGAGCCACCTTCTGCTCTGTAATAAAATTTTCTAAGTCCTTGAGGCGTCTCCGATGGGTAGCTTTGTTAAATTCTTGACAAAATGCAACATCGTGAGAGCTCCCAAGCACCGGATGCAGATGGTGTGTAGATCATATTGGAAAATCTTTTGTCCACACTGACACTTATGGAATAACAATTCAGTTGTAGACATACACAAATGATGGACGCTAAATGGTGAAAGATGCCAATTAACTAGGGTGAGAAAGGGAAATGACATGAAGTGGTCACTGCTGCATTGAGCTGCATGTGTTAAGAGCAAACTAGTCAATGGCTGGAAAAGAACGAAGGAGTCAACGGGGCCGCCCATGTACATATGCACATCAGCAGAATGACGTCATTGTGGGTGGCCCTGGGTACACTGCTTGCATGATGTTGCCGTTGATGGAGCGCCTTCTGCCGGTATGATCCCAAATGTGTGAACTGCTGCAAGAGATACCCTCGATGAAGATCATTATTTACCATATATACTATCTTATAAGTAGACCTCACATAAAAGTCAACCCCGTTTACCATGGCAATCTGAGCAAAATTACAGACATTATTTTGCTGCCCAAATTAGATGGCAAAATCAGGTTACACGTCTGTAAAGTGATTTGCCTTTTGTCAGCTTAAATTCAATTCAAAGAAGTGCAAAGTCATGCACTTGGGGCATAGGAATCCTGGAAAGGGATACACAATGGGAGGGGAGATAATAATGGAAAAAAAAACTGGAAAGGGATCTGGGGATCATCATGAGAGATGACCTAAATTTAGCCAGGCAGTGTAGAAGGCAGGAGGGATGCTGGGCTGCATAGGGAGAGGCATCACCAGTAGAAAACAGGCAGTGGTGATGCCACTGTATGACTATACAGACAATTGGTGAGGCCACATCTGGAATACTGTGTTCAGTTCTAGAGGCCACATCTCCGGAAGGACATAGACAGCATGGAATTGGTCCAGAGAAGGACAACAAAAATGATGAAAGGAATGCAACATAAACCACATGAGGAAAGACTAAAAAAACTCAATATATATACCCTGGAGGAAAGGAGGGTGAGAGGGGATATGATAGAGTTTCAAGTACCTGAAGGGGATAAACAAGTTTCAGGAGGGCAGTATCTTTCAGAAAAGGAGATGTGCAAGAACAAGGGGTCATGATATGAGGCTGGGGAGGGGGGAGACTTAGGAGTAATGTGAGGAAGTACTTTTTCACAGAAAGGGTGGTGGATGCAAGGAACAGCCTCCCTGCAGAGGTTGTGGGGCAAAAACAATAGATGAATTCAAGAATGCATGGGATAGGCAAAAGGCAACCATAGTGGTAAGGAAAGAGAAGGTAAGCTGCAGATCAAGTAGGATCTGGAGTTTAGGGAGGTAGGGAAATGGGCAAACTAGGTGGACCAGGCAGTCCTTATCTGCCATCAAATTCTATGTTTCTATGCGTGGAAATAACTGTGGGCAAAAAGTGCCTGCTAATTCATCTCATACTTTAGGTAGGCAGTTTGGTGTAGTGGTTAGAGCACAGACCTGTAAACCTGGAGACTCAAGTTGGAATCCTTCAACTGCCCTTTATTATTCACTGTGGGACCTCGTGCCAGTCAGTTTTTTTTTTTATGCCTCCCCCTGCACCTTGGCCCAGTCTCTCCTTCAGGCTGCCTGGGCCCTTGCCCCAGTCAATCCCCCTCGCCAACTGCCGCCCCATTCTCGGCAGACTCCCTGGGTAACCCGACATATCCCTTTGTCGGGCAGGTCCTCTCCTTCCAGAGAGAATGTGCCTTACAAGCTTCCTTTGTTGGCCCTGGGAGCTACTGGGGTTGGTCCCGGCTGTCTGGGGTCTCCGTGGCTGCAAGAGTCTGGCAGTCATCATCTGGTCGGCTGGGGTACCGTTTTTTCCTGTTTTCTGTGCCCTGCCCATCAAGTTCTCGGCCTTGCATGCATCGGCGTCCTCGGGCAAGGGCATGCAGAGGATGTGTCGAGGCATCACACCCCCCCCAGCATGCACCCAATCCATCCAGAGGTGCCCAGTCAGTTCCCACCCCACGAGGGAAGTGTCCAATAGACGCTTGTGAATCCCCACCCTGCCGGTCTCCATCCCTGGTACCTAGGCTCAGGGCACGAACCCCAGTCGCCAGCATGCCGAGCGAGCCCCATCGCTCAGCACCATGCAGCCGACCCCATGCAAGTCACTTGAAGCAGAAGTGCTTGTAAGAATGGTAACTGTGTACAGTACCTATACTTGTTTATTTTATAGTAGACTGCCCTTATTCTCCTATCTTGTAAAATGCCCCTTTTTGTACCCATGCTGAGTCTATGTTAGCATTTATGTTTAGATATTAAATAATTAAAGGAGAAAGCCATTAAATATGAGTATCCCAGGTTTTCATCAATATTCTCAGCTGTTTTTGAACACCCATTTTTCTCAAAGGGTCGGGAAGCAGTGACTGTTGCATGCTGGTTTACCTTCATCACCAGAAAAGTAACATTAAACAATGGGGGCTAGATTTTCAAAGAATTGCAGCATGATGTTGCTGCAACTGCGCTACATGCGATTTGCTGGTTAGATCACATAAAATGTGGTATACCTTCAAGCAGCAAGTGCCACAAGCTGCACATCAAAAAGGATGCATACGTCAAAAAAAAAAGTGTGATTTTTTTTCCCCACCGTAAAGTGAGCGAAGTGTAGCAAGTGCATCAAAATGTTTGTAAATTGCATACAAATACTTTGATGCATCTGCAGTGATGCAGCTGCTGCAGAACTGCCACCAGTCCTGGATCCAGAGCTTTGAAAATCCAGGCCCAGGTGTTCACAAACTGCTGCAAACACTGATGGAAACTTGTGGAAAGCTATTCTTAAAAGGCATGCTCTTTTTTTTTTTTTTTATCAGGAGAGACACATTAAGCGAGCTTGTTTACAGGTGCGACCTGGGAGCACAGGAGTTAAGTTACCTTCACATGGATCGCTGCCTGTGGCTCCCTGATGGTCGCGAGGGGCTATGAAGCCCCCCTCACAGCATTGCCACAGACCTCCACATGGATCATTTGGCAGCTCTCCCAAGAGTCGCAAGGGCCGGAGGAGGCAAGCCCTCCACCACAGCATTGCCACAGACCTCCACCACGAATCGTTCGACGACTCCCCCGAGGGTCGCGAGGGCCGAAGGACGAAGCCCTCCCCCACAGCACTGCCACAGACCTCCACATGGATCATTCTGCAGCTTCCCTGAGGGTTGCGAGGGCCGGAGGATGAAGCCCTCCCCCCCACAGCATTGCCACAGACCTCCACACGGATCATTTGGTAGCTCTCCCAAGGGTCGCGAGGGCTGGAGGATGAAGCCCTCCCCCACAGCATTGCCACAGACCTCCACATGGATAGTTAGGCAGCTCCCCCAAGGGTCACGAGGGCTGGAGGATGAAACATTCCCCCACAGCATTGCCACAGGTACGCATCCAACAGACCCAAGTGTTCTCCGTGCTTGGTAGAGGACCCTGGTGTTCTCCACCCTCGGCAGAGGACTCTTGGTGCCTTTTTTTAAACCTCCTAACAGAGCGCCTTTAAACTGAAGCTAACTTCTTTTCTGTCACCACACATGTGAAGACAGAATTTATGCTGGATAAATTCAGCTTGTATTCCAGCGTTTTTAAAAGTTTAAAATAGTAAACTCTGCAAAATCAACTTGAAACCAGCTTTATTTGTAACTCTGTTTAAAGGTATTAGGCAGTGTAAACCGGAGTATTCTACTCTCTTGGATCCCTCTTTTTTGAGAGCCTAAAACCAGTGTTAACTTTAAATCCAGACTTGCAGCATATCTAAGAAACCTTCTTTTCAGGTATTAAGCTAGTGTAACCAGGTGCTTAAGCTCTTGCTGTGCATCTTCAATTTAAAACCTCAGCCTAGCAAAACCAAATTAGATGTAAGCGCTACCAGTTTTATTTAACCCAGTATATGCAACTTAACATAAGAAGTGTACTATTTCAGCTATAAGACAGAGCCCAGTCTTGCTGCTTAATTTAAGAACTTAAGGGGACTACAATTAACCTTAAAGTGAGAACTTTAACTGGAGCTCCCTGGACTCTGGGGCACTCTCTGCTAGCTGCGTAGTTTGTTGTAACCTGAGGCCTCGACCCCGTTCCCCATTGTTATGTAGCCCCTCCTTACAGCCTGCCTGCTATTAAATTGTCCCTCTTTCTCCTCAATCCACACTGATCATTTGGCGACTCCCCCGAGGGCTGCAAGGGCCGGAGGACGAAGCCCTCCCCCACAGCAATGCCAAAGTGCGCATCAGCAGCAGACCCTGGTGTTCTCGCTCGGCAGAGGGCCCCACGGACCACACTGCTCCCCCACTGCCCCCACACCACCCCTTTGGTCGACACTGTAGTATACAGCTGCAGTCACATGACAGCCAAATCCAATCAGCCAACTTTTTCCCATTAGCAAGCTATTTTGTCCTGCCACAAGTAGCCGCTACTGCAACTAACTCAGTCCTAGTGGTCCGCTATTGTATTAAACCAGTTTCTACTCCTGCCTCTCTGAGCCATTATGCTGCAGTCCCTACTACTGTGCCTCCTCCTACAATTTCCACTCTCCTCTCCCCACCCCTCTCTAGCCCCCATACTGGAGATCCCTCAACACCCCTCCACTCACTCTCCACCCCTATTCCACCCCAAGAGTCACCCCCTCCTACCCCTGCTTGGCCCACCCCATTTTACCACCTACTCTCTCTCCTCTCCTATCCCATCCCTTTTCCCTCCCCCTTATCCATTCCCTACTGCCGTCCCCAACCATACACCCTGCACTACTCCACTCACATCTATTAAATTTGGAGGCTCTCCTCCGGTACTTAAACCGCCGTGCTCCTCCCTCCAGGCGCAGTCCCGGTAGATGCAAGCAATCCCCTTTTCTCGCCATCTCTCTACTACTTCTGCTCCTGGCAGGAACATTCATCCTAACCCCGGCCCTTCAGCACCCAAACAAACCATGTCCGCACCACCACCCTCATCTAGCCTGCCCTCAGACTCTCTCCCCAAGGGCCTCCGTATATTTCACCTCAACATCAGGAGCCTCCTCCCCAAACTGGATGCCCTCACCATTTGGGCCACCCAGCACAATCCAGACATACTCTGCATCACGGAATCCTGGCTATCCACCAAAATCCCAAAACCCCTCTCTGGCCATCCCAAACTACATCCTTTACCGTCAGGACCAGGGCAAGCAAGGCCGGGGAGAGGGTAGCACTGTACATCAGGGATTCCATTTCATGCACCATTATATTCAAGGAATCCTGCCCTTCCTCCCACGAAACCTTCGTTGCCCACCTATCCTTTCCCTCGTCCAACCCCTCTATATCGAGGTTCTGTATGCCCCACCAAAGACTTCACCCGACTCCCTTGTCAAGACCATCTCGGTAATTTCCTCGAGCACTTCAAATGGTGAACTCATATTACTAGGCGACTTCAATCTCGACTGGCTCTCCTCCTCCGCCAAACCCACTGCCCTAAGGATTGAAGCCCTAAATCTCTCCCAGTTAATCCAGGAACCAACCCGTCTAAACCATCGATCCCAAAATCACACCCTTTTGGACTGGATTTTATCCACCCATCCCCACAGGATCTCTGCATCAGGCATCTTCTCAGATGCCTTTAGTGACCACTGTATCACTTACTGCATCCGCAAAATCTGCTGCCCGCACTCTCATCCCAAATTGATCTGGCCTCGCCCTGTACACCTTCTCAATGAATCTGCCCTGCTGCATGACCTAACAAATGCAGACTGGAATCCAGTCTTTTTTGTGCCAGATGTTGACCTTGCCCTATCCCACTTCTACAACATCTTCCAACGCACTTGGGACCTCCACGCTCCCCTCAGGAAAGCTAGAGTGAAACGGCACCAACACCCCTGGATCACATCTGACCTCATCGCCTTGTGTCGCACCAGGGACAAGGCATGGAGGCAATACAAAGCCTCCCATACCACTTGCGACCTCCAATCCTACAAACACCTCAGAAATAAATGCACTAAAGCCATTCAGCAATCTAAATCCTCCTACTTCCTAGCACAACTCCCCCGGAACCAAAATTCCCCTGCGTCCTTCTGGAAGGTAATCAACTCTCTTATCGACCCCCCTTCTAAGCAGACTTGTCCTGTCCTTAACATTGATGGCAGACCAGTCTCAGATCCTGCTTCCGTAACTGATCATTTCAATTCATTTTTTGTTTCTTGTGCCATGCCTAACTCCCCCCCCACCTGACTCCACTGAACCCTTCCCCACTTCCCCGTTCCTCCATTCACATCCCTGGAAGTCTTCAATGCACTCAACTCCTTAAACCAGGCATAAACCAGCCTGGACGGCATGCACCCCAGACTGCTCCGCATCTCTGCCTCGGCCATAGCAGCACCCTTGACACACATACTCAACCTCTCCCTCGCCACCGCCACAGTTCCATCTGCCTGAAAACTGGCCAAGATCCTCCCTCTACACAAAGGTGGCAACCCTTCTCTGTCGGGAAAGTACAGGCCCATCTTTCTCCTCCTCTCCCTAGCCAAAATCCAAGAATCCCTCACACTGTCCAAACTGTCAAATTTTCTCTCCTCCAACAGCTCCCTCTCTCCATTTCACTCAGGATTTAGAAAACACCACTTCACCATCACCACTTTGCTGCGTGTAACAGACTCAGTCCTCACGGCCATGGACAGCAGCCAAACCATCACCGCCATCTTTATTGATCTGGCAAAAGCCTTCAACTCTGCAAACTCAGCTCCTTTGGCCTCGCCCAACCTGTCATCAATGGGTTCCACTCATACCTCCAAAACAGGCAGCAATCCGTATGTAACCCCCTGCAAATGGGGGTTCCCAAAAGACTTCCAGGAGCTTGCTTGAATGCTCCAAGCCTGAATGGTGTTTGGCATTTAAGCCATTTATCAGTGAGTGTTTTTAGAGCCTCTGGTACTGTCTCTTTAAGAGCTGTCTGCTTGCAGACATAATTAGTTTGTATGGGGGGACTGTGTGCTTCTCTGAGTACCACTCGAGCTGCTGCCAATTCACTTCATTTTTGCAGTCACTAGGAGTGCAAAGGGAACCTATCTGAAAGATGTAATTGTTTGCCAGAAATTATTTAGAGTAATAATGAAATTACAGTTTGTCTAACCTGCTTTCTTTGCAGTCAGAACTGTGTCTGCTAGTTCCCCATTCTAGTTTTGAACTGCTGAACTGGACCAATCAGTGTGGGGTAAGCTAGCTCTAAAATGGTGCCTTGGACGAATCAGAACTTGGACTCATAATCTGAGCCAGCCACAAGAGGATTGTATGAGCAGTGACTCTGGGAGATGTAGTTTAGACTTCAGCACCTTTTGGACCAACAGCAGCAGTCTATTGTGAGTGACAGCCAATCCAGTCAAGAACTGGGAGGAACTCAAAGGAAGTGCCCGTTTTGTCGGTTGGAGTTTCAGTTGAGCTTTGGCAGTGAAGAAGGAAGGAGCCCTGTGCTTTTCAGCGTGCAGTTTTAGTCAAAAACGGTGTAAGGCCCAGAGTTCGGTCTGCAGCTTGTGTAACAGCTTGTTAGGACTGAATCCGTCCTGTGAAAAGAATCAAAGGATCTCTGAAGAGTAGAAACCAGGCTCACCCTGTAGAGACTGGAGGAACTGCTGAAAGTGCACTCTGTCTGTCAGGAACTGAATCTGCTGTGTGTTCTCCGGGTATTGTGCAGTAATTGCGATCGGGATACAGATGCAGCCTGCCTGGTATAGTGCTTTCTTTAATATGGATGTGTGAAGAGGTTTGTGTACCTCAAGTGAGCCCTGCTGACATTGAAGGACCCTATCTTATTTGGAGGTCGTGAGTACTAATTCAGGGTCGCTCCTGTTGAATTGCCACATTAAATCTAAATGGAATTACTGTACTGCTGACTGTTTAATTCTCCTTTTCTCTGTGTGAAGGGCCCTACCAGCTGCCACGGTTTGGACTAGCCACTAGGGCTTGGGTACCCAGGGACAGTAACTGATAGGGATAGGCCTGTGCACAGAGCCATAGGTAGATTATTAGAGTGATAAGCTAATTAACCTGATTTCCCCCTGTCCTTGTTATATCCCCCTAAATAAATCAGAGCTGCTTGTTTCAGCAAAGTTATACTGCCTGAGGTATTTGTCTATGTTAAAGTACTGTACTGTGATTGTTGCACTGTATCTCATTTCACAGGAGGTCCCAGTGCGGAACCAGACCTGGGGTAAGTGTATACTGTGAAGGTAATTCTGATATATTGTGTGGGCCACTAGTGGGAAGAAAGGGGTTGCAGTGTCCCAGAGGGCTGTGACCAAGTTAGTTTAACTATTGCAAACCCTGACTTCTGGGTGGAGGCACCCGCCATTGGATCCAGGCCCCTCAACCTGTTAGTGGCAAATCAGGCAGGGGTAGTAGCCCCTGGGATAGCGCCATCTAGGGGTTACACGTACAAATAGGTGACACCCACTCCCCCCTCTTCCCATCCTCTCAGGTGTCCCCCAAGGCTCTATCCTCAGCCCCATCCTTCTCTCCATATTCATAAATGACCTCCCCTCCGGCTGTCTCTCCGCTAACGTGCATCTGTACGCTGACAATGCAATAATTTTTGCCTCAGGCCCCTCCCACGACAGTGTCCTCCCAGATCTTCAAAATGACTTCAATAGAGTCCAATCTTAGTTCTTGAAAAACCAGCTCAAACTTAATGCCAAAAAACCTGTCACCAAGGTCTTCAGATTTAGAAGAAAGCTTGCCTCCCTACCCAACTCCCCAGTAATCTCTACCCTGGATGGCTCTCCCCTTCGGCTGGTCCCCACCTTTAAATACCTGGGAGTCTGGCAAGACAGCCACCGCAATTTCTCCACTCACATAGAGGCCGTCTGTGCCAAACTACCGCTTAAACATGCCATCCTCTATCACCACAAAGCCAGCCTTCCCCTGACCACCCGCAGCGAACTCGTACGTAAAACAATCTTGCCAGTACTGGACTACGTGGACATCTTCTATGGTACGGCCCCAACCTCATCCCTCTCCAAACTTGACATCCTACTCAACTCATTCTGTCAATTTGCCACTGCCTCCCCCCCACTTACCCATCATTGCCTCCTCTACTCTACTCTCTCCCTGGCCCCGCTCTCCCACAGGGGAACCATGCATAGTGCCTTCTTCATAGCTAAATACTGGTTAGGCTCCCTGCCCCCCTACCTCACCTCCTGTCTTGCACCAGCCAACTCCCTAGGCTACTCCCTCTGCCACAGGGATGCCCACATTTTCAACCTCCCTCGCCCTCACACTGCTTCCGGTCCAGCTGCCTTTTCATACCGTCTCCCCCTCCTATGGAAGAACCTCCTCCCCAACCTTCACCAGGCCTCCTCCCTCTCAGCAGTTAAACAGCTCTTCAGGCTCTTCCCCTCCCCTCCCCTCCTTGCCAAAGTTGCTCCACAGGACCCACCCCGACACAGGCCTAATCCCTCACTAGGAGGCCTCAGATGATCAGTATTGTATACACTTACCTCAAACTATACTAAATTCAAGCATCTCTACCGTACAATTCCTGTGCTTGTTTATACCTTACTGTTAAGATAAAAGTTTGTGCTGTAGCTGTAGATGTTGTACATACTGTCTGTAACCAAGAATTGTTGTACAGACTGTCTGTAACCGAAAATTGCTGTACTTTTTTCTGTACACCACTGAGTACACCTTGTACCCGGGTCACACCTGGAAATGAGCCTTGGCTCAATGTGCCTTTCCCGGTCACCAATTTTATATAAATAAGTGATTTGCTCAGGGTCACACAGTATGCAAGTGGGGGCTGTGGGATTCAAACCCAGGTCTCCAAGTTTGCAGCTCAGACCCTTAAACTACTGTGCTATACTGCCTCCTGTTTTATTTTTATTATTTATAAGTTTTATTATTTTTTACTTAAAAAAAATGCTAATTCAGACTCAAAGTTAGGGGAAAGGCCATCTTACAAAACAGTAGAAACAATGCAATCTAAAATGGAATAAAAAGGTTGTGGTACAGAACT
Organism: Neoceratodus forsteri; assembly: GCA_016271365.2. Taxonomy (NCBI): domain Eukaryota; kingdom Metazoa; phylum Chordata; order Ceratodontiformes; family Ceratodontidae; genus Neoceratodus; species Neoceratodus forsteri. The sequence goes on from CM057452.1 coordinate 1,461,962,737, forward strand.
GTCAGAATAAAATGCACTGCTACTTAAAAGCATCTACATTAGCTGACCCATTGGGGCAGAGGGCTGAGGTGCTGTAAAGTACCTTATCTCATGCCACACCAGCAACCCAAGTTCGGGAATGCGCTAAGGTTGGCAGTGGGGAAGGAGGGAGATGGAGTAAGCAGCCAACAGGCAGCTCTCCTCTCCCAGTAGAGGTGCTCTGCCTTCCCGGCTCTTGGCTTCCACAAGGAGGAGGCCTGGTGGCAGTTCCAGTGCTACGGAGGGAGGCCAAACATGTGTCTGGGAGGGTGGAAGGAGGCCACAGTTCCAAAGCACACGTGTGTTTCCAGACGCATCAGCTCCTGTTCCATGCTGCAGATCTGCGACAATGGGAGAAAACTGAGGTGGAAAATGGAAAGGGATTGGGCTACATGAAACACTGCCCAAGGTGCCACGTCCTGCCCTGCTGCTCCAATGGGTATGGGGGACCTCTGGATGAGAGTCGCTGCAGGGGAGTATGGCCCTCTACCCCTGGCTCCACCCCCAGGAGAAATACCCTCCGCCCAGAAGGAAAGAGTCACAAAAAGCACTGAAAAACATATTGTTTAGACAGAAATCAACTTACAGTTCAGTTATAGGGGTGTGACGCTCTGCCCCTTGCTTATGACTATTGTATGATATTGGTATTATAAATACATGGTCTGTGTATGACATTTCAGTGTGTGAGGAATTTGGTCTGTGGCTAAAAGGTGTCAGTGGCTGAAAACCACAGGATATTGTAAAACAGACCAGAAGACCATTTAATTGACTTCCTTGCAAAATGGTGTTTTATTACCTTTTTATGACCTGCCCAGGCTTTTTGAAGTTGAAACCAAATGACTGGAGTGAAACAGGGGGTACTGTGCAACAGGTGGCTGTAGCCAAAACTTTAGCAGTTGATGTCATCCTTGGCAACAATCTTAAACAGGGGGTGGTGAGTGCAGTTACCCGTAACCAAGCAGCAAGGGAAAACTGTAGTTCCCTGGACCCCATAGAAGCCACTGTGGAAATCACTGGGAGGCTGATTCCCCAGCCTGTGTCTCCTGATATGGAGACTAATGAAAGGGAGGTAGATATTTTCCCAGTTAACCAAACAGCCACGGAGGGTTATTCTGAAGAAGGAGGGGTGACCCATTGGCAGAGGGTTAGGGATGGCAGTGATCCTGAGTGCCCTGATGCTAGAGCTAGGGACCTTAGTTTAGAGACTGAAGGGGACCTGTCCAATGCCTTGGGAATGTGTAAGGAGTTTACAGCTGCTCAGAAAAGTGACCCTAGTCTAGAGAAGCTGAGGGCTTGGATAGACTCTGACAGAGCACAGGGAGGTGATGGAAAACAAAGTTTATTGGAACAATGGACTGCTGTACACGCAGGATGCTAAGACAGAGGGAGGGGTGATAGGCAAGCAGCTTGTCGTTCCCCAGAGGTACCGTGAGCAGTTGCTCAAGATTGCTCAGGTTATTCCTATGTCTGGTCACCTAGGAATCGCATGCACTATGCAGTGGTTGACCCAAAATTTTTACTGGCCCAACTTCACCCAGCAGGTGAAGGAGTACTGCAGGTTGTGTCACCAGTGCCAAGAAATATGGAAGGCAGGTAAGAAAACCCAAGCTGTCCTAATTCCTTTGCCCATAGTGGAGGAGCCATTTCAGAGGGGTGGGAATGGATATTGTGGGGCCTTTAAATACTCCCAGCTTCTCCGGGAAGAGGTTCATCCTGACTGTGGTGGATTATGCCACCCGGTACCCCGAGGCAGTCGCCCTATCCTCACTGAGGACAGACAAAGTGGCAGATGCCTTACTTAGGATTTTCTCCCGTGTTGGGTTTCCGCAGGAGGTTATCACCGATCGAGGGGGTTCCTTCATGTCGGACCTGATGAAATGTTTATGGAGGAAGTGTGGGGTAGTACAGAGATGCATGACACCTTATCACCTGCAAGACAATGGGCTTGTGGAGAGATTTAACGGTACCCTAAAGTCAATGCTCCAAGCATTTGCTGAACAGCGTGGGAGGGACTGGGAGAAACACCTTCCCCACTTGTTGTTTGCATACAGGGAGGTGCCCCAAGAGTCAACCAGGTTTTCCCCCTTCGAGCTCTTATACGGACGCCAGGTACATGGGCCCCTAGACTTGATCCGGGAGGACATGGAAGGCAAGCACGTCACCCAGGAACTCCCACAGTGGATTATGTCTTTAGGTTTAGGGAAAGGCTGAATGAGCTTATGGGGACAGCCCAGAGCAACCTGGCAGCTGCCCAACAAAAACAAAAAAGTGTGGTATGACCGCAGAGCCAGAGCTCGCTCGTACACGGTGGGTCAGAAAGTCATGGTCCTCATCCCGGTCTGGAAGGACAAGCTGCAGGCTGAGTGGGCAGGACCATACAAAGTAGTCAGAAAGGTAAATGATGTGAACTATATTATAGAGTTACCTGACAGAAGACATACAGAAAGAATGTACCAGGTCAACATGATGAAGCCATATGCTAATAGCGCTGACATGGTGTTTGCAGTATGTAGTCCTGGGGAGGGGACGAACGAAGGAGACCTTCTCCTGGACTTGCTGGAAGAAAGCAAGCAGGAGTCCTCTGTGAAGGCAATTAAAATGTCACCCTAGCTGGCCCCAAACCAGATCCAGGAACTAAGGGAGGTGTTAGCAGACTTTTCCCCATTGTTTAGCGCCAAGCCTGGACTAACTCCCTTAGTGACACACAATGTGGAGACAGGGACACAGACACCCATAAGGCGGACAGCATATCGGGTGTCAGAGGCTGTCCAAAAGGACATTAGGAGGGAGGTGGAGGAAATGCTGGTTTTAGGAGTAATCCAGAAATCCCACAGCCCCTGGATCTCACCCGTAGTCCTTGCTTCCAAGCCTGATGGCTCTACTCATTTCTGTGTGGACTGTCGTGGACTGAAAGCAGTCACGAAGTCAGACAGCCACCCAATGCCATGGACGGACGAACTCCTGGACAAACTGGGAGGGGTGACCTACTTTACTACTATTGACCTGACAAAGGGGTATTGGCAAGTAGAGTTAACTGCCAGAGCTAGGGAGTGGTCGGCCTTTATCACTCCGATAGGGTTATTTGAATTTAAAATAATGCCTTTTGGAATGAAGAACACCCCGGCCACTTTCCGGTTGGTGAACCATGTGTTAAATGGTGCTGAGGAGTACACCGTGGCATACCTGGATGACACTGCCAACTTTAGTGCCAGCTGGGAGGAACACCTGTCCCACCTTAGGGAAGTGCTGGGCAGGGTACAGAGGGCTGGGCTCACTGTCAAAGCTGAGAAGTGCCAGGTGGCCATGGTTGAAGTGGCATACCTCAGGCATGTTGTAGGCTGGGGACAGCTCCATCCAAACCAAGTAAAAATAGAGGCGATCATGGCATGGCCCAGATCAGAAATGCAGAAGCAGTTCAGGAGTTTTCTAGATACAGCAGGGTACTATAGGAAATCTGTACCCAATTACAGTGCCCTGGCTGCTCCCCTATCTGTCCTGGTAAAGAAAGGATGCCTAAGAAAATCTCCTGGGAACCAGACTGTGAAAAAGCCTTTACCAGACTGAAGGAGGCACTGTGCAGTGCTCCTGTGTTGACACGTCCTGACTGTAGCAGACCCTTTGTAGTCCAAACTGACACCTCAGATGTGGGTATTGGGGCACTACTGAGCCAGACATTCAACCAAGGGGAGGATCACCCCATTGTGTACCTGAGTAAAAAGTTACTTCCCAGGGAGCAGGCATACTCTACTGTGGAAAAAGAGTGTCTTGCCATGGTGTGGGCCCTTAAGAAGTTAGAGCCATACTTATATGGGCAGCATTTTGAGGTACAAACTGACCACAACCCCCTGGCTTGGCTGACACAAATGGGAAAAACAAATGGTAGATTATTAAGATGGAGTCTTGCCTTGCAAGGGTATGGCATGACGATCTTACATAGGGCTGGAGCAACCAATCAGAACACAGATGGCTTGTCGCGTCTATATGAGGAGTGAACTGACTTAGGGAGCTAATCCCATGCAGGGGATAGAGCCCCCAAATTCAGTCTAGGTGGGGAGAGGCGTGACGCTCCGCCCCTTGCTTATGATTATTGTATGATATTGGTATTATAAATACATGGTCTGTGTATGACATTTCAGTGTGTGGGGAGTTTGGCCTGTGGCTACAAGGTGTCAGTGGCAGAAAACCACAGGATATTGTAAAACAGACCAGAAGGCCCATTTAATTGACTTCCTTGCAAAATGGCATTTTATTACCTTTTTATGACCTGCCCAGGCTTTTTGAAGTTGAAACCAAATGTGACTTTATGACATCAGAAACAGGATGTCATTAGGCTGATTCCTGTTGGCTTTTTTAGCACATTGGTGCCAGTGTGGGAATGTTAAGATCAAATAAAATGTTTAATTAAAGGATGCCATATTTAGGAAATGTTTTTTTTTTCTTCTGATGTTACCATTAATTTTAAAATACCTTCTGGTAGTAAATTATGTTTGGAAGAATTAATTCTAAAAGGAGGAGCTAGATGACTCACCAAGTGGGTGTGGAGATAAGGGTTGAAAATGTACCAGTGTATCTGAAATGTGTGATATCATCTTGGGCTCTGAAAACAGAAACATCTAACTTAAAACGCACTTACAGAGGTAATACATTAGATAGAAAAGATCTAAGAGTATTGTGGTAGGAGTTTCGTTCTGTAACTTTCCCATTTTCTTTTGTGACTGTGAGCTCATGCTATTTGTTCTGTATTTTTTTACTGTACTTATCTTACAATTTCTAGTAAATCACATTTTCTTTAAGATACCGCCTGTGTCTTCCCCAGTTTCCTTTTTGCAAGTGAAGTGCCTGTATTTTTAAGTCTGACACAGTTTAAAAGGCTTGATGGTGTTACTGAGCTTGGAAAAGGTAAGAATATACCTAAGGTCTCTTATAGAGTTTTAAGGGTTCATTTTGGAAACCCGGCTTGGTGCCCCTGGCGAAAGACTGTACTGCAGACACGAAGAGGGTACATATCTGAGCCTGTAATTTGGTATGCTAGCATAAGGTTCACAATTTGAATCCCCCCAGAACTTGAGGCTAAAAGGTGATTCGGACCCAAAACAGATAGGAGGGTTATCCTGTCTGTTACCTGTTCACACTATTGCGCTCTGAGGTTGGCATTGTGGAGTGCATTTGTGACAGGGGACACATACTGGCCTGAGTCAGAATAAGCCATTTATCTTCACAAGTGAGGGGGCGGAACAATAACGCACACATGGCTGAGCCACAGGTGAATTACTGATGTCCTGCCCCCTCATAAGTGATAATAAGTGGCATATTCCGACCCTGCCATGGTGTGTCCAATTTATATAGTGTATTTTAAATGGTTAAGGTTTTAAATTAGTTCTTTTTGTGAAGATTTAACTTTTCTGTTTGATTTCACTGCTTTGTTTTGAGTGCCGCTGAGATCATTGTGATGTCACCAGGCATCCTTCAAGCTGCTCTCTCATTGGTTAAGGGTTCCCTTGTGAGCCGTCTGAAGTGAAGAGTAATGACAAAAATTAAGATACATTATTTATTGGCATTTAGAATACTATACTAGCTAAAATAAATCATGTATCTGTAATGTCTGACTCTGATCTATATTATACAGTATAAACGTATTTTATTAACCTTCCTCATATTCTTCATTACTAAGTACATTCTGGGATTGCAATCACTTGATCTTCATCTCCCATGACTGCTTGTTTACAAGTGACATAACAGTCCTCTGCTCTGTGACACCATAACTATTTCAACAGCAGCCAGCTGTGATGTCACTAGCAGAGGATGATGACATCACTTGTAGCCAAGCAGCCATAGCAGGTGAAGACCAAGTGACAACATGTCATTAGTAATATTGTATGAGAGGATGGTATTTATATGAAATGTAAACTAAATTGTGTCTTATTCTAATTTTTCAAAGTTGTCCCTGTGGTGTTCGTGGCACATTAACCTCCTTGTAATCCCTCTCTAATCTGGAGCAGCTGGTTAAGGCACCCACTAGGCAGAACACCATTCTCAATGTGGTGCTCATCAACTCGGAAATGGTAGGAGCAGTAAAGGCAGAGGAGGCACTAGGGTCCAACAATCGTCATAACTCTATATGGTTCAGCCTTGCCCTTGGGACAAGTAAGCCCTCATCAAAAGCTAAAGTCCTAGATTTCACTGGGGCAGATGTCATCCGGGTGAGGGAGCTGTGCCGGGACATGTTAGTCCAATAGGACAGCATCGGAGGAGTGCAGGAAAGATTGGGGGGGGCAATCAAGGGAGCCATTCCCAAGGCAACAAATTCTTGCATGAGAACAGTAATCAGAGGAAAAGGTACAAAAGACCAATATGGCTCTCTGGAAAGGACAGGGAAGTACTAAGAGCCAAAATGAAGGCCTTCCCAGGTACAAGGAAAAACAAGGGAAGGAAGAATGGCGAGAGTACCTAATTAGAACAAGGGAAAACAAAGGGCAGTCAAAGAAGCAACAGCAGACATGGGGCTGCATACTGCGGAGGAGGTCAAGGGAGGGGAAAACAGTTTTTTAGATATATTAGGGGAAAAAAGAAAGAAGGAAGGAGGAATTGTTAGACTAACAGAGAGAGACAGGGTAATTGAGAAAGACGGGCAGAAAGTAGCCATTCTTAATGGCTACTTTTGCTCTGTATTCACAAGGGAAGACAGAGGACCTCTGCCAGAAAGTGGCTTTAAGGCAGCTGTAAGGGGGATCCTTGAGATGAGGCAGCAAATATTTACCAGTGAAAGGGTCTCAAAAGGACTGGCAACTCTAAAGACAGATAAGGCTCCAGGGCCAGATGGGATGCATCTGAGGGTGCTCAAGGACGTGGCACTGGAACTAACTGAACCCCTGGTAGCTATTCAATTCAGTTCAGACGGGGTAGTTCCAAAAGACTGGAGGATAGCAGACAGTTCTGTGTCATAATAGTGACTGCAAAACAGCGATCGCTATTATAGCGCATATATACAACCGAAAAGTAAACTGGCGATGTACACTTACGGCGACCGACATCAGAAAAACAAAAGTGTTTTGCTGTGCCCCTCCCCACACCTCCCCTCCCGATTTTAGATTCTCAACTCCAGCGGGGTGCATGTTGGGAGGGGGCACAGTCTGGATTTTTTTTTAAAATTAAGTCTCGTAGCCGCAGGCAGTGGCAAAATATTTCAATCAATCAAAATCTTTATCTAGGTGGACCTGGTCATGAATACATCAAAGTACAGTACAGAAGCAGTATACAAAAAGCAATAATATACAAGGAAGAAAAAGTATATACAATGTATACAGTACAGTACAAGGTTGAAATAAAAAAAAAAAAAAGCAGCATTATTTTACAATTGAAGAAGTCAGCAGATGTACAATCAACCATAGGCATACAGGGGTTATAAGCAGAGATCTTTTGAGTGAGGCAGCTGGTAACTACACATATAGGGGAAAGAGGCTGTATATGGGGTGGCAGGTTAGAGAGGTAAAGAAGAGGAGGGATATATTACCGATGACTGGGGGAAAAATTGGGCTAAAACCACAGAAGGTGATGATGGCTGTCGTGTACTTGTTTGTTATGATAATGACGGAGGAGGGGTAGGTAATTGGGACACTACTATGGATGGGGTGGAACTTTAGCCAGTTTGGAGCAGACAGAGAAGGGTGGGTGCAGCAGGAAGAGTTAATAGGGAAAGAGTGACAGCCAGGGGTGGAAACACGGGAGCGTCAGGATGGAAAGGGGGTGTTGCGGCATTAGTGGGCTAGCGGTGAGGAAAACATTTGCAAGTGCTTTCATGTAGTGATCGCAGAGCACCTTTAAGATATTCAGGCTAACATGGCAGCTCAGCTTCAAGTTCCTTTGCAAACTGTTCCACAATGTGGGTAAAGAGAAGCTTAGAGCAGCTTTGCCGAAATGAGTGTTGACCCTTGGAACTTGGAGGGCAATTAGGGAATAGCTTCTTAGAGCGTAGGTACCTAACACACTCCAGGGAATACAATCTGAGACATATGAGGGGAGCTTGTTGGTCTCCGCTCTGAAGGCCCATAGGGCGGCATTTCTATTCCTTCTATAGTGAAGGGAAGTCCAACCTAACAATGAGTACAGGGAGCAGTGGTGTGTGGAAAGTGGAATGCCAGTAATGAATCTGATAGCTGTGTGGTAGAGGGTGTCCAACTTAGCCAGTGCAGAGGCAGTGTAGTGGCTGTAGAGAAGGTCCGCGTAATCTATTAAAGATAGGAAGGTAGTTTGAACCAGTTGAATCTTGGCCTCCTTTGTGAGCAGGAGGTTAATTCTGTAGAATAGTCCTAATCTTTGCCTTAGTTTCTTCTGTAGTTCTTCGAGATGGTCGGCGAAGGAAAGTTTATGATCAAGCCAAACTCCTAGATATTTGAATTTAGCTATTGTACATACTCTAGTGTTTCTCCAAGAACAGTGGTAATTTGTGGGATAGCCCCCTTCCCCAGCAGGAATAGCCGCATGCAAGAAGGGGGAGAAGAGCATGACTTTTGTCTTTTTCACATTGGGCAAAACCTTTTTGTTTACGAGCTGGTATTGTAGAAGGTTAAATTCAGCTTGGAGGTCTTCACAGGCTGCTTCCGGCATGAGACGACTCAAGTACAGTACAGTGTCGTCTCCGAATAAGTGGATGTTGGCTTTTTTGATGGGGTAATTTATGTTGTTAATGTAGACTGCAAAGAGGAGGGGAGCAAGGATAGAGCCCTGGGGCACGCCCCTCAGCATAGGTTTTAATGGAGAAAGATCACCTTCAGCTTCAACTTGCTGTTTCCATTCTCTGAGGTAGTCTGCAAACCAGGTGTTTAGGGAGGAAAGAAGCAGGCTGTGATCGACTGCGTAGAATGCCTTACTAAGATCTAAGAAAACGGCACAGACATGCTTCTTGTTGTCAAGGTGTAGGAGCCAATTATTGGTCACTTTAGCTAGGGCTGTTATGGTGCTGTGATTTGCTCCGAATCCAGACTGAACTGGGTTTAATAGGCTTCTGGATTCTAAGCATACCCCTAGCTGGCCATATACTATTTTTTCTACTAATTTAGACAGAATGGGGAGGAGGGAGATCGGTCTGTAATTATTTAGATCGCAGGGGTCACCTGCTTTTAATATTTACCCTCCCAGTCCCCAGCCCCAAACCCAGTACATGCTGAGCCAGAGCTAGCCACCCACACCATCACACCACACAGCTAGCTTGGCAGCAGTAGGCACACCAGTCACCTAAAACGCCTTCCCTGTCCCTCCTTTCCTTGCTATCCCCTTCCAGTCACCCTTCCCTATGCTCGCTGCATAGACGCTTACCCTCAGTAGGCTAGCCCATGGGGATAGTGCTGAATATGAGTCGTCGTTTTGATGGTTGCCCATATTCAGTCACTATCCTCACTGGATACCACAGCAGACATAGTCCCACTCCATAAGGAGGGGGGACAAGGAGCAACCCGGTAACTACAGACCTGTCAGTCTTACCTCTATTGTGGGTAAACTGATGAAGACACTAGTCAAAAAGGACCTTGTGAACTACATGGAGAGCAATGGACTCTAGGATAGTAAACAGCAGGGTTTCATTGCAGGGAGGTCTTGTCAGACCACCTTGATAGTATTCTTTGACTGGGAAATGAGGGTAGCAGATAAGGGCCATGCTGTGTATTTACTCTACTTCGATGTCAGCAATTATATTGACTAGGTGTCTCACAGGAGGCTGCTGAGGAAGCCAGAGGATATGGGTGCAGTGAAGGACACAGATGAGTGAGAAACTGGTTGGAAGAGAGACAGTGTGACAGGCTTGGGTAAGACATTGTGCCATTTGTTATGCAGAGGAAGTCAAAAAGAAAAGATCTGTTTTTGTGTCCTCTTCTATTCTGTCACTTGTCTGTCTGTTTGCACAATAAATTTTTTTCTTGTGCAGCCTCAGAGCTGGTCACTCCAATGACCCCACAGTTCCCCCTGTTATCGCCCTTCTTTTACTTGCTGTTTCTATTCTTTCTTTCTTCCATTCTTCTCTGCAGTAATAACCTATATGTGAATCTTTATGAAAAACTGAGATCCTTGGTTTGCAAATGTATATAGTTACATTGTTGAAATGATTGCAAAAAGCTATTTGGAACTCAGAGAGTTAACTGTGAGATGCAGTTTGACCTCCACAAGCTCATCTGCAGAGCTGTCAACAGGAGATCAGTTCTGGGACAGAATGCCATATTTTGTTGCACCTGCAGGAGAGAAACTGTCAAAGTTATGATACATTTTGTGAGAAACAGGATACGTACCTTAACAAACTCAGGATGCAGACTTTTTTTGTGGTTAATAATTGTTATTAAGAAAACATAAAATATGGTAAAATAGAGTATACAGAGTAATTAAGACATGAACAAGAATTGAGTACACGGTGCACTTGTATAATATGAAATATTAATCTTTTAGTGCACAGTTAATCGTATTGTACTTGTAATGCTGCAATGTCTGTTTTGTATGTTATGTCATATTGTTATTTGTACAAATATGAAACTTTGATCAGACAGGACCACCTTGTAAATAGGGCTGTGTCCACCTTAATGATGTTTTTATACCAACATGTTTTACCTGTATAAAAATAAAAACTTTCTACTACTATAACATAATAGACAAACATAGCAATAAAAACATAGGAATAACACAAGATCTTAAGGTAAATGTAAAGTGCTACATTAAACAACGTATGAGAGAAGGAAACAACAAATTGAAATGAGAATAATGTCCATAAGAAATTAATTGCCAGGAAAAGACATTATATATAAAAAGAGCAATCTTTTGTTAAAGTGAGAGAGAGAGAAAGAGAGATTGAAATTTAGATTTAGATACCCTCAGAAGAAGGACTTTGTTTTTTTGAAGTGCCTATATAAAGCTATTGTGCACAGTTTTAATTTTTTATTTTATTGTTATTGATAAAACGCTACTTGCAAATTTTATGACTTTTTCTGGTTTGCCTGTGCTTCCTGACCTATGCCTCGACGACAGACAGCAAAGGATCGTGGTTATTGGCGTCAAATCAGGACAAAGGGAGGTCACCAGTGGGATGCCATGAGGATTGGTCCTAAGTCCAGTCCTTTTCAATATGTACATCAGCGACACGGCAGAAGGAATCCAGGGCAAGATGTGTCTCTTTGTAGACAACACTAAGTTCTGTGGCAGGGCAGACAGCGAGGAAGGAAATGCAGAAAGACTTGCAAAGGCTAGAGAGGTGGTAGAAAGTTTGACAGTTGAAATTCAATGCCAAACAGAGCAAGGTGGAGTGCAGAAGGAGAATGAACCCAAGGACAGAATACCGGATTTGGGGGGGAGCTGTGCATGACCTCTAAGGAAAGAGACCTAGGAGTCATTACAATGATGCCCTGAAAACAATCAAATTCGAGTAACAAGACCACCAGTAAGGCAAACAGGATGTTGGTGTATACTGGAAGGGGTACTGACAGTAGAAGGTACTGTACCTGACAATGAATGTTTCACCATTTGATGTTTATTTAACATATAAATATGCTGTTTTTATGCATCAAATTGTATTGGGCTAGTGTCCATATAGCATATCTGAACTTTTTCCTCTTGCATCCTCAAAAAGGGTTACCCGGTCCTCGACTGTTAAATGCTTTTATTCTCCTTCTAAATATACTAATGCTGAGCAAAGATCTTTGTCTTCCAAAGCAACCCATTTTTATAACAATTTGCCTCAGAGTGTTTCTATTAGTATTTCTGTTTTCATGTTAAAATCTAGACTGTTCACTCATCTTAAACCTTTGCCTGATTGAAATTGATATGTTTAAATCATATCTATTTATGTCTCAATGTTTTTTATGTTCTGGTCACATGTGAAAACGGTCATTTTTACTCACTGTGTTTATCAGATAAATCAATACATGAAATAAAATGAAATGAAATAGGACAGACATATTTTGGTACCAAAGAGCATGGAGACAGTGAAATGGTTCACCAGAAAGTGCACAGCACCTTCTCTGGCAAAATAAAGGGGGACATCTTCATTAATCCACAAAAAGTTCTCTGAACCATAGTGACACATAAAGCCGACGAGGGGAGATGTGTCTTGGGCCACATCACGACCCTGAAATAAAGTTCATCTCAGGTAATGTTCGTGGCCCTAATAATATGGTGATCACCTTCTTTTTAGCACAAGCAATGAGAGATTTTAACAAAGCCTCCCTGTCTTCCTCTTATGCTTAGTGGAGATTTTAATACACCCCTGGACAGTACCACAGACAAAAGCAAGGGTTTATTATCCCCTTCACCACATGCGAGGGGGGGTCCTGTGATAAGTCATTACAGAATTATCCTTCTTGGATGTTGGATGCCTCACACGTCCTCTCGCTATTTTCCCCACCTCACCATACTTACAGTAGAATTGATTACTGGCTGCTCTCTCACAGTCCCTGACTGTGGCAGATACAGCCCTGCCTTGTTATGATGAATGCCTCAGGATCCATGCATGGGGTTTGTTATAACAAGGGTTCGCTGCAATGAGAAAATGCCACTGAGTGAATGGGAAAAAATCTTTGTTAGCATTGCTGTGTTGCACAATAAATAAGAGAAACAACAGCTGTATTCCTTCAATAATGTTAATCAATTTTATTAGCTTGCATACTTAATAAAGTATTACTGATTAAAAACTTTGTGCAGTTAAACTTTCATGTTTTAAAGAGAGAGTCCAGAGTTGTCTGCATGGTTTGGTTCTGCACAACTTCTGTTTTTTTGCAGTGGTAATCAACTGCCTGAGCTGAAGCAGCTGCAGGGAAGATGCATGGGGCTGCCTTTCTAGGTACTGGAGCCCAGTTTTAAGTCTGGCTGTCTCCTCTTGGGCGCAAACATCAGACTGCACTTCCAGTTCTTCATCAGAATCCAGTTTGTCTATTTCCCGTGTTTTGCCCTCGGCTTCTGCGATAATGGCCGAGTCTGACTGCGGCTCAGCAATGGAACATTACTCATCCAGTGTGATCCAAATGTCATGAACTCTGGCAAACTTTACCTGGTTCGACAGTCAAAGTATGCATGGTCGAACTTTGGGAAGTTTGAATAGCTCTACAACATAGGGTGGCCAAAATTACTCAGGGCCAGCAAGGCAGATCTTACAAGGATTGGCTCAAAGCACTGAGCATGTACTCACTAGAGGCTAAACAACAGAAGGGGGATATGATACAGACCTTCAAACTCCTGAAAGGAACGAACATGGTAAACTGCAAGGAACTATTTAGGATGAGTCATGGATCAAGAGTAGGAGGACATGATTGGAAATATTTGGTGAGGTAGAGAGATTCAAGGATGGTTTGCTGGACAACATCATTGCCCAGTGTGGACCAAAAGGGGAAGGAGTGGTGTTGATGAGGGACCTTAATATGCCAGGTACAAACTGGGGAACCATGTCCTCTAAGGTGGCCAAGGAGCAGAGGCTGCTGGACGGCTTCCAGGATGTGTTCTTAACACAGCATGTGATGGAGCCCACAAGAGGGGGGGCATGTCCTGGACGTGGTTCTGGCAGATGGGGATCTGGTAAGGGACCTGGTTGCAGAGGATACCCTGACTGGGAGCGACCACAATACTGTCTGATTTCAAATAAGCATGGGGGGAGGGTGAGAGAGATCTAGGACACTGGCAGTAGACTTCAGGGAGGCAGACTTTGTGGACATGGGAAATATTCTCAAGGATCACTTGAAGGGGATTACATCAATGACAAATGTGGAAAAGAGTTGGGAGGTCAAAAAACGGGGACTTCATGAGGCAGTCAGGACCTGCGCTAAGGTGAAACCTAAGGGAGATAGGTCACATAAACCATGCTGGTGATCCAGTGAGGTTCAGGTAGCGGTCAGAGAAAAGAAGGCGGCCTACAAAAAATATAAAACAACAAGAGGGGATAGGGAAAAGGAAATGTACCATCTTGCATCTAGAAAAGTCACCCGGATGGTGAGGGGGGCAAAGTCCGGTAAAGAGCAGCAGCTGGCACAGAGGATAACTGGAGGGGAAAAGGGGTTCTTCCGGTACATTGGGGAGCGGAGAAAAACTAAGAGCCATCTCGGCAGATTGAGATCAGAAGGAGGGTTGGTGGAAGAGGCGAGGGACCAAGCAGAGGTATTAAATGAGTACTTCACCTCTGTGTTCACTAGGGAGGGGGGATGGGATATCTACAAAGCAAGGCGCGATGGGGATAGAAGCGGTAGTGAGTGGGATCAGGGGAGCAACAGAAATGGAGCAAGAGGGAGGTAGAGGTAACCCAGGGGTGTCACATCAGGATAAGGACAAAAAGGCCAGTAAAGTGGAGGGGACGGATGATGCTATCTCCACCAAAAGGGTGTGGGTAGCCCTCAAGACCCTAAAGAAAGATAAATCTCCTGGGCCGGATGGCATTCATCCGAGAGTACTATGGGAATTGGCGGACATACTGGCTGCATCCCTGGCGGAGCTCTTCAACAGGTCACTTGAGACAGGGAGAGTACCTAGGGATTGGCGAGAGGCACATGTGGTGCCAATCCATAAAGGGGGGTCGAGGGAAGTACCAGGTAACTATAGACCCATCAGTTTGACCTCGGTGGTGGGAAAATTAATGGAGAGTATACTAAAGGAACGATTGAGGGTGTACTTGGAGGAGGTGGAAGGTCTGGATAGTTGGCAACATGGGTTTGTGCCAGGTAGATCATGTCAAACCAATCTTGTGGAGTTCTACGAATGGGTAACATCAGAACTGGATGGGGAAAGCCTGTGGATGTATTATTCTTGGACTTCAGCAAGGCGTTTGACTCTGTCCCCCACAATGGTCTGGTGGAGAAACTGACAGGGTTGGGAGTAGGCCCTTTGATGGTCAGATGGATTGAAAACTGGCTAGCTGGATGCACCCAGAGAGTAGTGGTCGGTGGGGAGCTCTCAAACCCTAGAGATGTCGGTAGTGGGGTACCGCAGGGCTCGGTCCTGGGTCCGATCCTGTTTAATACATACATATCGGACATCAGGGAGGGTATAGGGTGTGAAATGAGTCTCTTCGCTGATGACTCCAAGATGGTAGCAGTAGTTGAGGGAGAAGAGGGGAGGTTGGCCCTGCAAGGAGACCTGGACACCCTGGAAAGCTGAGCTCACACATGGAAATTAAATTTCAATATCACCAAGTGCAAGGTGTTACATCTTGGGTGGGGAAACCCTAAACACAGGTACACCCTGGGAGGGAAGGCGCTGGAGGCCTCAACAGGGTAAAAAGACCTAGGGGTCATGGTGGATGCATGTATGAATAACTCTGAGCAGTGCAGGAGAGCGGCTAGCAAGGCAAACAGGATGTTGGGATGCATCGTAAGGGGAATCACCTCTAGGAGCAGGGAAGTGATTCTGCCGCTGTACAATGGACTGGTTAGACCACACCTTGAGTACTGTGTACAGTACTGGAGACCACACTTGAAGAGGGACGTACAGCTCCTGGAGAGGGTACAGAGGAGGGCAACTAAGATGATACGAGAACTAGGGGATTTGACGTATGAGGACAGACTTGAGGAGCTCTGCCTGTTTTCATTGGAGGAGAGGAGAGACAGGGGGGACATGATTGAGGTCTTCAAGTACCTCAAGGGAATAAATAGGGTAAACATGGAGGGGATCTTTAGACTAAAGCAGGGAGGTATCACCAGAGGGCATGGTTTGAAGTTGGAAGATGGAAGGGTGAGGGGGGGAAAAGAGGAGGAGGTTTTTCACTGAGAGGGTGGTGGACCCTTGGAATACGCTGCCTGGAGAGCTGGTTCAGAGATCCACAGTGGAGAGCTTCAAGAGAGGGTGGGACAGACACAGAAAGCGGTTGTATCCGATGATGGCCTGGCCCAGGGGAGTGGGGATGGACGATAGGGGTTTCTGGAACACAAGGGGGGGAGGGCCTCGGCACCCAACTAGGGATCTGAGGTTCGAGCAGACTCAATAGACCGTAAGGCCTAATCTGCTGCAGTTAGTATGTTAGTGAGAGGGAAGTGAGGAAGTTTTATTTTATAGACAGGGTGGTGGAGCCGTGGAACAATCTGCCAGCAGATATGGTGGTGCCAAAACTATCAACGGTTTCAAACACAGCTGGGGCAGAGTGAAGGGCTTAGTGGTTGCTCAGGATGGTAGCAGTAGGTCAGGGAGCATGGATGTGGATGATGTGGGTTAAAACCCTATATGGACAATAGGTCCCGGGTTTATGTACAAACTGGATGGACCAATGGTCTCTTTCTGCTGTCATTGTCTATACTTCTGTGTTTAATCTCTCACTCACTGAATCTTCCTGTGCACCAAAAGTGACAGCAACATTGTCTCCACTCCCTCTCCTGGACTGTAAAGTACTTTGGAATACAGTATGTCTGAAAGGTACCATATAAAACCAAATTCCTTTCCTGCTTTTACTAACTTCAGCTTGTGGGATTTTGACGGCCTACTGAAATTGACTCCTACCCCCACACCACCTACTTCACAGGTAGACAGTGTCTCAGAAGGACAATAGAAAAATACTGAGGAAATGAACTAGCATTAAAAAATTACATGGTCCCCTATTTCAAATAGACTAGAATGTACATGAGCTAGCTCAGCCTTCATAGGTTTTCTGTTTTCTTTTATAATTGATTTTCCTGGTATAACCCAACTGAGAGGCAGTGTCCTGTTTTCAATGGGGTCTTACATCCACAGAGTTTTACAGCTGGGACAGACTAAAGCTTCGGGAGGTCAAAAGACTTTCTCAAGGTCACACAGAAAGCCACAATGGGGGATTGGAACCTAGATCTCCTATTGCCCATGCCCTATCCAGTAGATTATACTACCTCTGTTCCTGGTTTTGATCTTAGTGGGCAATGGTCTGCCGGCCTCCCCTCCCCCACCCGCTGTTTTTAAGCCTGCTGTTCTGTACTCCAGCACACTGCTTGGCTATAGCACTCCCCGCTCTCCAGACAGAGCACGATCAATAATGGATGGCAGTGTTTCTGCCTGGCTGACAATGCCATCTATGGACATCAATGTAGATTGATCGTGCACCACAGCAAGAATCCGTAAACTGAAAGAGGGCGGTACGTCATTGTCTTAATGTTTTGTAGAGATATTATGCAGTACAATAATCGCTGCTGCTGCCCACTGTGTTTCCAAGAATTTCAATTTCAATAGAGGCAATTACTCAGCTTACACTGCCATACAGAAGCAGTTATATGTTCCTGAGCAGATTTAAATCATACCCATCTAGTGGTGTGTGTGATGGGGGCATATTCATCTCAATAGTTAAAAAAAACAAAAGATTCCTAACGGTCTTGCCAAAGGTGGGACAGCTGATCCCAGAATGTGTCAATTGCAGTCTATGTAATAAAGTAAGCTGTTCGTGGAGACTGGCAAAACTGGGGAGGTTCTGGTTTTGTCAGAACACTTCTCCACCCCATCCCTACCCCTCACGCTCTACTTTGGGTTTTGGATTCAAGTCTCTAGCCTGGTTTCTTGCTTAATGCAGCATTTATGCAACTAAGAACAACAAATTTTGTGGAAAAAAAGAATAATTCCTCAGTGTGGAAAGAATGTTATTTCATAACCAACAAGGTCGGTAGCTTACCTCACTCAATGGGCGAATACATGAGCAAAAGAGGCAGTACGGGTGTACGTAAAAATCCCAATATTTGGATTCTGTGAATAGTGGCATTCACTTAATCACACATATATTCTTTTATTCGTAATTTCGTATTTCATAGCAAATGGTGTTTGACATTAAACCTGTTAAAAACATAGGGGCCGATTCTAAAAGGGGTTGCAAGATGCAAGTGACTTGCATCATGAAAGTAAGACGCAAGTGGTGACTTGCATCACACTTTGTGTCACCCTGCTATTCTGGTAGGCAGCCTGCGACTGCCGCAGACACACTGTGTCAAATCCCCCTTGAGCCAGGGTTGTGTCCAGCAGCCCAGTGCTCCAGGTCTCAAGGGGGCTTGCACCATGGTGGGGCTGCCACATCCCCTTTCTGGGTTTCTGGAAGCCCCACCATGGATGCAGCAGGGGGCACCACTTAGACCAGCTAGGAGGTGGTCTAAGTGGCTGTGCCATGGGACTCAGGATAGTAGTGTACAGTGGGCTACAGT
Source organism: Neoceratodus forsteri (assembly GCA_016271365.2). Lineage (NCBI taxonomy): Eukaryota > Metazoa > Chordata > Ceratodontiformes > Ceratodontidae > Neoceratodus > Neoceratodus forsteri. The sequence continues at coordinate 1,461,980,844 of CM057452.1, forward strand.
AGGGGCAGGGGTGGGGCCATGGTGGGCAATGGGGCACAGATGTTCATCACCTCTATTGATGGTGAACCCCCCAAAACACCCCTGACAGCCTGCCCTTGCCCTTACTGGCATCACACATGTTCCCTGATAGTGTAACACCCTCCCCCCCATGCTGACAATGAAGCCGCAGCCTGGTGGTACGGTGCACACAAACACCCCCTCCCCCATCAATCTCCACTCAGATAGAGCCCACAATCACTGATCCCCTGACAACCCAATACATCACCATCATGTCATGCTTGCTGGTGGTCTAGTGGCCCACCACCCTCCCCATCCCGACAGGCACTGGTGAAGCACCCCCCACAATTCTGTCTCCGACCTGCTTCCGTGACTGACACTATTCTCCTCACACCAGCTGCGGAATGTGTTATGTTCATATTATATTGTGTTATACCGTACACGCATGAGGCATTCTGCCGCTGACCATGGTGGTGTGAGGAGGGTAGTGCCAGTTGCAGAGGTGGGTCAGGGATGGAATGGAGGGACCGGAGTGCTTCACCAATGCCTGTTATGGTGGGGAGGGCGGGGGGCCACTAGACCACCAGGTACTGTTTGACAGACTGGGACTGGGTGGTTGGTGGGAGCTGGAACAAGGATCGGGGCTGCCGCTCAGTGTGGGGGGAGGCAATTGCAGCACAACAGACATTGGGGACTGCGGGGGTTGGCACTGGCCGGCCAGAGCAGGCATTCTACAGTGACGGCACACTGGTGTCCTGGCAGTACCAGGACAGTGCCCCATGGGTGCCATGTGCAGCAGCTGCCCAGTTCATCCCCGGCTAACAGGTGTCCTGCCCTTAGGCCACCTGGGCATGCCCCTTTCACCTGGGCCCTAGCTGCATCATGGAGTTGCAACGATGCTGCCTGTTGCACCACTCCTTTTGGTGCATGGCCTCAGTGTGCAGCTATTCCGGATTGTTTGCTGCAAGTGGCAAACTTTCTGGAATAGCACCTTTAGCATTTGCTGCAACTGCATCAGGTGCAGCCCCCTTTTCTGATGCAAGTTGCGCCCAACGCAGGCAGCTTCCAGAATCGGCCCCATAGTCTGTAACCCCCCCCCTGCACACACACAGGTTACCAGAGCAAATCTCAAGGCCAGTTCCCACACCTACTGCTCCACTCCCTCTCCCCAACCCACCAACACATTTCCCCTCCTTCTGAGAACCATTTGTAACAGTCTCCCCTCACTAACCTTCCCACCAAGTTCCTGCAAAAGATTTCCACCATACCCTTTGATAAAATCTGACCACTTGTCGGTCCCACTCTCACCTAACACTATTTTTAATAACAATCACCCTCTCACGCCACTCCAGTCCACCCCTATCCTAAGCCCCCTTTTTAGAAACAAAAGGAAAAGAATTTGGTTTTGAATAGTGCTATTCATATAAATACTATCCAAAACACAAATCCCAAAGTGCTTTGGTTTTAAATAAAAAAAAAATAAAACAGTTGACTTTCATTATTTGCTGCCTTTACAGAAGATTCACTCTTTAGGATACCCTTGTCTGTACTCAGGACACACCACAAAGAATTCACAGTATCGAAACAAACATCATAAAAACAATACAGAAGCACTTTAATAAATACAGTCTCACTAAATAACACATACATAAATATATACACACATAAATAAATATTCAGTGATGTCCTAAAAATGTAAAATGAATTAACGGACAAAGTATAATTCAAATCATAAGGCCAGGGTAGGCTGCGCAAAACAGCCACTGTCAGACCCCTGCCTTGAAGCGACTCTAACCAAAATGCTGGCAGGAAGAAGTTTCATAGAACAGGGCAACTGCCTAGAATGCCCTGTTTCCATGCCGAATTTAACCTAGAACGGGGGACCATGAGCAGCCCCTGGTCCATGGAATGAAGGGGCTCTACTTGGCTACTGGGGAGTCAGGAGTTTACGGAAGTTGGTAGCTTCTCCTTTTTATTCCCTCGCTGAGTAGGAGGTGATTATTTTTTTTTAACGAGGCTGTGCAATCAATAAATGCACTGCAGCAAGCATGCCAACCAGCCCCAAACCCCACACATCAACTGGATACCTGTGCGGAGATAAAGCTGTGCCTGCCTGTCTACATGTCCCTCTGCCCACATGCTGCCTGCCTTCCTGCTCTCAGTGTTCTCCTTCCCCTCTTTCCCCCCTTGGTCAGTGTTTTTGGCTGGTACTGCCCAGCCCCCACACTAATCCACCACCATCAAGTCCCAATTTAAAATTGTGTGCCACACTACTCCCTGCCAAAAACAGAAGAACAGAACGCAGAGGTCACAAATCTTGGACCCTATTCAGAATAGCACTAAGAAGCTGGCATGCATCATATTTACACAGTGCTTTCACAAACTGTGCATGCAGGCCTACAAGGCACAGTGTAAAACAAACAGTACGGGATGCAAGATTTCCTCTCACAATGCTGGCTCACTGGCACTTTGGAGACCATGGGAAAAAGGCAGCTCAGCCTCAAGTAGAAGGATAGGAGATAGCGAGCATAGCAGTCGTGTGACCAGGGAGTGGGAGCAGTAAACATCACAAGATCTACAAGAGTCCACTAAGGTGGCCAGTCACACTGGTGTCCAAATTAAAAATAAAAACTGGAACACAAATCCGATCTGAACCTGGTCCGCATCGTCCAGGTTCAGGGAAGTTTGTTTCTGTAAAATGTGGTTTAGTGCACCACTAGCAGAAACCCAAGCTAAGATCTTTGTATGGATTCCCTAAGACCATTACAAGCTGGGGCCAGTACTGGAATTACATAGGGGCTTGCCAGGACTCGGGGTGGGGCCCCCAAGTTCTGAACTGAGACCTGATAGCTCGCGGAGCCCTTCCATTGACTTATAATGGGAAGGGGGGCACAATTTAAAGATAGGCCCTTTATGGGCCCCACTAGCTCCCAAAGCTCATAAAATGTAATTCCAGCACTGGCTGGGGCCTCAACGAATTCTTAACAGTGTGCTTACAAAGTGTTAAAGTCAGCACATTTATTTATTTAGAAATTCTGGTTAGGAAAAGCAGTCTAAGATGAGTTAATTTTCAGGTGCAACCTAGGAAAAAAGGGGGTATAGGTCACAACACACAGCACAAGAATATACAGCTACAGAAAAGACATTTCAGGCTAGCCCGGTGGCACACAGGGCTGAGGCATCTCTGCCTTACCTCATGCCAGCTGGCGACCGGGTTTGGGAGCGACCTTGGGTTGTCGGGGGCCGGCAGGGGGGGGGGACAGGGTAGGAGCAAGACTGAGTTGCCTTGCAGTGGCTCTCCTCTCCAGGGGAGGGGGGATGCCCTCCTGCAGTCCCGCCATCACTGGGTGGCTGTCTGGTGGTGGCGCAGGCAGGCATGGGCGACTGGCAGGGTGAGGCGTCCTGCAGTGAGTGGCATGCGTGTGCCTCCACACTTGTGTGCTCGCACCAAGGACATGGGGAGGGGTTAAAAATGTGGGGGAGGCATTCCAGGTAGTGTACTAATAATGAGTTTTACAAAATGCAGGCCTCCATTTGGCAAGATACAGAATATTTAGACAGTATACAGATGTACAGGAGTACAGTATTATGCAAGGCTCAGAAGCATTACCTCCTGAGTGCCGCCTGGTGCAACAAGTATAAACAGAGCAAGTAAAAAAGTAGTGGCTGTGCAAAAACTGTATTAAGCCACACTGGGGCCACCCAGAGGGACAAGGATAGGGTACCCGGAAACAGGGGCATATGAGTGGGGGATATAGTGGAGGGTGTCAAGGGAAAGAACACAAAGGGCTAGATAAAAGAGCAAGAGTGAACTGTGAACTCACAGAGCAGGGCTTTCAAGGAACAAGGAGAGGAGGCAAAGTGACAAAGGGAGGAAGATTGTCCTGGAAATGAGGGAGATTGAAAAAGAAGGAGAAAGTACACGGTGACTCTGTACCACATTGGAGGTTGATAAGAGAGAAATTGTTTAACCAGGAGAGGCACTCTAAGCCGAAGCTTGTTTCCAAGTCCACCTGGGAGCACAAGGAAATTAAGTGACTTGCTCAAGGTCACACAGTATGCAAGTGCAAGTAAATACCACCAACAGCTTAATCTGGTTCAAGGTCAGTTGGCATTCATCTGTATCCCCTTCCCCTGGGTCATGCCTGAAAATAGGCAGGATTTGTCTAGTGCACTTACCCGGTCAACAAAAGCTAAAATAAAAAAAAAAAAAAGTGGGGGCTCTGGGATTCAAACCCAGGTCTCCAGGTTTGCAGCTCAGAGCCTTAAACCACTGCGCTATACTGCCTCCTAAAAGGAAACTTAGAAGCCTGGAGTTGAGGGAGAAGGTGGTGAGCTGGGTAGCCAACTGTTTGAAACACAGGAGGCAGAGGGTGGTGAGGTGGGGGAGAATGTGGGGAGCTGGGGAGCCAGCTGGTTGAAAGACAGAAGGCAGAGGGTGGTGGTTAACAGCAGTCACTCAGAGAACTAGAGAGTGGCCAATAGAATACCACAGAGATCAGTACTGGGCCCTGTCCTCTTCAGTGTCTTAGAAACATATAAACATAGAAGTTGACGGAAGATAAGGACTGTATGGCCCACCCAGTCTGCCCACTTTGCCTGCCTTCATCTTCATAGGTGACACTGCTGTGGAATTGGAGAGAAAGGTGTGTTTCTCTTTGTAGACGACACAAAAATTAGCAACAGGGTGGACACTCAGGAGGGTGTGGACAGAATGCAAAAGGATTTTTGGAAACCAGATAAATGGTCTAGGGAGTGGCAGCTGGGTTTCAATGCCAAAATGTGCAGTTGTGCACCTAGGAAGGGGAAACCTAGAGGCCGAATATAAGATGTGGGGAGGTACTTACAGTTATCAGCCAAGAGAGGGACCTTGGGGTGATCATACCTGATGATCTCAAGGTGGCAGGGCAGGGCAGTGCAACAGAACAGCAGGCAAGGCGAGCCAGATGCTGGGGTGCATAGGGAGGGGAGATCTCTAGCAAGAGAAGGGAGGTGGTGTTGCCTCTCTATCCCTCACTTGTAAGACCCCACGTGGAGTACTGTGTCCAGCTCTGGAGGCCACACTTTTGCAAGGACATCAACAGGGTGGAAGCAGTCTAGAGGAGAGCTACTAAAATAGTGTGGGGGTTGCATGGGAAACTGTATGAAGAAAGGCTGCTGGAACTCAGCATGTACTCCCTGGAGGAGAAGACAGTGAGATGGAACATGATTGAGACCTATAAGTACCTCACCGGAGTGAACAAAGTGCCGGAGGGGAATTTCTGTCACAGGTGGAAGAGCACCAGAACATGGGGGCATGATATGAAGCTAGGAGGAGACAGATGGGGGGATGAGAAGACATACTTCTTCGCAGAAAGGTGGTGGACACCTGAAACAGCCTGCCAGAAGTGGTAGGGGCGAAAATAGTAGGGGAGCTTCAAACATGAGTGGGATAGGTACATGGGTATAACAGATGGAGGCAAGGGAGGAGGGTGAGACACCTCTGACCAACTAGAGTCCAGGGTGCAGTTTTAATCAGGGAAAACAGGAGAGACTAGATGGGCATACTGATCCTTTTCTGCTGACACACTATGTTTCTATGTTAGTGCTGCGTGCTTGCATAAGGAAACGGTACTGCCAACACAAAGCACAAAATCTCACACTACAAGGTGAGAAAGTAAAGACCACTGATGTCTCAATAAAATGCAAGGAAAAAAATGGCCACCTGACGAAGTCTCACTGCGTTGACGTGAAATGCTGGGGTCAGTATGGCGTTCTTGACATCTTTGTGCTCTTTGCCGTATTTATTAAAATTCTTTCTTTGCACTTTTTGGCTGACACAAAGATGGGAGTCAAATGCTTCTGAGCAAGAAAGGGTGGACGGAGGGAGGACCATATCAGATACAAGCATAGCAGAGTGATGCAGTCACCTCCCATCCAGGGATGGGATGGGATACCTTGGACTAAAGGGAGCTGTGGTGGGCGGCAGGATGGCAGTCTAGGGCACAATGACAGAAAGAGTGACAGAGAGGGTCCAATCAGGATAGGGTGGATTCTGTGATTGCACTGTACACCACATCCCCATAACCAAATATCGGGAAGATCATTCTGAGCTCAGTCGTGATGGGGGGGATGATGGATTTCTTCCTCGACCATGCACCTAGCTTGGGGGCTGAATGGATGTCATCTATGTGTTGGGAAACATCGATGATAAGGTATTTGAAGGAGGGAGCTTCCTGCATAAAAGAACCATCCAGGGTCCTGAAGACCTGGATATTGGGAATCCTGGTTAACCACTGAATGATGCAAAAGGTTATGGAGACTTTTCTTAGTATTCAGAGTGAGCTGGTTCAAGGAGAACCAGTACTGGATGTTGTCGAAATCTCACTGGAGATCTACTACCAGCTCAGGGGCCAAGAATCCACTGAGGAATAACACTGTTATCCATGTACACATGAACCTGCATGGAGAAGCAGCATCTTGGGAGATCATTCAGGAAGACAGAGAACAATAACTGGACCTGGGACAGAGCCCTCTGGGACATCTGAGGTAATCTGATGGGGTGGAGTTATAGAATACCCTAGAAGGATTGTGTAATACTGGTCAGATAAGTAGAAGCAGATTCATCCATGCAAGTAGTCAGGGAAGCCTGTAGATTCCAGTTTTTCAACTAGGAGATGAAGTGCCACTGTTTCACAGGCCATGGCCAGATCAACACAAAGACTGCTGCTGCTGTCAATGAACCCTGACATATACCCTTCAAGGCATGATCAAATAACTTGAGGGGAAGAAACATTGAGATTAGCTGAACAGATTTCCCCTGTGCCATAACACAGGGACACAGGAAATGGAAAATAAATGAAAGACAAGTGGTCAGTCCTGTTGGTCTCATCACAGCACTTGCATCATTCTACATGAAAACAGAAAGTCAAACTCATTACCTCCAGGAAATGCCTGTAGTTGGCAGCCAAATCATCCCCTTTGTCTCCCACAATGACTTCAGTCGGCAGTTAAAGACTTCCTGTTTGCCCCAGACACTTCTCAGGTCATCAGCACTATTTCTCTGTATTACTTGCGAACCAAATTGATTAGAATTGACTGCACAGCACCGTTAGAAAGGTAATTTTGTGCTGAACAACTTTGCCATTGATACTTTGTGTGTATCACGTATACTTTAGGACTTATTCACATGTGTTTATGGTATGGTGTGTATAGCTGACATCTGTCCCTCAAGCCTCACCTAAGCACCTTGAAAACATGGGAAAAATACATGTTTTATATTAGAAAAATTGCTGTTTAGTGCAAAATTACTTTTATACCTACATCTAATGTATGGATGTTTAATTTGCTGTTATGTTACATATTTTCCTACCAAAAATGGTTTACATTTGCCTTTTTTATAGCAAAAGAAACCCCACTTTTTTTTGGCTATTTCGACTAGCATAGGGCAAAAAAAAAGAAATTGCTAATAATTAATTGCATATCACTGTTGGAAAGATAGTTTTGTATTGAGCAACTTTTCCACTCATACTTTGTGTGTAGCACTTACGGTTCGTGAGGTATTCACATTTGTTTATGGCATGCTGATTATGGCTTGATTTTGCTTAGAAAAGATCAGGATGCAGTGTTAAGAGTATAAAGGACACGAATGGTGGAACTCTCAAAGAGCTCCTGCAGCGTGAATGAGTTAAAGAGCAGTCGATGCCTCTAGAAAAACTTAAAAAAAAAACACTTAATATTTAGACCCAGCTCAACGTATATTTTACTGTTTTTCTGTAGTGCTCATTCCTTTTATTGTATGAAGTAAAAAAGTCTGACAGTGGCTGGAGAGATCATCTTGGAGAAGTGGAAACATGGTAAAGTTCCCGCAGTTTACGAAGGCAGGTTCGGAGAGCTGGCCTACACTGACTGTTGGACTGAAATCGTGTAAGTGAGTCATGTTTGTACTATGGGACCTTCCTGGCTGTGTATATCCAGCATTTGTGCCCCCCAAAGGCTGTGGTAAGTGAGCTACATATCTAAACTTTTCATTTACACTTTCTTGGTATTTGACCTAGGGAACGTGAGCAAAAAGAGATCTTGGAGCGCCCAGTTGTTCGTTATCCCTGCAGCCCTGGGTACACAACTTGTTCCCTTGGTATCTGCAGAAAGACATTTTCCCCTCATAGTGGCAGTAAGACAGGATTTATTTTTTAGACTTTATCTGTTCAATGTCCTGCATAGCCAGTATTGTGTTATGATTGCGCAACTGTATTAGTTTGGTTTTGTTTGGCCGTTTGCACTCATTATTCCATAGGAACTACCACCCTATAGGGGTAACAAAGGCATGGAACCCTTGGAGAGAGTTCCACTCCTAGAGGTGCCACGGGAAGATTTCCGTGGCCAAAGGTACCTTAGGAAGATCCTAAGGAGAGAAGAGCTGTTGCTGGAGGAGGAGGGGAGGATGGAGGGGCAAAGAAAAAGTGCTTCACAATGAGGCTGAAAGGAACTACTTATATAGCTCAAGAAGTAGGAGTGGCTGGCTGCTTGTTCATTGAACTCCAGGCAAAGTCTTTCCAATTCAATGTCCTGCACAGCCAGTATAATGTTATGCTTGTGCAACTGTGTTAGTTTGGTTTTGTTTGACCGTTCACACTCTCTGTTCCAGAGGAACTACCACCCTGTAGGGGTGTCAAAGGCAAAAAACCCTCGGAGAGGTTTCCACCCCTAGAGGTGCCATGGGAAGATTCCCATGGCTAAAGGTACCTTAGGAAGATCCCCAAAAATGAAGTATGAACCATATAAGCAAGCAGTAACTGTAACATAGTGGTAGATAAGCACAGACAGGTAGATAACATAATGAGATGCTCAAGTCAATAACGTAATGAAATGTCCAAAGTTTGCATCACGTGATACTGATGGGTTGCGTAGAGAATGAGGGTATCCTCTAAGGAGAAAGAGAATGGCAGGACACCCTCCACCTCCATCCAACAGCAAAACCTACCTAAGAAACTAGGGAACACCACTAAGCTAACTAATAATTATGACCTGAGGCAATGGAGGAGAGAAAAAAAAACCCTTTGAGGAGGAAATCTCTGGGGATCCAAGGCCTAGGTCACCTTCCCTCTAGGCTTGGGATAGTTTATTTTGTGATGGCTCTGCAGCTGCAATTTGGAAAACCCAATTAAGGGGAGGTGGAAATATTCCAATTTGGAGGAAGGCTCTCACTCAAACCCTCTAGCGGGAACACCATGGAACTAAGGTTACAAGAAAACTCTGCAACAATATGTGCAACCAAGGCGGAGGAGGAGCGCAATGTCTGCTGAGGCACCCACCTGGCCTACTCATCCTAAACTCAAACCAGGTGAACCAGAGGCAGTTGTAGGAAGAATGCAGTGAAGGTGCCTTGCTAGGGAAACCACTAAAGTCAATGGATAACCGTTATAGTGGAACACTGCAGCCAAAGGAGATCGGAGTAACCACCCTTCACCGCTAATCTTAAATTGTACACCAGGAGCTGCTGTCATGTAGCAGGCAGCTAAAGCCAAGCCCAGGGTGAGGACATTCCCAGTTATGGGCCAGCTGAGAAGGATATTGCCCCAATTTGGACATGCTCAAGATGGGGACTAAATGCAGAGCAAGACCGTCGGCTGCAGGAAAACTGCACCAGAATAGAATGGCTGGCATGCCCCAAAGATAGATTGAGAGCTGAAAAGCCGGTGAGCTGATTGAGCACTGGTGTGCTCAGATCGTAATGAGCATTGAGTGCTGAGACCTTGCAAGGTCGAATGCAGAACTGAGTGCAGCAGAATCCTGGAGGCTGAAGCTGAGGGGATGGCAGTAGGCATGAAGTAATGATTTGCATGAACAATGAGCAACAATTGCGTAAGCAAGCGTAGACCTGCACATAGGTCAGTAAACAAAGTAATAATAAGTGGACCTGCACGTAGGTCTGCATAACATAGTAGCAGTGAAACAGCACTGAATAGTGTGGCAAGCCAGCCACACAGTTAAAAGCCAAATCAAGGTGACAAATACTCCAAAGATTTTTGGCAGTGAAGGCAGGATTTAGAACAGAAATAAGTAGCCACATGGGGCCACAACTCCCCAAATACTTCCCAGTCTCCGCCATAGGACAAACAAGAAAGTGATGGAAGGGCCAAGAACCACATGCAGATATTAAAGTTAATTTAACAGCTGCAGCAGTAGCCTTTAACTGACCTCTGAGTATAACAGGGTGAATAAACATAGAAGCAACATCTGAATGGAGTACACTGAGTTGTAAAACTGCAATAAACATAAATAAGGAGACACAATGCTTCTGAAAGCAGGTGCAGCCAGGCAGTGCTATGAAGCTGCTGCAATAAGGTAAGTAGACAGCATGATTGAGCTGCATAACTAGGTTCAGAGTAGATTTGAATCAGGTGAAAACAATCGAGTATGCAACATGGAGCAGCTATGGTTGAGCTGAAACACACAGATAATGCTTGCAGTAGAGTGAGAGTTGTGAGCAACAGTGCAAATGGTAGGAGCTCAGGAGTGACATGCTAGGAGCTTGGAAATAAAATCCCCCAGAAAAAACAAAACCAAAGACACACAAACACTGAAACAGGGAACAAAGACAGAAGAAGCACACACAGCCAAAGGCAAAATACAAACCAGAAGCAAGAAAGAAACACAGAAGCCAGCAGACAAGCAGGAGCAGCAAGCCGGGGGTTAGGGCCCCAACCAACCCAGAGGACAGATGGACAGAGCTGGCTGCAAAGAAAAGTACTTCACAATGAGGTGGAAAGGAACTGCTTATATACAGTAACTCAGGAAGTAGGAGTGGCTGGCTGCTTGTTCACTGAACTCCAGGCAAAGTCTTTCCAATTGAACATTTGTGTTGTACTACTGCCATTTAAAGTGCTGTAAGAAACTATTTGTTCTTGTACACCATTTCCTGCCCATTTTTACTTTTTTTGCTATATAGCTTTTTATCCTCCTGGGAGCCCTGGCAGGTGGCTGCGGTCTCTCATTTCAGAGTGACTCACTCTCTGACTTCCCTGCATCCCTGTATTGCCGAGCCGGTTACTCCCCCATGCATTGTGTGCCCCCTTCCCCCCCCCGTGGACCCAATCCAGATACATTGAGCCAACCCCATGGATGCAGGAGCTATCACGGAACCTGCCAGGCTCCATTTTTCTGCTTTTCTCCCATCTCCCCTCCCCACCAATGTGATGATGTCAGCACATGCCTCCCAACCTGCACTGCCCTCCAGCCACCGCCAGCGGGCAGCCAACAAGCAGGATGACAGGTCTCCCTTCCCCCAACAGAGGAGAGCAGTCCTCTGGATGCTTGATCTTCTCTCACCCCTGCTGACCCCCGGAGGCATGAGCTCGTTCCCAAACCCAGGTCGCCAGCATGGCGCGAGGTATGGCATCCAATGCCTCAACCCTCAGCACCACTGGGCCGGCACTGTCCTGACTGTTTCTGAACGTTATTAAGTTTATCATTTTCGGAGTCACTTGATGGCCCAGTGGGTAGTACCACGTGCTCCCATAAGGACGAGTTCAGAAACAAGCTGAGGGAGCCAGCTGGGTGGCCTGGGGGCAAGGAAAGCACTGCCATGCAGCAGTGCTGCCAGCCCAGGGAAGGGTAGTGTTGGATTCCACAACTTTGGCTCTCCTGCAGGGGATTTCAGCCATTTGACAAGGTCTGTCAGAGCGACGCCCAACTTTGGGGAGGTATGCAAGGAGAAAACTGGAAAAACACCCTGCCAGCAGGATGACATTACTCTGCTCACCACAAGCACTGCACCACCTACAAGGCCTTGGTTCCATCATCTGGATTGTGCTCCATGGGTGAGAGAAGCATGGCCCTCCCTCCCTGGCCCTGCCTACTGGGGGGCTCCATGGGGATCTCATGTGGTAGAAGTAAGTCACTGAACTGTTGGGTTGACTGGGCTGGGTGGACGGACAGCTGAAGGAAGTCAAGCAAAGGAAGAATAAAGTCTACATATAAAAAAAAAGATTATTTACGGATTATACTCAGCATGTATGGGGATGTCTGAAAGAGTGTATTAAAAGATTGTATGAAAGGGGTGTGACTGTTGTGTTAGGGTGGAGTTTGGTTAAGGGGTGTTTTCATATTCATAAACATTTGGGGTTTTAAAATTGTCATTGTTATACGTGTTACAGCACTGCAGCCCCTACACATGCCTACTCTCCAGGACTACTCTGCAAGTTCTGTCCTTTTGAGACCCCAGACCTTCCAGAAGTAGTCTCTGAATATTGTAGGAGGCTAAGGATCCTGAGAAAACGGGGCACATGGCAGAGGTAGATGTCAGGACAGGATGGATTGGGAGCATCAGGTCGAAAAAGCACCCTGGGTTTTGGAGGGCTGCAGTGCAGTGTTCACCCTGTTGCATCCCGATCCCCAGGAACAGAAGGTCCAGCTACTCCAACTCTTCCCCTTTGTGATATGTTGTGTAATACCAGATTCCTGAGGAATAAAACAGCTGTGATGTCAGATTTGATCGCAGGTCCCTCTAGGGATCTGCCATGTCTCACCGAGACATGGCTGGGGGATAACTCTGGGTCAGTCCTAGAGAGGCCATCACTGACTAGTGGTGATGCAGTGCCTGAGGCAGGAGCATATGGGTGGTAGAGCCATCTGTTTTGGATCCTGCTTGAGACTGATGGCATACCCACTGAAGGGGGTGAGATTGTTTGAATGTGTAGTTGTGAACAATAATGCAGTTATGAGTTGTAGAATTCTGGTCTGCTGACCTCCAGGTAAGGATCAGGAGTTACTACAGGAATTTTCAGATTTCACTGTTGGAAATTTGCAGATTTCACTGTCGATTTGTTACTGAATACTTCCAACCTGATTGTATTGGGGGGATTTCAATGTATGGGTCAATGAGGAAACTTTGTAATGTGTTCAGATGTTCCTCCAGTTGATGAAATCACTGGGCCTCACACAGGCAGTTTCCACTGCTACTCATGAACATGGGCACACCTTGGACCTCATCTTCTCTCTGGGGCCGGACATCTTTAATGTCAGGGTGGATCTCGAGGGGTGGCTGGACCACAACACTGTCTAGCTTCTCACAGGGGCCCCCCAAAAATCTGCCCCCTCCCAAGGAGATGATCTATTATCACTGTGTTATAATTTGGAGCCAGAGAAGCTCCTGCGTGTACATGGACATCTTGGGTATGGAGGCAGTGTGTGATGGAGGTACAGTGGCAGCTGTCAGTGGCTATAATTTGGCCATCTCAGCTGTGATGGACTCAATCTCACCAATGCATGCCTACCTGCTAACCTCCACTACAGCTCACCATGGCATAATGACGTGCTCAGGTGGTTGAGGGCAACAGGGTGGAGGTCGAAGCATCCCTGGAAGAGATCTGGGTCTGTGGTTGACAGGATGGCTTAGCGGTCCTATTATGGAAACTATCAGAGGGCAACAGCCCTGAGAAAGGCAGAATTCCTATGAAGGATTATTGCCTTATGTGAAAACAGACAGGCCCAACTTTTCTGCACTATGGAGAGGCTAATTCATCCAACCTGTCTACAGTCCAGTGGAGTTTTGTCTCAAGAGAGATGTGACAAGGTTGATCAGTCCTGCCTGGACAATGTCCTTCATGAGGGCTGGTATTGCTACTGGTGGCCTGTTAAGGGCCAGCAGTAGTCAGGAAGAGAGCTATGGGGGCATTCCGGGGGCACTCCACTGATTTGGAGTGAGTTTCAGAAGTTTCTATAACTAAGCTGATCCCGACCCTGCATCCCACTGTTATAATTCTGACCCATGGCCTACGCTGTAGCTAGTGGACCACTGCAAGGCCCTGTGTGCGAAGTTCGCTGACATTTTCCAGTGTTCCCTTTTGGAGGGCTGTTTTCCAGAGGTGTTAAAAAAGCCTCAGTGAGATCTCTCTTGAAAAAAAACATTGGACCTGGAGACGCTGGTAAACTACTACTGGAGCAATGCCTAGAGGAGATCAAAAACTGGCTGAGCCTCAATTCGACCATCATGAAGTAGTTATTAGAAGTAAATTCTTTTTTTTTTTTTTTTTTTTAAATAATCAGTGTTTATTGGAGAATGTTTCACATACAACAGTAGAAAATATAGAAAAATGTCTGGCAGTAATACAGTTATTTCCTTTTTCTTTACAGGTGGTATGAAGGGAGAACTGACAAACCCCCCATGAAGCAGATCATCTTTGACAACCCAACATTCCATAGCCCATTTCAAATAGTTCCATCTATCATTTACGTTTTCTAATAAAAATTCTGTCAATAAAGTCATGGTACAAACACTTTATCTGTGTCGAGCCTATAGCTGACCCATCTGGTCCAAACTTCTTAATAACAGGCAATTGGTTTAAATATGTATAAGACTGTTTTCCTATACAATATATAGTGTCAATTAGAGCCTCCCAGTGTGCGAACTTAGGTTCCTGTGGCTTCAGCCATAATTTAGTTATACTTTTTTTTGCACTTGCAATTAAGATTAATAGCAGTTTTAACTGTCTACCCTTGACCCCACTGTTCTCATTGGAGAGGAACATAAGCACTAAGGAGGGAATAAGCAGTGCCAATTCACTAAACGTTTCTTCTATGACACTAGAGATCTGAGTTCAATAATCCAGTAGGACTGAATACTCCCAAAACACATAATAGTGACCCGCTTGTCTCTCTCCACACCCTCTCCAGCACTTCCCCCTTTCCTGAGCCATGTATGTGGACTGTAGCACCAGGGTCCTAAAAAAGCAGGTTCGATACTTCCATGAAAACTCCCTAAAGTAGGGTGCCATTGTTAGTTTATAAGCAGGCAATGTATATTTCAACCAATGTGAGGCATCCCAGTCAACCTGGAGTTGAGCGTTCCCTCTCAGCAGCACTGATTCAGTGGATTCTTGCACAAATTCCCCCAATGCCCTGTGTAAGGTTCCCACTCCTCCTGTTTGTCGGTGTATTATCTGTGCCAGTAAGGTTGGCAATTTTCCGGTGTAATATTTAAAATGTAGTCCCAAAGTCCCTATGTATGGCCAAACCTGTAAAAATCTAAAGTGGTTGGTCACAGGCAGTTGATTTGTATCCTGAAGTGTCTGGAATGGACACACCATTTGTGTCCACTAACTGTTGCAACTGCTTTAGTCCCATTCTATGTCAATGGGCCAGAAATGGGTCCATCACATTCAGTGTGCTTGTCTGATCTCTCTGAAGGATCTTTACTCATGTGTAAAGTTCTATATCCCCCTTCCATACTGTATGCCAGACCTGTAAATTGTCCACAGCATATCTGTAAACTTATTGAACCAGTAACATCCCAGGGGGGTCGGCATACTGTACAAGAGTTTGTCTATCCCATGAAGATCATTCAGAATGAATTATATGGTTTTCCAGTGTGCTACACAGGAATTAGACATCCACAGGCACACCAGCCTCACGTGGATCACCTAGGTGTACTATGTCAGGTTGGGCAGATTAACTCCTTCCTTCTCTCTCGGTAGTTGTAACAGGGAGACTCTAATCCTGGTGCATTTTCCATCCCAGATAAACCTGGAGAGGAGTTTGTTCCAAGATTGGAAGTAACATGAGGCTTGCATTATTGAAAGCATCTGCAGGTAACAGAGAACTCTAGGGAGGACATTCCATCTGATGGCTTCTATTTTATGCAAAAAGCTAAGGTTCAAGTAAGATCAACACTGAAAGTCCAGAGATGTTGCCATAAATAATAGCTCATAATTCAGACTCTCTAGGTGGTCTAAAGTTTTAGTTAGCTGAATTCCTAAACAGGTTAAGGCCCCCATTCCATCTGATGTTCAATTTATGAAGGATGTCAGCACTGGGTGTTTAATGATAGACTAGCACATCCGTTTTACTAGTATTTAATAAAAAGATTGCTATGGTTTCATACCAACAGGTCCGACACTTTAGGAAGGGATTACACAGGTGAAGTAACAACAGAATTTCGTCTGCAAACAGGGTCAACCTGTAATCTCTCTGCCCTACTGGTATCCCCTGAATTTCTGTATCGGCCCATGTGGCCATGGCTAAAGGTTCTAAATATAGAACAAAGAGTATCGGGGACAGATGGCATCCTTGGTGAATACCCCTCCCCAATGACCCTGAGGGGGAAAGGAAGCCATTTGTCCTTAAAAAGCCCCAACAGGAGTTGTACAAACCCCGCAACATAGTTACAAAATCTGCAAAGAATAAAAACTGCCATAAGGTAGACCGGAGAAAAGGTTAAGTCACCCTGTAAGAGGCCTTCTCCACACTGAGGCTGGCCAGGACCAGGGGACTAGAGCATCTTGTAACATGGTCTAAAAGCAGTAATGTTCGATGCACATTCTCATGTGCTTGACACTTTCGCACAAATCCCACCTGGTCCACGTTCACCAACGATGGCAGAAGGCCCTTCATGTGCTCCGCACAGATCCACATGAATAACTCACAGTCAAAATTAAGTACTGATATTGAGCAGTACGAGGGAGGAGTTATAGGGTTCTTACTGGGTTTCAGGATGGCAGATATCATGGCATATTGCCACGAAGGTGGGGGGACTCTCCTTCTTGCAATGAGCCACACATTTGGAGCAGAACTAGGGCCCAGGCATTTGCCTGTGTTTGAATTACTAATGCCCAACATCATTTCGTCTTGTGTAATAGGCTACATCAGGGTTTCTGCCTGTGCCTCACTCAGCAAGGGAAGGTGAAGCTTCAACAAACAGAAGCTGTTTTGATCAGCACTCTCATCCTCGCCAGTTACATATAACTGAGTGTGATAGTGCATATAACCGAGTGTGATAGTGCATATAATTGAGCATGATAGTGCATCAAGATAAGCTTTATGTCTACATCACAATGCATCAACTGTCTTGTGTGCTGATCCTGCAGTTGGATAATGGAGGCTTGCCTGCAAGATGCCTGGCTACGCTAAGCCGATGTTCTCTCTCCCCTGGCACCTCCTACACAGTATTTATGGTACAAGTAAAATAGTGCCTGTACCACTTACTTATCTAAAATGTCTTGAATTCTGAATTTCGCTGATTGTATCTGAGGGCAGATGGCATCATCCCCCTGCATATGAAATGACTGTAAAGTTGCCAGTTCTTCCTGCAACTTCCTCAACTGTTTTTCCTGTGCCTTTTTCATCTGAGATGCCCAGGCTATTAATTCTCCAAGGAGAACCACCTTTAAAGTATCCCATAAGATGCTAACTGAAACCTCCTGATTCAAATTTACCTGCAAACTTTGGGGGATGTAGTTTTCCAGATGTTGGAGGAGGGCTTCATCATGGAGAAGACCCAGGTGTAATTCCCAGTGCATCTGCTTTTGGTTTTCCCAACTGAAATCGCACCAGTAAAGGGGTGTGGTCAGATAGTTGGAGAACTCCATGACCAGCCTGATGGACTGTGTCTGTATGCTCTGCTGTGATAATAAGATAGTCAAAACAGGCATAACTGTGGTGGCGTGTCGAGAATGAGTGTACTCCCATGTATTAGGATGGAGATACCTCATCTACCAAGCCCAGATGGGTCAATGTGGCTCGCACAAATCTCTGTGCCTGAGATTGCCTGAAAGGTTTGGGAGAAGACATACTGTATCTCTATCTGGGTGCAGTCTTAAATTGAAGTCTCCTCCCAGTATCAACTGGCCCTGAAGTTCTACTAGCAATTTATTTAAAAAAAACATTTGAAACCCTTCTTTCATCTGCCTCTGGAGAAAAGTATACATTTGCAAATGTTAATTTTTGCCAATATAGGGAAACAGACATCGTGATAAATTGGCCCTCAGAATCATGTATGATAGACTGTAATTGGAAGGAAAGGCCTTTAGCATATAGGGTGAGGACCCCCTCCGCCTCCCTGATTCATGGGAGGAACGGCCTATTAGTTCAAAGACAAATTTGGCAAATTTGTTGTGTCCCTATTGGGAAAGATAAGTCTCTTGCAAGAACACGATATCAGGCTATTCCAGTTTAAAATACTGTAATAATCTATAGTGTTTGAGTGGATTATGACTACCACTGACATTGAAAGAAGGCACAGTAGTATATTCCGTCATTTCTTCCAAGCGGGAGAATCACAGCCTTGTTCCATACAGGCATGAATTTGTCTGTCTGGGCAAAAACACCCCTATTGTCATAGGATGGATCATCTACTGAAGGCCTCCCACAACACCAACCCCCAATAAGTATACTGTGCCCGACTTTGAAAATACAATTTGACAGTAAAGAAGAGACAAATAACAGGGCCCTTCTCAAATGGGGGTGGGGTACTGTACAGAAAGGAAGCTACCAAAAGGGCAGCATATAGAACAGATTACACAATTCACACAACCTATACACTCAAAGGTAGAGTATGACCTAGAGATGCCAAGTGGGCAGTACCCTGGTATAACCTGAAAATCCAAAGTAACCTGTGTACGTCATAGGTGGGGAGCACGGCTGCATCACCCGAGTCCTGGGCAATACTATGATGGCAGGGAAGTACTGCTGGAGCACAAATCAATAAATCCCTGGGGCCCCTTCTTTGGGCAAGCCCACAGTAGTGCTAACAGACCAAGCACGTATAAACAGTGGGGGAAAACCATAGCTCCCATGGCTCTTAACGCGTCTTGTGAAAATGCAGAACAATGAAATGAATGGGGATCCCATTAAATACCAAATACCATTTCAGCACAGCTACTGCAGCAGTTTGTAAATAAATCTTGAGTCCAGGTAATATCCTGCATATAGATGCAGGGTCTTACATCGTTAATATCATATCCATACCCAACGGGCCATCATAGCTCAAAGAGTCAGTAAATGAATAAGAAAATTGTCATTTTTCGTGGGCTAGAGGTGCTTCAAAAACTGCCTCACTTCTTGTTCTTTTAGCTGAACTGCCAGTAGAACAGGCAGGGTCCCACTTCACCCCTCCAGCCCAGCCCCCCCATATTTTGTTGTTACTTCTGTGGTACGTCAAAGCAGTGTGGCCTAGTAGCTTCCCCAAGTCCCCAAGGCTGTACTGAGGCAATCTTCTATCTTAGGGTGGGACTGCCCCCCCCCACAGGTTGATCAGGTTAACTGCTATGCTTCAAGCAGAACAGGACCCCTCTACAGCTGATCACCACTCACCAGTCTGCCATCCATTTTTGTGGGGGTTGTTTTTGTGAAAATCATCTGGGGGTCTCCAAGGCATCCCCTGTGTCTGCCCAGAAATTGGCAGGCTTCTGTGGGGGTGGCCCCCCAGCTCCCACATACCAACCATAAATGTTCTGTAAGTACCATGGGTTGAGTCCTGGCAGAAGACAGGCTGTTGGGCCATGCTCAACTCCTGTTCTTCAGCCTCCCCCCCTCCAGAGCCATGGCTACCAACTGGTCTGGGAAATGTCTGGAACCTAGGCTGTAAAGGGGCTCTGTTCTGCTCGAAGACCCACATTTTTCCGGGGAGGTCCAGTCAAGTCTGAGAATGTACAGTATAAAGTTTTGGATGTCTTTGTGTGAAAGGATGAAGCAAACTAAACATGGATAATGCCAGGAGAATTTCTTTACTTATGCACAAACTGGTGATCAGGAAAGGCCCACTGAGCCAAATCTTGTTCGAGGTGTGTGTGTGTGTGTGTGTGTGTATATATATATGTAAACTAATGACTGGGGAAGGTACACTGTCTGAGTCAAGGCTCGTCACTACAGTAGATGTCCATTTACATGTAAAATTAGTTACTGGGAAAGGCACACCGAGTTAAAGCTTGTTTCTACAGTAAGTTATATGTAAATTGGTGACTGGGAAAAGCACACCAAGTTAAGGCTTGTTCTACAATAAGTTATATGTAAATTAGTGACTGGGAAAGGCACACTGAGCCAAAGTTTGTTTTTCAGGTGTGACCTAGGGTAAGGGTACGGTAAGTTGCTTAACAAAAGGGCAAGAAAGGGAGAGGGAAAATTGTTTAATCAGGAAAGGCACATTAAGCCGAAGCTTGCTTCCAGGTGGGACCTGAAAGCACAGGGAAGTTAAATGACTTGCTCAGGGTCACACAGTATGCAGGTGGGGGCTGTGGGATTCAAACCCAGGTCTCCAGGTTTATAGCTCACAGCCCTAAACCACTGTGCTATACTGCCTTCCCAACAAGGGGGGGGGGCGGAGATGAAGGTGGCTAGGATGGTTGTTCAGACAGAGGAAAAACAGACAGGGCAACAAG
The DNA here is from genome assembly GCA_016271365.2 of Neoceratodus forsteri. NCBI lineage: Eukaryota > Metazoa > Chordata > Ceratodontiformes > Ceratodontidae > Neoceratodus > Neoceratodus forsteri. The sequence continues at coordinate 1,462,000,973 of CM057452.1, forward strand.
GGCCCAAGAGTCAGAAAAGTGGAGTGACAGGGATAACCTGGGTGTGCGGTTGGGTGAGGGGTGAAAAACAATAAGTTGAATAAAAAGAAAATATATTCAGTTACCTTTATTAGTCTCACTTTCTTGCCGGTGTACTGTGAAAAGTACAGTGAAACCTACCAGGATGGTGTGCAGTGCCACAGTTTCCTTATGACAGTTTTTCTGTGAGGAGGCCCAAGATTATTTCCAAATTTGAGGAAGGCTCAAAATCTTTTCCATGGCTTGGGAGAGGCTCACTACAACAAAGTGTGAGAACTCATGAGTTAGAGGGACATAAGGCTGGTGGAGGAAGCAGTGACCCCCCCCCCCAGTTCCAACCCACAATGCCCAGCTTTTAAACCATCACCCACCAAGTAACTTGTAGATAACCATACTGCTTGAGTTAGAAGATAAAGTGGATTTACAGTCATGCATATGAAGAGGATATATTGTCCTACAGTGTGGATGGGGCTGAAATTGCTCCAATATCTTCCTTATGGCCTGTTGATCTTGGATTTGGTGAGAATGAGCTGCCTCCACCATTGCAGTTGCCTGTGGAGTCTCCCCTTTGCTTCTACATTTATCTGGGGGTACCGGGGCTGACTGGTGTGGGGGTCATCGCCTATCATTTTTTCATCATTGTGGCAATGCCACATTTATGCCCCTTCTCTCCAAGTCCAGTTTTGCCTCCTCAGCGGAATGGGTATAGGGTCACTCCATCCAGAAAATGAGCTCTCAGTTTTGCTGGGAAGGGAGTTTGATACTTAATTCCAGACTGATTTGGGGCTTTCATGTAAAGAGAATATGCCATCCATTTTGCTTAGATATGGCAGGGCGTAGTCCTGATCAACGTACAGTCCTGTGGAGCCCCACATCATGACCCCCTTTTTCCAGGCTGCTGCAAGAACAGCTTCTTTCACTCTATAGTTTAAATCCTGCATCACCACAGAACATGGTCTCTGATTTGGGGCAGGGCGAGGGCTTAGGGCACAATGCACCCTCTTAGTGTTCAGATTCATATCAGGAGATAACCCCAGAGAAACATGCAACAGTTTATCAATATCTTGTGAGATGGTTTGCCTTTCTTCCCCCTCCAGTAGCCCAAAGATCCTCATATTCTTGTCTCGCAGTCTCCCCTTTAGATCACATGTGTTTTCCCCTTGGTGGAGCATTTTCCTGTAATGCTGCAGGAGGCAGTCTGTCATGCAGTCTGATCTTTCTGACAGATCAGGCAGGGCCGTCTGCATTTCGGCCTGCTCTTTTTTACAGCCGCAAAATCTGTGCTGAACTGGGTTACTTTTTCTGTAATGTGCGAGTAGAATGCCCAAAGTTCTTTTAAAATTTGTGCATTTGTGGGGTTTGACTGACTACACCATATTTCCCTTCTGTGTAGCTGGACCACCCAAGTTTTGAAGCTCTGTTGTTGAACGACCTCCACAGGTACTGTATCCTTTTTTTTTTTTAGCCTTCCATTTCAGTTGTACATCTTATTTCTCTTGCAGTTGTGTTTTTTTCCTCATTATGCTGTTCTGAAATGTGTTTTGTGCTGGTCGCTGCTCGGAATGAGGTGTCTCTGCTGCCACTACATTGAGGCAGAACCGGAAGTCCCTCTAGTGTACGCAAGTTCTCATGGGTCAGCTGTTCAATGAGATGTTATAGTGTGGCCATCTTTAAATGACACTATTTCAACAGCTGTGGACAGATGAAAACTCTGGGAATCATTATTGACTCAGAGCTGACTTTGGAACAGCATGTGTTGACTCTGGTCCATAGTTGAGTTTACTAGTTTAGGAATATCTCCTGGGTTAAATCCTATGTGATGTAGGAGGACCTGGTGACCCTGGTACGTACATTTGTTACATGAAACATAGAAACAGAAAATGTTGGTCCATCCATTCTGCCCTGTTTTACCCTGTCTTATCCTGGGACCTATTGTCTATTCGGGGTTAGTGCCCTCTCCCCACCCCCCCGCCTCCCACACCCTACTTCTTTCCCACGTATAACTATTAAGCTTTTTACTTGGTCCCAGCTGTGCCTGAAACTATTAATGGTTCTTGTACCCACCACCTCCACCGGTAGGCTGTTCCACAGCTCAACCACTCTCTGCGAAACAAAACTTTCTCACATTCCTCCTGAATCTCCCCCTTGCCAGCTTCCAATCATGTCCCTGTGTTCTTAATTTGTCATTCTTGCTAAGTATTTCCTCACAATCTACCTTGTTCATTCCTTTCAGGAACCTGAAGGTCTCTATCATATCACCTTCACCCCACTCCTTCATGGTCTCCAGCGAGTACATGTTAAGAGCCTTAAGATAATCCTTGTAGGATCTGTCCTGTTGCTCCTGAATCATTCTGGTTACCTTCCCCTACCGTCTCTTGTCTGTCTGTGTCTTTTCTTAGGTAGGGACTCCAGAACTGGGCAGAGTATTCCAGATGTGGCCTCACCAGTGATCTACTGAGAGGCAGTATCACCTGTTTCTTCCTGTTGTTGAATCCCCTCCCAATACACCCCAACATTGTGGTTGCCTTGCTGTAGTCCTTGCTACATTGTCTAGAGTGCTTTAGGGAGTCACTTATGATGACTACTAGGCCCCACTCTTCAGAAGTAGTGTCCAACTTAACCCCTCCTGTCCAATATGCCATCTAGTGGTTCCTGCTCCATCTTTACATCAGTCTGCACTTCTTGGCACCGAGTTTCAACTGCCAGCCTTTGGACCAACTCTCTAACCTTTGCAGGGACCTCAGTAACTCCCTTCCTTGCTGTCTACCCTGTCACAGAGATTAGTGTCTTGTGCAATGAGACACATCTTGCCCTGTATTCTTTTTCCTATGTCATCGATGAGCATATTGAAAAGAACTGGCTCCAGAACTGAGCCCTGTGGCACCCCACTTGTGACCTACCTCTCCCTGGCCTGACCACATTTACCACCACCTATGATGGCTTCCCCCAGCCAGCTTCACAACCATCTAACTCAGTCCTTTTCTGTACCCAAATCCTCTATTTATTTCAGCAACCTTCTGTGTGGTACTGAGTTGAATGCCTTGCTGAAGTCAAAGTAGAGTAAATCCACTGCTTGTCCCTTATCCACTGCCCCAGCTACCCAGTCAAAGAACACTATAAGAACATAAGAACACAAGCCAGCCCAGTGGCGCTTAGGGTTGAGGTGCTGAACGCTTTATCTCATGCTACACCAGCAACCCGGGTTCGGGAGCGATTGTGGGTCGTCTAAGTGCCAGCCCGAGGGGCGGGACTGAGCGAGCCTTCAGGCTGCTCTCCTTTCCCGGGGATCATGGTGGTGGGTAGTCACCCCTCCCATAGTCCCGTCCCCACCAGGTGGAGGTCTGGTAAGGTAACGTAGGTGGGCCGGGGCAGCAGTACGGATGGGCGAAGACTTTCTGGCCATCTGTGCGTCTGTCCGAGTGTGCCTGTCAATAGGGTGCCAATTTTCAAAAATTGCCACCCTTCCCCAAGGTCTGCCCCCCTGGAGTTAGAACAACTAGATAGAGAGGGGCGTGTGGTGGACAGCCCCCCGCCCTGCACAGAGGGTGCAGGGGGCATAGCCCCCCTGCATTAAACACGGGATGCAAATAAAATTCTCCAGCGCCATAATGACGGGAGCACTCAGACGGGCGCGTTCCAATGGTGGAACCTGGTGGAAGGGGCTGAGTTGGCTTCTGGTGTGTGTGTGTGTGTGTGTGTGTGTGCCTCCATGCGCACATACGGCCTTGTGCCGGGGCCCCGGTGGAGGGGGGGGGGATGCAGGAGAAAACCTACAAAGCCAATAAACAGCTATCCTAAAAAAAAAAAAAACTAAACATAAGAATTTGCCAGCAGATGGAGACTGTGCAATCCATCTAGTCTGCCCAGGATGTCTACCCCCTCCCCCATCCATTGCTTTTGCGGAGAGGACCACAGTTACTGTCCCATGCCCTTCTAAATTTGCTGACTGACTTAGCTGCCACCACCACCTCCTATGAAAGGCTGTTCCATGGGTCCACAACTCTCTCTGTAAAAAAGTACCTTCTAACATTGGTTCTGAACTTTCCACCTAATAGGTGTCAGTTGTGCCCCCTTGTGTGTGCAGTCCTATTTTCATGGAAGAGGTTTTCGGTTTGTACTGCATTTATCCCTCTGACATACTTAAAAGTTTCTATCATGTCCCCTCTATTTCTTCTGTGATCAATAAGAACATAATAGGTATGGTAAGTGACTTGCTCAGGATCACAGGATAAGTAGAGGATGTGGGATTCAAACATGGGTCTTCAGAATCAAAGTTCTAAGCTCTAATCACCAGGCCAAACTGGTGTGAAGATAAGGTTGGTTTGACAAGACCCCTTCCATGAAACCATGCTGCTTATTATTGTGGAGTCCATTTATCTCTAGGTGGTCCACTAGGTCCTCTTTGACTAGTGTCTCCATTAGCTTACCTGTTATGGAGTTAAGACTAAAGGGTTTGTAGTTTCCCAGTTGCTCCTTGTCTCCTCCCTTGTGGAGAGGAACTACATCTGCTACTCTCCAATCTTTCAGAACCGCCCGACTGTTGTGAACTATGAAACAGCCCTACGTGGGGCTCAGCTAGCTCGGATGCCAGTTCCCTGAGCAGCCTGGGGAGCATCCCATCTGACCCTGCAGCCTTATTTGGACTACTGCAACTCTAGGGCTACCTGGGGTAGAAATCCATTGCTTGCAGCTGGTGCAGAATGCTGCAGCCCAGCTTTTAACAGGAACCTCTCAGTCCTGTCATATCTCCCCATTGCTGCGTGGACTGCGCTGGCTGCCGGTACAGTGGCGGATCACCTTTAAATTTGGTCTTCTGACTTATAAAGCCCTACACGGACAGGGCCCGGACTACCTGAAAGAGCTTCTGGTACCTTACTGCCCTTGGCGATCGCTCCGCTCGGCGGACGAGGGGTTACTGGAGATTCCAAGGGGGTGTCTAAAATCTTCTGGGGCCCAGGCATTTATGCATGTGGCCCCTACCCTTTGGAATTATCTACCCCGTCAGTTACGGGAGTGCGCAACCATGGAGGGATTTAAACAGGCCCTAAAAATGCATCTGTGGCATCAAGCTTTTGGTAACTGATTTAAACCTTATTAGAGTTGGACTACTTGTTTTTATACTATTTATGAGGGTGTGAATTTTAATATGTTATTTTAAATGATTGTTAGGCACCTTGATTGCTGAAAGGTGCCATATAAATAAAGATTATTATTATCATCTTATTTATTTTTAGAGCTGCAAGCCCTTTTCTGACCCTTTTTCCCCATAATTACCACATGCATGCCCTATTTCTGGGATCTCTCTTACAGCAGCGTTTATGCCACTCTCAAGCAAGGGCCCACTTTCTTCCTCTGTGAACACACTGAGCACAAGTTGTCATTAAGAACAGCTGCCTTCTTCTCGTCCACCTCTATTACCCAGCACCCAACCCCCCGTCAGCCTATTAATTCCCCCTTCTGGTTTTTCTTTTTTTCCCTAGTATATCTAAAGAATGCCTCCCTTTACCCTCCACAATACGCCATTCTGTGTCTGCTTTTGCATCCCTAAATGCCCTCTTGACCACCCTCAACTTAATGTAGTATTTGCTTCATTCCTCTTCTCCCTTTTTCTCCTCCTTGTATCCCTTGAAGACCCTTTTTTAGCCCTCACTGCCTCCACGACCTTCTTTGAGACCCAGACTGGTCTCTTGTGTCTATTACTTTTGGTAACCGTTCTCAAGCATGTCTTAGTTGCCTCTAGAATGGCCCCTTTAATTACTTACCACATCTCCTCCACCCCTGGATTTCATCCACACACACACACCCAGCTTATCCTTGACTAGTTCCCTCATTTGGTCAAAGTCTGCTCTTCTGAAAGCCAGAACCACAGTCTTTGAGGTAGGTATACTTGAACCCAGAGCCAGGTTGAACCATACAGTGTTATGGTCACTGGACCCCAGTGGCTTGCTAGTTCCCACTCTGCCTACCATTTCAGAGCTGGTGAGCACCACATCGAGAATGTCAGTTTGCCTTGTGTTACCTCGATGCCTGACTACTGCAATACTCCTTACCTGGGGCTGTCAGGGAGGTTGGTGGACCTCCTGCAACTGGCGCAGAATGCCACAGCCAGGCTGCTCCCAGGATTATTGTATACAGAGCATATTACAACAGTACTGCAGCCCTGCATGGACTGGGGCCCAGCTACCTACAAGATGTCTTAGCCTAGTATTTTCCTAGCTGCTCCCTCTGCTCCACGGAGGAGATTTTCTTGTCCATCACAAGGATGCACCTTAAGCTATCTGGTGATAGGGCATTCTCAGTGCTGGCCCCTTCTATTTGGAACTCCCCATCACACCACCTTAGGAGTTCACGCTCAGTGGAGGTGTTTAAAAGGGGGCTGAAATGTCTTCTTTTCATATCAGTGTTTGACTCGGATAACTGCCATTGAGATTTGTATCATCTCCGTGTTTTAGGACTTTATTATAGATAATTAGTCGTCTATTGTAAGTTGTTATAATTTTTCAGTTTTTGAATTCTGTGAAGTGCCCTGAGGCCTTGGAATAGGATGCTACACTACAAATGCCTAACTTTGCTTTTATTTTTAGCTTTTCTGTAGCTCTCTTCCCCATTATTTCAATGTCTTCCTATAGTTCTCTTCATTTCACGGTTTATCTGAAGCTCTCTTCCTCTTTATTTCACTGTTTTCTGTAGCACTCTTTCCCGTTATTTCACTGTTTTTCTATAGTTCTCTTCCCCACTATTTCACTGTTTATCATTCTCTATCCTTGTTATTTCATTGATTTTCTGTAGCTCTCTTCCCCATTATTTCAATGTTTTTCTATAGTTCTCTTCTCCTTTGTTTTGTTTTCTATAGTTCTCTTCTGTTATTTCATTGTATTTCTGTAGTACTCTTCCACTTTACTGTTTTCTGTAGTTCTCTTCCCATTCATTTTACTTTTTTCTATAGCTCTCTTCTCTGTTTTCACTGTTTTTCTGTAGTTCTCTTCTCTTCTCTCTTTTCACTGTTTTTCCTGTAGTTCTCTTCCCCTTTATTTCACAATTTTTTCCTATAGTTCTCTTCTGTTTTCACTGTTTTTCTGTAGTTCTCTTCCCCTTTATTTCACAGTTTTTCTGTAGTTCTCTTCTTTGTTGTCACTGTTTTTCTGTAGTTTTCTTCCCCTTTATTTCACTATTTTCTGTAGCTCTTGTCCCCTTTATTTCACTGTTTGTTTGTAGTTCTCTTTCCTGTTATTTCACTGTTTTTCTGTCTCTCTCTCTCTCCCCCATTATTTCACTATTTTCTCTAGTTCTCTTCCCTGTTATTTTACTGTTTTTCTGCAGTTCTCTTCCCCTTCATTTCCCTGTTTATCTGTAGCTCTCCTCCCCTTTATTTCACTGTTTGTTTGTAGTTCTCTTTCCTGTTATTTAACTGTTTTTCTGTATATCTCTCTCTCCCCCATTATTTCACTATTTTCTCTAGCTCTCTTCCCTGTTATTTTACTGTTTTTCTGTAGTTCTCTTCCCCTTCATTTCACTGTTTTTCTGTAGCTCTCTTCCCCTTTATTTCACTGTTTGTCTGTAGTTCTCTTTCCCGTTATCTCACTGTTTTTCTGTAGTTCTCTTCTCCTTTATCTCACTGTTTTTCTGTAGTTGTCTTGTACACATACTGTTCTGAACTTGAAATACCAATGCTGTACACATACTGTTCTGGACTTGAGGGTCCTATGCCATGCAGCAATTATCAGAACCCAGTCTATTCCCTTCTCCCTGCAGTTTCCTTGAGTAAGTCTCTGAAATGCTCATCCAACATGCCTACCTTCTCCCCCAGAAAGGCAACAAGTGTTGATGGCTGCTGCCACTTTAGGCAGTTGTTCAGTACTCTACCACCATCACAGAACTGGTTCTAGAATCAGAGACAGCACCGCAAGGCCCCACTGGATAAGCCCAGGAGGAACTTCTCTGTCTCCTTCTACTTATTTCTCCTCTCTTCCTTTTCTCTCCTTTGTGCCTAAATGCAAGTAATCTTCTAGTCCCCCGGAGGGCGTGACTGGCACTGACAGTCCCAGAGAAATTGTGAGTGCAGCACACAGAACTCTAGGAGCCTCTGGGGGTCCTGGGTTACACCTAGCAAGCACAACTTTAACTAGATAACAAAAGCAGTGAACAGAAGTGCTGAAATACAAATTATAAAACGGATAAGAGAAACTAAGACATGACTGGTCAAATACGACTACTGTACATAACTGCATGCACCATTCCAACACATGTCAGAAATACTAACTTTCTGAACCTAATTAATCCATTTTAAAACTAAGAATCAGGGTAGCCATTTATAACAGCAATAGGACACTTCTGGGTAAGCATTATGTTATCTTCTCAAGTGTGTAAGACCTTGTGCCTCATTTCCCAAGGCATGCCATCATTCCACAATAACATAACCCTACCATGCCTTCTTGCTTAATTAATGCCTTTACAAATTTGCACCACATCACTAAAAACATAAAAAAGAAAAAAAAAAAAGAGCTGGCAGGATGATATCTTATTAGTGGCAAAGCCACTGTTTACCTGGCTTATGCAACACAATTTCATATATCAACCTATCAAATTAACTGTTTGTTAAAGCTCTCAATTGTTTAGCTGGATGTCATTCCTCTTGCTATAAAGATGCATACCATATAGAATAATACATGGGGCAGTGTGTTTAATAATTTTACACACACCCAAGGTGTTGGATGCTACACAAACCCCGAGAGCGAAGCCCTCCCATTCTCCCCGAAGGGAGCTCAGCCCATGCCCGTGCCACTCCTCATGCCCAGGCTTACCCCCCTAGGCAGCACTGCCAGGTGACCGTCCCTCCCCTGGGTTCATGGTAATGTGCCCTGGCTTAACCCCTAGGGTGGGGCCATGGGAGCGGAACTCTTCCTGGCAGACACTGTAGACTGTGGGGGGCAGTGATGGAACCGTGCATCATGCTTGGGGGCCGGGAGTTTTTTTAGTGAATGCAGCAGTACCTTGGGGCACGGACCTGCAATGATGACCCACGTCTGCCCCACCCCCCCCTCAGGTAACGGCACCGGCACAATAGATCCTCCAGCCTCTGCCAGGGGTCTGTTGTGTGCTGGACACTCTACCCCATCCCCCCCCCGGAGAAGGAAAGCCGTCTTTAAGATGCTGAATCCTTCTGCCCCCCGGCCAGCCCTCTGATGTTCTAAGTCCGTTTCCGAACCCAGGTCATTGGCATTGCAGATGGACACCCTGCCTCTGTACCGGTGGGATGGCTGTTATTGCTTATATAAGGAACATTCTATGAGTTAGCATAAAATATGATTGTTATTCAGTGTAGAATGTTGCTGTCATTGTTCTTTCATAACGAGTGGCTGAGCAAAGAGAAGCCACAAATGCAAGACAGCAATGACATCAGCATTCTACACTGAATAACAATCATATTTTAAGCAACCTCAGGGAATATCCTATGCATACCATGGTATTTGAATAACATAGCTACTAATAAAATAACACAATTTTTCAATGTTATTTTAATAGTAGCCTGGCTGCCAGGTATAATAACACATTTTATTCTGTAAATGTATCTACACTCTCATGGTGTACATGGAGAAGACTAGTTGGGCAACCATGCGCATGCAGCCTATGCTACCACACAAGGGTTCTGATTATAGAAGATATCGAGACCAAAGCTCGAGAGGTCTGATGTAATCAGAAGTCTGAAGTGGCAGCACAGGCTGGTTGTGCACTGTTGCTCAACCAGCATTTTTTACAATGTACAGGGTTGTTTTTTGTTTAGAAATAGAGCAGCCCCAAGTGAGTGGCAAAAGTTAAAATGGAGCTGTCCAGAGATTCGTACTGATTTGTTTAACAATCATGTTTTAAAACCAGCAAGTAAAACAAACAAAATTACAGAATTAACACACATGGGTCCAATGGCAAGGAGGGCTGAGGAGCTGGTGCCTTACCTCCTGCCATGCTGACGGCCCGATCAGGAACGAGCTCCAACAGCTGGGGTCAACCATGGTGGGAAAGGCTCAAGTGTCCAGATGGTTCTCCTGCCCCAGGGAGAGAGTGCAGCTGTGCCACTCTTAGACTACCACCACGTAGAGGCGTGTTGGCAGGGCAGCCGGCACAACTCAAGAAGGAGAGAGGTCTGATGACTGGCACGTGGTGTGTGCTTGCATACCTCTACATGTGCACAAACCTGTGTCACTGCATGCTGTCAGATGGGGGGGAACTTGTAAAAAGAAAAATGCCTCACGGTCTGCGTATGAAGGCCGACCCATCGCTGGCCCACACTGTCACCCTGGGCCGTCTCCATCTGTATCATGCCTGAGGGGGAAGGACAGACCATCCCCTCCACGTGGGGGAGGAAGTAATCTGAAGGGTATACTGAGGTGAGTTCTGGCGGAGACAGACACCAGTGGCGTGGGGGCATTGGGTTGGTAGCCACCGACACTAGGGCTGAGAAAAAGCTCAAGTGAAAAAGAGTTAAAACAAGTTTATTCATGTATTTCTGAGTTTGTTCTATAGCAATTTGTGTACAGCATTCCCCGCATACACCGATTGGCTCAACAGCTTCGCCGTTTAAAGAAAAAACACTGTGCGCGTCACGGTTCTCAGCACAGGTTGCCCACAGATTTCCAATAAGCTGATATGTTGTAGTACCACAGAAGGATACAATGATGTTCCATGGCCTTTGAACTGTGATACAACATTTCAGCAAGGACGGAAATCCATGTTGAAAAAGGGCCCACTATATACTATATATTATTTATTGTAGTTTTAGTTTATTTTTGTTGATGGAGAAAAGAGACCTAAGAAACATTTCCTGTTTTTCTTTTGCTTCCATGGAGTGGGAAAAGTAGTGCACAAGATTACAAAAATACAATAAGCAGAAATTCCCAGGACAATGCTACAGATAGGAGGCACAGAAACATGCAGTAACTTGCAATCACAAAACAGTTCTGCACGAGGAAGAACAGGATGAGCAACAAACATATTATGAAAAAATCCTCCTTCTGTAAATTTAGAGAACCATAAGTCAGTGACAGTTCAGGGTTTTCCACTGTGTAAGATAATGATGTAGGATAACATCACAGCGGGATTTTTCCGACAGTAACACAGGAAGAGTCATGTCCTGTTCCATCAAAACATGGAATTCATAGCACATTACACAGCAGGCTGGGGTCTTCTGCTATACATTTTTCAGTTCAATTGCATGTACAGATTCCTTGCAAATGCTCCATCCTCCACCACTGATAGCTCTATCATTCCCACCACTGGCTTTCTATCTAAGTGAGGCGAAAAAAACCTCTAACTTAAGTTGACCTACACAAATTGCTCCACTTTTTGTAAATCACACCCCTCCCAAACTGTGTGCTTATTCCCTGAAGTCCATCCACGTGGAAAACTGATTTCCCTAAATAGAAACAAGGAATGCTGTGACACAGCTTCATGGAACAAACTTTCCTTTACCCTGCATCAATGTTTTTTTTTTTTTTTTTATATTCTTTGGTAACCAGGTAAGGCCCACTAGGCACAAGGCCTGTTTTCAGAGGCAACCCAGGAGAACTGGGAGGTTACATGACTTGCTCAGAGTCACACAGTATGCAAGTGGAGGTTGTAGGAATCAAACCCAAGTCTGCTGGTTGTAACAAGCTCATTCAAAGCTTGGTACTCTAACCCAGGGTGGAGTACAAAATGGGTGGAGTGGTACTGACAGCCACCAAGCAGGAAAAAGACCTGAGCGTAATCATATCGGATGACCTAAAGGTCACCAGGCAGTACAACAAGTCAGTAGGGAGGGCAAGTGGGATGCTGGGATGCATAGGGACAGGTATCAGCAGCAGAAACAGGGAGGTGATTTTGCCTCTGTATAGGTCGCTGGTAAGACCCCACCTAGAGTACTGTGTCCAGTTCTGGAGATCACATCTCCAGAAGGACATAGAGTGCAGGTGGTCCAGAGGAGGGCAACTAAAATAGTGCAGGGTCTGCATCAAAAGTCCTATGAGGACACACTTAAGGACCTCAATATGTACACCCTGGAACAGAGGAGGGAGAGGGGATATGATAAAGACCTTTAAACACTTCACAGGGTAAATAAGGTACAGGATGGGAGTATTTTGCAGAAGAAAAGGGTGCTCAAGAACAAGGGGACATGCTACGAAGCTGGAGGGGGGCAGATTCAGGAGAGATGTGAAGAAGTACTTCTTCACGGAAAAAGTGGTGGATTCCTGGAACAGCCTTCCAGCAGAGTTGGTGGGAGCAAAAACAGTGGTGGGGTTCAAGAATGCATGGGATACGCACAAAGGAATCACAATGGAAAGGAAGAGGGAGGGAGGGAGGGAGAAAGAGCTGTAGATCAGGGACGGTCTGATGTAATAGTGTAGGCAGGAGAAATGGCAGACTGGATGGGTCAAATGGTCCTTAACTGCCGTCAAATTCTATATTTCTTTGTTGCCCTATGCTGCCCCCCTCCTCGGGACCCATCACTGGTCCCTATACAGAACTTTGGGCTACATAGGTTTATCAGAATATAGAAGTCTACACATGTACTGCATCTGATGCTTAACTGCCATCTTTGAAAACTGTCCAACTATTTGTTGGAGCTGGTGCAGTAATGAACCTGAAAGAAGGCCTACAGGCTGCAGGGAACACAAAATTAATTATTCCAGTTTCTAAGTCTATTAGGGGTGGTATGACCGTTTTTTCTGCCAGGGCCCAAAGTCTTGGAACAACTTGCACCAACACCTGAAAATGCCTTTGTAGGGTGTAGTCCCTTGGAACCCAATGAAAACCTGGTATATCAACAATGCTTCCCTCCCTAAAAAATTGCTGTATATTTTTAGAGAATGGTTGGATTGGTTGTCAGGCCTGTCAATGCAGGAGTAACACTACCACTCGTGATACCAGCGACTGGGGTTCAGTAGCAAGCTCTGGGTTGTCGGGGCCGCCCTTCCTCCTCCAGGAAGGAAGGGTTGCTGTCCCCACTGCTAAACTGCCACCTAGGTGACACCAGGTTGTAGTGCATGTTGGGGAACACCAGGGAAGGACTGGATGCCAGGTGGATCCAGGTGCATCGCCACACCTCTGCGTGGGGCACCCCCTTGATCCCTTTGCACGCCAACGCCCATGGGTGGAAGAAAACGTAAGAAAACAGCCCTGCCCGCCGGGATGACGGAGCACCTGGCACCATCCCAAATCTCCCCTGCCTGTTCCATGGCCCAAGCTTCCCGATGAAAGTTTGGAAGTTTGAGGAGGTGGGGCCTCCTCATCCTCGCCTGGGGGGTAAATCATGGCTCCATGGGGGAAGGCTGTCAGCACTGGATAGCAGGTAAGAGGGGATGACAGCAGACCAGAATACCTTGACAACTTCTGAAGGAGTCGGTGTGCAGACGGGGTGGGTGGTGGGGAGAAAACATTCAAATAAAAAGAATGGTTAGATTGGTTGAAAAACATAGGTACCACTTTCAATGTCCATTCCAACACCTTTTGTCCATACCTGTGTCAACAGTGATTTAAACATGATTTGGTGATATTGGAAAATTACCGTAGATTTGCCAGCTTATGTTTGGCATTTATTATTATTAATTGTAATTATGTAAAGCAATTATTAATGTACACTGAAAGTCAATATGATGTATCACCCTTATTGTTAAATATTTTCACATTTTAAAAATAACTGTGTGAATGAATGGTTGGACCCCAGTAAATGAGTTTCAACTCAACTGGGTTATCCTGTTCTTGTTTTTAGAACAGACTATTTTACTGCTACTACATTCTGCGATAACCAGACAGGAGGCTTAATAATGGGACAGCATGCTAATGCTTGTGTTCTAAATGGTTACAATATCACTACAACACGTCTGTGGGAAAGTTTCAGTTTTATCACAGGTGCAGTGTAGTGCTCCTGAGAGAGAGTGATTTTGGTGTTCTGTTTTAAAACTGACATTTTAATTTTTCCATATAATAGCTATAATGGTATATTGGCCAGGGTTTTGCTCAGTAAAAACCAGAGCTTGATGTTTATTCAAAGTACGGATAGAATGGTGTGCAAAAATGAAAAGGCCAGCAAAAGTAAAGCAAATTTGGTTAAACGTGGTAAAAGAAGCATCATCACAGGTCCCCAGCACTTCAAACCTGTGCTTGATGAAGAACCTGCACGGGTTTGAAGTGCTGTGGATCTGTGCTGATGCTGCTTTTGCCACATTAAACCACATTTGCATTACGTTTGCTGGTCTCTTCATTTCATTTTTTTTTCTTTTTTTTTACTTAGTATGCTTTATCTTCCAGCAGCTCTCCCTTCAGCCGCCCCGCCTCCGCCACCAGACCAGGGATCTTCTACTGTACCTACATTTTTCCAGCTTATACATTACCATCCCTAGAAGTAGCCTCCTTTACCTTCATTCTGTTTATGAAGGTAAATACTCAGATGCAGATGTGCTCATTATTTTTTTTCCAGTTAACAAATTTTAATAAATGAATAAAACAGCTAACCTCCCACATAAACCTCAATATGCCTTCACAGTATTGTGTGTAATACAACCCACATTTTATAAATAATGGCTATCAGAACACTCCAATGGCCTAGCTGTAGTGCATTATGTGACCGTACAAGTGACCTGGATTTTATTTGTATTTAATTTTTATTTATTTATGACTTTGGTAACCGGGTAAGTGCACTGATCCCAGAGACCATTTTCAGGCATGACCCCGGGCCACCGTACAAGTGACACAGATCTACAACATCAAATGCAGACTGTAGACATACGGACAAAATAAAACATGGATAGAAATAATTTCAGTATACAGTACACGGGCCACCGAACAAGTGGCACCAGTTTACAACATCAAATGCAGACTGCAAACATAAAGACAAAAACAAAACATGAAGACAGGTAAATTTACAATTTGCAGATACCCAGGTAGCAGAGATACACAAGAATACCGGGTTACATGAGGGCAGGGTACCACAGTGATGCAAAGTTTGTGGAGACATGGGATCACTAAACTTAGTACGAAACTAGTTGGGAAACAGAGAGCTCAGAAAAGAATTTCAAAGCTAATACGGCAGTGTTGGGCTACCCAGGGAAGCAATGGCACCTGGAGGCAGTCATGAGCCACTCTTTGAGATGGGATTTGAAGTGGCCATGGGAGTCAAAGGAGCGAAGCTCGGCAGGTAGTTTATTCCATAATAACGGGGCAGCCACCGACAGGGCTCTACCGCCCATATTTGTGGATACCCTAGGAACATACAGGGGGGAATACTGTGAGAGCGTAGGTGATGATGAACTGTACGAACCGTGAGGATGGCAGTGAGGATGGCAATGAGGGGAGACCCCAGGCCAGTCCGGATGGCTGAGTCAACCAGGCTACCAAAGAGCGAGGGCAAAGTGGTCTTTCAGTGGGAGCCATCCCAGCATATTGCAGAGGATGCAGTGGTGAGTGGAAAATGGGGCAAGCAGGGCAAAATGACATGCACTGTTGTAGGCAGAGGAGAGCTTGGTCATCAGCATTGTGGATGTCCTAGCATATATGGAAGAGCAGTAGTACCAGGATAGGTAATAGATTGCCCTGGACGATGGAGAGTCAGGCTTCTGAAGTGAGGTACTGCAAAAACCTGTAGGCAGCACCTAATGTTTGGTGGAATCTTTGAACCAGAGAGTTGATGTGGTTTGCGAAACAGAGGGAGGGATCAAGTATGACACCAAGGTATTTAAAGGTGTCAACTTCTTCCAGGACTTGGCCATCTGGGGAGATGATACTGAGATAAGGGAGAGTTTTGGATATGGCTAGAAATGGCTTGGATCCAAATAGTATGGATTTTGTTTTTTTCTCATTTACCAGGAAGAGGTTTTCCACAAACCAATTGTGGGCCGCAGTATAGTTCTGTGTAAGAACAGAGGAGATAAGGTCGGGGGATTTGTCACTGTAGTAGAGTATAAGGTCATCGGCATATAGGATAGACTGGCATTTCAGGCTGTCTGAGGGGAGGGAGTTTATAAATAAGGAGGCTAGAAGGGGCCCTAGGATGGAGCCCTGGGGCACACCTGTTGAGACGGGCAGGGTGGAGAACCTGACGGATCCGATACACACAAATTGAGTGTGACTGGACAGGTAGCTGAGGGACCTATTTGTAACCTCTGGTGAGCAGCCGAGACAGCGTAGTTTATGGAGGAGAAGGTCATGATTGACCAAATCGAAAGCTCTAGAGAGGTCAACAAAGACTGCACTGGTGGCATTTCCATGGTCCATGTTTAATAGTATGTGGTCGGTCAGAAATGCAAGGGCGGTCATGGTAGAATGGTTCTTGTGGAACCCGTGTTGCTGGCTACACAGGAGGTTGTGATTCGTCATGTATTCAGCGAGCTGGTGGTGGATGGCCTTCTCCAGAAGCTTACTAAGGTGGGGAAGGATGGAGATGGGACGATAGTTGTCCGTGGATAGAGGATCACCTGCCTTGAAAATGGAAATGACCTTGGCAACCTTCCAGGTGTCGGGCATGGAGGAGGAGGAGAAGAGGGCGAGGTTAAGGATACAAGTGAGAGGCTTTATGATGGTTGGTGAGACTAGCCTGAGGAATACTGGGGAGAGGCCATCAGCCCCAGGTGACCTATGGTTTGGGATGCTGTTGAGGAGTTTGGCTGTGTCAGCAGTTGAGAGGGCTCTGAAATAGAAGGGTGGATTCTGAGGATGAGAAGCCGGCCCAGTGGTAGTTGACAAAGGGTTTGAGAGGGGGGCCGAGCTATATGGTGGTCTATTCGGGAGTTTACTGAGGTACATGGATAGGTCTGTGAACTTATCATTGAATGCCCTGGCAACTACCAGTGGGTTTGCAATGGGACCACTGGGGGACTTTAGTTGCAGGGGCACCTTGCCGGAGTGGGGGTTAAGGAGGGAGTTTATGGATGACCAGAATTTCCTGGGGGTCTCCAAAGTTAGCCTGTTGGAGGAGACGGAGATGATTCTGTTTGTGGGATTTGGCAAGGTGTTTACATAGGTTTCTCTGGCACCTATAGGCATCCCAGAGAGCAGGTGAGGGGGAGGCCTGATAAGTAGCCCAGGCATGATCCTGGTCTTTCATCAGGGTAAGAAGGTCCTTGGTGACCCAGCATGAGCAGTTGCCTCTAACCCTTCTAGTTGTGAGTGGAAGGTGCCTGTCCTGGAGTGCTAGGAGGGTGTGTGTAAATTGGGTTACTGCATTTGACATGTCAGAGAGAGATGTGAGACCAGTCCAATCCAGGGCCCATGCTTCCTCGAGGAGGCGTGGAATGTTGGGGTTCCTGAAGTTCCTAAAAGACAGGTACTTTGGTGGAGGATGCTTAAACTTGGATGACCAGAGGAGATATGTCAGAGAGTGGTCACTGACTGAGTCTGCCATGGTGCCAGCATGCAGAACACAGTCATGCCTATTTGTAATTATCCAGTCCCGAAGAGTCTGGGAGGCCATGCACGGATTTTGTCTAGCAGGGAGGGTAATGGCCTGGACCAGACTGTGTTGCTTCAGGTGGGTAATGTAGTCTGGCTGGTGAGTGCTCATCCAGTTTAAATTGAAATCCCCAAGGAGAATGGAGTCACAGTGAGGGAACAAGGAGGCTCGGCTCATGAGGAAGCTGTTTAGTCCCTCAATTCTGGCAGAAGGAGGATTGTAGCAGCAGCCTGGGAGCATTTTCTTGCTGTTACCTAGGATCAGTTCTGAGAGGAGTCATTCACTTGGAGATTTGGGATCAGAGTAGAGGACAATGTTAGCTGAGAGGAGTGAAGCAGGCTCCCTGCACGTCAGGTAACTGGAGACAGAAGCACTGCCAATAGTACGTAGGGCTTCTGGTGAGGGGGAGTAGCTGTGCTGTTCCCACAGAGACTCAACTCCTGAGGTGAGACCAGGAAGACTGAAATGCATGCACCCACAGATCCTCTGCAGGGGGGGCTGAAAAGCCCAAGCAGATTTATGCACCAGGTAGGTGAGGTAGGACATGGATGGGGAGATGGAAGCGTGCCCGCCCACAATGTGATTGACCACATAGCTCTGACAACTCCCAGACACTTAGGTACAGGGAAAAATGAAAACAACTGGGGAGAGGATGCCAGTAGTACGGGTCAAAATTTAAGTTTTGTAGCCACTAGCCAGCAGGGCTAGTGACTGGAAAAATCCACTAGCCCCACAGACTTTTCCACTGGCCCAGCTGGTGTACTTATTGAAATGTTACCTTCTTTCTCCAGTACAAGCCCACAGGGCTAATTAAAGAAAATCTTGCTAGCCCAATACAAAATCTACCAGCATTTGGCTAATGGCCAGTGCCAATTTCTACCCCTGCAATAGCCACCCACTACCCGGATCTGTCCACCACAAGTGGATTTGTTATCACACCATGCTTTGTGGGAAGCCCTGCCTTGGGAAGGGGGAATAAGCCATGGAGGCTTGTGAAGGAATGTGTTGATCCTAGGAGATGGAGTGGCAGGACCAATGGAAGTCAGTGCCATATGCATAGAAACAATAAAAAAAAAAATGAAGAGCTGGCTTGGTGGCACTGAGGGTTGAGGTGCTGGATGCCTCACCTCACACCATGCCAACAACCCGGGTTTGGGAACGGACTTGGGGCACCGGGGGTCGGCAGGGGAAGGAGAGGATTGAGCATCTGGAGGACTGCTCTCCTCTCCTGGGGTGGGTTGGGGAGCTTGCCTTGCTCTGTAGTGGCCCCTGGTGGAGACCAATAGCACTACAGAGCGGAGCTACAGTTGGACCAAGAAAAGAGAGAAAATGGCATCTCAAGCGACCGGATGACGGCCGCCTGGACCCTCGCCGCCACAGAGCCCCCTGACAGCCGGGACTGACCTCAGCAGCACCAAAGGCCAAGAAGGTGAGCCGTAAGGCACTTTCTCTCCAGAAGGAGAGAACCCATCTGACTCAGGGATATATCTGGTTACCCTGGGACCGGATGCGATATGAGGCAGGAGTTGGCGACAGAGTTCCTGGGGGAGGTGAGCTCAGTCCTTGGCGGCTCGAAGAAGAGGCTGCTCGAGACGCAGTGGGGGAGTAAAAACAGATAATGCAAAAAAAAAAAAAAAAAAGAATATCAGCCTTACAGTAGTAAATTCAAGAAGAGGTGACAGGATAAGGAGGGTTTCCCCTCCCCCACCCTAGCATTACAGCTACACACCAGTAGGTAATTTTTTCAAATGAGGATTGCTCACTGCTGCCTTCATTAATTATTGAATTGGCAACGTACATCAGGAGAAAATGAATGCTGGTGTTTTTCTTCCCATCTCCTCTCCCCCAGCATCTATGTTACTAGGGCAACGTGCATCTGTGAGAACCAGCTGATCAATCCTACAGTGACTGGTTTTCATGAATATGTGATGTCATCGTAGCGTGGACACTGGGGGGAAGGAGGGAGCTATTGGGAGGAGAGATGTTAGAGGCTGTTGTTAGTTTTTGTATCTCATTAGTAATAGTTGCACTACTGTATGGGGAAACATGATTTGAAAGAAGTAACACTTTTGGGGATGCCTGTAAATTGCCTATCTGGCAGCAGACAGTTTTCAGAAGGACAGACCGAATGCAGCAACAGTATATTGACTTGAATTGGAATGAACTAGAGACTTTATTATTTGTTATGTATACTTTTTTTCAGCTTACAATGGCCTCCTGGTCAGGACTTTCCACCATCGCCCGGTCCCTCTGCCCTCCTGACCAGAATGGTCTCCAAGTGACCTCAGCCCTGGCTCTCCTGCTGCTTGCCCCTCCCCCCCCCCATGGTGGGACGAGAAAGCAGCTACCCTCTTCAGCCATGCTGGGAATCTGAATTCAGCAGGATGGTGTGGTGACACCATCTGGACATTTTTTTTTTTTACCTGACCATTTATTTACCCAGGAGAGCCCAGATACAACATCTCCTTTCCAGTCGGGTGCTGCTTCTACTTCTACCCATTTCCACAGCTGAGTGGACTGGAGCACTGGGAGGTTACGTGACTTGCCCAGGGTTACAGAGAGGATTTGAGTCTAGAGAGGATTGAACCAGCAATCTTCTGGATTTGAGTCTAGTGGGGTATGAACCTGCAGTCTCCTGGTTCCCAAGCTGGTGCCCTAACCATTAAATGACACTGCCTCATGGGCAACATCACCTACTTATCCTGTGCTTGCCTTCTACTGTTTCTCCCCACTCCCAACAATCTAAGCTGTCCTGCAGGATTTATTTATTTATTTGTTAAGTGGGTAGGTTCGCTGATCCCAGGGACCATTTTCTGGCACGACCCGGGCCACTCAGATGGCACAACAGGTACAATTCACAGTTACTTTACAGGTACAGTGTAGAGGAGAAAAAGAAAAACATCACCAGGTGCAGTACAAATTATGATGATACAGTAGCAGTATAGCAAACAGTCAGTTGATCCCTTTTCCAGGTCATTTTGCTGAACAAGAATCCAGCTAATAGCAATAAGTGCATCTGAATTACTGGACTAGTCATATACTATAACAGGGATGTCCAGCAAGCCTTTTACATCATTTAATATTGCATGTGCATAAGGATCTGCCTAACAAATTCCTGAAGGTTTAGTTTAAATGTGTTAGGTGACAGCAGAGACTGTAGTTCGTTTGGGAGGGAGTTCCATAGCTTGGGTGCGGCATAGGAGAAGGCTCTCCTTCCCAGTTTGGTGTTTCACCTGGGTATTCCAGCAGCCAGCAACCAGAGGACCTCAGTTCGCATCTGGTACTTTTTAGCATTAGCAGCCCCACAAGAGGTGATCCTGCCCCTACTTGCAAGGTTCTGGATATGAACACCATACCTCTCAAATGCTATGAATTCTGCATAGCGCTATGATTTTCACACTCAAATTTATCCTTGCTCCGCATAGGTTTACTGATGTTCCTCATAAAGTTAGAGCTACTTCTGGACACATAAACTATTAAATAATTGAACTAAGTTGCTAGAAACATTCCTTATCACTAACTATGTAGGGCCCACTATCCGTAGACATGTTATTGTTTAAAATAAGAAAGTGCTACACATTCTGTCCCTTTGCTATGATTTTTGAAGGCCACTGCTATGATTTGTAATGCTGAGAGGTATGATGAACGCTCCGAGCATGAGGTCTCTCTGCTCGGGGTGGGGGAGCCATCTCAGTGACTGGTAGAGATGACAGTGATGAGTATGGTATTGGGCTTGGGTGATGAATCTGCATATGTTGTTGTAGGCTGTGTCCATGCAATTGAGCAGAGAATGGGGGTTATTACTGGACAGCAGTATTCTACTGTAGTATGTGGAGGAGGTGACCCGTTCCAATTGCTAATCTGGCCTCAGGGGACAGGAGGTGCCTAATTCTATAACACATTTCTATGCTCTGGTTTACCCTCTTTATTGCTGAGGTGATGTAGTACTCAAATATTAGAGTCGGGTCAAGTGAGATGCCCAGGTATTTGAAATCTCTTACCTGCTCGAGGGTTGAGCCATCAGGGGTGAGTATGTTGAGGGCTTTGGTGTTGTCGAGGGTGCACTTTGCGAGCTTAGGCTTACAGCCAAACAGCATACACTTAGTTTTCTTGGTGTTTACGAGGAGCCTGTGCTGTGTGAACCAGTGTACTGTTGCAGTGAAGACTGACTGCATTTAGGTTGAGGTTTAACCCAGGGAGGCTGTTTCCACTTTTGAAGAGAATGAGGTCATCCGCCTACATTATTCTTTTACAGTTTAAGGATTCAGTGATTAAGGGTTTAACAATAAGACGGAACCCTGTGGAACCCCAGTCCGCACTTCCTTCCCCTCCCCTCCCCCCCATTAGTGTGCATCCTTGCTATGCCTGCACCTACCGACATGGGACACTAGGGGCAAGCAGGCAGGGAGACAGACAGTTAATCCTCCCCAGAACAGACAGAGTCTCATAGGATGCACTCTCTAGTCTATACCTCTTGTCAGCTGCCCCAAACTCTGAAGTTTAAAAAATGTTAACAAAGTCATGCATAAGTAGGGATGCTTGGAATTGGCCAATTCCAATTTAGGATTTTAAGAAATTCCAATTCTGCTTCAAATCCTAAGAACCTCAAAATCGGAATTGAATTTGGAATCCTAAATCCTAAATTTCTATGTAAAAACAGGTTTTAGGATTTAATTTATGATTTAAGATTTTTGGACTTCAATTCCAAAAATCCTGAATCCAAAAATCCGATTGGAATCTGAAAAATCTGATTCCGTTCAGATTCCGAGCAACCCTATGCATAAGCAATGCAAATGTTGCTTCCATTACATGGGTTTTGTCAGCAGGCAAGTGGTATGGTGGTAGAATGCTGCGCTGTCAACTGGGACACTGGGGTTCATGTAGGTGCACTAAAATCCTACACTTAGGATGGCTGGGTCATGTGTATCATGGCGGTGAGAGACTCAGCTCCTTGGAGGAGTGGATGCTTGGCTTCTGGTGTGGGGGGCAGGGTGCTCAGCTCCTGAGGGAGAGGAAGGTGCATGGCTCCTGGGGGGCAGGTGCTCTGACTCCTGGGGTGGGAGGGTGCTCAGCTCCTGAATGGGAGGAGGTATCAGCTCCTGGAGGGGCTCAGCTCCTTGGGCAGGGGTGGGTACTCAGCTCCTGAGGAGAGTGTTCTGGGATCCTGGACGGGGAGGGGGGGTGCTTGGCTCCTGGGGGGCAGGTGTTTGACTCCTAGGTGAGGGAAGGTTGCTTGGATCCTGAGAGGAAGGGGAGGGTGCAGGACATGTGGCATTCTGGGGGGGTGGAAAGAATGTGCAGAGACCTGAGAAACCTCGAGAAGTGGTCAAGGGCTGGATTTCAATGAAAAAGTGCAAAATCATGCACTTAGTGCACAGAAACTCAGAAGCAGAGTACAAAATGGGAAGAGAGGTATTGACAGTTACCAAACAGGAAAGGGACCTGGGAGTAATTATATCAGATGACCTCAAGGTGGCGAGATGGGGCAGCAAGGCAGGTGATAGGGCCAGTGGGATGCTGGGGTGCTGCAGGGAGGAGTATCATCAGCAGAAAGAGAGAGGTGTTGTTCCCCCACTATAGGTCGGTGGTAAGACCCCACCTAGAGCACTGTGTCCAGTTCTGGAGACCACATCTCTGGAAGGACATAGACAGCATAGAGGCAGTCCAGAGGAGGGCAACTAAAATGGTGCAGAGTCTGCATTAAAAGCTCTACAAGGACAGACTAAAAGACCTCAATATGTACACCCTGGAAGAGAGGAGTGAGAGGGTGGACATGTTAGAAACCTATAAATAACTCACAGGGGTAAATAAGGTGCAGGAGAGGGGAGTATCTTTCAGAGGAAGAGATGCACAAGAACAAGAGGACATGCAATAAGCCGGAAGGGGGAATTTAAGAGAGATGTGAGGGAGCACTTCTTCACTAAAAGAGTGGTGGATGCCTGGAACAGTCTTCCAGTTTTGGTGATGGTGGTGGTGGTGGCGAAAACAGTGGTGGGGTTCAAGAATGCATGAGATAGGCACATACTGACAGTATAGGCAGGGGGGGGAAAAAACGTGAAGACTGGGTGGGCCAAGCTGCCCTTCTCTGCCATCAAATTCTATGTTTCTGTTTGTATTCACCCATCCTCGGGTGACAGATCAAACAGTGATACTGGCGTTGACTATGAAACCACCCACCCACCCTCCTAACTATAGGAAGAGGCAGCCATGGTGACCCAATCAATGGGGATAATGAGGAAAATGGGGGGGGGTCATTTAAAAAAAAAAAACTGGTCTTGCCTAGTGGTTAGGTTAGCATTGCTTCTTGCCATGTTGGAAGCCCGGGTTCCAGTCCTGAACTAGGGGTCCTATTTGGGAAAGGAAGGCCATCCCTACTGTTGCACCACTGTCCAATCCTACTTAGCAGTACACTGTATTTAGGAAATTAGACACTCTCAGGCCAGAGCACCATCACTGCACCAGGTGCACTGCCCTGTAGCCCATTTGCTGATCTGCTACAGCAAAATTGCCACTTGGTGGCCCAGGGAATGCGGCCATTCCTGCAGATTACTCCATCCATGACTGCCCCCAAATCTAAAAGCAGGGCATGAGTGACAGATGGTTGTGGAGTCAACGATGCCCAGGCTTTGTAGGAACTCCATGGGGCAAGAGCAGGGGAGCTCAAAAAAAGTTTTCAGGATAGCTATTTACAAAAGCAATATGAACAAAGAAAACAAAAGTCCTTCATCTGAGGGTATTTCTAATTCTAAATTTCAATCTCTCTCTCCCTCTCTCTCTAACAAACATTGCTGCTTCTCTTTTTATACGAATTCTCTGTCTGGCAATTAACTTCTGCTTCCTGAGCTCATCAACAGACATTCTGTTTCTCACAAAATGTATCAGAACTTTCTCAATTACTTTCCTTGCAGGTGCAACAAAATAGAATATGGTGTCCCATAACTAATCTCCTGTTGACAACTCTGCAAAAGAGTTTTTGGAGGTCAAACAGCATCTCAAAGTTAACCCCTGAGTTCCAAATAGCCGTTTGCAATCTTTTCAACAATATAGCTACTGTATATACATTTTTGACACTGGGTCAATACGTCAGCTGCAGAATCGTGCAGTCAAAAACCACATAGAGCAAGCAGCAACAGACATTATAGCACTCAAGAAAAACACAGAGCGCTACAGTCTGAGAGAACTCCATGGTGCAAACAACTTTGGGAGGGGGGGCAGATTACATAATCTAACTCCGTGGGGGATGTGAAATCGGGAAGAGGGAACAAATTCAGAAGGGCAAATAAAATAAATAAACTCTGCAGGAGATGCAACTTGGGGGAAGCTACAAAGTAAAAAAAAAAATATACAAAAGTTGACATAGGGAGCCTCAAACCTGAGTCCAGAGAACGTACCTGCAACTAATAGCCTGTAACTAAACCACTAAGCCACAAACCCAGCACAGCTCCTGACCCAACAAGTTACACACTTCATCACAAACTAAGCCAAGAATGGATGCAATTTCTCCATGTTTTGCAGCAGGCATAGCTCCCCCACCACCCCATTACAGGGGGCTGTGCCCCACCCCCCCTTATTTATATATACCAAATTCAGCCCACACTACAGCAGACAAATGCTGAACATAGACAGACAACATAAACAGCCCTGCACTGTTACTGACAACGCTATTTTTGAGATGCTATTATTCATTAGCTAAACTTCACGCGGCATATTGACTAGATACATTTTCAAACCAGAGTACCCAGTGTCACAAAAACAGTTTCAGTTCACACAAAGATCCAATTAAATTTTTATAATGACAGATAAGCAAGGAGGAGGGAAGAAAAGCTCAAAACAGCAAGAAACAGAAGGTGAAGGTAGGGAGATAGCGAGAGGGAGAGAACTGCAAGACCGTCAGAGTGATCCGTTCTGGTAACTTGTGAAGTGGGTGCATGAGGAAGAGCGCCGTCCATTATGGCGACTCCTTCCAGGCGCAATCCACTCATGACAGTGGAAAGGTAGGGCGACCGGATGAGGGGGTGGGCGAACTAGGCAACAGGATGTCGCTATATGAGAGGCACGGGGGTGGGAGCGGCATGGGCTGGGACGGGGTGGAGAGGCTGTAGGGATGGCGCTGCAGTTGCTGGTTGAGCTGTGTTGTGGCTTTGGGGATTGGTTAGTGGCTGGGGTGGCTGAGGTACTGGGTCAGGCGCTGGTGTGATTTTTATTGTGCCGGCCCGAACCTTTTTTACTGCTTTCACCCCCGACATACACCCCAGGTTGAGAATCTTTAAGTAGGGGGTGCGTGAGTGAAGCCCTCACGAGGGGTGTGTGTGTGTGTGGGGGGGGCAGCCCCCCCACAGAAAGCAGTAAAAATCTGTCCTGGTGCCATTGTTCTGGTGCGCCGGGGTTGTCAAAGTGCCGAAAATGTGTTCAGCCCTCCGACTGAGCGATAACGGTGATCGCTTTTAGGTGTTCGCCATTATCACATAAACCCATCAGTTCCTAGGTCTCACAAGAAAATTTGATTACGCAATCAGACAGAAAAGAGACAGAAAAAGAGAGGACAGAACAGATTCTTGCTTTTAACGGTTTCTGCATAACAAATGGGACAGGGTCTTATTCAACTCTGTCACAGCAGCCAGTGGGACAATGCCATTGTGGAGCAACAGGCAGAGGCCAGAAGAGTAAGGGAGAGGAAAAAAAGTGGGGGAAAAAACAAGAGTTAAAAAAAACCAACTGTGTTCTTGAGGTCAAGCCAGTGATGTGAAAGGAGACAATCATGCTGCCACCTGGGAGACCTCGAATCCCACTCTGGGCAGGGCCAGCTGTGGGGAAATGAGTAACCAGATTGCAGAGGAAGTGCTTAGCTCCCCAAGAGGGAAGACACAGGTTACCCGACATGCCTGCTCCCCATCAGCCAACCTAGAAGCAGCACAGCATCAGCTGCAAAGGCAGTCGCCTGGTCTCCCAGCCAATTGAAGAGAGCATTTCAGATGGTTCTGGGGCTGACAGTATATCCTAGAGATTAGAGCAATAAGCTGTGAACAAGCTTGTCACATACAGCAGACCTGGGTTTGATTCATACAACCTCCATTTGCATACTGTGTGACCTTGAGCAAGTCAATTAACCTCCCTGTTCTCCCGGGATGCACCTGGAAATGAGCTTCATCTCAGTGTGCCTTTCCTGGCCAAAAACCACAAAATAAAATAAACACAGGAACATATCGACAACACAGTACAACAGTTTTCTACCTTACACACCCAATATAAGCTATGACAATCAGAGCTGCACCATTACCTCCTACTCAAGCACTACCTCCTACCCTTTCCAATAGTAGTCCACATCCCGGAACATCATCCCCCAATAATGACCTACTTGTAAGACCCCCCCCCCGGTGTCTAGGGGTATGCCAAGTGGAAACATCTGTGGGGAGGGGGCACTCACAGCTGAAATCTCCAAATAACGTACCGACATGGTTGGCGTTGATGGGGTCCATTTGTGCAAGGGGTGTAGGTGTCTTCTGGTGCTGGGCTGCAAGAAACTTGGGGGTCAGTAGTCACAAACACTTTATAAAATAATCAAAGTCCACACAGGAATAAAATTAACCAGGCGGATCCCATTTAATAGATCAACGTAACATTCCATGGAGCTGACAGGGCAAACGGCCCCACCAAGACTGCCACATCCAGGTTGTCAGGCTGGGCAGAAACTCACAGCTCTCCCCCTCTCCTCAGCTTCATTCTCATTAACTTGGACCTAAGCAGGCAACTCCATCCAGGACATATGAGCGAACATCCCCACCTCAGCTGGCCCATACCAGCTGGGCGTATCTCTCCCGCCCAACTCCTTTCTTACTACGTGGGCTCTCCGCCTGAACCGCCAAAACCCAAATTTATACCCCTGTGCACCAATGGTAACCTCCGATCAGCAGAAGCTCCCACCAATGTAACAGAGGGGATTTAACCATTTGATTACTGGCCCAAAGCGAACCTAAGGTGCACAAAACATGTACACACCCAACGGGGGTGGCGGGGGGGGGGAGTGTTCCATTCTGCATTAACTTGTTGAGTTTTGGGGACGGCCCACATATGATTTCTCTGCTATACCAGCACTTAAAATCAACAGCAGGAGGGGGCACCTTTGATGTAGCGGCCTGATGGGAAGAAGAGAGAGGACCTTAGCTAACACATACAGCACCTGAGGCTTTTCACTTTGCTTTTAACAAATATATCCCTTGTTCTTGCATATTAAAATAACAAAATATCTCTTGCTTCTCAAGAACTGTGAATGCAGTAAAGGCACCCTCTACCTGCCATCACTCATTAGGAGAGGAAAGGGACTTGGTTTTAAATATGCCTTCAAGGTGCACTACATCCTGTAAAGATAAACAAGATAAGAACTGTTTCAGCAGCCATTCGTCACAAACAAGGAGGTGGCATGAGAAGGAAAGGCAGGTGAAGAAAAGCCAAGCACAAGGAAAGGGGGTTATGAGTATTGCACAAGGAAGATAAGTGACCTGCTCAAGGTCACAAAATAAGTATCTGTGGTGGGATTCAAACTGGGGTCTCAAAGTTGACATCTCTGCACTCTCACACAACTGTAATACCTCCTACTAATATCAACACCAGTTTAAAGGAAAGCTGTCATCATTGTTTTACCTTACTTTTTGATTTACTGCATTTCAGGGAAAAGTGCGGCACTGCTCTCTTCCTTGAAACTGAAGCTCACAGTGTACACCATTTTGTGGAACCCCCGATTTTTTAAAAATATGAAAAAGTATGGTAAAGCACCTAAAAAAAAGGTGTTTTGTTTGGAAACCCCTAATCAGGAATAAGGCTTTCGGGGGACTACAATGATGACAGCTTTCCTTTAACAAAACACTCAACAATACATCACGCCTGCTCCTTGTAGGCTAAGTGGCTCTGGAGCTCCTGTTTTGTGTTGTGATGACAAAATACCAGTAACAAAAGCAAACAACCAAATACCAGCTGAATACCAGTTTTAATACCTTTCGCAGGATTTACATGCAAACACACATTGAATTAATCACAAAAGGCAATCTTCTGTTCATTGACTGTGATACATTGATATCTGAGTGCTCTGTGCAAAGATGTCATAAAAATTAAGTTAAAAAAAAGAAAAAAGCAATCGAGTCCTTAACTGTACTGTAGTCTGAGTTGCACCGCTGTCACCCAGTTCCAACTTGAGTGCCAGCTCCAACAGCTCTCCCTGCATTGTCATTCCAAACTGAAACATAGAAATTGTAGGCAGATAAGGATCGCACATAAGCTCTAAGCTTTACTGCATCCTCTGGCCCTATCTGGCCAGTGGCCCCCCACCTCTAAGGTTCCCTTATGCCTGTCCCAGGAATGTTTAAATCCCTCCACTGTGCTCACTCCCACCACCTCCTGTGGCAGACTCTTCCATTTGTCCACCACCCTCTCTGTGAAGAAAAACGTCCTCACATTTCTCCTTAACCTGCCCCCTTCCAATTTCATATCATGCCCTCTCGTCCTTGTGCTCCCCCTATACATGAAGATGTCTCCCTCCTGCACCTTGTTTATGTTCATTAAGGTATCTGAAAGTTTCCGATCATGTCCCCCCGTTCCCTCCTCTCCTCTAGAGAGTACATATTGAAGTCCTTTAATCTCTTCTCACATGTTTTCTGATGCAAGCCCTGTACGATCTTAGTCGGTTTACCTATAGTGCTGCAACATCCATGACAGTGGCATCCCCGACATCAACAGACACAATGCAGAGTGTTGGCATTGTACTGTTGGGGATGTCAGTGTGTTTTCTTTGAGGGGGTGGCAGGGGGCTCCGCCCCCAGCCCCGGTCTCTATTTATACAACTCTGAGTCGGAGGTGTCTCGGGGAGAGGGCGAAACACTGGGAGATATACTGCTGGTGACTGCGGGAACCATCACAGCAATCCGACGCTTTTCGTCAGATTTTGTTGCTGTGATGGTCTTCACAGTGGCAGTGTTGACGTGCGGTCAGCATACCATCTTAGTTGCCCTTCTCTGAACTGCCTCCACCCTGTCAATGTCCTTACAAAGGTGCGGCCTCCAGAACTGCACACAGTACTTACTCTAGGTGAGGTCTCACTAGTGTTTCATACAATGGCATCACTACTTCCTGCCTTCTGCTAGTGATACCTCGCCTACACACCCCTGCATGCCACTGGCCCTCTCTGCAACCTTTGTAGTCTTCTTAGACACCGTTAGGTCATCTGGAATGATGACCTCCAGATCCCTTTCTTCATTGGTGATAGTCAGCAGCTCCCCCCTCCATCCTGTAGGTCTCCCCAGGGTTCCTTTGTCCCAAGTGCATTATTTTGCACTTCTTTGAATTAACCCTTAGCTGCCACACCTCTGACCATTTTTCAAGCTTCCTCAGGTCCCTCCTCATTCTCTTCACATTCTGTGCCCACTGCTCTTCCACCCCTGGCCTACTAATGACTTTTCCTACGAAGGCAATGTATTTATTTTTTCAGTTTTTGTTGACCAGGAAAGGAGGGCTAGAAAATACTGCTTTTTTTGGGGTATAGATTCAAAAACTGAAAATGAACAGATTAAGCTGCTGGTGGTATTTCTAGTGAATGGGTGAAATTTGGCCAGGATATTGAGGAAATTCACTCATTCTTTGAGACACCCCATTGGATATTCAATGTCAACCTGAATAACCATCATAAAAGGCAGACAGGACCTTGGTTTAACGTCTCATCCAAAGGAAGACACACCTTGAAAGTACAGCATCACCCTAGAATTGCACTCAGGTGGCAGCATTTATGACATCAGCCCAACCATGGTGTGGGACAAAAACCTATAACCTTCTGGCCCAAAGGCTAATGTGCTACCAACTGAGCCATGCTGACACCCTAAGAATGCAATGGCTCAACAGCTGGCATGGGTGGAGGATTCCCACCTATTAGCAGCACTCACATGTACAGGCCTTCTGTTCCCCTCCCAGGGCAATGTCAGTGGTATCATCATCATCATCAGACACACACACACACACCACTGTGTCTCTTCTCCCTTCCCCCACAATGTATGTGAAACAGGCAACTGTCAGCAAGCATCACATGCTGAAGCCAGTGTCACTCGCTCAGGACAGATTCTTTCAACGAAAGTTGCCTCCAGGGCAGCCCTGCCTCTGAGGCAGCACTTTCCTGCTGCACTTACTCTTTCTCGCATTTAAGTCCCCTTCCTATGTATTTACTATTCTAACTCCACACTACCATGGATCACCACTCTAGTGAAATTCTGACAAAAGAAAACTGAGAGGATTGTGTCTAATTTGAACTCACAGTCTCTTGTTTAGCAGGCTGTAGACCTTTCCACTACACCACCAAGCTGGCGCAGCAGTGAAGCTCAACACTTTAGCTGTAGGGGTTAAAGCCCTGCTTGGCAGGCAGCCCTATCCATTACGACTGCCTCCAAAGCCACAGCTGCCCTGGATTCCACTTTTGTTGAAAGAATCTGCCCGTTGCGTTTCACTCTTTAAAGGAAAACTATACCCTCATTTCTTGTAAATGTTATTAGTTTACATGTAAACAGACAACTCTATTTATTTGTTTACTAGGTACGTGCACTGATCCAAAGTACCGTTTTCAGGCATGACCCGGGCCATGAAAGTGACACAAAAAAAACACAATCAATCAATCAAAATGTTTATTTATCCAGGTGAACATCATTGAGTGAGGCTCATTTGCAAGACGGATCTGGGTATAACAAGGTAATAACAAGGTCACATACAAAAAAAGGAAAAAAAAAATCATACAAAGGTGTATATATCAGCATACATGATCACAAAAGCACTACAACACATAAGGCACAAGGTGCAACAGATAATAGACATACATAAGGGAATATCATGGGATAACCATATACAATTTTAATATCCCTTTATAGCTAAGTAGAGGGGCAAAATCCAAGGAGCCCATTTCTAGTACTGCATGAGGACATATACATCAGGGGGCAGGGAAGGGAAGAATGGCGGGTAAAGGGTAGCAGCCGATTGGAATGAGGTTAAAGTCCCAGGGACCAGAACCAGGAGTCAGGATCAGGCAGCATTATGTTAGAAGGATGAAGAGATAGGCATAGATACCACACAGAGTAGGCAGGCACTGCAGGAATAGGATCAAGGGAGACAATTACAGGACTTCTTAATAAGACGAGAGTAAAGGGTCTCGAAAGTGGTAACATTGACAGGAGTACTCAGCTTCAGTGCTTTCTGCAGATTGTTCCATAGGGAGGGCAACACAAAGCTTATAGCCGCCGTACCAAAGTGTGATTTGACTTTGGGGATTGTCAAGGAGATGGCTGTAGAGCTCCTCAGGACATACTTGCCTGGCTGGTTTATGGGGAGGCAGTCAACAATGTTTTTGGGAAGCTTGTTAGAGATCGCTCTAAGAGTCCATAGAGCAGCACTTCTATTCCGTCTGTACTGGAGGGAAGTCCAGCCCATGGCTGCATATAGTACACAGTGGTGTGTAGTGAAGAAAAGCCCTGTAATAAATCTCAGGGCTCTGTGATATAGTGTGTCCAGTTTTGAGAGGAGGGAGGGAGGCAGGACAATGGCTATACAAGAAGTCCGCATAATAAAATCAAGGAGAGAAACGTTATTTGAACCAAACGTAGTTTGGCATTCTTTGTTAGGTAGCGGCTGATCCTAAAAAAAGGCCTAATCTTTGTCATAGTTTTTTTAGTAAGTCCTCTATGTGTTCTATAAATGAAAGCCTATGATCCAGCCAAACTCCTAGATATTTGGAATTTTGAAATAAATTCCAATTTTTCTCCAAGGATTGTAGAAATTTGCGGCACTAGTCCTAGGTCGGCCGGGTCAGCTGCATGAATTGGAGGCGGGAAGAGCATTGCTTTGGTTTTCTTAGCACTGAGCAAAAGCTTTTTGTTTAGGAGCTATTTTTGTAGTAAATTGAATTCGGCTTGTAGGTCATTGCATGCCGCTTCTGGGGTTGAGCAGCTCAAGTAAAGTACAGGATCATCTGCAAACAGATGAATGTTGGCCCTGGTTTTAGAGACATCAATGTTGTTGATGTATATAGCAAACAAAATAGGACCTAATATAGATCCCTGAGGAACGCCTCTTAGAAGTGGTTTGAGGGTTGAGAACTCACCTTCAGCCTTTACTTGCTGGAGACGGTCTGAGGGGTAGTTGTTAAAACCATCACGAGGAGAGAGAGAGAGTCCAGACCTATTGCTTGCAAGGAGGAGAGTAGCAGACTATGATCAACAGTCTCAAAGGCTTTGCTTAAATCGAGAAATACAGCACAGACGTAATATCTATTATCCAGTTCTCTTTGCCAATCGTTTGTCACCTTTGCAAGAGCTGTAATAGTGCTATGTTTCGCTCTGAGGCGCGCCCACTCACTGCACTCTCACTCACCCACTCACTCACTCACAATACAATAGGAACAGGTACAGTAGGAGTTTCAAGTACAATACAGAGCACTGGAACACATTCAAGTACTACTGTACCATTTTGTACAAGGATAAGCAAAAAGTGATTACAGTACAAGTAAGAAAAGTGCACATCAAAACAATCTGACACAAAACATTACAAAGATACGTTAAGAATAATGGCTAAGAGAGAGGGACAGTACAGGTACCCATGGGCATGACGTTCAACCAGGGGAACAGGAACAGTTTACTGTTGCCATTACATGTAACTTATAGTGGGACATGAATAGGGGGTGAGTCTAGGGTCTGCAGTGGAGCAGATAGACTGTTCCACGGGCTTGGAATGACTGAAGAGAAGGCTTTTTGCCTATGAATGTTGAGACCTGTGGGCACTCTAACAGAGGCTAGAGAAGTTCCGGAGGTCATGATGGCATATCTTAGGTCTGAGTAGGGAGAGGGGGATGCATCTTTTTCCATAGTGGCCTTATTAACAGTGCAGCCTAGGAGATATTTACAGCAGGCCTGTGGGGGAGCCAGCCTACTGTCTGGTAAAGGGAGCAGTGATGGGTGGAGTAAGGTGCCAGAAGGGCAAATCTACAAATATTATTACAGGCAGTATTTAGTCTGAAAAGTCCTGAGGAAGAAGTCTGTGCATAGATGGGAGAGCAATAGTCCATTAGAGGGAGTAGGTTGCCCTGGGCGATGGCGAGTCTGGCTTCAGGTAGTTTGCTAGTCTGTAATCAACTCCTAATTTCTGGTTTATGTGTCAGATGGTAAGCCCACTGTGGTCAGCAAAGGTCAGTGTGGGGTTGAGGGTGATATTGAGGTTTTTGAAGGAGGTTACTGTCTCCAAGGGTGAGCCATCAGGAAATAGGATATCGAGAGGGGCAGTGGCATTGGCTAGCTTGGATTGCCTGGGTTTTGATCTGAAGAGCACAGCCTTGGTCTTTTTGGCATTGACCAGTAACCTGTTGGTTAGGAACCAGTTATGGGTGGCACCATAGTTAACAGTAAGTGTGGAGGAGAGGTTTGCCAGGGCCTTATCACTGTGGAATAGGATGAGGTCATCTGCGTACAGTAAGGAGTTGCATGAGAGGCTATCCTTGGGGAGGGATTTCACAAAAGGGAGACTAGGATGGGGTGGAGGATCAATCCTTGGGGGACCCCACTAGCAACCACCTTGGCTGTGGAGGTTGCTCCCCCAGTGCAGACCTTTTGGGTGTGACCAGAGAGGTAGTCACGAAACAAGGCGGTGGATGTAGGGGAACAACAAATGCTGCTCAGTTTACTTAGAAGGATGTTGTGGTTCATCAAGTCGGAGGCCTTAGTAAGGTCCACAAAGACGGCACCTGTGAGCTTTTCTACATCTATATAATGGAACACGCAGTTTAAGAAGCAAGCCAGGGCTGTGGTGATGCTGTGGCCCATCCTAAGGTCATGTAGTTGGGGGCAGAGGAGGTTGTATTTCATCACATGGTCAGAGATCTGGCGGTGCACGACTTTTCGAGGAGTTTACTTACATGGGAGAGGATAGATATGGGGTGGTAGTTATCAATTAATCGGGGAATTGGCAGATTTAAAGATGGGAATGACTGGGCCAGCCTGGTGCACTGAGGATTGAGGTGTTGGACACTACACCTTGTGCCACGTCGGCAACCCGGGTTCGGGAATGACCTTGGGTTGCTGGGGTGCTGGCACGGGGGGGGGGGTGTCAGGGGCGAAGCAGGATTGAACGCCTAATGGTAGCTCTCCTCTCCTGAGGTGGCTGTCACTCCTCTGCAGTTCTGCTGCCACCGGGTGGAGGTCTGGTGGTAGCGCAGGCAGAAGTGGGCGGCAAAACCGGAGGGTGTTTCAGAACGCTACACATGCGCATGTGCATCTGGGACTGGGGGTAGGCAAAAAATGGGAAAAACACATAAAAATACATAATAAAAAAATATGGGGACAACCTTGTCTTGCTTCCATACTGAGAGTACTGAAGATGTGACAAGGGAGAGGTTAAAGACTGTAGTCAGGGGTATGGCAATGGCGTGTGTGACAATTTTCAGAAAATGAGGGGGGGGGAGACCATCACTACCAGCACTTCTCCAATTGCTGCATGCAGTTGATAGAGATATATGTGACCACTTTAGTTAATTTTCACTGTTCTTACTAGTCCCTTAGTTTAAGTACAAAACAATCAGGCACTCACCCCTGCCTTTCAAAAGAGGCACCACTCCATAAAATAATTTTAGAAGCCTTGTGCAAACTTTATTCTGTATTTTATTTTGAAGAAGAAATGGTTGTCCAAAACACATCAGGTAGCTGTCCAGCAGTTTTTATTTGAGGCACAAATAAAAGTTTGCACAAGCATTCTAAAATTAAGTGCCCCATCCCAATGCAGTGTCTATTTTTGTGATTATTCTTACTAGTTCCTGTAACTATCCTGGGGTCTCCATTTTCTGGTTGTTGAAATCTTGTTGTTCCTGGGAGCTGCATTAGCATATGAGAACATGATGTGTCAGCACCCTTTAGATTCCACAGTATGCTTGTCTGCTTAACTATAGTTCAACAAAACGAGTTGCCGCATGGTGTGAAATACCACATTTACCTGCAGTTGGCTTTGCAAAATTGTCTGAGTTGTAATGCAGGGGTTTTCCCTTTAAACTGCATTCAATTTGTGTGTTTCCAGAGCTCTGTTTTAGTGTATTTGTACGTTCAACACAGAAATACATGGTATAAATGTGTGATGTGACATCATGTTCTCATATGCTAATGCAGCTCTCATGGACAATGACATTTAAACAACCATAAAATGGAGGCCCACAGGATAGTTACCGAAGAGTAGCCTGAACAGTGAAAACAAAATAAAGCAAACACTTATATCCTTAACAGATAGCTGGAAAGAGTTGTCTGCTGACATGGCAACAAATAAAAATTCACAAGATATGAAGGTGTAGTTTTCCTTTAACTCCATGGACACAAGCATCACACGTACAAGCCAATTCCAAACAACCAAAAGAGGAACCTGGACAGGAAACACATTCTATAAATAACAGAAAGACCATCAACTCCATGAAAACAGGCTTGCAGGGCGATGATACCA
This sequence comes from Neoceratodus forsteri, assembly GCA_016271365.2. Classification (NCBI taxonomy): domain Eukaryota; kingdom Metazoa; phylum Chordata; order Ceratodontiformes; family Ceratodontidae; genus Neoceratodus; species Neoceratodus forsteri. The sequence continues at coordinate 1,462,036,893 of CM057452.1, forward strand.
TGTACCCATTATGTGTTCCTATACTCATAGTGATAGCAGATGAGACGCCACACACTTTTAAGCATATAAACATCAGGTTCCTTATAGTCCCAAATCACAGGAAAAAAGCCGCTCCGCTGTCAGCATGCCTGTCTCAAAAACCAGTACTACATTCAGCAAAAAGAACAACCACTAGTAAAGTTGCCTAAGCTGTTTATTATATATAAAACTGAAGGCAATTTGCAGAATATGCTGTGCAGAGTCATGCAGGTACCAGGGTGCTCAGAGGGTGGCCCGACCGGTTTTGTGCGTCCACACTTCCTCAGGGAGGCTGAGTGTGTGACAAGTCTGTGCTTATATAATGGAATAAGTGCTTTAAAATGACAGAGCATAAATGTGAAAATTATACAGACTAGTGAAAAATTAATTAAATCAGCTGCAGTTCCTTTTAAAATACTCCCAGGCTTGCTATTAGTCTTATATACAATAGTGTATTATGATATTAATTAGACATTTCGTTATAGCTTAAATATTAACTAAACCCTAGAAGAGACATGCTTCTTCTTGTGTTACACAGATACAGCAACAATGTCATCACTGCATGTCACTGCAGTATCTTGAAGCATCTCTCCTTTGTATGTTAATTCAGCAGGTCACTTGCTCCAGAATAAGTCAGAGAGACATATATCATAGTAAGCAAACATAAAATGAGGACTATATTCAAAATTGGAGACCACCTAAGAAAGAGCATAATATCAAAATGGTTGTTTATACCTGGGTGCTTCAGGGCTCCTCATTGAAAAATCCAGAATGCTTCCCTTTAAGGGTAAATGTTTCCAGATCTCTGCCAGTCTGGCCCACAGAGACTTTTTCCAGGCCACAACATTTCAGAACATATCTGTGGCCTTCCCCACAGCCCAGGGCTTTGCCAGGGCATTGTTTTAATCCCTGGCATGAAAGTACTGCATGCAAATTAATCCGTCCTGGCTCCCTCCACAACCAAAAGGCTGTTTCCAGTGTGGCCACTGCAGACACTGTGTGAAAAAACCCCCAAAACAATATGACATTAGGCAGTTTATGAACTGCTCTATGGTGAATGATATATATATGGCCAAGTGTCACTGTAATGTATTTTAACCAATCGTGCCATGAAATTCAGATAGGGGAGCACCTGAGTGCAATATGTATGGAAATGCCCCAGTCAGCAGGATGAACCCTGTCCTCCGCAGGTGCCACACTCAATGGCTCGGGCACCACAACTAGTAACTGGAGCCATCATATGGGGGAAGGGGTTGGGGATCCTGCTGACCCTGCCAGGGGAGGCAAGCCCTGAGGGAACAAGTGGAGAGGGAAATCCTGGGGGATGTTGGGGTGTAGGGGCTGGAAGGCCAGTGGGGGGGGGGGGGTAGTCAATGAGGGGAGATAAACACAGCATCTAAAAAAAAAACAGTACAAGGTGCTCAAAAGGGGATGCTATTTATGTATGTTTTTGGTAACCAGGTGAGCAAACTGATCCAAATGACCATGTTTTAGTTGTAACCCAGGCCACACAGTGGCACAGACAATAGGTACAAGTTATAATACAGAAGGTACATATAATACAGTGAGTACAGTGGTAGCAGAAACAGTGATACAGAAACATCATATCTTAAAATAGGGGTTAAGGACATAAAAAACAAGTTCATGACAAATAAAGTGACTCTTCTGTACTCGCAGAGAACTAGGACATACACTTACAGCAAATCAAGACATTATTCAGCCAGTCCAAGGTTTATAATATAGTGTAAAAGGGATTACACTGTACCAATCAGCATTTTCACAGTGGAGTCAAAAACATGACAATTGTAGATGTAGTAGTCAGTACTTAGGAAGTAAGGTAAATGGTACACTGGTTCCCTAAGGCAGATTTCTGGCAAGGGTGTTTGCAAGGGAGGAGGCAAAGGTGGCCTGAAAGACTCTAAGGTCTGGGTGGGCAGGGTGGTGGGAAGCACTTCAGTGAAAGTGTTTTCACTGACATGATCTTAGGGGTCAGCCAGGTAACACTGCGGTAGGTACTGCATCCCTGGGGTTGTACCACACTTACACCAAGCCCACTGTCCCACTGTACCCTTTCTGGGTGGAGGCACTGCACTATTTTCTAACTTAATCTTGGATATGAACCCCCAAGAGACAAAAGGGTGCAGGTTCCTCAGCCTTGTAGAGCCCACAAGGCAGGAGTAACCCCCGAAACTTCTACAGCTACTTGTGGCATTGTATGGACCCCTCAGAGGACCCCTTCACACCCATGACTGCAGCAGACCTTCCTATGTAGTAGATGCACTATGGACACTGCTCTTTGTGTTGCACAGTTCTGGTACAACAAGCTCCTGCATTATATAAGCAGCCTATGGTCCCCAGCAAACCAGCCCCGATCTTCCTAGACCCTAAAACTTCTGCTTCCCAGCTGCAGAAAAAAAGCAGGCCAGGTCGCTATCAGTTTTAGGGTACCTCATGCTGGGAAGAGCCTCACAATTGATATTACGGGCACAAATAACAGCCATTGCATCAAACCGAAACTTTATCTTCACTTCACTGCAGCCTGCCTGTGTAATCGATAGAACCGATCTATACCTATCACTAGCATAAGTGTCCTACAACAGAATGGTTGCACCTTACTATTTAACGTGTATTTGGCTACCATATATGGTTGTACATAAGTGTGTACTGTTTACTACTGTTTAGCACATTGTGCTCACTGCTGTTCTGATTATTTTTGTTTGCTGCTAGCTGCATCATAGCCCAATCCTCATCACTCAGGCTGATCACTTAGATTAGATTCATATGTATCTCTGTGGTTCTGTTGGACTAAACAGCATATATATATATATATATATATATATATATATATGCATAATACTGGGGCGATAGCGCCAGTATATTAGGGTTGAGTGTGAACTTGTATGTTAAAGCCAAATGTTTGAAGTTTAATAACTTTAGCACCGCTGAAAGGATTTGCATGAAATTTGGAACATAAAATCTCTAGTGGGAGGTCTCAAGACATGGCAAATTTCATGTGAATCCATTGAGCGGCATATATCTATCTATATCTATAGCTACATACTAATTTACAGATGTGTTCTGGGTGAAGGGGACTGGGAACAAGTTAAAAAGATGCCCCAAGACAAAGCTTTGCACCACATGGTGTGCTACCTTACCTGAGTGGCACCCTGTCTGGCTATATTTTGCCAAAAAGAAATTCCATATTAAAGAGTGGAAGTGATCATAAATTTATGCACTGCCAATCCAATCCACTTCCTGGTTCTGGGAGCTGACTAAAGACCCATGCTCCATTATACTCTATGGGGGACAACATTCAAAACATTTTTAGATATCCAGCGGTTGTTTTGTCATTATCCATGGGCACCAGGTGACTAACAATGTCCTGAGCCCCTGTGCATACACAGACACACATCTACTATCTCTGTATATAATGGACAGTGGATATAATAAGCAAAGGTTGGCTGAGTGCACAAATGTGTCTTTATTTTAGGTTTTCACTGTGCCTTTGCCGGGAATCAAACTTAGGGCCCTGAGTCCAGAAGACAGCAACTTTGACCATTCAGTTAAAGGGAAATTTCCCTGATTGGGAGGTTAGACTGCTACGTATAGTTTCGTGCTTGCTATCCCATAGACCACCGCTTGGTGGCTGGATAATTTTTTGACTGTAATTCACTACTTTCATTACTAGTTGGCAATACTTTGCACAGACTTCCCCACTCTCATTACATTGCCTAACTACCTACCTACTCAGCCTGAAGTGCTACTCAACAGCTGCTCACTGCTTGCCTATCGCTATACATATCGCTATACAAAATGTGTTTTGTATACCAGTCATTGTTGTAGGTTTTAGAGTACAATGTCCCCTGCTTTCTCAAGGTAACACAGTGAGTCGTCAGCAGATTTGAACTTGTGCTCTCCTGATGCTCAACTTTATGCTGTTACTACTAAGACATTCTCCTTCCCAATGTATTCACATTTCGTAAAATCTTCAATATGGATGTCTCTGCCATCCCAGCATACTCGAAGGGGAAAGAATAACCATTACACTAGCATCAACAGAGGTGCTACCCTCATGGTAGATAGATGATAATAGGAGTAAACCGCAATAGTAGTTTTACAATGTAGGCAGTCTGTGATTTCATTAAAGACTCCAAAAATACATATGCCCGAGCTGGTCACAGCTGCAGCTGGTGGTTTGACCCCACAGGGCAGACACTCGTGTGATGGACAAATAAAGGCCTCAGTACACGTCACTGAAGCTTCTTAGAGGATCACGGGAAGAAAGAGAGGGATGAGACAAGGAACATCCATTGCAGCTGGGCACAGGTGGCCAAGTGGCTCTTCTCCAAACTCCCACTAACTGATGTCAGCCAGGGACTAAATCCAAGAACTCCATGACTTTCTTCAGAGTGACAGTTATGCAGCACATGAGGCCCTTTCCCTTGGACATGCACCGGAGCACATAGAAGCAGCACCTCTCAAACCTTAACTCCTGAGGTGCTACGTGCTTTCAGGCAACTCAACACATTTTGGAACCCATAAGATTTCTGGGGGTTATACTTTAGCTTTTCATATGCTGATAAGAGCCCTGCCCTCATACTAATACAATGGCTCATGTGCCCTCCTTGAATATCTGCATGTATTCTTTTTTTCCCCATTAGATATGCAACAACATTATTTTACTGCATTAATGGCAAGGGGGATTGCAGAGCAGTAAAAGATCTGTTCTAGACAAGGCAAAAGTCTGCACCCTAAACCAGATTAACAATCACCCACAGATCAGTCATTGCTGGATTCAGCTTGAAAGATGCAGCAAAAAAATAATCCCTTGCTAACTGGAAAGGTAGTATTCAAAATGTGGCATCAGTGTTCTTTATGTTATAAGTTTACAGCAATTCCTTGCAAACAGGACTGTACAGAGTACTCTCCTGAGGCACCAATAGGATTTTTAATACTGTAGACAGGGTCTAGCTGATCTGTACCATACCATACCATATTTTCAACTGTGAGTCTTTCAACTCTGGGCATGGAATAAGTCACAAATGTGGGTCAGAAGCAGGGTTTTACGTGGCAGCAAACGATTCACTTTTAAGAGGGTCGTCCATCACAAAGCTCACATCCACCATTATGTGAATGAGAGAAAGCAGAAGTTGCCTGCTTCTCTACATCAGCAGTACATTGGTTCCAACTCCATACATGCACGTCCATTGACTCAATCAGTCAACATTACATTGTACAGTGCAAAGAAATACAAGTACTGTATCTCTAAACACTTAACAGGCTAAAAACATAGTGCAGTCAATTCACAATATACAGTACAATCATTAAAAAAATACAATGTGAGCTACCATTTACTGGAAGACATAAAATCAATCCCAATACAGGAGACAAAAATCAGCAATGTAAAAAGTACGACCAACCACCCAGTGGAGGTCAGTTTTACAAGGCAAAAAGTTGCCTAGTTCAAATAATTACTCCTAGGTGCTTCAAATACAGAAGAAACATAGAAGTTTACAAATGGAGGAGGACTCACAGTCCATCAAGTCTACCAGGAGTACCAACATTCAGACTGGGGTATCAGTACTCAGACTGGGATACCAGCACTCAAACCGGAGTATTGGTATTTAAACTGTGGCATTAGTATACAACCTGGGGTATCAGTATTCAAACTGGGATATCAGCACTCAAACCAGAGTATCGGTATTCAAATTGTGGCATTAGTATACAGCCTGGGGTGTCAGTACTCAAACTGGGATATCAGCACTCAAACTGAGGTATCTGTATTGAAACTGTGGCATTAGTATACAACCTGGGGTATCAGTATTCAAACTGGGGTATCAGCACTCAAACCAAAGCATCAGCCGGCCCGGTGGTGCTGAGGGTTGAGGCACTGGATGTCACACCTCACGCCACGCTGGTGACCCGGGTTTGGGAATGAGCCCGGGCCGTCAGGGGTCATCCGGGGAGGACTGGGATCAAGCATCTGCAGACTGCTCTCCTAGTCCTGAGGTGGGCTGGGGAACTTCACCATGCTGTAGTGGCCCCTGGGGATGCCTGGGGGCACTACTAGCATCGGTGACAACAGAGGGAGAGCACGGTGGACGTCGGCATGTTGTGCCTGGATGTCATTGCACATCCACGCTCCAGGGGCCAGTAGGAGGAAAAATGGCTGGGTTCGACCATGCAGCTTGATGGCCATGCTCCAAGCCTCTCAAAGGACTTTGGCAGAGTCCTGTTGGGGATGGTTCGGGGCTGTCCTGGCTGGCAGAGGCAGAGGGAGCCTTCCAGCATGATGGCTGTCCCGGATCCTCCTGGGTGCAGTTCGAGCTACCCAATTCTTCTGGAGGACGAAGCCGGCGGCTGGATACCCAAGCCGGAGTGTGCCACAGCAAGGAAAAAAACAGTGGTGATAAAAAAAAAAAAGTATCAACATTTAAAATGGGGGTATCAGTATTCACACCAAGGCATCAGTGTATCAGTATCGAACTGGGCATAAAAACTCAGACGGGGGTATTAGTATTCAAACTAAGGTATTGACACTCAAACTAGTATATCAATACTCAAAAGGGGGTGAAAATACCCAAACTAGGGTATTGGTATTTAACTTAGGATATCAACACTCAACTTGGAGTAGCAGTACTCAGAGTGGGCAATCACCACTCAAACTAGGGTATTGGTACTAATCTGGGGTATCAGTACTCAAACTGGGATATTAGCATCAGTGTGGGGTATCAGTATTCATAATGGGGTGTCATTACTCAGACTGGAGTATCAGTACTTAAATTGGGACATCAGCACCAGACTAGGGTTATCACTATTCATAACGGGGTGTCAGCACTCAAACTGGGGTATTAGTGTGCCTACCAGGGTGTCAGTACTCAAACTGAAGTATTAGTATTGATATCGGGGTATCAGAACTCAAACTTGGGTATCAGTATTCATAATAAGGTGTCAGCAGTAGAAATGGGGTATCAGTGTCTCAACAAAGAAAAATTCTTGGAGATCTGGCACCCTTGGCACCTTTTCTACATACATTTTTTCTACGCTCCAGCCCTGGCAGGTGATTCGGCTCCTCCTCTGAGGAACTGTCTCTTGGGTCCCACCATGCCGCAATCAGCCATCTCCCAGTACTTCCCCTGCAGATTGCCCCCTGTGACGGAGTTGAATCCCCAGGGTCAGCCCGTGGCACGGTGGACCATCTTGGAGCCCTGCCAGGCTCTTTTCCTCCTTTGTTTTCTCCCTGTTCCCTCTCCACTGACATAGGCATAGGCATGATGGAGCACGCTTCCTTCAGTCACCATCAGAGGGCAATCAGCGAGCGGGACAATGTGTGGCCCACCCCCTAGGGAGGCAAGCAGTCCTCTGGACACTCAATCCTCTCTCCCCCCTGCCGACCCCAGGTGGCCCGGGTTCATTCCCGAACCCGGGTCGCCAGCGTGGCATGAGATGTAGCGACCAGCACCTCAACCTCCAGTGCCACTGGGCCGACATTCCCTTGGTACCTTAAGGGGTTAACGAATGGGGACCCAGGTACATCACAGGGATTGTCTTGATTAGACTCCCCTTATTTTTGCCTTGCCATATATTTTGCTGACTCTCCTCTCTTATCTGGGCTGTACGACTGCCACCACAGCGACGGATTTATGTTGACTGCAACTTGCGGTCGACATAAATCTGAATGGAGACCCTGGCTGTTTTTTCATCGGGGGGCTCTGCCCCCCCCCGGACCCCAGCCCGATCTTAAGGATTCTGACTCCAAGTCAGAGTTGGATTGGGGAGGGGATGCAGGACGAGGAGACAGAGTGCCAGTGTCTTGGGTGAACTATTACAGTGAAAACATCAATGCTGTCGGCATCAACGTTTTCACTATAATAGTGTCGCCATCCTGGGGGCATACCTCTTATCCGGACTTCATATAGATCCCTGTCATTCTCCCACCAGGTCATTTCGTTTTTCATTCTGTCATAAAATATAATGCAGATTCATATTCTTTGACCTGTAAGTTCAGGATACATACACCCTGCGGATGGGAGGTTTTTCCCCCCTGTCTAGCCCCCCAACCCTTGGGAAGACTGCCCATCATCCTACTGGTTACATTGAGTTGCTGGTTTCACCGTCTTGTTCTTTTCTATGTTCAATATTGTTTGTAATGAAAAACCTTGGTTATGTTTATCATCTGAAATCTAATATTGAATTACATCTGTAATAGTTTCTTTTTCTTTTCCTTTTTGGGGAATCAGTTAACATTGTGGTCCCTAAATTTAGGGTCCCTGGACAATAATTTTATTTAGTTCTGACCCTAGAAAGTATGAACATCTTTCTGTTAACTTTGGGATGACTGATTTTTATTTTTCTATAACAACTAAACTGTTGTTTTGTTATATGCCACTGAAATAAAAACTAAGTTTAAAAAAAATGGGGTATCAGTATCCCTACTGGGTGTCAGTACTCAAACTGCGGTATCAGTATTCATACTGTGGTGTCAGTACTCAAACTGGGGTATCAGTATTCCCACTGGGGTGTCAGTACTCAGACTGGGGTAACAGCAATCCTACCGGGGTGTCAGTACTGAAACTGGGGTATCAGTATTCCCACTGGGGTGTCAGTCCTCAAACTGGGGTATTAGTGTTCATACGGGGGTATCAGTACTGAAACTGGTGTGTCAATACTCAGATTGGGTACAGGCACTGTTGTGTGGCAGGAGAGACACAAAGGCTGTTTACCAAGTTCTTGCCACCAGCACAGTAAGGCACTCCAATGTGTGTGATTATGGGTCAATAATCACATGCCTATTGAGGGCGTTGTTCAGCATTGCTTGATATTACTCAGTAGTATAAGGGTGGAAGGAAGCACTAGGCCCATCGAGACCACCCTCCCCACACAAGTGGGGATTATTTTGAAATGCTATCCCAACAGATGTTCGTCTGGTTTGGCCTTGAATGTATTAAAGTTAGCTGCATTCACTATTTCATAGGGCAACACGTTCCATAATGTAGCTGCTCTGACCATAAAGTAATGCAAGAGGCACTTGTGCCGAGTGCCTTTAAACACCTGAGACACAAGTGTGATTACTAACCATAATCACACACACCCTGGAGTGCTTTATTGTACTTTTATCGTGTAGAAAAATTGTTAAATCTGTAAAGATAAGGAAAATGACAGAATATTGATTGCAGAAATATACCTGGAAATAAGCTACATTAGCTTAGTGTGAATTTCCTGGTTGAAAATTACCAATAAATAAATAAGAAACAGCTAAACTGTGTTTGGACATAAAGTAGCCCCTTTTTGTAACTGTATATCAGCTAACTCATATTTTGGCAATGTTAGAGCAATGTAACATCGCATATGCTAATTTACATAGCAATGAATTGTGCTTAGAATGTAAAGCTGACTTAAATTGTCCTTTCTGAGAGGTGCAGTCTCCTATTTGGTAGCGGTTACAGCAGAACAGCACCTGATTTCTTTTTTTTTAACTTTATTGATTTTGCATGTCAAAGCATACATTACAACGTCCGTAGGAGCCACAGCAATACAACATCAGGCTACCTCATAAGTAGAATTTGTAAAGACACTCCCAAACAGGTACAACAAGGGGAGGAAGTCTTGTATGATTAAGTATCATATAACTAATATTATTATACAAAAGGCTAATTGCAGCCATGGAACTTTAAGTGCCTAAGGGGTACAGGATATAAAAGGATAACAACTACCATCAAGACCTTTAAGGTCAAAAATAGGCACCAATTACTCTGACAAAAAAAGTATTTCAAAAGAGGGAGAAAATACTCCAAAGAAAGGACTAATTTCAAATTCAGTATTTAACCTAAAAACATGACTGACACTTGAACATTCCCTATAGTGCTTTATTTCCCCCTCCCTCCGAGTTAACGAAAAAGTGCAGCATTAAGTGACCACATATGTGGCCCACGTCTTGCAGTTAAGAGAAAGGAGGTGTTTTCAAGTCTCAGAAATTGCTGTAACAAGGATCAGAGAGAGAGAAGAAGGGCGGAACCTGTTATCAGGAAACAACAATTTCCCCCCAATAATATTACTGCATAAGCCTACACCGCACCCGCTCTCTCCGATTTATAAAGCAGTCACTATGCACTAAGAAGGAAAAAAGAAAATGTCAACAACTCTGTATATTTAGCAAATCACTTGCTTAGTCTTCTTCAGTCTCATCCACGGAGTCTGTCTTGCTTCTTTCCTGTTCAGCAATCCTCTGGACCACAAACTTTGCAGCGTCCTTAGGCTCTGAAAAAAGGTATGTGTGGTCTCCGGCCAAGACTAAAAGTTTAGCTGGAAGCAGCAGTTGGTGATGTAGCTTTAACTCCCTGAGTTCTCGACGGATAGGGTCGAACTGCTTCCTCCATTGTCTCATACTGTAGGCCAGGTCCAGGTAGAGCAATACCACCGCACCATCATATTTCACCCCACGTTGTTGCCGAGCAGCCTGCAGAAGCATTTCTCTTATGCCCACACTGGTACACACTACAAGTAGGGTCCGGGGGCCATCCGATCAGGCCGTGGCCTGGCAGGGAGTAACTCTGTAAACCTTTTCATATTGGGATCATGTGGCTTCTATCCCCAGTACCCCGACCAGCCAAGAGTCCACAAATCCCTTAACATTGTCCCCCTCTACTCCTTCGGGGAGACCCACGATTCTGAGGTTGCAAGCCCGTGTAGCATTCTCCACTGCCTCCAATCGCTGATGGAGAAGGTTGTTCTCTTGAATAAGTATAGTTGATGTTTCCCGGGCTTCCCAGAGTTTCTTTCGGCTTTTTCGGGCACTGAGTGAACCACATCTACTCGCTGTTCCAAATCTGTAACTTTACCCATTGAGGTGTCTAGCGTTTTATCCATATCGCCGACTGATTTGCATAGCTGCACTAAAGTTTTATTCACAGTTGCCAACGTTATTTCTCCTGTGGGCTGTGTTGTTAAAGATGGTGGATCTTCGGCCTGCTTAGAAGTGGTCAGCACAATTTGTCTGGGCTTAAAAAAGTCTGATTGTACCACTACACCCTTCTGGCGACTCATGTTGACTGTTGCCCATATATTACCGACCAAGAATACGGTGTTTTACCCCAGACTGGAATGCAGGAAAGTATGCTTTGTAGCAAATTAAACAGTCCTTCTTGGGAGCTCTGCTGTCCCACGTCTGCTCCTCTCGGCTGCCTAGCCACGCCCCCAGCACCTGATATCTGAGAGAATAGTATCTGACCAACTTGTCACATACCTCGAAAAATACAGTGTCAAGTGTGCACAGCAGCATGGCTTCCAGAAGCTGCATGGCACCAACACGGCACTGCTGGAATTCACCAACTATGTTCATGAGACCCTTGACAATAGTGACCTCATTGGAGCTATATATCAACCCTACTAAGGCCTTCGACCTGGTTAGCCATAAGCTCTTCCTTAACAAACTTCTGGCCTGGGTTTGTCACAGAGCACAGTTGACTTGTTCCACAGCTACCTCACCAATTGCTCCCCGTGTGTGAAGATTGAGAAATCTTTGTCCGACACTAGGGGAGTATCTATTGATGTCCCCCAGGGCTCCATCTTGGACCCACTCCTATTTGGTTACTGTATCAATCAACTGCTCGATGCCTGTCAGACAGCCAATGTACTCCTCTATGCCAATGATGCTGTCATCTGTTCCAAAAACTCTGATCTTGACAGCCTCACTGTCCCTCTCCAAAGTGAGTTCAGGTCACTAGAGAGCTAGTTCTCCAATAACAAACTGGTCCTCAATTACAAAAAAACACAGACAATGCTCTTTCCCAGTCTCCCACAGAAGAGGAAAGTTCCACCCTTTGTCATTCAAAATGGCCAGGGACAAAACCTTGAACAGGTGGAGATCTTCAATTACCTTGGAATAACTTTGGATGACACCTTATCTTTTGCCTCTCATGTTGACACTGTAGTGGCCACAGTTAACAGAAAATGGAGCACCCTGTACTGTAACTGGAACAATCTCACTGGGGATGCTAGATGCTTTACTGTAGCGAACTCCATTATGTCACTTGTATATTATAGCCTCCCTGTCTATGCAGCTATCTGTGACATGGTGCTGAACACAGTAAAGCTGATCTGTAATAAGGCATGCCACGTTGTACTTTGTGTAGATAACCACATTCACAGTTGTACCCTTTACACACTCACTCACTAACTGGCTACCTTTACCCAGCAGAATAAAGCTCCAGCTCTATTTACTAGCCAAAAAAGCACTCCTGGGCCTAACAACCCCTGCTTTAACAAACTAACTCTGTACCTTCTCCAGTCAATACAACACTAGCACCAGGAACATGGCCAGGAATGCCCTTAAGCCTCCTTTCCAGGGTACTCAGCTGGGCAAGTGGTCATTTGCTGTCAGGGCTACTAAGTGGTTAAACAAACTGCCTGATACTCTGCTGAATCTCCCCAAGATTAATCACTTGATTTTCCTCACACATGCTATAATGTTCGGTACTATGTCTCATTGCAGTAATCAGTTTAAGAGAGAAAGGGCATGTGATCAAACAGTAGGGTCACATACAGTGCCATTCTCAGTTAAAAGGGATAATTACAATGAGAGACTAACACACACACACACACACACACACACACACACACACACACACACACCATCATTGCTTGTTCACAATTCCAAGAAGAGCATTTTACAAACCAGATATGAGGCTGTTCACATTATTGGCGCACCTTATTATTATCTTCTCGCACTTTCGCAGGCAAAGCATGCAAAAGCAAGGAATATTTAATGCTGCTTGGGGAGGGGACTGAAATGTTCACCATGTAATTAAGGTCATAAGATGAATGAAAATTAAGTTGAGAACTAGTTATTTATTATTGTGTAGTAATACCAAAATTCAGAAAAGGTTGGAAAATATTTATTACACTTTTTATATTGTCATGTGATTTTATATATCATTACAAAAAATAGTATCAGTACAGTCTATTGTTACTACTGTTAAAAAAAACATATCAGCACTATGTATTTGACTTTTTGTGCTGTGTCACATCTAAAAAAACGTATCAATAATATACTGAAAATACAGGGTGAAATACTATAGTATTGATACGTATAGAAGAGTATCGACACACAGAAACAGTATCGCCTGAGATAATTCTTAAACAACTGGACTGCAAGCTTACATTAAAAAAAAAGTTTCTAGCCCCAACAGTTTTAAAGTTAGATCTTTCAAAAGATAATTTATTTAAAATGGGATAACTTTGGAACTGTTAGAGTTACAAACTCAATTTTTTAATGAATAATTGGAGTCAGTTAAATAGATATATCGATAAGATGGTACTATATTCACCATGTATCATATCAAAAACATAAAAAGTTACATACTGATATTATGAAAACATAAAATGGTTCACTGAATTACTTCTGAAGTCCTGCCATTTTTAACAATACAGTATACTGACATGTATAGACATGCAGCGACACAGTAGAACTGTACTGTTAAGATCAACACATGTTGAACAGACTCCAAGCTTCCAGGTAAAAGAAACTCAAGTTTCGATTAAATTTACAGTTGGCATTAAAAACTGCACTATATAAAATTCATGAAAAGCTGAGTTTCAGGACCTTTCATTTTTTTTTTATTACAGACTCATTATTTATTAAAACAGGGTTGTTGTCCTTTAGATTCCACCTGCTCCTGTTGCTTATTCCCACCCTGAAATTAAACATCTCTGCTTGTGACTTCATAATCAATTGTTGTGGACATGAATCTGATGTCACAAGCCAAGGAGTGTGACTTCAGAACAGATATCAGCAGAAAGGACAGATGAAGTCAAGGGGCAAAGAGACTGTTTTCATGAAAATGTCTTTGGCAATAAAGAGCAGAACATCCTGAAATTAATTTTTTTGGGGTAATGTTATAAGATCTGTGACCAGCTGATGCCAACAATTGTAATTTCTTTACTGTTTAGCACTAATGAGCCCCAAATGAACTGCCAGCACTGCGGTGCCTGATCCCAGCAAAAAAAAAGGATACAAAAAAATGAACCACCACTCAGAAGTTGCCAAACTTACAAAAGTCCAATTAATATTTAAAGTACGACTATATGCAGACCCAACATAAAAGAGGTAAAACATTCCATGTGCATTCAGAGACTTGTGCTCCTTCTTCAGGGGGCATAGACCCACAGAAATCCCACTCAATAAGTGGCATGAACATGTGCACAACATGCATATTCATTAGAAATCATAAAATAAAGGCTCAGAGGTGCATTTCTCCCTTAAGGAAACAATGTCAAGCCTACATACAAAATTAAACAGCTTGGTTGCTACCTAACTGATGAGACTTACACTGATACCTGTGAAACTGTGCAATATACCCCACCAATAATAGCAAAAAAAAAAAAAAATCAAACACTAATAAACAGTGTAGCAGCAGAGAAATCAGTATAGAGCTATATGCTCAGAGAAAGGCACTCTCAGCAGCTGCATTATTTATTTGTTCAAGTTTTTGTTAACTGGGTGAGTGCGCTGATCCGAGGGACCATTTTCAGGCATGGCCCGGGCCACATCAGGTATACAACACAGCGAAAATATCTGCAAGAGGATACAGACATCACGGTGGGCAGGGTACATTACGATACCGAGATACAGGTAGCACTGGTGTATAATTTACAGTGGTGAAATTACAGACACCACTGGTGTGTAATACAGAAAAAAAAAGACATTACATATAAAGAAGTAGAAACTAGGAGAAGCTGTACAGCATATTAATTAAAACAAATTATGAAAGGTATCAATTGGAATGACACCAAATTCGTCGACATAAAATAAAACATCTAGGAATTCTATGCTGGTGCGACTCACATTGTGTGTAAAATGTAAGTTGTACTTGCTCACATTCAACCAGGTAATGAAAGTTTCAACACTCTCCAAGGGACCCGACCAAATAAGGAGACTGTCATCAATAAAGCGGAAATTGTACAATTGAAAGAAGAACTTGAGAAGTAGATTTCTAATCCAGAATGTTCAGAACTTGGAAAGAAGCTGCAACGTAGAACAGACAAGTTAGAAATGTTATTAAAAAGAGAAATAAACTTGCAAGGGACCTTACTGTCTATAAGGCGATCGGGTTTTTATTTGGGAATAGACCTGGAGCTTAAGCAGAGGTCGCTCCAGAAACAGGAGCAGAAGTAATAAAAAATGGACTAGGAATAAAAGAAAACAAAAGAATGGCACAGTCTGATTCCACTCTGTCTCCAAGTGCCAGTGGAGAATGCCCGGTTTCTTTTTTTTTGGTGGAGGGGAGGGAGGCAACAGAACACCTGGAGGCCTTTCCCCACAAACCAGGTCAAGGTCAAGGCAAAGAAAAAAAAAAAATGTTGATGAATCTGGTGCCATTCAAAGTTGACACCTTTTGTAAGGCAAGTACTAGGAATGTCCTTCTCCAAGGGGACAGTGGCCATCCACTAGGCCTTATCAGTAGTATCCCTGTAGGGCAGTTCCAGAGAATCAGACAGAACTGCTCCACAGAGGAGTGATCTGAGGCACAATTAGTTGGCTTGAAGGAACATTTTAGGGCCAACAGATATTCTATGAAAATCATAACTGGGCCTACAAAAGAGCAAGGGGCACACCCAGAGAGTCTCTACTGGTTCCTAAACTGAATCAGAGATTAAATAACCTGTGACATTTGTCACACAGTATAATGGTTTTGCAGAACAGGTTAGGGACATTGTTTTTAAACATTGGCCAATTTTACTATAATGCCCCCTTGTTCTTGTACAGATTTTTCTCTGCAATATGCTTTCCACCTGTACCCTGTTTATTCCCCATTAGTGACAGTGAGCCTCCCCAAGCCATGGAACCGATTTCAAGCCTCCCTCAAATTTGGAAAAAATCTTGGGCCTCCCTTAGAAAAAAATCATTATACTTTTGCACAGTACACCAGGAATCAAGTGAGACTAATAATGTTGACAGAGTATATTCTCTTTTTATTTGACTTATTGTTCTCCACCCAAAACCCCACACCCCAGGTTATCCTTGTCATTCCACTATTCTGACTCTTGGACCCTTATTATGCTACTTCCTCTCTATCTGGAACAACTAACCTAGCCACATCATCTCTTCCCTCCTTACCCTGTTAAGCAACTTCTTGTACCCTTACCGAGATCACACTGAAACATGCATTGGCTCAGAGTGCCTTTCCCAGACACCAATTTACATATAAAATAAATACCTACTGTAGAAACAAGCCTTGACTCAGTGTGCATTTCCCAGTCACTAATTTGCATATAAACACCTACTGTAGAAACAATCCTTGACTCAGTGTGCCTTCTCAGTCACCAATGTACATGTAAATACACGCCTACAGCATAAACAAGCTTTGGCTCAGGGCCTTTCCTGCATAAGTAAAGAAATTCACCTGCCATTATCCATATTTAGTTTGCTTGTTCCCTTCACACAACACATTCAAAACTTAAAATTTAAGTACTGTACATTCTCAGACTTCACTGGGCCTCCCTTGGAACAGTATGGGGCCTCCCTTGGGAGGCTGGCCTCACCATTTGAGAACCACTGCCCTAAGGCACTTGAAAGTCTCTATCATACTTCCCCTTTCCCTTCTTTCCTCCAGTGAATCAATATTAAGGCCTTTAAATCTTTCTTCGTAGGGTTTTTGGTGCAGTACATGTACCATCTTTGTTGTCCTTCTCTGGACCGCTTCTATTTTGTCAATGTCCTTCTAGAGATGTGGTCTCCAGAACTGGGCACAGTACTCCAGCTGAGGCTTCACCAGTGATCTGTACAGTGGCATCACCACCTCCTTCCTTCTGCTTGTTTCGCCCCTCCCTATGCACCCAATACTCTGTTTGCTCTCCCCAGCACCTTTTCACACTGTTTGGTTACCTTCAGGTTGTCAGATATGATAACCCCCAAGTCTTTCTCCTGACTTGTGGTGTCCAGAATTTCCCCACCCATCCTGTACTCCTCCCTTGGATTACTGTGACCCAGGTGCATGATCTTGCACTTTTTTGCACTGAAACTCAACTGCCAGACACCAGACCACTCCTCTAACAGGCTTAGGTCCTTTCTCATTTTTTTCACCCCCTCCAGTGTGTCCACTCTGTTGCAGATCTTGGTGTCATCTGCGAAGAGGCACAACTTTCCCTCCAGATGCTCTGCAATAGGGTCCGAGGAGTACTAATAGGCAGGAAAATAGGGCAGACTAGATGAGTCTGCCGGTCCTTTTCTGTCGACAAATTCTGTGATTCCATATTCCACTTCAAGAGTTTGGTTATATCTGGATTGAATGAAATACTAGATTTAAAACCATTTTTGTGATCTAATGTTGATTTGTTACCACTTTCTGGATCTAACATGGAGAATCAGCTTGAACCTTTATTTTGTTCCCTTTTACCAGCCACTGGGATATTGTGAGAACTGTTTCCATTCAGGACTTGGAGACAACTTGGTCTGATATTCTGCACATTTTTTATGAATATGTTTTTAAATCAGTTTATGCTGTGTATATTACTGTGACAATTTTGTGACATGGTAGGGATACGTACATGTACTCAATCTCACAAAGTCCTTCTAGCCAAGCTCAACGTTCCATCCTCAATGACTCTTTTTATTGGAGTCCCCCCTCCTCCCTTGTCTCCTGAGTCACCACCACTACCACCCTTGCATCCACAGATGAATTGATCCTTCTTGGTGATTTTAATCTGGACTGGTTCTCCCCCTCATCTCAAAACCTGTGCCACCAGATTTAATCATTAAACTTGTCCAAACTGATCAAACAGCCAACTCGTCCTATCCCTCACTCCCAGTCCCACATCCTGCTTGACTGAGTGCTATCAACTAGTGTTGTCAGAAGTAGTTCGAGAAAGATTCGAACCCTGGTGTTCGAGTTCTAATTTAGAACTCGAACACTGCAGGGTTCTCAAAAGGGTTCGAATCATCCAAACGAATATCACTTCTGCCTGTGTGCTTTACGTCCCTCCCATTCCCATTCCCATTCCCGATTTTGGCACCAGCTGAGTAATGCAGCTCAGTTGGCTCCCCTCATCCTCACTGTTATTGTTGGGGGGGGCAGCTGTTGTTGGTCTGTCATGCTAGTGTATCTGTATACCAACCACCTGACCATCTGCTATGCAATCAGATGAGTGGTAGAGTGACTCGAGTCTGTCTCGCGAGTCGAGGGACCATGCTGAAGTCATCTGTGCATCTGTGGCTCCATTTGCCATTCAGACTTGTAGCGGAGAAGGAGCCGCAGCATCTGTGTGCTCTCAGTTCAGTTGTGCGTGTGACTGAGACTGTTTTCTTTATTAGTCCTATATGATACGTGCCTGAAAATTAAAAAAAAATAAGTTAAAGGTCGGGTGGGGAAAAGGAAGGTGGGAGTCGGGATCGGGAACTGAGGAACTGAAGACAGAAACTAGGGTGGGAAGTGGAACCATGAAAGAAGCTAAGAACAGTTGGGAGTACTCTCGGGAGAAGTGTTAGAATATGGAATTAATTAGTTAACTTGCAGACTGCTGCATGGAGACTGCCTGTGTGTGAGTGCTCAATCTGCAGTGCACACATTCCTCTTGTCCTCTAGTTGCTTGCTGAATTAAACACATTTCTTCGCAAATCACAATTGTGACTCATGGGCCCTGGCACTCTTGGGCAGGAGGGAGAGCTCCCTGGCTGGGGGAGGGGTGAATATGTGCTTATATTATTTGTTTTTTTCTGAGAGGGAAAAAAAAGAGGTTAAAACTTTACTGACTGTGTGAAACCTGATGTTCTAAGCCCACAAAAAAGGAAAAAATAATTTAGTCAAAAAATTGTCTCTCAACGGGGCGTGGCTAGCAGTCGAGCTGGGAAGCTGCACTCTCCTGCAGCTCTGCAGTAATCAGACTTTCTAAAGCAAAAAAAAATCGTTAAAAGTGCCCTGTTCTTATTCAAAAACGCTGGTATTAGTTTGCTGACACTCCAAGGACTACAGGAACTTAGAACTTGGCAAGGTTAGAAAATGGGTCGCAACAAAACTACTACGAGAGGTGAGGGAGCCATACAGAAAGAACCTCGTGCAGGCCCCGAGAAAGATAAGGATCCTCCCAGCAGCAATTTAAACCAACCGTCCAATGCTGCATTGCTGAAAGCAATTCAAGCAATTGATAAAAAAATGGATGAATTTGCCTCAAGGATTCAAGTCGTCGAAACAAAAATCCAATCAGTAGACGACTTTGCCCAGGGAGTCACTAAAACAGCAGAAAAGGCGCTCTCAGTAACAGCAGGCCTGCTAAAAGAGAACACTCTGCTTAGGAAACATTTAGAGACACTTGAGAATGGGGCGTGGGTGTCCCACATCAGGATCCTAGGCTTACCAGGGGAATCGGAGGGAAATGCTTTGGATAATTTTATTGAACTTTGGTTACCCAAATTCCTGCACCTCGACTCCCCGATATCTGTGCTGAGGGCCTATAAAGTTAATTCCAGAGGGGCCCAACATTACCCAATGTGTGTTACCGTCTGAAGCCCAGTTGTGCGTGTAACTCCGTCTCTTGTGGTCAGCCCTTAAATACATGACAGAAGCCTAAAAATATATTTCTCTGTTGGGAGGACAGACAGAAAAATCTCTTTCTTCGGTTTGTGTGTGTAACTCCATCTCTTGTGGTCAGCCCATCACCCTGCTGCTGTGCGCCTCTTGACTGCAGTGTACCTTATCCAGTGCATGTTACCGTGTGAAGCCCAGTGGCCAGTTGTGTGGTGGCATTATCCTTAAATACATGACAGAAGCCTAAAAATATATTTCCCTGTTGGGAGGACAGACAGAAAAATCTCTTTCTTCGGTTTGTGTGTGTAACTCCATCTCTTGTGGTCAGCCCATCACCCTGCTGCTGTGCGCCCCTTGACTGCACTGTACCTTACCCAGTGTGTGTTACCATGTGAAGCCCAGTGGCCAGTTTTGTGGTGGTTCAGCTGGATTCAGAATTGCAATTACTGACCTTAAACCTTGCCCAGCCTGCTATGCGTATGCCTATGTCCAGTGGATCATTCTGTAAGCCTTGAACCTGGGATCGTTTAGTTGCAAACCGTCATATTCGTCAATTACTTTCAGTTCACTGTATCACAGTGTCATACAGCCAAAACCAAATTTTGGAGTTCTATCCAGTGATCACAGATCACATTGCTTTCTTGCATAGGAATTGTGTGGGTGTGAGTGTGTTCACCGCAGTATACTGGTACTGTTATGGCTAACACCAACATAGATGAAGCATCTGGTGCTGGTGTTGGAGCAGGTGTTGGTGGTAGTGGTAATCCTGGTGCTAGCAAAAATAACCAAAATGTTTCACGTGATAAAAATTCAACAAACAGCAAAACAGCAAAAACAAAATGTAGTAAAGAAGGACCTTTTAAGAAAAGTTGTGCTGCTGATGGGATCACACGGAGAGGCACCATAAGGTATGCTGTTAAAATCCCTGTGACAAGCAGTAATAATGCAAGTGACAATGAGTCCCTCTCTGACTCAGACAGTTGCTCTTTGTCTCAGTCTGACACTGTTGTATCTGGTGACATATCATTACTTCCTCAACTAAGTGAAATGAGCAAGTCTGCTGACAATGGATCAAGTAGTGCAGTTGCAAATAGAACCAGCACTGTTGGCAATGAAAAGGACATATCCATTGAATCCACTACTTCTATATCGGCCAACAATGAAAACCCATCAAAGTCCCCTGCCCACTCTTCTAGCACCAAGGAGCATGTTCCAGGTTCTGTTAGGACAGGTGAAAAGACACAAACAGTCTTTAGCTATCTTCCTAGCACTCGAACAAAAGCTGTCACATCTGAGGTATGGAATTATTTCTCTGTCAGTAAAACTGATCCATGCAGAGCAACTTGTTCCCTGTGTAAACATAGTGTAAGCTGTGGTAAAGGTGCATCATGCCTTGGCACTACAGCTCTTAAACGCCATCTGAAAAAGCATTCACTTTTGCTTGATCGTCCAAAACCCATGTTCTCCATCTTCCAGAGCACACTTGAGAAGGGTCAGAAATCTGAAATGGATACTGAATTGTCTGAACTTGATGCGGACAGAACCAGTACCAGCCCTAGGATCACCATTACCACCAACACCAGCACCATTACTACCAGTTGCACATCCAGTGATGGCACTGAATGTATAAGTCCAAGTCCACCATCCCAGTGTCCATCTGCCCATTGAAGCACGGTGTATAATAAACCAGCAGGGACATGTTGTAAACAGCTAACACTATCTCAGGCTTTTGAAAGGAAGAATGCTTTTACTAAAAATCATCCAAAGGCCCTTCATCTTAATCACAGAATTGGTGAACTGTTAGCTGGAGCCCTTCTCCCATACTGTTTGGTAGATCATGAGGATTTTAGGGAGCTAATGAAACTTGCAGAGCCTCGTTACAATGTTCCTCATTGAAGGTACTTTTCCGGTGTGGAAATACCAAACTTTTATCAGGCTTTAAAAGCGACAGTGATGCTTGCACTTAAAACTGCAGAGGGTGGGGTTATTCATGTCACAACAGATATGTGGACCAGCAGTCAAAACATAGATTACATGTCCCTTACTGTTCATTGGGTTATATTTTCTTGTGCTTCTTCAAAAACAAAGACACCCCAAAAGATGGTGCTGCTGCATATAAAGAAGTTTGGGCAAAGTCATACAGCTGCAAACATCTTGCAGGAACTAAATGACCTCCTTGATGAATGTGTTTATTCTCACGGTCTAAAATGTGGCTTCACAGTAAGTGACAATGGAGCCAACATCTTGAAAGCAGTACAGGATGGAGGATTTCTGCATGCTTCTTGCTTTGTGCATTGCTTACATTTAATTGTCACGGGGTTTCTCAGCAATGAAACACACGTGGATGGTATGATTGCTGTTTCCAAAAAAATTGTGACTCACTTTTCACATTCAACCAAGGCTATACGGACATTGTCCAAACTGCAAAAAAAAAAAACACAAGCTGCCCCAGCAAAAGCTGATTCAAAATGTTTCCACTCATTGGAACTCAACGCTTTATATGTTGCAGCGCCTCTTAGAGCAAAAGCAAGCTCTACATGAGTATTGCTCCAATTACATTATCGGAGATGGCATTATGCAGTCTGTGATGCAGTGGAAATTAATGGAGACAGTGTGCTGCATCCTAGCTCTTTTTGAGACAGCTACAAGGGACATGTCTTCTGAAAGTGCATCTGTGAGTCAGGTTATCCCACTCATAATGCTGATTTCACATCATCTTAGTGTTCTAAATCTACAGATAGAAAAAGACAGATCTGAAGCTCAGACAACATGTCGGCTGTATCATGGGAATCTCGTAAAGAGAATGAGCGAGTGCTTCAAAACCAATTACAAATTAGTTACAATGACGAAATAAAAACACTACATCCTTGCAACTCTCTTAGATCCCAGGTTCAAGGCTATACATCTTCCAAAAACAGATGATATGGAGCAGTACAAATGTCTGTTGCTAGATGAGCTGCAGCACTCACAGGAGTCAAACACAGACACGCACAGTACCCTCAGGTTGTCATCACCGCAACATGCAGGTTCATCTTCTCAAAGGGATACAGAACTGGAAAAGCCACCAAACATTAACAGTAGTTGTTCCACAGCTGCCACTTCTTCAACGCTTAGTAGCAAGCTAAATCTGTGGCAAAACCTTTCCCAAATTGCTACCATAGCAGCTTATGCTGATTCCTCTTCTGAACGTTCTCTGTCCATCATGGTAGACAGTTACCTGCAAGAACTGCCTATTCCTATTGATGCATGCCTTTTTGATTACTGGAGATCAAAAAGGTCAATTTGGACAGAGCTGTTTGATGAAGCCTGTAAATATCTTGGTTGTCCTGCAACCAGTGTATCTTCAAAATGCATGTTTAGTACAGCTGGCAATATTGTGACAGACAACAGAAATAGGTTGCTGCAAGAAAATGTACACATGTTAACTTTTATTAAAGTTAATAAATCGAGATTTTTGTATCCCTAGAAGCGTACACAAACTGATCCTGAAGTGATTGATGTTGTGGATGTTGATGGTGATGACAACTCAGATGGTGGTGGCTGGTAAATACTGTGTGGGACAGAGTCTCTCTGGACAAAAGAGGAAACTTTTACAGACTGTGATGACTTTGGTTGTCTCTCTCTTCTTTCTCGATCAACTACCTTGGAGTACACCCCCCCCCCAAACTTTCACCATTTCATGGCAAACTGCTTTGTAGCTAGGGTCTAAAGTCAGCAAGTTATTATATACAGGGCAATTTTAACACCAGTGGGAACAGGCCCAAATTTGGCATAAAAGGGACACTGTCATGTCAATCATTTCTGTATCATATTATTTATAGTTAAAATGCAAACATATATTTTTGGATTTACCTTCTGTGACGTTGTGGTGCATCAGTATGGGCCGGGACCAGGGGTGGTCTATGTTTCAATTTTAAAGAGGACAAAACAATGAATTCTAATTGGTAGCTGTTTATTATTTTTTCAATTACAGAAATGTTAGCCATAAACCAAAATGATCCATATGTAACTTACTTTACTGAATAAAAAATGATGGGAAAAACTGTATATTGTATTATGTTTCTGTGGGCAGTATCCTGTTACAAGTCTCTTCTGGAGTTCTACCTATGTCATGGTTGAGCACATATCATTTTGTAAGCATAGGTCTCATACTACAATAGCTCATGTTTAACATTCTGTTGTACACAAACCATGGCATAATAGCAACAACTCTCAAATTACTGGTTCCATGAAAAGAACTGTACTGAATGTTGTCCATAAGAAGAAAGCAATTGAAAAGACAGTTCATCACATAAGTGTTGTTTATTAAGGAACAGTTAAGTATGACTCATTTGGAGGCAAGAGTTTCATTTTTCTTGAGTAAGCATGGGGTAGTTTTAGCATTTGAGAGGGGGAGGAGGGTAGAATGGGCGCTGGAGGGTGGGTAAGGGTTGGAGGTTGGTTTTAACATGCATGCAAGAGGGAGAAAGATGGCATGGATGTTAGTGCATGGGTGAGGGATGGGGCTGGTTTTAACATGGATGCAGGAGGGAGAAGCATGATATAGTTGTTAGTGCATGGGTGATGGTTGGGGGAATGGGTTTTAACATGGGTGCGGGAGGGAGAAGGGTAACATGAATGGTAGTTCATGACTAAGCCTGGGGGTTGGTTTAAACATTTGAGTGAGGGAAGAGGGTGGAATATGTGCTTGAGGGTGGGTGAGGGTTGGAGGTTGGTTTTAACACGGGTGTAAGGGTGGCATGGGTGATACTGCATGGATGAGGGTGGTGGAAGAAAAGTGGAATGGGTGCTGGGGTGAAAGGGGGGTGTTGTTTTAGTCCTTTCATTTACAGATTCATGATCAGCAGGGGATGATGAGGAAAAAGATGATGACAGACTGATGATATGGGAGAGCTGTAGTGATTGCCCACTGTGGAACCTACTATATAGATATATATATATATTTTTTTTTTTCCCTTATTAAGTACATTGCAAACTGCTACCACTTAACACAAGTGTCCTGTCCCCTTTAAAAAAGAAGAAAGGAATCAGAAATAAAAGAAAATCTGCATCAGCAGTTTTTACAGAATGTGACCAATCATAAAGTGTTTTTGCTTTACAAGCACTGATAATCTGATGCATAATGGGATTGACAGGCACTGTCCCTTAAACATCACATGCCAACTGCTGCAGCTACATTAAATGTTCCTTAAGTTATTAAGTGGTGAGGAAACCACTTTTTTATTTATGTGACTGAAATACAGATTTTATTGACGTATCATCTGGAAAGATGCATTATCTTAGAAAGTTGTATGTATTACTTCAATTTGCCAACAAGAATGTTGGTATATGTACGCATTATCTTAGAAAATCGCATGCATTTTTTACCAACAGCGACTGGCATTTTTTTTATTCAAATGTCTTGACTGACTTCATTATGACATAATATGTTCTGCAATAGTTCCACGTGCTGCGGCTGCAGTATCTTGACTTGACTTTGTTATAAAAGCTTTCTTTGAAACATAGCAACTTCTGATTTACTGATTTAAAACAGAAAACAGCAAATAGCTGAGATTAGGTAGTATCAGTTATTTTTTCTCATAATTCATGACGATGAGTATATATAACTGAGTACATAAATGGCTAATGTGCCACTTTTTTTCACTAAGGAACTATGATGCAGCTGCAGCAGGAAAACCTTTAACATATGGGTGGGTCGGTGGGCCTGTTGCGTAAGTTGCTGCCTTTAGCAAACTGAGGAAACCACAGATAAACCTAGTTGTATTCCTACAAATGTCATACATGATAATTTCTCTCCCCTCTTATACTGAACAGTTTTTCCTTCATATGTATTTTATTACTATCTTCATTGCTGGCAGCACAATTAAAAAATAGGGTTCGAGTTCTAAAATGTTCTAAAAAAAGATTAGAACCCTAGAACTTTTCCAAAAGTTCTAGACTAGAACTAGAACCCAGAACTTCAGCGGGTTCTGACAACCCTACTATCAACCCACCCACACTGCATCAGTGCTGCTGGTGTTCTTCCTGATGTGCTTAGTGACCACTGCCCCACTTTTGCGTCAGGAAGATATGCCCCCAACAATCCCCAAATATATCCAGTACTGACCCCTCAAAACGCTCGATACAAGCAAGTTACTCTTCCATTTGGCTATGACAAATTGGTTGCCGGTCCTCTCTACTCCCTCTGTTTATGTGGCCCTCACCCACTTTGCATAAATTTTCCTTAATATCTGGGATGCCCATGCCACACTGAAAATGGTCAGGGTTAAATGCCACCACCATGCCTGGCTCTCTCCTGAAATATGGTCCATGTGCAAAACCCATGACCTCACTTGGCGCTGTTTCAAGACCTCCTGTGATCCATCAAACCTGCTAAATTTTAGAGCCCTCCGAAATGTAAGTATAAAGGCAATTTGCTAAATGAAATCTGACTATTTCAAAGCCAACGCACTAACGCAATAATTCTTCATCCTCCTTCTGGAACGACCTCTGCTTGCTCCTGTGCCCCTCCTCGAAATCTCCCTCGCCCACTCTTTGCAAGGCAGGTTCCCTTGTCTCTGACCCTCTCGTCAGAGCAGCCCTAAATAAATTCTTTATGACCTGCATCCTCCCACAAGACCACTTCCATCCCTCCCCCTCCTCTAGTCTGTCTTCCAGCTTTCAGCTGCCTCCTGTCTCCATCTCAGAGATCCTTAGAACACTAGGATCCCTTAACCCCTCTAAATCCAGCCCCATAGGCATCCACCCTAGACTTCTCAAAATCTCCGCTCCCTCTATTTTGATCCGTTTCAGATAAGACAATTGACTTTTTATCTGAAACGTGTCAGGCGTTTCATTTGTGCATATGTCGTCGTTTCTAGCACCAAATAAAGCCTGCACCATGTTGCAAAAATAATGATTTTCTGAGCATCATCTTCTTTCAACATAAGGGCGATGAGTGCTGACTTTTAGGTTTTGTTATGTTTTTCACTGATGTGGTGCCTCCAACAGGAGCAGAAGTATAGAATACCTAAAACACCTAAAAGCTAACAATCACAGAACACTCCCCACCCCAGAATATACTGTATTACCCTGACTCACACAGGCTCTCCATTCACAGTTCAGTTTCATCCATTACCGTTACTCTGCAAAAACAGAAACACTTTGGGAAGCGTCTCTTCTACGACAGGGTAGAACATGCATCCACAAAACTAGTTCTGGTCAAAAATGCAGCTCACCATACATACAGTGAAACACTGACATGTAGTTGCTGACTAACTAAATTCAAAGACCTGTAAAATAATAATAGTAAAAAAAAAATCAGAAAAATTTACATTGTGTGGTGAGCTGCATTTTTTGGCCAGGACTAGTTCTGTGACCACACAGACTCCTCCGCAGCAATGACACTGTACACAAGGTCCAAAAAAGGAAATATAAGGCAAAACATAATAATATTTAGTACAAAGAAGGAAGAAAAAAAACAAGGGAACACTAAGAAAAATGATAACAATCAGGTGGCAGTCAATCACAGTTATAATGTTCATGTACAAGCCCACTATCCACTGGCAGTCCTGATCAATTCCATCACTTGGCTGGTGCATCAGACTTTGTCCACCCCAAAAGGTTTCAGGGAACTCCCAGATAACAATGGGTGGGTGCCACAACAGAGGAGTACTGCAGGCCAAGATGATACAGCAGTCAATGTGGATATGTTGGCATGCTACTGCAGTAACAGTTAAAGTGATCACTATTTGTAGACCAAAAGGAAACACAAATCCCAAAATGCTACTACTGACAGTCTGGGCCAATCACAGCAAAGCTTTAGACTTAAGAGGCTCCATCCCCTAACACTAACCCCGAGTTGCAGGGTGAACCCTGATGGTTACTCATGGCTGTCCAGTCCCAACTGGTTTCAAGCCTTCCACAGAGGCAGGGATTCACTTAGAGGGGGCTCCCGGCAATGGCTGTTTCCTCTGGAGCCATCCCTCACTTTCTCTCTCCTTCCAGCCTCTGATCTCTGATGCACTTCCTCAGGTTGCCTTGATGTGGCAAGGCAACCAGGGGACTGATCTACCTCGACCTGCACCTCTGTCAGTGGCTGGATTGCTGCTCTACTCTTTCTGTCCCTCTTTTGTTTGATGCATTGGTTGTGGCTCCACAGAACCCTTTCAGTCAGCAATGGCATCACTCACTGCAAATGGTCTGGAGTTACTCCCTGAAGGGATGCATCGCTAGGGGGATCACCTCCAGAAGGAGGGAAGTGATACTCCCCCTGTATAACTGCTTGGTGAGGCCGCACCTGGAGTACTGCGTGCAGTTTTGGAGGCCACACTTAAAGAGGGACATTAACCTCCTGGAGAGGGTCCAGAGGAGGGCAACCAAAATGATTTGGGGCTTGGGGGACAGGACCTATGAGGAGAGGCTCAAGAGCTAAATATGTACACTTTGAAGAGAGAAGGGACTGGGGGACATGATAGAGGTCTTCAGGTACATGAAGAGGGTAAATAGGGAGGAACAGTGAGGGTGCTTGAAGGAAGGAGGAAGGGGCCACTAGAGGGCATGGGTGGAAGCTGGAGGGGGAAGATTCAGGGAGAAAGGAGGAGGTGCTACTTCACTGAGAGGGTGGTAGAGCCATGGAATGCACTACCTAGGGGCTGGTGGAGGCAGAGACAGTGGAGGGGTTCAAGAGGGGGTGGGACAGGTACAGGGGAAGGGTTCAGGAAGCAAAATCCAATGCAGCAAGAATATCCGGAACTGGGAAGGGAGAAGCCAGAGAAGGCGAGGGGGACAGCAAGGTCAGCACCCAGGGTGGGGGCTGACTAAACGAGCAGACACGAAAGACCATTAGGCCTATTCTGCTGGCATTTTAGTATGTTAGTATGTTAGTAAGGGAAACATCTCTGAGGGCAAAACTCACCCTGGCAGCTCCACTCAAATACCTGTTCTTCTCTCAGCTTCAGATTGAAACTGCAACCTCCAAAAGTCTAAACGTGCACACGTTAAGTGGCCTACTAGGACTTGCAGTCTCCTGACTGTCAGTAAGTCTCTGCCTCACAGTCTCTTTGGTTATGCAGACTAAGTAAACTGGGCCCGGATGTCAGGTTTCACATCTTTTATAGAACTCTGAACTTTACATCTGATTGGAGAAAAAGTTCCCAGGTAGACCATACTGTAGAACCCTGACCCGATTTCCATGCATGCTCTTTTGCAAACTTGAGCTCAGGACTGGTCTACACAGTCTCTGGAAAAACTTCATTGTGCCTTCTACCCCTTCCAAGCAGTTCAGCGGATACAGAGAGCTTAAAATTGCATGGCTGTGGTCATGTTTGTTTACACTGTGCAGCCTTTGCTTATGCAGTTTCTTGCAGGAGCTATTCTGTATTGTAACATGGCATTAATGTAACTGCTCTCAGAAAGTCATGTAATTGGTCACAAAACATCACCTCACAGTTTTAGAGCCGTGCATTAATTCCCTAGATAAGCATGGTTCTGCAGTAATATAAGTAACCAGCAGGGCAAAAAATTATTTTCATTATACTAGTATCCCACCTGCCCACCCAGCAGACACAGCAGATTTGGCAATATTGACACAGAGCAATAATCGACGAACACTGTCAATCTTCCGCCCCAGATCAGAACAAATCTAAGCACAGAAATAACAACTGGCACTTCAGAACTATTGAAAAATGCAGACGATATTGCAGGTCATCACAGCTGTACAAGTAATGCTTTCCAAAAGTCAAATTTCACTATTAATGGTCCCGTACATTTCCACTCCCACGGATCTCCAAATACTGCACCATAGTAAAAAGACTTCCGGATCGCTGACAAATAGAAAAGAAGCTCGCGCTGTAAAGAATCAATAAATCAGAATAAATAAAAAATGTATCTTAAATGTTATACTGAGTTGTTCCACAATAATAGTATCTTAACTGGTTTCACTAAGTTAGCAAAATATGTTTTTTCCTGAGCTATCAGAAACCAGTTCCAGGGGAAAACGTCCTTGTTACACCAACCCCACAGTAATATAATAACCTCTGTTGCATGATTTGCATAAAAAGTTAGACGAGGATAAAAGTCTCCTTTCAGCTATAAAATAGCAGTGTTAAAATAGCAAAAGTTGTTTTAAATCAATGTTTAGCAACATCACGACTTATACTGTGGTTACTGTTATGCAAATAATCACCTCCCCGAGAAATGCACCGCGAAGCTACTAACAAATCTCAGCCTTTGAGCTGGTAAGTTCTCAATCGTGTGAAAACTGTCACTTAAAAATTAATGAAACACATTAATAATAGTAAGAGACACATTAAAGAAGACAATTGCATTTTGTTATAAATGTTTGTATCTTACTGATGTGTACCAAAATAAGTACTGTTGTACAAACGTTTTTCTTCGATGTGAAGTTGAAGAATACATATATAAAAACAATAACTCCTCAACACATAGTATGTTTCTTTATTTCTGAGTTATACTTCTTACTACTACAACTACTTGTGACAATAATAGCCATGTTACAAGTGCATTAATCCCCTCGACAGGAGGCATTTCCTAGGAATTAATGCATGTTTGGTT
This sequence comes from Neoceratodus forsteri, assembly GCA_016271365.2. NCBI lineage: Eukaryota > Metazoa > Chordata > Ceratodontiformes > Ceratodontidae > Neoceratodus > Neoceratodus forsteri. The sequence goes on from CM057452.1 coordinate 1,462,066,982, forward strand.
GGTGGGAAGCACTTGTCCTTCGGCCTCGTGCACCCCAACTATGCATTAATTCCTGGGAAATGCCTCCTGTCGAGGGGATTAATGCTTACTTAATCCTGCCCCTGTTGCCTGATCTGGGGCCAGGAGGATGTCTCCTGTTGCGGTGGGCACACTACCCATTGCTGTACACTTTCTAAATTTGCAGATGACACCAAGTTAGGTGGCATAGTAGATTCTGATATAAATAGGCTGCACTCACAAATGACCTCTTATTATTGGAATTATGAGCCCACACAAACAGAATGACATTTAATATAGATAAGTGTTTAGTCCTCCACTTAGGTCATAACAATCCCAAACAAACATATAAGTTAAATAATAAAATATTAAAACCTTCCACCTGTGAAAAAGATCTGGGGATTTGGATAAATGACATACTCTCCTCCACCAATCACTGCAGCCACATAGCTAAAACAGCAGATTCACTCCTAGGTAGAATCAGACGCACGTTCATATCAAGAACAGAGGAATGCACCATCCCCTTATTGAGATCTCACATTAGACCTTCTACAGATTATGGGTCACCTGTATGGAACCATTTTCTGGTTAAAGATATACACAGCATTGAACAAGTCCAACAGAGGGCAACAAAGATGTTTCCTTATCTAGCATCATTACCCTACTCAGTTAGACTGCAGAAAACAGGCCTCCACTCACTTAAGTTTAGGCGATGTAGAGGTGATCTTTTTCTGTATAAAATAGTAAAATCACCCTCTCTTATGGCCCAATGCAGCATCAGCATGTCACAAAGAAACAGTGCCCAGGCTCCATAACAGGCAATTAGTAGTCAGCAGAGCAAGAACCAACAAAAGGTTGCATTTTGTTTCGGTAAGAACACCAAGGCTTTGGAATAGACTCCCCCAGTTGGCAGCAACACTTTTGAAGCATTAAAGGCTGGGACTGACAAATAGCTTTCTGAGAATTTTCAAAGGGTCTAATTTCCCACTGTTGTGGGGAACAATCTTGATGGGCCATGGCCTTCTGTTGTCTGTACACACCTAGTAATAACCTAGTAGTTTCAGCGGCGTGGAGAGCTGAGTTAGTAGCAGAGTTGCTCTCTCCCTCCTTGCTCCTGATGCAGCTCTTGCACGTGATTGCAGTGCCTAAATGGCGTTCTGTGCAAAGGATTGCTTGTCCCCACCTTGCTGCCTTCTTGGGGCTTAAGGGACTGTTGCCCATACAATGACATGGTTACTGGCCTGATCCAAGTCCTGCAGCACAGTCCTGGCCTGAGATTATGGGTCAAGTTGTGTGGGGGCAACTGCAATAACTTCCTGTGGCTTATCTTCCATCATGGAATCCAGTGCAGCAGCTGCTCTGGTCTTGCTCTGCCAGACTCCCCTTGCTGCAGGTTCCAAGACTGGGGAGCCAGAAAGTGAAGTGAAGTCCCAGTCTGGCTGTGAGGCATGGCAGGGCCTGAGAGTCCATTCAGGTAATCCCCAGGTTTGAGGGGGCTTGTAAACCAAAATGTACTTCCAGGATGTGGAGAACCCTTCCAGACACTCATAAAAGGATAAAAAACGAAAGTCACTAGTTTTAATGAAAGAAGCAGCAGAGTGAAGGAGTGAAGGAGGAGTATGTTAGGTCTAGTATCCTCTCCTGAACAATAAGAAGGAACAGTTCATCTCAGAATTAAATCTATGCTATCGATATCTATGTGTTGAATTTGTCCAGGGGCCCCAGGGCCCAGGTCTATACAAGTTTAGTTATATAAAATTGCTGATAACCACTTGTATATATGCAGTTGACCATGGCAAAGTGTACAAAGCTTGCAGAAAATACAAATGGCCAATGGATGACTGAATGAGGCCAACATATAAGTTAATATGGCTAGCTAGTAAAAGGCTCCAAGTAGCTAAGTAAATGAATGATACCACCATGCCAGTTAATATGCATGTATGTGTAAGACTTTAAAAGGTTAATGGTTAAAACTCTGTAAATGTAGAAAATAAAATAAGTCAGACAGCATAAAGCCAATGTCTAACTTGGAATTACCCTGCTCAGCAGGAAAACACTGTGTACCAAAATATGCCTTTTTAAAGGTTACGGCCGAAATAAGAACACAGATGCTAGTAACTGCATCTGGCCTTAACTACTGAAGTTCTTCATTTTGTGATTAAAAATATGTGTTACAAGGAATTGATGTAAAAATAATGAGATACGTAATTTGGCCACTGTCTGGTTTCTATCTGTAAGCCAGTTATTTAAAAAAAAAACAGCCACGTCCCCTCGCATGTTTTCTGTATCTTAAAGCCAGTATTTCTGATAAATATAGAATCTCCTGATCACTTGTTTTTCCATTTAAGAATGACCGTATGTCTTGGCAACGTGTCAAAAGTGACCAAGGCATCTTATGGCCAATGTATATTTGAACCCGAGTCTTATGACTTGCTACATGACATGTTGTCTGGTTTAAATCTGCTGAGGTAGTTTTTGGGAAATTCCAGTTATGCCTTTTTAATGAAAACAGGTTGGGTATAAATATCAGGCCTAATTGTTAGGTCTACTGTCTCTCCGAGAGGAAAGAAGTCGATGATATCTGACTGGTCATAGCGCTTGGAGACCCAGAGGAAGTTGAGTATTATTCCATTTTCTCTGAAAAATCTGTAGCCCTGTAATGCAAATATTACTAGCTGTTCAGATTGCATGTTAAAAACACCCCAATGGAATTGCCCCCTCAGCTGTCTTATAACTAAATTGTAACAGGAACACCCAGGTAGTAGTAGTGGGCTACCTGATGTTTAAAAATAATGTTAGTATGTATTCCCTTTTGTAAGCTAGGATTACTAATTATGACAGAATGCATTCTTATTGTTCAGATAGGGTTGTTCTGGTTTCTTTTCAGGTATTGGGTAACCAACAGTTAATTAGACCTTAGGTCTACAAATTATGCCAGAGTGTTATCTCTGTGTCAGGGCGTGTTTTTATTGTTACAATAGGATTTTTCTGCCTAATTTTATTAATACTATCATAATAAAGTACAACTAATCTGGCAAAAAAAAAATAGTGTGTTGGCTTTATTAAATTACTGAGAATTACTGAGAATTACCAACCAGGAACCTGTATAATTGAGTCCATTTTACATATGGTTGGAATGATACCCTCTTCAAATACAGGGCCTGGAAATAATGGGAGCAAGTGCAATCTGTCTTTAAACAGAACAGTATTTTGCTGAGTTACACTACGACTTCTCTACTTTCAGACAATGTGATAATGTAGCATTCCAGATCACCTTCCCAAATAAAAAAAATACTATATTCATAATTTCTTCCCTGAGACACGGCTACACAGCCCACATCCATTACTGTTAGTGCCTGAGAAACAATATGAAAGAGAAATGCAACAGACAATAGGCTTCAGCAATTTAAAAGACTGAATAATTGATTCCTGTGTTAGTAACACCTCCATGTAATCAGGTTCAAACACAGGTCTGGTTTCCTAAACATACTGTATTAGTTTGTGACAAGCATACCGATGCCAAGTCAATATAAATCTGAATACAGAACTATACAAATTATTTATTAAACTGGGGATTACGTCCAAGTAGAGTCAATGCAGAGCAGGTGGTAAGAAAAAAATAAGTCTACAAAAAACACGTAAGTGCCTCCTGGAGGTGCAGGGGCAAGGTTCTGCACAGCCTGGGGTATGTATCCCATGATGCCACCCTGCCACCAGTTTAACCCGAGCATTTGACATCATAATATCTCTGAATGGGCCATAAGGTGGGACATGAGATTGAATGCTAATAAATGTAGAGTTACGCATTTAGGTACCAGCAAACCTAATATTACTTTCATACTGGGAGATAGCATTTTACATGTTTGATGAAAAAGACCTGGGCATTATTGTTGCAAGGGACTTAGGACATTCAGAGCAGATAAATTGGTTATTAGCAGGACAAATAAGGTCATTTGGTTCATACATTGTAATTTAAAGAGCAGCTTTTGACTAGCCCCTTACTGAAAACCAAACGATGACTGACCTGGCCAGGAGTCCAAATGTGCAAAGTTTTCCTTTTTTTAATGGCTATTTAAAATGTATGCCCCTCATTGAAAATTTAAAACGTAGTGGTGGTGTATTTCTTTGCTGTCTTTAATTGCTGCAAATTTTCACCCCCCCTCCCCTTCCCCCAACTCTTAATTATATGCCCTGTTAAATCTGATTGACAGGAGTTAAACACAGGGGATAGTAAAGGGTGTGGAGTAGGAGGGGCATAAGGGGGAAGAAGCCCACCCTCAGCATGACAGGGACCCTGTTAGTCGAGCGATCGCTTTGATTTGTTAAAATCCTGTTGCTCAATGGGTATAAAATCTTTGAAAAAATCACCCCCATTCAAGTCAATGGGACGCGCTCACGCAGCCTTCATTTACTGACATCACAAAACAGGGCTGCGTGTGCCGGTGTGGGTGCGTGGCCGTAGGATCAGGAATTGGCTCCGTTTTTTGCCAGCAGGTCTGGGAGAAAAATAACGAGGGGCATAACTTTTAAATAGACATGAAAAAAAAGGACAAGTATGCACATTTGAACTCCTGGCCCAGTCAGTCATCATATTTTTGGGACTAAGTGGTTAGTATGATTAGTCGGAAGCTGCTCTTTAAAATCACGGGATCCAAATATTATGCTGCCTCTATATTGTGCTTATGCCAGGCCGCACCTGGAATATGCATCCCAATTATGGTGTCCATTTAAAAAATCCAACTGTCTCCAGCTGGAGAAGGTACAATGTAACTACTGTATACTGAGCATATACAAGGACTGTACAACATATCATATCACACTAGACTAAATACTGTCAATCTTATGACACTTGAAACTCGGTGTCTTAAGGGTGATCTACTCTTCTTATTTAATACATTCAACGACCCATATCTAATAACAGAACTGGGTCTAGAGTTTAAAGATACTCCCTATGATACCAGAGGATATCCGCTACAACTTGCTGGGAGACATTTCCATCATATCCATAAATTATTTCTTCACTCTTAGGGTAATCCAACCATGGAATATATTACCATTAAATATAGTTATAAACAAGACCAAAACTGTGTTAAAAAAATGACTGGATGTTTTCTGACATCTGGTCAGTCACTATTGTATTATTCAGACTAATGAGTGTTAAAGTATAGGAGCACTTATGGGCCACATAAGCCCTCTTGCTCCTCATTTTCCTTAATATGATCCTTAGTAGTATGATGATGCATAGGGGTTATGATATCCAGCTCAGGCCCACTGCCAGCTGAGGATCATGAGGTTCAGACGCACCCCCCCCCCGATCACTCTTCCTTTTTTTGTGTGTTTTTTGTCCCTTTAAATACAGTGGCCCTGAAGTGCAAAACACAAACCAAAAAAGTGAAAGGCAATCAAACACGTAAAGCAACAACCAGAAAATAAAATACAAACAAAAATATAAATATAATACATTAAATGTAAAGTGTGTTGCTACAAAAATAATGTAACACAGTAAAACCCAATGTAACGTCCAACCAAAAGAAATGACAAACACAAAACAGTGAAGTCCATCTAAAAATCATGAAGCTATAAAAAATATGTCAACACAACTAAAATATGAATGCAAACAAATTTAACATAGAACAAAAAAGTGAATGCAAACAAAAAAACATAGCATAACTAAAAGACGAATGCAAACAAAAAAGCATAGCACAACTAAAAGACGAATGCAAACAAAAAAGCACAGCACAACTGAAAGACGAATGCAAACAAAAAAGCATAGGACAACAAAAAAGTGAATGCAAACAAAAAAGCATAGCAGACAAAAAGGTGAATGCAATCAAAATGTAAATCAAGAGTCCAAGAGTTGACTGGTACCTCAAATAGCTTGTCCAAAAGAGTAATAGCAAATGAATGCATCCTGTGCCAGGTATTCCTTGGTGTCCACTGGCACCCTCCTCACTTACCCATCACTTACCAAGGACACATTACTTTCTAAGGAGTCACTAGTTTGCAGAGGAAATCTGTTCCTGTCCCAAGCCAGTTATTTCCTGATGCCCAGTGGCACACACCCTCCTCCACCCCATCTCTATGCCAAACAATTCCTAGTGCCCAGTGGCATCCTCTTACCACATCTCCCATCAACCATTCAATGCATGCCCAGTAACACCACCTCCCTCTATCATCTGCCAAGCATTCACTGGGGTCCTAGGGCTACTCCCTCACCCAACTCCATGCCAAGCACACCCTGGTTATGGTATCAGTCCCCTTCCTAACCTCATCCAGGGCCAAGCAGTCCATCATTTCCAGTGGCACTACCTATACTTACCCTATACAAATATACAAACATACAAAGAAGCCAGCAGAAGAAAGCCATTTGATCCATCAAACCTACTCATATTGCAGGGTCCACAGCTTGAGTTAGTGTCCCTGCCCTCCCCTCCCCACTCCTCCCATCCTTCCTATCCATGATCTTTACCTTCCCCCTATGCCTATCCCAACCTCTCTTGAAGCTGCTCACTGTCTTCAATGAAATTACCTCTTCTGGCAGCTTATTCTAAGTGTCTGCCACACTCTCTGTGAAGAAATGCTTCCTGATCTCCCCCCTAAACCTCCCACCCTGCAGCTTAAAACTGTGCCACCTCATGTTATGGTTGCCACTCAGCTTAGAGAGATTCTCATCATCCTCATTTATCCCTTTCAAGTACTTGAAAGTCCCAATCATGTCACCTCTCTCTCTTTCCTGTCTTCCAGGGAGTACATGTTCAGTGCCCTCAACCTCTCCTCATATGCCTTACCCTGCTGATCCGCTATGAACTTTGTAGCCCTCCTCGGGACCTTCTTCAGCAAGTCAATGTTCTTTTTGAGGTGTGGGCACCAGTACAGAACTCCATACTCTAGATGCAGCCTTACCAGTGACCTGTACAAGGCCAGTATAACCTCCTCTCTCCTACTACTGATCCCCATGTGGCAATTACCAGTGACCCGTACAAGGGCAGTATAACCTCCACTCTCCTAATACTGATCCCCCGGATATGCATCCCAGCATCTTGTTTGCCTTTGCTGCTGCTTCCTTGCACTGTGTGGAGTGTTTTAGGTCACTAGTGATCATCACTCCCAGGTCTTTCTCCTCCTCTGATGCAGATACTCGGACTCCACCCAGGTAGTACACTGTCCTGGGATTCTTGGCTCCAATATGCATAACTCTGCATTTCTTGGCACTGAAACCAAGCTGCCATATCCTGGACCACCTCCCCAACTTTCCCAGATCTTTCTGTAGGTCCTGTATCCTTTCAGCTGTGTCCACTCTCCCACAGAGCTTGGTGTCATCCATGAATAGGCACATTTTGGCATTAATGTCATCCCCAATGTCATTGATGAAGGCATTAAACAACACCAGTTCCAGTCTGAGTCCTGTGAGACCCCACTAGTTACCTCTCCGGTACTAGATACCTCTTCCCCCTCAACCACCCTCTGGGTTCTGTCCCTCAGCCAGTTTTCCACCCATCTGGCCATCTTTTCCCCAACCCTGAGATCCACCAACTTCCTGATCAACCTTTCGTGGGGCACAGAGTCAAAGGCCTTGCTGAATTCAAGATAGAGGATGTCTGCCTCTTGTCCCCTGTCTACTGTCTTAGTAACACAGTCAAAGAATTCAATCACATTCGTTTAACATAATCTCCACCCCCCCATGAACCCATGCTGCCTCGCATCCTGGAGACCATGCTCCTCTAGATATTCCACCAACCTTTCCTTTAGTATGGTCTCCATGAGCTTGCCCACAATGGAGGTCAGACTGACTGTTCTGTAATCCCCTGGGTCATCTTTGGGACTGCGTTTGTGGAGGGGCACTACATGTGCTGTTCTCCAGTCCTGCGATACCACACCTGAATCTAGTGATCTATTAAACAGGTGTGCCAGTGGCCCTGCCAGCTCCTCAGTCAGTTCCTTTAGTACCCTTGGATGTGCTCTGTCCGGGCCTGGTGATTTGTCCACCTTCAATACTAGCAGCTTCTCCCTCACACTATCCTCCTCTATCATTACATCTGTGTCCACCTCCCTCAGCTCCTCTTTTCCCTCCTGAAGGCACTGGTCTGTCCTTCCTGGTGAAGACAGAACAGAAGTATTCATTTTGTAGCTCTGCCTTTCCACCATTATTCTCCACCCACTCCATCCCTTTCTTAAGCCTAACAATCCCTTCCTTCTGGTCCCTTTTCTCACTTAAGCGAAAGAAAGCCTTCTACCCCTTCTTAATTCCTTCAGCTATCTGCAGCTCCTTCTGTGCCTTTGCACGCTGGACTTCTTACTTGCCTCACTAGCCACCTTAGGTAATTTTCCCTATCCACCTCTCTCTTGGTCTTCCTGAATTTTCTACAGGCCAACCTATTTTCTCATACTGCCTGGGCAACTCCAGAACTGAACCAGCTGGGTGCTTTGGCCCTTGTGTTCTTCCCCTGAGTCTAATGTACTCATCTGTGGCAACCAGTATTCCTTCCTTAATGATGGACCACATTTGGTCCACCCCCATATCTGCTCTGATGCCCGCCAGATGTTTTTTTAGCACTTCGCCCATTTTCCTGAAGTCTGCCTTCCTGAAATCCAGGATTTTGGTCTTAGTCAGGATGCTTTCCCTGCCCATATCCAGCTGGAACCACACTGTGCAATGGTCCCTTCCACACAGTGGCTCCCTGACCATTATTTCCTGTACATGCTCCCCATTTGTGAGCACCAGATCAAGAATTGCCTCAGCTCTTGTTGGTTCAGTGACTCCCTGAGTCAGGAACCCACTCTGCAGTCCTTCCAGGATCACCTGACTCCTAGCACATGTTGCGGAGGGTATGCTCCAGTCCACCTTGGGCAGGTTGAAGTCCCCTACAATTACTACCTCTCGTTTCCCCGCAGCTTCCAATATTTGTGAGCTCAGTTTCCTGTCCATTTCCTCATCCTGACTGGGTGGTCTGTAAACCACCCCCAACCTCACCTTTCTACCTCTACTGGACCTTAACTGAACCCATAATGCCTCCACCTCCCCTTCCTCCGACTCCTCATTGTGCAAGTTATTCTCTTCCTGATATAAACTAACTCCCTTCCCCCATTCCTGACTACCCTGTCCCTCCTGTATAGTTTATATCCAGGGATCGCAAGGTCCCAGTCATGGTGTGATGTTGCCCAAGTCTTGGTTACTGCAGCTATGTCCACTCTCCTTTCTACTAATAGTGCCTGCAGGTCGCCCATCTTGTTTCCAAGACTCCACACTTCCAGAGACACCACCCTCCACCTAGAATCTGACCTTCCTTCTCTTCCCTCTAGTCTTCTATTCACATTTATTCTCTCTGTCTGCACTCCTCCACAAAACCTTGCTATGTGTTTCTCAACCCCTCTGTCTTTTGCTAACTGTGTTCTCACCCCTTCCACCTCCTCTCTCCAGACCTCATGCATCACTGTGGGGGAGGGAGGTTCACTGACCTCCTCCTCTCAGAGTCTGTGGGCCTGCACACTCACTGCTCCCCCCCCCCGGTAGTTTAAATGAAGTGTAGTGGTTATGTATTCCCCCGGTTTGTCCCTGAGTACCCTCAAACCCTCCCTACTGAGGTGTAGCCTGTCTGGTGAAAAGAGTGCTTTTTTTGATCAGATCTCCTCCCAGTCCCCAATACAGATAAACATACCATGTGAAACATTTCATGGTTTTCAATGGCATCTCCTCCCTCTCTCCCCCATCCTGCACCAATAACTCCCTGGTGTCTACTGGTACCTCTTCCCTTGCCCTTCCCCATGTTATGAACTCTCAAGTACCTGGGGGCACCCCCCTCCTTCGCCCCCCATTCAGTGTTAAGCATTCCCTAGTATCCGGTGGCACCCCCCTTTCATGCCACGCACTCCCTGGCCCTGGTGTCCATTGGCACTCCTCTCTGCTTCATCCCATTTCATTCAAAACATGCCCTGCTGTCCAGCAGCACTCCCAACCTTTCCCCATCCCATGTCAAACCCTTTCTGGTATCCTATTCTGGTGGTGGGGTGCAATGCCCCTTTAAATCCTGTTTCTGTTGCATTTCTCCTTTAAATTTGGCTTTCAGGGCAATTATCTGCATTCAGCAGGTCATTTAAATAATTCTTGCCCCTTCTCTTACTGTCTATGGAGCTTCCCTTTTATCTTTATCCCGTGGAGGGGATCCATGACAGGGGCCTTGCCGGCCCCCATAGTCCCTGGTTCAACTGAGCCTTCCTTCAACCTGCTCCCACTGTTCAATGGCTCAATGGAGCCTTTTGCCCATCTTGGCACCATGGGCGTCCATTTCTGGGGCCTTACTTGGCCCAGACATTGCTGTTGCTGCTAGCGCCTGAAAGCGCCTTGAGTTTATTTTTTTTAATAAAAAAAAAAAAGTCTTTGGTTTAATGGACGGTAGGGAGCACCCGACTGCAGTGCTGCTGCCACTCACCCTGCTGCCCACTTCCTTCAGGGCTGGACTTGCTAGAAGGGCAACATGGGAGGACTGGTCCCACCTCCTCCCACTCATCTCCTCCAACTTTTGCTGGCTGCTGCTGCTGCCGCCACCCCTCTCGATGGGACTACATCACCACCACAGGCCTGGGTCAACTACTGGGGATCAAGCAGGAGAGGCCGCTGACCTGCTGGACTGGCCAGAACTCAGGAGGGACACAGGAACTTGAGGTAAGTCCCTCCCTATAGGCTCTTCCCCGGGCTGGCTGATCGCTCCCCCTCATTCAATGCTGCTGCTCCCTTTCACTTCAATGATGAACTGAACAGTTGTAGCCATTCAAACAGGTTGAGGATTCTGTCCTGGAATCCTCACAAGCCCTTTCTTGCCTACCTGCCCTCATGACCGGAACTCATGAGAGCAGGTTCCCCGTGTAAGGCAACTGGGGGGCTATACAAATCTGCAGGCAGAGAAAACAAGCAGAAATTAAACATTTAAAAAAATAGCCAAGCTGAGGCTTTGCATTTCTGGGGGGGGGGCCTAACCTAGGTGCACCTATGATTGTGGCATCTAACGCTGGGGCACAAAACAGGGGCACCTTCCTAACCAGGGCACAACTAACCCCCTAGCCAGCCCTGGAGCACCTGGATGCCCATTTTTGGAGGGCACCAGGAACTCAGGGGCACTACAAATGTACAGAATATTTAAGATGTAGAGGAGGGAATGGAGTGAATTATCTTTAAAATGAGAGAAGAGAGTGGACTTTAAAATGGAAGTGGCGCAATGTAAAATATTTAATGTGTAGGAAGATGTACCTGTAAACTTTTCTGCACTAAAATGTGGGACGCCCTTGAAATGTACTGCCCCCCCCACCCGCGATGCAGGCAAGCATATCACATCATCTCTTGCTTTCACAGCTGCTTGTCTACTTCCTTTCCAGCTGCCAGGTAATGAGAACTTATGTAACCCCAAGGAGGTGCTATCCCAAGGGCTATTACCCTGCCTGCTTGACTACTGACAGGTTGAGGGGCCTAGGTTCTATGTCGGATGCCTCCCCCAAGACGTCAGGGTTTGTAGTGGTTAGACTAGCTTGATCACAGCCCTCTGGGACACCGTGACCCCCTTTGGTTCCCTCTAGTGGCTCACACAGTACACAGGAGTTACAGCCCCAATACCCCATGTATACACACTGTTCACTTATAAAGCACCACTTACCCTCGAGACTCATTCTGAAGCACGTCTCTGAGAACCCCCTGTAAAATAAGGTTAAACAACATACACAGCAAAGTACAATACTGTTTCCATAAGTACTAGCACCATAGACAGTATATAGCATAACAACAACAAATCTGATTTATTTAGGGGACAGTAACACTGGAGGAGGGAAATCAGGTTAATTGGTGGCATTAAATCACAGTACTGTGCATACATACAGGGTCTGAAAAGTCACACTATGGGTATCCAGGTGGGGGGGGGGCAGCCAGGTCCGTTGCCCGGGGTTGGCCGGCAGGTGCAGATGGATAGGGCACTGTAGAAGAAAATATATGCACAACACCCAATTGTAATCCGGAGCTGGATGGCTCAGTCCATGAAGCAGTGAAACAAGAATTAGATGACACACTTGTGATTGAAAACAGGCTGCAGGGGAATACCCTGATTTGCACTAACAATACCCAAGCTGGGAACCGGATGGTGGATGTTCTCTGGATTGTCAGAAATAACAGGGCATGGAGACAAGATCCTTGTGACTGGACCCCACTGCAGTTTATAGCAAACGGATTTAGTCCGAGACAAAGCTGGGGTTTGCTTCCAGCTTCAACACACAGCACACAGCACAGGGGATTGGAAATAGCGATTCCCCACAAGCACTACGCACATTCATATGTAAAAGGAAAGTGCTATACCAGTCAGGCTGGTCCTCGATACCGATCGCACTTACTTCAAAATACCCGGGAGCACACACAGCAGCTTCAGTTCCTGACAGACTGAGCACGATGCAGCAATTTCTCCAGTCTTCTACAGGGTGAGCTTGGTTTCTACTCTTCAGACTTCCTTCTTTCTCTTCACAAGTCAGATTCAGTCCGAACTGGCACTTGCAACAGCTGCAGGCCTTACTTCAGGGCCTCACACGCGCTTCCCACATGAAACTATACACCGCAGAAGCACACAGCTCCTTCTCTCTTCACTGTCACAACTGATCTGATCTTTCCAGCCACAGAGCAGGGCACTTCCTATAGCTCCACACCATTCTGTTGGCTGGTTTGGCTGTCACTCACAATAAGACTCCCTCTGTTGGTGGAAAAAGGTGCCAAGGTTAAAACTACATTTCCCAGAGTCACAGCCCATACAATCCCCTTGTGGCTGGCTCAAAATTGAGAGTCCAAGTTCCAATTTGTCCACAGGCTCCATTTTAGGCTCTCCCTGTCATCCTGATTGGTCCAAGTCAGCTATTCAGGACCAAAATGAAAGAGCTACACTGAAATAGCTTGTGCTGAAATGAAGACAGGTTAGATAAACTACATTTTCTCAGTCACTCTAAATGATTTCTGACAAACAGTTATATCTTTCAACAAGGCTCCCTCTGCACATGTAGCGAGGGCAGAGATGGAGCGAATTGACAGCAGCTTGGGCGGGATTCGAGCATTAAATACACAGTCCCCCCATACAAACTTATTAAGTCTGCAAGCAGACAGCTCTTAAAGAGACAGTACATGGAAGCTCAAATAGCACTCACTTGGAACCACATTTACACAGCTCAGACGTCAAACACCGCCCAGACTTGGAGCATTCAGGCAAGCTCCTGGAAGACTTTTGGGAACCCCCATTTGCAAGGGGGTTACACCCTTCCTGGCCTGGAAAAACTTGGCATCCACGTCAAGTAAGTACCCCCATAAGTTTCAATACAACCATATACATTTACATCAGTATCACATTAGGCTTATACATGTAATCATCAGTCAACATATCACCTTACCAGAAACACATTTCTGAAACTTTTCAGTACGTCACTTTTTACACAGTATTATACACACATTGTACCGTAACTCAGGTTATTACCTCCTGTACATGGAACCTGAAGAGAGGGCACCCTTCCCTATCAGCTACCTTGGGGCTGGATGGGGCAGGGGCACCATACCTAGAGGGCAACACAAGCAACTTGGAGTTAGCACTACTGCTCAGTTTGGGCAATGAGCTTGAGGACACATATACTCCTTTATGGACAACATTAAGAGGCAAGTCCACAGGCCTCCCAGGGGAATCACAGCTTAAGTGCATTACAGGCTTCACAGCTCAACCATTCTTTCTAGGGGGAACTGTTAACAGTCTCTGCACTTTTAGGCTCACTTTCAGCACTGTCTTTACTTGCCAGGGAAGTCTCCCTGGGGGTAGAGAGGCTAGAACTTGGGGCACTTTCAGCTCCATGATTTGCAATCTCAGAGTCCACAACACTTGGCTCACATGGGGAGTTTTCTGACACTGGCAGTGAACTGTCAGGGCACTCAACCCACTCTTCTGGTTCTGGTATATCACCAGTCTGTCCCAGTTCATCATTTTCCCACTCTGAAAGCTCATACAGTTCAACCATACACAATGACTCCACGTCATCCGACTTGATGCTTTGCACTTCACTTTCTGGGAGCATTGGCTCCAGGGAGAAAGCTGGGGGCTTAGACAGTCCAGAAGGCCCAGCTTCATCTCCAGAATTGACTAGGGGATTGCCCCAAAACAACTGATTCAGTTCATAAGAAGGGTAGTATCCAAAGCCACACTCACTTTCCTCTGACATGGACTGACAGTTATGTTCAGCTGGGACTTGTGGAGGGGGACGGTTTAACTCAGCATCTGTAGGTGCAGACTTTCTTGACTTTTGCTTAGTAGCAGCTTTAGTCACTGGTCCACAGAGAGCACTTTCTGGGGGCTCAGACTCTATCAGAATTTGTCCAATAGCCAATAAGTGATTTCTATGAATTGTTTTCACATATTTTGAGTTTTCTCAGGCCTTACTTTGTACACAGGCAGATCTTCTAGTTTGCCTACCACAATGTGGGGGAGATGGTGGCATCTGTCAGCAATCTTATGTTTGTCATGCAGTCCCAGATTTCCTTGCAATACCTAATCTCCCTCCTGGAGTTCCTGTGTTTTCACCTTTTTATCACACCTTTCTTTGTTGGCCAGTTTTCCTTTGGCAGCCATGGTTTGAGCCAGTTGGTACGCATGATTTAGCTGGGCCTTTAACTTTTGCACATACTGTAAATAGTTGTCATCTCTAACCTCATCAGGAGAAACTCCAAAACATACATCTACTGGCAGTCGAGCTTCTCTTCCAAACATCAGGCGGTAGAGGGAGAACACAGTGGCATCACTTTTGGTGCAGTTGTAGGCTTGAACCAGGGTGCTAATTTGTTGGCTCCATCTAGGCTTGTCCTTTGGGTGGAGGGTGCCTAGCATATCTAGCAAAGTGCAGTTGAGACGCTCAGGCTGGGGGTGGTAAGAGGTGGTTCTGAACTTTCACACTCCCCACAGAGAAAGCATCTCTTTGATCAGATGACTCTCAAAGTCTCTCCCTTGACCAGAATGGATTCTTTGTGGTGCTCCATAGTGAACAAAAAAGTTTTCTACCAGCACTTTGGCCACAGTGGATGCCTTCAGTGTGGGTAAGTTGATATATAATCTCATGGAAAGCAGCTTCACACTCAGGTGTCCATCTGGCTCCAAATACTTCATTAGGACAGAAATACACTCTCTCAGGCTCAGAAGGAACCAACCTCTTATATTTTTTGTTAGTAGGAGGGTAACCTTGAGTAAGATTACGTAAAGGATGAATCACTCTTGAATAGTCCTTGTTGAACCGGCGATAGTAACCACAGAATCCCAGGAATCTTTGCAGTTCTTTTAGATTGTGGGGCTGTGGCTAGGTGGTCAAGGCCTCAACTTTACTTGGGTCGGTCTCTATTCCCTCGGTGGAGACTATATGCCCCACATACTTTACAGAGGGTTGGAAGAACTGACATTTATTGATGGACAGTTTCAGACCAAAGTCTTCCAGTCGGTCCAACACCTTGAATAATCTGCTCTCGTGTTCCTCCAGTGAGCTGCCAAACACAATAACATCATCTCTAGGTATACCAGGCACTCTAATAAGTTCATGTCCCCCACTGCACGCTCCATCAGTTGTTGAAAAGTGGCTGGGGTGCCTGAAATCCCTTGAGGCATCCTCATGAATTCATAGACCAAGCGGACAGATAAAGGCTGTCTTCTCACGGTCTTCCGGGGCCATCGGGATCTGATAGTATCCACTGCGAAGATCCAACACTGAGAACCACTTGCTACCATTCAGGCAGTCTAAAGCATCCTGAATGTGGGGTAGTGTATACTGATCAGGGACAGTCCGCCAGTTCAAGATGTGATAATCCATGCACATCCTTACTGTTCCATCCTTTTTTCTCACTACCATGATAGGTGAGGCATATGGGCTTCTGGATTCTTGTATTACTCCAGCAGCAAGCATCTCTTGCAGATGCCATCTCACGTCATCTATGTCAGCAGGTGCCAGGCATCAAGACCTCTCATGAAATGGCCTTTCATCATGCAGTCGGATGTGGTGCTCAGCTCCTTGCACCCATCCTAGTCCCAGTCCTTTAAAGACAACATCTGGTCTCTCTGGGCAAGCTTTCTACTGATTCTCATTTTCCATTTAACTGGCAATGGGGAGTAACCAAAATCAAACAAGTCAGGCGTAACTCTGCCATTTTTCCCTGAACACTTATTACTGAGTAGCACTGCAGTATCCGCACAGTGTACGTTAGCCAGGGTGCAACCTCTATTTACTTGAATCTCTCTATCAGACACATTATGAACTTTGACCATTACCCGTCCGACATAAGCATGGGCTCTGACAGGCAAAATACTTGGCTTGACCAGCAGTCCTTCCGGCAATTTCCCATCGCCTGGTGCATCCAGCATGAGTATTTTATTCTTGACATCCTTTCTGACACGGACTTCCCCCTGTAAGGTACACTGAGCATTTGGCGCCAGGATTAGAGACTCAGGATCCTTCTTCCAGACAGTTCCAACTGATTCCACTTTTTCAGCATCTCTCTGTGCCTCATAGGCCTTCTTGATCAAGGCCAGAATTCTTAAAGCTCTACCAGTCTTTGACCCCTGTTTTTCATAACACAACTGCGCCAGTCGCCCAAACATATGTACATTTGTCCCAATTAGTAGAGGGACCCCAAGATACAGTCCTGTAGGAGGACACACTAGGGCCAGAGTCTCCACTTGCCCCGCCACTCCAGCCACAGAGGTGGGAAAAGACAACCAAATTCGGATATAGCCAGAGTAGGGGTAGGCCTTCTCACTTAAACCCCAGACATGCAGTTCTTCCAATGGTTGCAGGGGCACATCAGACAAATGCTTCTGATACCAATCCTGGAACATAATTGTCACTTGGGAGCCACTGTCTAATACAGCACTGGTGGGCACGCCATTCACTTTTACTGTAACTTCCACTGAAGGGTCCACTATTCTGGACCAGTCTGGAGAGGCAAAAGCAAGGGCCTGGGTAGATGATCTAACCAAAGAAGGATGTAAGTTAGTATCTTTGGGGCCTTCACTGCGGTCATTTCATGCACCTCTTAACCACTGTTTTGTGCTCCAAAGCTCTCCTTGTAGCCGGCTCACCACTCTAAGTCTTTCCAAGACCGGCATTCCTTCTCCATGTGCCCATCCTTCCCACAATTATGGCAAAATATGTCTGCTGAAGTTTGGGGTGACCGAGGCATCACATTGGGGGCTGCAGCATTGGTACTATTAATAGAAAACCTTGGTGCCACCTCGGCCGGCGGTGGGTAGGACATTTGCAGAATTCTCTTCAGTTCCCTCACTTCCATAGTCAAGATCTCAAGCTTTGAGCTACTGTCAGCAAGAGATGTCTGGGGGGCACCCCAACCCCCATAGCGGATGCAGTCGATTAAGAGTTGGGGCCTGTACTTGTAGGAGGGGCCTTCATAAAGAGACTATTTATTGCTTCTCTGAACTCCCTCAGCAGTTCATCCCATGGCAGAACATCAGTAGCCATCTCTCTCTGGCTGGGCCCCCCTTGGCTGACATTTGGGCCTCGGTTCTGTCATGTAATTTTGGTGATTCCAGACCATCAGCATCTGATCCCGCACCTGGAGCAGGGAATGTAGCAGCTACCACTGCACAGGCCTCTGAAAACACTTCCTCCTCCTCAAGTTCTTGTACTTCCTTCATCAACACGTGGAAAGGCAAGGGACCAGATTTCCTTTGATGCAGTTGTAATTTGAGCAACACCGAGCTAGAGTGCCGGGCAGAGCAGAGTATATTATCCAGTCTTACCCAGTCCACTTCACTAGAGGTCCAACCCCCCTTTTGAAAAATGGTTTGCAAGATTCCCTCTAATCGATCCATATAGGCAGATAACAATTCCCCCGGTTGTTGTCTAACATCTTTAAGCTTTCATTTCAAGGCCTCAACACTAGTGGTGCCCCCAAACACATTTTCAAGGGAAATTAGGTACTCTTGGGCTTTAGCGTCAGGGTCAGAGACCCTTAGGGAGCGAAAAGTACGTTGGGTGGTTCCCTGGAGGCTCTCCCCAGGGGCGAGCCCTTTTTTCTGCCTCAGAGCATTTCCAGTCTTGTACCGCAAGGATAGCAGAGTCTATCCAGGTTTCCAGATTGACCTCCCCATTTGGAGTAGGGAGGATGCCAGAGAACACTTTGAGCTTGCGGTAAGAGTCATGACTAACGGCACGTACAAACATAGGGGCTAGCACTGGCACAGAAGGAGGGGCAATAACGGGTGCTGGAGGGGGAGAAAGTGTTGGGGAGGAATGCCCCCAATTAGCAATAATAGTTTCTTTAAATCCTCCACAGTTTTCCCCTCCTCCAGCAACAATTTAGCACATTTCTCCTCAAAAGTTTCAGATGGGGGGGTCATTCCCCCCTGGGTCTTTACTGTCCTTAGTTATCACTCTCCAGGCAGTGAGGGCTCCCTCTGGGGTAACAGTCTGTGGCACTTTGGAGCTATCTATGGGGTTCGAATACTTTACTAGGGCCATGAAAGTGTACGTGAGAAAATCAGCATGTTGACCCACCACCACAGGGTTTTGTAAACCTTCCACCTTGGAAACTACTCCCTGTACAGTGTCCGTATTGATACCCAGGGGGATGTCCAGGATAAGCATAGCATTTTGGGGGTCGATCTCCTCCCCAGTACACCACTCTACCAACCGGTACACAGCCACTTCTGTCGGGGTATCCATTTATTTTTAACAGCGATTAGTAAATGTGGCCACTAGGGAACACTAATCCCAGTGGTGCCTCCAAGATGTAACACCAAGGTGGCACTATCCCAAGGGCTACTACCCCTGCCTGCTTGACTACTGACAGGTTGAGGGGCCTAGGTTCTATGGCGGGTGCCTCCCCCAGAGGTCAGGGTTTGTAGTGGTTAGACTAGCTTGATCACAGCCCTCTGGGACACCATGACCCCCTTTGGGTCCATCTAGTGGCTCACACAGTACATAGGAGTTACAGCCCCAATACCCCACGTATACACACTGTTCACTTATAAAGCACCACTTACCCTTGAGACTCATTCTGCAGCACGTCTCTGAGGACCCCCTGTAAAATAAGGTTAAACAACATATACAGTGAAATACAATACCGTTTCCATAAGTACCAACACCATAGACAGTATATAGTATAACAACAACAAATCTGATTTATTTAGGGGACAGTAACACGGGAGGGGGAAATCAGGTTAATTGGTGGCATTAAATCACAGTACTGTGCACACATACAGGGTCTGAAAAGTCACACTCTGGGTACCCAGGTTGGGGGGGGGGCTGGCCAGGTCCGTTGCCCGGGGTTAACCAGCAGGTGCAGATTTATAGGGCCATGTAGAAGAAAATATATGCACAACACCCAATTGTAATCCAGAGCCGGATGGCTCAGTCCATGAAGCAGTGAAACCACAAGAATTAGCTGACACACTTGTGACTGAAAACAGGCTGCAGGGGAATACCCTGATTTGTACTCACAATACCCAAGCTGAGAACTGGATGGTGGATGTTCTCTGGATTGTCAGAAACGTCAGGGCATGGAGACAAGGTTCTTGTGACTGGAACCCACTGCAGTTGATAGCAAACGGATTTAGTCCGAGACAAGCTGGGGTTTGCTTCCAGCTTCAGCACACAGCACACAGCACACAGCACAGGGGACTGGAAATAGCAATTCCCCACAAGCACTATGCACATTCATATGTAAAAGGAAAGTACTATACCAGGCAGGCTGCTCCTCGATCCCAATCACAATTACTGCAAAATACCTGGGAGCACACACAGCAGCTTCAGTTCCTGACAGACCAAGCGTGATTCAGCAATTTCTCTAGTCTTCCACAGGGTGAGCCTTGTTTCCACACTTCTAGTGCTTCTTTCTCCTCACAACTCAGATTCAGTCCAAACTGGAACTCACAAAGGCTGCAGACCGAAACTCAGGGCCTCACACGCCCTTCCTGCGTGAAACTATACACCGTAGAAGCACACAGCTCCTTCTCTCTTTACAGTCACCACTGATCTAATCTTTCCAGTCACAGAGTAGGGCATTTCCTTTAGCTCCACACCATTCTGTTGGCTAGTTCGACTGTCACTCACAACAAAACTCCCTCTGTTGGTGGAAAAAAGGTGCCAAGGTTAAAACTACATTTCCCAGAGTCACTGCCCATACAATCCCCTTGTGGCTGGCTCAAAATTGAGAGTCCAAGCTCCGATTCGTCCACAGGCTCCATTTTAGGGTCTCCCTATCATCCTGATTGGTCCAAGTCAGCTATTCAGAACCAGACTGAAAGAGCTATACTGAAACAGTTCATGCTGAAAGGAAGACAGGTTAGACAAACTACATTTTCTCAGTCACTCTAAATGATTTCTGGCAAACAGTTATATCTTTCAACAAGGCTCCCTCTGCACATGTAGCAACGGCAGAGACAGAGTGAATTGACAGCAGCTCGGGCGGGATTCGAGCATTAAATACACAGTCCCCCCCATACAAACTAATTAAGTCTGCAAGCAGGCAGCTCTTAAAGAGACAGTAAGTGGAGGCTCAAATAGCACTCACTTGGAACCACATCTAAACAGCTCAGACGCCGAACACCGCCCAGACTTGGAGCATTCAGGCAAGCTCCTGGAAGACTTTTGGGAACCCCCATTTACAGGGGGGTTAAACCTAGAAGTGACATCAGCCGTCAACATGATCAAACATCATTTAATAACATTCTGTGATGATCACTGTGGACCATGCCATTACAAAGCTAGGCAGACAATTGTTAACTACAATGATCAGCAACCACAGCCAAAGCATGTTCTACCATCACTTACTGTGGCTGAGTGTGGTACTATATACTTCCCTGGGCTATTAGTGAGAGAAGGAAAGTGAGTGAGTGAGTGTGTGAGTTGGTCAGTGAATAAGTATGTGAATGGATCGGTCTGTGACTGAGTGTGTAAGTGGTCAGTCTGTGACTGGGCGTGTAAGTGGGTTAGTCTGTGACTAAGTGAGTGGGGATGTCAGTGCCTGAGTGAGTGGATCAGTCAGTGACTGAGTGTGTGAGTGGGTCAGCTGGTTATTGAGTGAGCGGGTCAGTCAATAATTTATTGGGTCGTCAGTGACTGTGTCTGTTACTCATTCAGTCATTCAGTGAGTGCAGACTTCACTGATACTTTATGCACTGCAAGAAAAAGCACAGGTGGCTGGCACTTCTGGTCTATGCGAGAACAAAGTTCAAATCTTAGCAGTGTATTTTTCTTTGCTCTCTTTTTGTATGACTGATTGTTATGACATGTTTGAAAGCTGTCCTGTGTGTCAAATGTTCATGTGTAAGACAGAACCATATGGTAATGATGTTTGATGACAAAAACACAGAAACACAGAAGATGACGGCAGAAGAGGACATGTGGTCTGTCGAGTCTGCTGAAGTGAGGAATATCATGTGTGAAAAGAGTTCTCTGGCTGTGCCAACATATCGGCTGCAATTCACCAATGCCTACGTGGTGTGAAAGGGCAGCGCGTAGGCATTCCCAACAACAAATGCCACTCAGTGGTGCCCGGTATACCCCCTGCAGCATTCACTAATGGGTGCATTAGTACCCCGTGCAAGTGATCCCCAGCTGGCTGTGGGGTGCTGTACCAAGGGTGTGATGAGGGCATGCCAGGGGGTACCCCCATGGTGTCCATTCACAACTGCACTATGTGCCATTCTGGGCTGCATCCTCAATGCCAGGGGGACACAGGCATAGCCACTGCATCCCCCTCACAGTGCCACCACTGACAGTGGCAAAGCATTGCTGGTCCCTTCATAATGCCACCAGCCCCATGGAACAAAGGGGAGGCTGAGGTGGTCGCCAGGGCACTCGCCCCATGTCCCTGTATGGACCCAGTACATTGTTACCGGAGACCCCCACACCACGGGGGATCCACTAGCAGACTGGGTACAAGCATTCCACTGGCTGCCTGCCTCTGTCTGCCTGTCTGCCCCCATCCACTAGCAGACCAGGAGGAGGGTCTGTGGACAGGATGTATGCAGTGGCCAGTGATCGCAAATGCTGGCCACCGCACATCTGTTCGCAGGTGTGGAACTGTGTCGGCAGGTTACGCATGTTTCGTGTGAAAAACCTACCCATTCGTGAATCGCAGCCATTGTGTGCAAGATGGAGGGTGCCACTAGACACCAAGCTTGCCATAGTATATGGTAAGGGGTACTGGATGTGCTTGAGGTGATGGAATGGCATTCTGCACACCAGTGTGTCCTTGGCTTAGGATGCAGTGAGGGAGGGGTGCCACTGGACATCAGAGACCACTTGGCATGAAACTGAGTGAGCATGAGTGTGCAGTTGGATACCTGGGAGTGCTTGGCATTGGTCTGAGTAAGGGAGTGGCCACTGGATACCAGAAAGGGTTTGGCATGGGATGGGGAAAGGTAAGGGGTGTTACTGGACCACAGGGAATGTTTTTAATGGAATAGGATGAGGCAGGGAGAAGTGCCAATGGACATCAGGGCCAGGAAGCGTTTGGCATGAACGGGGGTGCCACTGGATACTAAGGAGTGCTTAACACTGAATGGGAGGGTGACCAGGTTCCTGAGAGTTTATAGCATAGGGAAGGGAAGGAAGGGAAGCGGTGCTAGTAGACACCAGGAAGTTCTTGGTGCTGGATGGGTGAGGAAGGGAGGATGCCATTGAAAACCATGAAATGCTTCACATGGCATAGGGTAAGTGATGGTACTGCCACTGGACATCAGGGACTGCTTGGCCCTGGATAAGGTTAGGGAGGGACTGATACCATACACCAGGGTGTGCTTGACATGGAGTTGGGTGAGGGAGTAGATCTAGGACCCTAGTGAATGCTTGGCAGATGACAGAAAGAGGGAGGTGATGTTACTGGGCATGCACTGAATGGTTGATGGGAGATGTGGTAAGAGGATGCCACTGGGCACTAGGAATTGTCGGCATGGAGATGGGGTGGAGGAGGGTGTGTGCCACTGGACATCAGGAAATAACTGGCTTGGGACAGGAACAGATTGCCTCTGCATACTAGTGACTCCTTGGCAAGTAATGTGTCCTTGGTAAGTGATGGGGTAAGTGTGGAGGGTGTCAGTGGACACCAGGGAATACCTGGCACAGGATGCATTCATTTGCAATTACTCTTTTGGACAAGCTATTTGAGGTATGAGTCAACTCTTGGATTCTTGATTCACATTTTGTTTGCATTCATCTTTTAGTTGTGCTATGCTTTTTTGTTTGCATTCGTCTTTTAGTTGTGCTGTTTCTTTGTTTGCATTCATCTTTTAGTTGTGCTATGCTTTTTTGTTTGCATTTGTCTTTTAATTGTGCTAAGCTGTTTTGTTTGCATTCGTGTTTTAGTTGTGATTTGAATTTTTGTTTGCATTCATCTTTTACTTGTGCTATTTTTTTTGTTTGTATTCATTTTTTAGTTGTGCTATGCTGTTTTGTTTGCATTTGTCTTTTAGTTGTGCTATGTTTTTTTGTTTGTATTCGTCTTTTAGTTGTGCTATGCTTTTTTATTTGCATTCATCTTTTAGTTGTGATTTGCTTTTTTGTTTGCATTTTCTTAGTTGTGCTATGTTTTTTGTTTGCATTCATCTTTTAATTGTGCTTTTTTTGATTGCATTCATCTTTTAGTTGTGCTTGCTTTTTTGTTTGCATTCGTCTTTTAGTTGTGCTATGCTTTTTTGTTTACATTCGTATTTTAGTTGTGCTATGCTTTTTTGTTTGCATTCGTCTTTTAGTTTTGCTATGCTTTTTTTTGTATTAATCTTTTACATGTGCTGTGTTTTTTGTTTGCATTTGGCTTTTAGTTGTGCTATGCATTTTGTTTGCATTTGTCTTTTAGTTGTGCTATGCTTTTGTTTGCATTCATCTTATAGTTGTGCTAAGATTTTTTGTTGCATTCATCTTTTAGTTGTGCTGTTTTTTGTTTGTATTCATTTTTAGGTGTGCTATGCTTTTTGTTCATATTCATCTTTTAGTTGTGCTATTTTTTTTGTTTGTATTCTTTTTTTAGTGGTGCTATGCTTTTTTGTTTGCATTCGTCTTTTAGTTGTGCTATGTTTTTTGTTTGCATTCATCGTTTAGTTGTGATTTGCTTTTTTGTTTGTATTTTCTTAGTTGTGCTATGTTTTTTGTCTGCATTCATCTTTTAGTTGTGATTTGCTTTTTTGTTTCATTCATCTTTTAGTTGTGCTATGCTTTTTTGTTTGCATTGGTCTTTTAATTGTGCTATGCTTTTTTGTTTCATTCATCTTTTAGTTGTAATTTGCTTTTCTGTTTGCATTTTCTTAGTTGTTCTATGTTTTTTGTTTGCATTTGTCTTTTAGTTGTGCTATGCATTTTTGTTTGCATTCATGTTTAAGTTGCACTATATTCTTTTGTTTGCATTTGTCTTAAAGTTGTGCTATGATTTTTTTGATTGCATTCATCTTTTAGCTGTGATTTGCTTTTTGTTTGCATTTTCTTAGTGGTGCTATGTTTTTGTTTGCATTCATCTTTTAATTGTGCTATGCTTTTTGTTTCATTCATCTTTAGTTGTGCTATGCTTTTTGTTTGCATTCATTTTTAATTGTGATTTGCTTTTTGTTTGCATGATCTTAGTTGTACCTATGTTTTTTGCTTGTATTCGTCTTTTAGTTGTACTATGTTTTTTGCTTGCATTCATCTTTCAGTTTTGCTACGCTTTTTTTGTTTGCATTCATCTTTTAGTTGTGCTTGCTTTTTTGTTTGCATTCATCTTTTGGTTGTGATTTTTTTTTGTTTGCATTCGTCTTATAGTTGTAATATGCTTTTTTGTCTGCATTCATCTTTCACTTGTGCTATGCTTTTTTGTTTGCATTTGTCTTTTAGTTGTGCTTGCTTTTTTGTTTCATTCATCTTTTAGTTGTGATTTGCTTTTTTGTTAGCATTTTCTTAGTTGTGCTACATTTTTTGTTTGCATTCGTCTTTCAGTTGTGCTATGCTTTTTTGTTTGCATTCGTCTTTTAGTTGTACTATGCTTTTTTGTTTGCATTCGTTTTTAGTAGTGCTATGCTTTTTTGTTTGCATTTGTCTTTTAGTTGTGCTATGCCTTTTTGTCTGCATTCATGTTTTAGTTGTACTATAGTTTTTTTGTTTGCATTCGTCTTATAGTTGTGCTATGATTTTTCGTTTGCATTCACTTTTTTGTTGTGCTATGCTTTTTTGTTTGCCTTCACTTTTTCTTGTGCTATATTAAATTTGTTTGCATTCATGTTTCAGTTGTTTTAATATATTTTTATACCTTCATCATTTTTAGATGGACTTCACTGTTTTGTGTTGCATTTGTCATTTCTTTTGGTTGTACCTTACATTTGGTTTTGCTGTGTTACATTAGTTTTGTAACAGCGTGCTTTACATTTAGTTAAATTGCTTTACATTTTTTGTTTGCATTTTATTTTCTGTTCGTTGCTTTACTTATTTGATTCTTTCACTTTTCTGATTTGTGTTTTGTACTTCAGGGCCACTGTACTTTAATCAATTTTAAAATGTTTTGTTCCTGGTTTGGTTACTGTCACAAAGTTTATTACCTGCAGCAAACTTGGCCAAAAAACAAGACAAAATGCAAGCTCTTGTAGGCAAGTTGCAGTTACATTTCAGTAAACAGGAATGAGTGCTAACTTGCCTGCTGAATCTAGTTGGGATTAAAGAATGTAATGTTTTGTGACTAAACTGTTTTGTTAAAAGAAAAAAAGTATAACTGAGGTACAGGTTTTCTAGAGTTTAGATATGCAACATTTTTTCATAACCAAATATTTTTATTGTGAAGTAATTCCTTTTCCCTCCCCCACCTACTTTAGTGTACAAGATGTCCTTGAAAGATAAAGAACTTTGTTTTATCTTCAATGTAAATGCTAAAATGTACCACAGAGCACTCATTACTAATCCATAAACTGACTCACAGACAGGATTCTTGAAAATGTAAACTTTTCTTGTGCACAAAACTGGTAAAAATCGATCTTACCCTCACCATAGGCATCGTCAAGATGAAGCTATAACATTTACCAGCATCCATATCCATAAGTTTTGTGGAGAACATAATGCGTGTTTGTAAACTCAAAATCAGTTATAAAAGTTTCAATCTGATGATGACGATAGTCGTTACGTAAGCGTGTCATGCGTGGTGTTGCTTTTTTCAGCAATTCCTGGTGAGGAGATGAGCACGGTTTAGATTTAAACTTTTATAACGGCTTTTGAGTTTACAAAACTTATGGAAATGGATGCTGGTTAATGGTTATAGCTTCATCTTGACGATGCCTATGGTGATGGTACGATCGATTTTTTAACCAGTTTTTGTGCAATAAAAAAAGTTTACCTTTTCAAGACTCCTGTCTGTGAGTCAGTTTGTGGATTAGTAATGAGTGTCAACCACAAGAGCTCAGATGTGTTTTGAGCTTAGTTTTTTGTTAGTGGCAATGTTCTTTCACTCTGGTTTGTGTACCCAGATTGCTTACCATGCGAGACACCCTTGAGCCTTTTGACTCACTTTCATTGCACTTGCACCACAGAGCACCTAAAACCTCAGAGCTTCTAGGGTGCTGCACCCTGTCTTTTTGAAAAAATCTTTTGCATGCTACGTGTGCAACTTATCTCTACCACTCACTAAAAGACCCCCCCAGAAAAATCCTGGCAAAGGGCCTGCAGGTTGTGGTGGGTGCCCAGCCTTTGGGCACATGATGTCTGGGCATGTTTTCAACCTATTCCTGAAAGACTGAAGGCATGTCACTGAGCCCTGTCATTTGGGTAGTTTGGTAGGTTTACAAGAACGAAGGGAAAAAACAATACTAGCCAGAGAGATTATATCCTGCTCTGTCCCTGCATTATCCATTCATGGCTATCTGGGTCCCATCTTAATAATGACCTAAGTCAGTTTTTTTCAGTTGCCCATTCTGACCACTAATCTCAAAACATACTAACCCAAATTAGATTCCAAAATGTTCACTTTATTAAAAAAAGTAAAATTGTGTGCCTTTCTTAAATGTTACTGCATAATTGCCAGATAGCCCAGATGGCCAGTTGCTGAAATTTAAGACAGTTACATACAAATTTAACTGCAGTTCAGCTGCCAGTTTGGTAGCCATGTAAACACTTGGTCTTGGCACAGAAGCCCCTTCCCTTCTTACCATGGTGCCAAAGAACTAGAGCGTTGCCCTGGGTATCCAGCCCCACCCTGCTGGAAGTAAGCCACCGACACGAAACAGAAGACTGTGTATCAAGGGTTGGGGTGGCCAGGCTGAGACTGGTGACAAAACTGGCTCCTGGCAGGCAGAGATAGAAGGAGGCCCTGTCAGAGGGTTAGGAAAAGGAGAGAAAGCGATAGTTTTAAAACAATTCCCCATCTGTAAAGAGTTCTTCTACAGATGCTTGGGTACACAATGAGATCTTCAAAATACCCCAGAGAAGGGACATTTAGGGTTGGGAAAATCCTGTGCTGTGCTTGGTGGAATCGGTGGAATCTAATCACATGACCTTGTGTTATGCCAGCAGAACCACACAAATCAAAAATGTTTACTTTTATGAACCTCACTACATGGTTCTAAAACTGAAAACCAGAGAAGCCATTTTATAATCACAAAGCCACACTCCAGAGTGTGTGTAACTGTGGGATGACAGCACTTCTTGTTCATGCTTCACTTTCCAAGGTGCTGTTATCCCACAATAATCACACCATGTCATGCCTTACTGCTTTATTGTAGGCCTGGATTTGTTTGTCAATATTGGATATTGAGGTATCCATGTCATTACTTTATCCAGGACTATCCAGGAAAAATTATCCCTATAGAATGGCTTCAAAAATACTGCAATCTGACTGGCTGACTGGCACCTTTAACATGTGCTAAATCCTAGCATGACCCATTGAAAAAGATGCCAGTCAGCCACATCTAGAATCCCCCATACATAAAATCACTCCGACACCCCCCCAACACCAAACCGAAAATCCATCATGTTGTTTCTCCACTTAAGCGCCAATAAACCACCACGCTAAACACACACTGTCAGGGCTCTCACCACTAAGTCCCTCCTGACTCACTTCAGCTGACCACTGCCTCCACGGTCCCTTCATAATTTTTTTTTAAACTATGAAGGTAAACTGGGCTGCCATTAGGCTATTCCCCCCCTCAAACCCAAAGCATGGCAGCAACATGTGCATGCCTCCCACCATCCCACCACTGCCGTTCAACTAAAGGAATATTTTAAAACTGTGAGAAACGCTGAAGCGGAGAAAGTGTTTGAAAATGAAAAATGAGGGCTAAAGCCTATAGAAATGATGGATGAAAAGCCGAGCCGTGATATTGGGCATGCACTAATGCATATGCATACCCTTGGGGACATGAACCATATAGGCATGCATGCCCAGTATCAAGGCTCGGCTTTTGGCTGGGACTATAAGTTTTAGCCCTCATTTTCATTTTCAAACACCCTTTCACCATTATACCATTCGTCGCGAATCTTAAAATATGTTTTTATGTGAAAAGAGATGGTGTGAGATGTGCACGAGCCAACTGGTACAGAAACTCCAGCACCAGCAGTGCCAACAAGGTCAGTAAATGTCTCCCTAGCAACAATGCACTGTTTTTTCTGGCGGAGCAATAAAATGAATAAAAATAACATAAAATAAAAAAAAATACTTTTTTTGTCTATTTTTTTCTAACCAAAAATAGGGGTGCATTGTATAATTGCAATATACCACTCCAGGGTGTGGTATGCTGGCATTTACCCACTTCTGGTGTGGTTTACTAACTCGGCCTGCAGCCTAATGACCGAACCACACCAGGTGTGGGTAAATCCCAGCATAACCCATACCCTGTCGTGATGCATTGCTTAATTATTCTAACCAATGCACCTGGATACAGATACTTGAGCTATACAAAAGATATGACTTCCGAGCTGGTGATGCACTATCAGCACATCTAATGTTTTCTTCCAGAGAAAATTAAGGCTAAAGACACTGCATATTTTGCCACCTGCTTCCATTTCTAGTACCACAGTCAGTTTGGATCGCGCAGCAAAGATACACAATCCTGATAAATAATTTTATGATTTATAATAACCATAAGAGGGTGTCTCATGCTAATCGTTCTAGAATTCTGAAGTTCCAAGTTCAGTTGGCATAGTTTATTTCCCACACAGAGGTTTCTCTAATTTTCTGCAAACTAACACATTTTAATCATAAATTCAAATTTCATTTTGTTACATAAATCTTCAACATTATTTATATTTACTTGTGCAGTCCCCCATGTCTCTTATGGTTATAAGAGTTTCTTCTCAAGTCCTTTGTGTTCCAGAACTGCTCAGTTTTACTTGGCAGTTCCCTCATCCAAAGAACTTGAGAATGCACTCTTATAACCATCTAACTAAGAACGATGTCATGATTTATAATATTTTATAAAATGGCACAGGAAAATCCACAAACATGATCGGCTGAAGCAGGTCACGTGACTATGCATTAAATATAGAATAAAGTATGGGGTGGTGCGTGTAACAAGAATTTTATACACAGCCGAGGTGTTGGATGCCACATAAACCTCGAGAGCAAAGCTCGAGGGGTTTATCTAGGCATCCAACACAAAGGGTGTGTGTAAAATTCGAGTTTCACACACCACCCCATATTTTATTTTATATAACTGCTGGATTTCGCTTACAGCAATTATATAAAAAAATAGAGATGTTCCAGTGCAACCGCGGTCTGGTTGGCTTTCAGTGCGGTCTGCTGTCGCCTGCCGACAGTTACGTTTTTTTTTTTCAGTACTTGGTTTCTTTGCAGTGATAAGAAAAAAATTACTTTCTGCTAAGTCAGAGTGGAAGTGCAGTTTTGGTTGGGAAGGCAGAGTGGTGAATGGTGAAGAGCACGGAAGAGCTGTGGGTGGCACATGCGCAGAGCGAAGGAAACCTGGTGCGTGTCTGCCATTATAAATGCTCCTTTATAACTGCAAATTACACAACAGGTTTCTCAACAGTAAAAAGCAAAACCCAGTTATGATAATCCTATAATGCACAGCCTGTTGTGGCTTATTTTTTTTTTTTCTATTCAGTTTCTGCCCCATACCAGACGGCCCCATCTACCTGGATACCCCAGCCCTATCACTCTGACATCTACCTGGATTTACCTGCCTGCTGTTCTTCCCCAAGGGGTTGCCCCCCCCCCCAGGGCAGGGTCAATGGGTCCCCCCCCAACCTCTATCAGGTACAGAATCCAGTTCCTGGTCTGGCAAGCCCATCTGGTCGGGTGCAGAGCCTGCAGGTGTCCAGTGCCAGCCTGCCACTGGTAGCCTTTTTCCTCCCTTTCTGATTCCCCAAAAGTTGTAGCATGCAATGATACACTGATGTACACCACATGCTCCCACGCACCACAACCCGTCATCTGCCATTGCCCCCCCCCCATGCCTTCTAGGTAGTCCTGGGTGCCTTTCCCCTAGCTTCCACTAGGAGCCAGGCAATTGTCAGTCTCTGCATGCCCCTCCCCCTAGAGGAAGAGAGCAGTCCTCTGTAAGTGCAGTCCTCCTCCTCTACCCCCACCCGGCCCTCTGACGTCCCAAGTTAGTTTACGAACGTGGGTCATCATCGGTGCAAGTGTAAGCGCTACCATTGCAGAGGTGGTCCAGCCTGTCTTATTTACTTAACTAGCTCTGCTGAACTGTGTTGGAGGAGGTAATATTTCAATATGTACACTAGCTGGGCTGATGGGAAATCTGTGGGGGCCAGTGGATTCTTCCAGCCACTAGCTGTGCTGGTTAATTTCAACCTCTGTAAAGCATCTACAGAGAATGTACTCCGGCAGTATTTGAGCAGGTTTGACAACAATACACTAGTGCATTATTTTTAATATTATTTATTTTAAATGTGGTAACCAGGAAAGGCACACTGAGCCAAGGCTCGTTTTCAGGTGTGACCTGGGGGGGGGGGGGGCAGCAATCAGCAGACAATAGCAAAGCAACATATATTTGAACAAATAAACAATGTGATACAATAACAGAATAAACAGTTTGCATACTGTATGTGGGTAAAGTGCAGGGAACCTTGGCAGTGCATAGAATCACAAACAATAACACAGATGGATTAAGATTCAGCCTTCAAGGTTAACCACAGGAGGGTAACAGGAGCAAATGGTAGTGGTGGTGGGGAGCTGAAGTTTCAGCTGGCATTTGAAGGAGCCAGGGGATGGGGAGTAACAGTGGGAGGGGGGGGAGTCTGTTCCAGAGTGAGAGAAGTCTACAGTAGAAGGCAGACTGCCCAGCAGATGAGTGATGGTGAGGAGTGGCAAAAGTGCAATGGTTGCTAGAGTGGAGGGAGCAGGAGGCTGGGGGGGTTGGGATAGGAGAGAGGAAAAGTAGGAGGGAAAGGTGTTGGACCAATATTTGGAGACGAAGGAAGTGCAGTGGGAGGCTGGATAGGGAGAAATACAGTGACCAATGATGTGTGCATGGTTGAGAATTAGTTGCAAAAAGGCAGAAGGAGTTGAGGAGGACATCCAGTCTGGCAAGGGAGGAAGAAAGGGCAGAACCATGGACCACATCTGCATAGTCAAAGACAGGGAGCACCATTTTGGTAACCAACTCCCTGCGGACATGTGGTGATAGGCAGTCTTTGTAACTATAGAGGGCACCAAACCTGGGACAGAGCTTGGCATGGCTGGCACCAACATGGGCTGAGAAGTCAAGCTTGCTGTCTAGCCACACCCCCAAATACTTAAAGGACTGAACCGCTTCAAGTGGGGTGCCATCCAGGGTGGTGAAAATGGGGGGGGGAGGGTAGTGAGTCTGGCTAGTTTGTGACTGGTACCAAAGTTCATGCAGACTGTCATTTTAGAGTTAACTCTATGCTGGTTATATTGGAGCCAGTGTAGGACATTGCTGAAGTCCCGCTGAAGCAGGTCGCCACCATCTCCGAAACCCGCCTCCATAAAGCTACGCCTGGGTCCCTGCAAGAATCAGCCCTTGACTCGGGCTCTGCTGTGGACATGGACCCACTCCACTGGCCGGCACCCACCACCTCTGAAACCTGCCTCCGTGAAGCTACATCTGGGTCCCTGCAAGAATCAGCCCTTGACTCGGGATCTGCTGTGGACGTGGACCCGCTCCACTGGCCGGCAGCTGCCACTTCTGAAACCTACCTCCGTGAAGCTACACCTGGGTCCCTGCAAGAATCAGCCCTTGGCTTGGTCTCTGCTGTAGATGTGGACCCGCTCCACTGGCCGGTGGCCCCCACCTCCGTGAAGCAACACCTGGGTCCCTGCAAAAATCAGCCCTTGTCTAAGGCTCTGCTGTGGATATGGACCCACTCCACTGGCTGGCAGCTGCCACCTCCGAAACCCTCCTACGTGAAGCTACGCCTGGGTCCCTGCAAGAATCAGTGCTTGACTCAGGCTCTTCTGTGGACATAAACTTGCTCCACTGGCCGGTGGCCACCACCTCTGAAACCAACCCGCCTCTATGAAGCTACACCTGGGTCCCTGCAAGGTATGTCTCCTGGGGCTTTCTCCAGCTCCTCCAGCTGGCGCCTGATTGGTCTCCATACTGAGGGCTACACTGTGATTGGACACCACTGCTTTGTACTGCTGTGCTATTGGCTGCTTCTGTACTCTGACTTTCCTGGTTTAAAGTGCAAAGTGTGGCTTTCTCAAGTTGGCTCCCCAAGCTGCAGCTAACCAGCCTTTCTTTTGACTTATAATTTTAATCTGGCTATGAACTACTGTTTGTATCTGATTAGTAATGAAATGACTGGATTTTTTTAGTGAAACTGCTTTAAAACTGTGGGCTTAAAAGTACTGCTGAATATGTTTATTTACTAGCGTAGACATTTGTTAAAAATTACTGCCTAGGTCCTCTCTCTGCTCCCATTTCACTCTTTTTTAGTCTCTGCACCCCCAACTCTGAGTTAAAACCTGTTTCGTCTACCTGTTTTCCCCTGTATACCCACCACCCCTCCTCCATAAACCAAGAGCTAAGTAATTACATTCTGTGTTTATATCCCTCTGCTGTATCTTTTTTCCATTCTCACCCCCTGCTACCTCACCTCCACAAACTGAGCAGTCGCTCGCTTGGTCAACCCCCACCCTCCTTTGTTTTGTAAATTTGGCCCTGGCGCCATAGCTAGCCAACCAACCCCCATCCCTGTTCCACTGCTAACTCTGTATTTCCTCCCTGCTTTCTCACCCCATCCCCTTGCCTTTTGTCTGTAACCCCCACCCACCGATTAGGTTCTCGGGCAGGCGCTGCTTATGTTGCTGTAACAGCCTCTCCCTACTTCCTTTTAGAATCGGCCCTTGACTCGGGCTCTGCTGTGAACATGAACCCGCTCCACTGGCCGGCGGCCTCCACCTCCGATATCCACCTCAGTGAAGCTACACCCGAGTCCATGCAATGTACGTCTCCCAGGGCTTTCTCTGGCTCCTCCAGCTGGCTCCTGATTGGTCTCCGTACTGAGAGTAACACTGTGATTGGACACCGCCACTTTGTACCACTGTGCCATTGGCTGCTTCTGTACTCTGACTTTCCTGGTTTAAAGTGCAAAGCATGGCTTTCCCGAGCTGGTTCCCCAAGCTGCAGCTAAGCAGCCTTTCTTTTGACTTATAATATTTTCCACCCAACAGCCCCAACCCAGCCTGCTATTAAATATGCACAAATACTGCCCTCTTTTTATCCTCTCTTTCCCATTGGGCTACTTAACAATGGTGACCTCACTTGGCATCTTATTGTTTAACCACCCTGATAATCTAAGCAACCTTGTTCCCTGACAGCTCACTTCGTAGTTCTAATCCCAAACGGTAATATGACTATAGTGGATAAACTCTCACTCACTGCTGCTACTTACAATGTCATCCTCTTATTAATGCTTTGCCACCCTGAAAATCCAAACTCTGAAAGGGAAAACCATTTCCTTATGGTTCCTTGCGACAGCCTCCATTGTGATAAGGGATGTATATCTGTGAACTTTTACAGCATCAGTAAGGGGCCATGGTCTCCTTTCTTGGTCCATCCTCAACACAGTATCTGGCCTACATATGGCACATGTGCTCGTACCCACTTGCTCTATGAACCCACCATCCTCCTTGTATTCTGTAGTAAAATGGAAAAACGCCATTGTGCCCAAAAGAATATTAAACATTTGTCTAAGATAATAAGAGAGTACCTCCTTAGGATTGCCCTCCTGCTGCTTCTGCTATCAGGCAACATCCACCCCAACCCTGTACCAACTGACCAATCTACAAACAGGGCTCGTCCTATGCAGGGTGCTATTAACTTGGCCACAATGAACATTTATAATCTCTTTGTAAAACTGACACCCTCAAAGTCTGGGTGACACAGCATGACCCTGACATATTATCTGTCGTCAAATACCTGACACAGCTGTTGCCCTGCCAGGGTATACTACATACAGACTGGATAGGTTGTCCAAATGTGGGGGAAGCTGCGCCATCTATCTAAAAAACTCACTAAAGGATCTAGCCTTGCCAGTGATTGACATTGGTTGCACCACTAAGGTGCTGGCAATAAAAGTGATACTGGGGGCCCACCACAAAACTCTCACAGTGATCTCAGTCTACATTCCCCCCAAAGATTCAACTACAGGTCTCCACAGCATTCTGGACTATCTCCACTCCCAAAACCACCTCACTGAAACAATTATTATTGCTGATTTCAACATAAACTGGCTGTTGCCAGCATATGGTTCCATAAAGGATGCTTTGCGGTTCTTCATCTCACTCAACTTGTCAGCTCAGCTACCAGAACTAACTATAAAACCGGGACAAGCACCACCCTTGATTGGATAATCTCAAATCACAGGAATTGTTACTGTTTGTTGCTAACATTTTATTGCTTTATTGTTCTCTGATTCAAATTGTTGTTACTAGATATACCTTTTGCTGCATTATTACAGGGTGTGCCTACAGGTGTGTGCTTACTGATTACTGCTGTAATCTGATTCAAATTGTCTTTTGCAATGCATATCTTCTGTTACTGCTTTATATTTCTCTATAGCAAAGTGTTTCTTACAGGGTATCTCTTCAGGACACTTCTAGCCAGATCCTATAAATCCCTATCTCTACCATCTCTCCTGTATGACCTGACTCAGGTTGACTGGTCCTTCATACCGAAGGCTCCATCCATTGCAGTCACTCTCAATAACTTCAAAACATGTTTCCTAGAGGTTTGTGACTACCATGCCCTGATAAGACCCACAAGAGTAAGGGGCTTCCACCTTCCCTGAGTCTCCACCGATATCATTAGCCAATGCCACATCAGGGATCTGGCATGGAAAAACCAAAAATTAACTAACTCCGACGAATCCCTACAAAACTATCGTTCCATCCGCAACTCCTGCACTAAATTGATACGCCGGGCTAAACAGAAATACTTCACGTCGGTGCTGAACTCAAATCTTAACCACCCTACCAACTTTTGGAAAGTCATCAAATCCCTCCTCTCCACTCCTGCCCAACCACCAACCCTGACACTATCAATCCTTGGCTCGCTCGTCACTAACCCAGGCGAGGTAGCCTCTGCTTTCAATGCCTTCTTCGCCAGCAGCGCAGCCTTTCTCCTACCCAGTCTCCCGCATGACCCACACAAGCAAAATACCTCACCGAAATCCCAGAACTCTGCCTCTACCACCAGCTTCTCGTTCCAACCATTATCCCCAACCGAAGTGTTTCAAGCTCTGAGATCCCTTAACCCTGACAAAGGGTTCCGTAAGTCACATTCTACCATCACCTCCCTATTAAGAATCACCAATGATATTCTCTCAGGCATGGACATAGGCCATATCACCTCGGCCATTTTTATAGACCTGGTCAAGGCCTTCGACACCATCTCCCACACAATGTTACTAGACAAATTAAGTGCTGCTGGTCTCTCCAACCATGCCACTAGCTGGTTTCAGGCATACCTGGATGGTAGACACTAATCGGTGAAAATTGGCCACACATATCTACCCCCCTCCCTATCACTATGGGGGTTCCCCCAAGGATCAGTACTGGGCCCAATATTATTTTCAATATTCTTAAATGACCTCCTGTTGGCCTGCTCACACTCATCGACTCAAATGTACGCGGACGATACCATATTATACGCCACAGGCCCTTCCACTGAAGCAGTGCACAACGTGCTACAGCAGGACTTCAATGCCATACAACAATGGCTCCAAACCAACCAACTATTCCTAAATGCAAAAATTAAAAAGTCTCACTAACCTTCGGTTCGCAGTCACGGCTTTCTTGCCTAGCAACTTGCCCCCCACCCCATTCCTAACCCTGGATGGATCACCCTGAGTCCTGCACCTCTTTCAGATATTTTGGTGTCTGGCTCAACCAATACCTCGACTTCTCCACACACGTTGAATCACTGCACAAAAAATTACACCTCAAACTTGGTGCACTATATCGCAACAAAGGTTGTATTATGTCCACTCCAGTCCGGAAGGAAATAGTTCAAAAGATGATACTCCCGATACTTGACTACGGGGATGTGGTCTATGGAGCCGCCACATCATCCAACCTGGCCAGCCTAGATACACTTTTCCACTCCTTTTGTTGCTTCATCCTGGAATACCCACAATTGACACATCACTGCGACCTATACAGCTCCCTAGCTTTACCCTCACTCAAGGCCCACAGATAAATCCACTGCACCAGAATCGCTGCAAAATTCTGGTCACAGACCCTTCCCCCATACCTAGGCTCCGCCATATCGGCTCAACCTTCCCCTGTCTACTCACTCAGACACTCGGACTCCAGGCTTTTTCAAGTCCCACTCATGTACACCTCTAGGGGCCAATCAGCTTTGAAATATCGCTCACGAAAACTTTGGAATGACCTGCCTGCAGATATCAGACACTCCACCAGCCTTAGCCACCTCAACCCACTCCTCCTTGCACACTTTTTCACCGCGTACACTTGCTCCCAGCAGACATAAGTACAAGCCCTCTAGACCTCTGGTTACCACCACCTGATAGTCACACGAATCAGCTGCCTACGTTGGGCTCTCAATCTAGGTTGTCCCAGCCTGTGACTGTATACCATGGATGTTATGTTAGTACCCAGTACCTCCGTTATTGTAAACTTTGTATAAATGGAAATCTGTAATGTATGTATGTCTTAGCTCTCTATTGTATACTCTGTAACATTGTGAACCTGCAAGTATGTATTTCATCCTATGTGTCCCTTCACCCTATTTCCACCAGGCCGCATCTGGAAACGAGCAGTTCTCCGCTTAGTATGCCTGTCTGGTTAAACTCTTAAATGAAGCAATAAATAAATAAATATCTTCTGTGAAATTATTACAGGTGGTGCTTTACAGGTTTTACAGTTTTATCTATCAATAAGATAAGCTTTCAGGGCTACTGCATTTGTTGCTGGCTGATTGTTTCTGCTCTTACCTCCTTGTTTCTGTCATCTGTGTTTCTTTTTTGGCAGGGGAAGGGCCAGTCACCCACCCCCATCCCCAACCACTCCACACTACACTCCTTTTACAGGGTAGCACAGTCGTGACATTTCCTGTAGCAAAGCAGGAAGGGGCGGATCAGAGGGGTATCCACACAGTGATCTAACTTACAGGGGCATTAGTAATTTAACTTGTTATAACAAGTTATACAAAAACAAAACACAAAATCAAACTTTTGCTTTCATTTTCTTCCTTCAAATTACTCTGACCAGGTTATAAACCCAGCAACTTATCTGGAATGGATATAAGTAACTGTAGGTACTGCGGAACACTTTTCAGAAGGGCAGTTTTACAGGATTTAGGACAATATCCTGCATGCTGGGCCATTGGAGATCTAAGGGCTCAGCTCCAGGCAGCATGGGCAGAGACTGCGCGCCTCAAATTGCATATTCAAGAGGAAACATATTATAAGAACTGCCCACCATTTCCCCAACATCCAACAGAAGCACCTCGACCGCAGAGGGTAGTTGGTCCGGGAGGTTGGCAGGTAGTTAGAAGGGGCAAATCAGGTGCCCCATCACTCGGTGTGCTCCAAAATATCACCTCCACAAACCGTATAAAACTACAAACAGGTATCTGCCTCTATCTCCAAAATCAAACAAAGGGACAGAGGACATTGCAGTGCACAAGAGCTAGCACAACAAAACTCGCCCAAAACAGAACCAAAACAAAAAAAGCAAAAAGGAAATCCCAAAAACTTCTGATCATAGGAGACTACATGATTAGGGGAGTGGATATGTATCTCCAGCCAGGGGTAATGGTCAGATGTCTCCCAGGTACATCAGCGTGAGGAGACACTGACCGCATTGCTAAAAACTGTTCAGGAAGCAGGAGAAAACATTGACATCCTGGTACACACAGGGACTAATGATCTCGCTAGCTGGTCAGTTGTGGAGACCAAGGAACACCTGACCAAGCTGGGTGACAAACTATCATCCATTTCATCCGGCTTCTCCTTCTCTGAGATCCTGCCAGTCTGGGGAGGGGCAGATGGATGGAAGGTCAAAGAAGGGGAGACAGGGGAGCTAAACATGTGGCTCAAGGGCTGGTGCCAGGAAAAAGGACACAAATTTTTAGGGAACTGGCAACAGTTTTGGGAGTGAAAGTTCTTTAAATTTGATGCACTGCATCTAACTAAGAAGGGACTCAGTGCATTGGGTCAGAAGTTTGACGTGTTTGCAGAATATTTAAACTAGCAAATGGGGAGAGGGGTGGAGCACCCCATACGTAGAATGGGAAGAACACTCCTCCCCCTCAGCAAATGGTCAAACAGAAGTTCAGCATGTTTGTAGTTCATTTGCATCACCAGGTAAGGAAAAAGGTCCAGCTCCCCATATGATGCACTGCGGAAATGCCAGACCTCGCCCAACAACTAACACACCGAAATCTGGGCAATGGAAAATCATGTACACAAGTGCTCGCAGTCTGGGAAACAAGATCCCAGACCTACAGGCAATAATGACAGAGGCTAAACTGGACATAGTAGCCATTAGCGAGACATGGTTTACCAGTAACCACACTTGGGAGACTTCAGTACCTGGCTATGTACTGTTCAGAAGAGATAAAGGTGCAAAAAGGGAGGGTGGAGTGGCCCTTTATGTCGATGAAAATATCAAAGCAACAGAAATTCAGAATACACATAAGGAGCCAGAAGAACTGTGGGTCACCTTGGAAACAGAAAATGGGACAGCCATACAAACTGGGGTTGTCTACAGGCCTCCAGACCATGGGGAGGACAGACACATTACTGTTAGCAGATATACAAAACATGACAGCTAAAGGGAAGGTTCTGATAATGGGAGACTTCAACATGCCAGATACAGACTGGTCAATACCAGCAGGAACATCTGACAGAACTAGACACATGGTGGATTCCCTGCGGGGGGGCCTCAAACAACTGGTGCAACAACCCACAAGAAATAGGGCTATCCTAGATCTAGTACTGACTAACAGGGAAATGATCACAGATCTCGAGGAAGTTCATCTGGGGGCCAGTGATCATCACATGGTATGGTTCAATTTGGCCACTAGAACTAAATCATCCCATTCCAAGGCAAACATATGGGACTTCAGAGGAACTGACTTTGATAAGATGGCCAACAGAGTTAAGCTAGCCCTGACAAAAAGAAATACAGGTGAGGAGTACAGGCAAAGTGGGCAAGCATTAAGGGTGCAATACCTGAAGCAACATCCCATTGTGTTAGAGAGAAAAGGAAGTGCAAAAGAAGAAGGAAACTACTTTGGTTCTCAGAAACAGTAGCAGAAAAGGTCAGAGCCAAAAGGCTGGCCTTCAGGAAATATAAGGGAATGCAGCAAGATGAAGATAGGGAGGCATACCAAACTTCTCTAAGAGAAGCAGGGAAGGCAGTAAGGCAGGCAAAGGCCCAAATCAAGGAAACACTACCATAAACAATAAAAGAAGGTGACAAGACTTTCTATAGATACTTTAGTGAAAGGAGAAAGTCCAGAGGGGGTATTGCTAAGATCAAAGGGGATAAGGGGCATGTGAGGAAGAGGAGCATATAAAAGCA
The DNA here is from genome assembly GCA_016271365.2 of Neoceratodus forsteri. NCBI lineage: Eukaryota > Metazoa > Chordata > Ceratodontiformes > Ceratodontidae > Neoceratodus > Neoceratodus forsteri. The sequence goes on from CM057452.1 coordinate 1,462,106,973, forward strand.
TCCATCCTAAATAGATACTTCTGCTCAGTATATACTGAAGAGAAGGTAGGGCAGGACCTACAGCTCAGCACCATGGACACGGGGGGTGGAGGTATGCACTAGTCCCTTCACAAAAGAAAGGGTCCTACAAGAGCTCAATAAGCTCAGGGTGGACAAGGCAATAGGACCTGATGGCATACATCCCAGGGTACTAAAAGAACTAAGGGTGGAACTAGCAGAGCCATTATCAGAACTGTTTAGTGAGTCTCTGAGCACAGGAGAGGTCCCAGAAGATTGGCGCAGGGGTCATGTGACCCTGCTCCACAAGAGTGGTAGCAGGGAGGAGGCAGGGAACTACAGACCAGCCAGTCTTACCTCAGTAGTGGGCAAGATTATGGAGGCACTCTTTAAGGAAAGGATAGTGCTACACCTGGAATCCATAGGAGCACAGAATCCAAGACAGCATGGGTTTACAAAAGGAAAGTCCTGTCAAACTAATCTCATAGATTTCTTTGACTGGGTAACCAGAGCAGTGGACCAAGGGGGAGCAGTTGCTGTCGCCTACCCTGACTTCAGCAAAGATTTCGATACTGTTCCACATAGAAGATTGATTAATAAGCTGGGCAGGCTGGGGTGGGTCAGAAGTTGGTCAGCTGGGTGGAAAACTGGTTGAAGGGCAGAAAACAAAGAGTGGTGGTAAATGGTATGCAGTCAGAAGAGATGCAAGTCACAAGTGGGGTACCTCAGGGATCAGTCCTGGGGCCAGTCCTCTTCAATATCTTCATCAGTGACATTGCAGATGGACTGGAGGGTAAGGTTTGTCTGTTTGCAGATGACACCAAGATCTGCAACACAGTAGATGATCCAGATGGGGCGGGCAGAATGAAAAGAGATCTGGATAAACTAGCAAAATGGTCGGAAGAGTGGCAACTGGGGATTAAACGCAAAGAAGTGCAAGATCATGCACATAGGGAGGAGAAATCCTGAAGCCACCTATAGGCTGGGAGAGGAGTTGCTGGCAGTCACAAGGAAAGAAAGTGACTTGGGCATCGTCGTCACTGATGACCTGAAATCATCCAAGCAGACCTCTAAAGCAGAACGTAAGGCTAGGGGGATGTTGGGGTGTATCAGTAGGGGTATCACAAGTCAGAAGAGGGAGGCAATAATCCCTCTATACAAGACACTGGTTAGGCCCCATCTGGAGTACTGCATGCAGTACTGGGGGGCCACACCTTCACAAGGACATTAACCAAATTGAGGCAGTCCAGAGAAGGACAACCAAAATGGTGCAGGGTCAGCATCAGAAAACATATGAGGACAGATTAACGGAGCTCAATATGTATACTGTAGAGCAAAGGAGGGAGAGAGGTGATATGATCGAAACATTCAAACACCTTTAGGGCATTAACAAGGTGCAAGAGTCTAACATGTTTCAGTATAAGAAAAATAGCAAGACAAGAGGACACAGCATGAGATTAGAGGGAGGCTGATTAAGGGGTAACGTGAGGAAGTTCTTTTTTTACAGAAAGGGTGGTGGATGCATGGAACGGCCAACCTCAGGAAGTGGTGGCTATGACTACAGTGCAGGGCTTCAAACAGGTATGGGATAGGCATAAGGGAACAATACAGATGAATATGAATATATAGGCCATTGACAGAGCAAATGCCAATGGCTCATTTATAAGGTAGAAAAAGAAATGGGTAGACTGGATGGGCCTTGCATTCCTTATCTGCCGTCATCTTCTATGTTTCTATGATTGGATCACTAATGTAACAGTGCAGCCTGACTCCCATAGTGACCACTCTCCAATCACCTGCAGTTGGTCCAACAAATTCCATACTTCCCTCCCCAAACTATCTACAATAGAGTACCGAAACAAAGTCACCTGGACCTCTTTTAACAACAGCTACGTTACCAGGACTGGGATCTACTGGATTCCACCGATGACATTAACGCAGCTCTTGAGCACTTCATCGAGATTTTAAATTCAGCCTGTGATATACATGCCCTGCTCAAAGAGATGAAGGGTCATACCACTGTTAATCCTTGGATTACTCCTGAGCTCACTGCCAGTATGAAACAACAGGACCATGTATGGCACTGCACCAAAGTCTCTGGTAAACAGCAAGATCTGCAAGCTTATACAGCTGCTACAAATGCCTGCACACGGGCTATTCGCCAGGTGAAAAATAAACACCATAGGGAAATGTTGACAAATGCCTGGGGAGATAGCAGAAAATTTTGGTCGAATGTCAATGATATCACTGGTAAAGATCCTAAGGTATCTCCCACAACGCTAAACCTTGATGGTACTCTCACCATTGGCCCGCTTAGAATTGCAAACACTTTTAATGACGCCTTCACAAACCTGAGCAGTGTCCTTCCACAAGACTTCTTCGATGATAACTCTGCAAACTCAACTAGTCACCATGAGGGAAAAATCCCTGAGCACCCTCCTTTCTATTTTAAGACAATCTCAATAACCCAGGTCAGAAAACTACTAATTAATGTGTTGGGACAATCTAGGCATAGTGGAGATTCATTAGACCTTGAACCTATCTCTCTCACCTTAGAGAAAGTACTCCTACCCATAACTAAGATACTCAGCCTCTCACTAACCTTATCACAGTTCCCTCAAGTGTGGAAAACTGCCCTAGTCGCTCCAGTGCATAAATCTGGTGATCGTTCCCTGCATAGCAACTATAGAAACATAGAAACATAGAATTTGATGGCAGATAAGGACCGCTTGGCCCACCCATTCTGCCCATTTCCCTACCTACTGGATAAGCTGCAGATCCTAGTTAACCAGCAGCCTACTTCTTCCTACCCCACCCCCTAGAATTGCCTTTTGACTGTCCCATGCATGCTTGAATTCCACCACTGATTTTGACTCCACAACCTCCTCTGGAAGGCCGTTCCATGCATCCACAACCCTCTCTGTGAAAAATACTTCCTTAAATCACCTGAGCCATCCCCCATTTTCAAATTGTGCCCTCTTGTTCTTGCACACCTCTTTTTTTGAAAGATGCTACCCTCTTGGACTTTGTTGATTCCCTTGAGGTACTTGAATGTTTCTATCATGTCCCCCTCTCCCTCCTTTCCTCAAGGCTATACATATTAACTCCTTTTAGTCTCTCTTCATATGTCTTCAGTGCAGACCTGCACCATTTAGTTGCCCTCTTCTGGACAGCTTCCATCCTGTCTATGTCTTTGTGGAGATTGGGTCTCCAGAACTGCACACAGTACTCCAGATGGGGTCTCACCAGCTGTCTGTACAGAGGGATAATAACTTCCTGTTTTCTACTGGTGATGCCTCTCCCTATGCAGCCCAGTATCCCCCCAGCCCTCCTTGCTGTCCTCTCACATTGCTTGCCCACCTTTAGGTCATCTGATATGACTACCCCCAGGTCCCTTTCCATTTTTGTTGTTGTTAGTATCTCACCCCCATTGTGTACTCTTCCCCTGGGTTTTTGTTTCCCAGGTGCATTACCTTGCACTTCTTAGCATTGAATCTAAGCTGCCATACATTTGACCATTCCTCTAACCTTGCCAAGTCCCTTCTCATCTTTTCCACCCCACCCTGTGCATCAACTCTGTTGCAGATCTTTGTGTCATTTGCAAAGAGACATACTTTTTCTTCCAGTCCTTCTGCAATGTTGCTTATAAAGACATTGAAGAGGACCGGTCCTAATACTGAACCCTGCGGTACCCCACTAGTAACCCTTCTTTCTTCTGAGTGGACTCCATTTACTATTACTCTCTGTGTCCTATTCTCCAGCCAATTCTTTACCCAGGCTGTCATCTTGGGACCCACTCCCAGGCTGGCTAACTTGTATATTAATCTTTTGTGTGGGACTGTGTCAACTGCCTTGCTAAAGTCTAGGTAGGCCATGTCCACAGCCCCTCCCTGATCTACTACTTTGGTCACCCAGTCAAAGAAATCTATCAGATTTGTCTGGCATGACCTTCCTGCTGTGAATCCATGCTGCCTAGGGTCCTGTGCCCCTCTGGCCTCTAGATACTCGACAATTCTTTCCTTCAGAAGTGATTCCATCATTTTCCCTATCACTGAGGTTAAACTAACAGGTCTTTAGTTTCCTGCTTCTGCCTTGCTCCCACTTTGTGAAGGGATCACATCTGCCCTCCTCCAGTCCTCGGGTACCACCCATCCTCCCATGATTTGTTAAAGAGGGTAGTCAGTGGTGTCACTAGTTCTACCCTTAGTTCTTTTAGAATTCTGGGATGAATCCCATCAGGCTCCATTGCTTTGTCCACCTTCAGTTTTAAGAGTTCTTTCAGAACCTTTCTTCTGTAAATGGGCTGGTATCAACTTCTGTATCCAGAGTGTTTCTACTGTTTGTTTTATGTACCTCCCCCTCTTCATTTGTAAATACTGAGCAAAAATATTTGTTTAGTATCTCTGCCTTTTCACAATATCAATTCTTCCTCCTCTATCCAAGGTGCTTGAATGAAATATTACCAACCAGATTGTGACTTATCTAGAAACTTACTCTATCCAGTGCCCTCAATAGCATGGTTTTAGAACAGGGCACAGCACTACCACAGCATTGCTTGAGTTTACCAGCTTCATTCAACACTCCATTGACCAAGGCAATCTTACAGGAGTTGCCTTTATAGATTTAATGAAGGCCTTTGACAATGTGAATCACCCACTTCTACTCGGACAACTCACTAATATTGGTCTGTCACTAAACACGCTGCAGTGGTTCAGAAGTTACCTTAGAGAATGATCACAGAGGATGAAGATATCTAATGTCATCTCAGAACAGAGGGCCATCTATCTGGTCTGGTGTACTGCAAGGGTCAATCTTGGGTCCCCTTCTGTTCAGTATCTTCCTGAACAACTTGCCGTCTGCTTGTCATCAACGGACCCTCCTCTACGTAGATGACACTATCATCTTTACAAGCCACCCAGATCCCAGCATACTTGAAAGCAACCTACGACTTGGATTCATGGAAGCTGAGAAATGGTTTAATACTCACAAATTGGTGCTAAATTACAAAAAAACAAAAGTTTGTTATTTTCATCCACTCGCCATAAGCACAAGGCATGTGTCATCACAGTTAGAAATAACCAAGGAGCCCCTCTTGAACAAATTCAGCACTTTAAGTACCTTGGTGTAACCCTGGACAGTCACCCCACCTATGTGCCTCACACAAATAACGTTGCCAGGAATGTTAATGTCAGGATTGGGCTCCTCTATAGATACAGATGCAGTCTGATGCCAGAAGCTCTGAAGCTTGCAATCTACAGTTCGGTTCTGTCGGTCATCGATTATGGCCTGGTCATATATAGAGCAACCTCTACCACAGCATTCAAAAGACTAACTCTTGCCTTGAACAAAGCCTGTAGGCTAATCACTGGTGCTGCTCATCTCACCCACACTTGTAAGTTATATACTCAACCTGGATGGCTTCAGCTAAGTGGTAGGGTTAAATATCAAACATGCCTTCTGACCAAGAAGGTCCTCCTTGGGCTCATGCTGCCTGGCGTTGGATATCTGTTGAACAAATCCCTCAAGACCCAACACACTCGCACCTCTGATACCAAACACCTTAGCACCCCACGTTGTCGGACTGCTCAATTCCAATGAACCTTTCTGTACAGAGCCCCATGCTGGTTCAATGGTCTGTGCAGCGAACTGACTACACTATCTAAACTTGCTCAGTTTAAGTATATGCTCCATCAGTATCTCATAACAGAAAGCACCTGCGATTGTACCACCTAATATTGCTACCCATGTCCTTCTACCATTTCCATGCTCCTTGTTCACCCTTACCACACCTCTCAATTGCACTTACAAGGCCCTGGCTTCCACTTTTCCCCCTGCTCTGCTCTCCCCATTTCCACCCATCCTTCCCCTTCCATCATCCCTGTTTACTTCACTGACAAAGCCCTTGGCCGCTACCTTCTCACTCTGGTCATTTAAAATGCTACCTACCGATGACCTCACCACACTATCTTAATTCTATACTACTTCCTACCTATAATTCCCTACTGTCTCCCCCTTCCTCATCGCTGTATTTTATTGATGTATAATGAATTGTTTATGTATGTTGTAACTTAATTTGTTCAGCTCAGCCTTTGTCTAATTGTTATCCCTCCCCACTGACATGGAACCTTTGTAAATGAGCTGCATGGTGCTCAAAGGTAATTTGTAATCCGAGATTGAATAAATAAATAAAGGACCAGAGATGAAAAAGACTGTGTCATCTGCATACGTGTGGATATGTAAGTTGGCATAGGCAGTGGGGAGGTCACAGAGGAATACGGAGAAAATGATGGGATCAAGGATGGAGCCCTGTGGAACCCCAGACTGGATAGGAAAGGGAGGAAACAGGGAATCACCGACCTGTACCAATTGTTGTCGGATAGTTAGATAAGAATGGAACCAAGCAATGGGACAGGTAGAGACGCCAGCAGACCTCAGCTTTTCCAGTAGCAGTGGGTGTGACACTGAGTCGAAGGCTTTGGCCAGTTCAGCAAAAAATGCTGCAGTAATGAGCTCCTGATCCCTCCTGGAGAAGATGGCATCAGTGACAGGAAACAGGAAGGAGATTGTAGAGTGGTACCTCCAGAAACCAGACTGGAAAGGTGAGATGAAGTTAGTGGATGAGAGGAAGTCAAGGAGTCCTGAGTGGACCAGTTTCTCTTGCAGTTTAGAGAAGGAGGGGAGGAGGAAGATGGGACAGAAGTTGCCAGGTGATGAGAGGTCACCCCCTTTGTGGAGTGGAATAATTCTGGCCAACTTCCAGGGCTGAGCAACAATGCAGAGAGTGAAAGAAAGGTTAAGTAAGTGAATAAGGGAACCTGCAATGGCAGGAGCTGAGAGGTATAGGAACTTGGGATTGAGACCGTCAGGACTGGACTTAGATGGGCTGAAGGAGGAGGAAAGGGCAAGTAGGGTTTCCTGGATGATGATGGGGGTAGTAGTAACCAGGTGAGGTATGGGGCAGGGAAGACATAGGGGAGAGGGAGCCTGGCATGCAAGAGGACGAAGGGCAGAGGTTGTGAAGAACTTGTTGAAGAGAGTTGCAATAGAGGCATGGTGAGACAGAGGTGAATCACCATTATTATCCTTTACTACTATGCAAATGAAATGGTTTCTTACTTACTGTACAAGAATAAGTTTTACAAATTGGGTGGAATGTGGGGAGGTTTTTAGGTTAAGCACAAATGTGGTTACAAGAGGCAACACAATGAAGTTAGCGGGGGGATTCAAGAAGAAGGTGCAGAAGCATTTCTTCACAGAAAGGGTAGTCGACAGATGCCTAGGGAGGTGGTGGCAAAGAGACAGTGATGGGTCTTAACAATGCATGGGACAGGCACATGGGTATTGTCAAAAAGAATCACCCAGAAAGGGTGAGAGAAGCTAAGGGTTCACATAGGGCTCCTTGCTACCACATAGGGTAGGTATGGTAAGGGTAGACTGGATGGGCCCCGCAGTCCTTTTCTTCCAGCAAAATCTGTGTTTTTGTGAGAGTCAGGGCTTACAATGTGCTGGGTCTGACAATGTCTCAGACCCAGGAAAACATTTTTTGAACATTTTGAAGATGAGTGGGGGTCTCACAGTGTCCCAAGCCACAGCCCTCATTTCACGTTTGTTCCTCCTAATCACAACTCTAAGTTGGACGGCACACAAGAGGCACAGTGTAACAGCAGTTTAATTTTTAAGCCTTTTGAAGTATTGTTCCTCCCACCACAGGGCTGTTTCTTTGTCCTATAGTGTTCAGCAGCACCATAATGAGTTCTGCCTAGTTTTGGGGATCTCAATGAAAAATAATTGTTTTGTGTCTAAGGATGACAGTGGAAATTCTGATCCAAAATAAAACAAAAACTGCTTCCACGGTCAGACTGCATCCAAACATAAGGAGGGGTGCCACCAGCAGAAACAGGGAGGTGGTGTTGCCTCTTCATAGATCATTGGTAAGTCCCCACCTAGAGTACTATGTCCAGTTCTGGAAACCACACCTCAGAAAAGACACAGACAGAGCCGAAGTGGTCCAGAGGAGGACAACTAAAATGGTGTGGGTTCTGCATCAGAAGCCCTGTGAGGAGAGAACAAAGGACCTGAATATCTATACCCTGAAAGAGAGGAGAGAGAGGGGAATACGATAAAGACCTGTAAATATCTCATGGGGTAAACAAGGTACGAGGGAAGTATTTTCCAGAAAAAAAGGTGCCCAAGGACAACGGGGCATGATAAGAAGCTGGGGGGTAGATTAAGAGGAGACATGAGGAAGTGGTTCACAGAAAAAGTGGTGGATTCCTGGAACAGTCTTCCAACAGAGGTGGTGAGGGTGAAAACTGTGGTGGGGCTCAAGAATGCATGGGATAAGCATAAGGGAATCTTAGGGAAGGGGGGATGGGCCAGAGATGAACTAGGAAATGCAGTGATACTATAGGCAGGGAAAAATGGGCAGACTAGGTGGTCCAAGCAGTTCTTATCTATCAACAAATCCTATGTTTTTATGTTTCATCCATGTTCCCATAATTGTTGCCCCTAAAGACCTAGCATTTTTTTTTAATGTACACGCTAGACACTGGCAAGATCACTTCTTGTCATAACAAACTATTAAAAAGATGCCTCATAAATTCAGCAGAACAAACTTCAGAATAAACTGTTCTCACAATTATTTGTGTAAGTCATCATGTCCTCAAGATAGTTTATAAAGTACTTAAAGAACTGTCACATTCACAATGCCTCAGCCAGCTGGATTTTTTCAGAACTGTATACTTTGGTGGTGGTGGTAGGGGGTTGGTACTTTGCATGATTGCTTGGGGGATACAGAGTTCTGAAAATGACCAGCGGACCTAACCAAAGAAACATGAACCTTAATAAAGCACCTCTAGACGGATCTTGGCTCACATAAATATGGGAACTTTTGTTTTAAAGTAGCAGATTGCCACAACAGCCAAAATATTGAGCATCTGCCCTTTTACTCCAATTAGACAGCCATGTTTCTCCTGTCTAGTAAAAAAATATTTTGATCTGAAATAATTAGTGGTGACCGAGCATCAATAAATTTATCTGCCTTCCACTCCCATATTGGCCGCACCTTGGTGATGCCACCTGGCTTACCCCCCAGGGTGGGGTTGTGGCACCGGTTCTAGAATGCCGCAACAACGGGATAGGTCAACGGGCTGACCTGGAAGCTTATTGAAGCAGAGGATGAGCTTCATTCAGGGTGGCTGGTGGCATCTTTCCGAGTATGTGAGGGCGGGGATGTGCAATGATGACCAGCATCTGCCTCCTTGAGCTACTGGCATCGGTGTGCTTGGTACACGCAGCCTCCTCTAGGTGTCCATGGTGCACCGAACACTCTACCCCCCCTCCCCCTGGAGAAGGAGAGCAGTCCTCAGACACTCAATCCTTCTCCCCCTTCCGGCCCTCCAACGTCCCAGGTCTGTTCCCAAACCTGGGTCACCAGCGTTGCAGGTAGGCAAACTGCTCCGTCTGTAGTTGCATACTCTTATGGTGCAGGAACATCACAGCTAGATCCTGAGAAGCGTGAAGGGATTTACAAGGATTCCCTCCTCCTACTCACATATTAAGATAACTAATGCTGGAGATGAGAATTTTAAAACAGTATTTCTGTGGAAGGTATCGTAGTTTGGCCCAATGAGGTGGCCAGCCAATTCCTTCCACTTCCCAGTAGCTGTGACACATTCCCATGCTCACACTCATAATGATGTGTGACCAGGGACGGGGGTGGGGAAGCTGTGCGCCGCATTAAAGCTAATGGGGCTCCATTTCAATGTTTTTCTTATACATAATAATGACCAGTTGGAGATTAATGAAGGTCACTACTCAACTAACAAGGCATTTTTCTACATAATAACTGCCAGCTGGAGATTAATGAAGGCCACCACTCGATTAGTAAGGCCCTTGTTAGTCAAGCAGTGGCCTTCATTAATCTCCAACATAGAAATGCCACTGAAATGAAGCCTCACTGATTTCAATAGGAGGCGCCCCTGCACTCTCTCTGGCCATATGTCATTACATGCTTGAGCGCGGGGGCATGTCAGAGCTATCGAGAAGTGAAAGGGATCAGCTGACCTCCTCATCAGGCCAAACTTTTATCCCTTCCACAGAAATACTGATTGATAGTCATTCCAGCTTCTTTTCAGAATGTTATTGTTGCCAACATTAGCTACCTTAATAGGTGAGCAGTGACGTAAGTACACAAGGTTGGAAAATCACTTTAAACTCAGCCTTTCTTAAACTCAACTTACCAAGGCTCAACCTTATCCATTCGATTATTCACATGTCCAACAAGTGACATCTGCGACTGCTCCTACTCCTACACCTCCTGGCTGCAAGTCTCCCAGTAGTGGCTCAACTCCTCCTCTTGATGACACCTACCTACTACAACAACTTTCACACTGTCATCACCAACAAGCTCTATATGATCAGGTATACCGCTGAGAACACAGAGCACAGAGCACATAGAGACAATTTAATTCCTACATTTAAAGCCTTTTTATTTATTTAATTTTTTTATGTTTTTTGACTCATAACTTATTTTTCTGGGAGGTATTATTTTATAATTTGAAAAAGAGAATACATGGCATGGAAGGTAAAGTACAGATTATGGTACGGGTATATGTCTTGCGGTCAGCAATGAACAGTAACTATTATAGCAACTCGCACCTGATATTTGCAGCCTTAGTGCGTGCTGCAACTCATGCTTGATACTGGCAGCCTTACTGGGTACTGCAGCTCATGCTTGATACTGACAGCCTTACTGGGTACTGTAACTCACGCTTGATACTGGCAGTCTTAGTGGGTACTGTAGCTCATGCTTGATATTGGCAGCCTAACTGGGTACTGTAACTCACGCTTGATACTAGCAGCCTTAGTGGGGCCTGCAACTCATGCTTGATACTGGCAGCCTTAGTGAGGCCTGCAACTCACGCTTGATACTGGCAGCCTTACTGGGTACTGCAGCTCATGCTTGATATTGGAGGCCTTAGTGGGTTTTGCAGAGCGTGTCACAACACCACATACAGTAATCCACAGCAGAGGCATGCCAGCAGCAGCTGCCACAAGTAAGCTGCTACAGTAATTGATTTTCATTGATGATCTCAAAGCTTTTTAAACCCCCCCATATAGTCTTCAGTACTTCTATGCCAATTGCTGCATTAGGAGACAAAGTGGAGCGGTCAAATTCTCACAAACCTGAACTAATTTATGGGCCCCAACTCAAAGCCAAACTGAAGTTACCAGTAACCCACTTCTCTCCCCTTTGCTCTCTTGTGCTACATCCCATCTGTGAGAAAACTGTAAATGTTGCAACAGTTTCTCACAGACATGCTATGCCACTGCAGTGTTAACCAATCAGAACACAGGAACTAGCATACATGTTACTGTTGAATCTACTGCTCTATTATTGCTGAATAACAAAACAGTAATTCTGCATTTTGACTAAGAGGGATCTTTTTACAACAGTTTTAAACAACTATCTAGTCTGCATGGCAACTTGTTTTTTCACTTACAGGTTTAGGATTGGGAACAACAGTGGTGTCTGAGGCAAAATGCTAGCATATGGCAGAGATGTCCAGCAGTCCACAGAAACATAGAACCTGACGGCAGATAAGGACCGATCGGCCCACCCAGTCTGTCCATTTTCACTACCTACTGCAAAGCCCACAGACCCTACTTGATCTCCGGCTTTATCTTCTCGTTCCTATCACTAGGGTTCTCCAATGCCTGTCCAGAGAAACCGGATTTAAAAACCACTGACCATGGAAATTCCCAGAAGATTATGCTCAAATTGGAAAATTTATAGCGCAGCAATCTAGCAGTATTCATTTTTAAAAAGCATTGTCTACACGTGTAACCCCCCTGCAAATGGGGGTTCCCGAAAAGTCTTTCCTGAGTTTGCCTAAATTCTCACTACCAGGCTGGTGTTCTGCATTTTAGTAGATTAAATGTATTGCCAGAGAATGCCTGTATAGCCTGTGTGTACTGTCTCTTTAAGAGCTGCCTGGATTACTGCAGTCTTAATTAATCTAAACGAGAGCTCTGTTTGAAGATGAGTTTGTTTGCTGATCATTTGTTAGAGTAGTAATAATACTGCAGTTTGTTCTAACGTGTTTTTTTGCACCAAGGACTATTCTGTTTATCTCCACCAACTTGGCCCGGGACTGTCAGAATGGGCCAATCAGTACTGTTGGGACTCTAAAATGGAGCCTGCTTACAGGGGCTTGGTGTGGTCAAAACTTATAGGAATTGTAGTTTTTGCATTTAGGAGCCTAAATGAACCTGAAGGGAGAGCCCTTGTTGTGACTGACAGACAGATCAGCCAACCAAACCTTTTGGATCTTGGGGGAATTCCCAGGCTGCTTGCAATTTTCAGTTAGTCCTGAGTTGGGAAGTGAAGAGATGACAACTTGAATGATTCAAGCAGCAGCCCCGATATAGATTCGCACGGGAGAACTGTGGAAAGGCCTGAGTTTTGGCCTGCATGCTGTTCCTGAGAGGGAACTTGTGACTTTTTTGGACTGAATCTGAACTTGGAGAGCAAAGTAAGCCACTGAATTGTGACCAGGCTCCTACCTGAAGAAGACCAAAGATTTGCTGAATGCGATCGGCCTGTCTGGACTTCCAGCGACCTCTGAACTCCTGGATTGTGCAGAGACTCTGTAATTGCGACTGGAGAGCCTTTTGCCTGGTACAGTGGAATTTCTTTTCATGTGAATGTGTTGTGTGCTTATAGTGGGTCGTGATTTGGTTCCCCACTGTGGTTTGAATTGTGTTCTGCTTGCTGGAAGCTGCATTAGAATTTCCTTACGTGTAAATGTGCTGTGTGATGCTAGTGGGTTGCGATTTGGTTCCCCACTGTGGTTTGAACGTATTCTGCTTGCTGGAAGCTGCATCCGGCCCCATGGACTGAATCCAAAATCATCTCCATTGGGCCTGGGCCTTGCCACACTGGCCCAGCCTGACTACCCGCTGCACAGAAAAAGCCATCGACGAGACACCTGCCTGGGGATCAGCCCCCTGCTCAACACTTGAACAGGAACGATGCCTCGGTGATTCGTGTGGGCCACGCTTCTCCAGGCACTCCAGCTAAACAACCTGCAGTCTTGATTTCGTCCTGCCTGTGTCCAGTATTGGGTATTGTGAGTAAACATCAGGGTAGCCCCTGCAACAACAGCTAAATCTAAAGTGTTCTCATCTGATTGTGTGGTTGCTTTTCTTTCCACGAACTGAGCCCTTCGGCTCCAGATTACAAATAGTGTGTGTTGTGCATGTTGCTTTCTTCCATCACAGGGTCCCAACCAGCTGCAACTTTCCTGGCTAGCCCATCATCTCCCTATCTGGGTACCTAGAGGTGTGACTGTGTGGGGACTTAAAGCGCATGCATAACTGTTTGATTAATATAGCCTTTAAGCCAATCAACCTGATTACGCCCCTTCCTTGTTCAAGTCCCCTGAATAAATCAGATCTGAGTTTTTCTGCATTTAATCTAACTGTGGTTCCAGTTTGTGCCAAGAGTACTGTACTGTTGCTATTTGCTGTGCATAACCTTATTTTACAGGGGTTCCCCAGGGTCGAGCCAGAGGAACCAGCCCTTGTGGTAAGTGCAAACAGTGTAGGTACTTGTATGGCGTACAAGGGGTACTGTGAAAGTGATTGTCATATATTGCTCAGGCCACTAGAAGGGAAAGAGTGGGGTTACAGTGTCCCAGAGGGCTGTGCCCAGGTTAGTTTGACCACTACCAACCCTGACCTCCGGGTGGAGGTGCCCGTTGCAGAACCTAGGCCCCTTAACTTGCTACTAGCCAAGCAGGCAGGGATAGTGGCCCGTGGGATAGTGCCACCTATGGATTATACATAGACTAACTCCATGGTTCTGTGCATATTATTTAATCAGAACAAAAGGAAAATGCATTTCTGTTTTAAGTAATGTAAGCTGTTACCTTGAAACTTGAACATCGAGCTTCTTTTTTAAAGCCGTATCCTTCCTATTGCTGGTACTAGTTCTCTAATGGTGCAAAGTGCTAATTTTTTTTGTTTCACAATGTTGATGTCTACTCAAAATTGTGCTACTGTTTTGTGATCAAGTGCCTTCATCAGTGCAATTATGCAACCTGTTCAGCTCACAAAGGCCACAGTAGCAGCATGAAAAGGGGATAATTGGACAAATAAATTTGCTCTGTGTTGACAGTGCCAGAACCATGAAATCAAGCCCAAATCATTTTACACAATGGATGACTGAACGCTTTGTTTTAATGTCACATTTCAGGAGACAAGCTTAAGTTAGAAGTCACGCACATGCATATTGTGTTTAGGCAGGGGCATAACCCAAATGTGGGAAATTCTCTGTCTGCATGGCAAAATATGCCACTACTATTCGGAATACAAGTGAAATACAGTATTGGGAATACTGACACCATATTCAGAACACAAAATACTGCTGTTTACATGACTGGAATGCTTTTTTTGGAACACTCGGTATCGAAAATATGTTTGGAACATTGCTGGCCACGGTTCAGCACAATCAACTTCCTCGGGGCAATTTTGACCTCTTGTAACTAAGTATCTGGGTTAACTGTGTCTCAACTGCCAGTGCCCATCCTGAACTAAGGGTCCTTGGTATGGGAAAGGCCTCTGTCTAAGATTCAGCAAAGGACAAAGATTCTTTACAATCTCATGGGACGTTCTGCACAAACCGCTAACAGACATAAACACTACTGCAGGCTGTTATAACCAAACTACACAGGCTGCAACTGGAGTACAAATTTATGCTAAATACGTGTATTTTTGCCCATAAACTTCCAACCTTGGGCACTAAACTCTCACTCGTACTTGCAGGCTTGCCGGAAAAACCTGACATGATTACATCACTGAGATCAGCTACCTGTAAGTCCTGTAGACCCTAAAATTTAACTTAAACACAGGTCACATATCCTGTAGCTTTCAGGCTTCAAAAGTATTCCTGCAGATGTGGGGTCCACCAAATGTTATTACCTGTTCAAAAGCTCAGCTGAAATAATTCCTGTGTACAAACCTGCAATGTATTTGTTACAGAACTTGAACCTGTCTATGCACTTGTATACAGTGTGTTTTCTATACTTGTATGCATCTATACTCAATCTGCATTTTTGCCAGTTGTGAAATTTCTGTCACATTGTGAAATGGTAATGCCACACTCATGTCATGTCTGCATCCAGGGGCGCGGAGCTTTTCTAAAAGTGGGGGGCCAAGTTCCAGGGGTGAGGGGGGTCACGCTTGGCCATCTGGTTATGATTGCTCTATGATATTTGTATACAGAATGTGTTATTGGGTGTCTCCCATGAGGCAGCCTGTGGGGATGAGCCCCCCCAACAGTTTCCGTTAAAATGACAGAATATATGTTAAACAGCAGAACTCCGTAATGTGATTAACTTCCAAGAAGT
This sequence comes from Neoceratodus forsteri, assembly GCA_016271365.2. Lineage (NCBI taxonomy): Eukaryota > Metazoa > Chordata > Ceratodontiformes > Ceratodontidae > Neoceratodus > Neoceratodus forsteri. Next base: position 1,462,122,383 of record CM057452.1, read on the forward strand.
TACATTTTATGGCCTTGGTGATGATCTGTGCTCCTTTGAAGCTGGGAAACTAAAATATACATTTTATGACGTCTTCAGAGGAAGAAAAGTTAATTTCAACTGGTGTTAAAAAGCTATATGGCATCTAAGTGAGAAAACTGCAGAGCTGTAAAAGGTATTTTGATATGGGCTAGGAACAGGAACTGCTCAAAGATCACAGAGAAGGAACTGGGAAATCACAGACTTATAATTTGGGAAATTAGTTTTTGCTGATGTCACCTTATTTAATATACCTCTTGATTGGACATCCTGTGTGCATTATTTTTTTTATAGTTAACAAGGAGGAGCTAGGTGACATCATGGAAGAGGTGGGTATAGAGACAGTTTAAGCTATTCTGTGTCTGATCTTTAGTGACACATTTCTTTGTGGGCTCTTAGAAACAATATCTAACTTTAAGCACTATAAGAAGATATACATTAGATAAGAAAGTCTCATTGTATTGTGGTAGGAGTTTATGTTTGTACTTTAACCTTGTTCTTTTAAGTGATTGTATGTTTTGTGATATAGTGTTCTACGTTTACATTTTACATATTTTTTATCGATTTTTTAGTAAACCTCTTATTTTAAAGCGTCTGCCTGGTGTGCCTTCGAAATTCTTTCTTTTGCATGTAAAGTATAGATGGTTAAAGTTAACAACTATTCATAAGCTTAATGGTGTTACTGAACTGGAAAAAGGTAAGAAATACCCAAGGTCTTTCATAGAGTTTTAAGGGTTCATTTTGGATACCTGGTTAGGTGCCCTTAGGCGAAAGATATCTGGCATTCCCTGAAGAGCAGAATTATCTGAGCCTATACATTTGGGTACGCTAGCATAAGGTTCACAGTTTGAATTCCCCCAGACCTTGAGACCAAAGGTGATTCAGATCCACAAGCAGACAGGAGGGTTACCCTGTTCTGTTATCTGTTCATAATACTGTGCTTGGAGGTTGGCACTGTGGGAGCAGAGGGCCTGACCTGCTGAGTAGGGTTGTGACAAGGGTTAGTGGGGAGGGTGTAGCAACGGTTATAAAGAAGCATAGTTCTGATGATCTGAGTCAAGGTTCTGCATTGTTTTAGTTTGTCCAGCAAGGCTACTCACTCAGCCACCCTTCCCATCCCCCTCGACAACCAAGGCTCAGAATGACCACATTGTCTCTGCCAAAGCCATCCACCCCCCCCAAGCATTAGCAAATAACACAGCTGTAACAGTGAGTAGAACATGGTGGTGATTCGGTGACTCATCTCCACTGCTGTCTCCAAATCTTCATGACTACTTACCCCCAGTCTAAGGCCTTGGTTCTGTTCCACAATGGGCTCAGGCTGACCTCCGCTCTGTCAAACTCCTGTCCTCTGACCACACATGCCATCACGCCACAACACATGCACACACCTTATTCCATCAGGACTTGGGACCATCACCTCACCTGTATGGACTTAACTACTTGGCAGCTGCACTGCTGCAGTAAATTGGTGGGGATCCGGGAGTCAGGATCGAGCCAGGAACTGGGATGATGGGTTGGCAGGACTGTGACTGCTGCCACCACACATACATTCCAAGCCCAGCAAGCCAGCTACGTTCTTCCTCACTGCTGCCTAAATCCCAAGTGCGGGTATGCTCTACAGTGATGCACATGTAACCCCCCTGCAAATGGGGGTTCCCAAAAGACTTCCAGGAGCTTGCTTGAATGCTCCAAGCCTGAATGGTGTTTGGCATTTAAGCCATTTATCAGTGAGTGTTTTTAGAGCCTCTGGTACTGTCTCTTTAAGAGCTGTCTGCTTGCAGACATAATTAGTTTGTATGGGGGGACTGTGTGCTTCTCTGAGTACCACTCGAGCTGCTGCCAATTCACTTCATTTTGCAGTCACTAGGAGTGCAAGGGAACCTATCTGAAAGATGTAACTGTTTGCCAGAAATTATTTAGAGTAATAATGAAATTACAGTTTGTCTAACCTGCTTTCTTTGCAGTCAGAACTGTGTCTGCTAGTTCCCATTCTGGTTTGAACTGCTGAACTGGACCAATCAGTGTGGGTAAGCTAGCTCTAAAATGGTGCCTTGGACGAATCAGAACTTGGACTCATAATCTGAGCCAGCCACAAGAGGATTGTATGGGCAGTGACTCTGGGAGATGTAGTTTAGACTTCAGTGCCTTTTTGGACCAACAGCAGCAGTCTATTGTGAGTGACAGCCAATCCAGTCAAGAACTGGGAGGAACTCAAAGGAAGTGCCCGGTTTTGTCGGTTGGAGTTTCAGTTGAGCTTTGGCAGTGAAGAAGGAAGGAGCCCTGTGCTTTTTCAGTGTGCAGTTTTAGTCAAAAAACGTGTGTAAGGCCCAGAGTTCCAGTCTGCAGCTTGTGTAACAGCTTGTTAGGACTGAATCCGTCCTGTGAAAAGAATCAAAGGATCTCTGAAGAGTAGAAACCAGGCTCACCCTGTAGAAGACTGGAGGAATTGCTGAAAATTGCACTCGGTCTGTCAGGAACTGAATCTGCTGTGTGTTCTCCCGGGTATTGTGCAGTAATTGCGATCGGGATACAGATGCAGCCTGCCTGGTATAGTGCTTTCTTTTATATGGATGTGTGAAGAGGTTTGTGTACCTCAAGTGAGCCCTGCTGACATTGAAGGACCCTATCTTATTTGGAGGTCGTGAGTACTAATTCAGGGTCGCTCCTGTTGAATTGCCACATTAAATCCAAACGGAATTACTGTACTGCTGACTGTTTAATTCTCCTTTTCTCTGTGTGAAAGGGCCCTACCAGCTGCCACGGTTTGGACTAGCCACTAGGGCTTGGGTACCCAGGGACAGTAACTGATAGGGATAGGCCTGTGCACAGAGCCATAAATGAATTATTAGAGTGATAAGCTAATTAACCTGATTTCCCCCTGTCCTTGTTATATCCCTAAATAAATCAGAGCTGCTTGTTTCAGCAAAGTTATACTGCCTGAGGTATTTGTCTATGTTAAAGTACTGTACTGTGATTGTTGCACTGTATCTCATTTCACAGGAGGTCCCAGTGCGGAACCAGACCTGGGGGTAAGTGTATACTGTGAAGGTAATTCTGATATATTGTGTGGGCCACTAGTGGGAAGAAAGCGGGGTTGCAGTGTCCCAGAGGGCTGTGACCAAGTTAGTTTAACTATTGCAAACCCTGACCTCTGGGTGGAGGCACCCGCCATTGGATCCAGGCCCCTCAACCTGTTAGTGGCAAATCAGGCAGGGGTAGTAGCCCCTGGGATAGCGCCATCTAGGGGTACACACAGACATATACAAGGCAGTGACGCATGACAGGATGAGCGTCATCTTGTTTTTTCTTTTTCATCCGTGGCTGCTTGGCACTGACTGAACTAGTTGTTGACCATTGCCAAGCAACCACTGGTAGCATTGCAAGTGGTCCCGCGCACCTTACTGACATCTGGCTACAGCGGCTATTCCTCCTGCAGACCTCTGCCACTGATACAAGTGCCTTTTTTTTACCCCTCCCCTGTGCACAGATTTCTTTTGTCAGAAAGTGACCCCTCACTTTTAAAAATCACAGAGCAATAGCTCCCGCCCCCGTCTCCAGCGCCTACGTCTGTATCTTCAAATGCCAAGGTCACTCCTGTAAACAGAATTTGAATTCTTCAGTGAGTATTAACCTGGTTAACAATTTCTTACATGGATAAAAAAAAAATTAACACAAAACTAAATTTAGTGTTTAAATTTTCTAGATAAAGTTAAAAGGAAACCTCTTTAACAACAGAGGAAGGACACTTCTGTGTTCTCATTCCATTTTTTTTTTTTTACCTAAAAATGATGTCTTTGTAGCCCAAAGTAAAATGCAATCCTATCTTCTGACTTTCAGAAAAGGGAAGACGCCAGCCAGGTGGCGCTGAGGGTTAAGGTGCTGGACGCCACACCTCACGCCATGCAGGTGACCCAGGTTCGGGAACAAGGTCGGGCCGCGCCGGGGGTCAGCAGGGTTGAGAAATGATCATGCATCTGGAGGACTGCTCTCCTCTCTAGGGGGGAGGGAGACCTGTCGTCTCACTCGTTGACTGTTCTCTGGCGGTGACTGGAGGGCAGTACAGGTCGGGAGACACATGCCGGCTTCGCCACATCAGTGGGGAGGGGAGGGGAGAAAAGTGGAAAACAGAGCCTGGCAGGTTCCGTGATGGCTCCTGCATCCATGAGGCGGCACCCAGTGTGTCTGAATTTGGTCTGGGGGGGGGACACCGGTGCCCTCCTCCCTGGCCCTGCCATGGGGGGTAACCTACGGGAGATTGGCCAGGGTCAGGGATAGGGGACATGGGAAGAAGCCGGAGAGTGAGTCTCCCTGCAAGGAGAGACTGCAGCCACCTGCCAGGGCTCCCAGGAGGAAAAACAGCTATATAGAAAAGAAAAGAAAAGGGAAGCCATGTTGCCCAGACTCAGTTATTTTTAATATGCTAATAAGGTGTGTTCCGAGCTTCAACATGGGAGGTCCTGACTAGTATAGTGAGAGCTCTTAAGCCCTCACAAACATTGCTCTCCCTCCGCTTGGGAGCGGATAGATATGACTGAGGAAATGACGCAGGGTGGAAATGTTTATCTGTATTGAGGACTGGGTGAAGACCTGGTCAAACAAAGCACTCTTTTCTCCAGACAGGCTACACTTCAGTAGGGAGGGTTTGAGGGTACTCAGGGACAAGCTGGGGAATACATAACCACTACACTTAATTTAAACTACTGGGGGGGGCAGCGGGCGTGCAGGCCCACAGACTCCAAGAGGAGGAAGTCAGTGAACCTCCCCCACCCACAGTGATGGAAGAGGTCTGGAGGGAGGAGGTGGAAGGCACGAGAACACAGTTAGGAAAGGGTGGAGGGGGTGAGGAACACATAACAAGGGTACACGGAGCAGTGCACACAGAAGGGATAAATGTGAATAGAAGAATAGAGAGAGGAGAAGAAGGTCAGATTCTTGGTGGAGGGTGGTGTCTCTGAATGCATGAAGTCTTAGAAACAAGATGGATGACCTGCAGGCACTATTAGCAGACAGGAGGGTGGACATACAGTAGCTGCCGTAACTGAGACTTGGGCAACATCACACCATGACTGGGACATTGTGATTCCTGAATATAAACTATACAAGAGGGACAGGGTAGTCAGGAGTGGGTGTGGCAGTTTATATCAGGGAGGGAATAACTTGCACAAGGAAGGAGTCAGAGGAAGGGGAGGTGGTGGCATTATGGGGTCAATTAAGGTCCAATAGAGGAAGAAAGGTGAGGTTGGGGGTGGTTTACAGACCACCCAATCAGGGTGAGGAGAGGGACAGTGAACTGATCTCACAAATGTTGGGAGCTGCGGGGAAAAGAGAGGTGGTAATTGTGGGGACTTCAACCTGCCCAAGGTGGACTGGAACACAGCATCCACAATATGTGTTAGGAGTCAGGTGATCCTGGAGAGACTGCAGAGTGAGTGGGTTCCTGACTCAGGGCATCACAGAACCAAAAAGAGTTGAGGCAATTCTTGACCTGGTGCTCACAAATGGGGAACATGTGCAGAAAATAATGGTCAGGGAGTCACTGGGTGGAAGTGACCATTGCACAGTGTGGTTCCAGTTGGATATGGGCAGGGAAAGCATCCCGACTAAGACCAAAATCTTGGATTTCAGGAGGGTGGACTTCAGGAAAATGGGTGAGGTTCTAAGGAGCTATCTGGTGGGCATCAGAGCAGATATGGGGTGGACCAAAAGTGGTGCATCATTAAGGAAGAAATAATGGTTGCCATAGATGAGTGTGTTAGGCTCAAGGAGAAGAATACAAGGGCCAAAGTACCCAGCTGGTTCAGTTCTGGGGTTGCCCAGGCAGTATAGGAAAAGACGCTGGCCTATAGAAAATTCAGGAAGCTCAAGAGAGAGGTGGAGAGGGAAAATTACCTAAGGTTGGCTGGTGAGGCAAGTACGGAAGTCCGGTAAGCAAAGGCACAGAAAGAGCTGCAGATAACTGAGGAAATTAAGAGGGGAGAAGGCCTTCTTTCACTGTGTAAGTGAGAAAAGGGACTAGAAGGAAGGGATTGTTAGGCTTAGGAAAGCGGAGGAGTGGGTGGAGGATAATGAGGGAAAAGAAGAGATACTAAATTAATACTTCTGTTCTGTCTTCACTAGAGAGGACAGACCAGTGCCTTATGGAGGGAAAATAGGAACAGGGTGGGAAGGGAAACAAAGATGTAGTGATAGAGGAGAACAGAGTGAGGGAGGGGGTTGCTGGGATTGAAGGTGGGCAAATCACCAGGTCCGGACAGAGTACATCCAAGTGTACTAAAGGAACTGACTGAGGAGCTGGCAGAGCCAATGGCAGATCTACTTAATAGTTCACTAGAGTCAGGCGTGGTACCGCAGGACTGGAGAACAGCACATGTAGTGCCCCTCCACAAAAGTGGTCCCAGGGATGACCCAGGGAATTACAGACCAGTCAGTCTGAACTCCATTGTAGGCAAGCTCATGGAGACCATACTAAAGGAAAAGTTGGTGCAACATCTAGAGGAGCATGGTCTCCAGGATGCGAGGCAGCATGAGTTCATTGGGGGGGAGGGGGGAGAGATCATATCAAATGAAACTGATCAGGTCACTGGTAAGGCCACATCTGGAGTATGGAGTTCAGTACTGGTGCCCACACCTCAAAAAGGACATTAACCTGCTGTAGAAGGTCCAGAGGAGGGCTACAAAGATGATAGCTGGTCAGCAGGGTAAAGCATACGAGGAGAGGTTGAGGGCACTGAACATGTACTCCCTGGAAGACAGGAGAGCAAGGGGACATGACTGGGACCTTCAAGTACTTGAAAGGGATAAATAAGGTTGATAAGGAGAGTCTCTTTAAGCTGAATGGCAACCATAACACGAGGGGGCACAGTCTTAAGCTGGAGGATGGGAGGTTTTGGAGGCAGGTCAGGAAGCAGTTCTTCACAGATAGGGTGGTGGACACTTGGAATGCGCTGCCAGAAGAGTTAACCTTGTTGAAGACAGTGGGCAGCTTTAAGAGAGGCTGGGACAGGTATAGGGGGAGGGTAAAGGTCATGGGTAGAGAGGATGGGACGAGTGGGGAGAGGGGGCAGGGACAGTAGCTCAAGCTGTGGACCCTGCAACATGAACAGACTTGATAGACCAAATGGCCTTCTCCTGCTGGCTTCTTTGTATGTTCGCATGATTGACTTATTGGACTGTATCACTAAGACAGTAGACAGGGGCCAAGCAGTGGTCATCCTCTATCTTGATTTCAGCAAGGCCTTTGACTCTGTGCCCCATAAAAGGCTGATTACGAAGTTGGTGGATCTCGGGGTTGGGGAAAAGCTGACCAGATGGGTGGAAAACTGGCTGAGAGAGAGAACCCAGAGGGTGGTTGTGGGGGGGAAGAGATATCTTGCACCAGAGAGGTAACCAGTGGGGTCCTGCAGGGCTTGGTGCTGGAGCCGGTTTTGTTCAGTGTCTTCATCAGTGACACTGGGGATGGCATTTTGCGGATGACACCAAGCTCTGTGGAAGAGTGGACATAGCTGAAGGGATACAGGATCAACAGGATAGTCTGGAAAAGCTGGGGAGGTGGTCCAGGATCTGGCAGCTTGGCTTCAATGCCAAGAAACACAAAGTTATGTATATTGGAGCCAAGAATCCCAGGACAGCATATTACCTGGGTGGAGCCAGAATATCTGCATCAGAAGAGGAGAAGGACTGGGAGTGACGATCACTAGTGACCTGAAGCACTCCACGCAGTACAAGAAAGCAGCAGCAAAGGCAAACAAGATGCTGGGATGCATATCTAGGGGGATCAGTAGTAGGAGAGAGGAGGTTATACTGCCCTTGTACAGGTCCCTGGTAAGGCCTCATCTAGAGTATGGAGTTGAGTACTGGCGCCCACACCTGAAAAAGGACATTAACCTGCTGGGGAAGGTCCAGAGGAGGGCTACAAAGATGACAGCGGGTCAGCAGGGTAAGGCATACGAGGAAAGGTTGAGGGCACTGAACATGTACTTCCTTGAAGACAGGAGCAAGAGAGAGAAAGAGAAAGAAAGAGGGGACATGATTGGGACCTTCAAGTACTTAAAAGGGATAAATAAGGTTGATAAGGAGAGTCTCTTTAAGCTGAGCGGTAAACCATAACACAAGGGGGCACAGTCTTAAGCTGGAGGGTTGGAGACTTAGGAGAGAGATCAGGAAGCACTTCTTCACACTTTTGGACACTTGGAATGCGCTGCTGGAGGAGGTGATGTCATTGTAGACAGTGGGCAGCTTTAAGAGAGGCTGGGATAGGCATAAAGGAAAGGTAAGGATCATGGGTAGGGAGGATGGGAGGAGTAGGGAGGGAGGGCAAGAACAGTAGCTCAAGCTGTGGACCCTGCAATATGAGCAGACTAGACAGACCAAATGGCCTTCCTCTGCTGGCTTCTTCGTATATTCACATGATATGGTCATGTTTTACTTTTAGATTTTCTCTATCTCCTAACTGGCACTTCCCACTTCAGCCACAGCTACATCCCAGTTACATCTGATCCCTTGTCTGTCGACTGACTCAGTCTCCAGACGGTCCACATGTAGCAGTAATCTCCACGGCAGATTCCATGGGGAGGGATGGGGCAGGTCCCTCCCCCACAGGTCCATCAGATGAGGAAGACTGGTGGGTACTCGTGATTCACGAGGTCCAGCAGTGCTGGCAACATTTGTCTGTGCACCAGGGCTTTTCTTCCTTAGTTCTCCCATCCCCAGGATATGGGAAGTAAGAGCACCATAGAGTATGTGCACAAGCAATGCACAGCAAGACTCCGTGGTCCATCTGCATTCTCCCTGCAGCACCAAACCCACCCATGGTCACCCAAGTGGGGGTATACCATCTGAGACTGCCACCCTCTCTGGTGGAGCTGGAGAACGTCCCATGGAACACTCAGTCCTCCACCTCATCAGTAGTAGTAGTAGTAGTAGATTTTGTTTTGGGTGCCCTTCCTCGAAGGCTCAGGGCACCATTACAACAGAAAAACATTGTGAACCATAAAATCCAAAAATCATTAACAGTATTCATGTAATCAATTAATTTCATCTGTGCTTAGGTTCCCCCTATAAACAATACAGGAACAATGAATAAACTCTCTTTATTCTATTTACTCCCCAAAGGCTTGTTAGAATAGCAATGTCTTCAATCCTCTCTTAAAAGTATTAACAGAAGGGACCTCCCTCAGGTGCCTAGGTAGTGAGTTCCAGAAGATCGATGCCGTCACTTGGAAAGACCGATCCCCCCAAGATTTCAGTCTTGCCCTGGGTACCCCGAGGAGGCCATCCCCTGATGATTGGAGAGATCGACTGGGGCGATAGGGATGCAGCAGCTCTGCCAGGTAGTACAGACCCAGCCCATATAGGGCCTTATAGTCAAAAGACCTATTTTGAAGGAACTGCGCCACTGCACTGATGGCCAGTGCAGTTCATGCGGCACCGTCAAAATGTAACAAGATCTTGGAAGATCCGTCAATAGCCAGGCTACCGCATTTTGCAGTAGCTGCAGGTGCTGTAATGCACCTCCACCAACCCCAAGGTAGCGTGCGTTACAAGTAGTCAAGCCTCGAGGTGACAAATGCATTTATCAGTGTGGCCAGATCTTTGAGAAGGGTAAGGGATTTTATCTGGGCAACATTCCAGACATGGTAAAACTCAATTAAGACAACGGCTGACATTTGAGCATCCAGTGTCAGCTCACTGTCCAGAATGAGGCCCAGATTTTTCACCTTGGTGGAGGCCTCCAGTTTGGACGACCCTAAACACAGTCCAAAATCCTCCCTGGAGGCCTCCACTCCCCTCCTCCAATCCAGCTCAACCACCAACACTTCAGTCATTCTTGGGTTGAGTACCAGCCAACTCAACAACTTCCAAGACTGGATCTCAGTTAAGTACTTACTCAGCACATCGACCGCATCTGTTCTTCCCAGTGCGAATGACAGGTTGAGCTGGGCGTCATTAGCATAGCAATGAAACCTAAGTTCATACTGCCTGATGACCTCACCCAGGGGCAGCATATACACTGTGAATAACATGGGAGAGAGGACAGAACCTTGAGGTACTCCACAGGACAGGGCCACTGGGTTTGAGGAATAATTCCCAATACCATCCTCTGGGTCCTGCCCTAGAAGAAAGACTCAAACCAGCCAATGACCATGCCAGTGAGTTCAATGTACTCCCTCAGTCTGTCCAACAACAACTCATGATCCACAGTGTCGAGTGCTGATGAGAGATTGAGGAGGATGAGAATAGTCTGCTCTCTCCCATCCCTCACCCTGAACAGATCATTCATCACCCACACTAGTGCGGTCTCTGTGCTGTGCATGGCCCTAAATCCAGACTGGAGAGGCTTGTAAATCTGGAAGTCAGTGAGATGCATCTCAAGCTGCTCTGCAACCACCTTTTCGATAATCTTCCCCAGAAAGGGAAAGTTCAAAACAGGTCGGTAATTTGCCAAGATGTTGGAGTCCAAAGATGTTTTTTTCAACTGGGGCCTCACCAGAGCTGTTTTAAGCAATTGTTATATTCATGCATCTTTGATATACATATTGCAAGTTTATAATTACAGAGCCAAATCCCTAGGAACTTTGTGCTGGGTCCTTATCAGGAAGGAACATTGGAGTGAATCATAACATTTATAAAATGAGTACAAATTTATAAAGCAGTTGGCATTTATCAGTGTGGAAATGGGTATTACTAATGCATATGTTTCCTTATAAAAAGTTTAAATTAATGGGCTAAAAAGTTTATTTTGCATGTAATACTCCAATTCCTTGTTTACACTGTTTTGAGTATTCCTGCAACATACGATATAATATTTCTGTATTCAATATCAGTTTAAATATATGACAAGATAAATGAAATAATCAGCCACCCTCTGGCAGATTTAGGAGTTTCCTTTTCTTTTCCTTATTGTTTTAATTACTATATGTTTAGACGCTGAAGCAGCAAGTCTTGTCTGTTTTCGAGCAGCCTGATCGTATCGAGCGCATTCCCAATGGTAAGGGAATGTGTGTATAGTTGCTAAGCAACACCCTTGCATATCGCGAGAGTTTCAGGATGTGACACGTCACTCCCGCGGGAAATTCAGGCTGCTCGAGAAGGACAACAGCCTAGGGAAACATTACAACGCCATAGCGTTCTAGCAAGCACACGCCATTACGGCCTAACTTGAAACGTCTTTAAAAATAGCGACGGTCTAAATTTAAAAAGGAAAAGGGAATTACAACGCTCTGAAGCATATATTGAGCAATTACTAAGTGGGTAAGTTAAAATTTGTATTGCAGCAAATGAAACGCTTTGCATTGTACTGGAAATTTGTGTTTGGCAGACAAGCAATATTGGTTATACGGAGTTCTTTGGTTTTTTCAGAGTTGCTAAAGATACACAGAGTGCAGAGTTATAAACGTTTGTTTCCCAAGGTATGTGGGTTATGGGGGTATTAAAGTTATTATAACTTTTGTTATGTAAAGACATGACTGCAGCTATCAGCGTCTTTAAAACAAAGTACTATATTTTATACATTCTCTTTAGGAAGAAGTTGAAAGTAATTTAAGCCTTGAAGTACAAAGTATCAAAGTTCATAGAAACATATTCGCCAGGTAGATATATGAAGTGGAAGTAAAATTACTTTAAGAAATAATTGAAGTTATCAGTTTTTAAGACGTAATTAAATATTCATTTGTTTTTGAATAGATATTAATGAAGCCCCGTGATCAAGCTCACAGGAGCGAAACGTTGGGGTGAAGTGAACTGAAATAAAAAGAAAACATCATAAGGAACAGCAGACTCCGGTTATTATTTGTTTGCATTGGACTTTGAAGCACCCTTCAGGAGTCTGTGATTTACACAATTGTTCACCATTACCCAGATATTGTTCTGTTTTAAGAGACTCCAGGAAAACATCCATTGTTGAGGAACACCTGACAATCTTGGCAAAAAATGGGCCCAAAGCTCCGATGCAATTAACAAGTAATTGTGTCAGGCTGGGTCCAAGTTGCAGCAAGCTGGTTTGAAGCCCGAGATCACTCCACAGACTTCTTCCATAGTCAACGTCCAGAACTCTCCCCAGGAAGGCTTACCACAGATGCCACCTCAAGGCACAACCCTGTTGGACTGTACCAGTCCACCTGGAGAAATCCCTGCCCTAATGGAGGACACCCTGCCTGAGAAGAACCAAGCGAACTCCTCGCACTTCTGCTCTGAAAATGCTCTAACGGATTCCAGACAGGATGGATGTAAAAGCCTGTCCACAACCCGAAAGAGCTGAGCTGGTCGATTCTTCCCAGCTGCAATCGACCTAGACATAAAAGCTGCCTTTTTCTGGGGCAATTGCAATCTGATACTCATCATAATGAGCTATCAGAACCAGTTTGTCCTCCTGGCACTGGTCTTTCTCCAACGCTGCTCCAACCCCCAGCCAGCCCCGAATGTCTCTGACCCCATGTCATCAGTGTCGTGAGCAGCACTACTACCACATTGACTTTCAGTTACAATAAACTCATCTTTGGGTTCAGAAATTCAGATAATCTCAAACTCATTAGTTAGGAGGCAGGGGCACTGAGGCGTTCTGCCTGTGTTATTAAGAGTCTCCTTTAAATACATTTTTCCTTACTTTCTACTTTTCCCTTCTTACCCAATGGAACAGGTCTCCTTCAGCCTGTCCACAAAACCGCAACCTGCTACAGTGGTGACCACTGGACCCCAAATTCACACTTTCTGTCCAGTCATGTACTGTGCTTGACCCATCCGCAAGCCCTGGATATCATGGCTGCTACCTACTAGAGCAGTCACCAGCAGCCCAGAAATACCCACTGCCTGTCCCTTCACATACAGACATGGAATGGTGCACAAGCCCTGGATCCCATTCCTACTACCTACTGGAGAGGTCACCACAGGCCCACAAATACCCACTGTCTGTCCCCTCACTCCTAAACTTGTCCACAAAACCTGGATCCTTTGCTTACTGTCTACCACAACAGTGACCACTGATCCATAAATACCACTATCTGCTCCATCCCCTTGTATACTGTCTTAGACCCATTTACAAGCCCTGGATCTCATGCCTGCTACCAACTAGAGTAGTCACCACTGGCCCACAAATACTCACTGACGCCCTGGATCCCTTACCTACTACCTACCTGAATGGTCAACACTGGCCCACACATTCCACTGTGTGTCCCATCGTATACAGCCCTGGACCAGTCCACAAGCCCTAAATCTCATGCCTGCTACTAACTAGAGTAGTCACCACTGGCCCACAAATACTCACTGTTTGTTCCCTCGTATACCTGTATACTGTCATGGACCCATCTACAAGCCCTGGGTCCCATGCCTGCTAAACACCAGAGCAGTCACCACTGGCCTACACATTATTTCTTTACTTCCTATTTTTTACCCTCCTTACCCAGAGGGCCAGGTTTTCCTTTAGCCCATCCACAAGTCCTGGATTCCATGCCCACTGTCCCTCAGATATCTGCTGCCTGACCCTTCCTATACTGTCCCAACCTACCCCTCTGTGTGAGGCCAACCAGAAAGAAGCAGAGTTGAGGGGGGTTGGGGGACAGGGTACTCAAGTGGTTCAGGCACCACAACATGGCAGAAAGATAGAGAGAGAAAGAGAGAGAGAAAGCATGGCAGTATTACTTGCCTAAGTGCCAATGCTATTTCCATATGCGTTTTGACTCCCCCTAGTCAATTAGCTCACCTCCAACACAACAAATGCTCAGCCTGAAATGGGAGACTTTTTTTGGCTGGTCTAAAGTGGGCTGGGATCAGACCCGCCCATCAATCCAACTGACCCACGCTGTCACAAGATTAGACATATGACACCACCAAACCATAGATCAACATCCAGCGTTACATCAGTAATTTTTCACCCCATCTGGAGCCGTGTCTTCTAAGTCTGACTGTTTACTGATATGCCCTAAACAGCCTGGAGTTGCATGGCACTCTGGCAACCTGGGATTGTACCCTAAATCAGGGGCACTAGAAGCAGAGGCCATCAGGGAGGGCTCTGAGGGTCATCACTGATCTTCTCCACCCATAGTGGGCGGGTATGGATGTGCAACTCTTAAAGCAACACAACATCTCTTGTGGACTGGATGGTGGGTTGTCACTGGCAGCACTGATAACTATACATTGCCAGACATCCCCCATTCACAGAAATGTTGCAGGCTGATGCCAGACAAGTCAAGGGAGGTGGGTGGGGTCACAGGTGAGATCAAAGCTGCCACAGGATGCCAAAATGATGGGCAGCCAATCAGTACCTCACACAAGGCCTACAAAATATCTGGCTCCACTGTCTTGGATCTAGTCCCCAGCAGGGCGTGCCAAGGTTCAGACTTGAACTGAGTCCCTGTTCTGGGGGCAATCCTTGGTGTGCTGTGAGGGAGCACAGAAGCAAGACTAGAAGGAATCCCGAGATCAGCACTGGGTCCTGTGGTGGGTACTATAGCAAGTGACCAGCACCCAAGTATAGTGCATATGTATGCCATAAAGAAATTGATAACAACAAAAAACATGCCTGCATGTGAAACTACCCACTCCTCCACCACATACACACAAAAGTCCAGGTAACTTTTAACCAGTTGGAGAAAAAGTTTGGTGTGCATTTTGTGTGCTAATTGTTTCCATAGCCAGGCCATCTAAATCTACATGACACTAGCCAATTTCTGCTTTGGTTTTCTTAAAAAAAAGTTGCTGAGAAAGATGGTACACAACAAAGAAATCCTCTCGCATCTCACACCTGTTTTTTTAATCAAGTTATTTACCCTCTCTGCAGACCACATCCACTAAGGGTTTTGCCTCTACCCAGCCCTGCTGACTGGCCCTGCCAACCCCAAGGTCCTCAGTGACTTACCCCCCCCCCCAGTGGAGGGGCATTCACTAGCACCACCCACTCCCACTGGGTAAGGATCTGGTGTGGGAGCTCAGCTGGCATTACAGGGTCTGAGTGTGCCGGCACCTTCATCCTTGGTGACTGCCATTTTCCACCCGAATTTTCTCCCTTTCCCGTGCCCTGTGGATGGCATTAACCAGGACCTCCAAGCATGTATGCACCTCTTCAATTTCCCAACATGGAGACCATGCCTCCAACTCAGCGAGTGGGTGCCCCTGCTTGTGCTTCTCAGGAACACCTGGGGGCAGTGGTAGAGTGGGGCATGCTTCCCTTTCTCCCAGGAAGTCTCCTGCTGGTTTTCATGATGACCCAGGCTTGGAGGTGAACCTGGGTTGCCAGCATGGCAAGCCGTTGGTTCTCCAATCGCTGAGTCATCCAGACAGCCCTAAGGTTGGTTTTCATTTTAATGCCAGATTCTGAATCAGGCATGGCTGCAGCAAAAAAACTACTGCTACGCTCCATGTGAATAAATGAGCCTTTCAAAACCTGGGCCATGATGCTTCCCCTCTGAAGGACCTGTTGACTGAAGTACTCATTTAGGATCACAAATGTGGTTGAGCACCTAGGTTAATGTTTCACAGAGTTCTTGTGACAGCTGTGTTCTTTTGTGCATTATTTCTTCTTACATTTCAGGCGAAATGAAAACAGCCACCTCGTATTATGCTGCTGCAGAGAAGGAATAGATGCAGAGGCTAGCATACTATCAGCCCTAGATAATCTTAAAATATATTCTGGGCACAGAGCCTTTAGGATGGCCGTCCCCATGTAATGGCATTCATTGCTGGCATCTTTTCCTGTATCTAGGTTGCAGGAGAGGTTCAGAGTAGACCAAAAGACCCACCTGTTCAGTTGGCCTTCCCAGATTTTTAGAATTTTTATGTTTTTCATGTGGTTTATTAGCACTATTATTATATTTATACCCCAGCAACAGTGCTGCCTACTTTTGCCCAGGCGACTCCCTGTCTGGTCTTTCCCATCTCTGCTGCCTACCTCCAGGCCTCGGGGGATGAACAGTGCAGCTTCTGCACTGTGGTGGAATCCAGTAGTGATCTGAACAGCTGCCCTCCAGTCCGTTACATGTGGAAGCTGAAGTGGCCACTTGGGTTTGCAAGGATCACGTTCTGCTGTGCATATTCTTATTTCTAAAGACCAGAATGGTTGAATTAAAATTTTATTTTAATTTGCTGCGTGACTGGGGCTGCTGATGCCAACTGTGAATTGTTTACAGGTGACTCGTGTCCCTCTTAGCATTCCCTCCAAGCCTAGTGCTTAGGTGCCTTGCTAAATGCTAAAAACTGGCAAAGGACCCGTTTGTTGTACATCTCCTCAATTGGTATCAAGATGCCATTCCTCCACCTTTTGTTGAAGTTTGGCTTAAATACATTCTTGCCCCACGTGTTCTCCTTATAAGTCTCTAATTGAGTATTTAAAGAAAATATACAGTATATATGAAAGAAAAAAAATGGTTAGCTGAGAGCTGGCCCAATACCGGAGTCACAACATACTCAGCTGGACTCATGGTCACATCTTGAGCCTGGGTCACTAATGCAGCCCAGGAAGAGGAGAACTGAGTAAGATGCTCTCCTTCTTTGAACAGGGCCATGATTCCAGCTGCACATCTGCCAAATGGGTGACTACAGGTAGTAATGCAGCTTGATGGAGGGTGGGGACCCTAGAGGAGGTGTGTCAGGTCCTCTGAAGATGCACAGAAGTGCCGCTGCTTCCTTGTGGAGGGCTGGAGGAGAGAAAAGGGAAAATGGGGCAGGGTGACTGGCATATGATGCCCTTGCATCACACCTCCCCAAATGGATGCCTTAGAGCCGCCTAAGGGCTTGCCACCAGCTATTCCTCCTTCCACACATGAACCAAATTCCAGATGTCAGAGTTAAGTTTTGCAGCCATTAGCCAGCAGGGCTTGTGACTAGAAAAATCCACTAGCCCCACAGATTCTTCCACTGGCCCACCTGGTGGACTTCTTGAAATGATACCTTCTCCAGCATATCCCCACAAGGCAAGTTAAAGGAAACTCATATTAGCCCCATGCAAAATCTACCAGCATTTGGCTAGTAGACCAGTGCTATTTCAACCCCTGAAATTCTGGATGACCCTCCCTATGGGTGCTGCTGCATGACAGGCCACACTGAATGGGTTAACCTTTGGGGCAGAGGCATCAGGAGCTAAACAGGCAGTGTTTGGGCCACAGATTGATCCTCCAGTCAGAGAGGTTAGGGGTAAGAAAATTAAAAACACACACAAAAAACAGACAAAACAAACCGCAAAATATCATGACTTCAGTTTATGCCCCTTGTCACTCACTCTGCCCCCTTCTGCACTGCAGTGACCATCCAGCCTTAATACAGACCACCGGTGCCTGCCCACCCCACAGACTGGCCCTCCCAGCAGGGCTGGTGGGTCAGCATCCCCCTCCAGTGTCCCCAAGGCGGGGGATGCAGGTGGGTGTGCAGGCACCGAGGGTACTGGGCTTCACCATGATGAGCCAGGGTTTTTCTGCTGTTCTGTTGCCCCCTTCCCTGGGAAGCTACTGGTGCACCGGGCTCATAGAACAGCATGCCACTGAGCATCCATGAGCATCCTTCCCCCTTGCATCAGCATGTCTGCTTGCACTATCAAGCAACAGTGAAGTGGCACTGACAACCCTCCCTCCTCAATGAAGAACTGAGGCCTCTGGAAAGCTGAGTCCTCCTCTCCCCTGCTGGTCCCCCAACACACTGAGCTTGGGATGTGAACTGAGGTCACTAGCATCATGAGCACAACACTGCCACTGCCCCAATGTGCCAGCAAGTAAAAAATTTTTTTTTTGTAGTGTAGGCATTGCGAAGAATCACAGCAACGACAAGCCCAGCACCACTTCACTACACTAAGCACAACCCCCAAGCAATCCGTAACAACATAGTTGATCAGTTAGTTAGATGTAAGCATGGTGCGTCATCAATACCAATATCAATAAACATTGTTAACTGTTGCAGTGAAGCTGCTTACAACTCACAGCCAGGGCTGACAAGTTCATTTTCACCAGGTCTTTGCATATCTCATACATTGTTTATGTAATATTTAATAAGGCAAGGAATAAAAAATGTAGCTTCATTCCTATAATCAATTGTAGTAGGATTCACTAATACAATTTAACAAGTGAGTAAAGAGTCACAACAGGGTATGCATTATAGGATTTTAATGCACGCCCAAGAATGTAGTAAGGCATGGGGCCGAAGGCTGAGTGTCCTTACGTCCCTGGGAAGTGCATTAAAATTCAATAATGCACACCTTGGAGGGGCTCATAACACTTATAAAATGCTTCTAAGCAGGTTTTGGAGGGAGGAAAATGAGATTCAGCGCCTGGCTGTGCATTTATAGAGATTTAATTCACGGTCAGGTGACGTCCCTCAGCTAATGAAATGTCTAAATTTTTTCTTGCCATTTTTATAACAAACAATATCCTACTATACCCTCAACACTTTTATCCATCATTGTACTGAACAAACTAGAATAACAGCAACATTTTTTAACTATATAACTGTTTTCTTTTAACAAGATTAACTAATCCCCATAGTATACATCAATGCAGTGTATAGAGAAAAAAATCAATATAAATGAAGAAATAAGAAGAGTCAGTCATTGTGCCTGCTTTGTTCATTGAATTCCAACAAATTTTCTCATTGTGATATCATGAAATGAGTGCATTTTCATCGGTTTCTAGTACTGCGATCTGATTATTACATTTATCAACCACTGGCCAATGAGGCCTGCCAGTCTAAACCAACAGGGCTGTACTATGCTTGTGTTGGACACTTCTATGTAAGTCAAATGAATCCTGTGTCTCCAGGACACCACTGTAAATGCTCTGTGCTAATTTTTTTTTTTTTTATTCCTTAACCTATTTTTTTCCTGGCTACCATAACTGTTGGTCAAATGGACTGAAAACATTCCACAGGAAGCCAATGCATGTTGTTTAAATGCCAAGCCACTTCACACGCCTGATACAGTGTCCCATGCTGTGGACCATTCAGTCTTACTGTTATCTGAAACCTCAAGCAAAGGACCAGAACACTTGTTTTGTTTTTTTAGAACTGCGATAGTAAACTGAATGGCTCCCAAAAGTTCCAAAATGACAGCACTGATGACGAACGCCCTCTTTTGTATCCACATGACCAATGCAGCATGTGTGGCCACAGAACAAGGGTCCCGCACGCTGCCCTGCCAATCTACCTCAACTTTGTCACAGAGAGACCACTTTGAGTGGATGAGAGGGCCATTCAGATGCCATGCTCATCGAGTCCATAATCTTTAATGGAAGACTACCAACAAGGCTACTAAACTGTGGTAAGCAAGCGTAGCCTCAATTTTCAACATAAATCCAGAGTCTCTTTAGAAGCTGTTTAACTTGGACAGTGATGTAAACACCATCAAACATAAAATGGACCTTTGTTTAATCTGTTTTAGTCAAGTGGTCTTCAAGTGACACTATTTAAACATAAAGATCTAGCATTATTTACATGCCAGGATAAGACTTAAAGATAGCCCGCCAAACTAGTAAATTATCTTTTTATTTCCTGTCAACCTCTACAAGACAAACATCTTTTCAGGTAAAAAAAAATATATATATTAAACATTCGGGGCTGAATGGGGTTTTAAATTCCCGCTTTGGCTAAAGATCTCTCATTGGACTCAAGTGGGTTGACAGTGTCCCGTTACAGTGCCCCCCTCTATATGCTATACACATAATATAGAGAGTAAGAGACAGCAAGATGCAGAATTCTGTTTAAATCATACAGACCACTTGAAAGACTCTGAAAAAGTAATATTAATATTCAATTCAGTTTATATATAATTTATTGTCATCTTCTAGCCCTTTTATCACTCCTCAAGACATCTAGGCAAAAAGGCTCACTGATCCTTGGATTTCATCACCTTCTGCAATTTAGGTACATTAGTTTAGGCAATGAGGTCTACTGCTTAGAGCACCAGCCTGGAAACCAGGAGATCACAGGTTCAAACCTCACTAGAGCCAAGTACTCACTGCCTGACCTGGGCAAGTCACTTAACCTCCAAGTGCTCCAGTCCACCCAGCTGTGAAAATGGGTAGAGGGAGCTCTCTAGAAATCAAATGCTGTGTTTTAGTGGCGCTATCCTGGGTAAATAAACTGCAAAATAAAAACTGACATCATAGTCCTCTGCTTGTAACATCAGAGGGCACTACTGTGGAAATGAGTATGATGTCACAACAGGCGGAGCAGTATGATCTCAGTTGTAGCCAAGAAGCAGGGAAAGATGAAGTCCAAGGGACAAAGATCTTGTTTTCATACAAGTATCCTAGCAATAAAGAAAAAAGCTATAGATATATATATGTACACATAACGGGTACGAAAAATCTGTGAAAATCCAGTGTCCTGACTGGATGAAACACACCACACGACCATACATTATTCCACAATGACTGCACGTCTGCACTTCTTTTTATCCCTCAGAACCTTCTGGACATTTTATAAGACAATAATCTACTACAGGGTGTGCAGTCATGCTCTGATATACGCATACCTTGGGTGGCTGAATGCACTTGGCCTGTGGCCTTGTGCCTCACAACCCACACAAGGTGTGTGTATATCAGAACACAGCAGCACACCCTGTAGTGAATTATCTGTGCTTATATATGTACCTTATGTATATATACTGCACATTTTTCAAAGTTTACTGTGTGGCGTAGGGAATGATTGATGCAACCAAAAGTAGGCACTGTACTCTCATCCTTGCAGCACTTTACTCATACGCTGCACTCTTTTAATTATAACAATACCGATAATTACATTTTCATCACACTAACAAGGAGAGTGTTAGCACAACACTGTACATTAACTTTAAGACAGAAAATTAGCTTGAAATAAATATTGAGTTAGAGCTTTGCAGTTTCAGGACTAATACTAGGTTTGTCCCACTACTTGTATATAAAATACTGAACTCTTTACCTTGTATTTAGATGCCAATAGTTCAGTGGCTTCCTGCTCCTTCCGCAGATCTTCCATCATCTTCTGTTTTTCATCAAGCAGTTTCTGTTTCTCCTCGGCCACCAGGTTGTGGTCATCTTGAATGGCTGCCTTCTCTTTTTCCAAGATTTCCTTCTCTTCCTGCAAATAATTCTTCATATCTTTCTCAATATTATCATCATTTTCTTCCTCCATTTCTCCATCTGCAATTTCCTTTCCATCCAGTTCCTTCTTCCGTCTGCTGTTCCTTCTTCTTTTCTTACTGAGCATCCCCCTCTTCTCTAGCTGAGTCTTCAGCCTGGCAATTTCCTCCTGGAACTCCCGTAACAAAGCATCTTTGGGATCTTCATTAATCCTTGGCTTGTTTTTGATGTTTTTGGCCCTGTTGGCATACCTGAGGGTTGTCAAGCTCTCTTCATAGTTGTAAGATGCAGGCCCAAGAGTGGCAACCATGATAGTCTTGGCATTGCCACCGAGAGAATCCTGCAATAAGCGGGTCAGTTTTGAGTCCCTGTATGGTATGTGACTGCTCTTTCCATCCACCAAAGCAGAGATCACATTGCCCAAGGCCGAGAGGGACAGATTAATCTTGGAGGCTTCTTTAAGCCTTTCTCCCTGAACCCCCGTTTTACTCTGGCGTTCGCTGCCAGCCAAGTCCACCAGATTGAGCTTGCCCACCCTGATGTGGCTTTCTCCATTTTCGTCAATCTCACTACACTCTACAGTGATGACAAAAAAGAGCATGGGACCTGGAGCTATGCTCATTCATGTTGGTGGCACCAACTGATCTAGCCTGGTTGCCAATATTCATAACATGTTCAATCTCCTTGACATTCTTGGTCACAAAAGAGGACAGGTCTTTGATATAAACCCCCGTTTCAGGGTTTTCTTTAAGCTCCAGTTTCTTGCTCGGGTCTTTAGCCAGGAGGTCCCTAATTTCTTCCTGGTAGATTTCTAGGTATGATGCCCTCACCAGAAACTGCTGATTTAGGGACCTGGATATTTGGGTGAATATGTGCTCGAAGGAATTTGGGATAATACCTCTTTTCTCCTGGTCTGTCCATATCCCTTGCATAGTATAGGTCTTGCCAGTCCCCGTCTGCCCATATGCAAAGATTGTCCCGTTGAACCCTTGCAAAACCGAGTCGATCAAGGGTCTGACAGTCTCGTCGTAGACATCACTCTGCTTGGAATTTGCATCATAGACAGCGTCGAACGTGAACGTCTTGGGCAGCTCCCCCGGGGTGGCTTTGGGGTTCTGAATGGTCACCTGCCCCAGCTTGATGTCCATATCCACGATCCTCTCGTAGCCTACTGCCTCCTCCTTCCTGCTCATGGGTCGGCATCTCACGACCACCTTCACCGCCTCTCCGATCTTGACTTTGCTGGCGACGATAGTATTAGGCAGCATTTTGTGCCTCGGCTCCGGCCCCTTACACCTGTTCAGTGCAGACTCCCCGACCATCATCATCCTTCTTCTCCGCCCTCCTCCTCCCCGCTCCCAACAATAGCTTTAGATACAGCCCCTTACTGCTGGCGCTGCCGAAATAGCAACGCACCCGTTCCGCATCATCACCACCAGCTGCATGCAAAGCTATGCGATGGCAGTCTGCAGCTCGGGCTCGCCCTGGTCCTCCTCCTCCTCCTCGATCAAGGGACAAACCGAAATGATGCAGCAGCAGAGCGAGACGATCGGCTCCCTCCGTGTATAGACAGTCACACACCAGATCACGCACTCACTGCTGCAGCAGGCTGGAGGATCTTTCTTAACTACTGCTGGCAACGCCTTTATTGATGCTCCTTCATTGCAGGACCATAGCTGTAAACATCTGGGTTGCTGCTCTTGCTGGATGCTGAGAGATGCTGCTTTCTAGTACCATGAGAGGTGGGCAGAACGCGGCTGGGAGGAGGATCAGGAGACGCGGGTGGGGTGGGGGCGGTGGCAGCCCACCAGACACGTTACATCAGTCCTTCCCATTCCGAACACCCAGCCAATCGCAGCACACAACACAAATACGAGCGGTTCCCGGGATTCTGGGATTTGCAGTTCTTTGCAAAAATGTGGATTGGTGACTGGGTGGGTTTATGCGGGATCAAGGGGGGTGACTCCCAATGCCTAATTACATGCATCACCGATATACTGTGGCAGTTATGAATATGATTCATACCCTCAGCTGTCTCTGATTGTCAGGAAGGTCCCTGATTTTTGACTCAGAAATTTCCCCGGTCCTCCTAAATATGGCATTGTTGTGCTAAAAAGAGTGCGTCTGAAGTTTACATTATTGCAGACGTTACTGATACAATTCAGTAATTCAAAAAATGCTTTTCACACCAAATTGCATAATGTAACAGCCAGGCTTTTTGAGCAGATGTTTCCTTTTCTGTAAGATGTGACCCTGATTTTAGTCATGTGTCCCCGTTTATTTTAGCCCTGTCTCACTCAGATTTGCAAGAAAGGAGGCTGAGAGGTAAGTGGGTTTGGACTCACACAGCCAGTGCACACCTAATGCTACCCTTTGCATTTTGTTCTGTTCTGCGCCTATCTTGTGCCTAGATTTTTTTTATCTGTATTTATGTGTTTTATACCATAAGGTTACCGCTTGTCAGGGCTCCCAGACCTACAGCAATTCTTGAATTTTACGGGGAATTGAAGCCATTTACAGGGACATTCTTCCCATAGACTTACAGTGGTTATACAGGAAAACAGAGCAATTAGGTTTCCATAGGAAATGATGTAATCTACTGGAAAACACGGGGAAATCGCCCTTGAGTTAGAGGAAAAATGCCAAATCAATTTAGAAGCACTGCCTTGTTGTGCATGGATTTCTATCCTAGCTAAAAAGCTGTTGTACCACAGTTCAAAAGTGATAGAATGCTGTTGTACCATTCTTTTTTTTTTTTGATAGGTAGTTTGTGGTATTTTTTGTTTTCTCCCCATAACTCAGCCCCCTGCCTCGGATGCATGCACGCATGTGGTGGCATGCGCATGCCATGTCTCAAGGTACCCACCTGCTGCGTGTTGCCCCCGCCACCTACGCTGATCACTGGGCCTTCACCCAGTGGCAGCAGGACTACAGAGGGACGACAAATGCCCCCCGGAGAGGAGAGCTGACTTCCGGCTGCTCAATCCTGCTCCGACCTCCCCCCCCATGCCAGCTCCCCAATGACCTGAGTCCATTCCTGAATCCAAGTCACCAGCATGGCATGAGGTAAGGCATCCATCACCTCAGCTTCAGTGCCACCAGGCCGGCACTGTTTTACTCTTCCATGGTAGAACAACAATTTTAATTAGAATGAAAAAATCATGACACCTGCTGCTTCACTTTCATTTTCCACACACTCACAGCACCCATACATTCTCCTTACACAAACTCTTCACTTGTTTCATTTTTTATAAAAAAAAACCCCGCCGGCCCGGTGGCGCTGAGGGTTGAGGTGCGGGACGCCACACCTCGCCGGCGACCCGGGTTCGGGAACAGACTCAGGCCGCCGGGGGCTGGCAGGGGGAAGGAAGGATTGAGCATCCTACGACAGCTCTCCTTCCTTCGGGGTGGGTGAGGGATACATGCGCCACTGCAAGCGACACCCAGCGGAGGCTGGGTGTCCAACAGTGTGCACATTTGACAGGGGGGAGAAGCCGGCAGACGTCTGCACGTAAGTGCGCTGACGTCATTGCACGTCCGGCTCTCCAGGGGGTATATACTAAACAAAAATAGGGACTCCGCCTCTATGAAGCCCTCCCCGGGGGTTCCTCTCAGGTCGCTGATCCCCCAACCAGTTACTAGGACCGTGGGCTGATATGGGTGCCAGCTCCGCGGCCCCATCCTCTGGGGGGTAAGCCAGAGGTGACTGGGGGGATCGGCCAACATGAAGGACCTCAGGGGGCCATGACCAGGGTGGATACTTGGCGAGAGTATCCCTAATAAAAAAAAAACAAAAAAACCTTACCATCAGTGTGGGTTCCGAGCAGTTGGGCGAGGGTGAGAGTGAAATAAAAAATCGAGCCCACGGTTTCTTGGCAAGAATAAAAAAATATTTTGTAAAATTATTTTACATTTCAAACTATGTACTATACAAAATAACACATGGGCAACCATGCTCAACTAGGCTGTGTTTGCATCTTGGGGTTCTGATGACAGCCAAGACCTCTTGTGCTTTGCTTTCAAGGTCCCTATGATGTCATCAAAACACTACCTTGTTGTGAGTGGTTGCCGATGCATTTACTGTATTCATTGGTAACCAGGTATGGTAAACTGGGCACATGGTCCATTTACGAGAGTGTCCTGGGGAGCACTAGGAGGTTAAGTGACTTGCTTAGGGTCACATGGTATGCAAGTAGAGGTTGTAGGACTCAGACTGATGTCTGCTGGCTGTACCAACTTTGTTCACCAACAGCTCCATGCTCTAAACCTCATTATACAATGTGGTAAATCCGATATGCTGAATCCTGCATCCTGATTGGTTGGCTGGCACAATGACCACCGTGATAAATCCTCCAGTGTACCCACTGGAAGAAGTGCCAGCCAACCTTATACCGTGCTAATCCGGTCCCTTTCGCTTCAGACCAAACTGCCGCGATTTGTCCCGTCGCCGCTTCGCTAAAACACCGTGGTAAATTTTTAGCAAAATGACCTCCTCTTTCCAAGTGTAGGGACCTCAGTGAGTTAGAACACAGTTAAAAAACATTAAAAAAACAACATTCCGCATTGTATAATAAACATTTATCCCTCCAGGGTGTGGGCACACTGGAGGATTTAACACCACTGGTGTGATTCGGTCACGAGGTGCACCAGCCTTGGTAAATCTTCCAGTGTACCCACACCCTGGAGGGATAAATTGCTTAAACATACCCCTGCCAGGGGCGTGAAGGGAGAATAACAGCTATACTACACCATCAATAGAATACAATTACATTTTCTGCTAAATATGTTTCAACTTTTTTACTAACTTGGATATGTAGAAACAGTACCATAGAGGCATCACTGAATTCACTTTGGACTCAAAAGTGACTAGAGTACCAGTGAACTGGGATAGATCAGAGTTAGCTAGGGGTACTGAAGGGGCTTTGGCTCCTCCTGAAATTTTCAGCTTCCACATTTGTTAACAATAAGCCCTGCCTGTTTGTATAGATAACCCCCCTTCTCTGGAAGAAAAAAACAAAAGATAACTCCTGTCTTTGGACAGAAAGAAACTAATTGTCCATTGAGTCTGCCCACGTTATACTACCGCACCCTAACATAGTGTTCTGGGAGGTCGTCTCCCTCTGCACCCCTCCACTCTCACCACCAACAACCTTCCCACCTCTGGTACTCCCCTGTGGGACTATGAATCCTCTTGCTCTATGCCAGCCATATTTGAATGCATTTACAGTACCTGCCCCCAGCACTTCCACTGACAATCTGTTCCTTGGCTCTACCACCCTCTCAGTGAAGATTTTCTTCACATCCCTCCTGAATTTATCTGGCCTCCACCAACATCCAATCATGCCCTCTTGTGACTGCGTCCTTATTTGTAATAAACAGATCTTCACTATTCACCCTGTTTATACAGTCAGAACTTATGTTTCTATCATGGTTCCCTTCTCGCATCTGGTCTTCAGCAAGTACATGTTCAAGGCCACCAGCCGTTCCTCATAGGGTTTGTTTTGCTAGCCCTGGAACATTTTGATGACCCTTGAATAGGACAGGTCCCAGGACTGATTCTTGTTGCATCCCACTTGTGAGCCCCCCCCATCCACTGATTTGGACCCATTTACTACCAGTCTCTGTTGCCTCCCCCCTAACAAGTTCCCCACCCACCTGACTAAACCCTTCTCTACACCCCAAGTGTACTAATTCCAGCCTGTCTATGTTCTTTCTCAGGTGAGGGATACAGAACTGGGCACAGAACTCCAGGTGAGGCTTCACTAACGATCTATATGGGGGCAGTGTCACTTTGTTTCTCTTGCTATCAAACCCCATCTCCGATACACCCCAGCATCCTAGATGCCTCACTGTATGCCTTATTGCACTAGCTGGTTTGCTTGAGTGAGTAACTGATAGTGACACCCAGATCCCTCTCCGCTGTTGTAGTTGCGAGCCTGACCCTCCCATCCAGTATTCATTGCATGGGATCCTTTTGAGAGCCTTACTGTATGTTTTATTGCACTGGCTGGTTTGCTTGAGGGAGTCGCTGATGATGACCCACCAGATCCTTCTCATCTGTAGTAGTGGCCAGCCTAAATCCTCCCATCCGATACTCCATGCATAAGTTCCTTTTTCCCTAAGTGCATCATCCTGTACTTCTTGACATTAAATCTCAACTGCCAGATCTTTAACCACATATTCATCTTCTCCAGGGCATTCTGAAGCTCCCTCACCCCTTCATCACTGTCTACCCTGCCACATAGCTTTGTGTTATCAGCACAAAAGTTGTGTCATCAGTAAAGAGACACATCTTGCCCCGGATACCCTTCTCTGTGTCACTAATGTATATATTAAATAGGACAGGTCCCAGGACTGATCCCTGCAACACCCTACTTGTGATCCCCGCATCCACTGATTTGGACCCATTTACTACTAGTCTCTGTTGCCTCCCCCCTAACAAGTTCCCCCACCCACCTGACGAAACAATTCTCTACACCCCAAGTGTCCTCCAGCTTTTTCAGCAGCCTATCATGTGGCACTGAATTGAAGGCGTTGCTGAAGTCAAAGTAAAGCAAATCTACCAGCTGACCTCTATCTGTGGCTCTAGTGACCCAGTCTTACAGCAGTATCAGGTTGGTCTTGCATGCCGTCCCTGACACAGACCCATACTGACTGCCATCCTGTGGTCTGTTGTATTCTAAGTAGGACATCAGGCTTTACTTAACTATGGTCTCGATCGACTTACTTTTAATGGAGGTAATACTGACCAGCCAGTAGTTGACTGGGTCCTCCCTGTCTCCTCCCTTGTGGAGTGGGACTGTGTCAGCAGACCTCCAATCCCCTGGGACTGCTTCAAACTCCAGCGAGCCATTAAATAGCTGGGTCAAAATTTCCACCAGTTCTGAGGCCAGTTCCCTAAGTATCATCGAGTACAGGCCACCTGAACCTGGCACTTTATCCACTCCGAGGGCCCCTCAGCCCTTTGCGACTAGATTTTTTGGTGCCCTAGTCAAGTAATGAGTGGGACCGCCTGAGTAACACTGTTAGGGTAAGGGATTACATACAGAATAATGCACAAACAACTGAGTTTATAATTATTGATCAGCATTTTCTTTTTTACTTTCTTTTTGTACTCCTACACCACCAGGCATCCTTCAGGAGTGCCCACTCGGAATTCGCCCTAATCCCAGCCTGAACCCTCTGCATCTCCAGGGTCTCCTCCCCTGAATGACCACAGGCAGGCACAACCCCCAGTACCATCTCCAGGGCTGAATCCGCCCTTCCTCCAGTGGCTGACTCCCCTAAGTATGAAGTGCCTTACCTGTTGTCGACGGGTCGCCATGGAGATAGATTCTGTCCTGTCTGGGCCGGCGCATGTGGGTGATTCCCCTGGGGCCACCGTCATCTCACCGACGGTGTAGGAGGCATTTCTTTTTCTTTCCCCCCATGAGCGTAGCATGCAATGGCATCAGCATGCAGGCTACCCTTGTAGACGCCTGCCTCACTCATCCCCTAATTTTTTGTCCCACGCGTGTAGTACCCCTGGTCTCCACTTGGGGCCACTAATGCACCAGGAACCCCACTGAATCCCTCCCCAGGAGAGGAGAGCAGTCTTCCGGATGCTCAATCCAACTCCATCCCCTGCCGCCCCCCAGCGCCCGGGCTCACTCCCGAACCCGGGTCGCCGGTGCAGCACGAGGTGTGGCATCCCATGCCTCAACCCTCAGCACCACCGGGCCGACCATTGACCAGCAATTTAATAGCAAAATAACTGTGTTGTAATTTTTGGTTACAACTGGTCATATGTAACTGCAAACTGTCAATCAAATTCATGCTGATGAAGCTGCATGCCTCATTAGCACAACTGCCTCTCTTTTCAAAACAGTGTCCCTCACAGAAAAGTATCTGAATTTTTATAGTTTACAGACAAGTTAAAAGGTTACATAACTGAACTGCCAGTTCCAGTGTATACAACTGAACAGTCTCTATGTCTCTTTAAACCACTTCCTCATTAAAAATGCTGAGCAGTAATTATGAAAAAGAAAACATGGACAGATGTGTGTAACACAGAATTTTATACACACCCTAAGTGTGTGTGGTTTTGTAAACTTCTTGAGCTGTGATCTCAGGGTTTATGTAGCATCCCACACTTCAGGTGTGTATTAATTATAGAATACTTTATGTGGTGTTGTACATTATGAGTTTTTTTTACACATCTGAGGTGAGTAATACCACACAAACCACGAAAGTGAAGCACGAGTGGTTTGTGATGGAATAACATACCAAGGATGTGTGAAAAAAATAACATCAACACCATATAGTTTTAGTTTATATAATTGCTGTTTTTGGTTTTTTTTTTAACAAAAAAATAGCTGGAAAAGCATTGTGAAAGGCTGAAGACTTATGGTGGCCGATTGGCATAATGGTAGCACTGCCACTCGCAATGCCAGCAAGCCAGGTTCGGGAACGAACCTGGATCATTTTGGGCTGGCCGGGGGGGTTGGGATCGAGCATTCCATAGGATGGCCTCCTTCTCTTGGGGGGGCACTTCACACATGGGGTGGGAGGGATGCGTTGCACTGTATCTCATGTGAGTATGCCAATGCACATACACATGGGGGACATAGTCCCAACAACAGCATCCCTAGAGGGAGGGGAAGAACAGCAGCACAAAGCGGGGAACTGAAGACAGAAGTACACCCTGGCTGGCAGGATGATCGCCGACCTGTGCAGGCCCTGCACCAGTGACTCAGGCACCTTCCAAATCTAGATCCATATCTCGGTGGGTTGGGGGACTCCCTGCCGTGCTGCCAAGGGGAGCAAGCTGTGGGGGACTTAGGAAGAAGGTGAGTCCGAGAGAAGCCGGGTGACAGGGCTGGGAGGATTGGTGGGAAGGAGGGCCAGCCAGGGAGGGAGGAGGATAAACTGTGAATAACAACAAAAAAAAGAAGGAAAGGTTGAAGGCTTTATTTGTTTTGTCATTTATTGTCTTTAGTGATGAAAATATTGCATAAACACAAATGTTTACACATTATGTAAAATATCTCTAAGAAAAAACAGATGTTAGCAAATCTTTTGGGGGGGGACTCATTCTGAAAATGCAAAAGGAAATGCTGCAAGTACCAAGAAATGCACATCGAAAAGAAAAGTAAGTACACCAAGAGATATTTTAACTTTCAATATGGTACTTCACAAACTTTGTGACAATTGTTTCTTTAAACACCCTCCCTAAACGCAGGACCTGTAAGATCACCTTTCTGGTGCCTGGAGCCAGGACATCACTTGTTCAGAGGTCCTTACTTTATAGGGCCCCTTCCTGGTTCAACTCCTTCCCTGACACTGTCACCAACCTCCCCAAAATAGGTACTTTCAGACTTGCTGTCAGGAACCACTTGCTCACCTCGTGGCGCTGCAGGTGTGCATAGCCACTCCTGAGCACCATCCCATGCCTGCACACATCAAGGGCTAGCCACAACCGTTCAACCTTCTTGACAATGCCCCAGGGCTGCTTATATCCGCCTCTCTCCAGCTATCTATTCTCAGGCCGCACTATTTTTGTTGGCTACCTCATCGTGTAGGCCAATGTTATTCTCACCTGTAAAATACTCTGTTGTAACAACCTATCTCACAGGCATACAGCACTGCATAGGCCATTTGGTTTCACCTTTGGTAAATATGATGCCATTCCAACAAGTCTGTACAACACTGCTGTCACATAACCTGCAACAATGTACACACGAAAATCTTGTAACTCTGTGTTGTGTCTGTGATACTATGTAACTGTTATGTCTATGTACTCTTGATGAGGAGCCTTTGGAAATGAATATTTGACTCAAAGGACTGTAATTCTGATATGTACACATAAATGAATAAATAAAGGCTCTATGTACTGAGAATAGAGGCTGTTTAGCGCACAGCTGCAAGAAATGGCAGTTTGTTTATGTGTTTTAAAAATGCAAAAGGAAAAAGTGTTTTCTTTACTTGAATTTTTTTTTTCTTCTAATATCTTTTCATTGAACTTTTCAAAAGGTCCACATCAAGTAGCAGGCAGCACTGTACTTCACACAATAACTGATTATACATTATCGCTACAACTGATTGTTACAGTAGAGGCAACCACCCCATGCATCTCGGAACATACTAAGACAGCTATACCTCTTTGCTATAGTTCGAGGGGAACTTGGGAGCTGAAGCATGCACTGAGTATGGGGGTGCACAGCCTAGAAGTCCATACCTCTCAACTGTACCACATTACGAGGAACGTTCCTCATTTTACTTCACAAAAGCTCCCCGTTCCACATTGTGAGGACTTGTTCCACATTCAAAGTCAACATTTTAAAGCAAAAATCCATAGTAAATTATGCAAAAAATATATTATTCAATTAATAACAGACTTTCTGAACATAAATGTAACATTTTAACAGTATTTTGAGCTTCTTAGGTAAAGATTTGATTAAGTGTTCCACATTTTGCCCATTTGTTCCACATTTTGACAAGCAATGTTCCACATTTGGGGGACAAAAGGTTGAGAGGTATGTAGAAGTCCCCTGTGTGGAATAAACAATGCAGCTAAGCCAGAAAGGGGGGAGGCTACCCAGGGAGAAAGGAAGGAAGGGCAGGAGATCCTCCACTGGTGTAATTTACCAACCACCTAGAGAAAGAGATTTATTTATTTGGAAAATGCTTCACCTGGAAAGACAACATGAACTGCAAACAGCTCGTTTCCAGAAGCATTCTGGGGGAAGGGGGTTACATTGTCTGGAGAGCAGCAACAAATAACAATTCAGGAGGAGTACAATACAGGAGCAATACAGTGCAGCGCAAATTATAACAGTGTGGTACTGGTACGGAGCCGAATGACCCAGATCAACCTGTCAGGGAAACAATCCTAGATAGAAAAAATAACAGCAAACAAAATACAATTCAGGAGCAGTACAATACAGGGATAATACATTACAGCTCAATTAGCAATAACATAACAGTTTGGTACCAGTACTGAGCTGAATGACCCAGACCAATCAGACAGGGCAACAATCCTAGATTGCAAAAAGACAGGTGTTGCATCAGCCTGAGAGCAGCAGAACCACCAGAGGAGTCATACACAGTTGAAGTGCTATGGGAATAGGCTGAGCATGAGATGTGCTTGGAGGCCCATGAGAGGGCAGGAATGAGACCAGTGGGGAGTAGGGAGGGCAATGATTTGAGGGTGGGGGAGGGAGGGAGAGGAAAGAGGAGGGGCAGCCTAGAATCAGTTCCCCTTCAAGATGGAGAACCTGCAAGGAAACAGGTCTAGGCAGTAGGGAGGGATAAAGGAGGAGATGGAGAAGAAGGGGTGAGGAACAGGAGGCAGGGAAGGGAGGAGGAAGTAGGGAGGGTGAAGGATTAGAAGGTGGGGGAGGGAGAAGGTAGAAAAGAGAGTGATCTAGCTAACCTAATCTAGTCCCTTCAGGATGCGAAGAACCCTGCAAGGGAATAGGATTACAGAGTGTGTGTGTGGGGGGGACAAGAGGAGAAGGACCAGGACCTACTCGCCTTCAGGATGCTGAAGACCCTGCAAGAGAGTCAGGACATGGGCAGAAAGAACGGATGGGGGGGAGGGCAGGAAGAGGAGAGAGGGAGGATTCAACCTAGGAGACATGGGGAGATTAGTAGGGGATAAGTACAAGGGTGGGAAGGATGGAAAGGGGGTACGATGTGACAGGTATAGGTAGCAGAAAGCAGTTAAGTAGGGTAGAAGGTGAATTCACCTTGGGAGATAGTCATAAAGTGCCCAGTGGTCAGAGGGGAAGGTTTAGAGGACCATCAGACAAATTGCCTTTATCATATCACCTAGAGCTCAAGGGACTAGTCGGATCCTTCCCCATAGCATGCAGGACCCAGGAATTCCACCTGGAGGTGAAGCATTCATTGCGATTATTCAAAGAGTAAGTCATTTTTTCCATTGTGTATGGTTGATCCACCAGTGTCCTTCAGGAGTGAAGGGCTGAAAGTTGGGGGGGTCAGCCACAGTCGGGTAACTATTTTTTTTTTTTGGCCGCAAAAAGCCAGATACTAAGCAAGTATCTCCCTTGGAGTGGATGAAGCAAGAACAACGTCATGGTGAGGGGGAAAGATCTGCCATAAAGTTCCATAAGTTCTGTCTCAAGTCCCTCAAAGAAGGGTCAGGGCACAGGGCAAGCCCACATAATATGAGTGTGGGTTACCCAGGACTCCCCACAATTATGTCAGCAGGATGCTGAGTGAGAGTGGGAGTAATGTTCTGTGATGATTGGTGTCCAGAAGAACTAGAGCATGTACTTCCAACTACATTCCCTCTAGGTGTACAAACTGGTTACATAGAGGAGGTCAAGCAGGCTCAGTACCAACCTTTCCTTGGAGATCTGGATTCCCCATTTGTGTGCCACCTCACGTCTTCTCCTTGGGTGTCCTGCAGGACCTGAAAATGTGTGATATCTTATGAGTGGAGGATCCTGTTTTAAAAACAAAGTCAGGAAATCGCTAATGATGGCTGGCTGGGTGGCAAGAGTGCGTGCTGCCAGTGGGAGCAAGAGAAAATAGTGCCTAAGCTGCAGATATCTAAAGAATTCCTGGCATCTGAGTCTGAAGGTGGCCTGCAGGTCAGCAAAAGAGCTGAAGCCCAAGTCCAAAATAATTTGTGACAGACCTTATAAACTGAATTGAGTGCTGTGGGATGAAAAGGTCTCCAGCAGGAGGCAAGGGCATATCATAGTTATAAAGGAAGTAAGGTGCACATTTTTTCTGATGGACTGCCAAATCAGTTGCTGCTGTCTCAACCAGGGGTTGCCCTCACATTGGAGGACCTGAGCTGAGCCACTATGGTGCATACTCTTGATATGCTCTTTAGCTGGGAGACATTGTTGCTCTAGCTCGAGCCAGGTGTTAGGGGAGTTGCCCAGATGTCTATAGAGCATGAAGCAAAGTTGCGCAGCTCAGTCATAAAGGCTGAGATTAGGGAGTGTCAGGCCACCTGCCACCCTAGATAGTTGTAGCATCTTTAGTCTGACTCTAGGTTTCTGTCTGGCACAGATAAATCTTAAGATTTCTCTATTTTGATGGGCAGCCCACTGGAGCAGCAGTTGGATTTCTGCTTGCAACGCCAGCAACCCAGGTTCAGGAATGGACCTGGGTTGTCAGAGGGCCGGCCGGAGAAAGAAGGATAGAGCATCCTAAGACTGCTCTCCTTCTCTGGGGGGAGGGTGTGTGTGAGTGTTCTCTGTTGTATGACACCCAGCGGAGGCTGGGTTGCCGCATGCACACTGATGCCGATATCCTTCAGGGGTGGGGTGGACGCTGGTCGTCATTACACGTCCCAACCCCTACAGGGACAAAAAATTCAGGGGCCTGGCTTGTCTCGATGATGCCCCACCCGGACCTCTCATAGCCTCCGATGCTGGCTCCCCCCAACTAGACACTAGACTTATGGCATTAGGGATGGTGCCACAACCCCGCCCTCTGGGAGGGTAAGCCGGGGTGACTGGGTGGAGCACTGGCTATGATTGGTGGTGGAGGTCCGAGGGTCTGTGACTAGGGTGGACAGCACTGACAGCCATGGCACTGCCAAAAAGTATAATAAATAAAGATTTCTCTATTTTGAAGATGCCAGGTGTTTAGTGAGAGATGCAGGGGAATGTTTTGAACTAAACAGAGTACTCTGAGTAGGGTCACCATCCGGACTACCTTGATCCTGCGGGAGAGACTCAGCGGTAGAGTGGCCCATTATGTGCTCTCTTGGGACATTTGTTGTATAAAAGGCTGGTAGTTATCCTTGTATGCATGGAAATGGAATGGACAACATGGATCCCCAGGTACTTTAACTTTCTAGGGTCCCAATTAAATGGTAAGCGGGAGCAGGTAGTCTGGGAAGGGAAACAGTGGAAGGTGAAGATCTCAGTTTTGCCAGTATTAACCTTGTATCCTGACACCTCCTTGAATGTTTGGAGCAAGGGAAAAAACACTGGGAGGTGTTCTCTGGGTCAAACAAATACACTGTAATAGTACATCATCTGCACAAAGCAGAATGCCACGCTCTTCTCCGCCTCTCACCATCACACCATAGGATCAGTGAGATTCATGAATGGCCTGGGTGAGGGGCTCTGTGTAGGCAGCATGTGGGGGGGGACAGGAGACATCCCTGTCTGGTACCCTTGTACAGGGGAAAATTAGTGTTATGGTGACCATTCACTTTAACACGGCATAGGAGGAGTAAATTCTTTGGAGAAGCTGCATAAAAGAGACCGGGAGTTCCAGCCAACCCAATAGCAGGTAAAGGAATGGCCAGAACATGCAGTCAAAGGCTTTCTCAGCATCTAAGCTAAGCAATGAGGATGGGGTTGGGACCCCCTGCATTTGATGGAAAAGATGCAGAGTTCTGCGGATATTATCAGCAGTAGTCCTGGAGCTCACAAATCAAGTTTAGTCCTGGCCTGGGAAGCTCTCTCTCCAGCCATTTAGCAAATGTGACCAGAAATAACTTATAATCAGCATTTAGCATCAAAATTGGGTAACATAGAAACAGAATATGATGGCAGATAAGGACCGCTTGAATACCTAGTCTGCCCATTTCCCTACCTAATAGATAAGCTGCAGATCCTAGTTAACCAACAGCCTACTTCCTCCTACCCCCACTAGAATTGCCTTGTCTGCCCCATGCATTCTAGAATTCCCCCACTGTTTTTGACTTCACAACCTCCTCAGGAAGGCTGTTTCATGCATCCACAACCCTCTCCGTGATAAAATACCTCCTCACATTACCCCCTGAGCCATCCCCTCTCTATCTTCAAATTGTGCCCCCTTGTTCTTGCACATCCCTTTTTCTGAAAGATGCTACCCTCCTGGGCTTTGTTGATTCCCATGAGATACTTGAATGTTTGTATCATGTCCCCCCCCCCTTTCCTCGAGGGTATGCATATTAAGCTCCTTTAGTCTCTCTTTGTATGTCTTCTGGTGCAGACCCTGCACCATTTTGGTTGCCCTCCTCTGGATAGCCCCCACCCTGTCTATGTTTTTGCTGAGATGGGGTCTCCAAAACTGCATGCAGTATTCCAGATGGGGTCTCACCAACTGTCTGTACAGAAGGATAACAACTTCCTGTTTTCCACTGGTGATGCCTCTCCCTATGCATCCCAGTATCCCCACAGCCCCTATTACTGCCTTCTCACATTGCTTGCCCACCTACTACAGACCAGTCAGCCTCACCTCGGTAGTGGGGAAGATCATGGAAGCACTACTGAAGGAGAGATTGGTGGAACATCTGGTTGTCAATGGACTACAGGACCCAAGGCAGCATGGTTTCACCAGGGGAAGGTCATGTCAGACCAACCTCATTGAATTTTTTGACTGGGTGACTAGGGAGGTGGATCAGGGGAGGGCAGTGGACATGGCCTATCTGGACTTCAGCAAGGCCTTTGACACTGTGCCACATAGAAGACTATTGCACAAACTGAGAATATGGGTGTGGGCAGGACAGTAGTGCGGTGGGTAGGTAACTGGCTGGGCAGCAGGACACAGAGGGTGGTGGTAAATGGCTGTCACTCCACAGAGGGAAGAGTGACCAGTGGGGTACCACAGGGATCAGTGCTGGGACGGTACTATTCAATATCTTCATCAGTGACATTCTTGGGACCTAGAAGGCAGAATTTCACTGTTCGCTGATGACACAAAGCTCTGTAACAGAGTAGACACACCAGAGGGTGTAGACAGAATGAGAAGGACCTGCAGAAACTTGAAGAATGGTCAGAGGTTTGCAGTTGAAATTCAATGCAAGGAAGTGCAAGATAATGCATATGGGGCACAAAACCCTGGCACAATATATCAGTTGGGGGTGAGGATATAGCATGCACCAAGCAGGAAAGGGATCTTGGAGTTATCATCTCTGATGACCTCAAGGCAGGAAACAGTGTGACAAAGCAGCAGGTAAAGCAAATAGGATGCTGGGATGCATAGGCAGGGGCATCACCAGCAGGAAAAGGAGGTCATAATTCCGCTATACAAGACACTAGTGAGGCCGCACCTGGGTACACTGTACAGTTCTGGAGACCTTGCCTACGTAAGGACATAGACAGGGTAGAGAAGGTTCAGAGGAGGGCAACAAAGATGGTGCATGGATTGCATCACAAGTCCTATGAGGACAGGTTGAAGGAACTGAACATGTACTCCCTGGAGGAGAGGAGGGAGAGAGGGGATATGATAGAGACATACAAGTATCTTACAGGGAGGAACAGGGTGCAGGAATACACTATTTTTAAGCGAAAAAGATGTTCCAGGACTAGAGGGCATGGGATGAAGTTGGAGGAGGGACGATTCAGAGGAAGCGTGAGGAAGAATTTCTTCACAGAACGGGTGGTGGACAAGTGGAACACCCTGCCAGAGGAAGTGGTGGGGGCTGAAACAATCACGGATTTAAGAATGCATGGGATAGACATAAGGAATTCTGGAGGTCAGGGGTAAGGGCAGCAGACTTCCTGGAAAACATAAACTGAACTTACAAACTTAAATGGGCAGACTGGGTGGGCCATAGGCCCTTATCTGCCGACACTGTCTATGTATCTATGTATGTATGTACCTTTAGGTCATCTGATATAACTACCCCCGGATCCCTTTCCATTTTGTTGTTGTCAGTATCTCACCCCCATTGTGTACTCTTCCCTTGGGTTTTTGTTTCCCAGGTGCATTATTTTGCACTTCTTTGCATTGAATCTAAGGGTGGTGGGAGAAACAAAGTAGGGGGTTCTTATCTGGTTTTAGTATCACAGAGATGGTCACATGTGACCAAGGTGGGAGAGCCCTCCTCAAATATCTCTCCAAACACAGCCAGCAGAGGCTGATTAGTATAATCCCGGGCAAGTTTGTAAAATTCAGCACCATAGCCATCAGGATCTGGGGCCTTTGCTGTTTTTGCTTTCTGGATCACCACCATACCTCTCAACTGTACCACATTACGAGGAATGTTCCTCATTTTACTTCACAAAAACTCCCTGTTCCACTTTGTGAGGACTTGTTCCACATTCAAAGTCAACATTTTAAAGCAAAAATCCATAGTAAATGACGCAAAAAAGATATTATTCAATTAATAACAGACTTTCTGAATTATAAATGCAACATTTTAACAGTGTTTTGAGCTTCTTAGGTAAAGATTTGATTAAGTGTTCCACATTTTGCCCGTTTGTTCCACATTTTGACATGCAATGTTCCACATCTGGGGACAAAAGTTTGAAAGGTATGATCACCACTTCCAGTTCCTTTGTGGTAACCGGGGTCACCAAACCTTCTCCTTGCTCAAGTGTGAACTCCAGAAGTGTGATGTTGTCCAAAAAGCTCTCATTCTAGTCTGGGGGTGCATAGCCTCAGGGGTGTATAGTGTTTGATAATAAGAGCAGAATAAATCTGTGATTTCTGTCAGTTTAGTGAGCCGAGCGCCTGATTGTGGATGAAGCAGAGCTGTGACTGTAGCCAACCGTCTCTGCTTCCTTAATTGATAAGTTAATAATTGAGAGGACGAGGCTCCTTTTTATAGTACCCATGACACAAGGACATCAATGATATTTCAGTCTTTTGAGGACAGAGCACATCCAAGTCTGACTTCACTTTTTGAAGCTGTGGGTGGACTGACTTGTCTCCCTGCTGGCAGGCTAATTGTAGAAAGTGCATGGTTTCCTCCAGGTGAGTCTGTCTCCCCTGGCATTTTTTTTATCAACTGTAGCATATTTAATAATTAGCCCCCAGAGGATAGCCTTTAAAGTATCCCACTGAAAAGCATAGGAAGTGTCAGTTGCAGAATTGTCTCTAAGGATCTCATTGACATGCTTTTGCAAGAAGGTACAGAAGTCTTGCAATTTGAGGTATGGGTTCAGATGCCACCTGGTGTCTCAGCACTCAAAGCCCCAATCCCAGAGGCAGCTGAGTGGGGTGTGATCACAGAGGAAAATGTCCTTCATCGAGCAGGAGGAGACTAACAATAGGGTATCTACCTGGGTATAGACATGGTCTATCCTGGTGTATGTCCCATACACTAGAGAGTAAAATGAGAAGGGTATGGTCCTAGGATGGAGAGCTCCCCATTTATCAACCCATTCTACCTTGTGGGCAAATTTCCAAAAGAATTTGTGAGCAGTCAGTTGTCGGGGGGGTTGGAAGAGTCCGGGTAATGTTGTGGGACAATTTTAAAGTCAAAGTTAAGAGCAGGGTACCATGTGCAGTAGAAACTATTTTGTCTAACAATCTTTTAATCATGGGGGTGTTGGAGCCTGGAAGGAAATATACATTGGCTAATGTGATCTCTTTGCCATAGAGAGAACCCTGGACTATCACCAGATGGCCCTCTGGGTCAGTCCATGCTTTATTTATTTATTTAAAATATCAGATTTACAGATTTTTGAGTCAAGGACTCATTTACAAAAGCACCTTGTCATGGAATACAAAGACAGACAGTGTTACATAGTTCAATACACAGTAATAGTTACATGATACAGGTTTCAAGCAATAGTCACAATGTTTCATAGATGTTGCAGGAGGACAACGCCTCAGTGATACATGAGTAGCATACAGTTAGATGACTGAAGCAGGTGATACAGGAGGACAGCACCTCAGTGATACATGAGTAGCACACAGTTACATGACTGAAGCAGGCGATACAGGAGAACAATGCCTCAGTGGTACATGAATAGCAAACAGTTAAGCAGTGTACAGAGAAATATGGTCCCTGGTCAGTAGAGCTGTGAGAATTCTGGGTAAAACATATCGTGTTGCCAGGTGACAGCAGCAGAAAAAGATGCAGGCAATAGGCCCTGTTGGGGACTGTAGCATTCGAGTAGGGGAAGGTGAGGACTTATGATATGGTATGGGTGCAGAAAAGCAGTCTGAGGGATCTTGTCCTAATCCTAAGCAGGTTGGTCACTTAGGGTTGGCAGATTAGTCCACACAGAGGGTCCAGAAGAATTAGAGCACTAATACAGAGTGCACCTGAAAGGAAGTGCCCCTGGGGATCAAGATGGAAACTTGTCATCACCACCCGTCCGGGTAAGAAGAGGAGCAGGCAGGAGAGTATTCATATTTCAGTAGTTTGCTATGCTCTGAATCAGATAGATGCATCTCCTGGAGGTAGAGGAGGTCTGGTCTGGTCCACTGAATTTGCACAAGGACTTTGGTCCGCTTAACTGGGTTAATGAGACACTTGATATTTAGGAAGTACAGATGTAATTTGTGGTCAGTCATTTAGTACTGGGAAAGGAATAGGGAGCATCAGTTGGAGGT
This sequence comes from Neoceratodus forsteri, assembly GCA_016271365.2. NCBI lineage: Eukaryota > Metazoa > Chordata > Ceratodontiformes > Ceratodontidae > Neoceratodus > Neoceratodus forsteri. Next base: position 1,462,162,681 of record CM057452.1, read on the forward strand.
CGCAGTACCCATCCTGGGAACCCCCTACCCCCAGCCAAGCCACATAACTGAAAACAGTAGTAGACCTTATATAAACAGAATGGGGCATCTGAGAATTCAAAGATCCCATCCTGTGGTTTAATGGGGGACTGACAGACTCCCCAACCCCACCCTACAGAAGCAGAGTGTATACACACCTTCCCTGCCAAGTACCTTTTTGCAGTTTGGTTCTTACCTCCGTAGTTATTTGGCTCTGCTCCTCTGCCTCCAGTTTTTCTGCTGCTATGTTCTCCATTGTCATGCATTCCTCATTCCATGTGATTTCCTGTGCTCCCTTGTTGCTGCTCTTTTGTGTGTCTTGCTCTTCTCCCTACTTGCACCCTCCTCTTTGCAGCTCTGCCGCCTCTTTCATTCCTTGAGTTTTCTCTGCATCTCCTCTGCTTTGTCTCCCTCCTCCTTGGGTTCCTTTGTGCTCTGGCTTGCATGGGGAGGGGGTGCATTTTTGAGCCCTCCATCACTGTGGCTCCCCTGCTTCTGTGTCTCAGGCTGCTGCCCGTTCTTGTCTGCAGGCTTCTGCAGCTTGTCTGCCCCCTGTCTATGCCTCCTGTCTCTGTGCTCCCTCTGCAGCTCCTCTGCCCCCTGCCTATGCCTCCTGTCTCTGTGCTCCCTATACAGCTCCTCTGCCCCCTGCCTATGCCTCCTGTCTCTGTGCTCCCTCTGCAGCTTGTCTGCCCCCTGCCTATGCCTCCTGTCTCTGTGCTCCCTCTGCAGCTTGTCTGCCTCCTGCCTATGCCTCCTGTCTCTGTGCTCCCTCTGCAGCCCCTCTGCCCCCTGCCTATGTCTCCTGTCTCTGTGCTCCCTCTGCAGCTCCTCTGCCCCCTGCCTATGCCTCCTGTCTCTGTGCTCCCTCTGCAGCTTGTCTGCCCCCTGCCTATGCCTCCTGTCTCTGTGCTCCCTCTGCAGCTTGTCTGCCCCCTGCCTATGCCTCCTGTCTCTGTGCTCCCTCTGCAGCTCCTCTGCCCCCTGCCTATGCATCCTGTCTCTGTGCTCCCTCTTCAGCTCCTCTGCCCCCTGCCTATGCCTCCTGTCTCTGTGCTCCCTCTGCAGCCTGTCTGCCCCTGCCTATGCCTCCTGTCTCTGTGCTCCTCCAGCTCCCTCTGCCCCTGCCTATGCATCCTGTCTCTGTGCTCCCTCTGCAGCTCCTCTGCCCTCTGCCTATGCCTCCTGTCTCTGTGCTCCCTATACAGCTCCTCTGCCCCCTGCCTATGCCTCCTGTCTCTGTGCTCCCTCTGCAGCTTGTCTGCCCCTGCCTATGCCTCCTGTCTCTGTGCTCTCTGCAGCTTGTCTGCCCTGCCCATGCCTCCTGTCTCTGTGCTCCTCTGCAGCCCTCTGCCCCTGCCTATGTCTCCTGTCTCTGTGCTCCTCTGCAGCTCCTCTGCCCCCTACCTATGCCTCCTGTCTCTGTGTCCCTCTGCAGCTTGTCTGCCCCCTGCCTATGACCTCCTGTCTCTGTGCTCCCTCTGCAGCTTGTCTGCCCCCTGCCTATGCCTTCTGTCTCTGTGCTCCCTCTGCAGCTTGTCTGCCCCCTGCCTATGCCTCCTGTCTCTGTGCTCCCTCTGCAGCTCCTCTGCCCCCTGCCTATGCATCCTGTCTCTGTGCTCCCTCTGCAGCTCCTCTGCCCTCTGCCTATGCCTCCTGTCTCTGTGCTCCCTATACAGCTCCTCTGTCCCTGCCTATGCCTCCTGTCTCTGTGCCCTCTGCAGCTTGTCTGCCCCTGCCTATGCCTCCTGTCTCTGTGCTCCCTCTGCAGCTTGTCTGCCCCCTGCCTATGCCTCCTGTCTCTGTGCTCCCTCTGCAACTCCTCTGCCCCCTGCCTATGCCTCCTGTCTCTGTGCTCCCTCTGCAGCTTGTCTGCCCCTGCCTATGCCTCCTGTCTCTGTGCTCCCTCTGCAACTCCTCTGCTCCTTGCTCCATCTCCTTCTGTTCTCCCCTTTGGCTCACCATTTCTCCAGCAGCTTGCCACCTAGCTACCTCTCTCTGTTGTACTGGGGGAAGACAGCAACTAGAACTATGCACTGGAGCCATGATAAAATGTGCAGTCAAATCAAAATATGGAAAAACAGGCTAACAGCAATAATCTGTGAAATATACACATCACTCTTCTAAAGTTAGATAAAAAGCTACATTTATTGCTTAAAAACGAGTAACTAGCAGCAGTCACCCTACTACGGGTGCCATTCTGCAGCCTCAGTCCGGGAGTTCCACATTTTTTCTCTCCCATCAGATCTTCTACTACGATACACTCTGGTGGGTGTCAATCTGGAGTCCCTTTTCTGCCTCAGTACCTTACATCTCTGCCAAACAAAAAAGCCCACACTTGAGAAACAGCTGTGGTGCCACAGTTGAAAACTTCAGTAGGAAACAAGAAAGTCCATGCACTCACCAAATGAGAAGGATGTGAACCTTGTAGTCTTCCCTATTTCATCTCATGTAACCACTGAAAATAGATTTGTTTCTTGTGGAGATTTTTATGTGGTTCTAAAAGCAAAAAATCCTCGTCTTCTTAAAAAGCTTATGATAGCAAAATTTGTGGCATCTTTCACCATCTACTGGGAAACTGATCACGAAGCTCACCCAGCTAGATGTGAGATGCTGGATTCCTGCCTTTATATTGTTGTTGACCTAGCTCTACGATATGGGGGCACATATTTCTACGATTACCACAAACCATTTTCAACCAAAGCAGCAGCATACATTTCTAGGTACAACTCACACATATCCTGGGTATTGCTCAAAAATAAGCTTTTCTGTAGGTATTTTGCCAGTTAAAGGACCCTAACCTGTTCTGTTTGTGGATCAATAGAGCGAGTCCAGAGAAGAATGACCAAAAATATTAACAATATAAAAAGTCTCTCATATGTGGATCGATTAATCACCTTAGGGCTCTATTCTCTTGACTATAGGTCCTTGAAGAGAGATCTTTGTTTAACTTACAAAGCCCTGTTTGAAACGTTGTGCATTCAGAGAAAGCTTACTAACAAAAATACAAGATCTAATAAATTAAAATTAGAAGCAAACATAAGTCATACTATAGAAAGGAATACTTATTTCACATAAAGAGTCCCTTGAATTTGAAACTCTTTACCAGAGTTGGTTGTACTTAGTGCTACTATTGATCAGTTTAAGAGGAACCTTGATCAACATATGGAAAATAGAAAATCTCTACTCCGCCACTTGGTCTGTAGCGACAAGTTCATTAAGGGTTCTTCCCTTGAATTCGTAAGCTCCTATGAACCTATGAACCTAACTTTCTTTCATTTCTCCATCATGTGTCCCCGTATGACTCATGATTCCTGATCAACCACCATTACTGCTTCTGCTCACACCTCTTCTTCTCCACATGCTATCTATGTTCCTAAGAATCTCCTGAACAAACAAAGGTGCCAAATTGTATTTTCTACCGGAAGAGCAGTATGCAGGAATTTCAATGACTCAGCCTGTTTTGTATCTTAATGCACCCTTTTACACATCTGCAGTCACTGTGGAGAAACCCATTCTAAGTTGATTTGTTATCAGAAACCTTTCTCCATTCCACATCAAGGCCACAAATTACATTTAATTAATCCATCAACTCCCATTCACATGCAATGCCTTCAGCAGCTTTTGTCAGTATATCCTGCCCAGCAGTTTATCCAGTTTTTAATCACTAGCCTGCCACATGGTTTCCATACTGTTCTTCAAAAAGTTCCTACCACATTAGTTACTTGCTCTAATTTCATATTGGCTACGTCAGAATCTGAGGTTGTCAACATCTTCCTGGCTAAGGAACTTTCTAAAGGCTTCTTTGTGGGCACTTTTGCAGTTCCTACATTTCCTTCTTTCTGTATCGGGCTCATTCGGGATAGCTACCCGAAAATATTCTGGAAAGAAAGGCCTCATTATCGATCTGTCAGCTTCTCATTCTTCTGCTAATCCTAGCATTAGTTCACTAATTCATTTGGACAACTATTCCCTGCATTATGCAAGAATCGATTATGCAATCAGATTCATAACACTTGCTGGACCTGGCGCTTGCCGAGGTAGACATCACAAATGCCTTCAAATTGTTACTGATACATCCTTCCCTCTGGCACATATATGGGATTTCTTGGAGAAACCAGTATTACTTTGCAGTTTGTTTAGCCGTTGAATGCAAAAGCAGCCCTAGCTTGTTTGACTTGTTTTCTAGTTCTCTGTGTTGGATCCTTTTGAATGTGTATAGACGTTCTTTCCTGCTGCACCTTCTTGATGACTTTCTCCTCACAGACGTTCCAGACTCCCCTTCTGCTGGAAGCATCAGCTGCCTTTGTTGTCTGGTTTCATCATTCAACATCCTTCTGGCCAATGACAAAACTCAAGGAGCCATTACAACCTTGGAATTTCTAGACATAGAACTGGACTCCCTCAGTATGGAAGCCCATCTACCCTTGGAAAAACTCCAATGCATATCATCACTAATTAATTCCTTCTCGTCAAAATAATCCTGTACCCAAAGAGAACTGCTGTCATTATTGGGCTACCTCAATTTCACAATGTGAAAAATTCCTCAAAGCAGGAGCTTCATTACCTATTTTTTGATCTAGCCCACTCAATCACTGCCCCGGACCACTACATTACCATCACTGGCTCTACCCATTCAGACCTCGCCATGTGGTTCCACTTTCTCATGGCTTGGAATGGCATATCCATGTTCTGTAAGGATACAATATCCAACTCAGATGTAGAAGGATTTACCGATGCCTCTCTGGCCTTTGTTTTTTTGCTATTTTTGGGCATTCCTGGTTTGCTTGTCTATGGACATCAGAAACAAAAGAGATCCCTTATCTCCATTCTACTTCCTCCTTATTTGAAATCTATCCCATTGTTGCAGCTGCCAATACCTGGGGACACGTGGAGCAATCAGCCCGTGACATTCTATTCAGACAAACAGTAGTAGTAGCCATCATAAACAAAGGATGATCATCCTTTCATGCCATAATGAATTTCCTGAGACAATTGACATGGACTTCTTTAACTCATCATTTCAGAATGCACTCTGTGTATATTCCTGGCCTTCTAACTTTCTGGCTGATTGCCTTTCTCATTTTCATTTTCAGCAGTTCAAAGCTGCATGCCCACAAGCTGACAAAGAGATGACCTCTCTACCATTCTGAGAGTTTCAAATGATCTTACCTTTTATTTAAATCATGCCACTTTAACTATCTGGACTTCCTTAGCTGCTTCTATGCAATCGGCCCATAAGTTAACATGAAGGAAATTTATGTCCTTTTGCTGTCTCCAAAACATCAGTCCATTACTGTATTCAGTTCCTCGTGTCCTGGCATTTGTTTCTTATTGCAACTTATTATATACTATAAATATAAATAACTATATCACAATAAATTATATATTCTGTCTTCCCCTAGTAACTACCATATTTTCTCATCCTTCCTACCCTTGCTAAGTTACAGGAACACCTTGTTCTTTCTCAGATAGCTTCCTTCCTTAACTCCTCCTCTTTCTTCACTCCCTTCCAGTCTGGTTTTAGGAAATCTCACTTCACTTCTACTTCTCTTCTTCGACTCACTGACTCCATACTCTCAGGTGTGGATCAGAGTCCGATTACATCTGCCATTTTTGTTGATCTTGCTAATTTGACACAGTAGCACACTCCCTTCTTCTGGACAAGCTCAAAGCAGTGGGTCTTTCTGACTCTGCAGTCATCTGATTCCATTCTTACCTTCAGATCTTGTTGCTTCTGTGGACTTAGCTTGCATCGCCGAGACCTGGCTTGACAAAAATGCAGGCCCCATTTTGGGATCTGCGGTTCTGGATGGGTTCTCGGTGATTCACCGCCCGAGAGTGGACCGTAGGGGCGGGGGAGTTGCAGTCTGTTTTAGACAGGAACTGGACCTCAGGGAGGAGCCGGTTGGATATACCAACTCCTTTGAATGTATTGTGGGTGCAGGTGCAGGATTCAGGATACTCCTCATTTATCGTCCACCAGGTGATGGGAGAGAATTCCTGAGGGAGGTGGCGGATTTCATCGCTGAGAGGGTTTTGGAATTCCCCCGATGGATAATTCTGGGGGATTTCAATGCCTGGGTCGACGATGAACTCGTGCTTTTTGGACAAAACCTCCTCCAATTGACTGATTCATGGGGCCCGACGCGGGTTATTACCACTGCAACCCACCAGGGGGGACATTCATTGGACCTGATATTCCATCTGGGAATGGAAATCTCCGATGTGGAGGTGGAGCCCATCGGTTGGTCTGACCATCATGCCCTGAGGTTCAGTTTCATGGCCCCCCTGAAAGAGGCCTGCCCCTAAGGAGATAGTACAGTTCCATCCTTTGAGAGGAGTTACCTCAGAAGGCCTAATGACGGAGCTGGACTTCTCGGGTTTTCCAATGGATAGCATGGATCCAGAGTCTTTAATGCTGGCCTATAATAGGGCAGTTGTGGGGGCCCTGGATGTCATTGCTCCTTTCCATGTTCACCCCTGTACTCTTCACCCCGAGTCTCCATGGTTTACCGTGGAGATCCGTGGGTTGAAGAGACAGGGCCAAAGATTGGAGAGACGCTGGCGGAAGACTCACCTGGAAGTTGACAGGCTTAGACTGCTAGATCATTATAAAATCTACCAGTTAGCAATCTCCCATAAGAAGGCAGAGTTCCTGTCCAGGGAGATTGCTACAGCAAAGAATAGACTGGCCCAGCTCTTCCGGACTGTGGACAGACTGTGCAATCCAGTCTGTCTTCATGCCGGTCGAGCATTATCACAGTTACAGTGTGAGGAGTTTGCGACGTTCTTTGCTGATAAGGTGTCTGCTATCAGAGATGAGATCAGCCAGGACCTCCCCATTGGGTCTTGCAGTGACCAATCGAGGGACACAAGTACCCATTTGACCTGGTCCATGTTCAGTCAACCGGTAGTTATGGATATAGTGAGACTCGTCCAGACTCTGCGCCCAACTTTCTGTGGGGCTGGATCCGGGCCCTACATGCCTACTTGTGGGGTGTGTAGAGGTTATCAGCCCGATCCTTACTGGGATAGTAGTGGCATCATTGGAGGAAGGGATCTTTCCTGATCATTTGAAGGAGGCAATAGTACGTCCCCTTCTGAAAAAGCCCTCCCTTGATCCCGACTGCCCAGAAAACTACAGACCAATCTCGAATCTTCCCTTTTTGGAGACGATTATTGAGAAGGTGGTTGCTTTGCAGCTGGAAGATTATTTAAACATCCACAATATCTATGACCCTCTCCAGTCTGGCTTCAGGAAACAGCACAGTACTGAGACGGCTCTTGTTCGGGTATTGAATGATCTCCTGATGGCAAGAGATCGGAGAACTCATTCTTTCTTGGTTCTCCTTGATCTTTCAGCTGCATTTGACACTGTGGATCATGGGGGGCTGCTTGAATGCCTGTGGTCTCTCTGTGGACTAAGGGGGTGGTCCACAGTTGGTTTAAATCTTTTCTGCAGGGTAGAACTCAGAGAGTAGTGTCGGGATTTTTTCTTGACTCGCTGTCTACACTGTGGAGTGCCACAGGGTTCAGTGTTGTCCCCATGTTATTCATGTGTATATAGCTTCCATTAGGGGACATCATAAGACATTTTGGTTTGAGTTTCCATTGCTATGCCGATGATTCTCAACTCTATATGTCTTTTGTGCCCGAGCAGGAGTCTGAGTCAAGTACATTGTTTAACAACTGCCTCCAGGAGATACAGGTCTGGATGAGTGCTGATTGGCTGAGGTTGAACCCGGGAAAACAGAGGTATTGGTGGTGGAACTGGGGGTAAGGATATCAAGTCCATGGGCAGGAAAACTCTCAGGTTTATTTCTGGAGGAACCCGCTCATGGCATCTGGTGGTCTGCGTAACCTTGGTGTTATATTTTGACGAGGGCTTGACCCTGAGGCACAGGTGTCAGCCATAGTCAAATCATCCTTTTTCATCTAAGGAATATAGCATAGGTGAAACACTTGATTCCATCAGAGGATCTTCCGACCCTGGTCTCGCCTTTGTGTCCAGTCGTCTTTGATTATTACCAGCGCCCTTTATCTAGGGCTGTGGGGTGGATATCCGTCAGCTACAGCTGGTGCAAAACGCGGCAGCTAGGTTGTTGACTGGAAGCCTGAGGTCCAACCATATAACACCTGTGCTTCATGAATTGCACTGGCTGCCTGTACAGTGGCGGATCACTTTCAAGGTCATGTTGATGACCTATAAAGCTCTACGGTTTGGGACCTCGCTACCTGAAAGAACTCCTGACTTCTTACTGTCCTCCGCTCCTCCGATCCTCTGGTGAGGGATTGCTGGAGATTCCAGGGTAACCTTAAAACATCTGGTGGAAGAACATTTGCCTTTATGGCCCCTACCCTGCGGAATTCTCTACCTTGCCAGATCATAATTGCCTGACTGTGGAGAGCTTTAAAAAGCTTTAAAGACCTTCCTTTTTAACCAAGCATTTTTTAGTGATTTAAATTATATTGGATTGTTTTTAGATTTGATGTTGTTTATAGTTGTGGTTTCGATTTGTATGACTGATATTGTAAAGCGCCCTGAGCTTTGGAAGAGGCGCCTTAAAAATAAATGTTGCCTACTTGCTTGCCGGGCTTAGATCTCAAGCTGTCCAGATATGTAACTCGGTTTTATCCCTGCTCCCTGTCTGCTCAGGTGTCCTTCAAGGGTCTGTCCTGAGTCCTGTTCTTTTTTCCGTATTTTTAAATGACCTCCCCTCTGTCTGTTCTTCTGCATTCATTCATAGGTACACTGATGATACAGTACATTTTGCTTCTTACTCCTCTTCCTGTGATCTTACCTCACAATTGCAGCTGCATTTTGACAATATTCTGCACTGCTTCCAGTCTAAACAGTTACCCCTCAATGCCAAAAAAACAGTTTCTATGACTTCTGGCACCCATCAAAGGCTTGCCATATTCACCTCTCTCCCTTTATTTCACACCCTGGATAGTGCTTTGATTGAGGATGTTTCCTTTTTTAAGTACCCCAGAGTCTGGCTTGACCATCATCTTGATTTCTCAGTTCATATCGATGCCATTCACCAAAAGCTTCACCACAAGCTTGGTGCACAGTACAGGAACAAAGCAAGTATCCTGTTTACTGTCCATGGTGAGATTGTTTTAAAGATGTTTCTCTCTATCTTTGATTATGGTGACATTGTCTATAGCGGTGCACCCAAATCCTCCCTTGCCAGACTGGACCCCTCTTTCACTCCTTCTGTCATTTTGCTTTACTGTCTCCTTGTACCCACAATTGTTCACTCTACTCTGCCCTTTCTTTCCCCTCTCTTACTGCCAGGCACCTTTCTCATTGTATTTCCTTCATTTCTAAATTCTGATTTGGTGCTCTTCCCTCCCACTTTACATCCGTCTTATCCTCTCCCCCTGAATCCAGCTACCCTCCCTGCAGCAATACTTCTCATGTCCTCTTTATTCCTTCTAGAAAAAACTATTGTTGATCAGTCTGCTTTCTCCTATCAGTTCCCTAAGCTCTGGTCCTCTTCCCCTATCAATTCGCACTGCTTCTTCTGCTTTCTCCATCAAGTCTCTTTTTAATGACTTTTTTCTCCCTCTCACAACTGCCCATGATGCTGTTACTTTAATTATCACTTTGTTCTCACCTCCCAATAGTTTGACTTGTTCCATTAATCTGTTCTTTACTTGAATAGCTTTACCCTCACCAACAGGACTCAATTTGTACCTTATATACATGTTTTTTTTACTTATGATTATACTTCTGGGATTATAAGGAACTTAGGCAGACTGGACAGACCTCTGGTCTTTTTCTGCTGTCATTGTCTGTGTTTCTGTGTTTCTGTTTTATTGTATTATATATGATTTTCCATGTTCCCCTTTGCCCGAGTACACATCTGGAAATGAGCTGTTATCAGCTCAGTATGACTTTCCAGGTGAAACTTTTGACATTAATTAATTAATTGTGATAAGTCATTCTGCCTTACAGTCACAACAATCAAACAATATATTTTTGGTATTCAGTTTACCATCATGTCCATCCATCCCGGTACTTCCCACTCATACATGTCTTGTTCAGCGATCACAGCTTTTCTCCAAGGATTGCAAAAATCCACTCCTCAAGAATCTCTAAATAGAAAGTCCATAGATTACAATCTGTATTCCCAAATAATGAACATTATACAAAATGCAGTCTTTGGATCCTTCTCTGATCTTAACATCCAAGCAGCCATGGCCTTGGCATTTTTTGGATTTTTACGTCCTGGAGAAGTTACAACAGCATCTTCTATTTTCAGTCCCTCAATTCACCTCAACAACTGTCTCAAGAAAATATCAGTGGATCACTTTATCCTCAACTTGCCTAAATCAGAATGTGACAAAATGAACAAAGGGGTCTATGTATCGTATCATTCAACAATTTCAACATGGAAGCCTATTCAAGTCCTCAAGCAACTGCAGTCCAAGGACAAACATATTGATTCCATTCATCCTTACCTGATTTTTTATGACTATTCCGTCCTGACTACTTTTGGTTCACCCTCCATGTCAGACTGTTACTATCCCATTGGGGTCTCAAGGCTTCCCAGTATTCCAGCTTTTCTTGCCACCACCACTTCCAGAAAGATACTGTGACACATACATTACAGAACCAAATTCTGAATTCCATCGAGCTCACCAATAGCTAGCCTTAGAATTCATAGAAGCCTGGAGGGAAGGCTGACCTGGTAACCTTGGCTCTCCAGAGATTTCCCCCACAGGGGGCTTTTCCTCCCCTACATGTTACTAGGCCTATTCTGTGAGTCGGGAAGGGGGGGAGAGTTCCGTTACGTCACTCTTTGGTTCCTTTTCTCTTAAGTTGTCATTTCCTTTAGGCGAGAGAAATCCTTCTCCTGACACCTCTACCAAGGGTGGAAATCCAGACAAAAGAGACAAGCCGAGGTAAAACAATACAGTTGCACAAGCGCTACTCTGTCACACACTGAATTCAAAAGTCCCATCCTGCAGTTCAGTGGGGAACTGACAGACTCCCCTCCCCTGCCTACAGAAGCAGAGCACATGCATGCACACACACACACACACACACACATATACACACACCATCCTTGCCTAGTACATTTTCCGTCCTCCTCACACCTCTCCTCCTTCTCTGGTGCATAGCTCTGGTCTGGCTCTCTAGTTACCATTTCCTTTAGCTAAGCGATCTCCTTCTTCTAGCACCTCTCCCGAAGGTGGAAATTTGAGAGGAAAGAGACCAGCCAAAATAAAACAATACAGCTACACAAGCATTACACAGGCAGTCACACATGAACCTTGGTGCGAACAGTAAGTACTCGATCTGGGGGTATCATAACTAGGGTCTGTGAGGGAATACCTTCCTTCAGTGGAGAACAAGTACAAACCAACTAACAGTATGAATAACACAGTAGTCAGTTGGGCTATAAACTATGGCTTCCAAGGTTGGGGCCCAAAATCTGGGCCCTCTCGACAGGCTATTTTCTGTCTGGAGGGAGTATCTCACCAACAGGGCTCTCCAGCCAAGTTTGGCTGGGGGGGTGTTATAGGAACAGATATCGTGTCTCCGACAGGGAAGGTAAAAGTCTGGTATAGAAGGGCCCCTGTGTGCCTCCTCTTCGAGGAGGGACTGTATCAGGAAATTTCAAAGGGGGGGGGAGGAAGTGAAGGCAGATCACAAAGTTGAACTTACTACAAAACATAACTGGAAAGGCAGTAAAGCAACTTCCTGCCTAAATGTAGCAGTGAGAGTAACTATCCTGTTCTGCATGACCACATTCAGCAAAAGGCTTCATATTTTAGTTACCTATAAAATACAGTTTATAGTGCAACATATCAGCTTCCTGCCTAAGTGGAGCAGTGAAAAAAACTATTCTGTTCTGCATGTCCAATTTTGGCAGAGGGCTACATACCCATTTTCAGCACCAATAAGATGTAATAGGTTAAATGTCCCCCTCTAGCTTTGGTTGAGAAAAAAAAATGTTTGTGTCTCAGTGCCAAGTTATTGAAGCCCCTTTGCAAAATGCAACAATCTCTGCTGTCTCAGTTACAGTAACAGAAAAAATGTCAGTGACTGCCAGACCATCTTTGATGACTGGAACCTACTCAAGTCAGACAGAGAGGGAGTACTGCAGTTGGTACTGGATAGGTACTGTAGAAGCCCTCCCATAGTTTGTTCCTCCAACCAGGCAAAAGTTTTATTTGTGCAGGTCGGGGGAGGTCCCTACTCCCCCAGAGGGCAAGCCCTCCCCACACTGCCCCAGGCCACACTCCCCCAGCCACTCCAAGCCAACGCCCCCTCCCAAACAAACTCAGGAGGCTGACACCAACCACATTTTATATAGACCTCATCGAACTTACACCACCTAGATCCACTCCCTGAGGGCCCTGGCTGATGCAACCACATGTACAGAGGCATTCACTGCATTGAGTGTCCGGCTTACACATCTCTGCCACCCGATTCTGTGGATCTGGATTTTACTCATAGCAAGATGGCACACGTGTCACTGCAGGGTGACCACCCAACACGTAGGTTAGGAGCATTAGGTCAGCAGTACGAACAAGTGGGCCAGAGGAAGGCACGGACATGGCTCGATTTGTGTCCCTTGAGCAACTGGAGTAAGAAAGATATTGACTACCTCATTTTGAGGCTTTCTCAGGATGAGGGTATAGCCATACACACACAGGACCACCAAGAGGGACCTCAGGCAAGGTATTACAAACAATTTTTCTACTGCATGAATACAGTTGTGTACAGCAACTGATTAGTGGAGATATATCAGCTTCCTGGGGGGTTAAGAAGGGCAGAGGGATGAAACGGGGGACATATGGGAAAGGGCATGGAAGGGAGAGTGAGCAAACTCCCTCAGACCCCACTGAGTTGGTTACATAGTGTTTAAGAAGCAGGTTTGGTGCTGGAAGCTGCAGTATCCAGACCAGATGTTGTTGCTTTAAGGTGTTTGATTATATCTTGGATGGCATTTGGTCTTCTGCTTTCGGAGTGCTTTCTGGTTTTTCTTTTGCAAAGTAAGACCATGCCTGCTGAACCAGTTTAGAGGCCAGGGATTATGGGGTCTACTTGCACTGGGGTTGGAGGTAGACCTGTATATCACATTTGTTCAGCTCAGAAGCCACTGCATCAGCAGAGTTGTAGATTTGGGTACCCTCAGGAAAAAAGACAACAGGTTTTGCTAGATAGAGTATATAAAACCTAATATTCTTAGCTTGCAGAGCCTTCATAAGTGGGATGTACACCCTCTTTTGCACCAGGAAGTTGGTGGAGGAGTCACTGTCAATATAAATCCTGGTCTCGTTATAAAACACTGTCTTCTGCTGCCAGGCTAGATAGAGTATTTTTTCTTTCTCCAGAAAGTGCAAAAAATGGAGTATAAAAGAGTGAGGTTGCACCCTAGGCCCTATTGGCTGCAGCCTGAGGGCACGGTGGGCCCACTCCAGCTCCAGGTTAAAGCCAGCTAGAATTGGTAATATGGAGTGGAGAAGGGGAGGCAGAAAGGTCATGATGTTCTGGCCCTCCACCCCCCCTCCAGAAGGTTATAAATCCGGGGTTGTTTCATCTGGCTCAACATGCTGCATCACCCATGCGGTCTTGTAAAGATTTTACACTGGTATGTAATTGTACAAGAGCTCTATCAGTCATGCCCAGACTACCATCTTGTTGGAAGAGCTGGTCATCCAAGCCAGTCATAGAAACATAGAATATGATGGCTGATAAGGACTGCTTGGTCCATCCAGTCTGCCCATTTCTCCCTACCTACACTATTACCACAGGCCATTCTCAATCTACAGCTCTTTCCTCCCTCCCTCCCACTGTGATTTCCTTGTGCTTATCCCATGAATTCTTGAACCCCACCACTGTGTTCTCCCCCACCACTTCCACTGGAAGGCTGTTCCAGGAATCCACCACTCTTTCTGTGAAGAAGTACTTCCTCACATCCCTCTTAATATAGAAACATAGAATTTGATGGCAGATAAGGACTGCTTGGCCCACCTAGTCTGCCCATTTCCCTACTTGATGGATAAGCTGCAGATTCTAGTTAACCAACAGCTTACTTCCTCCTACCCCCCTAGAATTGCTTTATGTCTGTCCAATGCTTTCTTGAATTCTCCCACTATTCTTGACTCCACAACCTCCTCAGGAAGTCTGTTCCATGCATCCACAACCCTCTCCGTGAAAAAATACTTTCTAACATTACCTCTGAGCCATCCCCCCATTATCTTGAAATTGTGCCCCCTTGTTCTTGCACATCTCTTATTCTGAAAGATGCTACCCTCTTGGACTTTGTATCATGCACCCCCCCCTTTCCTTGAGGATATACATATTAAGCTGCTTTAGTCTCTCTTCATATGTCTTCTGGTGCAGACCCTGCACCATTTTGGTTGCCCTCCTCTGAACAGCCTCCACTCTGTCTATGTCCTTGAGGAGATGGGGTCTCCAGAACTGCACGCAATACACCAGACAGGGTCTCACCAACTGTCAGTACAGAGGGATAAGAACTTCCTGTTTTCTACTGTTGATGCCTCTCCCTCTGCATCCCAGTATCCCCCCAGCCCTCCTTACTGCCTTCTCAGATTGCTTGCCCACCTTAAGGTCATCTGATATAATTATTCCCAGGTCCCTTTTGATTTTTGTTGTTGTTAGTAAACTGTATCTCACCCCCCATTGTGTACTCTTCACCTGGGTTTTTGTTCCCAGGTGCATTACCTTGCACTTCTTTGCATTGAATCTGAGCTGCCTTACATTTGACCATTCCTCCAACCTTGCCAAGTCCCTTTTCATCCTTTCCATATCACCTTGTGTATCAACCCTGTTGCAGATCTTTGTGTCATCTGCAAAGAGGCATACTTTTCCTTCCAGGTGCTCTCCAGTGTCACTTATAAAGACATTAAAGAGGACTGGTCCCAGTAGTGAACCCTGCGGTACTTCGCTAGTTACCCTCCTTTCTTCAATGTGAATTCCATTTACTATTATCCTTTGTGTCACGTTGTCCAGCCAATTTTTTATCCAGGCTACCATCTTGGCTGGCTAACTTGTATATTAATTTTTTGTGTGGGACTGTGTCAAATGCCTTGCTAAAATCTAAGTAGGCCATATCCACAGCCCTTCCCTGGTCTACTACTTTGGTCACCCAGTCAAAGAAATCTATTAGATTCATCTGACACGACCTTCCCGCTGTGAATCCATGCTGTCTTGGGTCCTGTACCCCACTGGCCTCTAGGTACTCAACAGTTCTTTCCTTCAGAAGTGATTCCATTATTTTCCCTACCACTGAGGTCAAACTAACTGGTCTGTAGTTTCCTGCCTCTGCCCTGCTCCCACTTTTGTGAAGTGGAATCACATCCACCATCCTCCAGTCCTCAGGTACCACCCCATCCTTCCATGATTTGTTAAGTAGAATAGTCAGTGGTGTCACTAGTTCTACCCTTAGTTCTTTTAGAATTCTGGGGTGAATCCCATCAGGCCCCACTTCTCTGTCCACCCTCAGTTTCAAGAGCTCTTTCAAAACCCTTTCTTCTGTGAATGGACTGGTATCGACCCCCCTATCCAGAGTGTTTCTCTTGTTTGGTTTAGGTACCTCCCCTTCCTCTTCTGTTGTGAACACTGAGCAGAAATATTTGTTCAGTATCCCTGCTTTTTCACTATCACCCTCTGTCCACATTTCCTCCCCTTTATTAACTCTATGTATCCCTCCCTTGGTCTTTCTTCACTCCCTAATATACCTATAAAAGGTTTTATCCCCCTTCATAACATAATTGGCTATCTTTTCCTCGATTTGGGCCTATGCTATTCTGACTGCCTTCCCTGCCTCCTTCTGCTTTAACTGATAAAATTCTCAGTCCTGCTCCTTCTGTGTTTCCTTATATTTCCTGAATGCTATCCTTTTCTCCTTAACCTTCCCTGCCACCTCTTTTGAGAACCATAGTGTTTTTTTCCTTAGTTTTGTTTTATTGATTCGCTTCACACAAAGGCTTGTTGCCTCTGTGATGGCTGTTTTGATTATTCCCCATTGTACCTCCACTCCTCCTTCTTGCCCGTTTACTAGTGCTTTTCTGAGGCACTCTCTCATTTTCCCAAAGTTAGTCCTCCTAAAGTCCAATATTCTTGATTTTGTATGGCTTGACTCTATGGCTGTGTTTATTGTGAACCACACTGTTTGGTGGTCGCTTGTTCCCAGATGGCTACCCACTTCTAAATCCGAGATACTATCTCCGTCCCCATTTGAGAGTACCAGGTCTAAGATTGCTGCCTCCTGAATGGGTTCCAACACTAGCTGTCTGAGGCATGCACCTTGTAGGGCATCAAGAATTACCCTACTCCTGGATGTGCCTGCAGCAAAGGTTCTCCAGTTAACATCTAGCATATTCAGGTCTCCCATTAACAATATCTCCCCTTTTTCTGCCATTTTAAGGATGCCGTCTATTATTTCATTGTCAATTCCCTCCTCCTGAGATGGGGGTCTGTACACAACTCCCATGCAGATTGTGGTGCCATTTCCTGTCTCCAAGGTGACCCATAGTGACTCGTCTACTTCATGTTTATTCTTTAGTTCTGTTCCTTTAATCCCTTCCCTTACATAAAGAGCTACTCCTCCTCCACTTTTACCTTCCCTGTCCCTCCTGTAGATTATGTATCCTGGTATGTTGACATCCCAGTCATGGTTCTCTGTATACCATGTTTCAGTGACTGCCACAATATCCAGGCATCCCTCTTCCATCAAGGCCACTAGTTCAGGGAGCTTGTTACACAGACTACGTGCATTCACACTCATCACCCTCCATTTTTTGATGGCCTTATCCCTTTTAGCCCCATTCCTGTCCTTACTGCCTTTGCCTTTTTTTGCATTTACTCTGGTCCTGCTTCTGAATGACTTCTGTACCTTGGTGTTTACCTCACTAATTACCGTGTTTTGTGAGGGGAGGCTGGGATTTCCCTGCTTCTTTTCAGTGCCTCCCCCCTTGGCTAGTTTAAATGCTTGCCAATGAAGCATTTAAAAGTATCATCTAGGATCCTGGTCCCCCCTGGACAAATGCAGACCATCGCACCAGTATAGGCCTGCATCCCTCCAGGTGGCTCCTCAGTCCCCAGTGAAGCCAAAACCCTGAGCTCCACACCAGTTTTTCAACCATTCATTGAATCTCATGGTGTGGAGTACCCTAGCATCATCCTTGCCGTAGACAGGCAGCACCTCCGAGAAGTTTACTGTACGTGCTACTTGTCTGAGGCCCTTCCCCAACTCTACAAACTTCTCTTGCACTGCTCTGATCCCATTCCCAGCCAGATCATTTGTCCCAAGGTGGACAATGACATCCAGCTTGTGCAGCTGCTCCTGCGATCCTGAGGATTCGTTTCCTGTCCCTCCGTGCCATGGCACCAGACAGGCCCCTTACCTCCCTCTCCCCTTCCTCCCCCACTTCTGCCACCCTAATGATTGAGTCCACCACCAGGAGTTGTTTCCTTTCCCTTTGGGGTCTCATGCCACCCTCCAGTGGGTCTCTTTTGTGGAGGTTCCCAGCATCCTCCTTGGTCTCCACTGCAGGTGCCTCCATAGAGGAACCACTCTTTGCCAGAGCAGCATATGAATTGTGGAGAGGTACAGCTGGAGGGATGCACCTCTGTTCCACCACCCTATCCCTCCCCAAGCCCACCTTGGTCAAACTGCATCTCTTTTTTGGCAGCCTCTGAGGTAGCGGCGGTGGCCCTGGTGGTCCCTGGGACAGGTGGGGGAAGAGGTTTCACGAATCCTAGCCAGGTCAGCCTGGAGATGGGCAACCTCCTCCCTCAGACCAGAGAGGTGCCTGCAAATAGGGCAGCATCACAGCCTCCAGAATGTCTCCCGGAACACTGCTGCCCTACAGCCATTGCACTGCACCACTCCCATCTTGACTTATTTTGTGTCCCCTCTCCTGTTGCTTTTTATGCTTAATCTCTCCTCCCTCTATGTATTTTTCCACCTACTTTCCTACTGCCTATGTACCCTTACAACTCTCACCCTTTCTGTTCTGGGACAGAAACTTCCTGTAGTCTTTAGTAGTCTCCTTCCTCTTTGCTTGGACTCAGACCTCCAGCAGCTGGTGGGAGAAAGAGCTATTTTTTTCCCTTCAGTGTTGATGAAACTAATGTGTCTCAGTGATCCTTCCCGTCCTACTGCCAAACAGGAAGCTCCTGTTGTCAGTCAAATCCAGTGGCTATAAAAATAGACCTAGCTTAGCGTGTGAGGGTGATGGGGTGGGAAGGAGGGCAATTAGTAAGAAAATCTGTAGCTTTTTTAGTCAGCTGCTTGCTCTGAAAGCAAGATCCCCTCTGCCAGAAACCAGCAACAGGAAGTTATAATTGAAGACAGCTGCTTTTCTACTGCTCAAGCCACACCCCCAATTAACTTCTCTCCTCTGCTCCTGATTTAGCAAACTAAGTTGATACAGCCCCCTTCCCCAAACAGGGAAACACCCCCCCCAGCTTCATAGCATATCCCCTTTTTCTTGAGCACCTTTTTTTCTGAAAAATACTTCCTTCCTGTTGCCTATTTAACCACATGAGGTATTTAAAGGTCTCTGTCATATCCACTCTCCCCCCCCCCTCTGTTCCAGGGTGCAAATATTGAGGTCCTTTAGTCTCTCTCCTCATAGGGCTTTTGATGCAGACCCTGCACCATTTTAGTTGCACTCCTCTGGACCACCTCCACTCTATGTCTATGTCATTCCAGAGATGTGGTCTCCAGAACTGGACACAGTACTCTAGGTGGGGTCTTACCAGCGATCTATACAGAGGAAACACCGTCTCCCTCTTTCTGCTGGTGATACTCCTTCCTATGCACCCCTGCATCCAACTAGCCTTCTCTACTGCCTTGTTGCACTGCCTGGTCATCTTTAGGTTGTTTTGTTCCTGCTTGGTGGTCGTTAATACCACTTCACCCATTTTGTACTCTACTCCTGGGTTTCTGTGCCCTAAGTGCATGGTTTTGCACTTTTTCACATTGAAACCCAGCTGCCATACCCTTGACCACTAGTTTTCTCAGATCTCTGCTCATCCTTTCCACCCCCACGGAATGTCCACCCTGTTGCAGATTTTGGTGTCATCTGCAAAAAAGACTGGCCTTACCTTCCAGCTCCTCTACAATGTCACTTATAAAGACATTAAAGAAATATTAGCAGTGTACGAAGATATAGCCATTTTGGGCTATGGTTCAGGAGCTGACTAGCCAAATCACCAGTACATCACTACCCTTTCAATTTACAGAATGGGTCTTAGGGCTCCCAAAAACAGTACAATTAAAAGCTTGCACAAGAAAAACAACTCTGATTTGTATGGTAACCTGAAGTGCATCACTGCGCATTTGCTCACAGATTCAGATACTAGGGAGGAATGGCTAAGTAGATTGATGAACATGCATGAAATGGAACTAATAACAGCTAAACTACAACTAACTGAGGAAAAACATCATGAAAGGCGGCAAGGATGAACATGGTAGATAACAACAAGGAAGGGTAGGCAGGGCACAGTAGAGGAGGGAGATGACACTGAAACTAGGGTGTAGCATCTGCCTGTCTATAAAAAAATATAAGACCCCCAGAAGTGCTCGTTGTTAATTCTCATCCCTAAGTTAGAACCACAACTGGATGTTGAAGATCTGTTGTAACATGAAAAACAAACACAATTGCAGAAATATATGATGAACACGTTGGTTGCTTAATTAATTTAGAAGTCACGATGATACCTTATCGGGTAGCATGTCTGACAGAAAATAATGCACTGCTACCCTCTGTTTTCAGTTAATTGTTATGTTTAATGTTTGATAGTTTTATTATAGTTTTTGGTATCAGTGCTGATAATATTTCCCTTTCAGCTGCCTTCTGTCTCTAAGTGTTTGGCCCTCCACCCCACTCCCTCCTCCACCATTTATTAAATGCTCTGTGGGCAGGATTGTCATGTACACTGCTCGGGGCTGGTCGGTTTAATTGATCTACTGTGGGGAAGGGGGAGCTTAGGATTGTGTGATTTGGTTGTGTTCTACTATACTGTGTGTTGAAGCCTGTCTGTTGTATGCTTCTTCTGGGAGGGGATCACTGTCATGTAGTCATCAGCAGTTCCCACTTGTCTTGTGCTACCAGTACATTCTAGGCACAGCACTACTGTCAAGCCACCCAATACTATTTTATTTCTCTGGTTTCCTATGTTAGCCCTCCCTTCTGCAACTCTGCATTCTGTTCCCTCCCTCACCATGCCATCTCTCAGTTTTCTTCTAACCATCCTCATTTCCCTAACTCTTCCCTTAATAAGTTGGGTAGGCTCGGGGTGGGTCAGAAGTTGGTCAACTGGGTGGCAAACTGGTGCATGGGCAGAACACAGAGAGTGGAGGTAAACGGTATACAGTCAGAAGAGATGCAAGTCACAAGTGGGGCACCTCAGGGATCAGTCCTGTGGCCAGTCCTCTTCAATATCTTCATCAGTGACATTGCAGATGGACTGGAGAGTAAGGTTTGTCTGTTTACAGATGACACCAAGTTCTGCAACAGAGTAGATGATCCAGATGGGGTGGGCAGAATGAGAAGAGATCTGGATAAACTGGCAAAATGGTCGGAAGAGTGGCAACTGGGGTTTAATGCAAAGAAGTGCAAGATCATGCACATAGGGAAGAGAAACCCTGAAGCCACCTATAGGTTGGGAGGGGAGTTGCTGGCAATCACAACGGAAGAAAGAGACTTGGGCATCATCATCACTGATGACCTGAAATCATCCAAGCAGACCTCTAAAGCAGTAGATAAGACTAGGGGGATGTTAGGGTGTATTAGTAAGGGTATCAAAAGTCATAAGGGGGGGTAATGATCCCTCTTTAGAAGACACTGGTTAGGCCCCATCTGGAGTACTGCATGCAGTACTGGAGGCTGCGCCTGCACAAGGACATTAACAAAATGGAGGCAGTCCAGAGAAGGGAACAAAAATGGTGCAGGGACTGCATCAGAAAACATATGAGGACAGATTAATGGAGCTCAATATATATATCCTAGAGCAAAGGAGGGAGAGAGGTGATATGATCAAAACATTCAAACATCTTAAGGGCATTAACAAGGCGAAAGAGTCTAACGTTTTCAATATAAGAAAAATAGCAGGACAAGAGGTCACAGCATGAGATTAGAGGGAGGCTGATTAAGGGGTAATGTGAGGAAGTTCTTTTTCACAGAAAGGGTAGTAGATGCATGGAGCTGCCTACCTCAGGAAGTAGTGGATATGAATACAGTGCAGGGCTTCAAACAGGCATGGGATAGGCATAAGGAAGCAATACAGATGAGTATGAATAGATACGCCATTGACAGAGTAAAGGCCTATGGCACATTCATAAGGTAGAAAAAATGGTCAGACTGGATGGGCCTTGCGGTCCTTGTCTGCCGTCAACTTCTATGTTTCTATGTTTCCCCTCCTCATAACAACTCCCCCCCTCCCTCACCAGCACCCCCCATCCTCCCACACTTCTCCACTTGGTCCCTAACAATGCTGTTTCCCCCTCTTCCCCTTTTCTTCCCTGGAATCACATCCCTCTTTGCCCTGTGCCTCTCACATGTTCATCGCTCTCCACTGTACACACCATTAGTTTTCTCCCTCCTACTGACAGCCCCCCTCCCTTCCTACTAGGCAAGCCTCTAAGATACCCTGGTATAAGGTCGCTAAACTCCATTATTTAATCATTGCACTCCTGCTCCCATGATCTAGAGACATAAATCCTAACCCTGGGCCTTGCTCCCTAAATGGCACAATGCCTCCATCTGCTACCCCTGTAGCCCCACTGCCTCACCCCTCTGCCTTGCCCTGAGGTTTGAAAACTCTGTACCTAAACATACATAGCCTTCTCCCTAAAATCAACTTACTGCAGCCCCTTGTTGCTTCGCTAGGCCCTGATATAATTATTCTGACTGAAACATGGCTAAATAATAAAATAGGTGACCCCCAACTCACCATCCCAGACTTTTCTATTTCACGACAAGACTGGTCTGGGAGGGGTGGAGGTGTGGCAATATACGTCTCCTCGGGTATCCAATTCACTACCATTTATTCCGCCTCTGTCCCCAAAGCATACAAATTACTCATCTTATAATTATCTCTCCCATTCTCAATCCCTATTTTTATTGCAGGGGTCTACTTCTGCCCAGGCCTCAACCCCGCCCTGGTTACTGACCTCATCTCTACCATAGTTTCCCACACCTCCTCGGCTGAAGTCTATATCATGGGCGATTTTAACTTAAACTGATTATCCCATTCCCTACTCAAAGTAAAAAACAACATTGCTGCCATGATTTAACCCAGCTCATCCTTGAACCTACTAGGATACACCCGAAAACTCGCAACCATTCCTTAATTGACTGGGCTCTCACTTCCCACCCACACAGAGTCATCAAATCTGGAGTGTTATCAGATGCTTTGAGCAACCATCGCAGAATCCACAGTACCAAATTCCCCCACAAAACCTTAATGACTCACTCATACAAATCCATGCACCTTGGGCCACTCCTGCTTAACCTATCATGTACAAACTGGTCCCCTGTAACCTCAGTGAACACAATCGACGTAGCCGCAGAATATTTAAAAGGTAAATTTCTCGAAGTTTGGAATTGGCATGCCCCTCTATGCAAAGTTAGAGTCCTTGGGAACCACCTTCCTTGGGTCACACCAGAACTCATAACATGCCAAAGAGCAAGGGACCAAGCCTGGAAGCAACACAAAATCTCCAAGCTCCAGAAAGATTATGACTAACTATTGTCAGCTTTGCAACAAATGCATCAAAGCCAGTCGTTTGGCTAGTCAACTACTTTACCTCAACCTTTCAATCAAACATAAACAGCCCCTCACAATTTTGGAAAGTCATTCACTCTCTCTTCTCCCCCCTTCTTCTCCTCCTTCTACCCCCTTCTCACTATAAACAACAATATTACCTCTGACCACTTGAGTGTCGCCTCTGAATTTAATTCTTTTTTCAGCTCCTCTGCCTCTGCCCTTCTGCCCTTCTATCCTTCTTACCATCTCCTCAGTTTGATCCTCCCCCTAACTCACCACACACCTATCCCCAGACCCTTTCCTTTCTCGTTCACTAACACAACACCCTCTGACACCCTGGATGCCCTTCTTACCCTAAACCCTTCTAAAGGCAGTTCGCCTGATGGACTGGACCCCAAGCTGCTTTACCTTTCTGCTATGGATATCTCTGCCCAACTGACTGAGCTACTCAACCACTCATTCACATTGGAAGCTATCCCCTCTGTCCAGAAACATGCCATTGTTCTTCCCCTCCCTAAGGGCAGTGACCCATCTGTCCCTGGGAACTGTTGCCCCATATCCCTACTTCCCACTCTTGCTAAACTGCAAGAACACCTAGTTCTTGCCCAACTCTCTGCCTACCTCTCTCACTCTAACTTTTTTACCCCCTTCCAGTCTAGCTTTCATAAAAACCACTCCACCACCACCTCCTCCCTGATTAGGCTCACTGACTTCATCCTCACTGGGATGGACAGTGGTCAAATCACGTCAGCCATCTTTGGCGACCTAGCCAAGGCTTTCAACACTGTCTCCCACTCTATCCTGTTACACTCTCTCTCTCTCTCTGCTCCAGGCTTGTCAGCTGCTGCCACAAACTGGTTCCATGCCTACCTGGTAGGTCAGACCCAGTCAGTTAGAATAGCAGATTCCATATCCTCACCCCTCCCTATCAACACAGGGGTCCAGCAAGATCAGTGTTGGGCCCCATACTCTTCTCCATCTTTCTCAATGACTTGCCATCTGTCTGCACAACTACCTCTATTCATATGTATGCAGACGACACGGTCCTTTACACCTCCGGCCAGTCCCCCACCGATGTTACAACCAAACTTCAGAATGATTTCAACAACATTCAGTGCTGGTTTTGCACACATCAGCTTTTCCTAAATGCCAAGAAGACTGTCTTCATGACCTTCAGCACTAGGCAGAGACTTTCAAGGCTCCCCTCACTACCCACTTTCCACATCCTCAATGGGACGGTCCTCGAGGACACCTCATCATTCAGATATCTGGGGGCTTAGCTTGACCAACACCTCACCTTCTCTGGTCATGTGGATGCCATCCTTAAAAGCTGCGCCCCAAGTTAGGTGCACTATTTAGGAACCGGAACTGCCTCCCTGTCCTGGCTAGGCATGAACTTGTCCAGAAGATGATCCTCCGCACCTTTGACTACTGTGACATAGTCTACAGAGCCGTACCTAAGACCTCTCTAGACAGATTGGACACCCTCTTTAACTCTTTCTGCCACTTCGCACTCGACGCTCCTATCCTCACTCATCACTGTCCATTTTACCACACACTGGCTTTACCATCTCTTGATAACAGATGTCTCCTCCACTGTGCTAAATTCATCTCCAAATTCTGGTTTGGCTCCCTCCCTACTTATCTCAACTTTTCCCCAACAATCCCCCCACCATCCACCCATTCACTTAGGTCCTGTTTCCCGTACTTTAGGTGTCCCGTGCCGTACGACTAACTACTGTCGGCCAGGCAGCCTTCTTGTACCACTTCCCTAAATTGTGGAATTCCCTCCCCTCCCAGATTCGCCTTTCTTCTTCTTCCCCTTCCTCTATCTCCTCACCCTTACACAATTACCTATCTGTGAACTGCAGCTGCAACTGAGCAGACCATGTTGCATCTAAATGGGCTGTAACACAGGTAGTTATCCTATTACCCGCACTTGTGGACCTTCTGTTCACTATGATGTAATGGAATATACATACCAACTGTAACTTCTTGGTGCCTGTTACTGCTTGTTAATTGTTCTCTACCTGGTAATGTACCCTGTGCATAATTGGCACTATATACTGTTTTGTTGTTTGCCTATGACTTATTTGTATGTCTTCCAATTTCCACATATTGGCAATGTATACTGTTGTGTTGATTATGTTTTATTGTGTGTCTTCCAACTCCCCCACCCACGGGGATGCACTGTGAGATGAGCAACTCGTTGTTCAGTGTGCCCTTCCAGGTGAAATTCTTAAATAAATAAATAAATATTAGAACCTCAAAGAACACTGTGTCAGAAGACTGGTTACCTATAGTAAAGAATGAAACTAACAAGTCCTACATGGTAACAAGGACAGAAGAACTAGTCTAGACCCAGTTTACTTATAGATTGTGAATGGCAAAATAATAAGGAAGAAATGGAATTGCATTGTAATCTGCAAATGTAATAACTGTGCTTGATGCTTTCAGGTACTGTATGTATGCTTATTAATATCTGAATAAAGCTGAGTTCTAAAAAAAAAAAAAGACTTCAAAGAATACCAGTCCCAGCACTGATCCCTGAGGCACCCTGCTGATCACCCTCCTTTCCTTGGAGTGAACTCCATTTACCACCACCCTCTGTCGCCTACCCCCTAACCAATTTCTTATCCAGTTTACCATCTTTGGACCCACTCCTAAGCTACCTAGCTTGCTTACTAGTCTCCTATGTGGAACGGTGTTGAATGCCTTATTGAAATCTATGTAGGCCACATCCACCACTCCACCCTGATCTAAATCCTTTGTCACCCAGTCAAAGAAATCTATAACCTCCCCCCTGTGAAACCATGCTGCCTCAGGTCTTGTAACCCACTGGATTCAAGTTATTCCACAATCCTTTCCTTCATCAGTAATTCAATTAACTTTCCCACCACTGATATCTGGCTGGCTGGCCTATAATTGCCAGCCTCCTGCTCAGGGCCAGATCAAGCCTTTTTGGGGGGCCCGGGGCACTCAAACTCTGCGGACCCATGTAACAACACAGTTATTCAAAGTAAATTTTACCATGGAGGATTTGATCCAGAGGAGGCAGAAGTTCACACTGCTACCAATGATTTTTCCTGGCCCCTACCCCCCATACCAACTAACCAGCAGCAGGAAACCTACGAATCTACCATGCCGCACCGACAATGAAGTTGTCAAAGTGTGGCATGGCAAATCCCAGTGTCAACAGGTGAAATTTCATCTGTCCAGAGTGTGTGTTTTCTTTTTGGGGGGTTGCAACTACACCCCCAGCACCCCCCTTTCCTAATATAACTAACTCCGAGTCAGAGTTAGTTCGAAGGGGGGCAAAGGACGGCGAAAAAGTGAAATGTCACCGTTGGGTCTTTTACAGCGACAATTTCAAAACTTGTCCAAGTTGTCGCTGTAAAGGATTTCGCCATCCAGATTTCATCATGCGGTAGATATATGGAAACGTACAACATACCCCACACTGACAATGTAAGACAAATGAATCTGCTACACTGACTACCAGATTGTTGTTTTAAAATATCTCCTGGCTCATAAATACCAGCACTAGAGACAGAGGTTTACTTAAAATAACAATCATATCAATTCTTATGAAGCCAAAAAAAGCCTTGATTTTTCTCTACAAGTGAAAACAGGTCCCTATGTGTCAGTCTGTCTTCACTGCACCTTAATAATCAAAGACAAACTGCAGGACCTCATTTCGGGGGATTAACCAGGTATTATGTCTAACAGCCATTAGCAGTAATTTGTTCTCAAAAACAACTTAAACAAGCCTGCTGTCAGAATATGAAAAAATCATGATAAACAAAAACAACAAGGTTTGCAAAGGCGGTCAGTGGGAATCCGAGCTACAGTCTGCAGACTACTCAATTCGAGAGCCACGGGTGGGGTGGGGGAAGGGGGGTGATGGGTCAGGGTAATTTTCATTATCATTACTGTTTGTTCATCATTCCGTTCATCATTTGAGTCTGTAAGGGTATGCAGTATTATAAATGTAACCCCTAGATGGCGCTATCCCAGGGGCTACTACCCCTGCCTGATTTGCCACTAACAGGTTGAGGGGCCTGGATCTAATGGCGGGTGCCTCCACCCAGAGGTCAGGGTTTGCAATAGTTAAACTAACTTGGTCACAGCCCTCTGGGACACTGCAACCCCCCTTTCTTCCCACTAGTGGCCCACACAATATATCAGAATTACCTTCACAGTATACACTTACCCCCAGGACTGGTTCCGGCACTGGGACCTCCTGTGAAATGAGATACAGTGCAACAATCACAGTACAGTACTTTAACATGAACAAATACCTCAGGCAGTATAACTTTGCTGAAACAAGCAGCTCTGATTTATTTAGGGGATATAACAAGGACAGGGAAATCAGGTTAATTAGCTTATCACTCTAATAATCTACCTATGGCTCTGTGCACAGGCCTATCCCTATCAGTTACTGTCCCTGGGTACCCAAGCCCTAGTGGCTAGTCCAAACCGTGGCAGCTGGTAGGGCACTTTCACACAGAGAAAATAGAATTAAACAGTCAGCATACAGTAATTCCATTTGGATTTAATGTGGCAATTCAACAGGAAGCGACCCTGAATTAGTACTCACGACCTCCAAATAAGATAGGGTCCTTCAATGTCAGCAGGGCTCACTTGAGGTACACAAACCTCTTCACACATCCATATAAAAGAAAGCACTATACCAGGCAGGCTGCATCTGTATCGATCGCAATTACTGCACAATACGGGAGAACACACAGCAGATTCAGTTCCTGACAGACAGAAAGCAATTTTCAGCAATTCCTCCAGTCTTCTACAGGGTGAGCCTGGTTTCTACTCTTCAGAGATCCTTTGATTCTTTCACAGGGCCAGTTCAGTCTAACAAGCTGTTACACAAGCTGCAGACGGAACTCTGGGCCTTACACACGTTTTTGACTAAAACTGCGCACTGAAAAAAAACACAGGGCTCCTTCCTTCTTCACTGCCAAAGCTCAACTGAAACTCCAACTGACAAAACCTGGCACTTCCTTTGAGTTCCTCCCAGTTCTTGACTGGATTGGCTGTCACTCACAATAGACTGCTGCTGTTGGTCCAAAAGGCACTGAAGTCTAAACTACATCTCCCAGAGTCACTGCCCATAAATCCTCTTGTGGCTGGCTCAGATTATGAGTCCAAGTTCTGATTCGTCCAAGGCACCATTTAGAGCTAGCTACCCACACTGATTGGTCCAGTTCAGCAGTTCAAAACTAGAATGGGAACTAGCAGACACAGTTCTGACTGCAAAGAAAGCAGGTTAGACAAACTGTAATTTCATTATTACTCTAAATAATTTCTGGCAAACAGTTACATTTTCAGATAGGTTCCTTTGCTCTAGTGACTGCAAAAATGAAGTGAATTGGCAGCAGCTCGAGTGGTACTCAGAGAAGCACACAGTCCCCCATACAAACTAATTATGTCTGCAAGCACAGCTCTTAAAGACAGTACCAGAGGCTCTAAAAACACTCACTGATAAATGGCTTAAATGCCAAACACCATTCAGGCTTGGAGCATTCAAGCAAGCTCCTGGAAGTCTTTTGGGAACCCCCATTTGCAGGGGGGTTACATAAAGTTTGTGAAAGTACGCAGTTAAGCAGTTACTATTCTGGGGAATTATATCAAAAAACCTCACAGACCTACTGTACTGCATACATTGTACAACTATATGAGAAGTGTCTTGATCTATAGGATTTTGTAGGCCAGGGTGAAGTTTGTGGGAAACACCAATCAATCAATCAATCAATCAAATCTTTATTTATTCAGGCGAACATCATTGAGCACAGCTCATTTGCAAGATGGACCTGATAAGGTCAAGGTTCAATAACTGGTACATGTATAGGAAGATTTAAAACACGTATATACTTATATACAGTAATCAAGGTTCAATAATTGGTATATGTACATGAATAATTAAAACACTTATATACAGAAATCAAGAACAGAAATTGTTTAAACATAACAGGATATGGTAGGAACATATGAGATGCACTCTAGGTAAACCAGTATATACATATCAACATTGGCAGTAAACATGGCATACATTCAACATGATATACCCAAGATTCCAAAGATCCAAGGGAAGTCAATGTGGACAAAGAGAAATAGTGATTGGATGACTGAAAGAGGTGGTCATAGACTGAGACAAGTGACATGGTAGGAAGAGTAGCATGACTAGAGCAGGGGCTGGTGCTAGAACTGGGAGGTGAAAGGCAGTGATAAGGGCTAAGGTAGGAGCCTGGAGTTAATGGGAGAAGATTATAGCCAGGGGTGAGGTATCTGTGGAGATGAATTCTGGAAGTGGATTGCCATGATATGATGGCAGCCTGAGAGGGGAAGGAAAGAACTGCGAATAAACTAGAACTTGTGGAAGCAATTGCATTTTCAGGGAAGAGACTTAGGTATAGATGCTTGAAGGATGCTAAGGATACCTGGTTGATCAGCTTCAAGGACTTTTGAATTGTGTTCCATGATATAGCTAGATTATAGCTGATAGCAGATCTCCCATGCGGGTGTTGACTTTAGGCACTTTGAGCATACTAAATTGTAGCTTCTTAGGGCGAGGTGCCAGCTCTGGCCTGTGAAACAGTCTAATATATAGTTTGGAAGCATCTTAGTCAAAATTCTGTATGTCCACACTGCAGCATTTCTGTTTCTTCTGAGATGTAGAGATGTCCAACCGACTGCTGCATAGAGAGAGCAATGGTGAGTGTTAAATGGTAGATCTGTTATGAACCTCAGAGCTCTGTGGTATAGTGTATCCAATCTGCATAGGTAGAAGATAGGGCAGTGACTATAGAGGAAGTCTGCATAGTATAATTAGTGAGAGAAATGTGGCCTGGACCAACCTCATTTTGGAATCTCTGTTTAGAAAGTGCCTTATTCTAAAAAATAGACCAAGTCTCTGTCGAAGCTTTTTTTAAAGTTCTTCAATATGAACTGTGTAGTCAAGTTTGCTATCTATCCACACCCCAAATACTTGAATTTTCTACATAATCAAGGCTTTCACCAGGATAGTGGATAGCTGGGGAGAGTTGTTTAGTAATGAGGGATTTGTATGGCTTTGGGTGGAGAAGAACATTGCTTTTGTTTTCTTTGCATTTAAAAGAAGCTTTTTTTCCAATAATTGATGTTGTAGTATAGAGAATTCTGTTTGTAGAACTTCACAAGCTGTAGCAGGCGATGGGTTGCTGACATATAAAACAGTGTCACCTGCGAACAAGTGTACAGTGGCTTTGGTAAGATTCGAATCAATATTGTTAATATAAATGGCGAAAAGGATAGGGCCCAGGATAGATCCTTGTGGAACTCCTCTTAGAAGTGGTTTTAGTGGAGATAGGTCTCCTTCAGCTTTCACTTGCTGTGTTCTTCCTGTTAGGTAACACCTGAACCATGTAAGGAAGATGGATCCAAGCCTATGGAGTGCAAGGAAGAGAGTAGCAGCTCATGGTCCACCGTATCAAATGCCTTGCTTAGATCAAGGAATACAGCACAAACGCTATTCTTTTTATCCAGTTCGGTTTGCCAATCGTTTGTAACTTTAGCAGCCAGTGCAGAAATAGTACTATGCTTAGACCGAAACCCGGATTGTGCTGGATTTAAAAGATTAGATTCTTCAAGGTAATCTCTTAATTGGATGCTTACCAGTTTTTCTAGCAGCTTAGATAGTACTGGAAGGATAGAGATTGGCCTATAGTTGTTAGGACCATAGGGTCCCCTGATTTCAATAGAGGAAAACTTGGGCTGTTTTCCAAGTTGCAGGAATAGAACCAGATTTTAAGGACAAGTTAAAAGGTGTGTTAAGGGAACTGCAAGTGCATGCATTGCAATCTTTAGAAAGTAGGGGTCAAGGTCAGCACCTGCACTTTTTATATCCATCTGCGAGATTAGATCCTCCACTTGTTTCAACAGAATCGGTTTGAAGGAGAAGGAGGATTCAGCTAACTGAGATCCTGTATACTGGGAGCTTAACTGAGCACATAGCAGATTGGCTGAGAGGTATCAAATGCAAGGCCAGCGGTTGTAAAATGATTATTGAATGCATCCAGTATTTCCATTCTGTCCAAGATTGTCACCTTGTTGTGGTGCATTTGAGCTGGTAGTGAAGTGCTAGGATCTTGTCTCGTTATGCCCTTAATAGTGCTCCAGAACCTGGCAGGATTGTGGTATGAGGAGTCGAGTTCAGCCATGTAGTAGGCAGCCTTAGCATCCCGTACTTTCTTGGTACAGCTATTCATGGCTTTCTTAAATATCAACCAGTCATATGGGTTCTTAGTCTTCCTTGCCTTTTTCCAAAGCTTATCTCTCTCAAGCAGGGCTGATTTAAGGTCAGGTGAAAACCAACGACAAGATTTGTTTTTAATTCGAACTCTAGTAATTGGTGCATGAGTGTTAAGGGCATCTAGTATTATGCTATTTAATACCTGATGAGCTTTTTCCACTGAGTCTGCTAGGTAGAACTCTTGCCATCTTGTAGAGTGATTTAGATCATGAAGATATGCCTCAGAGTTGAAAGTTTTCTTGGATCTCCTCAGTAGGAATTTAGCTGGGGGTGTTAGTTTACCGGATGACCTTATTCCAGCAATAAGGCAGTGGTCACTTATGTCACTGAACAGCACCCAGCATGCGTGAAGAGGTGGGGTTTGTTCACCAGCATGATGTCAAGTAATGTGCTGTTGCTCAGATTTTTTGTTGATTCTTGTTGGTTCATATATAAGTTGTGAAAACCATATGTATCACAAAATGATACTAAAGAGCATGACCTTGGATAGCCAATTAAGGTTTAGATCACCTAGGATTATGGTCTCTTCAGTATCCATCTTGATTTGATTCCCCAGGTGGGCTAGAAGCTATGATCCACTGAAGGGGCCTGTAGCAGCCAACTAGCCTAAATGCTGCAGTGTTGGAGAGAGCCACTTTGAAGGATAGACATTCGAATTCTTTGGGCATAGATGTTGCATCTAAGCAAGTTACAGATATATTGGATTTGACATATATAGCAACTCCCCCACCCCTTGTCTGGCGATCCGCTCTGAATATTTGATAATTGGGTAAGTTTATGTCTCTGTCTGCTGTGGCGGGTCTGAGCCTTGTCTCTGATACCACAAGAAAGTCTGGCAAAGTATGGGCAACCCAGGATTGTATCAACTTGAGCTTTTTTAGCAGACTGCAGGCATTGGTATGTAGAAAGCTTAGACCTTTGGCCGAGGCTAAGTCTGCTGGTGAGGTAATGCACTGTGGAGGTCCAGGGTTAATTTCCACATTTCCAACACAGATCAGGAAAAAAATTAAAAGTTTCATAAGGGCTTCAAGAGAGAAAATGAGGAGACTATCTTTGGTCTTCCTTTTTCTATTCAGGAGCTTCTGTTTTAAGATAAGCCAGTCAGGGTTATGGGTTCGTGCCAATACACTCAATAGCAATCTGGTGGTCAGGCATAATGGGAACTGTATACCCAATAATGGGGTACCGGCGATATGTTGATAGAGCAATTTGTGTCCCTACTTGAGTTACCCCACTGGTTAAATTGTGGCATAGGTAGTGCATAGATAAGGATCCGGTCCTTCTTTAATAATGGTGAAATAAGCGAGACTAGGAAGGTGGGATGCACTTTTCAGTGTGACAGTGGCAGGGAGGATGTCTTTTTCCCTGAACAACATGAAGAACATAGCCAGGAGTATCCAAAGGGATCCCCCCATTATGAAAGCAAGGTTGATGATTAAATGAAACTAGGAAACAACAGTGTAGTAGCAGGGAGAACAATAAGGAAGGGTTACTGATTTGGCAGTACAGCAGTGGCAATGAGACAGATTACTGGATAGCGTGGCGTTGGAGGCACGAATTGTAATTTGGCGGAAAATGCCTATAAAATAACATCCGAGGAGGGCAGAGGCGGGTGGGCATAAATTTAGCAGCTTTCCTATACCTTCCTGGCTGTCCTCCCAGTTTTCTGGTACCTGGAGGCGGCTAGGCGGTTGCTGCCCGCCCGCTGGCAGAGCGTAGCCCACTGTGTACCACTGTGTGTATAGATTTTTATGAACTTGTAAAAAACAAATCAGGTTGCATATTGCTAGGCAATTGCAAGTTCCTGGAACACATAATAGTTTGTGTATTATTCCATAGGCTTCATATACTGGTACTACTAAATACTGAATCCTGTATTTTGTGTTGTAAGCACAGATGGAACATTTCCTGATAAAGAGAGTAAACTGCCTTTAAAACTTGACTCTTTGCTATCTATATAGCACATTTTTAATTATTAAAAAGAATGTCTGGCCTACATAATGAATACAAAAAGGATTTCATTTTAAAAGGTTGGAAAAATAATCTAACATTACAACTGTCTCCTGATGAGGGAACAGATGCACAGAGAACCAAAATGGAGCTAATGCCCTAAGGTAGGTCATCATAATTTGTATATAATAACTGGGTCTTCCTTTTTCCCATAGGGAAACTGTGGCATAATTTGCCATTATAAAGGGGTGTTTATAACGGCAAACATGCGCCCAGTTTTCCTCGCTCTGCACATGCGCCTGCTGCAACTCTTCCTTTCCGACCACTAGCTGCTTTCTCTTCCCCCGAAGACTGAACCACCACTCAGACTCGACTGTGCAAGACAAAATAAAGAATCAAGGGCACAGGGTCATAATGTCACAAGACATTATGGCGCATGCAAAAATTGCGCTGCTAATACAGCATGATTTCCTTACAAGTGGCGTAAGTCTTTTTTGTGGGGGGCTCCACCCCTGAACCCCCCAATAAAAATTCTTAAATCCGGAGTGTGTGTGGGACCAGGAATCAAACCCAGTCCCAAATGCAGTGCTTGGGTTCACTGCTGCCAGTGGCTTACTCCATCGAGCCACAGCAGCTGCTTGGTAGAACCCAATCCCAGCAGAGGTCTTATCCTCTGCCTGGGATAGTGAGGGGGTGCAATACCACATATGACAGTATTCGCGGTATTGCACCTCTCGCTCATTTCTACAGTGCTATTCCGAGTTAGTGCTAATGTCGTACGTCATTAAGCGTACAACATATTGACCCGGTAGGGAGCCAAGAAATAAAAAAAACTAAATTTTGGCTGCTGAACAAAAGAAATGAACAAAGAAACCCTTTTAAATAAATAAATAAAGGCGACCAAGGACTGCGTAGCTCAAACCTCACTGGACCACAGCCACACAGGAACGTCTTATTTTTTTTATATGCAGTACTTGCTGTGGCAAAAACCGAAAACCCAGCAATTATATAAAAAAAATATGGGGTGGTGTTTAAACTTGAAGTTTACACACACCCTCGGTGTTAGATACTTGCACAAACCCCCATACTTTCTTTTATATTTGTAGCCCTCAGTTATTTCATAGCACCAGGGACCAAAATTCTCAGAACACTGAGCTAATTGGAGTTTGGTTTGTATCATTCTATCTGTCTGGCTATTGACAAAACATATTTTTGAATAGATTATAATACCAAAGAACCTTGGTAATTTCTAATTACAGCACTCTATAATGATTGGTGTCTTTGCCTGAAGGCCAAGGACCATATTATCCCAGCAATTGTCTGATCCTGGAGTATTTTCTGAATCAACTTTCAATCACTGGGCTGAAAAAATTGCTAAAGGCAAGAGGGCAGGAACCGAGGCAGAGTACTCACGGATGCTGCTCCCCCTCCTATTTAGGGACCCCAGGCATGCATACCCAGCCGGCGGCCTGTACCTCCATCTGTCTCTCTCCTGGTGTTTGTGTCTGGGGCCTGCTGGGTGAAGGGATCAAACAGATAATGGAACTGCTTTGCTTTTTGATTCGAGGGCCTAGAAGGTTTAGAAACATGGGACTAGTCTGTGCAGCGTCTCTACTCTCCCTGATTCAATTCCAGTTTCCACCGCACCTCATAAGAGATGGCGCCTGCCCCCAGCTGATTGCAGCAGCTTGTCATCTAGCACACAAAACCCCACGGTCCAGAGTCCACTCCACAGAGTGCACCAAAAAAATTACAGATTTAAGTTTTTTTAACTTTTTCACTTGCCTAGCTAATCTGTTCCTTTCGCTAACCTTTCAGTAACTTGACTGAATGCCTTTTTCAGAAAAAACAAAACAAAAAAACAGTTTCCTCCAGCCAAGAAACACGTCGACCTGGGTCTCTGATTCTCTCCACCTCACAGGGCACGCCTGATTTCCCCTGCTAACATGCGCACTTCAATACTAAAACCACATTATTCTACCAGTGGCAGCTCCGTCTCACCATGTAACCCCTCCCCCGTCCCACTGCTACCGTCTCTGACATGCCACCAACCCCTACCACTTGCAGAGACTGAGAGGCGCAGGTGCATGCCCACTGCGGGAAAGGGAAAAAAATCTACAAGTGCACATGCTGCATCTGGGCTGATGGGACTGGGGATGAGGATGCTTCACTTTCGCTTAGTGTTATGTCTAGCACATGCATGGCTGTTTCGTGGCAGGGGGCCTGGGGCATTTGCCCCCCCCTTTAATCTG
Source organism: Neoceratodus forsteri (assembly GCA_016271365.2). NCBI lineage: Eukaryota > Metazoa > Chordata > Ceratodontiformes > Ceratodontidae > Neoceratodus > Neoceratodus forsteri. The sequence goes on from CM057452.1 coordinate 1,462,197,977, forward strand.
GCCATGCGTCCTGCCTACTACCACTTTTGTGTAGTGGGACTACATCCACCCTCCTGCAGTCCTCCAGAACTACTCCTGTTTCCAGTGAGCTGTTAAATAGAACTGTCAAAAGTACAGCCAGTATTTCTCTGAGCTTCCTTATTACCCTTGTGTGCACCCCATATGGCCTCATTGCTTTGTCCACCTTCTGATCACAGTCTCTGTTCTATTTTGTTCACATCAGTTCACAGTGCAGAGGTAGTTTGTTTAATTTCTTTATGGAAGCTTCTCAGTTGAGTGATCATTATATACATTTTCCATTGAAGCACTGTATTGCTGGGCGCTGCAGCTCCTTTGCAGTTCTGCCCTCTGGTGTGCGAGGGCTGTGAGCTCTTGCTACCAGAGCCTGCACACTGTATTGGTCACCATCTGCCGATTCAGAGGGTAAGGGGGCCCTGCTTGTGCATTGCATCCCTGGTCAAAACCTCTGGTGAGTGCAAGATCTTCTTTGTGAAAAATGTAGCTGGTTAAGAGGTTTTTAGCTGGATTCACAGTCAGTGCTCACTCGGGTGGCTGCTTACAGCATTGTGACATCACCAGAAGTCACCTATGTGAATGTGTTTCATTGACAGCTATGCCATAATAACTGACCATGTATTATGGTGAAAGATGGTTATTATGGCATTTGAAGCGATGTCAACCCAGTTATCAAATAGCCTAACTAGTAATTATATAGATAATAATGCCCGTGCAGGTGTGTGTTATGAGGATTTTTCACATACCCGAGGTGTGTGATAATCAATAAACCCCGAGATCAAATGAGATTATCACACACTGAGGGTGTGTGAAAAATCCTCATAAAACAAACTTTGCACAGGCATTATCTTTTATAATAAATGGTGCAAGAACCACTCGAAGCTCTCGTCAGTATGTGACTGTCTTAACCCTCCCTGATTAGCCTGGTCCTCTGCACAGTGTTCTTGAGTGTATTCATTCCATGCATCTTGCAAATGTGCAAATTGTGTATATATCTGTGTATATATTGCTGGTGACGTTGTGTCAGTGACTCTGTACCTTAGCACATTGACTATAATTACTGTCGTAACCTGAGATATCTTACTATGTATGTTATGCTTCTCCTGACATCTGTGTATCTGCCCTACTTGCTTCAAATTGTACTCTTTATGTTCTTTGATTTCCTGTACTCCCTTGGGTTGTACCTGAAAATATGTATGTGTTTGTCTAGTGTACTTACCTGGTTAACAAAAGCTAAATAATAATAATAAAAACTATGCTGTTGTGTGGCGAGTGTCCCTGATGGTGCCGTAATCGCACAAATACTGTGAAGTGAGAGTACGAGGAGGAAAATGTTGTAATAACCCACTATCTAGTTATTATGAAATTCAGTGAGTTATTATGGCGTTTTATTAGGAATGCATATCCAGGCATTATAGGGGGTCACCAGTTATTATAGTCTGGTTACATACACCTACCCATGTATTCTTCTCTATAAGGATAGTAGAATAACCGAAATTGACTGTTCATATTTTATTTTACGTAATTACTGGTTTTGTGTTTTCTTGTACAGTGAAGTGTAAACAAGTTACTGTGTGTCACAAAACAACTGAGATGAAGAGCAATGTCATCTCTTACACGTGTACAGATGGTTGTAATGAAAATTAACACATACTGTATTCTGAGCGGTTCATATGTTCACGTTTGTGCTTTGGGTGGTTCCAGATTGGGTTCTGGGTGGTCCAGTGGTTCCCACATTTCAGGTGGGGTTCACGGTGCCCCCGGCATTTTAGATCAGATTCTGGCATTCTAGTTCTGGGAATTTACCAAGTGTCCATAAGGGGCATGGTTTTGACAAGGAAGAACATCCCTCCCAGAACTCAACCTGGAATGCCAACACCACACAGAACTGAATTAGAAATGCCAGAACTAAAGGACCACCCAGAACCTGACCCTAAACCTCCCAGAGCACAAATATAAGCAAATAAAGCACCCTAAATGAAGAAATGCCACTAGTGCCTCTTGTTTTGTTGTTTCATTTTGGGTGGTTCCAGGGTTCCAGTTTGGGGTGTAGTCCATGACCAGCTTAATTCCAGTTTTCACCCAAACCCCACTTTTCTCCACTTGTACATAGTGCAACAGAGCAGTTTTATGTAAAGCAACATCAACCAGTTTTAGTTACACATGGCCCAACAGTGCCTTTCAGCCCTGCATGCAGTGGAACGTCTGTTTCAACCCAACAGAGAAGTCACCAACATTGCATAATTAACCACTTTTGATGCAAAAGCAATCCAACAGTAATTATTAATTCATAATAGAGTACTCTTTAGGGACAACTAGTACTCTGAATTTGATTGTGTTTCACAAGTTACCTTTAAAGGCAGGGTCTGGGCCCTGGATAAGAGATCACTGCTAGCACCAGCAGAATTCTGGGACAAACTATTCTAAATATTTTCTGAATTTGGAGCCATTTCTTTCTTCATTAGTGAGGGTATCTACAGAACATGAAAAATGTCTCTTTGCTACTCACAGTTCATTTACAGTTCAGACTGATTCTGGAGCGGCCAAGTCTGAATACCCTGCTTGTGTCATTGCAGTCTGTTGCTATGGAAATAACTATGATGTCACAAGCAGGGCATTATGACTTCAGCTGCAGAAGAAGCCCCAGATGTAGATGAACTGTAAGGAGCAGTCTCCTATTTTCATGTAAATACCCATAATAATAATTAAGGATGGAACAGATAAACATTATAGTTTTTATTCTGCAGGTTAACAGAATTCTGCTGCTGTCAACTGTGACTTGCTTGATGATGTCTAAACGCCCTCTTTAACAACCCTACTTCTTAGTTTGTGTGTGTGTGTGCGGGGGTGGGCCCTTTAATGACCATGGCAAGTGGGGACTCTTTTCTTCCTGGGGCTCTAGGAAACTACCTAGTTTGTTTGGTTACAGTTGCCCCTTCTAAGTCTCAGACTGACATATAAGAGAAGACAACACTGAAGTTTAAACTGAACAAGGTTCCGTACATCCCAAGCAATCAGAAACAGAAGGGCCTGCATAGATGAGCAATGTGGGTAGTGGTTCCCTGGGACTAACATCTCTGGGGGCCCACGAGAACGCATGAGTTCCCTGATGTCATCAGAAGCCCAAAGTGGAAGCACATTTGATCATGGTTGCTCATGTCTTTTTTGTATATTATATATAGTTTCAAATATAAATTAAGTGCTGCTTTTTTCATCCCAAGAAATCTTCAGGTTTTTTTTTATATATTTTTTGGCCCCGACCACCTCCAGCACCTGCCATCAGGCCCCCCCACCAGTCTCCAGTCCTATCACTGCTCCTCCCATTGTGAGGCCAGAGAGGATCTGCATGACGCAGGACCCAAGGACTGTGGGGTCCATTACTTGCAGCAGCCATGCACATAGATTTTTCCTTATTCTCCTCTTAGTCCCGCTCGCCACCTCAGATGTCCAGCATTGCCTCTGTTGGTCTTGGATAGAGTAGTGCACACTGGGCATGTGCCACCTCCCCATGGGGGAGGAAGCTCCCCAGCTCACCGGGAGGGGCTGCTACTGCACCAGGCCTGGGCTGTCTCCCCCCAGCTGGCTTGTGCTATGATTGGGAGCATTTCCCAGCCTGACCTGTGCAGACCCAGCCTTGCTCTTGAACCCTGATCACTGGCTCGGAGGCACGTAGTGCTACCACTGAGCCATCGTGTGGCCCAAGAAATCTTCAGTTTAACTTTTTGTTATTAAAAAAAACACTCTCACCTAGCTGCTGAAAACATGACCAGGTGATGGATAGGTTTGTTTGTTTGTTTGTTTAAAATTTCTGTTTCTGTTTTTCAAAATGATGAAACAACAGATAATTTTTTTTCCGTTTCTGTTTTGGCCCCCTTCAACCAGCCCCTCCTTAGTCTCAGGACCTCCAGGATCTCCTGACCCTCCCAGTCTCCCCAGCTATGGCAACCTTATCGACATGGAGCTTTGGATATACCTCCTAGGTGGGGTTGGGGTGGAGGGGCATACCCTCAGCTGCTGCAGTTTCATCAGGTGGTGCCTGTGTGCTGGGGAGGTGAGGACCCCAATATACCAGGGCCTTCATCGCAGAGGTGCTGGAGCTGTGCTTTTTTCCATTGTTCTCCCAACCCCTAGGGATGTCATGTATGATGACGACAAGGTGTGCCCACATACGATATGCACGTCTGTCCACCAAAGTGATAAGTTCATGTAACACAATCGTCTTGAGAAAACGTCAGTGCAATGTGAAATGTTGATGCTCTGTGGGGGTGTTTCTAGGCTTTTAATATGAATTAATATTCATAATAAAAGCCTTCACCCATAACTATACTGGAAGAGCTGCAATTGCTGTGAGGAGCTGTTTGGAGCCGGGGAGATCAGTGGTGGTGCTGGTGAGTTCGCTGGCCGCATCGGTGGCGTGGAGCGAGACTGGGGGACGCATTTTGGTGGAGGAGCTGTACCGGCTGGGAGCTGGGGAGATCAGTGGCAGAGACAGAGAGCTTGCTGGATGCATCAGTGGCGTGGAGAGTGACTGGAGGCTCACATTCGGTGGCGAGAGCAGGAACTACAGAAGATGGCCCAATCAGCATGCAGAGTGCCAGATTTGAACTCGCGGCTGGGCTATAAAGGGGCAGGCCCAGCCGCATTCACCCATAACTATACTGGAGAAGCTGTAATTGTTTCCCACCCACCCCACCCTGGCCCCGACCCTGTCCCGACCTCTATTAAATAGTTAGTGGGGGAGGAGTCAGGGGATAGGAGTGGGATGGACTAGCACTGAACTTTTAGCCTTGGACCCTGGAACATCCACTTCTTGACTGGCACCTTGCAGGCTGTGTGGGAGATTGCTTAAGTGAAACTGCTGTAGCTGATTATTGTATAGGCACTTGTAGCGCTGATCACTGGGGAACCTGGTGGGTTTGTTTTTCCTGTGACTTGGGGGGAGGCTTGTTGTTCTAAAAAAATCTGCCATGATAGGGATGGGACTACACGTCACTAGAGCGGGCATCTTTGGGAGGGTGGTTGGATGCACAGGGTGTGGGGCGGCCATGGTACTTGACTGGGCTTGGAAGCTCGGAGGTTGCCTAGTGTGCTACCAGCTTAGAGAGGAGGTTGAGGGGATTAGGAGGCAGCTGGAGGTTTTGTGGGGGGTGTTATGAAGGGTTGGGGGAAGTAGGGGGCAAGGGGTTGCCTACTTAGCTGCACCAGGTATTAAAGCCTCTGGCATAGGAAGAGGAGCAAAGGGGGCCCTCAGGGGGCATATGGCGACCCTAACAGAGGGAGCCCAAAAGGAGGAAATTTCCAAACAAGCAGGCAGGAGTTTGGAGTTGTACAGAGGGAACCAAGATGGGAGGGGCGGGTCGGTGGGGAAGTCTTAGGGTCTGGCATTAGGCTCAGAACAATTCTCCCCTCTTTGTCTGATAGTAGAAGAGGGAAGTGTTGGGGGGAGGATGCAGCTGTGGCAGGGGTGGAAAGGAAGGGGAATGGTGAAGGGGGCAAGAAGCAGGGCCCAGAAATCAGGAAGAGCGGGGGGGTCATGGAGTGTGAGAAAGTGGGGGATGGGGTACAGGACAGGCTTAGAGGATGGGGTAGGGAGCAGGGCAAGGTGGAGGATCAGGTGAACAAGGGGAAGGCATCAGCAAATGGGGCTGAGGGTTTGGGCCAGGAGGGCATGGCACGCAGGGGGGTGCTGAATGCAGATGGGACGGAAGTAAGTAAGAGCCAGGCTAGACCAACAGATAGGGTGGAAGGACCAGTCCAGGAAGGACCAGTCCAGTGCGGGGTCAGGGGGGATAGCGATGCAAAAAAAGGATACCGGGTGGGGGATGCCCAGGACTGGGGAAGAGGGGGTGGCCAGAGACATTAGAGAGAGAGCAGCATATGACACCCAGACTGTGAGAGGTGCGAGGAGCCAGCTGGGGGGAGAGGCCGGAAAAAAGGACGAGGAAGGGCATGGAAGGATGGGAAACCTGGAGGGGGTGAGCATGGAGGCAAGAGGAAGTTAGAGTGCTCCTGTTGGGGGATTTCATGATCAGGGTTATCCAATGGGAAGGACAGGGGAAGGGTAAAGCCTGTCCAGTGAGAACCAAATGTCTCCCTGGCCTGATGGTGCACAAGGCCAAGCACGAGGTATATTCACTGGCAAGGGAATGTGGAGGTTCCCTGGACATACTGGTGCACCTGGGTACAAATGACATAGCGGGGAATAGTGAATTAGAGATATAGGCAAGGTTTCGGGAGCTAACCAGGGTTTGCCATTCCATAGGATGTTCGATCTCCTTCTTGGAAATCCTGCCGGTGGCGAGGGCTAATGGGGAGAATAAGCAAAACATTAGGGTGGTGAATCAGTGGCTCAGAGAGTAGTGTGAGGCTAGGAGGTATGGGCTGATGGGGGACCAGGGTGCAACCTGGGAGGATAAGGGTCTGTACGTTAGGGACAGGTTCCATCTCAATTTGGAAGGAAGGGAAATCCTAAAGCTGAAAATAGCAGGGTCCATCAGTGACAAGTGGGGTTTAAATTTGTGAAGGGGGGAGGGATGGAAAAAGGGGCTTTTGCAGGGGGTCTGATAAAAGAGAGATTTGGTCTCCACCACCCTAAGGGGCTGTAGGGATACAGAAAAAGGCCAAGAGGTAGGGTGCCGGAGGTGCAGAGCATGCGGCCACAAGGGAGCACAAGGGTGGGGAATGGGAGGAGGGGAAAGGGGTGGAGGGTGGTCCTGATCAATGCCAGGAGCTTGGGAAATAAGATGCCTGAGCTCCAGATGATGCTAGCTGAGGGGGCAGTGGACGTGGCAGCTGTCACTGAGACCTGGGCCTCCCAAGGGCATGACTGGGACCTAAACCTAGAGGGCTACACTATGTTCAGGAAGGACGGTGGGGAGGGAAGGGGGGTAGCACTGATAGCCCCCCACCCTCATCTGCTTGTCCTTATACTACACTTAAATCTCTCCTGTATTGTTTATTATTAAATTCCTTTGATGCTTTTATTTCTACTTTCACGCTCATCTATCTACTCTTCCTACCTTGTATCTGGCCCTTGCCTCTTACCTTTCTTCCCTTGTTCTTTCCTGTATCCCCCTCGCCCATCTCAATAAAAGTATCACTAACAAACTTTCCTCCACTCTTTTACCCTACTTTCTTCTCCCTTTTCTCACCTCCTGCTATCCTTGTACTGAAATCCTCCTTCGTTTTATTTGTTAATCCGTATCTCCAAGTACTCTATTTTAATTTTATTTTTGACTTATCTATATCACATGTACCATTAACTTGATTAGCCTGTACTGTTTACTCTTGTTATGTTGCTACCCTGATGTTGTATTACTGTAATTTTTGCTCCTTACTACTTAAAGTGTAATGTTACTTTGCTTTGTACCTTTTGAAATGTTCTGTATGTCATTATGTCTGTACTCTCCCGGGTCGTGCCTGAAAATAGACATGCTTTGGCTAGTGCACTTACCTGGTTAACAAAAACTAAATAAAAATAAAATAAATAGTCAGAAATAGCATTGGGATAGGAGGAGTGGAGGAGGTGGAGGGGGAGTGTGGAAGTGATTTGGGTCACCTTGCAAATGCAGGGGGATAAGAGAGTAAAAATAAGAGTGGTATACAGACCCCCCGCGCTGGTGGGGGATCTGGAAGAGAGTCTGGTGGCAAATGTTGTGGGACACTGTAAATTGGGCAATGGAAAGGTAGTGATGATGGGGGACCTAAACATGCCAGGGACAGACTGGGGGACTGTGACGTCCCCAGTGGGCAGGGAGCGGAGGTTGCTGGATGTCTTCTAGGACACGTTCCTAACCCAGCAGATCAAGGAACCGACTAGGGAGGCCCAGATACGGGATGTAGTCTGGGCGGACAGTGACCAGATTAGGAGCCTGGAGGTGAGGGACCCATTGGCAGGAAGTGATCAGGCCACAGTCTGTTTTTTTCCTGGACCGGGGGGGAGGAAAGCTGCACAAAGTTGGAGGTTATCAACTTTAGGGATGCGAATTTCAGGGGGATGGGAAAGATCCTTAAGGGTCATTTGGACAAGATAAGGCCAGACATAGATGCTGACAGCAAGTGGGAGATCATTGGTGGGGGGGGTTGCAGGAGGCTACCAAGTCCTGTGCAAGAGTGGGGCGCAAATTCGGTAAGGCCAGAAAACCCTGTTGGTGGACCCGGAGGTTCAGGAGGTGGTGAGGGAAAAGAAGGCTGCCTATAGGCACTTCAAGTGCTCAAGGAGCGAAAGGGATCAGGGGGAGTACGAACTGATGGCCAGGAGGGTCACCAGGGTGGTGAGATCGCCTAAATCAAGGAAGGAGCAGAACTTGGCCAAGGAAATCAGGAGGGAGAACAAGGGGTTCTTTAGATACATTGGGGGAAAAGAGGAAAGTGAGGGGGCAGATTAGCAGGATTAGGACAGGGGAGGGATGGGCACAGGATGTGGGGGAGAAGGCCGAGGTATTAAATGAGTACTTTGCCTCAGTTTTTACCAGGGAGGATGGGGGACCATGTCATTCAGGGGAGAGATGGTGAACTCTACGGAGGGGGTGGGACCCTTACAGATTGGGAGCCCTGATGGATCTGGGGGGGAGGGCAGCACCATCAGGTAGGGGGAAGGCAGATCGGGGCCAAGAGGGAGGACATGTAGGTGGAAATCCCAGTAGAGAGAGTGAGGGAAGGCCTCAGGTCTCTTAGGTCAGAGAAAGCACCAGGGCCGGTCGGATGAAATATATCCCAGCGTGTTGAGGGAACTGGTGGATGTCTTGGCAGCTCCCCCTGGCAGAACTTATCAACATCTCTCTGAAGATGGGGTGGGTACCCCAAGACTGGAGGGTGGCCCATATTGTGCATATCCACAAGGGAGGAACAAGAGAGGAGGCGGGAAACTACAGGCCCGTTAGCCTTACATCAGTGTTGGGCAAGGTGATGGAGGGTATTATCAAGGAAAGGCTAGAGGGGTACTGGAGAAATTGGGGTACCTGGATGACAGACAGCATGGCTTCGTCCCGGGAAGATTGTGTCAGACAAACCTTGTGGACTTCTGCGATAGGATGACGAGTGCCCTGGACCAGGGTAGGCCGGTGGATGTCCTCTTTCTAGACTTCAGCAAGGCATACGATTCGGTGCCTCACGGTGGCCTGCTGGTAAAACTGGGGGAAATGGGGTTGGGGAAGCAGATGATCAGATGGATAGGAAATTGGTTCTCGGAGCATACTCAGAGGGTGGTGGTTGGGGGGCTAGTCTCATCTCCAAGGAGGGTCATTAGTGGGGTCCCCAAGGGATTGGTCATAGGGCCCTTCCTGTTTAATGCCTATGTCTCTGACATAAGGAAGGGTATCAGGAGTGAAATGAGTCTCTTTGCGGACAACTCGAGGCTGGAAGCGGTGGTGGATGGGGAGGAGGGGAGAATGGCCCTGCGGGAGGACCTGGAGGCTCTGGAGAGGTGGTTGAGGAGGTGAAAACTGAAGTTCAATGCAGGGAAATGCAGGATTCTGCACCTGAGGGCCAGAAACCCAAATCGTGTATACCCTGGGGGCAGAAACGCTACAAGTCTTGATGGGTGAGAGGGACCTGGGGGTAGTGATGGATGTCAAAATGAACAACTCTGAAGCTTGTAGGGGGCAGCAGCCAAAGCCAATAGGATGCTGGGATGCATTACTAGAGGATTACCTCCAGAAGGAAGGACGTGATCCTTCCTCTGTATAACTGCTTGGTTAGGCCACACCTCGAGTACTGTGTGCAGTTTTGGAGACTGCACTTAAAAAGGGACATAGCACTCCTGGAGAGGGTCCAGAGGAGGGCAACCAAAATGATCTGGGGCTTGGGGGGAAAGGACCTACAGGAAGAGGCTCGAGGAACTCAATGTACACGCTGGAGGAGAGGAGGGACGGGGGGGACATGATAGATGTCTTCAAGTATATGAAGGGGATTAATAAGGGAGGCTCAGCCAGGGTGTTCCAAAGGAAAGGGGAGGCAACCAGAGGCATGGTGGAAGCTGGGGGAGACTCAGAGGGAGAGGAGGAGGTCTACCACTGAGAGAGGGTGGTGGAGCCATGGAATGCGTTGCCCTGGGGACTGGTGGAGGTAGAGACTGTAGAGGGGTTCAAGAGGGGCTGGGACAGGTATAGTGGGAGGGTTCAGCTGAGGAAGTCCAATACAAGGGGAATATTTTGGACTGGGGATAGAGAAACACAGAGAGGTGGGGGACTGCAAATTTGGCACCCAGTATGGGGACTGACAAACGAGCAGATACAAAAGACCGTTAGGCCTACTCTGCTGGCAATTTTAGTATGTTAGTATGTTAATAAATATTGTTTAATCTACTCCAAGATTTGGGATTTTACTTTGAGTCTGGAGATGCAGTCAAGAAAGCTTGGTGGACGTGTTTGATGAGTTTTATTTCTTGTGACTTTCTCTGGAGGTGCATTGAGCCACTGTAGGATATTTCAGCAACTGGCCCAACTGTTTCCATTCTAATTAAAAATGTTGTTTTTCCACAGAAGGGTACAACAGCATTCTCTGACCTTTTGAACTGTGGTACAACAATATTTTTAGTTAGGATGAAAATCCATGTACAAAAGGGGTAATGCTATACAATCACTGATATGTTTTCTCATTAGATTAACATAAAAACATAGTATTGTGGTAAAAAAGGGACTTGGGGTTCATCTTGTCCTACCCTCCTGCTATACGGCAGTGACTATATTCATATATACATCTTCCTTCAATGTATTTCTACCTGCTCTGCCACATCTCATAGCCTCTCTTATCCCACCTTGGGATCTAGTGGGGTCTGTTAAGAAGGGGGATAAAACCTTTTATAGGTATATCAGGAAGCATAGAAAGACAAAGGGAGGGATAGTGAGGCTGAATAGAATGGACGGCGGGTGGGCAGAGAGGGACAGTGAAAAAGCAGGGATACTGAATGAATACTTCTGTTCAGTATTCACAAAAGAGGAGGTGGGGAGGTACCTAATCCAATTAACAGAATCACTCTGGATGGGGAGGGGTCGATCCCAGTCCTTTCACAGAAGAAAGGGTTCTGAAAGAACTCCTAAAACTGAAGGTGGGCAAAGCAATGGGGCCAGATGGAATTCACCCCAGAATTCTAAAAGAATTAAGCAGAGAACTAGTGACACCACTGACTACCCTTTTTAACAAATCATGGGAGGATGGTGTGGTACCGGAGGACTGGAGGAAGGCAGATGTGATTCCCCTTCACAAAAGTGGGACCAAGACAGAGGCAGGAAACTACAGACTTGTCAGTTTGACCTCTGTGGTAGGGAAAGTGATGGAATCACTTTTGAAGGAAAGAATTATTGCGTACCTAGAGGCCAGTGGGGCACAGAACCCAAGGCAGCATGGGTTCACAGTGGGAAGGTCATGTCCGATGAATCTAATTGATTTCTTTGACTGGGTGACCAAAGTAGTAGACCAGGGAGGGGCTGTGGACATGGCCTACCTAGACTTTAGCAAGGCATTTGACACAGTGACACAGTCCCACACAAAAGATTAATAGTCAAATTAACCAGCCTGGGAGTGGGTCCCTGGGTGGTAGCCTGGGTAGAACATTGGCTGGACAACAGGACACAGAAGGTAATTGTAAATGGAGTCCACTCTGAAGAAAGAAGGGTTACTAGAGGAGTACCGCAGGGTTCAGTACTGGGTCCATACCTTTTTAGTGTCTTTATAAGTGACATTGCAGAGGGACTGGAAGGAAAAGTTTGCCTCTTTGCAGATGACACAAAGATCTGCAACAGGGTTGATACACAAGGAGGCGTGGAAAGGATGAGAAGGGACTTGGCAAGGTTGGAGGAATGGTCAGAAGTATGGCAGCTTGGATTCAATGCAAAAGAAGTGCAAAATAATGCACCTGGAAACAAAAACCAGGGAAGATTTCACAATGGGGAGGTAGTAACAACAACGAAAATGGAAAGGGACCTGGGGTAATCATATCAGATGATCTTAAGGTTGGCAAGCAATGTGAGAAGGTGGTAGAGAGGCTGGGGAGATACTGGGATGTATAGGAGGGCATCAAAGCAGAAAACGAAGCTGTTATCCCCTGTACAGACAGTTGGTGAGAGCCCATCTGGAGTACTGCGTCCAGTTCTGGAGACCCCATCTCCGCAAGGACATAGACAGGATGGAGGCAGTTCAGAGGAGGGCAACTAAAATGGTGCGGGGTCTGCAAGAGAAACCATACGAGGAGAGACTAAAGGAACTTAATATGTATACCCTTGAGGAAAGGAGGGAGAGGGAGGACATGATAGAAATGTTTAAGTACCTCAGTGGAATCAACAAAGTCCAAGAGGGTAGCATATTTCAGAAAAAGAGATGTGCAAGAACAAGAGGACACAATTTGAAGATAGAAGGAGGATGGCTCAGGGGCAATGTGAGAAAGTTTTATTTCACAGAGAGGGTGGTGGATGCAAGGAACAGCCTTCCTGAGGAGGTTGTGGGGTCTAAAACTGTGGGAGAATTCAAGAATACATGGGGCAGACATAAGGCAATTTTTGTGGGTGGGTAGGAAGAAATAGGCTGTTGGTTAACTAGGATCTGCAGCCTATCTTCTAGGTAGGGAAATAGACTAGGTGGGCCAAGCGGTCCTTATCTGCCATCAAAGTCTATGTTTCTATGTTTCTCCGTCTTGCAGATACATATTGCTCTTAGTCGCCTGCCAAGCAGACTATAAAGAAACAGTTGCCCCCAACCCCCTACCCTCCACCCCAGTATAATCTCCTCCCCTAAATGACATCTCTAATCCACACTCCTGCGATCATGCTGCTCTCCTTCTCACAGCTATCCTCTCCTTCTAGTCACTCTTTGGCCCTACTTCCCTTCAGATCTCTGTCCCCAAGTTCTCCACCCTCCTCATCTACCCCCATAGACTACACTCTCCCATCTGTGACACCTCACCCATCACTCCCCACTCTTCCCATCTCCCCATAGCTCCCAGCCCTCCCCTTGTTGCCCCTCTCTCCTGCAGCAGGCTGCCCTCCTTCCCTAAAACCATGGTCCCACCCTCTGCCACTCTTAGGAAGAAATGCTTCCCAAATACCTTGCTCCTGCTCTACTTCTCCTTCTTGCTGGAGACATTGAAACAAACCCAAGGCCATATAACCTGTACTCTGCCCCCCCACCCCACCCCGGTAGTGCCTTTGCATTTACCACATAAATGCCAGAAGTCTCAAACCTAAGTTGGATCACATAAAGGCCTGGATAACTGAAAGTGCTCCTGATGTCCTATATGTCTCCGAGACGTACCTTTCCGCCAAGGTCCCAGACTTGATGATAGCGATCCCTGACTACTCTCTATTTCGTTAGGACAGGGGCAAACATGGACTTCCGGTGACATCACCGACGCAATGGCAGTCTGAACAAGGAGCTCCCCGAACCCTTGGCATAGAAAGTGCCCATAACACTATAATTTAAGGCATTTTTTTGAACAAAATGAGCAAATCTAGCAGCGGGGCCACTCAGGGAAACCGATCTCACTCTAAAAACTCTAAAAAGAACGGTCACCCACAGAATTGCCAAGGATGAGCCAAACCGACAATAGGAGAGAATCCCCATCCAGCATGGTGAGTGGAGACACCGAGATGGAGCTGGAAATGTTATCGCACTCCAGATTTGAAATTCTGCTCACAGAAATTAAACAATTCCAAAGTGAAAATAAGGTGGAATTTGATAGGCTTCATACTGACCTTACCAAACTTGAGACCTGTGTGACTACAGCAGAAGAAAGAATTTGGGGGCAGAAGACGACATCCTACACCTCACGCAGACAACTGAGGCCCACAGCCAGCAACAAGAATGCATAGCAGCTAAATGTTTAGACTTGGAAACCTGAGCACAGAGAGAAAATCTAAGAATTTATGGCCTCCCTGAAGATTCAGAGGTAGGGGAGATGACGGACTTTTGTCTGATCTGCTGCAGCATGTCTTGGACTTACTACAGGCCTTTACTTTCTGGATCGAGAGGGTTCATAGAGCATTATCAGCCAAGCCTACATCATCAACGGCTCGGCCCCGTTCCATAGTGGCCAAATTCTCCAGCTACAGAGACAAGGAGCTGGTGCTTCGGACTGCCTGGAGGCAGCAGAAAGTGGAGTACAATGGATGTCGCCTCTATTTTGATCAGGATTACCATCCTCAGATCCAGCAACACTGAATGGCATATGCACCCATCCTCCGCAAGCTTAAATCAGTTGGGGTGAGGTTCCAGACACCATACCTGGCACGCATGCGGGTTTGTTGGGAGATGGGAACAGAACTGTACTACACCCCGGAGAAGGCTGTTAAAGCACTTCAGGAGAAGGGCCATGAAGTCCTGGGCGCAATTAGGCAGCCTGACGCAGGTCCCAAATTACCGCAACCTTGGCAAAAGGTAACATCAAGTAAGAACAGGTGATCCGGGCAGGGCTCCGCTCCAACCACCATGCAGGATATCAAGGTGCTGTTGTGACAACTCACTCAACGCCAGCAGGAGGAAGGAGAGTCCAGAAAGAATATGGACACTTGAGCTGAGCAACTGTGAGAATCAGTTAAATCATTAGGTATTTGGTTGGTTTCTCTTTTTGATACCCCTGATGCCTCCTATCTCACTGGCGCTGCAGTTGCTAGGTGCGATGGCATCTGGCTAGGCCCCTGATCTGGCTGGGGGTTATTAGTAATAAGGGTTTGAAACATCCCATTGATACCTAATTTCTGGTAAATCTCTCGAGTCATGCACCTTTGGACAATGGGTCAGCATCTACGTGTCATCACATTGAGTTAATGGTACAAGCATTCTGATAATGGGGACTATAAAGGGCTAGAGCAAAATACCACTAGGAAATGAAAGAATCTATGGAGATAGGGATACATATGTTGGAAAATCTTTATTACCGGGGGGGGGGGGTGTCACTTAAGTTCCGCGTACAAACTTAGGATGGGCAGGAAGTTAATCTGTTGGGCCATTCTAATATTGAGCCTCACAGGTGTGTGGAGGCCTTATTCCACTCGATGGACCCACAACGAGGTTTTGTCTTCCCACTTCTTAGAATGAAGTGGGGGCTCGGTGACGTATACAGGTCTTGTCATCAGACCAGGACCCACTTTTGATAGGGTCCAGGAGGGCTGAACTCCTTTGGGAGTTCCGTTTTCTCTACCCCTGGGTATTTCTTTCCAGGAATGTGGTTCCCTTTCCTAGGAGGTCAAATTGTATATAGTTCATTGCCAAAGGAGAAGGCAAAGTTTGTTAACCCTCCCTGCTGGACAGTAACATTGGAGTTACAGAGTTTATTTACTGTTATGTATGTATGTAGTATATGTTATGTGTGTTATAAGAGCACATCAGTCGCTGAATGAGCTGGACTGAGGGGGGGAGTGGGGGAAAGGGGAGAGTCCAGGGGAGATCAAGGGTGCCTCAGCTCTTATTTATTGAGAGGGCATTCCAGAACAGCACTCTGCTCTGGCAAGTAAATGGATGATAGGGGTATTTTAAAGATACTGTCTCATAACGTGAATGGTTTAAACAACCCAGTCAAGCGTTACAAGATGCTCTCCTCCTTAAAGAGACAGTCCCCTTCAGTTGTTCTCCTGCAGGAGATGCACTTGAGCAAGGCTGAACATAGGAAGCTGAGCAGATTTGGTTTTTAACATGTGGTAGCCTCCACTCATCCACTCATGGTAGTGGGAAGAGAAGGGGAATTGCAGTTTTAGTTCCTAGGGGGTCACCTTTTAAACTTGAAGAACAAAACATTGATCTGGAAGGCTAATTAGCAATAATTTCAGGCCTCTTAGAAAGCTCCCTATTACCCTAGTGTAACCCCTAGGTGGCACTATCCCAAGGGCTACTACCCCTGCCTGTTTGACTACAGACAGGTTGAGGGGCCTAGGTCCTATGGTGGGTGCCTCCACCCAGAGGTCAGGGTTTGTAGTGGTTAGACTAGCTTGGTCACAGCCCTCTGGGACACTGAGACCCCCTTTTATTCCCTCTAGTGGCTCACACAGCACACCGGAGTTATAGCCCCAATACCCCATGTATACACACTGTTCACTCATATAGATACCACTTACCCTTGAGACTGATTATGCAGCACATCTCTGAGGACCCCCTGTAAAGTAAGGTTAAACAACATACACAGCAAACACAATACTGTTTCCATAAGTACCAACACCACAGACAGTATATAGTATAACAACAACAAATCTGATTTATTTAGGGGGCAGTAACAGGGAAGGGGGAAATCAGGTTAATTGGTGGCATTAAATCACAGTACTGTGCACACATACAGGGGCTGAAAAGTCACACTCTGGGTACCCAGGTTGGGGGGGGCTAGCCAGGTCCATTGCCTGGGGTTGGCCGACAGGTGCAGATGGATAGGGCCCTGTAGAAGAAAATATATGCACAACACCCAGTTGTAATCTGGAGCCAGATGGCTCAGTCCATGAAACAGTGAAACAACAAGAATTAGATGACACACTTGTGACTGAAAACAGGCTGCAGGGGAATACCCTGACTTGTACTCACAATACCCAAGCTGAAAACCGGATAGTGGATGTTCTTCTGGATTGCCAGAACAACAAGGCATGGAGACAAAGTCCTTGTGACTGGACCCCACTGCAGTTGATAGCAAACGGTTTTAGTCCGAGACAAGCTGGGGTTTGCTTCCAGCTTCAACACACAGCACACAGCACTGGGGATTGGAAATAGCGATTCTCCACAAGCACTATGCACATTCATATGTAAAAGGAAAGTACTATACCAGGCAGACTGCTCCTCGATCCCGATCGAAATTACTGCAAAATACCCGGGAGCACACACAGCAGCTTCAGTTCCTGACAGACCGAGCGTGATTCAGCAATTTCTCCAGTCTTCTACAGGGTGAGCCTGGTTTCCACACTTCTAGTGCTTCTTTCTCCTCACAACTCGGATTCAGTCCAAACTGGCACTCATAAAGGCTGCAGACCGAAACTCAGGGCCTCACACGTGTTTCCCACACGAAACTGTACACCACAGAAGCACAGAGCTCCTTCTCTCTCTTCACAGTCACAACTGATCTAATCTTTCCAGTCACAGAGCAGGGCATTTCATTTAGCTACACACCATTCTGTTGGCTGGTCCGGCTGTCACTCACAATAAGACTCCCTCTGTTGGTGGATAAAGGTGCCAAGGTCAAAACTACATTTCCCAGAGTCACTGCCCATACAATCCCCTTGTGGCTGGCTCAAAATTGAGAGTCCAAGTTCCAATTCGTCCACAGGCTCCATTTTAGGGTTTCCCTATCATCCTGATTGGTCCAAGTCAGCTATTCAGGACCAAAATGAAGGAGTTACACTGAAACAGTCCGTGCTGAAATGAAGACAGGTTAGACAAACTACATTTTCTCAGTCACTTTAAATTATTTCTGGCAAACAGCTATATCTTTCAACAAGGCTCCCTCTGCACATGTAGCACCGGCAGAAATTGAGTGAACTGACAGCAGCCCAGGCGGGATTCGAGCATTAAATACTCAGTCCCCCATACAAACTAATTAAGTCTGCAAGCAGACAGCTCTTAAAGAGATGGTATGTGGAGGCTCAAATAGCACTCACTTGGAACCACATTTAAACAGCTCAAACGCCGAACACCGACCAGACTTGGAGCATTCAGGCAAGCTCCTGGAAGACTTTTGGGAACCCCCATTTGCAGGGGAGGGGTTACACCCTTCCTGGCCTGGAAAACTTGGCGTCCGCGTCAAGTAAGTACCCCCATAAGTTTCAATACAACCATATACATTTACATTAGTATCACATTAGGCTTATACATGTAATCATCAATCAACATATCACCTTACCAGAAGCACACTGCTGAAACTTTTCAGTACATCACTTTTTACACAGTATTATACACACATTGTACCATAACTCAGGTTATTACCTCCTGTACATGAAACCAGAAGAGAGGGGGCCCTTTACTATCAGTTACCTTGGGGCTGGATGGGGCAGGTGCACCATACCTAGAGGGCAACACAAGTAACTTGGAGTTAGCACTGATGTTCAGTTTGGGCAATGTGCTTGGGGACACATACACTCCTTTATGGACAACATTGAGAGGCAAGTCCACAGGCCTCCCAAGGAAATCATAACTGGGGTGCACCACAGGCTTTACAGCTAGACCAGTCCTTCTAGGGGGAACTGTTACAGTCTCTGCACCTTGAGCCTCATTTTCAGCATTGTCCTCACATGTCAGGGGAGTCTCCATTGGGGTAGAGAGGCTAGAACTTGGGGCACTTTCAGCTCCAGGAGTTACAATCTCTGAGTCCACAACACTTGCCTCACATGGGGAGCTTTCGGACACTGGCAGTGGACCGTCAGGGCACTCAAAATACTCTTCTTGTTCTGGTATATCACCAGTTTATCCTAGTCCATCATTTTTCACCGCTGAAAACTCAAACAGTTCAACCATACACAATGATTCCATATCATCTAACTTCATGCTTTGCACTTCACTTTCTAGGAGCATTGGCTCCTGGGACAAAGCTGGGGGCTTAGACAATCCAGAAGGCCCAGCTTCATCTCCAGGATTGACTAGGGGATTTCCCTGAAACAATTGACTCAGTTCGTTAGAAGGGTAGAATTCAAAGCCACACTCACTTTCCTCTGACATGGACTAATAGTCATGTTCAACTGGGACTTGTGGAGGGGAACACTTTAACTCAGCTTCTGTAGGTGCAGGCTTTCTTGATTTTTGCTTAGCAGCAGCTCTAGTCACTGGTCCAGAGGAGGCATTTTCTGGGGGCTCAGACTCACTCAAGATTTGTCCAATGGGCAGTAAATGATTTCTATGCATTGTTTTCACATCTTTTTAATTATTCTCAGGGCTTACTTTGTACACAGGCAGATCATCTAGTTTGCCCACTACAATGTGAGGGAGATGGTGCCACCTATCAGCAATCTTGTGTTTGTCATGCAGTCCCAGATTTCCTAGCAATACACAATCTCCCTCCTGGAGTTCCTGTGCTTTCACCTTTTTATCATGCCTTTCTTTGTTGGCTAGATTTCTTTTGGCAGCCATGGTTTGAGCCAGTTGGTATGCATGATTTAGCTGGGCCTTTAACTTTTGCACATACTGTAAATAGTTGTCAGCTCGAACCCCATCAGGAGAAACTCCAAAACATACATCTACCGGCAGTCGAGCTTCTCTTCCAAACATCAGGTGGTAGGGGGAGAACCCAGTGGCATCACTTTTGGTGCAGTTGTAGGCATGCACCAGGGTGCTAATTTGTTGGCTCCATCTAGGCTTGTATTTTGGGTGGAGGGTGCCTAGCATATCTAGCAAAGTGCGGTTGAAACGTTCAGGCTGTGGGTCCACCTGAGGGTGGTAAGGGGTGGTTCTGGACTTTTGCACTCCTCACAGAGAAAGCATCTCCTTGATCAGATGACTCTTAAAGTCTCTCCCTTGATCAGAATGGATTCTTTGTGGAGCCCCATAGTGAACAAAAAAGTTTTCTGCAAGTACTTTTGCCACAGTGGATATCTTCTGGTCCTTGGTGGGGACAGCTTGGGCATATCTCGTAAAATGGTCAGCGACCACCAGCACATTACTAATATTTCTTTGATCTGACTCCAGACTCAGGAAATCAATACAGACCAGCTCCATGGGTGCACTGGTGGTGATGTTAACAAGGGGGGCAGCCGTCTGGGGCAGGGCTTTCCTCTGTAAACAGCGACTACAAGTTCAAATGTGTTGTTCAACATCGGCCCCCATTTTAGGCCAATAGAATCTGGATCTCACCAAGTCAAGTGTTCTGTCTATACCAAGGTGCCCCATGTGGTTGTGTAAGGACCTCAGTACTGAGTCTTGAAAGTCAGTGGGCAGCACTAGTTGTTGTTTGTCTATTTGTCCCCCTCTGTCTACTGTTTCTCTGTATAACAATCTATTGATCAGTTTGAACTTAGGACCTTCCTTGTATAACAATGCAGTTCTCAAATCAGTGGAGCGTAATTTGGACACATCTTTCCCTGCGTAGAGGGCTTCTAAAGTTGATTTGATCATAGGATCTCGGGATTGAGCCTGCTGAATACTGTCATTGTCCAGCAGAAGCAGTGCACCAATGTCTATCGCAGAAAAGTGGCAATAAGCAGCAGGTATGCAATTCTCAGAGGGTCCCGAACAATCCACCATACAGTCCACTGCATCCGTGGACATTTGTTCCTCCCTGTCAAACTTCTGGCAGAGTGCTCAAATATCAGGTTCTGACAGTCTGACTCAGTCATTCCAGGGAACAGGCCTCCGGGAGAGAGAGCATCAGCATCTATGTGGTTCAGGCCTACTCTGTATTCAACAACATAGTTGTATGTAGATAATGCAGAAAGCCACCTATGGCCAGTGGCATCCAACTTAGCTGAAGTCTGCACATAGGTCAAAGGATTATTGTTAGTTTTTACTAGTATCTTAGCCCCATACAAGTACTCGTGGAACTGGTCAACAATAGCCCACTTCAAAGCTAGGAACTCTAACTTATGTACAGGATAGTTCTTTTCAGATGGTGTCAGGCTTTTACTGGCAAAGGCCACTGGTTTCAGTCCATTCTCGTGCTCTTGGTACAATACAGCCCCCAAGCCTTGCAGGCTAGCATCAGTGTGCAAGACATAGGGCTTTTCTGGCTCTGCATAGGCAAGGACAGGAGCGTGGGTAAGTTGATATATAATCTCAGGAAAAGCAGCTTCACACTCAGGTGTCCATCTGGCTCCAAATACTTCACTGGGACAGAAATACACTCTCTCAGGCTCAGAAGAAACTGACCTCTTGTATTTTTTGTGGGTTGGAGAGTAGCCTTGAGTAAGATTAAGTAAAGGACGGATCACTCTTGAATAGTCCTTGATGAAATGGCGATAGTAGCCACAGAATCCCAAGAATCTTTGCAGTTCTTTTAGATTGTGGGGCTTTGGCCAGGTGGTCAAGGCCTCAACTTTACTTGGGTCAGTCTCTATTCCCTCGGTGGAGACTATGTGTCCCACATACTTTACAGATGTTTGGAAGAATTGACATTTATCGATGGACAATTTTAGGCCAAAGTTTTCCAGTCAGTCCAACACCTTGAACAATCTGCTGTCATGTTCCTCCAGTGAGCTGCCAAACACAATAACATCATCTAGGTATACCAGGCACTCTAATAAGTTCATGTCCCCCACTGCATGCTCCATCAGTCATTGAAAAGTGGCTGGGAGGCCTGAAATCCCTTGAGGCATCCTCATGAATTCGTAGAAACCAAGTGGGCAGATAAAGGCTGTCTTCTCACGGTCTTCCGGGGCCATCAGGATCTGGTAGTACCCACTGCGAAGATCCAGCATGGAGAACCACTTGCTACCATTCAGGCAGTCTAAAGCATCCTGAATACGGGGCATTGTATACTGATCAGGGATAGTCCGCCGGTTCAAGGTGCGATAATCCACGCACATTCTGACTGTCCCATTCTTTTTTCTCACTACCACAATAGGTGAAGCATTTGGGCTTCTAGATTCTTATCCAGGCACTCACCACCACAAAAGAACTTGGCCCAGAAGGGAAACATTTTAAAAGGATTTATTGAATTGCCTGACGCGTTTCTGGTCCCACTGGACCCTTTATCAAAGGCTAAATGAGGCAGAAAAAACACACACATATATAACCCTAGAATAGATCACATGACAAATTACATCAATTAAAAAACACAAATAAAATGTGTCTAACAATGAAGCAGTACTACATTCCTCCATGGAATTCAATATATCTAACAGGCAGAACACTAATTACTTCAAACATTCAATGAATAAAAACAGCAGTACTAGTTTAACAATTATACAACATTAGAAAACTACATTCCTCCATGGAATTCAATATATCTAACATGCAGAACATTAATTACTTCAAATATTCAATGAATAAAAATAAACAGCAGTACTAGTTTGACAATTATACATCATTAGAAAATACATCAAATCAAACATGTCCAATAATGATATCATTAGTACCTAAAGTCCACATGCAAGGGAAAGGAACATAGAAGTTGGGGGTGTGGGGATTTACAAAAAAGGGAAGAAAAACCAGCTTCACTTTCTCAATAGACTAACGTCTTTCTTCTAAAAAAGGCTGTAGATCAAAATTACCATTTAAACCTGGACTAATAGTTGCTTTTAATTGCAAAATCCAAAAAGCTTCTCTTTTAAGAATCAAATTTCTATAATTACCCCCCCCCCAGGTTTCCGAGATACTTTATCAATAGCCATATACTTAAAAAAATGTTTACACTTATCGTTTTTACATGCTAAAAAATGTTTCCCTTCTGGGCCAAGTTCTTTTGTGGTGGTGAGTGCCTGGATTTGTGTTTTTGACTTTTAGTTTTCCATGGCACCCGCATCCTAGTGCGAGCTCTTTGTGGTTTTCAGATTTGCTTTGGAGCTTTAATCGCACAGGTTACAAGCAAGTAGTTTGTTTAAAACCACCAGGTCTCTTTACGCTTACCTGCAACATTTTAACCATGTCGTTGAAGCAACTCCAACTTAATTTTTGAAACAAGGACACAGGAGATAAATCAACCTGTTAGCTTTGTGGATGATCTACTGCGAGCAGTGGGTGTTACAAATCCTTTCCTTCTGAATGAAGTGGACTCAGTTTTAATCAATCCTCAAGCTTTGTCTTTGAAGGAAACCTACAGGAAACTTGAGAAATTAACTTTACAACATCGTAGGATCTACTGGACAAAAACGAACATGGAAGCTTACATACAGGTAAAACACATTCCAAGAGGCTTACATTTAGACCTTAAACCTGCATATGGTCAAGATAACAGTAAATTCATGCAAGAATGGGAAAACATTTTATCGGAAGCTAGTTTTAAACTTATTGGTTTAATTATAACCTTTTTAAAGGAACAAGACTGTGGTATAAAAGAAGACCTAAAGCAATATGAAGCAGAGGTTCTACAACCGTGTCAGAATGAAATGGATGAGTCGAACAGTTTAAACAGCAAGTTAAAAAATACAATACATAAACTGGATGTTGATTTAAAAAGAATTAAACAAACCAAATTTATAAGGGACAAGGGAGACTATGAAACATGTCGAGTGTATACATGGAAGTTGAGAGACAATAAATACAAAGGAATTTTAAAAAAGAATATGTCCTTTGATTTCAGTACGGATATCAGTGAAGCTGAAAGTGAAGAAAATATTTCTGATAATCGTGGTCCTTTTTTAGAGGAGAAAATAGAACACCAGCGTACTCTGGGACAACAAGGACTTTTTCCACAACATCGGGGCCCTCCTCCTCCTATTTTGGAACATTACCCCCCCCCAATCAACGGAATTTCCAGCCACGACGGAGTCCAAGATTAACTTTTCAGAGAGAAGATGGAAGAGAAAGAGAACACGAAGGGGGAGACGGGGGAGGAGACAACATTTATTACCAAGGATACAGACAGAGGTATCCGAATCGGAGACCATTCCGGGGGGGGAGGAGGAGGTAAGCCCCAATTCTTCTGTTGGAGAGACTACTGTATCAGATATGAAAGTTATTAACCTTTCAAGCTATAATTTATCTGAATCTGAAAGGACCTTACTCTGTAAAGGTTTAAATTTTGTTCCTACTACACCAATTGATAAGATAGTTATGCAGAAAGCTGAATTTACGTGCTTTTTATGGTGATAATCAGAATTCCATGTTAGATTTGCCTTTAGATACCTGTCGACCAAACTCCACTTTTTGTCCCCCTTCATGTTCAGCCGTTAACATTTTTCGCCAGCTAGTAGAGCGAGATTTGAATAATTTGTTTGACAATTTGCCCCATAATGGATTTGATAATTTAACTGTAGATGAAAGAAATGCTATAAAAGTTTTACAACAAGAATCTTCTATTGTTATCAAACAGGCAGATAAGGGTGGATCTGTAGTCATTATGGATAAAAAATATTACTTGAGAGAAGTTCAGAGACAACTTGGGGACAAGAATTTTTATATTAAATTAGATTATAATCCAACATGGGAATTTAAAAGTGTTATCGACGAAAGAATAAATAATGTATATATGGCAGTAATATATTAGATATATTAAGGAAGATACTATTACTAAGCATGTCAGGAATTTTTTAACTAAAGACCATCCTATTATGGCTACGTTTTATTTGTTACCGAAAGTACATAAAACTTTGATAGACCCTCCTGGACGTCCGATTATTAGTGGGGTGGGGTCCCTGACTGAGCCTCTCTCTCGTTATTTGGATTCTTTCTTACGAATGTAAGTGGAAAAATTGCCCTCTTATTTAAAAGACGCTAGGGATGTTTTAAATCTTTTGAGCAATTTACATGTGGAGAGTGACATTTTGTTAATCTCTTTGGATATAGAATCTTTATATTCTAATGTTCCCCATAATGGTGCTTTAGATGCTATGGCATTTTTTTCTAAATAGTGACCCAAGTTACAACAGACCACCTATAGATTTTCTTTTAAAATTGATGGAATATGTTTTAACTTTCAATGTATTTTTGTTTAATCAGTCTGTTTACAAGCAAATTAAAGGGACAGCCATGGGAGCAACTTGTGCACCTTCAGTAGCTAATTTATACGTTGGACTGTGGGAAAGAGAATTTATTTATTCAGCAATTAATCCATTTCTCAATAAAATTGTTTTATGGAAGCATTTTATAGATGATATAATTTTGTTATGGAAAGGAACTCAATCTGAATTTCAAGAATTTATTAGATTTTTACATTCTACAAACGGCCATCTACGTTTTTTTTTTAATAGAGCTAATGATCAACTTCCATATTTGGATATTTCTATAATGAAAACGGTAAATGGTAGTTTTGAAATAGAGATTTTTCGAAAAAATGTAGATGGTAATACTGTTTTGATGGCTTCTAGTTGTCATCCAGTCCATACGATTAAAAATATCCCTAAAGGTGAATTTTTAAGAGTTAAAAGAAATTGCAGTACAGATAATAGTTTTGTGATGAATGCAGATGTAATGGAAGCAAGGTTTAAGGAGAGGGGTTATAGTAGTACAAATATTTCACAAGCAAGAGAAAAGGCAATGAATACAGACAGAAATACATTATTACGACCATTAAGTGTGAATAATACACATGATACACGGTTTAATGTTGTTACAACTTATTCGTCACATGCCAAGTTTTTTTCTGACGTTATAAGTAAACACTGGAGGGTTCTATTAGTGGAAAAAAATCTTGAGAATATAACAGAACAGTCACCTAAAATTACATTTAGAAAGGCAGCTAGTCTAAAAGATAGTCTTGTACATAACCACTTTGTAGATACACAAACAAATACGTGGCTAATACAACCCTTTGGTTGCTTTAAATGTAATAATTGCATTTATTGTGTTGTGAATAATGGTAAAACTTTTTCAACCATTAACAATACAATGGAATTTACAATTAGACAATTTACATCTTGTAACACGAGTGGTGTGATTTATCTGGCAACCTGCTTGTGTAATGCTTTTTATGTGGGGAAAATCGAAAGGAGTTTCAAGATTAGAGTTGGTGAGCACCAACGGGCTATATTAAGAGAAGATTTACTTTATGCCACGGCAGCACATATTTTAGCATGTAAAAACGATAAGTGTAAACATTTTTTTAAGTATATGGCTATTGATAAAGTATCTCGGAAACCTAGGGGGTAATTATAGAAATTTGATTCTTAAAAGAGAAGCTTTTTGGATTTTGCAATTAAAAGCAACTATTAGTCCAGGTTTAAATGGTAATTTTGATCTAAAGCCTTTTTTAGAAGAAAGACGTTAGTCTATTGAGAAAGTGAAGCTGGTTTTTCTTCCCTTTTTTGTAAATCCTCCCCCCCCCCAACTTCTATGTTCCTTTCCCTTGCATGTGGACTTTAGGTACTAATTATATCATTATTGGACATGTTTGATTTGATGTATTTTCTAATGATGTATAATTGTCAAACTAGTACTGCTATTTATTTTTATTCATTGAATGTTTGAAGTAATTAATGTTCTGCCTGTTAGATATATTGAATTCCATGGAGGAATGTAGTTTTCTAATGATGTATAATTGTTAAATTAGTACTGCTGTGTTCACTCATTGAATGTTTGAAGTAATTAGTATTCTGCATGTTAGATATATTGAATTACATTGAGGAATGTGGTTTTCTAATGTTGTATAATTGTTAAACTAGTACTGCTGTTTTTATTCATTGAATGTTTGAAGTAATTAGTGTTCTGCCCGTTAGATATATAGAATTCCATGGAGGAATGTAGTACTGCTTCATTGTTAGACACATTTTATTTGTGTTTTTTAATTGATGTAATTTGTCATGTGATCTATTCTAGGGTTATATATGTGTGTGTTTTTTCTGCCTCATTTATCCTTTGATAAAGGGTCCAGTGGGACCAGAAATGCGTCAGGCAATTCAATAAATCCTTTTAAAATGCTTCCCTTCTGGGCCAAGTTCTTTTGTGGTGGTGAGTGCCTGGATTTGTGTTTTTGACTTTTAGTTTTTTAGTTTTACAGGTACATAAGTGAAAAAAGAAAGACAAAGGAAGGGATAGTGAGACTGAAGGGGGAGGATGGGGGCCGCATGGAGGATGATAACAGTAAAGCTGACATACTGAACAGGTATTTCTGCTCAGTCTTTACTGAGGAAGAGGAGGGTAATGGGTCTGAAGGAGTACAAGGGTGAGAATGGTGCAGAAATAGACACAAGTCCCTTTACACGAAAAGGGTCCTGAAGGAACTGGAAGTAATAAGAGTTGATAAAGCAATGGGGCCAGATGGGTGCACCCAAGGGTCCTTAAGAACTAGAGAGGTGGTGGCTGAACCTCTGGCTATCCTGTTTAGCCGATCACTGAAAACAGGGAGGTACCCAAAGACTGGAGGACAGCAGATGTAGTCCCTTATACAAAAGTGGGAACAAAGAGGAAGCAGGAACTACAGACCAGTCAGCCTCACCTCGGTAGTGGGAAGATCATGGAAGCACTACTGAAGGAGAGATTGGTGGAACATCTGGTTGTCAATGGACTACAGAACCCAAGGCAGCATGGTTTCACCAGGGGAGGTCATGTCAGACCAACCTCATTGAATTTTTGACTGGGTGACTAGGGAGGTGGATCAGGGGGCAGTGGACATGGCCTATCTGGACTTCAGCAGGCCTTTGACACTGTGCCACATAGAAGATTATTACACAAACTGGGGGAATATGGTGTGGGCAGGACAGCAGTGTGGTGGGTGGTAACTGGCTGGGTGGCAGGACACAGAGGGTGGTGGTAAATGGCTGTCACTCCACAGAGGAAGATTGACCAGTGGGGTACCACAGGGATCAGTGCTGGGACCAGTCCTATTCAACATCTTCATCAGTGACATGGCGAGGACCTAGAAGGCAGAATTTCACCGTCACTGATGACACAAAGCTCTGTAACAGAGTAGACACACCAGAGGGTGTAGACAGAATGAGAAGCGACCTGCAGAAACTTGAAGAATGGTCAGGGGTTTGGCAGTTGAAATTCAATGCAAAGAAGTGCAAGATAATGCATATGGGGCACAAAAACCGTGGCACAATATATCAGTTGGGGGGTGAGGATATAGCATGCACCAAGCAGGAAAGGGATCTTGGGGTTATCAACTCTGATGACCTTAAGGTAGGGAAACAGTGTGACAAGGCAGCAGGTAAAGCAAATAGGATGCTGGGATGTATAGGCAGGGGCATTACCAGCAGGAAAAGGGAGGTCATAATTCCGCTATACAAGACACTAGTGAGGCCCCACCTGGAGTACAGTGTACAGTTCTGGAGACCATACCTACGTAAGGACATAGACAGGGTAGAGAAGGTTCAGAGGAGGGCGACAAAGATGGTGTATGGATTGCATCACAAGTCCTATGAAGTCAGGTTGAAGGAACTGAACATGTACTCTCTGGAGGAGAGGAGGGAGAGAGGATATGATAGAGACATACAAGTATCTTACAGGGAGGAACAGGTGCAGGAAAACACTATTTTTAAGCGAAAAGATGTTCCAGGACTAGAGGCATGGGATGAAGTAGGAGGGAGGACGTATCTAGAGGAAACATGAGAAAGAATTTCTTCACAGAACGGGTGGTGGACAAGTGGAACACCCTGCCAGAGGAAGTGGTGGGGGCTGAAACAATCACGGGATTTAAGAATGCATGGGATAGACATAAAGGAATTCTGGAGGTCAGGGGTAAGATGCAACAGACTTCTAGGAAAACAAACTGAACTTACAAGCTCAAATGGGCAGACTAGGTGGGCCATAGGCCCTTATCTGCCGACACTGTCTATGTATCTATGTATGGCACCCCATCCTAGTGTGAGCTCCTTTGTGGTTTTTGCTTCTAGATTCTTGTATTACACCAGCAGCAAGCATCTCTTGCAGATGCCGTCTCACATTATCTACGTCAGCAGGGGCCAGGCGTCGAGACCTTTCACGAATGGCCTTTCATCGTGCAGCCAGATGTGGTGCTCAGCTCCTTGCACACATCCTACGTCCCATTCCTTTAAAGAAAGCCCCTGGTCTCTCTGGGCAAGTTTTCTGCTAATTCTCATCTTCCATTCAGCTGGCAACGGGGAGCCCCCAAAATCAAACAAGTCGGGCATCACTGTCATTCTCCTCTGAACACTTGTTACTGGGCAGCACTGCAGTATCTGCACAATGTACATTAGCCAGGGTGCAACCTCTATTTACTCGAATCTCTCTATCAGACACATTGTGAACTTGAACCATTACCCTTCTGGCATAAGCATGGGCTCTGGCAGGCAAAATACTTGGCTTGACCAGCAGTCCTTCCAGCAATTTCCCATTGCCTGGTGCATCCAGCATGAGGATTTTATTCTTAACATCCTTTCTGATACGGACTTCCCCCTGTAAGGTACACTGGGCATTTGGCGCCAGAATCAGAGACTCCGGATCCTTCTTCCAGACAATTCCAAATGATTCCTCTGGGTGCACTTTTTCAGCATCTCTCTATGCCTCATAGGCCTTCTTGATCAAGGCCGGGATTCTCATAGCTCTACCAATCCTTGACTCTTGTTTCTCTTAACACACCTGCGCCAACCATCCAAACATATGCGCATTCGTCCCAATTAGTAGAGGAATCCCATCATACAGTCCGGTAGGGGGACACACGAATGCCAGAGTCTCTACTTGCTCGACCACTCCAGCCATGGAGGTGGGAAAAGACAACCAAATTCAGATATACCCGGAATAGGGGTAGGTCTTCTCACTTAACCCCCAGACATGCAGTCCTTCCAATGGTTGTAAGG
This sequence comes from Neoceratodus forsteri, assembly GCA_016271365.2. Classification (NCBI taxonomy): domain Eukaryota; kingdom Metazoa; phylum Chordata; order Ceratodontiformes; family Ceratodontidae; genus Neoceratodus; species Neoceratodus forsteri. The sequence goes on from CM057452.1 coordinate 1,462,227,229, forward strand.
GTACATCAGGCAGGTGCATCTGATACCAGTCCTGAAACATAATTGTCACTTGGGAGCCACTGTCCAATACAGCTCTTGTAGACACTCCATTCACCTTCACAGTGGTCTCCATGGAGGAACCCACTATTCCAGACCAGTCTGGAGAGGCGGTAGCAAGGGCCTGGGCAGATGATCTAGCCACAAAGGGATGTGAGTTAGCATTTCTGGGTCCTTCACTGTGGTCATTTCGTGCACCTCTTAACCACTGTTTTGTGCTCCAAAGCTCTTCTTGTAGCCGGCTCACCACTCTCTGTAAGTCTTTCTGAGACCGGCATTCCCTCTTCATGTGCCCATCCTTCCCACAGTTATGGCAAAATATGTCTGCTGAAGTTTGGGGGGACCGAGGCATCACATTGGGGGCTGCGGCATTGGTACTATCAATAGAAAACCTTGGTGCCACCTCAGCCAGCGGTGGGTTGGACATTTGGAGATATCTCTTCAGTTCCCTCATCTCCATAGCCAAGACATCAAGTTTTGAGCTGTTGTCAGCAGGAGGTGCCAGGGTGGGTACCCCCACCCCCATAGCAGAAGCAGTCGGGCAAGTGTCAATGACCGTATTCATAGGAGCGGCCTTCATGATGAGTCTGTCTGTTGCTTTCCTAATCTCCCTCAGCAGTTCATCCCATGGCAGAACATCAGTAGCCATCCCTCTCTGGCTGGGCCCCCCCCTTGGCTGACATTTGGGTCTCGGGTTCTGTCATGTGATTTTGGTGATTCCAGACCATCAGTGTCTGACCCCGCACCTGGGGCAGGGGATGTAGAAGCTACGACTGCACAGGGCTCTGAAAAACCTTCCTCCTCCTCAACTTCTCGTACCTCCTTCATCAACACATGGAAAGGCAAGGGACCAGATTTCCTTTGATGCAGTTGCAATTTGAATAACACCGAGCTAGAGTGCCGGACAGAGCAGAGTATATGATCCAGTCTTACCCGATCCACTTCACTATGGGTCCAACCCCCCTTTTGAAAAATGGTTTGCAAGATTCCCTCTAATCGATCCATATAGGCAGATAACAATTCCCCCGGCTGTTGTCTAACATTTTTAAGCTTCCATTTCAAGGCCTCAACACTAGTGGTGCCCCCAAACACATTTTCAAGGGCAATTATGTACTCTTGGGCTTTGGCATCAGGGTCAGAGACCCTCAGGGAGTGAAAAGTATGTTGGGCAGGTCCCTGGAGGCTCTCCCCCAGGTGAGCCCTTTTTTCTACCTCAGTGCATTGCCAGTCTTGTACCGCAAGGGTAGCAGAGTCTATCCAGGTTTCCAGATCGACCACCCCATTTGGAGTAGGGCGGATGCCAGAGAATACTTTGAGCTTGCAGTAAGAGTCATGACTTATTGGCGGGTACAAACATAGGGGCTAGCACTGGCACAGAAGGAGGGGCAATAACGGGTGCGGGAGGGGGAGAGGGTGTTAGAGGAGGAACACCCCCAGGTAGCAATAATAGTTTCTTTAAATCCTCCACAGTTTTCCTTTCCTACAGCAACAATTTAGCAAATTTCTCCTCAAAAGTTTCAGATAGTGGGGGGGGGGTCATCCCCCCCGGGTCTTTACTGTCCTTAGTTATTACTCTCCAGGCAGTGAGGGCTCTCTCTGGGGTAATAGTCTGTGGCACTTTGGAGCTATCTGTGGGGTCCTTATACTCTATTAGGGCCATGAAAGTGTGGGTGAGCAGATTAGCATGTCAACCCGCCACCACAGAGTTTAGTAAACCTTCCACCTTGGAAAGTACCCCCTCTATAGTGTCCGTACTGGTACCCAGTGGGATATCCAAGATATGTATAGCATTTTGGGGGTCGATCTTCTGCCCAGTATACCACCCCACCAACTGGTGTACAGCCACTTCTTTTGGGATATCCATTTATTTTTAACAGTAATTCGTAAATGTGGCCACTAGAGGACGCTAATCCCAGCAGTGCCTCCAAGATGTAACCCCTAGGTGGCATTATCCCAAGGGCTACTACCCCTGCCTGTTTGACTACGGACATGTTGAGGGGCCTAGGTCCTATGGCGGGTGCCTCCACCCAGAGGTCAGGGTTTGTAGTGGTTAGACTAGCTTGGTCACAGCCCTCTGAGACACTGAGACCCCCTTTTATTCCCTCTAGTGGCTCACACAGTACACCAGAGTTACAGCCCCAATACCCCACGTATACACACTGTTCACTCATATAGATACCACTTACCCTCAAAACTGATTCTGCAGCACGTCTCTGAGGACCCCTGTAAATAAGGTTAAACAACATACACAGCAAACACAATACTGTTTCCATAAGTACCAACACCACAGACAGTATATAGTATAACAACAACAAATCTGATTTATTTAGGGGCAGTAACAGGGAGGAAATCAGGTTAATTGGTGGCATTAAATCACAGTACTGTGCACACATACAGGGCTGAAAAGTCACACTCTGGGTACCCAGACTGGGGGGGGGGGGTGCTAGCCAGGTCCATTGCCCGGGGTTGTCTGACAGGTGCAGATGGATAGGGCCCTGTAGAAGAAAATATATACACAACACCCAATTGTAATCCGGAGCCGGATGGCTCAGTCCATGAAACAGTGAAACAATAAGAATTAGATGACACACACGTGATTGAAAACAGGCTGCAGGGGAATACCCTGACTTGTACTCACAATACCCAAGCTGAAAACTGGATGGTGGATGTTCTTCTGGATTGCCAGAACAACAAGGCATGGAGACAAAGTCCTTGTGACTGGACCCCACTGCAGTTGATAGCAAACGGTTTTAGTCCGAGACAATCTGGGGTTTGCTTCCAGCTTCAACACACAGCACACAGCACTGGGGATTGGAAATAACGATTCCCCACAAGCACTACGCACATTCATATGTAAAAGGAAAGTACTATACCAGGCAGATTGCTCCTTGATCCCGATTGCAATTACTGCAAAATACCAGGAGCACACACAGCAGCTTCAGTCCCTGACAGACCGAGCGCGATTCAGCAATTTCTCCAGTCTTCTACAGGGTAAGCCTGGTTTCCACACTTCTGGTGCTTCTTTCTCCTCACAACTTGTATTCAGTCCAAACTGGCACTCATAAAGGCTGCAGACCGAAACTCAGGGTCTCACACGCGCTTCCCGCGCGAAACTATACACCGCAGAAGCTCAGAGCTCCTTCTCTCTTCACAGTCACAACTGATCTAATCTTTCCAGTCACAGAGCAGGGCATTTTCTTTAGCTCTGCACCATTCTGTTGGCTGGTCCGGCTGTCACTCACAATAAGACTCCCTCTGTTGGTGGATAAAGGTGCCAAGGTTAAAACTACATTTCCTAGAGTCACTGTCCATACAATCCCCTTGTGGCTGGCTCAAAATTGAGAGTCCAAGTCCCAGTTTGTCCACAGGCTCCATTTTAGGGTCTCCCTATCATCCTGATTGGTCCAAGTCAGCTATTCAGGACCAAAATGAAAGAGTTACACTGAAACAGTTCGTGCTGAAATGAAGACAGGTTAGACAAACTACATTTTCTCAGTCACTCTAAATGATTTCTGGCAGACAGTTATATCTTTCAACAAGGCTCCCTCTGCACTTGTAGCAATGGCAGAAATGGAGTGAATTGACAGCAGCCTGGGTGGGATTCGAGCATTAAATACACAGTTTCCCCATACAAACTAATTAAGTCTGCAAGCAGACAGCTCTTAAAGAGACAGTATGTGGAGGCGCAAATAGCACTCACTTGGAACCACATTTAAACAGCTCAGACGCCGAACACTGACCAGACTTGGAGCATTCAGGCAAGCTCCTGGAAGACTTTTGGGAACCCCTATTTGCAGGGGGGTTACTCCAGCATCACTATATATGCCCCAAGGGGCCACAGTAACAACTGTGAGAGGCTTTCTCCACAAGATCTTGGAGTACCATAAAGGGGCACTAGTGGTAGGAGATGATCTCAATCAGGTTTGGGAGAATATTGACTCATCCAAATCGAGGTCCTTTAGACCCACACCTGCTAGTAAATCGATCAGACACTACCTGGGGATAGCCAAATGGGTGGATGTATGGTGCTCATAACATGCAGCTCAGAGAGAGTATTCACACTACTTCCCTCCGCATGGTTCTTATGCTCGGATTGATTTTTTTTTATTATCAGAGGAGCACAGGTTCTAGATAGTAGACTGTGCACATATGCCCTCTGTCTTATCGGATCATGCACAACTTTTCTTGAAGTTACAATGGAAAACCACAAAAGGCCAAACTTTACGGAAATTTAATCATTATTTTTTAAATGTCAAAGAATTTACAGATATGGCCAAGCTTAATTTGATGCAGATTCTGGGGGAAAATGACATACCAGAGATCTCGAGGACTGTTCTTTGGGACACAGTGAAAATGGTCATGAAGGGGGAAGTTATTAAATTTGTGGCCTACTTTATGGAAAAACAAATGATCCAGATGGAGTCTCTCCATAGCCAACTAAACGAGGTGCACAGTTTGCATGCAGGGGGCGGGGGTGCAGCCTGGGCCAAAATCTTAAACTTGAAACAGCAAATCCAAAAACAGATTGATGTTAAAACAGAATATGCCCTTCAGTGCCTTTGACAGAAATTTGGGGAGGTGGACCCTAGGGCAACGACATTGTTGGCACATCGCCTGCAGCAGCAGAGGTTACGTGCTACGGTCACCCAGATCAGAGAGGGAGAGACGGGTAAGATGGTGTGTTCCGCAGACCAGATCTTAGCTAGTTTTAAGGTCTATTACCAAAAACTTTATACACCAGAACCTCTGCCAGCCAGTACACAGGTGGAAGCATATCTATCCAAGATAGCTTTACCTACACTGAACCCAGGGGCCAAAGCCCAGTTGGACCAACCGGTTACCCAGACAGAGTTAGATCAGGCAATTAAGGGTTTGAAATTAGGTACAGCTCTGGGACGATGGTTACACTGCCAAGTTTTTTTAAATATTTAAAAAAAAGAGACAGAAAGCCCACTCTTGGCAGCTTGTAGAGAGGCACAATTAGGAGAGCACTTTCCAGACACATGGAACTACGCAGTCATTTCTAGTATCCCGAAGCCAGGGAAGGACATAACTCAATGTTCTTCATACAGACCAATTTCAGTGCTCAATATAGATTATAAAATATATACTAAAATTTTAGCTCGAAGATTGGAATCGGTCCTTCCTTCTCTTATTGATTTTGACCAGACGGGCTTCGTACCAGGCCATCAGACCCAGAATACTATTAGGAGAACACTACAGATCCTACACCAGGCTGCCCAGTCGGGGTCCTCCCTTCTAACTCTTAGCTTGGATGCAGAGATGGCCTTTGACCAGGTAGCAGAGCATACATTAAAATTAAGGGCAGGATTTCTGAGCCTTTCCCTCTCTAAAAGGGCACTAGGCAGGGGTGCTCCCTATAACCCCTTCTTTTTGCCTTATACCTGGAGTCAGCTGGCAGGAGTGCTCAGGCAGGATGGAAGGCACAGGGATTGGAGAACGGGGAGAACACAAATTGACCTTGTACGCAGACGATCTTCTGATCTATCTGAGGGACCCAGTGCAAGCTCTACGTAGGCTATGGGAAATCTTAGAGGAATTTGGGCAAGTGGCAGGGTACAGAGTTAATCCCAATAAAACGGAGGTCTTGCAGACCAACTTTGAACCGTCCGTAGGGATTAAAGATCAGTTCCCATTCAGGTGGCATCTGAAACACTTAAAATAATTGAAGGGACGAATTGGGATGGACCCCAAGCAACTGCTTGAGCTTAACTACTACCCAGTGATGGATATTTTTTTTTTTTAGTCTTTGGTAACTGGGTAAGGCCCACTAGGCACAAGTGCCTGTTTTCAGGGGCAACTTGGGAGCACTGGGCAGTAAAGTGACTTGCTCAGAGTCACACAGTATGCAAGTGGAGGTTGTGAGAATCAAACTCTAGTCTGATCTGCTGGATGTACCAAGCTCGTTCACACCTTGTTCCTCTAACCTCTAGGCTATAACGGCAGGACATATCCATTTCATTATTGCAAAACATTCAAACAATAAATACGGTGACTCTCCCTAGGTTTTTATACGTAGCACTGACCCTTCTGGTCCAAATTCTGGACTCTTTGTATGGAGCTCTCAATAGAAAAATTTCCCAGTTTATCTGGGATAGACAGAGACTGACAGTCAGGCTGTCAGTTCAACAGATTCCTAAGATGAAGGGGGGCTTGGCCTTACCCAATTTTAAATTATACTACAGAGCAGCACAACTCAGAACCTCCTTATACTGGCTCAGTAGTGGATATATAGCTAAATGGAAGTCCCTAGAGCTGGCAGGGGTGAATAGGGGTAATTTACACTCAGTCATGTTAGGAGAGGGAAAGCAACTTCCCTTTGGTGGGGACTTGAACCCATACACAGAGGTAACAGTAAGGGTTTGGCCCGAAGTGACGGGGACAAAAATCTCGGTAGCTGGAAACACCTCTTATGCTCGATTCCTTATATTGAAGGTTTCAGACCAGCGAGCTGGGATGCTGGATTCCAGGGATGGAAGAGGAAGGGTCTTCACTTAATTTGGCATTTCCTGGATTGGATGGAGGTTAAACCTTTCCAGGATCTGGTGGCCAACTTTGACATTTAGTGGAAAGATAGATTCTGATATTCCAAATTAGAGATTATATTAGAACGCTACAAATTGGGCAGGGGTGGCAAGGAATACCTACCCACCCAGATACTGTGTATACTGAGGGCTGCGGTGGAGAATAAAGCCCCTTCCTCTCACATAATCTCATATCTCTATCAAGCACTCCTTACTTGGAAGGGGAATAGCACCGATTCCATTCATGCTGCATGGTCTAGGGATATAGTCACACAGTTATAGGCTTATATGGGCCTGGACCCAAAAACAATTATACTGGGGGATTTCTCATATTGGGTGGAGAGAATTTTCTTGGAAAATGCATATAAGATTTTTCCGGACTCTGGCAAATCAAGCCAAATATCAGGTGGATGGCACCGCTGCATGTTGGAGGGGTTGTGTGTAATCTCTACACCCCTGCCTTTTTGCAAACGACAGGTGGTATGCTGTTGAAGCTGACAGCAGTACCAGGTGGGGACTTGGTTCGGGGAGAACTAGGTTACTCGGCACAAGGGCTTGGGTTTGGCTACTCTGCACAGGAGCACCCAAGTAAATCCGAACACAGGAAGCAATAACTGTAATGTCCAGTACCAGGAATGGGATTCTAAAGTGTGGTTTTTATTCACATCCAAACTGAACAAACAAAGCATAGACGGATCCCCACGGGGCTACATTCCTGGCAATGCAGATAAGAGAAACAGAACACTTCTTCAACACTTCAGCCCTCAGGCTCCGGACCCACCAGGCACACAGCCTGGACTTGCACACTGCTTTGGGTACACACCCAACTTGTACACTACTTGGGTTTTTCCTGGCCCAGCTCCCCTGCCAGCCACTCGAACCCTGTCCATATGGCAGTGGACACATTTTCCGGTGGCTCCCTAAACCACCTTAGAGCCTTCGACTCCATAAGGGAAATTTCCTTTCAATCCCACGTCTGGGTACTTCCCTCAGCACTGGCAAAGTGCCTGAGGTAAAGTAAAAGGGCCACAGAGCAAATTCATAGAGGTGAACCTGGTTACTAAAGATGGGGGATCTCCCACCTCCAGCTTCCACAATCCATACCCGGCCATTTCTCTGGACATTAAACTACTCTTTTTGAAAAGCTTGGCAGTGTAGATTAAAGGGTAAATGTATAGCACATTTCCTCTACATGTCTTGACTTTCTCCTTGTACTAGACTCAAACATATTTAAGCATCTCTTTCTGAAAAGCTTGGCAGTGTAGATTAAAGGGTAAATGTATAGCACATTTCCTCTGCATGTCCTGGCTTTCCCCTTGTGCTGGACTTGAACATACTTTTTCTTTGGCTTAGCCTATTCCTCTAGGCCTCCCACTGATTCAGCAGTCCAATCCCCACTTTAACAACAGTTCAGGTGAAACATAGGCCCCATGACAAGAGCAGAACTTACCCTTTGGTTGCAGGTGCCCCACAGGCGAATCTTGACAGCTTCTGGTGCCACAACACACTTGGAAAATAAGGCAGCTTCTTCCCTAGCTGGAACCAGGAAGTTGCCCCTGGAATGTCAGGCAAACCTTTAACCCCCCACCCCCTCAGGGATGGGGCACAGAGACCAGTAAAAGCGGTCTCCACCACTTCAAGAACAGCTTACTGTGTTCCTCTTTTGGCGGAAACACACACCTTTCCCTAAAAGTAGCTCTATATGAGAGCTTAGGCTCCAAGAGCCTGTGCACAGACTGATGTGCTCCTCCCTTCAAGACTGCTCACAAACAGCTGCTGCTGCTCACTGTTCAAAAACTCCCAACATTCTAACCTAACTCCCATCTGCAGATTCCAATGTGGCTCCTGCATCTGCGATAGTTCTATGATGATGTCATTCCTCAGTCTCAGCTGAGACTGAGAACAGAGTGAGACAGTGTGAAATCCATTTAACTGGAGTTTCACAAGCTGCCTTCCCTGCCTATCACCAAGTCTTACTGGGATTCTAGTAACCCCGGGTAATAGCGGGGTTACACTCGCCCTGGGCCAAGAAAATGACTGTCCGCAGTCATTATTTACCCGGCTTAGGCCATCCCACCCTATGTGCTACCTGCGGAGGGGGGTGATCAGGCCCCCTCCTACCATGTGCTAGCACAGGCAGGCAACACTAGGGGCCTAGAGGCCTTTGGCTGACATAACAGCCTCTACTGAACCCACTAACTATGGGTGCCTAGTGGCTCTGGTAGAACTGTCCAGAGCATAGCCCTAAAAGCTTAGCACTGCAGTCCCCATGGCACTGCAGTCCCCATGGCCATTCAGGACCATAGCCTGTCTATCCCCCCTAGCCCTCTAGAGAAAACTGTCTGCCTCTAACTTAACACCCCAAAATAAAAACAAACCAGGGACCTCCCCGACCTTGGGCACCCTGCAACCACACACTAAGAACTAATACTATCTATTACATTACATTACTGCCTTATACCCCCACAACCACACCTGTGGAAGGAAATGGTTACTACAGTAACAACAACAACAGTACTTTAAATACTACACACTAAAGTACTATTTAGGAACTCCAATGAGCCCCTCCTCCTCTTCTTGTCTTCTCTTCTATCTTCTTTAGGAACACCTGCAAGAAAAAGAAAGACAGCACACACTCCTAATCTACATACACAGTCGATCTAAAACCCCTACCATCAAAACACTGGAGAATCCCAAAAAGATTTTTTTTTTGAAAAGGTAGAAAAACAGTATATATACTAGAAAACAGTAGAAAAACAATGACATTATTTACAATACACATTTGGGGGATGGAGTGCCCTAAAAGTCCCATCTAGTGACCACAGTGCCCAAAGGCTAGTCCATTAAAGAGTCTCTCCTGGGCCGGAGCCCGGTGAAGCACAGTTCTAGCAGGCCAAAGTCCCGAAGGGGAGAGTCTTTGAGGACAGTTCACACATTCTGGAGTCTGCTAGTGTAGGGTGTGTACTGCAATGTCATAAGGATAGAAAAGTTTGGACTTACCAGCCCCTTGTAGAACGAGTAAAGGCACCGACCTGCTCCTCTGCCGAAGACTCTCCCTGGCAGCATTCTTCCGATACAGCTGGGAAGACATCTTCCGGGAACTACAGGAGGGCACATCTGGAAGCTGCTGGGTTGATGTCATCTCTGGAGATGGAACCTTGTAACAGGAACAAAAAGGAAAACAGCTGGTCTGACGTCATCCGATTACCAGGTGATGGATCAGGATACAGCTGGGCTGGTGTCCTCTCTGGATCTGAAGTCATCTGGTGGGCCAGTCGATGGATTCTGGAAAGTCAGTAACTCAGTACACTGTAGAACTGATGAATGTGGGGCACCTGAGTCCTGGACGTCCATACTGGCGGAACAACATAGGTACTGCAATGGCTGGAGTGGCAGCACTGGCTACCACTGCTCGGCTTTCCATCTGGTAGGCACGGGCACATTTGCAGGGAGGTCTTTGCATTGAGGCTAATAGTACAGGGGGTCAGGAGCTTGAATTATTACCCCGTCTGGGTGCACATAATTCACACAGTGAAAGGTTTCACGTCCCTCTCCATCCACTATTCGAACAGTGTCCATAAACAGTGTCCTGCCTCTTTTCCACTGGCTGTATTTTTCATGAAACATTCTGTTCCTGACATGCTTGTTTGCACCCGGATGCACACAATTCATTGCTTCGGCTCAGATCCAGGATTTCCTGTTGTTCTCAATCTCCTCCCAGACTCTCCGAGGAAAGGTAGGAAAGGACATCCCATATATTTCATTCGCCTTCCTACGAACCAGTATCTCCTCTTTTCTAGCTTTGGTCAACCTGAGACCACTGGCATGGCTTGGGGGTGGCCAGTCCTGGTTCTGCCAGCTACGCATTCTCAACAAGATGAAAAATCTATCCCTGACTTCTTCTTCTTCTTGCACAGCCAGGGCAGTGGCATCACCACTCTCGTCCATGCATTCTTCTGAGGCAAGAGCTTGAGGCTGTGTACCTGTTCCTTTTTCACAAGGCCACATAGGTTCCCCCTCTTCTTCCTCCTAACTGAGAATCTGTGCCCAGGAGTGAGCAGTCGTCCTCACTCCTGTGACTATCCATTCATCACTGGGCGCGGAGGTCGATGCCTCCCATTCAAAGGCCTCCCTCATCTCATCTTCTCCTACGAGACTTGGGCTAGAACCCCCCCACCCCCGGGGTCTACTGAAGCTCTGTCTGAATTATCCTTCTGCGATCCAGCATCCGAAACATCAGCATATGGTTCTGTCTCTAAATCTGCACCCTCTAGCTTTGTGCCAAGGGGCCTTCTTCAGCAGGCTCTGCCTGGTGCTGTGTGCTGCCAATAACAAATTCCTGAACTTTTGTCCATATGGGATCCAAACGAATCTTGGGCGCTTTATACAAGCCGTATTTCTCTAAGCACCCTGAACAGTGAGGTACCATGAAGACGTCCCTTCCAGCATTTAAGTATATTAAACACACTTGCACTGGATATCCAGGAATCACCACATGAGAAGGCAGTTGTCCTCCATAGCAACACCTTTCAATGTCCCTTAACTTATTTACTTCTGCTGCTACTGCAGACCGGGCATGATCCGAGTAGCGAGCTAGTCCTGAGGCTATGACTGCAGGGAAAAACAAATAAATGCTCACTGTTACTGAAAGTTCCACTTCACTGAACACTTTCTTTTACTTTTAAAATGACTCCTCTGCTGCTGTGTTTACTTTACTACCCCACCCTGTAATGGCGGCGGCAGCACTCCTGCGCATCAACATTCAGAAGTTGGGTCAAGCTACTGCGCATCCCATTTACACACACTACTGATAACTTTGCTCAAAACTGCACAAACTTGCACTGTTCTTTTTTCTAACACATTTATATGATTTGCCATGGACTTCTCACTTGCTGAAAACATTTATTTAGCTCACAGTCCCTTAAAGCCTCAGGATTTCAAGTACAGGATTGCCTGTAACTAGTGCGGCATATTTTGCTACAACTCACAGTCTCTCTACTGGCTTTGAAACTTTAAACTGATGCTGAATCTATAACTATGCTCACAGTCAATGGCTTAACAGACTTCCTTTAGCTGGTAAAAGTTGACACAGTCTTTATTTGCAAAGCGACTACACTGCTGCACACATTTTCAGCTGGCTTTTGGCAGAAAATCACTGTTTGAGCAATTTTTACTGTTGGTACTCACTGTTATCAGTAGCTGTTTGCTGTGATGGAAAACGGCCTGCAGCCAGTCTTGGAGGCCTCAGAAAGGAAGTGGGTGGGCAGTCTTGCCGATCGTCTCTCCAGTCACCACGCTCACAATTCAGTCAATCGAGATGCGGGTTGAGCCCGATTTTAAACAGAAAAGTCTATTTTTAATTCTTTTACAGCGCTTTTTAATCACCACGACGCTCCTCCACCAAGCCAGTACACGCACTCCACTCACACTCCCTCTCGAATGTTGGGCAGTCACTGTAGAGCTGGCTGGGGGGGCGGGACTGATTGCAGCCTCACCAATCACACGACGCCATGCAAATGAGCCTCTTTCCCTCTCGAGTGCTCTTCTCTTCACGGCGATCGTCGAGCAGGCAAATTTAAACTGCAAAACACTTTTCTTTTTTTTTTTTCGAACTGACTCCACGGCAGGAGCCCATTTCAACCATTTAGCATGGCCATTAACACAGCAAGTCTCTCAGTTTACTAAAAAGCATTTCCAACGTCCAGGGCACAATTTTCCTGTTGCTACCCCTGGTCTTCCACACCTTTATCACACAGTTTACTAGAAAGCATTTCCAACGTCCAGAGCACAATTTTCCTGTTGCTACCCCTAGTCTTCCACACTTTTCTTTATCACAACAGTTCTTTAGAAAGCATTTCCAACGTCCAGGGCACAATTTTCCTGTTGCTACCCCTAGTCTTCTACACTTTCCTTTATCACACACAGTTTTTTAAAAGCTGGCAAAAACGCTGTAAATATTTGATGCAGGACAAGGGCATACTCTTTCAGCTTTACTGCTCCTTGGTAAACAGTTGACATTTCAACAGCAGCACATTAACCACAGCACACAGCGACACACTAGTTAAACTTGCTTCAGATTTTTGAGCTACCCACTGCCAGGTAACCAAAACGCTAGCCACTTACCCGAGCACCTTTCCTCCCTAAATTAAAATCCAAAGCAGTGCCTCCATTTTGTAATCCCTACACCCCTGCCTTTTGCAAACGACAGGTGGTATGCTGTTGAAGCTGACAGCAGTACCAGGTGGGGACTTGGTTCGGGGAGAACTAGGTTACTCGGCACAAGGGCTTGGGTTTGGCTACTCTGCACAGGGGCACCCAAGTAAATCCGAACACAGGAAGCAATAACTGTAATGTCCAGTACCAGGAATGGGATTCTAAAGTGTGGTTTTTATTCACATCCAAACTGAACAAACAAAGCATAGATGGACCTCCACGGGGCTACATTCCTGGTAATGCAGATAAGAGAAACAGAACACTTCTTCAACACTTCAGCCCTCAGGCTCCGGACCCACCAGGCACACAGCCTGGACTTGCATGCTGCTTTGGGTACACAGCCCAACTTGTGCACTACTTGGGTTTTTCCTGGCCCAGCTCCCCTGCCGGCCACTCGAACCCTGTCCATATGGCAGTGGATACATTTTCTGGTGGCTCCCTAAACCACCTTAGAGCCTTCGACTCCATAAGGGAAATTTCCTTTCAATCCCATGTCTGGGTACTTCTCTCAGCACTGACCAAGTGCCTGAGGTAAAGTAAAAGGGCCACAGAGCAAATCCGTAGAGGTGAGCCTGGTTACTAAAGGTGGGGGGGTCTCCCACCTCCAGCTTCCACAAGCCATACCCAGCCATTTCTCTGGACATTAAACAACTCTTTTTGAAAAGCTTGGCAGTGTCGTTTAAAGGGTAAATGTATAGCACATTTCCTCTTCATGTCTTGACTTTCCCCTTGTGCTGGACTTGAACATACTTTTACTTTGGCTTAGCCTATTCCTCTAGGCCTCCCACTGATTCAGCAGTCCAATCCCCACTTTAACAACAGTTCAGGTGAAGCATAGGCCCAGTGACAAGAGCAGAACTCACCCTTTGGTTGCAGGTGCCCCACAGACGAATCTTGACCGCTTCTGGTGCCACAACACACTTGGAAAATAAGGCAGCTTCTTCCCTAGCTGGAACCAGGAGGTTGCCCCTGGAATGTCAGGCAAACCTTTGACCCACCATCCCCTCAGGGATGGGACACAGAGACCAGTAAAAGCAGTCTCCATCACTTCAAGAACAGCTTACTGTGTTCCTCTTTTGTCGGAAACACACACCTTTCCCTAAAAGTAGCTCTATATGAGAGCTTAGGCTCCAAGAGCCTGTGCACAGACTGATGTGCTCCTCCCTTCAAAACTGCTCACACACAACTGCTGCTGCTCACTGTTCAAAAACTCCCAACATTCTACTCTAACTCCCATCTGTAGATTCCAATGTGGCTCATGCAGCTGCGATAGTTCTATGGTGATGTCATCCCTCAGTCTCAGCTGAGACTGAGAACAGAGCGAGACAGTGTGAAATCCATTTAACTGGAGTTTCACAAGCTGCCTTCCCTGCCTACCACTAGGTCTTACTGGGATTCTAGTAACCCCGGGTAACAGGGGGGTTACATGTGGATTTGCACCGGCTGCCTTACATCATGTAATGTGGGAATGCCTGGAATTGGTGGAATTTATTGATGAGCTGGAGTTAGCCTTACAATCAATATTTGACCCAGATCTTAAATTAACTGTGTGCCTGCTTTTTCTATTTGATGTTCCAAGAGGCTACAGGGACCCAACAGTGGGAGGCTACTTAAATATGCCCTATCAGCTAGGAAAAAGGTGATAACCAGACTGTGGCTTACTAATAAGAAACATTCCATTGCACAATGGCATTAAGTAATGATCTCTACATATCAAACAGAGGCCCTAACAGCAGTTCTTAATAAGAGACAGAACCAGTTTGAATTAATCTGGAGAAGATGGGTTTATACATAGGCCAGATAAGACCTGAATTTGTACTGTAGGAGGACCAGGGTCAGATGGGCGGGTCATTGCTGGTTCTTGCTACCATTTCTCTCCAGTACTGACCCTTCCCCAGGTCTTTTGCGAGACCTCCCATCTCCCTACTGGCTCATTGGGTGGTGTGGCCTCTTGGAGGGTCTACTTACCCTCACTCCTCTCTGATCTAACCAAGACTAATAGACAATTTACTGAATTAACTTTGATGGTGCCCTACAGATAGGAATAATACATGTACTGGTTTTGTAGTGTCTCTTTTTTGTTATTGTAATATGTGTTTATATTTGGTATAGTGTGTATGTTTGTACGTATGTGTACTGTTATATTTTAAGAAAATTCAATAAAGACTGAGGCCTGGATATTCAAAAGGGTTGCGCCATGCGCAATAGATTTGCGCCTGCGCAAGTCCGAAATTGCGCCATTCTGCGATATTCAGCAGGAGGCAGTTGCGCCCCCCAAGTCATGCTGAGCAACAGCGCAATGCTAATGAAGGCATGCTCAACTGGAGGGGGAGGAACCATGCATAAACTGCACAGCCCGATACTCAGCTGGGCCATGCAGAGTTGTGCAGGCGCAACCCCCTAGCTACGCCTGCACAAGTTTAAGCCAAAAAAACAAAGGATTAAGTTGAGGGCCACCCACAGGTGAGCTGCCGCATTGCAGGGCGCAACACAGCAGCTGCCACCTGTGGGTGGCCCTCCACTTGTTCTCTGTGCCCCCCCGGAGCCCGATTGCGGGCATAATAATAACCCCCTTAGCCCGATGGCGGGCAGGTCTCATAATCTCCTCCCCAACTAGCTCTGATCGCGGGCAGAACGTAGTGAACCCCCGACTGGCCCGATCGCGGGCAGAACATATTGAACCCCCACCGACTGGCCCGATCGCGGGCAGAATGGATTCATTCACATATCTGGACTGCCTTGTATGGTATGGGCTGCATGCCCATTGGCATTGCTCTGAACCAATGGGCGTGCAGCCCTACCGAGCTGTCAGTCGGCGGGCAGCGGCTGCAGGCGGGTGGGGTGCTGCCACCTGCCGGCTGGACGGGGAGCGGGTGGTGGGGGCTCCGTGGGTGGGTGGGGTGAGGGCCACTAGATCACCAGGGATATTAGACTTTGGGGGTGGGTTTGACCTTATGCCCATGATCGGGCTTCGGTCCACTGGACCACCAGGGATATTGATCTTGGGGGAGTTGAACTCCGTTCTGCCGTGATTGGGCCAGTCGGGGAGGGTCAATTACATTCTGCCCGCAATCCGTGCCCGGGCCAGTCGAGACTTCAATTACATTCTGCCACGATCGGGCCAGTCGGGAGTGAGATCTGCCCGCGATTGGGCTAGTCGGGGTTCATACATTATGCCCGCGATCGGGCAAGTGGGGAGGGATTTACTTTATGTCCGTGATCGGGCTGCAGGGGGCGTCGGTCCCTGACGGCTGCTGCCTGGCAGGGCGCCAGGCGCAAGTCGTCGGGGATCGGCGAACCTGCATGCTAATGGCATGCAAATGGGGCCATAATTAGATGCAAATGGCCCCCCCATGCGCCTTGTATAAATTATGGCCCCATTTGCATGTCACCTTTTGAATATCGGAAATGTGCGCATGGCGCAATGGAACTTGCGCCACTGCATCTGAATGCTCCACTCTGACCAATTGCGGTGGCGCAAGTTCCACTACACCATGCACAGTGACTGTGGCCAGGGGGCGATATTCAAAGGAGTTGCTCAGTAGCGCAACTCCGTTGAATATCGCCCTGGCCACACCCCTGCGCAACTTTTTTGAACAGCACAAGGGCTTGCGCCACAGAATGGCACAGTTTGAATATCCAGCCCTGAAAGTTTAAAAAAAAAAGGACAGGGGAAAATATGGTGGAGGGGTTGCCGCTTATTTCCATGAGTTCCTATGTGCTTCCATCATCTGTCAGGAGATCACCCCCCCCAATCACATGAGCTCCTACTCACCAAGCTGGTGCTCCCATCATCCTCTCCCCTTTTTATTGGAGTATGCTATTTCTCTCCTAAAGCTAATCCCACATCTATTGTCTCTAGCCTAGCCACCCTCATCTCCTCTGCTGGATCTCGTGAGCTCTAGTCTTAGGAGATTTTAATCTCAATTGGCTTGCCCCCCAAACCAGATCAGTCACCCAGGAGATCAAGGCCCTCAACCTTACATAACTTATCTCTGAACTCACCAGGCTCAACCCCCACTCTACCAACCACTCATTACTAGATTGGATCCTATCTTTGCGTCCCCTAAAGTTCTCCTCCCCAATGCTTTCAGTGATCATTGCATCACTTACTGCCTTAGGAAATCACCCCCCCCCACCCAAGTACCTGTGGTTCAGACCTCTAAGGTCACTCAACCCCCAAGCTCTCCTGGCAGACCTCTATTTGGCCGACTGGTCTGGAGTTTTCTCCACACCAGATATCGACTCCACACTGGCCACATTGAACTCTACCTTCTTGAATATTTGGAATAGACACCCCCTCCCAAAAAAAAGGCTACGGCTCCACCGCAGGCACCTTCCCTGGATCTCACCTAATCTGGTGAGACTCTTCAAATCAAGAGACCACTCCTGGAGAGTGTACATGGCTTCATCCAATGCCTTGGACCTTCAGACACAGATCTCTAAAAAACGCTTGCACCAAGGCAGTGCGCACCACCAAAGCAAACTTCTTTGATCACAGCTCGAAGATGTCTGCCCTTCCCCCACAGCTTTCTGGAAGACTCTCCACTCCCTGCTAGGTACCTCTTCCCACTCCCCCTCCCCCCTCCATGTCCGCTCCTGGCACAGATGGTGTCGACCCGGATCTGCTGCCTCCATAAATCACTTCTTCACCTCCTGTACTCTCCCCGGATCCCCCCTGCCCCGAACCTACCAACACTTTTCAGCCCCCCGTGTCTGGTCACATCTTTCCCCTTACCCCTACAGAGGTTCTACTTGCCCTCAAATCCCGAAACTCATCAAAGCAAAGTCCCAATAGACTCAATCCTAATAATCTGAAGATCTCTGCTCCTCAATAGTCCTGCCATTCACCTATCTTTTCAACCTATCACTCTCTACATGCTCACTGCCCAAGGTCTGTAAACTAGCCAAAGTGATCCTGTTTCACAAAGATGGTGAGCCCTAAATTCCAGGCAACTATAGGCCCATCTTCCTCCTCCCCTCCCTCTCAAAAATTCTTGAATCCCTCATTTCTAAAAGGTTAAACTCCTTCTTTGCCACAAATGACATCCTGACACCTTACCAATCTGGCTTTCGGAGTCTTCACTCCACTTCCGCCTCCCTTCTCCACCTTACCAATCATATCCATACTGCTTTGAACAAGGGCCATCTGACATTGGCCATCTTTGTTGACTTACCCATTGCCTTTGATTAGGTCTCTCACAGACTCCTCCTGAATAAACTCTCTTCTGCTGGCCTCTTGCCCTCAACCACTGACTGGTTCAAGGCCTATCTGTCTGACATATTCCAATATGTGCAGCTGGGTGACACCAAATCCCCATCCTGGCCGTGGTACTGCAGGGATCAATCCTTGGGCCTATACTTTTCTCAGTATTTGTAAACAACCTCCCCTCCATCAGCTCTGCCTCGCGGGCTTCCCAAGCTGCTGCTGCAGCCCTGGCACTCTCCGAGCCAGCCATGGCCAACAGACCACCTGACTGACCCTTGTACAGATTCAGACAGCCCATCTGTGGGCTTCCCAAGCTGCTGCTGTGGCCCCGGTGCTCTCCGAGCCGGCTGCAGCTAACAGACTGCCCGACTGGACCCCCGGACAGATTGAGACAGCCCATCTGCGGGCTTCCCAAGCTGCTGCTGTGGCTCTGATGCTCTCCAAGCTGGCTGCAGCAAACAGACCGCCTGACTGACCCTCGGGCAGATTCAGACAGCCCATCTGCGAGCTTCCCAAACTGCTGCTGTGGCCTCTGCATGCTCCAAGCCGGCCACAGCTAATAGACCACCCGACTGACTCCCGGACAGATTCAGACAGCCCATCTGTGGGCTTCCCAAGCTGCTGCTGTGGCCCCAGCACTCTCTGAGCTGGCTGCAGCTAACAGACCACCCGACTGACCCTCGGGCAGATTCAGACAGCCCATCTGTGGGTTTCCCAAGCTGCTGCTGCAACCCCGGTGCTCTCTGAGCCAGCCGCAGCTAACAGACCACCCGACTGATCCCCGGACAGATTCAGACAGCCCATCTGCGGACTTCCCAAGCTGCTGCTGTGGCTCCAGCACTCTCCGAGCCGGCTGCAGTAACAGACCACCCGACTGACCCCCGGACAGATACAGGTACACACTGGACCTCTGAAACTCGTGGTTTTGAATGCCACTGTTTTGGCTGGACACCCAGTGGAGGAGCAGGCACTGACTGACAGTTTCTGCTCCTTGGCTAAATTTCCAACTTTTGGCGTGTCCTGATCTCAGGGAAATCTCTTTCTGTGCTGTGTTCTGGACTGAATATTTGTAAATGTAATTACTAATGTTATGCATCAATTGGTCTTACTTTACCTGCCAGTTTAGCTAGTCTATTACAAGCCTCTAGTCTACCCTCTCGGTGCTACTTGCTGCTGTGAGACCAGTGCTGGACAAACTGTATTGTTTAGTAGCTGATGTTTGACTGCTTAGACCTAGCTACTGAGTAAGATTGATGCATTTTTCCATTTCTGCTTCTACTGCCAAATCCTGTCTCCTGTCCTACACTGGTCACTCTGCTGATTATTCATTTCTCCTCCCCACTTGCAATGCTGTCTCTCTAAACAGCTTAATTTCTTCTCTGCCTTACCTACAAACCCTCCTCTTACACCTCCTCCTGCTGCTGCTGTTGTCCTCCTCAGACGTCCTGGTACCAAAGCACAGAACCCCCCTCCCTGTTAACTCCTCTTCTATCTCTAAATAATTGCCCTGCATTTGCCACCTCTTTACCTCGTGCTTTGTCTTTCCCCATTGCCTGCCTCTCACTGAGCTTGCTATTGTACTCTAGCTGTATTTAATCTTCTGTCTTTCCCCTCTTGTTCCACAGACAGCCCATCTGCGAGCTTCCCAAGCTGCTGCTGTGGTGCCGGCACTCTCTTAGCCGGCCGCAGCTAACAGATCACCCAACTGACCCTCAAACAGATTCAGGTATGCACTGGACCTCCAAAACTTGTGGTTTTGAATGCTGCTGTTTTGACTGGACTTCCAGTGGATGAGCCAGGCACTGATTTGCAGTTTCTGGTCCTTGACTGAATTTCCAACTCCTGGCACTTCCTGATCTCGGGGAAATCTCTTTCTATGCTGTGTTCTGGACTGAATTTTTTCCCCCACCTCCTCACAGTATGAAATAGACCCTTGCTTTGCCCCTTTCCTCAGAGTAGCAGCTGATTGGTCACTCCACTGATGCACATTCTTATGGCTATTGGCCTCCCTGTCTTCAATACCTGACTTGACCCACTTTCTTACTGCCCCTTTTTAAAGAAATCTCACACACAGGGTTGCACATTTGCTCTCAAGTTTTTCTCCAGCTAGAAGTATGTGACATTATTTGTTACATCTTGTGTGATGTTTCTATTCAGAGCCCTGCTACTCACCTCTTTACAAATTCTTCCATGATAGCTATGGCTGGAAGAATACTGCCCCTGCTGACACTGAGCCTTGCTCTCTTTTTACTGGCTCTTCTCACTGCTAGACCTTGCTCTCCTGGCAGTGCTAAATTGACCTCCACACTATCTGACTTTACCTACGTAAACCTACTTGTGTCACAGATCAAGCAACATGACATGACTCCTCTATATCTCTGTAGGCATCTCTTACACTTGGCTGCTAACTTTACCGCTAAATGCCTCTGGCAGAATATGCTACTGGTACCACCTCTTTTCCCATGGAAACTATGGTATCTTGTGCTTCTAGCCTTGTTATTATCTGAGGACACTGAAACAAACCCTGGCCCCCAGTTACCCACTGCCTCTCCGAATATGGACTGGTTAAATATAAAAGGCCTTCACATAGCACACTTAAACATTAGAAGCCTTCTCTGTAACTTTACTGAACTTGAGGCATGGATATCCATATATGAACCTGACATTCTCTGTCTGACTGAAACTTGGCTAAAGCCCTCTACTCCTGACTCTTCATGCTTTCTTCCTAATTATTCCCTATTTTGAGGAGTCAGACTATCTGGAAAAAGAGGAGGTGGAGTTCCGCTCTATTTCATAAACCACCTGAATATGTCCTTAATGCAACGTTCAGTTGCCTCTAACTGCGAGTTTTTACATACCCTGCTTTTACTTGGAACCAAAAAGATTCACTTAATATGTGCCTACAATCCTCCTAAAGCAGGTCAACTAGGATGCTCCGGACTACTTGAGTACTCTACCTCTGCAGCTGGCCACAATGTACTTATTATTCTTGGCGACCTCAACCTAAATTGGCTGGGGAAAAATAAAAGTGCACTGGTATCTCTAGTACATGGATTTAACATGCACCAGGTAATTGAAGATCCCACCAGGCTGACCCAGTCACCTGCTGCTGGAACACTTATAGACTGGATTCTCACAAATCGACCTGATAGAATTACTGCCTCAGGTGTGCTTCCTGATTCCATAAGTGACCATTCCCCTGTGTTTTGCATATGGGGAACATCGGTGATTCCAGCCCCTCGCCACCCTACATCACTTTCCGGGATTTCTCCACACTTGATTAAGCAAGCTTTCTACTTGATATCTCTTCTGTACACTGGATCCCTATTATCCAGTCCCAAGGCACTGAATCTGCTCTCAATCTCTTTCTTTCTATATTATTATCCCTCCAGGACATACATATACCTAAACGGAATCGCCGTGTTAGGGCCAAACAGACTAGGTGGCTGCACAAGGAACTTCTCACCTCCCTCTGGGCACATGACAAAAGTTGGAATCACTACAAAACCTTGGATCAGCAAAGTGAATATGACACTTACAGAAAGCAGCGCAATATGTGCAAAAACAAATCAGGCTTGAGGAAAGCTCATACTGCAAAGGTCTATTGCTGGAAGCTGCTGGGGATCCGAAGAAATTCTGGACACATGTAAAATCCTTCCTGTGCTCAAACCAGTCTCAACACACGAATGATATGGTCCTCAATGGTATGTACTGTAATGACCTCACCACCATTGCAAATTCTTTCAACAAATACTTTACTGATCTCACCAGATACACTGCCTCTTTCACAGCAAATCGCATTCTGATGCCCGTTACTCACACAAATGTGGCCATACATCCACCCCTCTATTTTAAGGCTATTCCAAATGCTAAAGTTCTAAAACTACTAAACTCAATCTCTGATAGTACTAGTGTAGGCTCCGACTACCTAGAGCCTAAGCTCCTGAAGCTGGCTGCTCCTTTTATTTCGGCCCCATTGGCTAAAATCTTTACACTGTCTCTCTGCCATGGTCATGTTCCAGACATACAAAAATTGGCAAAAGTAACCCCAGTCTTTAAGAAAGGTAACAAGAAGGACATAACTAATTATAGGCCCTTAGCCATTCTCTCAGTACTAAACAAAATACTTGAGAAATTGGTGGCTATACAGGTCACTGAGTTCCTCTCTAAATATACCCTCCTATCACCTGCTCAACATGGTTTCCGCAAGGGGCATAGCACCTCTACCACTCTGATACAATTTTCAAATGATGCCCTTACTGCTATGGATCATGGTCTCATGACTGGTGCAGTATTCACTGAGCTCTCAAAGGCATTTGATCTTGTAACTTACCCTCTTCTGCTTGATTGTCTTAGCTTCACTGGTTTCTCAGAGCAAGCCACAAACTGGTTCCAGAGCTACTTAAGCAATAGAAGACAACAGGAAAATTGAACTCTGCAGTGTCAGACTCTACACTTATCAATGTTGGTGTTCCTCAAGGCTCCATCTTGTGGCCTCTTCTCTTCTCCATTTTTATAAATGACATATCTTCTAACACCCCTTCGTGCTCAACAATCTTGTATGCAGATGATCTGGTGCTCTACACCTCCTGTGCAAACACAGAAGAAATAAATAGTCGACTAACATCTGCATTTCTCATAATGTAAGAATGGATTCACAACAAAAGGCTCTTCTGAAACATAAGTAAAACTCAGGGCATGCTCTTTGGATCTGCAACCAAACTTAGAACAAACTACAGCCTTTTCAACGTCTCCTGTGCAAATGGCTCCCCCCTTACGAAAGTAACCTCATTCAAGTATTTAGGTGTCCTGTTTAATGAAACTCTCAACTTTGAGCAACACATCATCGACACCTGCAAGTCAGTAAACTCCAATCTTGGAATAGCTTACAGGACTAGTCTTATGCTTACCCCCTCAGCTAGACTGGCTATTTCTTGGGGTATCCTACTTCCATCCCTTGCGTATGGTGCTGTCACCTACATAAATGCTTCGAAAACCACCCTAAGTAAGTGGGATATAATGTACAATAGTATCTGTTGCTATGCCTCGGCTTCCCCACGTTTGAAGCACCATTGCTTGCTACATGTAGACCTTAGATGGCCTTCTCCATCTGCCAATCGACTCCTTGCCCTCGGTACTCTACTGGACAACATCATCAGAACTAATCTACCTACCTGTCTTGCAGGCATGCTGGTGCCTCTGTCCCCCACCTATGGCCTCCACTCTACTGGACTCTCTTTACTATACACCCCTGGGTGCAGAACCCTAAAAGGAACCTCAGCTTTCTCCTGCCTGGCTCCAAAATATTGGAATTTCCTACCTCTTGATGTTCACTCTGTACCTAGTCATATTACTTTTAAAAAGATGCATCACACTCTCCTTGACAAACATACTGCTGTTTTAAACCCCCATAGGGTACTTGACATCCCCTTCCTCAGCTCTCAAAATGTTCAGTTTTGCTCTGACCCCTTGTTACTGTCATATGTAGCACTTAGCATGGATTAAGTGTTAAAACTCTACTGCACTATGATTGTATGCTTATGTTTTGTACTATTGTGTATTTTCCTGCCTTTGTCTCTGTCATATTAGCAATACTGTTTACATCACAGAACATCGTGTAGATTTTTCCTTGTATGGCTGACTACCTCTGAACTGTACCTGTTATTTATTTTGTCTGCCAATTTTGTATTGTAACCTCCCAGGTCGTGTCTGAAAAACAGTCATATTTTGTGGCTACGACACCTTACCTAGTAAACAAAAACTAAAATAAATGTCCGTATGTACAGTGATGATACGGTGATCTTTGCATCTGGTCCCTTCCTTCCACATATCAAACCCATCCTCCAGGCCAACTTTGAAAATATGCAGTGATGTTTTAAAGTCAATTCGCTCAGATGTAACACCAAGAAGACGGTCGCTATGGCATATAGCTCTGCTCAGAAACTGGCCAAACTGCCTTCTTCCCCCTCCTTCCTTGCCCTAGATAGTTCCAAAATCGAGGCTGTTGATTCCTGTAAATACTTGGGAGTATGGCTGGATCCTAAACTGAACTTCTCCCACCACCTTGATGCTATCCACAGCAAGCTGCATCCTAAATTAGGCGTACTATATAGACACAAGGAGAGTCTCTCGATCCCCATCAGAAAGGAACTCATCTCCAAGCTCATGTTCCCATTGTTTGACTACGCTGACATAGTATACAGCTCGGCACATCAATCATCCCTTGTCAAGTTGGACCCCTTGTTCCATGTCTTCTGCCATTTTGCCACTAACCTCCCTGATCACACACATCACTGCTCCCTCTATCGAGCCATATCTCTCCTCTCTCGCTGACCACCATCTTGCTCATTGTGCCACCTTCATCACCTAGTACTGGTTTGGCACCCTTCCCTTCTACCTTTCTTCGCTGTTGACCCCTGCCCCCAACTCGGGATACTCGCTGTGCAACCGTGACCACCGCTCCTTTGCTCTGCCCCAACTACACACACTCTTGGGGAAACTGTCCTTTGCCTATTGGCTCCCAACCCTCTGGAACAGTCTTCCTCTCCTGGCCTGCATTCTGCCAACCACAGCATCCCTCAAAAAGCACTTCAAACTACTCATCCTCCCCCCTGTGTATGCTGTCCTACTCCTCACACCTGAGTCATCATGCCCGACCTTCCCCAACCTCCCTAGCCCCTTCATCTTCTCCCAAACACCCTCCACCCACTTGCCTTACACTACAACTGGTAGCCCTACCTCTGCACTCTCAACAGGCTACAACTCTGCTGCATGGAGTCTCCCGGTTGCTAATTTAGTCTGACCTATATTAATCCTCCTACATACTTGTCTGTGCTTCTCTGTACTTTTGTCATATAGCAATCTCCTAACTTTAATGCTGCTTTTTGCCTATACTTGATGTTGTACTGCCACAATGTGCAATGTCTTCACATCAATGTAAATATTGTATTGATTGCTGTATTAGCCACAGTGTATTAGCCACAAGGCATACTGTTTCCACATCTACTGTATGTTAATATTGTATTTATGACATTTTCTTTGTATGTATATTCTCCAGTGTATGATGTCATATTACTGTCCCTATCCCCTACCCCCGGTCACACCTGGAAACGAGCCTTGGCTCAGCATGCCTTTCTCAGTTGCCACATTTAAAATAAATAAATAAAATACATACATACTTATGTGCATACAGATTTGGAGGGGAAAGATGATCAGTGGTACACTGAGTTCCTTCCTCCCATCAGCTCAGTAGAAATACATAGAAACATAGACAGTTATGGCTGAAAAGGACCACTGGTCCAGCCAGTCTTCCCATATAATCTAACAGACCCAGGACCTATTGTCCACACAGGGTTCTAACCCACACCATCCACCCTATGCTTCCTGCCCTGACACTATCACCCTCAGCAACTATTAAGCTCTTCATTCTGCCCCAGCCCTGTTTGAAGCCATTTTATTTAATTTATTGAAGAGTTTCACCAGGAAAAGCACACTGAACAACAAGTTGCTTGTCTCCCGGTGCGTCCTGGGGGGGGGGGTAGTGGAATAGCAATACACACAACTGAGATTGTAAACAGAACAGGGTTCCACAAGGTACAGGGAGATGAGCATGTTACAGTAATACAATACAATTGCAGAGATAGCACAAATGTGGCAGGTCACAAGTGCTAGAAGTGTACAGCAGGAGCATACATCCATGATGCTTTTGTCTGTGTAAAAGTGCTGTAGGAAACATAAGTACTGAGGGGGCTGAGGAAATACAGTTACAGTTGTTTTGACTGTTGAAGGGGCGGGTAGGGAGGAAAAAGGAGAACGGCAAGGGCAGGAGAATAAATAGTAAGTGCCTAGCCTGGGTCAGTGCTTGGACTTGGAAAGGGGAGAGAAGTTAGGAACAGTTGTAATTTGTCGAGAGGTAGTTATGCAGAGCTAGCAAGATAGAGTAGGTGGAAGAAGAGTGTCTGATTTGGGGAGGAAGGGCATTCCAGAGTTTGGGGAGGTGGTGAACGAAGGCCTTCTGGCCTGTGGCAATAGAGCACTGAGGGACTACGAGTGTACGAGGATCATAGGATCTGAGGGAGTGGACTGGTGGGGGAGTAATGGAAAGGGAGGAGGAGGAGAGGTAGGAGGGAAGGGATCCAAACCAAAATTTAGAAGTGAATTTGGCAGTATGGAGGAAATGCATATTTTCGAGAGAGGGAAGGCCAGAGAATGGTAAAGGTCACAGTGATGAGTAAGGGGTGGAGAGTCAAGGGTGACGCGACAGAAGGAGTTGAACAGGGTGTCCAACCTGGTTTGGGAAGTCCATTGACAGTTTTGACACCACATCAGCTGGAAAATCGTTTCATGATCCACCACCCTTTCTATAAAATAAAACTTTCTCATGTCCCTCTTAAATCTCCCCGTCAGTTTCCATGCATTCCCCTGTGTTCTTGATCTGCTTCTTATGCTAAATAGTTCCTCGCAGTTTACCTTGTTCATTCCTTTCAGGAACTTAATGGTCTTTCTCATATCTCTGCTCTCTCGTCTGCCCTCCACTGAGTACATAGTCAGTGCCTTGAGCCAATTCTCAGAAAATCTGCCCTGCTATGTTTTTTGAAATATTTTTTTCAATAAAGTATATTCAATTTAAAAAAAGGAAATCTGCCCTGCTGGCCCTGAATCATTTTGGTCCCCCTATGTTGCACTGTCTCCAGCCTGTTCTTATCTTTCTGTAGGTGAAAACTCTAGAACTGGGCACAGTATAACAGGTGGTGCCTCACCACTGATCTATAGAGAGGTAATAATACCCCCTTCCTTCTGCAGTCAGTACTCCTTCCTATACACTCCAGCATTCTGTTTGCCTTACTGTAGGCCTTGCTACACTGGTTTGATTGTTTTAAGGAGTCACTGATGATGTTCCCTAGATCTCTTTACTCAGAGGTCATGCACAATCCCCGCCCCCCCAACCAGTACTCTGTCCTCAGTTTCTTGCTCCCTGTGTACACCACCTTGCACTTTTTGGCATTAAATTTCTACTGCCCAACCTTTGACCATCTCTCTAGCCTTTGCAAGTGTCTCTGCATCTCCCTAACCCCTTCTTGCTGGCTACCCTCCCACAGAGCATAGTGTCATCTATGAAGAGACACATTCTTGCCCTGAATTCATTCTCCCATGTTGCTGATGAACATATTGAAAATGACTGGACCCCAGAACAGATGTAATGCCCAGGAAATGCTTTTTTTAATGTTTAAGTTATGTCGTCTGTAAAATATTTTAGTTGATGTGGGATGCATGGGGAGAATTGCAGTTTGACTCCTATTGCAGCCCCCAGCTTTGGCGTCAGCATTCTTGTGTTCTCACAGAAATTGGGCATGGATAACAGAGTTCCTGTCATCTAGAGACCCTTTGTTTTGGGATAATAGAGTTCCTTTCTTCATAAAGGCATGTTTTGAGTGTAAACCATGGCTAAGACAAAGTAAGACACTTCCTGCTGTGCAGACAGCCATGATAACAATTGTGGATAAGATGTCACAACTGATACATGAACATAACTATAATCTTAGAGGAAAGGGGGGAATAAAATGTTATACCGAAAGCAAAAAATAAATTTGGTAATATGACCTTTGGTATTAAGGTTGTTAAATTGTGGAACCAAATTGATGAAGGGAGTAAATAAATTAAACAAACAATTTTTTTTTTTAAAAGCTATTGGATATGACCTAACCATGAAATGTATGTGCAATGGTTGATGTGTCTAGAAGTAGATGGACTGATAAATTTGTATATGGAAAATGTAGAATAGATTTTTATATCTGGATGTAGGTATTATCTATAGTGATTTGAAATATAGTAATATGTCTTAGTATATGTCCTTGATTTAAAGGAAATGAAAAGGTGTCATGACCTCTCATTTTGATGTATGTGATATATGTTTTTAAAATGTTTGTGTGTAATCTGTCTAAAACTTGATGAAATGTATGAAACAGATTCATCTTGAAAAAGGTTCTTTGACCCAATGATGTTATAACACTGCCACCTATATAAAAATAAAAAATGTTACTTACTTACAAGAAAGAGCCTGAATACGCACAACTAGTTCAAACTGGTTTGGTTGTGGAGCGGGTCCCTATAGTTCAAAAGAAATGTCCAGGGTGTGATAGAAACATAGACAATGATGGTAGAAAAAGACCAAAGGTCCATCCAGTCTGCCTGAGTTCTCTATTTAGCCCTGGGGCCTACTGTTCCTCCTGGGTCCTGATATAAGAGAGATAGCAGTTGATTGAGGCAAAGGGGCTGGCCTGCCATGGATATTTCTGGCTGTGTTTCGCCGATGAAAGTCAGTTTTATTTGGGATTTGAGAAGCCTCACTGCTGCTGTCCAAGTCTACTAAAAGTCAGAAGATCCTACTTGAGGGTAAGCTTCTACTGCTTAAAATTTAGTTTGATTTTAGTTAGGCTATTCTGTGTGACTTTTGTTTTGTTCGAATGTTTTATTTTTTGTTTCTATAAATCCTGTACCATATCATCATATTAATATCATGGAGTATGAAATGTTATTTTTATATACTTCATGCTTTCTATGACTGGGTTTTTAAAGGTATAGATAACCTGGGGTAATTAGCAAGTTTGTGATCCTTTTCTAAAGAGACAGGCTACTAAGCTACAGTATCTAAAGCAAAGTGTTCTCAGCTGTGACTAAAGGGGTGGGTCATTTGCCCTTTTGGGAAAAGGTCACTCTACTGTCTGAGCAGTGGTTCTGGTGGGATTCTGACCTAAAGATACCCTGACTGAGAGGCAGACTGGGTAGTGGCAGCATAACAAGGTGATCATTTAGGTGCCTGAAGGGTTGTGAAAATGGGTAGCAGTGCGGACTGATTTCTGGGAGAGGACGCATCTGTAACACCTTGTTTTCCCTTTTTGTTCAAAGTACTGTCAAGTTTCAGCTTGACAGGTATTACAGCATCAGCTGATATAGATGCTCTGACAGTGTGCTCCAAGTATTCACCACTCATTCTCTCTGTTTCCCTTGAATCTCCTCCCTTCAGTGACATTGAGTTCCATCTTACCCTGTCATCATTGTCCATCTTGAAGAGCTGCATGTGGTCTGATGGTGTACTGCCCAAAGGTAGGTAACCTATGAACAAGATGACCGAAATTGGGCACCTACATAAATGGCGACTCAATTACGGCACCTGAGTTCAGGGCTCCCTGGCAGGGGTGTGACCGGATACCAGGGTGGGCGACATATGGTGATGGGAAGTACATGTGCACGCATGGGGGAGGAGAGGCAGTAGAGGGATGGGATGTGGTAGGGGATGTGGTGGGCAGCTGCCGAGCTGGTCTGCTAGTGTGGTGGGGAGGGTGGTCGATTGGGAAGTGCAGGGTTCATGTCTGGCGTCATGAGTTTTTTTTTTTGCAGCAGCAGGTAGCTTTCATATTTCAGGTTTTTCACCCCCAACATGCACCCCCCTGGAGTTGAGAATCCATTAGTATGGGGGTGCAGGAGGCACAGCCTGTAGGTCTCGGGCACCGTCTTTCTCCTCGCCGCAAGCGTGCATTGCCGAAATTGTACACTCACCGTAACGGCGATCGCTATTCTATTATCAGCTGAAACATTACCCCTAGTAATGCTGTCCAAGAAAAATGCTGTTCTTCCTCAGGAATTTGAAAAAAGAACTCTGCACTTGTGGAGTTTCCAAAACAACAGACTCAGATGGGGTAAAGTCACGTGAATTATTCTGGAATAACACAGAAGACACCCTGTTGAGGCACAGATTAAGAAGCATAGGAACACCAGGAGCAGTTATAAAATTCACAAGCAGCATTTTATTATTGTCAATAACGGTAAAATAAAAAATAAAGATTGTTCAGTACAACTATTTACAAAGGCAGTACAAACAAAGAAAACAAAATCCTTTATCTGAAGGTATCTCTAATTCCAAGTTTCAGTCTCTCCCCAGCCAAAATATTGCTGCTCTTTTTATAACAAGTCTTTGCCCGACAATTAACTTTGTTATCCTGAGCTTGTTAAAGTTATTTAGTCACATTCCGCAAATACCTGTTTCACATAGTATGCCATTGCTACTCATGCTTCAGATGCTGAAGCAGCAATTTGTTTTGTAAAAAAATCTGTCATAGTTATTTTTTGTATGTTTTGGTTTCTGCCAGCCCTCCAGTTTTCTGTGTGCAGCTACATCCCCTGAATGATGTCATGCAAGGGATCTGTCAATGTTTTACTTACAGCAACAAGGAATTCTGGGTAAATTATAAAGTTGACTTAAATGTTTGTTACTCATAGGTGCAGTCCCTTTTTGGTAGTGGGGACTGCATAATAGCATCTAATATGTAGACATATAACCTAGTTCTAGAGAAGCTTGAAGAAGCTAACTACGTGCACACCTGGCAGACTAGGTAGGCTGTATGCCTTTATCTGCTGTCAACATCTATGTATATATATATATATAGCAAGGCATTGTGGGTACAGTGCATAGCTGATTTTTCTGTCTCTCTTATCAAAGTGCAGTCCCCTATGTAGGTAGTATTTACAGCAGTACAGTCTGTAGAAAAGTTTCTGGAAAACTTTTTTCTGTGCTGCAGATAGGCCAAAAAGATAATTTATCAGTCCGTGTAGATGTTTGTGTAACCCCTAGATGGCGCTATCCCAGGGGCTACTACCCCTGCCTGATTTGCCACTAACAGGTTGAGGGGCCTGGATCCAATGGCGGGTGCCTCCACCCAGAGGTCAGGGTTTGCAATAGTTAAGCTAACTTGGTCACAGCCCTCTGGGACACTGCAACCCCCCTTTCTTCCCACTAGTGGCCCACACAATATATCAGAATTACCTTCACAGTATGCACTCACCCCCAGGTCTGGTTCCGGCACTGGGACCTCCTGTGAAATGAGATACAGTGCAACAATCACAGTACAGTACTTTAACATAGACAAATACCTCAGGCAGTATAACTTTGCTGAAACAAGCAGCTCTGATTTATTTAGGGATATAACAAGGACAGGGGAAATCAGGTTAATTAGCTTATCACTCTAATAATTATTTATGGCTCTGTGCACAGGCCTATCCCTATCAGTTACTGTCCTGGGTACCCAAGCCCTAGTGGCTAGTCCAAACTGTGGCAGCTGGTAGGGGCCCTTTCACACAGAGAAAAGGAGAATTAAACAGTCAGCAGTACAGTAATTCCATTTGGATTTAATGTGGCAATTCAACAGGAGCGACCCTGAATTAGTACTCACGACCTCCAAATAAGATAGGGTCCTTCAATGTCAGCAGGGCTCACTTGAGGTACACAAACCTCTTCCACATCCATATAAAAGAAAGCACTATACCAGGCAGGCTGCATCTGTATCCCGATCGCATTACTGCACAATACCCAGGAGAACACACAGCAGATTCAGTTCCTGACAGACCAATGCAATTTTCAGCAATTCCTCCAGTCTTCTACAGGGTGAGCCTGGCTTTCTACTCTTCACAGATCCTTTGATTCTTTTCACAGGACGGATTCAGTCCTAACAAGCTGTTACACAAGCTGCAGACCGGAACTCTGGGCCTTACACATGTTTTTGACTAAAACTGCACACTGAAAAAACACAGGGCTCCTTCCTTCTTCACTGCCAAAGCTCAACTGAAACTCCAACCGACAAAAACTGGCACTTCCTTTGAGTTCCTCCCAGTTCTTGACTGATTGGCTGTCACCAATAGACTGCTGCTGTTGGTCCAAAAAGGCACTGAAGTCTAAACTACATCTCCCAGAGTCACTGCCCATACAATCCTCTTGTGGCTGGCTCAGATTATGAGTCCAAGTTCTGATTCGTCCAAGGCACCATTTAGAGCTAGCTTACCCACACTGATTGGTCCAGTTCAGCAGTTCAAAACTAGAATGGGGAACTAGCAGACACAGTTCTGACTGCAAAGAAGCAGGTTAGACAAACTGTATTCATTATTACTCTAAATAATTTCTGGCAAACAGTTACATCTTTCAGATAGGTTCCCCTTTGCACGCCTAGTGACTGCAAAAATGAAGTGAATTGGCAGCAGCTTGAGTGGTACTCAATCAAAGAAACACACAGTCCCCCATACAAACTAATTATGTCTGCAAGCAGACAGCTCTTAAAGAGACAGTACCAGAGGTTCTAAAAACACTCACTGATAAATGGCTTAAATGCCAAACACCATTCAGGCTTGGAGCATTCAAGCAAGCTCCTGGAAGTCTTTTGGGAACCCCCATTGGCAGGGGGGTTACATTTGATTTTTACTGCCTGCTGGTGAAGTGACAGGTCTGAAGTGGCAGATCCTGTCAGAATGTGAGAACATGATATTTTTCTATGTTTATATTATAGGGCCCAAATGACTGTAAGTAGTTCAGGAGTGTAATTATGGGTCAGACTACTTTTCTTTTTCTTTGGTGTCCAGCTTCTGCTAACAGTCCAAAATTGTGAAAGAAAAAGGATGTCTGCAATACCAAGACTGACCAAAAGTGGTCTCTGTTTCAACACAGTGCTTAAAAACTTTTTTTCCCTTGCATGATGTCACAGTTGGGGTTGCAGCACTGAGAAAAAAGGGTCAGGGTTATGCAAATAAAGCAGATCGCAGAAATAAAAGCATTTATTTCATGGAAAACAGCACTTTTTGGCAGTTTGAATGGTAGGAGATTGATTCACAACTCCTACAGGTTACTACTCCCATTTGCTATGTCAAACATTAAGCAGACTAATGCTACAGCTAGATGATCTGAAGTGTTGATGAGAATAGTACAAGCTGTCTGGATAAGTATTTGTTGAGAAAATAATCAATAATCAATCTGGGAAGCCAAACTACCTTTGAAAAAGGTTTTCCCACTTCGCTGAGTGTGAAGTTTCCCACCGTCCTGTAGTTGAGCAGTATTAATGATTTTATTTAAATAAGCCATGTCACTGAATATTTTTTGTGTCTTGCAACTGTCTGCGAGGAATAACCCACAGTTAAAATCCCCCCCCCCAAACGTAATCAATTTTTGAGTGTGCAAATAGGGTTGAACCAGTTTAAATAGTGCCAGTTGAGCGACTATGCTTTGAGGTGCATAGATATTTATCAGTCTGAAGTCCATTCCCGTAAGAGACGTCTGACAATAAGGCCCTGCTAAGTGAAATTTCAATGAGTTTTTTTAGCTTAAAATGTGGCCCTCTGAACAGGATACATCCTGTCCCTGAGACCAGTAGGAGGCACCCTCTGACCATGTTTGTTTTGCTTGTCCCAGTTCATACAGAGTTTTGATGTGTGTATCTTGTATAAAAATAATATTATTGGGTAGATTTTTGAGAATGTGTAAAGTAGTTATTGTCACGAGCCCCTGGCCCCCAAACCCTGGGCAGTCCGCCTTTTTTTTTAGAACTTGTGAGCAAGAGTAAGGGTTCAGGAAGACTTCCCAACCTTCCTTTTCCTAGTGAGAGGGTGGATTCTGTAGTTTCGAGTTCCCTTGACTCTGCACTACTTTCAGTATTTGAATCCCACCATGGCCACTGGCTACATTTTGCCTAGGTAGTTTTATATGATAGCCGAGCAGTTCTATCTTTCAGGCCCACAGTCTTTTCAAAACCCTTCTGTTTAAAATGTTAAATCACACAGCCAGACCCCAGGCAGAGTTGATAAGAAAATCATAAAAGTTTACTTAAAATAAAAGCAATACAGAAAATTCTACAGTTTGGAAGAACTTTGAAATGCAGACAGTGTCAAAAGTAAAACTGGATGGTTTACAGGAAACACTAGATACTGTTACTCTAAACTATACCTTGTTTTGATGTTATAGTTCAGACAGGGTTTTAAATGTCCTTGTAGAGATGAGTCCTTTAGCAATAATCATGTAGCAAGGTTGTAGTCCAAGTCAGTTCCTCTGAAATTTCCTTTTTTAAAAAAAACTTTAAGTTCTCTCCTTGGTGAAAAATCTTGGTTTCCAAAATTCTGACTTACAATCGGAATCTTCTGGTCAGTATGGGCCAAGTAAAACTCACACACTGAAGTCTGGTTTTATAGATCTTTCCAGGCCTACACATATACTTCTGGTCTACAAGTATATGCCAACTGGAACAGGCGATCTGACCCCCAACTTAAATGTTTTTCAACTGCCCTGAGTTCAGAATGTATGTCTTATACACACAGGCTGGTCATCTTCAAGCCCCACCCATAGTAGGATGGGGTGCAACAGTTTACCTTTCCCTGTAGGTGTCACTGTGGTTCCATGCCAACCCCAGTGACATCTGATCCATGCATTTGGCTTAACCCCTGACCCCTAGGTCACTACATTACCTTTCCCTGTCATGGAAAGCCACAGTGGGATATTTTATGCCTTCCTGGGCTATATACCTGTCTCCCTTATCTTGAGACATAACAGGTCCACACTTGCCTTTATAGAAATAATAGTTATTTTGTAGTTACCTATTAAAGGGACAGTGTCTTAATTCTAAAGTACATTCCAGCATATACAATATGAACCCACATAAATGGATCTAGGCCTATCATGCGACAGTTATACTTTTTTTTAATTATTTAATGCTACTGACATTTATGGTCAGAGGGTGTAGATAGTGAGACATTTAAAGTTCAGAAAAGGGGAAGGGTCATTCTTTTCCAGGATATTTTTATCCTTAAATTTCCCTTTCGCTTTCTTTGCCTTGGAAAATTGCAGGGGAGGATCAGTGCTAGATTCTGGTGCCTCCAAAGCCACTGAGGAAGTGTCTGAATCCTCCTCCTCCTCCTCCTCCTCCTCACCCGCTGCCCATTGTTTTCTTTTAGCTAACATGTTATATCTGTTTCTAGTCAAAATGAAAGACTCTTGCTGTCTTGAATCAGCTTTCTTTCTAGGGGATCTTTTTTCTCTCCTGTTAAAAAGTTACCATAGGTTCCTCTGTAGGTAAGGAAGGGGGGGGGTATAAGAACCGGTTCAGGGGTGCCTTGGAGTACAGAAACTTCTGCACTTTCTGAAGTTTGGGGAAGGGGAGACATAATGACCCTTTCCTCTAACACAAGGGTGGTGCTAGAACTTGGATCTTAAGAATGCAAAAGTGCACTAGTGCCTGGAAGGGACCTAGCCTTGTGAGTAGCAGCCTCAGATGCCTGCCTAGCTTGCATCACCTTCACCTGTGGTTACGTGATTAGTACTTCTTGATCATGCATTTTTGATAGGAATGCCCCTGTTCCTCACAGAGATTGCATCGGAAAGGATTAGGGCATCCCAAGCTAATGTGCCCATACTCTAGACATAGGTTACATCTGGGCTAGTCACAGGAAGGACGTAGGTGTGTCCGTGCCCCACATTTGTAACTTGTTTTGGGTTGCCCTGGTTAAAAGCAAATTCCCCTATCCCTCCCTATATAAAAACTACTGGGGAGGTGTTGAATCCCTGATTCAGTGTGTAACAACTGTAATTTTATTTTCCAACCCCCTGTCCATACCTAGTCGTCATCTAAAATGGGGATGGGTTTCTATTGAATTTCACACTTCTGTTTTAACCAGTACTGTACGTCTTCAGTGTTAACTCATTCACTTCTAAACAGAAGTGTAATAGTTTTAACAGTAGGTTTAGTCAGGGTGATGGGGAAAACATCTTGGCATGCTGCTGAGTTTTTCACTCCCTCAGATTTCTGCCAGAATTTTTCCAGTGTCTGGGCTGTCCTAAAGCTTATATCACATACATTTTCCCCTTCCACATGAATAAAAGCAAATAAATCTTGGTCAGGCATGCCCATAAACCTCTTTTAATGGTTTGTGCATAGCATATTTTCTATCAAGAAATAATTCTGCTGTACCAGTGTATTTTAACCTAACAGCATTCCTTACACCTTTGAGCTGGCTCCTCTACCTGCTTAAATAAATCAGCCAGCCTAAACGTTCCTGCGGGCTGTTCAGCCTGTTCGTTATTTTCTGTTTCCATGTCCTTATCGGTGATAGTATGAGATGTATGAGTAGCGGCAGAAAGCAGTGTTGCAGCCTGATTTTCCTCACCAATGTCCGAATTGGAGTGAGGCATTTCCTTGTTCAAACTAACAGTCGGAGGAAAGCCACCCATAACATTTTCATTATTTTTGTTGGGATGGCTATCCATTTGATTTAAAGGAACATGTGGTACTATACCTGGGTGTGATTCCGTTAAGAGATCTTTATTGCTATTTTTCTCTATTGTAGCACCAGGAAGAGAGTTAGACACAACACCTGACTGACTGTTTGCTGGCATCCCTGGGCCCAGCCGCCTTTGTAGATATCGGTGGAGTTTTACCAGGAGACATAATGTCTTTCACTGAAACTGGACCAGGAGCTCTCCAACCTATTCCACCCGAGGTCGGGACCCAGCCTGCTGCTTTCAAGGCTGAAGTGGGATTCCAAGATTCAAAAACTGTAGAAGTACTTTCCTCTGTCTGTCATCCTTGCCTCAGTTCTCTTAGGTACATTTCTTTCTGTACAATGATGTTGACCGATGAAGTGGTGGCAGTAGTATAGTCAAGCGAGGATGGCATGTCCTCAGTTGAAACAAACTGTACTGAATGCACATTTTGGTCCTGTGGAGCAGTGGGCTTCATAGTATTCATCACCGTAGCAAGTTCAGATCCCACCGCAGGTGTTGTCTCCATAGTGTCATTTAAAAATGTTTCCACCAAGGCTTTGTTCCTTGCAATAGCGCTTTTTAAAAACACTTCGTCCTGCTCAGTTGATGTTGATATAGAAGCAGTATTTTCTAACACAGTATGGGAGAAAACCTCTGAGTCTGTACCTTGGCCTTGTACTGGTTGTACAATTTTCAGTTTCATTCTCAAGATCACTCTCCATCATAAATTCCATTAAGTCTTCTTCATTTTCTTCCATCTTCTCAATCATACCAGTGCATCGATGCTTGTCAGGGGATAGTACACCGAGAGGAGGCTCCCCTGGGACCCCCTCTCTGCTGCTGCACCCAGCAGCCATGTCCGCCATCTTGGATCAGGCCAATAAGGCTTCCCCCTACTGAAGAGTAGGGGTGTTTTTATTTCAAGATGAATGAACATACAAAAATAAAAGCAAATTATGCAGTCTTGGTACAAATGAGTCATTCAGGTTTCATATGTCTGTAACATATTTACAATAACTATCAGTTTGTGGCTGAAAACAATACCTTTTCACCATTTTCCTGCATTACCTAGCACTTATGGATCCATAAGCTTTCTATATTCTTTCTTTTGAAATAACAAAATTATCACCCTCCTTCACCAGAAGGTAGTCATACACTATCTAAAAAATCCCATAGTGTTACTTTGTTGTTGTCTTTATACATTCTTGTCTCTTAATGCCATCTATATTCTCTTGAATAGTATATAACACTTGTACTGGAGACCATTCCATTTGTTGTAAGGTGAGTTTACACCATGCTTGTCATATCAATATCTGGTACGGGTTAATAATATCATGAGTGTACCCAGATCATTTCGTGGGTCTGTTGTAGAGAAAATCCCAAGATATAATACATTGGGCATTGCCACCCAATGGGCAACTATGCCCATGTCTGAAAGACCAATGTCCAGAATTGGAGAACAAATGGACACTCAAAAAAGAGGTTATGCATAGTCTCCGGCTGTGCTGTACACGTTTGTCTGGGGCAGATATGTTCGACTAGTTCTTTATGTTTTACGTAATCTTTCACAGGAGTTTTCCCATGTACACTCAACCAAGTGTTGTCCCACATCTGGGGAAGGATCCTCTTTTCAGTCAGTAATGTAACTATGCACTTAATGTCATTCGAGAGTCTAGAAATGAAAATAGGTTGTTGTATAAAGAATGTACTTTAAATAATAACTGTAAAACTGTTTCCTTTCTTGGGATAATAGTGTTTCTCATGTGACTCTCCACAGTTTAAGTTTACTAATACTATCCCTTAAATAATCTGGGAACTGAGTGATTTTACATTGCTTTGGGATCACTCCATGTTGGGTCCATGTCTGTAATATTGGTGCCAGTTGATCTGCCACCCAAGGGCACCATATCTGTAATTTTCCTAATAGTATGGGTCTAAAGTTTGCTTACAAAAATATGCTGTGAAAAAATGGGATGAGATTTATAAGTTTAAATCCTCTGTCTGGTATATCTAGGTATAGTATCCCTCTCTTGATGGAATTCAAGCGGCTGCCCCATATACCTTAGAAGAAACAACTAAATAACCTAGTCTCCAAATCTTTTTCCTTTTTTGGTGGGGGGATATATAGCTGTTATATAAAAATAATGGCAGTAGGTATGTGTGTAACATACATACCCTTGTTTTTGTTCATTTGCCATTGGTTCTATTTGGATACTCTGTCTAAGGCTATGTTAAATAAATATTCCCAATTATACCGAGCACTATCAGGGTATCCATAAAAGACCCCCTGGATCTTGGCTCCTGTAGTTGTTATGGGTATGTCGAGTATTTGAGTTTCATTTGTTCTTGTTGGGCCTGTAGTAATGGATATACTCTTCTGTAGATTGATCCTTACTCCAGATATTTCAGTGACATCTGTTAAGATCTGTGTAGCCGGTTCAGCTGAAGAGTTGTCTGCCAGTATAATACATAGATCATCTGCATATCCTAAGG
Organism: Neoceratodus forsteri; assembly: GCA_016271365.2. Lineage (NCBI taxonomy): Eukaryota > Metazoa > Chordata > Ceratodontiformes > Ceratodontidae > Neoceratodus > Neoceratodus forsteri. Next base: position 1,462,265,789 of record CM057452.1, read on the forward strand.
TCTTGGTTTCACAGTCCTGACTGGATACTGATAGTCCTTGTATCCCTGGATGTATGCTAATGCTCCTAATTAAGGGGTCTAGGGACAGAATATATAAGATGTGACTAAGAGGCATCCCTGTCTTACACCTATCTTGATATTACAGGCCTTCCCTATATGTCCATTGATATATGGGAAGATGTTCGCCGTTTTGTAACACATCTGGATCCACCTTATGTATTGCTGAGAGAGACTATATATTTCTAAACATAACCACAGATATTGATGTGAGACCCTGTTAAAGGCCTTGGACTGGTCAATATTTAACAGAAAATCAATAAATTCTTCACTGTCTCGTCTTTCTAATAATTCTCTAATGAGAATCAGTATATCAGAAACTTTTCTTCTGGGAAGAGAACATGCTTGTGTATGGTGAATTAAAGGTGCTATGATGGAGGTCAGCCTGTTACTCAATATCTTCGTGAGAATTTTAAAATCTAAGTTTAGTAGTGAAATTGGTTGCCAATTAAAATTGCTTTCTCCCCCTTCTTGTGCATTAATAGCACAAGGCCATTATACATTTCTGTAGGGATTTCCATATGCTGTAGTATAATTATAAACCTTTGTCATTTCCAGCAACAAATATTTTATTAGCTCTTTATAGAATATGGGGGTGGTAGGCCATCAGGTCCCAGGGCAGTTCCTGTTTTTAATTGTCCTTTCACAGCTGCTAACTCCTTCTATGTAACTCGGTTTACCAGTATGGTGTTATCTTGTCTGGATAGTTGTGGTAAGTTACAATGATGGAGCCATCTGGTGGCTTCTTCTGGGGATTTAATGTTCTGTACCATACAATTCAGTCAGGTACAGTTCTATTTTGTTCATGATGTTTACATTCCCCATAATAGTCACCTTCCCTTTCTTAACTGCAGATATTATTTTCCTATTTGTATGCAACGTACAAGTCTCATAGGGACTGGCCAGTACTTGTGACCCTTTGGTAAAATACCGTTGCTCAAATTCTAAAGATTTATTTCTGTCATATTGACCTGCTGCTGCCTTATCCTGTTTACTAAATTTAATTTGATCTGTGTAATCCTGCCCTGTCTCAGTTTGTAAAGAAATTAATCTATATAGTTGTTGTCTGAGCTGCTCATATTGTGTTGTTTTATAGGTACCAGCTATGTGTCCTGTTGTTTTAAAGTATTTATTTAGTCAAGTCTTTTTTACTCTGCTTCCACCATGCTATTAGATTCTCATATAAAAATATGACTGATTTCCTTGCTTCAATCATGGACTCAAAGCCTTGTTTAATTTCTGGAATATCTAGTAAGGTAGAGTTAAAATGCCAATACCCCTTACCGAATGTTATGTCAGGGGAATAGGATATTCTACATTCTAGTAAACAGTGATCGGATTTGGAAACTGGATGCACTTTGGAAAATACTATGGGGAGATATGGGAAAACTAACCAATAATCAATTCTTGTTTTTAAAGTGCCTTGGAAATATGTATAGTGTGGGGTATGTTGCTGTGCAAAAAAGACATCAGTTAAATTTGTCTGAGTAATAATTCTGTTCAGTAGTGCAGCATCACAAAATGTTTTATTCATTTTAAGACCCCTATCTTGTTTCAGCCTGGCACAATTGTAGTCTCCCCCAACAGTACAGCTCTTGCTGTCAGAAGATATGGCTGAATCAGGCCAGAAAGCTGAGTTCTGTTGGCTCTTTCTTGTGGGGCATATATATTAATCAATTGGAAATTCTGTTTGTTTATGGTAAAGTCTACGAGCATACCTCAACTAGGATATATGTCCAGTACTCTGGTAATTTTAATCAATGGGTTAACTATACGTATACCTAGGCCACTGCAAGTGTCTTTGCCTACTGACCAATACAATGGTCACCAAATCCAATTTGCACTGGCTGTTTGTAGTTCTATGGTGGTAAAAAGTTTAGTATCCTGAAACACCTCAATATCATATTGATTCTGCTGAAAATACTGAAAGGTAGATTTTCTTTTCCTTTCAGATTTTAGACTAATAGTGTTCAAGGATGCTAGACGTAGGTCACAAGTCATTCAATCAAGCAGGCAATTTCTTTTTCCTTAAACTATATCTAGTACACATACGCCATTTTTTCTTTACCTTTGCCTCTATCTGGAGAATATTCTCCTCTGGTTCTGTTACAGCCCTCCCTCCCACTGGATAAGTAGTCAGACATCTTGTCTGAGTCTTCTCCCAGTTCTTTATTTCCCCACAATAGGGCTTCATATTTATTTTGCAAGGTTACGCCCTCTTCATTTTGTCATTTTTCCATATGGGTCTTTGTGGTCACTACCTGAAAGATGGAGGCTGCTTGTGTAGGTGGGGGAGGTGGGCATCTCCCTTTGGGAGGGTCCTGCCTCTGGGCTCTGGGAAGGGGGTGAATTGGGGTAAGAGTTCTGGTTAGGACTCCATTTCTTCCTGCTTGGGTGTCTCAGTAGAAGGGCATCCTTCAGGTCTAGAGGGCTTCATTTTGGGGGGGGGGTCTCCTATGCTCCCTCGGGGTGGGGTAGTCCTGTTACCAGTTGGCTGTCTAGCAGCCTTGTCTATATAAAAGTCCTGTTCTGTAAAGTCACTATTCCCATTGCTATGGGAAGCCCAGGGACAGGCAAAAATTGAGTGCCCTGTTTCATCACACAGGTGGCAGACTGGGGGTACTGTGCAGCCGGCACTTGTGTGTCCCATGCTGCCACAATGCAAACGACATTGTACGTTGCAGTTATTACTTAAGTGTCTCGATGAACCACACTTATAGCATTGTCTTGGCTGTCCTTGATAAAATAAAACTCCTTTATTTTTCCCTAAATAAAAACAGTTGGGTAGGTGTTTAATACCATCATCATCTTGTTGCAGCTTGACCTTAACCTTTCACCATCCCATCCAAAAACCTTCCACATCAATAATTGATTCTGGTGTGTCTTGTACATCACATTTATTCCCATGCCAATATAAAATATCCATAATATTGACACCTTCATTCTGAAATAATATGGTTACCAGCTTAAAGGTGGTTTTGGTGAGACAGATTGCTTGAAAGGGGGCCCATACAGGTGTGTTTTTCAGACCATTATATAACTGCCAGAATCTGTCTAACAATGCAGTAGCTCTAGAACTTAACTCAAAGGTGGCTTCTCCTGGCGCATGTAACAGGGCATTCACCTCAATCAAAAAAGAATCAATCAAAATCCTTATTTATCCAGGTGAACATCATTGAGCATGCTCATTTACAAGATGGACCTGGTTAGCTCTGGGTCAAATGGTACAATGCATACAGAGATATTTACAGTAGAGCCGAATAACACAAGTAAAGAACAATTAATGCAAGTAAGTGCTCAATGTTACATCAGTCAAGTCAGTTCAGAGTGCATCTGTAATATTTAAGGAGGACATAAGATGAGGCTTAGTAGGAACTTCAGTAGGGAGAAGTGATAGGCCGCTCATGTAGGGAGCGGACGCAAGCACAGAATTTCAAAAGTAGTGTAATCACACAGTATCCCTAAATGTAACACTCTAAACAGAAGGATAAGGGGCTTAACAGTCAAGGAGAAAAGTAATTACAGCTCTTTTTTGGCAAATTTCGGAATGGAAATCAGATTTATGCTTGGTTTAGAACGGACACAGAAGCAGACTGTAGGAACCAACCGGGAAGCCAACACCGAAGAGTGCTCACATTCCAATTGGATGGCTGCTAATGCCGTGCTTTACTAATGGAGAGTCCAAGCTTAGGTTCTCAGGTGGCGGTAGAGGCAGCACCGACTGCCTGGTGCCCGGGTTTCCCACGCCTATGGGCAGGGAGCCCGTGGAGAGCATATCCTTGGGAAGGGATGGAAGAAGGGGTCGGTATTAAATACTGGGCCATGGACAATGGAACATCTGAACCAGTGGGAGGACCAAAACAGCAGGACAACAGAATTGGGTATTCCTTGATGCCTAAAGACTGAACCAACTACAGAAATTCAGAAAGAAGTGTAATCAAACAGAGTCCCAACTCTTGACACTCTAAACAGGAAAAAAATAGAGGTTATAACTATTAGACAGTAAGTAAGTACAGCTCTTTTTTGTGCAAGTTTTGGACAGAAAATCAGACTTTAGCTTAGCATTGAGGGAGACACAGGAGCAGACTGCAGAAGCCAATCAGATGCCAGAGCAGAAAAGCACTCACATTCCGATTGGGTATTGGCAAAGCAGCATCTCGCTAGTAAGGAGTCCAGTCTAGGTGTCTCGGGGGGCGGCTATGGAAGTGACAACCACCCGGTATCCACATTTCTCTCACCTGAGGGGCAGGGAGCCCCTGAAGGGCTAGTCTACGGCAGGGAAGATAGTTAGGGGACAGAGAAAAGAGATAGTGAGAGTGGAATACAGTGGAAAGGGAATACGAAGATGAAATAGAGCAGTTAAATGTTACAGGGTAGGGGAAGAAGAGCCACAGATTAAGCAATATTTAAAAGACAGCAGGGTGAGTAAGGTGTAGCAGCTGCGAAAGCCATGAAGAGATAATAACCCTACAGGGATTTCTAGAGGGGAAAAACATTTAAGGCATAAGGTGCTCACTGAGTTAAGGTCACCAAAGGTTACAAGTGATCATAAATTCAACTACGCTCAGAGGGCAGCAGCAGCCTGATACTTCGGACTAAAATTAGGGCTGGGGTAGCAATTGCATGGCTCACACACACATACCAAGCATATAGAGATTTAAAGGCATTCATGCTGCAGAGAGAGCTTAATTTCAATAATTTTTGTACTTTATTCCACAATGTTGGCAACAGGAAACTAATGGCCACTCTGCCATAGCAAGAGGAAGCCTTGGGGATACATAATGTGATGTAGGATGCGCTTCTTAGGGCAAACGTTCCTGGCTCACTTAGTGGGAGACAGTCTATTATATATTGTGGAAGCCACTTCAAGAAGACTCTATAAGTCCAAAGGACTGCGTTCCTATTTTGCCTAAACATAAGAGAGGACCACCCTATGGCTTTGTATAAGGAACAATGATGGATAGAGATGGGGAGACCAGTAATAAACTGGATGGCCCTGTAATAAAGCGCATCCAACTTTGCAAGCGAGGCTTTGGGACATTGACTATAAAGGAAATCTGCATAATTGATCAGCGAAAGAAAAGTTGTTTGGACAAGGTGCACTTTTGCATCTCTAGTAAGATACTGGTTAATTCTAAAGAATAGCCCCAACCTCTGCCTTAACGTCTTTACAAGGTGCTCAGTCTGCTCACATGTAGGCATTTAAACTTTGAGACAAACTCCAGTTTCTCTCCAAGAATTGTGGTAATCTGAGGTAGTGCTCCAGAGCTGGCTGGATTCATCACATGGCTATAGGACGAGAACAACATTGCTTTTGTTTTTTTAGCATTTAGAAGAAGTCTTTTATGGAGGAGCTGGTTCTGGAGATGGTTAAATTCCTCCTGGGGATCAGCACAAGCAGCTTCAGGTGCCAAACGACTTATATTTACAACCGTGTCATCAGTAAACTGGTGTATGTTGGCCTTGGTAATACTCTCATCAATGTTACTAACACAGATAGTGAATAGTAAAGGACAAAGAATGGATCCTTGCGGTACTCAGTAGAAGTCTGAGTGGAGATAGCTCACCCTCAGCCTTAATTTGTGGATGCTGTCCTACAAGGTACTCAGTAAACCAATGCAAAGAAACTGAGTTCAGGCCTATACTCTTCAGAGAAGAGAGAAGCAGGCTTTGATTCACTGTATCAAAAGCCTTACTAAGGTCTAGAAATACAGCACATACAAAGTTTCTGCTGTCCAGTTCTCTGTACCAATCATTTGTTACTTTGGCAAGGGCCGAAAAAGTGCTGTGTTTAGTTCTAAAGCCAGATTGCATAGGGTTTAGTAGGTTATTGGATTCAAGGTAGTCCCGTAGTTGGTTGGCGACAATCTTTTCCAGAAGTTTCAATAAAGTTGGGAGGAGGGAAACTGGTCTATAATTGTTAAGGTCACAGGGATCCCCTGATTTAAACAAGGGAGTGACATGAGCAATTTTCCAGATCAGGGGAATAAGCCCTTGGGACAATGATAAGTTAAATAAGTGGGTGATAGGAACAGCTAGGATATGATAGGTGATTTTAAGGAAATAAGGATCCAAAGAATCAGCACCAGCACTTTTCTTAATATCCAATTGGAGCATGAGGTCTTCAACCTCTTTCAGAGAGATCGGGTGGAATGAGAATCCACGTACCAGGGCAGGAGAGTCTGAGCATGGGACACTTAATTGGGAGCGGACCAGGGATGCAGGGGAATTGTTGAAAGCTAGTCCAGCTGTGGCAAAATGATTGTTAAATGCATCTAGGATTCCCGGTTTATCATTGACAGTAGTACTCCCAGTTATAATCTTAGGTGGCAAGGAATTACCAGGTATATATCTGGACATGTACTTGATTGTCCTCCAGAATTTAGAGGAACACTTTGCTGCAGAATTCAATTCGGTAAGATAAAAATACTGCCTTAGCATCCCTGACCATTTTCGTACAAGCATTGCGCGCCCTTCTGAATTGACACCAGTCTGACTCAAGCTTAGTCCGGTGATCTTTTTCCCACAACTTATCCCTACCAAGCAATGCAGCTTTCAGCTCGGCAGAGAACTAATGATACGTTTTTGTTACACAATTTTTTACCATAGAGGCATACATATTTAGAGCCCCAACAAGTATATCATGGAAAATATCATATGCCGAGTTAACTGTGTTAGTTAAGTAGAAGTCTTGCCAATGTGGCGAGTGTTCCAACTCACAGACATAGGCAGCCACATCAAAGTTATGACGGGACCTTTTTGTTAGAAATTTAGCTGTAGGTCCTGTATGATGCAGTGATCTGACTGCAGCAATGAAGCAATGGTCACTGACATCAGCAAAGAAGGCTCCAGCATGTGAGAAGAGATGAGGCTTATCGACTAAAATAACATCCGGCAGTGGGCTGTTGCTCATATTCTTTTTGTTTGGACGTGTGGGTTTGTGAATTAATTGCACCAACCCACGGGAATCACAGAAAGTGTTTAAGGGTGAAGCAGTCTTCGATAACCAGTCAAAATTAAGGTCCCCTAGAATGACAGTTTCAAGGTTCTCTTTCTCCAGAATAGAGCCAAGATGTGTAAGAAGGAGTGTACCAGCAGATGGGGGTCTATAGCAACCAATCACTCTGAGGGCAAGGGAAGTAGATAAATCCATCTTCAGGGTCAAACACTCAAATTTGTCTTGGACAGAAGTAGAATCCAGGCAGGACGTTGCAAACCTTTCCTTAATGCACACTGCCACACCAGCTCCCCTAGTAGGCCTGTCCGTTCTGAATAACTGGTAGGAAGGAATACTAATCTCCTTGTTCTGAGAGGCTGGCCTAAGCCAAGATTCGGAGATTACCAGAACATCTGGCTGAGTATGGCTGACCCACGCCTGAATCATGGAGAACTTTTTTAGGAGGCTGCAGACACTAACATGCCAGAAACTTATGCCTTTAAGACAAGCAGCATCGGAAGGGGGTGTAATGGTAGTGATAGGACCAGGGTTTAGCTCATTGTTACCCGAACATAACAGTAACAGAAGTAATATCTTCGATAGGGCAGTGGTAGTTAGTTTAAGAATCTTGGTCCTAGTACATCTATAAGGCTTGCCAGGTTGGGTAAGCCAATCACCACCCCTGAAGGTGTACTGCCAGTGCTGAGAACAGAACAGGCAAACATACACCACCTTATCATTCAATTCAATTTCAATTTTATTGATTCGGGAAGATACCTTTGAGCCCAAACTCTTTTACAAAAGTTCCACGTCAGTGACAAGACATGAACAAAACAACATGTGAAAACATAGTAGAAAGAACACTCTGCTAGCATATGTACAAAGAACATTGTGGAATACAAGCAGGAGCAGAGGGAAAACAAAAGCACAGTGGTAGAGGCAGAGAAAGGTGCAGTCCCTTGGGGCCTTGTCATCAGGTGTGGGGGGGGATTGGACAGGGAGGTTGTGAAACAGGGGGGTGTTGCAGTTAGGCAGGAGGGGCCATATCTTAACAAAGTGCAGCCAGGGGGGCATGAGACTAGTGAGGGATAATAGCTGCTACACTCATACATTTCTCAGAGGATTCAGATACAAGGGTTAGTTGCAGGAACATTTAGAGATTGTACTTAGATGTTGTTTGAGGTTAGCTTTGAAATTTGCTTGACAGGTGGTGGCAAGGAGATGCTCAGGTAATTCATTCAGCCACAGTGGGGCACGGTAGGCAAAAGCCCGTTGCCCGAGCGAGGTGTGGCGGAAGGGGATGGACAGCGCCCCTCTTGTCCTCCCCCTAGTGGCCTGTGGTGTGTTAGCAGCCACTAGCAGATTGCCAATGCATGGTGGTGTATTCCCCATAAGTGCTTTTTTTCCCTAGGGTGCACGTCTGATGAATGACCCTGTTTTTTAGGGGTAGCCAATTTGTGAGTTCATACAGAGTACAGGTGTGTGTATCATGCTGTAGATCAAAGGCTAGCCTACAGGCCTTGTTAAGAGCCACCTGTACCCATTTCAAAGCAGTGTCAGTTGCCGCCCCATGTATCACTATTCCATAGTCGATATGCGATAATATGGAGCTGTGTACTGCAAGGCGGAGGGCCTCGGGCGATAGGTATTTCCTGTGCCTGTAAAGGATGCCAATCTTAATGTTGACTGTCTTGACCAGGGAGTCAATATGTTGAGTAAATGTAAGGGTTTCATCCAGTGTGATCCCCAAATACTTGAACGTGCAGACTTGTTCCAGTGGCTCCCTGCAGGAGTTCGTAATAATGAGGGAGTTTTGTTTGATTTTTTTGTGTGTGCTGGTAATAAGCATGGCCTTGGTCTTTTTATAGTTCAGTAGCAGCTTATGTCAGCAGAACCATGTCTCCGATGAGGAGAAGGATGCCTGAAGCTCGGTTTGCAGATTAGCAGGGAGCGTTACTGTACCCAGGGCTTTCACATCGTCAGTAGAAGAGTATCAGTTTGGTTTCAAAGGCAGCAGGGAGGTCATTTAGGAAAATACTGAAGAGTAGGGGCTCAAGGATTGATCCTTGGGGCACCTCCAGCGATACCTCTCTTGCACTAGGAACTGTATGTCCGATTTTGACACATTGAGTTCTACTTGTAAGGTAGTCTTGGAACCAGCTTAGTGTGCTGGGTGCCACACCCAAGTTCGACATTTTGGTCAGTAACAGGGGGTGATTGACTGTAATGAAGACTTTGGTGAGGTCCATGAATATGGACCCCATCAGTTTACCTTCATCCAGGGTCTTGTGTGCATAGATCGTAAAGTCCAGCAGAGCAGTGGTTGTGCTGTGGCTTTGTCTGAAGCCATGCTGGTTAGGGCAAAGTAGGTTATATTTATTGAGATAGTCGATGAGCTGGCCAGCCACTATTTTCTCCAATGCTTTTGCAGCAGAGAGAGTATTGAGATGGGCCTATAGTTGGCCATCAAGGATTTGTCACCTCCCTTATGCACAGGTGTGACCAGGGCCTGCTTCCAGACCTCCGGGAATTGTGCAAGAGTCAGCGATTTGTTGAATAACTTTGTGATGGGCACTATTAAGACATCCAGGGTGCAGGATAGCAGCTTCATGTCGATCCCATCACTACCCTGTCTTGTCTTGCCCAGTACTCTTTCCTGACCTTAGCTAGTATCTCTTTCACAGTCACCCTTTTAAGGTAGAAGGGTGGGTGGGAGTGTACGGATCGTCCATTGCTGGTCTGGGTCTGCTCCGGGTGGAAGTATGCTGGTGGTAATACTGCTGTGAGATCAGTGAAGGCCTTGTTGAAGGCCTTCCCCCATTGCTAGGGGGTCGGTGATGTGGTTACCATTAGTGTTAAGTAGATGGGGATGCATCTTGTCCTCCTTGCCTAGGATGCTCTTGATGCTATCCCAGGCATTAGCAAGCTGTGCTTTGTGATAATTGGCTTTGGCAAGCCGAATTAGTTTAGTGCAGTGATTTCTTGCCTCCCTGTAACACTGATAGTCATGCCTAATGCCCATGTTTCTTGCCTTCTCCCATAATGAATCCCTTTCATTCATGAGGGAGAGTAGTTCTCCAGTAATACACCCATTATCCTGTCCTTTAATTTTCCTCTTTGAGAGGGGGGCATAGATATCACAGATGCTGTTAAAGCAGTTTGTGAAGTAGCTGAGGGCCTGATTTAGGGATGATGCCTGACTGGTAGGGGCCCAGTTATGAAAGGCAAGTGTAGATTTGAGTGAAGATCATGGTTCTTCAAGTGTTGCCAGCCATCCCCAGAGGAGAATGGGGGAGTATAGACAAGCTCAGCTGGAAGGGTACCAGAGTGGGTGTAGATAAGGTCAATCCTGTAGCCTAGAGGAAAAGAGGGGCATCTAGCTCCAGGCAGGAAAAACAGCGGAAGCAGGGAGCAAGAGAGAATGAGATGAAGAGGCAGAAGGGGCAGAGCCATAGTGCTTAGAGGATGTGTAGAGAATAACCGAGAGGGTCAGTAGGGCAAGGGCCAGCCCGTGGAGGTGAAGCAAAGAGAGGGAGAGGGAGCAGCGAGTGGGGGTCCCAAGTAAGTGAGCCCAGTGAGGTTCAAGCAGGGTGGAAACCAAGGTCGAGTAGGTGGACCTAAAGCCTATTTAATAAAGGTAGGAGGTGGGGGTGCAGGGACGGGTGCAAATTTTTGGCAGAAGTCAATGAAAAGCAGTGGGCACCGAAGCCCAGAGACTGAAAATCCAATAGAGAAAAGGCAGGGCCAATCAGTGGCCAAGCAGAGAGCAGCGATCCAATTAGAGGAGGGTGGCAGCAGGTGTCGGCCTATCAGAGCCACGCAGTGCTATCCCGGAGCAGTCGGGACTCTTAGCCGGCTTTGAAGGTGTCCTGGTTGTCCGGAGGATGGAGGTGCAGGTGTAAATCCCATATCTTGTTTTAGTAAAGTTTTACCAACATAAAACCTATCTGGGGGTTCCTCCAAACCACCTACATAGCATAATCTAATCACATGCCACCTTTTTGCTTGTTTTAAAGGTTTTTTAAGGAGGCTGGCATACGTAACCTGAGTTTCAACAGAGGATCCATTGTCAGTATTGGGTTGTACAATATTTATGTCCTTTTCTATGTTGTTTTCAGCTGTTACAGTTGGTGGTACCACTTCTGCAAGGGCCTCATAGAATACCTCCGGAGGGTTTCCTTTTTTTTTTTTTAACTTGTATTTTTCACCCTGGATCCGACCAGCTGCCCCCGATCCACCTCGACTGTGATCCACCAGTCAGGCGCTCCCATGTAGCCTTGGCCAAGCCCCTCCAGGTGGAGTTGGAGCAGAGGGACACCCAAATTCTTCTTGTTTCATCGAGCCCCCTCCCATTGTGGCCTCACAAGTCGAGTGGTGAAAGGCACCACTTCTGCTGGAGGAGCTCAGTCGGCTCCATTTTTTCCTCTTTTCTCCCCGGAGCTGTGGTTGCGCCATAGCGTCCCAGGCACGTATGCGGCGTCCTACCACACTCTTCCCCTACGTGAGGTATCGGAGCTGCTGTACCTCTGGCCTCCACCAGAGGTCAGCCCAGCACCGGTCTGTGGCCCCCATCCCTCCCCAGGGGAAGCGAGCTGTCCATAGGATGCTCCAGCTTTCCCTCCCTGGCTGGCCCTCAAGCTTCCCAGGATTGTTCCCGAACCTAGGTCGCTGGCGTCGCTCACGGCTACCTCTACATTGGCAGGACAACTTCTGGAGGGTTTTCTAGAGGTGAAAAGGATATAGCAACAGCCTGTGAAATGGGTTCTTTGACTAGGTAGCCAGAGTGGTGGACCAAGGGGGAGCAGTTGATGTCTCCTACCTTGACTTCAGCAAAGCTGTTGATACTGTTCCACATAGAAGATTGATTAATAAACTGGGTAGGCTCGGGGTGGGTCAGAGGTTGGTCAACTGGGTGGCAAACTGCTTGGCAGGCAGAAAACAGAAAGTGGTGGTAAATGGTATACTGTCAGAAGAGATGCAAGTCACAAGTGGGGTACCTCCTGGATCAGTTCTAGGGCCAGTCCTCTTCATTGTCTTCATCAGTGACATTGCAGATGGATTGGAGGGTAAGGTTTGTCTGTTTGCAGATGACACCAAGTTCTGCAACAGAGTAGATGATCCAGATGGGGTGGGCAGAATGCGAAGAGATCTGGATAAACTAGCAAAATGGTCGGAAGAGTAGCAACTGGGGTTTAATGCAAAGAAGTGCAAGATCATGCACATAGGAAGAGAACCTGAAGCCACCTATAGGCTGGGAGGGAGTTGCTGGTAGTCACAAGGAAGAAAGAAGCTTGGGCATCATCATCACCGATGACCTGAAATCATCCAAGCAGACCACTAAAGCAGTAGGTAAGGCTAGGGGGATGTTAGGGTGTATTAGTAGGGATATCACAAGTCGGAAGAGGGAGGTAATAATCCCTTTTTACAAGACACTTGTTAGGCCCCATCTGGAGTACTGCATGCAGTACTGGAGGCCACACCTTCACAAGGACATTAACCAAATTGAGGCAGCCCAGAGAAGGGCAACCAAATGGTGCAGGGACTGCATCAGAAAACGTATGAGGACAGATTAACAGAGCTCAATATATATACCCTAGACTAAAGGAGGGAGAGAGGTGATATGATTGAAACATTCAAACACCTTAAGGGCATTAACAAGGTGAAAGAGTCTAACATGTTTCAATATAAGAAAAATAGTAGGACAAGAGGACACAGCATGAGATTAGAGGAGGCCATTAAGGGGTAATGTGAGGTTCTTTCACAGAAAGGGTGGTGGATGCATGGAACGGCTCACCTCAGGGAAGTGGTTTATATGAATACTGTAGGGCTTCAAACAGGCATGGGATAGGCATAAGGGAGCAATACAGATGAGTATGAATAGATAGGCCATTGACAGAGCAAAGGCCGATGGCACATTTATAAGGCAGAAAAAGAAATGGGCAGACTGGATGGGCCTGGTGGTCCTTATCTGCCATCAACTTCTATGTTTCCATGTTTCTATGTTTTGTGTATTTTTACCACCTCAACCTGCCTCCATACCTCCAAGACCTCACTCTGATCGATGGATTTCTGGAATAGATAAGTCAAGGGAGGTACCAGGGTCTCTGCAAGCTCCTTAATAACTCTGGGGTGTAGACCATCAGGACCCTGAGACTTATTCTAGTCCAGTTTCTGGAGTTTGTCTTTAATGTCTGTTACCTTCAGTACCAGTTTATATTCCACCTTGCAATCTAAATGGCTTTGGTACGTTGTGTCCTAGTGTTGAAGAGTGAAGCAAAACAGTTATTATAATGTTCAGCCATGTCCTAGCTCTCCTAGATTAAGGTCCCATACCTATTTTTTAGTGGGCCTACAAGTTTACTGCCTCCCTTTTCATTATTTACGTATGAATAAAAGGATTTATGGTTATCCATTACTTTGCTTGCTAGCCTGAACTCATGTGATTTTTTTGGCCTGATTAATAAGATGTTTGATTTCCTTTAAGGCTGCTTTATAGGCTTCCCAACATGCCTGCTGGTTGCTTTTTCTGGCTTTAATATAGTTGGTGCAAGTTTGCCTGGAAGCGTCATTGCAGATTTTTGCATTTCCCAAAGACAGTGGCAAAAAATGCCAGTCAGGAAAAGAGGCATTGTTGGAGAGATTGTGGAGAAGGATCTGGTAATCAGACACACCTTTTTTGTTATGTCCTGCTCTCCAGCCCTTTTGGCAGGCAGTCACAGGGGGAATTAGAAGATATTTTTAATTGCCCTGGAGGAGCCACTCCCTCTTTGATTCTCGTGGATATGTCTCTTCCTGGCAGTTCCCTCTGGGGCAAACACTTAAATTATTGTTGATACTCATCTTGGCTGCCAAAAAAAAAAAACAATCTCATGATTATATCATACAAACAAAGCTCCCAGGTTCCCCCCCCCGGCACACTACAATGTAACATATTTATGGGATGGAAAACTGAACCTACACCTTGAATAATAAGGAGTCACTATTTCAAGAACATTGGCGTAGATGGGTACTACACCGATTAGACCACTGTCCCGACTTTGTATCATGATGCAGTGCCCCCCCTTCTCCCTCCGCCCCCCATTACTTACTTATGTTTCCCTCTCCACTTCTTCATCTTAGTCTCTTGTGTCTTTTCATGTCATTGGACAATTTCAAGATAAGGGACCTCCCCTTCTTCCCCTTTTCCTATTCAAACTCCCAGGTGGGGTCTCTCACTCTCTAGCCACACAAATTGGCAATGTGATCTTTCAGGGAAAGATCAGCATATGGTAACATATGATCTGTTTATATGAGCTTCATGAATTCAACAAAAATGAGATGGGCACACTCATTTGTATACTTCTTTATTAACTTACTGTTCAACCAGTCTTTTATTAATCGCCATAGCCACAGGCTCTGTTGGACATTTGAACAACGCAAACACTGTAGAATCGTTTTTCTTATTGGTTTTATTGTATGTACATTTTCCAGTATGTTTCTGTATTCCTTATGAATTATAAAAATTTTCAAAAAAAATTACATAAAAAAAGAAACCTGTACCATACCATTCAGTGGAAAAGAAAGTTTCATTATTCAGTTCACATTTATTTAAGCAATACAGACTTCAAAAAATATATATTTACATAAGCAATTAGCAAGTAAGTAAGCAATAATCCCTTTTAAATACATTGGTTGCCATGAGGCAGCTAACTCCAAGACCCCCACAGGTGGTCGCTGCAGTGGCAGAATACAGCCCTTGTCCGCCCTGGCCTGGACACCCTGCCATGGGCAGTGCTTTTCCAGCCTGAACTCACAGGTGCTGGTGATCTGGGTCCACCCCCAAACCCAGTCAACTATTTGGTAGTGCAAAATGCCGCTGTTTGTCTATGGGAGGCCCTCAAATGTTTTTTATTTGACTCACTGCACCCAGTTGAAACATAAGGAGCATTATAAGGCTGAGCCAGAAAGTCCCAAAAGGGCATCAGGGTGCCACATGGATACTCACTGAAATGCAGTCCAACCAACTGGGGAAAGGAACAGAATGGATAGATACCAAGGGAATAAACCTACTGAGGATCATAAGAACTAGGGAAAAGCAAATTGATTTGGAGTTAGATATGACCCCCCACCCACCCCTGATGAGATATCTTGGATCATTGCAGTCAAGTTCTCAGTGATCTGAGATACTCCAGATCAGAATCATAGTCAGGCTGTGGAGGGGTTCCTTATACCCCAACACATGGCCCACTGCAGATACCCCCCGACGTGGGCTGACTCCTTGTATTTTCCAGGTCAAGTCCCCCTGGAGATCGAGGCCAGAATTATAACTTGGTCAGAACAACCTTGCTCATCACCCTATTCAAAACCATAAGGTTGTTGTCATCACTAAAGATACCTGTCATATTACGTTAGTTTTTCATACACTGTGAGGGTCGTGTCTCATAGTTGGGTGATGAAAAGTCAAGAGGTGGGTTCCTCCATTCCACTGAACTACAGACTGTGTTTTTATTGCAGCAGTAAGTGAAACATCTTTCTATTTCAAGTGTCTTTTTTATCTACTGATACCTTAGTATATATTACTGTATTATATTGCATTGCATTGTTTTATATTGTTTTGTATTGTACTGTACTGCATTGCATTGCAATTGCAAAGCCTTGTACTGCGTTTCATTGAATTGTATTGTACTGCATTGCATAGTATTGTGTTGTGTTGTATTGTATTGTATTATGCTACATTGCTTTGAAAAATTTTGTATTGTAATGTACTGCATTGTATTGTATCGTATTGTACTATATTACATTAATCATTTTGTGTTTTAATGCACTGCATTGCATTGTATTGTACTGTAGTGTGGTGTATTGTATTGTAATGTATTGAGTTGTGTTCTATTTTGTATTTTAGTGTATTGTGTTGTACAGTATTGTATTGTATTGGGTGGTGTTTTATGATTTTATTCTGTATTGTGTTGTATTGCACTGCACTGCATTACACTGTTTTGTGTTGTATTGTATGTACTACATTGCATTGCATCGTATTGTATTGTACTGCACCACATTGTACTATATTGATTTTATTGCATTATATTGCATTGATTTGTATTGCACAGAACTGCACTGCATTGTATTGTACTGTAGTGCATTGCTTATTCTATTGTATTATTTTGTGCAGTATTGCTTTGCGTTGTACTATACTGCATTGTGTTGTATTACATTTTACTGAATTGCATTGTATTTTGTACTGTACTGCACTGTATTATATTGTATTGAACTGTACTGTATTGTATTGCATTGAACTGTATTGTATTGTACTGTGCTGTATTGTATTGTACTGCATTACATTGTAGTTATTTATTCATTGTATTTTTGGTAATTGGGTAGGCCAACTAGAACCAATGAGACCCATTTTCAGTGGTGACTTGGAATACATTACCCATAGAAATTGCAACATCAGTAAGAACATTGGGCCCTGTGTATGATAGGGCAGATTGCCTGTGTACCATATATCTAAGGTATATAGGCAGCCCTGAGTCCAAATACTGTGCAGTGGGGGTCCAGCACTCCCACGATGACATTCATTGCTGGTGTACAAGCCCAGTGTGCACTTGATTCCCCCAGCTGCCTGTGCTGCTATGCACCACGGGCAAAGGATGTAAGGGAAGAGAAGTGATTGGACTACGGTGGGCTCAGGGAGGGTGAGGGAGGACGGTCAAAAGTACATCCCCCAACCTATCCCACTTAGTAACTCCTACACTGTTTTGGAGGAATGGGAAAGCTCCACTCAAGAACCCAAGGCTGGGACCAGGGAGGATGGGAGGGTCCTCCAGGATGGAGCCCCAGGGAAGGGAGGCAGGGGACCCTAGAGAAGGGGAAGCTTGTCCTAGTGGGGGACTCTATTGTCTGGGGAGTGGAGTTAGGGACACCTAGCAGGAGAGAGAGAGGGAGGTAGGTCAAGTGCTCCCAGGAAGTGCTGCATGGTGGGATAAGAAGCAGATCCATAGAATCGCTACGGAAATAGCTAGGAGGAAGCAGCTGGATGTGATTGTTCACCTGAGGACCAATGACCTGACTAGGAGAAGGGTGGAGTTAGCCAGAGTCCAGGAGGATTTCAAGATGCTGGGGGTGCTACCTGTCCAGGAAACAGGGAAGCTAGGGCACTCCACATCTGTACCTTCAACTCCTGGTTGAAGGATTGGTGTGGAAGGGAGGGAGGGTTTTGGCTTCATAGGGGACTGGGGCCTGACCTGGGCAGATGCAAGCTTATATAAGGAGGATGGCCTGCACCTGTCCGAGAAGAGGACCTTGGTCCTTTGTGATAAGTTTAAATGCTTTAGCTGTGAGCATTTAAACTGGCCAAGGGGGGAGAGCCAGGAGGGTCAGGAGGCTTAGGAACACCCCACCATGGGAACATGCAGGAACTTAAGTTGACTACAGGAACAGCTAAAGCAGGCAGGGAGGGGCAGGCAGGTGAAGAATGTATAATGAGTGATATGGAGGGGGCAAGAGCACATAGGAAAGGAACCTGGGGTGAGGGAGATGCTGGAGAGGGAGAACAAGTGCAGAGGGAGGGCAGACTGTAAAACATGGAGGATCATGTTAACGAATACCCGTAGCCTAGGAAATAAGGTTTCAAACCTGGAAGCCTTGTTGGCAGATGCAGACCTTGACATAGCAGCAATAACAGAGATGTGGTACTCTGCTAATCATGTCTGGGAAGTCAATGTACCAGG
The DNA here is from genome assembly GCA_016271365.2 of Neoceratodus forsteri. Taxonomy (NCBI): domain Eukaryota; kingdom Metazoa; phylum Chordata; order Ceratodontiformes; family Ceratodontidae; genus Neoceratodus; species Neoceratodus forsteri. The sequence goes on from CM057452.1 coordinate 1,462,283,489, forward strand.
CTATACACTGTCCAGGAGGGACAGCAAAGGTAAAAAGGGTGAGGGAGTGGCCCTGTACATCAAAGATGGTATAAAGGCTACAGAAGTTGAGGGAAGACAGGGGGAGGCTGAGGTAATGTGGGTCACCCTGGAGCCAGGGAATAGAACAGCAGTACACTCGGGTGATCTACAGACCTCCGGCAAAGATGGAGGAAGCAGACAGGGAACTAGTGGAGAACATACAGGACATAGCAGCTAAAGGTGAAATCCTGCTATTGGGGGATTCCAATATGCCAGACGTGGATTGGGCCACCCATGTGGCTGCTTCAGCCAGAAGCACAGCTATCCTGGAATTCCTGCTGTGGGTTGGACTCAGGCAGCTGGTGCATAAGCCAGCCAGGGACACGTCAATTCTGGACCTGGTATGGACCAATGGGAACAGAGTCAAAAAAACTACAGGTGGAAGGGCAACTGGGGTTGAATGACCACCACATGATGTGGTTCAGCATGGAGACATGGACTCAATTAAACCACACAAGGGCAAGAGTATTAGATTTCAGGAGGACAGATTTCATTGAAATGGATAGATGTATACAAGCAGTCCTAGGGAAGGGAGAGGTAATAGAGGGTGTGGAAGAACAATGGGAGAAACTGAAAGGAGCTATAGTGGATATAACAAACCAATGCATTAGGATAGTGGCCAAAGGGAAAAGAAGAAGGAAACCACTATGGTTCTCCAAAGAGGTGGGGGACAAAGGGCTAAAAGGCTGAGTTTCAGGAAATATAAGAGGAGACAAAGGGAGGAGGACAGGGAGATGTACCTGGAATGTCTAAGGGAAGCAGGGAAGGCTATTAGGAGGGCAAAGGCGCAGACAGAAGAGGGCTTAGCATGGTCTGTGAACAAAGGGGATAAGGCATTTTATAGGTACATCAGTGAAAGAAGAAAAACTGGGGGGGGTGGATTGTGAGGCTCAAAGGGGAGAAGGGAGAGTGTAAGGCGGGGGATCTGGACAAGGAAGAAATACTGAACAAATACTTCTGCTCAGTATTCACTAATGAGTGGGAGGGTCCAGGACCACATTTGGGTTGCAGAAGCAATGGGGGGGAGGAGGGGATGGACATCTGTCCATTTACAGTGGAGAGAGTTCTGGAAGAACTCACAAAGCTGAAGGTGCATAAGGCCATGGGGCCAGACGGCATCCACCCAAGGATATTAAAGGAGCTGGGAAGGGAACTAGCAGCGCCTCTGGCGGCCCTGTTCACAGAATCACTCAACATGGGTGTCGTTCCAGAGGACTAGAAGAGGGCACATGTAGTCCCACTGCACAAAAGCAGCAGTAGGGAGGAGGTGGGGAACTACAGGCCAGTCAGACTCACCTCAGTGGTGGGGAAAGATCATGGAGACACTGCCGAAAGAAAGGATGGTGGCACATATGGAATCCAGTGGTGCTCAGGATCTGAGGCCACATGGATTCACAGCAGAAAGGTAATGTCAACTGAATCTAATAGATTTTTTTGATTTGGTGACTAGGGAAATAAATCAGGGAGGGGTGGTAGATGTTGCCTACCTAGATTTCAGCAAAGCCTTTGACACCGTCCCACATATCAGGCTGATTAACAAGACGGGTAATCTGGGCATGGGAGACAAGGTGGTGAACTGGGTTAGGAACTGGTTAACAGGTGACAGAGGGTGGTGGTAAATGGATACAGTCTGGGGAGAGGGGGCGACCAGTGGGGTACCACAGGGATCAGTACTAGGACCAGTCCTATTCAATGTCTTAATTAGTGACATTGCAGAGGACCTGGAAGAAAAGGTCTGTCTGTTTGCAGATGACACCAAGATCTGCAACAGGATGGATACTCCAGAAGCGGTGCAGAAAATGAAGAGGGACCTGGAAAAGCTTGAAATATGGTCAGAGGTGTTGCAACTGAGGTTCAATGCAAAGAAGTGCAAAATGCACATGGGTAGGGGGAACCCTGGGGAGAGCTACAGGTTGGGGGTGGAGGAGCTGACTGTAACCAAAGAGGAAAGGGACCTAGGGGTTATCATCTCTGATCACCATAAGGTATCAAAGCAGTGCACAAAGGTGGCAGGGAGGGCCAGTGGCATGCTGGGGTGCATAGGCAGGGGTATGACCAGCAGGAGGCGGGAGGTGGTGATGCCACTGTATAAAACATTGATAAGGCCTCACCTGGAGTGCTGCATGCAGTTCTGGAGGCCACATCTAAGGTGGAGACTGTCCAGAGAAGGGCAACAAAGATGGTGCAGGGCTTGCACCACAAAACTGGAGGAAAGGAGACAGCGGGGGAACACGATTGAAACTTTTAAGTACCTCAAGGGCATAAACAAGATGCAGGTGGGGGACCTTTTCCAATGTAGAAAAAGTACTAGAACAAAGGGGCACAATATGAAATTGGAAGGGGGTAGATTAAGAGGTAATGTGAGGAAGTTTTTCGTCACAGAAAGGGTAGTCGACACTTGGAATAGTCTGCCACAGGAGGTAGTGGGGGAAAGCACAGTTGAGGAGTTTAAGCATGCCTGGGACAGGCACAAGGAAAGATTGAGAGGGGAGGGAGTGATGAAAAGCAATCCATCACATAGGGTCAGTGGCCACATACCATGTATAGGGCCTACAGGCAGACTAGATGGGCCTAGCTGTCCTTATCTGCCCACAATTTCTATGTTTCTATATTTCAATCTAGGGGCATGACAGGAGGCACGACTGCGCTCCACACCATTAAGGCACGGTGTGCTGGGCATGGGGGTACAGGCTTCGGCAGCAGGGACCCTGCTGTAATGGGTGCATGCCTCCACCAATGACACCCATTGTGACTGGCAGGACAGGGAATCCCCCTAATGTGATGCCCTCTAAGCCACATGGTAGGGCTGGGGGGGGGCAATCAGTCAGGCTCTTGCCTGTACATTTCCAGTTCCAGGACCTGCACCTGCCCAGAATCCCCTGCTCATGAATAGCAGGACAGCCACTATATGCCCAGGATGGGCATCCTTTTGGATGCCTGCCTGGGCCTCATGATCCACCCCCATGCAGTCACACTCCACTCCTGAACAGCTGTGTGCTGGTGGCAGTGCCATGGACAGGTGGCTGGCATTAGTGAATGCCAGCCACCACGTGCCTGTCTGGGTGTGTAGAACTATGTGAGTTGGGTATGTGCATCTCACGTGTGCCTGGTCTTCCTTTGTGCATAGGCCCCATAGTGCATAATCAAGCCATGCAAAACATCTGTGCTGAGCCCAGTGGCACAGACAGTTGAGGCATTGGACACCACATCTGCCGCCACACTGGTGACCTCGGTTCATGGGCAGACCAGGATTGCTGGAGGTTGACTGGAGAGGGAGAGGAAGAGGACTGAGCATCCAGGGGTCAACTCTCCTCTTCTGAGGAAGGGGGAAATGGCACCCAATGCAAGCCTGGCCCCTTGTGATGGCTGGAGGCAAGGCAGCCAGAGATCATCACGCAGGGTATGAGGGGAGTGATGGCCACTGATGTCTTGCGCATGGGAGCGTGCTCTGAGTGGCCTTGCACGTCCCCTTCCTTAGGGAGAAAAACTACTGGAGGAGTAAAAGCAGTTCCCAGCCATCAGACCATCTCCAGTCACTTACAGGCTCCACACCCAGGTAGCACCCAGGCCATGCAATGGAAGCATGTTCATAAGTCCCAGCAGAAAGCCAGGGTGATGGGGCTGCGGTAGCTGGAGGCAAACAGCTGAACTGGGGGACTGGTGGAGGGAAAAGAAAGTAACTGCAAAAAAAACATTTGTTTTATTTTTTTTATTTTTATTTTATTTTATTTAAACAGCAGTTTGGAAAACCTTTGAGCCATAGGCTCATTTACAAAGGTACCTTGTCACAGTAAGACAAACCAAAATACACAATATAGCAGTACAACACATAAGTATAACAGTAAAATTAAGACATAGATACAAGCAAGCTGGTACAGGTAGGATGGATGCAAACAATACCAGAGTTATAGTCGCCTTAGCAGCTTAGTAATAAGCTTTGTCATAAGTCATTGAGTACGGCCTTTGACTAGTGGCTACAGCATCGGGTGTTAAGCAAAGGTGGTTACGTGGAGTGTTCTAGTTACCTATAGTTGGAGCTTCGAGATGGAGGGGGCAGTGTGTTGAACCAGGAGGGGGCCTTAAAGCTGAAGGCTCTTTGGCTGTGAGAGGTCCCAGCTCTAGGGATAACAAGAGAGGTTTTCCCAGAGGTCCGAGTATGAACTAGTGGGACAGAGCGCATGGTGGTGGTCAATCCTGGTGGGGAAAGCCCAAGGAGGGTCTTTTTGTAAGGGTACAGGTAAGATATTTGAGGCGCCGTCGAGATCAAGTACCAGCTTTTAGCATACAGTAGACAGGTGTGTGTCATCCTAGGTGCTCCAGTAATTAACCTGCAGGCCTTATTCAGAGTAGTGTGAATTTTATGGAGTGCGGTCTGATCAGCAGCACCATACACCGGCAGTCCATAGTCCACTAGGACAGGATAGAGGAGGTGACTGCAGGCGACAAGATGCCTCCTGGGAGGCAGTGTTTATAACCCCATGTAAGTTGCCCAATCGGATATTAGTGGCAGTGGCTAGGGCAGCGAAGGTGTCCATGGAAGGAGAGGGAGGGGTCAAAATGGATCCCTAGGTATTTATAGGAGCAAACTTGTTCGAGGGAAATGAGGACCCAGAGTGAATGAGGAGTTTGAAGTTGCAGGACTTGTTTTGGGGATGAGTGAAGAACATGGTTTTGTTTTTTAAGATTTATCACCAATCTATGTTCCTTGAACCAGCCCCTCGGCTTCAGTGAAAGACTTCTGCAGCGAGTCCTGGAGGGCAGTAGGGTTACGACTTGAGGCAAAGATGACTGCATCATCAGCGCATAACAGAATGTTCCCCGAGCAAGAGTGTGGAAGGGTGTTAAGGTAAAGGAGAATAGAGGGCCCAGAATGGAGCCCTGGGGAACCCCAGAAAAGATGGGACAGATGTCTGAGTAGGTCCCATTAATTTTACACGCTTGAGCGGTCAGACAGATAACTGGTGCACCAGGAGATAGGCTCCAGCAGCAAAACCAGAGAGACTAAGGCATCAAGAAGGAGGGGTGGGAGACAGTGTCGAAAGCTTCGAGAGGTCAATGAAGACAGCACCAGCCAGAGAACCAGTGTCTAAGGAGGAGTGGAGAAAGTTGGAGAACCTAGGAGGCTGTGTTGGTACTGTGGCGGCGAAGCCATGCTGCTCAGGACAAAGGACATTGTAGGTGGAGAGGTAGTCAGAGATTTGAGAGGCCACCACTTTTTCCAAGGCCTTGGAGAGAGGAGAGAGAATGGAGATCGGTCGATAGTTTCCAGCCATAGTCCTATCACCACCTTTAAAGATAGGGGTGACAGTGGCAACTTTCCAGGCAGTTGGAACCTTCCCCAGGCAAAGAGAGTGGTTGATGAGGCATGTGATCAGGGTAAGGACTGTGTCTAAGACCAGCCATAAGATACACGGATCCAGGGTGTCACTGCCTGTACTATTACTCTTGAGGGCAGTGACAAGGTGTGGCCTAAGTTCTTGGGCAGAAACACGGCAGAGGAGAAAATAAGGGCGAGAAAGATTTACGGCAGGTGCTGGGGGAGGAGGGTCAAAAAAATTTGTAGGGAGGATAGGGCTAAGGTCAGTGAATGAGGTGTTGAGGTGGTTGGCTATGAGGGCTGGGTCTGAGGAGATCACACCATTAATGTTGATCTGGTGGGTGGGGGGAGTGTGCACTCCCCATTTAACTGTTTAATGTTATCCCAGAAGGTTCTGGGATTCCCCCATGAGGCAGTGAGTGAGCATCGATGATAGTGCTCAGACTTGGCCTTTCTGATGGCCCAATGCACTTGTTTCAAGCGGCAGCATAACCGCCTGTCATTGGGCCGCCAGTCTCAATGGCACGGTGCCATAGGTTGTCCTTATGTTTGAGCTGGTGGATCAAAGCTGGGGTAACCTAGGGGCATTCTTCCTTTTAGAACCAGGGTCAACATTGGGGCAAAAGATATCACAGGCATTATTAAAAGTTTGGGTAAAGAAGGAGAGAGCTGTGTCGATGTCAGGAGTTGCCTGTATAGGAGACCAGTCAATTTGGGACAGAAGTTCCTTAAGTTTTATCAGTCCACCAGGTATTAGATGCCGCCGGCATGTGGACTGTGCTATGGGTTTGGGGACTGAGGTTGACCAGTGGAATAGAATGGGGGAGTGATCGCTGAGAGAGTCTGGGAGGACTTGTACATTGGGGATCCGATTAGGGCGGTTGGTGAGTACCACATCAAGCAGGGTACTGGAGCCTCTCTTGGGGTTAGTCCTGGTAGGGTGGGTAACTAGTTGCGTTAGGTCTATTGCAGAAAAGGAGTCTCGGGTAGAGGAGGAGGAGGGCTGAGCCAGTTGACATTTAAGTCACCCACCAGAATTTGATCAGCGGAAGGAGGTAGAGAGGTAAGGTATTCTGTAAAGAGGCAATGGCTCATGCTTGGTCCCTGGGGGCACGATGCAGTAGTCAGATAAAGGGTCCCTTTAAAGGGTCAGGGTTAGTTTCCAGCGTAAGCACCTGGGCCCTGAGTCAAGGATGGGAGTGGCAGGGCTAGTACGGGGAGAGATTCCTTGACATAAATAGCGAAGCCGCCGCCCCATCTCCCGTCTTTGTGCTGTACTGCATTGCATTTTTATTTATTTATTTATTTATTAGAATTTCAGATAAATACCTTTGAGCCAATGGTTCTCTTACAAAGGTTCCACGTCAGTATGCAAAGAATAGAAGTACAGTTTGTGTGAGATTAGCAGGCAAGCAGTGTGAATGCAAAATTCAGTACAGGGTATACATGGTCTAAAGCTACAGGTAATATAAATAACAGAACAACACAATCAGGCATACATTTAAGAATGATGAGTCACAACAAATAATATTTACATGAATTAAAGCTGCCAGAAGGGCATTGTCAAAGGGAAAGGTAGAGGGGAAAAACTGAGTTGCTGCCAGTTGTGCCAGGTAGCACAGGAAAGTAGAAGAGAGAGTGGGTGTAGAGGGGTAACTGGGAGGGAGGTAGAAAGAGAGGTGGGTGGGAGGCAAGGATCAGGGAACAAGTGCAACAGTGGGTGGGGTAAGCAGATTAGAAAAGGGAGAGAGGAAGGAATTTGAAGGAGAGTAAGAGAGGAAGGTGGTGGATCAGGGTTAGGGAGGGAGCCAGGGGTAGATATGGGGAGGGGAGGAGGGTGGTGGCAGGCAGAGGTGGTGATGGCAGAGAGGTGCGAATAGCAGAAGCGACTACCAGGGAGGTTAGGAGAAACAGTCACAGGTGGCTCTGGACACAAGCATTTGATGTAGCTTGTGTTTGAACGAGCAGAGGGTGCCTAAGTTGGTGAGTTCGCTACCCAGGGAGTTAAACATCTTAGGGGCTCTACCTGCAAAAGACCGCTGGCCTTGGGTGGTGCGACAGTGGGGAACAATTGTAGTTTGTAGTTTGCATATTACTGTGTTGCATTATATTGTATTACTTTGCATTATTCTGTATCGTTTTGCATTGTATTGTACTGCATTACCTTGAAATGCATTGCATTGTACCATACTCTGCTGCATGACATTCTACTGTATTGCTTTGTATTGCATTGTACAGCACTGCACTGCATTGTTTGCAATGTATTATATTGTGTTGTACTACTTTGTATTGTATATTGTAGGCCACGGAGGTACAGGGGCACCCGGAGGAAAAGGAAGGGCTGGAGGTGCTGTGGGTCATCCCGAAGGCAGGCGCCGGTGCTGTTATCCATACAAGGGTAGTATACGACCTCCAGTACAGGGAGAGGAGCTGGAAAAGGCACTTGGGAAAGCCGTCATCAGGATGGCAAGTAAAAGGGAGGTGCTGCTAGTTGCTGACTTCAGTCTGCCAGATGTGGATTGGAGCCTTCCAACTGCAGCTTCAGCAAGGAGCATTAGAATCCCTGACTCCCTACAAGGGGCTTTACTCAGGCAGCTAGTCAAGGAACCCACTAGGGATGGGGCGGTGCTCGGCCTGGTGCTTGCAAGCAGCGGTGGCATTGCAGACATCACAGTGGGCAGTCCCCTAGGTACCAGTGATCACCATAAAACAAACCACATGAGGATAAGGGTCCTGGAGTTTAGGAGGGTGGATTTTAAAGAAATTGGAGACTGTCTTGGAAACTGCCTCGTGGGGGGGGCAGGGAAGGGTAGAGACACAATGGGGAAAAATAAGGGAGGGCATAATTAAAGGGGAACAGTCAGCACCAAAAGCATGCATGTGTGCGGCTGGTCAAAATGTGCACCTTGTGTGCAAAAACATTTTGGTTTACTACTGTTTACTGTAATATAGTAGACTGTATCTAATTTTGCTTAGTTCTGGGCTGACATCTTCTGTGTGTCTTTTAAGGTATGCAAGACTCTAAGCATAAAGTTAGGGCAACTGGACTGCAAAGCAAATCTGAGCAGTTCTGTCTGAACAAACCTGACAAGAGCAGTCTAATATACCATAAGAGACACCCCTCAGAGGCATTTTTAACTTATTATAAATAATTTGAATTAGCTATAACAATTTATAATAAGTTGTAAGTGTGATGCTTGGCCAGCTGGTTATGATTGCTGTATGATATTTATAATATAAAAATATAGTATGTGAGTCTTTGCTCCATGCGTGCCCCCCCCCATGTTTCAGTGAAGACTACAGGATATATAATTGACCCGGAGATCTCTGTAATATAATTAACTTCCTTGAGAAATTGCATTTTATTGCCTTTTTTATGACCTGTTGCTGCTTTTAAGTTGGGAAGCTAAATATACAGTTTATTACAGGACAGGACATCACTTAACTGATTCCTGTCAGCTATCTCGCATCTAGGTGACAAACTGCAGAGTTGTAAAAACCTCAAAAGGAACTTGGGGATCAAAGACTCATAATTTGGGAAATGAGTTTTTTGCTGATGTCACCTTATTTAATATACCTCCTGATAAGACATCATGTTTGTATTTTTTTATATTCTAAAAGGAGGAGCTAGATGACTCACAGAAGGGGTATGATGAGACACAGTTTAAACTGAATACTGTGTCTGAACTTTGTTGTCATATTCATTTTGGGACTCAAAGACAGCTCTCTAATCTAACATAATCACTATAAAGGTAATACATTAGATAGAAAAAGTCTAAATGTATTGTGGTAGGAGTTTTTGTTTTGTTCTTTGCTTTTCTTTTAAGTGATTGTATGCTCTTTGATATATTGTTCTGTGTTTACATTTTTCATATTTTTGTCTTCATTTAGTAAAAATCTTTTATTTGAAAGACTGCCTGGGTTTCTCTCAGTTCTTTCTGCGTGTGACGTATGGAGGGTTAAGTCTGACAAAAACTGTTCAAAAGCTTGATGGCGTCACTAAACTGGGAAAAGGTAAGAATATACCTAAGGTTTTTTATAGAGTTTTAAGGGTTCATTTTGTATACCTGGTTAGGTGCCCTTAGGCAACAGATATATTGCACCCTCTGAAGAGAATATTATCTGAGCCTGTACATTTGGGTACGCTAGCATAAGGTTCACAGTTTGAATCCCCCCACAACTTGAGACTAAAGGTGATTTGTTTGTTCATTTGTTTATTTGAATCTAGGATTACAAGTACCTTTGAGCCAAGGCTCTTTTACAAAGGTTCCACATCTCATGTTACAGTAGACAACATAAATTGCAACAGGAAAAAGGAAAAAAAACATTGGGATTGATTTAGAGACAAGACACAAAATATACTATGCTGGGAGGGGGGACAGGGGATTAGAAGAAAGAGGATGGGAGGGAAAAAAGAAATGGGGTAGCAGGAGAGAATAGAAGGAAACAAGGGATGGGATGGGGGATGTGAGGGGAGGACGGGGGGATAGTGAGGTGAGGTCGGGGATGGTGGGGTCAAGCAGCCAATGTGGCGTTGTCAGGGGGATAAGAGCATGAGTAGAGGGCCCAGGGAGGGCAAGTGTGAGATGGGGCCGGGTTGGGGCCAAGGCCCCGCACAACGGGTATCAAGAGGACTGCCATTTTGTCAGCCAGGGCATTCACAGGTGCTGGAGGCAATGAGGGTGTTTTGGAGCCTGGATTTGAAAGCACCAAGCAAGGTGGCAGAGGTAGTGTCACTAGCAAGACCATTTAGCCAGGTGGGGGCCCTATAGGCAAAGGATCTTTGGCCTTGTGTTGTGCGGCAGCAAGGAATTTGAAACAGCAGTGGCTTTGATCCCCTGGTGGTTCGACTGTTGGTTTTCAGCTGAAGGAGGGTACAGACTCTGGTTGGAGCAAGGCCCATCTGGATTTTCTTTCAACCACACAGGTTTGGTATTTTATTCTATATTCCAGTTGCAGCCAGTTTGTTTGAGTGTAGAGGTCACACTTGTGTGTGAGACATTTGGCACCAGTGATGAGTCGACAGGCCTTGTTTAGGGTGGTAGTTACCCATCTGAGTGCTGTGGCAGTGGCGGAGCCATAGATGACAAGGCCATAGTTAATCAGGGAGATGATGGAGCTCTGGACAGCAGCTGCTAGGGCCTCTTGTGTTAGGTGGTGCCGGAAGCGGTAGAGCAGTCCCAGTCTGGAGTTCGCAGCTTTGGTAACATTATTTATGTGGGCAGCATAGGATAGGTGGGAGTCTAGGGTGATCCCAAGATATTTGAAGGATTGGACCTGATCCTGAGGGCCACCAAGGCTGGTGTTTCTGGAGAGATGGAGATGCTCATGTTTGTTATGGGAGCTGCTGAAAACCATGGTCTTGGTTTTTTTCTAGTTAAGGATCAACTTATGTTTTATGAACCAGTTCTTGACCGAGGTGAAACCAAGCTGAAGGTTCAGTTGTAGATGGTTTGGGTCCTGATGGGAGGCAAGAATGACCGCGTCATCAGCGTACAGTGTGATTTGTTGGGCACAAGAGTCCGGGAGTGTGTTGAGGAACAAGCTGAAAAGTAATGGGCCCAGGATGGAGCCCTGGGGAACACCAGAGTGGACCTCTTTGGTATCAGAGAGCACATTCACAATTTTCACACATTGGGACCGGCTTCCCAGGTAACTTTTGAATCAGGCAATAGATTCAGTGGAGGGCCCAGTGTTCTGTAGTTGACCAAGCAGGAGTTGATGGTAGACGGTGTCAAAAACCTTGTTCAGGTCTATAAATATTGCTCCAGTTAGAAGACCGTTGTCCAGAGAGTTGTGGATAGCACCCGTGAACTCAAGTAGGGCAGTGGCAGTACTGTGATCTTTTCTAAAGCCATGTTGCTGCCGGCAGAGAATCTTATATTTGCCCAGGTAGTCAGTGAGCTGGTCAGCTACTATCCGTTCCAGGGTCTTAAAGAGAGGTGGAAGGATAGAGACTGGGCGGTAGTACTGTGTGAGGTCCTATCACCACTTTTATGGATAGGAGTGACTGTAGCAGACTTCCATTTGTCTGGGAACTGACTGAGTGAGAGGGAGAGATTAAAAATCCTGGTGAGAGGCCCCAGGACTTCCTCTAGTGTGAGAGACAGAAGCTTTAGGTCAAGTGTATCAGTGCTTGTTCTGGTTTTGCAGATGGCTTTGGAGATATACTTGCAGACTTCATTTCTACTTACTGCTTTGAAGTAGAAGGGGGGGTTGTTGGTTTGAGAGGGATGGGTGGATAGAGGAGCGTCACCATGGTTGAAAAAATCTGGGGGGAGAACACTGCTAAGATCAGTGAACGCATTGTTGAAAATGTCAGCCTTGATTTTATGGTCCAGTGTAATACTCCCATTGACCTGGAGCACGGTCGGTGGTGATTTGGATTGCTTCCCAGTGACATCTTTTGTGTTATCCCAGAAAGCTCTCCCATTTCCCCATGAGTCAGTGAGAGCTTTCTTGTAGTAATTCGATTTCTGTTGGCAAATAGATTTGGTGCAGTCATTCCGTGTTCTTTTATATTTTTGGATGTCAGCTTGCTTCCCAGTGGATCTAGCAAGTTCCCAGAGATAGTCCCTAAGTTTTAACTTCTTTATGAGGGCACCAGATAGCCATGGGTTGCAGAGTAATTACATTTTGTGCTTTTTTAGCTGGGCGTAGGTGTTACAAGCTTCATTAAACATGAGGATGAATTGTTCCAGGGCAGTATTTGTGCCAGTGGCCCTGTAGATGGGGGACCAGTCCTGATGGAGATGTGATTTTAGTTGGGATAGGTGACCCCGAGTTAGGACTCTGCTGAGGATGATTTTCGATGGGGCTTTACAAAATTTGTTTGACCAGGTACAGCTGATGGGGGAGTGGTCACTGAGTGAGTCGGGAAGGATGGTGGAGTTTGTGATCCGAGTGGGGTGGCTGGTCAGGATCCAGTCCAACAGTGTGCTGGTTCCAGTTTTATAGTTCTTTCTGGCTGGGGAGTCCAGCATCTGGGTAAGATCTGCCAATGTGACAGAATCCCTGACAGCTCTCGCCTCAGCTTCCAGCCACTTTACGTTGAAATCACCGAGCAGGATGGTTTCGGAGTCAGGTGGTAGTGTTTTGATGATGTCCAGCACAGTGTTGAGGCCAGGTCCCTGTTCTTTAGCCGGGATATAAACAGTAACACCGTGAGAGCTTTATTTTGGGCACCAAGTAGGATTTTGATGTGTAGTAACTGAGCAGAGGATGTCGGTGGGTCCATGTGGACAAGGTGCCCCAGAAGATTGTCTTTTAGGTACAGTGCACATTCTCCCCCCTCTTTTAGACTTACGATTGAGCCTAAAGAGATTATAGCCTGGGAGGGAGATTACTTGATCAGGCACTGAGGGGGTGAGCCAGGTTTCTACCACTGCCAAAATATCTGGGTAGTGAATGCTTGCAAAGGCTTGCAGTTGGTCAAGCTTTGGTAGTAAACTACACATGTTCAGGCATTTGATTGAGAGAGTGCCCGATTGCTTGGTTTGTGTGGGAACCCTTGCTGTCTCTGGACCTGGGTTGGGGTGAACATTCAGGGGCGGATCCAGGAGTCCTATAGATGGGGGAGCTCAAGTCAGATAAAAAAATGAAAATAATAGGCCGGTGGTCTGGTGAGCCGCCTAGGCCCCCAGAAATTTTTTAACATTTTGGTGTATTCTGGTGCATTTTGGAGGGTATTTCTAAGGCAATTTCTACTCATTTTCTCCCTCCCCATGCTTTGTTAGTTGCACCCTAGCAACATCCCACAGTCCACATGACAATATGTTGCCCAAAATACCTCCTCCCCCCCCAAAAAAAACACAAAATACCAAAAGACTGCAGCTGGGCAGCAGCACATCTGAAACACATAAAAATGAGAAAAGTTGAAAGAGACTTGGTGATAAAGACAAATTGCAGACAAATTAAATGACAATCCAAGTAAACAAGTTCACAGATGTCACTCACTGAAGCACATTATGACATTACCATAGAGCCAACCCATCCCATTTTGTCCTGCAGTACAGATTCACGTATCCCCCAACGTTATCTCAGTCAAAAAAACATATAGTAACTATAGAAATACGGGAACAAAGTCACTTTGCTATCTAGTTTCTGAAAATATCATTTCAAGTCTGCTTGCTATTTTTGCAAAACATATTTTATTCTATAGAACAATTTATTCCAAAGAAAATACATTTTTAAATAAATATTTTTTTTTTAATTGTTTTAAAATGTCCTTTACTGGGATAACCCCATGGTATGAGGTATTTCATTTTTATGATAGGCCCAAGAAGTCAGTAAGCAGACAGAAAAACAATTTTTAAACAAATATAAATTTTTTTTTTTTTTTTTATTAGCAACAGCACTCACTTGGGTACATCACAACTTGCCCCCCTTCTCCCCCATTGAATTACATAAACTAAATATTTGATTCTATCACTTTTTTTTCCGGTTTTGTAACTGCCTGTGTCAATGAGCCAAATGAGGTCTTATGACTTCTGTTGGCAAATTTGCTCTCCAAGCATGCAGAAACTCCTGCACATGCCATAATATATAGCAGAACACCTTCAAAGTCCCTATGACTATTAATTCCCTCTGTGCTCATTCACACTGTACAACCACGACTGAAAGACCACACAGATTAGACATACAGTACATGCTGAAGTTTTTACGTCAGTTCAGAGGTCTCATGTACCAGTTTCTGCCTCTCCTGGTTCATGCTGTCGCTGAGACCAGACCGTCCCCAGCATTAGTGTTGTACCATACCTAGCACGGTACAGGCAAGCACTACTGTCCAACTCCCTCTCCTGCAAATCCACAGCAAAATCAAATTGCCATATAGGACAAAACTAGCAGTGACCTTAAACAATTTCAATGTCATGAATTTAAGCTCCTCATACTAGAAATTAGTAACACTAGTACTACATTTTTTACACCCCCAGTTTGATGAAACACTAATGTCCTGTCCAATCCCAGCAGCTGCCCCCCTGCTAGTTTAATCAGCATCTTGTAATTAGTGCCATTGACTGCATTGAATTATTTGGCTTCACCATTGGAAATGAATCTGACTGAGCCTGGAGCAAGAATTTAAGTAAGTATGGTACTACTACCGTATTCCTTTCTGTAAGGACAGGGACATCATCACTGGACACTCACACCTCAGATTTCTGGAGCTGTGAGTGAGAGAGAATAGAGAGGATTATCATGGGACATCAGTAAGGTTACCACCTGTCAGTTTTTTTACCTGGTGATCAGGTTTTCAGGGTCCCTATCAGGAAATCCGGTTTTGCTCTGTGCTTGTCAGGTTTTTAAACCATTTTGAGTGCTCACGTACTTTTGAAACATATTTTGTCATATCATTCCTTGTTTCACCTACATGTCCAGGTTACAGACAAGTTCTCTTGTCAGTATAGCCCTTTGTTTGTGAAAGTAGTCAACTTGAGAGGTGTAAAGTATGGCCATTAGCACTTACTTAACCTAAACTTTTACACTGCAGCAAAGCTGCTTCCACCTTTTGTTACAGTAACAGAGGCAGTTGTCATCCACTTTCATTTGCTGGTAAACATTTTCATCTCTAACAACATTCAGGCATTTTCAAATGTCTTTAATTTTTTTTTTTTCCCAAGAAAAAAGCATGGACCCCCCAAGGTGCAGGGGCACAGTTTGCACCTAGCTAAGGCCAGCTCTGCTGGAGGACAGCTGAGACCTGTGTGGCTCAGGCAGCTTTCATGGAGGCATTAGTGCATACTGATTAGGAATGCAACACAGTGTGTTACTACTAGACTAGGAACTCCATGATGGGGGAGCTATAGCACCCTTAGCCCCCCCCTCTAAATCCGCCTGTGAACATTTCCTGACGGTAGCAGGAGTAGGAGCAAGAGTTGCATGGTGGCCAGGTGTAATTCCCAGAGGGAGAGCTTGCAAGTCTTTTTTGGGAAGGAGAATGCTGAGGAGTGGGTGCGGGGGGACAGCAGGAACGTTGTATAATGGGAAGACAGCGGGGTCCAGCGAACACTCACACAAAGGTGCAGATTTGTAGTGAGATGGTGTCCCCTGTGGGCGGGTTAGCTTTGTAAGGAAGAGTGCCAGTGCGGCAATAGGAGCAATTCAGTTCACAGCTTTGGAGAGGGGATGGGAAACTTTCGAACCCACAAGCAGAGAGGAGGGTTACCCTGTCTGTTACCTGTTCACATTGCTCTGCTCAGAGGTTGGCACTATGGGAGCAGAGGGCCTGACCTGCTGAGTGCGTTTGTGATAGATTTGGTTGGCAGCGGTACACATAAAATTGGTAACACAAGCTTTAACTGTTTAGTGTGTCAGCTTAATACTGTACAGCTCACTTACAAAATAAGGCAGTAATTTATTTTTAAAAAGGAAACAGAACTATATCAGTTTGCTTACAGTCAAGTTCCTACCTGTTTTATTTTTTTTCTAAAGTGCAAGTTAGAATTGCCATAGTTAGGGAAGAAGATGGCTTCCAACTACAGCGGGTACACTGCAGACTACTTGAGGCAGTTGTGCCAGGACAGAGGAGTCCTGCATGAGGGGAGAGCCACCAAACAGAACCTTGTGGATGCCCTGATGGCAGCAGATGTCCAAAGCATTGAGTCACAGACTGTGACTGTAAAGGACCAAACCTTGGGCGTGGAGGGGCTAGCGGCCAGTGCAGTGTCCAGATCTGGTGAGGAGGGCAGCAGGGCCAGTGCAAGCAAAGGCCCACAGCAGCAGGGGGAGATCACCAACATTCTGGAGTCAGAAGCAATCAGGCTGCAGACTGAGTTGCGCAGAATGGAGCTGGAGTTCCAGAGAGAGGCTGAGCGGGAGAAACGAGCTGCAGAGGAGAAGAGGGAGTGAGAACAGCAAGAAGCTGACCATGAAGAGCATGAGTGCCAGCAAGCCACAGAGGAGAAAAGAGAGCAAGAACAGCGAGAAGCTGACCGTGAACAGCGAGAGGCAGACCTAGAAGAGCGAGAGTGCCAGAGGCAACATGAACTGGAGAAGCTACAACTCCAACCACCAGCACCAGAGCAGGTAAGTGACTTGAGTTTAACTGGAATTACAGGACTGGGTTACACATTGAATTCCAAATTGATAGCTGAATTTAAAGAGAGAGAGGATATGGATGCCTTTTTAAACTCCTTTAAAAAAGTTTGTATTCAGGCTAAAATGGAGCTTCCAGCTATCCCCGCTACTTATCGAGAAAGCTCAGGATGCATTGGGTCAAATGGACAATGAGGACAGTAATAATTACAGCAAACTTAAAGCTGCTCTTTTAAAAAAGTTTGATTTAACTGCAAAAGCATACAGAGCTAAATTCCATATGCTCAGGAGAAGCTCTAACATGAGTTGCAAGGAGCTAGCCACGAAACAACGTCAATGTTTAAAATGTTGGTGGAAGGGAATTGAAGTAAACTATGTCAATAAAATTGAAAATGCTCTTTTTGTTACAACAGTTTTTTTGGGCATGCCAAGCAGAACTGAAAACCTGGCTGGAGGACCGAGATCCCAAAAGCAGTGCAAGAGGCTGCTGAACTCTCAGACCACTGTGAGCAGCAGACCTGCTCTGAGAAGTGATCAGGGTGGGTGTGGCAGGCAGAAGAAAGGGAAAAAAGCACACCTTCAGGGCAACTAAAACCCTCACTGCCTCCACCGAAACCAGTTAACCTCAGGTTTCAAAGAAAAGATTTTTCTGAGAAAAGAAACAAATGTTGGGTTTGTAAATAAACTGGGCATATTGCCAGACAGTGTCCCAAAAGGACGAGTAATACGCAGAATGGGGCTAGGAAAGAAGTAGGTTGTTTGTGTGTCCCTGGAAGCATGCCTGTGAACATGAGAGAACACATGTACCCAGTTACGGTGAATGGTGTACAGATGCAAGGGTTAAGAGACACAGGGTAAAACCTGACATTGCTAAAAGGGGATCTGGTACAGCCTGGTCAGCTTATACCCAATGAATTTTAACTGTACAAGACTTTACTGATGAGGAGAAAACATTGCCCCTCGCTAGTGTTCTCCTAGACTGGGTTGAAACTGGGGGAACTGTGCAACTGGTGGCTGTAGCCAAAACTTTAGCAGTTGGTGTCATCCTTGGCAAAAATTTCAAACAAAGGATGGTGTATGCAGTTACCTGTAGCCAAGCGGCAAGGGAAAATTGTAGTTCCCTGGACTCCACAGAAGCCATTGTGGAAACCACTGGGAGGCTAGTTCTCCAGCCTGTGTCTCCTGATATGGAGACTAATGAAAAGGGGTAGAAATTTCCCCAGCAGCAGTTAACCACACAGCTATGGAGGGTTACTCCGAAGAAGGAGGGGTGACCCTTTGTCAGAGGGTTAGGGATGACAGTGATCCTGAGTGGTCTGATGCTAGTGCTAGGGACCCTAGTTTAGAAACTGAAGGGGACCTTTCCCATGCCTTGGGAATGTGTAAGGAGATTGCATCTGCTCAGAAAAGTGACTTTAGTCTAGAGAAGCTGAGGGCTTGGGCAGACTCTAATGGAGCACAGGGAGGTGACAGTAAACATAAGGAAAAATTGGGAAAATGGACTGATGTATACTCAGGATATGAAGGCAGAGGGAGGGGTGATAGGCAGGCAGCATGGCATTCCTCAAGGGTATCATGAGCAGTTGCTCAAGATTGCACATGATATTCCCTTGTCTGGTCATCTGGGAATCTCACGCACTATGTAGTGGTTGGCCCAGAATTTCTATTGGCCCAACTTCACCCAGCAGGTGAAGGAGTATTGCAGGTCTTGTCACTGGTGTCAAGAAATATGGAAGGCAGGTAAGAAAACCCAAGCCACCCTAATTCCATTGCCCATAGTGGAGGAGCCATTCCAGAGAGTGGGAAGGGATATTGTGGGGCCTTTAAATGCCCCCAGCTCCTCTGGGAAGAGGTTCATCCTGACTATGGTGTATTATGCCACCCGGTACCCAGAGGCAGTCGCCCTATCCTCACTGAGGACAGACAAAGTGGCAGATGCCTTACTTGGTGTTTTCTCCCGTGTTGGGTTTCCATAGGAGGTTATCACCGATTGAGGGGGTTCCTTCATGTCGGACCTGATGAAATGTTTGTGGGAGAAGTGTGGGGTGGTGCAGAGGCACACAACACCTTACCATCCACAAGCCAATGGGCTTCTGGGAAGATTTAACAGTACTCTGAATTCAATGCTCTAAGCATTTGCTGAACATCATGGGTGGGACTGGGAGAAATACCTTCCCCACCTGTTGTTTGCATACAGGGAGGTGCCCCAAGAGTCGACAGGATTTTCCCCCTTCTAACTCTTATATGGACGCCGGGTATGTGGGCCCCTAGACTTGATCCAGGAGGACTGGGAAGGTAAGCACGCCACCCAGAGCACTCCCATAGTAGATTACATCCTTAGGTTTAGGGAAAGGCTGAAGGAGCTTATGGGGGCAACCCAGAGAAACCTTGCAGCTGCCCAACAGAAACAAAAAGTGTGGTACGACCGCAGAGCCAGAGCTCGCTCATACATGGTGGGTCAGGAAGTTATGATCCTAATTCTGGTGTTGAAAGACAAGCTGCAAGCTGAGTGGGCAGGACCATACAAAGTAGTTAGGAAGGCAAATGATGTGAACTATATCATAGAGTTACCTGACAGAAGACAGACAGAAAGAATGTACCATGTCAACATGATGAAGCCATATGCTAATAGGGCTGACATGGTGTTTGCAGTATGTAGTCCCGGATGAAGGAGACCCCCTTCTGGACTTGTTGGAAGAAAGCAAGTGGGAGTCCTCTGATGAGGCAGTTAAATTGTCACCCCAGCTGGCCCCAGACAAGATCCAGAAAGTAAAGGAGGTTTTAGCAGACTTTGCCCCACTGTTTAGCGCCAAGCCTGGACTAACCCCTTTAGTGACGCACGATGTGGAGACAGAGACACAGACTCTCATACAGCGGACAGCATATCGGGTGTCAGAGGCTATCCAAAAGGACATTAGGAGGGAGGTGGAGGAAATGCTGGATTTAGGGGTACTCCAGAGATCTCATAGCCCCTGGGCCTCACCCGTAGTCCTTGTGCCCAAGCCAGATGGCTCTACTCGTTTCTGTGTGGACTATTGTGGACTGAATGCAGTCACGAAGTCAAACACCCACCTGATGCCCTGGATGGATGAACTCATGAACAAGTTGGGAGGGGTGACCTACCTTACGACTATCGACCTGACAAAGGGGTATTGGCAGGTAGAGTTAAATGACAGAGCTAGGGAGAGTTCGGCCTTCATCACTCCGATAGGCTTATTTGAATTTAAAGCAATGCCTTTTGGAATGAAGAACGCCCTGGCCACTTTCCAAAGGTTGGTGAACCAGGTGTTAAATGGTGCTGACGAGTACACCGTGGCATACCTGGATGACATTGCCATCTTTAGTGCCAGCTGGGTGGAACACCTGTCCCACCTTAAGGAAGTGCTGGGCAGGATACAGATGGCCGGGCTCACTGCCAAAGCTGAGAAGTGCCAGGTGGCCATGGCTGAAATGGCATACCTCAGGCATGTTGTAGGCCAGGGACAGCTCCATCCTAACCAAGTAAAAATAGAGGTGATTAAGGCATGGCCCAGAACAGAAATGCAGACACAGGTCAGGAGTGTTCTAGGGACAGCAGGGTACTATAGGAAATTTATACCCAATTACAGTGCCCTGGCTGCTCCCCTATCTGACTTGGAAATAAAAAGATGCCTAAGAAAATTACCTGGGAACCAGCCTGTGAAAAAGCCTTTACCAGACTGAAGGAGACACTGTGCAATGCTCCTGTATTGACAAGTTCTGACTATAGCAAACCCTTCATAGTTCAGATTGATGCCTCAGATGTGGGTATTGGGGCAGTACTTAGTCAAACATCCAACCAAGGGAAAGATCACCCTGTAGTGTACCTGAGTAAAAAGTTACTTCCCAGGGAACAAATCTACTCTACTGTGGAAAAAGAGTGTCTTGCCATAGTGTGGGCCCTAAAGAAGTTAGAGCCATACTTATATGGGCAGCATTTTGAGGTATAAACTGACCACAACCCCCTGGTTTGGCTGACGCAAATGGGAAAAGCTAATGGTAGACTATTAATATGGAGTCTTGCCTTGCAAGGGTGTGACATGACAATCTTATGTAGGGCTGGAGCCAGCAATCAGAACACAGATGGCTTATTGCGTCTATATGAGGAGTGTACTGACCTGGGAAGCTCATCCCATGCAGAGGATAGACCCCCCAAATTCAGTCTAGGTGGGGAGGATTGTGATGCTTGGCCAGCTGGTTATGATTGCTGTATGATATTTGTAATATAAAAATATAGTGTGTGAGTCTGTGCTCCATGGGTGCCCCCCCCCCAGGTTTCAGTGAAATGTACAGGATATATAATTGACCTGGAGATCTCTGTAATGTAATTAACTTCCTTGAGAAGTTGCATTTTATGGCCTTTTTATGACCTGTTGCTGCTTTTAAGTTGGGAAGCTAAATATACAGTTTATTACAGGACAGGACATCACTTAACTGATTCCTGTCAGCTATCTCGCATCTAGGTGACAAACTGCAGAGTTGTAAAAACCTCAAAAGGAACTTGGGGATCAAAGACTCATAATTTGGGAAATGAGTTTTTGCTGATATCACCTTATTTAATATACCTCCTGATAGAACATCATGTTTGTTTGTTTTTTATATTCTAAAAGGAGGAGTTAGATGACTCACAGAAGGGGTATGACGAGACACTAAACTGAATACTGTGTCTGAACTTTGTTGTCATATTCATTTTGGGATTCGAAGACAGAGCTCTCTGATCTAACATAAGCACTATAGAGGTAATACTTTAGTTAGAAAATGTCTAAATGTATTGTGGTAGGAGTTTTTGTTTTGTTCTTTGCTTTTCTTTTAAGTGATTGTATTTGATATATTGTTCTGTGTTTACATTTTTCATATTTTTATCATTTAGTAAAATCTTTTATTTGAAAGACTGCCTGGGTTTCTCTCAGTTCTTTTTGCATGTGACGTATAGAGGGTTAAGACTGACAAAAACTGTTCAAAAGCTTGATGGTGTTACTAAACTGGGAAAAGGTAAGAATATACCTAAGGTCTTTTATAGAGTTTTAAAAGGATCATTTTGGATACCTGATGAGGTGCCCTTAGGCGAAAGATATATTGCATCCCCCTGAAGAGAATATTATCTGAGCCTGTACATTTGGGTATGCTAGCGTAAGTTTCACAGATTGAATTCCCCCCAGAACTTGAGACTAAAGGTGATTCAGACCCAGAAGCAGACAGGAGGGTTATCTTGTCTGTTACCTGTTCACATTACTGCGCTTGGAGGTTGGCACTGTGGGAGCAGAGGCCTGACCTGCTGAGTGCGCTTGTGACAGTAAGTATTTATTTTATATTTGAAAAGTTTCTTCAGCTGTCCTCCCCCAACTCTAAAGTGGAGTGCTCCAATTCTTTTCTTTTTTTTTTTTTTATTGATTTTTCTTCCCAGCCAGTAGTTCATCATTGGAGGGATACATCCCGTTCACAGGGATATACTCTGGTCAGGCTGAACCTGGTACAGCATTCAGATGGATACTGGGTTTTTCTCCCTCGTTTTTTTGTTCTTCCCATCTCCCATGGCGGGAACATATGCCGATTTTTGGCACATACAGCTGCAGCTTCCTCTTGCAGCAGGAGCAAGCTCCCTGGCCCTGCTGCAGAGGTTGCTGTGGTGGCAGAGTCCACTGCCAAGCCTCCCCAACTGAGATGCACTACTGAGTGGCAGCTGTCTTGGTCATGGCCCTTTCTCCCAGCTTGACTTCCCGGGCTCACTTCTGAACCTGTGTCATCAGCACGGTAGCGCAGTGCTCTGCTGCTGGGCCACCAGGGCAGTGGAAGTACTCCTCTTCTAATGCTCCTGCACGAGAAACCACTGTGCCAAGGATAAAAGATATAGAGTCTCTGTGTGCTACTATAACTGAAATCACACAAGGGATTTATATGAACATATGAAGATGCCTGCAGATTAGGCCTTATGTTCTATTGCGTCTGCTCGAGATGCAGCTCACAGTACAGTTGTGCTGCTGACCCCCCTCCCCAATTCTTTCCATCGCTCTCATATGTCTCTCCCAGAGGTTCTCTATTGTTCACTACTCTCCCTACCTGTACCTTGCCCATATGCTTGTCCATCCCCTCTTAAATCCTCCCACTGTTTCCATTAAAATTGAGTTCCTCTGATAATGTGTTCCAAGGTGCCACCACCCTCTCTGTGAAGTAGTGTTTCTTCAGTTCCCTTCTGAACCTTCCCCCTACCAGTTTTAGGCTATGACCCCTCATGGTTCCTTCCCCCTTCAATCTGAACAACCCATTGGTGTATACTCTGTTGATCCCTTTCAAATATTTAAAAGTCTTTATCATGTCCCCCCGTCCCTTCTGTCCTCCTTGGAGTACATGTTTAGCTCTCTAAGTCTCTCCTCATAGGACTTCTCCCCCATTTCGTGAATCATCTTTAATGCCGTCCTCTGAACTCTCTCCAGGAACATGATGTCCTTCTTTAGTAAGGATGCCAGAACTGCACACAGTATTCCAAGTGCAGCCTCACCAAAGAATTGTACAGCGGCAGGAGAACTTCCCTCCTCCTAAACATCATTCCTCTGGCAATGCACCCTAGCATTCTATTAGCCTTAGCTGCTGCCCTCCTGCATTGCTCTGAGTGATTTATTTTGGCGTCTGTTACCACTCCCAGATCTTATTCCCCTTGGAGACCGGTAGCTGCCCCCCCAAGTGATAGCTGTACCCTAGATTCCTAGTCCCTAAATGTAGCACACTACACTTCTGAGCATCAAACTCCAGCTGCAAAGTGAGTGACCACTGTTAAATCCTCTCCAGGTCTTCCTGGAGTGCCCTCCTCCCCTCCTCACTGTCCACCACCACTCCTAGCTTGGAGTCATCTGTAAACAGACTCATTTTGCTCCTAACACCATCTGCAATGTCTGCTATGAATGCATTGAATAACACTGGACACAACACAGATCCTTGCAGGACTCCACTGATGATCCTTCTGGGTGCTGAAAGCCCCCTCCCACCCACTGATGTCGGTTGTTTAGCCAGTTTCCACGCCGGTTCACCATCTTTACCCCCACCCAGAGTCCCTCAGCTTGCCTAGCATTCTCCCATGTGGCACCAATTCAAATGACTTGCTGAAGTCCAGATACAGGACATCAACTGGCTGACCACCATCCAGAGATCTTGTCACTCAATAAAAAAATTCAACCAGGTTGGTTTGACAAGATCTCCCCTGGACGAACCCGTGTTGCCTGACATTGTGAAGACTGTTAACCTCTAGGAACTCCACCAGCCTTTCCTTCAAGATGGTCTTCAGAAGTTTCTCCACTACAGACGTCAGGCTGACCAGTCTGTAATTTCCCGGCTCGTCCCTAGGTCCACTCTTGTGGAGGGGCAAAACATGAGCCATCCTCCAGTCCAGTGGTACCTATCCCAATTTAAGGGAGGAATTAAATCATTCCGTCAGTGGTGCTGCCAAGACATCTGCCAGTTCCTTCAGGACTCTGGGGTGGATTTCATCCAGGCCAGGTGCCTTGTCAGTTCTCATGACCTTAAGAGCCTCCTACACCCTACTCACCTAGATTTCTCCATCTGTTAGTGTCCCTCATCCCCCTTGGAATTGTCCCACCCTTTCCCTTGTAAAGACTGAGTAGTAATACTTGTTGAGTACCTCAACCTGTTTGGCAACCTCCTCAGTCCACCCACCCACCCACCTTCCTTTTTAACTTCATGATCTGCCCTCTCCTTCCTTCTCTCCTGATGTATCTAAAAATATATTTCTCCCCTTCCCTGATCTTCTGGGCTAACTGTAACTCTTTGGCTGCCTTGGCTGCTCTTACCATCCTGCTGCTGTCACATGCCATAAACCATTATAATTTATTGCTTTGCACTGCACTGCATCTCTGTGTCATTCTTAAAATAAAGTCAGTGCAGCCTGACTGCAGATACTGTAATTATAAAATACATCTATGGTGCTGTGACTGTCTGCTGTAGAGTTCATCTCTGCTGTCCTGAGTTAGCTACAAACCTCTGCTCCGCTGGCACCCTCTTGTGGTGAGTTCTCCAAAACCTAGAAACAGATCAGTCAAAGCTGCTTTACTTGTTAATTCGCAAAAACAAATGTCACCATATAGGTTTTTACCAATAACATATATTTCTGACATAATTAGATTAATCAGCAGTGTATTTCTCATTCACACAAATATTTGCAAGATAGCTTTTATAACTAGTTTTGAAATGAATGACTCAAGTCAGTAATTATGGTCACCAGTAGCAGTTTTTAGTAATCTCTTCCTTTGGGGTTACCTTTTGATCACACATACTGGAGTCATATTATGGGCGTGTCAGCGTGTTGCAGCATATGTTTCTGACAATAAGCAGGCAAAGGAGCACAGCACTAAACTGAGATGTTTGTTGTTACATGCCGTGAACCAGTAGCACCCCTTATTAGAAATGTGATTTAAACTTTGTGAATTGAACAAGGATAGAGCTTGCTAGAGCTGGAACTTTTAAGCATTTGGGAGGTTCGTTGGCACTCCTGTGGCATGCACCCTTTTAATCACATGTGAATTTCATAGATGGAAACACTTTATTTAAAAGAAGCCAGTTTAGCAATGCACTCTGTATAACAGAAGTTACTGCAGGCAGTTCATTTGTTAGGACCAAACCAAGGGTTCCACCTTGGTGTCTGGTGTTTCATCTTAATTCACACTACAACTCTGATACGAAAACTAAGAGACACCTTTTTCATGGTGACAAAGTAAAAAAATAGCCACTTTAGGCAGAATGAAATGTTTAACTTTTCAAAGATTTACGATGGGGTGGGGGTGTCTGAGCACTAGAGATGCTTGAATTGGTTTATTCCAGTCAAATTTTGGAACTAATCTGATTCCAGTTTAAACCCTAAAATCACCTCAAACTCGAAATCAGATTTGGACTTGAAATCCAAAATCATAAATTGCTATGTAAAACTGGATTTCAATATTCAGTTTAGGAATTAGGATTTCCAGACTGCAATTCTAAACATCCTAAATCCAAAAATCAGGTTGAAATCTGAAAAATCCAATTCTGTTTGGCAGATTCTAAACAACCCTAGTGAGCCCTGGACTTTGTTACATGCCATAAACCAGCAGCTCCCCTTACGAAAAATGTTAGTTAAACTTTATTACTTAATATAGAGCTTGCTAGATTTGGAATTTGCATGTCAAAAGAGCAGGAACCTTCAAATCCACATATCTAAGTTCAGGAACGAAAAAAGTAAAAGAAAAATGGGGGGTTGAATATTTCTGCCAGAAATACATTATTACTAAAGAACTACAGTATCACTTCCAGTGGCGTGGCACCAGTGTGGCCACTTGACTACAGAGCTCTGGGGGCAGTAGGGGCAGCTGCCCTGGGCCCCGCACTTGCAGGAGGCCCTGCACTTTGAAAAAGGAAAAAAAACGCCCGGCCAGGGCATCAGTTGATTCATTTATTAAGACGTGACTGAGAGCAGCCCTGTACAAAACCAAAGTAAGTCACTTGATCATGTGGTTACCATCAGAGCACTGAACAAGGTCACATGATCAGGAGTTGTACACACGCACACACTTTCCCTTTCCCATGCCAGACCAAGACACTAAACTCCACAGTAGGTGCTTTTGTTCGGGCTCAGCTGCGTCCAGAGCCATCAGCCTCTCATCCTAGACTGAGCCGCATGTCTCGCTGACTCGGAGTAGTTGCTTTCAGAAGTGCCTGCACTGCATGACCTGTCGTCTGCAAATCTGCACTGGGCCGCTGGCATTCAGCATAAAAAAAAAAAAAAAAAAAAAGAATTTTATTGACCCAACACAATTTCCCTTCTTCTCCTTGGACTCTCAGCTGGGCTCTGTGACAGTGAGTCTTGAGTGTGTTGGTCTCTCTCTCTCTCTCTCGGTGTGGGGTGAGTGAGTGAGTGACATGCGTTGATAGTAGGGGTTGAGACTTTGAGTGGGTCTTTCAAGGAGATTCAGAACAAAGATCAGATGCACAGTGGTGGCCTCAGACACTTCTAGTCCAGATGCTGTTTGAAAACAAACAGGCAAGCTAAACCCAGCCTGTGGGGTGTGGCAGGAGGCAATGTGTAATCTCTCCAGAAGAATCACAGGGGTTGCAGAGACGAGACCCACTGCAGTACAACTGTAAACTGCCATGGTATGCAAAAGTTTACCTGTATCCTGGAAGCTGTTTGGATCTAATGACTAACATGGTTACAAGTCAGCTACAAACATGGGGATTGCAATTACCTATATATCTCTCCACAGCCCTAAAGGGCTTTTTGCTTTAAGCTGCCCACTGCAGCAGGTCCCTACAGCCCCCCAATTTTTTTTTCTGTCAGCTGCTTTCTGTGGGTGCTCTCCACTGCCACAATGAACTTTTTTCTTTTGGCTGCCCACAGCAATGGGTCTCCACAGCCCTGAAGGGCTTTTTCTTTAAGTTGCCCATAATGGGGGATTTCCACAGCCCAGAAGGGCTTTTGTGTTGCCACATGACAAAGTGAGTTTCGTCAAGCAGGATTTGCCCTGGTGTTCTATTTTGTGCGACGTGGAGGATGTTTATATTTATTGAGGGGGGCTGCGGGGGTTGCAGTGGGCAAAGCTCCTCGCATTAAATGTTGGAGTGTAGGTTTTGTTTGTATCTAACGTGTGTGGTTTTGTATTGAACAGGTGTTACTAAGCTGGGGATTCTGTGGAAAATTCTTTCTTTGTCACACATCTACATGAACTACATGTGTTTTGATATTTTTTATGTGTGTGCTCTTGACAGTCGTTTGTCATTGGTATTTTGTTTACTTTAGTTTGTCGCCGTTTTGACCATTTGCTGTTCTTCCCTAGCGCTGTCTTTATCCTCACCATATCGCAGTCGCTATTGTAACTCTCCTATTTTTATCTTGCTGTTTGGACCTACAAATCATGACAGGTAAATTAAAATTAGTGGAACAAATTCAGATCTGTGTAACTGTGATAGAGGGTTTAGAGAGGCTCTGACTTATGTATTTGTGACTTGCCTTTCGTATGGTAAAGTGCAAACAAGATATTCAGGGAAAGTTCTTACTGAAATATTTATACAAGTACAGAAATTGCTTCAGTTTTCCTCAAGATGGTCATACAGTAGAACTGGTAGCAACATTTTTTGGTAGAAGCTAATGAGAATAAGGAGGAAAAAACATGAAATATTTGCACAAGGAGAGCAGTAGCTATAACATCATAAGTATATGCTACATGTTAAAATTGCCGTTTTATTTTTCCATAATGTTTTTTGCCTTATGGTCATCACAGGTGGTCTTCTCAGCCCTGTCCAAGTCTTCCCCACCTGACATTCACCTCCCCTAGACTCACCTGACCCAAAGACTACCACAGATTACCCTCCGTGGTGGGATCAGGAAGGGGAGGGCCATCCTCCCCAACGCAATGACTCTTATCCAGTGATGGGCTGGTGGTCTCGGTGGCAGTGCAGGCCAGGGGAAGGCAGGTAGGGCTCTATGTAGCCTGCACCAACCTTTTCCATTTTCTCCCCTGGTTCCCCTGCTGTGACAACACGTAAGTATGTGCACGTAGAGGCGCACACACACTATCAAATTGTGGCCCCTCCCATCTTTGTCGCTTGTGTGTCAGTGCTACCCTAGGTCTCCACCTGGTGGCAGCAAACGGCCAAGTTGGCATGCCTTCCCACCCTGGGAGAGGAACGCTGTCGGACACTTGATCCTCTACTCCTTTACTTCCCCCTCCCAAGCCAGCCAGACTTGTTTCCAAACATGGGATGCTTGCATTGTAGGAGGTACAGTGCTCAGCACCTCAGCCCTCCACATTACTCAGCTGGCTACCTTTAATTTTTCAAACTGTTGTAATGGTCTTTTTAAGTGACAGAAATTGCTTCAGTTTTCCTCAAGATGCTCATATAGTAGAACTGGTAGCACAAGTTTTGGTAAAAGCTAAGAGAATAAGGAGGAAAAAACATAAAATATGTGCACAAGGAGAGCGGTAGTTATGAAATTATAGGCATATGCTACATGTTAAGATTGACGTTTTATATGTATTTTTCCATAAAGCTTTTTGCCTTACTGAACCAAACAATAAACTCATATGGCTGTGACTACCTCCCTCTGGAACCCTAGGGTAGCTGCCCTTAACGTGGTCTTAAACATGTCATTAAACTTGCTGTTATTGTTGTTTGTTGTTTTGTGTTTTTTTCTGTCCTACTGTACCATTGTAAACTCCCTACCCCCAGGGCACATCTGGAATCGAGCGGTACTCTGCTCAGCATGCCTTCCTGGTAAATCTCTTAAATAAATTAATTAATTAATTAAAGCCCATGACCAAGCTGTTAGTCTCAGGGTGCTATGGAAAGGTTTTGAGTTGCTACACTCCGTGCTTCTCCCACAGACTGATCATAAGTGCAGACGTACAATTGGTGCCCTGGTCCGACAGAATCTCCTGGGAAAATCCCACTTGACTGAAAATCCCCAGGAATTCATTAGCCATTTTTCCTGCCTCTGTGGAGGACATGACAAAAGCATCCGGGTACCTGGTTGCGTAGTCTACTAGGACCAGTATGTACTGCATGCCTCTGTGATATGGAGTGCTTAGTGGCCCCATATTGTCCACAGGCACCCTCTTAAATAGTCCACCAATAATAGGCAGGGGAAATCAAAAACATTTTAGCCCTGTTCCCAACTGTTCCTGCCCACTGGCACCGCAGACATGTCTGGCAGTAAGTAGCCACATTTTTTAGTATAATAGCTGAATAAAAATTGCTTGTAAGCTGCCTTTTTGTACAGTTGTAATCCAGGTTTCCTGTAAAAGAACTGGCAGTCTAGCCTAGAGGTTACAGTAACAAGCTGTGAAAGAGCTTGGTACATCTAGCAGACTTAGGGGAGTAACCAGCCTTGAAAAAAGTGTATACACAAGTCAGTTGCTCTAGCTATTAGGCAGAGGCAGCCCTCAGAAAATGCTGCCATTTTTGATGCATTCTGGTGCATTTTGGGGCCAACTGTGGGAGTATACATTGCCCTTCTGCCACAACCTTTTTACATCCCAGTCCCACTTTTCTGGCCCCTGGTGGCTGCACATTTTCATTTTGGCACTTACTGGTGAAGCAGGCCTTGCAGTGCAGGTATATAGTTACTATGCACTTATCAGTGATGAGTGCTTAGTAACTAAGTACTCAAGGCTGTTTAAATTGTTTAAGAATAATAATGTTAAACTGTATATTAGGCAGGGGGTCTCGGGGACACCTAGGCCCCCAGAAAATGTTAGCATTTTTAGTGCATTCTGGTGCATTTTGGGGCCAACAGACAACCAGTAAGTAAGTAAGTCAGTAAGTAAGTTTATTTGTTTGGCACCCAATCTTGGAGACTCTGGTGCCTTACAGTAAAAATTCGACAAAGTGATACAAAATATTCAGATTATATGAATAATAAACAAATTAGATAAAAAAAAAAATTTGTAAGGTTAAAGTATGTGAGCAGGAAAGGGTATGTTAAAAAGATGAGTCTTCAGACCCCTCTTAAAAACCTCCACCATAGGGGCCTCCCTCAATGGTCTTGGCAGTGAGTTCCAGAGGGCTGGGCCGGCCACCCTGAATGAATGGTCACCTGAGATTTTCAGCCTGGACCTCGGAACTGCCAGAAGCACTTGGTGGAGGAACCAAGGGAGTGAGCTGGGATGGCAGGAGTAAGGAGGTCTGACAGGTAGCCAGGGCCTAGTCCGTATAGGGCCTTATAGGTGTGCAAGCCCACCTTGAAGAGAATCCACCACCTGGCCGGCAGCAAGTGCAGACCCTGCAGGACTGAGGTCACATGACAGGGCCTCAACAGCACTATCAAGAGCCTGGCCACTGCATTCTGCACTAGCTGCAGTCGGCAGAGGTTCCCTTCACTGACCCCGTGGTAAAGAGCATTACAGTAGTCGAGCCTGGATGTCACAAAGGCATGCACCAGTGATGGCAGGTCTTCGGGTGGAATTAGGGGGTTTAATCCAGATGATATTCTTCAGATAGTAAAAAGCACTTTTGACAACAGCCAGCACCTAAGCTTCAAATGTCAACTTGTCGTCGAGGACAGTGCCCAGATTTCTCACCCTAGAGGATGCCATCAACAGGGTCAACCCCAGGACCAAGCCTGTTGTCATCCCAGAGACACCCTCATCATGCCCGTGTTCAGGCTTAGTAAGCAGTACCTCCATCTTGTCTGGGTTAAGTCTTAGCCAGTTAGAGTTCATCCAATCCTGGATCCTGGCAAGGCATTCATTCAGCACTTCGATGGCACCATTTGTTCCTGGTACAAAAGACATGTACAGCTGAGTATCATCTGCATAGCAGTGAAAACCCAGACTTTACTGTCTGATGAGCCTCCCTAGGAGGAGCATGTATACCATGAACAACATCGACGACAGGATCGAATCTTGAGGAACTCCACAGGTCAGGGGCATCGGGGAGGAGGAAAAATTCCCCAGCACTACCATCTGCCTCCTGCCTGAGAGAAAGGACTCAAACCAGTTGATGACAGTACCGCTGAGTCCACAATACTCTCTAAGGTGATCCAACAGAACGATGTGGTCCATGGTATTAAATGCTGATGATAGACCGAGGAGGAGGAGAATTGACTGCTTCCCTCAATCTCTTGCCCTGAGGAAGTCATTATGTACCTGAACTAGTGCATCTCTGTGCTATGCCTCGCTCTGAACCCGGACGGGAATGGTTCATAGATATTAACGGTCTCCAGGTGTGCCTTGAGCTGCAGAGCCACTATCTTCTCAACAACCTTCCTTAAAAATGGGAGTTTGGAGATAGGCCTATAATTCACCAGGATGTCAGGGTCGAGAGATGGTTTCTTCAGAAGGGGCTTCACCAACGCCGGCGTCAGGGAAGACCCCCTCTGAAAGCAAACACCAGACTATCCTGGTGAACACTGGACCAATAGCCTCAATACATCCCACTAGGAGACGGGTTGGGCCAGGGTCCAGTTCACAACAAGTGGGCCACAGCTTCAAGATCACCTCATAGACCTCAGCCATCTCCACTGGCTGAAACTCCACCCAGACAATAGGAGTGCCCCTGCTCCAACCAGACCCTATCCTGCGGGACTGAGCTAGACCTGCTGGTGATATCCCGGCCCGAATAGAGGATACCCTGTCAGAGAAGACTCTTTGCAAAGTACTACTGAAAAAGCTGTTTTTGGTTGTAAACAGACTGGATGGAGAATCCTGTCTACAGTCCAAAAGAGCTGAGCTGGTCTGCTCTTCCCTGCGGCAATCTCCCTGGACAGGACCTCTGACTTCTTATGGTTGATTGCACTTTGATAATCAGCATAGTGGTTCCTCAAAGCCAGTCTATCCTCCACTGACCAAGTTCTACACCAGCAATGTTCCAATCTCTGACCCATGGTCTTCATCGCCTTGAGAGCCCCATCATACCATGGAGGTCTCAAGCAAGAAGACCTGAGTCGTATGCGGAATGGTGTGATGGCATTGAGTGCCTCAAAGACAGTCCTATTATAGGCTGCCACTACTTCACCCAAGCCATTTGCACAAACAGCACTAACACTGGAAAAATCCACTACTGCCAGCAGTACCTCTGGGGACAATCCCCTGAGGGGTAGGTAGCTTCGTCGTTTTAGACACACACACAAGGTGTGTGTAACCGACAACACATGTACCGTCGTGCATTATTGTTTAATTGAACCTGTGGTTATTTGGGTGCCCTACTAGCACTACACTACTGAGCACACACACACACACACACACACACACACACACACACACACACACACACACAAACACACATTCCCTTGCCTTTACTCACTACTCATTTTAAGCAGCCCTTCTTATCGCCTCCTTGTCCTCACCAAGCACGCCCATGTCACGGGGCTGGTGCAAGGACAAGGGTCAAAAGGAGGTTGCCTAATGTATGCAGCAGATTACAACAAGGCAGGCTACCTTGTTCTGCTCAGCACTGTGGAGCTGCTTAAGCCCAGCGGGCCCCTCACAAAGCAGCTGCATAGTGTCGTGCCATGCACAGTGCTTGAGCCACTCACAAAGCAGCTGCAAAATAACACTTGTAACCCCAGGTGGCGCTATCCCAAGGGCTACTACCCCTGCCTGCTTAGCTAGTAGCAGGTTAAGGGGCCTGAGTTCTTTTTTTTTTTTGTATTTCTATTTATCCCTGCCTGCCATCCCCACTGGAGCTGCACCATCGGGAGTCACCAATCAAGCCTGTCTCTGCCAATGCCTTACCTGCTAGTCCTGATCCCTCCCTCCATCCTGCCTCAGATACCCCCAAGTGGGGTCAGGGTAGGGGCAGACCCCCGAACCTTGCATGTGTCAGGGTTCAGAGGCTGCAGGCAGGCACCAGCACATCGAGACCCCAGGCTCGGCTCTCCCTCTTCCTGGCTCCAGTGGGGGAGTTTCTGCTTTTCTGTGGGATGTTTCGGGCCCATATGTCAATGCATGAGCGTCGATGTCAGCAACATCCTTCCCCATCCTTCCTTGAAGGAGTAGCCCCTGGCTGATTGGTCACTGACCTACACCCTTGACCAATCAAGCCCCTGGGACCCCAGCTTGCCGTCATGCCCCCAGCCTCTGCCAAGGGTCGCCACTTGCTGGGTTGAAGAACCCTCCTCCTCCCTCCCCCGAGAAGGCGGGCTGTCGCCAGACACCCAGCCTGTCTCCCCCCGGCCAACCCCCGGTGGCCCAAGTTCACTGCTGAACACGGGTCGCCAGCGTGGTGCGAGGTGTGGCATCCAGCACCTCAACCCTCAGCGCCACTGGGCCGGCTAAGGGGCCTGAGTTCTGAAACGGGTACCTACACCCAGAGGTCAGGGTTGGTAGTGGTCAAGCTAACCTGGGCACAGTCCTCCGGGATGTTGTAACCCCCCTTTCCTTACTAGTGGCTGGAACAATACACACTAATCACTTTCACAACACCCCTTATACACCACACAAGTACCCACACTGTTTGCACTTACCACCAGGGCTTTCCTCTGGCCCGGCCCTGAGGACCCTCTGTAAAACAAGGTTATACACAGCAAATAACAGCAGCACAGTACTCTTGCACAAACTGGAACCACAGTCAGGGTAAATGCAAAAAGAGTTAGATCTGATTTATTTAAGGGGCTTGAACAAGGGAGGGGCGTAATCAGGTTAATTTGCTTAAAGGGTCTATCAATCAATCAAACAGTTATGCATGCACTTCAAGGTCCATAAACAGTCACACACTCTGGGTACCCAGATGGAGAATGGTGGGCTAGCCAGGAATGTTGCAGCTGGTTGGGGCCCTGTGATGGAAGAAAACAACATGCACAACACACACTATTTATAATCCGGAGCTGGAGGGCTCAGTTTGTGAAAAGGAAACAACAAGACAGTCAGATGACACTTTTAGATTAGGCTGTTGTTGCAGGCAGCTACCCTGATGATTACTCACGATACGCAAGACTGAACACAGGCTGGACAAAAATCGAGACAGCAGGTGGTTAATCTGGAGTGCCAGGAGAAGCAGGGCCCACATGATTCACCGAGGCATCATTCCTGTTCAAGCATGGAGCAGGGGGCGATCCCCAGGCAGGTCTCTCATCGGTGGCTTTCTCTGTGCAGTGGGGGACTCTGGCAGGGCCAGCGTGGCATGGCCCAGGCCGAATGGAGATGAACGCGGATTCAGTCCGATTAGGCTGGATAAAGCTTCCGCAAGCAGAACACAGTTCACACAGTGGGGAACCAAATCCTCGACCCACTTTCAATACACAGCACATTTACATGTAAAGGATTCTATGGTACCAGCAAGCAGAACACAGTTCACAGAGTGGGAAACCAAATCACGACCCACTTTACATACACAGCACATTTACATGTAAGGAAATTCTATTGTACCAGGCAAACTGCTCTCCGGTCATGATCGCAAAGTCTCTGCACAAACCGGAGATTCAAAAGCAGCTGGAAATTCTGACAGACCGATCACATTCTGCAAATCTTCGGTCTTCTTCAGGTTAAAGCCTGGTCACAGTCCAGTGGCTTAAATAATCCTCACAACTCGGATTCAGTCCGAATAAACTCTATTTTCCCTATCAGGGACAGCAGGCAGACAGGCGGGCCAAAACTCAGCCCTTTCACAGTTCTCCCATGCAAAACTACACAGAACTGCTCCTTCAGTTCCCAGCTGAGATCTGACTCAAACTGCAGCAAGCCTGGGAATTTCCCCAAGATCCAAATGGTTCAGTTGGCTGATTCATCTGTCAGTCACAACAGGAGCTCCCCCTTCAGGTGCAAAAAGGCACCAAAAGCCCAAAAGTACAATTGCTACAGATTTTGACTCCAGACAGCTCCTGTAGTCCAGCTCCATTTTAGGTCCCACCAGTACTGATTTGTCCAATTCGCAGTCCCGGGCCAAATGGTGGGGATAAACAAAACAGTCCTTGCTGCAAAGAAGGCAGGTTAGACAAACTACATTATCATTATCACTCTAAATGATTTTCAGCAAATAGTTACATCTTTCAACAGAGCTCCCTCTCAGATTACTTATGACTGCAAGCCAGGTAGCTCTTAAAGAGACAGTACACAGAGGCTATACAGGCACTCTCTGGCAATCACATTTAAACTGCTGAAACACAGGACACCAGCCTGGCAGTGAGCATTTGGGCAAGCTCGAGGAAGACTTTTTGGGAACCCCCTTTTGTAGGGGGTTACACACTCAATAGTGCATCAGACCTATAGCCATTCCTGACGCTAGCACAGGTCTGATGCAGTAGTGAGGGGGGGGCTCTCATGAAGCAACAACAGTGACTCTCATTGTACCAAACCTGTAGGTTTCTTTGTGACTGGCCCTACAATATACTGGTGAAGCAACTACCTAGTGAGGCTTACTGCTCCAGTGACCTGTTTCCTGTGGACCACTCATGAAGCCGCTGCGTAGTGCAGTGCACTGGGCCCAACTTGTAGCTACCTTCATGCTGGACCCTGCAGGCTATATGTAAAGCACAAGTCCAGTCAGGGGAAAGGCCAGACCTTTAGCTTGCATTTTGTGTGGCCCTGTGGACCCCGCTGTAACAGATACTAACGTCTGTTATACTGAGAAACCCACATGTTAAATAAATGGAGTCACTAATAAGCTTGGGAAAGGATGAGAAACAGTGAGAGAAAGATGGACAGTGGCAGCCATCCAGGAATCCTAAAGGGAAAGTAAATAAAGTACCGTCAGTCTGAGATTGTCACACATGGCGGGTGCACCAATAGCACTGCAAACCCCCTAGTAGCACATTGACATACACAGTACGTATGAATGCATCACTTTATTTTTTTTTTACATTCTACATTATCCTGTTCTGGTCCATGGCAGCCCACATATGTACTGAACTGGGCAAACTCCCAGCCCCACCCATGCCTTATCTGTCACTTACATCTGACCAGGTAAGCTGTCACACTGAACAAATTTACTCCAGCAGGAGGACATTTTTGTACTAGAAACTTAATGCATACTCCACAAACTGCTATTGTATCAGTACAGCCCCTAGTAAACATTTCATAATTCTGCATAAAGATCAAGTGATTAGAATGCTGTTCGGACTTGGATCCCTATCTACCTTCTAAATTCTGAAAATCCTTTCAATGGAGTTTTCTGAGTGCCCACTGCTAGAAAATATGTAAAAATAAAGCATGTGTACCATATTACAGTGTAAAGCTGATATAAGTATGTCACCCGGGGCCCCTTATTTATTTTCCAGGTGGGCCCCGTGCACGCCACTCCAACACTGTGTACTTCAAAACAGGGTATCACAGCTCTCAGCAGAAAAATGGATAGCATTGACCTTCCAAATACAGAGAAAATAGCCAGAATGTCTAGCACGTTCTTATTTTAAAGAAAACTAAAGTATACCTAAGAATAATGTAAAGAAGTGCAAGATCATGCACATAGGGAAGAGAAACCCTGAAGTCACCTATAGGCTGGGAGGGGAGTTGCTGGCAGTCACAAAGGAAGGAAGGAAGAAAAAGACTCGGGCATCATCATCACCGATGACCTGAAATCATCCAAGCAGACCTCTAAAGCAGTAGGTAAGGCTAGAGGGATGTTAGGGTGTATTAGTAGGGGTATCACAAGTCGTAAGAGGGAGGTAATAATCCCTCTTTACAAGACACTGGTTAGGCCCCATCTGGAGTACTGCGTGCAGTACTGGAGGCCACACCTTCACAAGGACATTAACCAAATTGAGGCAGTCCAGAGAAGGGCAACCAAAATGGTGCAGGGACTGCATCAGAAGACATATGAGGACAGATTAACGGAGCTCAATATGTATACCCTTGAGCAAAGGAGGGAGAGAGGTAATATGATTGAGACATTCAAACACCTTAAGGGCATTAACAAGGTGAAAAGAGTCTAACATGTTTCAATATAAGAAAAATAGCAGGACAAGAGGACACAGCATGAGATTAGAGGGAGGTCGATTAAGGGGAATGTGAGGAAATTCTTTTTCACAGAAAGGGTGGTGGATGCATGGAGCGGCCTACCTCAGGAAGTGGTGGCTATGAATACAGTGCAGGGCTTCAAACAGGCATGGGATAGGCATAAGGGAGCAATACAGATGAGTATGAATAGATAGGCCACTGACAGAGCAAAGGCCGATGGCACATTTATAAGGTAGAAAAAGAACTGGGCAGACTGGATGGGCCTTGCTGTCCTTATCTGCCGTCAACTTCTATGTTTCTATGTTAATAATGTGCCCCTGATGTTTACTAAAGTTAAGGAATGTTTCTATCAAGTTATTGCGATGTTTTTAGTGTTTTGTGTGTCTAGATCTAGCGCTAATATTTTGAGGAACATCACTAAATATTCACGTAGCAAGGCAGGGTAAATCTGAATGTAAAAATCATGGCACTATGCGAAATTCATCGGAGATGAGAGAGATAGCATGCAATATATCTCCGTAGCCTCTCTTATTTCACTGCATATACATAATGCATGTTATTTTTGTATTGTGTTTGTCTTTGCTGTTTCCTACACTGGGTTACACCTGCTGGTGATAGTTTCTGCTCAGTGTGGTTTTCTTGGATAAACAAATACCTAAGGTCAAGTATAAAGTAGAGTTTAGGTTACCTAAAACTGCTTTATCCTCGCTCCCATTATTGCCCCTGAAACAACCTCCTCCAACCATAACCCACTTG
Source organism: Neoceratodus forsteri (assembly GCA_016271365.2). NCBI lineage: Eukaryota > Metazoa > Chordata > Ceratodontiformes > Ceratodontidae > Neoceratodus > Neoceratodus forsteri. The sequence goes on from CM057452.1 coordinate 1,462,321,037, forward strand.
ACGATGACTGATTGACACAGTTGGTATCTCCAGTCCTCCTCCAGCCTCAGGCTCCATGATGTCTGTCCTCCTGGAGCTCTTCCATGTCGGTTATTGGGCAGCTCAGCTTGCTCTGTGGTGCTGTTGGGGCGGCAACTCAACTTAGTCAAGCCAGGAGACAAGGAAGGGCCCTTAGGGCCACAAGAGTGGGTGGGTTGGACTGAACTGCAGGGCAGCAAAACCTGGGGAAGGGGGGTGGCAGGCCAGGGCATCCGTAGCAGAACTTCTTCGACGAGCCGAATCCCTCCTTGACCTTCCTTATCCTCCAGTGACCGGCTTTTCCTTGACACCACAATGATGGATTTTTTGGCTAAGGTTGAATGGCCCTCTCTTGTGTCATGGGTCGGGTAGCTCGCTGTGGCTCCTAGAGCTGGCTGGCTGGCTGATAGCAGTAGAATTTACTCATGGTGAGTGACCTCTGACATGGCAGCACACAGCATGGGCAGAAAATGGACAGTTAACTCATGAATGTGCGAGAAGCGTGAAAATCGGAAGAAATGGTTGGTGGAGCAACAGCATGTGGACAGTAACTGTCCAGTTCGCTCCTGTGGATGCCGTACAGTACAGCCTCCTCTCCTGCAAAGATTCGTGCCTGGCATGTCACAGTGGGTCTCACTCTCACCCCCCTGAGTGGTGCAGATGGACCGGGGTATAGGATGGACCACTGCTGTTAAAAGTGACAAATATTTTCTGTACACACCTGCATATAAGAAGTATGCATGGTTACGCCACTGAGAAGACCTACGTTTGATTCCCACAACCTCTACTTGCATACTATGTGACTCTGAGCAAGTCACTTAATCTCCCCAGTGCTTACAGATCACCCCTGAAAATGGACTTTGTGGCCCAGTGAGAATTACTCAGTTACCAAAGAATGGAGAAACAAACAAAAAAAAAGCGATGTCATGGGCTAGGGCCAGGAGCTGCTTTCAGTATTTCTGAGGGACTACCAGCTGTCCTCTGGTCCTCCCTGAGGTACCTACTCTCTGTACAAGAACCCATTTTCCAAGTAAACCTCTTTTACTTCATTGAGAGTCACTCTATGCTTTATATTACCTGTCTGTGGAAAGACATGCAATAGTGCCACCTGCTGACAGATTTAGAAAATAACACAAGGAATAAACAAATACAGGCTGCATTCAAGAAAAAATAAATTTACCACAGACTGTATGACTACAATTTAAAATGCTTTTATTTGTACCTTACAAGTACTCACGCCACAGATGATCAAATCCCTTATACAATAAAGTTATCACTGTCTTTATATGCCTGTTGATGTAACTCTATGTGGATGGACACTGTTTCCTAAATTTTTCCCTTTCTATGATGTGGTTTATGAACATATGAAATTGCTAGCCGATACAGGCCTTAAGATCTATCGAGTTTGCTTGAGTGTGCAGCACCCAATTTATTAAACTACAGCTGCCCCCCCTTGCCCACCATTCTGATTTATTGACCCTCTACCTCCAGTTTCTCCCTCCCCAGCTTCCCCTCAGTTTTGACCCTGTCTTTGACCCTGTCTCACCCCCTCTTGAAGCTGCCCACCATCCACAGTGATATCCTTCCTCTGGCAGCACATTCCACCCTGCCACTACCCTTTCCATGAAATAGTGCCTCCTCATTTCCCTCCTGAATCTTTCTCCCTTCAGTTTCACACTGTGTCCGCTGGTGTCTCCCCCACAACTTAAACAGCCCCTCTGAAGTAACTCTGTTCATGCCCTTTAAGTATAAAGGTCTTAGTCATATCTCCTGTCTCCCTTTTATCATTTAGGCTATACATGTTGAGCTCCCTCCGTCTCTCCGCATATGTTTTGTCCCCCAGTCCTGGGATCATCTTTGTCACCCTACTCTGAACAACCACCAGTAGCCTGATGTCCCTTTTCAAATAGGGGCACCAGAACTGCACGCAGTATTCGAAATGTGGTTTCACCAGGAACCTGTACAGGGGCAGAATGACTTCCTCTGTCTTAGAGGTGATTCTCCTGGCTATGTATCCCAGCATTTTATTCACCTTTGCGGCTGCCTTCTGACATTATGCCGAGTGATTCATGTCCTCTGTTACTAGCACCCACAGATCTTTCTGCTGCGCTGTAGTGGATAGCTGCACTCCCCCCAGCCAGTAATTATTTCCAGGGTTTTTGCACTTTTTAGGTTGAACACCAGTTACCATGTGTCTGACCAGTGCTCAAGTTTTGCCAAATCCTCTTGGAGTACTTTACCCCCTTCCACGCTGTTCACCTCCACACAGATCTTTGTGTTGTCTGCAAAGAGGTTGATTTTTACTCCTTATCCTGTCCGATACATCAGCATTGAAGATGTTACATAGTACCTGTCCCAGCCCTGTGGGATCCCGCTGGTTACAGCCCTGGGTGTCGAGAGCTGTCCCCCAATGACTACCCTCTGCTGCCTGTCCTGCAACCAGCTCTTAATCCATCTGACCAGTTTTTTCCCAGCTCCTAGGCTGCTCAACTTGCTAGTCAGCCTCCCATGAAGCACCATGTCAAAAGTCTTGTTGAAGTCCAGGTAAAGGACATCTACTGCATGGCCCCTATCCAGTGCCCATGTCAACAAATCAAAAAAGTCAACTAGATTTGTCTGACATGATCTGCCAGAGACAAACCCATGTTGCCCGACATCCTGTAGACCATTCCCCTCCAGAAAACTCACCAGCCTCTCCTGAAGGATAGTCTCCATTAGCTTCCCCACAATAGCTGTAAGGCTCACTGGTCTGTAGTTCCCTGGTTCATCCTTGGGCCCACTCTTATGGAGAGGTACCACATGTGCCATCCTCCAGTCCCTGGGCATGCATCCAGTACCCAGGGAAGTGTTGAACAGGTCCACCAGTGGTTCCGCCAGGACCTCTGCCAACTCCTTCAGAACCCTTGGATGCACTCCATCCTGCCCTGGTGCCTTATCCACCCATAGAGACCTAAGGCCCTCCAACTCCCTGTCCACTGGGATCTCCCCATCCGTTAACCCCTCTCCCCCTGTTCCCACCCCACCTTTCCCCTGTGGCATAGGCCCATCCCTCTCCCTGGTAAACACCAAACAGAAGTACTCATTTAGTGCTTCCGCCTGCTCTGCCCCCTTCTTTGCCCACCCTCTGTCCTTCTAGAGCCATACAGTCTGATCCTTACAGCTTCCAAGTCTCCCTTATATACCTGAAGAAACCCTTTTTCCCTTCTCTGATCCCCTGTGCCAGCTTTAGTTCTCTTGAAGCCTTGGCTGCCCTTACTACTCTACTCACCTCTCTGGATTTCTTCATGTACTACCCCCTGTCCTCATCATGGTTAGAACTCTTATACCTTCTAAAGGCAGCTTTTTTCCCCTCACCCTCTCCTCTACCTCTCTTTGTACATGAGTTAGTGGCCTCTGCCAGTCCCTGCTTTATGAGGGCCCATTTCTTCTCAGTATCTATGTCTGGGCAGATGTTATCTAGGTGCCCTTCCAGTACAATGCCCATCCTGCCAAAGTCTGCTCTTTTGAAGTCCACTACTTTTATTTTTGTGTTGGCTACCTCCTTCCCTAGTTTGAGGGAGAACTACACTGTGTGGCGGTCACTTCCTGGCAGGTGGTCTTCCATCCCTGCATCCTGGACTTTTTCACTGTCCATCAGCACCAGGTCCAGAATGTTCCCCTCTCTGGTTGTCTCTATTACTTTCTGCATCAAGAAGCTGTCCTTGAAAGCCTCCAGGATGACCTGCTGTCTGACACTCGAAATAGCTGGGGTGTTCCAATCTACCCCTGACAGATTGAAGTCCCCAACCACCACAGTATTGCCTTTACCGCTAAGCCCACATTTGCCCCCACCCAGCTCTCTGTCACTCTCTTCAGTCTGAGAGGGAGGCCTATATACAACCCCCAGTCTAACCTTCCTACCTTTTGGTTCTGGAAATGGACCCATAAGGCTTCAACCTTGCTCACCTCCCATTCCTCCTTGTTGCACAATATCCCTTCCTCAACATAGATAGCCACCCCTCCCCCTTTCCATTTTTCTCTCTCCCTATGGTGTAGTTTGTATTCAGGGATTGCTAGGTCCCAGTCCTGGTATTGGGTGGCCCATGTCTAAGTGATGGTGGCTATGTCCACCTCCCCTTCTGCCATCAGTGCCTGTAGTTCTACTGCCTTATTATCCAGGCTCCTCGCATTTAATGAGACCACCCTCCAGTGTGAACCCATCCCCTCCTTGCCCTTCCCCTCAGCCCTAACCTCTCCCCTTTTTGAAATCCACATATTCCTCTCCTGCCTAGCTATGGGGGGAGACCTGATGGACTCCCTCACCTGGTGGCCCAACCAATCACCCCCCCCCACCTAGTTTAAATTAAACCTCGCTTCAATGTACTCCCCAGCTTCTGCTTTAAGATCCCTGAGCCCTCCTTACTCAAGTGCAGCCTATCCAGTGCATACAGGCTTTTGTTCTCCCAAGTTCTACCCCCCCCCACCAGTCCATATCCCGTGGACTCACACTGTGCCTCCAGTCATTTGTTGAACTCTGAAATCCTTTGCTTCCTGACTGTACTAGCCCTTGGTACTGGGAGAATCTCAGAGAAGGCAACTGACCTTCCCTCTCTACAGCATATCCTTCCTACTTCCTTGAATCTCACCTGCACCTCTTCTAGCGTGCTCCCTTCCAAGTCATTAGTACCCAGGTGCACCACAATATGAGGATCCCCCCTAGCCTCCCCACACACCTATTAATAAAAATTGTCCCACTTTCTCAACTGTCATGCCCAGCACACACTCCACCCATATGTGACTTTTCCTGGTGATCCTGCCGCCCCATCTTACACCCTTCAGTATTGAAATGACCCTCCCCCCTTTATCTTGCTCACCTCCCTGGTACTTCCCATTCCTCTGCCCCTGATCTCGGTCTGCTTCCCCTGATACCACTCCTGTATGCCCCATTGTCCCACTTGGTCCGTGCTGACCCTACCCTTGACTCCCCCCATTCCCACCTACTACTGCCAAGCTAGCTGCTTCCATTCCCTTGCCATTCCCTAACTTCACTCCCCCACCACTTCCTGATTTGGCTTCCCCCTGTCCTTCATTAGCACACACACACACCTGCCACTAGTCCCCAGTGCTTTCCTTTGTCCTTGCTTTTCCCTTACTTTTGGCCCCCACTCCCTTCTACTTCTCCTACCCTGCCTGGCTGCCCCCTCCACCTTACCCTTCTGTACCTGCATCTCCACCCCTTTCCTGAGTCTACTGTTCCCCCTCCTACCTTATCACTCCCGTCACTACTACCCTCCTGTATACTGACTTTGCTTCTTGCCTCACTGCTAGCCCCCTGCCATCACTACTGCCCTGCTCCCCCTCCTTCTCTGTGACTACCCCCCTTGCTCCTCCAGGCTAGCCAGCACTGAGAACCTTTACTTATTCTCCCTCCTCTTATCCTGAGCTACCCCTGCTTCCCCTCTCTGCAGCTTCATTCCATGCACTGCTGCTGTTCTTATCATCCCCATTTTCCTGACCACCTTTCAGCCCCAGTTCTGAACTGCTCCTTAGTGGTTAGCCGGCCCAGTGGTGCTGAGGGTTGAGGCACTGGATGCCACACTTCGGGCCACGCCAACAACCCAGGGTTGGGAGTAACCTCAGGTGTTGGATGGTCGGCTGGAGGGGAGGAGGAGGACTGAGCGTCCCAAGCACTGCTCTCCTCCTCTGGGAAGGATGGGGTGGAATAACTGTGGCTGTGCTGTCTCCTGGTGGTGGCTGAGGTCGGTGCAAGTGGCAGTTCGCTATGGGAATGGCATAGACGGTGTTGGACATGTAGTATGTGGGAGCATGCACAGCAGCATCATTGATGCCATTGCATGCTCGTGTCGCAGGATAGGATACCAATACCTAGAAAAATCCTCCAGCATGCTAGATGATGTCCGGTACTCCGGCGCCGCATCACTCTTGACTCAGGATGCTCCTCCTGGATCCTGACCTCCGGCTTCCGCGGTGTTGGGGTAAGTACCTGCCATGAAGCAGCCTGTGAGAGGAACAGTGGAATGGCTTGAGCAGGGGCACTGGCAGTGGCATGGGGCCGTGGGTCCGGATGGATGGGGGGGGGGACCATAGGTAACACCTCCCTAGCCAAGGAGGGAATAAATACATAAAAACAATTGCTCCTTAGCGGTTGCATGGTTAGCCCCATGAAGCCTCTCTCTTTGATTTCGCCTTTGGTCACCTGCTGTGGTGACTGTGGTAGCCCACCTCTGGTCCTCTGGCCCCCGTTGTTCCTCCCTACCTCACCTAGCCCTTTTACTCAGCTCCATTTTCAGTCTTACAACCTCTTCCCTAAGTTGCCCCATCTGTCTACACATCATATGACCCCTGCCCTCCATGCAGTTCCCAAGAAGATGGCTGCCTCACATCCATTACAGCTTATCACCCATCCTGCCTCCCCTCCTAACTTGCTGCCCCCAAAATCCCCCACCCACTTGCCCCCCCCCATGCCTGCTGCCTGCCCCAACCCCTAGGACTCTCCATCATCCTTGTTATCCCACACTGGTTTAGCCCTGTTTTTAATCACCCCTCCCCCTTCTATCAGCACATCAGCTGCCTCCCCTCAAGATTCTATCCACACTCCTGCTGCCTGGAACCTTCTGTGCCCTGCCCAGCGAGGCCTGCTACCTATAGTCCTCCCTGCGTATGCTCTGCAGACATCCCTTAGACAGATGCCACACTCCTGCTTTGTGGCACTCACACTTTGGGGTCACTCATGCGAGGGGTTGCTAGACCCAATAGGTAATAAATATGGAGCTCCACGGCCCTATTGGCTCATCGGAGTCATGTGGTCTGTTGTGTCCTCTTTCTTTGTTCTGTCCATCCCTCTGCCTCTCTCTGTTGGCTGCCCTCCTCCTCCACTAGTCCCACAATCACAGTCCCCTGTAAATGGCCTTGTGGCACAGTAAGTGTTACTCGGTTACCAAAGAATGGAGAAACAACAACAACAAAAAAAGGGGATGTCATAGACTAGGGCCAGGAGCTGCTTTCGGTATTCCCGAGGGGCTACCAGCTGCCAGAGTTCCCCTTCCTCTGGTCCTCCCTGAGGTACCCACTTTCTGTACAGGAGCCCATTTTCCCAGTAAACGTCCCTTGTATTTTGCTGTGAGTCACTCTGTGCTTTATATTCCCTAACCGTCTGGAGAGACATACAATAGTGCCACCTGTTGACAGACTTAGAAAAAAACACAAGGAAAAAAAACAAATGCAGGCTGCACTCAAGAAATTTTTTTTTACTGCAGATTGTATAACTACAATTTAAAACGCTTTTATTTATACCCTTACAAGTACTCACGCCACAGATAACATACATGATCAAACACCCTATACTATATAGTTATCACTGTCTTTATATGCCCTTTGATGTAACTCTATCTGGATGGATACTGTTTCTTAAATGTTTCCCTTTCTGTGATGTGGTTTGTTTAGTAATTATATACTTCTTCTTCACCTCAGTGGTTATTGCACTATAATGTGTCTGACTAAATGCATTTCCTGTTGTATATTTCCTCTTCCAGAGACATTGCTGTTTTATGGGGTTTTTTTTTCCCCTCTATGCCCTGGACCCCTACTTCGTAAAAATTGCCTGGCATCTACTGGCAGTGCCCATCACCCATCTGTTCAATCTCTCACTCTCCCAGGGGTCCCTTCCTGAACTATGGAAAACTGTCCATATTATACCACTCTTCAAATCCGGGGACACATGTGACCTAAATAACTATATACCTATTTCACTACTCCCCATACTTTCAAAAATCCTGGAAAAAGTAGTAAATGCCCAGGTGCATGACTACCTGGAAATGACAAATTTTCTAAACCCTATGCAATCAGGCTTCCACACAAATCACAGTATGGTCTCGGCACTGGCCAAGGTCACTAACGATTGGCTCCACGACCTTGACAACAAACAGTTCGTATGTGCTGTCTTCCTGGATCTCAGCAAAGCATTCGATACCGTTGACCACTCCCTACTTCTCTCATCATTAAAAACGTTAGGCCTACATGACACCTCTATGGGCTGGTTTCAGAACTACTTAATGGATAGGCAACAACAGGTAAAAGCAGAAGGGGAGTTGTCCCCCCCAAACCGTTACTTAGAGGAGTCCCTCAAGGATACATACTGGGACCAGTACTCTTTACCATATATATCAACAATATTGACCTTGGTATCAAAAATGCCAATATCCACCTGTTTGCAGATGATATGGTACTGTACCTAAGTCGGTCTACACCTGAAGCTGCCTGTAAAGCACTGCAATCGGACTTCAACATTCTCCAACACCAGCTTCTCAATAAAACACTGCTACTTAATGCCAAAAAAACCCCAAGGCGATGATTCTCTCTCCTGGCAACTCTCCATCCCACTCTGCCCTTGGCACACAGCCCCCCATCACTACCCTATTGGGGGAAAACCGGGACTATGTCACCAAGTTCAAATACCTGGGAATCTGGCTAGATCACAAGCTCTCTTTTGGAGAACATTTGGGGCCATGGTAAAAAAGCTAAGACAGAGGCCAGGGCTTTTTTATCGGATAAACCACTTTCTAACTACGGAGGCAAGGAAACAGCTCGTACAGGCTACCTTCATCTCCCTGCTAGACTACGCTGGCTTTATCTATTGTCACTGCAATGCCTCATGTCTGAGTAAGCTGGATGTCCTGTATCACAGAGCACTGCGCTTCATTACCGGTCTTCCCTCCTTCACCCACCACTGTTCCCTGTATGATGCTGTAGGTTGGACCTCCCTTCAATCGAGAAGAAAAAGAAATGCGACCACCTGGACTCCGAAAGCACTTGCTGGAAAACTTCCATGCTACCTCTCTGATCTCCTGCCCTTAAGCAAAGTTGGAAAAGACGCCCTAAGGAGCTACTCCTTCATCACCCTGAATATCCCCAGGGTCCGCACATGTTATGGGACTGTGGCCATAAGCTACTCACTTCCATCGCTTTGGAATGTTATCCAGAAAATCTTGAAATTAACAACCACAGTAACTATCACAGTGTTCAAGTCCCTATATGCAAGGCTAACTGAAGACAAATGCCTCTGCTTTCACTGACTTTACCTTGCTATAGCCTCTTTACTCACCCACGCTTTTCTATCTCGTCAGCGCATGTACCCCCTCCTTCCCCTACCATTGCCTCACCCTACCTCTCTTCATCCTTCTCTTGCTCTGTTCTTTCCTCTCCTAGGGCCACTGACCCCCCTAAGTCCTCCAAGGATAGTCACTGTATGACCAAGGATATCCACGGTGGTGCCTCCGAAACCGCTACCGGTAATTGTCCAGAGCAGCTTGCGCTCCTCATGCTCCAATTCATCCAAGAGTACCACTAGGATACCGCTTGTTGCCTCTGGGTGGCCGTCGCCTCTCTGAACTACAACTCGATCCACGCTACATACCCTGACCCTATGAGCCACGAACCCCTTTGCCATGAGCTTGGCTGCCGCTGCCGCCGGGTGCCATAGCTGGCCAGCCCTAACTCTCCCCACTCTTAGTTCTGTCATGGATTTACCTCCTATCTGGGTTTGCTGCACTGATTAATTCTCAAAGTTAGGTGAGACACTTAATGTGCCTGTTCGACTGAACACATTTATCATTGTCTTTACATCAATGTTTGCACCTTGTCTTATTTTTGTATCGTTGCCAATTATGTTAACTGTTTTCTTTATGACCATGTGTAACGCAGGTCCAGCTTGTAAATGAGCTTGCTCAATGGTGCTCGCCTGGATAAATAAAGATATGATTGATTGATTGATTGATTGATTAATATTGTAATGCAATGCATTTCTACCGTATCTAAGTTTGGTTGTAATCTCCCAGGTCATACCTGAAATTAGGCATTTAATTGCCTGGTGTGCTCTCCCAGGTTAACAAAAACTAAACAAATAAATTTGTTTCTTTCTTTCTTTCAAATGTTTTACCAGGAAAGATATACTGAACAATAGCAGCTCATTTTTATATGCATCTTTTTAGGGGGTATGAAGATAATACAATAAAAGATAAAAATATACAAATTATTTAGTATAACAATAGATACAGAAGAAATTTCTTCTTACTTACCATCATTTTCTTTTCTGTTAGCTCCAACATTATCAATGGGTAATCAGAACACATGTGTAAGTGCACCCCTACTAGGGGAATTACACAGCCCAAGGCTGTAATCAGCATTAGGTCATAAGAGTGCAAACAATAACAGTGTTGTCCAAAGCAACGCTGCAACTATGGCGCCCACAATAACAGCGCCCACCGAAAACACACAAATCCACATGGTAGCAGTCCGAACACACACCGAGGACTGCTACCATGTAGTCAAAACAAAACACTAGATTGATGGTTTTGCGGGGAACTCCACACCCTGCACCCCCCAACATGGGGGGCTCTGCCCCCTCACCCCCCGTTACTAAAATAATTAACTCCAAGGGGTAGTTGGATTGTGGGGAAAAGTGAAACTCGGGGGAGGGGTACTGTGTGACAGGACTTGTAAAACATTTTGGGAAACCCTTCTCACAGTAAAAGTTTGGAGACCGGGACCAGAACCTTGGTATCCAAAACTCTGCTGGCAAAGCTGCTCTATGCCTTAGCCCTCTCTGCCACAGGAGCAGCTCAGCCAGCCTCTAACTTTTTCCAGCCCTTCTTACCACCCTCCAGTCACTCCCTGTATCGTGGACAGCTGCAGGGGTAGCGGGTTACTGCAGTTCGCTGTCCTACCCCTGTTGCTGTTAGTGATACACTCTTGTAATAGTGCGCTTCTTACATGCGCTGTTCAGGTTGCATTCATCTGACCGGGTAGGCTGTAATCAGCATAGAATCTTGGGCACATGAGCATTCTGGACAGCAGCAACTCTCCAGTCACTTTTGTAATTGCACTGCCCTAATTATGTAAAGATAGACTCATATAGATTATACTGCTCATCTTGTAACAAACCAATGCACATGATCTAGTGCATACTCCTACCTTTAACTAAAGGAAGATACAGTAAACGATTCCCTACCTCATCCAAAGAGTGGGAGGACAGAAAGGGCCCGTTGTCTGCTTCTCTGATGTGGCAGATCTTCTTTGAGGTACTGAACCAACCAGAAGAGACTTGTCAAAGAAATTAATGAAAAAGGTAACACTGGAAAAGACAGCAAACAGTGCAAGCACTAACCTATAACAAGGGAGGCACCCTTATTGATCAGAAAAATCACAACCTGTTAATCTACATAACAGTAACCAATATTTAAATGTGTAGTTGCTGCTCTTTTTTCAAGATATATATATATTTCTTCATATATCTACATCTCTCTCTCTCTCTCTCTCTCTCTCTATATATATATATATATATATATACAGCAGGTAAAACATAGAAGGATGTCCAGACAGACTTACGATCAGAAAACAACGGACATCCCAGTGTTGGCATACCAGACAATTTTCTCCAGCAGGAGCTAGGCTCCCAGGAAGGCCCCATTGACAATGTTGGAGCTAACAGAAAAGGAAATTATAAGTACTGTATGAAGACATTCCTTCTTTCTGTAGCACTCCACATTGTCAAAGGGTAATCAGAACATACGGGTTCTAATAAGCAGTACCCATTAAACAATCAGGTGGTGGAGAATTTTATCCCATATGCAAACTGCAAAAAAGAAAAGGGAAAAGGAATTTACCTGCTAACCGCTGCCTTCAAATCTCCATAACCAAAGGCTGCATCAGAAGAACTTTGAACATCCAATCTGTAGTGCTTGGTGAATGTGTGGACAGAGGACAATGTTGCTGCCTTGCTGTGACAGGGTTGACTAGGATCCTGTCCCAGTTGTTATGGAAAGAGTTTGAATGCAGGGATCTGTTCTGTTCTTTCCTTTCCTGTCTCTTTTCTGTCTGGTTGCGCAACCAAAATTTGCTGTGAGACCTAGGATTTGATCACCCTGACAATCTCACAATTATTTGCCTCTCGCTATCTCTCATTTTTTCCTTGCTGTTTGTCTTTTCCTTCCTTACATATCTGTTGATATAAAAATATATGCAAATCATTATGTGGAAATGTAACTGATATTGAGATCCCTTTGTTTAGAAATTATGTAGTGTTACTGTTGAAATGTATATAATTATAGTTGAGATGATTGCAAAAAGCTATTGGAAACTCAAGAGGTTACCGGAGTGTGATTTTTAAGCCTTTTGCAGAAGAGCTGTGGAAAAGGGGCCTCACCCCTGGCCATGACTGGGACCTTAATCTGAGTGGGTACTTTGTGCTAAGGAAGGACAGAATGGTGGGGAGAGAGGGAGGAGTAGTAATGTTCATTAGGGATAACATCAAGATTATGAGAGTGGAACAAGCAGAGGGCAACGTGGAGGCCCTATGGGTCACCTTGCGAACCCCCGTGGGAGGGAAGATTAAGTTGGGAGTGGTATATAGGCCCCCAGGACTAGCAGAGGACCTGGAGGATTGCCTGTTGGCTAACCTTAAGGGGCAGTGTGGACTGGAAGGAGATGAAGTGGTGCTGATGGGGGTCCTTAATATGCCAGATACTGATTGGGGTACTATGATGTCCACTGTAACCAGGGAGCAGAAGCTGCTGGATGGCTTCCTGGATGCGTTCCTCAATCAGCAGGTGATGGACCAAATGAGGGAGGGTCATATCCTGGATGTGGTATTAGTGGATGGGGATTTTGTACGGGATCTGGTTGTGGAAGAACCCTTGGCTGGGAGCGACCACAACACAGTCTGGTTTCAGCTTAAACTGGGGGGGGTAATTCAAGGACAATGATAGTTGGTTTGAGGGGGGTGGACTTTCAGAACATGGGGGAAATTCTCAAGGGGCATTTGTGGGAGATAAAACCAGGTTTGGACGTGGAAGATAGGTGGGAGATCATAAAGCAGGGGCTACTGGAGGCCACCAGGACCTGTGCAAGAGTGAAGTGCAAGGGCGGTAGGTCTCACAAACCATGGTGGTGGACCAATGAGGTCCAGGAGGCAATAAGGGAGAAGAAGGCTGTCTACAGTAGGTACAAAAAAATGAGAGGAGAGAGGGACAGAGAGAACTATCGCCTTTCAACCAGGAAAGTCACCAGAGTGGTGAGGGGGGCAAAGGCCTGGAAAGAGCAGAGGCTGGCACAGGGGATACGGGTGGGGAAAAGGGGTTCTTTAGGTATACTGGTGAGCAGAGGAAGGTCAAGAGCCAGCTCAGAAGATTGAGGACAGCTGGGGGGTGGGTGGAAAGGGCTGGAGAGCAGGCGGAGGTACTGAATGACTACTTTGCCTCAGTGTTCACTAGGGACGAGGCTGGGGAACTTCCAAAAAGGGGTTGAAGGACACAGAAGGCGCAGCAGACCTGACTATTAGGGTACCTGCTGAAGAACAAGCTGCTGGGGGAGGTAGGCCAGGGGTGAGATATCAGGCTGGTTCTGCTGAATGGGGGGGGAGCAGATGCTGATATTCCTATCGGTCGGGTGTGGGAAGCCCTCCAGTCCCTGAAAAAGGATAACTCTCCAGGGTCTGATGCTATTCATCACAGAGTACTGAGGGAGCTGGCAGATGTTTTAGCTGCACCATTGGTGATCTCTTTAACTTGTCGCTCAAGACAGGGAGGGTGCCAAGGGATTGGAATCAGGCGCATGTTGTACCCATCCATAAAGGGGGATTGAGAGAAGAGCCAGGAAACTATAGACCCGTCAGTTTGACGTCAATGGTGTGGAAGGTAATGGACAGTATACTTAAGGAATGGCTGGGAGGTTTCCTGGAGGAGATGGATTACCTGGATGACCGGCAGCATGGGTTTGTGTCAGGTAGATCGTGTCAAACAAACCTTGTAGAGTTCTATGAGTGGGTGACATCAGCACTCGATAGGGGGAGACCAGTGGATGTACTGTTCCTGGACTTCAGCAAGGCATTTGATTCGGTCCCTCACATTGGCCTAAGGGAGAAGCTGGGGGGTATGTGGGTAGGCCCATTGATGGTTAGGTGGATTGGAATTTGGCTTTCAGGTTGCACTCAGCAGGTAGTAGTCGGAGGGGAGGTCTCGTCTCCTAGGGAGGTCATAAGTGGGGTGGGATCAGTCCTGGGGCCACTCCTGTTTAACACCTACATCTCCAATATCAGGGAAGGTATCGGGTGTGAAATGAGTCTCTTTGTGGATGACTCTAAGCTGGGAGCGATGGTGGAGGGGAGATTGGCCCTGCAAGAGGACCTGGATACACTGGATAGGTGGTCCTGCACCTGGAAATTGAAATTTAACTCCTCCAAGTGCAAGGTGCTACACCTAGGGTGGGAAAACCCCAACGAACCCCAACTACGTGTACACCCTGGGGGGGGATGAGTTGCATGCCACAGCAGGGGAAAGAGACCTAGGAGTCTTGGTGGATGTTAAAATAATTCAGAGCAGTGCAGGAGGGCTGCGGTCAGGGCAAATAGGATGCTGGGATGCATCACTAGGGGGAGTACCTCAAGGAACAGGGAGGTGATTTTGCCACTGTACAACAGCCTGGTTGGACCACATCTTGAGTACTGTGTACAGTTCTGGAGGCCACACCTAAGGAAGGACATCAAACTCCTGGAGAGGGTTCAGAGGAGAGCAACCAGAATGATCCGGGGCCTGGGGGATATGACATATGAGGAACGACTAGAGGAGCTCAACCTGTTCTCGCTGGAGGAGAGGAGGGACTGGGAGGACATGATTGAGGTCTTCAAGTACTTCAGGGGAGTAAATAAGGTAAGCCGAGACAGGATCTTTCAACTGAAGGAGGGTAGAATCACCAGAGGACACAGTTGGAAGATTGAGGGTGGTAGCATTAGGGGAGAAAGGAGAGGAGGTACTTCACAGAGAGAGTGGTGGAACCGTGGAATGCACTGCCTGGGGAGCTGATACAGGCAGCTACGGTGGAGGGATTCAAGAGAGGGTGGGACAGGTATAGGCAAGGGGTGAAGCAGAGGCTGGTTTGCCTGGGGGGGGTAGGACTGGGGGATGGAGTAACAGTGGAAGGAGACAGATAGAGGGCTATGGTACGCAATCAGGGTGCTGAAGCATGAGCAGACTTGATAGACCAACAGGCCTACTCTGCTGGCATCTAGTATGTTAGTATGTTAGCTCAGGCACACTATGTTCCTGCCAGCACCTGCCTGAAACATACAAGAACACTTTGGAAGATGCTTGTTAAGAATGGGGGGTTGGAAGGACTTGTAAGACAAAGCTGCAATTTATTTTATTTTAGTCTTTGGTAACCGGGTAAGGCCCACTAGGCACAAGTGCCTGTTTTCAGGGGCGACCTGGGAGCACTGGGCGGTTAAGTGACTTCCTCAGAATCACACAGTATGCAAGTGGAAGTTGTGAGAATCAAACTCAGGTCTGGTCTGCTGGATGTATCAAGCTCGTTCACACCTCGTTCCTTTAATCTCTAGGCTATACTGCCAGTAATTGCTTGCAAGAGGGACACAGAGACTGAAGGAAAACTCTGATCGATCTCCTCTATTTTATTTTGCTTTTGTAAATAGTTATACTGAACAATTTTATTTTTTATGTTACTGCTAGTACAAATAAATATTTTTGGTGAATTCTACAACTGCTCCTGGTTTTCCTATGCTTCCTGACCTGTGCCTCAATGACAGATGGTGTCAGCCTAAGTGGGATTTATGACATGCATACTCTAAGCCAGGAGTTTTGTGCATGGGTACTGGACCTAGTACCAGGGAGGCATAAAGAAAGGTATGGATTCTGCACAGCAAGTCCAGGAGTGGTTACCAGGAGAATGGCAGCCAAACTAGCAGAGACAGAAGTCCAAGCTGAGATTGTACAGCCAGCACAAGTTATGGGAAAGGAACAGGCAGTGACAGAACCTGAAAGCCTAATGGCCTTTTTCAAATGGTGGGCTATACAACAAAATAGAGACTGAGAAACAGAGAAGAGAAGAGAAGCAGCAGATGAGAGAAGAGATGCAGTGATAGGAGCAGCGATGGCAGGATGGCTTGCAAACCATCAAAGGCAGAAGATTTGGCACAGATCCAGACAAGCAACAAAACACAAGCAACTTAAAAGCCATTAAACTTATGAAGTTGTGTCCCTCGGATGATATCGAGGCATACCGGACAACTTTTGAAAGAGCTGCCACAGCCTGCCAATGGCCAAAGCTGCAATGGACAATCAGACTGGTACCCTATCTGACAGGGAAAGCCCGACTTTTCTGCAACAATATGGACACTGTACAGTCAGAAAACTATGACCTGGTGAAAAGCAAAATCCTGAAAAGGTATGACATCTCAGGAGAGACCTACAGGCAGAAATTTTGATCTCTGAAGTACAACTCAGTCGACAATCCTCGAGAAGCCTTCGCCCAACTCAGAGAACTCCTGATAAAATGGATCCAACCAGAGGGCAAAACAGTCCCATGGATCATCGACACATTTGCAATGGAGCAATTCATTAACATCCTGCCTACAGATGTGCAGCTTTGGGTAAAGGAACACCGACCAGAAAGTGGGGAAAAGGCTGTTTCTTTGGCCGAGTACTACCAAATGGCCAGACAGATGCCACAGCCGTAAGATAACAGCCAAGTACCGGTAAGACACTCTTTTTCCCATTTAAACTCCAAGTCTGATAAGAACTCTGGTGGGGGTAACAAATCTGTGCCCAAAGACGTTATTTGCTATAACTGTAATAAGCCAGGCCATATGGCAAGAAACTGCCGTAGTAAGGAGAGCAGCACTGGAGCAGATTTGTCCTTGGCAAATTAGGGCAAGTACTTAACAGATGTGATGGTGGAGGATAAGACTGTGAACATACCTGTGATATCTCCCTCTTTACGCAGGAGACTCCTGTTTTTTTTTTTTGACTGAACTCCTTCCCTCCTGGGAAACAAAATCTCCTGCTTAAGTAAAATTCTTTCCAAAATATCCATGTTTTTTGGGCAGATAAAGACACATAAAAATTAAATCAGTGATGAACAATGTATCTGATAACTTTATATAACTAGTTGTTTATTCTTTTTAGTGCTTATTCTTGGCAAAATAAATATATTCAATTTTTGTATTGACTTTTTTTCTTATTTTTTGGACGCCATTTAAGGACAAAGTCACGACATTAGGGCATCTCCCTACTAGTAGGCCAATCTCCCTCCTAATTTGACCCAAATCTCCCTCTTAAGCAAGTTGGCAGGCCAATCTCCCTCCTAATTTGACCCAAATCTCCCTCTTAAGCAAGTTGAACATATCACATGTATGTGTGAAGGGGCTCATTGATTTGGGAAGTGGACAGATCCTTGTGCATGTTGAAGTGCTGGGAAAACACTGTGCAAAAGGACCAGGTACAGGCGTCATCTGCATCCACTGGGACACTCGATACTATCCCACCACCCAAGTGACTCTGACAATTAAGGGTGTGTAGCACCAAATGAAAGTGGGGGTAGTACCTAAGTTACCTATACCTGTGACTTTCCAGGATTTTCCAGGATTTTCTGAGTTAATCAAAGAAGGAGTAAATCCTGATGTTTCAGCAGCTGTGGTGACAAGAGCTCAGGCAAAGAAAATTTCAGATGAGGGGGACAGGGACACTTTTCCTTTCAGTGATTTTGATTCAGACTTATTTGAGCACAGCTCCAAGATCCAGAAATCCAGGAAAGAAAGATGATGCCTGAAGAAACTGTGGCAACAAATGACTGATGGACATGAAGGGTTAAATATGAAAATGTTGAAACTAAGCTGATAACTGATTGTGATTTTCTTTCAGAGCAAGCTAATCATGTTTCTCTCCAGGGTTATTTTAAGCAGCTGGGAGTGAAACCAAAACATGGTGGATCAATGTTTAAAAAATGTAATGGGTTACCATACAGAGTTTGGGTTAAACCTCAGACACAAGAACAGACAGAACAAGTGGTTATACCACAGAAGTATAGAACAGAGTTGTTACAGTTAGCACATGATAGTCTTATGGCTGGTCACTCAGGTAGGGATCGCATTGCTGTATAGATTTTACTGGCCTGGAATTCATGAAGATATTGCTACCTATTGTAATTCCTGTGCTGAGTGTCAGAAAGTAGCCCCAGTCACTAGAAAAGACAAGGTGCCCCTGGTGCCCCTACCCTTGACAGATGTGCCCTTTGAGAGAATTGCAATGGATGTGGCTGGTCCTTTAGACAAAAGTAAAAAGGGTAATAGATTTATCCTGGTAGTATGCAACTATGCTACTCGATACCCAGAAGTAGTTCCAATGTGTACTGTCACAGCTTCAAAAGTGGCAGCAGAGTGGGCATACTTAAAGAAATTATTACTGATCAGGGTAGTAATTTTGGTGCTGCATTACTTAAGGAACTGTACAGAATACTAGGTATCACTGCCATACGAACCTCCCCCATCAGCCTCGGACAGACGGTCTTGTTGAGCATTTTAACGAAACCCTAAAATGCATGTTAAAAAGGTTTGTAAAAGGGAAGGGGAAAGACTGGGACCAATACTTGCCTTACCTACTTTTTGCTTACAGAGAAGTGCCTCAGGCATCAACAGGGTGTTCACCATTTGAGATACTGTATGGTAGGCAGCCAAGAGGGCCACTAGATATGATAACAGAAACGTGGGAAGATAACCCCACTCAGAAACAATCTATAATGTCTTATATGTGTGCCCTAAGAAAGAAGCTGGCAAAACATGTTGAAATTGCCCATAGTAATTAGGAAGAGACCCAAAACCAGCAGAAGGTATATTATGACCATGGGGTCAAAGAAAACATTTTCGAGCCAGGTGAAAAGGTTTTGCTGCTGTTACCCACAACCATAGGAGCCGGGTTTATGAAATTTTTGGTGGGGCCCAGGGGTCAGGGGTCAAACCCCACCCCCTGGCCCAGGGTCAGACGTGAAACACTGGGGTTCTAGGGGACAAAGACCTACACTCATGGGCTGGGGGTCAGAAATCACCCCCACGACCACCAGGGATCTATGGGAGCAGAGCACCTTGTATCATAATGTGGGGGTCTGCGTGTTAAGCCCCTATCCCCAGATACAACAGCAGACCTGAAATATTCCTGCATAGAATACCATCCCTGTAGTAATGCTTACTTGATTTGGTAGCCTAGTTGTGATATAACCAAGGCAACCAGATTCAAAAGAGCTGCAGCTCTGTAGACCTAGTCTGCTTTTGACCTGGAAATAGAAAAAGGTTTTCCAAAGGTCACTTCATTCTTGTCTAATTATTCTGTTCTGTGCCTCAAAAGGTGGAGCACACTTTAGCAGACAGGGCTGAATTATAGACAGTGAGGTTTGAATAAATCACTGTCACTAGCAAGTGCATGGACTAGATTTACAAAGAGCAGCAAACATTTGCCATGGGCAGCAACTCCCCTTACAGTGTTCTGTCTGGTGGTAATCCACACTTAGAAAGTTTTATGGAATGGAATGACTGTCATGAGATCATATAGCAAAATGACTCCCAGTAAATCACAAGGGTGTCTTCAACTCCCAGATCTCAAACTTTAATATTTAGCTTCCAGGGCTAGCCAGTTCTCATGGTGGAAAGATGTGACTGGAGACCAATATGAAATAGGTACAGACCACAGTGGCAGCTCATGGAAAGTGATCTGTGCTCCAGTTCAAGACAGGCATAAATATCAGAGCCCTGGTAATGTACCCCAAGGCCATTGGCAGGATTTTTTCAAGGAGGTTCTTTTTGAGTCTGGCTTCTTCAAAAGCTAGGGGTCTGGGGGCTGCCAGGTCCCCAGAAGCCCAGGGGTTCTAGATGCTCTATGGTGCATTTTCTGGCTTATTGTGAAGCTAAATAACTCCTATCTTAGCTCTCCTCTACCCCTTGCTCTAAACTTATGCATTTTCTGACTGCAGGTTGAATACATAGAGAATACTGGATGGGCAACTATGCAGAACCAGTGTGTTCTGCCACAGAGGGATTCTGACTCCCTCTAACCTCGAGAGCGAAGCTTGAGAGGTCCATGGGAATCAGAACCCTGGGTGGCAAAACACACTGGTTGTGCATAGAGTTGCTCATCCTGTATTTTTTATAGTGTATAGTACTGTGTGAAAAATGCATTTTGTGAGTTCTTTTGCTTTCAAAATGAAACTGACTCATGCAGTCTCTAGAGGTTCTAGAATGCTGTTCTACCACAGTAGGGCAGAACAGCATTCCATGACCTTGGAACTCTGGTAGAACAGCATTTTGAAAGGGATGGAATTCTATACAGAACAACATTCCACTATACACTGTACTTGTATTCTTTACATGAGGTTAACAAAAAGCTGATTGTCGTACAAGTGATATATTTATTGTCTGAGCTGTCACCTGCTGGCTTGACATAGGCCAGGCAATGAATGTTAGCATTTTCTTCCTTAGGTACAGAACAGAAGTATTTATTCACCCTGTAGCCAGTCAGATAATAGGGATTTGGGTGCTGGTAGGCCCCAACCAGGATTTTCTCAAGTGGTGTTATTTTTTTTTTTTAATAGAATGTTACTCTTGCTAGATGCTCTGTGGTACATTTCCTGGCTTATTTTGATGCTATATAAATCTTATCTTAGCTCTACTCTACCCTCTTGCTCTAAAATGATGGTGTCTGGCTGTAGGGTGAATACATAATACTATTCTGTATGTGAGTTTAGCAAAATGCTGATATTCATTATAACTGATACATACATTGATTGCAGCCATCACCTGTCGTCTTAACATAGGCCAGGCTAATGTCAACATTTTGCTAACCTCACATACAGAACTGAAGCATGGTTTTACCCTGCAGCCACCAGTCAGCCAGATATTAGGGATCTGGGGGAAGCTAGGCCCAGAGAAGCCCTGGATTACTGTGGTTCATTTTGTGGTTAACTGTAAAGCTCAAGAAGTCATCTGTCATCTCTCTATCACTCCTGGCTGTCAGGACAGTTACCATCCATGTGGCTCACAACATATTAATAATATCAAAATAAAATGGTTATATTAAATGCACGCTGAAAATAGAGTTAAAAATCTCGTTTGACCTTAGGTCTTCTTCGGAAATATCTAAAAGAAAAAAAACAAGTTAGTGTAGTGTTTTTTTTTTCTCTTTTAACTTTTCTCTTTTAGATATTTCCTGAAGAAGACCTAAGGTCGAAACATAGATTTTTAACTGTATTTTCAGCGTGCATTTAATATAACCATTTTGTTTTGCTTTTAGACCACATGCTGACGCAGCGCCTTGTTTTTGTTTTTTACATATTAATAATATATTCCTTACAGGAGGATAGCCAGGGTCAGTGTACTGATCACCATTTTACTCATGCAAATATAAGCCCTGCCCATTAGTTTTTTCATTTGACTCTTACTTTTTCTATCCAATGGCTCAATTATTCCATCAAGATAAATGTCTGAAATGAACCCTGAATATGTATCTAGGTGGACTAGCACTAGGATTTTACTGTGACTTGCCCAATGTTACATAGTATTTGGCTCTGGATGAAAACTTTAGCCCTAGTTCACAAGCTGGTGTACTTAAACCATGATTGCCTATCTTTCTTAAACTGTGACAGACCCCCTGTAGCTAGATCACAGGGCTGGACGCAAAAAAAAACCTGTAGGAGCCAAGGATTTGTAGTACTTTGACTTAGTTGCAGAAAAATATCTACACATAATACAGGACATAAGATTACTTCAGCATCCTAATTCACACACCTGTTTTGGCCCATAAAGCAAATGTAGAAAAACAATCTATACATAACAACAGGCCAGAAATAAAAATGCATCAGGCATTTGCTCAGCTGCAGTTGGACTATGAGACTCACTGTACAAAAACACAGGGTCTCAAACACAGAGTTACAGGAGCCTGGCAAAATGGAGGAGTTCAGTCTATTTCCCTTAGCTTTTGCTGCAGATTGAAGTCTTGATGAGCAAATACTGAAGCAGCCACACAGGATGAGCTCTAGAGCCCAATATTTTTTGTATGAGGAAGAGGAGTTCACATTATTATTGTTAGCCCCTTTTGCAGAGATTGCTTGACCATGACCAACATTTCAGGCAGCCAGGAATGATGAGCTCTGTAGAGCTTAAAGAGACATTTTCACAAACTCTAAACTAGATTCAGTGCAAAGAAGTGCAACAATATGCACCTAGGAAAATAAAACCCAGGTGAAGAGTACACAATGGGGAGGGGGGTACCAAGAACAAAAATGGAAAGGGACCTGTAGTCACACCAGATGACCTAATGGTAGCCAAGCAATGTGAGAAGGCAGTAAGGAGGGTTGGGGGAATACTGGAATGCATAGGGTGAGGCACCACCACTATACAACTTCTGGAGACCCCATCTCCTCAATAACATACAGCATGGAGGCAGTCCAGAGGAGGGTAACTAAAATGGTTCCCAGGGAATATGAATATACGAATGTGCCAGCAGAAACAGACCATACATTCTACTAGTCAAAAGTAGACTTCAGCACTGGCAAACATTTTCTAATTGAATATTCACAATGCTTGTATCCAGTTTGTGCACTGCCCCCACCCCCAACCCCCCACCCAGTTTCCCACCATCCTGTTAGTACTGGGCAAGAACTTTGTAGTCAAATATCAAATTCAGTCCTCTCACAGTGCTCTTTCTCTAACCAGTTTGGCACTTTAACCATTAAAATACCCCCTTTTTAAACTCATCCAAACACCTCCCCAGCAGCACCCCCAAATAAACTGAACACACCATAAAAATCAAAGGTTTGGTCAGCTACACCTCTTTAAACCATACAATAAAATTACCCTCCCCCACACTTGTCCAGACCCCACCCCCAGAAGCTGAAAGTGAACCCCTGATGAACAAGCTATAAAGAAATCAATTGGTCAGACACATATTTTCTCCACTTTCCAATGCAGGCACTGCAGTAACATGGCACTTGTTCTCTTCTCTTCTCTCCCCCACCACCATGTCCACCAAGAAGGAAATTCATTAATTCTGTAAACACCGTAGGACACCTATGCACATCCCAACTGGGAGCTCAGTAAGCTGCAACATAACCTCATAACCTTCAAAAAGCAAAACCCCTTACCTATTCCAACCCATATGGAGCAACCAGAATTTCAAAATATAAAACATTTATATGACAGCCATTTCTGGGTAGGGCATCTTAGCTCATTAAATCACTGAAAGATAATATTTATCAGATCTTAAAGATGACATAATTAGAGAAACATGGATATATTCCAAGTTCTCACACTCCAGCATGTTATGGCCACCACATTTGGTCCAAGACCATGAGTCTGCACTACATAGATATAGAGGCAAACAATAAGCTGTATGGTCCAGCAAGGGAGGCAAAGGGATGCATCATACAATGCCCATGTTGTACAGAAAAAATGCAAAATCAGTTCACCACTAACAGACCACTGGCTGCCCATACTGCAAGTATTTCCTGCATTAGATGATCAGGAGATGTGAGTGGGCAGAGGCTAAGCTTCAGATGTCCTATTAAACTGCTTGTTCTCCAAGTGTTCCTCCATGTTATGGCCCAATTCCCTGCCTGGGTCAATAAATGTTTATCAGGTTCTCTTTTCATCAGATAATGAGATTTGGCCACAACAAACAGTTGATTCCTTCGGCTCCCTTGAAGCACTGCGGGAGGGACGAGGATCTGCTTGTAAAGTTAATTTTAGTTCTGACCCACCCAATGCCCGTAAAGTTTAATGCCTACCACCACTCCACCCCCCAAAAAAAGAACACATATTCGAGGATTACAGTTTTCGGATTGATGTCACCCAGACCTCCAAACCCCAAATTTGTTCCACCACCTCACTAAAAATAAATAAATAAATAAATAAACCTTTGCCCCTTTCTGACTGGAATAGCAGTCTTCACCTCCACTTCAGTCAGTGCTACTTAACATGACAATAATAAAATTAATCATTTATATCTCTCTTAACCCCTTATCTCATAAATCAGGGAGGACATGCTTAAAAAAAAAATCAGGGACATAGCTGAAAACTGGTGATATCATGTCAGGGTGCTGTAGGGAGTTAGAGTAAAATGCATTTTCTAAATAATAAGTCTGTAACTAATGACTGACATTAGTTTACGCTTACAATCCCAAGTTTGCAGGCAGCACCATGGCCATATCATGGCTCTTGATGCTGGCAGCTGCACCTGCTCACTCGCCAATCACCTCAGGTGGGCCCTCTCCCTCTCGGACTGGAATCACACCGGCTGCCCCCTGGACCACCACACACCGACCAGACAAGACACCAGCACCACCTCACCTCTCGTCTGCTGCTGGCTGCTCTTCTCTCTTCCCGGAGACCTGGATTCCTGACTGTCACCGATGCACCATGATGACCTGACTCCAAATCTGGCCAGTAGAAGCAGAAAGGTTGCTTGCTGTTGCTTTGCTGACCGGTGCCCGCCCGTCGCGATTGCTCCTCTCATCATAGACTCGTCGATCGTCTTTCTCATCTCTCTCCCCAGCGCGCCACCTCACAACACCAAAATGCACACTTATGGCACCGAATACATCCTCCCACTGGCCAATCACAGTGTGGCAAATGCTGGCAATGCTGGCAAATTGAAAAATGACACTGGTTGCCAACCAACCAGAACTTAAGCAGTCGCAGACAGAGTGTCACACAGTGATGTTGGGTGGGGGTTTGACAAGCAAAAGGCGCAAATTTTAAATAATGTGCCGTGCCCGCTGCCAGCAAATTAAATGTGGGGGGGGTGAATCATGCCGGCAGCCAGCACGGGTCACTGACTTACAGCAGCAGAGGGCAAGCACCGTGCGCGTGCACAGTGAGCCACAATTAAGGGGGGAAAAGTCAAGGTAGGCAGCAGCACTGGAAAATATTGCTGGGGCTTAGCCCAGCTCAATAAATATTGATGGGGCCAATGCCTCACGGGCCCATACAACCCGGCGCATATGCCCACAACAGAAAATAAACTGTTACTAAAGTGGCAAGGGCCTTATAAGGTTTTTAGATGTACTGGCACCATTAACTACGAGATTGAGACCCCTTACAGGAAAAATCCTACTAAGATATACCATGCTAACCTCCTCAAAAAATGGGTTGAAAAAATGCCAAGAGCTACTTTGCTAGTTTTACCAGAAACTGATAAAGAAGATATTGTTGTAGCTTATGATAGACTGGAACAAACTGTAACTGCTGATGCTGTAAAGATGAATGTTTCCTTAACCTCAGAACAAAATGCAGACATTCGTGCTGTGCTAAAGACATTTAACAGTACTTTTACCACAGTACCAGGCCGAACAAAAGGGGTTGAGCACATAATAGTGCCAAGGAATGTTCGCCCTATTAGGCAAAAGACATACAGGTTACCAGAGCGGTTAAGAGCTGATGTGGTAAAGAAAATACAAAAAATGGAATAATTGGATATCATAGAAGAGTTGATGAGTGCTTGGTCATCTCCAGTGGTAATCAAAAAAGAAGGGGATGTTATAATCTGCCTTGATTTTAGGAAACTTAATCAAGTGTCAGAATGTGACAGTTACCTATGCCTAGAATAGATAATAATAATAATAACTTTATTTAATATAGCACCTTTCAAAATGTTAAGGCGCTTCACAAATACATACAGATTCAGTAAAAACAATAAATATAAATAAAATCATAGAAAGTCAGGAAAAGCTTTGTTCCATAGAACAGACTGGGAAGTGCAAAGTATATCAGTACCCTCAATCTCACCAGGGGTTACTGGCAAATACCTTTTCAGCTAAAGAATCCAGAGACAAAACTGCATTTGCCACTCCTGTTGGATTCTATCAGTTCACCACCACCATGCCATTTGGTTTACACGGTGCACCAGTTACATTCCAGCAGTATATGGATGTAATTTTATCCCTTCACACTGGTTATTGTGCTACGTACCTGGATGATGTTTTGGTGTGCAGTCCAGGTGGAAAAGCCACCTGGAACACCTACGAGCAGTTGTCCAAGCTATCAAAAATGCAGGTCTGACTATTAATCCTACCAAATGTGCATTGGACAAGCAGGAAACCAGATATTTGGGCTATGTGTTGGGAAATGGAGAAGTTAAGCCAGAAATTTCTAAAACAGAAGCTGTTGCTAACAGTTCTGTCCCTAAAACAAAGAAACACGTCAGGTCATTTTTAGGGCTGGCTGGTTATTATTGGAGATTTGTTCCCAACTTTGCTGAGTTAGCTACTCCCCTCACTGAACTCATGAAAAAACGGTACCCAAATAATGTGAAATGGACCCCAGAGTATGATGACGCTTTTCAAGCCATTAAGGCTGCATTATGTTCAGCCCTTGTTTTAAGAAGTCCAAACTTTGAAAAATAATTTTTGTTACAAACAGATACATCAGAGGTAGGTCTAGGTGCAGTCCTGAGTCAAAATATAGATAGGACAGAACAGCCTATTCTGTACATAAGTAGGTAGTTGCATGACAGAAAAGGTACTCCACCATCGAAAATAAATGTTTAGCAGCAAAGTGGACCATGGAGCCCCTTAAGTTTTACTTACTAGGAGCCGACTTTGTTCTTGTAACAGACCACAATCCGCTCTGTTGGCTTAACCAAATGAAAGATAAAAATTCCAGAATCACAAAGTGGTACCTGTCACTACAACCATTTAAATTCAATGTGATACACAAATCTGGTAAAGAGAATAGCAATGCTGATTTTCTGTCAAGATATGGATTAGGAATTGAGGGTTTGGAAGGCTGAAAAACAAATGTATGAGTTTAAACTTTACTGTTTGCTGTACTGTTATGGAAAAAGGAATACTGCACATATGCTTAATATCTGAAAGTTAGAAGCTAATATTATTACAGAATTAATAGCAAGTTTTGGAAACCTGTTTGATAAAACAGGTTCCCTCTTAAGGAGGAGGGTGTATGTGACAGGGTTGAACAATACCCTGTCCCAGTTGTTATGGAAAGAGTTTGAATGCAGTGATCTGTTCTTTTCTTTCCTTTCCTGTCTCTTGTCTGTCTGGTTGCGCAACCAAAATTTCCTGTGAGACCTAGGATTTGATCACCCTGACAGTCTCGCAATTATTTGTCTCTCGCTATCTCTCAGTCTTCCCTTGCTGTTTGTCTTTTCCTCCCTTACATATTGTTGATATAAAAATATATGCAAATCATTATGTGGGAATGTAACTGATGTTGTGATCCCTTTGTTTAGAAATTATATTATGCTACTGTTGAAATGTATATAATTATAGTTGAGATGATTGCAAAAAGCTATTGGAAACTTAAGAGGATACCTGAGTGCAATTGCTAAGCCTTTTGTAGAAGAACTGTGGAAAAGGGGCCTCAGCCCAGGCACATTGTGTTCCTGCCAGAATCTGCCTGAAACATACAAGAACACTTTGGAAGATACTTGTTAAGAATGGGGGGTTGGAAGGACTTATAAGACAGAGCTGCAGTTGCTTGCAAGAGGGACACAGAGACTGAAGGAAAACTCTGATGGATCTCCTCTATTTTATTTTGCCTTTGTAAATAGTTATACTGAACAATTTTACTTTTCATGTTACTGCTAGTACAAATAAATGTTTTGGTGAATTCTACAACTGCTCCTGGTTTTCCTATGCTTCCTGACCTGTGCCTCAATGACACTTGCACAATTCTAAAACTGATGCCTCTCCCTTCTCCACCTAGGAAGTGGGCATAGCTCTGGTGGAATGAGCCTTGATGAGAGCCGGAGCCCTCTTCTTTACTGCAATGTAAGCCTTGGCAATGCTTGCCCTCACCCACCTTGCCCGGGTGGCCTTGGAGGCTTTTTGTCCTTTGTTGGCTGCTCCAAAAAGTATGAACAGCCTATCCAATTTCCTGAACTCTGCAGTCCGTCTAAGGTATGTCCTAGCTGCCATGCACAGTTCCAGCTTGTGGAACTCTTTCTCTTTTGGATGAGTTGGCTGCAGACAGAAGAATAGAAGACAGATTTCCTGGTTCACATGAAAGGCTGTAGGAAGCTTTGGAATGAAAGACAGAACTGTTCTCAGAACCACTTTGCCCTTATGCATGATGAGGTGAAGTTCTTTGTGGGGCAAGGCCTGGAGCTCGCCAATTCTCCTGGCTGAACACATAGCAACTAAAACACACACCATGTAGGACAATACGTCTAGTGGTACAGACGAAGATGGTTCAAAGGGTTCTTTACAAAAACATTCAAGACCAGATTCAGATCCCATGGAGGGACAGGGGATCAGAACACGGATCGGCTTCTGCTGACAGCTCAGAGAAAATAAAAAACCTCCTGGTTGGTCCCTACGAACAAGCACAAGGAAGCCCCAAGGGCTGATACCTGACCTCTCAAGGTGCTCATGGCCAAACCTTTTTTCCACTCCTTCCTGTAGAAAGTCCAAAACCTGTGGAACCATGGTTTTAGAAGGCCAGATATTTTTCTGTCTGGCCCAAGCTGAAAACATGGTCCATACACGAGCATAAGCTGCAGATGTGGAATTCTTTCTGGCAGTTCTCAGGGTATCCACTACCTTTTAAGGGAAACCCTGTTTCAGGAGTCTCCTCCTTTCAGGAGCCAGGCCACAAGTTACAATGCTTTTGGGTTTGGATAATACAGAATGGGGTCTTGGGAGAGAAGGTCCCCCTGGATTAGGAGCCAAAACAGTGCATGTTGAGCTAGATTCACTAGGTTAGAGAACCATGGCCTTCTGGGCCATTCTGGAGCTATCAGAGGGAAGCTTCCTCTGGGGTGTCTTATTTTGCATATGACCTTGGGAAGGAACGGTAGAAGAGGGAAGGCATATGCTCTGCCAAAATTCCACGTCTGTAACAGAGCATCCACTGCCTTCACCTGTGGATATCGGTAGCGGTTGCACTTTAGTATTCTGTCTAGAGGCAAACAAGTCAATCTGTGGACAACTGAATCTTTTGCACAGAAGGTCGAACACCTCTGGGTTCAGCATTCGGGATCCGTACAATTGCCCGTAATGGATTTTGCCGACAACTGTTTTACCGACTTCGGTTGCTCGAAATGTCATGTTTGCCGACATGCTACGTACCGATCGTTGTTTTCCCGACATCACAGCATAACAAAAAAATAGCCAGACTAGCAGGACAGACATAGAGCACTGAAATTGATTTGCAGCATAAAATTGCGACCTGTAGAGATGGAACTTCATACCTGTACTGGAGTGGCAGGGGAGGAGCAGTCGGGCACGTCGGTCCAGGGGAGGAGTGGCTACCTTAAATTCTCATGCCACACACAGCGCAAGCAGTTCTCTATACAATACAACACTGTTTCTGCAGTAATAGCTATTTAGACTCTCACTAGTTTAGCATTGCATTGGACCAGGTGTTTTAAAAAAAAAGTCTTGCTAAACATATTCATAAAAGACATAATTAAAAAGAAATGATTTGCTAAATTCATAGCCGGACTAGCAGAACATATCATAGCAGCATAACATAATTAGGCACAGACATAGATTAGCTGCATAACAAGATTGGGCACTAAAATTGATTTGCAGCATAACATTGACGCTTGTAAACTGTATAAATTGCTTTAGCAGCAGAAAGCACTTACCGGTAGTTGTCTTATCGAAATTATAGATTAAACTGTCACTGGTCAAATTTTTATTGTTGAATATTAAAAATGCTAAGCTCAAAAATTTATTGTAGACAATTAAAAATGCTCCAACACTCCTTACAGCACCATATGGTGGGCAATCCCTCACACATAGTCTTTGCCAGATCTAGCTTCTCGGTCTGACATAGTGTTGCTGATCTTCTCTTCCCGCTTTGCATATTTCTTTTTTAACAGTGATTTCGGCAGTCCACGATTGATTTTCTCTATAGCTGAGTCGGTTACCATTTGCTCATGCCTAAGTTCATTGATAAATCTTGTTACCCCCACATGTGAGCCTCCAATCAGTGTTCCCAGATGTCGGTGCCACGTCTCAACATTATTCTGTGTTCTGGGCATTCCATTTGTTGTAAGCTCATGTACTGACCAAAACTGCGGTGGGTATAGGTGGGCTGCTCTGATAACCATGTTATTTCTCATCCTCCGAACCGAAAATAGAAAATGTTCCTTTTAAATTACTACCGCTAACCATAGCGCAAATCAGTCGCATGCCAGCACTATAAAAAACGCACAAGTAAGCATGAGGAGGCTGTAGTAGGCTGTATTGCAAAGAAACAAAACAAAATGGAATGCAAGTGAGCTGTGTGGTGGGGGTGTGGGTTGTGGGGTGATAAAGGGCCAAGGAAGGACTTGTTGCAGCATTACTAGTACAATTAGTGTATATGTGATGGCCGAAATTAGAACGGGCTAATGTGCAGGCGGGATTACTGTAGTCGGCAAAATGCGATCGGGATAAAATAAGACAGGAGACCGCGAGTCAGGAAAGCATACCAAACCCCAGCATTCACTCCCCTGGGTAGACATTCTTGCATCTTAGCCAGTGAGCCTGAATGTTCAACTCCCCCCCAAGTGAACTACTGACAGAGAGAGAAGGTTCTCTTCTGCCCACAGCAGAAGATCGATTGCTTCTTTAAGCAGCTCTCTGCTCTTTATGCCCCCTTGATTGCTTATGTACGCCACCATGATGGCATTGTCTGACCTTATTTTTATGGCTTCTGACTGTACCCAGTTGCAAAAATGAAGGAGAGCAAGGTGTACAGCCCTCATCTCCAGGACGTTGATGTGCAGGTTCTACTCCTGCTCAGAACAAGACCCCTAAATGGGAATGTGGACCAGCACTGCGCCCCCCCAACCTGACAGGCTGGCATTGGTTGTCAGGATCAACTCTCAGGGGACTTCCAACAGGAGACCCCTTGCTTAGATTCTCTAAACTCACCCAAAAACTCAGGGGCTGCTGCAGAGGTAGGGAAACTGGATCCTGGCCTGAAAGTCCTCCAAGGTCGGATCCTAGGCCATTAGCAACTCAATCTGGAGGGGTTGCATGTGAAGGCGAGCCCACAGGACTAGATTTATTGTCGTCATCATGAGGCCCAGAATCCACAGTAGACTGTGAGCTGAAGCCAAAGATTGGCTCCTCAGCCACTGAACCTCTCTCATCAAGGTCTCTTTTCTTGGCTGCTGAGAGGAAGACTGTCCCCTCGTCCATCCTGAACACCACTCCAAGGTGCTCTATGGTCTGAGATGGTTCAAGATAGCTTTTCTCCCAAGTGACTGCCCAACTGTGATACTCCAAAACCTCCAGGGTCCCGTTCACTGATTTCCTTCCTAGAGTGGCAGAAGATGCTCAAATGAGCAAGTCATCTAGGTAAGGGTAGACATGATGCCCCTCTTGCTGAAGCTGTGCTACTAGGACTGTGAGCACCTTTGATAACACTCTGGAGGCTGTTGCCAGCCCAAAAGGAAGAGCCCTGTATTGGAAGTGTTGCCCCAGGACCATGAACCTGAGGAACCTCTGATGAAACTGCCAGATGGTGATGCAAAGATATACATCCCTCAGGTCTATGAATGCTAAATAATCCCCCAGCTGGACATCCCAAATGATTGACCATAAGGACTCCATCTTGGAGGACATGTGGTGAACAAACTTGTTTAGGTGTTTCAAGTTCAGAATAGGTCTGACCCCCCCCCCAACTTTTTGGGAACCACAAAATAATTTGAGTAGAATTCCCAGCCCTGTTCATTCTGAGACACTGGGATAATTGCCCTGTGGCAGGACCACAGTGGGTTCTGGGAGGGTAGGGGTGGTGGAACAGAGGCAAAGCCCCCTAGTTGTACCTCTACACAAACCATATGCCAGTCTGGCAGAGCAAGGTTCCTCTATGATGGCACCCTCAGTGGAGACCAAGAAGAATGCTGAGGACACCCACAAGGGAGACCCACAGAAGGGTAGCAAGGGAAACCACAGGGGAAGGAAACAGCTTCTGATAGGGGACTCAATTGTTAGAGGGGTAGACCTGGGGAAGGGAGGGAGAGGGAAGTAAGGTGCCTGCCTGGTGCCATGGCTTGGAGGGACAAGAAGCGAATCCTCAGGATTGCGGAAGCAGCATCACAGGAGAGGGAACTAGATATCACTGTCCACCTTGGGACAAATGACCTAGCTAGGCATGGGATCAGTGCAGTGCAAGATGAAATTGTGGAGTTGGAGAGGGGCCTCAGAGTGGTAGCAAGCACAGTTACCTTCTCAGAGGTGCTGCCAGTCCATGGCAGGGGTGAGGCTAGGGTACTACACACCATGCAGTTTAATGAATGGTTGCAAAACTGGTGCAGAGCACAGGGCTTTGGCTTCATTGGGGACTGGGGGTACACCTGGAGAGATGAAGGTTTATACTGGCATGATGGTCTGCATCTGTCCATGAAGGGAACCAAGATCCTAAGTGACAGGTCTAAATGCTTCCTTGGCAAGCTTTTAAACTAGCCATGGGGGAAGGTGCTATTAGAGGCAGGAAATTTCAAGCCTCCCCCCACAAAACATGATGTGTAATAAGGTAAACACTGAGGTACAGTGCTCAACAGAGGGCAGGACAGGGGTAAATGGAAAAATAGACAAGGGCAAAAAGAACAGGCATGGGGGAAAAAAGGATAAAGCCAACATTAAATGGAGGGCAATGAGTACCAATGTAGTCTGGGAAACAAGCTTCCTGAGCTAGTAGCCTTGATGGAAGATGAACACTTGGATATTGTGGCAGTCACAGAAACATGGTACACGGGGAACCATGACTGGGATGTCAACATACCAGGGTACACAGTCTACAGAAGGGACAGGGAGGGGAAAAGAGGAGGTGGAGTAGCTCTATACATAAAGGAAGGGATCAAAGCTACAGAACTTCGAAGAGTGCAGTTATTCTAGATGCCCTACAGGGGCATGCCTGAACAACTAGTACTGGAGCCCACTCAAGAGGGAGCAATATTAGACTTGATACTCTCAAATGGAGATGGAGAGAGGATCACAGATGTAGAAGTGGGTAGCCATCTGGGAACTAGCGACCATCGAACAGTATGGTTCACAATAAACACAGCAATAGAGGTCAAGCCATACAAAGACAAAAGTACTGGACTTTAGGAGGGCTGACTTTGCCAAAATGGGTGAGTGCCTAAGGAATGCACTAGCAAATGGGCGGGAAGGAGGGGTGGAAGAACAATGGGGAATAATAAAAACTGCCATCACAGAGGTAACGAGCCTTTGTGTGAAGCAAATAAACAAAACAAGACGATGTAAGAAACCACTATGGTTCTCAAAGGAAGTGGCAGTGAAGGTTCAAGAGAAAAGAAAGCATTCAGGAAGTACAAGGAATACTGCAGGAGCAGGACAGAGAACTGTATCAGTTAAAGCAAAAGGAGGCTGGGAAGGCAGTCAGAACAGCAAAGGCCCAAACTGAGGAAAAGATAGCCAACTCAGTTAAGAAGGGGATAAAACCTTTTATAGGTACATCAGGGAGCAAAGGAAGACCAAGGGAGGGATAGTGAGGCTTAATAAAGGGGAGGGAGGGTGGGCAGAGGGAGAATGTGAAAAGGCAGAGATACTAAACAAATATTTTTGCTCAGTATTTACAAAGGAAGAGGGAGAGGTACATAAAACAAACAGTAGTAACACTCTGGATACAGAAGTTGATACCAGCCCATTTACAGAAGAAAGGGTTCTGAAAGAACTCTTAAAACTGAAGGTGGACAAAGCAATGGGGCCTGATGGGATTCATCCCAGAATTCTAAAAGAACTAAGGGTAGAACTAGTGACACCACTGACTACCCTCTTTAACAAATCATGGGAGGATGGGTGGTACCCGAGGACTGGAGGAGGGCAGATGTGATTCTCCTTCACAAAAGTGGGAGCAAGGCAGAAGCAGGAAACTATAGACCTGTTAGTTTAACCTCAGTGATAGGGAAAATGATGGAATCACTTCTAAAGGAAAGAATTGTACAGCGTATCTAGAGGCCAGAAGGCACAGGACCCTAGGCAGCATGGATTCTCACCGCGGAAGGTCATGCCAGACGAATCTGATAGATTTCTTTGACTGGGTGACCAAAGTAGTAGATCAGGGAGGGGCTGTGGACATGGCCTACCTAGACTTTAGCAAGGCATTTGACACAGTCCACACAAAAAGATTAATATATAAGTTAGCCAGCGTGAGTGGGTCCCAAGATGACAGCCTGGGTAAAGAATTGGCTGGAGAATAGGACACAGAGGTAATAGTAAATGGAGTCCACTCAGAAGAAAGGAGGATTACTAGCGGGGTACACTGAGGGTTCAATATTAGGACCAGTCCTCTTCAATGTCTTTATAGCGACATTGCAGAAGGACTGGAAGGAAAAATATGTCTCTTTGCAGATGACACTAAGATCTGCAACAGAGTTGATGCACAGGGTGGGGTGGAAAGGATGAGAAGGACTTGGCAAGGTTAGAGGAATGGTCAAATGTATGGCAGCTTAGATTCAATGCTAAGAAGTGCAAGGTAATGCACCTGGGAAACAAAAACCCAGGGGAAGAGTACACAATGGGGGTGAAATACTAACAACAACAAAAATGGAAAGGGACCTGGGGGTAGTCATATCAGATGACCTAAAGGTGGGCAAGCAATGTGAGAAGGCAGCAAGGAGGGCTGGGGGGATACTGGGATGCATAGGGAGAGGCATCACCAGTAGAAAACAGGAAGTTATTATCCTCTGTACAGACAGCTGGTGAGACCCCATCTGGAGTACTTTGTGCAGTTCTGGAGACCCAATCTCCGCAAAGACATAGACAGGATGGAAGCTGTCCAGAGGAGGGCAACTAAAATGGTGCAGGGTCTACAC
Source organism: Neoceratodus forsteri (assembly GCA_016271365.2). Classification (NCBI taxonomy): domain Eukaryota; kingdom Metazoa; phylum Chordata; order Ceratodontiformes; family Ceratodontidae; genus Neoceratodus; species Neoceratodus forsteri. The sequence goes on from CM057452.1 coordinate 1,462,355,674, forward strand.
TGGAGGACATATGAAGAGAGACTTAAGGAGCTTAATATGTATAGCCTCGAGGAAAGGAGGGAGAGGGGGGACATGATAGAAACTTTCAAGTACCTCAAGGGAATCAACAAAGTCCAAGAGGGTAGCATCTTTCAAAAAAAGAGGTGTGCAAGAACAAGAGGGCACAATTTGAAGATGGGAGAGCGGCTCAGAGGTAATTTAAGAGTATTTTTCTACAGAGAGGGTTGTGGATGCATGGAATGGCCTTCAGAGGAGGTTGTGGAGTCAAAATCAGTGGTGGAATTCAAGCATGCATGGGATAGTCATAAGGCAATTCTGGGGGGTGGGGGTAGGAAGAAGTAGGCTGCTGGTTAACTAGGATCTGCAGCTTATCCAGTAGGTAGGGAAATGGGCAGACTGGGTGGGCCAAGCGGTCCTTATCTGCCGTCAAATTCTATGTTTCTATGTTTCTATGTTTCTATGAACTAAAAAGTAAAGGGGGAGGACAAGAGTCTATGTTTCTATCTGCTTGAGGTGATCTAACGATTGAGACACTGCTTGCCTCTTAACAAGGTACTTTGGTACAAGGGATGGTAAAAAGCATCCCTTTGAGGGAATGGCTGTAGACTCTATTGCATAGCCTAATGCCAAAATCTCCAGGACCCTGACGTTATCTGGGACCATCTTGAGTAAAAATTGTGCAGTCTTCCACCAAGGGAAGGGGGGCAGAGATGGGCCCGCGTACACTCACTGTGGTGTGCCACCTCTTCACCCTGGACCTCCATTACGTTTCTGGGCAAGGGCTCCTCTGCCATTAGTGCTCTTGAACCCAGAGTAGAATTCTTTACTCCTCTGGGTCCCAAAGTTCTGAAAGTGACAAAAACCTCCAAACTGTCTCTGTCGGCCACCTCCTTGACTTTTTGAAGTCAAGCTGGCCTTCTGCTGTTGCTGTGACATGGGGAGGCATTCCTTTTTATCTGGGATATCCTTCAAAATGTCATCCAGGCCTGAACCAAATAATAAGCCTCCCTCAAAGGCTAAGTTAAATAACTTGATCTTTGACGCCTGGTCTACAACCCAGTGGTGTAGCCATACACCTGGCATGGTGAGCACAATGTGATAAGGGGAGCAAGCTGACATCCAGAAATTCTTCACTGTGGCATCCCCTAGAAAGGTGGAGGCCATGCATACCAGCTGTAAAATACTCACCCCCTTAGAATCTGGGGGAATGAAACTACTCAGCGTCGTAGCCTACAAGTTTAGCGCACTGGCAACAATAAAGAATGCATAGGAGGTGCGAATGTTTGCTCCATCAGAGATGAAAGCTCTTCTACATGAGATATCCACTCACTTATTGTGCATATTTACTAGGGCCAGAGATAGTTGTGTGCCTCTCAGAGTCATGTACAGCCTTATTAGACAGGGGAGGAGTCTCTGATATTTTCTTCCATAAAGGGAAAACACTCTACTGGGGGTTTTAGCAGATATGTTCTCTGGTCTGCTCCTGCCCATTCTTGTTCAATAATTTGGTTACAGTGAATAAAGTTTGGAAAACACTTTGGAGCCAAGCAGGATAGGGTTCACATCTAAGGCCTCCATAGATTGCACCTCTTTCAGCAGCAGCAGTGTCCTACAAGTCTCAGTTATTAGACAGGACAGAGACTTGGTATCGAACAGAGGAGGGAATAGAATCCTCCTTTTTGGCTCTTTCCACTCCCCTTCCTCCACCTCATCAAAGGCGTCGTCTTCATCATGCAGTAACACTTTCGAGTCAGGATTTCCCCAGGATCCCCAATATCCTCCTCCTGACCCTCTCGGTGGTCGGAGTTGGGGTTTGTTTGCAGATCAGGAGTAGCAGACTTATCCTGCTCTGGTGCTCCTGGACATGACTGTGTGGGCCCCCCTGACCTTAATAGCCTGGCTTGGGGTCAGGTGTGTCGAAGGGATGTCCGGTGGAACATCAGGGCACAAAAGCTCACCTAGGAGCAACCACAAGGATTTACGTCATTCTGCTTTGCCACTGCCAGCTGGTACACCAAGTGCACCCTCCCCAGTTCAGGGTTCTGACTGGGGGGGAACTGTGAGTGACATATTAGCTTGAGTAACACAATGGGGGCAATAGGAATCCAGCAGAGAGGGTCACATTACCCTTCAGCAGGTCTTACACTGTTTAAAAACTAGAGTTCTCCGATAAGCCACGGTGCCAATGTCACTATAAAAAAACAGGGGTTATAGCCCAGAAGATGCTATGGGAACTGTCTGGATTCTTGAGTGTGTGTATATATATATATATTTATATTCAAGGAACATTGCACTGAGTCAAAAGACAAAAGCAGTTAGAAAAAGGTTCTTAATGTTCATGCCAACCTTCAGGACCACAGACTGTGGCAGGAACAATCACTGCTAGAAACAAAGAGATTCAAACTGTGGAAAACAGCCACCGCATCTAGTGCTTCAGAAAGTACTGACACATGCACGCTCACTCGAGTACTTGTGTATGTGATGTCACGATGCTGTGCATGATGCCCCCCCCATGTCAGGAGGCACGTGCCCGAGTCAAGAGGCACGAAAGTGAAAGCACTAAAGGCTCGGGGCAGGCACCTGCAAGAAAACAATATGTGAGCCTAACTGACAAGCTCCAAGCAATGGCAGGAATCCACGGGGCTCAGAAGAGCCACTAAAAAAGAACTCTCAGTGCCCTGAAGGTCTGACCTGCAAGTGAAAGCCTTATTAACAGGCTACAGCAATAGCTCCCCCTTTTTTTTTTTAATATATCTATGTCCCCAGCTAAGAAAGACCAATACCCAGGAAGAGGAAAATCACTGCCTCACCAAACAGCACCAGACATCTCTGCTAAGGCACACACAATAAAACACCCGCAAAGGAGAGGATAAACAAAAAAGCCAACAACAGCCCTATAACAGTCCGGGGGGGGGGGGGCTGATGCCAGTATAGACACTAGGAGGCAAGGGAAGGCTAAGCAGTAGAGCCTAACTGTACTTACGTGAGGCACCACAAAGGGAGGAAATTGGAGGCCTGATGAGAATAACACCCCTATAGCAAAGTGGCAGAATGTGGCCCCCAATCCAAGCACATACAGTCAGTGGAAGTGGGGAAAAAAGGCAGCTTAGCCAATTTGAAAGCCGCAGCTTAACTGTCACGATTTTAAATGTAGGGGTGCTCCCTGTCACTAGGTAGCTCTAACCTGCTCAGCAGAATCACAGCCCAAAGAATCAAACACTGAAAATAAATTATTCCTTCAGAGAAGTCTTCTATGCTGTTTCCCTTTCAATAGCACAGCAAGGACTAGAGCATTGTTGCTGTCTAGAATGTTCATGTGCCCAAGATTCTATGCTGATTACAGCCTTGGGCAGTGCCATTTCCCCAGTAGGGGTGACCATTACCCATATGTTCATTGACAATGCGGAGCGCTACAGAAGTATAGAATAATGCATGGGATGGAGTGCATTATGAGACTGTAATAACTGGTCAGCAATTTTTTCCATTGTCTGACCGAGTTATAATTTGCTGTTATAATCCGCAGGCTATAACAGCAAACACGCTTCACGTCAGTTAGACAAGAGTCACATCCTGATTGGCTCCTTACTCCTCCTGGGTGGTCTTACTAGTTATGGAAACATGGCGACTCCTCCGTCCCACTTAATGAGGAGCTGCCACACCGAGAGCGCATGTATTTTTTTTTTTTTTTACTTTTAAACAGTTCTTTTCTCCCTTGTTGTATTTGGCTGATCCTGCCATTCAAAACCTGCACCGCACATTTTAAAACTGCAATGGAGAAAAACTGCCACCGGTAATGCCTCGAATGCATTTCAAAGGTAAATGCCAATGGGAGGGGACAAACCAGAACCAAAATAATGCTGGAAAAAAAATGAAACACTGTCAGAAAGAGATAGAGTGTGTGTGTGTGTGTGTGTGTGTGTGTGTGTGTGTGTGTGTGTGTGTGTGTGTGAGAAACTGGTAAAATCAGTGTGGCAAAAAATTGCTGAACAGCAATTATAAAAAATAAAAGATGGAGAAGTTTGCTAAAATTCAAATTTAATGGTTGCCCTCGGTGTGGGATGCTTTAATTTACCCCTCGAGCTTCACCCTTGAGGTTTATGTACTATCCCACACGTTGGGCAACCATTAAATTCTCGCTAAGCATACTTCTCCATCCGTTATTCTATATTTAATACACACTCGAGGTGTCTGATGCTATACAAACCGCGAGAGCTGGTTTATCAAGCGTCTCACACCAAGGATGAGTATTAAATTCAAGTTACACTCCATTCCATGCTTTATTTTTTATAATTTTTGTTGAGCAGTTTCTTCCAACCATAAATTATAAAAACTTAACCATGGCATAGTAAGAAAGCAAGATTCCAGCAGGATTTAACATTGGATGTTTAAACATTAAAAACATAAGAAGAGTATGTAGTTTGAAATAAATTTATTTAAATTCCTTTACAGGAACATTTGTGACCATTCTTAAGCGAAGAATCATGGTGACTGGATTAAGAAAACTGGAAAACAAATGAACAGCGTCTGAGAAGTGGCCAAAAAAGCAGATTTTTAAAACTTGGATTTTAACTTTGAAATGCACAGTACATGTAACTCAATTATTTGAACATTTAGATTCTTTGAAAAAAAAAAGTCCAACAAACAGCTCTAAATAAAGAAAATGTCTCAATTTATGCCCATTTGTAATATGAGCATGTCCGTTCTTACAGCCGCAGTGGGAAAAGAAAGGTGACAGCAACTAGGCAGCTGTGAGAATGAAGTTTATACGTACAGACTCTTAAGCAGCGCGTGTCTGCCATAATAACCAGCCAATTATTATGGCAAATAATAACTGGTTGAGACTTAGAATAAATAGCTCACCTGTTATTATACAGCAATAAGAGTCAATGCTAGTAATACAGTACATCAAGGAGCAAGGTCACATATTACACATGTACAAGCAATGGCAAGTGCAGGGTAAAACAATACAAAGAAGTGCTTGTGGTAAGAGGAAAAAACTGAGTTTGGCTATGGTACAGTGAAACGGAACCAGTGGGGCATAGCAGTTGAGGGTGTACACAAGAGTAGAACACAGAAGGTGTAATCAGTGGAGTGGAGTTAAGGAGGGGGGTTCAAGGTCAAGGCTCAGGGAAAGATACAGGTGGGAGTTGAAAAATCTCCAAGAAAAGACTTAAGGGAGAAGGGAGAAGAGGCAGAGTGGATGAATAGGGGAAGAGAGGACCAGAGTTTAAAGACCAGCTGACACCTTCAGCATAACTTTTACAAAACATACTGTTTAGACACATTTCAGCTTGTATTTCAAATTAGTTCCGTATTTCCCCTCCCCATTATTTATTACTGAGGTCATCTGCATGAAAACAGGATCTTTTCTCCTGAAGAGTTCATCTATGTCTGTTGCTTTCTCCCTACCTGAGATCATAAGGCACTGCTTGTGACATCACAGTTACTCTCAGGGTAACAGACTGTGATGTCACAACAAAGGATTATGACTTGAAATAGGGAACACGTTATAGAGGCAGATAAACTAAGGGGACTCCAAGACATAACAATCGTGTGTTCATGCAGATTTACTCAGTAATAAATAACGGGGAAGATAAATATTTAAAGTTTATATGGAATGCAGGCTGACTTGTACCTATTATGTTTTTTAAAAGTTTTCTTTGAGGCGTCAGTAGCTCTTTAAGAAAACAATATGAGAAGGCAGCTTGGCCAGCAGTAGATTTCCTGGGGCGGATAGAAAGGAAATGGGCAACAGTGCTGCAGAGTGTGTAGGAAGTAAGAGGGAGGGAAGGAAGGAAGGAGAGAGGTAAGGTATGAAGGAAGGGAACCAAACCAGAATCTGGATATGAGGGAGGCACAGTGGAAAGGTGCCTGGCATCAAGGGAGGGGAGGGAGAGAAAGGAGCAAAGAAAACAGTGGTGAGTATAATAGGGGCAGTTCAAGGCAACATGGAATAAAGAGTGAAAGAAGGGTTCAGTCTGGCAAGTGAGGATTTGGGAGCAGCGCTGTAGACTAGGTCACCATAGCTAAAGATAGGGAGGATAATTTCCAATACAATCTCAAGGTCGGCAGGAAGCAGAATACACACTCTGTTCTAGTAGAGTGCACTAAGCTTAAGGTGGAGCTTAAAGGGGAAAAGTCTGCACTAACGGCCCTACACCCAAATGTGAGGCTGGTCACAATATGCACTTTGTGTGCAAAAACATTATTTTTAATATACCTACAATCTACTATACTGCAGTAAACAGTATCAGATTGAGACTGCTGACTTGAACATTGACCTTGTAACTACAAACCTCAGATTCCATTGCAGTTGTTGCCAGAGAATAGCTGCAGCAGTGGAAGATTCAATAGCCTGCAGTCCATGTTAGAGTTTTTACGAGCGCTCATCTTTTGTTTGCTGGTCCTGCTGTCCTCCCTGAGCTAAGTATAGTCGCAGAGGACTCTGCTTAACCTGGTAGAACAGCAGAACTGGCAAACATCTGATCAGAGGAAATGTCTGTGCACACAAAGTGCAAACTGGGACCAGCTCCATACCTGGGCGTTGGGCTATGTTGTTGTTAACTTGTAATGACCTGGGGTTGAACAAATAAAAGCAATGAAATCTGAAATCTGGGTGTTGGGCTCTTAGTGCTGACTGACCTTTAAGGTGGGCAGCATTAGTGCGTGCTGAAAATCAAGATGGAGGTTGAGTCAGACCCCAAGGTACTTTTTTTATACCAAGGTGTTTATCCTTCGTGGCAGGATAGGCATCTGGTTCTGCTCTGTCCTGTCAGCCATAGCTGTCCCTTACTCTCCTCCAGGGACCAAGCGTCCCCTGCAGATTCCACCCCCGGTGGTGGGGCCAGGAAGGGCGAGAGGGCCATCCTCCCCCACCTGGAGCACAATCCAGACTGTCCCAGGTCCAGGACAGAAAGGGGTAGACCAACAGCTTGACCGACAGGGCTTCATGGAGCCCGTTACCCCAAGTTTTTTCTCCTGACATTTTCTCCCATGGCTCTTTAAATGACGTGCAATGAGCACAATGTGCATGCTCCGCCTCCACAGAGTTACGCCCCCGGTGCTGTGTCACAGAGCCCCCCTGGCGGTGACTCATGTGCACCTCCACCCAAATCCCTCCAGGTGGTGGTTGATCGCCGAGCCGTGAAGTTGCCTCTCCCTGAGGGAAGAGAGCAGTTCAAAGGACGCTCTCTCTCCTCCATCCCCTGGCCGACCCCTAAGAAACCCGCCTCCGTTCCCGAATGCAGGCCACTCGCATAGGAATAGGTAATGCACCTGTGGTGCCTCTGCCCTCTGCGCCACTGGGCTGGCTTGACCCCAGGTACTTAAGTGAGGAGACATCCTCAACTGAAGCACCATCAAGGGTACAAAATAATGAGAAGTGGGTGAGCCTGACAAGCCTCTTGTCATGAGCCAAATGTTATGGAGACCATTTTCTTGGCATTGAGGGACAGTTGGTTTATTTATTTAGTTTTTGTTGATCGGGTAAGTGCACTAGACAAATCCTGCCTATTTTCAGGCACGACCCGGGGGAGGGGGATACAGATGAATGCCAACTGACCTTGAACCAGATTAAGCTGTCGGTGGTATTTTTAGTATTTTGACTGGAACCAATGCAGAATACTGTCAAAGTCCAGTTGTAACTGGGCCACAAGGTCAGGAGCAATGGAGACAGAGGCAAAGAGCACTGTATCATCAGCCTACATGGAAAGGGATGCACAGGAACTGGCAGTGGAGGAGGTTATTCTGGAATATGGAAAGAGGAATGGGGCAAGGGCAGACCTCTGTGAGATGCCTAAGCAAATGGGGAGGGTGGGAGGAGTTTCCCATCTGGACAGCTTGAGTCCTGCTCTCTAGGTAGAGGCAGAACCATCTGAATGAAGAGTCAGAGAGGTGCACTGCCACAATTTTTTCCAGAGGAAAAAATAGAAACATATAAACACAGAATCTGATGGCAGATAAGAATCGTTTGGCCCACTCGGTCTGCCTATTTTTTTTCCCTTCCTGTGTGTTACCGCAAACCTTACTTGATCTCCAACTCTCTCCCTGCCTTACTTTCCACTAAGATTCTTTTATGTCTATCCCACACATTGAACCCCACCACTATGTTTGCCCCCCACCACCTCCGTTGAAAGAATGTTCTAGGCATCCACCTCTCTTTCTGTGAAGTACTTCCTCACATCTCTCCTGAATTTACCATCCTGCAGCTTCATTGCATGTCCATGGTGCTGGCAGTATATCCTAGAGGTAATAGTAACAAGCTGTGAATAAGCTTGGTACTTCCAGCAGACCTGGGTTTGAGTCCCACAACCTTCACTTGTATACTGCGTGACTCTAAGCAAGTCACTTAACCTCCCCAGTGCTCCTGGGTTGCCCCTGAAAACAGGCACTTATGCTTAGTGGGCCTTACTTGGTTATCAAAGAATAAAAAAAATGTCCCCTTGTCTTTAAGCATCTTTTTTTTTAAATATTACTCTCCTGTACCTTATTTACTCCCGTGAGGTATTTAAAGGTCTCAGTCGTATCCCCCTGTCCCTCTTCTCTTCTCTTCTAGGGTATACATTTTGAGGTACTTTAGTCTCTCCTTGTAGAGCTTCTTATGCAGACCCTGCACCATCTCAGTTGCCCTCCTCTGGACATCCTCCACTCTACCTATGCCCTTTCAGAGATGTGGCCTCCAGAATTGGACACAGTGCTCAAGGTTGAGTCTCACCAGCGATCTATACAGAGCCAACACCACTTCCCTCCTTTTGCTGGTGATGCTTCTCTCTATGTCCCCCAGCATTCCATTGGCCCACCCTACGACCTTGTTGCACTGTCTGGCCACCTTTAGGTCACCAAATATGATTACCCCCAGGTCTCTCTCCTGTTTGGTGGTTGTCACTACCTCTTCTCCCATTTTGTACTCCACCTCTGGGTTTCTGTGTCCCAGGTGCATGATTTTGACTTCTTCGCATAGAAACTCAGCTGCAGTACCCTTGACCACTCCTTGAGTTTTCTCAGGTCTCTGCACATTCTATGCACCACCCCCGGAGTGTACACCCTATTGCAGCTTTTGGTGTCATCTGTAAAGAGGCAGACCTTCCCTTCCAACTCATCTGCAATGCCACTTATAAAGATACTAAAGAAGACCTGTCAGTACTGAACCCTGAGGCACCCCACTGGAAACATTCCCTTCTACAGAGTGAACTCCATTTACCACCATCCTCTGTCACCTATCCATTAACCCATTTCTTACCCAGTTTACCACCTTAGGACACACCCTTAAGCTGCCCAGCTTCCTTACATGTCTCCTATGTAGAACAGTGCTGAAAGCCTTACTAAAAAGGCCATGTCCACTGTTCCAGCCTGATCTAGTTCCCTGGGCACCCAGTCACAGAAATCTTATCAGATTTGTTTGACATAACCTCCCCTCATGAATCCATGCTGCCTCAGGTCTTGTAACCTGGTAGATTAAGATACACCACAGTCCTTTCCTTCAGCAGTGACTCCATTAACTTTCCAACCACCGATGTCAGGCTGACTAGCCTGTAGTTGCCAGCCTCCTCCCTGCTACTGCTTTTGTGACACGGGACTACCTCTGCCCTCCCTCAGTCCTCCAGGACCACTACTGTTTCCAGTGAGCTGTTAAGTAGGACTGTCAAAGGTGCAGCTAACACCTCCAAGGAGGGCTCAGTCAACAGTGTTAAAGGCTTTGGCCAAGTTGACAAAGATGGTGGAGGTGGTCAGACCCTGGTCCATACTGGAATGGATAGAATCAGTGAGCCTGAGGAGGGAGGTGGATGCAGAGTCAGATTTTCTCAAGCTAGGCTGGAGAGGAGTAAAGAAGGAGGAATCAAAGAAGGAAGAAAGCTGTGACAGAATAAGCTGCTCTTGCAACTTTACCTGACTTGGGAGGAGAGAATTAGGTCAGTAATTACCAGGAGAGGAAGGATCTCCCCCTTTGGGGAGGGGTATGACAGTAGTCTGTTTCCAGGCATTAGGGACAGTGGCAGAGGAGAGATTGAGGAGGTGGGTATATTAGCCAAGAGAAGTCTGTGAACAACCATTCACTTTTTATAAAGCAGTTATTTTTTTTTGGAACTAAATTTCTTTTCCATATAGCTTTTTCTCTCGTTGGTCGGTGTGGGCGAGCTCTCAGCTTGTCCCCATCCCCTCTTGCCCAGCATCCATCTCTCCTGGTCTCCAAGCCCTAGCTTCTCCATGGATCCCCCCCCCCATGGTGGGGCCAGGAAAAGGAGGGCCATCCTTCCCCCACACAGAGAACCATATCCAGATTTGGTGCCAGAGACCAGGTGACGGCAGAGGGAGGAGGTAGGTAGGCAGGGCTTCATGTAGCTCATGCCAACCAATTTTCTGTTTTCTCCCCATACTCCCTCCCAGCCATGGCATCACACAAGCATATGTGCATGGAATTGCACACATGCCATGTAACTTCAGCCCCTCCCTACATGCTGCTTGAGCTGCTGGCACAACCTCCAGGCCTTCACCTGGGGCAGCCAAGGGCCAAGCTGACACGCCTCCCCACCCCGAAAAGAGAGCTGTCCTCTGGATACTAATTTCCCCCACCGGCCAACCCCAAGGACCGAGCTCATTCCTGACCCTGGGTCACTGGCTTGGTAAGAGGTAAGGCGCTAGACACATCAGCCCTCTAAACCACTGGGCCAGTGCTTGTAAGAAATTTTAAGCTGATGTTAAGCTAACAGATTTAGGGCAGAGAGAACTTTTTTACCGTACTTTTCCACTGTACTTGTTTTGGGTGCAGATTGTTTCTAAGCTCACCAGCAGACAATATCCAGTCAGTTTCATGGATATTTCAGTTAATCATAGATTTCAATGCTTATGGTTTTGCATATTTCATTTTCATTTTTTAATTTTTTATATTTGAAAGCAAGATAAGCACAAGTGCCCCTTTTCACAAGCATCAAGTGTACAAAAATAAATAGACGACATAATTCCAAAAAATATGTATAACAAACAGTAACAATTATTTAAGAATTGCAAGCACAGTCATGGCAAGAATCCAACCATGATTTAAATCGAGATATATGAACAGCATTACATTTCAATAGGTCACTTAGAATAGAGTTAAAAAAGTGGGGAGAACGATATAATAGGGATCTTTGACCATAGGCTTTTTTAACATAGTGGGAGTTGGAAGATATATCTACTTAAGGATCTAGTTGTATGTAAAGCAGAACTTTTCGGAAACAATTTAGTAAAGGAGGAATGAAGAAAACCCTTGGTTACTATAAATAAGAGGGAGCCTAGGCTAACCTTGACCCTGTCTCATAAGGAGGGACAGCCTGAAGCCTTAAACAGTGATGGGTCCTTTGAGGGAGATCAGTCATAAACTTCAAAGAGGAACTGTATGTAGTATTTAATTTAGACAACATCCTTTCACAGGTGGTGGAATAAATTGTTACACCATAGTAAGGCAATCCAAAAATGAAACTATGCGTTAAAGTTCTTTTCGAATCTACTGTCAAAAACTGCTTAATCCTAAACATGCAGCCCAGCCTCTGATGCAGGACTTTTATAATGTTGATAATATGAGTCTCAAAAGTGAGACCAGAATCTAGAGTGACACTCAGATATTTAAAGCTATCAACAAGGTCGATAGCTTAACCCTGGGTATCGATCAGAGGAGCCGCTAAATCCCTTTTCTTTTTATTTATATGGTTCACTGTCTTCAATACAGACAGAGTGACAGAATCTGAAGGTACAGAGAATCAGTTTGATAGAATTACGTGGCTTTTTTGTGAGAGAAAAGCTGTGATTATACAGTGGGATCTGAGGATACTGTGCCTGATTCGGGGTCAGACTGGGGTACAGGGGGCCTACCTGGAAAGCTGACACAGGGCCCCACCTGGAAAATCAATAAGAGAGGGCCCAGGGTGACTCGCTTATATCAGTATTCAACTTCAGTTTGATACACTAGCTCTGTGTTTGCATCTTACATTTACCTGCAGTGCCCAAAATACCCCATTTAATTAGAAAAAATAGATGATAAAAAGCAAAGATTTTTCAGAGTTTAGAAGCTGGCCAGGTACCCAATAGAAGGGGCCCAACTAGAAATTTTTCAGGGATCCTGGTGACCAGTCTGTCTCTGCCCTGATCGGTCAGCTGATACTTAATGATGTGGGGTAACTTCTGTATAACCACCGCGTAAAGTGCCAGTCGACTGCACACAAAAAGTAAAGGAAAAATCGCTACACTCTCCTGAGCATTACAAAACAAAACTGTAAATGCCACCATCTTTGTTCCTGCTAACCGGCACTGCTGAAAAAAAAAAAAAAAAAGTGGTATCTGCTTCTTAAAAGCAATAACTGCAGCCTCCCACAGCTGTACAAACTGAAGGCTATTTTAAATAGTATTTAAAACACCATGTCTGCAATGCCGATGATCTGGGTTCAGAAGTGAGACCAAGGTGTTGGAGGGCCGGCCAGGGGGAGGAGGATGGAGCACCCACGGGACTGCTGTCTATCTCCGGGGGGTGGGGAGGAAGAGCTTGGTGCTCAACTGTCCGCCAGGGGAAAAGGCATCCCAAGCTGAAAGAGGTGGGGGAGACGTGGCAGATGTCGGCATATGCACCTTGACATCAGCGCATGTCATGTCCCCCACAGGGGAGAAAAATGGAAAACTCCCTGTTGAGCAGGATGACTGCCAGCCTCTGCAGGCCCTGCATCTGGTGACTCAGGCACCTCCCAGAAATCTGAATCCTGTCCAGGCGGGTCGAGGGACTCCCCACACCCTGCCACAGAGGGCAAGCTGTGTGGGACTACGGGAGCAGGTAAGCCCTGGGAGAAGCCAGGGTGGGGTGATGGGGCTGGAAGGGCAGGCAGAAGGAGGGCTAATCAGGGCAGGAAGATTAAAAAAAAAACACCAAACCTGACCTCCTCAAAGGCTCATGTCCAGCCCGGTGGCGCTGATGGTTGAGACACGGATCCCCACACCTTGCATTACGCCGATGACCCAGGTTCAGGAATGAGCCCAGGCTTGGTTGGGGTGATGGGAGCTGGATTGAGGTGCCAAAAGGCAGCTCTCCTCTTCCGGGGAGGGTTTCAGGCACCATTCCAATAGGGAGTGATGTCGGGAGGGGAAGACACCATTAGGCACTTGGCTGAAGCTGTGTCCTCAGCACAGCTTCTTGTCTGGGCTTCAGTCCTTTGTGCCGGCATCCTCAGGGGTGGGGTTACGAGGCAATGTACCTACTTTCACAACCATGAAAAATCCTGCCGTGCAGCATGATCCCCGACAGGTGGGAGGGAGCCCCAGATAGGCAGTACGCCACCACCGAGCCCTAACTGGTAATGAGCATAAAAAGATCATATAAAAAAAGTGCCCATACTTGCTCCTTCTGCCCAAATTCCACCCGCTTGCAACCCCACTCAGAATGACAGTTTTGCTGACCCTTTCACTCTCACTTTCAATCACGCTCACACAGTCTCTCGCTCTCTGATGAGCATTGGTTTCCCAACTCCAGACGCTCATCCAGGGTGACCAAAATACCCCAGTGTCCCAATACATGTGTGAGTGTGTGTGTGTGTGTGTGTGTGTGTGTGTGTTTTGGGGATGGGAAGGTGAATAAAGTGGATGACTTCAACCATAATCTCCCTAGCAACAAAGCATTATTTAATATAGGAAGGAAGGCTATTGCAAAAAAACAAAATCAATAAAGAAGCTTTAAAAACAGTAAACTTTACACTTTTAATAACTGTTTCAATTTTAGCTCATTGCATAATCACAATAATTCACTTCAGAATGTTGGTTATGCTGGTATTTATCCACATCTGGTGTGGTTTGGCCATTTGGCCTGTGGCCTTGTGACCGAACCACACCAACTGTGGGTACATCCCAGCCCAACCCACACCCTGCCGTGGATTATTGTTTAAGTACACCCCGAGGTGAGTGGCAGCAAGGCCAGGGAGAAGCCAAGCCAAACCACAAGACTGGCATCTGCGAGAAATCAAAAGACTGGTAGCAGGAGTGGGGGAACAGCGCACAACAGAAGGACAGTGTACCACAGGACGATGGTGCCCTGTAGGAGGAGCAACCCGACACCAGGAAGTCCATGGACCCACTGTCATCGAGGCACAGGTCAGGAAGCATAGGAAAATCCAGGAGCAGTTATAGAATTCACAAAAAGTGTTTATTAGTACTAGCAGTAACATAAAAAAATAAAATTGTTCAGAATAACTATTTACAAAGGCAGAATAAACAGAGAAGATCCATCTGAGTTTTCCTTCAATCTCTGTGTGTCTGTGTCTGTGTCTCTCTTGCAAGAAATTACAGCTCTGTTTTTATAAGTCCATGCAACCCCCCTCCTTAACAAGCATCCTATTTTTTTCTAAAGTGTTCTTGTAAATTTCAGGCAGGTGCTGCAAGAACATAATGTCCCAGAACTGAGGCCTCTTATCCACAGCTTCTGAACAAGGGCTTAGAAACTGCTCTCAGGTTAACCCATTAAGTTCCCAATAGCTTTTTGCAATCATCTTAAACTACAACTATATACATTTCAACAGTAACACTATATAATTTCTAAACAAAAGGATCCTAATATCAGTTACATTTCCACATAATGATTTGCATAAATGTTTTTACCAGCAGATATGCAAGGGAGGAAAAGACAGAAACAGCGAGGGAAGGCTGAGAGACAGTGAAAGGAAAATAATTGCGAGACTGTCGGGGTGATCAAATCCTAGGTCTCACAGGAAAATTTGGTTGCACAACCAGACAGACAAGAGATAGGAAATGAAAGAACAGAACAGATCCTTGCATTCAAACTCTCCATAACAACTGGGACAGGGTCCTATTCAACCCTGTCACACTCACGCTGGGAGGCCAACAGAAAAACAGCAGACAGGGAGTAGGAGAACCCCCCCAAACACCCCCACCGAGGTTAGGCAACAAGTGGCAGGAATTACTAAGAAGTGGAGAGGAAGAGCGAGAGAGCAGTGAAGCTGCCACTCCAGCTACATTGTGATGCTGCCAAATAAAGCAGCCAGCACTACTGAGGAGGCAGCCTGTGAAGTGATTGCCAGAGCTGGATTCCTCAAGACACAACACAAAAAAACAGACCCCCCACACCTTGATTCTCAAACCCCTACCCTCAATAAAAACAACCATGCAGTAAGTAGTAGTTGTAACTATTTATTTAGCGCCCAATCCCAGAGGTTCTGGGCACTGAACAACACAGCAAGAACCAGATATACAAATAACAAATAGCTTATAGTAAAATTAGACACCAGAATGGAGGACACACCCATGAAGTGCGCAGTCTCAGGCAACCAGCCCATCACATACAAACACAAGTCCAAATGACCCCGTACTCACAAGTCGACAAGGTTTACATTGTTAACTTAGTATTTAATCTCCAGCTTGATTAAAGTGTATACAAGCAAAATAACGTGCCTAAAACCCCAAGACAGCGTGTAGTTGCCGACAGAGTGCCCTGGCGCTTTCTTCATTAGAGCTTTGTAAGGGGGCGTCAGCCACCTTTGAACTCAGTACTCAACAGATATTGGCTGCAAAATGGCCCAGACATACATATGTAACCAGGTCGCCATGGATGTTGCGGTTACTGCCCCTGCATTGTGGGTGCAGACAAGGTTGAGCGGCCTGGTTCTGATCTTCCTGAGTGGGGATTTGTATCCAGTTTTATTTAACCCTCTGGGATGCAGTACCTCCCCACAGTGTCCCCCTACACATGAAAAATCACAGTGCAACCTTAAATTCAACAAAAGTGCAATTAGTGACTTATCACTAATAATATGCTCATGAGACAAAACGTGAAATACCAATAAAATATTTATTGGGGGATATTCACAAGGGATTGGGAAACTCAAGCAGAACTGTTTCAGGCAGATATGGTAAACTGTAAAGCAGCAGGACCGAAGGTAGTTGCCTGACTAGGCTCAGCTAGTAAAACACTCAAAAACACAGTAGCAGTGCCCACCCTCCACCAGGCAAGACAGTACAGTGATATGTAAGACTGTAAAACCTTTTAGAATTACCAACCCACCTATATTGGAGGCACTAGTCACTGGTACCAGTTTGAACCATTAAACCTTAAAGGGAGCTCCCTGTGCTTCACGGGGTACCCAGTCATAGGAACAGTGCAGTGATGTTGCAGCTGGTTGACTGGCAGGGGTGCACTTTAAAACAAGCAGAATAAACACTATCCAAACCAAAACTACACAGGCCATGCAATTCCTTAACTGGCAAAACCTCCAAATGAGGTATTTTTAACTTCTGGCCCAATGGTCAAATCTGTGGATTTAGTAGCAAACTTTGCACAAACTTCCCAGTTGTAGGGCAGGTCCTGAGAGTACCCATGGTTCTAGTGTACAGGCTTCCCTGATGATATGGACTTCTCTTCTCCTCTGCAGGTGCAGGTTCTCTCAGGTTGATGGTTCAGTTGTGCAGTTGGTCGGAGGCAGCTCGAAGATGCAGGTCTCAGGTGCCTCTGGATCTGGATCAGGGTCTCTGCCTCTGCAGTCATCTGGACCTCTCTGGCTCTTCCCTCTTCCTCCTCTGCAGGACAGACTAGTCTAGGGAGCAGGGGCCACATGCCTCACACCCA
Organism: Neoceratodus forsteri; assembly: GCA_016271365.2. Lineage (NCBI taxonomy): Eukaryota > Metazoa > Chordata > Ceratodontiformes > Ceratodontidae > Neoceratodus > Neoceratodus forsteri. The sequence continues at coordinate 1,462,372,259 of CM057452.1, forward strand.
CGTCTAGGCTTCAGAACCCTAGTGAGGAGTGTTAGCTAGTACCTGGCAGTAGCACTAACTGACTATCTCCCGGACTGTCTACAGGCTCAGTGCAGGTTTTCTCTCACAGTTGTACTCAGTCTGTCTCTGGTGCTCACAGGCTGGCAGTTGTGGTATGCATTTACTTCCTTTTGTTAAGGAAGGCTTCAGTCTCTCTCACAGGAAAAAATTCATCCTAACAGTTTCAGTGGACACACAGTTCAGTCTCTGTATCACACAGGATGTAGAAACCTTTGAAGTCACTCCCTGATCAATTGCCTGTGGAAGTCCAGGCAGGCTTCCCTGGATGGTTGTTGCCAATAGCACTAGCCCTTCTCACTCTGTGAGAGCTCACTGCTGACTCCTCATTCCTGGAACTTCCCTCAACATTTTCTCGAGTAAAGGCAGCTTCTGACTGGCTCCATAGGCTGTCAGTCTCCACAGAATTAATATGCAGAATGTTCCTCAATGCCCTGTTGGCCTGCAAAAAGGGCACCAAGCCTGCAGCAGTCATTTTCCCAGGATGCTTTTGTGGTCAGATGTTGAGATTCCTGATTTCAGATTGGTTGGTTGTGAAGTTAGGAGTCTGCAAGATGGTGACTGCTCATACAGAAAGAACAGTTGTTTTACTATAAAGTTCTTTTTTTTCTTTATGGCTTTTGCCTACTTTTTTGTACTAATCCTCCAGGTTTGATATGCACACCTGTGCCTAGTTATCTGGTGGTGGCATCGGATTATTGCTGCCGGGTGCTCCGGTTCTAGTCCCCTCCATTCAGGGTAATATCCCTTTGCCGAATGCGATTAGAGTTGGTCTATCCTTAAAGGCACAAAGGCACCGAACACATGGAGTCCTTTTTCCTTTCTTCCCCTTCAAGTATCCCTGTGCCCCCTGATTCCCTGCTGATGTCCCATGGGGTAGCAGCACACTTGAGCAGTGGTGTGGCTGCTGACTGTGAGTTGCAGCAGTGAAGATCTCTCATTTCGGGTAAGGTGCACTAACGCCAAGAAGTCAGCTCAAGCTGGCAGCTTGCACATTCAAGCAGGTGACTGCTCAAATGTGCACACATTACTGTGCAGCTGTACGGTGATCACTGAGGAGGCGGCAGTTCTGTGACCTTACTCCTCCAATCTCCACTACAGGCTGCAGTCCCTAGGGGCCGGAGAGAGCACTGAACAAACTGTCAGGCAGTTCTTTGAGGCAAAGGATTCAAGGTAAGCCCCATCATTGGGGGGGGAGTACACATATGTCATTAAATTTAGCTTTGGTAATATTACAATTTTAGAGCAAGTTCCAGTGCCTCCAAAGGGATTCAAAAAACAACCCTTGATAAATAACCCCAGAATATGGAAAAACTAATGGTATGGGTACAAGTTCTTCATAAAAATCTAAATCATGAGAGAGAGAGAGAATATTTAGAATTATTACACTATACCTAATACTTGATGTTCCCAGGGCTAGGTGAAAATCCTCAGGTGACCAGGCATTTGAATTTGGTGCTCCGGTGATTTGAAATTCCTTCTCAAGAGCTCTGAGGGAAACCCCTTCACTGGAGACCTTCAAAAGGGGTCTGCAGACAAGTTCTGTCTGTTGAAGGAGACCTTTGGGACCTCGGGATGAATCCCCAGACTCACTATGATTAACTGCTGCTGAGTACATTAGGGGTTTTATTGGGTATTTATTGATGTCTCGTACATGTATGATGTCTTACAGCTCTCTTCATTGCTGTACTTGTAAGGTGCCCTGAGCCTCTGGGGAAGGGTGAAAACCTACTACTACTACTACTCCTACAACTATTTATGAAAGCAAAGTAGAAATGTAATAGTTCAAGACAGTGTGCTCATATGGTATAGTTCAAGTTGGAGATTACATGCTAACTATAACAATTTAAACATTGTTTTTTTGTACTTTATTTTTTCCATTTTGCAAACAATCTTACAAAAGAAAATATTACTTGATTCCAGGTATAGGAGTAGATACAAGAAATGTTATGTTAGGTAATACAAAGCCCATCTCTCTTAGTTACAGCATTGAGGGGGCAAGATGCATCATTTAAAATATACAGAAGCTCACCAAGATAGGCTATATGCAGCAAAACCATGGAATCCCTACCTAAAATAGTTTAATATAAGTTTATAGAGTCCCATCTTTTCATAGAGGCCTTCGTCAATTGACGTGGCCCAGGAGTCCATGAAGTATAATAGAAGGAAGACATAATAAAGATGCTCCTCAAACATACTCACAAACTTAATCTATATCATATGAACAGATAGCAGTAAAGGCCCCCTACATTACTTAGGAGATTCAGACGTTCTCTCCCTCCCCAAATCTACCACGAGGAGATAACTCTGTCCCTGGTAAAACTGTACTCCTCTATAATATATTGCTTGTAATAACAAACAGGATTATGATAGTATGAGAAGATTCCTAAACAATTTAAAATTTTAACTCAAGAAAGTGAAGGTGTAATAAATCTTCTCAGCAATAAACATAAATGTCCAGTTCTTTATTACCAGGAGCAGTCCAGTTCAGTACTGACCAACCCTTGAATTAACCCTTGAATTAAAGCCCCAGAGTCTCAGCAATCAGGGATCCCCATCGTCCTCCTCTAAATCCGAGCGACCGGACTTGGCAAAATCCTCCCGAAACAATTTAAACATTGTTGACTTGTTCTGTGAGTGCTCTACCCTCCAAATCCTGTACCGTTAAGACAGTTTGGAGGCATGCCAGTGACCTGGGTTCGGGTGTGAACTTGGGTTGCCGTGGGTCGGCCAGGTGAGAGGATCAAGTGTCCAAAGGACTGCTCTCCTCTCTTGGGGAGGGGAGGTTCATTGCAACGCTGGTGACTGCCACTGAGTGGGTGCTCAGTAGCGGTATAGGCATGAGTGACAAAGGGAGGGTGCCACCAGTTTAATGCATGATGTGTGTGCCTTCACACAGCATACCCTGTCACCTGCACTGTGGCAGGGGTTCACGGAGAATAAGGAAAATGTAGTGCAGACTTCATAAAGCTTTGCCTGCCTTCCCCGGCCTGCACCACCACTGGATCACTGTTCCTCATCCAGATGTGTTCTGTGGTGGAGGGGAGGGTTGTCCATCCTTCCTTGGCCCCACCTTGAAGGGGAGTTCATTAGGGACCCAACGGGATGGCTGGTTCTGGGAAGGTAGGTTGCTGATTGATGGGAGGCAGGAATGGGACTGGTAGCCTGCTTGTAGCAACAAGGTAGAAAAAACTTTATGGGAACAAGCATTAGTCAATGCCAGATGTTCACTGCTGGTATTGCTATTGTACTGGATCTAAGGTGCAGATCCCCATGCTGGAAGACTAACATAGGCTGGGCTTGGGGGGAGGGGAAATTACAGCGTGGCAGCAACAGACATCGATGGACATTTTCCTTTTTACAGCATTTATTTTAAAAAAAGAGAAACTACAAGTGAGGGTTTTCTTTATATCAGGTGGAGACACTGGGGATTGGACACCCCCATTGTCAGTGTTACGAGCAGCCCCCAGAAGCTCTGGGGTTTTAGATGCTCTGTGGTACATTTTAAGGCTTACATGGAAGATAAAGAAAATTTCTGTTAGGTCTCCCCCCACCCCTAACTCCAAGGAAAAAATATAATTCTATGGCTGGCCTAGAGACTGCAGCTGGGTCTGGCTGACAGCAGGACCATTTCCATGATTTTACCAGGGGATCAGTTTTTTTTTCTTCCTTTAAACAGAGAATATGGGAGCCCTCCCCAAGAAATTGTTTAAATGGTAAGTGCTAAAATTTGCAAGTTGTTGCACTTTGAAGGGGTAAACTAAACTCCAGTTTTATAAGCAACCATTATTTAAAAAATCAGTGCCAGCCACAGTTTATTTCATTGTTTGATCTACCCTATATTAATGTGAAATGGTCACTTATTTACTACCCTAGTACCCAAGCAACCATTAATGCACTTAAATTTTCCATTTTCCACTTTATCAGCAATATACTACAGCATGTGTACCCTGACTCCTGTGTGTGTCTGTAGCGAGAGAGAGAGAGAGAGAGAGAGAGAGAACATATTACCAAAGTGAGCAGTTTCAGGTTTCAGTTTCAATCCCTGGAATGTTACATGAAAGATAAGCAAAGTTCTGTTGCTTCTCACCACACCCCTGATTCCAAGGAAAAAATATAATTCTATGGTTGACCTCGGGTGCCTAAAGACTGCAGCTGGACCTGTGTAACCAGACTCTGTGTGTGTGTGTGTGTGTGTGTGTGTGTGTGTGTGTGTGTGTGTAAAATGCTGGGGGGGGGGAAGCAGGCAGGCTGACAGCACGTGTTGAGATCAGCTATGCTTGCTGAAAGAGCTGATTTATGAATGTGTCTGTCGGCACATTGTTTTGAAGTCCATGCACATTTATGCCTAAACAGTGTCATGGAGAGATTTGCTGATTATTGGTCAAGCCCCTTGTAGACTCTCCTGGATTGGAGCACCATGACACACCTCTCAAAACCCTGTACATAGCAAAATTTTTGACTTGTGCTAGCGCACATGGTAAACATAAAAAAGGACTTTTGGGAGAACCTCCAGACCCCTGAATCAGCCCTCCTGTTGTTGTCTGTTTTGACAGGGGGATGAGGATCATGCTGCCTGCCTCAGTAGCTATGTGCCTGCCCTAGGGAGTTTTAGTGGCCAGGCCAGATTAGGACCGAAAAGGCCTCTGGCCTACCACTGCCTTCCTAATCAAGCTGGTTCCCGATCCCATTACAAAAACTACCACCAGCTATAGCTATGTCTGTGCAGTATTCCTGGACCTGAGCAAAGCATTCGATACTGTGGACCATGAGCTACTACTTTCATCCCTGTACTCCATTGGCCTAGATCCATCCTCCCTTAAGTGGTTCAGATGCTATCTCACCGGTAGGTCACAGCAGGTAAAAGCTGAAGGTGACCTATCCCCATTAAAACCACTGTCAAGAGGAGTCCCCCAAGGTTCTATTCTGGGTCCTATCCTTTTGCCATTTATATAAATAACATTGATTCAACCCTTACCAATTCCTCTGTACACCTCTTTGCTGATGACACTGTTCTGTATGTCAGCAACCCTTACTACGAGCTGCTCGTGAAATCCTACAAACAGAATTCTCCTTGCTACAATATCAGCTACTCAAGAAAAAGCTTCTGTTAAATGCAAAGAAAACTAAAGCAATGATGTTCACAAATCAAAGCTCCACCAGCACATCCTCTCCAATCATTCTCCCCAGCTATGCACTATACTTGGGAAAATCTGGATGTAGAAAACTTCAAATACCTAGGTGTGTGGATTGACAACAGACTTGACTTCACTCATCATTTAGAAGAACTGTTAAAAAGCTTACCAAAGGCTTGGCCTTCTCTATAGATTAAAACCCTTCCTAAATAGAGACTCAAAGATGAGGTTAGTCCAGGCCATTTTTCTATCAGTTGTTGACTATGCAGACTTCCTTTATAGTCGCTGCCCCATCTCCTACCATCACAAGTTGGATACCTTATATCATAGAGCAATAAGGTTCATTACAGATCTGCCATCTAATACTCATCATTGCTCTCTTTATGCTGCAGTTGGGTGGGTTTCCCTTCATCTCAGAAGGAACAGAAATGCAGCACTATGGATTTACAGAGCGTTGTCAAAAAAACTTCCAAACTATATCCTGGACTGCTTCACCCAGACCTCTCCTAGCTCCTATGCCCTAAGAAGCAACAACATCATCCTGCTCAAATTGCCCAAATTCAACACCAGGCTAGGGAGGGCAGCAATCAGCTATTCTCTAGCTATAGCATGGAACACCCTACAAAAATCCCTAAAACTGTCCAATATCATTCCATTTGCATCCTTTAAACAGCATTGTACAGTCTTCTTCAAGAGAAATGCAATTGCTACCACTAGAGCTAGCATTGTCATCTCACAAATCTCCCTTCAAACCATATATGGCATATTCCTTCCAGACAGACACCCCATCTTATGGCACCCAGTAATACCTTCACCATCCTAGTATTACATTATGTTGAGTGTCTGCCATGCCCCCACTGGGATATGTATATACTGTACATACTGTAAATATTAGCTTAACTTTCTGTAAACCGTTTTTATCATGTGAATTTACTGTACATCACTGTGTTTATAAGCGTTATTTTCCCTGTATGTATAACTGTCTTATATAAGTGTATGATGTATCTGTTGTGTATCAACTATTGAACCTTGACCTTATCAGGTCCATCTTGTAAATGAGCCTTGCTCAATGATGTTAAGCCTGAATAAATAAGATTTGATAATGATGATGATGATGATATACTGAGCTTGAGTTCCCACCCCCAGTCAATGGTAAGTTGTGCAGCTGAATCCTGGTGGTTTGCATCCTGATAGCTGCCTTGGCATTCTACTACAGTGCAGAGGAGTCTGTTATACCCTCCTTATATTCATTGTCCTTACATAAATCGCTCATGTTTTCCTCACATGAGTGACATGATATTCTATACATTTGTAATTGTAAACCTTTCTCACATATTTTTTCATTAGATGCTAGCTGGTGTATCCCACCTGCAAGTGGGGGTTCCCAAAAGACTTCCAGGAGCTTGTTTGAATGCTCCGAGCCCGAATGGTGTTTGGCGTTTAAGCCATTTATCTGTGAGTGTTTTTAGAGCCTCTGGTACTGTCTCTTTAAGAGCTGTCTGCTTGCAGACATAATTAGTTTGTATGGGGGGGACTGTGTGTTTCTCTGCTTGAGTCCCACTCGAGCTGCTGCCAATTCACTCCATTTTTGCAGTCACTAGGAGTGCAAAGGGAACCTATCTGAAAGATGTAACTGTTTGCCAGAAATCATTTAGAGTAATAATGAAAGTACAGTTTGTCTAACCTGCTTTTCTTTGCAATCAGAACTGTGTTTGCCTAGTTCCCCATTCTAGTTTTGAACTGCTGAACTGGACCAATCAGTGTGGGTTAAGGGAGCTCTAAAATGGTGCCAGTGGACGAATCAGAACTTGGACTCGTAATCTGAGCCAGCCACAAGAGGATTGTATGGGCAGTGACTCTGGGAAATGTAGTTTGGACTTCGGCGCCTTTTTGCACCAATGGGGGAGGCTATTGTGAGTGACAGCCAATCCAGCCAAGAACTGGGAGGAACTCAAAGGAAGTGCCAGGTTTTGTCTACTGGAGTTTCAGTTTGCTCTGGCAGTGAAGAGGAAGGAGCCCTGTACTCCTTCGGTGCGCAGTTTTTAGTCGGGAAACGCGTGTAAGGCCCCTAGTTTCGGTCTGCAGCTTGTGCAACTGCTTGTTTGGACTGAATCCGTCCTGTGAAGAGAATCAGAGGAGATCTGAAGAGTAGAAACCAGGCTCACCCTGTAGAAGACTGGAGAAATTGCTGAATCGCGCTCGGTCTGTCAGGAACTGAATCTGCTGTGTGTTCTCCCGGGTATTGTGCAGTAATTGCTATCGGGATAGAGAAGCAGCCTGCGTGGTATAGTACTTTCTTTTTCCATATAAATGTGTGTAGTGCTTGTGGGGACTCGCGTTTCAAATCCCCTGTACAGTGAATTGAGTGCATGAAGCTGCAAGTAAACCCCAGCTTAATCCAGACTACATCCATTTGCTCTGAACTGCCGTGGGGGCCCAGTCACAAGGATCTTGTCCACACGGTCTGCTCCTCCTGGCAATCCAGGACAATCTGCCTTCCATTCAGTTTCAGCATTGAATTTGTGAGTACAAATCAGGGTAGCTTCCTGCCATCATCTAATTGCAAGTGTTCCATCTGATTACTTTTCCTTTCTTTCTCCACGAACTGAGCCTACCAGCTCCGGATTACAATTTGGGTATTGTGCATGCATTTTCCATCTTCAGGGTCCCAACCAGCTGCACCAAATAGGCTAGCCTCTTATTGCCTGGGTACCCAGTAAGAGTGACATTAGGGACATTTGGGATTCTGAAATATGTGCACAGTACTGTGATTATTAATGCGTTTAAACTAATTAACCTGATTCCCCTGTCCTTGTTATATCCCCCTAAATAAATCAGATCTGTTTGTTTCGCAAAGTTACACTGCCTGAGGTATTCATCTATGTTAAAGTATTGTACTGTGGTTTTGCACTGTATCATCTTGTTTTACAGGAGTCCCGAGTCACGCTGACCGAACCAGTCCTGGGGTAAGTGTATACTGTGAAGTAATTCTGATATATTGTGTAGGCCACTAGTGGGAAGAAAGGGAGGTCGCAGTGTCCCAGAGGGCTGTGACCAAGTTAGTTTAGTTATTGCAAACCCTGACCTCTGGGTGGAGGCACCTGCCATCAGATCCAGGCCCCTCAACCTGTTAGTGGCAAATCAGGCAGGGGTAGTTGCCCTTGGGATAGCGCCACCTAGGGGTTACATTTTGGAGTCTCACCGCTGGGATTGTGTGTTCTCTAGTGGCCATATTTACGAACCAGTGTTAAGAAAAAAAAATAAAATAAATGGGTACCCTGACAGAAGTGGCTGTGCACCGGCTGGTGGAGTGGTGTACTGGGGAGGAGGTTGACCCCCAAAATGCTATACTTATTCTGGACATCCCCTTGGGTATCAATACGGACACTGTGCAGGGAGTACTTTCCAAGGTGGAAGGTTTACAAAACCCTGTGGTGGTGGGTCGGCATGCTAATCTTCTCACCCACACTTTCCTGGCCCTAGTAGAGTTTTAGGATCCCATAGATAGCTCCAAAGTGCCACAGACTATTACCCCAGAGGGAGCCCTCACTGCCTGGAGAGTGATAACTAAGGACAGTAAAGACCGGGGGAATGAGTCCCACCACTATCTGAAACTTTGAGGAGAAATTTGCTAAATGGTTGCTGGGGAAGGAAAACTGTGCAGGACTTGAAGAAACTATTCTTGCCACCTGGAGTATTTCCTCCCCAACACCCTCTCCCGCTCCAGTACCCGTTATGGTGGCTGAACCAATGCAGGCCCATATTCCTGCACCTGCCATTAGTCACGACTCTTACTGAAGGTTGAGGATCTTCTCTGGCACCCTCCCCACCCCCAGGGGAGGATGATTGGGACACCTGGATAGATTGTGTTGCCCCCTGATACCTGAATGGCAGTGTGTGGAGGCTGAAAGCGGAAAAGAATTAGAAAGTCTGGGGGTCCTGCCCTAGAGGCCATTACATTTTGAGGTCCATGAATCCTGATGCATCTGCCCAGAAGTACCTATCTGTGCCAGAGGCAATTTTGGAAGCATTGAGTCAGGAGAGAGCTTGATGTGGAAATTTGAAGGTACAAAACAGTGGCCAGGGAGAAGTCTTTTGCATATGTTACTAATCTGGAAGAGCTCTGCAGAGGCTTACGAAAAGGTGGGGTAGCCGCCCGTGACTTAAACCGTGTGAAGTTGGAGCACCTACTACAGCATGCAAAGCATTCTAAATTGCAGCTTCTTCAGTTAAGGCTCCCAGACAGAAGGGTAACCCACCAGACTATTGTGACTTAATAAAAAAACTTGGAGGTTGAAGATGAAGGGGAGTCTAATTTTGGGTGAGCACAGCCCAAGTGATCACAGCAACGGAAGGTCCTTGTGAAGTGGGGACCAATGAGGGAGTGCCACCCTGGGGTGAACTGCTGAGAGAGATCCGGGAATTCAAAAACAGTCCCTTTATGAAGGCTGCGCCTGCAAGTACGGGCCTCGACCTATATCTGACTGCATCTGCTATGGGGGTGGGGGTACCCACCCATGTATCTTCCGCTGATAACAGCTCCAAACTCGATTCCTTGACCATGGAAGTGGAGAAACTGACGAGATGTGTCCAAATGCTTATCACACCACAGACAGAGATGGCACCAAGGTTTCCAGTTAGTAGTACCCCTGCCCTGGCTCCCAGTGTGGTGCCTCGGCCAGCTCAAACTCCAGAAAGTATGTTTTGCTATAATTGTGGGAAGGATGGGCACATGAAGAGAGAATGCCGGTCCCCAAAAGACACAGACAAAGTTGCATGTAGGCTACAAGGAGAGCTTTGGAGAACAAATCAGTGGATAAGAGGTGCACGAAGTGATCCCAGTGAGGGCCCCAAAAATGCTAACTCACATCCTTTTGTGGCAAGGTCAGTTGCCCAGGCCCCCGTTACCGCCTCTCCAGACTGGTCCAGAATAATGGGTCCCTCCATGGAGACCACTGTAAGGGTGAATGGAGTGTCTACAAGAGCTGTATTAGACAGTGGCTCCAAGTGACAATTATGTTCCAGAATTGGTATCAGAAGCATTTGTCAGACGTACCCTTACAACCATTAGAAGGACTGCACGTATAAAGGGCTAAGTGAGAAGGCCTACCCCTATTCGGGTATATCCAAATTTGGCTGTCTTTCCCACCTCCGTACTGGGTATGGCCGAACAAGTAGAGACCCTAGCCTTAGTGTGTCCCCCCACTGGACTGTATGATGGGGTTCCTCTACTAATTGGGACTAATGCACATATGTTTGGATGGCTGGCACAGTTGTGTTATGAAAAACAGGGGTCAAGGACTAGTAGAGCTTTAAGAATTCTGGCTTTAATTAAGAAGGCCTATGAGGCACAGAGAGATGCTGAAAAAGTAGAACCAGAGGAACCAGTCGGAATTGTCTGGAAGAAGGATCCTGAGTCTCTGATCCTGGCGCCAAATGTCCAGTGTACCTTACAGGGAGAGGTCCATATCAGAAAGGATGTTAAGAATAAAATATTGATGTTGGATGCACCAGGCAATGGAAAATTGCTGGAGGGACTGCTGGTTAAGCCTAGTATTTTGCCCGCTAGAGCCCATGCTTATGCCAGAAGGGTAATGGTTCAAGTTCATAATGTGTCTGACAGAGAGATTCGAGTAAATAGAGGTTGCACCCTGGCTAATGTGCATTGTGCAGACACTGCAGTGCTACCCAGCAGTAAGAGTTCAGGGAAGAATGACAGAGTAATGCCTGACTTGTTTGATTTCAGTGACTCCCGTTGCCAGCTGAATGGAAAGTGAGGATCAGTGAGAAGCTTGCCCAGAGACCAGGTGTTTTCTTTAAAGGAATGTGGCGTAGGGATGCACGCAGGAGCTAGAGCACCATATCTGGCTGCATGACGAAAGACCATTTCGTGAGAGGTCTCAACGCCTGGCACCTGCTGACATAGATGATGTGAGACGGCATCTGCAAGAGATGTTAGCTGCTGGTGTAATACAAGTCCAGAAGCCCTATGCTTCCCCCATTGTGGTAGTGAGGAAAAAGAATGGGACAGTAAGGATGTGCGTGGATTATTGCACCTTAAACCGGTGGAGTATCCCTGATCAGTACACAATGCCCCGCATTCAGGATGCTTTGGACTGCCTAAATGGGAGCAAGTGGTCCTCTGTGCTGGATCTCCGCAGTGGGTACTACCAGATCCCGATGGTCCCAGAGGACTGTGAGAAGACAGCCTTTATCTGTCCGCTTGGTTTCTATGAATTCATGAGGATGCCTCAAGGGATTTCAGGCGCCCCAGCCACTTTTAAATGATTGATGGAGCGTGCAGTGGGGGACATGAACTTACTAGAGTGCCTGGTATACCTAGATGATGTTATTGTGTTTGGCAGCTCACTGGAGGAACATGAGAGCAGATTATTTAAGGTATTGGACCAACTGGAAGACTTTGGCCTTAAACTGTCCATTGATAAGTGTCAATTCTTTCAAACATCAGTAAAGTATGTAAGGGCACATAGTATCCACAGAGGAAGAGACCGACCCAAGTAAAAGTTGAGGCCTTGACCACCTGGCCACAGCCCAAAAATCTAAAGAACTGCAAAGATTCCTGGGATTCTGTGGTATTATCAGAGCGTTTCATCAAGGACTATTCAAGAGTGATCCGCCCTTTACTTAACCTTACTCAAGGGTATCCCCAACCCACAAAAATACAAAAGTCAGTGTCCTCAAGACTGAAAGAGTGTATTTTCATCCGAGTGAAGTATTAAAGGGCCCGCTGGACTCCTGATTGTGAGACTGCATTTCGCATGAGATCATATATCAACTACACGCTCCAGTGCTGGCCTATACGCATCCAAGAAAAACTTATGTCCTGCACACTGATGCTAGCTTGCAAGGGTTGGGGGCTGTGTTGTACCAAGAGCATGAGGATGGCCTGAGACCAGTGCCTTTGCCAGTAGAAGCCTGACCCCATCCGAAAGAACTATCCTGTACATAAGTTAGAGTTCCTAGCTTTGAAGTGGGCTATTGTTACCAATTCCATGAGTACTTGTATGAGGCTAAAATACTAGTAAAAACTGACAATAATCCTTTGACCTATGTGCAGACCTCAGCTAAGTTGGATGCCACTGACCATAGGTGGCTTTCTGCATTATCTACATACGACTATGCTGTTGAATACCGAGCAGGCCTGAACCACATAGATGCTGATGCTCTCTCCTGGAGGCCTGTTCCCCAGAATGATTGGGTCAGATTGTCAGAACCTGGTATTCGGGCACTCTGCCAGAAGTTTGACAGGGAGGAACAAATGTCCACGTACACAGTGGACTGCATGGTGGATTGCTTGGGACCCTCTGAGAATTGCATACCTGCTGCTTATTGCCACTTTTCTGCAATAGACATCGGTGCACTGCCTCAGCTGGACAATGACAGTATTCGGCGGGCTCAATCCACGATCCCATGATCAAATCAGCTTAGAAGCCCTCTATGCAGGAAAAGATGTGTCCAAATTACGCCCACTGATTTGAGAACTGCATTGTTATACAAAGAAGGTCCTAAGTTGAAACTGATCAATAAACTGTTATACAGAGAAACAGTAGACAGAGGGGACAAGTAGACAAACAACAACTAGTGCCTTACTACCTAAGATTCAGTACTAGAAGTCCTTGCACAACACATGGGGCACCTTGGTATAGACAGAACACTTGACTTGGTGAGATCAGATTCTATTGGCCTAAGATGGGGGCTGATGTGAGCAACACATTCAAACTTGTAGTTGCTGCTTACAGAGGAAAGCTTTTGCCCCAGAGGCTGCCCCCTTGTTAACATCACCACCAGTGCACCCATGGAGCTGGTCTATATTGATTTTCTGAGTTTGGAGTCAGATCAAAGAAATATCAGTAATGTGCTGGTGGTCACTGACCATTTTATGAGATACATGAACTTTCCCCACCAAAGACCAGAAAGCATCCACTGTGGCCAAAGACTTGTAGAAAACTTTTTGTTCACTATAGGGCTCCACAAAGAATCCATTCTGATCAGGGAGCGACTTTGAGGTCGTCTGATCAAAGAGATGCTTTCTCTGTAGGAGTGCAAAAGTCAGAACCATTCCTTACCACCCCAGAGGACCCACAGCCTAGAATGTTTCAACCGCCTTTGCTAGATATGCTAGACACCCTACGCCCAAAGGACAAGCCTAGATGGAGCCAACAAATCAGCACCCTGGTACATGCTATAACTGCACCAAAGTGATGCCACTAGGTTCTCCCCCTACTGCCTGATGTTTAGAAGAGAAGCTCGACTGCCGGTAGATGTGTGTTTTGGGGTCTCTCCTGATGGGGTTCGAGCTGACAACTATTTACAGTATGTGCAAAAGTTAAAGGCCCAGCTAAATCATGTGTACCAACTGGCTCAAACCATGGCTGCCAAAAGAAATCTGGCCAACAAAGAACGGCATAATAAAAAGGTGAAAGCACAGGAACTCCAGGAAGGAGATTGGGTATTGCTAAGAAATCTGGGACTGCATGGCAAACACAAGATTGCTGACAGATGGCACCATCTCCCTCACAGTGTAGTGGGCAAACTAGATGATCTGCCAGTGTACAAAGTAAGGCCTGAGAATAATTCAAAAGATGTTAAAACAATGCATAGAAATCATTTACTGTCCACTGGACAAATCTTGATTGAGTCTGAGCCCCCAGAAGATGCTCCCTCTGGACCAGTGACTAGAGCTGCTGCTAAGAAAAGATCAAGAAAGTCTGCACCTACAGAAGCTGAGTTAAAGTGTTCCCCTCCACAAGTCCCAGTTGAGCATGACTGTCAGTCCATAACAGAAGAAAGTGAGTGTGACTTTGAATACTACCCTTCTTACGAACTGAGTCAATTGTTTCAGGGCAATCCCCTAGTCAATACTGGAGACAAAGCTGGGCCTTCTGGACTGTCTAAGCCCCCAGCTTCGTCCCTGGAGGCAATGCTCCCAGAAAGTGAAGTGCAAAGCATCAGGTCAGATGAAATGGAATCACTGTGTATGGTTGAACTGTTTGAGCTTTCAGGGGAGGAAAATGATGTACTGGGACAGACTGGTGATACACCAGAACAAGAAAAGTATTTTGAGTGCCCTGACGGTCCACTGCCAGCGTCCAAAGCTCTCCATGGAGCCAAATGCTGTGACTCAGAGACTGTAACTCTGGAGCTGAAAGTGCCCCAAGTTCTAGCCTCTACCCCATGGAGACTCTCCTGACAAGTGAGGACAATGCCGAAATGAGGCTCAGAGTGCAGAGACCTGTAACAGTTCCCCTAGAAAGACTGGTCGAGCTGCAAAGCCTATGGTGCACCTCAGTTATGATTCCTTGGGAAGCCTGTGGACTTGCCTCTCAATGTTGTCCATAAAGGAGTGTATGTGTCCCCAGAGCTCATTGCCCAAACTGGCGTCAATGCTAACTCAAGTTACTTGTGTTGCCTCTAGTATGGTGCCCTTGCCCCTGCAGCCCCAAGGTAACTGATAGGGAAGGGCCCTCTCTTCAGGTTTCATGTACAAGAGGTAATAACCTGAGTTATGGTACAATGTGTGTGTAATACTGTGTAAGAGTAGCGTGCTACAACGTTCAGAAATGTGTTCCTGGTAAAGTGATATATTGACTGATGATTGAATGTGTGAGCATAATGCAAATGTATATGGTTGCAATTGAAACTTATGGGGTACTTGCTTGATGCGGACATCAACTTTCCAAACCAGGAAGAGTATAACCCCCTGCAAATGGGGTTCAAAGATTTCCAGGAGCTTGCTTGAATGCTCCGAGCCTGAATAGTGTCTGGCGTTTAAGCCATTTATCTGTGAGTGTTTTTTGAGCCTCTGGTACTGTCTCTTTAAGAGCTGTCTGCTTGCAGACATAATTAGTTGTTGAGGGTACTGTGTGTTTCTCCGCTTGGAGTCCCACTCGGGCTGCTGACAATTCACTCCGTTTTTGCAGTCACTAGGGTGCAAGGGAACCTATCTGAAAGATGTAACTGTTTGCCAGAAATCATTTAGAGTAATAATGAAAATACAGTTTGTCTAACCTGCTTTTCTTTGCAATCAGAACTGTGTTTGCCTAGTTCCCCATTCTAGTTTTGAACTGCTGAACTGGACCAATCAGTGTGGGTTAAGGAGCTCTAAATGGTGCCTGTGGACGAATCAGAACTTGGACTCGTAATCTGAGCCAGCCACAAGAGGATTGTATGAGCAGTGACTCTGGGAAATGTAGTTTGGACTTGGCGCCTTTTTGCATCAACGGGAGGCTATTGTGGTGACAGCCAATCCAGCCAAGAACTGGGAGGAACTCAAGGAAGTGCCAGTTTGTCTACTGGAGTTTCAGTTTTGCTCTGGCAGTGAAGAGGAAGGGCCCTGTGCTCCTTCGGTGCGCAGTTTTTAGTCGGGAAACGCGTGTAAGGCCCCAAGTTTCAGTCTGCAGCTTGTGCAACTGCTTGTTCGGACTGAATCCGTCCTGTGAAAAGAATCAAAGGAGATCTGAAGAGTAGAAACCAGGCTCACCCTGTAGAAGACTGGAGAAATTGCTGAATCGCGCTCGGTCTGTCAGGAACTGAATCTGCTGTGTGTTCTCCAGGGTATTGTGCAGTAATTGCGATCAGGATAGAAGCAGCCTGCCTGGTATAGTACTTTCTTTTCCATATAAATGTGTGTAGTGCTTGTGGGGACTCGTTTCAAATCCCCTGTACAGTGAATTGAGGTGCATGAAGCTGCAAGTAAACCCCAGCTTAATCCAGACTACATCCATTTGCTCTGAACTGCCGTGGGGTCCAGTCACAAGGACCTTGTCCACAGTCTGCTCCTCCTGGCAATCCAGGACAATCTGCCTTCCATTCAGTTTCAGCATTGAATTTGTGAGTACAAATCAGGTAGCTCCCTGCCATCATCTAATTGCAAGTGTTCCATCGTGATTTTCCTTTCTTTCTCCATGAACTGAGCCTACACCGTCGGATTACAAAGTGGGCATTGTGCATGCATTTTCCATCTTCAGGGCCCCAAACTAGTTGCACCAAATAGGCTAGCCTCTTATGCCTGGGTACCCAGTAAGAGTGACATTAGGGACATTTGGGATTCTGAAATATGTGCACAGTACTGTGATTATTAATGCGTTTAAACTAATTAACCTTGATTCCCCTGTCCTTGTTATATCCCCTAAATAAATCAGATCTGTTTGTTTCAGCAAAGTTACACTGCCTGAGGTATTCGCTCTATGTTAAGTATTGTACTGTGGTTTTGCACTATCATCTTGTTTTACAGGGAGTCCCCGGAGTCACGCTGACCGAACCAGTTCTGGGGGTAAGTGTATACTCTGAATGTAATTCTGATATATCGTGTGGGCCACTAGTGGGAAGAAAGGGGGGTCGCAGTGTCCCAGAGGGCTGTGACCAAGTTAGTTTAGCTATTGCAAACCCTGACCTGTGGGTGGAGGCACCTGCCATCGGATCCAGGCCCCTCAACCTGTTAGTGGCAAATCAGGCTGGGGTAGTAGCGCTTGGGATAGCGCCACCTAGGGGTTACACTAGTGTTCAGAAAACATCGGTAAACACATTCGGAGGAATATTTATTTATTGAAATGTTTCACGAGGAAAGGCACACTGAGCAACAAGATGCTCATCTCATGGTGCGACCGGGGGGGGGGGGGTTACAGAGGAGCAATTGCAAAACATTGATAGACACATGTTACATTGTTCTAGGAACAGCAACAAGACAATTTCAATTGGAGGTAAATAAAGTTAGGTACATGATGGTATCTACATCCAAGTGGTACCACATTATACATGTTACATTTTACAAAGGATTTACAGTGAGTCAGTTACAACTGCAGGTAAATTGAGTAACATACATGATGGAAATTCTTCAAGGAGGACAACATGGATTGGAATAGAACAATACTGAACTTGAAGCCATTGTACTTTATCGATAGCAACATAGACAGAGAGACAAGGTTAGAAGTGAGGTAGGGGTAAGTGCGGATGTTGCTGGATATATGTCAGCATTCATAGCAATAGCTAAAGCCCCTGGTCAGGCCTCTTGGGATGGGAGAGGGTAGGAGGGGTGACTAGTGGAAAGGGAGACGGGATGGAGGCGGGAAGGGGATAGGACAGGGGGAGGGGTAGAGGATCAGGTGCATGAGCAATTCACAGTGTAGAAGTTAGACAAGGCAGAGGATAGAGAGTGCCTAGATGAGGAGTGTCAGATTTGGACAGGCAGATTGTTCCAAAGTTTAGGGAGGTGGTAGGAGAAGGCGGATTGGCCCACGCTGGTCGGATGGTGGGGGATTACCAGCTGTCTGGAGTCTGTAGACCTAAAGGAATGAGTGGGGGTAGGTGGGGATGATAGTGAGGAGACAAGATAGGGTGGAAGGGACCTGAGCCAGAAGTTGGAAGTAAATTTAGCACTGTGGAGTGGATGTCGGCTGTCAAGGGAGGGGAAGGCCAGGGAATGATAACGCTCGCAGTGATGGGTGCGGGGGGGCATCGAGGCCAAAGTGCCAGAAAGCATTGACTAGAGGGTCCAGTCTGGATAGGATTGACATTGGAGTGGCACTGTAGATTACATCACAGTAGATGAAGGAAGGTAGGATCATTTTCTGCACAATTTCGTGTCTCACAGGTAGCAGGAGGCTGCTGCGGTTCCTGTAAAGAGCGCTGAGCTTGGGGCGCAGTTTTTTCAGGATTGTGTCCAGATGGGCAGAGAAGGATAGGTGTTGGTCAAGCCAGATGCCTAGGTACCTAAAAGTAGTCACATCCTCAAGGACTGTTCCATCAAGGGTGTGGAAGTTTGGGAGGGTGTTAAGCCTGGATAGTCTCTGCCTGGTGCCAAAAGTCATGGAGACTATTTTTTTGGCATTGAGGGAGAGTTGGTGGGAGCAAATCCAGTGCTGAACTTTAATGAAATCCGCCTGAAGGTTGGTAGCAACCTCCTCAGGGGTCCAGCCAGAAGTGAAAACGACTGTGTCATCTGCATACATGTGTATGGAGGAAGATGAACAGGTTTGTGGCAGGTCATTGAGCAGGATAGAGAAGAGAATAGGGCCAAGTACTGATCCCTGAGGCACTCCAGTGTCTATAGGGAGCAAAGGGAGGTGGATTTAGCAATTCTTACCGATTGAGTTCTGCCTAGCAGGTAGGCTCTGAACCAGTTTGTGGCAGACTCAGATAGACCAGCTGTAGAGAGGCAGGTTAACAACATGGGGTGGGAGACAGTGTCGAAAGCTTTGGCTAAGTCGACAAAGATGGCAGAGGTGATTAGAGCTCTGTCCATCCCCAAGTGGATGGAGTCTGAGAGTCTTAGTAGAGAAGTGGCAGTAGAGTGGTTCTTCCTGAACCCACACTGGTAGGGAGTGAAGAAGTTGGATTCAGAGAGGAAGGCAGAGAGTTGAGAGAGAATGAGGTGCTCTTGGAGTTTCGTGAGGGCAGGGAGGAGAGAGATGGGGCGGTAGTTTGCCACGGTAGTGGGGTCATTTCCTTTTGGTAGCAGTAGGACAGTAGCATATTTACAAATCATGGGCATGGTTGCAGAGGAAAACAAGAGGTTTAGAATGACCGCTAGGTGAGATGCAATGGCTGGGGCAGATAAGTAGAGGAGTTTGGTGTCCAGCCCATGGGGGTACTTGCCCTTGGAGGGGTTGAGGGTTTGTAGGGCATCCAGAGCTTCAGTAGGAGAGATATTTTGGAAGTAGAAGGTGGCCGGTCCAGGGGGTTTAGTCGATTCAGTGAGGGGGCCGGGTGGGGCTGGAGTTGGAAGGGCAGCAAGGAGTGTGGTTGCACATGTGGTGAAGTAGGAGTTAAATTCTGAGGCAACCGTGAGTGGGTTGGAGAGAAGGGTACCATTTGAGGCCAGTCAGGGGAATGGAATTGACGATGGGGAGGAGAAGAGTGAGTTGATGACTTTCTAGAATTTTGATGGTCTATTTAGATTGGTGTTAAAGGTGGAGCTAAAGTATTTGGCTTTGGCTAGGTGGGTGGCCTTGGTGCACTTGCTCTGGAGCATGTGGTAGGTGATGTTGTCGCATGGGAGGAGCTAGGATTTGTACGTTTTCCATGCCTTATCCTGGGCATTTTGGCATGCTATTAGTTCAGGGGAAATCCAGGGTAAATGGTTCCCCTAGACCCTGGTGCATCTTAGAGGGGCATGATTATCTCAGATGTTAAGGAAGGTAGTTTGGAAGCGTGTAAGGGCATCATCAATGTTATAATTGCTGGGGTTATTGCCCCAGTTGGCGTGAGTTAGTTCTTCCAATAGGGGGGTAAGATTTAATTGTTTATAGGAGAGCTGTAGCAGAAATTTGGGAGGGGATTTAGGACAATGGATTTTCCGGACAAGGAAGGTAATGTGATGGTCGCTTATAGAGTCAGGCAGTAGGTCGGCATTGATGACACGGTGAGGGTGGGAGGTGAGTGCTAAGTCGATTAGAGAATGGTTGCCAGTCTTGCAGTTAGTATGTGTTGGCTTTAGGATGACCTGGGAAGATTTAAGGCCATTGTCTCTGATCTAGTCTTGTTAAAAGAGGGGGAGAGCCAGTTGTGATTAAAATCCCCCATTATATAGAGTTCACCAGATGAGGCGAGGGAGACTAGGTGACTTATTAGTTGAGTGACATTTATGGCAGGGGTTCCAGGATGGCAATAGAGACCAGCAACATAAATTGGGAGTGAGTAGGGGCGGGACAGTTGTAGCATGATCAATTCATAGGCCTGGGGCTCCGTTTTCGCTAATAATACTGTGCAGGGTAGGGCAGAGGTGGTGTAGATTGCAACTCCTCTACTTCTGGTAGGGCGGTCTTGATGTGTGACAGAAAATCCTGGGATGGCAATGGAATGGTCCTTGAAGTTTGGGTTTAGACAGGTTTCGGATAGGATGATAATGTCAGGAGCATGTTGGACTGTTATTACCTGGAGCATGTTGAGTTTAGGGGTTAGGCTACAAATGTTTAGATGGAGTACACGAAGCCCATGGGGGAGTTGGCCACTTAGGATGGTAGAGGTGTTCATTGTGGAGGGGTTGATCACAGAGCTTATAGAGTTTGGGGCTGGTGCAGGGCCTGGGTTGGGGTGTATGCCACCCGCTGCAAGGAGTAGGTGGGCAGTAGTTAAATAGTGCGAGAGTGTTTGCTTGCACCATGATTTGAGTGAGCACCACCTGGGAGGCGATTTTGTGTGGACAGAATGGGATGAGAGGGCAGTAATTAAGTGGGGAGTTGACCGAAGAAGGGCATAGGAGTATAGAGAACAGCAGGAGCATTAAGAATAGTGGGACCGGGTTGGGACAGGTAAAGACAGAGTTGCAGAGGTGGGGGACTGTGTGGGAGGTGCCAGTTCAGATGTGCTGCATGGGGGGTGATCTGTAGTTGATGGTGTGAAGGTGGTTAGGGAGGGGAGACAGAGTGTGATGGAGATCGTAAGGAGCAGATTCCTAACTGGGTGCACCATGTCTGCTTAGTACACAGCACACAGAGAATGAGCTTGAGGGACGAGGTGCTAGAGGTAGGTGATGGGGTAGCCAGGAACGGCCTCTTTGTGTGGTAGCTATAGGTTGGGAGGGCAGGAAGGAAGAAGGAGGGGTTTTGCAGGTGCCAGTGAGGAGAGTGCAAGCCTGGGAAGGCGTGGCAAATAGTGCATTTAACAGGAGGCCTGGGTGGGAGAAAAACCAAGCAGTAGGAGAGACCACAGAAACGAAAAAAAAAAAATAGCAATCAGAGCAGAGGGAAAAAACACTTAGGAGGCACACCAGTCGGAAGCTGTGCACTACCCAACTAGTCAATCCGGAGTTAGGCAGAGATTCGGCGCTCCAATCAGAGAGTCGCTGAAAGTGGGAGGTGAAGCGACTGTACCTTGTGAGTTGGTCCGGGAAGTAGGACCAGGAAGGCAGGCTGGAGTCTGGTGGATTTGGGGTGGCAGAGGCCGAGAATATGGCCGAAGCGCTGCCTTTGTCCAGGAGCGCCGCTGAGTGAATATGATATTTATTTATGCCTACCAGTCAGACCTTTTGGCATAAGGTTTTTTTTGCTCCCACCTCCTTCTCTTAGTCTCAGTGCTCTGGGAACATGTCAATTCTTTCTGGTAATTTTGCTCCACGACAACTCGCCCCAGGCTATTAGCTCTGGTGTCAACTGGCTTCCACGTCAATTTGTCCCCAGACAATTTGCTTCCACTACCTATCGAACTGTACTCCAACAACAATTACAGTACAACTTCCACTTCCACGACCCTTGAGCACATTGCCTCATCTGGTGGGCAAATTGTGCCACCTGGAGTTTAATTTATAGTATTTACATTGGGGGTGAATTGTCCAGGGTTGAATTCATGTGGGAGCTGATTGATGCTGGAATGAATAGTCTGGGGTGAGCTGTTGCAGAGCAAAACGACCAGGATGCATTGTGACATAGCCCAGCGCTCCACACTGCTCTGCCTCTGCTGCAGCGTGGCACCACCTACAGTCAATGACCATGAATGACACACTTCCTGGCCTGGCAGCCCCAGCTCAAGTCTCCAGTCTTGTCCAGTCTCTTTCCCTCTGCAGCTCGAAGAACTTCTTTCTTTTAAGTTGTTGGCAGTGCGTGCGTGTGTGCTAGGGTGGGCAGTTTGTTAAGGGAGGGCAAGAGGGCCCCCCAGAGCTCAGGGCTCCGGGACATTGCCCTGTCTGCCCTTATGTTAATCCGACCCTGGGGTAACATAATTACATTTACTATCTAGGTTTTTAAGGAGCAGCTGACACAATGTAACACCTAAGCCAGGCAACTTACACCAAGGAGTTGCCTGCCTGAGGAGGTAATTTAGCCCAGTATGAATTTTTTTATGCTGTAATTAATTGTTAGCATTTTTTTATTGTTGGGCTTATAACTTCTGAGTACGAGTTGAGCGTCTGCTGAACATTGAAGCCCCGCCCCTAAAAACAGCACTTTGATGGTGGTTGGGACCAGGGCTGCAGGCACGCTACACAGGGTTCAGTTATATCAGTGGTGGGGCCATCTAAACATATTTACAGTGTCTTTGATTGCAGTTATACATATATAGGGCTGTGATATATATTATATATTACCCCATACATATACAACTGCAATCAAAGACACTGTAAGAATGTTTAGACTGCTGCTTCCCTGGATATAACTGCTACCTATGTAGAGCACCTGCTGCCCTGGTCCCAATCACCCATCATCAAAGTGCTGTTTTTAGGGCTGGGGCTGCAGAGCTTGGTGACCACTCAGCTTGTACTTGGAAGTTGTGAGCTGGGCAATAAAATGTAAGTCCTTAATTAATTACTGCATCAACACATTTCATATTGGACTAAATTAACTCCTCAGGCAGGCAGCTCCATGGTATGCGTTTATTTATTTATTTCGTTTTTGTTCACCAGGTATGTGCACTAAGCAACAACATTGTCTATTTTCAGGCATGACCCGGGAGAGTTACAGATAAAACCAGCATGTTATAACAGGGGAGTTCCAGACAGCATACAGCACAGAAAACAGTGGGGTACACGATAAACATATAGGCCCAGATATTCAAAAGGGTTGTGCATGGCGCAGCAGTGTTGCACCATGCACAACCCACTGATCGCCGGTGTGATATTTAAAGGGAAAAGTACACCACACAAATCGATGCGCAGGAGCGCATCAGTAATGCTGTCTGAGCACATGGTAGGGGCATGCCCATGCATAACCTGCACAGCCCGATATTCAGCCGGGCTTTGCAGAGTCATCATGCATAACCTACCTGCGCCTGCACAAAGTACGCCCCCAAAAAAAGGAACAAGTGATGGCCACCCACAGGTGAGCTGCCGCATTGCAGGGCGCAACACAGCAGCTGCCACCTGTGGGTGGCCATCACTTGTTCCTGCCGCACCTGGCGGCGCCCCCCCATGCCCCGATCGCGGGCATCATTAATCACCCCCCCAAGTCCAATATCCCTGGTGGTCCAGTGGACCTCTGTGTGCCCCAATCACGGGCATCACTGTATTCCCCAAGTCCAATATCCTGGTGGTCCAGTGGACGCACTGAGCCGATCACGGGCATCATTAATCACCTCCCCCAAGTCCAATATCCTAGTGGTCCAGTGGACTGCACTGAGCCGATCGTGGGCATCATTAATAACCCACCACCCCCAAGTCCAATATTCCTGGTGATCTAGTGTACCCCACCCCACCGCCCACTGAGCCCCACCACTCGCTCCCCGTCAGCGGTAGGCGGCAGCACCACCGCCTGCCGCCCTGCATCCGCTGACTGACAGCTCAGTAGGGCTGCAGCCCATTGGTTTCACGGCATGAGCCAATGGGCGTGCATACTCTACGTCTACTCAGTCCAGATATGTGAATGAATTCATTCACATATCTGGACTGGTAGTGGGACGGTATGGCTGCACGCCATTGGCTCATGCTGTGAACCATCGGGCATGCAGCCCCACCGAGCTGTCAGTCAGGCGGCGAGGGCATGCAGGCGGGTGGTGCTACCGCCCACCGGCTGACTGGGAGCGAAAAGGGGCTCAGTGGGTGGGTAGGAGGGGGTACACTAGATCACCAGGGATATTGACTTGGGGGTGGGTGGGTGATTAATGATGCCCGCGATTGGGCTCAGTGCAGTCCACTGGACCACCAGGGATATTGGACTGGGGGGTGAATACAGTGATGCCCGCGATCAAGGCACGAGGTCCACTGGACCACCAGGGATATTGGACGTTTTTGTTCTCTTACGGGACTTCCCGCGATCGGGCTGCAGGGGGCCAGGCGCAAGTCATCAGGGATCGGCGCACCTGCATGCTAATGGCATGCAAATGGAGCCGTAATGAGATGCAAATGGCCCCCTGTGCGCCTTGCATAACTTATGGCCCCATTTGCATGTCCCCGTTTGAATATCGCAGGTGCTGTGCATGGCGCAACGGCACTTGCGCCACCGCATCTCCATGCTCCACTCTGACCACTTGTGCTGGCACAGTGCCACTGCGCCATGCACAGTGGGGGTGGCCAGGGTGCGATATTCCAAGTTGTTGCGCCATAGCGCAGCTCCATTGAATATTGCCCAGGCCACACCCATGCGCAACAAAGTTGAGCTGCGCCCAGGCTTGTGCCACAGCCTGGCGCAGTTTGAATATCCGGGCCATGGTATACAATGAATATACACAGAGAGTACAAGTAATTCAACAGGCAGTCATCACTGTAAGGAAAAAAAAACACATGTAAGTACAGAGGGCACTATGAAACAGAGGGTGGGAAGAATTACTCAGAGGACTACTAGGGGAGTCAAGGGTAAGTGGCTAGTAGCTTGGTTCTAAGAGCAGTGAGCTGGGATAGGGGAGTGCCAGACGTGCTAGTCGGGCTTTGGGGAGAGAAAAGAACTAGGCCAGTATTGCCTGCCTGGAAATGTCGATTCTTACTCTTATTTACTATTTTCAGCATGCATTTTAAATTACCATTTTGTTTTGTTCTCTGACCACACACCGATGCAGCACCTTGTTTTTACATTGGTTGCACGCATGTGCAAGCCAATGTGTTGTGGCAATGGGGATTCCTGGATATGTGTCACTGCCAAGCCCATTGCAATACACAAAATTAGGAGCTCGCAATGGGCTCAGCAGTCTACACCAATGACTACTCAGTGTGGTCCTGACGCAGCTCTCTGCTGGGTGGGCTGAATGGTCATGCACTTTAAAGGACTGAAGCTGCTCCAATCAGAGAGGACTTCAGTCTTTTGAGTTGCAAAATGAAGTGGTTACATTTGTAGCAAACACAGGGCCTACAGTCACACGGGATTAGTGTTAGTGTGCGAGGACAGAGCCAGCTCATCGTCTCTGCAAAGCAACTGCCATTGATGGGAGGAAGAGAGCACCAGCCATAACTGGTGCTGCCAGCACCAAACCAAGCCTTACTTGCCATCCCAGCAGCAAACCACCCACGCGCCGCACACTTTGCCACCAGACCATCAGATGCTCAAGCCTTGATGAGGTAAAAGGCCAGATGATGGCAGGCGTGTTGCCATCTCTTCACTGTGTGGGTCTTTTTGGTTGCCAGTGCCAGCTCTGCAGCCAGGAAGACCTGTCAGCAGTCCGCTCAGGAGCTCATCTAGATTCCCCCCTCCCCAATGCACAGTATCCTGTGAGGACAACAGGTCTCCTCTCACATTGGAAAGTTACACATGGGAGAGAGAGGGTCCCACTAGCAGCTCACCCGCTCCTGTCAGCAGTGCAGCGCAAAGTATTTATACTCTGATCTCTGCACTTGTGTTATCCCTCCTGTCCTATGGCACCGTAGCGAGGAAGACCTGTCAGCATTCCGCTCAGGAGTGCATCCAGATTTCCCTTGTGTCTCCCCACCAATCCCCGAGGATGCAACAACAGGTCTCCCCTCACACTGGAGAGTGACACAGGGGAGAGAGAGAGGGTCCCACAAGCAGCTCACCTGCACCTGTCAGCAGTGCAGCCCAAAGTATTTATACTCCGATCTCTGTACTTGTGTTTTCCGTCCTGTCCCGTGGCACTGCAGGGAGGAAGACCTGTGGCAGTCCACTCAGGAGTGCATCCATATTTCTCTTGTACCCCCCCGAGGATGCAACAACAGGCCTTCTCCCACACCAGAGAGAGAGAGAGAGAGAGTGACACACGGGAGCGAGCGAGGGCCCTGCAAGCAGCTCACCTGCTCCTGTCAGCAGTGCAGTGTAGCCCAAAGTACCAAGGAGAAAGAGAGAGCACGAACAGCTCACCATCATCCTGTGACAGCCGGAGACAGGGATAGTAGGCATGCTGTTGCTCCATGCTCCATGCATGGCAGCAGAGTTGGGTAGCTCAGCATCACTCACCACCCACACAGACAGTGAGAGAGAGACAGCGATGCTTCATGTCAGTGCCTCCAACTCCTTGTCAGTGACCGGGTTGTGATATGCAAGTTGCTGTTCTCATCAGGAGCTGAGCTATGTGTGTGTATGAGTGTGTCGTGATAGGCATCCAGGCGGTGGGATTGCTGATCAGGCGCAGCAGTTTTGTAGTTTTCATTGGGACGGGAACGGAGTCAGGAGTCCTCATAAGGCTAGCTCTGTTTCTGTTGAGGTTTGAGCCTCTGTGTGTGTATGTATGTGGTGGTGGTGGGGAGGGGTGGAGCAAGAGGGTACCCTAAATGTCATCAGACAGTTGACTGTGAATATCTGATGCGTGAATACTTTAGAAGATATACCCTTGCAGTTCCTACCAGTCTGTCATTAAAATACCAGTGTGTGGAAATGTAAGGACACCCTGAAATTGTTTAACAAGCAACCAACATTCTGCATTGACCAGGGGGGTGCAAAAGCTGCGGTTGCAGTAGGGCCCGCACTGTTTGGGGATCCACTGCCTCAGTGGTCTGCATTAAGAAAGCCTTTTCTCACAGACAAACTTGCAAGTTTCTATTTAGAAAATGCTTATCCATTTGAAATTGGGTTTGTCAGCAGTGGTGTCAGAAGACTCCAACTCCAGTTTCACATCTTTGTGGGGGGGGGGGCAAGTACAGAACAAAGAAACAATAGAGTCCATTACTCAAAACGTCTATTCTTGGTGCTAGTGTCCCCAGGAGGAGCAGGAACAAATTACGTTTTCAGTTCTTTGATCATGGTGCTAGCAAGGGGGAACTGGCGGCAGCATGGACAAACTATACTGTATATGTTCAACAGGACTGATACAAAAAAACTTGTGCTATAAAAATTTCATATGTGCTAATGGTTATTTTACGTTTATTAGTGGGGAAGTGGGACGCACAAAATATTTTGCAGGGGGGGCCCATACAGTTCTTGGCACAGCCCAGCTCTTATGAATAAAATGCAGTTGTGTGTGTGCCACCATTTTGTGTGTTAGAGACAGAGTAAAGGTGCTTTTGGTAATCTAAGATTTCCAGTTGCCTTGGTGAACCACCAGGTAGCACAACAGAACAGCATTCTGGGCAACCTGGATGCAAATACCAGCTAAGGCACTTACAGTGGCATCCCTCAGGATGAAACCCAATTCTGCAGCATTTTGCAGCACTCTGCAGTATGCTGCAGCAGACCTACTGAATAAAGCAATGTAATTTCAATGGCAAGTAGTCCCTTTTGTCATTCAGGAAAATGTGACACTGTCGGGATTAAATGAATGTCACAGTTTCCTGCATGACAAAAGGGTCTAATTGCCATTGCCATTGAAATTACATTGCTTTATTCAGTAGGTTTGCTGCAGCATACTGCAGAGTGCTTTAAAAGTGGGTTTCATCCTGGGGGATGCCACTGTATATCTTTATTTTATTATAGGACACCCCCCACCCTGTGTCTAGGGGTTTATAATGGCACTTCTGATTCAGAAGGGCACACACCGTACACCACATGTACCTCATCACCTTCAATCAGGGCACCTCCCCAGGTGGCTACATCATTACATTTACTGCCTAAGTTTTTAAGTCTCATAGAGCAATTCAGTGATGGTTAACTTACATATCTGCTCTCTCCCTTGTGTACATACAATGGTAGTGGATCCTCAAAGATCTCGACGACCTCCATTGAGGGGAGGACCTCTACTGCTCCCATTGTTCCCTCAGGTTTCTCAGTCTTTCTTCCTCATAGGCAGAACTTTTTCCAGGTCCTCCTCCTACCATCTGATATCCTACCAGAACATCTGTTCCAGGACCCCGACTGGATTCTGAGCTTTAGGACACCTCACCAGAGGGAACTAGGACCACTCCAGAGTGAGGGACACTGCCACCATCCCTGAGCTGACATGCCCTCTCGGCTTTGTCACAACTTGAGAGGCTAGACTATCTGCAGGTCTTCTGTCCTCCCTGAATAATCCCTTGGACCCTCAGTTTGCCTTCTTCGCTTATAGGGTAAAGGGGGAAGGGCCGGTCCATGAATACTCCTGCCCACATTTCCCCCTTCTGGTTGAGTCAGGAAGTTCTAGGCACAAACATCTGAGTAACACCCCTCACATAAAACGAGATCTGAACTTTGTGAATTAAGTTATTGTAGAGCATGCTTGATTTTGAACTTGTGAAGTGTTCAAAGCCAGGACCAAACTTTGGGGTTCCACATTAAATTCTGGTGACTTAGCTAATTCACGTGAGAGTTCTGATATGAAGACTAAGAGGGAACTTCCCCCCCAAGAGACAAAGTAAGAAATTAACCAATTTTGGCAGAAATAAGTTTACACAAACTGCAGACACTCTGTCTTTTTAGTGGCAGTATTGGGTGGGGTAAAGATCTTCAGTGTTACCCTCAAACTATTGCTGCCTGCTTTGGCAGGCTAGTCCCCTCATATCACCATCATGTGGTCCACTGCTGGCTAACTCAGTCTTCTCCTTCCCCCTGCTTGACCCTGAAGGAGTCTGGATAACACTGGGAGGCATCAAATGCCCCCTTAATACTGTACAGATCTGCCGCTATGTACTCTGGCATATGTGGTAGTTTGTAACTTTTGCAACCATGGACATGGCAGCAAACACCCTCTGGAAGGCTCAGAACACACAGACCATTCCTAGTGGACAGTGCTTTCTTCTAAAAGCTGCCCTGTAAAATGCTTATGTAACAGTGGCTTTTCTTTTTTCCTCTCTGGGACAGGCTCACCATTTTCACTAGTTGTCTGTTTTTCCCCATACTGGGCTTTTGTTTACTCTATTACAGTTCACAACCACGGATGTAAGAGGCATGGGCAGCTCTCCATTCCTCAGCAAGTAAGCACATTAACTCTGCTACATGCCAACTCTCCAGCAACCAAGTCAGCAACAGAACCAAGGTCCCTCCCAAACTTGAGTCTCCAGGGCTGTGATACAGTGACCTGTTGTCGAGGCACTGGGCCAGCCAGGGCAGTCAAAAGTCACGTTAACCTTTTGTTCTGATACTTGTAATGAGACCAGAGTCCCATGCTAGGGGAGCTGCTCCTGTGGCCTTCTGGTAGAGTTCTGACCTTCTGTTTTTTTTTCAGTGCTACAGGCAGAGATCAACCCTAGCCAAGGGTGGGCCACCCAAATGGCCCAATGATACTGCATTGCACTACTATACTCAGTAGCAGAGCCAGGTTTGGAACCATTTGGGAGCCGGGGGGGCCTTTCAGTCAATCATTGGCTCCACAATGGGCACTTAGCATTAAATAAAGATGGTGGTGGGGCACCACTACTCACACTGAGGCAGCCAGGAGGAGCGACCACCCCCCCAGCCCCCCCTCTGGCTCCGCCACTGACTATACTGGTGACCCAGTTCAGGAATGAGCCCAGATCTCCACCTGTCAGACAACCCTAGTGTTAGGGTGCTGCTGATAGCAGGATTCCCTGGACCAGGGGAGGGAGGCATTAAATTTTGCTCCTGAAGTGACACAGATGGTGGCCAAGGAGCTCTATTTCCTCCATAGGGATGCTGCTGACCTGGACATCGCATGTGCCGTGTGTGATGCCAGAAGCAAGTGGGATGGCAGAGGCAAAATGGGGATAAATGCCCATTAGCAGCACAGTGACAACCCCCATCCTTGGTACTTTCAGGTCTCATGCCACTTATTGTCGATCACCATCAGGCAGAAAGCTTGCTTGTGGATATGGCAAAGGGTCCATATGAATGGTAGGGGAGATGAAGTATTTGCTATGTATTTCATGTGTAATTCTATGACAAACAAACAGATGGCAGCAGATTGTATGAGCTAAATTGTTTGATAGTGAATCACAGCAGTACTATACAGAACCACATTTGCTGAGAAATCTAGTGTACTGCCCACACAATTTCTTTTCCATAATCTGTCTATACTTGCATGCCTGACCCTCTTCTGCCAACCAGTTGTCCAACCCCATCACGCATCATCTCGGCAACTTACCTCCAGGACTTCATTTCCCCACAGATTTTCCTCCATTGCAGGGCCTGGGGGGAGGGCTGTTCCCCCTCCCTGGAGACTCACATCCAGAATCGGGCCTTGGTGCCTTGTTTGTGGTGTGGGACCTGCGGTGACCAGTGGTGGCGTCATCCTGCCGGCATAATTTTCCTCCCTATTTTTTCCACTTTCGTGGGTGGTTTGCAAGGGACATCAACATGCATGTGTGTGGAAGCATGCATGGGCTTCATGTCCTGCCACTGGCCACCCCCTTCTAACCACACACTGCATTGCCATGGAGCCACCACTCAGTGGCAGCCTATGAGCGGTGTGATCAGTTCCCCCTCCCCATGAGAGGAGAGTAGTCCATTGTCACTCGATTCTCTTCCTGCTGACTGGCCCCGAGCGACCCAAACCCTCTCCCAAACTTGGGTCACTGTTGATGGGTGGTAGTGCTACTGCCAAGCCACTGGGCTAGAGAACAATTTTTTTTTTATATGCTTCCTTACCCAATGACTTTTGAACCCCTCGTCTGGTCCCCACCACACCACAAAGGTGCTGCAGGACAATGGATCCCTTGACTAAAGGTACCATAGTGCAGCTTGGAACTCACGGCCAGTTCAAAGTGAGGTAACTTGAGTTTCTCCAACATAAAGTTGAGGTCCCATGGAGGGACCGGGTCCCAAACGGAAGGCTTCAGATGCAAAATGCCCTGCAGGAAAATGCAAGACACCTCAAGCTGAGCCATAGCCCTGCCCTTGATAGGCACATGGTATGCAGAGATGGAAGAAAGATGCACCTTGAGGGAGAAGTACTCCAAGCCCGAGTTTGAGAGGAAGAGAAGGTACTTCAACACCTGATTCACCAGACAGGTGAAGGGGTCCAGCTAGTGTGAAGCAGCTCAAAGTGTGAAGTGCTTCAATTTCATGGTATAAGTGGCCCTAGTGGAGGGCTTTCTAGCAGCCACCAGGACATCTGTGACCCTAGAGGTCACCGCAAAGTGGGTGATGGCTAAGTCTGCAAGAGCCATGCATGGAGATGCAGAGACTTTAGGTCTGGATGGACCAGGGTGCCCTGGTCCTGGGAGAGCAAGCCTGTGCACAGAGGCAAGGGCACTGGAGTTTCCATTGCCAGCTGCTACAGCAAGGGGAACCAAATCTGATGTGGTCAGAAGGGGGCCATGAGTGTCATCTCCACCCCTTACAACTGGAGTTTTAGCAGCACCCTCTGGAGGAGCAGGAAGGAAGGAAAGGCATACAGAAACCTCCACTTCCAGGAGAGGTACAATGCATCTTGCCAGAAAACTCCAGGCCCAGGATCGAGTGAGCAGAAAAGCGACAATTTTGTATTGAGTGGAGACTTATGAAGGTCCAACTCTGGTCAACCCCATCTGTCGAAGAGATCTTCGACCACCGGGGTCAGAAGCTCCCACTCATGAGCCCTTGACCGGCAGTGGCAGAGACTGTCCACCAGGACATTTTGGGCACCTGGAACATGGACAGCTGAGAACTCCAGACCGTGTTCAATGGCCCAATACCAAACCCTCATCACCTCCCAACACAGGGGGTAAGAGTGAGTTCCCCCCTGATTGTTGATGTAACACACCATGCACATGGTGTCAGTCTACACCAACAGTGGACCAGGGAGGAGATGAGTCTGGAAGGCCAGCAGAGCATACAGAACCATGCACATCTCCAAAACGTTGAGGTGGAGACCCTGTTCCACATCTGTCCAAGTGCCTTGAGTCTGGTGAGCATCCGGATGGGCTCCCCAGCCCAGACTCGAGGTGTCTGCCAAGAGAATCTGACGGTGGGCTGAGATTTTAAAGGAAGCCCCCCAAAGCAGGTCAGCTCCAGTTACGCTTTGAGACCATAACCATCTGGTCCAGGTCATCTGTGCATTGGTCCCCTGGACCCTCAATGTCCATTGAAGTATTCATGTGTGAAGGTGGGCGAGGGGAGCCGTGGCAGTGGCTGATGCCATGTGACCCAGGAGTCACAGGAAGACCCTGGCAGGGACCTGGTGACTAGAGAAGACCAGGTGAGCCTGGGCTATCAGGCACTCTGCCCTGTCCAGTGGCAAGAAGGCCATGCCTTTGCAGGGTGGGTGGACTTGTTTGTGGGAGGAGGGGAAAAATGGAGGTCACTGACCAGTCCTAGGTTGGGTATGGTATAGCGAGTGAATGGACTGGAGGGCATGGCCCTACTCCTGGAAGGAGGAAATTAGATCCTGTACACCCCCCCAAATAGGATGGAGCCCCGAAAGGTGGCATCCAAAATACTGGGACTGCACATCCGAGACAAAGCTGGACACCCAGAGCCAGGAATGGCACTGGAGGCAGACACCTGCGGCTGCTCCCCTGCCCCAGGCATCCATAACACCATAGGCAGCCTGAAGAATGTGGTTGCATACGTCAGAGCCCACCTTGAGGAGCTGGGCAAGCTGAATTTTGAAGGGACTGACGGCAAAACCTGAACTAGTTCCCTGGCCTAGTCCCAGAAGATGTTCTGATATTGGACCATGTGGGTCAAGTAGTTAATGGCCCAGATAGCCAGAGTGGTGGATGCGAAGACTCGCTTACCCAGGTGGTTCAGCTGTTTGGATTCCCTGTCCAGGGAAAGAGCACTAAGATGTTTGGGCTTCTTGGAGAGGTCATGTACTGTGCTGATGACCACCGAGTCAGTTTTAGGATGACCCCTTAAAAAGGACTTACCAGCTGGAGCGTGAAAGATTCCGTCTGCTTTCTTGGGCACTGGAGGAGTGGTTGAGGGGTGATTCCAAGCCGCCCACGTGACATCATCATAAGAGTCAATCGGGGTGGTACTACCACAGGGAGGGCATCAGGCTGTCTCAAATAAATGGCCAATCGGCACCTCCCCGGGTCTTAATTCTGCATTTCCCAACCCATGGTGGCCTGGATGTGCCTCATGATGATCATAAATGATGGCTCATCAGGAGGGAACTTGGGAACCACCTTAGCAGGTTCTTCGCCTTCAGAAGAGTCCTCCCAGGGTGGAAGAAGACTCCGAATAATCAGAGTCATCCTCATCCGGCTCATCTCGCTCACTCTTGGCTGGCGGACCCACGTCCTGGTGAGAGCCGGAACTGATGTCAGATCTGGGTCTGGTGGACCCCGGTGTATGGGGGACACTGGAACCTTACTGCCCCCAGTCCTGGGGCTGAAGGTCCCCTGCGGGCTGCCTGGGGGACACCGGAGTTGGGCCCTGAGGAGCAGGGGCCTGCTTCTGCACGAAGGACCACCACACAGAAAACAGGGCATTGTAGTCCACCAGGGCCAGATAATTATATACCAGCATATAAGGAAAGGCTGGTATCGGGTACGCAGAAGGAGGTGTCGGGACCGACAGGGCTGGCATAGGGTACTCCGGTTGGGGGCCATCAGGTGCCGGCTGTGGGACCGGCATCAGACCCATAGGCTGCAACAAGGGCAAAACTGGGGCCAGGCTTGCAGGCTGCGGGAGAGGCAATACAGGCTTCAGGCCTGTAGGCTGGGGCAGGAGCAGTACTGGCAGTGGCCCAGCGGGTGTCAGTTGGGGATGCCTGAGAGGAGAATATGCCGATGCCAGGAGAGGAGAAATGGGCACCTGAGGGGAAGGAGACCTTCCTGGTGAAGGCAGAGGCAATGCTGGACTGAAGGAGGTGCTGATAGCCAACTGTAGGCACTGCAGAAAGGGATTGGCATTGGACCCCGTAGAGGGGAGTGATGAAGGCAGTGCTTGGGGGGGGTGACAACAGAGGAGCTGTAATGGTCGTACCCATGCTGGCCGAGCCTCCTGGCTGAAAACCCATAGAGGTAATGGGCCTGATCATCTGGGGCGAAGGAGCAGGAGAGAGGGTCCCCTGCCCCAAGGAGCCGCCACCCGTGACAGAGATAAGGGCGGCTGGTGGGGCCACCGGCAGCCCTGTGTGAATAAGGGTAGGCAGGGCCATAGGGGTCGACCCCGCTATGGGAGGATGTCCTCGATGTGGTTGACAGCTTATGTGGAGACCGTGAGCAGGAAGCAGACTGGTCCCTGTCCCGGTGTTTGTCCCGGTACTTGTGCTTCCCACCAGATTTTTTCCTGGGATTGAGAAGAGGAGGAAGCTCCAGAAGACTGGGCTGGTGAAGCTGAAGAGCTCCTGGCCTGCAGCTCCTTCTCCATCACATTGAGCTTCTGCTTGATTAGATGGCTCTCCAGGATTTTAAGACAATGTCTCCGAGTGGCCTGGGTTGAACATCTGGCAAATCAGGAGAGGAGGCAAGACACCCAGAGAAGTACCTGGAGCAGAGGTACTGATGGCAAGCTAGGAGATGTTGCAACAGTCAGGAGCACCTGTAGTATCCCAAGGAGAAGAATTCCAGATTGCATAAAACCTTATGACTGGGTAGTGTGAGGGTCCCAGTGGCAGATGGCCCAGTGCTAGAGTGGCCAGTATGGGAGTAGGTGTGTACAAAAATGCCTAGGCTCTCATTAGGGGAGAGTTGGTGGGAGGTTATGACCTGTGATAGGCCTATTGTTGTCTACATTGTTCATGAATGACTTACCTGATAGCTTTAGTTATGTCTCTGTACAACTATATATATGCTGATGACAGAGTTTTTTTAATGTTAGAGGTTAAAATGTCCAGGATGTTGTAAATAAATTACAAAAAAGGATTTGACATATTGACCTGTTGCAAAGTTGGATGCTCAGCAACAGGTTATCACTAAATCAAGGCAAAACTCATGCAGTGCTCTTCAGCGGTTCCATGTCATAATAGTGATTGCAAAACAGCGATCGCTATTATGGCGAGTGTGTATAGCTGAAAAGCAAATCGGTGATATGCACTTTATGGTGACCTCTGATATGAAAAAGTGTTTTGCAGGGTTGTGTTTTCGCGCACCCCCTGGATTAGGATTCCCAGTGCCAAGGGGTGCATGTCAGGAGGGGAAAAATCTGGATGTCGGAAAAATTAAGTGCCGCAGCAAATGTAACCCACTCCCAGTCCTGAACCCAGTACCTGCTTTGCCAGAGCTAACCTCCCACACCACCACACCACATGGCTAGCTCAGCAACAGCAGGTATTCCAGTCTCTGACAACCCCTCCCCTGTCCCTCCCCTTCCCCTCTCTATTCCCCCCTTCCATTTGCCCTTCCCCATGGTTGCTGTCCCATACTCTTGCTATTCTGCAGGGTAGCCCAGAATAACAGTGCCCAAAATGAGTCGCTATTTTTGTAGTCGCTCATTTTGGATAGCTATTATTACATGATACCCTCTTCAGCTCAAGACACAAGTTGGACAAACTGAAGGATGCACCGAGCATCCACTGTCTGCCCTGCCAAATAGACAGGTAGCGTATATAAATACCAAGGCCTCCTACTGGATCCATATTTTCCCATTGAAAAACACATGAAAACTACCAAAGCCATAAATAAAAGACATGATGCCCCCTATAGAGTAAAAAGCTGCCTAACAACAGAGGCTAAGAAAGAGGTTGCTACCTATACCCTGTTCCCAATACTCGGAATGGAGCAGTTGTCTACAGGAATCTCTCCAAAAAGGAGCAAGACAAATTAAACACTGCATACAGTAACGTCTCTAGAGTCATGTTAAATGCACCAAAGACTCCAGGTTCATCCTTCACTGCCAGATGGACTCCCAAATGGGCATCCTGCCCCACCTCAAAAAGGTTAAGTTGCATGTAGTACAATCAGCTATTCCATATGGTGAACATTAAAGAACCAGAAGCATTGCACAGTCTCTTTCAAGCACAGAATGGACACCATGACTTCCACTCCAATTCTGCCAGTACTTTCATTATCCCTCAAAACAAAGACAAAAATTGGAGAACGTACTTTCTCCTACCAGTGGCCACGGTTATGGAACAAGCTACCACTCAGCACCCAAAATGAGTGAAATGATGCTCAGTTTAAAAACGATTTTGCAGACTGTCTTATGACCATCTGAACATGTAATTGTTTTTGATATGAATATTGAACCTGTCTGTGTGATTACCCTAATGCCTCATATCTGTCTGGATTCCTATATCTTGTAATTATTCAAACTGATGTGTGGTACTATTCCCTGTTCACCTGAGTTGTGGCTGAGAAAGGGACCCGTGTTTCAGTCCAACTTACCCGATTATTAATCAGAAAGAACAAACAAACAAAAAAAAATTATTCTGCAGTTGTACATACAAAATAAGGTTTATGGACTGATTGTATTATTGTCATGAACTTTAACATTTATTTCAGAAGTAAACCTCAATGTGTGCTCAACATACATCTTGTGTGATTATTGCAAGAGGCAGCAGGTCTGAATCAGGCAGAAGCACTCAAGAGCCATGAACCACAGTAAATATGATATATATATATATATATATATATAGGGACTTTTTCCTTGAGTTGTGCCACACCTAAACTGGAAAAGGTCCCAAATATGTCCAAGGGCAGATCGGATAAAGTGGCCTGAATTTACATTATGACTTTAAATACCTCCTGTCCCTTGGCAGGGTCTTCACACATTTTCTTTGTAACAAACTAACAAGTGGTGGTGTGCTGAACCCCTTTTAAAGTTCACTGGCGTTGAGCAGGGACACCAGTTCATATCCATTGGTCTAGGCACAGGCCACTGCAATCAAGTGCACCTCCAAGGTGCTAAAGACAATAGATGCTGCCTCCTGTTGTACTGTCTGGTCACAATTTGCAATGCTAAGGGATTCAGGGCACAAAGTCTGTATGACTGGAGGGCCACAAGAAACTGCAGACGGCAGATGTGGAAGCAGATGTGGAACTGGAGGCTGCACTTCCAGCAGGTTGCTTGAAGGTAAGCCCCCATTTGGGAGGGCAGCTATGTGCACATCCTTGATTTTGTGTATTTTGTCTCCTCATCCATAGTGCTTTTGTTTTGCTCTCTTGTTGTAACACCCCCCATTTGAGGGCTTACATTAATGCCTCCTGTCTGCCCATTCCTCCTCCTCCTGCTGTCCCCCGATGTTCTACCACCACAGCAGCCTGAGTCTAATGATCTGCCCCAGGTTCCCCGATCAGCCCCTGTATTGATTTTAGCTCATTTTGGGGCTTAAAAGTTGAATCACGAGCTGCCGGCATCTTCTCCATGCCACCGGCGCTCACACCTGCGCTAGAAGGCACTTTGATCTTTCCAACCACTGTTGTGGTCTAGCGAAAAAGCTTTCATCGGTTCCAGTGCCCTTGTTTATTTTAAATGGGGTCCAAGGACCAAAGTAAGGCCATTGAGAGGTCACTGGGTTTAAAAAATAAAGAGTTTGTATCGGGCTAATAGATATGCATAGACCCTTCATGAATATTAATGAGATTCTGTCTACTGCTAGGGGCACTGTATTACGGGGGCAGTGACAGAAAAATAGTAAACATAAATGTAAATAATTGTGGTTGCTTGTAAGGGCACTAAAAGGACTACATGACTGTGGGGTTTTAAAATGGATAAAGTACTTTCACTGGCTGCACCAGAACTTTAAACTGGGAATTGCCTGGACTGCTTGGGAACTTTTATATTTTAGCAGCCTATCAACCGACCAGGAGTGAGTATTTGCCATTGCCAGAGACTGTTGGAGGGGGGAGGGGGAACATATATTGGCACCCAAAATCAAGCCAATTAAGGGACTTAGACAGTTTTAGACAGCTTGGGCAGCCAATTGTAGTGCTGGAACTTTACTCCTTATTTATAGAGGGACTGCTTGAATTGGGGCAGTGTGATCAGTCTTGGGGAGTCTGTGGTCAGAGTTAGACAGCTCCCTGCAGCTCAGGGAAATTTGGGGAGAGGCCTGCTTTGCCTTTCCTTGTCCTGAACTCTTTGTGAATCGTTGGGACTGCCAAGTCTGCAGACCGAGCTGCACTTCTCCAGAAAAGGAGAAAAAGAAGCAATTTCCCTGGAGCTAAATTCCAGACTGAAAGTGGGATTGGAGCATGAAAGATTCCCATTTTGCACCTTAGTGGAAGCTGTTTTTGCCTCAGAGATTCACCGGAATTGCCTCCAGCCAATTTGCTAGTGGGAGACCTGAACGTCTGCATTGCCAGCTTACATTTCCAGGACTGCAGATTGCAAGTAGGTAAGCTGAGTGGCCTATGCCAGAACTGTACCAAAGCTGTCAGAAGACCAGAGAAGGGAGTCAGCTCCTGTGATGAAGATCATTGCATGTTGCAACCACCCTTGGGAGGGATGTCTTGAAGTGGGGTGAGTCATGCCAGCCCAGGTCCCTGTATCCTGGTCCT
This sequence comes from Neoceratodus forsteri, assembly GCA_016271365.2. NCBI lineage: Eukaryota > Metazoa > Chordata > Ceratodontiformes > Ceratodontidae > Neoceratodus > Neoceratodus forsteri. The sequence goes on from CM057452.1 coordinate 1,462,410,452, forward strand.
TGCCATAAAGGACCAAGTCCTGCAGCCTGCAGCTACAAGCAAATGAGCCAAATCTTGTCTTGTGGGGAGTCAACCTGGAAAGCATCCCAGATCCTGAGATCTGTGGTTCAGTGAGTAACAACAGAGCCTGTCCCTGCAACCAATTTAAAGTATTTTGCCATCTGATTTGCCTAACGGTTTCAAGCTGCTGTTTAAACTGTCTTTGCAGGCCATCAGGCCTGGGGATTACAGTTTTCTTGGGAATAAAGTGCTATGCATTTTGTGAGAGCCAAAAGTCAAAGAATTAATAATCAATATTTTATTTAAGGGCCCCAACCAACTGCAACACCGGCCGACCTGCGGCAATGCTTCAGGCTTGTAACAGGCTTATTCTGGGTACCCAGTGAAGTTAACTGGACAGTCCAGGGGGTGGATGTGTTGTGTTAAATGCTATGTAATGTTAAAATATTGCTGAAACCAACAGTACTAACTAATCTAATTTTAATTTGCATCCCCTACCCCTTGTTTAATCACCTAAATAAACCAGTTTGTTGTTTGAATGTTAACTTGGCCTGTGAGCATATTATTACTGCGGAGCAACAATGGGGAAACATCAAAACCACCATCACAGAGGCAAGAAGCCTTTGTGTGAAGCAAATAAACAAATCAAAACGAAAGAAAAATCCACTATGGTTCTCAAAAGAAGTGGCGGGGAAGGTAAGGGAGAAAAAGATAGCATTCAGGAAGTATAAGAAAACACAGAAGGAGCAGGACAGAGAACTGTACCAGTTAGTTTCGAAGAAAGGCGCGGTAAAGGCAGGTCAGAATAGCAAAGGCTCCAAACTGAGGGAAAAAGATAGCCAACTTGGTTAAGAAGGGAGTTAAACCTTTTATAGGTACATTAGGGAGCAAAGAAAGACTAAGGCAGGGATACTGAGGCTGTACAAAGAGGAAGGTGGTTGGGCAGAGAGCGACAGTGAAAAAGCAGGGATACTGAACAAATACTTCTGCTCAGTATTCACAATGGAAAAGCAGGGGGAAATACCTAATCTGGTCAATAGAAGCACTCTGGATAGGGGGGTTGATATTAGTCATTTCACAGAAGAAAGGGTTCTGAAAGAACTCTTAAAACTGAAGGTGGATAAAGCAGTGGGGCCTGATGGGATTCACCCCAGAATTCTAAAAGAACTAAGGGAAGAACTAGTAACACCACTGACTACCCTTTCTAATAAATCATGGGAGGATGGTGTGGTACCTGAGGACTGGAGGAGGGCGGATGTGATTCCCCTTCACAAAAGTGGGAGCAAGACAGAGGCAGGAAACTACAGACCTGTCAGTTTGACCTCAGTGGTAGGGAAAATGATGGAATCACTTCTAAAGGAAAAAATTGTTGAGTACCTAGAGGTCAGTGTGGCACAGGACCCAAGGCAACATGGATTCACAGCAGGAAGGTCATGTCAGACAAATCTAATTGGTTTCTTTGACTGAGTGACCAAAGCAGTAGACCAGGGAGGGGCTGTGGACATGGCCTACCTAGACTTTAGCAAGGCATTTGACACAGTCCCGCACAAAAGATTAATAAACAAATTAGCCAGCCTGGGAGTGGGTCCCAGGGTGGTAGCCTGGGTAAAACACTGGTTGGACAACAGGACACAGTGGGTAATAGTAAATGGAGTCCACAGTGAAGAAAGGAGGGTTATTAGTGGGGTACCTCAGGGTTCAGTACTGGGGCCGGTCCTTTTAAAGTCTTTATAAGGACATTGCAGAGGGACTGGAGGAAAGTATGTCTCCTTGCAGATGACACAAAGATCTGCAACAGGGTTGATACACAAGGTGGAGTGGAAAGGATGAAAAGGGACTTGGCAAGGTTGGAGGAATGGTCAAATGTATGGCAGCTTAGATTCAATGCAAAGAAGTGCAAAGTAATGCACCTGGGAAACAAAAACCCAGGGGAAGAGTACACAGTGGGGGGTGAGATACTGACAACAACAAAAATGGAAAGGGACCGGGGGGGTAGTCATATCAGATGACCTAAAGGTGGGCCAGCAATGTGACAGGGCAGTAAGGAGGGCTGGGGAGATACTGGGATGCATAGGGAGAGGCATCACCAGTAGAAAACAGGAAGTTGTTGGCCCTTTGTACAGACAATTGGTAAGATCACATCTGGAGTACTGTGTACAGTTCTGGAGACCGCATTTCCGCAAAGACATAGACAGGGTGGAGGCTGTCCAGAGGAGGGCAACCAGAATGATGCAGGATCTGCATCAGAAGACATATGAAGAAAGACTAAAGGAACTAAAGATGTATAGTCTCAAGGAAAGGAGGGAGAGGAGGGACATGATAGAAACTTTCAAATACCTCAAGGAAATCAACAAAGTCCAAGAGGGTAGCATCTTTCAGAAAAAGAGATGTGCAAAAACAAGGGGTCACAATTTGAAGATAGAGGGGGGATGGCTCAGAGGTAATGTGAGGAAGCATTTCTTCACAGAGAGGGTTATGGATACATGGAACAGCCTTCCTGAGGAGGTCGTAAAGTCAAAAACAGTGGGGGAATTCAAGAATGCATGGGACAGACATAAAGCAATTCTAGTGGAGGGTAGGAGGAAGTAGGCTGTTGGTTAACTAGGATCTGCAGCTTATCCATTAGGTAGAGAAATGGGCAGACTAGGTGGGCCTTATCTGCCGTCAAATTCTATGTTTCTATGTTACTGAGTGCTGGGTTAATTCAAATAACTGTAAGGTATTGTATTGTAATATATGGATTTCCAAAATAATACTATCGAAAATGATTCAAAAAATTCCTTGTAATACATCTCATAGCACTCTGCAGACTCAATAATACCACACTTCACTCTCAGTAATACTATCGTTCCAACGAACGATAGTATTATCACTGCAACAGCACAGCGCAAGCACACCCTTCAACCTCGCGCCCACCATGAGCCACCTTAATCACCTCACAGCTCTAATAGTTTTAAAAGTGATTTATGGAGAGTAACGCCGCTTGTTTCCACATACTCTGGCAGTAAACCTCAGTTCATCATTCTTTGCCGCAATCATTATTAGTTATTTAAAAAAAACTTATGTTTTTCATGTTTCAAACGAACTTTTACGATGTTTGCTAATTCTTCTGTCAACTTCCTGATTCAGCTTTCAAGCCATCGCAGGTAAAATCTCGCCAACTTCCTTCATCCATATATTACAAAAAAACAAATGTGTTAGTAGTGTCATTGCGCTGAATTTCATCTCGAAGTTTCTGGGACATAGAAACCTCTCGAGCTTCGCTCTCGAGGTTATCTATGTCCCCAGAAACTCTCGATGAAATTACAGCCTTGTAATACACACTAACCCATCTATTATTCTATTTGTTATTGCTGGTAAACTGTTTCTTTGCAGGGGCACAGGGTACATGCAAGAGTTTCAGATCCTGTTGGTAAGTGCGGTCACTGTGAGCATATTATTAGCACTCTCCCTTAATTGAAAAATTAAATACAAAGTAAAGTGTGTTATGGTAATTTATGTATAAGGTCACTAGGTGGAGCAGTGGGTAGGTACAACTTCCCAGATGGTTGTGCTAGCTTAACATCTAACCCTCTTAAAGAATTCTCTGGGTGGAGGCACTGCGCTAATAGCAGTACTGGTATAATAGAGCCCCTGGTAACAGCTAAATCCAAACCCAGGCTCCTTAACCTGCATCTAGGTAGGCAGGCAGGGGTAGTAGCCTGTTGGGAGGTGGCTCCCGGATTATATTTTTTGAGGCACTACTGGGATTATCGCCCCCTAGTGGGCAAACCACCAAAATTTCAGTTGGCTCCCACCTGGAAATTGGCACCAAGATGGAGCAAGGTACTGACTGTAGTGTTGAAATTTCTGCTAAGAAGATGACTGTACATCACTTGCTTGGTTGGTGTGAGGTAGAAGAGAGTGACCCCCAAAAAGCTTTGTTGCTCCCAGATATGCCTCTGGGTTCAAATAAAAAAATTAATGAAGAGGCCCGCTCGAAAGCATAATGCCTTGGCTGAGCTGTGGTAAGAAGTCAACATGGTGATTCAACCGCACAAACTTTTATGGCTCTAGTGGAATGTAGTAATCCACTGGACAGTGAGAGAGTGCCCCCTGCTATTCACCCTGATGAGTCCCTGGGGGACTGGAAGGTAGTTACCATGTACAGTGCAATGCCCAGGCCTGAGGAGTTCCCTAAAACTGTAGGGCTCAAGGACAAGTTCACCAAACTGTTACAGGCTGGAGGTCTAACTCTTGAGGGCTTAAAAAAAACTGTTTGAAGCTCCCCCAGGTACCTTTCCCTCAGGACCTGTACCTGCAGCTACACCTTCACCTGCACTTGCTCCTGCCCCAGTACTGGCATGTGTGCCTGTCCCTGTCACTGTGCCTGCACCAGCCCCCACACCTGTTAATGTGCCCTCAATCAGTCATGACTCTTACCGCAAGTTGCAAATGTTTTCAGGCACCATTCCCACACCCAATGGGGAGGATGACTCGGAGACCCGGTTGAACTCAGATATTATGCTAGTGCATGACTGGCAATGCTCCGAGGCCAAAAAAAGAAAACGCTTGGGGGAAAGCCTCCGAGGCCCTGCTTTAGATGTTATTCGTTCATTGAGGGCCCCTAACTCAAAAGCCAGTGCACAGGAGCATTTGACCACTCTAGAGTACGTATTTGGGAGTACTGATACTATGGAAGATTTGATGTGGAAGTTTAAAGCTGTCAGGAAAAGAAAGGTAAAGCCCTTATCTGCTTACTTAACCCGACTAGAGAAATTGTCACAAAAAATGTTCAGGAAAGGAGGCGTGTCCTTCAGTGAGCTGGATCAAATAAGACTGGCTCACATACTCAAGTCCGCTCGACACTCCAGTTGGGTACTGCTTAAATTGTGGCTGCATGACCAAATAACTAATCCTCCATCCTTCTATGTGTTGGTGAAAGAAGTGCGTGAAGCTGAGGAAGAAGACTCCTGGGACCCCTGTATGGCTGTAGCACTGTAACTCCTTCCCCTAACAGAAAGAAGGCCAATAATGTTTCTGGACTCCATGAGATACTTAAAGAGATTTGAGAACTGAAAACTGGGGTTACCACTAAAGCTACCCCGGGTGAAGGTCAAGATACCTATCAGAATGCATCTGCCGTGGGAGTAGGAGTGCATGCCCAGGCGCCCCCTGTAGATGGTGGCTTAGAAACTTGAATAAGTGATTTGTCTGCCATAGTAAAAGAACTGTTGGGACATAGTGTACAACCCCAGGTTTGGCAAGGAGGGAGGGAGACCCAACAAGGACCCTGGTTCGTCAGTGCTTCTGTCCAAGCATCAAATATGTATTCTCCACCACCCCCTAACTGTGAATATAAGCCAACTAATGATGTAACGCCACAGCTGAGATGGCCCAGAGAAGGTGTGTTTTGCTACAAATGTGGAAAGGATGGTCACCTAAAGAGGGAGTGCTGATCTAGATAGGACCTAGCCAGGGTGAGAGACAGATTGCTTGCAGAAAAGCACCCAAGGCAAAGTAATGCCAGTGGAGCACCAGCCCAGTCCCCACACAATGCATTTGTGGCAAAGTCCTTTGTTCCCATTCCTGCAAATACCCCTCTGGACTGGTCAGATTTGGTAGGTACTACTATGGAAACTACAGTGCATGTGGATGGGATTCCTTTTCAAGCTGTCCTAGATAGCGGGTCCCAAGTTACAATAATTTTCAAAGACTGGTATGATCTGCATTTATCTGACCACCCAATACAACCCCTCGATGGACTGCATGTATGGGGGTTGAGTGGTAAGTCATATCCCTATCTTGGTTATCTGAGATTGTGGCTTTCTTTTCCGTTCTCTGTGGCAGGTGTGGGAGACCCAGTGGAGACACTAGCCCTGATATGTCCTCCTTCTGGATTGTACAGTGGTGTCCCTGTGTTAATCAGTACTAATGCACATATGTTGGGCCGCCTTGTTTAGCTATGTCAAGAAAGACAGGAAAAGAAGACTGGGGGAGCCCTGCATGTTCACGCCATGATCCAGAAAGCCTATGAGATGCAAATACACCCTAAACAGGGTGACAAAGATGAACCTGGGGGGATTGTTTGGAAGAAAGATTCCTCCGCTATTGACCTCCCACTAAATGGTGAGTACACTGTTAGTGGAGAAGTGTGGCTGTGCAAAGACGTGACAAATAAGTAAGCAATAAGGCATGATGGGGTGTGTGTGGAACACATTTTACTGCATGGTCATGGGCATAATAAGGCACAAAGCTGAAGGCCGAGTGACTTTAGCCACTGGCCGTGCAGTAAAATGTGTTCCACGCACATCCCAGAGTGCCTTATTGCGCTTACAAAATGGGCTCCTTTTTTAAAAACTTTTTACAGTTGGGAAAAGCATGTTTACATGTAGAAACAATAGATTTACTTGTGTACATTTATGATAAAATAGTCCTTCCACTCACTACAAATGATGTCATTGATGATGATGTCATTGTATTATTGCCTACTTTCTTCTTCCTGTTTTTTTCCCCACATTCAAGATATGGAATGTTTATCATAGATTATACCATGGACCTCACCCACTGACCAATCACAGAGGCAGCCTGGCACCCTTACCCCCGTTGATTATCTACTGATAATCACTGGAAAACGTGGCAGCCTGCCACTGTCCTGTGCCACCCTATCACTCAAATCCCTCCGACACCCGAAACAACATCAAAGCGCCGCCATATTTCCTTGCACTAAAGCCGCTCAGTACCGACAAAACTGACAAAAACAAAAAAATGGACACGTTCTTCGAACTGATAGACAACGAAGAGCTAGACGCAATATTCAATACTCTAGAACACCAATTTAGCCGTATTCACAAAACTAACGTACTTTTCCAGGACTTACATTCTCCGGTAGTGTGTCCGTCTTCAGCGGCCGAAACCGCCGGCATTTCCATTGCCACTGTGCCCGCCATAACATCACCATCCCCTGCAGCGCACAACTCGAATTCCGCGGTCCTCACCGGCATTGTTCAACCAGCCAGTCCTGAGGGGGAAAAAAAAGCAACGTCACCAGGAAGTCACAGACCAAGAAATGCTAGACCTAGAAAGGGAAAGGCATGAGATAGCAACACAAAAGCAAACTCAATGGGCAATAAATGTTTTCTTTGACTGGTGTGCACAAAAAGGTAAAGAAATACAGCTAAACACCATAAATCCATCACAACTAAATAACACACTACGAGAATTCTACAGGACATTCCGTAACAGTGATGGCTAAGAATACTGTCTCACTAGTTACACATGCCTAAGAGCTGGACTAAATAGATATCTAAACAACCCTCCCCTAAGTCGAAGCTTTAATCTAATGGCTGACACAGAATTCAGTACCGCTAACAACATCTTTAAAGGTGTAGTAAAGCGCTTCAGAAAAGAAGGTTAAGATAAAACTCAGCATCACCCTCCACTAACAATAAATCAGCTCACTCAACTCAGAAATTCTCCAGCCTTAACACCAGACACAGCCACAGGTCTTGTAAAAAAAGTCTTGTTAGACATAGTATTGCATTTTGCTCGCAGAGGAAACGAAGGTATAAGACAGCTCACAACTAAATCCTTTGAAATAAAAACCACAGAAAATGGAGAAGAATATCTAACTAAAAGTTTCAACGAACAAAGTAAAAACCACAAAGAAATCAATGACCCCACAAAACAATTCACAAGAGGATGTATGTTCGCACAACCAAACTATCCTCTGTGCCCACTCAGTAGCTATAAAAAATATCTTTCCAAACTACCTGCAAATCCACCTTCTCTATTTCTCCATCCCAAAAAATGTGATCTATCACTCCTCGATGACATGCCAGTGTGGTACACAGCAGAGCCTATGGGAGTTAACTTTCTAGCTAACATGCTTCCCCATATTTGCAAAGAAGCACATTTTGAAACTGTCTTCACTAATCACTCACTCTACGCCACTGCAGTCACACTATTGAGCAATTCTGGCATGGAAGCCAGACAAGTAATGACCATAACAGGACATAAAAGCGAAGCTTCACTACGAAGCTATTGGTGCCCAAATCTCCAAGAGTTTAAAAATTGGGGTGAAATCATCCGTGGAAAAAGCAGCAACGAATATCTCCATCCTCCACCCGAACCACACTGTACAAAAGAAAGCAATACTGCACAAAGAGCTCTACCTTTTCCATCTGCAACCATTTCTGATGTGCCACAGACAACCATCATAAATAAAAACAAAAGCAACAAGGAAGAAAAAAACCGAAGAACTTACAGCAGTTCCTCACGCACCACAACAAGCTGCGCATCTTCAATCCAGAAAGCAGCCACCAGAAACAACCAATCAGATGACAAGCCACATCCGAATATACCCTCCATAGAAAATCTAGTTAACTATGGAACTGTTAATTTCATCTACAAATAGCAAGTAAGCAAGCACACCTTTAGAACAACTGCACCACCATTGCAAAAAAATAAATAATGACTCTTTCTTTTCTCCTCTCCAACAGGTCACATCACACCATGTAGAACATCGAAAAAATTTAAAGCAACAAAGCCTGCAATGCAAAACATACGAATTCTGCACACAAGTTATGAAGTTTTACAAAATAAAGACAGCACTTACAACAGTTTCTCTGTTCTGACTTTAAAAACTCAAATGTTGAAATCTGTTCCACTTTCCAATAATAAAGACTGCACTTACAACATTTCTCTGTTCTGACTTAAAAAACTCAAATATTGAAATCTGTTTAACTTTGCACCTATGTATTGCTTACTCACAATAAATTAATATTACTATTGCAACCAATGGACTACTTTTCTCTTGTGGGTGAATATCTCCTCTATAAATACCATTTTTTAAATAAAACAAAGTAACAATCTCAATAATTGCCTAAATCTAATAAAATTTACCATGGTATAATCGCAATAAGCCACTTGGGAGTGTGGGTTATCGGGGGATTTACCATTAGGGCAAATTTACCCACTTGGCTGTGCCTCGTGGGCAAACCACCCCAGCCGTGGTAAATCCCCCGATAACCCACACCCCCTCGTGGCTTATTGCTTAAATGTTTGCCATGGAATACATGGATTCAAAATTCTGCTCAGTTCCATTGGCAGAATGTTTCTCTCCTAACACTCTGTACACACAGACAACGAAGGCCTTTGTCACAGTCAGAGACTCAATTATCTCACTGTCAGGGCAAGAAGAAGACAGTTCCTGATGAGCAGGTAAAGACAGAAGGGGGATTTTTCACTGTCAGAAAAGAAACAGTTGTTGTAAAAACTATAAACAATACTTATTGTTTCTAATTTGTTTACGTACATAAGGAGAGTGTGATAATCAAGGAAATTACAGTTAATTAATTTGTATTGTTTTTTATTTAAGGTAGTTTTATTTTTAGGGCCCAGATGAAGTTTTTTTTTACAGTGTAAAGGTAGCAGCCATGTTTGTGGTGGAAGATCAGTTCTGACTGTAGGGGACTAACCGAAATGCCTGTTTTCCAAATGCCCATTGATCTGGGTTCCAGACTCTTCACAGTCCTTTTAGGCATGTGTAAACCATAATACATACATAAATAACATACAATCAGATTCCATGATTTTACCCTGCCATTTTATAAGATATTGATGCGGGATGCCCCAGAAGAAGGCAAATTGCCTGAAGGACAGCTGGTCATACCCAGTGTGCTTCCTATCCGTGCTCACGCTTACCCCCGGAGAGTGGTAGTCCAGCTCCAAAATGTTACAGATTGAGAAATCAGGGTGAACTGAGGTTGCACTCTGGCAAATGTTTATCGTGCAGATACTGTTGTGCTGCCATCCAAGTGCCAAAATGGAGAAGAATGTGAAGTCTTGCATGATATGTTCAATTTTAGGGGGAGTCTCCCATACCAGCTAGCTGGAGGAACAGAATTATTAAGAAGCTGGCTCAAAGAACCAAAGTATTCTCCCTCAAGGAGTGGGATATTGGCTGTGTAACTGGGGCTGAACATCACATACAGCTGCACAATGAGAAACCCTTCAGGGAACGGTCCAGACGCCTAGCTCCTGCCGACATTGACGGCATAGGCATCACCTGCAAGAGATGTTAGCAGCTGTCATAATATAGGAGTCATGGAGCCCCTATGCCTCTCTGATTGTTGTAGTGAGAAAGAAGAATGGCTCTGTCTGGATGTGTGTGGACAACAGAACTCTTAATAAAAGAACTATCCCTGATTAATATACTATGCCACGCACACAGGATGCATTGGACTGCTTAAATGGGAATAAGTGGTTTTCCGTCCTTGATCTCTGCAGTGGATATTACCGCGGGGTCTTGCACTACCTTATCAGGTGCCATATTGTTCCCATATGCTGCTAACCCATGCACTAAAATATGGATTGTATGATTTCTTCATCATTTGTTGTTTCCCCTGTTTGTAACTGCTCGCCACCTGCGTTGCTGAAATGCCCAATATATTTATTCTAGTTCTTGTTCCTTGCTTTAAATCATGTGATGTATTTGTCTCCTGAATTGCTATTGCCTCTGTATGTAACTCTGTATATAACTGTATCTCTGTATGGGTCATGCGTGAAAATAGGCAAAGTTCTTGTCTAGTGCACTTACCTGGTAAACAAAAACAAAATAAATTCCAATGGCTCCAGAAGACAGGGAGAAAACAGCATTTATCTGTCCCTTAGGATTCTATGAATTCCTTTGTATGCCACAGGGAATTTCAGGTGCTCCCACCACATTTCAGAGACTTATGGAGCGTGCTGTGGGAGGCATGGACCTCCTTGAATGCCTGGTATACCTTGACGATGTTATTGTAATCGGAGAACCCTTGAAGAGCATGAGGCTCGCCTGTTCAAAGTGCTCGACAGACTTGAAGAGTTTGGACTAAAACTATCAACAGACAAATGTCAATTTTTCCAGAGCTCTGAAAAGTATGTAGGTCACATTGTGTCTCCTGAGGGAATACAAACTGACCCCAGCAAAGTGGAAGCATTAACAAGTTGGCCAAAGCCCAACAACTTAAAAGAACTTCAAAGGTTTCTTGGATTCTGTATTGTCGTTTTGTCAAAGACTACACCAAGGTAGTACGCCCATTGCCAAACTTAACTCAAGGGTACCCACCTACTCATAAGAAATTCAAGATAGGTTCTGATAAATAGACTGTAAAAATATACTTCAGACCCCACGAGCCATTTGGTGAGAGATGAACTCCTGATTGTGATACTGCTTTCGAAGAAATCATTTACCAGCTGATCCACGCTCCTGTACTCACGTATACATAACGATGCCAGCCTAAGTGGACTAGGTGCCATACTTTACCAAGAGTACACAGAGGGATTATGCTCAGTTACTTTTGCAAGCAGAAGTCTGACACCTTCAGAAAAAAATTATCCAGTATATAAATTGGAATTCCTCACTCTCAAGTGGGCAATCGTGGAACAGTTTCACAAGAACTTATATGGCGCAAAGATTTTGGTTAAGACAGATAATAGTCCATTAACCTATGTCCAAACATAAGCCAAATTAGATGCTACTTGACATCAATGGCTTTCAGCTTTATCAACATATGATTATGCAGTGGAGTACCGACCTGGCCTAAACCACACCGATGCTGAAGCTCTTTCACGCAGGCCTGCCTTGAATCAGCAATGGGTGCAGATTCCTGAACAGTCAGTAAAAGCACTATGCCACAAGTTTGATCATAATGAAACCCCACCTTCTGAAACTGTAAATTGCTTGGCAGATTGCTTGGGATCTCCTGATGCATGCCTCCCTGTAGCATATTGTAATTTCGCAGCCTCGGACTTAAGTGCTTTACCCCAGCTAACTCTGGCTGATATCCAAAAAGAGCAGCACTCATGGTCAGACCAGTTCTAATTGCCTTAAGGATGGGAGAAGACAGTTCCAAAATATGGTCCAGTGACCCCAAAGCTGCTTTGCTGTTATGAGAAGGACCTAAGCTTAAGCTACGTGAGCAGTTACTGTACAGAGAATTGACCGACAGTCAAGGGGAAGTTGTAAGAAAGCAGTTAGCGTTGCCTTCAAAATTTAAGCATGTTGTGCTGAAGTCCCTGCATGACAACATGGAATACTTAAGTAGTGAAAGGACTCTGGATCGGGCCCGTGCATGTTTCTACTGGCCAAAAATGGGTCTGGACATTGACCAGTATGTGAAGACTTGCAGTAGGTGTCTTTAGCGAAAGGCCCGACCTCAAAGAACAGCCCCCGATTAACATAACTACTAGTGCACCAGTGTAACTAGTCTGCATCGATTTCCTGAGCTTGGAACCGAATTCAAAAAACATCACAAACGTGCTGGTAGTGACAGATCATTTTACAAGGTATGCTCAGGCTTATCCAACAAAAGACCAAAAGACTACCACTGTAGCAAAAGTGCTTCTGGACACATTCTTTGTCCACTACAGTGCTCCTCAAAGAATACATTCAGATCAGGGCAGAGACTTCAAAAGTCACCTCATTAAAGAGCTATTGTCCATCTGGGTGTAAGAAAGTCCAGAACCACCCCCTATCATCCACAGGGAGATCCACAACCGGAGAGGTTTAACCGGACTTTGCTTGACATGCTTGGTACCCTGCATCCTAAAGATAAACCAAGGTGGAGACAACAGATCGGTGTACACACTTATAATTGTACTAGAAACAATGCAATCGGGTTTTCACCCTACCACCTCATGTTTGGCAGAGAAGCTCACCTTTCAATTGATATCTGTTTTGGAGTCTCCCCGGATGGTGCACAATCAGACAACTACCTACAGCAAGTAAAAAAACTGAAAGCTCAGCTAAACTATGTGTAACCCCCCTGCAAACGGGGGTTCCAAAAAGTCTTCCAGGAGCTTGCCTGAATGCTCCAAGTCTGGACGGTGTTCGGCGTCTGAGCTATTTAAATGTGGTTCCAAGTGAGTGCTATTTGAGTCTCCATGTACTGTCTCTTTAAGAGCTGTCTGCTTGCAGACTTAATTAGTTTGTATGGGGGGACTGTGTATTTAATGCTCGAATCCCGCCTGAGCTACTGTCAATTCGCTCCATTTCTGCCGTCGCTACATGTGCAGAGGGAGCCTTGTTGAAAGATATAACTGTTTGCCAGAAATCATTTAGAGTGACTGAGAAAATGTAGTTTGTCTAACCTGTCTTCATTTCAGCATGAACTTTTTCAGTGCAGCTCTCTCATTTTGGTCCTGAATTGCTGACTTGGACCAGTCAGGATGATAGGGAGACCCTAAAATGGAGCCTGTGGACGAATCGGAACTTGGACTCTCAATTTTCAGCCAGCCACAAGGGGATTGTTTGGGCAGTGACTCTGGGAAATGTAGTTTTGACCTTGGCGCCTTTTTTTCACCAACAGAGGGAGTCTTATTGTGAGTGACAGCCGAATCAGCCAACAGAATGGTGTGGAGCTAAAGGAAATGCCCTGCTTTGTTACTGGAAAGCTCACATCAGTTGTGACAGTGAAGAGAGAAGGAGCTCTGTGCTTCTGCAGTGTATAGTTTCACACGGGAAGCGAAACCAGGCTCACCCTGTAGAAGACTGGAGAAATTGCTGAATCGCGCTCGGTCTGTCAGGAACTGAAGCTGCTGTGTGTGCTCCCAGGTATTTTGCAGTAAGTGCGATCGGGATCGAGGAGCAGCCTGCCTGGTATAGTACATTTCTTTTACATATGAATGTGCGTAGTGCTTGTAGGGAATCGCTATTTCCAATCCCCTGTGCTGTGTGCTGTGTATTGAAGCTGGAAGCAAACCCCAGCTTGTCTCGGACTAAATCTGTTTGCTATAAACTGCAGTGGGGTCCAGTCACAAGGACCTTGTCTCCATGCCCTGTTGCTTCTGACAATCCAGAAGAACATCCACCATCTGGTTCTCAGCTTGGGTTTTGTGAGTACAAATCAGGGTATTCCCCTGCAGCCTGTTTTCAATCACAAGTGTGTCATCTAATTCTTGTTGTTTCTTTGCTTCATGGACTGAGCCATCTGGCTCCGGATTACAATTGGGTGTTGTGCATATATTTTCTTCTACAGGGCCTATCCATCTGCACCTGCCGGCCAACCCCAGGCAACAGACCTGGCTAGCCCCCAACCTGGGTACCCAGAGTGTGACTTTTCAGACCCTGTATGTGTGCACAGTACTGTGATTTAATGCCACCAATTAACCTGATTTCCCCCATCTGTGTTACTGTCCCCTAAATAAATCAGATTTGTTGTTATATTATATACTGTCTGTGGTGTTGGTACTTATGGAAACAGTATTGTATTTCACTGTGTATGCTGTTTAACCTTATTTTACAGGGGGTCCTCAAAGACGTGCTGCAGAATCAGTCTTGAGGGTAAGTAGTGCTTTATGAATGAACAGTGTGAATACGTGGGGTATTGGGGATGTAACTCCTGTGTACTGTGTGAGCCACCAGAGGGAACCAAAGGGGGTCATGGTGTCCCAGAGGGTTGTGATCAAGCTAGTCTAGCCACTACAAACCCTGACCTCTGGGTGGAGGCACCTCAACCTGCCAGTAGTCAAGCAGGCAGGGGTAGTAGCCCTTGGGATAGCACCACCTGGGGTTACATATGCATACCAGCTGGCCAACACCATGGCAGCAAAGAATAACCTGGCCAACAAAGCTCATCACGACAAGCGTGTTAAGGCTCAAGAACTTAAAGCAGGAGACCGTGTACTGATGTGTAATTTAGGCTTCCAAGGAAAACAAAATAGTCGATCGATGGAGTCATATTCCTTCTATTGTTATTAGCAAGTTACCTGACATACCAGTTTATAAAGTGCAACCAGAAGGAGATCTTTGTGCCATAAAGACCATCCACAGGAATCACCTTCTGCCAATTGGGCAAATAGTTTTGGACACAGTGCCCCAATCTGAGGCTCCAACAGGCCCTGTCACCAGATCTGCTGCTTGAAACAAGATACTAAATTTGCCTTCTGCTGCCCCACAGTCAGAGCCTCCAGTTCAACATACTACAGTTGATAATGATGCTGACTCTAAATATAATGCCCCTGAGTTTGGTGTTGCTTATTACCCATCCCCTGAACTTGACTGTTCCAGGGACTTCCTTCCACTAATCAAAGCAATACCCTTGAAAATCTAGTGGTTTCAACTGATTCCATTCTACCAACTGCAATTGAACCCCCAGAAAGAAATGTCCATACAGTAAGCTCTGAAATTGCTGATTCCCTTTGTATGGTGGAGTTGACTGAAGTCAGTGTACCTGAACTAGAAGAAACAAGTAGTGAACCTGCAAGTACACTTGAAAGTGCTACTGAACAAAGTGGGCTAAATGAGCTGTTCCAGTCCCAAGAAAGTGTGGCTGTCCCTTGAAAATGTCAGCTTTGTTTTGGATGATTTGAACTTTGCAGATATACCCCTCACAAACGAGGATGAGCCTTCAGAGACTAAGAGCAATGGTGATTTTCACAACAAAGGGCTTGATGCTAATAATGACAACCAAGAAAGTGCAGTGGTGCCCATCTGTACAGAAGCTGCTTTATTGGCAGACAATGAACTGGGGGTCGCTACCTCGAATGCTGTAGAAGAGGTGCAAGTGGCAGTGCCAACTTTGCCACATCACTCAGAAAGGTCTATGAAACCAGTAACGAAGCTCACATATGATACCCTTGGAGAACCTGTCAATCTGCCCATGAATGTTGTTCACCAAGGGAGTGTACATCATGGCCAACTCTCTGCCCAAAATAGTGTTCACTGCTTCTTCTAACATCCAAAGCAAAACCTCCACCCAGTGTAGAAAGGAACCTGTAGGTAAAAAGAGGGGAATAAGGTGAAGTGCACTGGTAACAAGTGGTAAATGGTGATTCAATAAAAAAATGTGTATTTAACTGCTAATGTGATTTCTAAACTGTTGATATGCGCAAAGGTATAGTTTCAAAAAAGTCATGACAATGTAAATAGTGTGTGTAACCCCCAGACTCCCTCGTCTAGGGGCATACTTTATCATCGTAGATGGTCCAGGGAGCATTGGGGGGGCCCACAAACAAGTGCCAACCCCAGCCAGTGCACCCCTAATCAATATTAGGAAAAAGATTATCCTACCTTTTTGCGGCTTCATTTTCAAGTGCACTCTCTCGATCTCACCACAGAAAATCTGAAGTCTCCCCAAACACTGACCACTGGACCAGGATCTTCACGCTGCAACCTCCTGTCTCCTCTGAGCCCCAGAGCCCCTTGGTCCCGATATAGCATGATGGAATCCTTCTAGAATTAAAACTTGTGAAATAAATTAGACACATGGAGGGGGGGTCTATTCATTTGTCACCCCTGTCTAAACCAAATATGGAGAACATCACTACCAATTTCTTCCCAAACTAGCTTCTTTATTTAAGCTCCTGCACCCCAAATGATACCAGAAATGCAAGGGTCTCATCTTCCACCAAATAAATAAAGCAGCTCCATGGGGCTATCTGAGCAACACAAATGGATTACAGGAAATACAAGCAGGATTCTGTTTCTCTAACCACTTGGATGATTTACCCAAGGACCCACTTAATTAGAAGAAACCCACAGGCTCCTGGACCATTGGTGCTGGTTAGCCAAACTCTCTCTCTCTCTTTTTTCTGGGTTACCCACTCTCGACCTTCCTTGACTGGTCTAGCACTAGTTGGCTGCCCCATCTCCGGCATGGGAAAGCAGGCTTCTTCCCCCACTTGGCCCCTGGATCTTGGCCCAAATCTACTAGGGGTACCAGGACTTTTTCCTCTGACCCAGGGCCCCATAACCTAACCTCCCTGGCTTCACACAGAACCTGTACCTGCCTGGTGCTCACAAACTCACGGCACCAGTCCCACACCCCCAGCTTGACTCTCTCTCTCTCTCTCTCTCTCTCTTCCCTGGTGCTGCAGCCCTGAAATCCGGCCTTGCTTCAGCACTTGAGCTACCTCGCCAAGGCTACCCTCCCACAGGAGGGACCCAGGCCGTGTCACCACCTGGGCCCTCTGAGCAGCCCACTCCTCTCAGTGCTACCAGATGGCAATGTGGAAAGGGTACACAGCTCATTGCCCCACATCTCTGTCCACACATCCTGGGCTTGCATTAAATCCCCACCAGAGGCACCCTCAAAGGCCTGTCCTAAGACTTGTGACCCGCCCGGCCCTTTAATGCCGGCATCCCAGGACCTGCCCCTCCACGCAGGCCTAGAAATTGGGTGAAGAGCTCCCTGGCTCCCTTTGACCTCAGGCCACCCTGCCATGCTGAGTATAGAGAAAAGCCAATGCCACTGGCCCGCTCCCTGTGGGGAACCTGCTACTGACCCCACACCTGGCAGCCTGAGTAAGCACTACCATGGGATCTCTATGGGCTCCTGCCTAACCTGGCATACCACTACCACCTACACCATCCCTATCCCAAGGACACAGGTATACTGGCTGACCATCCTCCCCATGAAGCTTTCTCCCCTACTCCTCAGCACCATGTCACTGCAAAGGCCGCCTCTATCTGTCACTTTGGGGGGTCCTCCCACTGGCCCACCTGGACCTCTGATCTCCCTTCTTGCCTGTCTTTCCTGCTCCTCCACCTGCCCCCCCTCCAGCTCCAGGCCTACTGCCCAGGCTGGGAAAGGCTCCAAACTTCCTGCCTCCAGCCTTACAGTATATAAGTTTCTAAACCTGCCCTCTACTGCCACCTTGAGGTGTCCAGTAGGGATTAACTCCCAGAGAACTAGTGAATTCCCTAGCTCTGGGGAAGGGGTAGGAGGGGGAAAGGGGTTCCTAAATGGAAGTAATATGCTCCTCTTTTGAGAGGGGGCTTACATGTATAAAATACAATATGATAGCATGCTATACTGTAAATAGATATTCTGTGTCTGGCCAGATGTGTATATAGTAAAATGCTAGTTAAATGTTGTACTTACCAGTGCTATATATAGTAAAATGTGTATATAAAAATGTGTTAGTGTTGTTACCAGTCTAATACAGTCTTGGTGAGGATGCCAAACTTTCTCAGGCAGGGGAGAGTATAACACCCCCCCATTTGGGGGGCTTACCTTAATGCCTCCTGTCTGCCCATTCCTCCTCCTGGTGTTCCCAGTGTTCCCCCACCACAGCCAGAGTCCAGTGATCTGCCCCAGGTTCCCTGGACAGCCCCTATATTGATTTTAGCCCATTTTTGGGCTTAAAAATTGAATCACAAGCCACTGGCACCTTCCCCATGCTGCCGGCATTTGCGCATTCACTACGTGCTTTGATCTTTCTGACCACTGTTATGGTGTAGCAGAAAAGCTTTTAGTGGTCCTTGTGCCCTTATTCTAAATGGGGACAGGAGACCAAAGTAAGGCCATTGAGAGGCCTCTGGGTTTAAAAAATAAAGAGTTTGAATTGGGGCATGTATCGGGGTAATACATATGCATGGCTCATTCATGAATATTGATGAGATCCTGTCTGCTGCTAGGGGCACTGTATTATGGGGGCAGCAACAGAAAAAATAGTAAGTATAAATAATTGTGGTCGCTTGTAAGGGCACTAAAGAGACTACATGACTGTGGGGTTTTAAAATGGATAAAGTACTTTCACTGGATGTACCAGAACTTTAAAGTGGGAACTGCCTGGACTGCTTGGGAACTTTTATATTTTAGAAGCCTTCTTTGCAGCCTATCAACCCATGGGGAGTGAATATTTGCCAAAGGGACTCTTGGAACTTGCCAAAGACTGTTGGGAGAAAAAGGAGGTACATACTGTATCTTGGCACCCAACATCAAGCCAATTAAGAGACTTAGGCCCTAAGGGACATATATTAAAAACTTTGCACCGGGCAAAAAACGTTTGCACAGGTTTAGTGTAGGATTAGTGTGGGTTTGCTATATTCCAAAGGCCAAATAGCATGTGCAAACTGCATTAGCGCCAGGCAAAATCATAATGTATGCAAGGGGCAAACTGAGGGTGTGTGTACATGAATACAGGCACAATGCTATATTCAGCGACTAGCACCACGCAAAGTAGTTTTGCACGACATAGCGTGACACTTAGTATGGTGCACATTACCGCCCAGGAAAAGGTAGTCTTAAGCCTGGGCAACTAACTAACTAATTAACTTTGTGCAGTGTTTGCATGGCTTTTGCACGGCTTTGCGCGACCCTAACAAATAAATATGACACATAGACAAAGCCAGACATAGAGGAAACATGCTGCTCACTGATGGCATCACAATGATGCCATCATCTGCCACCAGTCCCAGCCATGCCAGGCACTAAGTGGTGACTCTGCCACCAGTGGACAGCATGGCAGTGTGGCCATATAGCACACACCTGTGGGCCACTCTTCTGTGGACACCAACAGATGCCAGCACACACATGCAGCACTGTGGGCATGGAGGATGTTGAGGGGAGAGTGTGTGGGTGGCCAGGCTGTGCCACAGACCAGGTGTGGCCACAAGGCTGGGACACATCACGCAGTGCACATGGGCCAGTATTGGGAATACTCCAACAAGAGTGTGCCTTTCTGATAATATCTGCCCCCCCCGGCTACATACCACACAGCTGTACAACTGCCACAGCACACAAAGCCGGACATGTATATGTCACTGTGAGCATCCCATGCCAGAGGTGCAGCATCTGTGGGTCACACAACAACGTAACAGTAATGTTCACTGTCAGTAAACACCTGCATGTTGGGCCTGTCACTGTGTATAGTGCAGTAATCAGCACTGCCCTACACACCATAGGTAGTGCTGTGTCCACACACTACTGACCCTTGCTACTGTAGAGTCTGCTGAGTACCGTAGCATGACCTACAGTGTGACAGCTGCATGCAGCACCACCACCGTCTGTGCCTATGCTGTGTTGTCCCCTGGGGTACAATATTCTATGCTATGCTGTACTGTTTACATGTAGCCTAAAGCTATCATCATGCACTTCCATACTGACCTACAGGTGGAGTTGCGGTCGGACCTGGCCAACCCCTGTACTTCCAGACTGATCAACAGATGGAGCTGTGGGACTCTGCAGTAATGCTGGGCAAACTGCATGCAAATCAGGCCATAATGAAATGATAATCTAGTTGTTTGCCCAGAGACTACCTAAGTAGGCTTATTTGCATGTCAGTTTTGAATATGACAAAGGTTAGTACCGGGCAAATGTGTTTGCACCGGGCTAACGGTTTAGCCCTGCGCTAAACCTGCACAAACGTGTTAGCACTGCACAAACAGTTCGGGGAATATTATACAGTTCTGAACACTGTTCTTTCACATGCGCCGCTGCCTGCAGCTGTACTGGGTCCACGCATTTGCTGACATACGCATTGGCCCATAGTTCACCTCTACATACCTTCATGTCGCTGTGCACTGTGTTGCTGTTGTGGTTTGCATTTCCTGGTTGCTATATTCAGAGCTGTCTTATTCCAGGGCTAAGTTTGCCCTGCACTCCCAGCCCAGTTTGCCCGGTCTTGTTCATATGCTATATTCAGAAGCTGTTTGCCTCGGGCTATTCCTTTAGAATATAGCTTGATTTGTGCTCCGGGCTAAGTTTGCCCACCGGGCAGTGTTAATTTAGCCCCAGGGCAAAGTTTTGAATATCTGGCCCTTAGACTGTTTTAGACAGCTTGGGCAGCCAGATCAGATTACAGTGAGGGGGCAAATACATTTATCCCTTTGGGGGAAAATACAAATAATAAAAATGATAGTAGTTCCACATCCATCATGTAGGTTACAAATGATAGTGATACCAGTTCCAGAACTTTGGTTCAAGCAACTTAATAAACAACTGAAAAGTTTTATCTGGAATAAGAAGCAGCCTAGGATTTCTTGGGATATGCTTTGGTTATCCATAGATCGGGGGGAATGACCTGTCCAGATTTAGAAAAATTCCATCTGGCATATTTAATGAAACTGGTTCTGCTTTGGGCTTATGATAATGATTTGGACATGGCAACTTTGTCTTTTGTGAATAATACAGTTTTGGCTTCTTTTTCAGAACAGATAGACGTTGCACAAATAGTCTTTACCACCAGGAAATTGAAAAAAATCCTAAAGTATAATAATATGACATTTATCTGAAAGTGTGATTAAATATACAAATAAAAACAAATGGGCGATCCACCTTTCCCCAGAAAATAAAATTTGGAATAATCCCAATTATAGGCTGAATGGGAAAAATTTTCAAAATAAGACATGGGAAGGGAAAGGAATAAATAAATGGAAGTGCCTTTTTTGATAAAGGTCAAAATTTATCATAGGATTTTATTAGAGTAAAATATCAGCTGGACTTAAATCAATGTATGTTCTTTAACCAACTGATTAGCATATACAAAAACGACTATACAAGATGGGAGCGGGCACCAAATAACAAGGAACTAGAGCAAGCTTTATTAAAGATATCAGGCAACAAGTCTATTAAATTTTTTGCCTGGCTAACGAACAATCTTCAGAAATCATATAGTCTGGTTTATAAGCCCACCTTTCAAAAGTGGGAGGAAGACTTCCACTCTGAATGCACGGTGGCACAGTGGGATGTGGCATGTAATGCAGTCTTGCATTATAAATTAACCAGGGATCAAGTTATCCAGTACAAGATTTTAAATAGCGTTTATTACTCACCTCACAAATTATATAAGATGAAATTGTTAGGCGATAATGCATGTTGGCACTGTAATATGTGTAACGCTGATGTATTAGAAAAAATTGTGGCCTCCCAAATCTCAGAATACCTCAATAAATATAGCATCCTCTGCCCAGAACAACATGGTTTCAGAGCAGGCCACAGCACCAATACTGCCCTCCTGGAATTCTTTAACTTTCTGCACACCTCACTGGACTCTGGCTCCCTAGCAGGTTTTGTGTTCATTGACTTATCTAAAGCCTTTGATACTGTCTCCCACCCCCTCTTGCTAGTTACCCTTAGTCACTTAGGCTTTGCCACTGGGCCTGTTTTCTGGTGCTCCAGCTACTTGTCGGCCCGCTCACAACGTGAGAAAATCAATGGGAAACTTTCCAGCACCTGCCCTATCCGCTCCGGAGTCCCACAGGGCTCCATTCTTGGGCCCTTGCTCTTTTCCCTTTTTCTCAACTCCCTGCCCGGAGAATGTACTGGTAAAATCCTTCTTTACGCAGATGATGCTGTACTCTTTGCCTCCGACCGTAATCCTATCGCACTTCAGGATTCTCTGCAGGAATCCTACAACGACGCAGAAGCCTGGTTTACTGAGCACAGACTCATAATTAATCTAAAGAAAACCAAAACCATGCTCTTTGCCCACCCCCAAAATAAATCCAGTAACTAGTCTCTCGCAGTCCACTCCACCTCTAAACTCCCTATGGATCTAGTTCACGCTTATAAATACCTAGGCATAACCTTTGACCCTGCCCTCTCTTTTCATGCCCACATCTCTGCCTCAGCCTCAGCCTCAGCCTCTAACACTCGGCTGGGTATCCTCTATCATCATAAAAACTGCCTCCCCACGGATGCCCTCTGACTTACAGTCACATCCTCAGTTCTATCTCTAGTAGACTATGGCTTACCTGTGTATGGTGCAGCAGACCAGACTGCCCTGCACAAGATCCGCCTCACCTTAAACAAGGCCTGCAGGCTCATAACCGGGGCTCCTAGACTAACCCACACTGGCCTTCTTTACACTATGGCTAATCTACTCAACCTAGATGAGCGCCTCAAATACCAAACCTGCCTCCTAACAAAAAAATCACTCCTTGGGCTATCCCCACTGGGTCTGTCAACCACTATCCAATGAGCAAACCCTACAGTGCATACCCGTATATCCAGCAAAACTGCACTGGTTATACCAAGGGCGAGAACCTCGCAAGGTCAAAGGGCTTACCCCTACAGAGCCCCCTGTTGGTATAACGCCCTCCCCACCGGAATCACTGATGCCACCTCATTATCTTATTTTAAATCTGGCCTCAGAAATCACCTGCTCTCAACACGCAGCTGTAGCTGCCCCTAAGCCTCCTCCTATCCTTCCAGACAAAGCTCGCTGAGCTGCTCTCTGACCTTCTGTCCAGCTCTACCCTCACTTGCTACTATCTCCCCACGCTCCTCTTCTGATGTCTTCCACCCAGCCTTACCTTTATCTGTCTACTGAATCAATCTCCATGTAACTACTTTATATTGTCTACTCTGTAAAGTTCACATATAAGCCTGTTGTATACTCTGCTTGACATATGCATGTATTTTTGCCTGATTCCTAAATGTACCCTGATTTTTTTTGTCTGCCCTATGTTTTTTGCTTGCACTGTTTTGTCTTCTCTGTGACGAGGTACCTTTGTAAATGAGCCTCTGGCTCAAAGGTTGTTAAACTGATGTTATAATAAATAAATAAATAAACATTACACGCATTTTGGGAATGCAGACCCAGTCAGTTTTGGTGGCTTAAGGCTTTTGAACTATTAGAGCAAATAGGTTTTATATTTCCACACTGGAATGACCCTAAATTTGTTATGTTAAGAGATGTGAAATAATAAAGGGTTGAAGGGAATAGAGAGGAATTTTCTCCAAGCAAATATTATGATAGTTAAAAGACTGATACTAACAAACTGGAAAAGTGATGATTACAATCTTCCTTTCCCCAAGTATGAGTGGAGGCAGCTTTTTTTGACAGCACTTTATAATGATGGATATTTCGTAGACTTTCAGCCAGTGTGGAAATTATTTAATAAGGAAATTGAGAAATGGTTGCCAGAAGATTTCAAGATCTGATGAAATTTAACTCCTGTGACTAAACAAGGACAAGCACTGTATAGGATTATGCAAAGATCTAAGCTATATTTTTTTTGTATACTGTATTCATTTAACTACCTCTTTGTACAGAACCTATATAAAACTGTAATATTTTTGTACCATGTAACCCCCTTTTCCAGCTGTATGAATATGTATTGAAAGATGATGAAAGTTCAATGAAAGTATTATTTAAAAAAAAGGAACTTTTATATTTTAGCAGCCATCATTGTAGCCTATCAACCAGTCGGGAGTGAGTATTTTCAAAAAGGACTCTTGGGACTTGCCAGAGAATGTTAGGGGAAAAAGGAGGTACAATTCCTGATGCCCAAAATCAAGCCAGTTAAGGGACTTAGACTGTTTCAGATGGCTTGGGCAGCCAATTGCATTGCTGGAACTTTGCTCCTTATTTATAGAGGGACTGCTTGAATTGGGTCAGTCTGGTCAGTCTTGGGGAGTCTGTGGTCAGAGTCAGAAGGTTCCCTGCAGCTCAGGGAAATTTGGGGAGAGGCCTGTTTTGCCTTTCCTCAGCCTGAACTCTTTGTGAATCGTTGGGACTGCCAAGTCTGCAGACAGAGCTGCACTTCTCCAGGAAAGGAGAAAAAGAAGCAAATTCCCTGTAGCTAAATTCCAGACTGAAAATGGGATCACAGCGTGAAAGATTCCCAGTTTGCATCTTGGCGAGAAGGTGTTTTGCCTCAGAGACTGTGGCTGAATTCCCAAGCCTGGGGGTCACCGGAATTGTCTCCAGCCAATTTGCTAGTGGGAGACCTGAACTTCTGCATTGCAAGCTTACATTTCCAGGACTGCAGATTGCAAATGGGTAAGCTGTGCAGCCTATCCCAGAACTGTACCAAAGCTGTCAGAAGACCAGAGAGTGGAGTAAGCTCCTGCAATGAAGATCATCGTGGGTTGCGGCCACCCTTGGGAGGGGTGCCTTTAAGTGGGGGTGAGCCATGCCGGCCCGGGTCCCTGTATCCCAGTCCTTGACATAAAGGACGAAGTCCTGCAGCCTGAAGCTACAAGCTAGAGAGCTGATTCTTGCCCCGAGGGGAGTCAACCTGGAAAGGATTCCAGATCCTGAGGTCTACGGTTCAGTGAGTAACAACAGGGCCTGTCCATACAACCAATTTAAAGTGTTTTCCCATTTGATTTGCCTAACAGTTTCAAGCTGCTGTTAAACTGTCTTTGCAGGCCATCAGGTCTGGAGATTACAGTTCTCTTGGGAATAAAGTGCTGTGCATGCTGTGAGAGCCAAAAGTCAAAGAACTAATAATCAATATTTTATTTAAGGGCCCCAACCAGCTACAACACCGGCCGCCCCATTGCAATGCTTCAGGCCTGCAACGTAGCTTATCCTGGGTACCCAGTGAGGTTAACTGGACAGTTCAGGGGGTGGATGTGTTGTGTCAAATGCTATGTAATGACAAAATATTGCTGAAACTAAAAGTACTAACTAATCTAATTTTAATTTGCATCACCTACCCCGTGTTTAAACCCCTAAATAAACCAGTTTGTTGTTTGATTGTTAACTTGGCATGTAAGCATATTATTACTGAGTGCTGGGTTAATTCAAATTACTGTAAGGTATTGTGTTGCTATTGCTGGTAAACTGTTTCTTTGCAAGGACACAGAGTTGTGAGAGTTCCAGACCCTGTTGGTTAGAGTGGCCACCGTGTGCATATTATTAGCACTCTCCCTTAATTTAAAAATGAAATGCAAAGTAAAGTGTGTTATGGTAACTTATGTGTAAGGTCACTAGGTGGGGCTGTGGGTAGGTATAACTTCCCAGAGGGTTGTGCTAGCGTAACACCTAACCCACTTAAAGAATTATCTGGGTGGAGGCACCGCACTAATGGCAGTACTGTTAAAACAGAGCCCCTGGTAACAGCTAAACCCGAACTGAGGCCCCTCAACCTGCATCTAGATAGGCAGACAGGGGTAGTAGCCCCTTGGGAGGTGGCTCCCAGGTTATATTGTTTTTAACACACTACAGATAATTTCTAGTCAACCTGTTGTATTCTGTATTATCTCTCCTGCTCTCCCTCCCCCTAGGTTGCACCTGTAATTAAAGCTTTGACTCAGTTTGCTTAACTTAGTCACCAACTTTTAAATACACAAAATATCTATAAAATAAACAGATAAACTATGTCATTCTCAAGGAAAATGTTTAATTAGTTTCCTTTTTTTGTGTGCAAATTTCAGTACATTTCTGTTGTAATGACTCAGCTGCTTCAGGGTTTTTTAACTCTATAATAAAGGCTTCTTCAGTTAGATATCCATAGCATAAGGAGGCAGTTTGACTAAGCAGTAAGAGCGCAGTGCTATGAACGTGGAGACACAGCTTTGAATCCCACAGCTGCCACTTATTCAACTCAGTTACTTAACCTCCCTGTGCTTAACCTCTTTCTAATTTTGTAATCTATCTTTGAGCTGTTTGCATGAAAGGTTCTGTATAAATCTGTTTAATTCTCTCCCTAAGAGTTACATACGGTTATTGGCTTCTGTGTGTCTAACTGCTGCTTGCAAAGGGTTAGATTGTAAAAAGAGTCACACACTGGGGTTAGAAAGCTTCACTCATGCTGAGTATAGAGAATACTGAATGGGCAACTATGCACAACCAGTGTATTCTGCCATATAGGGGTTCAGATTCCCTCTGATCTCAAGAGTGAAGGTGGCAGAACACACTGGTTGTGCATAGAGTTGCCCGTCCAATATTTTTTATAGTGTATGGTGCCTGCAAAATAATTTCATACTATTTTATCACTTTTTTATTCAAAAAAAGGTATTGTTCACTGCTGCATTTTATTTCAGAGCTCAGGACTGGTTGCTAGGCTCAGTGGTGTGGTTATTAGGGACCAGATGTCTGTACGTGTACAGCCTGGTATTTCATTGGCTTTAAATCATGTTTGGGAGAGATTTACAAAAAAAAAAAACATGACGTCCGAACTTCTCACTTAGCGAGAAGACAGTTATCAGGAGGAACAGCTTTTCATTTTGTGAGTAGATCTAAATATCCGGTTGTTCCTGCATTTGTTTTTTTTTGTATAATGAAGATATCTGGTTGTAGATTCTGCATTTCTTTTGATCCTGCATCTGTGGGATTTGTTCGCGTGATCATGCTGCCACTACCAGTTTCTATCTGGTTTATCCTGCAGTTTCTGTTGCTCAGTTAAACTGTGGCTCATGCGCTTTCCAAATCAGCGGGAACACTGTTGCAGCACAGAAGAGTACAATCGCATGTCATGATCTTTGAACTATGGTACAACAGCGTTTCAGCTGAGATGGAAATTGGGTTGGAACAACGTTCCACCATACGCTATAAAACCATTACTATCTGAAAGGGGATCATTGGGATGCACCTCTGAAAGAAAAAAACATGTAGTTGGGCCCATCCTCTGTTTGTATATGAATGGACAGCTTAACTTGTTTACCCCATGGAGCAGCAACTCCAGAAACAATCAAAACTGACTGGAATAATGGATTTGATTGGATGACACTGAAAAACAAGCTAGTTGCTAATGACAACATCATGTCCCAGGCCTGTGGCATTCTGGAAGCTCAAGGAACACTTTAACTAGGGTGCACAGACAAGGAGCCATTTATTTTTCTTCTCTGTTCTTGGAAAGTCAGGAGCCCCCACAAAGCATACTGTGTGCATGAAAGAGAGAGCCAGTTCTCAACTGCTATGCATTCAGTTGGGAATTAAAGCCGTGTGCTAAGTTCTTTTTCCATATTCTGTGTAGATGTTCTTGTCTAAGAAACCTGTGAAGTAAGACAGATCTAGAATCTAATTAGTCTTTCTCTTTTGCTGTAATTCTTTCATATAAAACATTTATTTTATTTTCACTAAATATTCAGTACTGTTCTTTGTCTTTAAAAGGTACAGGTAATTTATTATATTGGCAAACTGTGTTTTATCTCTGAAAACTTTCACCGACATTAAAATGAGACTGATCCTACTACGAACATATGAACATATGAAACTTGCTAGCAGAAACAGGCCTCTCAATCTATCAAGTCTGTTTGTGTGCGCGGCTAGCACCCTATAATGCAGCTGCCCCTCCCCCCAATGCTCCACTCACTTCCTGGAACTGTTCAGTGTCCTTTACCCAGCCCCCCTCCTTGCCCTGTCCCATGCCCTTTTGAAGCTCCCCACCATCCGGCAGGCCACCATTTTCTCAGGCAGAGCATTCCATTTTGACACCACCCTTTCAGTGAAGTAATGCCTCCTCAGCTCTCTCCTGAACCTGCCCTCCTCCAGTATTAGCCCATGCCCCCTCATGTCCCTTCTCTTTCTCATCTTAAACAGCCCATTTGTGCCTGATTTGTTGAGCCCCCTCAAGTATTTAAAAGTTTCAATCATGTCCCCCCATCCCTTCTCTCCTCCAAGTTGAACAAGCTCAAATACCTCAGCCTTTCTTCGTAGGTACTGCCTTCCATCCTCTGTATCATTTTCGTCAGCCTGCATTGTACCATTTTGAGTAGCTTGATATCCTTTGTCAGGTACAGCTGCCAATGTCTCATGCAGTACTCCCAACTGCAGCCTGACCAAGGATCTGTACAGAGGCAGGATTACATCCTTGTGTCTGGAAGAGAAACCCCTCACAATGCATCCCAGCATCCTGTTGGCCCTAGCTGTGGCCCTTCTGCATTGAGCAGAGTTGTTCCTGCTCCCTGTTACTATGACCCCCAGGTCCTTCTCCTCCTCAGTGACCCTTAGCTGCACTCCACCTAACCAATATTCCCTCTTCAGGTTCTTCACCCCGAAGTGCATAACCTGGCACTTCTTTGTGTTGAAACCCAATTGCCACCTCGCTGACCACTCCTCAAGTCTGGTTAGGTCCCCCTGTAGCCTCTGCCACCTCTCTGTGTCATCCACTGCAGCACCCATCTTGGTGTTATCCGTGAACAGACTGATCCTGCTCCCAACCCATGTGCAATGTCCAAAATGAACAGACCAAACAACACCGGCCCCAGCACAGAGCCCTGTGGCACACCACTGGTCACTGGCTTGGGAGACAAGAGTTCTTCCCCCACTACCACTCTTTGCAAACTATCCCTGGGCCAATTTCTGATCCAGCCAGCCATCTTAGCCCCCACTCCTACATGCTCCAGCTTTGCCCCCAGTCACCCATGAGGGACTGAATCAAAGGCCTTGCTGAAGTCCAAGAATAGGACATCCACTACATGACCCTTATCCAGTTCTCTTGTCACCCAATTGTAGTATTCAGTTAGGTTTGTCTGGCATGATCTTCCCGAGATGAACCCCTGCTGCTTCCCATCCTGGAGCTCACTGGCCTCCAGGAAGGTTACCAGTCTCTCTTTCAGGATTGCTTCCATGAGTTTCCCCACTATTGAAGTGAGACTGAAAGGCCTGTAGTTGCCTGGTTCATCTTTTGGGATGCTGTTGTGGATAGGCACCACATGCGCCAAGCTCCAGTCCTGTGGCACGCACCTTGTGTCCAGGGAAGTGTTGAACAGGTCAATCAGCGGCCTGGCCAAAACCTCCACCATTTTCCTCAACACCCTATGGTGAATGCCATCATAGCCTGGTGTCTTATCCATCCTAAGTGCCTTCAGGCTTTCCA
This sequence comes from Neoceratodus forsteri, assembly GCA_016271365.2. Taxonomy (NCBI): domain Eukaryota; kingdom Metazoa; phylum Chordata; order Ceratodontiformes; family Ceratodontidae; genus Neoceratodus; species Neoceratodus forsteri. Next base: position 1,462,439,694 of record CM057452.1, read on the forward strand.
ATACCCTGCTTTCTTGAATAACTACGCCAGTCACCTCTTCCACCCTACCCATCCATGGGGGGGAGCAGACCTCCTACCTCCCTCATGAACACAGAGCAAAAGTACTCATTCTGTACCTCTGCCAGTTCCTCCTCCTCCTCCACCCACCCACCCCACCCTTCCAAATCCTAACTATCTGGTCCTTACAGTTCCTCTTTTCCTCACGTATTTATAGAATTCCTTCTCCCCCTCCCTTATACCCTGAGCCAGCTTCTGCTCCTTGGCGGACTTGGCCTCCCTTACTAACTTGGTTACTTCCTTGGTTCTCTTTGTGTGCAACTCCCTGTCCTCCCCACTCCCAGTTCTTTTTATTCTCCTATACGCAGCTGTCTTAGCCCTTACCCCTTCCAACACCATCCTGGTCATCCAGTGTGGCACCTTGGCTCTGGACTTCTTTCTCAGGGTCCTGGTGCATGCTACCATAGCTTCCCTCAGGCTGGTCTTTTATGATGTCCCACTATTGATTTGTATCCATCTCTGCCCTAATTCCTTTAAGGAACCCCCTCAGTGTCTCCTTCATCCTCCCAAAGTCCGCCTGTCTGAAGTCCGCTATCTTTGTTGCTGACGCCACTGACTCCTTATTCATGCTAATTCTGAACCACACTGAGAGGTGGCCACTCCCAGCTAGTGACTCCCCTACCTGTAGCTCCCTCACCAGCTCCCTGTTCGATAGTACCAGGTCCAATATGTTGTCCAGTTTGGTTGGTCCCTCAACTGACTGCGCCAGGTGGCTGCCCTGGAACACATCCAGAAATTCCTGTTCCCTGGCACTAGAGGTGGCATGGGTTCCCCAGTCTGCCCCAGGTAGATTGAGGTCCCTGACAATCACCACGCTCCCCTTGCTACACACCCGTTGAATGTGATCTACCAGTTCCCTATCCAACTCCTCGCATTGCACTGGTGGTCTATATACCATGCCTAGCTTCAGTTTCCTACCCCTCAGGTCCTGGAAATGCATCCACAGTGCATCCGTCCTCCTCTCCCCTGCCATCCCTTGTGCACCTGATCCCATCCTTCATGTAAAATTCCACCCCTCTTTTCCCTTTCCTCTGTCCTTCCTATGCACCTTGTAACCAGGAATCATCATGTACCAATCCTAGTAATGGCTGGCCCATGTCTCCGTGATGGCTGCAACGTCCACCTTCCCTATGCTCAGGAGAGCCTGAAGTTCAGCTACTTTATTTCCCAGGCTCCTCGCATTTAGGGAGACTACGCTCCTCCCAGCTCCCTCCTTCCCTTTTCCCCCTCCTTCTGACTCCCCCCTCACAGCCCCCCCTTTTTGCACACCCTTCTGTCTCAGGGGGTCAGCCCATACAGCTCCCCTACCTGGTAGCATTGCACACTAGCTGCACACTCACCACCCCTCCTTCCTAGTTTAAACTCCCCTTGGAAGCTATGTATTCCCCCAGTCTCTGCTTCAAGGTCTGCTGCCCAGCCTTACTCAAGTGCAACCTATCATCTGCATATAGTTCACTGTTGTCCTATATGGTCCCCCAGCCCTCCACTAGCCCATGTCCTTGTGAGTGACACCACCCCACCAGCCAAGAATTAAACTCCACAATCCTGTCCTTCCTCTCCCTGCTTGCCCTGTGTACCAGGAGTACCTCTGAGAAGGCCACCGAACACTACAGGAGCATACTCAGGAGTGCCTGAAGCCGAAGCATGCTCAGGAGTGCCTGAAGCAAGTAGGGTTTCAAGTGTCCAGAGGCCTGTTTCTGTGTGAGTAAGGGCATCAAGTGGGACAGGGAGGGAACAGCCCAGTGGTAAATTCACAACAGGCTGGTGGCAGCATTGGTGAAGTGTGTTAAACAAGTTGTCAGTCATAAGTAGTGTTGTCAGAACTAGTTCGTCAAAGATTCGAACCCTCCCCGAACCCTAGTGTTCGAGTTCTAACTTAGAACTCGAACACTAAAAGGTTCACAAAAGGGTTAGAATCTGAGTCCTCCCAACTCCCATGATGTCTTTTTCCTGGCCCCAGCTGATGACTTATGTCTATGTGTGAGGAGGAGGCACGTCCCAGCAGGCAGCCCCGATGTGGTGGTGGTGGTGGGGGGGGGGGTTCAGCAGCAGCAGTGTTGTTGGGGCTCCCAGAATCCACCGTGAGTTCTCTCAGGCTTTGCGCTTGCATACTTACGCTCAAGTGAAGTCATCCTCACCACCTGACCATTTACTGTGTGGTCAGGTGGGGGTCGAGTAAGCTGTGCGAGCCGCGGGATCATGTGGAGTGGTATTTAGGCGGATGCAAGCCCCGAGAGCGTGATTTGGATCCTGAGGATTTCAGGAGGCAGCAGCAGCCTGAGCAATACCATAGCGTACCGCAGCCAGCATTCTTGCTCGATACTTAGGCCAGGGCCCAGGTCGGTGTGGCCTCAATCAGACTGCAGCACTTGCTAGTTGCTGCAGTGCTTACCTGAATTATTTAAAAAATTCCCAGTCCATCATCCATTTTCCTGCGAAAAAGACTAAGCAAACGTTGAAAAGTTCAAGGAGAAGGGGGGGCAGGGCCCAGGCCTGAGAGATCGAGAATGAGAAAGGCTGAAAAGGCTCAATAAATTAACGGTCGGGTGTGGGACTAGGGAAGGTTCAGGTGGAGGGACTATTCAGGAATTGGGAAGGGATCGATCAATATCAGGAGAGAGAATAAAAAAAATACAGAAAGAAGAACCTTTGTGAATGTGATTGTGAAACTGCAGCACAGCACAGTGCACACTCAGCAGCTGCCAGCAACAAGCATATAACAAGGGGGAAAAAAGGGCAAATAAATTTGCCAGGAAGGACATTAGGACAGAGTATATAAGGACTGTGCTCAAGCTCATTGTGCTGTGCTGCTAAGGGGGATCCTCCTCTTCACTTTCACCCTCAAAAATTCCAGTCCTTATTAGTCCTTATACAACAGCACAAGGCACTGGCAGTAAGGCACTGACTGAAGGCAGGCAGTTCATTTTTTTGGACACTACTCCTCTGTGTGTGTGTGTGAGACTTCTACCTCTCCACTCCCGAGTCCCAGTGTTGTGTATGTGACTCCCTGCTCCCAACTCCCGAGTTGCGTGCAGTTGTTACCCTTACATGACAGAAGCATAGAAATATAATTCTCATTCCCTGAGCTGTGTATGTGACTCCGTCTCCTGTGGTCAGCCCATCACCCTGCTGCTGTGTGCCCTTTGACTGCACTGTACCCTACCCAGTGTGTGTTACAGAGAGAAGCCCAGTGGCCAGTTGTGTGGTGGCATTTACCTTACATGACAGAAGCGTAGAAATATAATTCTCATTCCCTGAGTTGTGTATGTGACTCCATCTCCTGTGGTCAGCCCATCACCCTGCTGCTGTGTGCACCTTGACTGCATTGTACCCTACCCAGTGTGTGTTACAGAGAGAAGCCCTGTGGCCAGTTGTGTGGTGGCATTAACCTTACATGACAGAAGTGTAGAAATATAATTCTCATTCCCTGGGTTGTGTATGTGACTCCATCTCCTGTGGTCAGCCCATCACCCTGCTGATGTGTGCCCCTTGACTGCTCTATACCCTACCCAGTGTGTGTTACAGAAAGAAGCCCAGTGGCCAGTTGTGTGTTGGTATTACCCTTACATGACAGAAGCGTAGAAATATAATTCTCATTCCCTGAGTTGTGTATGTGACTCCGTCTCCTGTGGTCAGCCCATCACCCTGCTGCTGCGTGCACCTTGACTGCATTGTACCCTACCCAGTGTGTGTTACAGAGAGAAGCCCAGTGGCCAGTTGTGTGTTGGTATTACCCTTATATGACAGAAGCGTAGAAATATAATTCTCATTCCCTGAGTTGTGTATGTGACTCCATCTCCTGTGGTCAGCCCATCACCCTGCTGCTGTGTGCCCCTTGACTGCACTGTACCCTACCCAGTGTGTGTTACAGAGAGAAGCCCAGTGGCCAGTTGTGTGTTGGTATTACCCCACATGACAGAAGCGTAGAAATATAATTCTCATTCCCTGAGTTGTGTATGTGACTCCGTCTCCTGTGGTCAGCCCATCACCCTGCTGCTGTGTGCCCCTTGACTGCACTGTACCCTACCCAGTGTGTGTTACAGAGAGAAGCCCAGTGGCCAGTTGTGTGTTGGTATAACCCCTACATGACAGAAGCATAGAAATATAATTCTCATTCCCTGAGTTGTGTATGTGACTCCATCTCCTGTGGTCAGCCCATCACCCTGCTGCTGTGTGCCCCTTGACTGCACTGTACCCTACCCAGTGTGTGTTACAGAGAGAAGCCCAGTGGCCAGTTGTGTGTTGGTATTACCCTTACATGACAGAAGCGTAGAAATATAATTCTCATTCCCTGAGTTGTGTATGTGACTCCATCTCCTGTGGTCAGCCCATCACCCTGCTGCTGTGTGTCCCTTGACTGCACTGTACCCTACCCAGTGTGTGTTACAGAGAGAAGCTCAGTGGCCAGTTGTGTGTTGGTATTACCCTTACATGACATAAGCGTAGAAATATAATTCTCATTCCTGAGTTGTGTATGTGACTCTGTCTCCTGTGGTCAGCCCATCACCCTGCTGCTGTGTGCCCCTTGACTGCACTGTACCCTACCCAGTGTGTGTTACAGAGAGAAGCCCAGTGGCCAGTTGTGTGTTGGTATTACCCTTACATGACAGAAGCATAGAAATATAATTCTCATTCCCTGAGTTGTGTATGTGACTCCATCTCCTGTGGTCAGTCCATCACCCTGCTGCTGTGTGCCCCTTGACTGCACTGTACCCTACCCAGTGTGTGTTACAGAGAGAAGCCCAGTGTCCAGTTGTGTGTTGGTATTACTCTTACATGACAGAAGTGTAGAAATATAATTCTCATTCCCTGAGTTGTGTATGTGACTCCGTCTCCTGTGGTCAGCCCATCACCCTGCTGATGTGCGCCCCTTGACTGCACTGTACCCTACCCAGTGTGTGTTACAGAGAGGAGCCCAGTGTCCAGTTGTGTGTTGGTATTACTCTTACATGACAGAAGTGTAGAAATATAATTCTCATTCCCTGAGTTGTGTATGTGACTCCGTCTCCTGTGGTCAGCCCATCACCCTGCTGATGTGTGCCCCTTGACTGCTATGTGTATGCCTATGCCCAGCAGCCCAATCATTCTGTAAACCTTGAACCTGGGCTCCTTTAGTTGCAAACCATCATATTCTTTAATTACTTTCAGTCCACTGCAACACAGTATCACACAACCAAAATAAAATTTTGGAGTTGTAGCCAGCGATCACAGATCACATTGCTTTCTTACACAGGAATTGTGTGAGTGTGGATGTGTTCACTGCAGTATACTGGTACTGTTATGGTTGACACCAACATAGATGAAGCATCTGGTGCTGGTGTTGGAGCAGGTGTTGGTGGTAGTGGTAATCCTGGTGCTAGCAGAAATAACCAAAATGTTTCATGTGATAAAAATTCAAGAAACAGCAAAAGAGCAACAGTGAAGTGTGGTAAAGGGGGACCTTTTAAGAAAACCTGTACAGCTGCTGCGGTCACACGAAGAAGCACCATAAGGTATGCCATTCATGTTGTTAAGATCCCTGTGACTAGCAGCACTAATGCAAGTGACAGTGAGTCTCTCTCTGACTCAGACAATAGCTCTTTGTCTCAGTCCAACACTGTTGTGTCTTGCGACATATCATTACTTCCTCAACAAAGTGAAATGAGCAAGTCTGCTGACAATGAATCAGGTAGTGCACTTGCAAATACATCCAGCACTGTTGGCAATGAAAATGACATATCCATTGAATCCACCACTTCTGTGTTGGCCAGCAATGAAAATCCATCAGAGTCTTCTGCCTACTCTTCTAGCACCAAGGAGCATGTCCCGGGTTCTGTTAGGACAGGTGAAAAGACAGAAACAGTCTTTAGCTATCTTCCTAGCACTCAAACAAAATCTGTCACATCTGAGGTGTGGAATTATTTCTCTGTCAGTAAAACTGATCCATGCAGAGCAATTTGTTCCCTGTGTAAACAGAGTGTAAGCCATGGTAAAGTTGTGTCATGCCATGGCACTACAGCTCTTAAACACCATCTGAAAAAGCATTCAGTTTTGCTTGATCGTCCAAAACTCATGTCCTCCATCTTCCAGACCGCACGTGAGAAGGGTCAGGAGGAATCTGAAATGGATACTGAATTGTCTGAACTTGATGCAGACAGAAACACTGCCAGCCCTAGGATCATTGTTACCACCAATGCCAGCACCATTAGTACCAGTTGCACATCCAGTGATGGCACTGAATGTATAAGTCCTAGTCCACCATCCCAGCGTCCATCTGCCCATTGAAGCACGGTGTCTAATAAACCAGCAGGGACATGTTGTGAACAGCTAACACTGTCTCAAGCATTTGAAAGGAAGAATACCTTTACTACAAATCATCCAAAGACCCTTCATCTTAATCACAGAATTGGTGAACTGTTAGCCTGAGCCCTTCTGCCATACTCACTGGTAGATCAGAAGGATTTTAGGGAGCTCTTGAAATTAGCAGAGCCTCGTTACAAAGTTCCTCATCGATGGTACTTTTCCTATGTTGAAATACCAAACATTTATCAGGCTTTAAAAGCGACAGTGATGCTTGCACTTAAAACTGCAGAGGGTGGGGTTATTCATGTCACAACAGATATGTGGACCAGCACTCAAAACATAGATTACTTGTCCCTTACCGCTCATTGGTCACGTTTTCTTGTGGTTCTTCAAAAACAAAGACACCCCAGAAGATGATGCTGCTGCATATAAAGAAATTTGGGCAAACTCTTACAGCTGCAAACATCTTGCAGGAACTAAATGATCTCCTTGATGAATGGGTTTATTCTCATGGCCTAATATGTGGCTTCACAGTAAGTGACAGTGGAGCCAACATCTTGAAAGCAGTACAGGATGGAGGATTTATGCATACTTCTTGCTTTGCACATTGCTTACATTAATTGTCATGGGATTTCTCAGCAATGAAACACAAGTGGATGGTATGATTGCTCTTTGCAAAAAAATTGTGACTCACTTTTCACATTCAACCAAGGCTATACGGACATTGTCTGAACTGCAAAAAAAACACAAGCTGCCCCAGCAAAAGCTGATTCAAAATGTTTCCACTCATTGGAACTCAACGCTTTATATGCTGCAGCACCTCTTGGAGCAAAAGCAAGCTGTACATGAGTATTGCTCCAGTTACATTATTGGAGATGGCATTATGCTGTCTGTGCTGCAGTGGAAATTAATGGAGACAGTGTGCTGTATCCTAATTCCTTTTGAGACAGCTACAAGGGACACGTCTTCTGAAGGCGCATCTGTGAGTCAGGTTATCCCACTCATAATGCTGATTTCACATCATCTTAGTGTTCTAAATCTACAAATAGAAAAAGACAGATTTGAAGCTCAGACAACATGTTGCCTGTATCATGGTAATCTTGTAAAGAGAATGAGCGAGCGCTTCAAAACCAATGACAAATTAGTTGCAATGATGAAATCAAAACTCTACATCCTTGCAACTCTCTTAAATCCCAGGTTCAAGGCTATACATCTTCCAAAAACAGATGATATAGAGCAGTACAAATGTCTGTTGCTAGATGAGCTGCAGCACTCACAGGAGTCAAACACAGACACGCACAGTACCCTCAGGTTGTCATCACCACAACATGTAGGTTCATCTTCACAAAGGGATACAGAACTGGAAAAGTCACCAAACATTAACAGTAATTGTTCCACAACTTCCACTTCTTCAACCCTTAGTAGCAAGCTAAATCTGTGGCAAAACCTTTCCCAAATTGCTGCCAGACCAGCTTATGCTGATTCCTCTTCTGAGCAGTCTCTGTCCATCATAGTAGACAGTTACCTGCAAGAACTGCCTATTCCTATTGATGCATGCCCTTTTGAATACTGGAGATCAAAAAAGTTGATTTGGACAGAGCTGTATGATGAAGCTTGTAAATATCTTGGTTGTCCTGCAACAAGTGTCTCTTCAGAATGCATGTTTAGTACAGCCGGCAATATTGTGACAGACACCAAAAATAGGTTGCTGCCAGAAAATGTACACACATTAACTTTTATTAAAGTTAATAAGTCAAGATTTTCGTATCCCTACAAGAGTATACAAACTGATTCTGAAGTGATTGATGTTGTGGATGTTGATGGTGATGACAACTCAGATGGTGGTAGCTGGTAAATACTGTGTGGGACAGAGTCTCTCTGCACCAAAAAGGAAACTTTTATGGACTGTGATGACTTTGGCTGTCTCTCTCCTTTCGATCTACTACCTTGGACTATATACTCCCCAAAACTTTCACCATTTCTTGGCAAACTGCTTTGTAGCTAGGGTCTAAAGTCAACAAGTTTTAGATACAGGGCAATTTTAACATCAGTGGGTACAGACCCAAATTTGGCATAAAAGGGACACTGTCATGTCAATCATTTCTGTATCATATTATTTATAGTTAAAGTGCAAACATATATTTTTGGATTTACCTTCTGTGACGTTGTGGTGCATCAGTATGGGCTGGGACCGGGGGCGGTCTATTTTTCAATTTTAAAGAGGACAAAACAATGAGTTCTAATTGGTAGCTGTTTATTATTTTTTCAATTACAGAAATGTTAGCCATAAACCAAAATGATCCATATGTAACTTATCTTACTGAATAAAAAATTATAGGAAAAACTGTATTTTGTATTGTTATGTTTCTGTGGGCAGCATTCTGTTACAAGTCTCTTCTGGGAAACAGAGTCATCTGGAGTTTTACCTATGTCATGGTTGAGCACATATTCTGTAAGCATAGGTCTCATACCACAATAGCTCGTGTTTAACATTCTGTTGTACACAGACCATGGCATAATAGCAACAACTCTCAAATTACTGGTTCCATGAAGAGGACTGTACAGAATGTTGTCCATAAGAAGAAAGCAATTGAAAAGACTGTTTTTCACATAAGTGTTGTTTATTAAGGAACAGTTAAGTATGACTCATTTGGAGGCAAGAGTTTCATTTTTCTTGAGCAAGCATGTGGTAGTTTTAGCATTTGAGAGGGGGAGGAGGGTAGAATAGGCGCTGGAGGGTGGGAAAGGGCTGGAGGTTGGTTTAACATGGATGCAAGAGGGACAAAGATGGCATGGATGCTAGTACATGGGTGATGGTTGGGGGACTGGGTTATAACATGGGTGAGGGACGGAGAAGGGTGACATGAATGGTAGTTCATAACTAAGTGTGGGGGTAGTTTAAACATTTGGGTGAGGGAGGAATACATGCTTGAGGGGGGTGAGGGTTGTGGGTTGGTTTTAACATGGGTGTAAGGGTGGTATGAGTGCTACTGCACAGATGAGGGTGATGGAAGAAAAGTGGAATGGGTGATGGGGTGAAAGGTGGGTGTTGTTTTAGTCCTTTCGTTTACAGATTCGTGATCGGCTGGGGATGGTGAGGAAAAAGATGATGACAGACCGATGGTATGGGAGGGCTATACCAATTGCCCACTGTGGAACCTACTATAGATATTATATATATTTATATTTTTTTTTTCTTATTAAATACATTGCAAACTGCTGCCACCTAGCACAATTGTCCTGTCCCCTTTAAAAAAAGAATAAAGGAATCAGAAATAAAAGAAAATCTGCATCAGCAGTTTCCACAGAATGTGACCTATCATAAAGTGTTTTTGCTTTACAAGTAGTGATCATTTGATACATAATGGGGTTGACAGACACTGTCCCTTAAACATCACATGCCAACTGCTGCAGCTACATTAAATGTTCCTTAAGTTAGTACCTGGTGAGGAAACCACTTTTTTTATTTATGTGACTGAAATACAGATTTTATTGACGTATCAGCTGCAAAAATGCATCATCTTAGAAAGTTATATGTATTACTTCAATTTGCCAACAAGAACATTGGTATATGTATGCATTATCTCAGAAAACTGCATGCATTTTTTGCCAGCAACAATGACTGGCATATTTTTTTTATTCAAATGTCTTGACTGACTATGTTATGACATAATATGTTTTGCAATAGTTCCATGTGCTGCGGCTGCGGTACCTTGGTTTAACTTTGTTATAAAAGCTTTTACATCATAGCAACTTTTGATTTATTCATTTAAAACACAAAGCAGGAAATAGCTGAGATTAGGTAATATCAGTTATTTTTCTAACAATTCATGACGATGAGTATATATAACTGAGGTACATAAATGGCTAATGTGCCTCTTTCTTTCACTAAGGAACTATGATGCAGCTGCAGCAGGAAAACTTTTAACATATGGGTGGGTGGGTGGGCCTGTACGTATTAAGTTGCTGGCTTTAGCAAACAGAAGAAACCATAGATAAACCTAGTCGTATTCCTATCAATGTCACACATGATCATTTCTCTCCCCCTTATATTAAACAGTTTTTCCTTTACATGTATTTCATTACTGTCTTCATTACTGGCAGCACAATTAAAAAATAGGTTTCGAGTTCTAAAAAGTTCTAAAAAAGATTAGAACCCTAGAACTTTTCCAAAAGTTCTAGACTAGACTAGAACCCAGAACATCAGAGGGTTCTGAAAACCCTAGTCATAAGCACTGTGACAAAGTGACGGCAAGCTAGTGGGATCATGAAGCACAGTGCGTGCACAGAAATGAAAGGGTTTGCCTGGCTAGCACACAAAGAAACAGAGCCAGTAAAAATTCCTGTCCAGTCACAGAGCAAACTGTACTGGGGAATACTTTATGCAATGCTGTTTTATTTCTTTACAGTTTTTTTTAGTGAGAACAGAATAGTGAGTAGGCTTTATAGCTGGAGTATAAGAAAGGGGCACCTTGGTACAACTACAGGAATTGGTATTTAGTTAGTTTGTTAGTTTTTGTTGACTGGGAAAGAAGGGCTAAACAAATCTGCTTATTTTCAGCCTCATCCGGGGAGAAGCAGGAGATACAGATGGTAACCAACTAAAACTGAACCAGATTGAACTTTTGGTGGTATTTTTAGTGAATGGGGAAATTTGGCCAGGACACTGGGGAAATTCCCCTACTCATCAGTAGGGGGAGCCCTTGGCTATCTGTTTCAGGATGGCCAGTCCAGAGGAGACTCTGGAGGTAATGGAGGTGGAGGAGACAAAGAAGCAGGCCTCCTCCCCTGTTCTCACAACTCAAGAGGCTATAGAGGCAGCAATGGTTGCTGCAGAATTCTCAGAAGAAGAAACGATCAACGAGGTAGTCCTGTCATCGGAGGACCTAGGAAAGAGATTGTAGTTGGTGCACATCAGATGATGGAGGACAACACTGCAGGAACTCCTGAGCAACCTGCAGACCACAGGTTGCATCTTCAAATGGAAAGAAATCAGCTCTTGTCAAAAGCCCGAGAACTACCGGTGGAATTAGGTGCTTTGCAGGGGCAGGAACCACCCATCAAAACAGCTGGAGCTTCTGTCAAAGAAGCAGTGACTCAATGAGTGACCAATGCTAATACCCCCAAACTGAATCTCACCCAGGAAACATCTCTGGCTCCAGAGCAGCGTTCTGAACTGAGTGTAACGCTTGGTGTGGCTGACAGTGTAAACGGGAAGAATCTCGTGTGTCAAAAGCCATCTGCTGTACAAGAAAAACTGTTGTCAGAATCTTCAAAGACCCTAAAATACAGACTAGGTGCGGGGCAACATACACAAGTGCCAGTTAGAGTCTCTACCCTGCCTATTGCTAGGAGTAAACAAAGTTCTGCTGTAGAAGAAGTTTATGTGTTTCCTAAACATAAGAACAGTTCTGGATGGAGCAAAATGAATACTGATATACCCGTGACTAGGCCTCAAACTGCTGCACCAAAGAATAGCAAAATTGGATCTGGTAATTGGTCTCCTATCCACGCGCTGGAAGACGCTGGATGGATACAAGGTACTTCTGGACAGTGGTCTTCTGACCCAAAAGACCTTTCTTTTCAGAACTTACTGGCAAACACAGCACCAAAAGTGGCCACCACCCAAACAAGATCGAGCTCCAACATACCCGGGGTAATAACGATTATATTACTATTTCTTCTGATGTTAATAATTGCAACCCCTAGGTGGCACTATCCCAAGGGCTACTACCCCCCCCTGCACAGCTAGTAACAAGTTAAGGGGCCTGAGTTCTGAAACGGGTGCCTCCACCCATAGGTCAGGGTTGGTAGTGGTCAAACTAACCTGGGCACAACCCTCCAGGACACTGTAACCCTCCTCTTTCCCTTCTAGTGGCCTAAGCAATATACGATAATCACTTTCACAGTATCCCATGTACACCATACCAGTACCCACACTGTTTGCACTTACCACCAGGGCTGGTTCCTCTGGCTCGACCCTGGGGACCCCCTGTAAAACAAGGTTATACACAGTAAATAGCAGCAGTACAGTACTCTTGGCACAAACCGGAACCACAGTCAGGTTAAATGCAGCAAAAAAGTCAGATCTGATTTATTCAGGGGACTTGAACAAGGAAGGGGTGTAATCAGGTTGATTAGCTTAAAGGCAATATTAATCAAACAGTTATGCATGTACTTTAAGTCCCCATACACTCTGGGCACCCAGGTAGGAAAATGGTGGGCTAGCCAGGAACATTACAGCTGGGCCCAGTGATGGAAGAAAGCAACATGCACAACACACACTACTTGTAATCCAGAACCGGAGGGCTCAGTTCATGAAAGAAAAAGCAACATGACAATCAGATGACAACACTTTAGATTTAGCTGTTGTTGCAGGGAACTACCCTGATGTTTACTCATGATACCCAATACTGGACACAGGCAGGACAAAATCGAGACTGTAGGTTGTTGAGCTGGAGTGCCCGGAGAAGCGGGGCACACACGAATCAGTGAGGTGCCGTTCCTGTTCAAGTGTCGAGCAGGGGGCTGATCCCCAGGCAGATCTCACGTCGATGGCTTTCTCTGTGCTGCGGGTAGTTGGGCTGGGCCAGTGTGGCAAGGCCCAGGCCCAATGGAGATGATTTTGGATTAAGTCCGTGGGGCTCGATACGGATTCCAGCAAGCAGAATACAGTTCAAACCACAGTGGAGAACCAAATCGCAACCCACTAGCAGCACACAGCACATTTACACGTAATAAAATTCTGATGCAGCTTCCAGCAAGCAGAATACAATTCAAACCACAGTGGGGTACCAAATCATGACCCACTATAAGCACACAACACAGTCACATGTAAGGAAATTCCACTATACCAGGCAAAAGGTCGCAATTACAAAGTGTCTGCACAATCCGGGAGTTCAGAGGTGGCTGGAAGTCCAGACAGGCTGATCGCATTCAGCAAATCTTCGGTTTTCTTCAGGTAGGAGCCTGGTCACAATTCAGTGGCTTACTTCGCTCTCCAAGTTCGGATTCAGTCTGAAAAAGGCACAAGTTCTGTCTTAGGGACAGCAGGCAGGCATGTGGGCCAAAACTCAGGCCTTTCCATAGTTCTCCCAAGTGAATCCACTATGGATTGCTGCTCGAACTACCTTGAGCTGTTACTTCTTCACTTCCCAACTTAGATCTAACTGAAACTGCAAGCAGTTTGGGACTGTCCCCAAAATCCAAAAGGTTTGGTTGGCTGATCTGTCTGTCAATCACAACAAGGGCTCCCCCACCAGGTTATTTAGGTGCAAAAAGCCCAAAACTACAATTCCTACAAGTTTTGACCCCACCAAGCCCCTGTACGCAGGCTCCATTTTAGAGTCCCAAATGTACTGATTAGCCCATTTCAGCAGTCCAGGACCAAGATGATGGAAACAAACGAACTCTCCATGCTGCAAAGAAGGCAGGTTAGAACAAACTGCAATATTATTACTACTCTAACAAATGATCGTCAAACAAGCGCATCTTCTAACAGAGTTCTCTTTTAGATTAATAATGACTGCAATCCAGGCAGCTCTTAAAGAGACAGTACACAGAGGCTATACAGGCACTCTGTGGCAATCACATTTAAACTGCAAAAACACAGGACACCAGCCTGGCAGTGAGCATTCAGACAAGCTCAAGGAAGACTTTCAGGAACCCCATTTGTGGGGGAGGGGGTTACATAATGTTATTACTGAACCTTGCATTTTACAGGGTGTAATTGTTGAAAATTCGACTGATAAGATAGAGAATCCTGCTGATCCAAGTACTGACGTAGAGGGGTCCATAAGATTAGGCCTCTCAGAAGACATTTTACAGAATACCACAACAGGGGCAGGGCCTGACACCATTTTTAAGATGTCAGATTTATTCCAGAACAAGGGCGAACCTGTCCCCAGGCGCAATGCTGTGAGACTCCTATACAAAGGTGGCCTGGAGTCCACCCCCCCCAACTGGATCCACATAGCTAGGATATTATTGAAGGGAACAATTACATTTCTTTCTTCTGAGATCTTTGCCCTTATTAATATTGGGAATGCTAATTTTGATGTTAGCTTTAAGAATGTGTCAAGCTTGGATGGTTTCTGGGCCCGATATCATGTGATGAAGAATAATCCTGTTTGGGTCTGTCTTCCAAGCTGTACCACTGACGAAACCCCTTGTTAAAGTTATTATGGTAATGTTTAAGAATGAGGGGGTAAATATTGAAGATATTCTCTTCTGGCTGAGGCAGTGGTGTGAAATTCAGGGGAAACCAACTCCCATCCTTGATAGTGAGCAGATTTGGGATGGTGGGTGGAGAATAAGGGTAAACCTTTTTTCCTGCAATTCTTGGCCTGCACACCTCCCTAGTAACTTCTTTTTATGGAAAGACAGCAGTGCCATATTTAATTTTGGACAGCTACAGTCTTGTTTCAAATGCAACTCTCAGGCCCATCTCAGTACAGCATGCGACACATCCCACTGCAGCCATTGCTTGGAATTTGGACATGTTTCAGCCAAATGCTTAAATTTATTTAAGTGTAACCTATGTGAGCACACTGGTCATGCTTATGGACATTGTCCGTAGGCCTCAAATAATAGGGAAGATTGTCCCTCACATGAAGGATTAATCAATGTGGCCCAGAAACAGCAAGCTAAATGGGTACCGGAACAAAGTCTTAAGGCAGGTTTGAGATCCTTACAAGATGAAGAAGTTCCCACAGTACAGGAGCCTGTAATTCCATTAGCAGCAGACCCACAACAGACGGAAGCTCAGGCCCCTGCAGAGTTACTTCCCCAAGAGATGGCAGTACCCACCCCCCACACATTGGAGGAAGTTGAGAAAAATACAGCAGACATCCCCCCCTCCCCCTGCAGAAAGACCATTTAAGGTGGTACCCCAGAAAAAGTGTTCTAGGCAGGGGAAAACAGTCATCAAAAAGGCAGGAGCATCTGAAACACAACAAGCCTTCTCCTGTGCTACCTGGAAATCAGGAAATAAATTTGCATTCCTTTTTACTGATGGCGCAGAAAGAGACTCAGAGGAAGAGGGCACTGACACCTCATCCATTGCTTCCACCACAGACACTGAGGATGGAGGGGGTGAGGATTCCATAGCTAAGCGCACCCACCAGAGAAAACTGTCCAAAACCCCGTAGCGGTTAGTATATACCTTTAAATCTTAGTTATGACTGGCCTCTCCATCACTAAACTCAACATTAATAGCATCAAGGGGGAAAAGAAGCATGCTGGTGTCATGTACACACTGCAGAAAAATACCAGCGATGTTGTCTGTCTCCAAGACACTCACCTTAAAACAAATATTGAGTTACAACAAGCCTCCAAGGTATGGACACTGGGTCCCTCCTTTTGGTCCGCAGGTATGGGTACCTGCTATGGGGTAGGCATATTTTTTTACAGTCCTCTGTTATGGGTTTCCAGATTGGTTGACATCCACCCTGGGAGAGCTTTGCTTTTTGATATTTCATTTCTTTCTGAAAGATTCCGCTTGATAGCAGTATATGCGCCACAATCAAAGGCCCAAAGAGCAGCTCTGTTTAGGGAAGTGCAGCCCCATCTTCACTCTTCCAGACTGATTATTAGGTTGGGAGACTTCAGTAGTGGTCAGTCAGTTACAACAGTCAGATAGGGGTTTACAAACCTTTAAAATCTTTAGTGATTCTGCAGCATTACAGCACAGTATAAACACAGCAAACCTCAAAGACGCTTATCAAATCAAAATCAAATCATCTTTTTTTTTATAGCGCCTTTGAAAACCAAGGGGCTGTACATAAAAACCATACACATAGAGATAAAATTTTAAAACAAGCATTAAAACACATCATCCATAGCTAGGAAAAGCTAAACTAAATAAATATGTCTTTAACTCCATTTTAAATCTATTGACAGTTGGGCATTCTCTCAACCAACGAGGTAGAGAATTCCACAGGGTTGGCGCTGAAAAAGCAACAGCACAAGATCCTGATGTCTTTACTTGAACCCTGGGAATCTCCAGCAATCCCTCATTGGGGGAACGGAGAGGACGGAGGGGGCAGTAGGGTATCAGGAGATCTTTCAGGTAATTGGGTCCCTGATCATGTAGGGCTTTAAAGTTTAGTAAACCAACCTTAAAGGTGATCTGCCACCAAACAGGCAGCCAGTGCAGTTCGTGGAGCACAGGTGTGTTATGACTGGTTCTAGAAGTCCCAGTCACAAGCCTGGCTGCCGTGTTCTGCACCAGCTGCAGGTGGCAGATATCAACCCCAGGTAGCCCTAGGTAAAGGGAATTGCAGTAATCAAGATGGGTAGTGACAAATGCATATCACTGCATACACAAAACAGGAGGGTTTACATACTTTAGGGGTACACTTAAAACCCGCATCAATTTTATTTTTGTGTCCTCAGTTTTACAAATACTTGACATTAAAACTCAGGCCAGTGAATTTTCAGACCACGTTGTCATAAAAACTCAGATAGCATGGGACGATTCCCCCCGCTGTAAAAAAAATAAATGGAGAATGAATGAGTCCCTACTTCAAGATCCTAAAGTACAGCAGATGTAGAAAAGAGATTGGTCGGCTAGACTGTCTGTAGCTGATTGTTATGATGACATTACAGAATGGTGGGACGATACGAAAAAGTCCCGGCAGGCCTTATTTCAAAAGAAAACTCATTATGAAGCAAATACAGAATATTTGAATTATCGTCAGCTCTGTCAACAACCTCAGTAATTAATCTCACAATCTGAAAGGTTTAACTTTATTTATAGTGAGCAGATCAGTAATATCAGAAAGCAAATGATGGCCATACAATATAACCAGTCCAAATCATTAGGACAGGAGGCCAGATTTGGCACACGTCAAAAAAAAGGGTCCCTGGACCCCTTCAGGGAGTGTAAATCTAGCGTTGACAGTAGAATGGTTACTGCACTTCTTTCTCAAACAGGGCATATAGTTGAATCTCCCCAAGAACCTTTGCAGGTGGTAGAAAAACATATGGAAACATTATTTGGAACAGCTCCGTCTGTCCTAAATGCATCTGATTACTTGAAGTCCCTTAATTTACCCCAGGTCACTGATCTGGATGCACATATGTTAGAATAAAACCTCTCTACAGAAGAAGTTTCTAATGCCATAGGTCAGTTAAAAGTAGAATTGGCCCCAGGATCTGATGGCCTTGGAGCAGGAATTTACAAATGTTTTAGAGACGAGGGAACCCCAGCACTGACTATTTTATTTAATCACATGCTGAAAAGGGGTAACTTTGCAGTTTCTATGAGAGAGGCTATTCTTGTTTTAATACACGAAAAAGGCCCAAAAGCAGACATAAATAATTGGATGCCTCTTAGCCTTCTAAACACAGATCTCAAAATCTTGGCAAAAGTTTTATTGTCTATATTCTCCAAAGTTTCCTCATATCTAATTAGCTCACAACAGACATGCACCATTCCAGACAGACGACAGCGTGATAACCTATTATTCCTAAGAGAACTCTTTTAGAGGTGAATATGATGGAGTACAGGGATTTGTGGTAGGGGTAGATCAGGAAAAGGCATTTGATAGGCTATCTCACGCATTCTTGTTTTTTACATTACTGGCCTATTGTGTTCCCGCAACTTTAGTGCACTGGATTAGGTCCATGTATCAAGGGGCAGTGATAGTCCTAAATACCAGTAGGTGGCATGGGGAAACAAATCAAAGTACGGAGAGGAGTATGGCAAGGCTGTCCTCTCGGTCCCCTCTTGTATGCATTCAGGATAGATGTTCTTATCAGGGCTGTTCTTCAAACCAGGGTACTAAAGGGTATTTCAATTAACCCAGAAGTAACTCCCATTAAAATACTGGCATATGCAGATGATTTGGTTTTTACCCTTGCCCCTTGCGCCTGTGAAGTCTTTTTAGTTAAAACTTTGCAGCTCTTTTCAGACATGTCTGGTTTCAAAATTAATTATAGGAGAAGAAAAGGGGTAACATGGGGTCCACTCCCTTGCCCATATCTGGTAGCATTGCAGGGATCAGGTTTTCTCAAGACCCTATCAACATTTTAGGGATAGAATTTAGTGCAGGAGACATGCAGCTACATAACTGGGAGAAAGATATTGCTCGGGCCGATAGACTGATGTCTGATTTGAAGGGTAAACAGCTGTCCAAGAAAAAAAGAGTGGTTCTGATTAAAACACTTTTAGTTCCAATATTTATGTATTTAAGCTATGTCTACCCCCCTCCACAGAGCATACTGGCTAGGCTATACAGTGTCTTTTTTCAGGCTTTTGGGGATCTTGACTGAACCCCATAAAACGAGAGTCTACATATAGATCTGTGGTGGAAGGGGGGAGTAAATATGATCAACCCTGTGGCAGGAAGAGTTTGTGGAATTGGGGAGGGGCCTTAGTCAAGTAGCACGCACGGTAACCTTCTCGGAGGTGCTACCCATCTATGGCATAGGAGAGGCTAGGGTGTTCCGTACCATGGGATTCAATCAGTGGTTGAAAAACTGGTGTGGAGCTCAGGGATTTGGCTTCATTGGGGCCTGGGGGTCCACCTGGAGTGATGCAAGCCTATACTGGCATGATGGGCTGCATCTGTCCGGGAGGGGAACCAAGATCCTAGGTGATAGGTTTAAATGCTTCATTGGCAAGCTTTTAAACTAGCCAAGGGGGGAGGCACTGGAAAGGAGCAGAAAAATCCTAGCCCCCCAAACAATCACGGTAGTAAGTGTGGCAAACATCAACATGGAGGTGTCGATAGGGAGAAGGGCAGTGGTAAATGGAGAAAGTGACAAAGGCAAGAAGGACAGGGATGGGGCAAAAGGGGGTAAGGCCATCAGGAAATGGAGGTGATGAGTACCAATGCCCATAGTCTGGGCAACAAGCTCCCTGAGCTGGTGGCCTTAATGGAAGAGGGATGTCTGGATATTGTAGCAGTCACAGAAACATGGTACACAGAGAACCATGACTGGGATGTTAACATACCAGGGTACATAACCCACAGGAGAGACAGGCAGGGGAGAAGAGGGGGAGGAGTAGCTCTCTATGTAAAGGAAGGGATAAAAGCAACTGAACAAAAGAGTAAACAGGGAGGAGAGGAGGCACTGTGGGTCACCTTGGAGACTGGAAAGGGCACCACAATCCGCAGCAGGGTTGTGTACAGACCCCATGTCAGGGGAAGGAATGGACAAGGATATGATGGAAGGCATTCTTAGAATGGCAGAGAAAGGGAGATATACTGTTGATGGGAGACCTGAATATGCCAGATGTTAACTGGAGCACATTTGCTGCAGCCACATCCAAGAGCAGGGCCATTCTTGACGCCTACAAATGGTGCAGGCATTAGACAGCTAGTTTGGAACTCACTGTGAGGGAGCAATCTTAGACCCATACTCAAATGGAGGCAGTGAGAGGATCTCAGATCTAGAAGTGAGTTGCCATCTGGGGACAAGTGACCATCAAAACAGTGTGGTTCACGTTAAACTCAGCTAAAGAGTCAAGCCATACAAAAGTGAGGGTACTGGACTTTAGGAGGGCTGACTTTGGCAAGATGGGAGAGTGCCTCAGAAAAGCACTAGCAAACAGGCTAGAAGGAGGTGTGGAGCAACAATGGGAATTATCAAAACTGCCATCACAGAGGCAACAAGCCTTTGTGTGAAGCAAATAAACAAATCAAACGAAAGAAAAAGCCGCTATGGTTCTCAGAGAGGTGGCTGTGAAAGTCAGGAAGAAAAGATAGCATTCGGAAGTATAAGGAAACACAGAAGGAGCAGGACAGAGAGCTGTACCAGTTAAGGCAGAAAGAAGCAGGGAGGGAAGTCAGAATAGCAAAGCCCAAACTAAGGAAAAGATAGCCAACTCAGTTAAGAAGGGGATAAAACCTTTTATAGGTACATCAGCCAGCATAGAAAGACAAAGGGAGGGATAGTGAGGCTGAATAGAATGAACGGTGGGTGGGCAGAGGGGGACAGTGAAAAAGGAGGATACTGAACGAATATTTCTGCTCAGTATTCACAAAAGAGGAGGGGGAAGTGCCTAATCCAATTAACAGAAGCACTCTTGATAGGGGGGTCGATCCCAGTCCTTTCACAGAAGAAAGGATTCTGCAAGAACTCCTAAAACTGAAGGTGGACAAAGCAATGGGTCCTGATGGAATTCACCCAGAATTCTAAAGAATTAAAGGAACTAGTGAAACCACTGGCTACTCTTTTAATAAATCATGGGAGGATGGTGTGGTACCCGAGGACTGGAGGAAGCGGATGTGATTCCCTCACAAAAGTGGGACCAAGACAGAGGCAGGAAACTACAGACCTGTCAGTCTGACCTCTGTGGTAGGGAAAGTGATGGAGTCACTTCTGAAGGAAAGAATAGTTGAGTACCTAGAGGTCAGGTGGAGCACAGGATCCAAGGCAGCATGGGTTCACAGTGGGAAGGTCATGTCAGACAATCTAATAGTTCTTTGACTGGGTGACCAAAGTAGTAGACCAGGAGGGGCTGTGACATTGCCTACCTAGACTTTAGCAAGGCATTTGACACAGTCCCACACAAAAGATTATTAGTCAAATTAACCAGCCTGGGAGTGGGTCCCAGGGTGGTAGCCTGCTAAAACATTGGCTGGACAACAGGACACAGAAGGTAATTGTAAATGAGTCCACTCTGAAGAAGAGGCGGTTACTAGTAGAATTGCCGCAGAAGTTCAGTATTGGGTCAGTCCTTTTTAATGTCTTCATCAGTGACATTGCAGAGGGACTGGAAGGAAAAGATGCCTTTTGCAGATGACACAAAGATCTGCAACAGGGTTGATACACAAGGAGGCGTGGAAAGGATGAAAAGGGACTTGCAAGGTTGGAGGAATGGTCAGACATATGGCAGCTAGATTCAATGCAAAAAGTGCAAAATAATGCACCTGGGAAACAAGAACCAGGGAAGAATACACAATGGGTGGGGAGGTAGTAACAACAACAAAACAGGAAGGGACCTGGGGTAATCATATCAGATGACCTTAAGGTTAGCAAGCAATGTGAGAAGGCAGTAGGGAGGGCCGGGGTATACTGGGATGTATAGGAGAGCATCAGCAGCAGAAAACAGGAAGTTGTTATCCCTCTGTACAGACAGTTGGTGAGACCCCATCTGGAATACTGTGTCCAGTTCTGGAGACCCCATCTCCGCAAGGACATAGACAGGATAGAGGCAGTCCAGAGGAGGGCAACTAAAATGGTGCAGGGTCTGCAAGAGAAGCTGTATGAGGAGAGACTAAAGGAGCTTAATATGTATACCCTTGAGGAAAGAAGGGAGAGGGGGGACATGATAGAAACTTTCAAGTACCTCAAGGGAATCAACAAAGTCCAAGAGGGTAGCATCTAACAGAAAAAGAGACTTGCAAGAACAAGGGGACACAATTTAAAGAAAGAAGGAGGGCGGTTCAGGCGCAATGTGAGGAAGTATTATTTCACAGAGAGGGTAGTGGATGCATGGAACAGCCTTCCTGAGGAAGTTGTGGGGTCTAAAACTGTGGGAGAATTCAAGAATGCATGGGTCAGACATAAGGCAATTCTTGTGGGGGGCAGGAAGATATAGGCTGTTGGTTAACTAGGATCTGCGGCCTATCCTGTAGGTAGGGAAATGGGCAGACTAGATGGGCCTAGCGGTCCTTATCTGCCGTCAGAGTCTATGTTTCTATGTTTCTATTCTGGCAGTGTCAGTGGCTCAGTAGGTAGCACACTCGCCTCTGAGGCTGGGAGATCAGAAGGCTGTGGGTTCAGTTCCCACATCTGGCACATGGGTTAATATCCCAGTACTGACACTGTAGTGTAGCATGAAAGGGGTGCTGCACTTCTGAGGTACCATCTTTCGGATAAGACGTTAAACCAAGGTCCCATCTGCCTGGATTGGTGGTAGTTCAGGTGGATGTTAAAGATCCCCTGGCACTTATCGAAAAGAGTAGAGGAATTTCCCCAGTGTCCTGGCCAAATTTCCCTCATTCACTAAAAATACCACCAAAAGCTTAATCTGGTTTAAGGTCAGTTGGCATTCATCTGTATCCCCCTCCACCGGGTCGTGCCTGAAAATAGGCAGGATTTGTCTAGTGCACTTACCCGGTCAACAAAAACTAAATAAATAAATAAAATTCTACCTAAGTGTTTTTATCTGTTACAACATAGTGACAGCCCTAAAACCAGGTGCTAAAATTTGGAAACCCTTAATACATCTATGGCTAAGGCCCAGTCTTCCTGCTTGGGAAGTAAATAAACTTAGACTGCTAAACAGGGGAGTGGCAATCCCGCAGTATGGGGAGGATTGTATAAAGCAGGCAATACAATGGCAGCTGATGCCTGAGCAACTTCAGACATCAGACAGAAAAATGGTATATGGGACTATTTTACAAAAGGAAAGTCAATCCACTGTAGTATTCCCCATGTGCCAAGAGTCCCAGACCAAAAAAATCTTAAAACAGTTGACTAACCCCAGGACTCCCCCATTCATGTGGGACACTCTGTGGTTAGGGAATTATGGCAGACTTAGTGTTCGAGGGAATAATAAACATAAACAGATCTCGGACAGGTACTGCCCTAGGGAGTCCTGTACGCAGCTTATTGAATCACAACAGCATCTTTTTTTGGATTTTGATTATGTAACACATTTTTGGGAGATGCTAGTCAAGGAGTGGCAAAGGCCTCTCCTTTTAAAGCTCACATATCCTGAAGTGATATATGGCCCGGAGTCAGGTCCATAGAAAAAGTATCACACTGATACAGTATATGTGTTTTTTGTAATGCTAAGATTTTATATTTGGCAAGTACGGTGCATGTGGGTATTACAGCAGAAACTTGTCTCACAAACCGAACTGCTAGCAACTATTAAAAAAACTACTCACATCAGAAGGTCGGCAACACAAGCATCACTTGCTATAATCATGACCAAATCACCATCATAAGATGAACTAGGACAAGAACCATAGATTCCTTCAGAAAGTTCTTTAATAATCCAAACAAAATACATCCAGGGTAAAAACGGTCACAGGCCACGAAATGAACCCCTCCCCATGCAGTCTCGCACAGAACCAAACGTGTTTGCGCTAAACAGCGCTTTCTCAAGGTTGGCAAGACTAGGAATAGCAGGGTACTTAAAAGTCAGATTTAAAGAAATAGTGCCCAGAAAAGGACACTTACACATAGATAAACCACCTATTCGTGAGCATATAAAATGCATAAATTAAATATCTTAAGCTTCTACAATACAGTATAAATGTGCCACATACACAAAAACTGTGCAAATATCAATATATATATATATATATGTATATATATAAAAACATTGAACCCCCACCCCCAAAAAGATTAAAAAGACATACGCATGAGAAAAATGTATAACAACATTTTCATTACAGTATGCTTACCTCTGAAAAATATAAGTTATGATCCTATGTGCGATGTTGTAAAAATATTATATAAATACAAATGTGCTATGTATAGATATAGCAATCACAGAATAAACACTATAGATAAAACTAAAACTAAAAAATGGTATTGCACATGAGCTGATGGCAACTATATTAAACAAAAGAATTTGATGTAAATCTGTATTTCTGACAATAAATTATTATTGTTTGTATTTTTATTTATTATAAATAGGGTACCAGTTGAAAATGATCATTAAGACCTGGCCAATCATATATATGTTTTGATATCTGCACAGTTTTTGTTTATGTGGCACATTTATACTATATTGTAGAATATTGAGATATTTAATTTATTCATTTTATATGCTCATGAATAGGTGATTTATCTATGTGTAAGTGCCCTTTTCTGGGCACTATTTCTTTAAATCTGACTTTTAAATATCCTACTATTCCTAGTCTCGCCAACCTTGAGAAAGCGCTGTTTAGCTCAAAAACA
The DNA here is from genome assembly GCA_016271365.2 of Neoceratodus forsteri. Lineage (NCBI taxonomy): Eukaryota > Metazoa > Chordata > Ceratodontiformes > Ceratodontidae > Neoceratodus > Neoceratodus forsteri. Next base: position 1,462,463,904 of record CM057452.1, read on the forward strand.
TTTGGTTCTGTGTGAGACTGCATAGGGAGGGTTTCATTTTGTGGCCTGTGACCATTTTTACCATGGATGTATTTTGTCTGGATTATTAAAGAACTTTCTGAAGGAATCTATTGTTCTTGTCCTAGTTCATCTTATGATGGTGATTCGGTCATGATTATAGCAAGAGATGCTTGTGTTGACGACCTTCTGATGTGAGTACTTTTCTGCTTTTTGTTGGCACTGGCTAACTACATTGCAGCCACCTTTGTGTTTGTTCTTAACTATTAAAAAAGCTCTGTAAAAGATTGCACAATATGATATGATGCACTTTTCACTAGAAAAAGTCAAGCACTTGTGGATAAATTATGACTTATGGATCAATCGACGAAGTACGTCTCTTGTAAACACATATTGATTAGATATGAATTTTGTAACATTATTTCTTGCCACCTTGTTATTTTGTCTGTTAACTGCACTTGTAGCTTCTTTTTGTCTTTTTGTATATGATTTTATTTTTATTTGTTACAATATGAGTATGTAATATATAATTTGTGAAATGTTTGCAATGAAGTCCAGTCTTCTAATAAAAATTCCCCTACTCCCCTATATGTTAGTTTTGTGTTTCCTCCACCTACACAGTTAGAAACAAGACTATTTAATGTTTTCTTTAGAGTACTGTGGGACAGCTGGCTTAATCTGGTTAAAAGAGAAATCACATATAAAACAGTTAAAGAAGGGGGGTTAGGAATGCCAAATCCTGTGGCATTTTATTACAGTCCTTTCCTATACTTTAATATTACAGAGCCTACCGTGACTGTTTTACGACCATGGAAAGAAATAGTAGGAGAATGGGCATTGGTTTGTATACAAGCTTGGGAGCAAGGTAAAAGTAGGCTGCTATCCAGAACACAGACTATGCCACTTAATGTTAAACCAATATTTCAGAAATTAATCAAGTGGAAAATTCCATACCTGATATAAAGAAGGTCTGTTACTAGACAAAGTTTATATGATGCAATTATATAATCACAATGTAAAGATGAAATTGTTTTACCATACTGTACAGCCTCTCAAAAAGAAATGGTTATATCACAATTGACTAATACTAGGATCCCTGCTTTAGTTTGGGACCTACTGTGGCTAACTATTCATGGAAAGTTGAATGTGAAAAGTAATAATAAGTACTAACCAGTATCAGAAAGGTACTGTCCCAGGCCACAATGTTTTCAAATACTGGAAACTCGGGAACATTTATTTTTGGAATGTGAATATGTTAAAGACTTCTGGGTAATAGTTGCACAGACTTGGAAAGTAAATTATTTTAATAGCTTAACATACACAGAACTAATATGCTCTAGATACTCACAGGAATGGGACTGTTTTAACAGGGGCACTTTGCAAATAATTTTTGCCTGCTTAAAATATTACATCTGGCAGGCCAGATACAAGTTGGTTATACAGCAGCTACTTATGCATTAAGAAATACTCCTAAAAATGTACACATTTCTCTTCAGCAAGTATATAAGAAAGACAAAAGACAATGGACAGAAAAGAAAGTCAAAAAGATGTGGAAAGGTTGTGGGGTAGTATTACCAGCATATGGATAAAGGAAAAAAGGGAAGATATGTGGACAATTTAGAAATACATAACACTGAAAAAGGAAAATGTTAGCTCTGTAAATGAAAATGAAAAGTTTTTGAATTTTACTACCCTTATTCCCCCAATAAAATTCCCCTACTCTCCCAGGGGGTGCTGTCTCTCTGTGGGGAGAATGGAGGATTCCAGTCAGGACGTGGACATGGACATGGACAGAGAAGGCTGTGCTCAATATTCAGCACAGCGGAAATTGGTAACAACCAATATTTCTGCTGCAGAAGGGTATGACTTAGGTATTGAAGAACAACGTCTGCAAGATGAATTAGAATGGAAAAAACAACATTTACTATTGATGATGAATGAAGCGGAAAAGAAGTTTGAGATAAACACAAATAAACTGGAAGAAGAAAGAAAGAAAAAGAAAGTGCTCTGAACAGAGCTCATTACCTACTACTGGGAAAAAGTTCAACCAAAGTGAATTACATGATTCACCACAGTATACTTCCCCACTGACGACTCCAGCATCCCAACAGTTCCTGAGCAGGGCCTCAGAGGAGTCCGATGGATTTTTACTAATGGTACATGGTTATCTGATCCGAATATACCTCTCCTAGGCAATGCACAGCTACAAGACAAACAAGCAATTTCATCGGACACTGTGCAATCTTCCACACTGCCAGATACAGTTCGAGCACCAGCTGTTACAAATGTTCCAGCTGAGCCCGAAGAGGCAGGAGCAGCAAATAATGGAATTGCATCAGATGCTCAGCAGTCAGAAGCACAGGTTACAGGTCCTTCAATGGTAGCACAGCACAACACTATACATCACGATGGGACAGGTGAAGTGAGCGGAGACGCTTCTGTTCCACAAACATCTCAACAGTCAGGTATGGCTCCTCCTTCTTATACTGTTGCTGATGAAATTGTAGAAGTACATCCCTTACAGAAACTGTAGATACTCCCCCACCTACATGATGCTGTTCCAGCTATGCCAGCCTCTTCAAACAACTGGTTGAGGCAGCTAAAAGGCACTTTGTGGTGCGCCTTAGGTATAAAGGCTGTCTAGATATTCCCCCTGACCGGGTGTATGTGAACAACTAATTGATTATTGGCTCTCTACATTTGTCGCCTGCAGAAGTGGATGCCTTCATTCATGCTGCTGGAGATCAGAACTTTGATATACGTTTCAGGTCTGCCACACCGTTAGATAAATTCTGGTCAACCTACTATGAAGTTAAAGATACACCCATATGGAGCCATTTTTTTGCAGTACCCATTACTAAACCCACCTTTAAAACTTGCAACTGTTCTTTTTAGAAATGAGGGGGTAAATGTGAATGATATTGTCTATTGGTTAGAAAAAAGGTGCACTGTCGAAGGCATTCCAGACCCAATCATTGATGAAAATGGGTTCTGGACTGGAGGCTGGAAATTTTGAGTGCAGCTGAGACAAACAGAACAAGGAATACAGCATCTCCCTAATTGTTTTTTCCTTGGTCAAGACCGAGGAATTTTGTTCTATCCCAGAGAGCCATGATCCTGTTATTGGTGTGGCTCTCTTAATCATTTGAACACTGACTGTGACCAGGTGAAATGTAGGGCTGGCCTTGGAGGGGGGGGAGTAGGGTTGGTTGCCCTGGGCCCCGGACTTGCAGAGGGCCCCGCACTTTGGAGAAAAAAAAAATGACCGGCCAGGGCATCAGTTGATTCATTTATTAAGACACCAGACCCCACAGTAGGCACTTTTGCTGTGGCTCAGCTGGGTCCAGAGCCATCAGCCTCTCATCCTAGACTGAGCCGTGTGTCTCACTGACTCAGAGTAGTTGCTCTCAGAAGTGCCAGCACTGTGCGAACCATCGTCTGCAAATTTGCACCCAACCGCCAGCATTCAGCATAAATAAAAATGTTAATTTTATTGACCCGGCACCATGCTCTCACCTCTTCTCCTCAGAATCTTGGCTGGGCTCTGTGACAGTGAGTCTCGAGTGTGTTGGTCTTTCTTTCTCTCTCATGGTGTGGGTCGGGTGAGTGAGTGAGTGATGGGTGTTGGTAGTAGGGATTGAGACTCTGAGTTGGTCTTTCAGGGAGATTCAGCCAGTGTGGCAGACCCTATTCCTCACCCTATGCCTCCCCCCACCCCCACCTATACCTACTACAGATGTCACCCTATGCCTCCCCCAACCCCCACCTATACCTACTACAGATGCACAGCTCCACAAAGACATTCAAACTCCTTTCCTTTTGGTGAGGAAGGGGAAAAAACGTCTTCCACAAAAAAAGATAAAGGCAAGGCAAAGGTTCAAGAGGAAGACACTTTGAACATGGAGAACAGATATGAAATTTTACAGAGTTGGGGGGACAGGATGGATGATGAAGACTCCAATGTCTCCTACCAGTCTACACAGAGTGAAGTGACAGCTGACCCAGGAACTTCAGGGATCACAGGATCTAAGTTACAAATACCCAAACGGGTCACTAGATCTAGTAGAAAAAAACTTGATATCTTTGACATTCTGTGACTATTCCAGCAATAAAGCTTGCTAGCTTTAATGTAAACAGTGTCAAATCAGAAGTCAAAAAGAAAACAACTTTTGCTATTCTACAACAACTTCCATGTGATATTTTTTTTCTGCAGGATACATGTTTACATACAGAACAGGACGTGAAAACTGCTACTAGGGAATGGTTTCAATGAGATTCAGTTTGGTCAGTGGGGTCTGACCAATGTTGCAGTTTGGGTATTTGTTTTTCTTCCACAGATGTTAAAGTGTCTAAGTTGATAGAAATTGACCCAGAGAGGGCTTTACTTTTGGATGTAGTCTTTCAGGGTTTAGCCTGCAGGCTGATAAACATTTATGGGCCATAAACTAAATCACTTAGAATCTCCTTATTACAAAGTAGTCAACCTTATTTGTATACCACCAAACAACAAGTGTTTTTTGGAGGTGATTTCAACATAAATTTATTGGCAAAAAAATAGAGGATAAGCACAAAAAAATATATTGATACCACTTATTTAAGTCACATGCTTAAACAAACTTCATTACAAGATGCACTTGCTAAAGTGGGCCATTCTTCTACACCTACATTTTATAAAGGGACTCTATCCTCATGAATAGATTTCTGGTTTGTCATGAATTCCCTGCCTATTTATGGCACTGAAGTCCTACCAATAGGAACATCAGATCATTTCCTTATAGGCCTTCAGGTTGCTTCAGTCCCTCCCAGAGTGACGGGTAAGGAAATATGGTGACTTAATACTAGTGTACTAGGAGAACAACAGATAGTGGAGGATATTAAAATTATCATACAAGGCAGATGATCAGTTAGATTTCTGTATAATTCCATGGTGGGAAGACACAAAATGTTGTTTGACAGACATTAAACAGATAACTAAACAGAAAGCTTTTACTACAAACAAACATATTTAGGACTTAGGGAAAAATTACAGGAATTAATTTATACTCAAACATTGACTAAAGTAGATAATACTCAATAAACAGAGAATAATGCATATGTAGGGAGTTGATATGGAGTTTTTTCACACACCCAAGTTGTGTGATAATATGTAAACCTCGAGAGCAAAGCTCGAGAAGTTTTACTATTATCACACAACAAGGGTGTTTAAAAAACTCTATATCAACTCCCTACATATGTTTTATTTTTTATATTAACTGGTGCTAAAAAATTATCAGAATTACTTACTACGATGAGACGCTGAAGTAATACGCCAGATTTTCATTAGTATAGGGGTACGCCACCACGCTTATCTACAATTGACATCACATAACGTAAGAAGTAAAGCGCTTACTAGTAAGGAAGTATGAGCGCTTTTGCCGTGGGTCTTCATGCTGGTTTTTGAAGAGTGAGTTTCATTACGCTTGAGAATCATCCGTGCTGCCCCTCGGATAGTTTCATTGGTTGGTGCTTGTGTATGCTTCTCAGCATGAGGATGTAAAAGTGGTATCAACCTGCAGATTGATACGAGTTTTTTCGTATCAACCTGCAGGTTGATATGACTTTTCAAAGTTGCTAAAAACGGGTTGATATTGGGCTTCACCAGTTATTATATTCTGAATATTAAACAACTAATGCCTTCTTATCAATATAACAGACAGAAAACATCAGAAAAGGAACAGAGTTTTGGAATGCAAGGTAGACAGGAACAAACTAACCTGATGGCAGATTGTACATATACATTTTCTAGGAGGTTAAAAATTAAGTTGCATATCCATAATGGGACCACTGTAACAGATAATGCTGGCATCATGTAGTTCCTAGAATGATATATAGACACTCAGTTTGGTACACCAATTACTCAAAATGAGTACATTACACCTGTTACAAGCAATAGAAATACCACATTTGGAAAAAGAACATGCTATGCCCTTAATAGAACATTTTACTAAATTAGAATTAGATTCAGTTATAAAATCACTCCAGAATAGTGTAGCACCATATTCAGATGGTCTACCTGGAGAATTATATCAATTATTATGGGACTTGATGCCTTCAGAATTACTTGAGCTCTATAATTAATTTTTATCAGAGAATAGGATTACTGAATCCATGTATGAAGGCTTAATGTTTTTTGTACAAAAAAGATGATAGATGTGACATAAATAACTAGAGGCCCATCACTCTGTTAATCATCGATTTTAAGATTTTTACTAAACTGCTAAGTAGATTAGATATGCTATTGCATCATTCTCAGTTTTGTTCAGTACCAGGAAGGAAACTTACAGATACATTGATCTTGTTAAGAGAAGTTATGGAGAAAGGTGCTCAAGGTTATTTTACAGGATGTTATGAGCTTGGACCAGGTAAAGGCTTTTGACAGGGTATCACATGATTTTTTTGTGGATCTGCTTAGAGGTTTATGGTTTGCCTCCCCTGTTTGTTCACTGGATCAGGATGTGCTATATACTAGCATATGCACGCCCTTATGAGAATGGCAGAATGTGCAAAAGGTGTTTGGTGGAAGTGGGAGTGAGACAGGGGTGCCCCTGAAGTCCTCTCCTTTATATCTTTATTTTGGACCTGGTGATAAGACTTATTCATGCTTCACCTAGAATTCAAGGCATTACTTACAAACATATTCCAGAATTAAAAAATATAGCCTACGCAGATGATTTGTGTTTATTGGTAAACAATGTAGCTTCTGGACAAATAACTTAAAGATTATTGAAAAGTATTTCTAAGGTAATAGGTACAGGCATTAATGTGGGAAAAAGTGTTTGCTTAAATGTCCAAGGTACTGGTCTGGCAGAACCCGATGATGATTTAAAAAGTATTACAACTACACATAAGATTTTAGGAGTGTACTTTGGGCCAGGAGATATTGCACAGTATAACTGGGAGTACTGTTTAGTGAAAGGAAAAGAAAAAACACATCGGTGGACTAACTGGCATATGAGTAAATTTAAATGAATATTGATTAAACATTTTTTATTACCTACATTTTTATTTTTGAGTTATATATTTCCCATCCCCAAACAGTTAGAAACGTCATTATTAGCATGTTTTTTTTTCTTGTTTTGGGGGCAGCTGCCAGAACCCTGTTAAACTGAATATTTTATATAAGGATATTAAAAATGGAGGGGTAGGGATGCCTAACCTTATAGTATTCTATTTTACAATTTTTTTTACAGAAAATATTCTTCCAGTTTTGAAAGGCCAAACAAAAATTTGGGCAGCCTGGGTAACATCTACCTTGACTGGCATAATACAAGAATGGGCATCCAACTGTTTTTTTTACATAAAAACAAGAGAAAGCCAGTTTTGCCTAGTATGTATATTTTCGATTATGTTAAGAAATGGGAACTAATATATAAGGAAGTTAGTAAGATAACAAGGAAACAATTATATATGGAGATTTTAGATAAAACATTTTCAGAATATCCTTTTTGTCATTTTTCCAAAACAGACCAAGACAAAACACAAGCATTATTGAACATTGTTCATATTACCACATTTATCACTTTTTGCAATTTACTGAATGCCTTGCCATAGCCTGCCCTAGTGTGTATTTCGTACATGGTTGCTATTTCTGATCCTACAATACCCTATTGTTTGTAACCCTTCTGCTCTCCACTTACATCCTGTCTAGGTTTGTGTTTTATTATCAATACATGTATATAAAGCTTCTCCAATATGTTTACCCTAAATACTGTGTTTTGTTAAGTGATATTTTATACCTTACATGGAGGATAGTCTTCTACTGTGTAAGATGTGTGCTTTCTTATATACTCGAATTTCAAGAAAAAGATAAAGTGAAAAAAAAAACACAAGCATTATTGCTAGATACTAGATTCCCTTCAAAATTTTGGGACACAATCTGGTTAGGGGTACATGGGAAAATGAATACCAAAGGGAACCATAAGCACAAGGAATTGTCAGAACATTATTGTCCCAGAAGTACATGCTCTGCCCAAATTGAGACAATGGATCATTTGTTTTTACATTGCCCATTTATTTTAGAATTTGGGGACTTGGTGAAAGAAAGGTGGAAGACCTCTATGTTCCCGAATCCAACACCTACAATACTGTATTTTGGAATGTATCCATCTACATGGAAACAGTATAATGAAAGCAGTATTAGAATTATTATTGCATGTGTTCTTTACTGGATATGGCAAATCAGATGCCATTTTATCTTACAACAACAACACTTACATACAGTTGAGTTATACCATATTATAATAAGAGATTTGCAAAATATAAAAAATACAGAAAAATGAATATTGGAACAATCTAAATGGAATAAATGTTGGGGAACTATTGTATGGTTCTGACTTTAATTTATTGGTTTGCTCATTAAGACAGTTATTAGCTAGTTGATCTATATTTGAGGAATTGATGATTTATTTAAAATCATCTGCATCTAGGCATTACTACCTGGGCTCCCTGATTGATTCTATCCTTAGGCTAAATGTACCGAAATCTCTGGATGTGCTACTCACTCCTATAACCTCTGCTCATGGGCTTCGGTCAGTTGACAAGTCGCTCTTAAAAGTCCCTAGATGTCATACCCCTAAAGGCACTAGTGCTTTCAGGCATATGGCACCTAAATTTTGGAATATTCTTCCCCTGGCACTTAGGCAGACCGAGACCCATAAACAATTCAAGAGTGAACTTAGGGGTTATCTATTGAGTACTGGCTCTTGTACTTGTTTTGACCCCATCTGATTTAGCATATGCTCTTGCCTGCTCCTTAGTTACAACACCTGCGCTTGCTGTCCTACCTGACTTCTGATTTATACTTATTTGTTTCTGATTTGTACTTCTTTTTTCCTTAGGACCTCTACTTCTCCTCTCTACTTCTCTCCTTTTCTCTTCTTGCCACACTTGTGTCTCTCTTGTGTTTTCTTTTATCTACTCTCTACCTCTCTCTTGTTTTTCTGCCTTGTCACCTCTATTCTTACCTTTCTCCTGTTCTTTAAATGACTCCTACTCTGTCTGGCTTAAATATCTCTACATGTCTCCTTCCTGATTTTCTCTCTACCTACCTATGCTCATTATTCTCATCTTAAATTCTACAATGTTTAATTGCTTGCCAACTATCTTGCTTTCTGTATTGTTTAATAAATTGTACTCTTCTCCTTGCTATTATTTCTCTGTGCGTCACCTGCTTTATTTTCAGGCACTACATGAAGAGAAAATTGCATTTGTATTACTGACTGCCTCTATTACTACACCTTTGTTAGCACTAATGTTTTGCACTTTCTGTACAATGACTGCTACTTTGGAACTGTATCTGCTTGAAACTGTTTCTGTATTTGTTTACTGTGTCTCTGTACTCTCCCGGGTCATGCCTGAAAATAGTCAATTTTGGCTGATGCACCTATCCGGTAAACAAAAACTAAATAAAATTTAGGTACTTAAAACCACTAATTCACGGGTTGATATGGTTGTTGAATTCTTTTGTATTTTTGAGGGAGGAGGGAAAGCTTAATAAGTCATTTTCTCTTTTCTAGTTTGTATTACCCTGTACTAATTGGATCTGTGGATGTATCCGTAGCTTTTTGCAATCTTTTTATTTTGTTGAGGGGGGGCAAGGGGGGGAGTTTATAGTTGATTTTATATATCCTTCTTACTAACATACTAACATACTAAAATGCCAGCAGAATAGGCCTAATGGTCTTTCGTGTCTGCTCATTTGGTCAGCCCCCACCCTGGGTGCTGACCTTGCTGTCCCCCTCGCCTTCTCTGGCTTCTCCCTTCCCAGTTCCGGATATTCTTGCTGCATTGGATTTTGCTTCCTGAACCCTTCCCCTGTACCTGTCCCACCCCCTCTTGAACCCCTCCACTGTCTTTGCCTCCACCAGCCCCCTAGGTAGTGCATTCCATGGCTCTACCACCCTCTCAGTGAAGTAGCACCTCCTCCTTTCTCCCCTGAATCTTCCCCCCTCCAGCTTCCACCCATGCCCTCTAGTGGCCCTTCCTCCTTCCTTCAAGCACCCTCACTGTTCCTCCCTATTTACCCTCTTCATGTACCTGAAGACCCTCTATCATGTCCCCCGGTCCCTCTCTTCCAAAGTGTACATATTTAGCTCTTCGAGCCTCCTCATAGGTCCTGTCCCCAAGCCCCAAATCATTTTGGTTGCTCCTCTTGACCCTCTCCAGGAGGTTAATGTCCTCTTTAAGTGTGGCCTCCAAAACTGCATGCAGTACTCCAGGTGCGGCCTCACCAAGCAGTTATACAGGGAGTATCACTTCCTCCTTCTGGAGGTGATCCCCCTAGCGATGCATCCCAGCATCCTGTTGGCCTTGGCTGCTGCCCTCCTACAAGTCTCAGAGTTGTTCATCTTGACATCCACCACCACCCCCAGGTCCCTCTCAGCCATTGAGACTTGTAGTATTCCCCCAGGGTGTACACTTGGCCTGGGTTTCTGGCCCCCAGATGGAGTACCTTGCATTTCCCTGCATTAAACCTCAGCTTCCACTTTCTAGACCATCTTTCCAGAGCCTTCAGGTCCCCCTGCAGGGCCACCATCCCCTCCTCCCCATCCACCACTGCCCCCAGTTTCGAGTCATCTGCAAAGAGACTCATCTCACTCCTGATTCCTGTCCTTATGTCAGATACGTAGGCGTTGAACAGAAGGGGCCCAAGGACTGATCCCTGTGGGACCCCACTAATGACCCTCCTTGGGGAAGAGATTATCCCACCAACTACGACCCTCTGGGTCCGGTCCTGGAGCCAATTGCCTATCCATCGGATCATCTGGTTTCCCACCCCCATTTCTCCTAGTTTATCCAACAGGCCCCCGTGAGGAACAGAGTCAAATGCCTTGCTGAAGTCCAGAAAGAGGACATCCACTGGTCTACCCAGGTCCAAGGCACTTGTCACCCAGTCATAGAACTCCACCAGGTTTGTCTGACACGATTTCCCCGGGATGAATCCATGCTGTCTATCGTCCAGGCACCCTGACCTATCCAGGGCCCCCTAGCCACTCTTGACAATGCCTCCATCACCTTGCCCACCACTGATGTCAGGCTGACAGGCCTGTAGTTCCCTGCCACCTCCCTTGATCCCCTGTGGATAGGCACCACATGCGCCACCTTCCAGTCTTGGGGCACCCACCCTGTCCTCAGAGAGATGGTGAAAAGCTCTGCCAGGGGTTTCACCAGGACATCTGCAAGTTCCTTCAGCACTCTAGGATGTAATTTATCCGGCCCCGGTGCTTTCTCCGTCTTAAGGGAGCTGAGGGCTTCCCTCACTCGCTCTGCTGTGATTTCCACTTCCAGTACCTCTTCTCCTGCTTAGCCTCCCCCACCTGCCAGTGATGCCCCTCTCCCAGACCTGCCGATTGGTAAGGGTCCCCCTCCTCATTATTTCTGTCTCCTCCCATGTATGATGCAGCATCCCATTTTCCTGGTGAAAACTGAGGTGAAGTACTCATTTAGTACCTCAGCCTGCTCCTCTGGGTCTTGTGCCCATCTCTCCCCTGATTTAATCCTGCTAATCTGCCCTTCACCCTTCGTCTTTCCCCAATGTATCTAAAGAACCCTTTTCCTCTCCCATTTTCCTGGCCAGGTTCTGCTCCTTCCTTGCCTTAGCCGCCTCACCACTCTAGTGGCCCTTCTAGCCAACAGCTCATACTCCCTCGATCCCTTTCACTCCTTGAGCACTTGAATTTCTTATAGGCTGCTTTTCCTCGACCACCTTCTGGACCTCCCTGGTCCACCAACAGGGTTTTTGGGCCCTACCGCATTTGCCTTACTCTTGCACAGGTGCTGGTAGCATCCTACACCCTCTCCTGATGATTTCCACCTACTATCAGGTCCATGTCTGACCCAATCCCATCCAAATGCTCCTTAAGGATCCTTCCCATTTCCTTAAAATCCACCCCTGAAGTCGGTTACTTCCGTCTTTGTGCAGCCTTCTACCCCTCCTAGGTCCAGGCAGAACCAGACCGTGGCATGGTCACTCCCCGCCAATGGGTCCCTTACCTCCAGGCCCCCAATCTGGTCACTGTCTGCCAGGACCACATTTACTATCTTTTACTATGAACTATAGAGGGTATGACCAAACTATTTATTTGATTTTCTTTTATGGTTTTTATAGTTACATTATATTTTGATGATGGGTTATTATGTATGTTTTTGTTTTTGGTTGGGAAAAAAAGTGTGCATTTCTTTACTCTTTTTTTGTGGGAGGGGGGATGTATTGCTTGACTTTTGCTTATACTTTTATTATTTCTTCTTTTGATTTGGAATATATATTGAGATGTTATCTATGGGGGTATGATTGAAATATTTATTTGCTTTTCCTTGTTTACTTTGATTTATATGTTTATTTTGTGTGAATTAACACTGTTTGTAGTAATTTGATTTGAAGTTACAATTAAAAAATTCCCCTACTGTTCTGTAGAGGGTGCTATGTCGGTGCGAGTGGATGACCAGTTCAGTTGTGGTTGCGACCTGCATGGATGCAGGTGAGGCTGGGAAGCTGGTCTTCTCTTCTGCCTCAGAATCAATGGAGACCACTGTTTCTACAGTTCAAGCTGTAATCTCTCAACGACAAAAGGAGACGTTACCTGAGGCTGAGTTTTTGTCTGGTAAGGAGGATGTTTCCCCGGCCTTGTTAGTTTCTATGGAGGAAAGTAATGCGTGTTCAGAAGAGGACCTACTGAGTGTACTACAAGAAGCAGAACACCACTATGTGGAACGACATGCAGGCTTGGAAGCTGCAATACAGAAGAAAGTAATGAATGCCTATACAGGAACAGAACAACAAAGTGACATTCTGCTGGTCGAGGAGAACATGGAGACCAATGATCTCTCAGCTCAGGAGAGTGCAGGTGGAGTGCAGGGGATAACAGAGAACTAGCCTTCAGATATACAAGGTACTGTGGTTGCAGGGGGAACAAGAAACTCAGTAGTGAGCACAATAAAGAGCCAGAACTTTTGGCTAAACCGGGACACTGTAATACCAACGGAGTATCAGAGGGAGATGTTCAGCAGCAAACGCCTGTCTCTCAGAGATCTCCTGCTGCATGACCTATGTTTCCAAAGGCCAAATTTCATATTGGTAAAGGGAGGTCCCAAACAAATGACAGGAAAAAATCCAAGGGTTCAGGACTGTTGGTCAAGAATGGGGGCGGAATAGTAGCATCCACCCCCCCCCCAAGCGGTATGCATGAGTCAGGCCCTTCAGTCCAAGCAGGGCTAACAGCTGCTACACCAGCATGGGTTACGATGGACTTAGAAAGTGCCAGTTGGGTCAAAAGCCTAGATAGTAAGGGATGGGATGCAAACCTCCTGGGGACTTCCAAGGCTGTGCCAGAACAGCCGCTAGCTACTGTTCTTGATACAGAGTCATAGGATGCCATGGTGTCACAGTTACACCCACAGATCCCCCCCCTGGATAACCGGAAGGCCCTTCTGGACTGGAAAGTGGTACCACAGACACCCCAGGTACCACAGACATTTTACAAAAAATACAAACTTTAGAAGGGAACGAGAGGCCTAGAGATGGCATTCAGGACCCGGATGCTACACAGCCACCACAAGACATAGAGGGCCCGGCAAGGGACCCAGGACAGAAGGAGGTTGATCCACCACAACAGGCTGCCCAACAAGGTGGGGGTTCAGTGCCTGCCCAGGCCCGCCCCCCCCAATGTCTGGCAAACAAATGTACAGGAGTGGTTGTTCCCAGATGCAACAAAACTTGCCTCTGAACCTGCTAAAAGGTGGAATGCGGTTCGGTTGAAATACAGGGAGGACTTAAAGATGTTCCCAATTGCATATGTAACCCCCCTACAAACAGGGGTCACTGAAAAGCCTTCCTTGGGTGTGCCTAAATGCTCTCTGTCTGGCTGGTGTTCAACGCTAAAGCCATTTTAATGTTGTTGCCAGTGGGTGCTTTTAAAGCCTCCATGTACTGTCTCTTTAAGTGCTGCCTGCTTGCAGTCCTAATTAGTTTGAATGGGGGGTCTGTGTGTTTCCCTGCTTGAGTCCCACTCAAGCTGCTGATTTTTCGCTCCGTTTCTGCCATCGCTGTTTGAGCAGAGTGAGCACTGTTGAAAGATGTAACTAGTTGCTGGGAATTATTTAGAGTAATAGTAAAAATGTAGTTTGCCTAACCTGCCTTTCTAGCAGCATGGACTATTTCTGTTTGCTCCACCATTTTGGTCCCGAATTGCTGAATTGCACCAATTGGGTGGTAGGACTCTAAAATGGAGCCTGTTAGAATGGGACTAATGGTGCCAGACTCTCGGAATTGTAGTTTTGGACTATTGGCGCCTTTTTGCACCAACAGGGGGATTATGTTGTGACTGACAGTTGAATCAGACCAATCAAACCTTTTAGATCTAAAGGAAATTCCCCAGCTGCCTGCAGCCGGGGTTCAAAAGTGAGTTGGAACTTGAAGAGTGAGGAGCTCCAGCTCATGGAGCTACTGCCCATGGGGCGGCGTGGGGACTTGGCGGGAAGGCTGAGTCTGGCCTGCCTGCCTTCAAGCTTTTCTGCATTGGAAGAGAAAAAGGAAAGCCTATTTTGGACTGTGTCTCCGAACTTCTCTTGGTGTGCCTTGAGGTATAGGCACACTGAACTAGCGAGTTTGGAGTTGGAAACTGAAGGAGCAGCACCTCTGTGTGTTCGAGTGGCTGTTTTGCAACATAGTTCACGTGGGAGAACCGTGGAAGGCCTGTCTGTAGGCCTGCTAGCCTGATTACTGCCCTGAAGAGGGAGAAGAGGACTTTTCTGGACTGAATCCGAATTGGTAGAGAATGAAGCAAGCTGCTGTGGGACCAGGCTTACCCTGTAGAAGACCAAAGATTTTGCTAAATGCGATCGGCCTGTCAGAAACTTTAGCTACTGTAGTGGTTCCGGGTTTAGCAGTAATTTTTGCGATCAGGACCAAGGAGTCGTTTGCCTGGTACAGTAAACTTTCTTTACATATGAATGTGCTATGTGCTGGATGGAGAGAGCAATCTGATTCCCCCCATTGCTGTGAGCTGTGTGATAGTGCTGGAAGCTCAAAATCTCAGACTGAATCTGTGCTGCCTGATGCAGATAGGCCCAGCCACGAGGGCCTTGTCTCACTACCCTGCTGCACAGAAAAGATCTATCGATGAGGGACCAGCCTGGGGACCAGCCCCTGCTCTTTGCCTGAACAAGACTAGCGCCGAAGCGAATCATGCGGGCCCTGTCTCTTCTGGCAATCCAGACCTTTCATCCATCAGCCCTCCTGTGTTTAGCCTGGGTATCGTGAGTAATTATCAGGGTAGCTCCCTGCAACTTTTGTTTAATCAAAGTGTGTCATCTGATTGTTTTGTGCTTTTCTTTCCACGAACTGAGCCCCCCGGCTCCGGATTACAAATTGTGTGTGCATGTTCTTTTTCCATCACAGGGCCCCAACCAGCTGCACAGCCAGCCTACCCCAGGCATCGGTCCTAGCTAGCCTTTTCCCCCATCCTGTGTACCCAGAGAGTGTGACTGAGTTGAACTCTAAGTGCATGCACAGTAGTGTGATTATTAATGTGTTTCAAGCCAATTAACCTGATTCTTCCCCCTCCTTGTTACAGACCCCTGAATAAATCAGATCTGTTTTTTCTGCAGTTTACATTGACTGTGGTATCAGTTTATGTTGAAGGTATTGCATTGTTGCTTTTGTACTGCATCACCTTATTTTACAGGGGGTCCCCAGAGTCAAGCTGAAGGAACCAGTACTGGGTGTAAGCGCTAAATATAAGTGTATGTACCAAGCCTATCTGAGGTGTTGGGAAGGTGCATATTGTGTATTGTGTGGGCCACTAGTAGGAGACAAGGGGGGGTCACAGTATCTCAGAGGGCTGTGACCTGGTTATTCAGACTAATACCAACCCAGACCTTTGGGTGGAGGCACCATTATCGGACCTAGGCCCCTCAACTTGCTGCTACCCACGCAGGCAGAGGTAGTATCCATTAGGGTAGCGCCTAGTGGTTACACTTATATGTGGGGTGCTTTCGAATACTCCACTGTGGCAGCCATTTGTAGCTATTCCCCTTATGAAACCCTCATGTAAGCGTATTACAGTCATATTTCGCAAACTCAACGTGGCCGATATAACTTTTTGGTTGAAACAGAGGTGTACGATTAATGGATATCCAGAGCCCATTTTGGATGATGAACATTTTTGGACAGGGGGATGGTGCTATAAGGTTACTCTAAAGCAAGTCAATGGGGAGCCCCAACACCTGCCCAACTGTTTCTTTCTGGGCAGGACAGGGGAGTAGTATTCTATGCTGGGAAACCCTAGGCATGCTACAGGTGTGGGGACATTGGGCACCTGAGCAACGCCTGCAATAAGTTAAATGTGGCTTATGTGGTATTGTGGGACACAGTAGCAATCAGTGTCCAAACCCTATGCAGTGAAACCTTTGTGAGGATCAGGGACATACCTTTCATACCTGCTCCTGGGCCTCCCATAACAGTTTGGACCAAGCACTCAGGGCAAAACAAGATGTCTATGTGACATTAGCCCAGAAAGACAGATTGAACATGATTACAGCCCCAGTGGAAGCTAGTACACTGACTATGGGTGACCGCAGAAACATTGCACATAATAGAAAAGTGGGCCATGTGATGACAGATAATCTACCGCCAGCCCCCTCCCCCATGTCCAGTCATAGATCAGTGCTGTACTGTGGACCCAGCAGAGACTCCTCCACCAGATGAAGCCACACTTCTTAGAGAACCTATGGTAGCTGCACCACAGGTTGTGACACCCATAGCCACAGTAGCCTCTGAAATGGGGCAAGACGCATCTGAGGTACAGGATATACCCCCGCCTAAGCAAGTAGCGAACAACTCTTTCAAGATGGTCACTAGGTCAAAAGCGGAATTAAAAACACCCATTCCAACTGTGTTAGCAGAAGGGGGGGGTAGTGTTGTTGCAAAATCAATAAGCTGTATTACAAGACCAGGACTGGGTTACCTCTGAGGGAGAATCAGACATATCCTCTGTGGCATCGTCACAGGCAGACATTGCTATGGAACTAGATAAAAGTAACATACAGAAGCAAAAAAAGAGATAAACACACATTAAATGTCCATAATGTGTCTGGTGTTTTCTTTCCTTCATCTCCTTTTTATGGCTGCTCTTAACATCTTAACATGCAATGTGAACAGTATAAAATCCAAGGCGAAGAGGCAGGTCACACTTTCAGTATTACATGATTTAAAGGGGGACATTGTTCTCTTGCACAATACATGTTTACATACTATCTCAGAAACTACAGCAGCACAAAAAGATTGGAGATGGGGGTCATCACTTTGGTCAGTGGGGGAGGAGGCCTGTTCCAGGTTGGGTTTCTTATTTTCTAGTTCAACAGTAATAATTACAAAAGTGATTGACGTCTGTCCCAGGAGACTAAGAGCTATGGTAGTGGATCTTGTTTATGCTGCAAAGGCTATGCACCTTATTAATGTATATGCTCTACAGGTAAAAGCAGAACACACTAGACTATTATGGCAGTTGGAACCTTACCTACATACATCTAAATTGACTCTATAGGTGGGCAATTTTAATTGTGAGCTGACAAAAAGGGACTGGGGGAGAAAGTCAGAAAAAATATTTTATGACACAAATTTGTTAAACTCTATTTTACAGCGTTCAGGGTTCAAAGATGTATGTCATTCGGGGTACCACCCCATGCATACCTTTTACAAGGGCATACTATCTTCTAGGATCCATTTTTGGTTTGTACAGGACAGGACCCCTGTTAGGGATGGTAGAATTATACCCCTAGAAACATCAGACCATGTATCGGTGTGGGTCACCATAGATTTAGCACAACACACACAACTAGGATGGGGCTTTTGGAGAATGAATGCATCTCTCCTACAGGAGGACACTGTTCAAAGGGAAATCATGGAATTATTAGCAGCCAGGCAGTCAGTCAAATGTCTTTACGACAACCTGGTAGAGTGGTGAGAAGACACGAAGTGGGACATAAAACAAATTGATGATACAGGTTTCACAATGGATTGTTAGAACAAACTATAATACTTATTTGAGTTGGCGAGCTCGGTTTTTGTGGCTCCTGACTCAAATGAGGGAGACAGGACTGGATTTGTCCTTACAAATTGATGAAGTGAAACAGAAAATGTTTCAGTTTCAATATAATAGAGAAAAATCTCTTTGTATGGAACAAACGTTTGGGACACAAGGGACTTGGCAACATGTTAATCCCTTTGATGGCCATTCAGAGAGGATCAAAAACAGGGTTATGACTTCATTACAGGATGCCACAGGTAGGATAGCGTCAGATATACCATCCATTAGGATGGTTGTACAAAAGCATGTCTACACTAGATTCCAGCAGCAAGATATTCTGGATCCACTCCATTTTCTGGGCTCTCTTAATTCTCCACAGGTCTTAGAGCCAGATAGGAAATTACTGTGTGGGACACTTTTCAGAGTATTGAGACTGAGGGCACCATTAAGTCCCTGTCAGCCAATACAGCACCAAGGCTTGATGCCATAATGAATGAGTTCTATAAGCTGCTTTCAGAACCCTTGGCTGGTATGTTGTGTGACATTTATAATGCCCTACCACATATAGGAAAGTTGGGTCCTGGTATGCAAGAAGGTGTAATTTTTTTTTGTTTAAAGCTGGGACCCGACAGAAATCACAAATTGGAGACCTTTGAGTCTGCTGATAGCAGATTATAAAGTTTTAGCGAAACTCATTACTGCCAGATTGTCACAGGTGGCACAATATTTAATTTTAGAGACTCAAACCTGTGCAATTCCAGGGAAAACTTAAATCAAAACAAAGTTTCTTAGGGATATTGTAGCACATGGCTTGGATATGACTCTGGAGAATTATATTTTAACAATTGGCCAACAAACAGCTTTTGATTCTGTTAAACATAATTATGTGTGGCAGGTTCTGCACAGTTATGGTGTGTTGGAGGAGTTCCTCAGTATGATAAAAATGTTGTATTGTGAGGCATAGGTGAGACCCCTGGTAAATGGGTATTTAGGGACATCCATGTATCTCCAGAATGGAGTGAGACAGGGGTACCCTTTGAGCCCCCTGTTGTATGTGTTCTGTTTGGATCATATTTTGATGACAATTAAAGGGATTAGTCAAATAATCCTGGTAACACATACTGATGGGACTCTTCTTATGAAGGTCTCAGCCTACGCGGATGACTGTATAGTGGTGGTGGCAGACTTGAATTCTGGAGCACATACTTACAAGGTTACAGGGATTGACATTAACTGCAAGAAGAGTGAGGCCTTAGCAATAGGGGGTGTAGATACTCCAGATGATTTTGTTATTCCAGTAACTAAGGGGCCTATTAAAATATTGGGTCTGTACTTTGGGGATAGCAATGTAGCATGGAGTAATTGGGAAAGGAAATTGTGCATTGCACAGTCCAAAGTGCAGCAGTGGAAGTTCTGGGCTATGATGGAAAAAAAAAAGGATTTTTCTGTTACACAGCTACATAGTCCCTATTTTCTTGAATGTAGCACATATTTTTCCATTGCAGTTTCAACTACTCACAAAAATTCAAAGCACTTTTTTTTAGCTACTTTGGGGCAGAAGACTGAACCCAGTTAAACATAACCATACTTATAGGGGGCGAAGAGATGGGGTCTGGACATTATACACCCCATCATTTTCTTTTTTAGTATATTTTTTTACACCAACATTATAACCCTTATTTAATGAACTATCAGGTGTATGGGCTCTGACAGTACAGCAATGGAAGGTGGCTTTTTTTCTGCCTGGGGTAGGGAGAAGTGGACATTTTCAGACAAGTCTTTACCAGAACATGTGCAAGTATGTCTTAAATATATCCGATTATGGAAAATTGATTCTGTTTGGTTTCAGAGGTCCCCAGGAACCAGTTTTATAATGAAATTGTGGTGCTATGCTATCATGAGGATCCCATCTTTGTGGTGCGCCCTCACATACTGATAAAATGCCTCCTGGAAGCTATGTTGGATAAGAGGATTCCACCAAAGATGCAAGACACAATGTGGTTGTGTGGTAACGGGAAGCTGAATGTGAGGGCTAACCACAATCATAAGGTAGTTGCTGAGCATATGTGTTTAGGGGCAGAATGTCAGGATATATTGGAGACAATGCAGCATTTATTCTTTGAATGCCCATTTATACAGCCCCTGTGGAAAATGCTGGAGGACTATTGAGGCATGACATGTTTCACGGCTATGACATATGATATGTCACTTTATGGTCAGTTACCTGCTGTATGGCTAAAATGGAACAGAAGCATGGTTTATGTGATATTTGCAGGGTAAAGTGGGTCATTTGGCAAGTTCATTGTCAAACTTTCTTGAAAGGGGAAGAGGTGACTTTGCAGGACTTATACTTTAAGCTACAAGCTGAACTGGATTTTATACATCTGCACGAATGTCAAAATGTAGGTGAGGCTATGTATAGTCTATACTGGAAAGGGAGTGAGTGGGTGAGATAAAAGGGGAGGACGTTGGGGTTTTTTTTTTGTGCCCCCCCCTTTTTCTTTCAGATTTTGGAATATTTTCAGCAGGATGTATGCTAACTTTTTTTTTGAGGGAATAAAGTTGTTTTCTAATAATTCCTGGATTTGTGGGTAGGAGGACAGTATGCTTTAAATACCTAGTTTTTTTATGATACTTTATATGTGATTTTTGTAAGGATGATACCCTGTATTTTGAAGTATGTTTGATTTCTTGTGTTTACAAAATGTTATATTATGTATTGTTTTTGGTATTCTATTAAAAAATCCCCCTACTCTTTTGGTGGGGGCACTGTTGGTTTCCTGTGAGTCATCATTGCTTGTGCGACTGAGGAGATGGTGACCCAGGCAGAGGAGCTGGCTTCCCTCCCCGTCTGTACCTCTGAGGAGGTTGCTATGGAGGTTCGGACTATAACGGAGAATCCAACTGCTAAACCAGGTTCTGTACATTTCCTGGCAGAGACCTCAATGGAGCCGCAGGTTTCTGCATTGTCTGGCATTATGGCTGAAATTCCTGTTGCCGGTGGAGACGCCAATACGGTGTACAGAGAAGGGCTTATTTGTTGCACTTGCTTGAGATGGAAGATTTGCAGCATGAACAAGGAAAAAAAGGAAAATTTCTTCTCCTACTTGATGGCAAGAGATGGATAGCGTAATGCATCCAGCTGCTATGGAGGTCAGAACGCCGGCACCTGTTACAAGGGTCGCTGAAGGTAACAATGTTTCTAAAGCATCTGAATAAGAGGCTGGACCTAAAAGTTTTTCTGAAAGGGAGACTGCCTTGTCTGACATGAATGCTGTCAATATAATAAAAAGGGGGAGGGGTCTCTGAAAAAGACACAAATGTTGACAATGACAACCTAAGTGAAATGGTGGAGGAAGCTGAAGAAGTAGTTCCAGGTGTTTCTGAAGTACTACAGAGAGCAGGAGAACATAAGAAAGTGGGCATGTCTCAAGACATGCAAACTGGGAATCGAGTCAAATACTGCTGTGTTTCCGAATTATAATGAGTATGTTTCTGCATCAGGTCTTACTATTTCAGAAGCTTTAAAACAAGCAGGGTGGGTGCGTCCAGAGAAATCCCAACCCTGGACATCCCCTGGACCTTGATCTCATATGCAAGTAGAGGAAACTGGGGATTTGACTGACCCTTTGCAGCTGCCATCTACTTTCAGTCTAACGCAAAACCCGGTCTGCAAATCTCTGCAGAAAGTCTTAAATTGAAAATTAATACAGAATCTGAACACCAGGTGTGTGGAAATGCCCCTCCTCAGGTTCTTATAACAGACACTCCCAGTCAAAGTCTGCAGCTCCCCCCCACCCAGCCTCCTACCATTACTAATGCCCTTCCCCAATCCTCCACAAGACAGGACCCAGCCACCTCAGCCTTCGATGCAAGGAGCAAGACCTGGACCAAGAACTTATACTGGACTTTTTCATGCTCCCCCTGAACCAGCAAAACACAGAAATGCAGTGCATATTAAATATAGTGGGGGTTTAGATGTCTATCCAGATTGTTTATATGTGGGCAAGAACTTGATTAAAGACAATCTGGGCTTCCAGGCGACCAGAATATATGCATTTATACATACATCTGGGGGCCCTAATTTTGACTTAAGTTTTAAAACTGCAGCTGGCCTGGAGACCTTTTGGCAGCATTATAATTCAATCTGGTATACTTTACTTTGGTCTCCCTTCATAGTCATCCCTTTAACAAATGTCTCCCTTCATAGTCATCCCTTTAACAAAGATGATCTTTTGGACTATCATGGTCCCATTTAAGAATGAAGGAGTCTCTGTCTCCGACATCATGTACTGGCTCAAATCTAAATGTACTGTGCTGGGTCCTTCTGACCCAATTATGGACCCAGAACAACTTTGGATGGGGGGAATGGAGAATAAAAGTGAGACTGGTACAGAAAAACAGAACAATACAACACATGTCTAGTTATTTTTACTTAGGCAGAGATAGAGGTTTCATTTTTTTATGCTGGACAACCTAAGTCCCGCTTTAGGTGTGGAGCGTGCACACACCTTAACAGCACCTGCAACCAAATATTATGCTCTTTGTGTGGCGGAATTGGACACCAGTGCATAAATTGCCCTAATCCATTGGTATGCAACCTATGTGAGGAGGAAAACCATACATATAAAGATTGCCCATGGGCATACCATAAAAATCCAGACATGGCGCAAGAAAACCAAGATGAAGTGGTCGTTAGAGCGCAACACCATTCCTTTAAGAACAGGGTTAGACATGGGAGAAGAGAGGAGTCACCCGATGGTACCACTGTTACTGAAAACTCTGGACCTCAGGAACCCAATGTAGATACTGAAGTACAAACTACTGCAGATGACCCCCATCCTGTTTCTACTCCTTTGGAACCTGTTTCAGAGAGTATGCCTTATGATACAATACCACATCCGAGTGGTTCATCTGCTGATCCTTCTGAATCTTTCAGTAAGGAAGGAGAATTTGTTGCACCAATGACTTCAGTTCTTGTTCAGGATATGGCCCCTCCAGAAGATGTTATTTTTGAAAAACCAAAGTCAAGAAGGTTTACCCGCAGCAAAAACAGAGATCTACCCATGTCTATATCCTCTACCAGAGAGGATATTGTCACTAGGTACAGGTTTGCTATTCTGTCCAAAAGAAAGCAGGGGACAGACACAGAAGAGGACTCAGATGCTTCATCTGTAGCATCTTCCCAACTGGACCCTATGACTGACTCTGAAACTTTGTCCCCTGACACAAGAAAATCTGCCAAGAAGAAATCAAAGCTTAAATAGCCAGTTATGGGGACCACTTAAGTTTCTACATTTCACATGGCTTTGGATCTAAATATCTCTTGTGGATCCCTCAATACAAATAGTATAAAGAGCCAAAAAAAGAGATGCACCATGTTTTCCATTTTAAAACATTTCTCTCTGCAAGTCTATTTGCTTCAAGATACTCGATTACATACTCTGCGTGAAATTAATAAAGCTACCAAGGAATGACTAAGAGGACCTTCCTTTTGGTCTCATGGGGAGAAAACACGTTTGGGTGTAGGGATTCGTTTTAACACACAAGGTATTTCAGTTATTAAGTTAATCAACCTTGTTCCAGGCAAAGTTTTGATTTTAGATGTCCAATATAATAGGCAAGAGTGGAGGTTTATAAACAAATATTGTCCACAAACAAAGTTTTCTAGAGTGAAACTCTTTAAAAAAGTTCAGCCATATTTGCATACCACCAAATCAATTGTCTTAGGGGGATTTTCATTGTATACTTTCCATTAAGGACAAAACTGGTCATACACAAAAATTGTACAGTGGTATGAATTATCTAAAACATATGTGTCAGACTGCTAGATTAATAGACAGTGCAACTTTTGGGACAAGTCCTCCTAGCCACACCTTTTATAAAGGTCATCTTTCCTCCAGAATTGGTTTCATATTTTTGTCAGATTGGATACCGTGTGTATCTTATGCTACTCTTCCTATAGAAACATCAGACCATGTGATGCTTCAGGTACAGCTTGGGTCTGCTTTAAATACACCTCATACTCATGGTCATTGGAAATTGAACATTTCCTTGCTGGAAGATGAAAATAATTGGCAGACTCTGAGTGATTTATTTGAAGCTCGTAATTCAGTACTAGAATTGTATGAGGATCCTCTACAGCTGTGATTAGATACAAAAAATTACATAAAACTAGCTCGTAAAATAATTGCTATATCTAATAGAGCCAACATTTGTGCTATTTAGAATTATGGAGACAACTTCAGAAACTATTGTCATTGATGGTAGATACTGGCTATGATTATTCGACCCAAATAACTACACTTAAAAAGGAAATGTTTGCTATGCAATATGATAGGGCGCATACTCTATTTCAAGAACAGAAATCTGGTACTCGGGGTAAGGCACAGACAGTAAACCCACACGATGGGTGTTACCAGAGGGTGGAGAAAAAAATATATGCCGCAGTTGTCGACCCCTTCTGGGGCTTTGACAGGCAACAACTTGGACATTTTACAGATAGTTACTGCTCAAACAGAACAGTTATTTGGTCAACTGCTTACCGTACCTGCCACATTAGATAACTTTTTACAAGATTTAAATATACCAGCTTTGTCTGATGAAGATAAACAAACAATGCACCAACAAATTACAATTAAGGAAATTAAAGATGTAGTGTCTCACTTAAAAAGTGGTACAGTTCCTGGGCCAGATGGGTTAACCCTGGAATTTTATAAAAAAGCTATAGATTATGTGGTACACTGTCTGGATTAATTTTAGTTTTCAATTAAATCCTAACCGGATACGGAGATTTACCTCCTACCTTATCAGACAGCTTACTGATTTATCTACACAAAAAGTGACCCACATATGACATTAATAATTGGAGACCCATCAGTTTAATAAATATTTACTGGAAAATCCTTAGTAAAATTATATGCAATAGACTATCGCGAGCTCCTAAGATTCTTATATCTCCATCACAGACTTGGGCTGTCCCCCAAAGAAATATGATCCAAAGTTTACAAATTGTAAGAGAAGTTTTTGAAGGGAAGGATAATGATAGTTATGTGTTAAGTTTGGATCAAAATAAGCGTTTGATTATGTTGCACGTGAGTATTTATTTAAAGTTTTGGTATCTTACAGCATTCCATTAGACTTCATTAAATGGATACAGAGGTTTTACAAATCTGCTAATACTAGTCCAATGGCAAATGGTATTGTTGGAAGCCATATTCCAATGAAATGTGGTATAAGGCGGGGTGCCCTTTGAGCCCCCTGCTGTATGTTTTTGTGATTGACCCCCTCTTGAGGAATCTGAATAAAGATCTAGATATTAGGTATATATTGAGCCCCACAGAATTATAGTTCCCTACGGCACTTGCGTATGCCGACAATGTCTGTTTACTAGTTGTAGACCATAGATCAGGTGAGAGGGCACATGATATCTTAACAGACTTTTCGGATATTTCTAGATCTAAATTGAACAAAAATAAAAGTATAGGGATACTAGTCTTGGATACTGTAGACATCCAAGTATCTGATATAGATGGTATACAATTACAGACTAATCCTATACAAATACTAGGAATTTCTATCGGACATGGTGATGTAACATTTCTTAACTGGATGGACAAAATTGTAATAGCTGAGTCAAAGGTGCACAGATGGAAATCTTATACTATGATAAGAAAAAACAAAGTCACATTCTGAAAACCTTTATTCTTCCAATTTTTTTTGATGGTCAGTTATGTGTTTCCACTACCAGTACTGCTTGAGTCTAGAACGTATAATCTATTCTTCCAACTTCTTTGGGGAAGTAAATTA
Organism: Neoceratodus forsteri; assembly: GCA_016271365.2. Taxonomy (NCBI): domain Eukaryota; kingdom Metazoa; phylum Chordata; order Ceratodontiformes; family Ceratodontidae; genus Neoceratodus; species Neoceratodus forsteri. The sequence continues at coordinate 1,462,489,772 of CM057452.1, forward strand.
AATCCTGTTAAAAAAATCAATTACATATTGGCCTTTAAATAATGGAGGGCTAAATATGATTAACCCTATTTTATTCTTCTTCACAGTAATTTTATACTCTAATATATTGCCTGTGGTTCAAAGGAGGGCAACAGGCTTGAGTTTCCTTTTTCCAGTCAAAACTAGAGTACCTTCTTAATAAGGCTCCAAAATGTTTTTTTTTCCTTGATATACCTCAAGGGACCCCTGCTTACATGTTGGAATTCTTTAAAAAAATTGAAGGCCTGGAAGATATCATTACAAGAAGTGGTTTTCAAAACTAGGAAATAAATGTATGGTCTTCTATTGAACAGGCAATTTCCTACAGCTCCTGTCTTTATTTATCCTGCTGGTATAAATGATAAGACTATATTGCTGCAGCTGACTGAGTCTAGAATTCCTTTGAAAATGTGGGATACCCTTTGGCTATGCTGTCATAATAAACTAAACGTGTGCAGTAAGCACCATCATAAGTCAGTACAAGAGAGAACCTGCATGAGAGATTCCTGTGGGCAACAAATGTAAACAATGCAGCATTTATTCTTTGAATGTTCATATATCATATCATTCTGTAGGACCTTAGCACTGGTTTGGGCACTCCCACAGTTTGCTGAAATGAATTCTGATATTTTAGTGTATGGAAAATATTCAGGGGAATGGGAACTTTTTTATGCTGGTACCCTTTCAGTAATTTGTGCTATTATTAAATGGGTAATTTGGCAGATTTGGTGCCTGTATACTATACAAATAAACTATGTCCCTATAATGGGACTCATAATGAGAATTACTGAAGACCTTCAGTCAATATATTACAGTATAAAGAAAAAAATAGTTTACCTCAGCCTGTTATGGATTGTTGGTGGAGACATATACCCAAACAAGTGCTTTGAGAGTAATTTATAATCTGGATTCTTATACCGTATCCACTCAGTTTTGTTTTTCATGATTCTTGTAGACTGATTTTGTCAAGCTTATTTCTGTGTTATATATTGTACAATAAAAAATACCCCTGCTCTTTCTGAGAAGTGCCATAGGATCTTTAACGTCCATCTGAGCAACCACCAGAACCGTCAGACAGGACCTCGATTTAATGTCAAAAAAACAGTTGTGCAAAATGAGGAGACTCACCTATGAGGAGCACAGTACCAGATGAAGTCATAACTCATAAAGTCCCTCAAGAAAAGTGGGGAGGCTGTGGTTACAGAGAAGGATAGCTGTTCTGCTGTAAGGTCCTCTTTTATGTGGACAATTCACGCTGATGCTCCAACTTGTGACTGGCTGTCTCCTTCACTCATAGCAGAGCTTAAAATGAGGGGGAGTGTGCATTCTGCACTATTTTTGCCTCCCCCCCTCAAATTTGGCACCCACCCTGTGGGATAATCCCAAACAAACTGAGAGCTTAGTTTCTACAGCACTAGAAGCCCCCTTTTTTTTTAAGCTTTTTTAGCCTTGCTTTCACTTGGTCTGCATCCCTCACATGTTCCAGCCTGGCTGGCATCTATTCTTGGAGGGACTGAAGAGAGATGTAGCATTCAGTGGCAGCTGTCCAGGAAAACATTACAGAACATTCCACAGAGAAGCAGCTAGAGCCCAGCAAGGAGATGGTTGACCAACAGAGGAGCTGCAGAGACAGCTGTAGTGGTGAACAGATGTGTCCGTCGAGCAGGAAGCAGTTAAAAGAAACAGGTAAAAAAGTTTAAAAAGCAAATGATCGAAAACTAACTCGCTGTAAAACTTTGGTCAGGAAAATAAAGTAAAATAAGATTAAGTTGACAAAACAAGCATTCAGGATGCAGGCACAGACATAAATATGCGACACAGCAGTGTCACTGAAGTAAAAAACTGTGGCAGAGCCACTACGACTGTGAATGCATCAACTAGATAAGGGTGTTTCATGGGCTTAAACATAAACATTTATTTATTTATTTAAAAAATATCAGATTTACGAACCTTTGAATCAGAGACTCACTTACAAAGGCACCTCATTGAAACTAATACAAAGACAGCACAGTTAACAAGTCCAAAAACAATGGTTTGGAGAGCAGACTGTTATAACAATCATTCACTGGAGATACGTGGGTAGCAGTAGATAAACAGATTATGTAGTTTAGGCACACAGGCACCACATCAAGAAGACCAAAGCAGTTCAAACAATGTACAATAGCTAAAGCAAATAAACATCAGGAGTCAAAGAGAAGCCCAGAGTGTTCACATGAAGGCTGTTACATACATTAACTGAATCAAAGTATAGTACATTGAGAAAGGGCATATTTAAGCAATAAGGCATGACAGGGTGTGTGTTATCATGAAAATATGTCACTCCTGGGATGGGTTGAAGCACGAGGTGAAGCTGAGTATTTATTTATTTGCCTGTATTTATTTGATCCACTGGATCAGCAATATTTGCACAAGCTGTGCCCAGTGCAGATTTTACAGCATTGGTCCTGGTCTGGTGATCTGGGTTTTACCCATACCACACTGCATATGACTTAGTGATATACTGTACAGATGGCTGCAGAGTCTAACCCATTGAAGGTTGAAGTTTCAGAAAACCATTATGCTACAAATATTAAGACTCACTCCTTCCCTCACCCCCCAGTCACAATTAATCCTCTACCAAAGTCATGCCTAAATACTGGTGCCGCTACATCCATGCCACTAAGCTTTTAATGCCAACATGCTTCTTCTGCTGCTGTGAGTTAAACTATTTATTTAAAAACATTTTGTTGAGAAATGTTTGTTCTAGGGACATGGATATGTTGTTCATCCACACTATCTGGCAGGTTCCTTGCCACTTTAAATCTTGCCGCAAGGTCTTCAAGCTGGCTTCTCCCACCCACCCGGGTGGTAAAACTCTCGGCTCCACCCCATGATGCCAGATCTTCCTTACCGCTTGGAAGCTCAGGTTCCCTCCTTAGCGCTCTGCATTTTAGACTGGATCCTAACTCTTCGGTTCGTCCGAAATTGGTTTTGAAGTTTTCTAAACTTCGGTCTTCATCTTCCCTTGCGGCTGAGATGGACAAATCTATTCCCGGCTTTCGGAGGTGACCTTGTGGGCAGAAAATGTCCAGGATGGATCCTCACTCCACGTGCATCTACTGCCTAGGCCTAGATCACGACCTGCAGGCCTGTGAGTTGTGCCGCTCTTTCTCGGCCAATGTCCTGGATGATCACGCTGCCCGATTGAAGCTCGGGCACCCCGAGAAGCGTTTCCCACTGGTAAAACCAAAAGAGGCTCATTGGGCAGTGTCCGCAGTGGCTGGCTCGGCTCAGCAGCTCAAGCAGATGATCACCCTCGAGGAGGAGGCGGCCCAGGTCGCATCTTCCTCCTCCTCGAGCCATGGCATTTATCCCACTCTCTCTGAGTTCCTCGTATACAGCTTCATTCAAGGAGCTTTGTCAAGTCCCTTTCCACAAAGGGAGAGGGGCTATCAGGACATTCTTCTCAGCCCAAGAAGAAGGAGTCGAAGGGTAAGTCCCACCGTCGGCTTTCGTGGGAGCGGGAGAGGTCTCCTTCCCCAGACAGCCGACCGTCGACTTCGGTCGAAGTTGCAGCTCAGGCTGCTGGCTTCACGGTGTCCCCATCAGGCCAGCCTGCCGAGACTCCCGTCGATGCAGTCGAGATTTTTCTCGATTCGTTAGACAGGCTGTCAACTGGTGAAGCCGACAACCCACCTTCACCGGTTCTCCCGGTGGAGACCGAGGATCTGCCTGCGCCTTCGGGGCCGCAGTCCCCGGTTAAAATGCCCAAGCTGAGGGAAGAGCGGGTGTCCCCCACCCCTTCCCAGACCCGCCCTCGGTCCCCCCGAGGGTCTCGGTCTTGGACTTCATCTCGGTCAAGCCATTCCTGCCGACATTGGCGGTCTCTGCCTCGATACTGAAGTAAGCGGCAACACCGTTCCTCCTTGTCCTCTTCCTCGGATGAGGGGAGGCTCCGGTGTAAATTACATCAGTGCTACGAGGAGCTTATGTGGCAGCATTTGCTGTTGTCCAGGTCTAAGCTGACTCCGGTCCAGACCCCGGCCATCAAGTGGCTGTTGCCCGAAACACCGAAGCAACCACTCGCCTCAGTTGAGCTGCCCATTCCAGAGCCGGTTGCTCGGCCCAAACCAGCTGCTCCACTGATAGTGGTGGAACCTCCACCTCCACAACTGAAGTCTAGGGCACCGACCAAGGATTCTCGGTCGGGTCACAGCCTGCCCCACATGTTGTCGGTCACCCTCACTCCCGACTGTCCTCAGCAAATAGAGGGTGGCTCAGGGCCAAGGCAGCTCTTCACAGACTCTTCAGAATCCGATGACGAGTCCTCCCTGTTCTCCAGGCAGGTCGACCTGGAGTCCTCCAGGGGCCAGTCATTGGATGATAGCCCATCGTCCTTCTTGGGTCTGCTTTGACTCATCTCGGAGTCCACCAGGATGCAGCTCGAGCCCGTTTCCAAATGGGCCAAGTATCCCCTGACGGAGATACTGGACCGAGGGGGGATTTCCCCACGGAGGCCTTTCCAGTGGCTGAGGCCATTGTCAGCCCAGCCTTGGAGCTTTGGCAGCGACCTGCTTCCTGTCCTGCACCCTCGGCCAGGATGGCCAGGAAGTATGCGGTCCCTACTGGCTCTTTGCCCGGTTTCTCGGAGCACCCCTCTGCCGAGGGGTTAGTCACCGACAGCGTTTTCCAGCGTTCCGGTAATGCTCGGGATGTGGATAAGCCCCCCCCGACAAAGAGTCCAAAAAGCTGGACTTTGCCAGGTGCAAGGTGTACGCTGCATCCTCCCTCGGCCTCCGACAGGCCAGTTCGGCTGTGCTGATGGCACACTTCTCCCACACCCTCTCGGGCTCCCTGGATGAGGTTGTCCCTCATCTCCCGACCGACCTGCAGACCACGGTCCGCCAGGTGCGGGACCAGGGTAGGGCGGTGGCAAAGCAGCAGCTTCAGACTGCTCTGGACATAGGTGATTCCTGTGCCAGGTCAGTAGTGGCCACGGTGGCCATGCACCGCAGTGCGTGGCTGAAGATATCCACCTTCACGGCAGATACCCAGCACAAGTTGGCAGATGTCTCCTTCTCGGGGACTGACCTCTTCAGCCCTGGAGTGGAGGGACACCTCCCAGCGGATCGAAAAGTCCAATGCCACCCTGGACTCGGTCACCTCCACCCAGAGGGACAAAGGCCACTGTCAGCAACAGCAGAAGTCCTTTCATACTTTGGCTCCTGCATCTCAACCAGCCCAACAGCACCAGCAACAGGGCCAGCAGGCTCGCACTTGGCATCCCAAACCCAAGCCAGCGGCTTCCTCCAACAGAAAGCAAGGAGGTAAAGGCCCAGGAGGTTCCTCGGCCGGTTCCTCCTCCAAGCCTGCCCAGTGATGGGTTGAGGGGTGCTGCCCCCAGCCTTGTCACTCCCCCCTGGGTTACCCCCGTGGGGGGATGGCTCCGCCACTTTCTTTCCGCCTGGTCCGCTATCACCACGGACCGCTGGGTGTTGAAGGTGGTAGGAAAAGGCCTGCCTCTGGAGTTTGAGCAGGCTCCACCCTTTCGAGCCATCACCCCTCAGGAGGCCACGGGGTCCGCAGCCTCGCTGTTGACCCACCAAGCCGATATTGCCCTGCTCCTCAAAAAAGAGTTGATCAGGAAGGTGGCGGATCCTCCTCCAAACCCAGGGTTTGTGTCCAGGTATTTACTGGTCCCAAAACGGACGGGGGGGCTGGCACCCCATTCTCGACCTGCATCACCTGAACAGGTTCCTAAGGTCTCGGACCTTCAGGATGGTCACTCTGGCTCAGATAATCCCATCCTTGGAACGAGGCATGAGGTTCTGCTCCCTGGACCTCCAGGATGTGTTCTTTCATGTCCCAATCCATCCATTTCATCAGAGATTCCTCCACTTCAGAGCAGAGGGATCCCTTTACGAGTTCCAGGCCATGCCCTTCGGCCTCTCCCTAGCTCCCAGGGTCTTCACCAAATGCATGGCAGTGGTGACAGCATTCCTGTGGTGCTGAAGGGTCCGGGTGTACCCCTACCTGGATGACTGGCTGATTGCAGCCCTCTACAGAGTAGAGGCGGAGCGGTCCAGAGATCTGACCTTCCAGGTTTGCTCTCAGATTGGCCTCCTCATCAACGAGGCCAAGTCAGAACTCATGCCAAAGCAGGTGATACTCTTCATCAGGGCAGAGCTCGACTCTCTTTGAGCCAGAGCTCGGCTCCCAGTGGACAGGGCCGAGGTTCTTTCCTCCTTTGCCCAATCATTTCTGGTTGGGCAATTGCACCCTGCCTGGGACTTCCTGGGCCTCATGGCAGCCTGCACCAGTGTGGTCTGTTGGGCCCATTGGTACATGCGTCCCCTTCAATGGGGACTGGCCAGCCAGTGGTCACAATGCTGTGATCCATTGAACCAGCCCATGACAGTGATCCAGGAGATGTGGAACGCTCTCCAGTGGTGGATCATTCCAGCACATCTGTAGGAGGGCATCCCATTCATCTGCCCTGAGCTGATGGTCTCTCTATCGACCGATGCATTTCTGATGGGTTGGGGAGCCCATCTGGGGGAGCACAGAGCACACGGCCTCTGGTCCCCTCGGGAGTCCCAATGCCATATCAACCTGCTGGAGCTCCGAGCGGTCCGCCTAGCTCTCACCACCTTCGCTCCATTTCTCCGGGGTCAAGTGGTTCAGGTCCAGACGGACAATACCATGACCATGTACTATCTGAACTGCCAGGGCGGGACACGCTCCATGCTGTTATGAAAGGAAACTCTCCGCATATGGTCCCTCATGCGCAGCCTGGAGGTGGATCTTCTAGCCATTCACGTGGCAGGAGCCTCCAACACCCTGGCTGATGTCCTAAGTTGGATAGGGGCTGCGTCTCACGAGTGGTCTCTCCTGCCGGAGGTAGTACAAGATCTGTTCTCCCACTGAGGCATGCCTCAGGTTGACCTGTTTGCCTCCAGGGAGAATGAAGCTGAGTCTGTTCCATGCCCACCCCCCTCAGCAGGGCTCACTGCAGGGGGATGCCTTCTCGAGGCTGTGGACCCCGGGCCTCTTCTACACCTTTCCTCCATTTCCCTTGATCCACAAGGTGCTTCTCAAGGTGAGGAGGGACAAGGCGCAGGTGATTCTGGTAGCCCCAAACTGGCCCCGCCAGTTCTGGTATCCAGATCTCCTCAGCCTCAGCTCCAGGCTCCCAAGGCGGCTTCCAGCCCACCTGGACCTGATCTCAGTCAACCAGGGGAAGGTATTTCATCCAGACCTTCAATTCCTGCCCCTGACGGCCTGGTTCCTGAGCGGCTAGAGCTCCAGGCCTTGGGTCTTTCCGACGAGGTCCTCAACATCATTGAGACATCCCGTAAGGAGTCAACCAGGAAATGCTACGCCATCAAATGGAAGACATTCTCCATTTGGTGTCAGGGGAAGGGCTTGGACCCTTCCGCCTGTCCCTTGGCAAGCATTCTGGACTACCTGTGGTCCCTTTCTCAGCAAGGGCTTCAGTTGACGACCCTTAAGGTGCACCTGGCAGCCATCTCTGCTTACTGGGCATGGGCCGGGAAGCAGTCATTGGCACAGGAGAAGGTGGTCGGATGCTTTTTCAAAGGCCTTGACCACATTTCCCTTCCAGTGCAAGAACCTCCACCTCCATGGGATCTACTGCTGGTATTGGCCAAGCTCATGGGCAAGCCATTTGAACCGATGCACAGGTGCGATATTTCCCACCTGTCATCAAAGACCACCTTCTTGGTGGCTATCACGTCAGCTAGAAGGATGGGAGAGCTCCAGGCGCTTTCCATCCAGTCTCCTTATCTGGTCTTCCACAGGGACAAGGTTGTCCTGTGCCCCAACCCAAAATTCTTTCCGAAGGTGGTGTCGGAGTTTCACCTTAACCAGGTGTTGACTCTGTCGGTGTTCTACCCCAATCACACCTCAGAGGCCGAATATAGGCTCCATACTTTGGACCCTAGATGAGCGCTCGCTTATTATAAGGAGCGGATGGCTGAAGTTAGGATAGATGTTCGCCAGTGTTCATCACTTACGCTGAAGCTGAACCTTGCAGACCTGCAGCAAAGCGGACAATAAGCAGGTGGGTCACCTCCTGCATAGAGCTCTGCTATAGGTTAGTGGGCATGGAGCCTCCCAGAGGGATAAGAGCTCATTCTACCCGCCATACTGCTGCATCAATAGCCGCTTCCAGGGATGTACCTATCCAGGATATCTGCAGGGCTGCTACCTGGAAGTCAGCACATACCTTTATTACCCACTACCACATCAACCTTGAGTCACGCCGGGATGCTGGTTTTGGGGCCTCGGTTCTCCAGTCTCTATTTCCCAAGTAAGTATCGGGGTGTTGCCTTGCCTCTCTCCTCCCAGAGAACTGCTAGGAGTCTGCTAGATAGTGTGGATGAACAACATATCCATGTCCCTAGAAATACAGGTTACTCACCTGTAACAGGAGTTCTAGGAATGGTATATGTTGTTCATCCACCCAGACTCCAGACCTCCCAGCTCGACGTACAACCTGGCTTCCAGCGGGCTAGATCTGGCGTCATGGGGTGGAGCTGAGAGTTTTACCACCCGGGTGGGTGGGAGGAGCCAGCTTGAAGACCTTCCGGCAAGATTTAAAGTGGCAAGGAACCTGCCAGATAGTGTGGATGAACAACATATACCATTCCTAGAACTTCTGTTACAGGTGAGTAACCTGTATTTTTAGTATATCCATGGTCCAGAAAAATGAATTTGTAAAAGAAAGCAAAATCCCCATTTATCAGTTCATTGAATCACAATACAGTATGTCATGAATTTTTCAGATTTTATGTGTAACCTACAGTAAGTCAAACAGAAATTAGACACAAATGCCTACCAATTTGCAAGTGAAGCAAATGTGGTTATTATCATTCAGTTGTAAACACCTATAGTCACAGCCAGGATTCAATAAAACAGATGATTGCCATAACTAGGGAGGCAGTATAGCACAGTGGTTTAAGGATCTTATCTGCAAATCTAGAGATCTAGGTTTGAATCCTACAGCCCCCACACAAATGCGGAGTATCTTTTTAAGAAAGTATAAAATATTGTGAAATGATTTTAAAGCAGTGCACATGCTAAATCCTACTGCCACATTCAAAACAGCATACCCTACTTACTTACCACATATAAACTCAACTATATTAAAAAAATAATTCTAGGCACTTTTTTTTTTTTTACCAGGAGAGACACACTAAGCTGAAAGCTTGTTTACAGGTTTGAGCTGGGAGCACAAGGAAGTTAAGTGATTTGCGCAGGGTCACACAGTATGCAAGTGGGGGCTGTGGGAGTCAAACCCAGGTATCCAGGTTTGTAGCTCAGAGCCTTAAACCACTGCCTACTTAACCATTTACAACACGGTTACACTTATATATAATACATACTTCTCAAATTTGAAAGAAAAATTACACTTTATCATCAAAGTCTGTATTTACCAAGTTCTGTGCCCATGTTTAAAATAATTTGACCCCCCCAAAAAATGTGCCCTGACATGAAACTACATGTTTAACTGTAAAGACAATTAAAAATTGTATTTCTAAATGCATTACTAACACCAACCCCTCCCCCATGCCAGATTGCATTCTGGGAAGATTACCTTGGCAATATGCTACAAAAAAAAACCCTGAAAAACAGGTTTAATGGAGTGAATGCTGACATCCTATTTCTAGTGTCCTTGATAAAATAAAAAATAGTTAAGATTATTTTATGTCAGCTCTGATCAGAATAGCTTTTAAAATCACTAATTGTTTTCTCGTTCAATTGTTTTCTAATACATCTCAAACTTAAAAGAAAAAAAACACTTTATCATCAAAGTCTGTTTTCAGCTTCCTACCATACATTTCATTTGTAAAAAAAAAACAAAAAAATGATCTTGTCACAGACCACAATCAGCACTAACTACTAACAGAATGCTGATACCTCTATTTACAATTTAGCAAATACTTGAAATCTAACTGAGTGGGGTTTCTGTAAGAAAACAGCTAGAGTCTGTTAATTATAGCATTTTATAGCATTGATGATCTGGGCAGTTAGATCTTGGTTTGAATCCCACAGCCCCCCCCCCAAAAAAAGAACATTTTCTTACAGATCTAGATGTGTGTCTAGGTCTTCTTCTGAGGCCCCAGGTGGCTCTGATAATCATTTGTTCCAAAGGATTCTTAAGACAATTTGAAGGCATTAAATATCTTCTGTTCTCCACTGCACAGACATGTCTGTTGGTTGATAAGGTTCCAAACTAGTGTATCTGGTTATAGCATGCTAGAGCTATCTCATGCCCCTCCCACATGAACTAGAAAAAAGTTTGGGGTGGAGGCAGAGGTGGATCTTACTCAAAAAAAAAAAAACTAATGCTGCCTCCCACTACTCAGGTTCCAGTTCTTGTACCACCCATTTAAGAAAGAAAATAGTACCCTGCAACCATTGACTAACATGAAAGCGTATTTATTTGAGGGCGGAAAACATTGCTTGGAGGAGGGTAAGGTGGAGGAGACTATTTACACCTTCAGTCAGTTCCAGGGACATAAAACATGACATCACTCCTTTTGTACGTGCAATACTCCTGTAGGCTCTGCCGTAAGTCATAAAAAGGCAGCCAAATGAATGAAAACACAAAATACTGAGCTTAAGTCTAACAACTTCAGTTTAACTAAAGACTGGAACAAACATGCCCTCTGCATCAATGAAGGTTGAGGCACTTTCGACGCCCATGGATTACACCTAACATCATCAAATTCTTCTACAAACGCAACCATGCTTGGGCTCACCATAAAGCCTCGTTATCCCCAAATGATCTCTCATCTTATCGGGTACTTAGAAACACATGCACAAAAGCTATCAGGACAGCTAAATCACACTATTTCAAGGAAACTGTACATGAAAACCTCAACTCTCCCCATACATTTTGGCTCACACTCTCCTCCCCTCCCCCCTGCCCTCTCACCCATCACCCACCCCACACCCCTCCACAGCTCCTCCACCTCCCTCTATCTCAAGGGACTTTCACCTCTCCCTTGTCACTGCCCAGGATGCATTCCATGCCCTCAGATCCCTAAACCCACACAAATCCAATCCTGAACCTCTCCTTCTTCAGATCTCTGCTCCAGCCATTGCCCACCCCTGTCTCATCTTCTTAACCACTCTTTCACCTTTAAATCCATCCCCAAGGCTTGGAAATCTGCAAAAGTAATCCCCCTTCACAAAGGTGGTGACCGAGCTCTGCCAGGAAACTACTGCCCCATCTCCCTCCTCCCTGTCTTGGCCAAGCTTCAAGAATCCCTTGTCCTAACCAGACTCACCAATTTCTTTACCTCCACTAACTACCTGTCTCCATATCAGTCAGGTTTTAGAAAAAAACATTCCACTGTCTCCTCTTTACTCCAGGTGACTGATGCTATCCTCATTGGCATGGACCAATGACACCTTACTTCAGCCATATTTATAGACCTTGCGAAGGCTTTCGACTCTGTCTCTCATACAATCCTTCTCTAAACTAAAACTAGCTGGACTTTCCCCTCTAGCAGTCCAGTGGTTAAGCTCTTACCTTTCAGGCCAATCTCAATGCATCCAGACTGGTGATACTCCCCCCCCCCAATCCTAGCAGGCATACCCCAATGCTCTATTTTGGGTCCCATCCTCTTTTCCATCTTCTTAAACAATTTCCCCCTAGTGTGCTCTCACTCCCACATTCACCTCTATGCAGACAACACCATCCTCTACACTTCAGGCCCTCAGCCTTCAGGATATCCTCCCTACTACAAACTGACTTGTCACATCCTGAACTGGTTCCAGGACAACCAACTAAAAGTAAACACTACTAAAACAGTCCCAATGAACTTTGGTACACCTCAAAAACGTGCCAAGCTCCTTCCCCCTTCTTTCTCCACTCTCAATTTTATCTATTTATTTTATGTATTTGTTTTAGTCTATGGTAACCGAGTAAGGCCCACTAGGCACAAATGCCTATTTTCAGGGGCGACCTGGGAGCACTGGGAGGTTAAGTGACTTGCTCAGAGTCACAAAGTATGCAAGTGGAGGTTGTGAGAATCAAACTCAGGTCTGGTCTGCTGGGTGTATCAAGCTCGTTCACAGCTCATTCCTCTAACCTCTAGGCTATACTGCCAGCCCAATGGCACTACTTTAGACATAGTCCCTGCATACAAGTACCTAGGAGTCTGCCTCGACAGCCACCTTGACTTCACCACTCACATAAACCACATTCACTCCAAGCTGAGCCCCAAACTGGGCTCACTGTACAAAAACAAAGATGCCTTCTCCCTCCCTGTTTCACAGATCCTCCTCACCAGGATACTCCTTCCACTTTTTGATCATGCTGATGTCGTATTTAGGTCTGCTTCCGCATCTACCCTTTTCAGACTGGATGTTCTCTTCAATGCCTTTTGTCACTTGACTTCACCTTAAATTCCCCACCCAGAACTCACCACTGCACCTTTGCTCTTCCCTCTCACTCTCCTCTTTATCCTCACGCAGTGACCATCACACTTCTATCTTCTCCGTCAAGTATTGGTTCAGCACACTCCCTCCCTCCCTAGCCTCCCTACTATTCCCCACCCCTCACACTTCCTATCACCTCTGAATGCATGACCCTTGCTCCTTCACCCTTCCCCAGCCTCACCAACTCAGGCAAAGCAGCTTTCTCCTCCAACTTCCCTAATTTGTGGAACTCCCTACCCTCCTCACTCCGAATGCTTCCATCGCTAAACCTATTCAAAAGGACCCTACTGCACTCGCCATTTCCACGCTGCTCATGCTCTCAATTGTCTAACCCTCTGCTTGAATCCCACAACCTCTATCACTCTTGTCTACAAAAATTGACCTCCCTGACTTCTGCTCCCTATGTGGGCCACTATAATTTGTTGCAACCGCTCATCCTGCACTGCACTTTTGAGCCTCCTACTAGGGGGTAACCAGGTTCTTTAACACTGCTTAGATGTACTTGTAATCCTGTACCTTGCACTTGCCACCACTAGGAAAATCCTTGTATCTTGTTCCTTGACACTGTTTTTCCACTGTGTGTCTAACTGCACCTTGTTACTTGCACCTGCCTTGTATGTAGGCTTGTCTTGATACCCATTTGCCAGCCTGTAACCACATGTTCTGTATTTTTGCTTGTCTCATTTTATACTACCTATCATTGTCATTGTCATATCATAGTCTCATTGTATTCTCATTGTACACTGCCTGTCACCATGTTTCTGATGTATTCTGATGTATCTGTATCTCCAAATTTCCTCCCTTCCCCGGGTTGCACCTGGAATTGAGCCTCGGCTTAGTGTGCCTCTCCTGGTTACCAACTTTTAAATAAATAAATAAGTCTGGTGAGTGAAAATTAAGAGGCAATTATTTTTGGTCCAAAAGGCATAACAAAACAGATGCCAACTGAATGGCTAATAAATATTGAAGGGGGGGGGGCCTAATGAAAAGAGAGAAGGGAGGGTAAGGCGGAACAGTTGTAGCACTGAGAAATAAAACTTTTTAAGAAGACAAAACTATATGTGCAGTGCACCCCTGGATTACCACCAAAACCATCAATCTGTACAAGTCCCAATAGCTTGCATGGGCCTACTAAAAATGATCCAAATCCTCTTCTGACCTCATTTCTTACATGGCTCTGAGGATCTACTGTATGAAGGCTGTCTGGGCTGCAAAATCAAACTATTTCAATGCCAACCTCCAGAAAAACCTCAACTCCCCAACTAAATTCTGGACGCTTATCCATTTTCTTTTTCAACTTCCCTGCCCAGTCTGCTCCTCCAAGCCTCAGGGTTAATGGTTTACTTGTGTCTGACCCTTTCTCTGTTGCTGCTTACTACAATGAGTTCTTCACAACCTGCACCCTCCCATCCCTTCTTCTCTCCCTCCTGGCTCCTCTCCTTCCCCCCCAACTCCTCTTCCTCCTCCGCCACCCCTCACTGGACTCCTACTTACACCTGTCATGATCCAGGGAACCCTGTTTGTCCTCTGAGTCCATTCTAGACTCCTCAATTTCCATTCATCCTCCAACTTCCTCTTACCCTTCCTGTCTGGTTTCTGGAAGCACCATTCCACTGTCTCCTCCCTTCTGTGCATCACTGATTCTATCTTCACCCGGATGGATTAGGGGCACATTATGGCTACAATATTCATTGAGTTGGCCAAAGTCTTTGATTCAGTGCCCTATCCACTCCTCCTAGACAAACTGGGATCTGCTGGCCTCTCAGTTTCCACCATTGCTTGGTTCCATTCATACTTTACGGGCCAACAACAATCGGTACAGGTAGGAGGTGCCCTGTCACCTCCTCTTCTCATCCAGACTGGAGTCACACAGGACTCCATTCTGGGTCCCATCCTCTTCTCTATTTTCTTGAATGACCTTCCCTCTGCCTACACCAACTCACATATCCACAGGTATGCAGATGGCACAGTTATCTTTACCTCCAGTCCCTCCACTGCAGCTGTGGCAGCTTTGATCCAGGGGGATATTAACAATGTTCTGCACTGGTTCCAATCCAACCAACTCAGAGTCAACACTAAAAAACAGTGTCCCTGACCTTTGGTATCACTCAAAAACTGGCCAGATTCACTGCTTCCCCATTTTTATGTTGTCTTGTGCAGGCACGCTTTAGTAGGTGCGTCCCTCATTCCCCAATTAGCCAGCATGCTAGCATTGATGCAAGAATTATGTAAAGTGCCACCAACTTAAAAGAAATGTGCCACTGCAATCAGAGACAAGCTTGTCATGCAGCGGCAGAGATGACACGCCTCCCATATGTGCCTTTCTGGTAAAACATTTCAATAAACATGGCGGTGGCTCCTGCCACCACCACACAATCCCCAAACAAAGCCTACATCAGGGGTGCAATCCTCATGTTGGCATGTCCCCCACCCCCCACATTATGTGGCACACTGGGAGCCCAACCCAGTGTGCCACCACTCACAGAAAGGTGACCATGTCGACATGTTCCTCCTGCCCCACCCTCATTGTGTGGTGCACTGGGAGCCCACCCCAGTGTGCCGCTGCTCTCAGAAAGCTGACCATGTCGGCATGTTCCTCCCACCACACCCCCACTGTAGCAGCACTGAGACCCACCCAGTGTGCCCAACATTTGTTTTATTTCACCTGTAAATAAAGAAACCTTCCCACGATGTCCGGTTCCTGAAAAAGAAATGGTCCGTCATTGTCACTTGGTGCTCCCTCCCAACCCCATACTCCACTCTCTGTGCACTCCCACCTTCCCACACCCCTCACCCCATACTTACCTTTCGAGGTCCTGCTGCTATCTTCGTGGAGCGGGAGCACGCCTGGGACTCTTCAAAGCTGAACTGCAAAATAAAGAAATGCTAGTAAGCTGTATAATGGCATCAGTGGGGGGTTCAACTAGGTGGATATCTCGGCCATTTTTTCAAATTTTGGCTCCAAATTTTCAAAATGGGGTTCTTGGGATCCCGCCTCATGAACACATGCACTGTCATCTCGTTATTCAGTCCCGAAAGGTGATTTTGCGGTCACTGTGTGGAATAACCTCTCAGGACTGTCTAACAAAATGACAGTGCCACTGTTCATGAGGTGGGGTCCCAAAAAGCCTATGTTGCAAATCTAGTAAAAGAATTCCAAAAACTGACTGTGTTACGAGCGTGCATTGCATAGTTTCCATATGCGCTCATAACTACGTCAATATTATTATTTTCACTCCAGATTTTCAACATTGCCATTTTTTCACACCTCCTTATGAACAGTACAGCTGCCATTTTTCACATCCTGCTCGAAATGTGTTTTCGCATATCTGGCACACAATGACGCAGTCGCTGTGGGAAATCAACTTTTGGGACAGAGTAACAAAATCACAGTGCCACTGTTAATGAGCAGATGTCCCAAAATGCCTATACTGAAAATCTGTTTAAAAAAATCCCCAAAATAATTGCGTTATGGGCATGCATTGCACAGTTTGTACGCATGCTCATGACTTCACCAATTTTTCATGTTTTCACTCCAGATTTTCAACATTGCCATTTTTTTACACCTCCTCATGAACAGTACAGCTGTCATTTTTCATATCCTGCCCAAAATGTGTTTTCGTACCTGTGGCGCCAAATGGCGCAGTCGCTGTACAAAATCACCTTTTGACTAATGAACTGATAGTGCCACTGTTTATGAGGTGGGGTCACAAAAAGGCGAAGTTGAAAATTTGGAGTGAAAATACCGACAAATGCACGGGGTGTTAGGGTTTCCAGCTGTAACGCCCCACCCTGTACAGACTGACAGGCGTCAGAGCTGTGACTTGGAATTGTCGGCTGTAATGCTCATGCCATTCTACCCCCACCCCCACCCTGCAGCCAGTGACAGGCATCAAGTTGTGCCTTGGACTCTTCAGCCCCAAAATTCGCCCCATTCTCCTATACTGCACCCATTTCAATGTATTTCCATATGGAATGTGGTGAGCCTAAGGCCTGAAAACCCCAAGGCACACTGCGACACTTGTCAGTGTCTGCAGGGTAGGGTGAGGTGAAATGATATGAGCGTTATGGCCGATGACTCAAAGGCACACCCCAATGCCTGTCAGTCTCTGCAGGGTGGGGGTGGGGTTGGTGTCAGTTCAATACTTCACTGCCATTCCTGTTATGCATCTCTCTAACTCCAGCACTACCAATGCCAATGCCAGCAAGACAACATTCGGCATTGACAAATGCTTGTTTACCACTCAGGATGGCATGCCTCTTGAAGTAACTCAGTCCTTCAGTTACCTTGGAGTGTGGCTAGACAGTAAGCTTGACTTCTCAGCCCTCACTGATGCCATTCATGCAAACGCTTGCTACCAAAATGGTGCTCCCTGTCTTTGACTACACAGATGTGGTCTATAGCACTGCCCCTTCCACTTCCCTTGTCAGACTGGACACCCTCTGTAACTCCTTCTACTACTTTGCTACAAACTTCCCTCCTCGCACCTACCATTGTTCACTGTACTCATCCCTATCCATCCTCCATCTACCCTCACGTTATCAGGCTCACTGTACCTGTGTGATATCCAAATACTTGTTTGGTTCCCTTCCGTTGTACCTCGCCTCTCTCCTCTCCCAAATCCCCCCTACTCTCCTACTTCCTGCTCCCTCCATTCCAGGAACCATTGCACTCTTTCTCCACTCCTCGCCCCCGCTCCTCCGCTGGGCAATCTGCCTTCTCCTATTGACTTCCCTCCCTCTGGAACCAACTCCCCATCTCCTTCTGCCTCTCCCCATCCTCTGGCTCCCTCAGGCACCAGTTGAAACTCCAACCACACACCACCTGTTCCTGTTATCCTTCCTTCTGACACCTCCTGGGCAGAGCCTTAACCCTCCTGGTAATGCAGCCAGCCAGCCCACACTACCTCCGTTCATTCTACTTCTTCACTACCTTCATCTTCTCCCTCCATTACAAGGTCAGGCAATATAACTCACCCTACAGGCTACTCACCTCTTGTCATTATTGCCTTGTTAACCATATATTGCTGCCACTTCTGCATTTGCACTTGTTGGGTGTTCTGTTTGAGTTGTGCATGCACTTTAGTCTTTTCACATATACTTTTTTTGTATTTCTAATTTTGTACGAACTTTTATCAAATGCTGCTTTAATTGATTGTTATAATGTATTGTGCTGCTTTCCCACTATTCCCCTCCCCTGGAGTCACACCTGGAAACAAGCCTTGGCTCAGTCTGCTTCTCCCAGTTACCAGTTTTCAAATACACAAACAAACTAACAAACAAACAAACAAACAAGAGTGGAAGGGGTAATAACAAGAGAAATTAGAATTTGTATGTGAACTGGATGGGAAGGAGAGACCTGGGTAAAACCAAATAAAGAATGAACAATTAAGAAAACAAATTTGTAACAAATTTGAGGAAACTTAGGGATGGGAAGGTCCGTAACATGAGGCTGTGTCCCAAGAATTAGTTAAAAAAAATTTCACAGCATCAGCAGAGGGTACCAAGAAACAAGACTTTGAGAAACTGAAACAGAGCAAGAACTGGGAAGAAGGTAACTGGTAACTAGAAGAAACAGGGAAACTGAAAGGGGTGGGAGGGTCTGTAACCTGGAGCTGTGTCCCAAGAACAAGATAAAAATATATAAAAAAGAAATTCTATGGCATGGCGCATCAGCTGCATTATTATTAATGACCTGGCTAAAAAGAAAGTGGACAACCACTGCATTGACCCCCAATGAATTACCAGAAAAAAAAGCAACATGAAGATGTGTTGCAAGAACCTGAACCAGAGCTCGAGCCAAAAGAGTTAAATGATGAGTCAGACACTGCACCAAGCTGCAGTCACTTTAAACAGCAAGATACATTCCAACAAAGGAAGTTAAAGAGTTACAGCTTGCTCTTGTTCAAGAAAGACAATGGCCAGGTGAGACATTCTGTTTATAATCATTATGCATCAGTGGCTTTTGTAAGCACTTGTTACAAAACATCGACCCCCAATAAGACTTCAAGTAGCACTGCTCATGGAGACTGAATGAAATCGTCGGACAATGGTAAAGGCAACAGATAAGGTTATTCTACACAGTGAAGGCCAACTTAATGGGCTATTGAGAATCATATATTTTGTTGCTGAAAATGAGCTAACATAAGGCCAAGGTCACCCTCCTGTGTCTAGGGATATATGATGGCATCTTGTCCAGGAGAGTGCCCACCTTACAACATGAACATCAGTTCTGCACCAGTACCAGTTACCCTGCCATCTCAGGTCAGGGCAGTGAGCACTGGGGCACCTTAACCATGCTCTTGGCACCAGTAACATGAAACCACACACACATTGCAATCTCCATACAGGAGCTGAGATCAAGCACGTTGTATTTTTATTAGCTGCTAGGTGGTACACAGCTTTCTGAGCACTTTCCTGGCCACATTCCTTCACACTGTTCCATTGCTCACACAACATTCCATTTCTCCATGAGCCATGCCCTACACAATTACTCCTTCAAATTGCTCCCTGGGCTTCTGCCTAAGCCTCCCCCCCCCCCAGTGTAGCATCCCTATGACCATGGGTGCCAGAATATGTGGACAAGTAGGGGGGCTGCAGTGATTATAAAAGAGATCATGATTGTTTCCCTTCTGACCTTGCATGCATTAAAGGGGCACTTTGAATGCAAAAGAGGACAGGCTGCCGCCACCCCTTATCCATAGATTCCAGCACCTATGCCCATGACTGCCATTTCTCCAACACTGGTTTGGTGGTCTCTAATATATCCTTGGGGCCAGCTGCCCACCCCACTACCATAATTTTTACCAGGTTCTCCCCCTGAAACTAAAGGGGCACATTTACATAGTGATCTTCAGTAATGGGTTTCTTTCAACCCTACAGATCCCTAACCTCCCTTTCATGGTCCCTGGAATCTTGGAGCTCCAAGGACTGGTTGTGCAGTGGCACTCTCCCAGGCAAGGTAAGCACTACCCTGGGGGCAAGCAGTGCTTGCACGTGTCTCTAAATATCCATACAGGACAATAAATATTAAAGAACATCAGCTTATGACATTGCTATGAAGAGTTGAACAACGCCTTTCGGTCTATCCAGTCTGTTCAGCCCTACAAAAAAATGACTTACCATAGTAATCTTGCTTCTTCCAAGGGGATCTTACTGTATTCTGACTTCTGATTCTGACTTCTGCAGTATGGTTTCACCATAAGACTGCCCTGGAGCCGAAATGGTTAATAGAACCTATGCTGATTCTTACGGAGCAAAGCTAATAACAAGCTATCTAAACTATACTAATAAAATTAACTTACCAACACCCAACACTAACTATTCCCTTTTTATTTAAAAAAATGTGGGCCACACCAAGACTCAAGTCACTAAGCCCAAATTAAAGAAATACCCATAGGATTTGAACAGCATGAACAGCTGTGTTGCAGTGCGTATAGGGTCTAGCAGGGGAGGAAGGGTGGGAGCTCAGAATACAGTAAGATTCCCTTGGAAGAAACAAGATTACTATGGTAAGTAATTTTTTCTTCAAACCCCAGAAAATCTTATTGTATTCTGACTTCTGCAGACTACCCAAGCAGTACCTTTGGAGGAGGGTAGAGAACCTATTTAGAAAATAGGCTCTTTAGTACTGCTGTGCCACATCTGGCATCACTTCTGGCCTGGGTATCCAGGCTGCAGTGTTTGGTAAAGGTGTGAACTGTTTTCTGGGTAGCTGCTTTGCAGATTTCTAACAAAGGAATATCTCTCGCAGCTGCTATAGAAGCAGCTGTACCCCTTGTAGAGTGGGCCCTAAGGTCTGTAGGAGGCTCTTTACCACCTTGCTGTAGCAAAATTGGATACATGCAACAATCCAGCGGGCAATGGTCCTCTTTGAGGTGGGTTTGCCCTTCCCCACTTCTCCATAGGTCAGGAAGAGCTGGGTTCTATCCTGCCTGTGTCCCTTCATGTGATCCAAGTAGTAGCTTGTAGCTCTCTTGACATCAAGACTATGCAGTCTGCATTCCTCTTAACTGGTATGATCAGTGAAGAAGACTGACAAAGTCATGGACTGATTGAGGTGGAAGTCTGAAACCACCTTAGGGAGAAACTTCCTATTAGTTCTAAGGACCACCTTGTCCCTGTGGACTGCTATGTAGTCTGGCTCTGCGGACAAGGCCAGAAGCTCACTGATCCTCCTGGCTGAGGTGATGGTTATCAGGAACACTGTTTTCCATGTCACATACTTAAGCTTTGCTGAGGACATGGGTTCAAATGGTTATGCATTAGCTGGCCAATGCATATGTTAAGGTCCCATAACGGAGTGGGTTCCCTGTGAGGGGGATGTAAGTGCAGTAGACCCTTGAAAAACTTCCTGAATACCTGGTTGGCAGCCAGGGATGCCCCTTTTCCAGCACAGAGGTAAACAGAGACAGCTGCTAAGTGCACCTTAAGAGTGGAGGGCCAAAGGCCCAGGGAATGCAAGTGTGCCAGATAGTCCAAAACTACTGGCAAGCCAGCCTGTGATGGTCTATCTGTCACTGTCTGCACCAAATAGAAAACCTCTTCCATTTGGACGAATAGGTTTTTCTGGTGGAAAGTTTTCTAGATACCCTGAGGACCCTAGCACCCACTCTAAGAGGTGTTGGTCAGCATATTCTAAGTCCTCATGAGCCAAGCTCTGAATCTGAGAGATTGGAGATTGGGGTACAGAACTCTGCCCTGGGAGGAGGTCAGTAGGTTGTGCCTCCTGGGCAGAGAGGTTGGTTTGTAGAGTGACAGGGTCAGCAGCAGTGAGTACCAAGGCTGTCTGGCCCAATCTGGAGCAATGAGGATCACTGTTGCTGGCTGAACCCTAAGCTTGTTCAGTACTCTGAGCAGCAAGGGAAATGGTGGGAAGGCATACAGAAACTTCCCTGTCCAATCCAGCAGGAGTGCATCTAGAGGCACTGTGCCCAGTGCAAGGGGCCTGCAACAAAACAGTGGCAGCTGATGATTGTCTGGGGCTGCAAAGAGGTCCACCTCTGGGGTACCCCACCTTCTGAACACCACCTACAGGATCTGCCTGTTTAGTGACCACTTGTGGTGGTTCTGGTTGATCCTGCTGAGAGCATCTGCTAGGACGTTGTCCTTCCCTGGGAGATGGACTGCTGAGAGGGAGATCCCTAAGGAGTAAGCCAGGTTCCATACCTTCATTGCTTCTGTGCACAGTGGGGAGGACCTTGTACCCCCCCTTGCTTGTTGATGTAGTACACTGTGATTGTATTGTCTGTCCTGACCTGAACCACTTTGCCCTGCAGCATTGAAGTAAAAGACTGAATGCCCAGATAGACTGTCCTGAGTTCCAGCAGGTTTATGTGAAGCAGGGACTCCTGCTAGAGCCAGGTAACATGGGCAGTATGCTCCCACAGGTGGGCACACCATCGTAGGAGGGAGGCATCTGTTAATACTGCTGCTGGGGACAACTGGAGGAAAGACACACCTTCTCTGAGGTTGTCCTTTTCCTGTCACCATTGCAGAGCTTGAAGCAGGGTTACTGTGTACTATCTTTGACAGGAAGTGTCTTCTCTGAGACCAATAAGCCCTGAGGTGGAACTGAATGTCTCTCATCTGGAATCTTGATTCTGATACTGTTACTGTTGATGCAGACATGTGGCCTAATAGCTGAAGAAAATGCTTTGCTGGTCTGGGGGTATGAAGCTGAAAAGAATTTGCCAGCTGTACGAAACTGTCTACCTGTCCCTGAGGAAGGAAGGCTCTTCCTCTCAGAGTATCCAGTTCCTCCCTATAAACTCCAGGAGCTGAACTGCTATTGGCACTGACTTTGTCTGGTTTACCAGGAAGTCCAGTGTACCTAGGGTATCCTGAGTGATGGCAGTGCTTTTCTTACCTGCTGAGGGGACTGGCCTACCACAGGTCAGTCATCCAAGTACGGGAAGACTGTAATCTCCTGTCTCCTTAGGTGTGCCACCACTACTGCTAGGCATTTGGTGAACACTCTTGGAGCAGATGTCAGGCCAAAAGGCATGGCCCTGAACTGGTAGTGCCCTGATGGCAATCTGAACCTGACATACTTTCTGTGTGATTGCCTGATAGGAATATGGAAATAGGCATCCTTTAGGTCCAGAGATGCCAGCCAATCTCCCTTCCTGAGTGTAGGGAGAATGGTAGCCAAAGTGACCATTTTGAACTCTGGTTTTGTCAAATGTTTAAGTGTCTGAGATCCAGTATGGGTCGCCACTCCCCTGTTTTCTTTAGAGAGAGGAAGGACTTGAGTAGAGACCCCTTCCTTGCTGGGACAAAGGGACTGGCTCTACTGCTTTTTCCAGAATCAGTTTTGCTACTCCCATACCTCTCAACTGTCCCTGATTTTCAGGGACGTCCCTGATTTTGACTCAGAATTTTCCTCTGTCCCTCATAAAATTTGTGTTTTTGTGACAGAACAGTGGGGATTGAAAGTACAAAATAATGCCAAACATTAAAGTTACAGACTTGTTCTTCTTCAGAAAATGCATCTTACTCTAATCCACTTATTCTATCAGCTTTCTAAGTGAATAGTACCAATTTTTAAGATGTGTCCCTGATTTTGGGTCTTTGTCTCTGATTTTTTTAAGCTTTGTCCCTGATTTACGAGTAAAGAGGTTGAGAGGTATGGCTACTCCCACCTCCAACTGAGTTGCCTCTGCTAGGCTGGCAGTTCTGAAAAGTCTTGCCCTGAGTTTGGGAAGAAATTTGAAACTGAGTGCAAGATCCTGGCCCACTACCTCCAGGACTCACTTGTCTGTGGTGATGGATTCTCAAGCCTGGAGATAGTGGGCCAGCCTGCCTCCTACTTGGAGTGGGGAGGCAACCAATGTTCCCTCTAATTTTTAGTCTCTGTGAGTGGGCGACTGATATGTGTGTGTGGCACTTTGTGCAAAAAAATTGATTCATGTGCGCAAATTGGGTGGCCCAAACAAGTGATATATTTTATTGCCAGTAAACCATAGAAAATGTAACCAAACACTCAAATACTCAATGCAAAGTATAAATATACATTCTGACACAGTCTGAAGCTTAGATGTGCATTGTGCGCCATAACAGTATGAACTAGAAACATGTGTAAACTATGTACATTTTAAAGAGTCTTGCATGCATCTAAAAGGGGTGCTGCTGATGATGCATTGCTAAGAAGTTAACATTTACTGTTTTTCTCTCCTGTCTTTCCCATTCTTCCAGTGGACTTATATTTTATTAAGATACATTTTTCCAGATGTTAAAAACAATTTTGTTCACATCAGCATATCTAAATGGTTTTCTTCCAAGCGGTTTCTTTGTTTGCTCTTAATGCAGTTCATGAGGCTGAAGCCTCTTTCACAGTCGGCACTAGAAGCTTGGAATGTAGTAGTAGTAGTACAATTTATTGTTCAGCATAAAGCAGTTACAATATACTAAAATCAGGACAAAATACATAGTAAATATAAATAGACAATAAATAAATCAACAAGGAAATTAAATATCTTTACAGTGCAATTCAATTTAACAGAGTGCCTTTCACATAAAAAAAAAACTCCACAGGACTTCAAGTCCCCCTAATAAACTTTACAAATGAGTTGAGATTAAAAATTTTGCCAAGATCTTTTCCATGTTCTTCTCTTTCATAGTAAACAGATATTCCAAAAGATCCTTCAGGGGGAGGCCGAGATCTCCCCCCAGCAGTTTTTTCCTAGTTGATTCATACCTAGGACACAGGAGTACCACATGTTTAAGATCATCTATAGTCCCCACTCCACATTTACAATATGGAAAAAGTACCCCCTCTCTTTTGTCTGAAATGAATGCACTGAGCATTATAGTTTTCAGTTCAGAATCTTGTATTGATTCTTCTTTGTTTAGGACAGGTTAAAAAAGAGAGATATGGCTCATATCCCCATGAAATCTACTTTTTTATAAAATCCATATAGCTTATGCTTGGAGAGTTGAACATAGAAAGAATTTATGTCTTAAGTCAATAAGCCTCAATTTGACATCCTGCCTAATCTCCTCAAATAGTCTCGTGTAAATTTTAGGTGGCCCAATCTGGCCAGCACTATTGTTTCCTTAATAAGTTGAATAAAGGGATGTACATATCCCATGCTGGCCAATTTGATGGCTTCCACTACACACATTCTGGGATATCTTTGCTGGGGCAAAAGAAAAAGTTTTAACAGAGAGAGAATCTGTCGTTCACAGATGAGAGAAGTCAAGGAACGTTGTACAGTCTCTCTCAATATTTGATAAGCAAACTCAAAACTGCAAAGTGGCAATGCTGCAAAATCAAAGGCAGATCAGTCAGAAAGTTCACCTGCAGGAAATCAACTGTCCAGATGGTCACATAACAGGCCAATGAATTGTAAAATTGCTGTTGTGCTTACTTCAGCTGTGCAATTAGCCGAAAGCAGTTTTACTGGTGGGCTCCAGTAGACAGTTTCACCCAAGTACTGGCTTCTGATCTTTTTTTATTTTTGCCCTAGCAATCTGTACAGCTTCACCTGTTGTTAGACCACTTTCTGAAACATCTTAGACAACTCTGCCAACTCCAAAAGTACATCATTTAATACTGTTATGGCAATGTGGTATTCAGGGTTGGACAGCTTCTTAAAGCAGTACTTAGCAATGGGATCTTTGATGGATGCATGCATAATTGTATGTGATGTCATTTACCCTAGGTATGGTTTACAATGACTATGCTGGGTATTGTCAAGCTCAGTGGGGGTTTTAAAATGTATTTTTGCAATGTAGTGAGTGAGTCAGTGTGATGTGAGAGAGGAGATGCATTTAGGAGACTGTATTTCTCTTCCATTCTGGATCCATACTAAGCGCAGTCTGAATTCATGAAATTAAATGAAAAGGACATTTTTTTGCACTGCTATTTCTTGTTGTCCATTTTAGAATTACTGTCCCCATGTAGCCAACATGGGCAACCTTTTAAAAGCACTGATTCATTGAATCTCAAATGTGTGTATAATGTGAGACCCTGTTTTAAAGAGAAGCACAATCTCATCTCTCTAGACATATGTGGGGGTGGGGAGGGACCTGGGAGGACAGTAGTCTCTATGCCAAGGACAGACTACACTTGAGTGAGGAAGGAAAGAAAGTGTTGAAGCAGAGGATGGAAGAATATATAGAGGAAGTTGGGAGTTTAAACTAGGAGTGGGGGTGGCAGTTGGGGAAGAGATATGCAGAGACCACAGGTTGGAAATCATATGAGCTTACCCCCCATAACAGTGACAAAGGACAAATGGCAAGTACTATTGGTGATGCTAGGAAAGGAGGGCAGGATGGGAGGAGGGGAAAGGGTGGAAGGTGGTTACCCTTAATGCTAGGAGCCTTGGGAGGAAAACTGCAGAGTTACAGGTTCTCATGGCAGAGGGAGAGGTGGACATTGCAGCCATCACGGAAACATGGGCCACCCAATACAATGACTGGGACCTATCTGTACCAGGGTACAGGTTATTTTGTAGGGACAGGGTGATTGGGAAAGGAGGGGTGGCACTATATGTGAAGGAAGGACTGAAGTGTGTAAGGGAGGAAGGGGAGGAGGGTAGTACGGAGTCACTTTGGGTGCAAATCCAGGATTCCAAGAATAGGAGTCTTAGAATGGGAGTGGTGTACAGGCCACCATCTCAGATGGAGGAGTTAGACAGGGAACTAGTGGGACAGATCAGGAGGACCTGCGAGAAGGGTAGTGTGGTGATTGTGGGGACTTCAACATGCCAGGAGTGGACTGGAGCACCCCAACAACCAGGAACAGAGGGAGCAGGTACTGTTGGATGCCTTCCAGGACAGCTTCCTGCTGCAAATGGTCAGTGAACCAACCAGGTTGGGAATACCCTTGACCTGTGCTGGCAAATGGGGACTTTGTGAGAGAACTTACAGTGGAGGAACCGCTGTCAGGAGTGACCACCACTCAGTATGGCTCACATTGGATATGGGCAAGGAAGAGTGGAATCTGGCACAGAGTGCTGGACTTCAGGAGGGCCGACTTTGGGAGGATGGGGAAGTGGTAAAGGGTACCTGGCCAGAATTCAATCTAGTATGGATACTAACCAGAGATGGGAGCTCATAAAGTTGGGGATAGTGGAGGCAACCAAAACCTGCTGCAAAGCCCAGAGCAAGAAGGCTAGGGCTAAGAAACCGAGCTGGTTGAGCAAGGAGGTCATGGAAAAGGTAAGGAGGAAAAGAGCTGCCTTTAGGAAATATAAGAAAACAGGGAGGGGAGGACAGAGAGGAGTACTTGACAGAATTGAAGGAGGTGACAAGGGCAGTAAGAGGAGCCAAAGCATCTATGGAACTCAGGCTGGCACAAGGCATTAAGAAGGAGGAGAAGGACTTCTTTAAGTACATCAGGGAGAAAAGGAGCTGTAAGGACCACATAGTAAGGATTAGGAAGGAGGGGGGTTGGGTGGAAGCAGGGATGCGATAAAGGCGGAAGCACTAAATGAGTACTTCTGCTCAGTATTTACTAAAGAGAAGATGGGGTGACACCCAAGATGGGAGAAATGGCAGGCGCGGGGGAAGTGGTGACAGATGGGAAATCATGGAGGGCAGAGTTCGAGAGGGTTTGAAGGCACTGAGGGTGGACAAGGCACCAGGCCCAGATGGCATCCACCCCGGGGTACTGAAGGAGCTGGCAGAGGTCCTTGCAGGACCTTTGGCAGACCTATTTAATGCCTCACTACATTCGGGTGTGTACCTCAGGACTGGAGGATGGCTCATGTGGTGCCCCTCCACAAGAGTGGCCCCAAGGATGAACTGGGAAACTACAGACCAGTGAGCCTCACATCCATCATGGGTAAGCTAATGGAGACTATCCTGAAGAGAGGCTGGTGGCCCTCTTAGAGGCCAAAGGACTACAGGACGGCAGACAGCATGGCTTCATCATTGGCTGATCCTGCCAAACCAACCTGGTCGAGTTCTATGACTGGGTAACTAGGCAACTGGACAGGGGACATGCAGTGGATGTCCTGTATCTGGACTTCAGTAAGGCATTCAACTCAGTGCCACATGGAAGGCTGGGAAGGAAGTTAGTAGGCCAGGGGCAGGTGCAATGCTGGTGAGATGGGTGAGAAACTGGCTGCAGGAAGGCAATAGAGGGTGGTGGTGGGTGGGGAGCTCTCACAGCCAAGGGCAGTGACAGCGGTGTCCCACAGGGCTCGGTGTTGGGACCAGTGTTGTTTGGGATATTCATTACCAGACATATCATGGGACATCAAGAGCAAGATCAGTCTGTTTGCTGACGATACCAAGTTGGCGGTGGTGGATGACCTAGAGGGATGGCAGGGTTGCAGGATGATCTGGCAAAGCTTGAAACCTGGTCAGACACCTGGCAACTGGGCTTTAATGCCAAAAGTGCAAGGTGATGCATTTTGGGATGAAGAACCCAAGGAGGACTTACCAGCTAGGGGAGTGCAGCTAGCCCAGACAGAGGAGGAGAAGGATCTGGGTGTGCTCATCACAGGGTCAATGAACAACTCGGCACAGTGTGGGAAGGCAGGCTACAAGGGCCAACAAAATGCTGGGTTGTATTGCAAGGGGTATATCCTCGAGGAGGGAGGGTGATTCTGCCACTGTGTAGGTCATTAGTTAGACCACACCTGGAGTACTGCGTGCAGTACTGAGCTCCGTATCTGAAGAGGGACATTAAGTTACTGGAGAGAGTGCAGCGCAGGGCGACAAAGATGATCAAGGGTCTGGAGGACTTATCATATGAGAGGAGGTTGAAGGAGTTGAACATGTACTCACTGGAGGAGAGGAGAGACAGGGGGGACATGATTGAAACCTTTAAATACATGAAAGGAATAAACAAGACAGGTACAGAGGGGCTGTTCAAAGTAAGGAAGGGGAGGGCCACCAGTGGCCATGATATGAGACTGGAGCGAGGAAGGTTCAGGAGTGAGATGAGGAGACACTTTTTACAGAGAGGGTGGTGGCTGGGTGGAATGCGTTACCTGCAGAAGTGGTATGCAGTAGAACAGTGGACTGCTTCAAACGAGGATGGGACAGGACAAGGGGGAGGGTTAATGAAGGGGAAGGGTGGAAGGGAGGGGCAGCTGCAGAATAAGGGGTGCTAGCTGCACATTCGAGCAGACTTGATAGACCTCTAGGCCTTAATCTGCTGGCAAATTTTGTATGTTCGTATGTACAGTCAGTGCCTCAGCCTGCTAATTGAGAAGGTTATACCCATTCCGGCCCTCAATAAATACATAAAAAAATGACACAAACAGACAGTATGTTGCTTTGATGCTTTTATTGTAAACAAAAACTATAGTTTTCCCATTTTCTTGTACTGAAAAAAAAATGAACATGCTTTCAACGGTGAGACTTTAAATCCATTATAAACACATTTTGTATGTGAGACGCTGCTTGGGGAGGAGGAGGCAGATTATACTGAAGTTGTGCAACTTTAAAACTGAAATAATATAATACACACCATATGTCAGAGAATCTCTCGCATTGCTTTGTTGGGGGGAATCTACCAAACAAATAAAACATGCCATTTCTGTGAACATCAGGGAATACTGTTTATTATCAAGTACTGTCTTACTGAAAAAAGGTGTTAAGCAAAAAACATTGCTGTAACTGCAAAGCCAATTGGTTGGAATTTTGCAGATCGGTTCCATTGTTCAGTAAGTGGAGCAAGAGCAAAATGTCTGGCTTGTTAACTGCTGGCTTGTTAAAGTTAATGGGTTGTGGCCTCAGGGGTGGGAATGCACTGTTTCCTTCCCATTCACTTTCATGTCCTGCTGTCTGAGTCTTAAATCTGAGTGGTGGCTGTAGTCACTACTTCATGAACAAGAGGCTCCCTGTCAGCTGCTTTGTGCGCTACTACTGAAGCTGTGTGCGGGTTATTTCTGACTGCTGTGTGGATGCACGTGCGCACACCTTAGGGGGAACATATGAGGCAACCCTGGCAGACCTCTCAGGGGGTCTGCTTGGCCTGTGTGGCTTGCTGAGTGCTGGGGCCAGTCTGGCTCCTGCCCATTCTGCCTCTGCCTCCAAAGTACCCCCTCTGTGGTGGGTAGGCTGGTGATGCCTGAGCCTGGAAGAAGGGCCTGTAGTGGGTTTTACCCCTACCCCCTTTTCCCCGGTACTTCTGTGGTGTTGCTGCCTTTTCTTTAGCAGCAGCACTCTTGTAAGCAACTTTGTACTCATCCATCTTCTTCACATAAGTCTCTGTTTGCTCACCAAAGAGAGATGTAGGCTCGCAGGGGAAGTCCAGTGCCTTTGTCTGTGCGTTGGGTGACAAGTTAGTGGCCCTTAACCAGGCAAATCTCCCTAGAGACACTGAGGTTGCCATTTGCCTGGCATCAATGCCATTTGCATCCACTGCCATCTGAAACTGGCATTTGGAAGCTTCTGTGCCCCTTTTTGTAGCTTCGGACAAGTCTGAGGCCATGGGTCCAGGGCAAGCTTTGGCTATTTCCAAAACAGTGTTCCAGGGACTCTTCTGGTATCTGGATACATAGGGCATGTAGGTTGCTTGTCTAATAGCTAGAGATGCACCCAAGTAAGATTTCTTGGCCATGGAGTCCATCTTCCTGGAATCCTTGCCTGGTGGATGTGATGCCAGGGGAATCCCTGCCTTATCACATACAGCAGCCTGCACCACCCCTTCATGGCTGGGATGCCCAAAAAGAAATTCTGCTCCAGCCTTAGCCACCC
The DNA here is from genome assembly GCA_016271365.2 of Neoceratodus forsteri. Lineage (NCBI taxonomy): Eukaryota > Metazoa > Chordata > Ceratodontiformes > Ceratodontidae > Neoceratodus > Neoceratodus forsteri. The sequence continues at coordinate 1,462,519,904 of CM057452.1, forward strand.
AGTACTTTCTATCCATTCTCTTCTCCACTGGGGAAATGGATGTGGGGGCCTGCAAAATCTTGGAAGCCTGTCTCTTCAGGGACTTGTGGATGGGAAACAACAGCCTCTTTGTTGCTGGCACATCCATCATTTCCATATAGTCTGGTTCCTCTTCCTCCTCCATGGATTCTTGGGTGGAAAGGTCCAGAGTCTGTGCCGCTTGCTTCATAAAAGCAAAGTGGGATGTAAAATCCTCAGCTCTCTTCTCAAGTGTGTCAGGACGGTGAGGATCAGGGAATACTTCTGGTTCAAGAGGTTCCCCATAATCTTCATCCTCATCCTCATCATCTTCATCCTCCCCTTCCACATAAACTTCAGCAAATATCTCAAGTGAAACAGGAACCGAGGAGGAACCCAGATCCTAACCGAGGACTGTGAAACGGGCCGCTGAACCGGAACTGTGGTACCGATTTGCAGGATCTGAATAATTCTTATAGCGTTAGCTATCTCTTCTGTGGTTGGAACTGACGGATTCATCATTTGCGGTTCCTTAACCAAGTGCTTTTCCTTTTTTCTTCTTTTTAGCAGAACCTGCCAGTTCAGAGGCAGTTTCTACAGTTCTCTATTTTCCTGAGGAACCTTCACCCTGGTCAGAGGGTTGTTCAACTGGTTCCTTCGGTTTCTCCTTTTGAGAGGAGGAAGATTTGTCCACAGCTGGGTCAGCAGCCTTCTCGGTCATTTTTTTCTTCAGTCGGTTCGAGCACCTATCAAGCGTCAACTGAGGAAAATTCTTACAGATTACACAATCTATCTGAAGGTGTTCAAACCTCAGACAGACAACACAAACCAAGTGAGGATCAGCTTTAGCAAATGGTTCCCCACACTCTGTACAATGCTGAAAACCCATTGGGCCGGTTCGTTTCTTGGGAAGTGACATAACCAACAAAAAAACCCCTAAAACTGGGTTTTAAGTGGGCCCACCACAAAATAAATCTTTTTAACCTTTTTTTTTTGCGGTCGGTTTTTAGTGACCAAGGAGATAACCGAGAATTTCTCCCAAACTAAAGTAACCATCCTCAAAGGGTTCAAAAGTAGAAATAAAACTTTTAAAAATACAAATAAACGTTTGGTTCCCAGTTAAACAAACCGAGAAGAAACTGAAAAAACTTACCGGAATAACACCAAATCTAGACTAATCTAGCTGTAAACTCAAGGACAGCGCTTTAAAAATGAACAGAAATACAATTTACTTCAAAAAACCAAGTAAATAAAATCTTCAAGAAAGATGAAGGCGGGCTCTCCGAGGTGTCTGTACTAGGCAAGTGGAGTTAAGAATCTGGCAGTTGTAGTACATTTACCAGGGACAGTGGTTTGAAAACTGAGCTCGAGCCTAACATTTCATGATAACCATAGGTTCTATTAACCTTTTCAGCTCCGGGGCAGTCTTATGGTGAGACCATACTGCAGAAGTCAGAATCAGACGTCAGAATACAGTAAGATTTCCTGGGGTTTGAAATATGGTTGGATATGAGGGTCCTAGTGCCCATTCACTCCTCTTTTACCCCTTTTCCTTTTCCTTATGTCATTAGCACTCCCATGTCTGTCCCATATATGTTTGAATCCCTTCACTGATTTTGCACAGATGACATGGCTTGGACGTTTGCTCCCTCTACCACTTTTCCATGCAGAAGCATATCCTGACATCTTTCCTAAATCTCCCCTCACCAGCTTTATTGAGTTTTTCCTGGTGCCTGTGTTTCCACTCAGTGTAAACAACTTTTTACTATCTACCTTGTTTATCCCATGAAGGTGTTTCAGTGTGTACCTGCTGAGATCCTCCAGCCTCTCCATGCAGGACTTCCTTTGATGTCCCTGAATCATTCTGGTTACCCTCCTCTGCACACATCCACCCTGTCCCTGTCCTTCTTCAAGTGTTGGTTCCAGAACTACACTGAGACATCCAGGTGAAGTCAAATTAGGGATCTATACAGGGGCAAGATCACCTCTCTTCTCCTGCTGCTGATCCTCCCTTCCTACGCAGTCCAGCATCCCATTCATCCTACCCTCTGCCCTATTGTACTACGCTGTTTCAAACTGTCCATAATTATTCCCCACCCCCGGGTCCCTCTCCTTAGATGTTCTCTCTACCACTGCCCCACTGAATATCCAGTATTCTGTTTTCAGGCTCCAGGCCCCTTTGTGCATCACCTTACACTTCATTGTATTACATTTCAAATGCCATTCCCTTGATAATTTCTGTAATCTTACCAGATCATCCGTCATGGTTCTAGCATCCTGCTTGCTGTTCACTCTTCTGCAACTCTCTGTCATCTGCAAAGAGGTAGATCTTCCTCTGGATCCCTTACCCAATGTCACAAATCAAGATGTTAAACAGACCTAGTCCTAACACCGATGCCTGCAGCAACCCACTTGGAACCTCCCCAACCCTTGAGTGATCCCCATTGAGGATAACCCTCTGGGCTCTCCCACTTAGCCAGTTTCTTACCATCATGTAATCCTATCCTCCACCCCAGGGTTGCTCAGCTTCTTGACCAACCGTCCATGTGGGACAGAGCTGAAGGCTTTGCTGAAGTCAAGGCACAGTACATCCACAGCCTGACTCGTGTCCACTGCCTTCATTATGCAATCAAAGAAATCGTTTAGGTTTGTCTGAGCAACCTCCCTCCTTCCCTCCCTCCTCCCTCCTTCCCATGAGCTCATGCTGTCTAATGTCCTGAAGTTCATTCACTCCCAGGAACCGCACAGGCCTCTATTTTATTAAGGTCTCCAATAACTTCCTCACTGTAGATGTCAGGCTGAGTGATCTATAGTTTCCTGATTTGTCCCTACTTCTGCTCTTGTAAAGGGGCACTACATCTGCTGTCCCCTTAGTCTGTTGGCACCTCTCCATCTCCTATGAGCTATTAAAGAACTGTGCCAGTGGTGTAGCCAGGACATGTCTAATCTCTTTCAGCATTTGTGGATGTAGCCCATCTGGGCCCATCTATTTATCCACCTTCATTGTGTTTAGTCCTTTCATTACCAGTCCCTCTATAATTGCGTCTGTATTTTCACCCTCACCCCCTTCCTTTCTAGCCATGATGACACATTCAGGCAGTGGCTCCTTATCCTCTACTATGAACTCCAAACAGAAATATCAGTTCACTATGTCTACCTTTCCTTTGTCCTCCTCCTCCCACCCCTCTTCACTCCTCACTCTGAATATCCACATCTTGGATTTGTGTTTTTCCCATATGTAACAAAAAATGCTTTGTCTCCTTCGTTATCCCCTCTGCTAGTCTTGTTTCAGTGTTCAAATTAGACTTCTTCATTGTCTTGCTGACCTCCCTCATCTTGTTCAGCTACTCCTCCCTATCATCCTTTGACAGGCTGGTTTTGTACTTTTTAAAGGCATTCCATTTCTCCTTCAGTGCCTCTGCCCCCATGTACCACAATTGTTTCTTTCCTCACTTGCTGTTTCCTACCACCCTTCAGCAGAGACTAGTGGCCTCTAATACCCCATGGGGGTAGAAGGAAGTAGGCTGTTGGCTAACTAGGATCTGCAGCTTATCCAATAGGTAAGGAAATGGGCAGACTGGGTGGGCCAAGCGGTCCTTATCTGCTGTCAAAGTCTATGTTTCTATGTTTTGATTAAGTGCCACTAGTTGTAAACCCCACTGCTGCCCCGGCCCCTCCACTTTCTCCTTTAGCAGTTCCCACATCTTATCAAAATCCACCCTTCTGAAGTCCATAACCTGTGTCTATGACTGCCTTCTAGCTGCCTCCAATCTGACACTGAACCATGTGGTCTGGTGACTGCTGGTTCCTAGTGGGTCCTGAACTGTCATCTCCCTAATACTATCCCTGTTTGTGAGGGCCAAATAAAATAGGGCTCCTTCCCTTGCAGGTTACTCTAGTCTGTATCAGAAATGCCTCTACCAGCAACTGATTCCTTGCACCTGCTTCCACTGGCATAATTCAAACCACGTCTGGCATGTTGAAGACTCCCATTAGTAGCACCCCTTCTCTGCTGCCCTTCTAATCTCTTTCCCAGTTCCTTATTAGTCACCTCTTCCTGAGATGGTAGTCTATATATCACTCCAATCCTGATGCTTCCCCCATAACTGGCTGTGTCTATGTGGAGCTCCCATAGCTAAGTGAACATTTTCTATATTTTTTCTAGTTTTTAAATATTGTTTGTGTACAGTTTGTGGACTGAGAAGGAGGGTATTGTTGCCTACAGGAAGGTGTGGGATGTCTGTGTTTCATGTTAGATGGGAACAGTATAGTCAGCATGTTTATTCTCTGGTGAATCATATCTTGTGTAAGTTTCATTTTGTTTATATATAGTAGATAGGCAGTTTGTCTGAGATTGTTGTCCTTGTCACCAGGATTAGCTGGCTTGTTGTTGGGTGGTGGCATGTTGTTTAGGTGGTACTCTGTGACTTTGTTTGTCACTGTTTCATGGGATTTCTGGGCTGATGATTTAAAAGGCATTTGTTTTAAAATATTTTTTTTTTAGCTAGAATTAGGTGGTTGCTAAGAAACAGCTTCATTGGCATAGTGTCCTAGTTTTGATAGAACACTGGAAGTAGCAGCCTTCTTAGTTCTAGATTATTGAGATTATAGTGTACGGTGGAACATTGTATTCAGTTGAAATTCATCATTTACCAGCATTGTTGTACCATTGAAGTGACGTCAGGATGCTGTTGAACCATCTTGAGTATGTCACATCAGGACTCTCGGTTCCACTATGGAGAGAAACAGTAGCTAAACGAGAGGCTTCTGACCAACTCCTAAACTAATCCTCCAAACATTTCCAACTTTTCAACTAAAATACAACCAAATGTCAGGCGGAGGATCCCAAAGAGACAGGGGCTCCAGAAACTGGCCCCAAAACACCCAACAGGAGAAAGATGAAAGTGGATTTAAATCTACCTTCCTGACCCGCAACAGTAACCAGCCACACTCCAAGGACTCAAGTAGGCCATACGATACAGATGAAGAGAACGAGCAACTCTCTAGGCACCGTTTTGATACCCTACTTCAGGAGATTAAGGAGATGAGGGCAGAGAATAAAACTGAATTTTCAAACTTAAGCCAAAAGCTCATCCATGTTGAGAGAAGGGTCCAGGAGGCAGAGGATCGTATCTCCCAATCGGAAGACAATGTGCTGCATCTGGGGCGTACAGTACAAGCCTTATGCAGGTATGCAATAGCCATCGAACAGAAGTGCCTAGACCTGGAAAGTCGATCGAGGTGAGACAATATTCATCTCTATGGCCTTAAGGAAGACGCGGAAACAGGTGCCATGGCAGAATTCATGTGGACTTGCTAAAAGACATCCTTGACCTCCCCCAGGGTTATAAGCTGAAGATCGAGTGAGCCCATTGAGAGTTGGCCACAAAGCCTAAAGATCCAGCGTCACATCCCCGCTTGATCATAATTAAATTTCACAGCTACCAGACAAAAGAAGACATCATGAGGAGAGCGTGGAAGAAAAAGGAGGCGAAGTACCTTGATTCAAGATTGCTCTTCAACCACGACTATCCACCCGAAATTCAGAGGCAGCACCTGGAATACAGTAGCATAATAAGAACCCTCCAAAGTAGTCAAATCCATATCCAGACCCCCTTCCCAGCCCGCCTATGGGTTTTTTGGAAAGAAGGAATGGAAATCTGCGACTCGCCACAAGCAGCGAAGGATGCAATGGTTAAGAGAGGCTTAAGTGTGCAAGACCAACAAAAAGTCACAAGCCAGAAAAGAAAAGGCCCAGGCAGTGACTGGCAGTTGGTTATTCCACGAAAGTCCAAGGTCCCACCAGCAGCTCCACCTCAGAATCCATCTAGCAGCTCAAGGATTTAATTAATAAACTACCCGGTATGTCTGAGGAGGACCTGACTGATTCGGAGGACTGAGCATGACTACCCGAGCTAAACTTTGGTAGTTTGAGGTGGTGAGTAATCTCTCAGGTCTGTACACTCCTTGGCCTGAGTTACCTGCACAACCTAATTTCTTAAGCGATCGGGCAATTCGCAGACCCAGTGCACATCCCTACACTGACTGCTGACCAAAATGTCCTTTTAAAATGTTAAAATAGGCCTTTCCATAGGGTCAGGATGAAATAGGGAGTGCAGTTCTCTTCTTCTAAGTGACTAATCGACATCTTCACGTGGAGAGACTTTGTTGGGTTTTTGTTTCTCTCTAATATAATATTAGTAATGCTGCAAGGGTTTAAATACCTACGTTTTCTGCTTAAATCTTGCCCTGACTTTGTTTTTACTAGGTCTGATGTGCTTTAAAGGATACCTAAACAAGCAGTTTTTTAAAACTGCAAACTCCAAAATCTGGCTTCATAGCGAGGTAAAGTAAAGACTGCTGTTTATAAGTATGCTAAAACTGCATTTAGGTAAATAACACATACCCAGTTTCATAGCTTTTGAAAAATGTAAACATCAGCCTTTCAATTTAAAAAAAAAGCATTGGCTTCTCTTTAAGATGTCTGCCAAGTGTGTTAAGTGATGAGTCATGATGACATCATCAGAGCCAGAGCCAGAGATCCTCATATATTTCTGTTGTGCTGACTAGTTATTCTTTCCCTCTTGATTTTGAATTGTTGTACCAGAATGATCAACACCATGTATTACCTCATGGATTATTTTGATCAGTACACATGTTAGGCAATGATTTTGTTCATTTTGTTTACTTTAACTTGCAGAAAATGTTTTGCAATCCAGTTGACTTTTTCTTTGGCATACTGCATTACAGTACAACACTTTAAATGCCTGATGATCTAGTGGTTATATGATGCACTGAATTTTGTTTTTTGTTAACCAAGAGAGACACACTAAGCTGAAAGCTTGTTTACAGGTGTGGCCTGGGAGCACAAGGAAGTTTAGTGACTTGCTCAGGGTCACATAGCAAAGTACAGGTCTTGTTCAGTTCCAAAGCTCATGCTCTCTTGTTAATCCACAAATAAGGCTTTCTTTTTCCATGTGAACCCCCTGCACCTAGCCTGCCTTCTGCTGACCACCCCACCATCCATACCCTGTCCTTAGTACTGCCTGGGCCACATATGAGCTTGCAGTCTCATGAAGAGAATTATCACACCTCAGATTGCAATCTTGTACCTCAGAGGGTTGTGCACACCTATACAGATATGCATCATCAGCTGGCACTGTTAAAAAATGTCTTCCAAATCACTCTCCGGTTCGCATTCTAAATGTTTGACTTCTGCTCCCACAGTAAACATTGAGTGGATCACCACCCATCTATACAAAATAAGCCAAAAAAGGAAATGGAGACCACTACAGTTCTCAAAAGAGTTGGCTGGGAAGGTAAGGACTAAAAACCTAGCATTCAAGCAGTATAAGGAGACGCAAAGGGAGGAGGACAGAAAGGTGTATCAAGAGTCAGTGTCAGTGGCTCAGTAGGTAGCACACTCGCCTCTGAGGCCGGGAGATCAGAGGGCTGTGGGTTCAGTTACCACATCTGGCACTTGGGTTAATATCCCAGTACTGACACTGTAGTGCAGCATGAGAGGGGTGCTGCACTTCTGAGGTGCCGTCTTTCGGATGAGATGTTAAACCAAGGTCCCATCTGCCTGGATTGGTGGTAGTTCAGGTGGATGTTAAAGATCTCATGGCACTTATCGAAAAGAGTAGGGGAATTTCCCCGGTATCCTGGCCAAATTTCCCTCATTCACTAAATAAATACCACCAACAGCTTAATCTGGTTCAAGTTCAATTGGCATTCATCTGTATCCCCTTCCCCTGGGTCGTGCCTGAAAATAGGCTCGAGTGAAGCCCCAAAAGTGCTCAAGCAGGAGCGAGTCAAATCTAAACATTGAGTCTGCTGAGTAAATTAATGTGGCACCTGTAAAGTTAAGTGAGATGGGGTTACAAAAATGTGGGCTGTCGTCCAGGATTCGAAAAAGAAGCGCAGTCACCTACCAGGCATGAGGGATGGCCGTTAGCAGAATGGAATGTTGGTGGGCCACAGCCTGTTGTAGAACTTTAAGCCACTGTTTTAATTGTGTCATGAGGAGACAAAATGGCACCTGCCTTACAGAAAGAAAAAACGTGATGGCCGTAAATGAGGAAAGGAAGCAATCTGATTGGTGGATGTGTTTAATGAGATGCAGCACTAGAAAAGGGAGGTCAGGTGGTCTGAGCTCCATATTGCTAGAAACCCTTGAGGAGAAAGGAGTGTTGTTATCAGGGTTAAAGAATACTAGTATCCACCACCCAATGATGGAGAGTTTTTGTGCAAAAAAAGAGAAACGTTCTGCTGACTGGTGAAGAAAAGGAGAAAATTACACTCAAATCTTTGCAGTTGGTGAGACTTGTGGAGGCAAACCGTTGTGGATTAATCTGCTACACCAAACTTTTGGAGAGCAAGTATGGCTTATTCCCCTGGATTCGGGAGTTGGGCCATCAGTGTTCCAGAGGGATTGGTCAACTGGCTGTGGAGCATAGTGGAAAGGAGCAGCTCGGATGAGTCCTGCATCTTTTGTGGACAATGTGGGAGTGGGGTTATGAGGCAGCCCGTATGTTTATCATGCACTGTTGGGAGTGTTCCCAGGCTGGTGAGGCCTGCAAATGTGCAGCAGCAAGAAGGATAATATGTGGCCCCTGAGCCACCAACTCCTGCACCCTGGCAATGGCCGCAATCGGCCAGAAGATTGTGCCCTGTGATTAGCATGGCCACAACTGTGGCACCATCTGAGCAGTGGGAGGAGGTCACAGTTATTGAGAAAGAAGCAGAGCCAGAGATGGTACCAGGGCCTAGCCATCTGCCCAGCCCTGTACCACCACCAAGTGCCCCAGAACTTCCCAGTGGCAGATGGAGGGGCTGAGGGTGGGTTTCACACATTCAGAGTACTGCTGCAGGATATGTGAAGGATGTGACAGAGCAGTCAGGTCCACCTGAGGCAGTGGTGCGAGGTGACAAGGAAGCCAAGAAGAGTTCACCTAAAGCCAAACCCACCCAGGAACCCACGGTGATGGTGAAAACCTTGCCAAAGAAATTAGAAGAAACTAATCCTTTAAAATTGCGTTCCCTGCTCCCCAAGGTGCAGGAAGAAGTCACTGGCCCTGATAAGTCAGAGGTGGTTATTGAAGCAGTGGAGGAGAAGGATGGGTCAAATGAGGAAAATGATGCCAGATCTGCGGAAGCCATTTCTATTTATGACCAGCCAGATGAAGGTATTACCTGAATGTTTGAGGACATGGTGATAGAAAGGGATATTCCCAAGCCTTATGCAATGCCAGTTTTAGGAATTCTGGAACTCACCCCGTTGCTCCCAAACATCTGTAAGAGACATTTAATAGACATGTATGCTAGACATCAGCTGGACCTTATGATGATCAATTACAGGGAAGGAACGTGTTTGCCTTGAGGAGTGGCCCCACGGCCCAGCATTAGGTCTTTGCCTAACTGGAGTCAGGCAGAGAGATGGGTGAGACGTTACCTCAAAGTAGAGAACCCTGGAACAAGTTATTTATTTATTGAATTTTGTTGACCGGGTAAGCCCACTGAGACTAGAAGTCACTTTTTCAGGGGTGACCCAGGGGTGGGGATACAGATGGTAATCAACAGAAACTGAACCAGATTAAGCTGTTGGTGGTATTTCTAGTGAATTACCCCTACATCTAGTGAATTACCCCTACATCAGTGAGAGACTCTGGGACTTGATTGGGTGCCGGAGATCAGATTGGGTATTCCAGGGGGCCGTGAAAAAGGTGCATCTTAGGCACAAGGTGGACATCAAAGATGTGGCCTAGGACAGAAACAAAGTCAGTAGACTGGCCAGATCAATGTGCAGTTCCTCAGCTTGGGAGGGACTCACTTTGTTCAAAACTTTTGCTCTTGTGCAGGACAGAGTTAGATACAGGCTAAAGTATTTTGTAGTGAGCCATGATTGCAGAGGGGGAGAGTGCACCAAACCAGATCCTTGTTTCTACTTTGCACCAGAGGACCCTTCAGCTAAATACCATACCCCCCAGAAACCAAAAGCACTTTAGATGCTAAAATGCCGCACAGCGTTGAATAAACTGTATCTGGGGACTACTGCTGCTCCAAGACTATTTGTTTTGTATTGAAATTGAAAAACTTCTCAACAATTGCCTTTATTTATTTATTTATTCACTTTTGGTGACCGGGTGGGTGCACTAGGCATAGAGATGCCTATTTTCAGGCAAGACCTGGGAGAATACAAGTCAAATACAAGAACAAACAACAGCAATGTGACACAGCACATTGAATATGAAGATACAAAGGAGGTCAGAAAAAAATACAAATAATTTGCAAGACTGTAAAATACAGGATTGAATACTAAGTACATAATATAAGCAGGAAGAACAGAGATTTAAAATAGATGAAACAAGTGCAACACAAGTACAGCATTTAATACTAGTAGATGTTATGGACCGTATACAGAAGTGCCATTAGCAAAACAAAATAAAAGTAAAAGAGAAAGTAGAGGGGGGAGGGGATAGAGAAGAGGAGGTGGGTAAAAGGATATAAAGGAAGGGTGGAACTAGAGTAAGATAAAGGACAAGTAAGAGATGAGCTAAGGTTTACGGAAGCAGGTACAAGGACTTAATGCAAGTAAATGTTCATGGTGGAGCTTCTTAAAGCCAGCGTGTGTAGGGGCAAGATGAATTACATGAGGGATAGAATTCCAATACTTAGGAGCAGCATAGGAGAAGGCCCGTGCACCCATAGAGGTCTTACGCCTAGGAATGTGCTGATGGGTTTGGTAACTTGAGCGAAGTCCATAGGAGGGGGTTTGCAAGTGAAGTAATGAGGCAAGGGTTTGAGGAGGCCTGATCTTATTGTACTGTCAATTAGAGCGCTGTAGGATAGGAGATGGTGAGCAGAAGGACTAGGTCATTTTAGATCAACATAGAGCTGACAGTGATGTTTGTACCAAGGAGAGGCAGACGCATAACGGCATATGTTACTATAGGTGGTATCCCATAAATGGAGGAAGGTCTTAGTTGCACCTAGGAAGGTAACGGAGCCATAGGCCAATGACGGGAGCAGAAAGCCTTGTGCAACAGCGAATCTGGCCGATGGAGTGAGAGCATAGCTGGTGCGGTAGGCTCTCCCAATTTTTGCATTAACGGATTTACAAATAGCAGTGATGTGGAGATCAAACTCAAGGGATTCATCAAGAAGAATGCCCAGGTATTTGAAGGAAGTAGTGTTGACTAAGGGGGAATTATCAGCACAGGATACATTGAGGGAGTCTTGATTTCCTTTTAGTTTAGCTGGGGAACCAAATAGGAAAGAATGAGTTTTGCTTGTATTAAGAACAAGGTGATTCGCAGTTAGCCAAGATTGTATGTTGAGGAAATCAGAAGCAAGGGAGTAGTTTATGTCCGATACATTTCTGGCACTGTGGTAGAGGACCAGGTCCTCTGCGTAGAGCAAGGAGGAACAGGTAGGAGCCTGAGATGGAAGGTCATTAATGAAGATACTGAAAAGCAGGGGGCCAAGTAATCAGCCCTGAGGAACACCAGCCTGCACGGACGACAGACTGGACATGGCTGAGTTGAACACGACAGCCTGCTGCTGATTGGACAGATAGCTGCAGAAACAATTCACCGATTCTACTGAAAAACCAAGGGAGATGAGTTTCATAAGGAGAAAGGTATGATTACCCAGGTCAAATGCCTTAGTTAGATCAATGAAAATTGCACCTGTCAGGAGACCAGAATCCGTAGCAGAATAAATGTCATTAGTAAGTTTTAGGAGGGCTGTAGAAGTGCTATGGCCTCTGCGGAAGCCATGCTGTGAACCAGAGAGGAGGTTGTATTGCCTTAGATACTCAATGGTTTGGGTTGCCACAATTTTTTCTAAGATTTTACTAAGCACAGAAAGGATAGCAATGGGTCGGTAATTGGCCATTTCTTTAGGATCACCTTTTTTTAGGATAGGGGTTATTCTGGCTATCTTCCATATGTTAGGGACTACACCATGGCATAGCGACAAGTTAAAGATTTTAGTCAAAGGAGAGGCTATGAGAGGGGCAGCAGCTTTCAGGAGCCTAGGTTCCAGACTGTCAGCACCAGAGCTAGTGGTGTCTGGGATAGAGAGTAGCAACTTTAGGACTTCAACTCTTGTGACGGTCCAAAACCTGAATAGTGGATGAGAGAGCATTGGTTCAGTAATCACAAGAGTGGAAGAGGGGTAAACAGTTGGGAAGGAGGCAGAGTAGCATGTTAGATCAGAGAAATGATGGTTGAAAGAGTTAGCAATGGTCACTGGATTGTTACAATGTACGCCGTTTAGTAGCATGTCATTTGAGGTACTCGGCTTATTTGTTCCAAGAAGAGCTTTAATGACTGACCAGAAATTTTTCGAGTCACTTCCAGCTTTTATTAATAGATCTTTACAGTATGTGATTCTGGCTAGGCGAGTATTCCTTTTGCAGGAGTTTCTTTGGGCCCTATAATGATTGTAATCATTCTGCAGCCCAGAGGCCTTGAAAAGCCGCCAACGTTTGTCCCTAGCCCGGAGTTGGGTAAGAAGATCTTTAATGAGCCACTTAGTTTGTGTGCCATGAATGCAACACATTCAAAGCACTTTAGCATGGACAGTAGCCTGATCAGCTTGTGCTGGGTACGAAAAAAAAATCTACAAGAACTCTTTAGGTAGTGTTTTGAAATTTTTTCCAGTTTTTACAAAATTGTAACTTTTTTTACTCTTATGTATAATCTTACGGAAAGTTACTTGCAATGTGGTCTAAGTAGTTAGCTTAGGAGTTCTATAGAAAATGTTAAGTAGGGACCCCATAATAATTAAGCACACTTACCCACTGGTGCTGAACATAGTGTAACCCCTAGGTGGCGCTATCCCAAGGGCTACTACCCCTGCCTACTTGGCTAGTAGCAGGTTAAGGGGCCTGAGTTCTGAAACGGGTGCCTCCACCCGGAGGTCAGGGTTGGTAGTGGTCAAGCTAACCTGGGCACAGCCCTCCGGGACACTGTAACCCCCCCTTCTTTCCCTTCTAGTGGCCTGAACACTGTACAGTAGTCACTTTCACAATACTCCTGGTACACCACACAAGTACGCACACTGTTTGCACTTACCACCAGGGCTGGTTCCTCTGGCTCGACCCTGGGGACCCCCTGTAAAACAAGGTTATGCACAGCAAATAGCAACAGTACAGTACTTTGAGCACAAACTGGAACCACAGTCAGATTACATGCAGAAAAAGTTAGATCTGACTTATTCAGGGGACTTGAACAAGGAAGGGGCAAGATCAGGTTAATTAGCTTAAACGTTATATCAATCAAGCAGTTATGCATGCACTTTGAGTCCCACCACACAGTCACACCTCTGGGTACCCAGGTGGAGAAGACATGGGCTAGCCAGAACTGTTGCCCGGGGTTGCAGCTGGTTGGGGCCCTGTGATGGAAAACACAACATGCACAGTACACAGTATTTGTAATCTGGGGCCAGAGGGCTCAGTTCATAAAGGAAACAAAACAACAGGACAATCAGATGACACACTCAGATTAAGCTGTTGTTGCAGAGAGCTACCCTGGTATTTACTCACAATACCCAGGACTGGATACAGGCTGGACAAAAATTGAGACTGCAGGTGGTTGATGTGAAATGCCAGGAGAAGCAGTGCCCTCACGAGTTGCAGAGGCATCATTCCTGTTCAAGCGTGGAGCAGGGGACTGATCCCCAGGCAGGTCTCTCGTCGATTGCTTCTCTGTGCAGTGGATAGTCTGGCTGGACTAGTCTGGCAAGGCTCAGACTGCATTGAGACAAATTCAGATGCAGTCCGTTTTGGGCTGGATACAGCATCCAGGAAGCAGAACACAGTTCACACAGTGGGGAACTAACTCACAACCCACTAGCAGCTCATAGCACGTTTACATGTACGGGAATTCTACTGTACCAGGCAAAGCACTCCCCGGTCACAATCGCAACGTCTCTGCACACACCGGGAGTTTAGGGGTAGCTGGAACTCCTGACAGGCCAATCGCATTCAGCAAAATCTTCAGTCTTCTTCAGGTTGAGCCTGGCCCACTTCAGTGTCTTACTTTAGTCACACAAACTTGGATTTAGTCCAAAATAATTCTCTTCTCTCCCTCTCAGGAGCAGCTAGGAGACATGCAAGCCAAAAACTCAGCCCTTTCACAGTTTTCCCATGCAAATCCACTCAGGATTGCTGCCCAACATACACTTGAGCTCTTTTCATTTCACTTCCCAGCTCAGAACTAACTGAAAACTGCAAGCAGCCCAGGACTTTCCCAAGATCCAAAAGATTTGGTTGGCTGATTTGGCTGTTAGTCAAAGCAAGAGCTCCCCCTTCAGTTGCAAAAAAGGTGCAAAAAGCTCCAGACTACAGTTCCTACAGATTTTGACTCCAGACAGCTCCTGTAGTCCGGCTACATTTTAGGTCCCACTGGAACTGATTGGTCCAATTTGCAGTCCAGGACCAAGATAGTGGAGACAAACAAAACAGTCCTTGCTATAAAGAAGGCAGGTTAGACAAACTACATTATCATTATCACTGTAAATCATTTTCAGCAAATAGTTACATCTTTCAACAGAGCTACTTCTCAGATTACTTATGCTGCAATCAGGCAGCTCTTAAAGAGACAGTACACAAAGGCTATACAGGCTCTAGTAATCACATTTAAACTGCTAAAACGCAGAACACCAGCCTGGCAGTGAGCATTTAGGCAAGCTCAAGGAAGACTTTTTGTGAACCCCCATTTGTAGGGGGGTTACACCCTTCCCTGCCTGGGAAAACTTGGCGTCTGTGTCAAGTCTGTACCATCATAACATTGAAAATGCAACATATACAAGACATTTATACCATTAGTATGCTATACAAGTACTATCTGATTCATCAATTGGCATAACTTGTCACTTGACTATACATTTCAATGTACTCCACTATATCATTTCCATTCTGACAATACATTACTCATATTTCACACAGATAAATTGAAAATTACTATACAGAATCATGTAATAACTTCTTGCACTCTAAACAATGCAAGAGGGGGCCCTTCCATATCAGCTAACTTGGGGCTGGATGAGGCAGGGCCACCATGGTGAGAGGGCAAAACAAGTAACCTGGAATGGGCTGTCAAGCTCAATTTTGGCAGTGAGCTCTGAGAGACATAAACACCTTTGTGGACTACATTGAGAGGCAAATCCACTGGCCTCTCGGGGGAATCATAACTGAAGCACACCACTGGCTTGACAGCTCGGCCAGTCTTTCTGGGGTGAACAACCACAGTCTCTGAACTTTCAGCAATGGTCTTGGAGCTTTCATCTCTTGTGAGGGGTGCCACTGCATGAAGGGGAATGTCCAAGCTGGGAGCACTGTCAGCCCCTTGCTCTGTAGTCTCTGTTTCTACAACACTTGGCTCATTTTGAAGACACTCTGGCACTGAAGGAAGGTTGTCAGCACTCTCATAGTGTTCCTCAAGTTCTGGTATGTCACCAGAAAGACTCATACCATCAGCCTGTCCTTCAGGCAAATCATACAGTTCCATGATACACAAAGACTCAGCATCCTAAGACGTGATACTTTGCACTCCACTTTCAGGGAGCATTGGCTCCAAGGATGATGCCGGGGGGTTAGGCAGTCCAGAAGGCCCAGCTTCATCCCCATAATTCAACATAGGATTTCCACAAAACAACTGACTCAGTTCATATGAGGGTTAATAGGCATTATCACACTCACTGTCATCCGAGTTAGACTGGCAGTCACTATCATTCTGGGCCTGCTGTGGGGGAAGTCTTAAATCGGCAACCACGGGGGCAGGCTGACTCTGTTTCTTTCTTGCAGCAGCAGGAGTCACTGGTCTAGGGGAATCAGCCTCAGTGGGTTCAGCCTCAATTATAACTTGACCAATAGGTAGCAAGTGGTTACGGTGCATGGTCTTGACAGCTTTGGAGTTATTCTCTGGGCGCACTTTGTACACTGGCAAATCATCCAACTTTCCAACTATGACATGGGGAAGATGGTGCCATCGATCAGCAATTTTGTGTTTACCATGCAATCCTAAATTTTGCAACAACACACGGTCTCTAGGCCTAAGTTCTTGAGCCTTTACTTTTCTATCATGTCTCCCTTTGTTGGCTAGATTTCTTTTGGCGGCCATTGTCTGGGCCAGTTGATAGGCAAGGTTCAATTGAGCTTTCAGTTTTTGTACTGAAACCTGCATATTGCAAATAATCTTTGGCTCAGACCCCATCGGAAGAAACCCCAAAACAGACATCAACAGGTAACCAGGCCTCTCTCCCGAACATGAGGCAGTAGGAAGAGAACCTAGTAGCATCATTCTCTGTGCAATTGTATGCGTGTTCCAAGCTGCTAATCTGCTGACTCCATTTATGCTTATCTTTTGGGAGGAGGGTGCCTAGCATGTCTAGTAGGGTGCAGTTAAAGCGTTCTGGTTGAGGATCCCCCTGCGGGTGATAAGGGGTGGTTCTTGACTTTTGCACCCCCATAGAGACAGCATTTCTTTGATTAGCCAACTCTCAAAGTCCCAGCCCTGATCAGAGTGAATTTGCTGGGGGCCACCATAGTGGACGAAGAAATTTTCCACTAGCACTTTGGCCACGGTAGATGCTTTTTGATCTTTGGTGGGAAAAGCTTGTGCATACTGTGTGAAATGATCCATAACCACTAACAAATTGCCAATGTTTCACTGATCAGGCTCTAAACTCAAGAAGTCTATGCAGACTAGTTCCATTGGGGTGCTGGTAGTAATGTTGACAAGGGAGGTAGCCCTCTGAGGCAGGGCTTTTCTCTGCAGGCAGCAACTACAAGTCCCTACATGGTGCTCAACATTGGCCCCCATCTTGGGCCAGTAGAATCGAGATCATACTAGGTCAAGGGTCTGGTCGATACCGAGGTGGCCCATATGATTATGGAGGGATCTCAGTACCAAATCTTTGAAGGCTGTGGGCAGGATCAATTGTTGCTTGTCTATTTGGTTACCCCAATCTACAGTCTCTCTATACAACAACTGATTAAGTAGCTTCAACCTGGGGCCTTCTTTAAACAATGAAGCGGTTCGCAGATCAGAGGAATGCAAATTGGTCACATCTTTTCCTGCACGAAGGGCGTCAAGTGCTGGCTGAATCATAGGATCTCGGGACTGAGCCCACTGAATGCTGTCATTGTCAAACTGAGGTAGTGCTCTAATATCTAGAGTAGAGAAGTGGCACTACGCAGCCGGTATGCAGGTGTCAGAGGGGCCCAAGCAATCTACTAAGCAGTCCGCTGTGTCTATAGACATCTGTTCATTTCTATCAAACTTTTGGCACAATGCTCAGATGTCAGGTTCAGACAGCCTGACCCAGTCGCTCTTGGAAATGGGCCTCCGAGATAGGTCGTCAGCATCAATATGATTCAGGCCTGGTCTGTGTTCAACAGCATAATCATATGTTGACAATGCAGAAAGCCACCAGTGCCCCATGGTGTCTAACTTAGCTGAAGTCTGTACATAGGTGAATGGGTTATTGTCAGTCCTCACCGATATTTTTGCCCCATAGAGGTAATCATGAAACTGGTCGACAATGGCCCATTTTAACGCAAGGAACTCCAACTTGTGCACAGGGTAGTTTCGCTCTGATGGAGTCAAGCTCCTACTGGTGAATGCCACTGGTCTCAGACCATCCTCATGGTCTTAATACAGTACAGCTCCTAGACCCTGCAGACTGGCGTCAGTATGCAGCACATAGGGTTTGGTGGGATCAGCATAAGCGAGGATAGGGGCGTAGGTGAGCTGGTACATGACTTCGTGGAAAGCTGCTTCACAGTCAGGCATCCAACGGGACCCAAAAAGTTCACCTGGACGGAAATATGCTTTGTCTGGTTCTTTGTCGGACCCTTTTTTGTATTTCCGATTGGTAGGAGGGTAACCCTGAGTAAGATTCAAGAGTGGCCGAATCACTTTGGAATAGTCCTTTATGAACCGGTGGTAGTAGCCACAGAATCCCAGGAAACGTTGTAGTTCTTACAAATTGTGGGGCTGTGGTCAAGTAGGCAAGGCTTCAGCTTTACTAGGATCAGCTCTATCCCCTCTGTAGACACTATGTGCCCCACATACTTCACAGAGGTTTGGAAAAACTGGCACTTGTCGATGGACAGCTTGAGGCCGAAATCTTCCAGTCGGTCTAGTACTTTGAGCAGTCACCTCTCATGTTCCTCTAGGGAGCTCCTGAACACAATAACGTCGTCCAAGTACATCAGGCATTCTACCAAATTCATGTCCCCCACTGCTCGTTCCATCAGTCGCTGGAAGGTGGCTGGGGTGCCCGATATCCCCTGTGGCATTCTCAAGAATTCGTAGAACCCCAAAGGACAGATTAAGGCTGTCTTCTCATGGTACTCCAGAGCCATCAGAATCTGGTAATATCCACTGCGAAGATCCAACACCGAGAACCATTTGCTCCCATTCAAACAATCCAGAGCATCTTGTATATGGGGCATGGTGTATTGATCGGGGATGGTCTGCCGATTCAGAGTTCGATAATCAACACACATTCTCACAGATCCATTCTTCTTATGCACAACCACAATGGAAGAAGCATATGAGCTCCTGGATTCTTGTATCACACCAGCCGCAAGCATTTCCTGCATTGCCTATGTCTGCAGGGGCTAGGCATCGAGACCTCTCTCAAAATGGCTTTTCATCGTGCAGGTGTATGTGATGCTCCACACCCTGGACACATCCCACGTCCCATTCCTTCAACGAAAACACTTCATCTCTCTGGGTAAATCACTGGCTAATTCTAGTCTTCCATTCAGCTGGCAATGGGGAGTTACCAAAATCAAACAAGTCAGGAGTCACTCTATCTGTCTTTCCAGGGTGCTTGTTGCTGGGCAACACTGCAGTGTCTGCACAGTGTACCATAGCTAGGGTGCATCCTCTGTTCACTCGGATCTCCCGATCTGACACATTATGAATCTGGACCATCACTTGTCGTGCATAGGCATGAGCATGAACTGGCAAGATGCTGGGCTTAACCAATAATCCTTCCAGCAATTTTCCATCGCCTGGCCCTTCCAACATCAGTATTTTGTTCTTGACATCTTTTCAGAGGTGGACCTCCCCTTGAACGGTACACTGGGTGTTAAGAGCCAGTACCATTGAATCAGGATCCTTCTTCCACATGACCCCTACTGGTTCATCCTGGTCCACTCCCTTGGGGTTCTGCTGCAAATCATAGGCCCTCTTGATCAGAGTGGGAATTCTTAGGGCCCTCCCAGTCCGTCAAACTTGTTTCTCATAACAGAGGTGTGCCAGTCTCCCAAACATATGGCGTTGGTCCCAATTAACAGGGGAACCCCATCATATAGTCCAGTAGGGGGACACACTAAGGCCAGTGTCTCGACTTGCTCCTCTACACCAGTTACAGCTGCAGGAAATGACAACCAGAGGCGGACATATCCTAGGTAAGGATAAGACTTGTCGCTCAGCTCCCACACATGTAGGCCTTCCAGGGACTGTAAGGGCACAGCAGATAAGTGTTTGTCATACCAGTCCTTAAATACAATGGTCACTTGCAACCCACTGTCCAGCACAGCCCGAGTAGGAATACCATTCACAGCCACGGTAGTCTCCATTGAAGGGCCCACTATTTTGGACCAGTCTGGAGGGACAGCAGCAGGGACCTGGACAGATGATTTAGCCACATAGGAATTTGAGTTACTACTTCTTGAACCCTCACTGCGGTCATTTTGGACACTCCTCGACCACTGATTCATTCTCCGAAGCTCTCCTTGAAGCCTTTATGCAAATTTATCTAGGTCTTTTGCAGACTGGCATTCTCTCTTCATGTGCCCATCCTTCCCACAATTATGGCAAAATATGTTTTCTGGGCTTTGGGGTGGCCGAGGCATCACACTGGGAGCTGGGGCGGTGGTACTACCAACTGAAAACCTTGGTGCCATCTCTGTCTGCTGTGTGGTGAGCATTTGGAGACATCTCATCAATTCTCTTACTTCCATAGTCAAGACATCGAGTTTTGAGCTGCTGTCAGCAGGAGATGCCTGGGTGGACACCCCAACCCCCATAGCAGATGCAGTTGGATAAGGGTCGGTGCCTGTACTTGCAGGAGTGGCCTTCATAAAGAGTCTGTTTTTTGTTTCCCTGAACTCCCTCAGCAGTTCATCCCATGGCGGCACACCCTCATTGTTCCCCACTTTGGAAGGGCCTTCCAATGCCGTGATCACTTGGGCTGCGCTCACCCTAGAATTACAATCCCCCTCTTCATCTTCAACCTCCCAGAGTTCTTTTATCAAGTCACAATAGTCCGGTGGGTTACCCCTTCTATCTGGGAGCCTTAATTAAAGGAGCTGCAATTTAGAATGCTTTGCATGTTGCAGTATGTGCCCCAACCTCACATGGTTTAAATCACTGGCGGCTACCCCACCTTTCGGTAAGCCTTCTGCAGTTCTTTCAGATAACATATGCAGACAAACTTTCCTCTGGCCATTGTTTTATACCTTGAAATTTCCACATCAAGTTCTCCCTGACTCAATGCTCCCAAAATTGCCTTGAGTGCAGATAGGTACTTCTGGGCAGATGCATCAGGGTTTGTGGACCTCAGAAATTTAATGGCCTCTAGGGCGGGACCCCTCAAATTTTCTATGATCCTTTTCCATTTCTCAGCCTCCGCACACTACCATTCAGGTACCAAAGGGGCAACACAATCTATCCAGGTCTCCCAATCATCGTCCCTTTGGGGGGTGGGAAGGGTGCCGGAGAAGATTCTCAATCTTCGGTAAGAGTCGTGACTAATGGCAGGTACAGACATAGGAGCCAGCATTGGCATGGGCACAGAAGGAGGGGCAATAACGGGTGCTGGAGCGGGAGCGGGTGTTGGGGAAGGAACACCCCCAGGTGGCAGGAATAGTTTCTTTAAGTCCTTCACAGTTTTCCCTTCCTCCAGCAACAACTTAGCAAATTTCTCCTCAAAACTCTCAGTTAGTGGGGAGGGGGGGCTCATTCTCCCCGGGGTCTTTACTGTCTTTAGTTATCACTCTCCAGGCAGTGAGGGCTCCTTCGGGGGTGATAGTTCGTGGCACTTTGGAACTGTCTACTGGGTCCTTACACTCTACTAATGCCATGAAACTCTGGGCGAGCAGATTAGCCTGTCGACCCACCACCACAGGGTTTTGTAAACATTCAACCTTGGAAAGTACTCCCTCTACAGTGTTCTTATTGGTACCCAGGGGAATATCCAGGATAAGTACAGCATTTTGGGTGTCGATCTCCTGACCAGTACACCACCCCACCAATTGGTATACAGCCACTTCTGTTGGGGTAGCCATTTATTTTTAACAGCAATTCTCAAATTTGGCCACTAGGGAACGCTAATCCCAGCTGTGAGCCTCCAAGATGTAATCCCTAGGTGGCGCTATCCCAAGAGCTACTACGCCTATCTGCTTATCTAGTAGCAGTTAAGGGGCCTGAGTTCTGAAATGGGTGCCTCCACCCGGAGGTCAGGGTTGGTAGTGGTCAAGATAACCTGGGCACAGCCCTCCGGGACACTGTAACCCCCTCTTTCCCCTCTAGTGGCCTGAACACTGTACAATAGTCACTTTCACAATACCCCTGGTACACCACACAAGTACCCACACTGTTTGCACTTACCACCAGGGCTGGTTCCTCTGGCTCGACCCTGGGGACCCCCTGTAAAACAAGGTTATGCACAACAAATAGCAACAGTACAGTACTTTGAGCACAAACTGGAACCACAGTCAGATTACATGCAGAAAAGTTAGATCTGATTTATTCAGGGGACTTGAACAAGGAAGGGGCAAAATCAGGTTAATTAGCTTAAAAGTTATATCAATCAAGCAGTTATGCATGCGCTTTGAGTCCCACCACACAGTCACACCTCTGGGTACCCAGGTGGAGAAGAGATGGGCTAGCCAGGACTGTTGCCCGGGATTGCAGCTGGTTGGGGCCCTGTGATGGAATACACAACATGCACAGTACACAATATTTGTAATCCAGAGCCAGAGGGCTCAGTTAGTAAAGGAAACAAAACAACAAGACAATCAGATGACACACTCAGATTAAGCTGTTGTTGCAGGGAGCTACCCAGGTATTTACTCACGATACCCAAGACTGGACACAGACTGGATGAAAATCGAGACTGCAGGTAGTTGATCTGGAATGCCAGGAGAAGCAGGGCCCAAACGAGTCTCAGAGGCATCATTCCTGTTCAAGCGTGGAGCAGGGGGCTGATCCCCAGACAGGTCTCTCATCGATGGCTTCTCTGTGCAGTGGGTAGTCTGGCTGGGCCAGTCTGGCAAGGCCCAGACCGCATGGAGATAAATTCGGATGCAGTCCATTTTGGGCTGGATACAGCATCCAGCAAGCAGAACACAGTTCACACAGTGGGGAACAAACTCACAACCCACTAGCAGCTCATAGCACATTTACATGTACGGGAATTCTACTGTACCAGGCATAGCGCTCCCCGGTCAGAATCGCAAAGTCTTTGCACACACCGGGAGCTTAGGGGTAGCTGGAACTCCTGACAGGCCGATCGCATTCAGCAAAATCTTCAGTCTTCTTCAGGGTTGAGCCTGACCCACTTCAGTAGCTTACTTTAGTCACACAAACTTGGATTTAGTCCAAAATAATTCTCTTCTCTCCCTCTCAGGAGCAGCTGGCAGACATGCAAGCCAAAAATTCAGCCCTTTCACAGTTTTCCCATGTGAATCCACTCAGGATTGCTGCCCAAAATACACTTCAGCTCTTCTCATTTCACTTCCCAGCTCAGAACTAACTGAAAACTGCAAGCAGCCCGGGACTTCCCCAAGATCCAAAAGATTTGGTTGGCTGATTTGGCTGTCAGTCAAAACAAGAGTTCCCCCTTCAGTTGCAAAAAAGACGCAGAAAGCTCCAAACTACAGTTCCTACAGATTTTGACTCCAGACAGCTCCTGTAGTCCGGCTACATTTTAGGTCCCACCAGAACTGATTGGTCCAATTTGCAGTCCAGGACCAAGATAGTGGAGACAAACAAAACAGTCCTTGCTATAAAGAAGACAGGTTAGACAAACTACATTATCATTATCACTGTAAATGATTTCCAGCAAATAGTTACATCTTTCAACAGAGCTACCTCTCAGATTACTTATGCTGCAATCAGGCAGCTCTTAAAGAGACAGTACACAGAGGCTATACAGGCTCAGGTAATCACATTTAAACTGCTAAAATGCAGAACACCAGCCTGGCAGTGAGCATTTAGGCAAGCTCAAGGAAGACTTTTTGGGAACCCCCACTTGTAGGGGGGGTTACAATAGGATTTCTTGGACTTTTAAAATTTGCAAAGAGAGTTATCCAGAAACTTTAATGTGCATCTGTGCAGTTTAAAAAGGACAGTAAAAGGGTAAAAGTGTGCTTCCCCCCTTCCCATTGTTAAATAGGTTAGAATATAGAAATGTAACAATAAGATAGATTTAGTGAGAGTAGTAGTTAGACTTTTCTGTGTTGGGAACATGTTCAGTATCTAAAATGTGTAGTCGGATTATAGACAGCCACCTGTATTTTGCAGTTAGTAACAAGTGTAGTGGTTAGCCTGCCACCCCCTGGTGGCGTAGTTTAACTTAGGATGTTACTAACTGTTAGATAGACAGAAAACATTCTGGTGTTGAGAAAAATGTTTGGGGTGCCAATTTAGGCCCAGTTGGGTACTGCTGAAGGGTCCAATGAGGAACAGTATTGGAGCCGGAAACAGAATAGGGGTGTCCCTGGGGAGTGGGAAGTCAGCCTGGTGGGACAGCCATTGCTGGGAAAGCCAGGTCGAGTAGCCATGTCCCTAGTGGAGCCAGAGAACTGTAGGTAGGTGGGTTGCCCACCTAATTCTATTTAGACTGCTATCAAGCAATCAGCCTGGTGGAGCCAGGATGTGATGGCCTGTGGGAGAGTGCGCATTATCCCACGGTGTACAGCAGCCATGGTTAGCCAGGGTGGAGATGACTTCCCCAGGAGGTGAAGCACTTCTGTGGGGGGAAGTGTAACCCCTGTATAAAATCAGGGATTACTAAGCATGATGTCCAGTTGGCATCGGGGAGGTGCGCGCGCATACTGAGCTCTGCTCAAGCTCACGTGCATTGTTTTTCAAAGCGCCAAATGGCAAGAGCAGAGAGTCAGTCAGTTGGTGGTTGGAGTTCAAGGAGAAGCAGAGTGCCTGCTCGCAGGCCCACAGGGGAGGCCTACAGTTGGGTCTGGAGAGGCCTGGGGCCAGGGTGGGGAGATTGCCCCCCGGTCCCAAAAGGGGAAGAGGGACGCCCACAAGCATCGGGAGGGAAACAACAGCAGAAAACAGCAGAAATCATGCAGAGTGTCAAAAAGAGCCTGCTTGGCTCTTAAATCAGAAGGAGAGAGTGGCTGCCATGGAAAGCCCATCGACGAATGAGGTGCCAGTGAGGTCTCCAGTGGGGTAGGTGGCACAGCTACCCCTGAGCTTAAAGTGTCCACTTGAGGTAAAGTGTTGCTGGGATTTGGGACTGTTGATGTGGGAAGAGTTAGACCCTGGCCTGTGTGAACCCTGCCAGAGGATCTACAGATGCAGAGGCCACTAGATGAAAGGACTGGTAGTGCCTGTAAATTTTAACATTGTACCCCCCCCTCCCTCCCTCCAGTGAGAGGAAAGTGTGCCTGAAGTAAAGAAATTGCACCTCTGCTACCACAGGCGGAGTTTCAAGGAGAAAATAGTTAGAAGGGACACAGAAAATGTTAAAAAAAGGGATCGGAGCCCATTTGGCTTGAGTTGGACAATGGAGAAGTGCATCGGACTCAGGTTCAAGCCCTGAGTCCCCCAAGAAACTGTACCATGGCTGAGTGCCACAGAAACTGTGGAAATTGTGCTAGAAATTAAATGAGGATCCTCACAATTGTTGTGTTTACGGCTTGAGCGTTTTTGGAGAAGAAAAATAAATAATGGCTGATTGCATTGGAGTCTTGTTTGGGACTGAATCCTTTAAAAGTATGGAAAATGTGTTGCTGTGTTGCTTTCCTAGCTAACTGTTTTACACAGAATCCTGTCAACTCCTGAGGTACCACCAGTCATGTTGGGGAGGAAGAATGTCATGCTGGTCAGCACTTAGATGGAGGTTGACGTCGCCTGAAGAACCCGAGTCTGCATTTTAAAAGGTACTGTGTTTTGTGCCCTCCTCTATGCTGTTGAGATGGTACCCCTCCCCTTTCCCCAGAGACTATAATTCCATAAAAAAACCTAGATAAGGAGGGGAATGGGGTAGTTTCTGGAGATGTGACCTGTGCCTGGACTGGAGCTGCTGCCTGCTCGAGTGAAGCCCCAAAAGTGCTCGAGCAGGAGCGAGTCAAATCTAAACATTAAGTCTGCTGAGTAAATTAAAGTGCCACCTGTAAAGTTAAGTGAGGAGGGGCTACTTGTATAACTGGAGGCTAGGAGAAGCTGGGCTGGGAGGATGTGGGGGAATAGGTACATGTATGGGAAGCAGGAGAATGGTAAACTGCAATAGCTGTGGGGCAGCAGTCTTTCTGGGGCTGAACTGGAGTGAAGGGGGATGTCCTGTGTGTAAGGGCCTGGAGCAGCTAAGGGCTGAAATAAGGCTGCTCAGATGGGAGCTGGGGATGATGATGTGGGAAGTCAGAGGAACAGAACAGTGGAGGGAAAGACAGAGGAGTGATGCCCAGGGGAGTGAGAGCATCAGGCGGGGGATGGAAGTGGGGAGGAGCACCCAGTATACAGGCGTATCTCTTCCTCAGAGGACTAGGGAGTCCAGAGTGGAGGAATGGCAAGTGGTAAGGTGTAGGAATGTGAGAGTAGCATCAGGGGTGGGAAATTCTAAAGGGGTGCCTTTATTGAATATCTTTGCACCACTGTCTGGAAGGAGGAAGGGGGCAGCAGGAGGCGAGGTAGGAGGTCAGGTTGAGCCAGGACTGACAGTAGGAGTACAGAGGAGGGGAGAAGAAACTAATCAGGGTGAGCAGGAAACAGGAGGCAGGCAAAATGGAGTGGAGGATGGGGGGGGAGAAAAGGAAGAGGGAAGGGAAAACTGAAAGCAGATACAGATAGTCAGAAGGGGAGGGGCAGAGTGGGGGATGGAAAAACAGTTAAGGCGATAAACTGTGGATGTGAAGATAAGTTCAGCAGGGTGCAGAGAGAGCAATTAGGTGGGGAAGCAAATAGTACCGAAGGTAAGAAAAGAAGGACGGGGAGCACGGGTGCAGGGGATGGAAGAGTGGCAATCGTAGGGGATTCCATAATTAGGGGTATTCACTGGGGAAGGAAAGTGAACCCAAATGTAAGCAGGAGGGTGGTTTGTATACCAGGGATGACAGCGTGGAAGGTGAGCCCAAGAATAAGGGAAATAGTATGGGAGGTTGGAAGAAAACCTAATTTAGTTATACATTTGGGAACCAACGACCTAGCTGGGGAGGAGGTTGAGGTAGTGCAAAGTAGGTTCAGGGAGTTAGGGAAGATCTGCAGGGAGGAAGGAAGTTTGCTGGCCTTCTCAGAGGTGATACCAGTACCAAGGGCCAGCACAGCCAGAAAAAGAAGAATAGAAGATTTTAGTGACTGGCGGAGGAAATGGTGCAGGGAGGAAACATTCATCTGTATTGGGGACTGGGAGGAGACCTGGTCAAACAAAGCACTCTTTTCACCAGACAGGCTACACTACAGTAGGGAGGGTTTGAGGGTACTAAGGGCCAGACTGGGGAATACATAACCACTACACTTAATTTAAACTACTGAGGGGGGGCAGCGGGCATACAGGCCCACAAACTCTGAGTCAGTGAACCTCCCTCCCACCCCACAGTGATGGAAGAGGTCTGAAGGGAGGAGGTGGAAGGGGTGAGAACACAGTTAGGAAAGGGTGGAGGGGGTGAGGAACACATAACAAGGGTATGTGGAGGGTGAACACAGAGGGGATAAATGTGAATAGAAGAATAGAGGGAAGAGAAGGAAGGTCAGATTCTAGGTGGAGGGTGGTATCTCTGAATGCACGGAGTCTTGGAAACAAGATGGACGACCTACAGGCACTATTAGCAGACATGAGGGTGGACATAGCTGCAGTAACCGAGACTTCGGCAACATCACACCATGACTGGGACCTTGCAATCCCTGGATATAAACTATATAGGAGGGACAGGGTAGTCAGGAAGGGAGGAGGTGTGGCAGTTTATATCAGGAGGGAATAACTTGCATGAGGGAGGAGTCAGAGGAAGGGGAGGCAGAGTCATTATGGGTTCAGTTAAGGTCCAACAGAGGGAGAAAGGTGATGTTGGGGGTGGTTTACAGACCACCCAGACAGGATGAGGAGAGGGACAGGGAACTTGAGCTCACAAATATTGAAAGCTACGGGGAATGGAGAGGTGGTAATTGTGGGGGATTTTAACCTGCCCAAGGTGGACTGGAACATACCATCCACAACATGTGCTAGGAGTCAGGTGATCCTGGAAGGACTGCAGAGTCAGTTCCTGACTCAGGGCATCACTGAACCAACAAGAGCTGAGGCAATTCTTGATCTGGTGCTCACAAATGGGGAGCATATACAGGAAATAATGGTCAGGGAGCCACTGAGTGGAAGTGACCATTGCACAGTGTGGTTCCAGTTTGATATGGGCAGGGAAAGCATCCTGACTAAGACCAAAATCTTGGATTTCAGGAGGGCGGACTTCAGGAAAATGGGTGAAGTGCTAAGGAGCCATCTGGCAGGCATCTGCGCAGATAGGAGGGTGGACCAAAGGTGGTCCATCATTAAGGAAGTAATAATGGTTGCCACAGATGAGTGCATTAGACTCAGGGGGAAGAACACAAGGGCCAAAGTGCCCAGCTGGTTCAGTTCTGGGGTTGCCTCGGCAGTAAGGGAAAAGAGGTTGGCCTATAGAAAATTCAGGAAGACCAAGAGAGAGGTGAATAGGGAAAATTAACTACGGTTGGCTAGTGAGGCAAGAAAGAAAGTCTGGTGAGCAAAGGCACAGAAGGAGTTGCAGATAGCTGAAGGAATTAAGAAGGGGGAGAAGGCTTTCTTTCGCTGTATAAGTGAGAAAAGGGACAAGAAGGAAGGGATTGTTAGGCTTAAGAAGGGGTGAAGTGGGTGGAGGATAATGGGGGAAAAACAGAGATACTAAATGAATACTTCTGTTCCATCTTCACCAGTGAGAAGGACGGACCAGTGCCTTCAGGAGGGAAAAGAGGAGCGGAGAGGAGGGGAACACAGATGTAGTGATAGAGGAGGAGGATAGAGTGAGAGAGGGGCTGCTGGCTTTGAAGGTGGACAAATCACCAGGCCTGGACAGAGTACAACCAAGGGTACTAAAGGAACTGGCTGAGGAGCTGGCAGGGCCACTGGCAGACTTATTTAATAGTTGACTAGAGTCAGGTGTGGTGCTGCAGGACTGGAGAACAGCACATGTAGTGCCCCTCCACAAAAGCAGTCCCAAGGATGACCCAGGGAATTATAGACCAGTCAGTCTGACCTCCATTGTGGGCAAGCTCATGGAGACCATATTAAAGGAAAGGTTGGTGGAATATCTAGAGGAGCATGGTCTCCAGGATGTGAGGCAGCATGGGTTTATGTGGGGGAGTTCATGTCAAACGAATCTGATTAACTTCTTAGACTGTCACTAAGACAGTAGACAGGGGCCAAGTGGTAGACATCCTGTATCTTGATTTCAGCAAGGCCTTTGACTCTGTGCCCCACAAAAGGTTGATCAGGAAGTTGGTGGATCTCGGGGTTGGGGAAAAGATTGCCAGATGGGTGGAAAACTGGCTGAGGGACAGAACCCAGAAGGTGGCTATGGGGAGAGAGTTATCTGGCGCCAGAGAGGTAACTGGTGGGGTCCTGCAGGGCTTGGTGCTGGGGCCAGTGTTGCTCAATGTCTTTATCAATGACATTGGGGATGGCATTAAGGGCAAAATATGCCTATTCATGGATGACACCAAGCTCTGCTGGACAGTGGACACAGCTGAAGGGATACAGGACCTACAGGAAGATCTGGAAAAACTGGAGAGGTGGTCCAGGATCTGGCAGCTTTACTTCAATGCCAAGAAATGCAAAGTTAAGCATATTGGAGCCAAGAATCCCAGGACAGAGTACTATCTGGGTGGAGTCTGAGTATCTCCATCAGAGGAGGAGAAGGATCCAAGAGTGATGATCACTAGTGAGCTGAAGCAGTCCACACAGTTCACGAAAGCAGCAGCAAAGGCAAACAAGATGCTGGGATGCATATCTAGGGGGATCAGTAGTAGGAGTGAGGAGGTTATACTGCCCTTGTGCAGGTCACTGGTAAGGCCGCATCTAGAGTATGGAGTTCAGTACTGGTGCCCACACCTCAAAAAGGACATTAACCTGCTGGAGAAGGTCCAGAGGAGGGCTACAAAGATGATACCGGATCAGCAGGGTCAGGCATATGAGGAGAGGTTGAGGGCACTGAACATGTACTCCCTGGAAGACAGAAGAGAGAGAGGGGACATAATTGGGACCGTCAGATACTTGAAAGGGATAGATAAGGTTGATAAGGGGTGTCTCTTTAAGCTGAGTGCCAACCATAACACGAGGGGGCACAGTCTTAAGTTGGTGGTTGGGAAGTTTAAGAGGGAGGTCTGGAAGCACTTCTTCACAGAGAGGGTGGTGAACACATGGAATGCACTGCCAGAGGAGATCATCTCATTGAAGACCGTGGGCAGCTTTAAGAGAGGCTGGGATAGGCATGGGGGAAGGTAAGGATCATGGGTAGGGAGGATGGGAGGAGTGGGGAGGGAGGGCAGAGACAGTAGCTCAAGCTGTGGATCCTGCAATATGAGCAGACTTGATAGACCAAATGGCCTTCTTCTGCTGGCTTCTTTGCATGTTCATGTATATAACCACGACTATCTGCACCCACACTGTTTTTGTACTTTTGTCTTCCCCTGTGTGGCCTTGATGCCCTCCTTTATGTAGAGTGCCAGCCCTCCCCCTGAACATTGCATACGTTGGAATGGTCAAGTCCCAGTCATGGTGCTGTGCTGTGCACATCTGCGTGATCATCACCAAGTCCAACTGGGCTTCTGCCACCATTGTCTAATGGTCACAGGTCTTATTCCCCAGGCTCCTGGCATTTGTACACACAGCCCTCCAGGACTCTGCTTCTACATTCTCTTAATTCAGTTCTTTTAATTTTTTTTTTAGTCTCCAATAAAGGCAAGCAAGTCATTTAACTTTCTTGTGCTCCCAGGTTGCACCTGTAAACAAGCTTTCAGCTTAGTGTGTCTCTCCTGTTTAAAAAAAAAGGCATTATAAAAATTCTTATATAAAATTACAATAAAAATGTCCATATATATATATATACACACACACATATATGTAAATAAATAGAAGTTCAGGTTACATAATTTTAGAGATTTCAGTTTGAGTAATAAGTTCCAAGCATCTCATGACATTTCATGAATACATTAAGCACGACCAGGGGCATATAAGAGTATCAAGCCTCTTTCAGGGGAAGAAAAACAGGTTGGCAAATAAAGAATACAACAGGTTGTTATCACCAAGCTACAAAAATGAAGGAATGAGACAGGGAATATCCAGGAAGTATGATTTGGATAATAAAGGGGTAATCCCAATATGACTAGATAACTGGGGCGTTTGGGTCTGGTTACCTACACACATTTCCAGCAGAGCTAGTAATCCCTTATCCGTAGAGGAAAGGAGATCACCAGGACCCCAAAAAATCAATTATCTGTACATCCCCTATCAATCTTGTGATATTTCATTCGTTAAGTTACGTGGGAGAGATTTAATGAAAGCCAATAATAATTTTAATATTTGTAAGTCATTTGTGGTAAATAATCTACGAAGGAATTTTTTTTTTTAAGAGTTGTATAAATCGGAAAACAAGTTCCCAAGATAGCTCATTCTTTGTGTTGTATAATGTGGACAGATCAAAATAACATGATACAAGTTATCTATTACAGTAAGTTATTATTACATTTACAGTAAGGTGAGATTGATTTCCAATTCTTATTATATGTCTTTTTTATGAAATTACTGTTGTAGATTTCAAAACTAAAGTGGGTAACTAAAGTTCTGTCAGCTAAGTCTTTTATAAGATATGGTTGAAAGGCAGTGCTTGTTTTTAATGTCATTATTTTCTAACAGCCATTTGTGGGCACATTGTTCTGATATAATTGAAAGCTCCTTTTGTTTATAGCAATCTTCTATACCAAGTTCTATGTTTGCTATATTGTACAATCCACTTTCTCGCAGAATCTTTCACACCCACCCACCCCCTTCCTTGTCCCAGACCGTTCCTTAACCCACCCCTCCATCTGTACTTGTAGTCCCAAAGTTCCAGTTTCTTTGTCTGCTTCCCCCAGCCCAATTTATTTTTCACCATGGTCCTGCATCCATTTTCTGTGGCCCCAGGTTAACAGTGGAATTACTCCTGACTCTCCTAAGTTGGACCCACCTCTCTCCCAACCAACCCCCTGACTATGGAATCCTCAAAAACAAGTGCCTTTCTCTGTCAGGGTACTGAAAGAGCTGGCAGAGGTCCTTGCAGGACCTTTGGCAGACCTATTTAATGCCTCACTACACTCAGGGTGTGTACCTCAGGACTGGAGGATGACTCATGTGGTGCCCCTCCACAAGAGTGCCCCAAACCATAGTGAACAATTTCCTATACAGTCTAGTTTCCAAACACTCAGGAAGGGGGGAAAAATAGCACTTATAAGAGAAAAATGGGGATCAAAAAAGTTTTAATCGTCCCTACCCTTTTCTTTTTAGACAACTGCCATAATTTCCAGACCACCACTCTGGCAGCCCCGG
Source organism: Neoceratodus forsteri (assembly GCA_016271365.2). Lineage (NCBI taxonomy): Eukaryota > Metazoa > Chordata > Ceratodontiformes > Ceratodontidae > Neoceratodus > Neoceratodus forsteri. The sequence goes on from CM057452.1 coordinate 1,462,551,698, forward strand.
TATCCAAGGCCAGACTCCAGTTCAAGTCTGGCAAATTGGAGCCCCTAAAATAAATGCCCAAGACCTTGAACGGGTCCGAGGTGACAGTAATATTACAGATGTCTTTGGGAAATGCTGTATGGATCCTGATGGGAAGCATCCAACACTTGGAATAATTAAAACTGGACCCCATCATAGAGACAAAATCAGTAATCAGCTTCTTGGCATTCTCACCAGAAGGGACATCCTTAATAAATAAACAAACATCGTCAACATGAGCTGACAGTTTTACAGATGAAGAAGAGAGGGGACGGGAAATACCCAACATTTGTGGGGCTGTTGTCACTGCTCATAACAATGGATCCAAGATAAGAATGTATAAAATTAGACTTAATGGGCAGCCTTGTCGGACTCCCCAGTGCAAGTGAACATGGGTTCCCTGCCACCCATTAAGAGTGGGGAGTATCGAGAAGTGGGAATATAGTAAATTAATTCAATTACTAAAAATGGGAGAGTAACCATATTTCCTAATCACCAGGTAGAGGTAATCATGGGAAACCTTATTGAATGCCTTGGCCTGATCCAATACAAAGAGGTAATGTCCCACCTATTGAAAATGACGCAAGGTGATTAAGTCCTTAATTAGCAGTAGATTATCCTGAATCCTACATCCATGGATAGAACAGGGTTGGAGGGGGTGAATAATCGAGGCAAAAATAGGTGCCAAACGTGCACAAAAATTTTTTGTAAGGATTTTAGTGTCTGTATTTAGGAGGCATATCGGTCTCCAATTTGAGAGGTGCCATTTATCAGCAGATTTGAATAAAAAAATCCGAACAGCCTCAGTAATGGACCCCGATAGAGACATATGGCCTAAAATTGAATTATAAACAAAAGTGAGAATAGGGGCAAAAAGAAAAGGGAACAACTGGAAAAGGTCGACGTCAAGTCATCCATCCCAGTGGAAGTCTTTTTGCGCAGTGACTGGATCGTTTAGAGAACCTCCTCCTCAGCGGTCGGTAGAGTGAGAATTTTATCAGCATGAGATACCGGCAACAGTTGCAAAGAGTCTAAAAACCCAGCAGCAGAATCCCCAAGAGAAAAATGAGTTCCCACTGTATGCTGCAGGAAGTCCTGGACAACCTACAGCATTCCAGTACGGGAATAGTATTCCAGTCCTGCAGCATCGACCAAAGAAACCATAGTGCATAATTTGACTCTGTGAAAACAGCTCTGAAATATATCCCCAGTAAGATGTTTGCTTTGGGAACCATAAGAGCGTTCAAATGTTAGGGACTTAACCCTGTCATACTGAAAGGACTTAATAAAATGGCCATCAGGAAATGGAGGGTAATGAGTACCAATGCCCGTAGTCTGGGCAACAAGCTCCCTGAGCTGGTGGCCTTGATGGAAGAGGGATGCCTGGATATCGTAGCAGTCACAGAAACATGGTACACAGAGAACCATGACTGGGATGTTAACATACCAGGGTACATAACCTACAGGAGAGACAGGCAGGGGAGAAGAGGGGGAGAAGTAGCTCTCTATGTAAAGGAAGAGATAAAAGCAACTGAACAAAAGAGTAAACAGGGAGGAGAGGAGGCACTGTGGGTCACCTTGGAGACTGGAAAGTGCACCACAATCTGCACAGGGGCTGTGTACAGACCCCCATGTCAGGGGGAGGGAATGGACAAGGATATGATAGAAGGCATTCTTAGGATGGCAGAGAAAGGGGAGATACTGTTGATGGAAGACTTGAATATGCCAGATGTTAACTGGAGCACATTTGCTGTAGCCACATCCAAGAGCAGGGCCATTCTCGTGCCTGCAGGTGGCTGAGCCTCAGACAGCTAGTTTGAACCCACTCATGAGGGAGCAATCTTAGACCTCGTGCTCTCAAATGGGGGCAGTGAGAGGATCTCAGATCTAGAAGTGGGTTGCCATCTGGGAACAAGTGACCATCAAACAGTGTGGTTCACGTTAAACTCAGCTACAGAGTCAAGCCATACAAACTGAGGGTACTGGACTTCAGGAGGGCTAACTTTGGCAAGATGGGAGAGTGCCTCAGAAAAGCACTAGCAAACAGGCTAGAAGGAGGGTGGAGCAACAATGGGGAATCATCAAAACTGCCATCACAGAGGCAACAAGCCTTTGTGTGAAGCAAATAAACAAATCAAAATGAAAGAAAAAGCCACTATGGTTCTCAAAAGAGGTGGCTGGGAAAGTCAGGGAGAAAAAGATAGCATTCAGGAAGTATAAGAAAACACAGAAGGAGCAGGACAGAGAGCTGTACCAGTTAAGGCAGAAGGAAGCAGGAAGGGAAGTCAGAATAGCAAAGTCCCAAAACTGAGGAAAAGATAACCAACTTGGTAAAGAAGGGGGATAAAACCTTTTATAGGTACATCAGAGAGCGTAGAAAGACAAAGGGAGGGATAGTGAGGCTGAATAGAATGAATCGTGGGTGGGCAGAGGGGGACAGTGAAAAAGCTGGGATACTGAACGAATATTTCTGCTCAGTATTCACAAAAGAGGAGGGGGAAGTGCCTAATCCAATTAACAGAAGCACTCTTGATAGGAGGGTCTATCCCAGCCCTTTCACAGAAGAAAGGGTTCTGCAAGAACTCCTAAAACTGAAGGTGGACAAAGCAATGGGGCCTGATGGAATTCACCCCAGAATTCTAAAAGAATTAAGGGGGGAACTAGTGAAACCACTGACTACTCTTTTTAATAAATCATGGGAGGATGGTGTGGTACCTGAGGTCTGTAGGAAGGCGGACGTGATTCCCCTTCACAAAAGTGGGACCAAGACAGAGGCAGGAAACTACAGACCTGTCAGTTTGACCTCTGTGGTAGGGAAAGTGATGGAGTCACTTCTGAAGGAAAGAATTGTTGAGTACCTAGAGGCCAGTGGGGCACAGGACCCAAGGCAGCATGGGTTCACAGCGGGAAGGTCATGTCAGACGAATCTAATAGATTTCTTTGACTGGGTGACCAAAGTAGTAGACCAGGGAGGGGCTGTGGACATGGCCTACCTAGACTTTAGCAAGGCATTTGACACAGTCCACACAAGATTATAGTCAGATTAACCAGCCTAGGAGTGGGCCCCAGGGTGGTAGCCTGGGTAAAACATTGGCTGGACAACAGAACACAAAAGGTAATTGTAAATGGAGTCCACTCTGAAGAAAGAGGGGTTACTAGTGGGGTACCGCAGGGTTCAGTATTGGGTCCAGTCCTTTTTAATGTCTTCATAAGTGACATTGCAGAGGGACTGGAAGGAAAAGTATGCCTCTTTGCAGATGACACAAAGATCTGCAACAGGGTTGATACATAAGGAGGCGTGGAAAGGATGAGAAGGGACTTGGCAAGGTTGGAGGAATGGTCAGAAGTATGGCAGCTAGGATTCAATGCAAAGAAGTGCAAAATAATGCACCTGGGAAACAAGAACCCAGGGGAAGATTACACAATGGGGGGGAGGTAGTAACAACAACAAAAAAGGAAAGGGACCTGGGGGTAATCATATCAGATGACCTTAAGGTTAGCAAGCAATGTGAGAAGGCAGTAGGGAGGGCTGGGGGTATACTGGGATGCATAGGGAGGTTCATCAGCAGCAGAAAACAGAAAGTTGTTATCCCTCTGTACAGACAGTTGCTGAGACCCCATCTGGAGTACTGCGTCCAGTTCTGGAGACCCCATCTCTGCAAGGACATCGACAGGATAGAGGCAGTCCAGAGGAGGGCAACTAAAATGGTGCAGGGTCTGCAAGAGAAGCTGCATGAGGAGAGACTAAAGGAGCATAATATGTATACCCTTGAGGAAAGAAGGGAGAGGGGGGACATGATAGAAACTTTTAAGTACCTCAGTGGAATCAACAAAGTCCAAGAGGGTAGCATCTTTCAGAAAAAGAGACGTGCAAGAACAAGGGGACACAATTTAAAGATGGGGCGGTTCAAGCAATGTGAGGAAGTATTTTTTCACAGAGAGGGTAGTGGATGCATGGAACAGCCTTCCTGAGGAGGTTGTGGGGTCTAAAATTGTGGGAGAATTCAAGAATGCATGGGACAGACATAAGGCAATTCTTGTGGGGAGGTAGGAAGAAATAGGCTGTTGGTTAACTAGGATCTGCGGCCTATCCTGTAGGTAGAGAAATGGGCAGACTAGGTGGGCCAAGCGGTCCTTATCTGCCGTCAAAGTCTATGTTTCTATGTTTCTATACAATCTGTTCCGAACCTAATCTTGGCCTGCATGGATAAACCTCTCTCGGCCTGCAAGGAGAAAAATTTAAAAAGTGTATGATGCAAATCCAGATAGGCATGGTAAGAGGATCTGCCCACAAATTGGGAACACCTCTTCACTAGATCCCCAATGGCAGCCTTGGTGAGGTCCCACCAATGTAGCACATTTGGGTAAAGATTCAGAACAGAGGAGCGAGCCCATAAAAGGGATCTTATGGAGCCGACAAAGGAAGAGTCCAGCAGGATGCTGTCGTTCAACCTCCAGCAGGGCTTTCCAGGCAAAATGGATGGGTTTATGAACAAAGAACAGCTTGAGAGAAAATGATCGATAAATTCAATTGGACAAGTATCTGCTGTCAAAATGGAACAAAATGGTCAAAAAAAGAAAAACATAAATAATACATGTTGCAAATTGGGCCCGGTGGTATGTGAAGCCACCTGTAGGATGAAGAGCATGATAAGTGTCAACTAGGTAGGACTCCCTCAAAATACCCTGTAAACACAAGGAATCGCAAAATTATTTGGACGTGTGTGCCCCACTAACACGAAGATGGAGAGGGCGATTTTAAAGTCCCCATCAAAAATAATTGTTCGGGATGTACACACAATAAGTAAGGCTGGAAAAACTTAAGCAGTGTAACCCTGTCAAATTTGGATTAAGGAGCATAAATAACAATCACACAAAAAGCAGAATGATCAATGTAACAGTCAAGTAATACAGCCCAACCTGGTTGTACTTCGAGTTTCCTAGTAACTGTAGGAGAAAGACTATTAAGCAAGATAGCAACCCCAGAGCAAGCATCAGTGCCCAGAGAGAAATATGAAATACCAGGTGTCCAAGGTGTCCAGAGCCATTGGGAGGTGGCAATGTCAGCCAATGAACATAACCTAGTGTCCTGTAAAAATAGTAGGTCAGAACCAGAATCCCATAAGACCTGCAGGATAACCTTCCTACGAAAAAGATTGATGATGCTGTTGATGTTCAGTGCAGCAACCCTAATTCAATAAGAAGGGGGAAATATCCAATACACAATGGAGAGAAAATGCTACAACTAAGGGTTGAGAATGTTTCTTTTTAAATTTAACTTTTGATCCCCAGTGAAGCTCCACCTTTCCATCTGCAAGGTGAAATTCATTTTGGAGCATTGTCCTCCATGTCTGGAGAGCCAGAAGGCCCAAACAACATGGTAGAAGAGGCACTGGAATCGATGTCAGCGTCGGTATCACCCCAATTCTTCAGGGTTGCAAGTGGATGAAATCTGTTCCGAAGTGGAAGAGCCGTAGTAGTCACCAAAGGCGTGCCCTCCTGAGCTGAGCAATTTCAAAATTATCTTTTGAGAGGCACCTCAGTGAAGAGCGGAGGAGGAGGCATAGTAGATATGTCGGGGGGGGGAGGTAAAAAGGAAACTTTGGAAGAAGGACTGTCAAGACTGGAGAGGAAAGTGAGCCAGGTGCAGCAAGAGCCTGAGGAGCAGGAGCCAAAGATGACTGAAGCAGCTGCCCAGCAGATGCTGGCAATGAGGAGGCATTCAAGACAGGCAACGCAGTAGGCAAGATACCTGAAAATGGCTAAGAGATGGACGCTGAAGGCAGGCCAGCCTCAGATGTTTGGGACAAAACAGGAGAGTCTTCCGGTTCAGAAACAGCAGCTTTGTTGTGAGCTGTCATGGGGCAGTCCCAGAAGGAGTGACCCTCCATCTGACAGAGGTTGCATTTCATGCAATTGGTGCACTGAGCGGCAATGTGGCCATGCTCCAGACAGAGGCTGCAGAGCTGCTGGTCGCAGCCGTTGCTAAGATGATTAAGTGAGCCACACTTAAAATATGCCTTCGGTTGTCCCGAATAAAAGCAAACTCCTCGATCTTGACCCAGAAAAAAGCTGTTTGGAAGATGGGTCAGCCCAGAGTTGGTAGCCCTAAGTTGCACTCTGTATCCCAGGGCTGATGCCATATTTGTCCAAAATTATATCTGGTCGACCAAACACCTCACAACATTGCTGCAACCAATATGTCACGTTGTGAACATCAACCCCTTCATTTCGAAACATCACAGTAACTGTACGGGTGGTGGTGGGTCTTGTAAGAGGGATGGCCTGAAAAGGCAGCCAGAGCTTTAAATACAGCAATGAATTGTACTTAGTCCAAAATATGTCCAGAGAAGAATGGATCTGAAAACTGATATCAGAACAGCGATCCAGAGAAGTAAATGTTGGCAAAGATATCAGCAGGTACAAACCCTAGGGAGTCCATTAAGAGCTTCTCTACCAAGAAGGAACAATCTGGTGGAAGTTCCTCTGCTCAATATATTTGAGGCAGACTACATTTCGTCGAGGGGCAGGAACAAGCTGTGCAGCAAAGAGGTCAGAAAGCTGGCCCAGTGGCGCTGAGGGTTGAGGCGCTGGATGCCACACCTCGCGCCATGCCAGCGACCCAGGTTCTGGAACGAGCCTGGGTGCTGGGGGTCGGCAGGAAGGGAGCAGGATTGAGCATCCAGAGGACAGCTCTCTTCTCCCTGGGGTGGGATCCAGGGGCATCCCAGTGCAATAGTGACCTCCGGTGGAGGCCAGAGGTACTACCGACACTGGGAGCACATCGGGGATGCCCTTGGCTGACATGTACGGATATCTCCGTGCTGACGTCATTGCATGGCTGCGCGCATAGGGGATACACATGAAAAAAACACATCTCAGCATGCTACATGAGGGCCGGTCTGGTGGCGCTGCCTGGCTTCAGACTCTGAATGCTCCCCCTGATCTGGAACCCCCCCCCCCCCGGCTTTTGCAGTGGTGGTTGCATACCCACCGCAAGAGAAGACTTGCTGTGCAGAACCGGAGGAAGAGGTAGAGCTTGGGGCTTGGGGTTGAGCGGGGCTGTGGGTCAAGCTGGACTGGGGGGAACCATAGGTAAACCCCCCCCAGCCGCAGAGGTGATATAAAGTGTAACTGAAAAAAAAAGAGGTCAGAAAGCATGAATGGTGTATCCTGCAGAGTCACTGATGTCCCAGGAGGAATTGGGACAGCTGGTGAAGAGGCCAAAACAAAAGTATCTGAGTTGGCCGTAGCAGCCTGGGTGGAGATGCTCGGATATGTAATTGGAGGAGCCATCACCTCTTACCCTAACTGCAAGGGCAGCTAGATTAGGGCTGGAGGAGGCGACTCAGTAGTCTGAGGGTTCCCAGGGCTAGGTCCTTCACAAGTATCAATACCTTACCTCCCCCCCGGTCCAGATGCCATATTTGTCCAAAATGATGTCTGGCCAACCAAACACCTCACAATGGCCTCAAATATGGCATCTGGATCTGGGGGGGGGATACAGAGTGCAACTTATGGTAGGTAAGAACACAGATCCAGGATCCATGACTTTCCATCAGGCTCAATTATCAAACCTGTTGTTCGGAGGGCCTTGTCTGGGCTCCAACCTGCCGTGGCGGCCTTGGGTCTTGTAACAGCTGACTAGGCACAGTGGCCAGGCACTCCTTTGCCAGTTTCTCTGCAGGTGTCAACTCATGTCCAGAAAATAGTTTGTAAATGGGAGGTGCAGGAGATGAGACTGGAAGAGTCCCTGGAACAGCTGCCACCATACACCTCAAGGGTGGAAGAGGTGCCGCTGTCAGTTGAAAGGGCTGAACCAAAGAAGCCTGCTGGTGAATCGGAAAAGGCTGTACAAGGGCCATTGCTGCTGGCCAAACAGCTGAACATTTTGGTGAAATGGCTGACTCCTGAGGCCCTGTAGCAACAGGGAGCACAGTTCCTGCAAGTCCATTCACCACATAGGGGTTGCTGTCAATACAACCCACGGACTGCTCAGAGCTAGAAAAAGTCTGTTTTCCTGTGTTTGAAACCAGCCAGGACTGCACAGCAGAGAACTCCGAAACTGGCTGCTGTCTGAAGTGTAAATGTTCAGAGAAGGCCACTGGAGGGGTAGAGGAAACTGGCAACAGCCGGTGTGGCTGGCATGAGCCTTCAGAAGTAGCCATCACAGGTAAATCCTTCTCTTGGACAGTAACAGTCGGGACAACCTCAGGAAAGCAAACAACAGGTGTACCAGAGGTAGAGACAGTGTCAGACGTACGGTCTGCTGAGTTTAGTCAGTGGTAAGGCTCTGGAGGTAGCTGGTATGGTAGTGGAGCTGTGCCAGACATCCGAGCTGCAGGCATATCCTTAGTGTTCAAAAACTGTGACGGGCGCTGCCAAGAATCCTCTGGGGGGGGCTGAAAAAGATACGGGTGGCAGTTCAGTGATTAATCCAGGGGCGGGGCAGTCATCTAGCAAGAACTCTGGGTCCCCAGTATCTAAGATGCGCAGTAGGCATAATGATTTTTCTGATAATCCCTGGAGCAACAGAGGGTCAGCCTCAGCCATGGCAGTATCTTCTTGCAAACAAGTCCAGTGGTCTGAATCAAGGATCATTTGTATAGCAGGTGAGTCTGAATTAGGCGACAGTATAGAGTCAGGTTGAAAAGGTAGCAAAATGCTATGAGAGGTAAGGAACCAGTCTGAGTGGTCAGGTTTTCTTCCATAGGGGAGTCGACAGGTGACTTCAATCCTCCTTGCGCTCTAACACCCAGGTCAGCCATCTTTGCTGATGGCCAGCAGTTCCCGTTACTGGCAAGAGTAGTGGAATTGCCCTGGTATCCTGGTCAAATTTCCCCCATTCACTAAAAATACCACCAACAGCTTAATCTGGTTCAATTTCAGTTGGTTTCCATCTGTATACCCCACCCCCCCCCGGTCACCCCTGAAAAAGGGACTTCTAGTCTCAGTGGGCCTACCCGGTCAACAAAATTCAATAAATAAATGAACATGAGTTTTTCTGGCACAGACCTTCATCAGCTGTCTAAACCTGCATGAAAAATTGTTCCCCTCAACTAATAACCACATTGCTTAGTTTACCAATGGCTAATAGATTAGAAAATTGTATACATTTTTCCTGTTTCTTAAAATGATCAAAAATAAAGCAAATTATGTATAAAAAAAGGCTGTATTTTTACACTCTGTAATGAACTTCCTATTTTACAAGTTCTAATGGCCTAACAAATATTAACAAAAGGTGGCCATAAAGTACCCTGAAAGTTCCAGTTTTCAAATGAAATCATACTGAAAGAATACAACTTATCAATTCTTCCCGTGACAAATCTGAAAAGTAAGAAAATTCCACATGCTAAAACATACAAAAATGCTCCCAGATTACCAAAAATTCCAAATTTCAAAGTCGGCTCAATTGCGCCAAGCAGCGGTACCACTCTTGTATGTGGGAGACCCAGGTTCATACTCTGAGCCCGGGATAGTAGGAGAACAGACTGGCAAGACTGGCAAGGAGGGAAATAGAACTAGTAAGGGAGGGGGCACTGTGGAGTGGCAAGCATGGCAGACGAGACTCTTGTAGCTCTGTAAGCTATTCGTTCTAAAAGTTTTTTTATTTGTTTGGAAGTCTTTCATTTGAATGCAAGTTGGACTGCTACTGGTTTTATACAAATTCTAGCTATGCATATTAGTTGTGGGGATCAATTTTTCATGCTGGTGTAGACAGCTGATGGGAGGTCTGTGCTAGACAAACTCAGGCTTCTCCACATCTCTGCCCCACCTATAGCCACTCCACTCAACCACATTCTCAACCTCTCTCTCTCTCTCTCTCCACCACCTCTGTCCCAAAGGCCTGGAAATTTTCCAAGGTCTTACCCCAGGTGACCCTTCTGCTCCCAGAAACTATAGACCTATCTCCCTTCTCCCCTCTCTCGCCAAACTTCAGGAATCCCTTATTTACTCTAGGCTCTCTGAATTCCTAGCCACCACCAATACTCTCTCACCAGAGCAGTCTGATTTTAGGAAACAACACTCGACCATCTCCTCATTATTGCGGGTTACTGATTCAATATTTTCAGCTATGGACCACAGCCATATCACTGACGCCATTTTCATAGACTTGGCAAAGGCATTCGACTCAGTCTCCCATCCCCTTATGCTGCAAAATCTTAGATCTGTTGGCCTTGCTGAATCTGCCGTCAACTGGTTCCATTCTTATCTTTACGACAGGCAGCAATCAGTACAAATAGGCGATGCTGTCTCCTCCCCACTCCCTATCCTCTCCGGGGTCCCCTAAGGCTCCAGCCTTGGCAAGGCAAGGCAATTTTATTTCTAAGGTACCCAATCCTGGAGGCTCTGGGAGCCGAACACAATAAAAACAAAATACAGAAAACATTTGTCCTTAGCCCCATCATTTTCTCCCTACTCATAAACAACGTCCCCTCAGTCTGCAAATCTAATATGCATATGTACGCTGAAAATACTATTATTTTCATCTCTAGACCCTCTACCGTCAGCGTACAGTTACCCCCTCCAGGAAGACTTCAATTGAGTTCAGTCTTGGTTCCAGGAAAACCAACTCAAACTCAATGGAAATGTAGCGCCCCCCCCCCTCCAAATTAGGGGGCTTATCTTAAGTATCTCCTTGGGCTCCACTGATGCCCACTGACTGGCAGGCATCCATTAAAGAGGATGAAATCCATGTACAGTGATTTTGTAATGTTGTCCTGCATGAGTGTGCCATGCCATGCTGCCGCGCTGTCCCTTTAAGTGCTCCAGCAGTGTGCACAGTGTACATGGCCTGGGTTGGGTCTGAGTACAACAAATCTAGTGACCAGCCAGACTAAGCACTAATTGACTCCATTCTGCATCAGTTTCAGAGTAGAGGGAGCCCTTGAACGTACTGTAAATATTTATTTCTAAATCTTTACTGTTACTAAATAAATGAGTTGTTTACATTGACTAGTGTTCCTCCACTATGGGAACCACCATCTTTGGTCCTGAACTCCTGCTTTTGGACAAATCAGAACCAAGGAGTCCTTTAGGGGTCCTAATTACAATGCCTCGTGGGTGAAACTATGAACTTTCCTTGTTGGCGCCTAAGTTAACCAATAGGGGGCTTAGACTGTGACTGACAGCAAAGGCAGTCAATCGGAATGCAGAGATCCCGGTCTTCAGTCATGACTGTGTTGAAAAAGTTCAGTTGTGTTCAGCTCGAGCCACCGAAAAGGAGCTCCAGTGAGGGCTGAGGAGAAGCATAGGGAAGGGTCTGTCTTGCCTCCCTGCAGGACTGAAAGTAATCGGACTGCCTTCAGCAGAAAGGAAGCAGACGGTGTGGTTTCTGTAGCCCAGAGCTAGAAGTTTGGAAACCGGCCATTACTGTGAAAAGGAGATTTTTTTTGTTCCTCATGCTTCTTGCAGTGTGGCACGAACTGCTGAGAGGAAGATTGTTTTTGGAACTCCTGTGTTAAAAGTGGAGACAGTTTCTGTGGAGAACGTCTCCTGCCAAGCGGGGGAGACCACCATGGGTTTGATCTGGTCTGGCAGTTCCAGTTACTCAGCTATCAGCCTAACTACCAAGTATTTAGAAAGACACTTTCCAGTTGGGCCCATGCCATCCGTGGCCCAGAAAGACTGTTTCTGTACCAGAATCATCATCCTGGCGAGAGACCAGCATTGTGGATTCAGCCTCTGTGCAGCAACAGTACGCAGGTTGTGGCCACCTACAAGGAAAGGCCATGAAGAGAAGGTGAGCCGTGTTGGCCCAGGTTCCCACCAACATCCTGAAGCGTCTCTAATTTCACCAGCTGCAGCATCATCCTAGCTGGGTACAGTGAGTACAACCAGGGTAGCTCCCTGCAACAAAACATCAATTGTGTAATGGTACCATCTGATTTGTTTTGCCAGCCTAAAGTGTTTAAACGTGACTGGGCCACCCGGCCAGGAATTACAAATGGTATGTCGTTTTACTAGTGTGATGTTCATCTTTAATCACCCTTTCTTCCATCAAGGGCCCAACTACAGCTGCAATGCCGGCCAACCCGCAGCACCGTTCAGGCATGCCTGTTTTCCACTCTGGGTACCCAGCAGTTGCATAGACTGAGAAAGTCAGGGATTAAATGATTACCAGTAACTTGAATCTGTCTCTCTACAGTAAAGTAATCATTAGTCTAAATGCATGCCCCTCCCTTGTTCAAGTCCCCTTTAATAAACCAGATTTATTGTTGAATGTTAACCTGGGCTGTGTGCATATTATTACCTGGTCTGAAGTTAGTGACACAGTGCAAAGTATATTGAAAGTGCATGTTTGTGTTGAAAACTGTCTTTTACAGGGGTTGCAGGGTGAATGCCGGATGCCTACCATAGACCCTGCTGGTAAGTGGATTGCACATGAGCATATCATTAATGCTGGCATTAGCATGTATTCTGTGTTAAGTGTTGCAGTTGTAAAACTAAGTGTAAAAGGTCACTAGGTGGGACTGTGGGTGGTTATAGCTTCCCAGAAGACTGTACCAATCTTGCTAGTTACGCACATAAGTGCTACTCTGGGTGGAGGCACCATAATTGTGAGAGTACTGTGTGTAGGGAGACCCCAGTAGGAGCTAATTCCGAACCCAGGCCTGTCAACCTGCAGTTAGGGAAGCAAGCAGGTGTAGTTGCCCTTTGTATAACGGCATCAGGGTTACACAAAAAAAAACAGTGGCCATTACTTTTGGTTCCAGACAAAAACTGACCACCCTCCAGTCTTCTCCCATCTTCACTATCCTGGACTGCTCTCCCCTTGAGTACATTCCGGCCTTCAAATAGTTGGGGGTATGGTTGGATTGCCACCTGGACTTCTCCACCCACGTTGACGCCATCTGCACTAATTTATGTCCCAAACTGGCTGTCCTCTATCGACATAAAGACAGTCTCCCCCTCCCCACCTGCCGAGAATTGATATCCAAAATGATCCTACCCATCTTTAATTACGCTGAAGTGGTATATGGCACAGCCTCTCAATCATCCCTTGCCAGACTAGACATCCTTCTGAACATTTTCTGCTGCTTCGCTACTGCCTCCCTTCCCCTTACCCGCCACTGTCTCCTTTACTCCACCCTCTCCCTTGCACCTTAATCTCACAGGAGAATGGTTCACTGTGCTGCCTTTGTTGCAGAGTTCTGGTTTGGAACACTCCCCACCTACCTCACCTCCCACCTCTCCCAAGCTGCCACCTCAAACTACTCCCTTCGTCACAGAGATCCACACACCTTTTCTATCCCTCATCCCCACTCTGCATCTGGTAAATCTGCCTTCTTCTTTCATTTTCATTTTCTCTGGAATAAACTCCCCACCGATCTCCAACTATCCTCCTTCTTTTCGCTCAAAAGACTTCTTAGACTTCTATCCTATCCACAGTGCTCTCAGTGCTCCCAAATTGCACCTCCACTATTAAGTTGTCTTCACCTCATAGCTCACTCTCCCCTCCTTCAGAAAGGACCCTAGTGTTGATCTGGTTACTTTGCTCTTGCGACTATCAGTCAGGACAATGACTGTTGGTCCTGTATCTGTACTGTTATTGTCCCTGTGGTTCCAATTATGTCTATATTTGAACTCCTGTATCTGGCTGTTACTTACTGTTCTGGGTCTTGTAACTGTGACCCGTGATTGCTTACTTGCAAATTTTGTTGTTATGTGAGTTTTATCCCTATGTAACCCTTTCCCCGGGTCGCACCTGGAAACAAGGCTTGGCTCAATGGTGCCTTTCCCGGTTATCAACTTTTGAATAAAAAATAAATAAATTATACCTATCTGAGAAAAACAGATCCAAAAAGAGAGCATAAGCAATTGTATCAATCCCAAAGTTTGGATGTTTACCTTCAACAAGCAGCCGGGTCACATGGACCCATGCATGGGCCGACCATGTCTGCTGACACTAGAGCTACGGACCTGCTGACTGCACAAATTCTAACTATGCTGCAGAAACTCCTAGAAATTGGAGATGAAACTAATCACCAACTTGCTGCTGTAGAAGCAAAATTTGGTGACATGGATACCCATGTTTAGGCTAATGCTACATCAATTAGCGAGCTGACTGAGGAGTCTGGATGGCAACAGGAATGAAATTCATGGTTTGTGAGGGATCTTATCTTTCTGCCGGCCAAAGTGGAGGCCCTCAAGAATACTCAGTGCCAAGCCAACATTCGGATAGTGGGCTTCCCTCCTGACTGGCCGGGAAATCAGAGCTGTTACCTGCACTCAAAAGACTAATCTTTACTGATTTGAACTTACTCCCAGAGGACTCCTAAGTTTCTATTCTTAAAGCAGTTGCCATCCCAATGCGGGCTCGCAAACGTGGTCTGGATGATCAATGGTCCCTTATGGACATAGCAACTCTCTCCTCCTCTGAGGCCTGTATTTTGTTGTTGTAGGCGGTCTGAGCATGGGGTGAGATTGTTTGGGAGGGAAGCAAAGTTACTTTTTCCCCGGATATCTCCTCCCAAACGCAAATAAAGAAAAAAGCTCTGCAGATGACCAAGAAAGAAGTACTGGAGCACGGTGTGCAAGCCCAATTGCTTTTTCAAGCTAGACTTCAGATCCGGCATAGAAATAAAACTTATCTTTTCATGGATCCGGACTCAGCATCTACTTTTGCTGCCATGGTACTAGCAGACCTTGCCCCTGAAACAGATACTGTGGGAGAAGATGGGGACAATGACTGATATTCTGTTAGAGCATTTTAAACTCTATAGTTTCCACTCTGCCATGCAATATTGGGTGTTATATCCCTGTGGATGTTATGCTTCTGTGGAGGTTTTTCAAATAATCCTCAGTTACGTTTACTGACGTTTAATCAACACAACATGTTTTGCTTAGCTCCTAATTAATATGCTATGTGTAATTAACCTTGTTTATCTCGCCCGGAGTGTGATCAGTCACTTGTAAGGAGTACAGGTAAACTGTGCTCAGTTTGTTAGCAATAGTCAACATCCTGGTTAACATATTGTTTCCCTACATGCCTCCTTAGCGAACCTTTGGTTGTAGGAGTTCAATGTGACTTAATTGTGCAAAGAATCCCTATTTTATTATTTTATGGGCTACCTCCTGGTGATTATTACTACACCCCTTGTTGTTAATCCTGTGAGGGGTGGGGCATATTGGTGGATTGTTGTACAAGTTCAAACAGTAGGTGAGAGCGGACTCTCCTACAATATTACCCTGCGGGACCTTATCTCCTTATGGAAAACTGGTGGTTCTCATCTGTTAAGTAAACTTTATTTGTATTATTGAAATACCTCAAAGTCTGATTCTGTACATTTTCAGTTGGGTCTAGGTACCCATCTCTGATTGTTTTGTGACATGTTGTTATAATGCATAAAACGTGATAAATAAAAAGTTTAAAAAAAGAACTAGTAAGGGAGGAAGGTGGGCTTCAAAAATGGGGATAAATCAGCTGCATGGTACATGATGTCTGCCAATTATTGCCTATGTCACAAGAACGTACGTCTGCTGCCAGCTCCCCCATTATTGTTATTGCCCCTTCAAGCATTGTGTTCCTTGACCAGGTTGGGCCCTGCCACAGGAGTAGCTTTTCCTCATGGGTGTGGATTTGTTCCCCATTCCCAAACCTTTTCCTATACTAGTGTGCCCATGCCGCAATGTTTGGGGGTTGTGTGGCACCACATGATCACCCACGCTGCCAAGTGCTCCACCACCATACTGCTGTTAGGAGCCACCCCAAAGTGAAGTACAGCTCAACTGTCCCGTGGAAGGGGAGGACCATGCAGATGCCACATCACCCTCCCTGGTGGCCTTCTCTTTTGCCAGGTTTCCCAGTGTGCCAAATCAGTCCTCCACTGGTCAGTGCAAAGGAGCCAGCTATTAAACAGAATTTTTGATAATCTGTGAGTTTTTGTTTTGATTTAGCAGGTGATATTTTTTCCTGACTAGATTTTACTTGTGAAGAAAAAACTAGAAAATTATGCACGTTTATTTATTAATTGCAAAAGCACACCAATGGATAACAATGTTAATAATGTAAGCCTCCCCCCTCAGGGCCTAGGGGTATGCCAGATGCTAACTTTGGGGGAGGAGGACACTTGCAGCCAAGAAACAGAGTCTCAGAAATCAAAAGCATTACCTGGGTTCCTCAGAGCGGTCTTCGGGGGTGCAGGCAGTTCATGCTTAAGGGGTGCATAGAAACATAGAATTTGATGGCAGATAAGGACCGCTTGGCCCTCCTAGTCTGCCCATTTTCCTACCTAATGGATAAGCTGCAGATCCTAGTTAACCAATAGCCTACTTCCTCCTACCCCTACTAGAATTGCCTTATGTCTGTCCCGTGCATTCTTGAATTCCCCCACTGTTTTTGACTCCACGACCTCCTCAGGAAGGCTGTTCCCTGCATCCACAACCCTCTCCATAAAAAAATACTTCCTCAAATTACCTCTGAGCCGTCCCCCCATCATCTTCAAATTGTGCCCCCTTGTTCTTGCACATCTCTTTTTCTGAAAGATGCTACCTTCTTGGACTTTGCTGATTCCTTTGAGGTACTTGAAAGTTTCTATCATGTCCCCCCTCTCTCTCCTTTCCTCGAGGGTATACATATTAAGCTCCTTTAGTCTCTCTTCATATGTCTTCTGGTGCAGACCCAGCACCATTTTGGTTGTCCTCCTCTGGATAGCCTCCACCCTGTCTATGTCTTTGCAGAGATCGAGTCTCCAGAACTGCATGCAGTACTTCAGATGGGGTCTCACCAACTGTCTGTATAGAGGGATAAGAACTTCCTGTTTTCTTCTGGTGATGCCTCTCTCTATGCATTCCAGTATCCCCCAGCCCTCCTTACTGCCTTCTCACATTGCTTGCCCATCTTTAGGTCATTTGATATAACTACCCCCAGGTCCCTTTCCATTTTTGGTGTTGTCAGTATCTCGCCCCCCATTGTGTACTCTTCCCCTGGGTTTTTGTTTCCCAGGTGCATTACTTTGCACTTCTTTGCATTGAATACAAGCTGCCATACATTTGACCATTCCTCCAACCTTGCCAAGTCCCTTCTCATCCTTTCCACCCCACCTTGTGTATCAACCCTGTTGCAGATCTTTGTGTCATCTGCAAAGGGACATAGTTTTCCTTCCAGTCCCTCTGCAATGTCTCTTATAAAGACATTAAAAAGGATTGGAGCCTGTACTGAACCCTGCAGTACCCCATTAGTAACCCCTCTTAATTCACAGTGGACTCCGTTTACTATTACCCTCTGTGTCCTGTTGTCTAGCCAATGTTATACCCATGCTACCACCCTGGGACCCACTCCCAGGCTGGATAATTTGTTTATTAATCTTTTGTGCTGGACTGTGTCAAATGCCTTGCTAAAGTCTAGGTTGGACATGTCCACAGACCCTCTCTGGTCTATTACTTTGGTCACCCAGTCAAAGAAATCAATTAGATTTGTCTGACATGACCTTCCCGCTGTGAATCCATGCTGCCTAGGGTCCTGTGCCCCACTGTCCTCTAGGTACGCAACAATTCTTTCCTTCAGAAGTGATTCCATCATTTTCCCTACCACTGAGGTCAAACTGACAGGTCTGTAGTTTTCTGCCTCTGTCGTGCTCCCACTTTTGTGAAGGGGAATCATATCCGCCCTCCTCCAGTCCTCAGGTACCACACCATCCTCCCATGATTTGTTAAAAAGGGTAGTCAGTGGTGTTACTAGTTCTTCTCTTAGTTCTTTTAGAATTCTGAGGTGAATCTTATCAGGCCCCATTGCTTTATCTACCTTCAGTTTTAGGAGTTCTTTCAGAACCCTTTCTTCTGTGAAAGGACTGGTATCGACCCCCTATCCAGAGTGCTTCTATTGACTGGATTAGGTACCTCCCCCTCCTCTTCCTGCAGGGGCAACATTTGGTTATCAGATCACAAGGTGTTTTAATTGAATCCATTGTCCACTCAGGAAATAAAAGTTCAAACAAATGTAATCAGCCCTAGAACATTTTACAGCTCCATGGAGTTGCAGAGGTGCGAAAATATAATTTAACAGCTACATATTTATGGTGGCCAGGACCACAAAACAGCAGCATTTGATAAGGAAACACTTTGATGGCATTTAGCTTTGGATTCCAGGCGCTGAATGAGGATCTGATACTGATGGCAGCAACCTCTTTCGCAGAGACGGTCACTTCTCCTCTGCCAGCTCCCTCCTGCCCAAACCTTTGACTCTCTGAATGAAAACATCCACTCCCTTAGCAGTTACTGAGAGACAAGACATCCTGAAGAGCCACCTAGACAAAGATTTCATACTTCATGCTGCTCCCCAGTGGTCTCCACTCCCGACCTTGGGCCTAGCTGCATACCTGCAACACATTAATCTACAGTCGGGGGGAAGGGGCTTTCTCAGGAACCTACCAACACTGCAGCAGCTTTACTAAGCCCACCAGAGCCAGAGCCAGCACCCGAGCCAGACAACCTGCTGGGTGCTCTGGGCAGGGGCCAAGGACTACAACACACAGCTCCTGTGACTGCCCAACATAACCTTGTTTCTCCACTTCCCTTTCTGCTCTAGTTGTCCCCCCCCCCACACTGGATTCTACCCTCACATCTTGGTATACCCAATGCTGCACTTTTCACCCTCTCCCCACCCTTCCTACATTCCTTCTCCCCCCCCCTTCCCTCTTCCTATGACTCTGGCACTTCTTATCAGGGAAGGGATCACAGATCTCCAGGTAGAAGGTCACCGGGGCCAGTGACCATCACATGGTATGGTTCAATTGGCTACTACATCTAAATCATTCCATTCCAAGGCAAAAATATGGGACTTCAGAGGAGCTGACTTTGATAAGATGGCCAACAGAGTTAAGCTAGCCCTGGCAAAAGAAACACAGGTGAGGGATACAGGCAAAGTGGGCAAGCATTAAGGATGCAATACTTGAAGCAACATCCCATTGTGTTAGACAGAAAAGGAAGTGCAAAAGAAGGAAACCACTTTGGTTCTCAAATACAGTAGCAGAATAGGTCAGAGCCAAAGGCTGGCCTTCAGGAAATATAAAGGGAACACAGTGGGATGAAGATAGGGAGGCATACCAAACTGCCCTAAGGGAAGCAGGGAAGGTAGTAAGGCAGGCAAAGTCTCAAACTGAGGAAACACTAGCACGAACAGTAAAAGAAGGTGACAAGACTTTCTATAGATACATTAGTGAAAGGAGAAAGTCCAGAGGGGGTATTGCTAAGCTCAATGGAGAAAAGGGGGCATGTGAGGAGGAGGACCCTGTAAAAGTGCCTCCCCACCCTCCAGTTGCCATCTCCATTGTTGTATTGTCTTTCCCTGGTTTCTAGTGGCACCCCCCCATCCTCCAGTCACCATCCTTGTTATTTTTCATCTTTCCCTGGCATCTAGTGGAACCCCCCCCCCACCCTCCAATCACTGTCCCTGTTATTTTTGTCTTTCCTTGTGTCTACTGGTAACCTCCACCATTCAATTACTGTTCCCATTATTTTGTCTTTCCCTGGTGTCCAGTGGCACCCCCGCCATCTGATTGCCGTCCCAATCTGAAGTAAAGAAAACCTTCCCTCAATGTTTTTTTTCTGTAAACCTGTGGAAAAAAAATGTCACTTGCCGATCTGACTCCCCCCCCACCTCCCACTCAGCACCCACCACCCCACACCCCCAACTAAACTCCGACACACACCCTCACTCACCTGAACAGGTCACAGGGCAAAGATCCACTCTACGATCAAAGACACGACTTGCTGCTGGAACTGCTGACTGCAATATGAGAAAATAAGGTACAGTAAGTGAGGTTCAATGTATTTCAATGGGTTTTCAACTTTGATGCATAACTTTGCCATTTTTGCATATTATGAGCCCACATTTTCAACAGGACCTTTTTGAGACCCCACCTCATGAACAATGCGGTGGAATTATGCAAATCCAGCCCAAAGGACAGTTTCACAATCACTTGGCAAAATCGCTTTTTGGGCAGGATTTAAAAATTTTCACTGTCCTTGTTCATGAGGTGGGGTCATAAAACTATGTTGAAGAAAATCAAATATGTAAAAATGTAAATGGTCGAATAAGGCTGACATTGAAACTGTACTGCACTCACTCATAACTTTTGTATTTCAAATATTCTGACCCCAAATTTTCAACATAGCCATTTTGTTACACCATTTCTTGAATGTGACAGTTGTCATTTTTCAAATCCTGGCCAAAATGTGTTTTTGTACCTGTGGTGTGGAATGGTGTTTTGGTGGGGAGATGAAAATTCTCTATCGGAGTTCATGAGGTGGGGTAATAACAAGGCTATGCTGATAATTTGGTTGCTGTTTTGGCAGAAATGCAAGCACAGGGCCTTCTGGGCCCTGCGCTTCCACAGCAATGTACAGGTACATAGATACGTATGCCGATCGAACGGTGATACCATTATAGCGAACGACAGTACAGCGACAGGTCACTGTACTGTCACCGTGGTAGCCTGGCACTGCTTTCCCAGGGTCTTGCACCGCACCCGAATCAACTCCGACTCAGAGTTGATTATATGAAGTCCGGGGGTGTGGGGTGGCAGAGCCCCCCACATGGGAGAAAAACAAAGTGTCCTTGGATGGATTTATGATGACTGCAATTGCGGTCAACATAAATCTGTCACTGTAATGTCAGTCAACAAAATATTTGTCGAACTGCATCATAGATCCCATGTCTGTGGGGGTCTGAGAGCGCAGTGCCCAGAGGGCCCTGCGCTTCCACAGGTAAATGACGATACAATTATACTATCTCAAAAAGTAAGGAAATTCTTTGCAAAAAACTGCGTTAATGCACCAGTTAGGGTAAGGTAACACCACAACAATAGGGAAATGTGGCATTAGGGTTTCCAATCCTAACTCCCACCCCCCCCCAAGCAGCAAAAAGAAAAAGCATTACAGTTTTGGGTCTCCGGAGTTTTGGTGAATCAGTGATGGTGTCCTCCTTGGGGGTTGTCAACCCTAATGCTCACCTCTACTTCCAGCCCCTAGCCTCCTATCCAAAGCACCTGGTACAGCACCAAGCCACTGCCTCATAATGATACACTCCTCAAAGGTAGAGAAGTATGTCTTACCACAGGTTGCCAACACAATTTGTTGTATCTTTCTTCATGCAGAGCCCTGTAGGCCCTGCACGAGGAAAAGAGATCATGTGTAGCATTGTTTGGTCATGGAATGGGGTGGGAATTAGGATTGACAACCCCCAAGGAAGACCCCACCACTGATTTGCCAAGACTCCGGAGACCCAAAACACTAATGTTTTTTCCTTTTGCTGCTTGGGGGGGTAGGATGTTAGGGTTTGAAACCCTAATGCCACATTTCCCTACTTTGGTGGCATTAAGTTACCCTAACTGGTGCATTAAAGCACTTTTTTGCAACCATGTTAGTAACCACAAATTAAATATATTATGTTTCAAAATTTGGATAAATTAAGAGACATTCATTTGCCAGCATACCTCTGTATGTTATTAGCCTTTTCTCTCTGTTTATACATTTAAAACATGTTATTTGGAAAGGTATGGTATGTTGTCATATCCAGTATTTAATATGTCATTTACAGTTTGTAATTAACCAAAAGGAATTTTTTATTTGAATGTTTCATAAACGTGAATCAGTACGGAGATAAGTCAATAATTATATTATGTTTGAAAAATCCCTTGTACTAATTTGGTACAGTCCATTTGTGCATTTCCTTAGTGTTATATACAGTGCAACTTATATATATAACAAATTCACTTTTTACATGCACCCGGTCTTGTCATTCCATCTCTATTTATTTCTAGCTTCTTCCATCTGTGATGTGCTGTCTATTTTCAAAAAGTTATTAAATCAACATAGGGAGTCACATGACCGTTGCATGGCATAGAGACGTGTCTTGACTAGGCTCTGCTCCCCAGCTCACAATTTAGTTGATAATCTGCAGAATTCGTGTGCTGTTGTGACTGAAAACCCCATAAGTTGTTGTACTTATTGCAATGGACAAATATGTGGTACCAGTTGCTGGTAAAGCGCAACGTGCAGGCTCGAAAAATACAAAGAAACAGACTACGAGCTCTCAGGCTGGTGCAATGGGGTCTATATCAATCTTGGCTATGGAAATGGCTGCAACTGGACACACGTTAAAAGACTAACTCCTGGAGGTGCTGTCTCCTACATTGGAGCACCTAGAAGAGAAGATTGACTGCCAACTAAATGAATTAGATGCCCAGGTCACACAGCATCAAGAAAGGATTGAGGAGGTGGAGAGTCGCATCTCGACTGCAGAGGATGCATTGGCTTCTCTACCGAAGCACCTCATAGCACTGAAGAAAGTGGTAACAGACCTCAGGGAGGCCCTGGATTATCAAGAAAATGACCACAGAAGATCTAACCTGCGGCTCTGGGGCCTCCCTGAGGGGAAAGAGGGAGCAAATATCCTTGAATTCTGTGTAAAGAAACTCCCTGAATTTCTAGGCCTCTCTCCAAAGGGTGGCCGCTACAAGCTTGAGCGAGCACACTGAGCTGTAAAACCTAATCCACCGGAGGAACAACCACCACGCCAAATAATTTTCCGGTTTCATAATGTTCAAGATTGCCAAGAAATGTGGATGGCCTATAGAAACACAACAGATCTTCGGTATGTGGGGTCCCGATTATATCTCTCGCAGGATCACTCACCACGCATTGGGAAGAAGAGAAGGGCCTTCAATGAAGTGATTGTGGAATGCCAGAAGATTAAAGCGGAATGGTTTATGCTTTTTCCAGCAACGTTGAAAATATGCCACAAAGGAGCTTCTTACAGCTTCTGGGAGGTAGATAAGGTGGCAGCCTTTGTGGCAGAGCTGAAAAACAAATTGGGATGAGCCAGCATTTTACCCTGTTTTGAGGGGGGTCCTTTTTCACACTATTGTACCTGTGAATTACTGACTGAGTGTTTACTGAAAGGGGGAAAGGAGTCCAAGGGCTCATTGCCAGAAGATGGAACTGACAAGATTACATGCCTGCCTGGGAGACTACGCCGGGAACTTTGCTGCTTACTCCCCGAGAATCCCTGCCCACATCAAAACAACCTTAGCAGAACTGCTGCTGTGCTCCTGGACTAAGAACACATTGCTTTTCCACTAAGATGCTGGGTGAAGGAAAGGCTCCATGAGGTGAACGTATTGACTGTTCAATTCTTCTTTGGAATGGGATCGGTTCACAGACAGGCCTCACTGGAATTTGCCAGCCACCAGCTCTCCTGATAATGCAGAGAGAGAGAGGTCCATTTACACTGCAGCCAATGCGATGATAGCCGGGGGTGCGGGGAAGGTCTGCACATTGGTTTTGATCCGCGTGGCCTGACCTATGCTAGCTAAGGTAAAAAGCTTCTTTTGAAAATTAAAATGTGGGCGAGCGAGGTGCTATTGGACTGTGGGGGGACTGTTTCCTTGTTCTTAAGGATGTCTTGAGGAGGGGTTATGATTGAGACTGGAGGAGGTGAAGCCCATAGGGATGCCTGAGATAATGAAAATTAGACATCCAGGACTAGCAGTGAACGCCCCTAAGTAAACTTAATGTAAAAGACAACTTGGGAGAAATAAAACACTGGACAAATGATCCATGGACATAAGGGGAAAAATATGATGTTTCTCAAGCTGGGGGGTATTGGAGAAAGACATATACAACACAAACCAGAGAGTATTTTTAAAGGGGTAGTACATACTTGTTTCTTTTTTGAGAGTGCTGTATGGTACTGGGGAAATGAGGGAGAGGGGGGTTGTGAATAGTTTTTATATAACAGTTTTGTATTTGTTACATGTTTTGACTGTTTGTTTATTGATGAACATAAGGTCCAGTATATTTTATAAGGCAAAAACTATAAAGGGAGAAATATGGAGGAAAGGGCTGAGCGACTTTTAGGGGAAATTTGGGCTAATGCTATCCCTATAAATAATGATGGCTACCAAAGAAAGAATAAATATTGTATCATGGAATGTAAAGAGGTTCTCCTCCCCAATTAAGAGGGCATGCATTCTAATGACTTTAAGAAGGGCACATGTCCAAGTGACTCTACTTCAGGAGACACATCTAACTCCCTCTGAGCACCAGAAGCTAATGCCAAATTGGGTGAGAATGTGCTATGCTGCCTCCTATTCCTCGCACAAGCGGGGGATAGCTGTTCTGTTTCATAAACACCTGCCCTTTAAGCTATCTAGGGTGGTACAAGATACTAAAGAAGGGAGATACGTCTTTGTAGAGGGGACAATACATGGAACACCTATCACTTTAGAGAGTGTCTACGCACCTGTGATCTTTGACCCGGTCTTCTATCAAAATATCCTAGACTTATTAATGAGAGAGCAGTTTAAGGGACCGGTAATGAGTGGAGACTTTAACTGCACACCAGTTCCACTCCTGGATCATTCGGAGGGTAAGGGCAAGGGAGGTGGATGCATGAGATGGTGGAGGGAGGGAGGGAGTGGTAGATCTTGGCTTACTTGACGCCTGAAGGTTGGCAAATCCTGCTCTTCGAGTGTATACCTTCTTTTCCAACCCTCACATGTCATGGTCCAGAATAGATCACATTTATATAAATGAAGAGTGGTATGCTAAATCAGTTAATATTAAACATGGCCTGATACACATCTCGGACCGTGTCATGGTTGTAGCCACAATAGAGCTAGGTGTGGATCAGGCAAAAAGCTCCACTTGGCACTTTCCTACATATCTGCTAGGATCTCAGGAATTCAGAACATACTTTAAAAATCAAATGTCCTTATATACTGTTTTAACTAGAGATACAGCATCATCTAAACAGATATTTTGGGATGCAGGAAAAGCATATTTAAGGGGGGCTATCACAAGCTACGTGGCAAAATATAAAAAAGACAAGCTGATGTGACAAGAGGAACTTTGAGGATCAGGGAATTAAAGCACAGGGATGCTAGAGGGGAGACAGGAGAAGTACTCCAAATGCTAGTGGTCTCCAGAGAAACACTAAATAACATGCTTTCGGAAGAAGCACGTAGGCAATACTTCTGTCTTAAAAATAAATTTTATGAATGGGGCAATAAGCCTGGGCCATTGTTGGTAAATCTGATAAAAGGCAGAAAGGGAACATCACAGCTACCTGAGGTAAGGGATAGTAAAGGGTCCCTGCTTAAGGACCCGAAAATGATAAAAGAGGTTTTGCCAGTTCTATCAGGAGTTGTACCAGGTGGAATGTGGAGGCACTTTGGAAAAGTCAAAGGAATTCCTTGATAGCGTTAAAATCCCTAAGCTTTCCTCTAAACAAGAAGAAGAGTTGGGCAGGGAGATTTCCAAAGCAGAGATCAGGATAGCAGTACAGCACAAGCTGGTAAGGCGAGTGGTCCTGATGGCCTACCTGCAGAATTCTATAAGGTAGCAGGAGCAGGAGTGATAGATCATCTGTGAGGGGTCTTTCGGGAGGTGAAGGAGAGGCATTTGTTGCTGGCATCCACAGGAGAAGTGGCTATCTGTGTGATACCGAAGCCTGGAAGAGATCTGCGGGAATGTTCTTCATTTCAACCTATCTCCGTGCTTAACGCTGGTGCCAAGATATATGCTAAAGTCTTGGCATCGCGATTGGATGGAATACTCCTGACCCTGGTACACCCAGATCAAACCGGTTTTATTCAGGGTAAGCACTCCTACCATAATGTAAGGAAGGTCCTCAATGTGATAAGTTGGTCTGCCCGACACCCTGAACTAGCAGCAGTGTTGTCTTTAGATGCCGAGAAGGCTTTCGATCGAACTGAATGGGAATACCTGTTTGAGATACTGGGTAGATTTGGGTTGGGGGAGAAGTTTTTGGAAATGGTAGGAGCACTGTATGCTTCCCCCTGGGCTTCAGTGTTGGTGAATGACTCACTTTCAGAACGTTTCCCATTATTTAGAGGCACAAGGCAGGAATGCTCCTTATCCCCAGTTCTTTTGGCCCTAGCGATTGAACCATTGGCGATAGCCATCAGGGTAGTCCAAGTGTAGAGGGGAATCCGGGGGGGGAGGGTAGTGAGATGCAACACAAATTGTCCTTATATGCGGATGATATGATAGTATACCTGGGAGACCCAGAGTGCTCTGTACTACCTCACCTGCCCCTTATATTGAGATTCACTAGCTTTTTAGGTTATAAAATAAATATAGACAAGTCAGAGATCCTATACCTGGGGCATGCGCTGCTCCTACGCAGGGAAAATGGGGCTTACAGGTGGTGGACACCTCATTTAAATATCTAGGAATATATGTAGGGAAGAACATTGCGGACTTGTACTACTTGAATTATACCCTCATGATCAAGAATCTGACTGAGGAACTTAAGAGGTGGCAGGCCCTCCCTTTATCATGGTTTGGCCGCATCAACTTGATTAAAATGAACGTACTGCCCTGGATACTTTATCTGCTCCAGATGCTCCCTATGGGATTGAACAAAAGGGATATTAAGAAGCTGGAGAAAGCTTTCTGTAGTTTCATGTTGCAAAGTAAGTGGGCTAGGACCAGCCTGAGAAAACTAAAAACAAACACACAAAGGGGAGGTCTAAAATTTCCTGATTTGAGGAATTACTTCTTGGCAGCACAAACACAATACGTAAAAGCCAGGATAGTCAAACCATCTGAGGCAAGCTGGCTGGATCTAGAACAGGTGGGGATGCAAGGGTGATTATCAGCTTATCTGGCTAGAGGTGGGCAGAGGGACTTTACCTCCCTTGATCACCCTAACCCTGCAGGTGCTCAGCAGTTGGCAACAGATTAAAAATATAATAGGAGCAAGAGAGGAGGAAACAAATTTACTGCCCATAGACAGGACTCCCTTTTCTAGACCTAGCATGGAGGTTCCCACATTTAGTGATTGGGAAAAGAGGGGTATATCATGTGTTAGGGACTTATACAAAGGGAAAAACTTGTGCTCCTTTCAGGATCTGAAGGAGACTCTGGGAATCCCGAATAATCACCTATTCAGATTCTTCCAAGCGAGAGATTATGGCAGGGCAATAAAGAAACAGGGAGAGGATGAATCACTACTGGAGCAAATTGAAATCCTGATATGTAGGGCTAGGAGAGACCTCAAGGGTATTACTAAAAATGCCACTCACCTTCTTAGAGCCAGCATGCATGATGTGACCTCTAGCACGAGGAAACACTGGGAGAGAGAGACTTCAGAGTGCAGATCACTGAACAGAATTGGGTCCTTGTTCTGGAGTCACACATGGGCTTGCTCTCTTGTAACAGGTATAAAGAATCAGCCTACAAATTCATACATAGGCTGTATTACCCTGCAGTGGTTGCTCATCAATTTAAACCAGAGGTGTCGGAGACTTGTGGCAGATGTAAAGTGGACAGAGGCCCATTCTACCACTGTTTCTGGACTTGCCCAAGCCTTAAGACATACTGGGAAGGAGTGAGCCATGAAATGAGTGTTCTAAGCAGCTCTGAAATCCTGGCTACACCTGTGGGGCTCCTGTTTGGGGTAGTGGGAGAGGGGAGGGGATGGGAGGGGAGAATGGACATTACAGAGGAGATGGATCCAGATCCTCCCCCTGCTGGCTAGGCAAGCTATACTGAATACATGGGTCTCAGGGGAGACTCCCACTGTCTCACAGTGGCGTACCCTGACATTGAAGGCTTTAGCTCTAGAAAGGTGCTCATATTAAGTAAAAGAAAGGATGGACAACTTTTCAAACATCTGAGGGACATATCTGAACACACTGGGTGGGATATTCAAAGCAGTTGAGCAATGCGCAACAGGGTTGCACCAGCGCAACTGTGACAACCGGAGAGTGATATTCAGCAGCTGCAGCTGCAACTGCGCAGTGCAAATCCCCATGTGCCAATACGCAATGGTGATGCATGCATGCACAAGTGCAGAGGACGCAGCCATGAATAAGCGGCACAGTGCTATATTCAACAGTAGGCAAACGGTGTAAGCGCTGAGCAAAAGGGACTTGCACGGAGCAAACTTCAGCACATAAAAAGAGGGAGCAAGCAAGGGAAGGAAGCTTGTGCCAGAGGGGAGCCATAGAGAGGGAGAGTGAGTGGACAGGCTGGACAGCAGGAGGAGTGCAAGACAGAGGCAGGCAGGGAGTGTCACAGATTGTGGGACTGGGTGTGTGACAGTGAGTGTGTCCATGTGTGTGAGCGAGTGTGTGTGTACGCGTGATACAGGTGCAGAGGCAACAACCTGAGTGTGTGCCTGAGAAACTCAGCACAGGGGAGCAGCACAGATGCCCAGACAGGTGGGAGGTGGAGGCTACAGCCCACAGGCCACCAGCCGGAAACCCCGAACACAGGTGTGTGCCCAGCGCAGGAGCACACTCAGCAGCACACAGCTGGGGGTGCCTGGGGAGACAACTGCCCTGGGGGTAGGGCAACTCAGGTCATGGCCAGTGCCATCTTCCAGATGGAGGCAGTAATGAGGGGTGTGAGGAGGCAGGAGGCAGAGCAGCGTGGCCATGGAAGGGCCCATTGGTGGTATGCCTGGAACAGGTGGTACCATGCCCGCACCACCTTTGAACAGTACAGTGATACAGAGATTGTGTGCCAATGCTGCCTGAACTGGGCAATTCTGAGGCAGCTCTGTGAGCTGTGCAGTGAGAAGATGCAGGCATCCACAAGATGGAGCCATGCCCTGTTGGCGGAGATGGCTGTCATGTGCCTGCTCACCACGGGTACCTTCCAGAGACCAACAGGGGACACCACAGGCATAACCCAGTTGGCCGCATCACAGTTCCTCACACAATTCCTCAATGCCCTGCTTCCACATGCTGCAGAATATATCCATTTCCCCAGCACACAGGCAGAGCATACAGCGAACATGCAGGAGTTCCACAGGGTGGCACGTATGCCTGGCATGCTAGGGGCCATCGACTGCACATATGTTGCCATCCACATACCACCTGGCCCAGAGGGGGTAGCGTACATCAACAGGATGGGCTACCCCAGTGTCAACTGCCAGGTGGTGTGTGATGCCAGGGGGCACATAATCAATGTCTGTGCCACAAACCCTGGTGGAGCACACGATGCCTACATCTGGCACCAGTCAGCACTGTGCCACAGGTTCAAGAGTGGGGTCATCCACACAGGCCACCTAGTAGGTGAGTATGCTGTGGAAACGGGCAGCCTGGCACAACAGGGCAGGGTGTGAGGGAAGGTAGGACAGATGCGCCAGAGGGTGAGGCCAGGAAGGTTGGGGGGTGCAGCAACACAGCCCACCATGCTAGCCACACATCTCTTACCCACTCCGTCCCTGGCTGCTTACCCCATACCGGTCGGTGCCCGTCGACCTCAGCACAGGAGCTATACAATGAGGCACACGCCAGCACACAGAAAATCATTGAGCGTGTGTTCAGGCTGCTGAAGGCATGGTTCCATTGCCTGGACAGGACTGGCGGTGCCCTACAGTACAGCCCCTCAAAGGCCTGTGGCCTATTCTTGGCCTGCTGTATACTGCACAACATGGCCACCGACTGTGGGATAGCTGTTGAGGTCGAAGAGGGGAACAGCAGTGGGGACGATGTGGTCGCCGGGCCAGATGGTGGTTGGTAGCCCCCCCCGGGTGAAGGGAACCCAGCTGAACAGGATGACCCAGCAGCACTGGGACACAATTGCAGAGGAGCACTATGGAGCACGCAGGTAGGTGAACATGTCCACATGCACATCCTGGGGACTATGGCACAGCATACAGGCATGCATGGGCGTGCCCTGTGACAGTAATGGCTGGAGGGGGGCATGGACAGGCATGGGACTGGACACCATAGAAGCATGCAGCACAGCGCTGAACACCCCACCCACTCACCCCCGCACACACACGCACATGCACACAGGACCCATCATGCCCACGCCCAGAGGCAGGCACCAGGTGTGTGTCAGATGCTAAGCACCGATGCACAGTTGCAGTCAGTGCTTTGCAGGCATCATCATGCACATGCCACAGTGTCCGTCAGCTGGGCAGATGTGCACAAGGCCTGTGTGTGGCATGAACCATGGATGCCAAGTCCCTGGAAAGCACACGATACGCCAATGTGCACACAGGGCAGCAGCACACAGCGGACAGGGAGGTGGGTGGTTCAGGACCACAGCACATCACACGACCACTGTGAACACATGGAGGGCCCTGCTGAGACCGCCCAGCAGACACAGGCTGTGCGACGGCCACAGGAGGAGTCTGTGACAGTCCCCAAGGGGTGTGACTGCGGGAACAAGACCGGGTCCTCGCAGGAGTCTGCAGACTCCCAAACATGCCTGCTCCAGGCGTGCCCAGAATGCCCACAGCGGGCCCCGGCATCGACACAGTGGTGGTCGCATGACACCATGACTGAGGGGTGGAGAATGCACTCTGCAGGGTCTGCGGCAGCCAGCCAAGCACCACCGTGTCCAGCGGTGCTAGGCTGGCCGTGACCACAGCGGTAAGGGGATCCAGGGCTGCAGTCGTGTCCTCCCACATATGAGTGTTCTCAGCCAGGAGCTGTTCAAAGTCCCAGTTGCACCACACTGTGGCCTGGCACAGCTCTGCACAGAATGCAGGCACCCCTGCCGCAGCCATCACTTGCTGCTCAATGGAGGCCCATAGCAGATGGGTGTGCTCAGCCAAGGGATCGGTGCCCTGGGGTGCATGGGCATTGTACCAACTCACATGTGTGGTTCGACTCTGCAGCCCAGCCCCCCGTGCAGGTGGGCACTGTACAGTGGGGCCCTCTTGGGGCTGTTCGTTCAGCGGTGCACCGTCAGCGGCCGCTGCACCTGGCCCCCCTTCAACACCATCCAACTACTGCCCCTCTGGCTGCTGTGCGCTGAGCAGTGCCGGTGTGGCTGCATCACCACCACCATCAGTCGGCGCCGCACCGGTGGTGCCAATGGCGACACAGGGGGCAGTGGCCGGTGGGCGGACAACTGCCTCCAGGGCACTGTCTGTGCTGCCGTGGTGGGTATGTGGTATGGGTGCCTGCCCCTCAACGGCACTATCGCAATCTGTAATGATGGTCTCATCATCATCAGTCCCTGACCCCGCCCCAATCTGTGTGTCGGCATACTGGACGCCATGCCTGGCATCATGCTGAAACACTGTCAGGGCCTCGTCCACGACCATGCCACAGGCATCCAGATGGTCAGCAGTGTTGGGCTGCATGCAGTCTGGCTCCCAGACACTGATGGAGGTGGAAGGATGGTCCTCTGGGTCCAGGACTGCCCCAAAGCGGACACCCCCACTTTTGCTGCTGCATGCAGGTGCTCAGAAGCTGAAAGGGAAAACAGTCACAATAGTACTACAGGCACACCCCCTGTCCCCCTGCCCTGGGTGCCACCGTACCTACCATGCAGTGATGGGCTGCCACCTGTCTGAAAGCCACGGCCGGGCACCCACGCGATGGTGCTGCATTGCATGGTAGCCACCACCAACTCCTCCAGCGACATCAGCTGCAGCACATCAGGCTGTCCACTACCCTTGGCAGCATGTGTGGCCCCGATGGCTGCCACCTTCTCCTTTATCCACCTCTAGTCTGTGCAACCTCTTTCTTGCACTCCTGCACAGACCTTTGATGGCTGCCCTGCTGATTTTCGGCTCGGGCTACACCCTCCCATGCTGTCACCCGGGCCTGAGGAGTGCCTGTCAAGGCACTCAGTAGAGACTCCTAGTCCAGGTAAGCCTTGAATAGGGGATCTGTCTCTGCCCTTGTGATGTTGGGCCTACCCCTCCATGCAGGCCCATGCTCCTCAATCTCCTCTTGTTTCATCATACTGTGTCCTGTGGGAATAGACATGTGGTCATTGACAGCTCTTACCCACAACACCGTCCCAATCTACTGTCCAGGGAGCATCACAGCATCGCATCTTACCTCTGAAGGATGCAATACTGGTCCATATCCTGTGCAGTCCTGTAGCGCCTTTATACACATCGCATGCAAAAGAGGGGTTGCGCAACTGTAATGGGATGCAAATGCCTCCGATACGCCGTAGATATGCTGATTAGCTAATCTGCGTATGCTGGCTAAATATCGTGAATTTGTGCATTGCACAATGGACTTGCGCATGCTCAAGTCATAGCGCAACATTGTGACATGCACAGTAGGCCAAGGAGTACGCATGCACATGCTGCTGGCAACTACGTCATTGGCACACCTACACACACTGTGCAATATGCGTTTCAGTGCCCATCTGCTATTGGGCATGTGGCGCTCATATGCTGTATGGCCTATGGCACCCAGGCACCATAGTGCCGATGGCACTGTGGTGCCATATGGCAGATGGTGCATGTGCACTATGGGTGCCATGGCACCCAAGCGCATTGGGCTGTGTACCATGGCACCCTCATGCCCCTATTGCACCTCATGCATGGTGGGCCCAATAGCACAGTTGTGCACAGTGCGCGTGCCAACCCTTGACCCCACAGTTGCCCTTTGCCCCTCTGGGAGCCCTGCAGCACATGCCAGTACTGCTTTGCCTGTATCACGCATCTCCGTGGCTGCACGATTGATGATGGCAGCGCATCTCTGTGTGAGCCGCGCATCCCAGCACATGTGACTTGTATGCTACTGGGTGCCATTTTGGATCTACGGGTGCAAAATAGCCATGCCGTGCCGCAGCAATGCCAGGGCACCTTACTGGTCCTAGGTGGAACTTGTAAATCTGGTGGCCCTTGTGGAACCACATGTTGGCTGTTTGTTTGGCCAGGTGCCCCTGACAAGGCTACGGACAGAGGTGTGACAGGAGGTCGCTGATGGGCTGGAGGAGGCTACTGATTCACAGCACAGTGGGGAGCAATGTCACCACCACTACGGGGACCTACAGTGGAGGGACCCTGAGATGCTATGGTCACTACTGGCATGTGTCCGGAGGGGAGCCGTACCATGGCCAGGTAAGTGTGCTACACCCATGTCCATGCCCAGCCAGTGTTCTATGGGGCAAGCAGGGTGGCACACCATGCTGCTGGGGAGGCTGGGGCTGCGTATACTGTTTGCTGGGGCAGCACACCATGGGTGTGCTGTGCCACTGTGCTGTTGCGCTGGACCAGTGAGCACGCTGTGCTGGGGGGACATGTGGTGCACCACAGCGTGCAGGTAGGCACTGTTCTATGCTACGATGTTGTTCATGGTGGGCAGCGGGGGTGGGGATGGGCCACAGCCCCCTGTGAGCATGGCCTTTCCAGCTGTGTACTGCCTGTGGTGACTGTTGCACCATGCTGTGGCTATCACACATGTGTGTGACTGCTGCAGGTGGGCTGTGGGTGCACCCGGAGATTCAAGCTGTGCCACTGCCATCCTGTCATTTAGCCATGTCACCTGCATGTCGTGGTGGTGTGTGGCACATGGGTGGCATTGGTCTGCAGTATTCTGCATGGCTGTGGATTGCTGGGTTGGCAGCACATGTGTGTGAACACACTGCGGGTGGCTGGGTGATATCCCAGGTGCACATGGCACCGCTGTCCACTGCGCACGGTGGGTGGGCTACAGTCTTCCAGACATGCACTCATACTGTGTTCCCTCCTTTGTCCTAGGTGTCCATCACACTGATGTTAACACCAGGCTCCTGTGACAGATTCTGTGAGTCTCCAGAGCCATGCTCCAGGTGGCAAAGCTGATGCATCGCATGGTGCGCAGGCCGCAGCGCAGACATCGGCGTCAGGCATCAGTGGGGCATGGACAGCCATAGAGCCCATTGGCTAGTGACTGTTACCCTTCCCTTCCCCTCCCTTGCCCTCCTTTGTCCCCTTGTATAGCCATGACCCCTGTCCCCCACTTTTTGTCCCCCATTTTGTATGTGGCCTCCCCATTCCTTGTTCCCTGTCCCCCGTTATCTGTGTAAATGTATATAGTTACTTAATGCCTGTTTGAATACACTTTTATATGGTTAGCCATCTGTGTCCATGTTTGCTTTGAGACTGGCGTGAAGAGCCAGGCTGCAGTGGTGTGCATAGCTGCAGTGTGGTACGACTGGGGTGGCCAGGGGGCTGTGCCTGTTGGTGTACACCCATTGGATGGTGGCTGTGCCTTGGGGCAGCTGTAGGCTCTCTGTTTGGGTTGTGTGGTATGTGCATTGTGTGCTGTTTGCCTGTGTGTTGCTGGCTCTTGTCCAGGTGGTGTGTCTCGTGCCTTTCTGTGGGGGGTTGCAGGTGGCTGTATACCAGTGGCCATTGGTGCCACCCTGCCTCCGTGCCCCACTGTGGTGCATGTAGTCAGGGACCTGCTGCTTCCCCATGCACACTGGGTGGTGTTCCATCATGTGCCTGCCATGCCTCACTCCTGGCACCTTCTGCACCCTGGTGGCCAGACATCCCACTCCAGTGGCTTGCTCCTTGCTGTGCCTGTTGCCCTTCCATCTGTGTCCTGACAC
Organism: Neoceratodus forsteri; assembly: GCA_016271365.2. Lineage (NCBI taxonomy): Eukaryota > Metazoa > Chordata > Ceratodontiformes > Ceratodontidae > Neoceratodus > Neoceratodus forsteri. Next base: position 1,462,586,000 of record CM057452.1, read on the forward strand.
ATGCACCTCTGCTACTTGCACATCCCTGGTTGTGCAATTGCACAATTTGTCTTGCTTGCTGGTGCAGCCCTGGTTGCACTACTGTGCATGTTGTCTTGCTCCCTGGTGCAGCCCTGGTTGCGCTATGGTGTATCTCAGTGATATTCAGCCATGTTGCGCTGGCGCATGCCGTCATGCACAACCTTTGAATATCGTGTTCGGTGTGATATGACTTACCGGATTTGCACTGTGCCACTCTTGTGCCTGCCTCTGGTGCATTTCTAAATATCCCACCCTTTAAGTGTAAATGAGATGTTAGTGATACACTCAGGGGAATGATAGCTGGACTTTTTTTTCCTTAGATATGTGTGAAATAGAGTGCATAAATGTATTCACCTACTATGGTATGTATCTCTTGATTAATGCCTTGATTATGCATGTTATTTTTTCACCTGGACCTTTGTAAATAGTTTGATGAAGTTCATATGACTATGTAATGCTGGCATATTGATGTCTGATAAACTTTAATAAAAAGAGTTAAACAAAAAAAAATCAATATATATTTTTTTGAATTATCAACTTTTTTATGTCTTCTTTTTCTGCATTCTTAACTTTCAACTATCTGTTTCTCATAGATTTGAGAAGCACTGGTAAACAAAGGTATAACTCATTACATCCCCACCCAGAGACCACTGGGTCCACAACCTGCACCTCAAAGGATGCCAGGGAAGAGGAGTGATTGGACTATGGTGGGCTTAGGGAGGGTGAGGTAGGGGGGTTGAAAGCACATCCCCCAACTGGTCCCGCTTAGTAACTCCTACACTGTTTTGGAAGAATGGGAAAGCCCCACTCAGAACCCGAGGCTGGGACCAGGGAGGATGGGAGGGTCCTCCAGGATGGAGCCCCAGGGAAGGGAGGCAGGGAACCCTGGAGGAGGGGGAAGCTTCTCCTAATGGGGAACTCTGTTGTCTGGGGAGTGAAGTTAGAGTCACCTAGCAGGGAAGAGAAGGAGGTCAAGTGCTTCCCAGGAAGTGCGTTGAGGGATGGGAAGTGGATCCATAGGATCGCTATGGCAATAGCTAGGAGGGAGCAGCTGGATGTCATTGTCCACCTGGGGACCAATGATCTGGTGAGGAGAATGGTGGAGTTACCCAGAGTCCAGGAAGATTTCAGAAAGCTGGGGGAAATGTGAAACAGCACGTTTCGTCTCATTCTCGGAGGTACTACCTGTCCAGGGCACAGGGGAAGCTAGGGCACTCCACATCCGTACCTTCACTAGCAAACAGGCAAGAAGGAGGGGTGGAGCATCAATGGGGAAACATCAAAACTGCCATCACAAAGGCAACAAGCCTTTGTGTGAAGCAAATAAACAAATCAAAACAAAAAAAAAAACAATATGGTTCTCACAAGAGGTGGCAGGGAAGGTTAGGGAGAAATAAATAGCATTCAGGAAGTATAGGGAAACACAGAAGGAGCAGGACGTAGAACTGTACCAGTTAAAGCAGAAGGAAGTGGGGAAGGCAGCCAGAATAGCAAAGGCCCAAACTGAGGAAAAGATAGCCAACTCAGTTAAGAAGGGGGGGGGTAACACCTTTTATAGGTACATTAGGGAGTGAAGAAAGACTAAGGGAGGGATAGTGAGGCTTAATAAAGGTAGGGTGGGTGGGCAGAGAGGGACAGTGAAAAAGCAGGGATACTGAATGAATGCTTCTGCTCAGTATTCATAAAAGAAGAGGAGGGGGAGGTACCTAATCCAATTAACAGAAGCACTCTCGATAGGGGAGTTGATACCAGTCCTTTCACAGAAGAAAGGGTTCTGAAAGAACTTCTAAACCTGAAGGTAGACAAAGCAATGGGGCCTGATGGGATTCACCCCAGAATTCTAAAAGAACTAAGGGAAGAACTAGTGACAACACTGACTACCCTATTTAACAAATCATGGAAGGATGTTGTGGTATCTGAGGACTGGAAGAAAGGCAGATGTGATTCCCCACCACAAAAGTGGGAGCAAGACAGAGGCAGGAAACTACAAACCTGTCAGTTTGACCTCAGTAGTAGGGAAAATGATGGAATAACTTCTAAAGGAAAATTGTTGAGTACCTAGAGGCCAGTGGGGCACAGGACCCATGGCAGCATGGATTCACAGTGGGAAGGTCATGTCAGACGAATCTAACCAATTTCTTTGACTGGGTGACTAAAGTAGTGGACCAGGGAGGGACTGTGGACATGGCCTACCAAGGCTTTAGCAAGGCATTTGACACAGTCCCACACAAAAGATTAATAAACAAATTAGCCAGCCTGGGAGTGGGTCCCAAGGGTGGTAGCTTGGGTAAAACATTGGCTGGACAACAGAACACAGAGGGTAATAGTAAACAGAGTCCACTCTAAAGAAAGGGAGGTTACTAGTGTGGTACCACAGGGTTCAGTACTGGGCCAGGCCCTTTTTAATGTCTTTATAAGTGACATTGCAGAGGGACTGGAAGGAAAACTATGCCTCTTGCAGATGACACAAAGATCTGGAACATGGTTGATACACAAAGGGAGGGGGGTGGAAAGGATGAGAAGGGACTTGGCAAGGTTGGAGGAATGGTCAGAAGTATGGCAGCTTCGATTCAGTGCAAAGAAGTGCAAAGTAATGCACCTGGGAAACAAAAACCCAGGGGAAGAGTACACAATGGGGGGGGGGTAGTATAGCCTAGAGGTTAGAGGAATGAGGTGTGAACAAGCTTGGTATATGCAGCAGACCAGACCTGAGTTTTATTCTCACAACCTCCACTTGCATACTGTGTGACTCTGAGCAAGTCATTTAACCACCCCGTGCTCCCAGGTCACCCCTAAAAACAGGCACTTGTGCTTAGTGGGCCTTACCCGGTTACCAAAGACTAAAATAAAATAAAAATAAATAACAACAAAAATGGAAAGGGACCTGATGGTAGTCATATCAGATGATCTAAAGGTTAGTAAGCAATGTGAGAATGCAGTAGGGATGGCTGGAGGGATACTGGGATGTATAGGGAGAGGCATCACCAGTAGAAAACAGGAAGTTGTTATCCCTCTGTACAGACAGTTAGTGAAACCCCATCTGGAGTACTGCATCCAGTTCTGGAGACCCCATCTCCGCAAGGACATAGACAGGATAGAGGCAGTCCAGAGGAGGCCAACTAAAATGGTGCAGGGTCTGCAAGAGAAGCCGTATGAGGAGAGACTAAAGGAGTTTAATATGTATACCCATGAGGAAAGAAGGGAGAGGGGGGACATGATAGAAACTTTAAGTACTTCAGTGGAATCAACAAAGTCTAAGAGGGTAGCATCTTTCAGAAAAAGAGATGTGCAAGAACAAGGGGACACAATTTGAAGATGGGGGGACAGCTCAGAGGCAATATGAGGAAGTATTTTTTCACAAAGGGGGTGGTGGACACATGCAGTGGCCTTCCTGAGGAGGTTGTGGGGTCAAAAACAGTGGGGGAATTCAAGAATACATGGGACAGACATAAGGCAATTCTTGTGGGGGGTAGGAAGAAGTAGGCGGTTGGTTAACTAGGAGTTGCAGCTTATGCAATAGGTTGGGAAATGAGCAGACTAGGTGGGTCAAGCAGTCCTTATCTGCTGTCAAAGTCTATGTTTCTATGTTTCAACTCCTGGTTGAAGGATTGGTGTGGAAGGGAGGGTTTTGGCTTCATAGGGGACTGGGAACTGACCAGGGTAGATGCGAGCTTATACAGTATAAGGAGGATGGCCTGCATCTGTACAAGAAGGGGACCTTGGTCCTCTGTGAGACATTTAAATGCTTCAGCTGTGAGCATTTAAAATGGCCAAGAGGGGAGAGCCAGGAGGGTCAGGAGGCTTAGGAACACCCCCCCATGGGAACATGCAGGAACATAAGTTGAATAGGGGAACGGCTAAAGCAGGCAGAGAGGCAGGCAGGTGAAGAATGTATAATGAGTGATACGAGGGGCAAGAGCACATAGGAAAGGAAACTGGGGTAGAAGGAAGATGCTGGGGAGGGAGAACAACAGCAGAGGGAGGCCAGACTGTAAAACATGGAAGGTCATGCTAATGAATGCCCATAGCCTAGGAAATAAGGTTCCAGACCTGGAGGCCTTGTTGGCAGATGCAGACCTTGACATAGCAGCACTAACAGAGACATGGTACTCTGCTAATCATGGCTGGGAAGTCAGTGTACCAGGCTATACAATGTTCAGGAGGGACAGGGAAGGTAAAAAGGGTGGGGGAGCAGCCCAGTACATCAAAGATGGTATAAAGACTACAGAAGTTCAGGGAAGACAGGGGGAGGATGAGGTAATGTGGGTCACCCTGGAGCCAGGGAATGGAACAGCAATGCGCATGGGGTAATCTACAGATTTCCAGAACAGAGGGAGGAGGTAGACAGGGAACTAGTGGAGAACAGACATGACATGGCAGATAAAGATGAAATCCTGCTATAGGGGGATTTCAATATGCCTGACATGGACTGGGCCGCCCAGATGGCTGTTTCAGCCAGAAGCACAGCCATCCTTGAATCCCTGCAGGGGGTTGGACTCAAGCAGCTGGTGCATGAGCCAACCAGGGACAAGTCAGTTCTGGATCTGAGTTCTGGACCTGGTATGGACCAATGGGAACAGAATCAAAGAAATATAGGTGGAAGGGCAGCTGAAGTCCAGTGACCACCACATGGTGTGGTTCAGCATGAAGACATGGACTCAATTAAGCCACACAAGGGCAAAAGTATTAGATTTCAGGAGGGCGAATTTCACTGAAATGGGAAGATGTATACAAACAGCCCGGGGAAGAGAGAGGTAATAGAGGGGTGGAAGAACAATGCGAGAAACTGAAAGGAGCCATAATGGGTATAACAAACCAATGCATTAGGATAGTAGCCGAAGGGAAAAGAAGAAGAAAACCACTATGGTTCTCCAAAGAGGTGGGGGACAAAGTCAGGGCTAAAAGGCTGAGTTTCAGGAAATATAAGGGGAGTCAAAGGGAGGAGGACAGGGAGGTGTACCTTGAATGTCTAAGGGAAGCAGGGAAGGCTGTTAAGAGGGCGAAGGCACAGACAGAAGAGGACTTAGCACAGTCTGTAAACAAAGGGGATATGGCATTTTAAAGGTACATCGGTGAAAGAAGAAAAACCTGGGGGAGGGATTGTGAGGCTCAAAGTGGAGAAGGGAGAGTGTAAGGAGGGCAATCTGGATAAGGCAGAAATACTGACCAAATACTTCTGCTCAGTATTCACTAAGGAGGGGGGGAGGGTCAAGGACCGCAGTTGGGTTGCAGAGGCAATGGGGGAGAGGTGGATGTGACACTTGGACAGCTGGTTCTAATCCCTGTATCATTTTTTCGTAATATAAAAATGTGTGATGGACTGTCTGTCATGAGAAATGCTGAAACAGCATGTGAGATCACACACACACACAGGTTTTGGATACAAGGTGTTAGCTGGAAGGCCAGAAGCTAATTACAGACTTTTCTAAATTAATTGTAGCTTTAGCTGCTAAGAAGGAAATCAGTATCCCTTTTATGACGTTTCAAGGGGGAAAACCAGGTTTAGTACACTGGTGCGAATTCATAAATGCTTTGGTGTCTGTGTGAGAGGGGATACTGCTCACAGATCAAAGAAATGTCATTTGAAAAAGAACATGGGTTATGCTGAAGTTGCAGGAATTGAATACTTTGAAAAGACACTCTGTTTTTGTATAGATATATATTTTTTATATATCTGACAGGAGGAGCTAGGTGACCTCACACAAAGGGGTTGGCAAATACAGTTTTCTTTAAGGAATATTCTGTTTTACTTCACAGAGACACTTCTATCTAGACTCTGACAAAGAAACATCTGTGAGCACTTTAAGCAGGTATTTAGAGAGAGAGAGAGAGAGAGACAAATCTAAGTATTGTAGTAGGAATTGCACTGTTAAAACCTGTTTTGTTTAAGAGATTTGTATGTCTTGTGGTATAATAGTTCTGCATTTTATGTGTTACATATTTTTTATCTATTTTAGTAAAACTCTATTTTTAGAGCTTACTTGGTCTGTCTTTGATTTCTTTCCTTTACAAGTAGAGTATATATGGTTAAAGCAGACACTATACATAAGCTTGAATGATGATACCAAACTGGAAAAAGATAAGCGGTTTAAATCTGAGGTCTTTTATTGCAGTTTTTAAGGGTTCATTTCTGTACACCTGGTTAGGTGCCCATAGACAAAGATATCTGGCCCATCGAAGACAGAATTATCTGCGCCTGTACACTGGGTATGCTAACAAGAGATTCACAGTTTGAATCCCTCCAGAACTTGAGACCAAAGGTTGATGTGAACCTGCAAAACAGACAAGAGGGTTACCTTGTTCTGTTGACTGTTCACAAGACTGCGCTCGGAGGTTGGCACTTTGGGAGTAGAGGGTTGACCTGCTGAGTGGGTTTGTGACAGATTGGTTGGCAGCGGTGGCATAATTTTGGTATCACAAGCTTTTATTGTTCAGTGTGTCAGCTGAGACTGTACGCTCACTTGTAAAGAGAGAGAAAAAGGCAGTGATTTATTTTTAAAAAGGAAACAGGACTATATCACTTGGCATACAGTCAAGTTCCTACCCATTTAATTTTTTTTTCTAAAGTGCAAGTCAGAGTAGCAGTAGTGAGGGAAGAAGATGGCTTCTGACTACAGCAGGCACACTGTAGACTCCTTAAAAAGCAGTTGTGTGGGGACAGAGGAGTCCCGTTTGCAGTGAAAGCCAGCAAGCAGAACCTCATAGATGCCCTGATGGTAGCAGATACCCAGAGCAGTGAGTCACGGACTGTGACTGAAAAGGACCAAACCTCGAGTGTGGCAGGGCTAGCAGCCAGTGCAGTGTCCAGATCCAATGAGGATGGCAACAGGGCCACTGTCAGTGAAGGGCCACAGCAGCAGAGAAAGGTCACCGGTATCCTGAATCCAAAAGTACTCAGGCTGCAAACTGAGTTGAGCCGGATGGAGCTGGAGTTCCAGAAGAAGAGGGAGCAAGAGAAGCAAGAGGTGGACCGTGAGGCAGAGCGAGAACGCCGAGAGGCAGAGCGACAACAGAGGGAGGCAGACCGTGAGGAGCATGAGCACCAGCGGGCTGCAGAAGAGAAGGCAGAGTGAGAATGCTGTGAGGCAGAGTGAGAATGCTGTGAGGCAGAGGAGAAGAGAGAGGAGTGCGACACGAACTGGAGAAGCTACGACTCTGACCAGTGGCACCAGAGCAGGTAAGTGGCTTGGGTTTAACTGGGACTGCAGGACTGGGTTACAAATTGAATTCCAAATTAATAGCTGAGTTTAAAGAGGGGAGGATATGGATGCCTTTTAAATTCTTTTGAAAAAGTTTGTATTCAGGCTAAAATTCCTAGGGAGTCCGGGAGCTTCCAGCTATCCCCACTACTTACCGGGAAAACTCGGGATGCATTGAGTCAAAGGGTAGGGTTGCCACCTTTGGATGAGGCAAAAACCGGATCCTAAGCTCCGCCCCCAGCCCCACCCCTTTTCATGACTCATCATGTATTGCTCCTCCTAGAAAGCCATTTGTTATATCAATAAAAAACAGCACTCAAAGCAGTACTTCAACAAAACTGTTAAGATACTGTACCTGTTAACATTACTTTCCCATGTTCTTCTTAGTTATTTATTTATTTGTGTGTGTATTTATTTATTAACATTGGTTTACCAGATACACATACAAAGATAAAATAAATCTAATTTGCACATATGATCTGGGGGGGAGACAAGGGAAATACTGTAAATAGCATACAACAGTACACATGGTATATAATACACAATAAAGAAATGGTTTCCAATGAAGAATGTACTTTATATATTTTTCTGTCTCCATTTCCTTTTCATGTCCACAGTACTATTTCAAAGTCAAAGTGGTGACCATACTTTTTTCCTTGAGGAAAAAAATAATTTTAAACAATTAAAATGCCTAAATTCTGTTAGAGATGAAAATACATGAAAGTGGAAGACAACTGGCTGTGTTGTTACAAAAGGTGGAGGCAGCTTTGCTGCTATGCCACATTAAGATGCAGTGGAAAAGATTAGGTTAAGTAAGTGCTAATGGTGTTAATGTGTTAATGGCCATACTGTACACCTCCCAGGATAGCAGCTTTCACAAACAAAAGACTATATTGACAACAGAACTTGTTTGTAACCTAGTCATGTAGCTGAAACAATGAATAAGATTACAAAATATGTTTAAAAAGTATGTGGGCACTCAAAATGGTCCAAAAACCTGACCAGCATGGAGCAAAACCGGATTACCTGACAGGGACCCTGAAAACCTGATCACCAGGTAAAAAACCTGACAGGTGGCAACCCTATCAAAGGGACAATGAGGATAGAAATGATTACAGCAAACTAAAAGCTGCGCTGTTAAAAAAGTTTGAATTAACTGCTGAATCATACAGAGCTAAATTCTGTAAGCTCAGGGGAAGCCCTGGTATGAGCTACGAGGAACTAGCCATGAAACAACATCAGTTTTTAAAACGTTGGTGGGAAGGAATTGTGGCAAGCTCTGTTTATAAAACTGAAAATGTGATTTTATTAGAACAATTTTTCTGGGTGTGCCCAGCAGAGCTAAAAACCTGGCTGGAGGACCGAGATCCAAAAACAGTGCAAGAGGCTGCTGAACTCTCGGACCGCTATGCCAAGAGCAGACCTGCTCTGAGAGCAAATGGGGTAGGCGTGGCAGCGCAGAAAGGGAAAAGCATGCCTTCAGGGCAGCTAAAACCCTCACTCTCTCCACTGAAACCAGTTACCCCAGGTTTCAGAGAAAAGATTTCTCTGAGAGAAGAAATGAATGTTGGCTGTGTAAAGAAACTGGTTATATTGCGAGACAGTGTCTCAAAAAGGTGAGCAATAATACACAACCAGGTGCTAGAAAGGAAGTAGGTTGTTTGTGTGTCCCAAGAAGCATGCCAGTGAACATGAGGGAACACATGCACCCAGTCATGGTGAATGGTGTACAGACACAGGGGTTAAGGGACACAAGGGCATCCCTGACCTTGGTAAAGGCGGATCTGGTACAGCCTGGTCAGCTTATACCCAATAAATATGTCACTGTACAGGACTTCACTGGTGAGGTGAAAACATTGCCCCTTGCTAGTGTTCTCTTAGACTGGGGTGAAACAGGGGGAACTGTGCAACACATGGCTATAGCCAAAACCTTAGCAGTGGATGTGATCCTGGGCAACAATCTCAAACAAGGGATGGTATGTGCAGTTACCAGTAGCCAAGTGGCAAAGGAAAATTGTAGTTCCCTTAACCCCACAGAAGCCATTGTGGAAACCACTGAGAGGCTGGGCCCCCAGCCTGTGTTTTCTGATATGGACATTAACGAAAAGGGGGTAGAAATTTCCCCAGCAGCAAGTAACCACATAGCTACAGAGGGTTACTCCGAAGAGAGGGGGGTGATCCATTGTCAGAGGGGTGAGACTGACAGTGATCCTGAATGCCCTGACGCTAGTGCTAGGGACCCTAGTTTAGTGACTGAAGGGGACCTGTCCCATGCCTTGGGAATGTGTGAGGGGTTTGCAGCTGCTCAGAGAAGTGACCCTAGTTTAGAGAAGCTGAGGACTTGGGCAGACTCGGATGGCACACAGGCAGGTGACGGCAGACATAAGGTTTATTGGGAAAATGGTCTTATGTATACTTAGGCTGTGCAGACAGAGGGAGGGATACTAGGCAGGCAGCTTGTCATTCCCCGGGGGTATTGTGAGCAGTTGCTCAAGATCGCAGAGGACAGACAGAACTTCAGGAGGAAGGAGCTACTGGTATAACTAAAACTTCTCTACTGGGACTAAGAACTAGATCTCTTGTACCTGGACCTTCAATTAAGGGTAAAAAACAACAAAAAAAAGGAGTTGGTGTGTTTGTCAGAGGTAGTTGAAGTAAATTGTTATCTGTGTACTTATCTAGGTGCTTGTCACAGGTGTCAAAAGGGAATTGTTATCTGTGAAATTAACTAAGTGTAGAAAGATTTGCAAAGTAGGGGGAGTGGCTTAGCTAGAAGGAGCCAGGTTAAGACCAGATATAAATACTGCCCTAGATAGCTTCTGCCAGAGGACAGACAGAACTCCAGGAGGAAGGAGCTACTGGTATAACTAAAACTTCTCTACTGGGACTAAGAACTAGATCTCTTGTATCGGGACTTTCAATTAAGGGTAAAAAACAAAAACAAAAAAAAAAAAAAGGAGTTGGTGTGTTTGTCAGAGGTAGTTGAAGTAAATTGTTATCTGTTATCTGTGTTATCTGTGTACTTATCTAGGTGCTTGTCACAGGTGTCGGAAGGGAATTGTTATCTGTGAAATTAACTAAGTGTAGAAAGATTTGCAAAGTAGGGGGAGTGGCTTAGCTAGAAGGAGCCAAGTTAAGACCAGATATAAATACTGCCTTAGATAGCTTCTGCCAGAGGACAGACAGAACTCCAGGAGGAAGGAGCTACCGGTATAACTAAAACTTCTCTACTGGGACTATATTGCCCTCCTTCCCTCCCCTCCACCCCCCCCTAAACCAGTTCTACTTTTATAGGCACAGGATTTAACTGACAACAGGAACTTCCTGTTTGGGAGCAGGAAGTGAGTGATCACAGAGCCACCAAAGACTCACCATCCTAGAAGGGCAAGAGTAGCTTTCCATCCCCCACCCCCAGCTGCTGGAGTTCTGACTCTGAGCAAGTAAGGAGACTACTGAGAAATATAGGAACTTCTTGTCTCAGAACAGGAAGATCAGGAGATAAAAGGGTGCAGAGGCAGAAAGTAAGTATATAGATACATAGATAGTGTCGGCAGATAAGGGCCTATGGCCCACCCAGTCTGCCCATTTGAGCTTGTAAGTTCAGTTAATGTTTTCCTAGAAGTCTGTTGCCCCTTACCCCTGACCTCCAGAATTCCTTTATGTCTATCCCATGCATTCTTAAATCCCGTGATTGTTTCAGCCCCCACCACTTCCTCTGGCAGGGTGTTCCACTTGTCCACCACCCATTCTGTGAAGAAATTCTTCCTCACGTTTCCTCTGAATTGTCCTCCCTCCAACTTCATCCCATGCCCTCTAGTCCTGGAACATCTTTTTTGCTTAAAAATAGTGTATTCCTGCACCCTGTTCCTCCCTGTAAGATACTTGTATGTCTCTATCATATCCCCTCTCTCCCTCCTCTCCTCCAGGGAGTACATATTCAGTTCCTTCAACCTAGATACATAGATACATAGACAGTGTCGGCAGATAAGGGCCTATGGCCCACCCACTCTGCCCATTGGAGCTTGTAAGTTCAGTTTGTTTTCCTAGAAGTCTGTTGCCCCTTACCCCTGACCTCCAGAATTCCTTTATGTCTATCCCATGCATTCTTAAATCCTTGATTGTTTCCTTCCACTTCCTCTGGCAGGGTGTTCCACTTGTCCACCACCCGTTCTGTGAAGAAATTCTTTCTCATGTTTCCTCTGAATCTTCCTCCCTCAACTTCATCCCATGCCTCTAGTCCTGGAACATCTTTTTCGCTTTAAAATAGTGTTTTCCTGCACCCTGTTCCTCCTTGTAAGATACTTGTATGTCTCTATCATATCCCTCTCTCCTCCTCTCCTCCAGGAGTACATGTTCAGTTCCTTCAACCTGTCTTCATAGGACTTGTGATGCAATCCATGCACCATCTTTGTTGCCCTCCTCTGAACCTTCTCTACCCTGTCTATGTCCTTACGTAGGTATGGTCTCCAGAACTGTACACTGTACTCCAGGTGGGGCCTCACTAGTGTCTTGTATAGCGGAATTATGACCTCCCTTTTCCTGCTGGTGATGCCCCTGCCTATACATCCCAGCATCCTATTTGCTTTACCTTCTGCCTTGTCACACTGTTTCCCTACCTTGAGGTCATCAGAGATGATAACCCCAAGATCCCTTTCCTGCTTGGTGCATGCTATATCCTCACCCCCAACTGATATATTGTGCCAGGGTTTTGTGCCCCATTGCATTATCTTGCACTTCTTTGCATTGAATTTCAACTGCCAAACCCTGACCATTCTTCAAGTTTCTGCAGGTCGCTTCTCATTCTGTCTACACCTCTGGTGTGTCTACTCTGTTACAGAGCTTTGTGTCATCAGCGAACAGTGAAATTCTGCCTTCTAGGTCCTCAGCAATGTCACTGATGAAGATGTTGAATAGGACCCGGTCCCAGCACTGATCCCTGTGGTACCCCACTGGTCACTCTTCCCTCTGTGGAGTGACAGCCATTTACCACCACCCTCTGTGTCCTGCCACCCAGCCAGTTACCTACCCACCACACTACTGTCCTGCCCACACCCATATTCCCCAGTTTGTGTAATAGTCTTCTATGTGGCACAGTGTCAAAGGCCTTGCTGAAGTCCAGATAGGCCATGTCCACTGCCCTTCCCTGATCCACCTCCCTAGTCACCCTGTCAAAAAATTCAATGAGGTTGGTCTGACATGACCTCCCCTTGGTGAAACCATGCTGTCTTGGGTCCTGTAGTCCATTGACAACCAGATGTTCCACCAATCACTCTTTCAGTAGTGTTCCATGATCTTCCCCACTAATGAGGTGAGGCTGACTGGTCTGTAGCTCCTCGCTTCCTCTTTGTTTCCACTTTTGTATAAGGGGACTACATCTGCTGTCCTCCAGTGTTTGGGTACCTCCCCTGTTTCCAGTGATCAGCTAAACAGGATAGCCAGAGGTTCAGCCACCACCTCTCTTAGTTCTTTAAGGACCCTGGGGTGCACCCCATCTGGCCCCATTGCTTTATCAACTCTTATTACTTCCAGTTCCTTCAGGTCCCTTTCTCGTGTAAAGGGACTTATGTCCATTTCTGCACCATTCTCACCCCTTGTACTCCCTTCAGACCCATTACCCTCCTCTTCCTCAGTAAAGATGGAGCAGAAATACCAGTTCAATATGTCAGCTTTACTGTTGTCATCCTCCACACAGCCCCCATCCTCCCCCTTCAGTCTCACTATCCCTCCCTTTGCCTTTCTTTTTTCACTTTTGTACCTGTAAAAGTTTGTCCCCTCTACCCACTGATTTTGCAATGTGTTCTTCTGTCTGAGCTTTGGCTTCCCTTACTGACCTCCTTGCCTCCATTTGCTTCTCCTGGTACTTCTCCCTACCCCTTCTGCCTGTGTCTTTTGTATTGTCTGAATGCAATCTTTTTGGCTTTCACTTTCTTTGCTACCTCTTTGGAAAACTATAATGGTCTCCTCTTCCTTTTCCTCTTGCTAACCTGCTTAATGCATAATTCTGTTGCTCTTGTAATCCCCATTTTAAATACTGCCCACTGTTCCTCAACCCCCGATTCCTGCTCCATTCCCCTTAATGCCTCTTTCAAGTATCTCCCCATTTTCCCAAAGTCTGCCCCCCTAAAATCCAGAATATGTAGAGAGAGAAGAAAAAAAAGAAATAAACAAACAGAGGAAAGAGTAAGTATTCCAAATAACAGTTAGGGGGCCAGGAAAAAGGCATGATGGGAGTGGTGCAGTGCAGTGGCTGTGGAGCAGCAGTCTTCCAGGAGATGTTTTGGAGGATGCAATGTTGTCCCATCTGCAGACACCTCTCTGGGCTGAGGGAGGAAGTTGCTCATCTCCAGGCTGAGTTGGCCAGGATTTGTGGGACCTCCTCTCCTGCCCAGGGACCACCAGGGTCACTGCCATTGCCTCAGAGGTTGCCAAGAAAGAGGAGTGGTTGGACAATAGTGGGCTCAGGGAGAGTGAGAGTGGTGGAACAGAGGCTCATCCCTCCAGTTGTACCTCTCCACAATTTCTTTGCCGTTCTGGAAAAGTGTGGTTCCTCTATGGAGGCACCCACAGTGGAGACCAAGGAAGATGCTGGGAACCTCCACAAAGGAGACCCAAAAGGAGGGTGGAATGGGACCCCACAGGGGAAGGCAACAACTCCTGGTGGAGGACTCCATTGTTAGGAAGGTAGAACTGGGGGAGGAAGGGGAGAGGGAGGTAAGGTGCCTGCCTGGCACCATGGCTTGGAGAGACAGGGAGCGAATCCTCAGGATCGCAGGAGCAGCTGCACAGGGGAGGGAGCTGGATGTCATTGTCCACCTAGGGACCAATGACCTGGCTAAGAAAGGGATCAGAGCAGTGCAAGAAGCATTTGTGGAGATGGGGAGGAGCCTTAGACAAATAGTACATACAGTAACCTTCTCGGAGGTGCTGCCTGTCTATGGCATTGGTGAGGCCAGGGGTGCTCCACACCATGGGATTCAATCAGTGGTTGAAAAACTGGTGCAGAGCTCAGGGATTTGGCTTTATTGGAGACTGGGGATCCACTTGGAGGGATGCAGGCCTATACTGGCATGATGGTCTGCATCTGTCCAGGAGGGGAGCCAGAATCCTAGGTGATAGGTTTAAATACTTCATTGACAAGTATTTAAACTAGCCAAGGGGAAAGGCACTGGAAAGGAGCAGGGAAATTGTAGCCCCCCAAAATATCAGGGTACTAAGTGAGGTAGACACCAACATAGAGATGTCAATAGGGAGAAGCACAGGGGTAAATGGAGAAAATGACAAATGCAATAAGGACAGGGATGGGGCAAAAAGGGGTAAGGCCATCAAGAAATGGAGGATAATGAGTACCAACGCCCATAGTCTGGGCAACAAGCTCCCTGAACTGGTGGCCTTGATGGAAGAGGGATGCCTGGATATTGTAGCAGTCACAGAAAGATGGTACACAGAGAACCATGACTGGGATGTTAACATACCAGGGTACACAACCTACAGGAGAGACAGGGAGGGCAGAAGGGGGGAGCAGCTCTCTATGTAAGGGAAGGGATAAAAGCAACTGAACAAAAGAGTAAACAGGGAGGACAGGAGGCACTGTGGGTCACTTTAGAGGCTGGAAATGGCACCACAATCTGCACAGGGGTTGTATATAGGCCCCCATGTCAGGGGGAGGGAATGGGCAAGGATATGATAGAAGGCATACTTAGGATGGCAGAGAAAGGGGAGATACTGTTGATGGGGGACCTTAACATGCCAGATGTTAACTGGAGCACCTTTCCAGCAGCCACATCCAAAAGCAGGGTCATTCTTGATGCCCCTCAGGTGGCATGCCTCAAACAGCTAGTTTTGGCACCCACTCATGAGGGAGCAATCTTAGACCTCATACTCTCAAATGGGGACAGTGAGAGGATCTCAGATCTAGAAGTGGGTAGCCATTTGGGAACAAGTGACCACCAAACAGTGTGATTCATGATAAGCTCTGCTACAGAGTCAAGCCATACAAAAGTGAGGGTTTTGGACTTCAGGAGGGCTGACTTTGGCAAGATGGGAGAGTGCCTTAGAAAAGCACTAGCAAACAGGCTAGAAGGAGGAGTGGAGCAACAATGGGCAAATATCAAAACTGCCATCACAGAGGCAACAAGCTTTTGTGTGAAGCAAATAAACAAATCAAAATGAAAGAAAAAGCCACTATGGTTCTCAAAAGAGGTGGCAGTGAAGGTTAGGGAGAAAAAGATAGCATTTAGGAAGTATAAGGAAACACAGAAGGAGCAGGACAGAGAACTGTACCAGTTAAGGCAGAAGGAAGCAGGGAGGGTAGTCAGAATAACAAAGGCACAAACTAAGGAAAAGATAGCTAACTCAGTTAAGAAGGAGGATAAAACCTTTTATAGGTATATCAGGGAAAGTAGAAAGACAAAGGGAGGGATAGTTAGGCTGAATAGAATGGATGGTGGGTGGGCAGAGAGTGACAGTGATAAAGCAGGGATACTGCATGGATACTTCTGCTCAGTATTCACAAAAGAGGAAGGGGGAGGTGCCTAATCCAATTAACAGAAGCTGTCTGGAGAGGGGGATTGATGTCAGTCCTTTCACAGAAGAAAGGGTTCTGAAAGAACTCCTAAAACTGAAGGTGGACAAAGCAATGGGGTCAGATGGAATTCACCCCAGAATTCTAAAAGAATTAAGCAGAGAACTAGTGACACCACTGACTACACTTTTTAACAAATCATGGGAGGATGGTGTGGTACCTAAGGACTGGAAGAAGGCAGATGTGATTCCCCTTCACAAAAGTGGGACCAAGATGGAAGCAACAAACTACAGACCTGTCAGTTTGACCTCTGTGATAGGGAATAATGGAATCACTTGAAGGAAAGAATTGTTGAGTACCTAGAGGCCAGTGGGGCAGGGACCCAAGACAGCATGGGTTCTGGCAGGAAGGTCATGTCAGATTAATCTAATTGATTTCTTTGACTGGATGACCAAAGTAGTAGACCAGGGAGGGGTCTGTGGACATGGCCTACCTAGACTTTAGCAAGGCATTTGACACAGTCCCACACAAAAGATTAGTAGTCAAATTAACCAGCCTTGGAGTGGGTCCCAAGGTGGTAGCCTGGGTAAAACACCGGCTGAACAACAGGACATAGAAGGTAATTGTAAATGGAGTCCACTCTGAAGAAAGAGGGGTTACTAGTGGGGTACCGCAGGGTTCAGTACTGGGTCCAGTCCTTTTTAATGTCTTTATAAGTGACACTGCAGAGGAACTGGAAGGAAAAGTATGCCTCTTTGCAGATGACACAAAGATCTTCAACAGTGTTGATACACAAGGAGGCGTGGAAAGGATGAGAAGGGACTTGGCAAGGTTGGAGGAATGGTCAGAAGTATGGCAGCTTGGATTCAATGCAAGAAGTGCAAAGTAATGCACCGGAAACAAAACCAGGGGAAGATTACACAATTGGGGAGGAGGTAGTAACAACAACAAAAATGAAAAGAGACCATGGGTAATCATATCAGATGACCTTAAGGTTAGCAAGCAATGCGAGAAGGCAGTAGGGAGGGCTGGGGGGGATACTGGGATGTATAGGGAGAGGTATCACCAGCAGAAAACAGGAAGTTGTTATCCCCCTGTACAGACAGTTGGTGAAACCCCATCTGGAGTACTGCGTCCAGTTCTGGAGACCCCATCTCTGCAAGGACATAGACAGGATGGAGGCAGTTCAAAGGAGGGCAACTAAAATGGTGCAGGGTCTGCAAGAGAAGCCATATGAGGAGAGACTAAAGGAGCTTAATATGTATACCCTTGAGGAAAGGAGGGAGAGGGGGGACATGATAGAAACATCTAAGTACCTCAGTGGAATCAACAAAGTCCAAGAGGGTAGCATCTTTCTGAAAAAGAGATGTGCAAGAACAAGGGTACACAATTTGAAGATAGAGGGGGGATGGCTCAGGGGCAATGTGAGTAAGTATTTTTTCACAGAGAGGGTGGTGGACGCATGGAACAGCCTTTCTGAGGAGGTTGTGAGGCCTAAAACTGTGGGAGAATTCAAGAATGCGTGGGACAGACATAAGGCAATTTTTGTGGGGGGTAGGAAGAAATAGGCTGTTGGTTAAATAGGATCTGCAGCTTATCCTCTAGGTAGGGAAATTGGCAGACTAGGTGGGCCAAGCAGTCTTTATCTGCCGTCAAAGTCTATGTTTCTATGTTTCTATCGCACATGATATTCCCTGTCTCATCGTCTAGGAATTGCACGCACTACACAGCGGTTGGTCCAGAATTTCTACTGTCCTAACTTCATCCAGCAGATGAATGAGTATTGCAGGTCTTGTCACCGGTGCCAAGAAGTAGCGAAGGCGGGCAATAAAACCCAAGATGGCCTGATTGCCTTGCCCGTAGTGGAGGAGCCATTCCAGAGGGTGGGAATGGATATTGTGGGGCCTTTAAATACCCCCAGCTCCTCAGGGAAGAGATTCATCCTAACTGTGGTGGATTATGTCACCTGGTACCCAGAGGCAGTCGGCCTATCCTTATTAAGGATGGACAAAGTGGCAGATGCCGTACTTGGGATTTTCTCCCATTCTGGGTTTCCACAGGAGGTAATCACTGATTGAGGGGGTTCCTTCATGTCGGACCTTATGAAATGTTTATGGGAGAAGTGTGGGGTGGTGCAGAGATGCACGACACCGTATCACCCACAAACCAATGGACTTGTGGAACGATTAAATGGTACCCTAAAGTCAGTGCTCCAGGCATTTGCTGAACAGCATGGGAGGGACTGGGAGAAATACCTTCCCCACCTGTTGTTTGCATACAGGGAGGTGCCCCAAGAGTTGACAGGATTTTTTCCCTTTGAACTCTTATATGGACGCTGGGTACGTGGGCCCCTAGACTTGATCCAGAAGGACTGGGAAGGCAAACATGCCACCCAGGGAACTACCATTGTGGATTACATCCTTAGGTTTAGGGAAAGGCTGAAGGAGCTTATGGGGACAGCCCAGAGCAACCTGGCAGCTGCCCAACAGAAACAAAAAGTGTGATACAACCACAGAGCCAGAGCTCACTCATACATGGTGGGTCAGGAAGTCATGGTCCTTATTCCGGTCTGGAAAGACAAGCTGCAGGCTGAGTGAGCAGGACTGTACAAAGTGGTTAGGAAGGTAAATGATGTGAACTACATTGTGGAGTTACCTGACTGAAGACAGACAGAAAGGATGTACCATGTTTACATAATGACACCATATGCAAATAGGGCTGACATGGTGTTTGCAGTGTGTAGTCCTGGGAAGGGAACGGATGAAGGAGACCCCCTTCTGGATTTGCTGGAAGAAAGTGAGCGGGAGTCCTCTGTGGAGGCAGTAAACTTGTCTCCCCAGCCTGCCCTGGACCAGATCCAGAAAGTAAGGGAGGTTTTAGTCAACTTAGCCCCATTTTTTAGCACCAAGCCTGGACTAACCCCCTTAGCAACTCACGATGTGGAAACAGGGACACAGACGCCCGTACGGCGGACAGCATATCGGGTGTCAGAGGCTGTCCAAAAGGACATTAGGAGGGAAGTGGAGGAGATGCTGGATTTAGGGGTAATCCAGAGATCCCACAGCCCCTGGGCCTCACCCCTAGTCCTTGTGCCTAAGCCAGATGGCTCTGCTCATTTCTGTGTGGACTATCATGGATTGAATGCAGTCACGAAGTCAGATGCCCACCTGATTCCCCAGATGGATGAACTCTTGGACAAGTTGGGGGGGCAACCTACCTTACTACTATTGACCTAACCAAGGGGTATTGGCAGGTAGAATTGATGGACAGAGCTAGGGAGAGGTCGGCCTTCATCACTCTGATAGGCTTATTTGAGTTTAAAGTAATGCCTTTTGGAATGAGGAACGCCCCGGCCACTTTCCAAAGGTTGGTGAACCAGGTGTTAAATGGTGCTGAGGAGTACGCCGTGGCATACCTGGATGGCATTACCATCTTTAGTACCAGCTGGGAGGAACACCTATCCCACCTTAGGCAAGTGCTGGGCAGGATACAGAGGGCCGAGCTCACTGTCAAAGCCAAGAAGTGCCAGGTGGCCATGGGAGAAGTGGCATACCTCAGGCATGTGGTAGGCTGGGAACAGCTCTGTCCTAACCAAATAAAGATAGAGGTAATCCAGGCGTGGCCCAGACCAAAAACACAGAAGCAGTTCAGGAGTTTTCTAGCAACAGCAGGGTACTACAGAAAATGTATACCCAATTACAGTGCCCTGGTTGCTCCCCTATCTGACCTGACAAAGAAAAGGATGTCCAAGAAAATTACCTGGGACCCAGCCTGTGAGAAAGCCTTTGCCAGATTAAAGGAGGCACTGTGCAATGCTCCTGTTTTGGCAAGTCCTGACTATAGCAAAACCTTTATAGTTCAGACTGACGCCTCAGACGTGGGTATTGGGGCAGTACTGAGGCAGACATCCAGCCAAGGGACAGATCACCCAGTAGTGTACCTGAGTAGGAAATTACTTCCCAGGGAGCAGGTATACTCCACGGTGGAAAAAGAGTGTCTTGCCATAGTGTGGGCCCTAAAGAAATTAGAACCATACTTATATGGGCAGCATTTTGTGGTGCAGACTGACCACAACCCCCTGGTTTGGCTGATGCAGATGGGAAAGAACAATGGTACATTGCTAAGATGGAGTCTTGCTTTGTAAGGGTATGATATGACAATATTACATAGGGCTGGAGCCAAAAATCAGACCTCAGATGGGCTGTCTAGTGTCTATGAGGAGTGAACTGATTTGGGAAGCTCATCCCATGCAGGGGATAGAGCCCCCAAATTCAGTCTAGGTGGGGAGGTATCGTGACACTTGGACAGCTGGTTCTGATCCCTGTATCATTTTTTGTAATATAAAAATTTGTGATCGACTGTCTGCCATGAGAAATGCTGAAACGGTAAGTGAGATCACACACACAGGCTTTAGATACAAGGTGTTAGCTGGAAGGTCAGATGCTAATTACAGACTTTTCTAAGTTAATTTTATTTATTCAAGAGTTTAACCAAGCAGGCATACTGAGCGGAGGACCACTCGTTTCCAGATGCGACCTGGGGGAAACAAGGGGGGGTACATAAGGGAAGGAACAGTAATTATACAGACATTCAATTACAAATGAGGAGGCAATGTTGTGGAGCCTATACAGTAGGTAGCTAAGGTAGGCTTGTGCTTATATCTAGATAAAGTACAACAGGAAGATAAAGCTTAGGTATAAGAGAGAAGAGTGCCATCATAAATTATTGAGCTAGATTAGGAGGAAGGATTGGGAGAGAGGGAGGGAGCACTAAGTGGAAGTGTAGCTAACTAGCCGGTTAGTTATAAGATGCAATTTTAGGCTGGTTGGTAGGCCATCAGGAAGTTAAGGTAGCTTTAGCTGCTACGAGGGAAATCAGTATCTCTTTTATGACATTTCGAGGGGGAAACCAGATTTAGTACACTGGTGCGAACTCATAAATGCTTTGGTGTCTGTGTGAGAGGGAATACTGCTCACAGATCAAATAAATGTCATTTGAAAAAGAACATGAATTATGCTGAGGTTGAAGAATTTAATATTTTGAAAAGACATCCGGTTTTTGCACAGATATATTTTTTTTATATATTCTGACAGAGGAGGAGCTAGGTGACCTCACACAAAGGGGTTGGCAAATACAGTTTTCTTTAAGGAATATTCTGTTTAACTTTACAGAGACACTTCTATCTAGACTCTGACAAAGAAACATCTGTGAGCACTTTAAGCAGGTATTTAGAGAGAGAGACAAATCTAAGTATTGTAGTAGGAACTGCACTGTTAAAACCTGTTTTGTTTAAGAGATTTGTATATCTTGTGATACAATAGTTCTGTATTTTATGTGTTACATATTTTTTATCCATTTTAGTGAAACTTATTGTTAGAGCTTACTTGGTCTGTCTTTGATTTCATTCCTTTACAAGTAGAGTATATATGGTTAAAGCAGACACTATACATAAGCTTGAATGGTGATACCAAACTGGAAAAGGGTAAGCAGTTTAAATCTGAGGTCTTTTATTACAGTTTTTAAGGGTTCATTTCTGTACACCTGGTTAGGTGCCCATGGGCAAAGATATCTGGCCCCCTGAAGACAGAATTATCTGCGCCTGTACATTAGGTATGCTAACAAGAGATTCACAGTTTGAATCCCTCCAGTACTTGAGATCAAAGGTTGATGTGAACCCACAAAACAGACAAGAGGGTTAATTTGTTCTGTTAACTGTTCTCAAGACTGCGCTCGGAGGTTGCCACTTTGGGAGTAGAGGGCTGACCTGCTGAGTGGGTTTGTGACATATTGGTTGGCGGTGGTGGCATAATTTTGGTATCACAAGCTTTTATTGTTCAGTTTGTCAGCTGAGACCGTAAGCTCACTTGCAAAGAAAGAAAAAGGCAGTGATTTATTTTTAAAAAGAAAACAGAACTATATCACTTGGCGTACAGTCAAGTTCCTACCCGTTTAATTTTTTTTTTTCTAAAGTGCAAGTCAGAGTAGCAGTAGTGAGGGAAGAAGATGGCTTCTGACTACAGCAGGCACACTGTAGACTCCTTAAAGCAGTTGTGCGGGGACAGAGGAGTCCTGTTGGCAGTGAAAGCCAGCAAGCAGAACCTCATAGATGCCCTGATGGTAGCAGATACCCAGAGCAGTGAGTCACAGACCATGACTGAAAAGGACCAAACCTTGAGTGTGGCAGGGCTAGCGGCCAGTGCAGTGTCCAGATCCGATGAGGATGGCAACAGGGCCACTGTCAGTGAAGGGCCACAGCAGCAGGGAAAGGTCATCAGTATCCTGGCACTTTGGGAGTAGAGTGCTGACCTGCTGAGTGGGTTTGTGACAGTGAACACTAGTCCATTCACAGTGGGGAGAGTTCTGGAAGAACTCACAAAGCTGAAGGTGGAAAAGGCCATAGGGCCAGATGGCATCCACCCAAGGATATTAAAGGAGCTGCGAAGGGAACTAGCAGCACTTATAGTGGCCCTGTTCACAGAGTCCCTCAACATGGGTGTCATTCCAGAGGACTGGAAGAGGGCACATGTAGTCCCACTGCACAAAAGCAGCAGTAGGGAGGAGGTGAGGAACTATAGGCCAGTCAGCCTCACCTCAGTGGTGGGGAAGATCATGGCGACACTGCTGAAAGAAAGGATAGTGGCACATATGGAATCGAGTGGTGCTCAGGATCTGAGGCAACATAGATTCACAGCAGAAGGTCATGTCAAATGAATCTAATAGATTTTTTTGATTGGGTGACTAGGGAAATAAATCAGGGAGGGGCAGTAGATGTCACATACCTAGATTTCAGTAAAGCCTTCGACACTGTCCCACATAGAAGGCTGATTAACAAGATGGTTAGTCTGGGCATGGTAGACAAGGTGGTAAACTGAGTTAGGAACTGGTTAACAGACAGGAGACAGGGTGTGGTGGTAAATGGGGTACAATCTGGGAAGGGCGAGTGACCAGTGGGGTACCACAGGGATCAGTACTAGGACCAGTCCAGTTCAATGTCTTCATCAGTGACATTGCAGAGGGGCTGGAAGGAAAAGTTTGCCTGTTTGCAGATGACACCAAGATCTGCAACAGGGTGGATACCCCAGAAGGGGTGCAGAAAATGAAGAGGGACCTGGAGAAGCTTAAAAGATGGTCAGAGATGTGGCAACTGAGGTTCAATGCAAAGAAGTACAACATAATGCACCTGGGTAGAGGGAACCCTGGGGAGAGCTACAGGTTGGGGGAGGAGCTGACTGTCACCAAAGAGGAAAGGGACCTAGGGGTTATTATTTCTGATGACCTTAAGGTATCAAAGCAGTGTACAAAGGCGGCAGAGAGGGCCAGTGGCATGCTGGGGTGCATAGGCAGGGATATCACTAGCAGGAGGCGAGAGGTGGTAATGCCATTATATAAAACATTGGTAAGGCCTCACCTGGAGTACTGCGTGCAGTTCTGGAGGCCACGCCTGGGCAAGGACATAGATAAGATGCAGACTATCCAGAGAAGGGCAACAAAGATGGCGCAGGACTTGCACCACAAAACATATGAGGAGAGTCTAAGGGACATCAATATGTACTCACTGGAAGGGAGGAGACAGCTGGGGGACATGATTGAAACTTTCAAGTACCTCAAGGGCATAAACAAGGTGCAGGTGGGGGACCTTTTCCAATGTAGAAAAAGTACTAGAACAAGGGGGCACAATATAAAATTGGTAGGGGGGTAGATTAAGAGGTAATGTGAGAAAGTTTTTCTACACAGAAAGGGTAGTTGACGCTTGGAATAGTCTACCACAGGAGGTAGTAGGGGCAAGCACAGTGGAGGGGTTTAAGCATGCTTGGGACATGCACAAGGGAAGCCTGAGAGTGGCGGGAGTGATGAAAAGCCATTGATCACATAGGGTCAGTGGCCACATACAATGTATAGGGCCTACGGGCAGACTGGATGTGCCTAGCGGTCCTTATCTGCCGACAATCTCTATGTTTCTATGTTACACTGCTCTCTACACTTCAGTGAGGGAGTTATACAGGAGCATGCTATACGTGAAGGCACAGTAAGTGAACCTTTGAAATTCATTTGCTTAAACTAGTAACAATTTATTACACACCTATTTGTTTCACAAATGGAAGGACTGCCTTGAGTACCACAAATTATAACAAGTCATATCTTTGTTTATCACCGGTTATCTGGCAAAATGTTGGCTATTTATCCAACAGGTTGGACACAAATAAATAATATCTTATCCCAATAATTTGTTGCTTGAGTGGGTCCATAGTTTTTACCTTATGGCCCAGATATTCAAACTGCACCCAAAAAGTGCGCAATAGCAGGAGCAAGCGCAAGTCCATTGCGCCCATGCGCAAGAGGAGCGATATTCAAAAACTGAGCCAGCCAACCTGCGCCTACAGCCGACTGAATATCGCACCACCTGTGCCATAGCGCAACTAGGGAGGGGAAGCTGAGCGGATCTGATGCGCCATAGCGCAACAAGGGATGTTCAGTTGAGCAGTCCAGAGGCGCCATAGTGCAACCAGTGATGCCCCCCAGCAGCAGGGCAGCAATGCAACTGCACAACCAGGGAGGTAGGGGCCCACCACCCATGCCACAGATGGGCAGAGGAACACACAGCAGAACAGACATCGTCCCCCCACACCCCATGCACTGCACAACTGGGGGAGGGCTAGAATAACCACTGGCCCATGGAGACAAGCAACCAACCCACAGCCGGGCCATGGTGCCCCATCACACCCTCTGGGAAGCTGTGACTGGCACACAAGGAGGGTTGACCACCCCGTGCCACACCATCCCCCCAATGCAGAGCACACCCTGCCCAGGAGCAGTGTCCACCACTGCAGGAAACCCCATGCATGCCACCACCCCCACTGTGACAATGCAACCCTGTGCAGCAAAGAACCATGCAAGGCAGCCCCACCATGAGCACCCATCAGTGGGTGGCAGCACACAGTGATGCAACAACGGCATACACAGTGCCACCATGCACAGCCCCCCCGAGGTACAGCTGAGAGACCAACCATGCGTCGGCACATGAGGTACCCAACATGGGACAGAGCATGCCCCGGGCACCACCACCAGTGGTACAGCACCCTGCACACCCTCCCAAGGACACACCCTGACCCAGCACTGGCCACAACAGCCAGCGCAGACACCCACAGTGGTGCATGGAAGCATGCACCACACCGGATGCCACACAGTGCATGGACAAACACCCACCCATACCCAAGGGCACAACAACACAGGGACGCAGTAGTGGGGCAACCAAGCCCCCAGTGTGGGCTCATGGAAACCGTGTACACACAGTCTGTAGTCCTCAATGGCACAGGAGTGCCAGCCACCCTGCGCAGGCACTGTGGACCTGTACGCCACCATCATTTGCCAGGAGCACAAGGCACAGACAGTGGTGCACATCCCCTGCAACACACACAAGCCACAGCATGGAGGTGGGACAACAACTGCGGAGGCCACAGTGTCACCTGAGGCAGACATGCACCACACCAGTGACAGCAGGTAACCCAGCATTGTGACAGGTACAGTGGCTGCCCTGCATGGACAGCCACCACTGACATTCCAGCAGACCGTGCAGGTCACAGACATGCAAGGGTGACTGCTGCACAGGCCATGGACGGGCTGACAGGGGCACCATGGACACACAGCATGCACCATGGACCACTGTACACAGTCATCCAGTGCACAGGGCACAACACACACACCACAGACACTGATTGATAGCTACCCCCACACCATAGTCACCTCCCCACGGACACCCACACACATGCCCATGACTGCACCACCCCTGATGCCATGCACACCACTGCAGCTGTGCACCTATAGCCCGCTGCAAATCAGAGACCACCACAGTTTTCATATCAAAATATTTGTAGTCAAAAAACATATCAAAAGGAACTATTTACAAAACTATGTACAAAGTTGGGGGGGAGGGCCACAAACAAGGTGGGGGTGGGTAAAGGGCAGGGGTGAACAAATGGGATGGGAAAGGAGGGGTATGAGGGTGGGTCCAGAGGGTAGGGGATATCAGGGGCAGAGGGATGATCAACAGGAGCCCCGCTCCACGATCTGGCTGCTCTGCCTCCGGTGCCTTCTCCAGACCCCAAGCTGGTTAATCGGTTGCAGGATCTCCAAAGAAGCCCTGGCCAGATTGAAGATCTCCCGCAATGCCTCCCTAATCTCCTGCAGCTGGTGGACACCTAGGACAAGGGAGCACAGTCAATAGGTGTGAATGCACAGCCCCATACAGCCCACCCACTGTGCATGGCATACGGCCATGGGACATGCCTCTGTGATGGTGTGTGACCACCCACAGTGATCACGTCCACAAGACCTGCCCACCCAGGTGCATACAGCCATGCGGACCGCTGCACACACCCACCGGCCAAGTCATGCACAGCACTACCGTGGCCGTTTAGTGACATGGCTATGTGGTGCGAAGGCAGTGGCACAGCCATGTACCCAGTGTACGCATGGACCACCATCGATGCACTCCCAGACATGCAGTGCCACTGGACAGTGCTGACTGTAACAAGTTGTGTGCATGGCAGTGGTGTCAATGGATGGTGGCCATGCCCCACTGCCCACTCTGTTACACAGCATGCAATAGTAATCATGGAAGTATGGCACTCACCATTATTGGGCCATTCCCTCGGGCGCTGTTGACCGTCGCCCCTCCTAGCGGCCCTGTCTTCCTGCTGGCACTGCATCTCCTGGGCTAGATGCCTCTCCTCTGGCCCTGTGGTGCAAACATGGAGAGAGGAACATCAGTACAATCCTGTAGCAAAGTCCCCCTGCCCCATGTGTGTGCACTCCCACCCAGCCAGACCCACCCACCCCACACCCTGATAACACCACCACAGCCAACACCGGATGGTCCCTCCCCCATGTTCTGGACACATACAACCGTGATACCCATATGGAAGATTAAAGTGTGTGGACGTAACACCTACCTGGCCGTGGCACCGTGCCCCTCCTGGCACATGACCACAGGAGGGCAAGCAGGTCTGGTTCCCTCCTCCACAGGTCGCCATACCTGTGGTGACACTGCTCCACTGTCCGCCCCCTTCCTGTGGCCTCCTCCAGTGCATTGGCCACCTCCTCCCACACCTGGCTCCTGGACCTGTCCAGGTGTGCCTCCCCAAACAGTGGGCCATAGAGTGGCTCTACTATGGCCACTAGGTTGGCCAGTTCTACTTGGGTCCACTGTGCAGCCCTCCTCCGCACCATTCTACTTGCTCAGTCGGCTCAAAATGGCATTCTGCAGCATGGCTCCACCACGTGCAGATGCTGCGTGGTACAGCACTGCCATTCCCTATCGTGCTGTCACCGAACAACGCGATGGTGCACCCATGCCTGACACATGGCACCTAGGGGCAAAGGTCGGGCACAGGGTCAAGGGGCTCTGGCACACGGACATGCACAGCGCCATTGGAACCCAATGCGTGTAGCATGATTGGATGCCTGTGTGCTACCTCCAGTAGCGGCCTACCGCGCTGTTGCCCCAATGCGCCTGTGATGGCCCAGTGCCACAGCGCCATATAGGTGAACATCACTGTAGCGCCACTGGCACAATGGTGGCCATGCCCTGCATTGCTTCCCGTGCACAGCACGTCAGCAGCATGGCAGACGCCTGCGTCAGCAACCCGGGCATGCGCAGTGAGGTGTTTACTGCGCATGTCACAGAACTGCGCCCTTGGCTCAGCACGTTCAACACAATTGCGCAAAGCGCAACAGCACGATATTCAGTCATCATATGCAAATCATTAATCAACCATTCGATGGCGCAGCACTGCAATTTGCAACCACTTAAAGTTGTGCCTCACCTCATTTGCATGGGTTACGCTATAAAAAGTGCGACATTGGGCTGCACTGGCCATAGTCGGTTACTGCAGTCTATTGGTGAGTTGCATGCTGTTTGGGAGTGTGGACTGTGGATCTTGGGACATGCATGGGACTGCACAGTCACAGGTAACAACTTTCATTCTTACAGGCTAAATAATGACCGAATGAGTTGTGGGAGAGGAGGAACACAGTGGTGGGAGGAGGAGGAGGCTTAATTTCACCAAGGCCGAGACCGATGCCCTGTTTGATGCCTTCCTGGATCAGAAGCCGCTTCTCAGCAGACGGCAGGGAACACCACAGGCCCGTGCTGCTGCATAGGAGGAGGTGGCGCATGCAGAGAACCTGCATGGCAGCCACCAGTGCTCTGTGCAGGACTGCAAGAAGAAGATGGGCACAGACAGGAGGAGGATAAAGGAGAAGGTGGCTGCCATCAGGGCAGCATCAAATGCGACAGGTGGGGGACAGCCAGAGGTGGTACACATGACCCCACAGGAAGAGAGGATTGCTGGAAGCATGCAGTGTGGGTGTTCCAGGTGGTGGCTTCCAGACGGGTGGTAGCCTGTCACTGCATGGTGGGTCATGATCTGTCTCTTGGGGGGGCAGGGTAGGTAACATGCAGTAATGCACCTTTGTTTTCCCTTTCAGATCCTGAGCATCTGCATGGGTCAGCGGTGGTGGACCTGTCCACTGAGGACAGTCAGATGGAGATGGAGGAGGGCCTTTCCACTTCCACAGGTATATGTGGCTCAATGCGACAGTGGGCCCGCCTGGCTGTCCAGACTGATGTTGTTGGAACAGGTGCGGAGGAAGCCCAGCCCATGTCCCAATGTGCCAGCGTCCACGGATGCCAGCATGCTGTGACTCGGGCTGGTGCCGGGTCCGTCACCGATGATGATGTCGCTAACGGCATGGGCAGTGACACGTGTGTGCCACAGAATGGCCACACAGTAGGTAACATCGTGGCCATGGCTGTGGGTGGTGCTGCCGTGGAGGCCTGCATGTCATCACAGTCTCAGCCTGTGCCTGTCACCACCAGTGGGGCAGCACTGGTGTGTGTACAGGACAGTGGGACTGTTGCGGCCACTGTGGCAGCACCAGTGAGCCCTGGTGTGTGGCAGTAGGAGGGGCAGCATCAGCAGTCCATCAATGGGCTTGTGGGTACAGGGTCAAGGGGTGGTGTCAGTGCACTGCCTGTGGACATGCCCAGACCTGGTCCTGGTGTGCAGCGCCCACCCTCAAGGGTTGCTGGGCATCAGGGCCACGCACACCCTGAGGGACAGGATGCTGATGAGGCAGATGACCTCTTGGACGAGCACACCCGCATACTGCAAGCATCAGTCCACCAGCAGATGTGGCTTGCAATGTCGGTGAATGCACTGCGTGCAGCTCTCGAGCGGGCAGAGGAGCATTGCAGCAGAGACACCGCTCTGATCCTGGCAGGGATGGACCAGTTGCAGGAGGATGTGACCACTGCCATTGACAGGCAGACACAGGCATTCACTGCTGTCATGGCCACAATGGGCACACAGTCATGTGCCCATGCGCCGCAGACACCACGCAGTGCACTGTCCACCCCCCATTCCCGGCGTCATGCGACACCCTCCTTGACACCGAGTTCAGCTGTGGGCATCCCGAGCACGCCTGGCGCAGGCATGTTTGGAGTGCTGCAGACCCCTGCACGAGTACAGTCACGTTCATGCAGTGGAACCCCTGGGGGACCATCGGTGCCACCCCATGAGGCCAGTGGTCGGCCTGTCAGTTCTGACGGGTCACGCCGGGGCTGCCCATGCTTCCGTGGTGGCTGGGGCACTGTGGCACGTGACTGACCTCTCTCCCAATGCAGCTACTTCTGGTGCTGCCCTGTGTGCATTGTGTCTTTCAGCGGGCATTGCACAGGTAGGTACCCGGCCCTGCACATGGACACACAGTCCATCTGCACACCCTCCCAGCTGCTGTCTGCATTTGCATGTGCATGATGATGCCTGCATTGTGCTGTACACCAATGTGCAATGGTGTTCAGCATCTGACACACGCACAAGGACAGGCAGTGGGTGTGGTGGTCTGTGGACATGTGTGTGGCTAGGGGTGGCATTCTGGGTCAGTGTGCCTCCTACCCTTTGTGCATGTCTGGTGCGGTGTGTGTGTGTGTGTGTGTGTGTGTGTGTGTGTCCCTCCATGTGGCATGTTAGACCTCACCCATCCCTGATTGTGTGTGTGGTTCCATGCCCGGCCACTTCCCTTGATGGAGTGCACCCCTGGTGTGTGTCCATGTGTGTTTGTGGGTTGTGCCTTAGCCACTGTTGGTTGCACATGGCCCCATGACTTACCTGGGTTGGCTGAAGTGCTCCTCTGTGATGGTGTCCCAGTGCAGCTGTGCCACCCGGAGCAGTCGGGGGTCCCATTGCCCAAGGGGGGGCTGCCCATCACCATTGTCACCGGTGTCCTCATCGTCCCCATCGCTGTCCCCCTCTTCGACCTGTATGGCTATCCCACATTCATTGGCCATGTGGTGCAGGATGCAACAGGCCAAGAATAGCCCGCAGGCCTTTGAGGGGCTGTACTGTAGGGCACCGCCAGAGGTGTCCAGGCAACAGAAACATGCCTTCAGCATCCAGAACACCCACTCAATGACATTACGTGTGGTGGCGTATGCCTCACTGTAGCATTGCTGCGATGGGGTTGCGGGCCACTGGTAGGGTGTGAGCAGCCAGGGATGGAGTGGGTATCCACTGTCACCTGTGTGTAGAGGGTGGAGGTTAGTTTGGTGATCAGCATCACCCTGCCCCAGGCCATGTAGGCCACTACCCATGCCACCTCTGACCATGCCCCCCAGGCCCTATGATTGTCCATGTGGTTTGCATACTCACCCACTAGGTGGCCAGTGGGACATCCCCACTCTCGAATCTGTGGCACAGTGCTGACTGGTGCCAGATGAAGGCATCATGTGATCCCCCAGGGTGCATGGCACAGACATTGATTATGCACCCCCTGGCATTGCACACCACCTGGCAGTTGACGCTGGCATAGCCCTTGCAATTTATATATGCAGCTCCCTCGGGGCCAGGTGGTGTGCGGATGGCCACATGGGTGCAGTCTACTGCCCCGAGCACACCAGGAATACGTGCTACCCTGTGGAACTCCTGTATGTTTGCTGTGCGCTCCGCCGGTGTGCTGGGGAAATGGATGTACTCCGCAGCATGTGGCAGCAGTGTACTGAGGAATTGGGTGAGGTGGCATGATGTGGCCAACTGGGTTATGCCTGTGGTGTCCCCAGTTGGTCTCTGGAAGGTACCGTAGCGAAAGCAAGCACATACAAGCTGTCACTTCGCCTCCACCAGACAGGCATGGCTCCACCATGGGTGCCTGCATCACATCACTGCACAGCTCACAGAGCTGCCTCAGAATTGCTGATTCAGGCGGTGCAGCCCATAATCTAGAGTATCACTGTACAGCTCGAAGCTGGTGCGGAGCTTGGTACTGCCGTTGGGGGCATACCATGACCGGGCCCCTTCCAAGCCACGCTCCCTGCTGCCCGCCTTCTCACCCCCTCATTATGGCCTCCATCTGGATGGTGGCACTGGCCATGTCCTGGCTTGTGTTCACCCCCCCAGCAGCTGTTTCTGTATTCCCCCCGCTGTCCTGGCTGCTACTTCCCCTGCACCGGGAACACCTGCCTGTGCTAGCCTCACTGCTGTGTGGTGTACTTCCCCCTTCTGCACTGTCTCCCCACACCTTCCCCTGTGCCTGTTGCTTCCAGGTGCCCTTTCCTGCCTGGTCCTGTGTGTCCCTGCTGCCCAGTTTTTCCTGCTATCTTTGGCTCTCATGTGGCTTCCCTGTAGCGTTCTTGCACCTCTGCCTTGCTCCCTTTTATTTTGGCTCATTTCCGCTATGGCGCAACTTCCGCTTGCTCCCCTATTGCGCATGGCGCA
Source organism: Neoceratodus forsteri (assembly GCA_016271365.2). Lineage (NCBI taxonomy): Eukaryota > Metazoa > Chordata > Ceratodontiformes > Ceratodontidae > Neoceratodus > Neoceratodus forsteri. The sequence goes on from CM057452.1 coordinate 1,462,617,511, forward strand.
TGTTGTTCAATATCGCACTGTGCCATTTATGCATGGTTCCTCCCCCTTCAGTTGCGCATGCATTCATTATCATTGTGCTGTTCCTCAGCGTGATTTGGGGGGTGCAACTGCCTCCTGCTGAATATCGCAGAATGGCGCATTTTCGGACTTGCACAGGCACAACCCTATTGCGCATGGCTCAACTCTTTTGAATATCTGGGCCTCTGTATGAATAAAAAAGTTAAAAAAATAAAATGATTTATTGCCACCAGCATTATTGGAACCAACTGAATGAGCTAATATTTTTTAATAAGTTCCTAAAATCTGATTTTTTTTCCTGCTTTACTTCTTCATATGAGAAACTGAAGGAGCATATGAGGAACTGAAGGAGCATATTACACTCCTGCTAGCAACATTTTCTGATGGAACTTTATTTTCTATTGTGACAGAATTGTACCCTGCTAGCACAAGTCTATCTCACTTATACACACAAGAACAACTGGACACCCAGACGGCTCCTTGTATTTCAATGCTGTTGCCACCTGGCTGACTACTAGGGCATCTTGATCTGGTTCTAGTCCCACCACTTGCCAGTGCCTGGCTTGTGATGCTTGTTTAAAAGCACCATAGCTAACGAACCACACTCCAGGATACAATAGAGCGAATGTGTTTATTCAAAAAGGAGGTGGATCCACACTCCAATTCATGATGTTCTAAAAAGCATTTTATTCCAGTGATCCAAAATAGCAAAATCTGTGACGCACTCAGCAAAATAACAAAATAACAAACCAGCAACCGACCATTACCCAGGTGCCCTGGCACTTTGCTCCATTTGAGCTTCCTCAGGGGGTGGTGACCTGGAAGAGATTACCTCCTTAAGTACCATCTCATGATGTCATAATTTGCATACCATTACAATCATAACAGTGTTAGGTACTTCGAGGACTGACAATAGATACATTTGTTATACCATAAATACATTATCTGCACCTGTGAATAAAAATCAACAATTTCATTAGAAAAAAAACAAATGATTTAAAATGTGAAATGGGAGACTAACAGGTATGGATTCAATTGCATAAGATACATGGAATTTTCAAAGAACAACATTTACCCAGCGTCAATAAAATAATAATATGCCCGCCAGCTCAAGAAATAATTTTAGACAGCAGTTAGAAAACAGCAGAAAACAGCAAACCAGAGTTGGGAGCTTTCCACGGGTATGCGTGTCAGATCTGGCATTCCAGGTTCCCGTGGCAAAAACAGGATATTCCTGCACTCTCCAGATAACCCTGGCTGTAAACAATAGAGAAGTACAATTAAAGAAATATGCACAACATTCAGAAAGCACAGAAGCAAAGGCTGCTATGATATGTCATAAACATATTCAAGTTCAAATTAGCCTAGCGTGGGGGGAGGGTTTTTTGGGGGGTTAGTTTGGTGGGGAGCCTATGCAATGTTACACTAGCACAATTGTTAATACATCAGTAAAGTATCAAAAACTTCCTTTCCAAATAAGGCTTAAGATCCCAATTGAAGTTCAAACCATCTGGTTGTACGGCTTGTAAGGAAAAAAATTCAGAAACTCCTCTCACTTTGTAACAGTTTGTTTAACCAATCAGTTCCTCTCTTGCCCACCCTAACCTGTTCCAAGCCAAGGAATTTTAGCCAGCTGGGGTCACTGTTATGATTCAACAAGAAGTGTTCTAACACAGGGTTCTCAAGATTCATGTTTTACCTTACAGGACCACGAACTGATATATCTGTCCAGAACTCCAATACATTCTATTTCTGTCAGCAGCCTACAGGTTATTTCTAATATGTTCTTGAACCCTCTCTTTCAGCTGTCTGACTGTCATACCTACATACAATTTACTGCAGCTATACCAAACAGCATAAACTGTGAAAGTTGTGGTACAAGAAATGAACTGGTGAATATGGACTTTCCTTTTTGCATGTCAGGATTTAAAAGGTAGCCCCCTGTTGTCATTGACTGCACTCATTGTACTTAAACAGATTTACCAGTCTCAGTTGGTGCACCCAATAAATGGGTGCCTTACCTCAGGAACATACTGTAACTGCAGAGATGCCCTCAAATAATCCACAGGCTAAAATGCTGTAACTCTCATAAAATTAGGTATACCAGGTACCCAGGACTTCCTGGTCTTAAGTGCCACCCATGTTTCACCCCCATGCTCAGCCAAATTATGACACGATGCTAGGGAGAGCGCAGGAGTGCGCCCCATTATAGTCAATGGACGGCAGGTTTCCAATCATTTTTAATATTTTCTTGCATGCATGCGCAAGAAGCATTATGTGGCAGCTTAGGAGAGAAGCGGGTTTTGGAGGTGCAGCACTGTAGTGGCCAATGCTGGCACTGCATTTTTGGGCTTGGCCCTCTTTATCCAATGCAGTGGCACGCTGCTGCTGGCACTAGTTCAGCAAGCATGTCACCGACTTGAAACAAATTAGCCACTGCAATGAGGGAGTGACCTGTCATTGCAGGGTGGTGTCTTGCTTGGTGTAACATTTCAATAAACATGGTGGCGGCTGTTGCCGTCCGCCTCTCACTGTCCCCATGAAAGCCAATGGGGGTGCCCAATCCCCCTGTTGGCATGCTCCTTCCCCAGTTCATTTGCAGATGGGGAGCTCAATCCCCGCCGGCATAATGCCCTCCCCGTTCGTAGCATGCCGGGGGGGTGCCCAATCCTCCTCTGCTCATGCACCCCCCCAAACACAGACACATTGCATGTGCCAACGGGGTGCCCAATCCCCATCGGCTCCAGGCCCCCAACAAACACCCAGGTGGCACACTGGGAGACCACCCCAGTGTGCCCATTGTCCCTGTAAATGGAAAACCGCCCCAATGTCTTTTTTTTCAACTTGTAAAACAGAAAACCATCCCTCGTTGGCTCCAGTGCCCCCTCCCACAATCCACACCCACCCTCTGTGCACCCCACATCCCTGCACCCCCCTCACCCTATACTTACCTCCGGAGCCCGGTGCGACAATCTTCGGAGGAGTGGGAACACGTCTGCGCTCTTCAAAGCTGACTGCAAACTGAAGAAATACCAGTGAGCTGTATAATGGCATAAATGTTTTTTTTTCAACTTGGGTGGATATCTTGCCCATTTTTGCAAATTTTGGCACCAAAATTTCAACATGGGGTTCTTGGGACCCCACCTCATGAATTTAGTCACTGTCATCCGGTTATTAGGTCCCAAAAGGTGATTCCTCAGTCACTGCGTGGAATCACCTTTCAGGACCGATTAATGAATCAACAGTGTCACTGTTCATGAGGTGGGCTCCCAAAAAGCCTATGTTGCAAATTTGGTGAAACAATTCCAAAAAATTACTGTGTTATGAGCGTGCATTACGCAGTTTCCATGCACACTTGTAACTTCAAGAATTTGTAATATTTTCACCCCAGATTTTCAACATTGCCATTTTTGCACACCTCCTTATGAACAGTACAGCTGTCATTTTTCACATCTGCCCGAAATGTGTTTTCGCACATCTGGCGCACAATGGCATGGTCACTATGGGAAATCAACATTTGGGACAGATTAAGAAAAATCATAAAGAGACTGTTCATGAGCACAGGTCACAAAATGCCTATGTTGAAAATTTGGTGAAATAATTCCACGAAATGACTGTTTTACGAACGTGCATTGTGCAGTTTCCACATATGCTCGTAAATTCAAGAAGTTTTAATATTTTCACTCCAGATTTTCAACATTGCCATCTCTTCACACCTCCCTATGAACGCTACAGCTGTCATTTTTCACATCCTGCCCAAACTGTGTTTTCACACATCTGGTGCAGAATGGCGCAGTCACTGTGAGAAATCAACATTTGGGACAGATTATCAAAATCACAGTGCCACTGTTCATGAGCAGAGGTCCCAAATGCTTTCATGAGGTGGGGGGTCACAAAAAGGCCATGTTGAAAATTTGTAGTGCAAATACCAACAAACGTCCGGGGCATTAGGATTTTTTAACCATAACGTCCCACCCTGTACAGACTGACAGGCGTCAGGCGTGTGCCTTTGGATTGCTGGCTGTAATGCTCATGCCATTCCACCCCCAACCTGCAACCAGTGATAGGCATTGAGATGTGCCTTGGACTGTTCAGCCCCAGAGTTCACCCTATTCTCCTATACTGCACCCATTTTAGCATATATCCTTATGGAATGGGGTTACTATAAAGCTGAACACCTCAAGGCACACCTCAACACTTGTTGGTGAGGTGAAATGGCATGAGCGTTATGGGCGATGACCCAAAGCACACCCCAATGCCTGTCCATCTCTGCAGGGTGGAGGTGGGGTTGGCGTGAAGTTCACTACTTCACTGCCATTCCTATTCTGCATCTGTCTAACTCCTGCACTTCCAGTGCTAATGCCAGCAAGCAAACATTCGGCATTGACAAATGCTTGTTTATAATGTAATGGTCACTTGGAGGTGAAATGTGGGCACGGGTCGACGGGTGGTGAAACGTGAGGTGGGCTCACGTTTCACCACCAAGTGACCATTACATTATAAAACAAAATCGGAAACCTGCCGCCCATTGACTATAATGGAGCATGCCCCCGCACTTTCCCTAGCTTCACGTCTTAATTTGGCTAAGTGCGGGGGCAGAGTATGGGCAGCACTTAAGACCGGGAAGTCCTGGGCACCCGGTATACCTAATTTTACAAACATTACAGCATTTCAGCCTGTGGATTATTTGAGGGCATCTCTGCAGTTATAATATGTTCTTGAGGTAAGGCACCCATATATTGGGTGCACATATTTTTTCAGGCAACTTGTGAATCTCTTTAAGGATGTCATCTCTTCCAGGTTGCCACCCACTGAAGAAGCCTGAATGGAGCAAAGTGCCAGGGCACCTGGGTAAAGGTTGAAGGCTGGCTTATCATTTTGTTATTTTGTTGAGTGTTTCATGAATTTCGCTATTTTGGATCACTGGAATAAAATGCTTTCAAACATCATGAATTGAAGTGTGGCTCCACTTATTTTTTGAACACACACACACACTCACTCTACTATATCTTGGAGTGTGGTTCATTAGCTGTGGTGGTTTGGAACTTTGGGGGTTAGTAGGCCAGACTCTCACCCTTCCCGGCCTCTGTGTGCACGCGGCACTTCCTGGACTGCTGGTTCTTGTTTCACCCTTTCACGGTGTCTGCCTCCCTACCGCAACATCCTGTCTATCACAAGAGTCAACCTGCTTTTATTCCTTTGATCTTAGAAGCTGGCCCTTACCTGTGGGTTTTAACACCAACATGATTCCTCCTTGAAAACAGGTCTTTTTGATTCATCTAAACCAACTCAGCTGCTTCAATTATCTAATAAGGTTTTCACACCTCACGAGTGGTCACTCCTTGAAAGCAGGTCCTTTCTTATGACCGTCCTATGAACATATTTCCCCACCTCACCACTTGAATATAGGCCCTTTCCTGTGACCTGCCTATGAACGCAGACAATTTATTTTAATTTTTTTTCATGAGACCTGTTAATCCTTATTGTCCTCCTGGTGCATGTCAATATTTCCCAACTAGGTCTCATATTCATGTTACAAATCTATGTCTATGGTACAGTTCCAAATCGATTTCTATGTTACATCTCCCCCTGAAGAATACGAAGAGCTGCCATTGTAGCAACACCACAAGGTACCTCTTTATGTGAGGCTGGCATATTACCAACTGCCAACTTCACTATGGCTTATCCCCACTCCTTGGTCTGCAGATCACTGCCTAGATTGTCTATCTGCATTGGTGTGCTGGGAATGACTGTGGTGCTGAATAATCATATTGTATTGCTGTAACACCAGAATCAGAATAACTCCTAGCCTGTATGGTCAGAAGTGTCCACATGAATGAGAAATTTTAATGAATAATTGGGGCTAGCAATCACAGGTGTATGACAATCATAAGACGAGATGTCTAATAACTCAAGGTATTTCCGGGCTCCAGATTTCTTTTTAGGTAGAACTGGATCATCTCCACTAGGGGAGAAAGCAGAATGCACCTGCCAGAAACTGAACAGAAAGGTGATATGACAACCTCACAGGATCTTATTTATTTATTGAAATGTTTCACCGGGAAAGGCACACTGAGCAAACAATTTGCTCATCTCCCAGTGTGTCCTGGGGGAGAGGATACGGGGGAAATAGGCAGACAAGCATTTATGCCAAATACAAGAATACTACAGTACTACTTACATAATTTGGGAAAGTAAACACTATGGCCGGGATATTGAAAGGGGTTGTGCATAGCGCTACAGTGTTGCACCATGCGCAACCCACTGATGCGCCCGGTGTGATATTCAAAAGGGATGTTGCACCACGCAGATCCCGATGTGCCGGGGCGCACCAGTAATGTATGCGGCACAAGTGAGGGGGGGCATGCCCATGCATATTCCGCACATCCCGATATTCAGCCTGGGCTGTGCGGCACATATGCTAGTGCAACCCCTACTTGTGCCGCACACTGGTGCTCAAAATTGAGCCAAAAGGAAATAGGAGCAAGGGCTGGCCACCTACAGGTGAGCTGTCGTATTGCAGGGTGCAACACGGCAGCCACCAGCTGTGGGTGGCCACCCGAGCTCCGGAGCCAGGGTCTGTTGGCGTGCGGCTCCCCATGCCTGATCACGGGCATACATATATAATAAAACAAGCCCAATATCCCTGGTGGTCAGTGGACCGCCTCCAATGACCAGCGAAGGCATAAGTATGTACCAAAAAGCATTTAAATTATCCCTGGTGGTCCAGTGGTAACCTCTCCTCCCAACCCGCCCACTGGGCCCCAGCCACCCCTCCCCCAGTCAGCGGCGGGTGGAGCTCCCCACCCACAAGTCGCCGGTGCGCCCACCGACTGACTGCGTGCAATGCGGCTGTATGCCCATTGATCCACAGCATGGGCGATGGACATGCAGACTGTACCATACTACACAGCCCCAATATGAGAATGGATCCATTCACATATCTGAACTGTGTATGCGGTGCAGACTGCATGCCCATACCATTGTCGACCATGGGCATACAGCATCACTTGCGTAGTCAGTCACGGGCAGCCGGGCTGTCATGGGTGGGAGCTGCCTGCCGCTGACTGTGGGAGGAGTGGGGTGGCGGGGCTCAGTGGGCAGGTTGGGGGAGGTACCACTGTACCACCAGGGATAATTTAAAATGCTTTATGGTATACATATGCATGCAATTGGGCTGGAAGCAGTCCACTGGACCACCAGGGATATTGGACATGTTTCATTATATACTCATGCCCATGATCGAGCATTGGGGCTCTTTGCCGCGATGTGCAGGGGGCATTGGTCCCTGACAACTGCAGCCTGTCAGGGCGCCAGGTGCAAGTCCCCAGGGATCAGTGCACCTGCATGCAAATGGGGCCATAATGACATGCTAATGGCCCCAGTTGTGCCTTGCATGCATTATGACCCCATTTGCATATCCACCACTGAATAGCATGGTTCCTGCACCTAACGCAACCACACTTGCGCTGGCGCATTCCCCTGCTCCTCTCTTGCCACTTGCACTGGCACAGTGCCACTGTGCCAAGTGCAATTTGAGAGGCCACACTGCCATATTCAACGGTGCTGAGCCATGGTGCTGCACTGTTGAATATCGCCCAGCACACTCCCTAGTGCATCCCAGTTGCGCTGCATCCAGGCTTGCGCCCCTGCCTGGTGCCCTCTGAATATCCCACCCGCTATATACACCATAAAACATAAAGCATAATACATAAAGCATTAGAAGTGCTCAAGTATACATTCTGTCACACTATAGGAGGTACATATGTAACCCCCACTTTGGGGGCTTACCTTAATTGCTCCTGTATCCCGTTTTCCTCTCGCTGCTCCTGACATCCTCCCCAAATCCCCATATTGTCCACCACCAGCCCCGAGTTCTTTTCTGGAGCCCCTGAACTCCTCAAGCAGTCCTGTGCTGAGTTTCAGCCGATTTGGGCTTAACATTTAAGCCACGATGCCGTCGTTCTCTGAGCGAGCGAACGATCGTGCATGCACCTTGAAGCGCATTTCATGTGCCGATAACTGGTATTGCGGTCCATCAGGGAGTGAATCGGTGGTCCTGGCACCCTTCCTCATCTATTTGAGGCCGATGACCTTCAGGAGGCTGGGCAGAAGCCCCAGCAGAGCTAAAAGGAGTAGTCCACTCAGAATTTGCAAAAAACATGTGTTATGCAGAGTGTTTTGATATGTATGTTAAGTCCTAGTGTGTCCTTCCCTCTGTCTGCTATTAGGGAGTTTTTCCTAAACTAACCTGCTAGCTGTATGGTAGTTTTACAACCCCTGGGGATGTCCATCACAAATAGGTTTATTGGCTTTCTTTCTCCTACGATGCATCCTGTCTCACGTGACAGTGATGTAGCCAGTCCCTTAGATTTAGCATGTGCACTGCTTTAAAAATCAGTTTAAAATCAGTTCACAACAGCAGAGCTTTTTAACTGTTCTTATCCAGGGAGCAAGCTAACTAGGGGTTCTGTAAGACAACAGCTACTAAATAGCTCTAATTCACTATTTTTGTTTTCTATGTGCATCAGGTCTAGCTAGCAGAAGTATTTTAATTTTAAGACTCTTAATTTTATCAAACTATACACAACCATAAAAGCACAGAAACTGTCCAGATCATCAATGCTACCTATAATTAACAAAGCCTCTAGCTGTTTTCTTACAGAAACCCCACTCAGTTAGATGTCAAGTATTTGGTAAACTGTAAATGTAGGTATCAGCAGTCTATTAGCAGTTAGTGCTGATTTTGCTTTGTGACAAGATTTTAATTTTTTTTGGTGTATGGTATGAAGCTGCAGTCTAGAAACTGCAAAATACTTTGAAGTCAGCTTTTCTCCTGTCTGTGGTATGGCATGAAAGCAACAGGATGACAGTGACTATTCCAGCTACACATTTGATTCCATTTTAAAATGGTTCACTGCACTACACATTTAGTGTATCACACTTTTTCAAATAATAAAACAAATATTCTCCAAACTAAATAACTCACACATACACATGTTTATACTTTATTAAAAAGACACTTCACATTTGTAACAAAAAACAAACAAAAAAATAAATAAATGAAAGTCATGTCACAGAGCAAAATCAGCCCTAAATCCCAGTTCTTTCTAGTAGAATGATGATACCTACATTTTACAGTTTAGCAAATACTTGAGAGCTGAGTAGGTGTTCTGTAAGAAAACAGCTACAGTCTTTACTAATTATAGCATTGATGATCTGGGGCAATTTCTGTGCTTTTTATTGTTGTGTGTAGTTTGATGAAATAACATTTTTAAAATGAAAACACCTACTACTGCTAGCTAGACCTGACACACACCGAAAACACAAATAATGAATTACAGCTATTTAGCAGCTGTTTTCTTACAGAAACCCCAGTTACCTAGCTCTCAGGTATCTGCTAAACTGTAACTGTTATCATTTGTGCTCCCTGGATAAGAACAGTTACAAAGCTCTGCTTTTGTGAACTGATTTTAAAGCAGTGCACATGCTAAATCTAAAGGCCTGGCTACATCACTGTCACAAGAGACAGTGTGCATCATAGGAGAAAGAAAGCCAATAAACCTATTTGTGATGGACATCCCCAGGGGTCGTAAAACTACCATACAGCTAGCAGGCAATTTAGGAAAAACTCCTAATAGCAGACAGAGGGAAGGACACACTAGGACTTAACATATGTATCAAAACACTCTGCATAACATATGTTTTTTGCAAATTCTGGGTGGACTACTCCTTTAAAAATTAAAGTTTAAAATGGGGCAGAAAGTGGGGCTCATACATACATATTAATGAGCCCCACATGAATATTGATGAGCTGCTGACTGCCGCCTGGGGGACTGTGTTTCGGTGGCAGTGACAGCAAATGTACTGGAGCTAACTGTAGAAGTGTGGGCTCATTTGAAAGGGGGCAGTTGGGTCTACAACTTGGAGGGACTGGACAACAAATAAAGTGTGTTGGGCTGCGACAAACCTCTAAAAGTGAGGAACTGTATTGCACTGCAGTAAACAGACTGGGCTGACATCTTGATAATGCTTTGACCTTTCACAGCAGCCAATCAGTGATCTAGGCATCCAAAACTTGAACAAAGGGACTCCTTGGAAAAGGAGGGGACTACTTCAGGCATGTAGATCATGCCCCAATAAATGAGCAGGACATATTTGATCTCTATGGATACAGTATAGCTTACTGATAGGCTTCATCAGCCAATCAGAACCATTGATTTTTGGCTGAAAACCATGTGGACTTTCTGGGAGTTGTTCAGTCTGTTGCCAGGCTCTATGTGAGTCAGGAGGATCCTGTGAGAGTGGACTTTGGACTGCTGGTTTTTTTCCCAGGCCCTATTTGGAGATTGCTGTTGGCAGAATTGAATTCAGAAGGGGGAAGAGAGAGAAAGAGGCAGAACTGTGATCCTGACTCCCCAGGTACTGAGAAGTTGCTTATTGATTGCTTGGAGAAACTGAATGCTACAGAAACCCTGCACTGGTGGTCTGAATTGAGATGAGAGGACTGAGCTGTATTTGAGTGCCTCAGTTGTGCTGATAGTTCATTTACCTGCGTGGGACTGCAATTGTAATTTGGAAGAGGCAAAACGTCTTTGGATGTCGGGATGCTAGCCATGTGCTGTACATGTCCTAAGTAAACTGGTTGAAGTGGCTGAGAACTGTGTCCTAGCTACAACTGAAGAAATGATTGGGGACACTGTTTAACTGGAAAGTGTGGACTGGTGTGCAGGGGCCTGTTGTGCTTGCATTCCCCTGTGTGATTGCACCTGCACTTATTGGATCTAGGGCTAGCACCCACTTCAACTGGCACTGGACTTTATTCGAATAACTGCCTGTGAATTCTTTTTGCTTTGAACTCACTGCAGGGACTGCAGGAGGACACCCATTTGGGAGTTCTCATCCAGAGCCAGAGAGGGAAACAGCCAACCCCTTCCAAGTGGGACTCACTGTCCCAGGGGGTCACTGGTGGTTGCTGGTGTGCTAGGGCACCTGGGTACCATTGTGGAGAGCCGGTCTAAGGAGCCACTCCTGGGTCTGGGCCTTCCGGTGCTGGTGTTGTCCTGCCACAGTGCTCTGCAATGGGCCAGAAGTGGCTGAAGGTGACAAGCAGTTAGAACTACAATCAAGGTGACCAGCTGCAAGATCCTCGAACAAGTTCCATCCAGTCAGAGGAACCAAGGCCAGCCTTCTACTACCCTGTGCTGTGTTGACCAAGGAGCTCCATACTCCAGGCACCTGAGATCAATAAACCATGAGTACAAGGACCTGGTTCCTGGAGAGGGAAAAGGAGAATTTGTGTTTCTTAATCAAAGCACTTTTCAAATATTTTCAGGCCCCCAACAGCCGGCCAACCCGCAGCACCAACCAGGCCTGCACCTAGTGGGTACCCCTAGTGGACAATCACGGAAACACTGGTACCAGTGGGGGTGGGCTTGGTCTGCAGGCCCAAATGGTTATTGTTATCCACAATTGTTTCACTAACCAGTTCCTATTCACAGCCATCCTTTGTCCCGGTATTCCTTCTCTAGCCCTTACCCCAAATAAAGCTGTGGTTTACTTTTGAAATGGTGTGTGCAGGGATTCTCGGAGTCTGTCAAACCATTACTGTTCATGGTTTATGGTGTTACTGAACTGTTGGGCATCCAGTGTGTGGGGTGGTTGGTAGGGGAGGTGGGTAGGTGCAGCATCTCAGGGGGCTGTGCCAGCCAGTCACCTGACCCACTTCTAACTCCCTCTGGATGGAGGCAAAGCGCAGTTTTAATTGTCTGTGGGACAGAACCCCCGAACATCACGTAACAGGACCCAGGCCCCTTAACCTGTTAGAGGGCCGAGAGGCAGGTGTAGTAGCCCACTGGCACACGGCACTTGGGCTACACATATAATTGCCAGCATACAACAGATAAGTGAAGCTAGACCTACAGCTAAAATGTGTAACAAACTAAGCACATAGCTTAATTAGAATTAGATAGTGGCAGGGTAGGATAAGATTATAGAGGACAGTGGACAAGCAATGTCATAGAATTTGGGAAATTGTATCACCATGGAAGGAGAGAGGTGGGAAACTGGGTGGGCTTAAGTGCAGGTACAATCTGGAGAAAAGAAGTGTGTAGGGATAAGGAGAAGGAGTGAGGAGAGGAAGAGTGTTGAATTTGATGAAGTAGTGAGTTCCAGAGTTTAGGGAAACGGTGCAAGAATGCTGTTTGTCCTATTAGGGTAGAACAACGAGGGACAGCCTTAATGCAGGAGTCGAAGGATCTAAGGGAGTGAGGGGGGGAGGAGGGATGGATAGAGAGGAGGACAAGTAAAAGGGGAGCAAACCAAACCATAATTTAAAGATGAATTTAGCACGGTGGGAGAGTTGCCTATTAACAGGTGAAGGAAATGACAGAGAGTGATGGAGGTTACAATGATGAGTGTAGGAGGTGGAGTCCAGAGCGAAGCAGCAGAAGAAGTTAAAGAGGGTGTCCAACTTGGTTAAAGAAAACTTGGGAGCAGCACTGTAGATTACATCACAGTAGTCGAAAATAGGGAGGATCATCTTCTGGACGAGCTCATGCTTAGCCATTAGAAGTATGCTATTACGGTTCCTATATAGGGCACCTAGCTTGGGGCACAACTTTTTCAGGATGGTGGCAATGTGTTCAGAGAAGTTGAGGTGTTGGTCAAGCCAAACCCCTAGGTATCTGAATGAGGAGGTATCCTCTAAGATTGTTCCATCAAGGGTGTGGAAAGAGGGCAGAGAGGGTAGCCTAGAGAGTCTCTGCCTAGTGCCAAAGGTCATGGAAACTGTCTTCTTGGCATTGAGAAAGAGTTGATGAGAGCTGAGCCAGAGCTGAATCTTATCAAAGTCATGCTGTAGTCTGGTTGCCATGTCAGAGGTAGACTGGCCAGAGGTGAACAGGACAGTGTCGTCCACATACATGTGGATGGAGGATGAGGTGCAGACTGAAGGAAGGTCATTTATAAAAAATGGAAAATATTAGTGGGCCAGACACTGAGCCCTGTGGTACTCCAGTGTTGATTTGGAGTGGAGGGGATATGGAACCAGCAATCCTAAGGTCCACCCTAAGATCCCAGATATTTAGCCCCAAAGAAAAGACAAGTTCCAAGGTCAGGAAGGTCAGAGGTAACAACCTGTGTGAGGCCATGTGAATTCATCAACTAGCAGAATTGCTGAATAAAATGCAAATTTTTTTCATCACTGACTCAAGCAACGAAGTCCCCCAACACAATTAGGTTGGGGACTTCCAATGAAAGATTGACAATGAAGACATACACAGAAGTGGAAGCTCTCACATAAGGGCAATTATGCAGCTGCTAAAAATAGCAAAGTCCAAGTAAGCACAGAAGAAAGAGGCACACACAAAAAATAGTTATCAAAAGTGCAAATTATGTTTAATAACAGGGGCAAAATATCAGTTTTGGGTATTGCAGGTGTCAGGCCATGCTGGATCATTTCAAGGGGGGCCTTCTTGTGTCAGCCAGTTAGGGGACCCATTAGAGAGGGTGCAATGCCACACCTGCTAATGACTAACCGGGACAGCATTGGAGAGGTCACCATTAGGGAACCTCTTGGGAACAGTGACCATCAGACTGTGTGGGTCCACATTAGGACTAGGGCTGAAAAGGACCACATAAGGACAAGGGTGCTAAACTTCAGAGGTGCTGACTTCCAGGCCATGAGCGAGCTGCTGAAGGACAAGCTGGGAGGTAAGATGCTGAAGGAAGTGGGTGAAACAGAAATGGGGCACCGTCAAAGAAGGGATATTGCAGGCATCTGGTCTGTGCATCAGGGAGGTGTGCAAGAGTAAGCAGTGAAGAAAACCTTTATAGTTTTCAAGGGAGGTAGAGGCTGCAGTGAGGAAAAAGGGGGTGGCCTTCAAAAAGTATAAGGCACTTCAAAGAGATGAAGACATGGAGTTTTACCTTTAGAAACTGAAGGAGGTGGCCAAAGATGTTAAGAGAGTAAAAGCACATACAGAGACAAGGATTTCAGAGTGGGTGAGGGAGGGGACAAGGCATTCTTGAGATATGTCCGTGAGAGGGTGCTTCTGAGTGACTAAGAGGAATGGCCACTTCTTTTCAAGCTCCTGAGAGACACTACTTTAAAACTAAAATATTTAGCCATAGAAACCAGGGTTTTAAATAACTGATTAGCAGTTTTTTTTCGTGGGATGATACTAACTGTGCAGAAAGTATTTATATAGATTTTCTAGAAGTGCTGTGTTTGTTAAACACAGTGAGGCAAGAGCTATTAAATTTTACAAAGTTTTAGCGCTTTTATGAGCAAAACGCTAATCAACTTTTAGAGTTAAATAAAACCCTGGAAACACAGACAATGATGGCAGAAAATGACCATCAGTCCATCCAGTCTTAGAAACATAGAAACATAGAAGGTGATGGCAGATAAGGACCACAAGGCCCATCCAGTCTGACCATTTTTTCTACCTTATGAATATGCCATAGGCCTTTACTCTGTCAACAGCCTGTCTATTCATACTCATCTGTATTGCTCCCTTATGTCTATCCCATGCCTGTTTGAAGCCCTGCACTGTATTCATATCTACCACTGCCTGAGGTAGGCCGTTCCATGCATCCACCACCCTTCCTGTGAAAAAGAACTTCCTCACATTACCCCTTAATCGACCTCCCTCTAATCTCATGCTGTGTCCTCTTGTCCTGCTATTTTTCTTATATTGAAACATATTCGTCTCTTTACTCTTTCATCTTGTTAATGCCCCTTAGATGTTTGAAAGATTCGATCATATCACCTCTCTCCCTCCTTTGCTCTAGGGTATACATGTTGAGCTCCATTAATCTGTCTTCATATGTTTTCTGATGCAGTCCCTGCACCATTTTGGTTGCCCTTCTCTGACCTGCCTCCATTTTGTTAATGTCCTTGTGCAGGTGCGGCCTCCAGCACGGCACACAGTACTCCAGTTGGAGTCTTCCTGTTAACCAGGTAGTATAGACTTTTTTAATAGCAATTGCCAATCCTGACTGCTCTGAGACTGCAGTACATCAAAATATGGGGAATCAGAGATCAACTGCAGTGGCCAGTGAATTCTTCAAGTCATAAGGCTTTCAGTACCAGGAGACTAAACCAGGTCAGTAGTTCCAGGCCCCGGGCATGAATGAGAGTGTCTGTGTGGAAGTTATGTTGCTAATGGTCAGTGATACACTGAGCAAACTGATAAAAACTGTGCAGGACTGTGACAGTCCTGCCTGAGAGTGACAGCTCTGAAAATACATATGGACCATACCAAGCAAACTATCCTGCTGGCTGAAGCAGCCTCCCTGAAGTCTGTCGATGCTACTGCAAAACTAATCAAAGAAAATGGCTTACTATCGCAGTGGCTGGAAATGGTTATGAACCAGGCCAGGGAAAGCACTCTTCAGGTGATGTCCATTGAAGGAGATGTAGTTGGATTTACATAAGCCTTACTACAGCAAACTCTGGGGTTACTGGAAGGAGACCAGGCCTTCTCAGTGAAGAAGGCATACCCAATTACTCCATGATGAGTGGCCACCACTCTGGCCATTCCTCTGACCTTTTTAATGGTTGGCACTGATGTTGATGATAGAGATTGGGCCTTGGGAATGGCAAAACACCTTCATTCTCTGAAATATGGATGTTGTGTAATATGATTATTCCTCAGCCTTTGTTACACTACATGGACGCAAGGCAAGGCCTTTGATGGCCTCCATACTCACCTCTGTGCCCTCAAAATTCAGCACCAGCTTCTACTGCCTGCAAAGTTGCATTTCTCCTGGGGTTGAGATTTGTGTTTAATGACCTCCAAGAAGCTGGGAAAGTGGTGGCCAAGTTGGAGGCAGAACTGCTGCAGATGAAGGGAGAGGAATTGTAACACCATGTTGCCTGGCTATAAGTACAATCTATAATTCTGACATAAAGACTTCTGCATAGACTTAGTTTTCAGTTCCCGCTGGGTGCTGTTTATTAATGAAGCAAAGAAGCAGACACTGACTTTTCTTAAGGAAAAATTGTTTATTCTTTGCCTGTTTAACATTTGGTTTATAAACTGCTCATTTCACGGATGATATAGCAGTTCCCCGCCATTGTATTCTGCTATAGAGTCTTGCTAATAGGAGATGGAGTCGGCTCCAGTTAAAATAGCCAACATCCATTAGTTACTGACTTAATGAATGTATGCCTAAAACTGAGGACTGTTATTATGCTCTGCCTTCTTTTCTGATTAATACAGCATATGTTGCTAGCTGTTCAGCGCGCTTTAATACAGTTTTCCTTTTAATAGTTTTTATCTATTTTAATTTACAGTTTACATATGGTTACCCATGGTTCTGGTTGGGTATACAATATATAATTCAGTTCAGGCCTTAATAGGCCACGAAATGCCTGTATGGACTTGGGGAAGAATCACATTTTTAAATATAGTGTCATGATTGTGGAAATAATGGCAGCCCTCTAAGAAGGTCACGCAGGGTAAAAAGTAATTCTAGTGCTTACTAGTTTGTTTTTTATCCCCTCAAAATTAGATGCTGTGGCACAGCTTCCCTAGTAATGGAAAGTAGTACAGCACATTAATTCCCCTGTGAAGTAACTAGAGGGAAGATGTCTAAACTCTATTTTTGTAAGTACAAGCTCTAACCTGGCAAACGCTGGGTGGGGGCTAGATCCTAAGATCAGTAGTGGATCTCAAAAAAGCGGGCAGACTAGCTGAACCATCGGTCTCCTTCTGCTGTCATCTTCTATGTTTTTATGTTTACTTTTATTGTTTGTTTAACGTTTCTTTGTTATCCTTATGCGGGATGTTTGTAATAATTTGTATTACAAAAAACATTAAAAAATAGATATATCTCGGTGAGAAAAGAAAGACAAATGGGGGTAGTCAGACTAAGGAGCAGGTAGAATTGGTGGAGGAGGACAAGAAAAGGCAGGATTACTAAACAGATATTTTTTATCAATATTTACATGGGGGGGGCATTACCAGAGGGAGCATACACAGGTAAGGGGGAGGCAGGCAAGGAGATGGACAGTGCACCATTTTTATAAGAGAGGGTTTTGAAAGGGTTAAGAGTGCTAAGCGGTAACAAGACCATTATCCCTTACGGACTGCACCCAAGGGTGCTAAGGAAACTAGGTGACGTCCTGGTATTCTCACTGACCGACTCATTCAACAGCTCTCCGGAATCAAAAATGGTCCCAGAGGACTGGAGGAGGGCAGATGTTGTTAACTGCATAAGAATGACGGCAGGGAAAAGCCAGGAAATTACAGGCCAGTGAGCCTAGGCTCAGTGGGGAGGGAAGTGATGGGGACCCTGTTGAAAGAGAGATTACTACAATTCCTGGAATCAAATGGATTAAAGGACAGTAAGCAACATGGGTTCACCAGGTGGGAGTCATGCCAGACAAATCTAATAGAATTTTTTGACAGGGTGACAAGAGAGGTGGACATGGGGCAAGTTGTAGATGTGGCCTACGCGGTCTTCAGTAAGGCTTTCAACACAGTGCCACACAGGTGGTTACTACAGAAGTTAAGAGGCCTAGGGGCAAGGAACAACATAACCCAATGGGTAGGAAATTGGTTAAAGGGAAACGTCTATTGAGTCCCTAAGTGCAGCAGCGGCTGCAGAAACGCCAGATTAGGGCTTTTAACATAAAAGTACATTTTTTCATTACCTGGTGCCCCAGAATTTTCATTAAAAAGATCTGCTGTCTCCATAATGGCGACAGAGCCCCAGGCGGACATCTCGCATACCCCTGGTGACTTCCACTATGAAGGTTATGCTAAAGAGGGCTACCAGCAACAGAACCCAGGCAGTAGTACTAAATGGGGAATTCTCAGAGGGGATGGAGTCATGAGTGGTGTACCTCAGGGCTTTATACTGGGCCCTCTACTCTTCAGTATATTCACTGGGGACATAGAGGTGGGGCTAGAAGGAAAAGTCTGTCTATTTGAAAATGACACCAAGATCTGCAATACAGAGGGCACAATGGAGAAAGTGGAGTCTATGAGGAACCTGGAAAAGCTAGAAGAGTTGTCCAGAATTAGTAAGCTGGGATTCACTGTCAAAAGTGCAAAGTCATGCACATCAGACACAAAAACCCCAGGGCCCAGTGCAGGATAGGATGGCAGATCACAGCAGGTACCTTGGAGGAAAGGCAGCAAGAGGTTATCACTGTGAAAAACCTGAAAGTAGCAGCCCAGTGCTCAAGGGCAGTAAGGAGAGCAAATACTATAATGGGCTGCCTAGGGAGAGATATAACAAGCAGAAGGAGGGAGGTTATATCAACCTGTACAAATCATTGGTTCACTACCACCTCAAGTACAGTGTGCAGTTCTGAGCCCTCACCTTAGAATAGGACTGTAAGGGAAGCCCTTTGTGGAAAAGCTAAAGGGCCTAAACATGTACTCCTCAGAGAACAGGAGAGCCGGAGGAACTTGAATAAGACCTTTAAAAAACTCTGAGGGATAAATGGGCTAAAGAGAAGGGCAACTAAAATGGTAAGAGGGATGCAGGACGTACCCTATGAGAGAAGATTGAGAGGGCTGAAACTGTACCCTCTGGAGACTAGGAGGGAGAGAGGGGACATGACTGAGACCTTTAAATATCTGAATGGAATCAACAAGGTGGAGAGTGATAGCTTGTTCAGATTGAAGAAGGGAGCGAACACGAGGGGACATAGCTTCAAACTGGAAGGTGGGCAATACAGAGGTAATGTCAGAGTGCAGTTTTTCATGGAGAGGGTGGTGAAGGCCTGTAATAAGCTGACAGAGGAGGTAGTGGCAGCTGAAACAGTGGAGGGGTTCAAGAGGGCTTGGGACAGATTTAAGAGGTTGGGAAAAGAGGGTGGAAGCATAATAGAAGGAGGGGGGTAGGGGTTTGGGCAGACTAGATGGGCCACGTGGCCTTTCTCTGTCATCACATTTCTGTATAAGTGTGGGGAACTTTTTAGGTTGAGCACAAATGTGGTTACAAGAGGAAATTTAATGAAGTTATTAGAGAGAAGTTTCAAGAGGAAGATGAGGAAGCATTTCTTCACTAAAAGGCTGGTGGATCAGTGAAACAGGTTGCCTAGGGAGGTGATGGGGGTAGAGACAGTGATGGAACTCAAGTATGTGTTGGACAGGAACATGGGTATCATTAAAAGGAAGAAACAATCAGAGAGGGTGGGATAACTGTTAAGTTGCATAAGGCCCCTTGCGAACACGTAGGGTAGGTGGAGTTAGGGTAGACTGGATAGGTCTGGGCCAGGGTCTTTTTTCTGCTGACAAAACCTGCATTTCTGTGTTTTGAAATAAATTACTTATAGTCCAGCTTCCCATCTGCCTGCCTGATAATCAGACATTAAGTGAATTTGCAGACCCCATTTTCAGCTGTGCAGCTCCAGCTGCTAACCTACCTCCAAACAGGTGAGCAATCTCCTGAGAAAGAATACAGGCCCTCCTGTGAGACAGCGGGACAGTGGCTTGTGGGTAGCTGGCATGGATCCAACATTCCTGTGAGCTCTGATCAAATCTGTTGGACAATCGGGGGGGGGGTAGGAGATGCCACCTGTACCAAGACACACATGTCAGGCTCCAGCTTCAAACACCAGGAATGGGGAAGGGGATAGCCAGCATCCAACGCGGCCAGGTATGTTCAGCTTCAGCTCTGAGCTGCATTCCTTTAAAAGCTAAAGACAATTTCAACAGCTCTCCAGCACAAAAATGTTACCAGAACGTGGTAAAGTTAGCCTAATAGTGGATTACAAGCTGGAAAGCTGACAGCAAGATGGGGATCCCTAGAAAACAGACTGCAGACAGAGGCAGCAAGAAAGTACAACAGACTGGGCCATCGAGCAGCAAAGCACAAGGAGTTTCCACAATGGACTTGCTTCCCACGGAGCCTACCTTACATGATGTCTTCCAAGGAAGTCAAAGCAATGTATGGGCAGCTCATTCAGCAGAAGGTGGCAGACATACAACTGAAGCTGCTTACTTGCGAGCAGCAGAGAACAGTGCCACAAGCCGTGACTAAAGCAAAAGAAGCAGTGGGCATGGTGGGGAAATCTCTCACTACCGCAGCAGAATTCATCAAAGAGAACCAGATCTTGCACTTCAGGCTCAAGAATCACATTCAAGCCACCAATATTACAGAGGTTGGGATGTCGGAGGCTTTAGAAGGCGATAACCCATAGACTATCTGCAGAGTTGGTTTGTGCAGCACTATGACATCTCTCCCCCTCAATTCAAAAAGCCTATAGAATCACACCCAGATGGGCCCTGGAAAGACTGGAAGGAGCCAGGACAATGTTGGTAATTTTGGTGAATGCACAAGACTGGGATAACATCGTTGAAGCTACACAGTGAAAAGATCCTGTAACCTCCAACAAGGGCTTAAAGATTTCTCTCTTATGGCCAGCCCGGTGGTGTTGAGGGTGGAGGCACTGGACGCCATACCACATGCCACGCCGGTAACCTGGGTTCGGGAAGGAGCCGGGTCGTTGGAGGTCAGTGGGGGGGGAGGGTGAGGATGCGATCGGCTGCCGACTGGCAGCCCATTGCCTCAGAAGGGAGTACTTGGTCTCCTCTGAGCTTGGCTGTCCCCTGGTGGAGGCCGGGTGCTTGTGTTGCTTCTAAGGTGTGCCGGCGTTGGGCCGAGGAAGGGTGGAAGGGCTGTGACTGGAGCTACAGTCCGCATGTGCACCTCCACACGCATGCATCACCACTTCTGGGGCCTCGGTTAGAAACAGATGGGCGAAAATGGAGGAAAAAGTCAGGGGCTACCTAGGATGAAGCCTCTGAGCCAGCTCTGGGGTTCCACCGGTATGCGCTTAGCGCCATAAGTTCCCGAACGACCCCGAGTCCAGTAGGTTGGCAGACAGGTTGGTAGCCTAGTGAGGAGGATAAACATACTTGGAAAAAAAAAAAAAGATTTCTATCTTTCCAGACCTCTGTTGTGTCATGAGATCTCTCAGAGAGGCTTTTCTGTTTTCAAATATACTTTTTGCTCCCTGTGCTTGCATTACCAATGGATATACTGTCTTTCAGGACCTCCCTGGATGGTGGATGTCATGGAGCTACGTGCCAAGGATTTACCCTTAGTTTCCCCTTGCCCCCTGAGGATCCTGACACAAGGACATATGCCCAGGCTGGAGGTCTGCTAATGCAATCTTCAGCCAAGTGCCTAATACTGTCCTCCCATGGAAAAATAAAGAATTTGACAGCAGATAAGGACCACTTGGCCCACCCAGTCTGCCCATTTTCCCTACCTACAGTTACACCGCAGACCCTACTTGACCTCTGGCTTTACTCCACCTTTCCTTACCACTCAGGTTCCCTTATGCCTATCCCATACATTCTTGAATACCATGACCATTTTTGCCTCCACCACCTCCGCTGGGAGGCTGTTCCTGGCATCCACCACTCATTCTATGAAGAAGTACTTCCTCACATCTCCCCTGAGTCTACACCCCTCCAGCTTCATAGCATGTCCCCTTGTTTTTGAACACCTTTTTCTCTGAAAAATGCTTCCCTCTTGAACCTTATTTATACCCTTGAGGTATTTGAACGTCTCTATCATATCCTTCCTCTCCCTCCTCTCCTCCAGGATGTACATATTGAGGTCCTTTAGTCTCTCCTCATAGGGCTTTTGATTAGGGCTGGGTGGACTGTTCTGCAGGAGATCCGGACCCTTGGATTGAACCCGTAATTCAAGGACCCGGATAAATACGGACTTTGCTGCAGAGGCCCGGCTCTGGGTCTGTGAAAGTGCCATTTGTGCCATTGTGTGTATTGTTGCCATGGGGATGCCATCGGCATGCTCGCTCCACATACAGGTGACTGGTGGCATCCAGTCAGGCAAAAGATGGTCATGTGACACACTCACGGTATATAACCATGCTGAGCGCACAATGCAGCCCAGACAAGAGGAGGATGGGTCAGAGGAGCACCTTGCTTATCACTGCAGCAGCCGCCAGAAGAAGTTGCTAGAAAGCAAAAATCACACACAAAAAGATATATATATATATATATATATATATATATATACATTTTGAGGGAGGGAAGAGAAAAGGAGAGAGAAAGGACTCAATTTACTGGTGTGGGGGAGAGAAAAACTGATCATCGGGGGAAGGTGATGGATCGGGACTGGAAAAAGGAGGAATCCGGAGGGACTGGGGAGATAGTGGTGGCCTGGGTGCTGCCGGGGGGGGGAGGGCAAAAGGTAGGCAGTGTGACAGTGTACATAAGCGGGGCAGGCTGGCAAAATCTGTGACCTGTGGCATAAAGATCCAGAGGAGAGAGGGAGAGACTACTGGAAGCCCAAGAGAAATTTTAGTTACAGAAAATCCCAAATGAAAGTGCTTTCTTTTCTTGGCCTCAGACAGTGTAGCTGTGTGTACATGAGCAAGGGAGGGCAGGCTGGTAAAATCTTAGGCATGTGCCATTCCAGATCCAGAGGAAAGAGGGAGACACTGTTGGGGGCCCAAGAGAAATTTTACAGTTACAGAAAATCCCAAATGAAAGTTTTTCCTGGCTTCGGTGTGGCTCTGTGTGCAGGGCAAGGGCAGCAGGCTGGCAAAATAAATCTTTGTCTTGTGCCATCCAGAGTGAAGAGAGAGAGAGAGACTGCAAGGGGGCCCACAAGAATTTCAACAGTCCCAGAAATCCCCCCCAAAATGTATTTCCTGGCTTCAGTGTGGCTGTGTGTACAGGGCAAGGGCAGCAGGCTGGCAAAATAAATCTTTGACTTGTGCCATCCAATCACGAATCACAATCACTTGTAAAGGTTCATTCATGATTTCATGTATTAAAAAAAAAATACTGTTCAGACAAACAACATAAAAATTGAAGTGCCTGTGCTGCTGGCTGTGGGTGGCCCAGGGGATAATCTGACTGTGTGACTCATAGAAGGCTGTTTACACTACAACACAAGCAAAGTACAACTACTGTATACACAAGTATCAGCATCATCACTCGTTCCCCATTATTTCTCCTTATTATCATTAGTTTTATAGTATATAGCATTACATTACATATAAACATTAACCAACTCCCAGTGTGGGACTGTGCTGCGTGTGGCTATGCACCAGATATGTCTGCATCTCCAATTCAAATTCTGAGGCACACTTAACAGTTGCTGAATTTGGTCACTTAACAGTAACTAACTGTACTGTAGGAGTCAGTCAGGTAATCTTGGAAGGAAATGGTGGTGGACTGCTGTGCTGTTGGTGTGCTGTGTACAGTCACGAGTCACAACAGTAAATTTGTCAGTGGCCTGTGGGTGGGAGTCATCAGAAGGACATCACATTAGAAAGATCTTTTTTACAGGTCAGAATACTAAGAAAAAATGGATCAAAGTGTTGATGAAGTGCATTCTATTTCTCAGGTAGGTAGTGGCACTGCAAACGACTGCAATCAGCCTGAAAAGGAAAACAAAATCAAATCCCAAAAAGTGATTTTTTCATGTCTAAGGTTTCGTCTTCCAAGCAAATGCTTGAATCCAAAAAAGGTGAATGTCTCAGATCATCATCAGTCCTAAGCAAGAAAAAAAAAGTTATGTAGTTAAAAAACTAAAGACTTGGTGGGTACCACCCGCAGAGGCACCCAATAGCATGGAACAATTGCATACTGTGCTACTGCCAGGCCCTCACCCTCATCCAATTCTTCTGAGGTTGAATCCGATAAGGGTAATAGAAATAAAGATGAAGAGAATGATAAGGCAGCACAAGGTTTACTGGAGGGGATGGAAACTGCAGATGAGGAAGAAACAGGCAGAGATGTTTTGATTGTGGAGGGGGGCAGTGGAAATAAACCACAAGAGGAACAGTCTCAAGAAAAATCCAGGAGGGGGGGGACCAGAAAAGGTGACTGAGGTGCCATGCCTTCCTGGGAAAAAACTAAAAAAACATCATATTTTGTTTGGTCATGCCTCTCCATTAGTGCTTCCAATGAGTTGATAGCAACATGCGCTATTCGTAAACGGCCAATCAGCAGGGGTAAAAAGAAAGGAGCACTGGGAACTTCAGCACTGAAAAGGCACCTAGACGGATTTCATAACATTACTGAGAAGTTCAGTTGTGAGTTTTGAAGAAAAATTGACAGTGATAGTTCCCTACACTCAGGGGTAACTCTCATAGATAAAAGCAGTGGCCACCCCCGCAGCACTACTTAAACACCTCCACCACCACATCCTCCCATTCAAAGTATTCTTCCTACTGTTACTGAACCTGACCATGTGTTCAAAAGCCCTCCTCCTTCAAGCAGACAGTTTACCATCTC
Source organism: Neoceratodus forsteri (assembly GCA_016271365.2). Classification (NCBI taxonomy): domain Eukaryota; kingdom Metazoa; phylum Chordata; order Ceratodontiformes; family Ceratodontidae; genus Neoceratodus; species Neoceratodus forsteri. The sequence continues at coordinate 1,462,641,780 of CM057452.1, forward strand.
AGAAACATATTAGCATGAATCCAAATATGCCTCAACTCACCCTTGAACATATAAGATTCAGGCGGCTGCTTGAGTACCTTGAACCTCAATATAGTATACCATCGTGGAAATACTTCTCGACAACAGATATTCTATATCTTTACGATGTTGTATGTAAAAAAATGAAGACGCATCTTGTGCAATACTATTGGGAGGGTAGTGCATCTCACAATAGATATCTAGACAAGCTGTCAGCGTGAACCCTTCATGTCTGTCATGGCACATTAGGCATGTTTCAATAATTCACATGGGACTGGGGACAGTGAAGCATTGCAGTTTACTGATCTAAGAATGTTTTATTTTCCATCTGAATATACCTCATACAACATCAGTGAAGAGCTCCAAAAACCAACCCAGCAAGGGCTCACTTCACAGGGACTGTCAGTTGGCTTTATAGTTGCAGATAATGGGTCCAACATAAGGCAGGCCTTGGAAGAGGGGGGCTTTGTTCACATCCGCTGCTTTGCACATTGCTTAAATTTAATAGCTCATGGTTTTCTTGATGGCGACAGGGAGATTAAGGCTCTTGTTAGCACTGCTAAAAGAAGATGCACTCATTTCAGTCACTCAAGCAAAGCCAGTCACTTGTTTGAAAAAATACAGCAGGAACACCGTTTACCTTTGCACAGACTGATCCAAGACATTTCTACTCAATGGAATTCGACCTTTCATATGTTCCAAAGGCAGCTGGAATAAAAGAAAGCTGTCAGGCAATACATCTTGGAAAATAAAATTGGCGATCCAGATGTCTGTATTACTCCACCACAGTGGGCCATGCTGGAGTTTTTAATTTTCCTGCTCCAGTCATTTAAGGAAATCACCAGGGAGGTTAGTACAAACACAACAACTCTCAGCCAGGTGATACCCCTAATAAAAATGTTAAAATTCAGATTGAATCTGATTAGGGAAAAGTTAGAGAAGCAAGACAGTTCTGTGATCACACAGGCTACCAGTGGTGCTGCTGACACATGCAGGTTGCCCCACCCCCAGAATACAACAAGATCTAATGAGATGTATGATCAAAAAAGTTGAAGAAGATGACAAATTATGTAAAATGCTTCATTCTGAGTACTGCAGTAAAGCAACGATCTTGGACACACAATTCAAATCGAAGCAACTATTGAGTGATGATGAAGACACTTGTTTCGAGATAAACAAACAAGAAATAATTGACAAGGTGCATGCTGTCATGGGACAGAGTACAACTGCAGCACCACATTCAGAATCTGCTTTACAACACAGCACAGCATCAGGTGGCTATCCTGTACTGTTGCAACGTTTTCTCCCTCTGCCTCCTCAGCCACTGCAGCCAAATCTTCTTCACCACTAGCCAAGCATAGCACTGCCCCACAGTCATTTGGTTCAGCTTCATGGCTCTGGAGTCACTTAGAAGATGTAATTTTAACATCTTCTTCATCTGCCTCTTGTAACACAGCCTCAGCACAGACCATTGTTGAAATGTACCTGGCAGAGCTCAATATCAGCTGGAATGCTGATCCTTTGCAATACTTGAAATCCAAACAAAATAGTGGCCTGTTTAGTAAATATTGCAATGAAGTACATGAATTGCCCTCCGACCAGCGTCTGTTCAGAACGATTGTTTAGTTCAGCTGGTAATGTCATTACTGGCACACGATCCTGTTTGGCACCAGAAAATGCTGAATGTCTCACATTTCTCAAAGTCAGCATTCCTCACTTTAATTTCAAATATGATACCTGAATAAAACATACACTGACTGCTCTGAGCAGACCCTATCCACAAAACGCTTTCAAGACTTTTGCATGTGGTGAAATTTTTTTGTGAATGGGGTCTACTACATGAGGTAGCAATTAATTGCAACAAGTCAGGTCAGGACAGACTAGGCCAGGCCACTATTACTTGAATGATCACATGAGCAGCACAAAATAAAAAAAATAATAATAACAACATCAGTGGGTTCAGAGTCCAAATACAGCAAGCAACTGCATTTCATGTCACAAACTTACTTGGTGGTACGTGGTACCACTATCTGATCTGGAAGGTAGGGTACTGCTGTCTACTACTACTACTACTACTATCACTTTTTGTCCTCACGAGTCACGGCTACTACTTATCACTTTTTGTCCTTACTCCAGTCCTTACTACTACTGCTTGTCACTTTCTTGCCCTAAGTAACTGATCCTGACTGTACTGTTTCAATTTTCATACAGCGCACGGCTTAGCAGATTAACACAAGCAAAAGACTGCACCCTCCACTGTATTATCGTAAAGGCTTTATTAATGACAATATTTAAATGTGTCGCTATTATTATCTTCACATCACAGGTATGCTGGGTCACCAGCATACCTGTGGTGTAAGGTTGTGTGGCGACACGTTTTAAATTTTGTCACTAATAAAGCCTTTTTTGATAGTACCATGGAGGGTGTGGTCTTTTGCTTGTGATAATATTTATCTAATACCGCACCTTTGGTCAGTGGAGCAGTTTTTTCTGTGCTTGTTATGGCTTAGCAGATGCCTAAAACCCAGAAACAGAATACTCTTTGTAAATTTCTCACATCCCCCATACTGTATTTGGCTGCAATTACTTCACAGAACAAAATGCTACTATATTGAAAATTCATATATTTTTTTTATTGTTTGTGTGTGCATGGTATGCTAGCCTGGTTACATCTCACTTACAGTAACTGGGCTGAGACTATTATATAACTATATATTTTTTTTTATACTTAAATTACTTGGCAGTGGCTAGCAGCAACTGTTGAACTAGGAAGGATGTAATTGTGTTGAATGTCTGTCATCAGGTCTTCACGTGGCGGTGGCAAACTTTTTTATGACTGCACTAAACTTGACCGATGCGATGTGTGACTGGCTGCCTTCCTGGGTGGTGGTGATCACAATGTCTTTCGTTTTTCTTCTTTAAGGATTCAGCGTGTTGATCAGATTCAGTAGAAGTAGTCATAGTACTAGAAAACATTATCACCTCTTGGACCAGGTAGTGTACCATATACCACAGTACACCGGGAATGCAAAGCAGTTGCATCATTCACATGGGTAGGGTGGGTGGGCTCTCTTAGTGCTGCTCATTTGATCATTCATATCCATTCCTTTGGCCTGTTCTGCTCTGACTGGAACATCCATCAAAATAATTCCCACACAGCCATCCTGGTGGTGCTGAGGGTTGAGGCGCTGGATGCCACACCTCGCGCCGCACCAGTGACCCGGGTTTGGGAATGGACTCAGGCTGCCGGGGGCTGGCAGGGGAGAGGAAGGATCAAGCATCCCACAACTTCTCTCCTTCCTCTGGGGGGGAGGGTTCTGCGCCACACCGCAGTGGCACCTGGCGGAAGCCAGGTGCACTGTAGTTGTGGGCACGATAAGGGGGTGGAGCGCAGTGGGTGTCTGCATGTAGGTGTGTTGATATCATTGCAATTCCGGCTCCTCAGGGTAAAAACCTGGAGGAAAATGGTGGAGCAACTGCATCGGCTGATGGCTGAGCCCTGCACCCCCAGACTCGAGAGGCGTAGCCACTGGGTGTCTGTGCCGCAGGTCCCTGGGGGGGGGTCCTGTCATCGGCTGGCCTGTGTGGATGGGCATATAAATTTGCATGCCAGACCTGGTCTGGGGGTGTGGCTGGCAGCATCCGGGGGTTGTTGAGGGGTTGCTCTGCCCAGAGGAAAAAAACTGTTCGATGTTAAAAAAAAATAATACCCACACAGCACCATTAATAAAAAAAAAATCTTAGCTGCCTGGCAGTGCCTGCAGTGCTTGGTGGTGCTATGATATAGGTATTTGCAGCTGTCTGTCTCTCTCTCTCTCTCTCTCTCTCTGTTTCTCCCAGCACATTCATGTCATGGACCCGAGCAGGATATGCCACCCTACCATTATAGGCCAGCCATGAAGGGGCTAGTAGTGAGCAATTGCTTTTTTATTAAGCAGTTTTACATGAATTTTTATACAAATAATCCATTAAATTATTTTCTTTGGTCCTCTGTGTCAAATGTGACTGACTTTGGCCACTAATATGCATTTTTTTGCATTTTTTCAAATATTAGTCAATACATCAGAACTAATCAGAACAAATCAGAACTTCACTGTGTTTCGGCTCTTATTTAATATGGGTCAGAACTTCACTGAGTTCTCCCAGCCCTACTTTTGATGTAGACCCTGCAACATTTTAGTTGCCCTCCTCTGGACCATCTCTACTTTGTTTATGTCCTTCTGGAGATGTGGTCTCCAGAACTGGACACAGTACTCTAGGTGAGGTCTCACCAGTGATCTATGCAAGCAATAATACCCAACAGGGTGGGTGGTATTGGATAAAACCGGACCGCCCAGGGGCGTAATGAGGCCCGACGCCGCAGGCGGAGGGCCTTATATCCCCTAGAAGGTCTGGTATTGCCCATACTGCCCACCCTGGGGGGTATTATTGCGCTTAGAAAATGGTCAACTATATTATGCATGTGTGAAAAAAAAATTATGTATCAATGTTAAAAATATTAAAAGTTTCAGTTATCATGTCATAAAATAGATCCTCCACCTGCAGTAGAATGGTGTGTGTTTTTTTCCAGCTATGGAGGTCGGTCTTACTTTAGAGTATGTAGTAGTGAAAAAGAAAAAAAAAGCCAGCTGATGACGGGAGGGAAACAAACAATAAGACAACTAAAAAAAAGGTAAAGCAGTGTTCATTTTAATGCTCAATGCACTGGAAGAATTGGGGTGAGGAGCAGTGGTTGCTGGCGGCCCTGCATGGAGCTGTTGAGGAATCACAGAAGGTCCGTGCATCTACATCAAAGGGAGGTCAGCCGAGCTGAGACATAGAACTAAGCCTGCATAAAGCAGGAAGATGTGTGTGCTATTATGTAGCATTGTTTGTTTGTTAGCAGGGGTACTGCAGTGGCGTGGGCTATAATTGCAAGACTGCATGCATCTGGAGAATCGGGCTGAGGGGTGGTGGTGGCAGGTGGGCGACCACTGTAGGGAGCTGCTGAGGAGAGTTGGAAGGCTTGTTGATTTTCATTGAGGGAGGTGGACTGAGGTGCAAGGAAAAAGAATAGTATTCCTGCAAAATAGCAGGTAGATTTCTGTGGTTTTGGTGTTTTTTGGTTGGTGTACTGAGCAGGGCTGCAGTTTAAAAACTGGATGGAACAGAAGAATTGGAAAGAGGAGCAGTCCGTTCCTCTTGTGCATGTCTTCACCCATGTTTTGGTTACTAATTGAAGCTTGTTTGCATTTCTTGTGGTTCACTTTTTCTTTTCTTTCTACATAAAAGTGCAGCCATTACTTCGAGCATGAGAAGAACTTAAGACGTGACACCTAGAAGTATGGAGGGAAGGGAAGAGAAGAAGCCTCAAAATGCTTAATTCACTTTTTTTTTAAATAATATAGGGTTGTGGCTTTCTGTTCATGTTTATGCCACTTTTTCATTTATTCATTATTCGTTCAGTGCTCAGTGTGCATGTGTGGGAGAGTGGAGAATGAGCCAGGAATCAAAAGCGGCACCGGTGATCAACTGACACACTCGACAATACTGTAGCTGCTATTAGGTGCTATCCAGGTACAAATTTGTTATATTAAACTAAAAAAAAAAAAATATATAGTTCTTTCTTTTTTGTTGTTTAAATGCAAACTATCGAGTTGCTAACCAACATAGAGTTTTTTTTTGGGGGGGGGCGCCAGCTGATAGCTTGATTGCCGAGTAAACAAAATGGCGCTTTTTCATTTTGAATTTAGAACGTGGCACCATAATTTGAGAGGGTAATGGGGCAGGTTGGGACTGGCACTTTTAATATTCAGGCTCTGTTGACTGATGGATGCCCACCTTGCCAGAGCTATCAGCTAATCAGAGCTCGGGATTTTCTTAGACCATTTTCTAAACAACAGTAACACCACCTCTCTCTTTCTGCTGGTGATACCCTCCCTATGCACCCTAGCATCCCACTAGCTCTCCCCACTGCTTTGCCACAGTGTCTGGCCAACTTTAGGTCATCATATATGATTACTCCCAGGAACCTTTCCTGTTTGGTGGTCGTTAACACTAAGCCCCCATTTTGTATTCCTCCCCTGGGTTTCTGTGCCCCAAGTGCATGATTTTGCACTTATTCACATTGAAACTTAGCAGCCACATCATTGACCACTCCTTTAGCTTTCTTAGATCTCTTATTATCCCCCCTGAGTGTCTGCCCTATTGCAGCTTTTAGTGTCATCAGCAAAACTGCATATCTTCTCTTCCAGCCCCTCTGCAATGTCACTAATAAAGACAGTAAAGAGGACCGCCTGTGGTGACCCAAATGGGGACACCCTTTTGATTACCCCTAGAAGTTTTGATGAAAGGTAGCCTAGAATGGGCAGATAAGAATTGTAACCCTCGGATATGTAAAGCTGATCCCCATACGAACCAGGCAAAGACTATGATAATGTGGAAATAGAACACAAGACTCCAAACAACAAACAAAGAAATTTGAACCCAAATGTTGGTTTTTAAACTTTTGTTATTTTTATTTAAGTTATAGTTCATGAATATTTTCTGCTGATGCATAAATGTGTAACCCCTAGGTGGTGCTATCCCAAGGGCTACTGCCCCTGCCTGCTTGGCTACTAACAGGTTGAGGGGCCTAGGTCCAATGGCGGGTGCCTCCACCTAGAGGTCATGGTTTATAGTGGTTAGACTAGCTTGGGTACAGCCCTCTGGGACACTGTAACCCCCCTTTGTTTCCACTAGTGGCCCACAACATACACGGGAGTTACCTTCCCAATACCCCACAAATGCACTCTTCTTAAACATACAGTAACACTTACCTTCAGGACTGATGTCTTGCAGCATGTCTCTGAGAACCCCCTGTAAAACAAGGTTAGGCAATATACACAAACACAATGCAATGCTTTTTCTACATGTACTGACACCACAGACAGTACATAGTTCAATAACAACAAATCTGATTTATTAGAGGGGGCAGTAACAAGAAGGGGGCAATCAGGTTGATTTGGTTTGGAAATATTCAAATCACAGTACTGTGCATGCATATAGAGTCCAAAATGTCACTCTCTGGGTACCCAGGATGGTGGGGGGCTAGCCAGGGTTGGTGCAGCTGGTTGGGGCCCTTTGATGGAAAAACACATGCACACACAAATTGTAATCCGGAGCCCTGGGGCTCAGTTCATGAAGAAATGAAACAGCAATAATTAAATGACACACTTGCAATTTGATAAACCGATTGCAGGGAGCCACCCTGATTTGTACTCATGGACTCAATACTGAAAACTGGATGGATGCAGGTTGTCCTGGACTGCCAGGAGAAACAGAATAGCTGACCCAGCCCTCGTGGCAGGACTCACTTGCATTTGAAAAACAGGCAGATTCAGTCCGAATCAAGCTGGGTTCTGCTTCCAGCTTCAGCACACAATTCACAGTACAGGGGAAATAAGATCGTGATTCCCCACAAACACTAGACACATTTATATGTAAAGGAAATTACTATACCAGGCAAGCTGCTCCTCAAACCCCGATCGCAAAACACTGCAAAATACCCGGGAGCACACACAGCAGCTTCAGTCCCTGACAGGCCGATCGCACTTCAGCAAAATCTTCAGTCTTCCACAGGTTAAGCCTGGCTTCCACCTTTTGGTTCTTCTTTTCTCCTCTCAAAACTCAGATTCAGTCCGAACTGGGATTCACAAACGGTTGCAGGCCGATGGTCAGGGCCCCACACACTCTTCTTGCATGAATTACTTGCAGCAAGATGTTGAGCTCCTTAAGAAATGCACCTATAGGAACCTCTTTAAAGGTATATATTCAAATGTGTAGGTATATGAACATTAGAGGTCAGCATCAATTAAGCAATGAGGCACAACAGGGTGTGGGTTATTGGGGGATTTACCCATGCCTTGTGTGGTGTGTCACGAGGCTCAGCTGAGTGACTTAACCACACGGGAAGTGGGTGGGTCCCCCAATGGCCCACACCCTGGAGTGCCTTATTGTGATTTTACAATGGACCCATGTGTAATATAAATTTTAAATGTGTTTAAGTATGTTTTTTTATAAATGCCATTTCTCAGCCGTGGATTATTACAGGATATAACCAACACCTACAACTGACCTCTGCATCGGGCAGTAGGCTAGAGGTTGTGGTTTCACTAAAATACCTTGGCCTCACCCTGGACCAGGGCTTCACCCTCAAGGACCATGTGGATCAAGTTACTAAAAACTTACAGGCGAAACTAGGCACCCTCTACCGATTGAAAGACCAGCTGGTACCTGAAGCAAGGGTCTGCATAGCCACTAGCGTCCTCCCAGGACCGGTCCTCTTCAATGTCTTTACAAGCGACATTGCAGAGGGACTGGAAGGAAAAGTATGTCTCTTTGCAGATGACACAAAGATCTGCAACAGAGTTGATGCACAAGGTGGGGTGGAAAGGATGAGAAGGGACTTGGCAAGGTTAGAGGAATGGTCAAATGTATGGCAGCTTAGATTCAATGCTAAGAAGTGCAAGGTAATGCACCTGGGAAACAAGAACCCAGGGGAAGAGTACACAATGGGGGTGAGATACTAACAACAACAAAAATGGAAAGGGACCTGGGGTAGTCATATCAGATGACCTAAAGGTGGGCAAGCAATGTGAGAGAGCAGCAAGGAGGGCTGGGGGATACTGGGATACATAGGAGAGGCATCACCAGTAGAAAACAAGAAGTTATTATCCTCTGTACAGACAGCTGGTGAGACCCCATCTGGAGTACTGCATGCAGTTCTGGAGACTCAATCTCATAAAGACATAGACAGGATGGAAGCTGTCCAGAGGAGGGCAGCTAAAATGGTGCAGGGTCTGCACCGGAAGACATATGAAGAGAGACTTAAGGAGCTTAATATGTATAGCCTCAAGGAAAGGAGGAGAGGGGGACATGATAGAAACTTTCAAGTACCTCAAGGAATCAGCAAAGTCCAAGAGGGTAGCATCTTTCAAAAAGGGTGTGCAAGAACAAGGGGCACAATCTGAAGATGGGGGCGACTCAGAGGTAATTTAAGAAAGTATTTTTCACAGAGAGCGCTGGATGCATGGAACGCCCTTCCGGAGGAGGTTGTGGAGTGAAAAACAGTGGTTTAATTCAAGAATGCATGGGACAGTCATAAGGCAATTCTAGGGGTTGGGGGTAGGAAGAAGTAGGCTGCTGGTTAATTAGGATTTGCAACTTATCCATTAGGTAGGGAAATGGGCAGGCTGGGTGGGCCAAACAGTCCTTATCTGCCGTCAAATTCTATGTTTCTATGTTTCCTTCTCCTGTCACAGTCACCTCTAGTCTGGCTTCCCAGCAGACAGCACTGGGGCTTTCTTTCAGATGCAACTGACCGATTCTCCTTGTCAGTCACAACAGGCTCCCTCTATTGGTGCAAAAAGGTGCCAGAACTCCAAAAACTACAATTCCCAGAGGCATTTTCCATATAGCCCCACTTCAGTAAGCTCCACAAGAGAGTCCCAGCTCTAATTCGTCCACACAGGCTACAGGTTAAAGGTCCCTCACACTGATTGGACCAACATGAAAGAGCTGCTCTGCACAGTCCTTGCTACAAGAAAGCAGGTTAGAACAAACTGCATTTTCGTTATTACTCTAACAGGTCACCAGCAAACAATCACATCTTCTGAAAGAGCTCCCTCTGCGCATATAACGACTGCAGAAATTGAGCAATTTGCTCAGTGGCCCAGGCAGGACTCAAGCAGGGAAACACACAGACCCCCATTTCAAATTAATTATACTGCAGTTTGGCAGCTCTCATAGCGACAGTACATGGAGGCATTAGGCACTCTCACTCACTTATTTTTTAAATCAGCTGAAATACAGGACACCAGCCTGGTGGAGAGCATTTAGACTCACCCAAAGAAGGCTTTTTAGTGACCCCCATTTGTAGGGGGTTACACCCTTTCTGGCCTGGAAAAACTTGGTGTCCACGTCAAGTAAGTACCCCCATAAACTTTAATACAACACCATATACATTTACATCACTAACATATTAGGCTTATACGTGTAATCATCAGTCAGCATCTCACATTTGCCATAAACACATTTCTGATATTTTTCAGTACATTACTTGTTACTCAGCATTATACACACATTGTACCTTAGCTCAGGTTATTACCTCCTGCACATGAAACCTGAAGAGAGGGGGTCTTTCCCTGTCAGATACCTTGGGTCTAGATGGGGCAGGGGCACCATCCTGGAGGGCAAAATAATTAACCTGGAATTAGCACTGATGCTCAGTTTGGGTAGTGAGCTCTGGGACACATATACTCCCTTATGGACCACATTAAGAGGCAAGTCCACAGATCTTCCAGGAGAATCATAGCTTAAGCACACCACAGACTTCACAGCTCAACCAGTCTTTCTAGGGGGAACTGTTACAGTCTCTGCACTTTTAGGCTCGCTTTTATCACTGTCTTTACTGGCCAGGGGAGTTTCCCTTTGGGTTAGAAAGACTAGAACTGGGGGCACTTTCAGCTCCAGGAGTTGCAATCTCTGAGTCCACAACACTTGCCTCACATGGGGAATTTTCTGACACTGGCAGTGAACCATCAGGGAACTCAACATACTCTTCTTGTTCTGGTATATCACCAGTCTGTCCCAGTTCATCAATTTCCTCCTCTGAAAGCTCATACAATTCAACCATACACAGCGATTCCATGTCATCCAACTTGATACTTTGCACTTCACTTTCTGGGAGCATTGGCTCCAAGGACAAAGCTGGGGGCTTAGACAGTCCAGAAGGCCCAGCTTCATCCCCATAATTGACCAGGGGGTTACCTTGAAACAACTGACTTAGTTCATAAGAAGGGTAGTAACCAGAGCTGCACTCACTTTCATCTGAAGTAGACTGACAATTATTCTCAACTGGGTTTTGCTGTGGAGGAAACCTTAAGTCAGAAACTACAGGAACAGGCCTTCTCTATCTGGGTCTTGCAGCAACCCTAGTAGACACTCTATTCACTCTTACCGTTGTCTCCATTGAAGAGTCCACTTTTCTGGACCAATCAGGAAAGGCTGTAGCAAGGGCTTGAGTAGATGATCTAGCCACAACAGGACTTGAGTTAGCATTCCTGGGACTCTCACTGTGAACGTTGTGGGCACTCCTCGTCCATCGATTTGCTTTTTGGAGCTCCCCTTGAAGCCGGCTCACCACTTTCTCCAAGTCCATCTCAGACCAGCACTCTCTTTTCATATGGCCATCCTCCCCACAATTGTGACAGATGACAGACTCACGGGGCATCCCTGGGGAAAACATTGCATGAGAAACTGAAGTAGTAGCAAGGGGTTGGGGTCCCATACCTGCTGGCGGCAGCAAGAGGGGCGTAATGTGTCTCAACAGCTCCCTTAGAGCGGCAACCAGTTCTTGGAGCTCAATCAGGGGGCTATCCTCATCATAGGAGGCCTGAGGGAGTACCCCAACCCCCACAGTATATGCAGTCAAATAAGGGTCAGGGCTTGTGCTCGCAGGAGAGGCCTTCATAAAGAGACTGTTTTTTATTTCCCCTGAACTCCTTCAGCAGTTCATCCCATGGTGGCACACCCTCACTGGTCCCCACTTTCAAAGGGCCTTCCTGTGCCATGATCACTTTGGCTGCACTCAACCTAAAAATACAATCCCCCTCTTCATCTTCCACCTCCTGGAGTTCTTTTATCAAGTCACAATAGTCCAGTGGATTACCCTTCTCTCTTGGAGCCTTAATTGAAGGAGCTGCAATTTAGAATGCTTTGCATGCCGCAGTATGTGCCCCAATCTCACACGATTTATGTCACTGGCAGCTATCTCATCTTTTCGGTAAGCTTTCTTTAGAGCTCTTTCTAGACGAGTGACATATGCGGACAAACTTTCCCCTGGCCATTGTTTTGTACCTTGAAACTTCCACATCAAGCGCTCCCCTGACTCAATACTCCCAAAATTGCCTTCGAGTGCAGATAGATACTTCCGGGCAGATGCATCAGGGTTTGTGGACCTCAAAAATCTAATGGCTTCAAGAGCGGGACCCCTCAAACTTTCTAGGATTCTTTTCCATTTCTCAGCCTCCACACACTGCCACTCATGTACCAAGCGGGCAGCACAATCTATCCAGGTCTCCCAATCATCCTCCCCCTGAGGGGTGGGGATGGTGCCGGAGAAGATTATCAACATTTGGTAAGAGTTTTGACTAATGGCAGGTACAGTCATAGGGGCCAGCATTGGCACAGGCCCAGAAGGGGGGGGCAATAATGGGTGCTAGAACGGAAGGGGATGTTAGGGAAGGAACTCCCCCAGGTGGCGGGAGTAGTTTCTTTAAGTCCTCCACAGTTTTCTCTTCCTCCAGCAAAAACTTAGCAAATTTCTCCTCAAAAGACTCAGATAGTGGGGGGATTCTCCCCCCCCCGGGGTCTTTACTGTCTTTAGTTATCCCCCTCCAGGCAGTGAGGGCTCCTCCAGGGGTAATAGTCTGTGGCACTTTAGAACTGTCTACAGGGTCCTTACACTCTACTAAGGCCATAAAACTGTGGGCCAGCAGATTAGCCTGTCAATCCACCACCATAGGGCTTTGTAAACCTTCGACCTTGGAAAGTACTCCCTCTACAGTGTCTGTACTGGTACCCAGTGGGATATCCAAGATAAGTATAGCATTTTGGGGGTCGATCTCCTGCCCTGTACACCACCCCACCAACTGGTGTTCAGCCACTTCTGTTGAGGTATCCTTTTATTTTTAACAGCAATTCATAAATGTGGCCACTAGAGGATGCAAATCCCAGTGGTGCCTCCAAGATGTAACCCCTAGGTGGCATTATCCCAAGGGCTACTACCCCTGCCTGCTTGGCTACTAACAGGTTGAGGGCCTAGGTCCAATGGCAGGTGCCTCCACCCAGAGGTCAGGGTTGATAGTGGTTAGACTAGCTCGGGTACAGCCCTCTGAGACACTGTAACACCCCTTTTTATTTCCACTAGTGACCCACAACATACACGGGAGTTATCTTCCCAATACCCCACAAATGCACTCTTCCTACACATACAGTAACACTTACCCTCAGGACTGATGTCTTGCAGCACGTCTCTGAGGACTCCCTGTAAAACAAGGTTAGGCAATATACACAAACACAGTGCAATGCTTTTTCTACATGTACTGACACCACAAACAGCATATAGTTCAATAACAACAAATCTGATTTATTAGAGGGGGCAGTAACAAGAAGGGGGCAACCAGGTCGATTTGGTTTGGAAATATTCAAATCACAGTACTGTACATGCATATAGAGTCCAAAATGTTACTCTCTGGGTACCCAGGATGGTCGGGGGCTAGCCAGGGTTGGTGCAGCTGGTTGGGGCCCTTTGATGGAAAACACATGCACACACAAATTGTAATCCGGAGCCCTGCGGCTCAGTTCATGAAGAAATGAAACAGCAATAATTAAATGACACACTTGCAATCTGATAAACTGATTGCAGGGAGCTACCCTGATTTGTACTCATGGACTCAATACTGAAAACTGGATGGATGCAGGTTGTCCTGGATTGCCAGGAGAAACAGAATAGCTGACCCAGCCCTCGTGGCAGGACTCACTTGCATTTGAAAAACAGGCGGCTTCAGTCCGAATCAAGCTGGGTTCTGCTTCCAGCTTCAGCACACAATTCACAGTACAGGGGAAATAAGATTGTGATTCCCCACAAACACTAGACACATTTATATGTAAAGGAAATTACTATACCAGGTAAGCTGCTCGTCGAACCCCGATTGCAAAACACTGCAAAATACCCAGGAGCACACACAGCAGCTTCAGTCCCTGACAGGCTGATCGCACTTCAGCAAAATCTTCAGTCTTCCACAGGTTAAGCCTGGCTTCCACCTTCTGGTTCTTCTTTTCTCCTCTCAAAACTCAGATTCAGTCTGAACAGGCACTCACAAACGGCTGCAGGCTGACTTCAGGACCCCACATACGCTTCCCGCGCGAATTACTCACCACAAGGAGTTGAGTTCCTTCTCCTCTCACAGTCACCTCTAGTCTGGCTCCCCAGCAGACAGCACTGGGGCTTTCTTTTAGATCCAACAGGTTTCGGTTGGCTGATTCTCCTTGTCAGTCACAACAGGCTCCCTCTATTGGTGCAAAAAGGCACCAGAACTTCAAAAACAACAATTCCCAGAGGCATCTTCCATATAGCCCCACTTCAGTAAGCTCCGCAAGAAAGTCCCAGCTCTAATTCGTCCACACAGGCTGCAGGTTAAAGGTCCCTCACACTGATTGGTCCAGTGCAGCAGTCTGGGACCAACATGAAAGAGCTACTCTTTACAGTCCTTGCTACAAGAAAGCAGGTTAGAACAAACTGCATTTTCGTTATTACTCTTAACAGGTTACCAGCAAACAATCACATCTTCTGAAAGAGCTCCCTCTGCACATATAGCAACTGTAGAAATGGAGTGATTTGCTCAGTGGCCCAGGCGGGACTCGAGCAGGGAAACACACAGACCCCCCATTTCAAATTAATTATACAGCAGTTTGGCAACTCTTAAAGCAACAGTACATGGAGGCATTAGGCACTCTCACTCAATTATTTTTTAAATCAGCTGAAATACAGGACACCAGCCTGACGGAGAGCATTTAGGCTCACCCAAAGAAGGCTTTTTAGTGGCCCCCCATTTGTAGGGGGGCTGCAAATGCAACAGGTGTTTTGTGTAGGACAAGAGAGAAAAGGTCCTTGGAAGACAAAGGTGGGAAGACGTCTCTCTGAAAGTAAAAGGAAAAAACAATGTTATCACAATGTACAGACTGTACTGGGAAACTGTAATGCTTTATATTGTGACACAGTATAAGTTACACACAATAAAAATCCTTTATTTTCCATGTATCAATTGATTGTAAAAATGAATATAAAAAGTTAAAAAAAAAAGACCAGTCCCAGTACTGATCCCGGTGGCACCAGCTGGTCACCTTTCCTTCCTCGTAGTGAACTCCATTTACCACCTCTCTCTGTCTCCTGTCCCCTAACCAATTCCTTACCCAGTTTACCACCTTTGGACCCACTCCTAGGCTGCTCAGCATGTTAGCGAATCTCCTATGTGGAACGCTGTTGATGGCCTTACTGTAATCTAGGTAGGCCACATTCACCACTCCACCCTGGTCTAATTCTCTGGTCACCCAGTCAAAGAAATGTATCAAATTTGTTTGACATGACTTTCCTCCAGTGAATCCATGCTATTTTGGATCTTGTAAACCACTGGATTCAAGATATTCTACAATCCTTTCCTTTAGTAGTGATTCCATTAATTTCCCCACACCGAAGTCAGGCTGACTGGCCTGTAATTGCCAGTCTCCTCCCTGCCACCACTTTTGTGAAGTGGGACTACATGTGCCCTCCTCCAGTCTTCTGGAACCACTCTTGTCTCCAGTGAGTGGTTGAACAGGGCTGTCACAGGTGCAGCCAGTATCTCTCTGAGCCCCCTCAATAGCCTTGGATGCACGCCGTCTGACTCCATTGCCTTGTCGACTTTCAGATTTGCGAGTTCCTTCAGGACTGTCTCCTCTGTAAATAGACTAGTGTCCATCTCCCTTTCTTCAATGCTCCTGGTGCATATATGTGGTCCCTTGACTTCTCTTCTTCCGTGAACACTAAACAAAAGTATTTGTTCAGGATGTCTGTTTTTTCCTAATGCCCCTCCAAAAACACCCCCTTTCCTAAGTCTTACTATCCATCCCCTAGTCTTTCTCTTTTTGCTTACATACCTGAAAAATGTCTTGTCCCCTTTCTTTACTGCCTGGGCTATTTTCTCCTCCATTTGTGACTTTGTGCTCCTAATTGCTTTCCCTGCCTCCCTCTGTTTTTCCCGATATATATCTCCCTATCCTTCTCCTTCTGTGTTTTCTTATACCTCCTGAATGCTAACTTTTTTGCCCTTACCCTCCCGGCCACCTCTTTTGAGAACAATAGCGGTCTCTTTTTCCTCTTGCTTCTGCTTACTTGCCTGACACAGAGGTTTGTTGCCTTCACTATTTCCTCTTTTAGTTTCGCCCACTGTCCCTCCACTCCACCCAAGTCCTCCTCCCTGCCAGGGCATCCCTGAGGCATTCCCCCATCTTTTTAAAATCAGCCCTCCTGAAGTCCAGAACCCTCGCCTCCCCTACACTGCTAACCTTGCACTTCTACCTGTTCATTCACAGGTGACAGTGTTTGAGCAGTGTAATGTCCCTCCCTCCCTTCCCCAGCAAAGGAGCATGTCCCCTAAGACACTAGATTCTCCTTCCCCCAGCTATCAACCAGTGACCCAGGCTTGTTTCCAAATCTGGGTCACTGGCATCAGAAGTGGTAGCACTACCACTGCCCTGACGGGACCAGCTTCGCAGAAAGACTTTTGACTCTGTTTGTGCTACTTTAAGAGAGTTGGGGATGTCTCATAGCTTACAATTGCTTGCTGGGCTCAAAATTATATACTCGGGGGAAAACCTTCATTTTCAGGTATCCAAAAGAAGTGGGCACTCTAATTACCAAGCTTAACAAGAAGTTTGGTGCCAAGGGACAGCAGAAGAAATCAGATGGGCAGGAAAAGTGATGGGGATTTCATTATTGCTGCAGATGAACTGGCATTCTAGACCTTTCAGGTACTGGGACTGTGGGGAGACAGTCTGAGGTTGGGGACGTAGATCACATGTTTCTCAGTGATCTGCTTACGTTTTTAGCCCCCCTTGTTAAATAATATTTTGCATCACCAAAGTGAACTATGTTGGACTTGGGGCATGCCAGTACAGTTACTAAAGATGGTGCCAACCTCATGTTTTTTTCTGCCTCCACCCTCCTCCTTTCATGTTGACTCTGTCAGGAGCACCATGAATATTCATTGGTGCATTCAGGCTCCCTTACACTTTGAATGGGGGCGTTCAAAGTACAGCCAACACTTTGGTGATAACCCCAGACTTGAAAGGAACACTTTATGCATTTTGCATACTGTTGAAGTTTAACATGGTTAATTATATCTTTTAATTCCAGTGAGTGCTAAACTCTACCGTACTCTCATGGGATCTTGGGAGGTACAAATTTCCTGTATGCTGCGAGGGGTTATTAATAATCCTATGTAACTGTGCAATGGATCTAGTTAATTACATTTGGTATTTATACTTGGCATAGAACAGTAGAAGACCAATAGGTCCATATAAACTGTCCCCCACCATAGTGGGTCCACTTTCATTGCCCCCTAAGAAAATATTTATCAATTCCTTTTTTTGAATTTTTCTAATGTTTTACTTTCCACCACTTCTCTTGGCAGTGTATTCCATACTCTCCCTGTCCTATTAACAAAGAAATAATATATACTATTTTTTTTTACTGTCTTAAGTTTGATTTGTTTTTATGACTTCTGGACCCCCTCATCCCTTCATTTAGTTTTATACCCATTTCTTCTACCAACTCATGGTCATTTACTATTCGAAACATCATCATTAAGTCTCCTCTTATCCTTCTTTGTTCTAACATATATAATCCTGTCCTCTGTAATCTTTCGCTATATTCATATTTATGTAAATTCCCTATCATCCTAGTATATCTCCTCTGTACTCTCTTCATTCTCCTTATTTCCTTCTTTAAATATGGATTCCACAGCTGAGAACCATAATCCAAATATGGCCTGACATAAGACCTATATATTGGCACCATGCATCCCAATGATTTATTTTTAAAGGTGCATTTTATGTTTCTTACCATATTATTTGCTTTTTGTATGGCTATCGTTCTTTGTTTGTCAAATTTTAATTCTCTATCAGTCATTATACCACAATCCTTTTCCTCTATAACTTTTTTAAATTCT
This sequence comes from Neoceratodus forsteri, assembly GCA_016271365.2. Lineage (NCBI taxonomy): Eukaryota > Metazoa > Chordata > Ceratodontiformes > Ceratodontidae > Neoceratodus > Neoceratodus forsteri. Next base: position 1,462,659,587 of record CM057452.1, read on the forward strand.
TTACCATTTAGTATATACCCTTTTTTTCTCTACTCTCCTTTCCTAAATACATTACTCCTGATTTCTCTAAGCTAAATTTCATTTTATTTTGACTTGCCCATTTTTCCACTTTTCCAAATCCTTTTTCATACTTTTTTGTTGTCCTATTGTTCTTACTGGTCCCCCCAGCTTGATGTCATCTGCAAACTTCACTAGTTGATTAACAATTCCTTTATGTAAGTCACTAACATACAATGAGAATAATATGGGGCCCAACACAGAGCCCTGCAGCACCCCACTCCTTACCCTCACTGATTCAGACAGCTCTCCCAATACTCTCACTCTCTAACTTCTATCACTCAGCCAATTTTTCACCCATATAACAATTCAACTATCTATACCTATTTTCTTTAATTTGTTTATCAAATTATCATGAGGCACCTTGTCAAAGGCCCTTTGAAAGTCCAAAAATATTATATCCACTGGTATATTATTATTTAAATCCTCCTTAATCTTTTCATAAAATCACAAGTGATTTGTACCACAAGCTCTATTTCTTTTAAATCCATGTTGTTTTTTGTCTGTAAATCCTATCAGCTTCATACTTTCCTCTATTCTTACTTTTAGTATACTTTCCACCACTTTCCCCAGAATTGCCGTCAGGCTCACTGGTCTGTAGTTTGTCACTATTGATCTTCTTCCCTTTTTAAATAAAGGCACAACAATTGCTCGTCTCCAATCTTCTGGCACCTCACCAGTCATTAAGGATTTACTAATTATCCTCACCAAAATTTCTAATATTAATGGTAGTACTTCCTTAATATACCTTGGATATAACATATCTGGTCCTGCAGATTTGTATATTTTTATCTTGTTTATTATCCTTTCTACTTCTTCTTTAGTAGTAGCCATATCCCGATTTTGTTGGTTCCTATCTACTACTACATTTCTTACATCATTACCTTCCTCAAAAACAGACCCACAATAATCATTTAGTTTGTTTGCCATTTCACTGGGATCATTAGTCTCCTTACCATTCACCTCTAATAGTCCTACTCCCTGTTTACCTTTCCTTTGCTGATTTATATGTGCATAGAAGCTTTTCCCATTGTCTTTTCTATAAGCCAGATTTGCTTCTAATTTCCTTCTCTCAAAATTTATAATCCGTTTAACTTCCTTTACACAATCTCTATAATATTTTACAGAATCTATTGTTTGTAATATTTTCATTTTTTTAAATGCCTTTTTCTTTTTGGGCAAACTTTTATTACTCTACCAGTACACCACAAGGGGTTTCTACCTCTTTTATTATATAACTTTTTATCTGGAGCATACTTTTCTCTAGATTTAATAACTTATTTTTCAGTTCATCCCATATTTGTTTTACTGTTTTTGTTTCTATATTCCACTTCCAATTCCATTTCTCAAGATTTTTCCTAATGTTTTTAAAGTCTGCTTTATTATAATTTTTTGCCACCATTTTCCCTTTAATACATGTAATTTTATTTTTTATTTTAAATTCCACTATAGCATGATTGCTATTTCCTAGATGTTCTTTTCCTTAATTCCTTTAACAATATCAGATCTATTCGTCAATAACAAATCTAGAACGTTTCCTCCTCTAGCTGGTTCATTAACTATTTGTTCTAAACCAACTGCTTCCATTACTCGAACAAATTTTCCACTACTCCCATTCTTACTACTACCATTTTCCCAACAGATATCTGGATAGTTGAAGTCTCCCACTACAACAACATCTCCCTCTGTTGCTACCTCTCCAATTTTGTCATTTAATATGTTGTCTATTTCCTCATTACAATTTGGTGGCCTGTAATAAACTCCAAAAATATTTTTTTATCCACCCCTCTTATTACTTGAATCTGTAATGATTCCATTTTTTCATTTTCATTTTCTTTATAAATACTGCTATTTATTTCCTCTTTTATATACAGTAAGCAGCTACTCCTCCTCCCTTCCTATTTCTCCTAGAATTGGAATACAATTTGTATCCCTCGATATCTTTATTCCAATTTATATCAGCATCCCACCAAGTTTCTGTTATCATACACATACCTATATTTTCTTGTTTTAACAAAACTTCCAATTCAGCCTTCTTGTTGCTATTTAAGCTTCTTGCATTTAACAGCCATATTGATATGTTGTCTTTTCTTCTTTTAAGTTGTTGTTTCCTCACATCATTTCTTTTCTTTATTTCTAATACCCTTTCATTCCTTCTCCCCTTCTCATTTAGTTTAAATTATTGTCCACTATCTTTTTAATATCCATCCCCAATTTTTTTACTCCCTTTTTAAATCAGATGTAACCCATCTCTACAGTAATTAGAAGGTTCACAGATATAGTCCTCCCAATGTTTGATACCCTCCAAATTGTTATACAAAGTCCATTTTCTCAACCAGTTGTTTAATTTCATTATTTTACTATTTTCTTTACCCATTCCTCTTTGTACTGGCAATACTTCTAAAAAAAAATATTTTACACTTTAAATCCTCTGCCTCCAATTTTATCTCTTCAAATTCAGTTTGTATCTCCTCCATTTTTGGGGTTTTTATATTATTCACCCCAAGTGCAAAATCAACACTGCAGTTCCATCCCTTATTCTAACAATGTTCTTTGGAAGTAGAGCCTATACATGGAAGACAAAGACTGAAGAATTTACTACATGCTGCATCCAGACCATTAGCAAACTAGTGGCTCATTCACAAATATTTTGAAAACTAAAATGTTTTAATAAAGGCCTTCAGCTAAGCTTGTTGGTGCACTGTGGCTTCCTTTAACAATTTAGCTCAGGCTGTAATTTAAGGTGATAATGCTAGTGTACATTTATTTATTTAAAATTGTTGACCAGGAGAGGCATGCTGAGTCGAAGCTCGTTACCGGGTACGACCCAGGAGAGAGGGAAAAGGGAAATTTACAAATACAGTAATGAAAATATTATACAGGGAAGTAAAACAGAGTACAATCAATGAGTAGATTATACAGAGTATTCTAAAATACAGGTAGCAAAACAATGCGGTGATACACAGCTACAAATAAGTGAAACCGACAAGGGTAGCAACAGCATTAAGCCAATCAAAAATATGCCAGGGGGCAGAAAGAAGTAGAAAGAAGGGAGGAAGAGCGAAATTTTAAGGGGGAAATACCTAGAGAGAGAGAGAGAGAGACAGAAACTGAGATAAGTGCAGGGAAGTGCCTGCTTAGATGAGCAAGGGGATTGCATATGGGGGGTAGAGGGGGAGACATTAGGATAAAGTAGAAAGGAGGAAGGAAAGAGACTTATTGCTAAGAGGGAGTATAGAGAAAGGGACAAACAGAGATTGAGTGGAGGAAGTGCAGCGAAGGAAGTGCATGTTTAAATAGAGCAAGTGGAAGAAGTGCAGCAAAGATAGTACATGTTTAAATAGAGCAAGAGGTAAGCAAAAGCATTCAGAGGGAAGAAAAGGGGAAAGAAAAAACGTCATTTAAATACCTGTAAATTTTCTTTCTTTGGCAGCTGGTCTCTGGGCTTCCATACAGATGGGCTGTACCTCCTGATGCAGATATGCAGGCAGGAACTCAGAACTATGCAGCTAGGGATAACCAGCCCTCCCCCTCCTGTTCCCACCAGTTCTTCTGAAAGCAGTCCAAATGTGGCAATACTATATGAACTTGGAAACAAAAACAGGAAAATTATGCCATACTCTGCCAAATGGCCAGCTTTATACATTCTGGGAGGGAAGAAGCCCGGAGACCAGCCGTCGGAGAAAGAAAAGTTACAGGTATTTAAATTTCATTTTCTCTGTCCTAAGCTGTTCTCTGGGCTTCCATGCAGATGGGATATACAAAAGGAGTACATGCCAAGATATCCCGGGTGGCCAAAGGATGCCTCTGCTGAGGCTGTCACATCCAGTTTGTAAAATTTTGTGAACATGTGAATGGATGACCACGTGGCTGCCCTGCATAGGTGTGCTGGAGATGCTTCTCTGAAGTCCGCCCATGAAGTGGCCACAGCCTGAGTTGAATGGACTTTCACTGGGCCAGGCAAAGGTACTCCAGCCTGATCATAGGCAGTGGTGATGACAGAATGGATCCATCTGGCTGTAAAGTTTTTTGAAACTTTTTACCCATATTTTGACCTGTAGTCAAAATGAACAAACTAGACATTTTTTGTATAGAATCCATTTTTTAATGCACATTTTCACTGCTCTTCTTGGATCCAGCATGTGAAATTCCCTTTTCTTGTCATTTTGTGGGTGCTGGCAGAAGGATGGCAGAATCAACTCCTGGTTGCAGTGGAATGGAGACATTACTTTTTGTAAAAAATTGGATCTGTTCGGAGCACCACAGAGTCCTGATGAAAAACAGTACGCAGCTCTTTAGTGAACAAGGCTCCTAGCTCGCTGACTCTCCTGGCTGAAGTAATAGCTATTAAAAAGATGACCTTCATTGTGAAATGCATGAGGGATGCCTCCTTGAGAGGCTCAAAAGTTGCCTTGGTCAAAACTTTGAGAACCAAATTAAGTCTTCAAGGTGGTACCGTTGGTTTAATTGGAGGGTGTTTTAATGTTGCTGTCTGTAAAAACCTCCTGACATGGGGATGTGAATCCAAAGACTCCCCTGAATCCACTAACAAGAGTGCCCCCAGAGCGGAAACCTGAACTCGTAAGATGGCCGGTTGCAGTCTTTTGTCAAACCCATCTTGAAGAAACTGCAGTAGTACCGACAATGAAATTGGTTGATTCTGTATGTGTTTGGATTGAAGCCAGAACAAGAATTTCCTCCAAATCCTGTAATACATTTTAGAGGAAAAGGGGCAACATGAGTGCACCATCATTTCAAATGCAGGAGCTGTGTAGCCTAGCTCTTTGAAAGTTTCCTGCTCAATCTCCAGGCCAAGAGGGACAGGTTGCTCAGATTGGGATGCAGTACTGGACCCTGATGGAGAAGGTCCATGCTGATCTGGAAAGTTAGAGGTGGTTGCCTTGACAGATGAATCAGAAGTGGGAACCATAGGCGATGAGACCATAGGGGACAGACTAGAATCAGCAATGCCCAGTCCAGAGCCACTTTGTGGAGGACTCTGGATAGGAGTGGTATGGGAGGGGAGGGTATACAGGAGACCAAACTGATCCCAGTTGAGGGAAAAGGTGTCCTGAGCCACCACTAGCTTGTCCTTGGCCAGGGAGCAGAATTGCTTTACCTTGGAGTTTCGCTGGCAGGCAAAAAGATCTATCTGAAGATTGCCCCAGTGCTCTGTTAAGATATGGAAGGCACTGTCCTTCAGCTCCCATTCCCCTGGTAGAACATCCTGTGACTGAGCCAGTCTGCCATGACATTTTCCTGTCTGGGAATGTACACTGCCCTTATGCTTGCCAGGTGGTGCTCAGCCCAATGAAAGAGAAGAAGGGACTCCTGGAGCATTCTTGAGCTTCTTGTGCCACCCTGATGGTTGATGTATGCCATCATTGTCCAATTGTCTGTTAGAATCAGCACATCCTGATTGAGGACTTGCTGTTCGAAGTGTAGCAGGTCTGGGCATACTGCTCTCATCTCGAGGACATTTATGCTGCACCGTGTTTCTACTAGTGACCACTTGCCTTGAGCTAACAGCTGATCCAGGTGAGCCCCCAGTCCTTGAGGCTGGCATCAGTTGTGATTCAGATTTGGTGTGGATGGACCAACCTGCGACCCCTCATAACATTGGTCCTCTGAGTATACCACTGGAGGGAAGTCTTTATCTGTGGAGAAATTGGGATCAGTTGGTGCTGGCTGTGTCTGGACTGGGACCACGGTTTAAGTAGGTGTGCTTGAATGGGCCACAGGTGAATTAGTGCCAAGGAGACTGAATCCACCAGCAATACTAGAGTCCCAATTAGCTGCATGAAGGAGTGAGCCGACGGCTGAGGAGCTGTGTGAAACTTCCTGATGAGCTTCAGCAGGTCCCTGAATTTTGCTTCTTGAGGTGGGAAGACCTTGTTGGCTTATGCCATAAAGTCTGCCTCCAGGTGATTCAAGGTCTGGCTTGGAGTCAGACAGTTTTTTCTCCAGTTGATGACAAATCGTGTGCCAATAGGCACTGGACTACCTCCGCCACTACTTGTACTGCTTGGTCGAGCTGAGGGGCCTTGATAAGAATATCATCCAGGTAAGGGAACAGTTGTATCCCTCAGTTCCAAAGGTGAGCTATGACTGTGAATAGCACCTTGGAGAATGTCCTTGGGGCTGAAGAAAGCCCGAATAGCAGAGTTTTGAATTGGAAGTGCTGCTCCCCACCTTAAACCTGAGGTATTGCATATGTAGGTCCTGGATGGGTTGGGGATATACAAATAGGCATCTTGCAAATCGATGGATGCCAGAAAATTCCCTTGTTGTAACTCCCTGATGATTGATGACAAGGTTTACATCTTGAAGGGTCTGCTGCGGACAAAACAATTCTGGAATTTGAGGTCTAGGAATGACCTGAATCCCCCTGTGAATTTGAGCACAATGAAGAATAGGGAGTAGACCCCCCAATTGAACTCTGTGGGGGGAACTTGCTCAATAGCCCCTGCTTGAAGAAGGTCTGCAATGGCCTGTAACATCGCCTGTCTTTTGGATGGGTTGCCTGAGATAGGGGAGGGCACCACATGAAGAAGTGGGGGCTTGGATTCAAATTCTATTAGGTAACCCTTGCTGATGATGTCTAAGACCCATCTGTCTGACATGTTTGGACCATTCCTTGAGAAAGTTTGAAAGTCTGCCCCCCACTCAAGGATGGACCCGGATAGCTTCATTATGACTTTTTGTTGTTTTTTCTGGTGTCTCTGGTGCCACCTCCACTACCGGATCCTCCTCCCCTGAAGTTGCATTGGTTTCGCGGGGAGAACCATGTTCTCTTGCCAGAGAAACTAGAGTTTTGACCCTTGTTTTAACCTCAGTCATGAAAATTGCATCTGGGGCTTGAGGACCATGATTTTCCCCCTGCTTCTTGACCGGGGCATGTGCACTTTAGCTGTCTCCCCAGATTCCTTCACCACCTCTTTCAGAGCCGAGCCAAACAGGAGATTATCTTCATATGAAGCATTTACCAAATGGCTCTTCAAGGAGGCATCTGCTTGCCAGGCACGAAACCAGAGGTTGCAACGAGCCAAAGTTTGATAAAACATGGTCCAAGCGGGGCACCTGACCACCTCCTCTGACACATCTGCTGCATAAGCTGAATCCAAACCCATTAATTGCAGCTGTTGAATAATAGCTTTGTTCTTCTCTGGGTCCTCAGTGAATTGGAAGGCTAAATCCAAGGCCCAGGACAGAGCAGCCCTGGCAGAAAAAAGATTGGCAGTTGCCGCCTTAAGAGAAGTTGCTGACGCTTGGAAGGCCTTCTTGAGTGAGGCATCCACTTTCCTGTCCACTGGGTCCCTGAGAGATGTCCCTCCTTCCACTGGAATGACTGTCTTTTTAGTGAGGTTTGAAATCAAAGGGTCTATTCTGGGGCAGTTTAACCACTTTTCCAGTTGTTTCTTGTCAAACTTGAGGAGCTTAGAGATTTGCTGGGGCACTGGATAGGTGCACTCTGGACCTTGCTATTTTTCCTTTAGCAAGTCCTCTATGGCTTGAGGAATAGGAAAGGCTGTGGCCAGTTTGGCAGCAGATGCCAGGTGAAAAGCCTGTTTTGGCTGTGTTGGAGCCACTGGGGAAGATCTGAGGTAAATCTTTGCTATGACCTTTTTAATGAAAAAATTTAGGTCCTCCAGGTCAAGTTTCTGGACAGGGAGTCATCTGAGTCTGAGGATGAGTTCACTAGCTCCTCCTCTTCTGAAAAAGAGGAACTGGAGTCTGAGGAGTCCAGGGAGCGTTCCCTGCAATGCTTCCCCTTGTGGGTGCCCTTAGATCTGTTCCAAGAATGAGATCTTTTCTTTCTTTTGTGGTGTGAGGAATGATGATCCTCCTCATCTGAGGATCTGTTCCTGTATCTGAATTTTTTCTTTTTAGCATAGTGATGTGAGGACAACCGCCCCCCTTCAGATGAGGATGGGATGGGGTTCTCTCTCATTTTGTCTTTTGTGAGGTCTCACATCTGGTGAACCCAGAGGTTGCCAGTCGAAGCATGCAGGGTCCAGAGCAAAGGCCCTATTCAGCTTGTCTATGAGGTCTGGGGCTAGAGAGAGAGATGTGGACTGCTGGGTCTCCCTAGTGGCCGGTACTCTCTCAGACCCAGTGGCTGCTACTCACTCAAACCTGTCTGTCAGTTATCAGTCTGTTGAGGAGTGTGAGGCCTCCATCATGTCCTTCCCATTCGCAGACGCTGCCTTCTCACATTTTAGACAAAGCAAACCAGTGAAAGTGATTAGTAGTGGGGACATGCAGTGCTGGCATTTTCTGCCCCAGAAGGCTTGCCTGAGGTTACGACACCAAATGGCCCTAATACCCCTTTATTCAGCGTACCCCACCGGAGGCTTCCTGATAATATGAAGGGAGGCTGCCTGAAAGAATGCTGACGTTCCAATGAAACACTGATGCTGGCCCTTTAAGGGCAAAATACTGAGCTGCTTCCCTTTATACTGAGCTGCTTAACCTGCTGCCTTGGTCCTGTATTAATTAATTTCTGCTCTTGATCTGTATATTTCTTGTCCCTTAGTTGAGTTGCTGGGGGGGAGGGCCTGCACAACGAGTGAAAAGTTCCGTGGGTCCTGAACAGCACTCCCCTTGAACTGCAGCACTCCTCGATGAGAGTGCAATGGAACTTCGATGAGTGGCTGTAATAGAGCTGCAGGCCCACTGTCAATGAGTGGCTGAGAGACTCAGGTAGCCAGCCATTGATGGGAGAAAAATGGAGCGGCCATTGGCAAGGAGATGGATCCTCTGTGAGCACTCAGGTGCTATTACTCTTTCCTCCTACTGCTGAAAAACAGCCCCAGGAGATGAAATCCAGATGCAGGAGCCAATGGAATGAAACTGGGTTGAGACCAAAATCGCGGGATAATTCTGTGGTAAAATGGGGCCAGTCTGTGCAGCTTGCAAGGCTGAGACTGGAATCCACACAGGAGCGCTGAGTAAATGCTGCATTTCTTCAGAAATCCAATGGAAAATATAAATTTTGTGACTTACAGTCTGCTGTCTTCAGCCCTGCTACATGGTGACAGAGCTCTGCTGCAGAGTACCTGCCAGTTGGAAGGCAGAAAGTAAACTGGTGGGAACAGGAAGTGGAGGGCTGGATATCTCTGGCTGCAGAGTGCTGAGTTCCTGCCTGCATATCTGCATCAGGAGGTACAGCCCATCTGTATGGAAGCCCAGAGATCAGCTTAGGAGGGAGAAATTAGCATTGGCAAGGACAGGAGTTAGAGAACATAGTTAAGTGGGATAAGGCACATTTTAGGAGAGTGACTGAAGGGAGTATCTGATAAGGGAGGGGAGGGTGTTCCAGAGTAAGGGCAGTCTGTAAGAGAATGCCGCATTGCCAGAACAGGAGGAGGGCCTTGGGAGGGAGAAAGTGCGGGTGTCCCTAGACTGAAGAGGGTAGGAGGTCTCAGGGGAGGGAGGCAAAAGAAAGGAAAGGTAGGAGGGTAAGGACCCAAACCAGTATTTAGATATGAAAAGTGAAGAGTGGAGTAACTGTCAGTGGTGTAAAGAGGTAAGGGAAAGGGACGAGGGAAGGGAGCAGTGATGAGTGCAAGGAGGGGCATTTAGGGCAAAATGACAAAAAGCATTGTAGACGGAGTCAATCCTGGCTAAAAGGGAGATTGAGGTGGTGCCAAACACTGTGTTGGCATAGTCAAAGGAGGGGATGATCATCTTGGTCAGGAGCAGATGGCAAGTATTTAGGGAGAGGGCATCCTTGTTTCTATACAGACATCCAATGATGTAACTACCAGGATGAAATGTGCTTCATTTTCCTACTGTAATGTATTCAATACTGTTAGTCTTTGCACTTTCATTGTGGGTCAAGTGTTTAATTTTGCATTTGAAAGTGACTATTAATCAAAGAAATATGGTATATATGGAGCAAATGGAGATGTACAGGCCTACAAACTCCACTTTTAACAATTTCTTAAAGGGTCAAAACAGTGGTTTAATGCTCACATGCCGGGATGTACTTATTGACAAATAGACCTATTGCACAATTATTACATTGGCGTGGTAGCACCACTGCAGTTAGGGTTGCCTGACAAATTTTATGTTTTTCTTGTAAAATATATTTATTGAAAAGATATAACACAACATCAAACAACACATGGTACAAGTATGTACTGGTAGCAGTGAAAAGGACAAGTTAAAGTTTAGCAGACCAAATTGGACTAACCTACAGACTAATGATAAGAAGATCACCTGCCTTAAGCAGTAGATGTAAAAGAAATATTATAAGACACCAGAATACATCTGGTTGGGGCAGGGCCGCACCAATCAGCCAATGGAATACATGAAGTCACATCTATATCTGTATATCTAATGGTGGGGAGGGCCATCTAGTAATACTGCAGGTATTGAAAGAGCACCAGAAAGGGGGAGGGCGCCAGGCAGCTGAAACATTTGAATGTATCGGTAACCAGGGAGCCAGAACTTGTGCTAACAGTTAAGAAATCACCCTCCAAGGCTTCAAGCAAGGGTTTTCACATCCGTAAAAAGGAATCATAGGCCCCATTGGCTGTCAGTTGTATTTTTTCTAGAGCCATACGTTGTTTTAGGTTATTGCCTCACTGCTGGATTGTGGGAGCATTAGAAGCTATCTATGACTAGGCAATGTTTTTTAGCAGTAACTAGAGCAAGAGATCAGAGTGGCACCGCCACCCCACCCTATGGATGAAATGGATCCACTTCCAACAAAAGCTCCAGGGGTGATTTACAGGGCACGTACCCCGGGACATGGTTCATTATTATGTACACCTCATACCAAAAGGCTGTGAACTTAGGGCAAATCAGAACAAGATGTAAAAAAATCTCCATCCTCTACAGCACACATGGGACACTCACTGGAATTCCCCGGCCTGATGGCGTGTAATCATTTAAGGCAGTGGTTGTCAACCTTTTTTGGTCTGAGGACCCCTTGGCCACCTGTCAGCCATGTCAGGGACCCCTATCAAAATGTCTGTAGATATTGTAGCACGTTTGGTGTTTGTACATCATTTATACTGCCCCCCCAATAAAATACAAAAACAAACAAGTTGTTGCTTGTACTAAAAGCAGACACAAATATTACACTGCTTTCATGTGCTTTCAACTGACCGAGCAATTACAAAATAAATAAAACCACCAAACAGTAGTCATTACTTGTCCTAAGTAGGCTTGAATATTGCAGAGTGACTGACTGAGCAATGAAATAAATAAAATCACTTAACAGAAGTTGTTGCTAGTCCTAAACAGCACAAATTGCACAGTGAAATATATATCTTGATTCTGTCCATGCTTTCATGTGACGGGGGTTGGGGGGCACACAATACAAACTGGCACAACTATGGATAGTACTGCTGCTGTTATATTTCTTATATTTTTTACCAAGCTTCTGTTTGTATGTAACGTTAATAGGGATACTCCTGCTTACTCAGGCAATTCGCTATTATCGCCGTGATGTCCGTGAGTCTGTGAGAGAACAAAACAGAAGCGAGCAAGAGAGTGTAACAACAGGGCAGCTTTTATTTTTATTTTCTTATGTGAGCTATGTGAGAGCTATGTGCGAGAAGAGAGGACTTGATTAAATGAAGAGAGGAGAGAGCGACCGACCGATTACTACAAACTCGGGCACAAAGCAGACCGGCACACAAGGCCACCACACAGTTAATATTGCAGGCAAATGATTTCATTACGTGGGCACAGGTAAAAACAATCAGGACAGGAATCAGGAGAGTAATCTGGGGACTAGGGACTCACGCTACTCATGCTTTGTTCAAAATAACTCGAGGGTCACTAGCTGTAAACTGGGAGACAATACAGTAATTTGGGGATTAATTTGCTAGTAACAAGATATTACTCACCCTACTCATGCTTTGTCCTCTCATTGAAGTAAATTAGCACTAAGGCGCAGTGCAAACGAGGGTGTTCTAGCTGGGAGATGTTAACTCGCGGTTGCACTGATCTTGAAAATAAAAAACTGTATCGCGATTTAAATAAATCAGCCTGTTCCATGGACCCCAAAGCAGGTGTTCACGGACCTCCTGTGGGCTGCGGACCCCCAGTTGAAAACCACTGATTTAGGGGTACTGTATGCCCTACACATGAAGTTCAGACAGGTTCTATGTAAACCCCTAACTTTGCACCTTAATTGCTTTGGCAGTGTTTGGTGAAATTAGCTGAAATGTTGCATGCATTGTCTAGTTGGAAAGGTTTAAATATATGGAAGGTTTTGTGACAACAGCTTGTGCAGTTCTTGAGCTCCACGTATGTGATTTTCCTGTAAATGTCTGATTTTTTCCTATACTTAACATGGGTTTTTGGTTTTGCTCTCATGTACAGCCTACAGGGAATATAATTTTTTCCCCAAAACTTTCAGGGTAGAAGTGTGCTGTGCCAAGGAGTGCCTTTTGAATGCTTTGTGAAAAAATATTAAACTGTTGTGGAGTTATAAGGCTTTAAAGGGGAAGTCCCCTCAGCCTTTTATTCTGTTTCTCTCTGTAGTTTGCAGGCATGCAGACTGCCTCTATTGCATCCTTCTCATTTCATCAGGATGTAAATGAAAGACTTAAGACTGGTGAGAAAAGTTGCTCGACTCCTTCACAAAGATCATAAGCTGACTCATGTAAGGCATCCTGGAATTTTATGATGTTTTGGTGCTAAAACCTAAAGCAGTTACACTTATTAGTCAGTGCTATTGCTGTCCTTTGCAGTCCCTATGTTCTTGTCTTATGCTGGCCATCAAACTTTTCAAAGCATAGTAAGTGTCCTGCTGTTTTCTGCAGCTTGAAGTGTATTCGAGTTAGAAAAAAACAATGCTTTTAGGGGATATAGGGATGTCACAAAACATGTACTGGAACTGAATGAGAGTACAACTTCTGCTAGCTTGTGAATTTACGCATCATTGACTCCCATGATGCCTTGCACAAGTGGGGACATGACTTTTGGATTGGAGACAAACAGGTTTTCACATTAGGGCAAAACAGAGTGAAGAAACCTCATTTATAGTTAAATTAGGATGATATTAGGGGGATGCAAGAGAGGGAATCATTGTTAATGCCTACAAACTACATGGGTATACAAAAAATAGGCTGAGGGGATTTTCCCTTTAAAGTTTTTTGTGTGTGTGTGTTCTGAGCATGCTCAGTAGGGTTTTTGGCTAACGTTCTGACACAACACCAAAAATTGTGTGTTGCAAGACTATTTTTGGTTTCTCATCACTTGCTTCTTACAGCACAAAAATGTTTTTTATACTCTGAGAGTCACCGTCTTGTTTTTTTCCCCTTGAACTAAAAAACATGGAAAATACATAAAAGTGGCATAATTTAAAAAATAAACACCAGAACCTAGCTAAACAGGACCCATTTAGCTAGTTCTGATATATATTTTTTATTTTTCATAATGGCCAGAAATACCTTTCTGGGCATCCCAAAATCCAGGGTGCTCAGCTTAGTGAGAGGAGTCATTCACCCACGTTCTCTGAATGAGAACTGTGGGTCTTTCCTGAATGCAGAAGCCGCAGCTGCATGTCATGCTGCTGGCGTCAGTTGATGCAGTGAGCCAGTGACCCCCTGGTCCCTATGTCTCTGTGTCTCTATTTGTCTGTCTACTATCTATCTATCTAGATCTTAAGCAGACCAGGAAGCTCAGCCCTGGTACCGCTTCTTTCTCCCCCCTTTCCTTTAGCTCGCCCGCCCCACCACACTTCCCAAAGCTGTGTATTTTATTTATTAAATAAGCAGACCAGGGTGCTCATAGAACATAGAAACATAGACTTTGACGGCAGATAAGGACCGCTTGGCCCATCTAGTCTGCCCATTTCTCTACCTACAGGATAGGCCGCAGATCCTAGTTAACCAACAGCCTATTTGTTCCTACCCCCCACAAGAATTGCCTTATGTCTGTCCCATGCGTTCTTGAATTCTCCCACAGTTTTAGACCCCACAACCTCCTCAGGAAGGTTGTTCCATGCATCCACTACCCTCTCTGTGAAATAATACTTCCTCACATTGCCCCTGAACTGCCCCCCCATCTTTAAATTGTGTCCCCTTGTTCTTGCACATCTCTTTTCTGAAAGATGCTATCCTCTTGGACTTTGTTGAGTCCACTGAGATACTTAAAAGTTTCTATCATGTCCCCCCTCTCCCTTCTTTCCTCAAGGGTATACATATTAAGCTCCTTTAGTCTCTCTTCATATGGCTTCTCTTGCAGACCCTGCACCATTTTAGTTGCCCTCCTTTGGACTGCCTCTATCCTGTCCATGTCCTTGCGGAGATGGGGTCTCCAGAACTGGACACAGTACTCCAGATGGGGTCTCACCAACTGTCTGTACAGAGGGATAACAACTTCCCATTTTCTGCTGCTGATGCCTCTCCCTATGCATCCCAGTATACCCCCAGCCCTCCCTACTGCCTTCTCAAATTGCTTGCTAACCTTAAGATCATCTGATATGGTTATCCCCAGGTCCCTTTCCTTTTTTGTTGTTGTTACTACCTCCACCCAATTGTGTATTTTTCCCTGGGTTCTTGTTTCCCAGGTGCATTATTTTGCACTTCTTTGCATTGAATCCTAGCTGCCATACTTCTGACCATTCCTCCAACCTTGCCAAGTCCCTTCTCATCCTTTCCACACCTTCTTGTGTATCAACCCTGTTGCAGATCTTTATGTCATCTGCAAAGAGGCATACTTTTCCTTCCAGTCCCTTTGCAATGTCACTTATAAAGACATTAAAAAGGACTGGACCTAATACTGAACCCTGCGGTACTCCACTAGTAACCCCTCTTTCTTCAGAGTGGACTCCATTTACAATTACCTTCTGTGTCCTGTTGTCCTGTGTCACCCCCAGTACTGCTTCTCTTGACCCCCCCTCCACCAGGTGCCTGCCCCTGTTCTAATAATGTACCTGATAGCACTGGGTTGCCCACCCCCAGTGCCACTGAACAGTAGCCTGATACTGGAGTGCCCAATCCCCAGTGTCAGAATATCATCTGAAATAAAGATAACTATCCCTTAATTTTT
The DNA here is from genome assembly GCA_016271365.2 of Neoceratodus forsteri. Classification (NCBI taxonomy): domain Eukaryota; kingdom Metazoa; phylum Chordata; order Ceratodontiformes; family Ceratodontidae; genus Neoceratodus; species Neoceratodus forsteri. The sequence goes on from CM057452.1 coordinate 1,462,674,662, forward strand.
TTTATCCCCTGTAAAAAAGAAAATAGTCCCTCACTGATCTGACCCCCCAACACACACGCACCACCCCACCTCTGATTCAGCACCCACACCCCACACATAATCCCACTCACCTGAACATGTCCCATAGTGCAGATTCACGCTCTGATTGAAGGCATGTCTTGCTGCTGGAACCGGTAACTGTGATATGAGAAAATCAGGTAAGTGCATTTCAATAGGGTTTACACTTTGATTCATAACTTTGTCATTTTTACATATCTTGAGCCCAAATTTTCAACATGGCCTTTTAGGGACCCTCATGACCAATGGAGGTGAAATTTTGCAAACCTGTCCTGAAGGTGATTTCACATTTGCTTTGCAAAATCACCTTTTAGGTGTGATTTGAACATTTTCACCACCCTTGTTTATGAGGTGGGGTCATAAACAAGCTATGTTGAAAATCTGAGGTCAAAATATGTAAAAATTACATTATGAGAGTATGTTGAACATTTTCTGTGCTTACTCATAACTTTGGTAATTTTAAATATTCTGATCCCAAATTTTCAATATAGCCATTTTTTTCACACCACCTCATGAACATGACAGCTGTAATTTTTCAAATCCTGGACAAAATGTGTTTTTGCACCTGTGGCATGGAATGATGTTTTGGTGGCATAGAATGATGTCTCGTTGGGGATTTGAAAATTTTCACCTACCGGGTTCATGAGGTGGGGTAATATCAATGAATTAATAGTTTATTTATTTGTTCAATCGGAGACCATTACAAATATTACATAAAGACAAAAGACAGTAATAACCGATTTAAAAATAACAGGTCTACAATAATTATTATAAAAATATTTTATATATTACATAAAACAGCCTTTTTCGCATTAAATGCTTAGGTGCATGCACTTATTTGTACAGCTTCTTGACATAAGCAATAGCTTTAAAAAAGCCAGCAACTTTTTGTATTACAGCTTCATTTTGAACTGTCATCATAATTTCCAGAATCACATCCTTATTTAAAGTATCTATTCCTGCCCATATAGGTAAAAGCCAGTAGTTCTGAGGTTTAATATACTTGGAGCATTCGAAGACCACATGAAATAAATTCTCAATTTCTTTTCTATTACAACTACAGAGCCTGGAGGCTGGATCAGTTGACTTGTTTTATCTGGATGTTAACACATTACTACCAAACAGCTCAAATCGATACCTTGCATAGCAGTTCTTATATTCTAGTTTTGTTAAAACAACCAAATAAAATCTGTATTCATGGCAGCTGTAATTTTTAACTAGCCAAGGGGCTATTTTTAATGTAGCAATAGTTTCACAGTCTAACCTTTTGTAAGTGTTGATAATCTTGTTAGTACAGTACTTTTTATATTATAAACTGCTAATGTCTTTCTCATAGTATTTCTTTGAATATTCTAAACCATGCATATTTAATGTTTTTAATGGGCTGGATATTCAAACTGCGCCCAAAAAGTGTGCAACAGCAGGAGCAAGCACAAGTCAATTGCGCACATGCGCAACAGACGCGATATTCAAACATGGAGCAAGACAAATTGCGCAACCAGCCAAGTCTGAATATCGCACAACCTGCGCTATAGCGCAACCAGGAAGCGGAAGCTGAGCAGAGACAATGCGCCATAGTGCAACAAAGGCAGCCCAGCTGAGCAGTCCTGAGGCGCCATAGCACAAGCAGAGAGACCCCCAGCAGCAGAGCAATGGAATGGCACAACCAGGAAGGTAGGCAGGGGCCCACCACCTATGCCACAGATGGGCACAGGGACACACTGCAGAACTAACAATGTACCCCCACACCCCAAGCACAGCATAACTGGGGGAGGGACGGAATATCCACCGGCCCATGGGGACAAGCAAACAAAGCACATCCGGGCCATGTTACCCCAGCACACCCACTGGCAAGCTGAGACTGCCACACAAAGGGGGCGGACCACCCCAGTGTACATCAGCCCCACCTTGTGCACAGCACACCCTGCACTGTGACCCCAAGACACCACCCATGAGCAGTGACCATCACTGCAGGAATCCCCACACATCCCCCTGTCACACTGCAACCTCGTGTACCACAGAACCATACAAGCCAGACCCACCATGAGCACCCAGCAGTGGGTGGCAGCACACGGCAATACTGACTGAAAGCCACACCCACACCAGAGACACCACCCCACACACATGCACACACATACCCATGACCATACCACCCCAGATACCATGCACACCACTGCAACTGAGCACCTATAGCCAGCTGCAAATCAGAGACCACCACAGTATTCATATCAAAATATATAAGTCTAATAAACAAGAATAAGAAGAACAACAACTAGAACTATGTACATATATATACAAATCAGGGGTGGGCGTATGGGTACAAGGTAGGGGTGGGGAAAGGGCAGGGGTGAACAACCGGGAGAGGGAAGGTGGGGTGAGGTGATGGACAGCTACCGCCTGCCAGCCAGCCCTCCTGCCGCCTGGTGCTGGGCCCAGGGCCTCCTCCTGCACCTCACTCCATGATGCTGAAGGTCCAACAGGATGGTGAGTGAATCAATGGTCACCTGTGTCAGCCGCTGCATTGACTGCTCCATGCGTCGCAGGATCTGGATACCTAGGACAAGGGATCAGAGTCAATGGCTGTGACTGTCCATATCCCTGAATCCCACCCATCATGCATGGCATACAGCCAAGTGCCCCGCTCCTGTGATGGACTGCACCCACCCACAGTGACCGTGCACAAGACATGCCCAACCAGGCAGCAACAGCCATGTGTACCACTGCACACACACACCGCCCATGTCCATCACAGCACAACCAAGGCTGTCCAGTGGACGTGGCTACGTGGTGGGATGCTAGTGCCACAGCCATGTGCCCAGTGCATGCATGGACCACCAGTGACGCACTCACAGACATGCAGTGCCACTGGACAGTGATGACTGTCACTTGTTGCGTGCATGGTAGTGTTGTCCATGGATGGTGGCCATACCCCCCCCCACAGCATGCAATAGCATCCATGATGTAATGACACTCACCCTCATCAAGCCACTGCTGCTGCGGCTGTGGCTGCTGCTGCTGCTGTGGCCCAACACTTAAGCCACCTCTGCCAGCCACCTCTGCACTGCCACTCCTTGCTTCAGCCTGGGCCCGCCTCCGCTCCTCCACTCCTGTGGGAGACAAATGTTGAGAAACACATCAGTGAGATCCCAAAGCAGACAGCCCCCTGCCCCATTGAGTGTGCCTGCCCACACAGCCAGACCCATACATCACACACCTGCAAACACCATCACAGCAAACCATAGCCCAACCCACCCCTATGCGCTGGTCACATTACACAGTGTCACCCATGCGGACAATACAGGTGCATAGACAGCACCCACCTGGCCTAGGCACAATGCCCCTCCTGGCACGTGACCTGAGGTGCTCCAGCAGTTCCTGCTCCCTCCTGCGCAGGTCACTACACCGGTGCCTGCACTGCTCTGGTGTCCTCCGCCCCCCAGTGGTCTGCTCCTAATCAGTGGCCACCTGCTGCCACACATGGGTGCGGGCCACGTGCATGGGTTCTCCCCCAAACAGTGACCCATGGTGAGGCTCCACCACAGCCACCAGGTTGGCCACCTCCAACGCACTCCACTGTGGAGCTCTCCTGCGTGCCATTCCTGCAGTTGTATAGTAGGAAATATGGCGCTCCACAGCACGGCAACCCCACATGGAAATGTTGCACAATACAACTCCATCAGTCCCTATCGCGTTGTTCGTATAGTGCCGTCGGTCCACATTGCGCTGTTACCGAACAGCGCGATAGAGCCGTAGACATGCCAGACGTACAGCGCCAGGGGGCAAAGGTCGGGCACTAGGTCATGGGTCAGTGGCACAAGGCCACGCACAGCACCATCGGACATCTACATGTCCAGCACGATCGGTCACCTGTGTGTCAGTGCCACAGTGGACTATTGCGCAGTTGTGCCACAGCGCTATGTGGTGACCAGCGCTGTAGCACCACTGGCACAATGGTGGCCATGTCCTGAATTGCTGATCACGCACAGCACATCATCAGCATGGCAGATGCCTGTGTAAGCTACCTGGGCATGCGCAATGCGGTGTACTACGCAGTCACAGAAATGCACCATTGGCTCAGCCGGCTCAACCGTATTGGACAAAGCGCAACAGCGCAATATTCAGCCGACATATGCAAATCATCTGATCAGCCATTCAAAGGTGCAGTGGTGCGATTTGCATCTCATTAAAGTTGCTCCACTCCTAATTTGCATGCATTGCACTATAAATGTGAGACAGTGATCTGCGGTGGCCAGATTCGGTTACTGCAGGTGAGAGGTGAGTTGCATGCTATGTGATGTTCTGGGCAATGGTCATGGGATAATGCTGTAAACTGCACAGTGACAGGTGTCCACTTCCACCCATACAGACCGACATGGCCGAGCAAGGACTGGGTGAGGAGGATGATGGTGGGCGAAGGAGGAGGCCCAACTTCACGAAGTCCGAGACAGAGGCACTCTTCCAGGCCTACCTGGATAAGGAGCCACTACTTAGTGGATGGCGGAGCACCCCTCAGGCCCGTGCTGCTGCATGGGAGGGGGTAGCTCACACTGTAAACCTGCATGGAAGCCACCAGAACTCTGTGCAGGAATGTAAGAAAAAGACCGACAGGAGACGGGTGAAAGAGAAGGTGGCAGCCCTCAGGGTGGCATGCGCTGCCACAGGCGGGGGCCAGCCAGAGGTGGTGCAGCTGACCCCGGTGGAGGACCGTCTGGCTGCATCCATGCAGCGCAATGCAATCAAGGGCGTTCCAGGAGGTGGCTTCCAGACAGATGGAAGCCCATCACTGCACGGTATGACGTGGTGGTGGTGGTGGGGGGGGGGAGGTTGATCCCATGCAGTAACATGTTCTCACTTTCTATTACAGATCCTGTGCATCTGCAGGGGACAGTGGTGGTGGGACCATGCAGTGTGGACATCCAGCCAGAGTTGGAGGAGGGTCCATCCACCTCTGCTGCCAGCCGGCATGCATTGCACCAGTGTGCATGCCTGGCTGCCATCTCCGATGTTGGTGAGTCAGGTGTGGGGGGTGCCCATCCTGTGTCACAGCAGTCTGGCATGCAAGCATGCCAGCATGCTGTGACTGTGGCTGTTGCATGAACCTGCACCATTGATGATGCAAGGACCGCAATGGGCACTGACATGTGTGTGTCTCATAACGGACACACAGCAGGACTGCACGTGCCCCTGGACCTAGCTGGTTCCAACGTGTGTGCCAGCACATCAGCACAGTCCCAGGCTGTGCCTGTCGGAACCAGTGGAGCAGCACCAGTGGCTGTGCAGGTCTGTGGCACTGTTGCAGACACAGCAGTGGAACGACTGGTCCCTGGGGCACAGCAGTTGGAGAGGCAGCAGCAGCAGTCACCCACCAGGTCTGGGAGTACAGGGTTCAGTGGTGGCACATGCACACCACCTGTTGACTTGCCCATACCTGGTCCTGGTGAACAGCGCCCACCCTCAAGGGGTGTTGAGCATCAGGACCTTCCATACCCTGGGGGGCAGATTGCCGATGTGGCAGATGACCCATTTGACAAGCACACCCACCTGCTGTGGGCATCAGTACAGCAGCAGATGCGGGTTGCAACGTCCATGGAGGCACTGTGCATGGCTGTGGAGCGGCACAGCAGGGACAATGCAATGATCCTTGCAGAGATGGTCCAAATGCGGATGGATGTGACCGCCGCTATTGACAGGCTGACCCAGGCATTGGTCGCTGTCGTGGCCGCATTGGGCACACAGTCAGGTGCCTCCGTACTGCACACCCCACACAGTATGCTCTCCACTCCCCGTTCCCGGTGTCATGCGACACCCAGCCTGTCAACACCGGGTTCTGCTGTGGGCATCCGAGCACACCTGGTGCAGGTATGTTTGGCATGCAGCAGATCCCTGTGCGGACAAGGTCATGCTCGCGCAGTGGGACCCCTGGTGGCACATCGGTGTCACCCCATGTGGCCCATGCTCAACCTGCCAGTGCTGCTGGGTCACGGTGGGGCCACCCATGCATCCAAAGTGGCCGTGGCACAGTGCTACCTGACTGACCTGTCTCCCAGTGTGGGCCCTGTCTGGTGCTGCCCTGTGTGCAATGTGTGTCATGGTGGGCAGTGCACTGGTGGGTGCCCTGCCCAACACGCCGACACACGGACCACCTGCACACCCACCCAACTGCTGTCCACAGGTGCGTGTGCATGATGATGCCTGCATTGTACTGTACACCAAGGTGCAAGGGTGTCCAGCATCTGACACACGTACTTGGACAGTACAGGTGGTGGGGGTGGTCCATGGATCTGTGTGTTTCACATGTCTGTTCCTGCTCTGCTGTGCACCTGCCCATGTACGCTTTGTGCCTGGTGTGTGTGTGTGTCCATATAGCATGTAACTATTCACCCCTCCCTGATGGTGTGTTTGTGCACCTGGACCCTTCCACTCCCCTTGCCATCATGCACCCCTGGTGTGTTACCCTGTGTGCCTGTGGGTTGCGCCTAGACAGTGTTGGTTGCACATGGCCCCATGACTTACCTGTGTCGTGTGAAATGCTCCTCCGTGATGGTGTCCCAGTGCAGCTGGGCCTGCCGGATCAATCGGGGGTCCCACCGTCCAAGGGGGGGCTGCTCATCCCCATCATCACCGGCGTCACCGGCGTCCCCATCGCTGTCCCCCTCCTTGACTTGTACGGCTATCCCACAGTCTTTGGCCATGTTGTGCAGGATACAACAGGCCAGGAATATCCCACAGGCCTTTGAGGGGCTGTACGTAGGGCACCGCCAGAGGTGTCTAGGCATCGGAAGTGTGCCTTAAGCATCCCAAACACCCGCTCGATGATGTTGCGTGTGGTGGCATGTGCCTCATTATAGCATTGCTGCGATGGAGTCGTGGGGCGCCGGTAGGGTGTGAGCAGCCAGGGACGGAGTGGATATCCGCTGTCACCTGTGTGGAGATAGTGGAGATAAGTATCATATGCAGGTCCATATTGCCCATAGCCCTGTGTGCTACTACCATGGCACCTGTGGCTTTCCCACTCTTGCCCCAACTTTGCCACTCCTACATGCATACTCACCCACTAGATGTCCTGTGGGGATGTCCCCACTCTCGAACCGATGGCACAGTGCAGATTGGTACCATAGGAAGGCATCATGTGCTCCACCAGGGTGTGTGGCACAGACATTGATGATGCGCCCACTGGCATCACACACCACCTGGCAGTTGACACTGGTGAACCCCTTCCGGTTTCGGTATGCGGCCCCATCGGGGCCAGGTGGCGGGCGAATAGCCACATGGGTGTAGTCTATCACCTCTAGCACGCCAGGCATACATGCTACCCTGTGGAACTCCTGCATGTTTGCTGTATGCTCTGCCACGTTGCTGGGGAAATGGATGTACTTCGCAGCATGTGGCAGCAGTGCACTGAGGAATTGGGTTATGGTTGCATGACGTGGCAGATTGTGTTATGCCTGTGGTGTCCCCTGTTGGCCTCTGGAAGGTACCCGTGGCGAGCAGGCACATGCAGGCTGTTACCTTTGTCTCCACTGACAGAGCATGACTCCGTCGTGAGGGTGCCTGCATCACATCACTGCACAGCTCACAGAGCCACCTCAGTATTGCCCTGTTCAGGTGGTACCGGCCCACAATCTCAACATCCATGTACAGCTCAAAGCTGATGTGGGCACGGTACTGCCTATTGGGGGCATACCGCTGACGGGCCCTTCCACGGCCACGTCCCCCTGCAGCATGCCTTCTCACCCCCCTCATTACAGCTTCCATGTGGAAGCTGGCACTGTCCATGTCCCGGGCTTGTGTTCTCCCCCAGGCTGTTGTTGCTCTGTTACCCCCACTATCCTGACTGCTACCTCCACTGCACCGGGTACACCTACTGTCCTCTGCAGTCTGTGGCCCCACACACCTTTCCTTGCCCCTATTTTGTCCTCAGATCTCCCTGGCCTGCCCTCTTTGTCCCTCTTGCCTTGTCTCTCTCCCTGCCTCATGTGGTTTCCCTGTAGTGTTCTTGCGCCTCTTCCTTGAGCCTTTTTATTTTGGCTCATTTCCGCCGTGGCGTACCTTCCGGCTGATCCACTGTTGCGCATTGCGCAAGCCTTTAAATATCGCATTGCGCTCTTTATGCATGGATCCACCCCCTTCAGTTGCGCATGCCTTCATTTGCATTGCGCTGTTGCTCAGCATGTTTTCAGTAACGCAACTGCCTCCCGCTGAATATCGCAGAATGGCGCATTTTCGGACTTTCGCTGGCGCAACCCTATTGCGCATAGTGCAACCCTTTTGAATATCCGGCCCAATAAGTTTAAGTACCATAAGGGTTGTTTACATCCTATAGTATTCCATTTCTGCTTCTCTGTCAAACATTCCATGGAGGAGTCTATCAAATGTCATTCTAGTGATAGAAATCCAATATCCTATTAATGTAGAAAATGAGGCCACTTCCAAATTTGAGGTGCCTAATTCATCACGTACCAGTGAAATTGGCATTGAGCGGCCCAGGGCGAGTGCTGTTCTGAGAATTTTGTTTAATGGTGTTTCTAATACTTTTAGATTTCCATTCCCCCATATCTCTGCTAGGTAGAGAACTTGAGATATATATTTAGCATGAACAGCCTGTAGCAAGGTCTAATGGAAATACCACCATATTTTTTGTTAAATCTTAAAAGAGCTCCAGCTGTTTGTTTATGTTTAACTAATAAGTTATTAACATGTAGTTTCCAACTCCCATTGTTAGAAAATGTAAGACCAAGGTATACATATGATTTGACTGTCTTGATTTTATCCTTGCCTACCATCCAAGTACTAGAAAGATCTATGGATCCAAAGATTACCACTTGGCTTTTAGATTCATTAATATGTAGATTGTTAGCTAATGCAAATGCATTTAGGATCTTTAATTTCTTATGAAGGTCAGACCTAGCCAGTGAGAATAGGGCCAAAAGTCGATAAATGCTACAAAAAGTTGTTGTCTTCTCAGTAGTACATATTTCTCTATTAAGTGCAGAAGAATAAAGCAAGCGTCTGCTGTGCTGTAACCTGAATGAAAGCCAGCTTGCCTTTCACTGAGATCTCCAAGCTTACGAAATTGATCCAGCAGTCTCCCTCATATAACTTTTGAAAAAAAAAATTCCATTTATATCAAGCAAAAAAATGGTACAATACATGCAAGGATCAGCACTGTTTCCCTTTTTAAAAATAGAAATTACAACTGCCTCCTTCCAAGAACTGGGAGTTGACCTTTAGAGATGCAAAGATTATAATGAAAAAGTAATAACTTTGTCCAAAGATGGGACTGACAAATACATTTTAGCAGAAATTTGATCTGGACCCAGGCTTTTCCCTTTTTTAAGCTGTATGATAGACATGTAAACTTCTTCATTAGTCAAGGCCAAAAATAGACATTTATCTACAGCTAACTCCCAATCTGCTACCTTGGATATTAAATTAGGATCATACAATAATTCGGTATAGTGTTTAACTCATTGATTTAAAGAAATATATGTATCAACTTGATTACTACTATTTCTAGTTCCTTTTGCCACCATAAGCCAAAATGCTTGATGGTCATTACAGCTAATTAGTTCCAGCATATCAGACCATTGTTTTATCTGAAACTTTTTTTCTTATTTTTAAGAAGGTCCTTCTACTCTTTCCTAGCCTTATTTAGTGATCTATAAGCCTCCCTCTTACCAGTTGACTTTGCTTGTCTAATTTGCTTAGTCAAATTACTTTTATGCAGCAAAAACTCCTTATCAAACCATGTAGATTTTACTTTTTTAAACTTCCTCGACTGCCTTTGTCATTAGCAGTATTCTTTATATGATCCTGACACTCAAAAATAATTGCTGACATAATTTTGATATGAAGATTTATACAAGGGACGGCTGACATTTTATCTACAGATAATTACACAATATTAACAGATTCCATTAAATTCTCAGTATTCCATCTAAATCTAGTTCTAATCCTAATCCCAAAACTATTTGATTCAATATGGATAACAGTCCCTTCTTCCTCCCAGGTTAAAACCAGTGGGGTATGATCACTCCCCCCCCCATCTTCAATAGACAATGATGACCATGTTTCCATTGAACCATTCCACAAAATCAGGTCCAACACTGAGGCCCCCATGGCATTACTGTAGGTGTATTTCCCCATCTGGTCCCCGGGTACTCTACCATTTATTGGTGAGAGATTATTTACCATAAGTAATTCAATCAAATTATTTCCAGAAACATTCTTTTTTTTATCTTGAGAGGAGCACTAGAAACTAGTGGTATTCTCAAATAGCCAGCTATATACTGTATATCGCTATCTGAATAGCCATCAAACTTAGCTATGTGTGCATTAAAGTCCCCGCAGAGTAAAATGCTATCACGGCCTATTACAGCCCAACTAAATTGAGATAATGAATGCAGTTCTTTCCAAACTTAATGGAAAAATTATTTTGAGTTAATTGGGGGAATATACAGTAAGTGTTGCTTAGACAAGATTTTAGTCCAGAAACTTAGATAAACAATATCAATGCAAAAGGTCTGCTATCAACTGTGCATCAACCCCTTTTTCTATTCAAACCCAAGTTGAGTTCCCCAGACATTCTCCCGGCCTTTGATAGTTCACTTCCTAGATACTGGAAACAAATATAACCATTCAAAGAAACATCATTAGAAGCAGAATGCCACTTTTCCTGTAGGCAAATTATATGATGTTTATTAATAACATTTTTCCAATCCTCATCTGTGCTCTTATTCACCAGACCTGAGACATTCGATGACAACATGAGCCTTTCAGTCTGTGGGATCTTAGTCTCATTTGTTTCAATAAATTCTTTAGTTAGTCAGATTGTTTCATCCTCCAGACACTGAAACCTATTACTTATAGTATAGTTTCTGGGCATTGTTGATATTCAGATTGTAAGGGCACTTTCTTGAGCTGATTGATGGGTGTTCTAATTTAATTTATGACCTCCCTAGTATTTAATATTCTGTTTACCTTTGCTTTTTCCCATTCTGTCATATAGATGCCCATTTTATCCAGAAGACTCAAGCTTTCTAGAAGCCTATTACAGGCTTCTGCTGTTTCTATAGTAAAAATCACTTGGTCATCACCAATGTCCTGTCCAGTTCTTTTGGGGGGGCAAGTTGATCAATCTGACCTAAAGGAATATTTAATATGTGTGGGTAAATAAATATTGCTTTATAAATTTTAATTTTAGGTCAGTCTCCTCACTAGAACTTGGTAGACCAAATACAGAAAAGGTCTTCCTAAATACCTTCTGAGTATCCTCCCTACTTTTAGGGCTACCCATATCCAAAAGCTCACTTTTTACTATATAGATGCCAAGGTCATCCAACACAGTGGCCTTATGCCAAATCATTTCTGCCATCTCATTGGTCTCAAGTAATAGCTCAATTTTGGGCATGGGTAGTCCCATATCAACTCCTCGTTGCTCGAATGATTTTGACCTTTTCTACAGGTATGTGTAGAAAATGCACCTGAAGATTCTGGAGTGCATTTTTCAACTTGCCCTCATTCTCCCTGGGTAATAGCTTGTATCCAGAGATACTTAGTTGTGGCTTTCTATTTATTTTTGGGGTACTCACTTTATTTAATACATCCCTATTTATAAAATCTATGTGGCAGCCCATTTTATTCATTCCCTCATTGTTCATCCAAACATGGTTTGCCAAACTTGGTGAGGTACAAAACAAGTAAGTTCACTCTATACCACATTCATTTTTGTCCTTCCATATTTGAAGAAAATCTGTTTCCTGAATCTGTAAACCCGACACTTCCTCAAGAGGTGCACAATCTTTTTCTTATTTTGTGTTCCTGAGTTTTCAAATTCCCAGACATAGCCATACAAGCACAATATCACACAAGCATCAATATCAACTTTCAATACATCTTTCTCAGTAGGTGGATGTATATTTCTTTTAGGAAAAGCATCAATGGAATTATCCTGAGAAAAATTATTTGAATATCCTCTAATAGCATTGAGCTCAGCCTCAAATGCATTCAGAGCTTTAGCTATTAAATCTACCTGTATAATATTTACTTCATCTGTCAGTGATTTTTTTCCCCTTTGTATTTATGCACCTTCCCTGCCTCCTCTCTCCACTCTTTCAGACAACGTCTATCTGCAGGGTCCCGCTCCCATCGTGATCTACCCATAGAGCACACTATTCCACACTATTTTTACCCCTGGTATAACCCCCAGGTAGGGGTGAGGAGGGATCCCCCCGTGCTTACCTCCTCAAACCAACATACTGTGCTGTGGAATTGGTGCAGCAGAGTCTGTCTGACGAGCCCTGGAGAACCCCAGCAAGGTGTCGTCACCTAGGCGAGAGTGAGGTGTTTTTTTCCCTGTTTCTTTCCCCAGACATCAGTGTGCAATGAAGGGCTACGAGCCAGGAGGCACGCTGAGACGTGCCTTCCACTCCTCTAATGACATCTTCCCAATGCCCTTACTGCTTCTCCACCAACCACACCTTCCATCCAGGCTTCCCTAGATGGTGATATTGCAGAGGGAGCATGCAGCTAACCCACCCTGGAGAAGGAGAGCAGCCATTGGGTGCTCCATCCTTCCCCTTCCCGGCCAAACCCCAGTGGCCTGTGCTCATTCCAGACACAGGTCCTGGCGTGAGCCATGAGTAAGGTCCAGTGCCTCAGCCCTCAGCGCCACTGGGCTGGCACATCTGTCAGTGATTTTTGAACACTTGTGTTGTTTAACGCTTTCCAATTTTCTTTTCTTATGTCTACTTCTAACACTTCCACAGCTTGTGTAATTGTTTCATCCCCAATTTCCATTTCCTGTGATACTATTTTTCCTTCTAATTTCTGAATATCACAGTTCTTATATATATCATTTTCAGTATTTACTTTGTTTAGTTGTTGTGTTGGTTCTATGTTTATTTGAGTAGGCTTTCTCATTTTCACTTTTTTCTTTTTCTTTTTTGGTTTACTTTTACTCTCAGTGTCAGGGATTATGAAGGGGGGGGGGGAGTTAAGCCTTATCTGTCCATTCTCTTCTATTACTATTGAAGGAGATTTTGGTGTATCAGGGACCAATTTGCCCAATTTCTCCATTATATCTTCTAACCTAAAACTATTTAGGGTTGTGTTTTGTGTAATTGTTTTCATTTCATTTGAACACCAACCATTTGGTCTAAAATCATATGATGAGCAGCATAGGGGTCTCTAACAAACCGCTTAATATCATCACTAAGCATGAAAGAGTATTTTTCAATTTATTCTTCATTTTTTTTTCCTATTTCACATGTTTGAGGCAAAGGGGTTATACTTTTTTAATTCAGAAATAATAGTCATTTATTCCCCTAATACCTCACTAAAATTAGTTTGTAACTGAGGTTGTCCTATATATTTGTTATTGGTGTGTACGCTTCTGGTGAGAAACCCACAGAGATTTTTTTTTGGCTTATACTTTTTTGCCTTCTCCTTGCATACCTGGACTGCTCCCATGTTCTGGCTGCCACCCGTGGGATTCCAGCCACAGTCCAAGTGTCTGCACTCCCTTGAGGTCATGTCCTTATTCCCCTGCGGGTTACCCCCCCCCAGCGAGGTGGCAGGGAGACCCCAACTCACCAGCCCTAATGGATCCAGAGTTTAGGCACCCCCTAGAGCCGGCACTCATGATGGCCATCAAGTCACTTCACTTGGATACACACTCCTCATATTTTTTAGATATTTACTCCCTGGAGCCTGAGGGCATGCTATGATGCCAGCGGAAGGGAGCGCGTATGCATCCGCATGTGCTCCTTCCTGGTGTCTGCCCCAGACTCCTCCCCAAAGTATAGCACAGTGCCTTGTCCCCTGGCCTCCACCAGGGGGTGAACAGGTGCCGATTGTTGTGGACCCCCCCTCCCTGGAGTAGGACAGCAGTCCAACAGACGCTCCATCCTTCTGCTCCCCTGCTGACCCCCAGTGGCCCGTGCTCATTCCCAAACATGGGTCACAGGCATGGCATGAGGTAAGGCAAACAATGCCTCAGCCCTCAGCACCACCAGGCCAGCCCTGAAACCCACAGAGTTTGACTTTTATGTATCATAGTTAGACTGAAAGGTAATCTCAACAATCTCAGCTTCAATTGTTTCCTTCTCATTTATAATTATACCTCCTTCATTGGTAACTGTAATGATTACCTCTATACATGATTCCCATTATTCACTAGTGAGTCCTCTTGCAAATTATTTACTCTCTGCCTGGAGTCAAAAGCTCCCAAAAAGGTTTTAGAGGACAGACTTGAAAACTCACCAGGATTCAGGTTGCCCTCCCTCACATCGTCTTCATAATACAGCTCACATATGTCAGTGTCAGTGGCTCAGTAGGTAGCACACTCTCCTCTGAGGCTCGGAGATCATTGGGCTGTGGGTTCAGTTCCCACATCTGGCACTTGGGTTAATATCCCAGTACTGCCACTGTAGTGCAGCATGAGAGGGGTGCTGCACTTCTGAGGTGCCGTCTTTCAGATGAGACGTTAAACCGAGGTCCCATCTGCCTGGATTGGTGGTAGTTCAGGTGGATGTTAAAGATCCCATGGCACTTATTGAAAAGAGTAGGGGAATTTCCCCTGTGTCCTGGCCAAATTTCCCTCATTCACTAAAAATACCACCAACAGTTTAAACTGGTTCAAAGTCAGTTGGCATTCATCTGTATCCCCTTCCCCTGGGTCGTGCCTGAAAATAGGCAGAATTTGTCTAGCTTACCTGGTCAACAAAAACTAAATAAATAAAACATTACTTTGAGAGATTTAAAGAATTTAAGGAATAATTTTTCTTCTGAAAATGATCACCAATTTTGGACTGTTTCCCATCAAAATCATTATTGCCTTTTTTAGCTTTTTTATTATTATTTATTTTTTTTTTTACTTTTTATCCCTCCTAATCTGCCTTTGTTGTTCCACTCCTTTAGGCCACTCATACCACTCATGCCCCCAGACACGGAGTCTGCTGCTAGAGTGCCTGGCAACTCCACCGGTCCCTTAAGTGCCCAGATGACCCCCCCCAGGTAGGGCGAGGAAGGACCTACCTTCCTCCACCTCAGTGGAGCACCTGCACAGTGGGGTCTGCCCACTGATTGGTGGCTGGATGGCTTGGAGTGGCCATCATCTAGGACCTCTGAGGGTTGTTTTCCACTTTTTCTTTTGGTCCCCTTTCATCCCCTGAGGATGCTGACTCAGGCAGGCTACGTGCTGATGCACTACGCCTTCCAAGTGCCTAACAGCATCCTCCCGTCCCCAACTCCAGCACCCTAGGAGCCGCCAAAGCCCCAAAAGTCAGTGCTGCCACCGACCCTCAAGGATGTCAGGTGCATGAATCACCCCTGGCAACCCACCCCGAAGGAGGACAGCATCCGTTGGGACACTCAATCCTCCTTCCCCTGCTGACCCCTGGTGATCCAAGCCCATTCCTGAACCCAGGTCACCAGCGTGGTGCAAGGTGTGGTGTCTTCGCTAACCCAGCCATTCCACCATAGATTGGATCACCACCAACTGTTCAAACCAAGTCCTCCAAGCAGGCATGATGGCAGACGCTATCGGTAACCACACCCCCACGTATATTGCATTGACCACCAAATCAATATGGCCAACGCAAAAATTAATATCGTTTAGGAAATTTAAAACCTCCAACTTGAACCTAGTGCTAAGGGCAGCCTGGGACATAAATTGGTCCTCACTCTACCAACTTAAAGATGTCTCAGAGGCAGTGGCAGCCTTCTCAGGGGCTCTTTGCACACTACAGGACAGATACTTCCCAATCACCACCAGGAGAATTAAAGGACGTAACACCCGATGACTATCACATGAACTGCTGGCCCAAATGAAAGCAAGGGACAAAGCATGGAGTGCCTTCAAGGCACTCCCTACCCCTCCTTTATGGAATGCCTACAGGTCACTCTGTAACTCCTGTAAGCAGGTGGAAAAACTCAAAAATGTAAATACTTTACCAATCTGCAAAGTGAGTCACTTAGTAACCCCCATAGATTCTGGGCCTCCATCAAAACCCTCCTGAACCCAAAGCTAAACAAACCAATAACTGAACTCACCTCCCCTGCTGGTCCCATAAATGATCTAGGTAGCATTGCCGATACCTTCAACAAAATGTTCACCGACCTCACATCCTACACTGCCAAAATCCCTCCTCAGTTCACCTCTGTCCAAAATAACCACCAAAAACATCCTTATCCACCTTGCCCTGCTTTCTACCTAAGGACCATTGATCACAGGGTCACTGGTAAACTCCTAAGAGGGCTTCCTGCTAAGGGCAGCCCAGGCAGTGATGGCCTGTATCCCTCCTTTTTGAAACTCATCTTCCCAGCCCTCGTCAGGCCACTTACCCACATTTTTAATCTCGCTGTCTCATCCTTCACAATGCCTGACTCATGGAAACATGCACTTGTGGTACCTATTTTCAAAGCTGGTGACCCGATTGCACCGGAAAACTACAGTCCCATCTTCCTCCTCCCGAACCTAAGCAAACTATTAGAAAAAATCTTACAACACCAACTTTTCGAATATCTGGAAAACTACAATGTTCTGACCCCACTCCAACATGGTTTCCACAAACACCACAGCGCCTCATCAGCCCTGGTCCTTTTTTCCAACCATGTCCTTAGAAACATGGACCTCAGCTTGGCCACAGGTGTAGTGTTTGTAGACCTTTCAAAAGCTTTTGACCTTGTGGACCACCACCTACTACATACCACCCTACTTAACATAGGCTGCTCCATGGATGCGGCTGCTAGGTTCAGCACCTACCTAGCAAACAGAACCCAGTCTGTCACAATAGGCAAGGTTACTTCTGCCACCCTGCCAGTCCACACTTGGGTACCCCAGGGCTCCATACTGGGGCCTCTCTTGTTCTCTCTTTTCATAAATAATCTTCCTGCAGAGAGCATAAAGTGCAACGCCCTGCTCTATGCTGATGATCTTGTCATCTACCATAGTGCCAGATCCTTCAAAACTTTATGCTCCACCCTTACCAACAAATATGGAGCAGCACAAAACTGGTTCCTTTCAAAAAAACTACTGGTAAATGAGAAAAAAACAAAGGCCATGCTCTTTGGCTCAAAGCCATTCCTCGCAAAGGTTGCCAAAACAAATGACACACTTCTGATAGAAACCCCTGCTGGATCTCCCCTTGATATAGTGTCCTCCTTCAAATATCTAGGAGTAACTCTCAATCCTTCTCTTACTTTTAATGCCCACATTGATAATACTGTAAAAAGGGTCCATCAGAAGTTGGGGGCAGCCTACCGGGTCAAACACCTCCTGACCTCTGAAGCTCGTCTTGCTATCACCAAAGGGAAACCTCCTGCCTTTTCTTGACTATTGTTCTCCAGTTTTCTCCACCACCTCTGCCTCACTTCTCTCCAGGCTAAGTAACACATACAACTCCATTTGTCACTTTGTCCTCCAGATTCCTTACTTCACTCATCACTGCTCTCTTTATCAGTCACTAGCCTGGCTATCCTTTCATGGCCACTTTGAATATGCCTTGGGCAAGCTAGTCAACACCTCTCTCAGAAACCCCTTGAAGTTGCCTTTATCACCGATGATCATTGCCCGTGCAGTTACTCATTCTCTCAGAGACTCCTCCATTCCCCCCGGTAGTCCCCCGAGTAACTACTGTCATGGAGAGTAAGTCCCTCTCTATTTCTGCACCCTTTCTGTGGAACAAACTTCCACCTGTCATCAGAACTGCACCCTCTCATCAGTCCTTCAAACTGCAGCTGAGAGAGTGGCTAAAGTCCCGGGCCATCTGTGCATGCTCCCTAGGCAACCCTCTCACCAAACAGCCTCCGTGAAAACCTTACTGTATCCCTCAACTTATCGCCTGGACGTTGACTACTGCTTGCCCCTTCCTGGGTTCACATGGATCCCTATAAGACACTTCCACCTTGCACTGTCGCATATCCTGACTGATCAAGTGATGTGTGGATCTATGATTTGGCCGCTCTACGAGTGATCAACCATGTATCCGAGACCTAGGCATGTGCTTTTGTATTTGTTATGAAACTTGTATGTGGATTTGACGGGTAATGTTTCATTGCTGTTGATTTCATGCTTCTCGGTGTATATTGCTCTCTGTGTAATGTAACCTGTGCCTATTGCTTCAACCTTGTATTGTCTGCCACTGTATGGCCCAGGTCACAACTGAAAATGGTCCTTTGGATCAGCTTGCCTACCCGATCACCAAAAACATAAATAAATAAATAAATAAATAAATAAATAACCTTTATCACCACCAGGCCGGCCAGCTTTTTATTATTTTGACATTTATTTTTCTGTTTATCCTTCTGTACTGTGGTGTTTATATGTATCTCCCCTTTCTGTTCAAGCTGTTTTTTTTCCTTTAATGACCCCTTTAGTTTTTTTCTTTAATGTTCCCTTTTTTAGCTTTTGCCACCTTTTTCTTGTTAACCCTATCAGTTATGGGGACCACATGACCATTCCTTGTTGAAGCTGAATCTGTGATTGAATTATTTATCTTTATACTATCCCTAATTACCATTATAGGTTGCAATTCTGACACAATGAAATACAAATAAATACAATACAATACGCTTAATAAACAACAGTGCAAACCAATCACATCCCTCTAGTTGAAAGGGCTTTTTATGCATAATACAAAATTCCTAGGTAAAGTCCAAAAGGCAATTTTTGTATTAAAGTGCAGTCTGTATAGAAAAGGAGACAGTCTTCTTTAATAACTTCTTTTACAGATGAGCTCAATTCCAGCAGTATTGCAGCTTTTTTAATAACTTGATGTCCTAAAAAGTCTGGATAGACACTTGTCAGCAATTGACCAATTAAGGATGTGTGTCAAATGATTAAAACTTAAAATTGGGACCCTGAAGACTTCCTTTTTGCTCTGTCGGTGTCTCAGGCTGCTGTAACAAGCTGTAGTACCAAAGGGAACTACGATACACTGCTTTGATGGAGCTCCTCGGATATTTCTGTCAAAAGTAAAACCCAACACACAGATTTACTGGTATCTTGCATCAACCACCCTCTCCTTTTAGCTGGTCTTTCCTTTAAGTATTCATTGGCCAGATGCACTAAGAAAAAAGAAAGAGGGAAAGTCAATTATACGGTTCCCTTGATTTTTTCTTTCTTTCCTACAAGTTTTAACTACAGGGCACCATCAAAAGGCATAAAGCATAAGCTTAGCACAGTTATATAATGTATAATAGAAAATACAGCCACTACTTACTGTTTCAGTTCTTAATATAACATTTTGGTGAAGGAGAAGCTCTTTCTAAGACTTTCTAGGCTTTTCAATTTTTCCAGCTGTGCCAGTACACAGTACTAATGGCTTTAGCCAAATACTTCACAGTCGCTATCTGGGTGCTATTCTCAGACCGTTACTCTCAACACTGACAATGCTAATTTAAGAGTCCTAAGATTTCATTAAAATTAAGTGACCGTGCAGATCACAATAAAATTACTTGCATCAGCGCGTTCTTAGACTACCTCGTGTTACACGCCACGTTTGCAAGCATAGTCGCAGCAGCTGGTTGAGAGTGATTTCAATGACTATACCAGTTCACACATATGCATTAAAAGGGGTTTCCCCACATGACATAACACAGCCAACCACAAACCTCTATGTAGTTACTTATGTGAACCCTCTTAAAAATAAAGACTAATATAGAAAAAAGTTATCAAAAAAATATATATAATGAAAAAAAAAAGGAAAAAGGGTATCCTCCAAAATCCTAGAGAATCCAGTACCAACAGCCAGATGACCCAACACTCTCACAGTTGTTGTTGTTGTCTGGCTGAAAAACAGCAATACAGAACACTGAACACTGAGTCACTGAATCAGTAAGTACTAAAAATACATTAAAAGGCACAATAATTTTTAAATGAAATTATACCCCTTGTTGGATGGGCTGGAGATCCTTTTTCTTTACAGGGTGCAGGTCCAGCGTTCCTCTTACTCTCTCGAGCAGCCTTTTCAGCAAATGCTGCAGTCCCACTCTACCAAGGGAAGTCCCAGGAGTGTTCCCGTGCTACCACTGGTAGGCCTTCCTCCTGCAGCGGGCCAAAAAGAAACATCACAATCCTGCACAACAGAGATTTTGCACAAAAGAACTTCTGAAAAGAAGATGAACCTTAAAGGCTTAGGTAGCATACCTTTTCACAATCTTAAACAGGCAATATCTCCCTACTTCTCCGCCCTACTCCCCAGGGTCAGAGAACGCAAAGCAAACGTCCATCTTCAACTCCAGCCAGCCAGCTACTCTGGAGTAATAAGAATGCCATGCTGAAAATTTGGTGTACAAATACAGTAAAATGCCCAGGTTATGAGTGAACATTGCAGTATTTCAACGTTCACTTATAACTTTGCTAATTTTCAATATTTTGACTCCAAAGTTTTAACATAGCCATTTTCCACACCACCTCATGAATGTGACAGGTATCATTTTTTAAATCTTGGACGAGATGTGTTGTCACAGTTCTGGTGTGAAAATGACATTTTGGCCAATATACTATAAATGCTACGTCATGTTTATAAGGGGAGCCATAAAATGACTATCTTAAAAATTTGGAGTCAAAATTAAAACTATATATAATTGTTAAGAAAAGTTGTGTGTAATGCCAATCATGACCCTGGCAGGCATGCTTTGTGATCCCCTGCCAGTGAGCTGAGTTTGGAGATGAGCTCAGTAACCCAGCTGGATGGGATGAGGGTGAGGGGATGCCACTGTTATGTGACCCCCCCCCCAGCCAGGGAATGAAAGCTTCAGGGTGTTCCATATGGCCCCAGGTACCATACAGTGAAGATAACAGTCCTTTTGGGATAGGGCCCTGCACCTCTGCACCTATTGGTGGCAGAGGGCCCTGTGCATTGGTTGACAGATGGACTCTTTGCCCTGTGCATCTGTATCTGTGGCCACATGGAAGTGCAGGGACCAGACGGCCCCGTACTTCCACGGCCTCCCAGACAGCTCCATGACTTTTTAATGTCTGTCGCTGCACTTCTGTAGGCAGATGGAGGCTTCTTTTGGCACAGGACTCAAAGGGCCCTGTGCATCTGTATCTGTATTTGTTCACACAGGTCCCAAAGGGACCTGCATGAATGAGGATACAATTCCACTATCTCAAACACAGAGGAAATTCTTTGCAAAAAACTTTGTTAATGCACCAGTTAGGGTTCAAGTTAATGCCACAAAAGTAGGAAAATGTGGAATTAGAGTTTCCAAACCTAACCTACCACCTCCACCTCCCAAGCAACAAAAGGAAAAAACATTAGGGTTTTGGGTCTCTGGAGTATTGGCAAATCAGTGGTGGGGACTTACATGGGGTTGTCATCCCCAATTTCCACACTCTTCCCTGAGCAAACAACACGAGACGTGATCTCCTTTCTTCACTCAGGGCATGAAGAAAGGTACAACAAAATCCTGAAAAACCAGGATAAAAACCCTAGGGACTCAGTCAAACCCTTCTATTGGCAGCAGGTGTGCTTGTGTGTGCATCCACTGCATGAGGTGGTTGGGTATTTTAAATTAAATAAAATGGAGAATTGTACTGTTTGGGAGGTTTAACGGGCTACAGTGACACACTGTGACCGGAGGTTAGATACAGCTGCTTCCGGTCACCTCACTGCTTAATTGAACCCTCGAGCGAGTGGGGCGAGCTCAAGTGGGGCACAGCGTAGGCCTGCACGCGGAGACATGCGCAGAGAGACATGCATTTGCGTGTGTCTGCCATGTCTGCCATGGAAGCCAGGAAATCAGGCCAGAAAATGTAATAGAGCAACGGAATCTTTCAGGTACATAAACAACATTAGAAGGGTTATAATCAAACCAAGTGAGTGCAAACTAATATACTTTGAAGTTATATAATTGGAGACAACCGTATTTTGAGTATCATGGCCCAAACCAAAGTTAAGGCTAAGAAATATCAGAAGCAGTGCACAAAGTGCAAGATGTACACTGAAGGGTTAAAATGCAAGGACTTCTGCTGTGATAATTGCATTCTGATTGAAACTTTGAGGGAGGAATTAAAAGAGTTGTATAAAAGATTGGAGGTACACAAAGAAATAAATGAACTAGAAGTTTCTGGATATGATGGAACATAATATATACAGTAATGGATGGGGAAGTGTGCTTAATGAGAAATTAATGGTTGCCCGAGGTGTGGGTTGCTACATAAATGCCGAGGGCAAAGCCTGAGGGGTTTATTAATGCATCCCACACTGAGGGCAACCATTAATTTTGAATTTATGCAAACTTCCCCATCTTTTATTATTTATAATTGCTGGACAGCAATTTTTTTCCAGCCTTCCTGTAGTGTCTGTGAGTCCTTACTTTCACACACACACACACACACACACACACACACACACACACACACACACACTGTGTCTCCCTACTTTGGTTTTTTTCTTTTGTACAGTTTCAGTTTTTTTAACTTACAGTCTCATACCGCTGTTGCAATGATTGTGCAGTTCCCGATCAGCTCGTGCTGCATCTGTGTGTGGCATCGTGGGTACATTTCATTTTAAGAGCAGGATCAATCAGATAACAGAGAAAAAAAGAAACAGGCAGGATCAACCTGATAGTTTTAATGAAGTGGAACTCTGTGGAGTTCAAAGATGGTGTGGTGGGTTCTGGTGGCTTCTCAGTAAGTGAGAGATGGAGCCACCATTTTTTTTTAAATGTTAAGTCCACCCATGAATGGCACATTAGCCAATGAGAGTGTGTTTTTTCTTTAACTTACACAGCTTGTGCTGGCCGTTATAACCCACTGGTTATAACAGCAAATTATAACTCGGTCAGGCAATGGGAAAAATTGCTGACCAGTTATTATATATCCATACAAGATACAACCAATTTTGTACATCAAGTTCTAAAGAACAGGTCCCCAGCCCCACTTCTATAAGGGAGCATTCTGGTAACTGGGAACCAGTGCTAAAGGGGTGCAGAAGTACAGGTAAAAGATGTAAATCTCTACAGGATTCTTTTATGTCACCAATTCAATCTGAGATACTAGCAGTAAATGGTCAGCAAGTGGGACTAGAAAATTTAGGGGTTCAGTATACATTAAATGATGAGACACAGTACCTAGAAGCTAGTTACCCCTTGAATAAAAAACATTTGGAAGGAACCAGCATGCATTTAGACTCAGAGCTGAGAAAGGGAAGTGGCCTGCAGGGCATGGGTATGGAAAATAAGCCAATTATAAGACAACATAGTAGTAGTAATCAACTTAAAAAGGACATCCTCATTATAGGGGATTCAATTACAAGGGGAATGGACACTATTATATATAAAGGTAGAAAAGAGAACTCTGTGGTGAGCACACTTCCTGGGGTTAAACTAACAGATATAAATGGATTATTGAAGGGGTTAATGGAAGGGACACACAACTTGCTGGTCATTTTGCATGTTGGAACCAACGACATAGGGGTTCATGATTTAATTACCATTCAAAGAAATTATAAGCATATTGTTGAAAGAGTAACAAACAATGGGGGAGGAATAATAATATCTGGCATTCTACCAACAAGGTTACACGGTTATAAAAACAATGAAATCACCAGGGTAAACAACTGGTTAAGGCAATTTTGTAAATTACAAAAGATTGGTTATATGGACAATACTACATCCTTTCAAAATAAGGCAGTTTTCAAACCAGATGGTTTGCACTCAAATAAAATCGGAATAAGAATATTTGGTACAAAAATGAATGAAGCAATTCTTATTTTATTTTAGATTTAGTTTTTGTTGACCAGGTAAGTGCACTAGACAAATCCTGCCTATTTTCAGGCACGACCAGGGGAAGGGGGATACTGATGAATGCCAGCTGACCTTGAACCAGATAAAACTGTTGGTGGTATTTTTAGTGAATGAGGAAAAAATTTGGCCAGGACACCGGGGAAAATTCCCCTACTCTTTTTGATAAGTACCATGGGATCTTTAACATCCATCTGAACTACCACCAAGCCAGGCAGATGGGACCTCGGTTTAATATCTCATCCAAAAGATGGCACCTCAGAAGTGCAACACCCCTCTCTTGCTGCATCACAGTATCAGCACTTGGATATTAACCCAAGTGCCAGATGTGGGAACTGAACCCACAGCCCTCTGATCTCCCGGCCTCAGAGGTGAGTGTGCTACCTACTGAGCCAATGACATTAATTAAGCTTCATTTAAACTGGGTAGGGAGAGCAAGATTCCCAGGAATGGAACCAAAAACTCTGATCATATTGCTACATCTTATAACAGCTGGAAAGGAATACAAATTAATGCCAGAAGTCTGCAAAATAAAATAGATGAATTATGTTCTCGAATATACAGCAATACAAATAGCCATAATAACTGAGACCTGGTGGGAGGATGGTGACATAAACAGGAAGAATGTATCTGGCTTCAACTTATATTCAAAATCTAGAAAATATAGAAGAGGAAGGGGTATTGCCGGATATATCAAAGATACCATAACTAGTGAAGAAGTTGTCCATGAGGAAGAACTAGTGGAAATGCTCTGGGTTACACTTTTATCATCAAATAGAGCTAAAATTAACCTAGGAGTGGTGTATAGGCACCCATCAAATTCAGTACAAGCAGACAATATAATACTTAAACATATCTCTACTTTGGACTCCTCCGAAAATAATATCATTATGGGGGAATTTAATTTATCAGGTATAAACTGGGTAAACCTGGAAGGAGGTTCCAGCATTGACAAACAGTACCTAGAAGCTATGGATAGTGCTGGAATAGAGCAAAAAGTGCTCCAAATTACCAGAGGAAGTAACATTCTGGATCTCATATTTACTAATATGGGGGATCGGTTGGGTAATATTGCAATAAGTGTCCCTTTAGATACCAGTGATCACTGTTCTGTGAATTTCTACATCAAGGAGGAAACTGTAAAATACACAAATACTAATTCTACCAATATATAATTTTAGCAAAGCTGATTTTATAACCCTAAAAAATTTCATGAGTAACTGGAACTAGAGACCAGAGTTCAGAGACACAAATATTAATGAAGCTTGGGGGATTCTAGTAAAAAAAAAAAAGAAGTGGCTTTTCATATTCCAAAAGAAAGGAAATATGGGAATAGGAGGGTCACACCTGGGTGGTTCAACAATAACATAAAAGCCATAGTTAAACAAAAGAATAAGGTTTTTTAAATTGTGCGTCATACAAAGGACATTCAGGGTATGATGATAGACAAGGATTTGGTCAAATCAACTAAAAAAGCTGTTAAAAAAGCTAAAGCAGATTATGAATTAACACTGGCCAAGAAGGGTAAAGACAATTACAAGTTATTTTTTGCACACGTAAACAAAAGTAAGCAGGGACAGAACGGTATTGGACTATTTATGAGTAAGGAAGGAAATATTTCAGTCTGTAAGGAACTAGTTAACATTCAAAATGATTACTTTTGTTCAGTGTTTAACTTCAGTGCATCAGGTAATATAGAAAACATAGCTAAATCAGTAGTGGGGGAAATTCAAATCGATGTTGTAGAAGTTAGGGATAAGTTAAAAAATATCAACAAGAATAAATCGCCTGGACTTGACAACATGCATCCAAGAGTACTGAAAGAAACTACAGATTCTATAGCACCCCCACTGACTTATATTTTTCAGCTAGCCCTAGACAGGGGTGAGGTGGTACAAAATTGGAAGGAGGCAGTGGTGATAACCATATTAAAAAAGGATCGAGAACCAAACCCGAAATTTTTAGACCAGTGAGCCTTACATCAGTGTTGGGTAAAGTTTTGGAGGGTGTACTAAAAGATATAATTAAACACCTAGAGCAGAATAATCTTCAGGATAAGGCACAACACGGGTTCAGTAAATCAAAATCATGCCAAACAAACATGCTCGTCTTTTATGAAAATGTAGCAGTATAATTGGCTTGGGTGACTCGGTGGATGTGGCTTACTTGGTCTTCTCTAAAGCATTTGATAAACTCCCCCATGAAGAACTAATAAGTGTCCTGGAGGAAAATGAACTAAATATGAATATAATTAACTGGGTGAGAGAATGGCTGACAAATAGAAGACAGCAGGTGGCAGTAAATGGGGTCATGTCTGAATGGGAGGGGTTATGAGCGTAGTTCCTCAGGGCTCCGTCTTGGGTCCATGTTTATTTAATATGTATGTGGCATCTCTAAAGTGCTCACATCCAAATGTCTGGATTACGAAATTTGCAGATGACTGCAGAATAGGGGCAATTGTAAATAGTGTTGAGGATGGACAAACTCTGCAATCAGCACTAAATGAAATTTATGATTGGACAATCAAATATAAATTTGCCCTGAGTCTAGATAAATGTGCTATTAAGCACATGGGGAAGATATAACTTAAACATGATATACAACTTGGGGAACAGGAACCTGCCAGTTTCAGTAAAGGAAAGGGATCTGGGAATAACAATAACACCAGACCTAGATTTCAGGGATCATTGTAACATGGTGGCAAGTAAGGCAAATTGTAACTTAAATTGTATCCTGAGGAATATAGGTAGTAGAGATGCCAAGGTGATGCTCCCTTTGTACCGTTCATTGGTTAGGCCCCACTTAGAATATGAGGTACAGGTATGGTCACCCTACAGAAAAAAAGATATCATGAAATTGGAAAAGATTCAGAAGAGAGCTACAAAAGTTATATCAGGCTGTAAAGGGCTTACATACCCAGATAGACTAAGAAAACTAGGTCTATACACTCTCCAATTTAGAAGGACACGAGGGGACATGTGCATGGCTTACAAAGCAATACAGAATGAACAAGTAGCAAACAGTTCTGGATTGTCACTCTAGAAAGAAATATATCTAATCTTACAATTAACATTGGAAAAATGGAATTCACTAAAGAGAAGGCATTGGTTCAGCCTCAGGGTAACCCCATTATGGAATAACTTACCAACGGAGGTAGTAGCCAGCAGTACCATAACTCAGTTTAAAACAAGGTTCGATAATTGTATCGCGAACAAATAAGAAATTATTTGAAACAGTAAGGCAAGCAGAACACGGACAAACGTCTAATTAAATGCTTGAAAGATCTATGTTATCTATGTTAATCCCTGGAAACTAGGAGAATCAAGTGAGATTTGTTACAGTTATTTTAAAATAGTTACGGGCAACGAATTAATGTCTGAACTGGGACTAGAATTCAACAAAAGAGAAGTCAACCTCAGAAGCCACACTAAACAAATAAAGATGCAGTTCTCCAAAAAGAACAGTAGGAGTTTTTTTTTGTACTCAAAGAGCAGTTAAGGCTTGGAATGGTCTATCAAAAGAGACAGTGGACTCAGACTCATTTGATATTTATAAAAATAAGTTAGATCAATACATGTTGGACATCGATCAGTCCACTTGGCCCCACTAAGGCGGGAGACAGACTAAATGGGCCTAGGCCTTCTTCTGGCTATACTCCAAGTATAGTTCTAAGTATAGACTGTGTTGGTAGCATGTGGCAAGACATACTTCTCTACCTTTGAAGAGTGTATCATTATGAGGCACTGACTTGTGCTTCAGACAGGAGGCTACAAGCTGGGGGGAGGAGCATTAGGGTTGACAATGCCAAGGAAGACCCCACCACTGATTCACCTAGACTCTGGAGACCCAAAACCCTAATGTTTTTTTCCTTTTGCTGCTTGGGAGGTGGAGATGGCAGGTTAGGTTTGGAAACACTAATTCCACATTTTCCTACTTTTGTGGTATTAACTTGAACTTGCTGCTTGGGTGGTGGGGGTGTGGGGACTTAGGGTATGAAACCCTAATGCAACATTTCCCTACTTTTGTGGCAATAACTTGATCCCTAACTGCTGCGTTGATGAAGTTTTTTGCAAAAAATATGTATATGACAGAGAAAAGTTTAAACTATAACCAAAAGCAATGCCTAGTTTGAAGAGATATTACAAATGCAGGATATCCAGCAACACTGACACTCTGGAAGAAACATCTTACACTGGCACAATTGCCTGCAGATGATTGCCGGCCTGCATACTAGTGGTAAACTACCACAATTCCCAAACTCTTGAGAGAAACAATATAGAAATTCTACTCAATTCTGCTAAAAACCTGGGGACAGCCTTACTATATTAAAGATCTATCACATCCTCTGAAAATACTAATAATTTTTATAAGTACTGTACCCAGCTGCTATTTTTTTAAATTTACTATTTTTGTCATGCACCCCTTGTCCTATGTCCAACTCCAGTACCCTCTTTGGGCTGTCTTTAACCTGCCGGCTAGCCTCACAGGGCCCCTCCCACACTTCATCTGAGTCCACTAGAAATGAGGACACCTCAGAGTGAGGGTACCACTACCTGCCCCCATATTGGGCCCTAGGGCAATCCTCCAAGAAGAACATTTTCTACCTCACAATACTAGGTGTGATTTATTTTGTATTTTATTTGGGACATATTTTACCAGGTAACAATCAGAGTCCTAGCAGGCTCACTTCCAGCAGCGACCTGGGGGACAGGAAACAGGAACCAAGATGTAAATAAAATACAGACAATGTGGGAGAGGTAGAAGGAATAAACAGTTAACACAGAGTTTAAAATAAATTATGTACAGAAGTCAGTGAAGGTTCCATGTCAATTGCGAAACGCAATAATAGCAACAACAATTTGGGCAATGCTATTATAGTGACTGCAATTACAGCACCCTGAAATAT
The DNA here is from genome assembly GCA_016271365.2 of Neoceratodus forsteri. Lineage (NCBI taxonomy): Eukaryota > Metazoa > Chordata > Ceratodontiformes > Ceratodontidae > Neoceratodus > Neoceratodus forsteri. The sequence goes on from CM057452.1 coordinate 1,462,703,379, forward strand.
GGGCGACCACCATTAGGGCGACATTTGCAAAATACTTTTTTCATCAGGGTCTTTGCCCCTGCATCCCCTTACTAAAATAACCAACCTCAAGGTTGTAGCACCTCGAGGAGGGGGCAAACATTAGTCACCCTAATGGTAGTCGCCCATATTTCAGGGTGCTGTAATTGTAATCGCTATAACAGTGTAGTCCAAATTGGCGTCGCTATTATTGCATCATGCAATTGACGTGCTACCATCAGGGAACAGTGGGTGAAACAACAGCTGACACTGAGAGGTACAAAAGGGGTCCATCTACAGGCCTTAATGAGGCCAGTTGTGCTTTTCACATTATACATCAAATGATGCAGACATGTGGCCCAGAGGTGCAGAGAGGGCTGAGGCACTGCACACCTTACCATGCCAGAGACCTGAGTTCAAAAATATGCTCGGGATGTCGGGGGGGGGGTCTGCGTGGAAGGGGGGTTGGAGGGCTTGGAGAGTATCGAGCAGCCATCTGGCAGTTCTCCTCTCCCAGCTTGGGGTCGTGTGTTGTCCTCGTTCTTGGCTGCCACCAGGTGGAGACCTGGTGGTAGTGCTATTGCTTGGGAGGCAGACCTCGGCCCAGGTGAGTGGAAGTGGCTGTGGTTCCAGAACGCATGAGTTCCTCCATGTGCATGCATTCTCTGTGTTGCCACAGTACTGGAAAGAAGGGAGAACATAGAAAAGAAATGTTGGGGGCTTAAGCCTTGCCACCTACCTCTGACCTACAATGCTGACCTGGCTACCTGGTCCACCCTGGATATTTGCACTAGGGGAGAGGACAGCCTCCCCTCTTCCAGCCCCATCATGGGGGGGCAAGCTGTGTGAGGACTGTCAAGATCAGATAAGTCCAGGGGCAGCAGGCGCCAGTTGAGGGGAGGTGGGAGAGGGCTGAGCAGTTGCTTCCTGCCATCAATGGGAAAAAAGCTCTATTGAAAAAGAAAACAAGATAGAGAGTTGTAATTACATACAGCAATCACAATGTATAGTGGCACTGAACATAAAATGCCAAGGGATGATAAAAGAGGGGGGTCTATATACAGAGCCCCAGGGAGCAAAATGACAGCCCTACTACCAAGTCAAGTACCCAAATAGGGCAAGTTAGAGCGTACTACTGTACAATATGGGGTAACATACCTGAGTAAAAACCCATCTCCAAGAGCAAGACCAGATCTGAAAATAAACCCAAGGCCAGACTAGCACACCAGAAGATCCCCAGATAAGGATTATGGGCCACCATGTGCGCTGTTGGGACAAGTCAGAGGGGCCTTAAAGTGTTTCTTAAGGAGGGGGGCTTCACAGACTGGAACCTGGAGAAGGTAGTGAATGAGGGGGTAAGGCTGTTCCACGTGGAAGCAAATCTATATATCATGGTAGTAGGGGTAAACATGACAACATAAAAAATATATCCTAGCTAGTGACATCAGTAACAGCGGCATATCAAAAAAAATATTATTGTTACTGATGTCACAAGGGATAGTTCTAAGTTTACTGTCATTACAGTAACATACCGAAGTAATCAGGAGCAGGTTTCTCAATGCTGATGACATCACAATGCCTAATGCAGCACTGAAACCACCTGTTAAAATCAAAGACAGATAGCAACATCTTCAAGCAAACTGCAGATTTAAAAGCTGTCACTTGCAAACTATTGTTGTACATATCGAATATACAATAGCCTGACAAAAACAGAGAGTTTATCATTACTTGTGAGTGGGCAGGACTTTCACTCATGGCTCTGCCACTTGTGAATTATGCTCCTGTCCCCACACTTGAAGATAAACTGCATATTTTGAGTCAGCTCATTGCACATCACAAATCTACTGTATCTGATAGGGGCTTGACTTGCATTGTGTCTGCACCTGGGGATTTGGATTCTACTTCTGTTCTCCAAACATAGAGAATAGATAGAGTTTGTGGTGGGAATGCATAAATCCGTTAAGGTAGCCTGAAAATTTACCCAATCAATATTTGGTACCTAACAGGACAATAAGGAGAGAGTGCCTCATCTCAGGATGGGCTCAGTCTAGTTCCTTGTACATAGTGCAGTCAAGGGTTTGGGGAGGACAAGTCAAAACAAATCTGCATAGGACATTGAAAATGGGGGAAAGCTTAGATAAGGCAGTATTAGGTACTCCAGAGAAATTCACATCCTCATAATCTAGAAAGGAAAGATCAAACATTCAACTACAGACACCCTGGGGCTAAGGGAGAGACACTTTTTCACCATGTAAAGGGCCCCCAAGTTTAGCAAAACACTGCCACAATGTAATTTATGTTGCGAGTAGTCAAGATGTTGATCTAGAAACATGCCAAGGTATTTACAGGAAGTTACAGAGTGTATGGGGTCACCTGATAAGGCGAGTAACTTCAAAGCAGCTGGTGCTTATGTCAACTAATGGACAGAGCTAAAAAGCATAGAAACAGTATTCTTTTTTGCATAGCAAGCTGACTGGTGAGGAACCTATTTTGTACATTGACTAAGTTGAGCTGAATTGATTTCTCAGGTAGAAGAGATGTAACCTTTTCCAACCGGTTCCCCTTGTTTCTACTAGCACGGCTGCTCCTCTTACATATAGGTGCCACCGAGAGTGGTGGGCGTAGTCACTACGAATATGTTACAGAACTCTATGGACCCATTACTTCTACTACAGAGCATGCCATCCTTCAGACAGACAAACCAAGTGTGGCAACTACTTGGCTCGCACCTGGGAGGACCATTTAGCATGGCCATCAACCTGGGTCCCCGGGAGAAAACGTCTGCTCAGCATTATGCTAGGTTTATACTTCTGGTCGGGGCACCCAAGTAAATCCGGACACTGGAAGCAATAACTGAGATGTCCAAACCAGGAATGGGATTCTAGAATGCGGCTTTTATTCACATAACACAGAGAATAACAAAGCAAAGACGGACCCCCACAGGGCTACACTCACTGGTAATGCATATTACTGAGGTACAGAGCACACTTCTTCACTACGAACCCTCAGGTTCTAAATGGATCTGGGCACACAAGGCCCAAACTGATACACTTCTCTTCTTTTCCTTGACATGGCACCCCAGCCAGTACTAGGACACTTTTCCATATAGTATGGAGGTTGATGGTGGCTCCCTAAACCACCAACAAGCACTTTCCGGCTCTCAGGGAAAATCCACAATCCCACATCTGGTTGCTTTCCTCAGACACTGGCCAAGGGCCTGAGAGAAAACCATAGGTGCCCAAACTAAACCCGGAGAGATAAACCTGGTGACTCCAGATGGGGGATCTCCACCTTTTGCTCCCAAATCTATACTCGGCCATCCATTTGGTTACAACACCTTTCTTCGAAACACTGAAATGTTTTACACATTTAACATTCTACATCTCTCTGGAGGTGTCCTGACTTTAAAAGTACTGTAAGTGGCTATGTCTTTACCCTTGACCTCCACTGTTGCAGATGCTTCTAAGTCATACACAGACTAAAAGTTCTGTAGTTGGTAAGTCTTCCTTTGATCTCACAGTAGGCAGACACTTTTACTTAAACACAGTCTTGGTGAACATATTCTCTTTGTCAGAGCAAAACTCACCCCTGAACTGCAGGTGCCCCAGGGCTTCTTCTCACAAAATGTCTCAGGTACTCACAGAACAAAACGACTCTAGGCATCTTCACTCTCTCCAGGCTGGACCAGGGGATTGCCCCTAAATCCTGGAATTCCTCCCCATCCCTCTGGGGATGGGACACTGGAAAACCTTCCAGGAATGGTCTCTACCACTTCACACAACAGGTCTTCTGTGTTCCTCTCTAGGGTGAGAACACACAACCCCTTTTTCTGAGGTAGCTATATGTCAGAGCTAGGCTCTGAGGAGCTGCACACTACAGCACTCCTCACACTCCCGAGTCTCTCTTGAAACTGGCTTGAAACCCCAATGTTCTACTGCTAACCCCCTGCAGCTAGCATTCCATTGTGGCTTATGCTGCTGCGAGAATTCTATAGTGACATCATCACTCCAGCTCAGCTGAAACTGAGAGCAGAGTGAGACAGTGAGAAACCCATTTAACTGGCATCTCACAAGCTGCCTTTCCCTGCCTGCCACTGGTTCTAAGTGGGATTCTAGTAACCCTTGGGAACAAGGGGGTTACACCCACCCTCGGCCAGGAAAATGACTGTCTGCAGTCATTACTTACCCGGCCTCAGGCCGTTTTACCCTATGTGTTGACTGCGGGGAGGTAGCGCTACCTTCTCCCCTACCATGTGCCAGGCACAGGCAGACAACACTAAGGGCCCAGAGGCCATTGGCTGATGCATCAGACTGTACACTATGATCGTACTATGGATAACCAGTAGTCCTGGAAGAACTGTCCACAGAATAGCCCTAAAAGACCAGCACTGCGGCCCCTATGGCCAATCAGAACCACAGCCTGTCTATCCCCCTAGCCCTCTAGGGAAAATCTATCTGACCAGAACCAAAACTACCCAAAACAAGGGAACCTCCCCCATCCCTGGACACCTGCAACCAAACCAAGGAGCTAACACTGCAAACAAGCATTACAGTCCTACACTCCTCCATTACTACACCTGTGTTGTCTTCTCTTTTGTCTTTGTCAGGAACCACCTGAAAGAGAAAAGACAAAAACACACTTTTAATTTGCAAACACAGTACACAGTTATAACCCTTACCATCAAAACACTGGAAAATCTCAAAAAATATTTTTTAGAAAAGTAGAAAACAGTAAAAAACAGTAGGAAAAACATCAACATTATATACAATACTCATTTTGGGGATGGAATGCCCTAAAAGTCCCAACTAGTGACAACAGTCCTGGAAGGCAGGTTTAAGATAGAGTCTCTCCTGGGCCGGTGTCCAGTGAAGCACAGTTCTTGTAGGACTGTAGTACTGAAGGGGAGAGTCTTTGTGGACAGTTCAAACAGTCTGCAGTCTGCCAGGTGTAGGATGTGTATTGTAATGTCAATAAGGTAAGAAAAGTCTGGACTTACCAGTCCCTTGAAGAACGAAAATGGTACGGCATCTGGATCTCCAGCTGAAGGCTCTCCCTGGCAGCATTTTTCACATACAGCTGGGCAGAAATCTTCTGGAATTGACAGGATAGCACATCTGGAAACTGCTGGACTGATGTAATCTCTGGCAGATTTCATCTGGAGATGGAACCTCGGAACAGGAAAGGAACAGCTGGTCTAAAGTCATCCGAAATCCCAGGCGATGAATTAGGGAACAGCTGGACTGATGTCCTCTCTGGATGATGTCATCTGGAAGGCCAGGCGATGGAACTGGAAGGCACACTGCAAGGCTGATGAATCTGGAAGCACCTGGATCCTGGAACACCAGAATGGCGGAACAACATGGGTACTGCAAAAGCTGGATGGCAGCACTGGCTACCGCTGTTCTGCTTTTCACTTGGTAGGCATGGTCATATTCATAGGAAGTTGGTTGAATTGAGGGTAATACCACAATGGGTCAGGTGTGAGAATTATTACCCTATCTGGGCGCTCATAATTTACATTGTAGAAAGTCTCATGGCCCTTTTCATCCACAATACATATAGTTTCTATGAACAGTGTCCTGCCCATTTTTCAATACTTGAATCTGTCTCTGACAGCTTTGTCTCTGACATTTCGAGTTGTACCAGGATGCAGGCCTTTAGTTGCCTCTTCCACTATACAGGCTTTCCTGGTTCTCTCAATCTCCTCCCAGACTCTCCGAGGAAAGGTAGGAAAGGATATTTTATAGATTTTATTTGCCTTTTTATGAACCAGTCTTTCCTCCTTACTACACTTGATCAGTTCAAGACCACTGGCCTGGCTTGGGGGCGGCCAGTCCTGGTTCTGCCAGTGATGCATGCTCAGTGCTACGTAAAACAGATCTCTGACTCCTTCTTGTGGGGACAGGGCTGTTGAGTCACTAATGTTTTCTTCTGGTTCCTCTGAGGCAAGAGCCCGAGGCTGTGGACTAGCACCTTCTTCATAAGGATACATAGTTTCCCCCTCCTCCTCTTCCTTGCTGAGGATCTGAGCCTAGGAGGGAGCAGTCATCCTTACTCCCGAGACTGTCCACTCTTTACTGAGCGTGGAGGTCGACACCTCCTATTCTAGAATCTCTCCCATCTCATCTTCTCCTATAAGACTAGGGCTTGGCTCCCCTCTCTCCATGGATCCGCTGATGCTCCCTCTGTACTGTCCATCTGTGACCCGGAGCTGGAGACATCATCATTACTTTGCTCTGCCTGTACATCCACACCCTCTTCCTTTGTGCCACTCTCTGCTGGGCTTCCCCCAACAGGCTCCACCTGGTGCTGTGTGCTGCCTTTTGCAGAATATTGAAGCTTTGTCCACTTGGGAGCCAACTGAATCTTGGGCACATTAGTTAGGCCTTGCTTCTCTAGGCACCCAGAACAGTGAGGAATTATGAAGACGTCCCTCCCAGCCTTGAAGCACATTATGCATACTTTTACTGGGTATCCAGGAATTACCACATGAGGAGGCAAACGTCCCCTGTAGTAACATCTCTCTATGTCTTTTAACTTGTTAACCTTTTTCACTATTATAGCCCGGGCATGATCCGGGTAGTGGGATGATCCCGAAGCCATGACTGCAGAGAAAAAACAAAGTTCACAGTTATCTTATATCTCATTTTGGTTGGAAAAGTCTCAGAAAATAGCTCCCCTGCTGCTGTGTTTACTTTACTACCCCATCCTGTAATGGCGGCGGCAGCACTATTGGCGCATCAACATTCTGTTTCTGACTCAAGCCACTGTGCATCTGATTTACTGCATACTGATACTAGTTTACTTAAACTGCACAGACTACACTGTTTTGCTCCCTTAGCACATCTATACAAATTTTCTTGGACTTTAAATTTGCTTTCAATCACTTGTTTTTGCTTAAAGTCACTAAAGCCACAATAGTTCATATACAGGATTGCCTGTTTTGTTGTATTTCTCATATAACCCACAGTCTCTCACTTTGCTCAGAAAATTACACTGTTGCTGAATCCATAATTATGCTCACAGTCTAATGCTTAGAATTCTTGCTAGGTTTGATTAACTTTACAGAGTCCTTTTTTGCAAAACATTCTCACTGTTCACACATAGATCCAGCTGACTTTAGAAATAATCACACACAGTTTGAGCAATTTTTGTGAATGGTACTCACTGAATCAGTAGCTGGCTTTACGATGGAAATTTTGGCCTGGAGCTAATCCTGGAGGCCTCTAGATTGATACGGGTTGACAGTCCTGCAGATTGTCCTTGCGAACACCACGCTTTCTTTCCAGTCAATCAGAATGCAGGTTGAGCCCGATTTAAAACAGAAAAGTCCGATATTTTAATTTTTTTATACCATTTGCAGTCACCATGATGCTCCTCTTGGCAAGCCAGCTCGCACACCACTTGCTCTCTCCCTCTCGAACACTGGGAAGCACTTTGAAGCTGGCTTGGGGACGGGACTGACTGCAGTCTCTCCAATCACTCAAAGCCATGCAAATGAGCTTCTCTTTTCTCATGCTCTTCTCCTCCATGGTGATTGTCAAGCAGCCAAAATTTAAACTGCAAAGCAACTTTTTTTTTTCAACTGTAAGTCCTCAGCGGGAGCACCATTTTAATCATTTTTTATGACAATTTCTTTAGCAACTTCCCCAGTCCACACAACATGCACTTTAAACTTTTAGGGCATAAATTCTTTTTGTCTTTTACAGTTTTTCATACTTTTTCTTGTTACACTTGAAATTTAAAAGCTGGCAAACGTTATTTTTGATGCAGGACAAGAGGTACACACAATTTGGCTTTATAGCTTCTTGGTAAATGTTGACACAATTACAGAAAAACATGAACAGCAGCACATGGGGAGACACATACAGATGGCACTTACACATACACATACAGATGGCATGTCTCTGGCTAATCCCTTATGTGCAAAGCTTCCGACTTTTTGAGCTACCTACTGCCAGACAGACAAAACACTAGCCACAATCTGAGCAAACCTTTTTTGTTTTCCCCCCAAATTTTAAAACAAATATCCCAGCGGTGCCTATATTTTTTTACCTCCCCCACCGCCCCCCCTTGTTTCTACTAGCAGGGCTGCTCCTCTTACATCTAGGTGCCACCGAGAGGGGTGGGGTAGTCACTACAAATATCTTACAGAACTCTGTATACCCATTACTTCTATTACAGAGCCTGCCACCCCTCAGACAGGCAAACCAAGTGTGGCAACTACCTGGCTCACACCTGGGGGGACCATTTAACATGGCCATCAACCTGGGTCCCTGGGAGAAAATGTCTGCTCAGCATTATGCTAGGTTTATACTTCTGGTCAGGGGCACCCAAGTAAATCCGGACACTGGAAGCAATAACTGAAATGTCCAAACCAGGAATGAGAATCTAGAGTGTGGTTTTTATTCACATAACACAGAGAATAACAAAGCAAAGATGGACACCCACAGGGCTACACTAACTGGTAATGTAGATTACTGAGGTACAGAACACACTTCTTCACTACGAACCCTCAGATTCTGAATGGATCTGGGCACACACAGCCCGAACTGGTACACTTCTCTTCTTTTCCTTGACATGGCACCCCGGCCAGTACTAGGACACTTTTCCATATAGCATGGAGATTGATGGTGGCTCCCTAAACCACCAACGAGCACTTTCCGTCTCTCAGGGAAAATCCACAATCCCACATCTGGGTGCTTTCCTCAGACACTGGCCAAGTGCCTGAGAGAAAACCATAGGTGCCCAAACTAAACCCGGAGAGGTAAACCTGGTTACTCCAGATGGAGGGGTCTTCCACCTTTTGCTCCCAAATCTATACTCGGCCATTCATTTGGTTACAACACCATTCTTCGAAATACTGTTTGTAGATGCTCTCCCGAAATGCTTTACACATTTAACATTCTACATTTCTCTGGAGGTGTCCTAACTTTAAAAGTATTGTAAGTGGCTATGTCTTTACCCTAGACCCCCAGTGTTGCAGATGCTTCTAGGTCATACACAGACTAAAAGTTCTGTACTTGGCAAGTCTTCCTTTAACCCCACAGTAGGCAGACACTTTTACTTAAACACAGTCTTGGTGAACATAGTTTCTTTGTCAGAGCAAAACTCACCACTGAACTGCAGGTGCCCAAAGGTTTCTTCTCACAAAATATCTCAGGTACTCACAGAACAAAACTACTCTAGGCAGCTTCACTCTCTCCAGGCTGGACCAGGGGATTGCTCCTGAATCCTGGAATTCCTCCTCATCCCTCCGGGGATGGGGCAATGGAAAACCTTCCAGAAATGGTCTCTACCACTTCACACAACTGGTCTTCTGTGTTCTTCTCTAGGGTGAGAACACACAACCCCTTGTTCTGAGGCAGCTCTATATCAGAGCTAGGCTCTGAGGAGCTGCACACTGCAGCACTCCTCACTCTCCTGAGTCTTGCTTGAAACTGGCTTGAAACCCAATGTTCTACTGTGAACCCCCTGCAGCTAGCATTCCATTGTGGCTTATGCTGCTTCGAGAATTCTATAGTGACATCATCACTCCAGCTCAGCTGAAACTGAGAACAGAGTGAGACAGTGTGAAGCTCATTTAACTGACATCTCACAAGCTGTCTTTCCCTGCCTGCCACTGGTTCTAAGAGGGATTCTAGTAACCCCTGGGAACAAGGGGGGTTACAGAGAGAAAGTGAGCAGAGGTGAAAATGATGTTATCATGTGCATACATATAGGATTTACAAGCAGTTCAGGAGTTGGGAAGATCATGTGTGAAGACAGAAAAAAGGAGAGGGCCTAAGACTAACCCTTGAAGGACCTCTAATGTGACAGGGAGCTGTGAGGAGATTAAATATTGACTGGGATCTGTCTGAGAGGAAAGATTTGAACCAGCAAAGGGAGGAGGCAGAGACACTGAAGGGAGCTAGTTTGGCCCGGAGCAAGAAGTGATTAACTGTGTCAAATGCCTTGGTCAAATCAATGAAGGCACCAGTCCCCTGACCAGGATCCATATGAAAGTGGATATGGTCATAAATTCTAAGTAGGGAGTCGGAGGTGGAATGAACAGTGCAGAAACCCTCTCGAAAGGGGCAATAAAACCAGACATATCATAATAGTTGGAGGGTTGCCTACTGACTGATTTCTTAAGTGATTTGGATAGGAAGGAGAGTAGGGATATGCAACGGTAGTTTTTCTGAGCATTATGGGGCCACCTTAATGGAGTAGGACTACCAAAGCAAATTGTTAGCTGGTAGGGAAGGATCCAGTAGCCAAAGATTGATTGAAAATGTGTGTAATGGGGGAGATCAAGGCTGGAGCCTCTAGGGCTAGAAGTGACTGGCCATCTAAACCACCATTAGAGAAGATATTCAGAGAGATAATCTTTGGTGAACATCTGACTCGGAGATTGGGGAGAGACTGAAACTTCCAGAAGTCAACTGGGCAATGTGTAGAAAAGTTTTGTACCTGGAGACTGCCACATCTTGTTCTGCTTTTGTTTGTTTTGTTTTTTTTGTTAAACTCAGCTAATTTACCTGACCAATATTTGGTGCCCAATAGGGCAACAAGAAGAGGGTGCCTCATGTTGGGATGGGCCCAGTCTAGCTCCTCAAACATAGTACAGTCATGGGTTTGGAGGAGAAGGCCAAAACAAATCTGTATAGGACATTAAAAAGGGGGAAAAGCAAGCCAGTCCAGTGGTACTGAGGGTTGAGGTGCTGGATGCCACACCTCACACCATGCTGGCATCTTGGGTTCAGGAATGGATTCCAGTCACTTGGGGGCTGGCAGGGGTAAGGAACTATTGAGCGTCTGTAGACAGCTCTCGTTTCTTGGGGAGGGGGGACAGTGTGGCACACTGTTTGACTGACACCCAGTGGTGACTTCGTGTCATCACGTACACGCCACCAGAATGGGGAGGGCCCCACGTCCAGGGCACAAGGCTGCCTCCACACAGGTAGAGCCCAGCTACTCCACCCATTGCAAGCTCATGGGGCCCGAGGAAAAATATTTGAAAAATGGAGCTGGCAGGCTCCATGATAGCCCAGCACCCAGGACCGAAGAACGATCCCTTATATAAGGGCCAGAGCCACCTGACCACACCGGAAATAAATGTAAAATAAAAAAAAAGGGGGGAGGAGCTTAGATAAAGCAATATTAGAAGCTCCAAAGAATACCACATCCCCATTATCCAGCAAGGGGAAGATCAAACATTCAACTACAGACATTCTGGGGCTAAGGGGAAGTCCATTTCTCACCATGTAAAGGGCCCCAAGTTTAGTAAAACACTTTGCCACAATGTAATTCAGGTGTTGAGAGTAGTCATGAAGTTGTTCTAGAAACATTCCAAGGTATTTCCTGGAACTTACAGAGTATATGGGTTCACCTGATAAGCAGTGTAACTTCAAAGCAGTTGGGGCTAATATCAACCAGTGGGCAGAGCCAAAAAGCACAGAAATAGTATTCTTCTGTTTCGTAGCAAGCTGGCTGGCAAGGAGCCAATTTTGTACATTGACAAAGTCGAGCTGAAGTGATTTCTCAAGTGAAAGAGGGAAAGGGACCAGTGGACAAAATGATGTTATCATCTACATACATATCAGATTTACAAGCAGTTCAGAACTTGGGGAGATCATTTAGAAAGATAGAATTTGATGGCAGACAAGGACCGCTTAGCCCCCCCAGTCTCCCCAGCTTTCCCTACCTACTGTACATTATTACTACAGACCATACTTGATCTACAGCTTTCTCTCCCCCCCTTCCATTTCACTATATTTCCCCTGTGCCCATCCCATGCATTCTTAAACCCCACCCATGATTTTAACCCCACCACTTCCACTACAAGGCTATTCCAGGAACCCACCACTCTTTCTGTGAAGAAGCACTTTCTCACATCTCTCTTGAATCTACTCCCTTCCAGCTTCATAGCATGTCCCCTTGTTCTTGAGCACCTTTTCTTCTGAAAAAATACTTCCCCGCTGTATCTTATTTACCCCTGTGAGGTATCTAAAGGTCTCTATCATATCCTCCCTCCTCTCTTCTATAGTGTACATATTGAGGTCCTTTAGTCTCTTCTCACAGGGCTTTTGACGAAGACCCTGCACCATTTTAGTTGCCCTCCTCTGGACCACATCCTCTTTGTCTATGTCCTTCCAGAGATGTGGTCTCCAGAACTGGACACAGTACTCTAGCTGGGGTCCCACCAGTGATCTATAGAGACGCACCACCACCTTCCTCTTTCTGGTGGTGATACCCCACCCTATGCACCCCAGATTTATGAAGACAGAGAAAAGCAGAGGGCCTAGGACTCCTAATGTGACTGAGAGCTGAGAGATTAAAGATCCGGGATCTGTCTGAAATATAAGATTTAAACCAACAAAGGGAGGAGACAGAGACACTGGAGGAAGTTAGTTTGGCTAGGAGCAAAAAGTGATTAATTGTATCAGATGCCTCGGTCAAATCAATGAAGATTGCACCAGTCCCCTGACCAGCATCCATACGCAAGTGAATATGGTTAGTGATTCCGAGTTGGGAGGTGGAGGAGGTGGAATGAACAGGGTGGAAACCCAATTGAAGGGAGAGTAAAGCCAAATATATCATAAAAGTTGGATATTTGCCTATTGACCAGTCTCTCGAGTAATTTGAATACGGAGGGGGAGGGGAGCAGGGATATGGGATAGTAGTTTTTCTGAGCATCAGTGGGGCCACCTTAATGGAGCGGGACTACCAAAGCATGTTTTCAGCTTGTATGGAAGGATTCAATAGCCACGGATTGATTACAAATTTGTGTAATGGGGGTAGTCAAGGCTGAAACCCCTAGGGCTAGGAGTCTAGGGGATAAGCCATCCAAATCATCATTACAGAAGATGTTCTGAGAAGATCATTTTTGGCAAACATCCGACTCAGAGACACGGGAAAGACTGAAACTTCCAGGAGCCAACTGGGTGATGTGTGAAACAGTATTCTACCTGGAGGCTGCTACATCTAGTTCTTTTTTTTAAAACTCAGCTTTACTGAATATTTAAGTACATAGATACATGTGTTCATTCTGATTCAGAGGTAGGGCAATCCTCCCCCATCCCCCACCATTATACATCAAGTTTCTTTTACCAAATGTATTCCACCTGCATCTGTAGTAAAGTTTAGTTGTTTCAGTCTGGTTATTGAAAGTTCCATTCACCATTCGATACATTTTACAAGCTGACCAAGTAGTCAAAATAATTAATCAACAAGCCAACTGTGATTGAACCAGTGTGACTGGAAAAAAGGTCTGCTATTGACATAAACCATATGCAATGTCTGATTATCATCCTTATGTGGCCTTTGCATTTGTGCTATGGGTTTCTCCATCCTTGAGCCTGGGTCCTTATACTTTGTTTACCCCATTCTTCTCCCATTGTGGATTCCCCACTTCCTTCAGGAGGTGAAAATGTATTCTGTGACCTGTAGAGATTCTCAGTGCACCCATAGCTCTGTGTGTTTCTTAAGTGTGAGCCCGAGGGTTGCAGTGACACGTTCTATCATCAAGGCACAGATCAGGAAGCATAGGAAAACCAGGAGCAGTTGCAGAATTTGCCAAAAATATTTATTTACAGTATCAGTAACATAATAAATAAACTTGTTCAGAATAACTATGTACAGAGGAGAAATAAAATAAAATCTTTCTTCAGTCTTTGTGTCCCTTTATCTTCACATTTTCTTGCCACTCAGCTCTCTTATAAGTCATTTCAACCGCCATTCTTAGTAAACATCGTCTTTCTTCCACAGTGTTCTGTTCTTGTATATTTCAGGCAGGTGCAAATCAGAAACATATAGTGCTTGCTGAGCCCACCCCCCCGAACAGCTCTGGCAAAAAGGCCTAAAATGTGAACTCCGGTAACCTCTAGATTACAACTGCTCTCTGCATTATTTCAAAATATAAATATATACATTTAAACAGTAACACTATATTTTCTAAACAAAAGTGAACACAATATCAGTTTCATTTCCATATATTATTATATTAGCAGATCTAGATATGCAAGAGAGGAAAAGACAGCAAGAGAAAACTGAGAGACATAGAGAGACAAAGAATTGCAAGATTGTTCGGAGTGATCAAATCCGAAGTCTCACAGGAAAATCTGGTTGTGCAACCAGACAGAGAAGAGACAGAAAAGGAAAGATCCTTGCATTTAAACAATATCTCTAACAACTGGGACAGGTTCCTATTCTACCCTGTCACACGTTTCGTTTTGTTTATATCCTCCGCATATTTCCTCCAAGAATCGAGTAATGGAGTTATATTTTGCAGCCACAGAAATGAAGACAATGACCGCAGAAAAAGTTCAAAGGTCCATCCAGTCTGCCCAAGTTCCCTATATAGCCCTGGTGCCTATTGTTCCTCCAGGGTCTTAACCCTCCCAACCCCTAAGTTCTCCTCCCCAATTCTGATGCACTGAGCAACCACTGTGCCCTTCATTCTGTCCCAGTCGTGCTTAAAACCACTAATGTTTCTTGCAACCACCACAACCTCAGCTGGCAGCTTGCTCCATGGCTCTACCACACTTTCTGAAAAATACTGTTTCCTCATGTCCCTCCTGAACCTCCCTCCTTTCAGCTTCCACTCATGACTATGTGACTACAACCTGGTATTGTAGTTAAACAGTTCCTTGCAGTTTACTGTTAATTCCCTTCAGGAATTTGAAGATCTCTGTCAGTCAATGGGAGGTACTGCCTCTGAGGTTTGCTATACATAGAATTTGCAATAGACATTGTTGTTGACTTCTCTCAGTCTCCCTTGTTATGGTTCCCAATACCAGATTTTTAAAATTGAATGGGATGTTACCATTCCACACACTGCATAGCTCAGTATGTATCAGTTTCCAGTACTGTTGTATCTTTGAGCATGCCCAGAAAACATGATGTGTGTGTCAACCTCACCACCACAACCCCTCCAGCATAGGTACAAGCTTCCCATACCGAAATTCTGTGTAATGGTAGGGGTGTGGAAAAATCTGGAGAAACATTTCCATCTGTATTCCCTCCAACTATGGGATGCTATGACTCTCCAACCCTTTTCTAAAAAGCCATTTCAATTCCTTCTCCAAAAGGGGGAAGTCCCAGATTCTTTTTCCCATTGGAGGTGTATCATCTGTAGTTCTGGGTGATCTGACCCCTGCAAACCTTAATATGTCCTGGATACTGTCTCCCCTTTCCCAGTTAACACAGCTGCCATACAGGACATTTTCTAGGGGTGTAAGTGCTCTTATCCATTTTATGGAGCTGGTTGCAGGAGGTAAGATAATGTCTCACCTGGAGAAACCTGAAGAAATCTTGTTGAAGTAAACCATACTTTTCCTGTAGTTCACTAAATGATTTACAGGTTTTCTTGTGCACCAACACTTGGTGTTGCCACAGCTAGTTCTACTGCACTTCATACCACATCAGTGTCATAGATCATGGCATCATAACTGGACAAGAAAAGCCACTCCCTTTACATAGTGAGATAGTGATATAGTGATACAGAACTGTGGAGAGAAAAAGGACTTTGGATCCAACTTGTCTTTTTTTTTTTAATCTCTGTTTATTATTGATTTCCATAAACATTACATGCACCTGGGAGGAGGGAACGCAGGGGAGAGCTACAGGATGGGGAGGGGGGAAGCAGGTGCTAACAATCATCAAAGAGGAAAGAGACCATGGGGTTCTTATTTCTAAAGACCTTAAGGTGTCAAAGCAGAGCACAAAGGCTGCATGGAAGGACAGTGGCATGCTGGGGGTGCACAGGCCGAGGTATTACTAGCAGAAGGAAGGAGCTGGTGATGCTATTGTATAAAACACTGGTAAGGCCTCACCAAGAGTACTGCATGCAATTCTGAAGGCCACACCTGCACAAGGACATTGACAGGATAGAGGCAGCCCAGAGAAGGGCGACCAGGATGGTACATGGCTTGCACTACAAAACATATGAGGAGAGCCTAAAGGACCTCAATATGAACTCACTGGAAGAAAGGATGGAGCGGGGGGGCATGGTAGAAACTTTCAAGTACAGCAAGGACATAAACAAAATGCAAAGGGGAAACCTCTTCCATTTTAGGAGTACTAGAATGAGGGGGCATGATGTGAAATTGGAGGGGGGAAATTAAGAGGAAATGTTAGAAAGTTTTTCTTCAAGGAGAAAGTGGTGGACACATGGAATAGTCTGCCACAGAGGTGGTGGAGCCGAGCACAGTGGGAGTTTTTAAACAGGCCTGGGACAGGCACAAGGGAACATTGACGGAGAGGGGGAGAGATGAAAAAGCCACTGAACAGATAGGGTCAGAGGCTGCATACAAGTATAGGGCTTATGGGCAGACTGGATGGGTGTAGCAGTCCTTATTTGCTGACAATTTCTATGTTTCTATGTGTCTGTTACAATAGGACATTACACTGAACATGGCATGGAACTGACAGACATGGAATGTGGTGATTAGCAGCCTCCAAATTGAAGACGTCACCCAACAGAACAATAGGACATTCATTTACACAATACATCCTTCAATGCATATGGAAACAGGAAAGAGATTTGGGGGTAATCATATCTGATGACCTAAAGGCGGCCAAACAATGTGTCATGGCTGTGGTGAGAGCCAGTGGGATGCTGGGGTGCATAGGGAGAGGTATTGCCAGCAGAAGAAAAGAGGTGGTGATGCCACTGTACAGATCATTGGTGAGGCCTCATTTGGAGTACTTTGTCCAGTTCTGGAGGCCACATCTCTGTAAGGACATAGACAGGGTGGAGGCAGTTCAAAGAAGGGCAACAAAGAGGGCCTGCACCAAATGTCATATGAGGAGAGAGAGAGAGTGGAAGACCTCAATATGTATACCCTGGAGAAGAGGAGAGATAGGGGAGATATGATAGTAACCTACAGATATCTAAAGGGCATAAATAGGGTACTAGAGGGTGGCATCCTTCAGAAAAGGAGATGTTCAGAAACTAGGGGGCATGACATGAGGTTGGAAGGGGGTAGACTAAGGGGTAACGTGAGAAAGTATTTCTTCATGGAAAGGGTGGTGGATGCATGGAATACACTTCCAGTTGAGGTGTTGGGGGAAACACAGTGGGGGAATTCAAAAATACATGGGACAGGCATAGGGGAACCCTAGCAGTGGGAATAAGGAGGTAATGTCGGAGATCAAGTACAGTCTGCAGCTTTTGCCATAGGTAGGGAAAATGGGCAGACTGGATGGGTCTAACAGTCCTTATCTGCTGTCAGTTTCTATGTTTCTATGATTTCATACCACATTTCATGCAATAAAAAAGCAACAAACTACAACGCACACATCAGGTCCACATTTCATTTATGAAGAGGGCCTTGGTGCAGGCCCTCTTCATTGCCCTTCTTTGAACTGCCTCCACCCTGTCTATGTCCTTATAGAGATGTGGCCTCCAGAACTGGACACAGTACTCCAAATGAGACCTCACCAATGATCTGTACAGTGGCATCACCACCACTTTTCTTCTTCTGGCGATACCTCTCCCCATGCACCCCAGCATCCCACTGGCTCGCGCCACAGCCTTGACACATTGTTTGGCCACCTTTAGGTCATCAGCTATGATTACCCCCGTTACTCCCAGGAACTAGAAGGGGGACAGGATCAGATCTGTTACAGTACAGTAGCTTCTTCTTCTTGTTTTTACATTGTTTCTTGTGGATTCTACTTGGTAGAAGGTTATTTCTTTTCTTTCTTACTACTTCTAAGGGGCTAGCAGGGTATTATTTGGGGCTGATGGAATTTTGAAACCTGTTTTGGTAGCTATAAGTGGGCTCATTTGTTTGATGTTTCACTGTGTAGCATGCTGCATTTGTACAGGCATATTTCTTCTGATTTAAAACCTATTTGGTGTGATTTAACTGGGTCTGTTTCTTTGACTTGGAGACCTATATCTTCTAGTTTCAAGCCTATTTTGATGTGTTGTTGATGAAGCTGTTTGAATTGGAGTCCTGTTTCTTTGGGTAGCAAACCTATTTTAGGGGCTTTGAATAGAATTGTGATTCATTATTGCAGGCTTCACTAGCTGCAAAGTTTAGTGCAGAGTGGGGGAAGGGTGCTAATGGTCTCACCAGCGGCCTCAGCTACCTGATTGTTTCTGGAAGACTTGGGCTGGTCCCACCGGCCCCATGTCCATTATTTCCTTTATACCAGGGGTTCTGACATCACTTCCTCAAACGGGCAAAGGACAGGCATCTGTCATAGCAGAAGCAGACATCCAGGAAAGGAACAGCAGCAAGTGAAGAGGTGGCTGCTATCTCAGTGGAAGGGAAGTAACTGCAAATCTAGGAGCTTTCATTGTTACTTCTTTGCATTGCTATTGCATTGGGGAAAGGAGGAGTAGGAGTTTGAAGAAGGTGGTGCAATAGTTACTTAAAGTCTCTTTTTGAGTGTGGATAGGAATATAAAAAGCAGTTGCTCAATCTATCTAAACGTGTACAACAAAGGGGGTTAAGGAAATAAAGAAAAGAATGTTTTGCACTAATAGAGGGGGGAGAGAGGAGACTTGGGGGAGTGTTTGGTATCCTGCATCTGGAAGGGTAGGGGGTCGCTGGTGGGCAATGACAGCAATGGGTAGGGTGGTAGGCTGCAACAACTGCGGTGCACCAATTTTTCTAAAAATTGCCTGGCGTGTGGGAGGATGTTTAGTGTGCAACCACATAGAGAAACTTAGAAAGGAGATTGAGGGTCTGCAGGAGGAACTAAGAGAGGCAAGGCAGATCGGGGGTGGGTTTTTATTTATTTATTAAGCATCAGTTTGCAACCTTTGAGCCAGAGGCTCGTTTACAAAGGTAACTCATCACAGAGAAGACAATACAGTGATAACAACTTAGTACAGAGAAACAGTGTACATTTTTTTTTTTTTTTTGAGGATACAGGAGGACAAATTAGATCAACAGTTTACCACATACAGGGTTGGTGAAGTTAACATTGTTCAGGGAAATAACTAGAACATCAGAAAACATAGGATAACAATACAGTGTGTTTTAGCGGAGTCAACAGGGAGATAACAGGTTTAGCCCAATACTGGAGGGAGGAAGAAGGGGAGATGAGGGAGGGTGATTTAAGCCAACAGTGGCGAGGAGAGGGTCAGAAGAAGGGAAGCAGAGACAAAGGGGCCCAGGCCAGGAAGAACGATTGCTGGAGAAACCAGGTCAGGAGGCAAAAGGCAAATGGAAGGAGGAGATAGGGACTTGTGAGGGGAGGTGAAGAAGTGGCAAAAGTCATGGAGTGGAAAGGAGAGAACAGGTTACTATGCAGAGAGAGGGAGCAAGCATTTGTGAAGAGTCTTCAGAAAATAGTTTTGCACTGCTAGAGAGGAAGAAAGTGGAGGAGGGAAACGATGAAATTAGAGGAGTAATTGATAAATGCCTGGACCAAACTGGAGTGGGGCTAAGTTCTTCTGGGAGAATTGCAGCAGGGGTAAAAGGGGGAAATAATGTGCAGGAGGAAGAAGAGGAGCTGGAAATGAGAGAGGGAGATGAATGGAAGCAAAAAGGGAGTAAGAGTGGTGGAATCTTAGTGCTGGGGGACTCAATACTAAGAGGAGTCAGGTGGGGTAGCAAGGGGGAGAGGCATAGTCGTATTTGGATGGTGGCCATGCCAGGAATGACAGCAGAAAGGGTGGGACAATCTGTTCTGAAATATGCTAGATGGGGTAGGGACAAGCCTCATTTAATTATACATCTTGGGACAAACGACCTGGCTGACAAGACAGTAGATATAGTCCAGAGGAGGTTTGAGGAACTAGCACAATTATGTGAGGGGGCAGGAAGATCAGTAACTTTTTCAGAGATACTTCCAGTGCCCAAGGCAAGCACAACAAGAAAGCTGAGAATAGAGGAATTTAATGGATGGCTAAGAACCTGGTGTTGTGCTAAAGGGTATGGGCTGTTGTGGGGGGGGGGAGGACCTGGGAGGACAGTAGTCTCTATGCCAAGGACAGAGTACACTTGAGTGAGGAGGGAAAGAAAGTGTTGAAACAGAGGATGGAGGAGTACATAGAGGAAGTTGGGAATTTAAACTAGGAGTGGGGGTGGTAATTGGGCAAGAGATATGCAGAGACCACGGGTTGGGAAACCATATGAGCTTACCCCCCATAACAGTGACAAGGGACAAATGGCAAGTACTATTGGTGATGCTAGTAAAGGAGGCCAGGATGGGAGGTGGGGAAGGGTGGAAGGTGGTTACCCTTAATGCTAGAAGCCTTGGGAGGAAAACTGTAGAGTTACAGGTGCTCATGGCAGAGGGAGAGGTGGACATTGCAGCTATCACAGAAACATGGGCCACCCAATACAATGACTGGGACCTTTCTGTACCAGGGTACAGGTTATTTCGTAGGGACAGGGTGATTGGGAAAGGGGGGGGTGGCACTATATGTGAAGGAAGGACTGAAGTGTGTAAGGGAGGAAGGGGAGGAGCGTAGTACGGAGTCACTTTGGATGCAAATCCAGGATTCCAAGAATAGGACTCTTAGAATGGGAGTGGTGTACAGGCCACCATCTCAGATGGAGGAGTCAGACAGGGAACTAGTGGGACAGATCAGGAGGACCTGCGAGAAGGGTAGTGTGGTGATTGTGGGGAACTTCAACATGCCAGGAGTGGACTGGAGTACCCCAACAACCAGGAACAGAAGGGAGCAGGTACTGCTGGATGCCTTCCAGGACAGTTTCCTGCTGCAAATGGTCAGTGAACCAACCAGGTTAGGGAATACCCTTGACCTTGTGCTGGCAAATGGGGACTTTGTGAGAGAACTTACAGTGGAGGACCCGCTGTCAGGGAGTGACCACCACTCAGTATGGCTCACATTGGAGATGGGCAAGGAAGGAGTGGAATCTGGCACAAGAGTGCTGGACTTCAGGAGGGCTGACTTTGGAAGGATGGGGGAAGTGGTAAAATGGGGTACCTAGCCAGAATTCAATCTAGTATGGACACTTATCAGAGGTGGGAGCTCATAAAGCTGGGGATAGTGGAGGCAACCAAAACCTGCTGCAAGACCCAGAGCAAGAAGGCTAGGGCTAAGAAACTGAGCTGGTTGAGCAAGGAGGTAATGGAAAAGGTAAGGAGGAAAAGAGTTGCCTCTAGGAAGTACAAGAAAACAGGGAGTGGGGAGGACAGGGAGCAGTACTTGACAGAATCGAAAGAGGTAACAAGGGCAGTAAGGGGAGACAAAGCATCTAAGGAACTCAGGCTGGCACAAGGCATTAAGAAGGGGGAGAAGGACTTCTTTAGGTACATCAGGGAGAAAAGGAGCTGCAAGGACCACATAATAAGGATTAGGAATGAGGGGAGCTGGGTGGAAGCAGGGTGTGATAAGGCAGAAGCACTAAATGAGTACTTTTGCTCAGTATTTACTAAAGAGAAGAGGGGGGTGACACCCAAGGAGAATGGCAGAAATGGGAGAGGGTGACAGATGGAAATCATGGACGACAGAGTTCGGGAGGGTTTGAAGGCACTGAGGGTGGACAAGGCGCCAGGCCGAGATGGCATCCACCCAGGGTACTGAAGGAGCTGGCAGAGGTCCTTGCGGACCTTTAGCGAACCTATTTAATGCCTCACTACATTTTGGGTGTGTACCTCAGGACTGGAGGATGGCTCATGTGGTGCCCCTCCACAAGAGTGGCCCAAGGATGAACCAGGAAACTACAGACCAGTGAGCCTCCATCCATCATGGGTAAGCTAATGGAGACTGTCCTGAAGGAGGGCTGGTGGCCTCCTAGAGGCCAAAGGACTACAGGACAGCAGACAGCATGGCTTCTGGGGCAGATCCTGCCAAATCAACCTGGTGGAAGTCTATGACTGGGTAACTAGGCAACTGGACAGGGGCCATGCAGTGGATGTCCTGTATCTGGACTTCAGTAAGGCATTCGACTTGGTGCCGCATGGACAGCTGGGAAGTAAGTTAGTAGGCACAGGGGCGGGTGCAAAGCTGGTGAGATGGGTAGGAAACTGGCTTCAGGGAAGGCAACAGAGGGTGGTGGTGGGTGGGGAGCTCTCACACCCAAGGGTAGTGACAAGCGGTGTTCCATAGGGCTCAGTGTTGGGACCAGTGTTGTTTGGGATATTCATTGCAGACATATCATGGGACATTAAGAGCAAGATCAATCTGTTTGCTGATGATACCAAGGTAGGAGCAGTGGTGGATGACCTAGGGGGATGGCAGGGGTTGCAGGATGATCTGGCAAAGCTTGAAACCTGGTCAGACACCTGGCAACTGGGATTTAATGCCAAAAAGTGCAAGGTGCTGTATTTTGGGATGAAGAACCCAAGGAGGAGTTATCAGCAGGGGGGAGTGCAGCTAGCCCAGACAGAGGAGGAGAAGGATCTGGGGGTGCTCATTACAGGGTCAATGAACAACTCAGCACAATGTAGAAAGGCAGCTGCAAAGGCCAACAAAATGCTGGGTTGTATTGCAAGGGGTATATCCTCGAGAAGGGAGGAGGTGATTCTGCCACTGTATAGGTCATTAGTTAGACCGTACCTGGAGTACTGCATGCAATACTGGCACCCATATCTGAACAGGGACATTAAGTTACTGGAGAGGGTGCAGCGCAGGGTGACAAAGATGATCAAGGGGCTGGGGGGCTTATCATACGAGAGGAGGTTGAGGGAGTTGAACATGTACTCACTGGAGGAGAGGAGGGATGGGGGTACATGATTGAAACCTTTAAATACATGAAAGGAATAAACAAGACAGGTACAGTGAGGTTGTTCAAAGTAAGGGAGGGGAGGGTCACCAGGAGCTATGATATGAGACTGGAGGGAGGAAGGTTCAGGAGGGAGGTGAGGAGTCACTATTTTACAGAGAGGGTGGTGGCTGGGTGGAATGCGTTACCTGCAGAAGTGGTATCCAGTAGAACAGTGGACTGCTTCAAAAGGGTATGGGACAGGACAAGGGGGAGGGTCAATGAAGGGGAAGGGTGGAAGGGAGGGGCAGCTACAGAATAAGGGGTGCTAGCTGCACATTCAAGCAGACTTGCTAGACCTCTAGGCCTTTATCTGCTGTCAAATTTTGTATGTTCGTACCAGTAAATTGGATAAGAATGAACAACTTAATGAATCAAAATAATTAGCTACTGCACTAGTATTTCTCCAACAGCACCAATGAATTGAATTAACTAACTTATTAGGGTAGGATACCTCATCTAGTGAACATCACCCTCATAGGAAGTAGGGAATTCAGATATGGACCCCACGGAGCTTCAAATACTATACTTTGGCTCTGCCTTTAACCACCCCATGCCAGTCTCTTCACAGGCAGCACCTTGATCAGTATTTCACACCACATTGTCATTGTGAGTTGCACAAGAAAGATCCGTGTGTTCTGAATCTGAATGCATTTTTGTGCCTTTAGCAACATCATGCATTTAACTCATGGGAGCTGATGCCATTGCACATACACTCCACCTGGTGGACAAAATGTGGAAAAAACCCTCTAGGAAGCAACTGAATGAAGCTGGACCTCTGTAGCTTCTTTCACATGATGTCCAGTTGGCGTGTTAAAAGATTTGATGCTGCTCTCAATCTGTACCCTTGCCTCCAAGGAAGCATTGCAGTGAGGGGCAAGTCACTGCCCCCCCCTCCCAATGCGGGCAGCTGGAGGGATGCCAGAGTGAGGTGCTGGGGAGATATCTGGGGCTGGTACAGGTGTACATCCACACTTCTCCGGAAGTGAATGAAATAGAGTTTAATGAAAAAAACAAAACTTGCAGGTATGATGCCCAGTCCTCCTCTACTGTGTTCTCAAACACCCATACAATCTTGTCTTCCAACCCTTTCTGCCTGCTCTCTGACAGTACTAGCTCTTTAAAAAAGTATTATTTTAATTAAAATCAAACAAAATACAAATTCAGAATCTAAACAGACACAAACAACTACATCTTATAAATGGGAGAAATACAGTCTAAAAAGGAATAAAACAGCATGGGCAGAAATGTCCTGCTGAGGCATGCCCTGCTTCTTTGTTTATTTATTTATTGAAAATGCTTCACCAGGAGAGGCACACTGAGCAAAAAGATGCTCATCTTATGTTGTGACTGGGGGGAGGGGGTACAAGGGAGGAGGGTATACATACAACAATCAATAGGTTGACCTTGGAATTGAGCAATACAAACAATTGTTGCATAGTTAAGTGTAGTTAATTACAACGTGTTACAAGGGGAGACAGTACATACATGTGCCACAAGGAGGGTGGCATAGCATATTTGATTACACATTTAGAACTATGTGTGATTACATAAGTGCCTAAATCAGAAATTGAATTGAAGTATGATGCACCAAGTTGGCAGAGAGAAGTGAAGGTCTGAGCCTGGGACCAGGGAGAGGTGACAGGTCTGGATAGTAAACACTAGGAAAGATGAGGGGGTAGACTTAGGGAAGATGTTGGCAGGAATAAGAAGGGAGATAGCAGAAGTGTCATGAGAGGGTAAGTGCATGGGTTGTTTTGGGCAATGTATAAGCCAGACATTTGGTCGAAGGCTGAGCCGCTGGTCGGGCTCTTCTGCGTCTATCTCTGTTACACTCTGGGGCTTGGAGCATGAGCTGTGGCAAGCAGAACGAAAGTGGCACTACTAACCTTGAGCTTTTTAGTATGTGGGCTTGGGATTACTACTGGATTTTTGTTTTGCAATCAGGAGTTTGTTCATTTATAGAAATAATTACAGTACAACTGTGTCCTCACACAAGTATTTTTTTTTATAAATCTGTATGCGGGATGAAAGGAAAGGAGTCAGAAATTAAAAAGAAAACAGTTGAGTGCAATAAAGGGTGAAAACCCATGGAAAGAGGAAAGCAACAGCTGAAGTTTCAGTTTGCCTCACCCAGAACACATCACAAGTACGCACACTTGAGAAATAAGGAACAGAGTAAGAATGGAACAGAAAGAGTCAGCAGAAAAGGATAATAACTTTCATATGACCTGGGTCTGGTTACAAACGGAGAAAGCTTGCATGACGGAGAGCTGCAGCATTTGGCTGGTTAAACACCAGGAAGGGGAGAAGATGTCCTTGGCTAGTAAATTATTAAACTCACTGGCCAGGGGCTGGTATGTTGCTAAACTAGTCACAAAATAAAAATAAAAAGGGGGGGGTTGTCCAATAGCAGTACTTAGATTGTTAAGCAAAGTTGTCAGTCTAGTAGCAGTGTTTATATTGTTCAAAAATAATAGAAAGAGATGATGGAGATGATGATGATGATGATAAGATTTTCATAGACAGAAAAAAATGATACCAGATAAAGGCCAAGTGGCCTGTCCAGTCTGCCCAAGGAATCAGTGTGTAAGGTATGAAGAGAATGCAGGTATAGGTCAATACCTTAATGTTTGCTTACAAGCTTTGTAAGTGAAATTGTTATGCTTAGTGGCAGGGTGAATTAGTTTACAGGAGTTAGCTGCTGAGGAAGCATGTGCCAGGTTAGTAAGACCGGAAAAGTTCAGAAATTCTCAGTGATATTTTCTTTTTCTTTTTTGTACTATTTATTTACTCAGGATAGTTCAGCTGAGATGCAACATTATTGCCTCTTTCTTTCTTTCTTTCTTCCTCTCTCTCTCTCTCTCTCTCTCTCTCTGTCTTTCTGTCTGTCTATCTGTCTACCTAACATCTTGTTTCCTGTGGGGTCCTGCTTTTTCACGTTTACAATCTATTTATCCAGGATAGTCTTGCACAGCTGCAACATCACATCTTTGGGGTCCTTCTTCTAGCCAGTTCCACAGCAGGGGGATAGGAACACTGGGAGGTTAACTGACTTGCTCAGGGTCACATAGTATTTGGCCATAGCAGAGCTTAAACCTGCAATCTCCTGGTTCCCAACTATGCTCCAGTCACAAAACAATACTGCCTGCAGGGGAAGGGGGAACTCTAGGAAAGGCCTTTTGTTATCAGCCATGCTTTGGTTTTGCCTTTTTTTTTTAATTTATTTACCAAGAATAGCCCAGCTGAGATGCAACATCTCCTTTCCAGTGGGATCCTCTTTTTATTCCTTTTTAGAATGTATTTACCCAGGATAGTGCAGCTGAGATGCAGCACTGGATTTCCAGTGTGGTCCTGCTACTGCCCATTTTTGCAGCTGGGTTGATTGGAGTACTAGGAAGTTAAGCAACTTGCTTAGGGTCACACAGTGAGAATTTGGCATCAGCAGTGTTTCGATCTGTGACCTCCTGGTTCCAAAAAAGTAGTCTAGCCATTAGGCCACACTGACTACGGTTAGGTGGGGTGGTCGGGAATGGCCTGAGCCGGCCAGCATTTTTTTTTCAGTTTACAGTGCTCCCACATTGATTTTTCATTTTCCCTGTAACTCTAGGGCAATTTTCCTATGTCTTCCTGTAGAGTACATTAACTCATATGGAAGCTGAATTGCTCTATTTTTCCGTATAACCAATGCAAGTCTATGGAAAGAATTTTCCTGGAGATGACTCCAAATCCCTGTAAAATACAGGAATCCCTGTAGATCTGGGTGCCCTAAGTTTATTTACCCAGGATTTCTAGCTGAGCTGCAACATCTTGTTTTCAGTGGTGTCCTAATTGTATCCATTTTTCTCACCCACATAGCATAGTTAAGTACAGTAGGGAATCTCTTGCCTGGGTCCTAAGAAGCCTGGGATGAGGGACATGGGGCAACATCTGAGTGTACTAGTAAACTAGGAACAAATATGGGTAGCAAAGGATCCATAGTTCTTTAGGGAGAAAATAGGAAAGCTAGGGAAGGTTAAACATAAAACAGTACTCAGCTGATAGTCAGGGGTCATTGAGAGGGGTTCAGCATCCTGTCAGAGCTGTAGTAATAAGAGGACAAATGGGTTGGTATAGGACAAATAGCGGTGAGAGTAGAGAAAGTAGTAGAGTGGCACAAGAGGTACAGGACTTGCATAGACATGAACTGAAATGCCTTTTAGAGAACTGGTACAGTTTAAAGCAGCAGTGCAATGAAAAATGAAACTGGGCAAAAAAATTGACCCTACCTTTTTTCAATGTAAAAGATTCCAGACATATTTTAGTTTTATTTGGTGACAAAATATTCTTGTTCTACTAACATTTTAAGTATTTTATAAATGTTTTAATTTAGTTTTTTTTCTCAAGGAAAAAAAAACAATGGCCATCACATTTGGTTAAGAAATAGCACTGTAGATATGGCAAGGGTTAGAATCGAGAAATCAGAGAAAAAAACATAAAGGTGCACAGCATGGGAAGTATCCTGAAAAGAAGATCTGAGAGGTATGCTAATATTTTGTATTAATTGTAGCTGAAACTAGCTTTTTGGAAAAACATTTTTTCATTGCACTGCTGTTTTAAGGTAATAGTGAGAGAAAAGGTGAAAATGTAGAAATTGAGGAAAGGGACTAGATGGAGCTTTCAGCCTAGCAGAGGAGATGCCCTTCCAGGAGCTCTTGCATGTATAGATTAATATCCATTAAATAACTGTCTTTTGTGAACTGTGAATGCCCAAACTTTCCTGTGTGAAAGATCTAAAAGAACAGCTTAAGTTGCCCTACCTTTCCAACACAGAACACTCAAAATAGCCTGCTAAAATGGACTCTTCCATCACAACTGGGCATTGGAAGGCAGTTGACCAGCAGAAGTCACCGTTATTGTCAAGAGAGTCTCCTGACATGCTGGAGGCCCTGCAGAGAATGGTAACCATACTCACACAGTCCATACAAAACAAACAGACAAAAAACTGGACATATACATTAAAGTCAGTCAGAATGCAACACTCTTATTATTAAGGTTTCTTCCAGTGAAATTCTGCAGACTACTGCAGGAACAAAATGCACTGTAATCCAATGCCAATTTATTTATTTATTTTTTATTTACCAGGTAAGTGCACTAGCCATGAAATGACTATTTTTAGGCACAACCCAGGAGAGTACAACAATCATAAACAAATACATAGCATGAGTACAAGAAAATTACATATAGCACTGGTCAAATAGTCAGTAAAAATGATACATTCAGCCAAGTAACATAACATGACATCAAAATTCACTTGGGGGGGGGGCGCTGTGGAGCCCAAGCAGAGCAGACATACCTTCTCACAGCTCCTCTGTATAATCATTAAAAAGGCACAAATTAAGTTTATTTTTCGGTTTAGTCTACGAATTTAAAGCTAATAGAGCAGCTGGGTTTTGTTGTGGAGCAAATAATGGGGAATCCTCGTCGAGATTGAGGTGCCACGGGCCACGCTAGAGGGAAACAAGAGGAAACCAGCCTGTCGCCGACCAGTACAGACACCGCCACTCCAGGCCCAGAACAGGGAGAATGCACTGAAACTATGCAATCACTCGGAATCAAAATGCAGTGACTTATTTCAACCGTATATGACCTACATCACAAAATGGACATTTTTACCAACCAAGTCACATTAGTGGAAACTACCATCTATTGCATGAAAGTTGAGATGGGGGGACATTAAAAAGCAAGTTGCCGCCTCGACTAGTTCTTTTGCAATGGTGGTTAAGGAGGCTCAACACTTCAGAACTAGAATTGAAATGATGGAGAATCAAATAAGAGCGGCAAATGTATGGATCTTAGGCTTACCCGAAGGCGCCAAGGAGGATCACCCTAAAATGTTTGTGAAAGAGTGGCTGGCTGAGTTACTTCTCCTGGAGGGAGACCCAGAGACTTTTCAAGTTCAAAAGGTTTATCAGATCATGCCACGAGGGAGGCAGGAGGCTGATGATCCACCATGCACTCTCCTGGTGGTTACAGCAGGCATCAGAAAGAGAGAGATCATATTTTGGCCCTGGCACAGCGGAATACCCCAGTCTCGTATGAGGACCAAATAGTGCATCTATTCCCGAACATCAGCTACGCGACAAGGCAGAGGAGAAAGAAATTTGACGGAGTTCGTCAGATGCTGAAGGATCTGGACATACCTCATTCCATCATTTTTCCAGCGAGGCTTAGAATAGTATGCCAGAACAAAGTGTGGGCCTTTTCTGACCTGATTGAAGTAGGAAAATGGATAGAAAAAGTAAAAGCTACGCAGTCCAGAAACAAACTCAATGAAGATGACTCTGCACAGCCCTCTATGGAGTGAAAACTTTTGTTTAACAAATACAGTATTTCTTTACACCTAATAACCTACCTGCCCTCTATCTGCTGACTTTTTATATAGTCATAAACTGAGGTTGCAGTGTTGCGATTTACCTATGTTTGTGGATTGTTCTTATAAAAATGCAGCTTACTTAATTTAGGGCTTATTTTTCCCTGCCCTTTTCCCTTTTTCCTCACAGAGGGAGTTAACATTCTAAGCATGTGATGGTGAGGGATAAGGCCTTAGCAATGCCAAACATTTGATTTGTTTATCTTATAGCAATGTTAATTAGCTGCTCTGTATGTTTTTTCGTATGCCTTTTGTAACTGCCTTAGGAGATATACATGTGGGGATTTCATTTCTGATTGCAGCAAGTGTAATATCTTAAAAAAAAGAGAAAGAAGATGCTCTATATTAAGTTGGGGGTATTATACCCCATAATTTAGGAAACGTGCATGGTCATACGTTCCCCACTGGTGGGGGTAGTACATAAAGGGACGTTTGTCGGACTTTAACATTTAGAAACCTAGCCATGCTGCTCTTGATACCACTGTGTATATTTAACAACATTTCAGATATACTGTAACAGACATATAGGAGTACCCTCCAAATGATGTATCAAAATATAGGAGATGCATAAGATTTAAACTGTGATTAAGAGGCATAAAGCCTCAGTGCTGATGTATACAATTGGTCTGTCTCTTATATGGATTCTGTAATTGATTGATATCAATATAAAACTAATAAATGCAAAGTTAAAAAATAATTCACATAGAGTCAGGGTAAACAGTTTACACAATAAAGAAGAAATAATCAAACGAGGTAATAAGGAATATTGGTTAAAACTGGTCGCAACAATGAAGACATTCATGATTCAGCACATGAAGGCAAGGGCAGGTTCCTGGCTGGGCAGGATACACCATCATGACCTACAAGGCAAGACTGTATTAAGAGGGGAGGCAAGATTAGCCCGCTAAGGAGATAGGAAGATTGAGTGAATCCTAGGGGAGTGGGGTAGTGGATAGTATGGCAGAAAGGAAGTAGCTGGAGGCTGAGGGGATTCAAGTAGGATCAAAACAAGTGCAGGAGTCTGCGAGAGACAGATGATGGTGCAGCCCCCTTTTAAAACAGTCATGGGATCCTGCCTGTCAAAGTGCTAGAGGAAAGGAGTTCCAGAGCTTGGGGGCAGAGTGAGAAAAAGCACCAGAGCCTTCAGATGTATAACATCTAGGTACATTAAGTAGGGACTTATCTACCGATCTTGGTCCATAGGAGGAAGTTTGAGGTACAAGCATCACGGCGAGTGTTGAAGGAGTTTGATTTCTGATTAACAAGTCATTTAGGAAGCCAAGAGAGTATTGTCAGCAGGCAGAGGGGGAGAGCCAGCCCAGGTCTCTCTAAAGTTGGCAGTGGTGCTGAGGTGATGAGGAGGTGTACCGACAGATATTATTATAGGTTACGTCCCATTTATGGAGGGTGGTTGTGTGAGCAGCAGCAATGGTGAGAGCACTGTATGTGAGGGCAGGCAGAATGATGCCTCTAGCAATGGCAGCTTAGCAGAGGGAGTCAGCATAAAGTTTGTCTTATAAGCAACTCCTAGTTTTGCAGTCACTGCTTTGCAAGTGGACTGTATATGTAGACTGAAATCCAGGGATTGGTCCAAAGAACACCCAGGTGCTTAAAAGATGTTACACACTCTATTTGTGCATCACCTGAGTCTTGTACCAGCAGTGAAGTTTGACATGTTCTGAGCTTAGGGGCAGATCCAAATAGCATAGCTCGTGTGGAAAAGTATTCCAATTTGTCACGCAGGAAAGTGTGACAAGCTTGTCACAGAGCCTTGCACCCTGGCTGACTGTCTGCATACTGAGAGTTTAGTGACTGTAGAAAGGAAAGTTGAGAATATGGTATCTAGTGTGGTGGAGTAATTGAAAACAGTGGGGTAGGCTTTGGCAGTGGCTGCAGTTTCTCTAAAAGAGCAGGGAATTCTCAAGTTGTGGATTGAGCAATTAGAAAATGCAGTCTGAACTTCAAAAGTCAGGGTCCTAGGAATCTAAAGAGTCGCAAAGACATGGAGAGGGGTGATGTTTATTTATTTCAAAAGTTTTACCAGCTAAAGACATACTGTGCTGGCTTTACCAGGAAAAACATACTGAGCTGGTAACAGCTGATCTCCAGATGCATCTGTGACAGGACTGGACCTGTAAGACCGGTGCCAACAGCAGCATGGCTGTAGGAAGGCACATAGTATGACCACTGGCTTGCTTGATTTTACAACACACATTCATAAGGCCTTGGACAGCTGCTTGGGGCAGTGTATGTCAGGGGAACAGATAAGGAGAGTAAAGGAGTATTTTACTACCATTTTTGACTGAAATACTCCCTCTTTCTGATTTCAGGAAGTTTTTTCACACCCTGCAAATTTTCAATATGTGATACATGTGTACAAAGTTGGCAGTACCATGAGATGCTAGCAGCCATGGCACTACACGGGAACTTGTAGGGGTGGGGACAGGAGTTGCTCACTCACTGGTTAGAAGGACTGTTGCAACATGACAATGTTAAAAATAAGGTAACAGTATGACTCCACAGCAGTATTAGACAGTCAGTGACTGCAGGCGTCCAGTGGGATTTGAGGCTTGGTTTAGATGTGGAGGATACGAGATGGGTCGGTGGATGACAATCCTACCATTTGGATGAAAATACTACCAGGTGTAAGAAAGTAGCAGTAAATACTTCTGAGTCCTAAAAATGATCTGGACCTCTGGTGTATGTAGATCTAACCAAGGTGTTTGACACCGTTAAACACCAGCTACTTCTACACTCACTCTTTGCCTTAGGCCTATCTGCCGATGTTACCGGCTGGTTCGAAAGTTACCTGGTGGGGAGGCACCAACGTGTTAAAATTGGGGACTCACTCTCTGACTGCCTCCCAGTGCGCTCCAGGGTCCCCCAAGGATCCATCCTCGGTTCACTTCTTTTTAGCCTCTTTTTAAATGATCTCCCTGCAGCATGTGACACCAATGTGATCCTTTACACGGATGATGCCATCCTTTTCTCCACTCATCATAGCCCTGACCAACTATTCTCCAACCTGCAATCCAACTTTAGCATAGTCAAAAAGTGGTTCTATCAACACAAGCTGTTGATGAACTACAAAAAAACAAAGGCCATGCTGTTTGCCAACACTCACAGCAAATACAAAATGACTGACCTACACATTCTGAATAAGCAATGCCTCCCACTTGATTAAGTCCATGAGTTTAAATACCTAGGTGTTACACTGGACAGCCCACTCTCCTATACCGTCCATGTAAAATTAATCTCTGGAGCTATAAACTCCAGAATAGGTACCCTCTATCGCCATCGCAACTAACTCAAGAGGAAATGCATGTAGCTGTAAACAGTTCAGTTCTATCGTTAATCAATTATGGACTGATCTTCTATGGAGCTGCCAAGGACACCACATTACATAGAATCAGAACAGCCTTGAGTCAGTGCTGCCATCTTGTGATAGGTGCTGGTAAAAGAACCCATACCTACAAGCTCTACAAACAGTCAAGCTGGCTGAACCTCCAAGGTAGGATTGCGTACCAGACATGCTTCCTGGCCAAGAAAATCAGCCTCGGCCTTACCCCACCTGCCATGCATGGCCTCTGGTCACCTACCACAGTCACACACTGCACTCATAATTCTGACAAATCCTCCTTCTAGATTCCCTTCTGTTGCACATCTCAAGCACAGCATGCCTTTTTTACTAGGACTCCCACTCTAATGAATCATCTCCTTACTGAGGTCTCGTCTGAGTCTAGGCTTGGCTCTTTCAAACTCAATCTACACCAGCACCTCAATAGTCTCAGCCACTGTGATTGCTCCTGCTAGTCTCCCCCTGTGTGCCTCTCCCACTTTGTCCTCCCTCTCATCTCCCTCCCCCTTTCCTCCTTTTCCCTTTATCTCTCCCCTCAACTCCCCCTTTCCCCTTCTCTCCCACCTCTCTGTTTCTCCTGTACCCCTCTCCCACTGCTGTTGTGATATCTGCAACATGCCCCCACTCACCCACATCTTCCATCTCCCCCTTTCTCCACCCTATAGACCAACCTTCCTTTGCTCCTATCACTGCCGCCTCCGCCGCTATCTCAACAGCACTTACCACTGATACCTGCACTTTATGACAAAGTCTAATTTCAGGACTGCCTCCCCTTCTGCTGACCTCCTGATACTAAAACCTTGTTTTATTCTCCTTTAAATGTATGTAACATCCATTATCTTCAACATCATGTATTAAGTATAGTAATTTTTGGATCAAGTTGTCTATTGCATTCTACATTTTGCATGTTCTGCATTTTGTCTCATTCCACTAATGTTGTCTTTTTTGTTTCTCTGATGTGGAACCTTTGTAAACGAACCACTGGTTCAAAGGTAATTTATAATCCTAGATCTCAATAAATAAAAATAAAATACAAAAAAGACCTTGTCCCATCTGTTAATGCAGGGTGAGTTAAAAGCAAGGATCTATTCTGTCTTCTGTTTCTGCCACTTCTCTGTCTTTGCCTGTCTGATTGTGCAATCATATCTTTTCTTGGGGCACTTAGGAACTGACCACTCCAAAAGATAGGTTCATCCCTTCCTTCCTTCCTTCCTTCCTTCCTTCCTTCCTTCCTTCCTCAGAATTGAAGATAAAGGAAGCACATCGGGCAAGGCACCTGGCATATCTGTAGTAATAAAATCTTTATGTTTTATACAGGAAATAGCTGGTATCATCACACCATTTGGACCAATGATCCTATTTACAAGGTTGTCCTGTGCAAAGTATAACATTTACAGTAATAAAATACTAAATACCTCACATACATTACAAAGTACCAGGCAATCCACGGAGCCAATGTAAAACATCTAGATGAGACACAGGGACTACAAATGTCACAATCATATACATTTCAAACATACATTTACTTACTATGGTTTCTTATAATTTCATAGTTATTACAATTATCCATCACACATACAGTGTACTTTGAATTCCTGTTTTGACATGTGATAAAAAATTTTCAATTTCCTACCACTCCTTCAATTATATGATTTAAGGAGTCCCATAGAGTCATGGCAACACTGGAAAAAGTCATATCTTCATATTTGTTTGTTGACCTATGAAGTTAAAAATCACTTGTTTTACTTCTCTTCGATGTATATTTGTGTCCTATTTTATGCAATTATTCAAACAAATTGCTGGCTTTTCAAAATTGATAACTTTGTATATTTGGTTTGCCCATTTAAGTTTCTTTTTATTTTCTAGGGTTATCCACCCTAATGTGCTATACAATTTACAATGATGTGTTTTAGAATCGCACTTTTAAATGAATCTTGCTAATTGATTGTAAACCACTTCTACCTTAATCAATAATCTTTTATTGGCTAATTCAAATACATGATCGCCATACTCCAGAATGGGAATCAACAGTAGATTTACTATTTGTTGTCTCATTTGGTAGTTGATACAAAAGCTAGTATGTCTGAAAGCTCCAAGCCTGCAATTGACTTTTTTTTATTATATTTTATTGTTTTACAATGAAAACAATGGCATACAATCTTCTCATGCCAGATATCACGTATACAAAGTTAGGATACATCCAATGCAAAAGTACATATTTAATCTAAGCAATCTGGAGTTTGGATCTGGGGGTATTCCTTTAATTTTGAATGTTCATCATGTGTCCATAAAGAATATGTTGCACCCCACAAGACTTTTGAGCAGTCAGATCAAAAATAAAAAGGAAATCCAGACTTTCGTAAACCAACGACCAGTGTTGTTGTGACCCTCGACCTAAAATAGTTTTTAGAAATAAGTTGTAGCCCTCAGCAGTGAAAGAACTCCTGGATTAACTGCAGTACAACAATTACTTCAACTTCTACTACAGCTCTGGACCTCCTTACCTTGGTACATGCCTTAGTCACTTCTAGGCTTGACTACTGTAATGCCCTCTATCTCGGGGTCTCTGGAACTTCTCTTCGCAGACTGCAGCTTGTGCAAAACGCTGCTGCCCGCCTTTTGACCGGACAGAGTAAGTTTTGTCATATTACTCCAGTACTGCGTGAATTGCACTGGCTGCCTGTCAGGTGGAGAGTATTGTTCAAGGTGGGTTTTCTCACCTATAAGACCCTACATGGTCAGGGCCCTGGTTACCTATCTGATCTCCTGGTACCATCCACCTCTGTCCGAGATCTCCGCTCCTCTAGTGGTGGCCTCCTTAAAGTTCCGAGAGCAAGGTTGAAACCAGCAGGGGATCGATCGTTTGGAGTTGCTGCTCCAACTTTCTGGAACTCGTTGCCATTTGAAGTGAGAGAGGCCCCCACTATAGAGGCCTTTAAGAGTCATCTGAAGACCTTTTTATTCATGCAGGCATTTGGTGATTAAGTTTTTATGTATATTATATTTGTATGATATTGTAATGTAATGTATACGGTATGACATACTGTACAGTTTTTGTGCGGCGCCCAGAGCCTTCGGGATTGGGCGTCTTTTTAAATAAATTTGATTTGATTTGATTCTAAAAACAGCATATAATATGTTAATACCATATAGTGAACAACTACTATACTAACTGTAGCCCCCTCCATTTAATCTAATTTCTAAGTGTACTTATACCACTGAACACACACTGAAATAAATGTTCTACCCCTGGTATAAAATAAATACAGCTTAGCTTCAGCAGGACAAAGGAGGTAAACTGAACAATTTAAAGTCCACTGGAAAAATTCAGTGCCATGCCAGTTCAAGTATCTTCCCCAGAATCGGGGGATTTGGAACAGCTGGTGCAGTCAAACTCCTGGAGCAAGGCATCTGTTTTCTTGTCAGCTTCTTCAGGGTCTGTAAGCTGGTATGTATGACCCCCGTACTGAATCTGTAATCTGGCCAGCATGAGGAGGGAATGTGCTACCCCCAGGCTCCGCAGCTTCACTCTCACCCCATTGAATTTCTTTCTGCATGCTCTAGTGGCATAAGACAGATCAGGAAAAAGGTGTATTGTTGCCTCCTGAAAATTGAGCTGCGTGGCTCCTCTAGAGGCCTGTAAAATACTATCTCTTATCATTGGGCTTGATGTCACCAGCAGGATGGTCCAAATGAACTCCCTGGTTGAAACAATTGATCTCGAGGACACATGGTAGGCCTTAATTAAATCCTCTGGGGTAAGCACTGTGTCCAAATTCAGGGCTCCTGGAATCCACTTTCACAGGAAATATAGCAGGTTCTCTCCCTCCACATTTTCAGGCAATCCCACAATACATACATTAGGGGCCTCCTGAGCAATCTCAAGGGCCTCTAAGCGATATCTGAGCTGAGCACTTTCTTGGGTAAGTTTACCTGATTATGTCAGAGCTTTGGTAGCTGCCATTGCTGATACTGACACTATTTTAGCATCCTGCTCTGTGAATTTCGTTAAGAGGGACTCTACTTTAGCATCATTAGCCTGCATTGATTTTTATAAGGCCTGCCAAGGGGGCTCTGTTTCTGCTTAACTCATTTTTGATGATGCTGGAGTTGAGACCAGCAAGGAGGTTTTTGGTCCAGCTGCTGGGCATTTCGTAGTTCATCCTATATTCGCAAATAAGGTATCGTTTTGCTCTACTAGGCACCAGGCTTTTAAAAAATGTCTATGTTTAAGTGCTGTTCATTAAGTTACATGAGATGTTTATACTTTTTTTGCTGCAATCCAGAGAGCTCCTACTGAGTGCGTCTAGTCAGTAGGTGTGCTCCAAAGCACCCCATTGCCTGCAATTGACTTTTTTAACTAATTCTTCTATGTGGCAGTCAAATTTTAAATTTGTATCAAACCACATCCCCAAGTATTTGTATTCTTTAACTTGTGCCAATATTTCATTATTGTTGGTTTTTATAGTGATTTCAGGACTTTCACTGCCCTTTTTCCTTTGTGCAAGACTAAACATCATAGATTTAGATTTTATACTATTTAGAACCAACTTACATTCTGTTAACCATGTGCACAGGTTAGGAAAGTCATTTTGTAGATTTTTCTCCATCGACTCAAACTTTATCCCACTTGCTACCAGCACAGTGTCATCTACATAAAGCCTGACACTGGTATTTTTCACGTGTTTCATAAGATGATTTATATAAATCAAGAACAGAGTAGGACCCAGAATTGAGCCCTATGGAACCCCACCTCTGGACCATAGCATCCTTCGATAAGTCAAAGCCAATTTGAATTTGTTGAAGCCTGTTTATTATTTAGGAATTAAACCATTTACAAATCTCCTCAGCAATTCCAATATCCAAAAATCTTTCCTCCAATATATTATGACCCACAGTGGCAAAAGCCTTTAATAAATCCACAAACACTGCCAGACCCCATCCAAAGATGGGGTAATGATTTCTACCAGGTCAGTGAGTGTGGTGTCCATGAAATAGCCCTTATGGAACCCCAAGTGATATCTTTTTTTTTTTTTTTTGCAATTGTTTAACAAGGAGTGGCACACTAAGCTGAAAGTTTGTTTACAGGTGTGACCTGGGAGCACAGGAAAGTTAAATGACTTGCTCAGGGTCACACAGTATGCAAGTGGGGCTGTGGGATTCAAATCCAGGTCTCCAGATTTGCACCTCAGAGCCTTAAACCACTGCGCTATACTGCCTTAATAGTAGTGTATATTTTTCCAGACAGTCTCTCAACTGTTCTTATACAAGATCCTCCAATACCTTGGAGATCACTGATAAGTGCAAGTGGTCAGTAATTTGTGGGGTCCATAGGTATACCACCCTTATGAATGGGAATGATTTTTGCTCTTTTCCAATTTGTGGGGAAGTATCCTTCTACCAGACTCCAATTAAATATTTTAGTCAACACTGGTGAGATTATAGCAGTAGAATCCCTTAGAAATCTGCTCTCTCGGGTGGCCGGGGGTTGGCAGAGGGTCGGGAGGATCGAGCGTCCCAATGGATGCTCTCCTCCCTCAGGGGTGGGAACCAAGAACGCATCCGCATTCTACATCACCTTCATAGCCGGTGGAAGCACCGACAATTGAAGGGATGGAGGCGGCTCCGTTCAACGGAGTCCGGGAGGGGGAATGTCGCCGGCGCATGAGTGACGCACGCCACCACTCGGGACGTACGCCCTAGTGCTCTGTGTCCCAGAGGGTAGGGGAAACCAGGGGAGAAAAAGGAAAATACCTCTCGGTAAGCCCTAGATGATAGCCTCTCGGTACCATCCAGGACCGCCAGAAGAGGGACAGACCCCACTGTGCAGGGGGAGAAGGAGGCACTCTAAGGACAGATCCCCCCGAGGTGGAATTGGAGGTTGAGAGGAAGGAAGGAGAGGGCTCCGAGAGCAGGAAGGTGGATAAAGAAAAAAAAAAATAATCTATCCCATTTTACCTCTGCCATCATTATCCTAAAATGATCCTTACTATAATTTTTAAAAGATCTGCATCTGAT
Organism: Neoceratodus forsteri; assembly: GCA_016271365.2. NCBI lineage: Eukaryota > Metazoa > Chordata > Ceratodontiformes > Ceratodontidae > Neoceratodus > Neoceratodus forsteri. The sequence goes on from CM057452.1 coordinate 1,462,741,843, forward strand.
ATTTGTTATGCCAGTTTTAATTTGCTCCCATCTCTTTTCTATAATCTCAAAAGTGCCACTTATTGAACAGCGGTACCATGTGATTGGCTGATTTATTTTAACATTTAGCTGTCTTACTTTTGCTGATACAAAAAACAAGTCTAACATATCTCCTATACTTGCTTGAGTACTTTTTCTAGTTGCTATTGGAATAACCTGAGTAATTTCTAAGGGTCTGAGGCTTTTCTCTATGGCTTTCCCTTTTGCTGATCTCCAGGCAGCATTAAAGTCACCTGTCAAAATTAAATCCATCAAGACAGGGAAGGGAGAGGGAGGCTTACAGGGAGCAGTGGAGGGTGTGAGGGAGGGAGGCAGTCCAGGGCAAAGCAGCAGAAGGAGTAAAAGAGTGGGTCCAGTCTGATTAGGGTGGATCTGGGAGCAGCACTGTAGACAATGTTTCCATAGTCAAAGACAGAGAGGATATGGTTACTTTTCCACAGCGGTTGCTCCCTGAAACCCAGGGCCTTGCTTATGTCCTCTTAATTATCAGGGTATACCACATAAACCCCAAAAGAGCATGCAACTAATAGGTGGGTCCCAGCACTATCTAAATGGTTATGGCATTAACAGTGGCACGGGACAAGATTTAGTGAGCACTCTGGGACCAGGCACCATTAAGTATAGAAAGGAGCAAGAAACCATTTTTCTTGGACTTCTCTTTTGCAACTCAGAAGACATGCAAAGCCTTCAAGAGTGTCATGGGGAAGCTAAGGGATGCAGATAGTTCTTACTGGTTGGGCTTTCCTAGCATGACTACAGTTCACACTGCAGGATAAAATGTATACTTACCCTGACCCAAAGGCAAGTGTTGTGTATGTTGAAAAGTTGGCTCAGCATTGTTGAGGATGTTCCCTGGTGGTTCAGCAACGCCATGGCAAAGTCATACTTTTTGCCCAGTACATAATGGTCATCTAAACATTTAAAATCCACAACAAAAAACATGGGCTGCCATGCTTGTTTTAAGTTACATTGGTGAGACTTAATCTCTCTTTATGGAAAAAATCTGGAAGGGGTCAAATTGTTTTCTATGGTTATAACATCAGTAATTTAGATGTCAACATAAGTGTGAAAGAAAATGTAAAACAAGGACACATCATTTGTCATGATGCTTGTTTAATTTTTTCTACAAATGCAAAAATTACGAGTAAATTACCAATACTATGACACCCTCTTGAATTGATATTCCTCCAAAAAGGGGAAATATTTGTATGTTTTCATACATAAATCCATTTCAAACCCATGTCATTTTCATAAAATCATTTTGATAGATGTAGAATATGGTTATGAATATAGAAACAGAAAGAAATATAGGGGTTGCCATGCTTCCTTCAGTTATATCTGCTTTCAATGTTGCAGTTTCAGAGGTGGGCAGCTCAGGACAAAAATAATTAAAACATCCCAATAAAAAATAAAACTTGCAAGAATGCTGTTCAAATAGTTCAAAAGTACATGAAGAATGGCAAGGGTTTTAAAGGAGAAATATACTCTCACCTCTTGTAAAGTTTATTTGTTTCCATCTCAACATGCAACTCTTTTCCTGTAGTAGTTAGGGATATACGTGTTTGCTTTAGCTTGTTTTTGTTGCTCATGCTAGTCCCCTGTAACTGTCCTGGGGGTCTCCATTTCATGGTTGTGTAAGTCTCATTGTCCATGAGAGTTGCATTAGCATATGAGAATATGATGTCACATTTATTTATTTATTTACGAGTTTAACCAGGAAGGCATACTGAGCAGTGTTGCTCGATTCCAGATGCGACCTGGGGGTCAAGACCCAAGACTATAGTACAAAACACTAGTTACAGAGATGATACAAACATTGAGATGGCCATCTGCTGTACAGAAATTGGATGATGGATACAGACAGTAGGAAGATTGAATATGTGATACATTTTAGACGGTACACCTGAGCTCAGGTTCACAGTTCTAATACATAATTCATCATTAGCTATAGCAAGAGCAGCTGGAGGAGAAGTGTGTGCTGACATTGCTCATTTCTAGCATGCATCTCCAGAGACCTCTGTTGGTCAGTCTTGGTATTGCAGACATCCTTTTTCTTTCACAGGTTCGGACTCATAGCAGAAGTTGGACACCAAAGAAAAAGAAAAGTGGTCTGTCCCATAATTATACTCCTGAACTACTTATAGGCACTCAGGCCCTATTGAATAATCATAGAAAGTATCATCACGCTTCCACATTCTGACAGGAGCTGTGGAGCTGTGCCAGACCTGTCACTTCACCAGCAGGTAGTAAAAGTCAGACAACATCTACACATCCTTGACACCTGCTCCACCCACTCACTCCTCCATCTCTGTCCCCCCTTCTCTCTAATAGCGTCTCCTCTCCCATCCCCCTCCTCCTACTGTACAAAGCCTGTTTGGGCTGTTGCTACCTCTGCTTGCCAACCCTTACCCCGAATGGCTCACCCTTATCTCTCTAACAATCAACACCACTTCTCACCTCTCCTTTCCTCCTGAGCAATGCCTGATCGGGCAGCTACAACCACCCCTTCTACCTGCACTTAGCAACTTACGGCATCCTCATAGCTTCTGTACAATGAAGTACAGAGACCACCCTCGCCTCCCTAGGGAGATGAAGCTCTTGTCCAGTTCTCGCACTTGTTATAACTGTTAAACCTGTTTATTGTAAGAAGCTTACCTTTGCATTATTGGAGTATGTGTAATTGTGTTTCCTTTAAAACTTGGCTGTTTGCTCAATATCCTCTGGGATAACCCATGCCTCAGGACATATGCTCTGGGGTTCTTTTGTACTACCTTTGTTATGCCTGTTAACCTGTCTACTGTAACATACCTTTCCTTCTTGTATCTGTATTGTGTTTTTTGACTTAGAACCTTTTTTAAAGGAGCCTCTCAGCTCAAAGGTTGTAATCCGAAACTGAAATAAATAAATAAAAACTGGCAAATGATCTTTGTGGTCTATCTGCATCACAAAAACTGTTTCCAAGAACCTTTCTATGGACAGTACTGCTGTAAGTACTACCAACATAGAAGACTGCACTTTGATGAGGGAAGCAGAAAAAATTAGTTATGTACTATACCCACAATGCATTGCCTCATAAATATACATATGATATACATAGATTTTAATGGCAGATAAGGGCCTATGGCCCACCTAGTCTGCCCATGAGTGTACGTACTTAGCTTCTTCAAGCACCTCTAGAACTAGGTTATATGTTTACATATTAGGTGCTGTAAGGGACTGCTCCTCTGAGTAATGAACATTTAAGTCAACTTTGTAATTTACCCAGAATTCCTTGTTGCTGTGTGTAAAACACTGACAGATCCCTTGCATGACATCATTCTGGGAGTCTGAAAATTGGATGGCAAGTAGTAACAAACACATACATAAAATGACTATGACAGATTTTTTTACACAACAAACTGCAACTTCCACTTCCACATCTAGCGCATGTGTGGCAATAGCATACTACGTGAAACAAGCATCTGTGGAATGTGACTAATTCACTTTACAATCAATAACATCTCAAGGCTGTCAAAAATCACACTTTTGCAACTGTAGAACATAAGACAGATATGTGAGGAATATGTTCCCTAACACCGGTTATCTGTAAGTTTGCATTTGTTTATATTGTAGGGAACCACAATGGCCCATTTTGATTTTCAATATTCAAAATAAAAGTAAGCAGAGTGAAAGCAATTCTAGTCTTTGATAAGGAATGATTGTAAAACAATCCTCTTTACCTGCTGTACACAACAGTATGGGGATACATTTCATGACTTAAGCACTGCATCATGGGTATGTAAATTACATATTGCCTTACATCACCTGACACGTTTAAACGCTGCAGTTCAGAGCCAGCAGGTAGTTTGAGAATGGACAGTCAATGCTCAGGTTATTACAGTATATAGTAGAGCATTGTTCTATATAGAAAGCCATCCTTTTCAAAATGCTGTTGTACCACAGTTCAAAGGTCATGGAATGTGAGTGTACCCTCCTGTGGTAGAACAGCACTCTAGAACTGCTAGAGACTGCAAAAGTCAGTTTAATTGTGAAAGATAAAAAACATAATGTGCACAATTCACATAATACTATACTATACACTACAGGGTAGTTAGTGAGTTAAACACTAAGATAGGGCAGTCGATAGGGAGAAGGGCAGGGGTAAATGGAGAAAAAGACAAAGGCAGTAAGGACAAGGATGGGGTAAAAAGAAATAAGGCCATAAAAAAATGGAGGGTAATGAGTGCCAATGCCCGTAGTCTAGGTAAAAAGCTCCCCAAAATGGTGGCCTTGATGGAAGAGGGATGCCTGGATATCATGGCAGTGACAGACACATGGTACACAAAGAACCATGACTGGGATGTCAACATACCAGGGTACACAATCTACAGGAGGGACAGGGAGGGTAGAAGAGGAGGAGGAGTAGCTCTCTATGTAAGGGAAGGGATCAAAGCAACAGAACGAAAGGGTAAACAGGGAGGAGAGGAGGCACTGTGTGTCATCCTGGAGATTGGAAATGGCACCACAATCCACACAGAGGTTGTATACAGACCCCTGTCTCAGGGGGAGGAAATGGACAAGGAAATAATGTAAGGCATCCTTAGGATGGCAGAGAAAGGGGAGATATTGCTGATGGGGGACCTCAATATGCCAGATGTTAACTGGAGCACCTTTGCTGCAGCCACATCCAAGAGCAGGGCCATTCTCAATGCCCTACATTGGGCATGCCTCAGACAGCTAGTTTTGGAACCCACTCGGGAGGGAGCAATCTCAGACCAGGTACTCTCAAATGGGGACAGAGAGAGGATCTCAGATCTAGAAGTGGGTAGCCATCTGGGAACAAGCAACCACCAAACAGTGTGGTTCACGATAAACTTAGCTGTAGAGTCAAGCCATACAAAAGTGAAGGTACTGGACTTCAGGAGGACTGATTTTGTCAAAATGGGAAAGTGCCTCAGAAAAGCACTAGCAAACAGGCAAGAAGGTGAGGTGGAGCATCAATGAGGAAACATCAAAACCGCCATCACAGAGGCAACAAGCCCTTGTGTGAAGCAAATAAACACATCAAAATGAAAGAAAAACACTATGGTTCTCAAAAGAAGTGGCGGGGAAGGTTAAGGAGAAAAACACAGCATTCAGGAAGTATAAGGAAACACAGAAGGAGCAGGACAGAGAACTGTACCAGTTAAAGTAGAAGGAAGTGGGGAAGGCAGTTAGAATAGCAAAGGCCCAAACTGAGGAAAAGATAGCAAATTCGGTTAAGAAGGGGGATAACACCTTTTATAGGTACATTAGGGAGCAAAGAAAGACTAAGGCAGGGATTCTGAGGCTGAATAAAGAGGACGGTGGTTGGGCAGAGAGAGACAGTGAAAAAGCAGGGATACTCAATGAATACTTCTGCTCAGTATTCACAAAGGAAGAGCAGGGGGAGATACCTAATCCAGTCAATAGAAGCACTCTGGATAGGGGGGTTGATATTAGTCCTTTCACAGAAGAAAGGGTTCTGAAAGAACTCCTAAAACTGAAGGTAGATAAAGCAATGGGGCCTGATAAGATTCACCTCAGAATTCTAAAAGAACTAAGAGAAGAACTAGTAACACCACTGACTACCCTTTTTAATAAATCATGGGAGGATGGTGTGGTACCTGAGGACTGGAGGAGGACAGATGTGATTCCCCTTCACAAAAGCAGGCACAAGACAGAGGCAGGAAACAACAGACCTTTCAGTTTGACCTCAGTGGTAGGGAAAATGATGGAATCACTTCTGAAGAAAAGAATTGTTGAGTACCTAGAGGCCAGTGGGGCACAGAACCCAAGGCAGCATGGATTCACAGCAGGAAGGTCATGTTAGACAAATCTAATTGATTTCTTAGACTGGGTGACCAAAGTAGTAGATCTGGGAGGGGCTGTGGACATGGCTTACCTAGACTTTAGCAAGTCATTTGACACAGTTCCACACAAAAGATTAATAAACAAATTAGCCAGCCTGGGAGTGGGTCCCAGGGTGGTAGCCCTGGTAAAACACTGGCTGGACAACAGGAAACAGAGGGTAATAGTAAATGGAGTCCACAGTGAAGAAAGGGGGGTTACTAGTGGGGTACCACAGGGTTCAGTACTGGGGCCGTCCTTTTTAATGTCTTTATAAGTGACATTGCAGAAGGACTGGAAAGAAAAGTATGTCTCTTTGCAGATGACACAAAGATCTGCAACAGGGTTGATATACAAGGTAGGGTGGAAAGGATGAAAAGGGACTTGGCAAGGTTGGAGGAATGGTCAAATCCATGGCAGCTTAGATTCAATGCAAAGAAGTGCAAAGTAATGCACCAGGCAAAGAAAAACCCAGGGGAAGAGTACACAATGGAGGGTGAGATCATGACAACTAGAAAATGGAGAGGGACCTGGGGATAGTCATATCAGATGACCTAAAGGTGGGCCAGCAATGTGAGAAGGCAGTAAGGAGGGCTGGGGGGGATACTAGGATGCATAGGGAGAGGCATCACCAGTAGAAAACAGGAAGTTGTTGTCCCTCTGTACAGACAGTTGATAAGACCACATCTGGAGTACTGTGTACAGTTCTGGTGACCCCATCTCTGCAAAGACATAGCGTGGAGGCTGTCCAGAGGAGGGCAACCAAAATGGTGCAGGGTCTGCACCAGAAGACATATGAAGAAAGACTAAAGGATCTTAAGATGTATAGCCTCGAGGAAAGGAAGGAGAGGGGGGACATGATAGAAACTTTCAAATACCTCAAGGGACTCAACAAAGTCCAAGAGGGTAGCATCTTTCTGAAAAAGAGATGTGCAAGAACAAGGGGGCACAATTTGAAGATAGAGGGGGATGGCTCAGAGGTAATGTGAGGAAGTATTTTTTTACAGAGAGGGTTGTGGATGCATGGAACAGCCTTTCTGATGAGGTCGTAGAGTCAAAAACAGCGGGGAAATTCAAGAATACATGGGACAAGCATAAGGCAATTCTAGTGGGGGGGGAGGAGGAAGTAGGCTGTTGGTTAACTAGGATCTGCAGCTTATCCGTTAGGTAAGGAAATGGGCAGACTAGGTGGGTCAAACGGTCCTTATCTGCCATCAGATTCTATGTTTCTATGTTTCACTATAAACAAATACAGGATAAGGAACTTTATGCATAACCAGTGTATTCTGCCACCTTGGGGTTCTGATTCCCACAGACCTCTTGAGCTTCGCTCTCGAGGTCAGAGAGAACCAGAACCCCTTTGTGGCAAAACACACACTGATTGTGCACAGTTGCCCATCCAATATTCTCTACGTTTAGCAAAACATGGTGCAGCAGAGCTGTAAAATACCACATTTGCCTTCAGTTAGCTTTGCAAACTGTCTGATTTGTAATGCAAGTTTTTTTTCCTTTACAGTGCATTCAGGGTATGTGTTTCCAGAGTTTTTTTCAGGATATTTGGACTTTTAGCATAGAGATACATGGTATAAATGGGCAATGTGACATTATGTTCTCATATGCTAATGAAGCTCTCATGGACAATGAGATTTAAACAACCAAGAAATGGAGACCCCCCCAGGACAGTTACAGGGGACTAGCATGAGCAATGAAAACAAGCTAAAGCAAACACGTATATCCCTAACGGCTACAGTCATGGCCAAAAATATTGGCGCCCTTGCAGTTTTTTCTAATAATGCACCATTCCTTAAAGAAAATTGTTGAAATTAAAAAATATTTTGGTATCCACATATGTATTTCTTTGGTTTGCAGTGGAATAAAACACAAAAAGCAGACAAATTTACTAAGTCTTAGCTTATTCCACACAGAAATCCTTAAATGGCCCAGACAAAATTATTGGCACCTTTTAGAAGTAGTTAGAAATAATGAGATTTCAAGCAGGTGATTCTCCTTCACTTTGGAATTGAACTCACCTGTGGTGAGTTGCAGGTGCCTGCAATATAAAAATCACTCATTCAGCCAGTTTGAATAGAGAAAAGGACTCATTCTCCTATTTTGTGTCACTGTATGTACCGCAATGAGCATGGAGAAAAGAAAGAAAGCCAGAGAATTGTCTGAGGAGGTCAGACAGAAGATTGTAGCCAAGCATGGACAATCTCAAGGCTACAAATCAATCTCCGGAGACCTTGATGTTCCTGTTTCCACTGTACATTATGTTATCAGGAAGTTTAAGTCCCATGGCACTGTAGCGAACTTCCCCGGACGTGGCTGCAAGAGAAAACTTGATTGAAGATTGCAGTGCAGGATTGTTTGAATGGTGGAGAAAGCATCTCGATCAACTGCCAAACAGATTCAAGCTGACCTTCAGACACAAGGTACGACAGTTTCAATTCACACCATCCATCGCCTACTCAATGAAAGGGGGTTATATGGTAGGAGGCCCAGGAGGACCCCACTGCTGAGAGAGAAACATAAGAAAGCCCGACTAGAGTTTGCCAAAACACACCTGAACAAGCCAAAATCCTTCTGGGAGAATGTCCTGTGGACAGATGAGACCAAATTAGAGCTTTTTGGCAAAGCACATCATCTCTATGTTTACAGAAAACAAAATGAAGCCTTCAAAGAAACACACTTCCTACAGTCAAACATGGAGGAGGTTCAGTGATGTTTTGGGGTTGCTGTGCTGCCTCTGGCACTGGGTGCCTTGAGCGTGTGCATGGCATCATGAAATCTGGAGATTACCAGGCCATTTTGAGCGCAATGTTGAACCCAGCGTCAGAAAGCTGGGTTCCATCACAGTCATGGGTCTTCTCCAGCAGGACAATGACCCCAAACACACTTCAAAAAGCACCCAGGAATGGTTCAAGACAAGATGCTGGACTGTTCTGAAGTGGCCAGCAAGGAGTCCAGATCTAAATCCCATTGAAAACCTGTGGAGAGATCTGAAAACAGCAGTTGGGAGAAGGCACCCTTCAAATCTGGGAGAACTGGAGCAGTTTGCACAAGAGTGGGCCAAACTGCCAGTAGAGAGGTGCAGGAAGCACATCCATGGCTATAGAAAGTGGTTGATTGCAGTTATTTTGACCAAAGGCTGTGCTACCAAATGCTAAGTCTAGGGTGTCAATAATTTTGTCAATGCCATTTCTTTTCATTTTCTGATTTAAAAGGATATACAGTATTAAATTCTGAATCAAAAACAAAGGTTCTGTAATATTAACCGAGAAATAAAGAATTGTGGAGGCCAAATACTGTTGTTAATTTCAACTTATGTTTACAGGAAATTGTGAGTTATTTGAAAAAAGTGCAGGGGGGCGCCAATATTTTTGGCCACGACTGTACAGGAGAAAAGTTGCCTGTTGACATGGAAACAAATAAACTTTACAAGATATGAGGGTGTAGTTCTCCTTTAACATAAAATAAATAGTGTAACCAAAGACAGACATTTATTTAGGTAAAGTGCCTTGAATGAAAACAACTGCTGCAATTGTGGGTGTTCATTTCCCCTGCTGCCATCCTGTATATATTCTTAGCTGGACATGACATAATAGGATAAATCTTTATTCTAATAGTGCTTCCATATATTTAAGAATGTACTGTGGTAGCCAGCAAACTACAAAGCTTAAACACACACAAATCTCTAGGGCCTGATAACCTTCACCCTGCCTTATTAAATAAGCTAGCTAATGTTATATCAGGATCACTAACGGACATAATAAATACTTCACTCAGTAGTCATGCAAGACTGGAAAAATGCTATCATAACTCCTATCTTCAAAAAAGGGACAAAACATGACCCCAGCAACTTCCGTCCTATTACCCTAACCTCAATTATCAGTAAACTAATAGAAAGTATTGTAAAAGATAAAATAAGTGAACAAATAGTGAATGCTGGATTGGTGGATATAAGCCAGCATGGCTTCCCAATGGGACGATTGTGCCATACTAATTCATTACACTTTTTTAACCCTATAAGCAGCACCCTTGATGTTGGGCTACCTGTTGACATCCTGTACCTGGATTTCTCGAAGGCTTTCAATACCTTACCACATAAACAGCTTATAATCAGACTTATAGAAATGGGCCTAGACATTAGTTTGGTAAATTGGGTTAAATCGTGGTTAGAGGGGAGAAAACAAAAAGTAAGTCTTGTTGGTTATTCATCTTCATGGGCTGACGTCACAAGTGATGTACCTCAGGGATCTGTATTGAGACCCATACTGTTCACTATTTACATAGCACCTTTGCAGACAACATCTGAATGTTGGATTTCCAAGTTTGCAGATGACGAAAAAGTAGGTTGTGTAGTCAATGACACTAAATGTATAAATCAGTTTCAATCCAAAATAAACCGAATAGGTGATTTGGGCACTAAAAAAAAACAACTAAAATTAAACCTAGAGAAATGCAAGATTATGCACATGGCCTGTAACAACAAAAAAGCCAGATATTACCTCTATGCCAACACCATTACAGAGACGGTAAAGGAAAGAGACTTAGGCGTTATGATTACTGAAAACTTGTCACCTTCTGAACAATGTAAAACAGCAGTCAGTAAAGCAAATAAAATAATGGGGCACATATACAGAAACTTTAAGAGCAGAGATAGAAAAGTTCTGGTACCCTTGTACAGGTCCCTTGTTTGACCACACATGGAGTATTGTGTGCAAATGTGGGCCCCGTATAAAATTTCAGACATTAAATTAATTGAGGGGTGCGAAGGAAAATGACATGGAACATGAAACAACTAAAAGGTGTAGACTATGAGGACAGACTAATACACCTTGGGCTGTACAGTCTGGAGCACAGAAGACTGAGGGGAGATCTGTGTTTGATATACAGAGCTTTTGCTGACAAAGACCTCTGGGAAGTTATAGGTCTAAGCAGAAACACAGAGAGCCATAGTAGATTCCATCTGTTTCAACTGAAAGGTGAACTATACAAAACAAACTTCTTAGCAATGTGGTATCTAGTAAATATTTAGATGGCTTTAAAAAGTCCTTGGACAACTTCATGGATCATAAACAATATTGCAGAAGGTAGATACTGCAAATGTCGTGTCTTATGGCCTCTGGCAGACGACTCGTATCGATTCTATGATTCTGTGTGATACTTGTGCCAGAAAACAATCTCGAAAACTTTTTTGAGAGCATCAGAAAAATGGGAATTTGAAACAACAGGGAACGTTTTTAAGAAACAGAGGATGAGGAAGGGTCATCTAATAAAGAGGCAGACAGATTGGAGAACTGTATTTCCAGTTTAATGTTGAGTTCATAAGCACTGTTAACTTCTGTTCAGGACTTCACAACTGTGACTTTGGAGTTCAAAACTGGATATGGTACAGAGGTTTTCTTTGACTTATTGCAACCCTTGCCTTAGACCTTTTTTTTATAGATGCATAGATATGTGTCAGCAGAAAAGGACCTTCCTGACCCATTAAGTCTGCCCATCCCCCCTGCATCACTTGCTCCCCCCTCACTTGCCCCCCCTCGTCATAGATTCCATAGATTCCACTCTCCTCTCTGTCGTCAACCCCTTTTGCTTATCGCATGCCCTCTTGAATCCCTCTACAGTTCTTGCCTCCACCACTTCCTCTGGCAGACTGTTCCAGAGCGCCAACATCCTCTCAGTAAAGTAATTTCCCCTCGCATTTCCCCTAAACCTCCCCCCTCCACCCTCAGTCCATGCCCCCTAGTTCTAGCACCTTCCCTCCCTGTGAAGAAGCTCCTCCCACTTTATTTTTTTAATAGTCTATTTATTAAAAAGTTTATGAAAAAACAGTACAATTTTTAGAAAAATAATACATCCTTATACAGCACATGTAAAAGCAGCAAATGCATTATGTCAGTTAATACACAGTCACAAAAATAATAAATTTATAAAATATGTTACTATAATCAAATTTGATAGCTGCTCATAACAGGGCATAAGAACTGTTCCAGTACTTGTACTATAGAGAAAATCTAAGATGTAGACAGTTTCATGTAAACAAAGTGCTGCAAATTATCTTACACATAAATGGACTTGGTTCACATTATCCCAACTGAGGTAATTAATACCAAACAGTCAAAACATATCTAACCTAAAATGAAATTAAAATTAACGCTAAGGCTAACACTAATGCTGCTGATCTCCACGCCCCCATCCAAAAAATGAAAACTCAGCTTACCCCTCAGATGCCCCATACCCCCATGAAATCCACCAGGGAGGGAAGGGTAAGTGATCAGTCACTTCCATCAAAGGGTATGGGGTAGTTAAGTGATAAACCCCAATCTCATCAGCTGAGCCTCATTAGGCAAAAAGGAGTTGATAAAAGGATCCCAGACCTGTTTGAACCGTTCCCCCATCCTTTAACACATAAGTGACCTGCTCCAATGGCAGCACCTGGGCAATCAAGTCCAGCCACGTCTTCACTGTTGGTGACTGACAAGAGACTCATGTATTTTGTATACACTTCCTTGCAAGGACGAAGAGTACTCTAACTAACCTCAGCAAAAGTTCCCAGGACTGTCCTCCCCCCACCTCTATACCAAATAAGGCAGAGAGTGAATCATTTTGCACCTGAATGCCCAGCCTTATCCTTAATTGCCCACAGATATCCACCCAGAACTGCTGTATCTTAGGGCAACTCCAAAAATAATGCAAACAAGTATCCTGGCTCTCTCTCTACATCTCCCACAAAATGAGGATATCCCTGGGTTGAATTTATTTACAATAGCAGGAGGCAAAATGAGGCAATGGACAAACCTATATTGTGCCTCTTTAAATTTGTTACACCAAAGGAGATCCCATGTGTGATTCATACAGTGAGGCCCAGTGTTCTTCCGGAGATTATCAAATCTCAATCTTTTTCCCAGAGGAGACGGGTGTTCCCAGATGTATCCGGGAAAGCCCCTTAGGCAAGAGTATACTTTAGTCATCATACCAGATGGAGAGCTTTGGGATCTGAGAAGCACCCTTTCCAAATTACTAAGTTTGGAGGTCTGAGGCATCCATCTGTCTATGCTATGATGGTACCTTGAGATTTGTAAATACCTGAATCTTTGCGGACCCCTTAACCCTAAATCAGTTTCCAAGTCCACTAGTGGATGAAGTCCTGTGGATCCAAACAAGTCTGCAAAGCAGATAGCAACCCCTCTTTTCCATACCCTAAAACCCCCCATCCTCCAGACCAGGAAGGAAATCCAGATTTCCAGAGATAGTGGCCAAGACAATCTTCTCCTACGTGGCTCCTGAAACCTTGGCAGCCCATCTCCAACCCTTTAAAGAGTATAATACCAAAGGGTTAGGCTCCAAGACTGCCCAGTATCAACCAGGCCTGCCACTGTCCAAATAGCAGAGGGGAGAAACAGGAGGAGAACCTAGTTCAAATGTGGTCCAATTCGCCCCTTTGTCTCCCATCAACCAATCCCAAATCAGCCTAAGCTGTGCAGCGACATGATATGCTTGTAGGTCTGGGAAATTGAGTTCACCCCTGCAGGTTTTACCCTTTAACTGAGTCAGGGACAACCTAGGCTTCTTGCCTTGCCCTAAGAAATCCGCCCATCTTGCTTCCAACAAATGAATATCTCTTACAGCAAGACCCATAGGGAGCATCTGAATTGGACAGATAAGTTGCAGCAGTATATTCATTTTGTTTAAGTTAATCCTGCCAGTCCAAGAAATGGGAAGCACCCTCCACTGAGCCAAATCTCCAGTTATTGTTTTCAGCAGTGGGGTGTAATTAAGTCTGTATAAGTTAGAGATTTGGGGGCCTACCTTCAACCCAAGATAGGTAATAAAATTAAACAGCCCCTTGAATGGTATATCAAGGATCCTAACCTGTTCCCCACTACTCACCTATAAAAGTTCAGACTTCTCATAGTTTATCTTATAACCAGAGAATTTTGAGTATTGCTCTAACAACTGAACCACCTCTGGTAAGGACGGTGCAAGTTTAGTAACAAATAAAAGAAGGTCATCAGCACAAAGTGACACTTTATGGGGAGACACCACCTTCCCTGGAAAACCCATAATGTTGGGGTTACATCAAATTTGTTCCACTAAGGTTTCAATTACCAGTGCAAAAGAGGTGGCGAGAGGGGGCAAACCTGCCTTGTACCCCTCATAACAACATAAGAATGGCGTCGGCAGATGGGGACAACTTGATCCATCCAATCTGCCCAAAGTGGCTAGCCCCCTCCCCTTTAATTGTTCCAGTCAAGCTGTCCACACTGTCTGTTTTAGCTGCCACCACCTGTGCCGGCAGACTGTTCCATGGCTCTATCACCCTGTCCATGAAGAAGTGTTTTCTATCGTTGTGCCTGAACTTGCCTCCCACCAGACGCAAGGTGTGTCCCCTTGTCCAAGTTCCCTTATTTTCTTGGTAGAGGTTCTCCATCTTGTTTATTCCCTTGACGTATTTGAACATTTCTATCATGTCACCTCTGTTTCTTCTCTGTTCTAGTGAGTTCAACTTCAGTTCCTTGAGCCTAGTTTCATATGTCTTATGGTGCAGCCTCTGCACCATTTTAGTGGCCCTTCTCTGCAGCGTGTCTAATCTGTCTTTGTCCTTTTTCAGGTGTGGACTCCAGAAATGGACACAGTACTCTGGTTGCGGCCTCACCAAGGATCTATACAGTGGCATGATTACCTCTTGTTTTCTGCTTGTAATGCCCCTACCTATACATCCTAGGATGCCACTTGCTCTCTGTGCCACTTTTTTGCATTGTTTTGTGACTTTTAAGTCATTGGTGATGAGTACCTCCAGGTCCTTTTCCATCTTTGTTACTTACAGTTGGTGCCCATCCAGTGTGTACTTTACTTCTGGGTTTTGCTTTCCTAGGTGCAATACCTTGCATTTCTTGGCGTTAAACTTTAACTGCCATAGTTTTGACCACTCCTCTAATTTCCTGAGGTCGGCCACCATGCTTGTGGCCCCCCTCCTGTGTGTCCACCCTGTTACACAGCTTTGTATCATCTGCAAACAGGCATACCTTTCCTTCCAATTCCTCTGTAATATCACTGATGAATATGTTGAAGAGTATTGGACCCAGCACTGACCCCTATGGCATGCCGCTGGTAACCTCCCCTTCCTGTGACATAGCCCCATTTATCAAGACTCTCTGTTTTCTATTCTGTAGCCATTTCCTAACCAAGCTGACTATCTTGTGCCCTAACCCTATGTGCTCCAGCTCATTTCCCAGCCTCTTGTGGGGGACGGTGTCAAAGGCTTTACTGAAGTCTAGGTGCACTATGTCCACCGAGCCGCACTGGTCCATTGTTTTGGTAACCCGGTCAAAAAAATGTGTCATGTTTGTCTGACATGATCTTCCTGCCATGAAACCATGTTGCCTGGGGTCTAGTTTTCTATTTTCCCTCAGGTATTCCACTATTCTCTCCTTTAGTAGCGCTTCCATCATTTTTCCCACTATTGAGGTTAGGCTGACTGGGTGATAGTTTCCAGTATCCTCCTTACTTCCTCCCTTGTGCAGGGGCACCACTGTTGCTGTTCTCCAGTCCTGAGATACTGTGCCGCTCTCCAGTGATCTACTGAATAATTCTGCTAGTGGTGCTGCAGTTTCTTCCCTTAGTTCCTTCAACACCCTTGGATGAATTCCATCTGGCCCCATTGCTTTATCAACTCTAAGTTTGTTTAGCTCTTCTAGGACTCTTTCCCTTGTGAAGGGGCTTGTGTCTGGCTCCTTGTTATTGTGTTCAATCTGCTTTGGTGGAGGACCTTTTCCACTATCCTCTATTGTGAAAATGGAGCAAAAGAACTTAACACCTCTGCTTTGTGATTGTCATCCTTTGCCATCTGGCCATCTTGTGCTATTAGTCTGACTATTCCCCCCCTTACTCTTCCTTCTTTCTCTCATGTACCTAGAGAAGGTTTTATCTCCCTTCTTGACTCCCTGTGCTATATTTTCCTCTGTTTGTGCTTTGGCCCTTCGAATGGCTCTTCCTGCCTCTCTGAGCTTGTTCCTGTAGTTGTCCATGTTGGCTTCCTTCTGTGATACCTTAAATTGCTTAAAGGACCTCTTCTTATCCCTTATTATTGCTGCTAAATCTCTGGTGAACCAGAGCGGTTCCCTCCTTCTTTTTTGATTTACTGATTTGACATGTACATTGTTCAGTAACTATTGTTATGGCTTTCTTAAAATGCTCCCAGTCATATTCCACATCCCCCATGCTTCCCCTAGCTAGTAATGATTTGATTCTTGATCTCACCTCTGGAAAGATTGCCCTACGGAAATCCAGGATCTTGATTTTTGTGTGACATAATTCTTCTGCCTTGCTGATTGATAGCCAGACTGACCTCTGGTCGCTGATCTCTAGGTTTATGCCCACCTGAACATTTGAAACCCTTGAGCTGATTGTGAGCACTAAGTCAAGGTTAGCGTGGTCTCTAGTGGTGAGTTCACTAGTTGGTTGAGCCCCTCCCCTTTCAGTGTGAACAGGAACTCGCTACTCCTTTCAGCGGATGCTGTGTATGAGGTCCAATCTACATCGGGCAGATTGAAGTCCCTGACTGTTAACAGCTCACCTTTGTTGGCCATCATTGAGATGGCTTCTAGGAGTTCCTTGTCAGCTTCTAGTTCCTGGGATGGGGTCTGTATATAACCCCTACTCTGATGAGGCCCTTGTCCCCAGCTCCTAAGGTAACTCACAAGGCCTCTGTGTTTCTGTGTTTTCCCTGGATCTCTGTTGCATTGATCCCCTCCCTTACATACAGAGCCACCCCCCTTCCCTCGTGGTACCTCCTGAAGAGCGTGTAACCTGGTATGACTACATCCCAGGTGTGGTTCGTGGTGAACCATGTTTCCATGACTGCAATCCAGTCTAGTTGTGTCTCTGCCAACATGGCTGTGAGCTCTGATATTTTGTTCGGTAGGCTTCGAGCATTAATGCACATTGCCTGCCATCCCTGGGTCTGCCTTTGTAAGGTCTGGTTATGCAGTTTCAGTTTACAATGTTTGTGTTTCATACTCCCACCTCTTTTTCTTGGTGGATCATCCTTCTGATCTAAGGTCACGCTAGCCTTATGGTGCTGAGATGCTGCAGTAGCTGAGAATGGGGAGGGGTAGATGGTGCTTTCTCTGATGCGATGGGCACCTTTGCTTCCTCCCCCTTCGCTAGTTTAACTGAGAGATGTGGACATCAAACTTCTGACCGAGTGCTCGAGTTCCCTGCCTTGTGAGGTATAGGCCATCGAAGGCAAAAAACTTCCTCTCCCAGCAGGTGTGCCAGTCCCCTATATAGTGATGTCCTTTTTCTTTACACCAGATTTTTAGCCAGTTGGTAAGTTCGATTATGTCTTTCTCTCTGATCTTCTGCCTGCTGCCACCCCGACAGGCAGAATCTCTGAGAAAGACACACTGGACGAAAGGGAAGCCATCTTGTTGCCAAGTTTGATTAGGTTTTGTTTTGTTTCCTCCATTGATCTACTGGCTAGGTAATTTGTTCTTATATGGAGAATGATCTTAGTGTTGCGTTCCTTATTGCGCATAATAATTGTTATGCAGTCTGTGTCCCGCCATGCCAATGTCCCAGGGAGGCACTTAACCTCGATCCTCTCCTGGTCATAAATTAATGCAAAAGTTGAGACTCTACCTTCCTAATCATAGAGTCTCCAATTATGAGTACTGGTTTTTCAATGTTTTTATTTTTTATTTAGTTTTTGTTGACCGGGTAAGTGCACTAGACAAATCCTGCCTATTTTTAGGCACGACCCGAGAGAAGGAGGATACAGATGAATGCCAACTGATCTTGAACCAGATTAAGCTGCTGGTGGTATTTTTAGTGAATGAGGGAAATTTGGACAGGACACCGGGGAAATTCCCCTACTCTTTTCAATAAGTGCCATGGGATCTTTAACATCCACCTGAACTACCAAAAATCCAGGCAGATAGGACCTCGGTTTAACGTCTCATCCAAAAGATGGCACCTCAGAAGTGCAGCACCCCTCTCATGCTGCAGTACACTGGGATATTAACCCAAGTGCCAGATGTGGGAACTGAACCCACAGCCCTCTGATCTCCTGGCCTCAGAGGCGAGTGCTACCTACTGAGCCACTGACATTGACAGTTTTGTTTTGTCTTTTCCTTGATAGTGCACACAACCTTGTGTGGTGCAGGCTTCCTAACCTGCTCTATGTCCTCCTTGTTTTCTGGTTGCATTGAAGACAGCGCTGCATATTTATTTGATGTGTATGTAGGAGGTATTCCAATGTTTGTTCCTCGATTTGGTTTTATACCACATTTTTCAACCCTTTGCCAGCCCCCTGGATAGCATGCTCTTTGTGGCAGGGGTGTCTGCTTGAGTGGGTGGCAGGTTGCTGTTGCTGTGTTATTGTTTCTAGAGAACTGAATGAGCCTGCGCCGGAGGTGGCGTATCTCAGACTGTGTTGCATTTAGCTGAGATGTTAGATTCCTTTTAGGTAGGACAGTGCCCTACCCTGTGAATAAATGCCCTTGCAAAGAGTGTTCCAGAGCTGTTGCAGTCAATATGTCCATTGTGACCTTAGATTTGTTGGCAGTAAAGTAATAGTCACTCCCAGGTGTGGGAGGGAGAGTGGACGAAAATAGGTAAGATTGTTTCAGAAAAGCGGATGGAAAGCAAAATGTCAGCTAAGATTGTATCCAACTATTTTGTGTTACTCCGGTACGGTCAGCTGATCAGCTCTGTGAGGTAGTGAAGATCAGTGAAGCTCAGCAGACAGTAAGGCTAGGGGCTGGACCGCTCTTGCTGTATGCCTCCTAGCGTTGTCCTTTGTGTCTGTGCTGTTGCTCTTGAAAGCCTAAACTCCTCAGATAAGCCCCCATTCACCAAAACCCTAACCCTAGGCGCAGCATAGAGCAGTTATACATATTTAAAAAAATGATCACCTAGATTAAATTTCCCCAACACTGTCCAGAGGTATGGCCATTCCACTCTATCAAAAGCTTTCTTGGCATCCAGAGATAGTACAAGGCCCCCCCCCCCAGATGCTGAGAGCCACAATTAATTATATTAAAGAGGTGCCTAACATTGTTGTATGAGTATCTCCCCTGAACAAAACCCATTTGGTCTGGGTTAATCAAATCAGGTAAACAACATTCAAGTCATTGGGCAAGGACCTTGGCCAGGATCTTAGTGTCATAATTAAGAAGCGAAACTGGTCAGCATGCAGAACACAGAGAAGGATCTTTTCCGGGTTTAGGGATAATTGTAATGGTAGCCTGATAACAAGAATCGGGCAAAAGCCCAAGGACCATTCCTCCCCCAAACATTTCCTGAAGGGGATTCAGTATACCATCCTCAAGGGTGCTGTAGAAATCTACCCCTAGGCCGTCAGGGCCTGCAGCTCTTCCTAACTTTTGACCGAAGGGCAGCCAAAATCTCAGTCCTCTGAATTGGAGCACCCAAGACTTCCGCTTGCTCACCACTTAATGTTGGAACTTATATTCCCTCTAAGAAAGCTACCATCTCATCCTTCCCCTCATCCTCCGTGGTATAAAGAGTTTTATAAAAATGTGCAAACTGATCTCTAATCATTGCACTGTTAGCACCAGCCTTCCTGGAGTTATCTCTAAGGGCCACGACTAAAGTGGTAGTATGTCTACCTCACCAGGAGAGCTAAAAGCGGACTGGGCTTGTTGCCCCATTCATAAATTCATTGTTTAGCATAGAATAGGGCTCTGCTAGCTCCGCCCATCAGAGTCAAATTGAGCACCTTGTGTGATGTGCGTAAGGCCCTCAAGAGTTCTTCCGAAAGGTCAATGTAAGCTTTCCTCTCAAGCCCCTGCACAATAACTCCGAGTCTTTGTGTTTTCTCCCTCCTCTGTTTAGCTCGCCTCACCATGCATGAAATAATCATGCCCCTCATGAAGGCCTTCCTAGCTTCCCATAAAATAGTCCTAGAGGGGGCAGTAGCCTCATTAGTGGTAATATAAAACTTCCGCTGGTCTTTGAGGTAATTCAGAAAGTCTTCCTGGGAGGTAATGTAAGAGGGAAAGTGCCAATTGCACCAAGAGCCATCTCCTCCCCTGACCCGCAACGTCAGAAGTAGCCTTCAAAAGAGCCTGGGACAAACATAAAGGAAGGTCAGGTGGCCTTGTCAGGGAAAAGACAAAATTTAGGGGTGGGAAGGGGGAGTCGGGGTAGCAGATGTAAACTTAAGACCAGAACAAAATCATATTACTTTGAGCAGACAAAATAGACCAAGAGGTCTCCTTCTGCTGGCTATTTTCTTATGTTCTTATGTACTTTAGCATGGTTGTAGACAGAGATAGCAGAAATCTCAGTATGTAGCACCTGACTGTATAGTGTCCTGGGAATAAAAATATAATCAATTCTCAGCCATGAGTTATGAGGGCTGGAAAAAAAGGTGCCTTCCCTCGAACCGGGGTTAGCCTCCTGCCAAACATCCACTAAGTCCAATTCAGAAAGATACCAAGCCCCCAGTGTCTAACTCACTGTTCCTGCACTCCATCACCTCTAGAACGATCCAGTGTTGCACTGAAAACACAATTGAAGTCCCCCACTAGCACCAAATTAGGAAAGTGTTCACTTTGTAGAAGGGCTAGCATTTGATCAAAAAACACAGGGTCGTGCTGTGCATGCGCATAGATATTACCGAAGGTAATCAGAATGTCAACCACCTTACCTGTACAAAAAGGTAACGGCCAGCTCTAGGATCACTAACCCATCTTTGTTTCAAAAAACTGAAACCTCTACAGAGTAAGATAGCAAGCCCCCTTCTATGTCCAATTTATGAAGCAGCAAAACACTGCCCCACCCAATCCCTGAGCAGCTTGGAGTGTTCTGTATCGGTGTTATGCGTCTCTTGCAACATGGTGACATCTACCCCATATCTTCGAAGTGCACTGAGCACCTTCTTACACTTAACTGGGGTAGAGATTCCCTGGACATTCCAGGAGCAGATAGTTATCGTCTGCATTACATCAATTAAAAACATCCAAAAGCACCCAGGGAGAGACAGCTGCATGACCCAGACACAGACCAAGACCTCTGCTCCATACATTCAATATAAGCAGATACAACCCACCCCTGTGTAAGATGCTACGGACATGCAGGACCAGCAGCACAATTACAACTACCAATAAAACACTAACCCAGTGGAACAAGAAAACTGTAACTATATGCAAGACATAGAGTAACAACTTTAGACACACTAGAATATGTTATCATCATCCAGGGCGAAACTGTCGTGAGTGAGGGAGTACCTCCTGGTAAAGGCACAAGTGAGTTAGCATACATTAATCACAGGAAACCCAAATGTAGAAGTACACCCTCCCCCCCGTGTCCCTTTTATGAAGGAACCTTCTACCATTACCTCAAACATTCCGAGTAAAGATTACCTAAGCCTATTTCTACTAATTAACAATAGGAAACAGGATTTGAAACTTTCCCAATCAAAAAAGGAATACGTGACCTCTTCGAGAGTGCATCCCAGCACCACAAAGCCCTTAAGCACACAAAGGGACCCAAGTACACAGCCGCAACAGAAAACTCCAAAACCCTCCAGACCATCTGAGGAGTGCAAAAGCATACCGATGACCCGGAAGGGGAGGACCTATGTTCCATGGACCACCCTTGACCCTCCCCCATCCACAAACCTGCCCCCTCTCCCCACAGGGATCCACATAGAGGGAGAAAGAAAACAAAAGGGGGGAGCCCCACCAAGGAGTTCAGGAGGTCTTCCCAGGGGAGGAGTCCATAATTCCAAACACCTCACACCGGCCCAAAAATTTAGAGCCCACATCCCTCACCCATGATGAAGGTAAGTTCTCAAGAACAACCCCGAGCTCCCCCCCCCCGAGGCAATAAGGCATGGGGCACCTTCAACTCATGAAAGAAGGCAAACATCACCAGTAGGAGCCAGCCTTCTGAAAGATAAGTAGAAGCTAAGCAGGACATACTGAGGAACGGGGTGTATTAGCACTGAGGGAAATTAATCACCCAGCCCATGTAGACTGCCTAAATGCGGCAGGGAAAGAATATAAAATAGCGCCCCAAAAAAGAAAGACAGAGTAAGGGCTCCCTGACTGACAAGCTGTGTGAAGTACCTGAAAAAAACTTGGCCTCCAGATCAGTGGTAACAAGCAGAGTAGCAAACATCTCCCAGTAAATCATGACAATGACCCCCCCCCCCCGTCTCCCGGAAGCAGCATATTCCTAGGGCCCATAAATTACTAATTGTGCCAAGGCCTGTCCCCACTACAGACAAAAAACCCTGATTTAAACGACTGGTTATAAAAAGCTCAGAACTACTGACAGAAGACAAACTCTCCAGTTTATTCACCAGTCTTCTGTGGGGCACAGTGTTGGAGGCCTTCCTGAAGTCCAGATAGGCCACATCCACTGCCCACCCCCTGATCCACCACTCTCGTCACCCAATCAAAAAAACCCATTAGGTTTGTCTGGCATGTTCTCCCCCTTGTGAAGACATGTTGATGGATGTCCTGCAGCCCACTATCCTCCAAGTAGCTAACCACCCTTTCTTTCAATATCGCCTCCATCACTGAACCCACCACTGATGTGAAGCTGACCCGGCAAAAATTTCCTGCATCCTCCCTGCTTCCACTTTTGTGAAGTGGCACCACGTTCACCCTCTTTCAGTCCGCTGACACCCACCCTGTATCCAAGGACAGGTTAAATAACCTCGCTAGTGATACTTCCAGCTCCTCTCTTAGCTCCCAGATCACCCTAGAATGCAGGGCGTCCAGCACCATAGCCCTCGCTGACCCTGTCCTCACTGATTGGACTCGGATCCACCCCTCCGTCCTTGCTTCCCTTCCCTTTCCCCCTAACACTGGTCCCCTTCCTTCTCCCTTTATCTTGAAGACTGAGCCGAAGTATCTATTCAGCACCTCTGCCTTTTCGAAGTCCCCTTCCACTTATACTCCCCCCTCTCCCTTTACCCTTACTATCCCCTGCCTTGCTTTCCTCTTCTCCCCTATGTACCAAAAAAAGTTTTAGCTCCCCTTTTTTGCCTGCCTAGCTATTTTCTCCTCCATTTCTGCTTTACCTTCCTGATCTTCCACCCCGCCGCGCTTAGTTTCTCCCTGTAAGTTTCCCTGTCCTCATTCCCTGTGTCCTCTTATATTCGTTGAATGCCCTTTTTTTCTCCCCTATCCCCCCATCCCACTTCCCTGTTGAACCAAAGCGGTCTCCTCTTTCTTCTTCTGCTCTTCCTCACCTTCCTTATACAGCTCTCTGTGGCTTTTAGGAGCCCCCACTTGATCTCATTTCATAGTTCCTCAACCCCCCTAACTCCTTCTTCCCTTCCATTTCATTCTGGAAAATCTCCCTCATCCTGGGAAAATCTGCCCTCCTGAAGTCCAGGACCTTCATTACGGTTTGACTCACTTCATACCCCGCTCTAACCCTGAAGCCAACTGTGTTATGGTCACTTGCTCCTAGGCTGACTCCCACCTCAGCTCCCTCCACACTATCCTCATTTATGAGGACCATGTCAAGTATGTTACCCTCCCTAATGGGTTCCCTGACCAGCTGCTGCTGTAGGAAGGCTCCTTGGAAGGACTTGAGGATCTCCCTGCTCCTGGATGACCTGGCTGTTGGGATATTCCAGTCTATATCTGGGAGGTTAGGGTCGCCCACCAGCAGAATCTCTGCCTTTGATACCATCCATTGAACCGTCCGCAGCATCTGCATGTTCATCTCCTTGCTCTGCCCTGGAGGTCTGTACACCACCCCCAGCCTAATTGATGCCTATCCCTTTTCTCCAGTGTCATCCACAAGATTTCTGCTTCCCCTTGTTCCTCTTGCCCTCCTATAGCCTTAATGCCCTCCCTGGTGTACAGCGCACTCCCCCCTTCCTGCCAGTCCTATCTTTCCTGAATAACCTATACCCCGGGACCCCTACTTCCCAGGCCTGGTGCTCGGACCACCAGGTCTCTGTTATGGCTACAATATCCAGGTCATCCCCTTCCATGATAACTTCTAGGTCCACCATCTTGTTCCCCAGGCTTCTTGCATTTGCGGAAAATCCTTTCCACCATATACCCCCCTCTCCCCCATCCCTGGTCTGTACCCTTCTCCTTTAGTGGAGGTGTGCATGCTTTTCCATAATTTATTTATGTCCCTTGTCACCACCAGCCCTTTCACCCTCCACCCCGGCCCACCCACCAAAGCTACCCACCATTCCCAGGTCTTACCTGTCTCTGGAGAGCCCCATGGTTTGCCCCCTATGGTGGGGCCAGAGGAGGGAGGGTTCTTCTCCCAACCCCCATTGACCCAATCCAGACTTGGAACCAGAATCTGGTTGGTGGTGCACTCACTACTGTGGCAGGCCATCTGGCGTCATCCTGCTAGTATTTTATTTCCCCATTTTTGTCCCCTGCCCCACACACCTCCCCGATATCCAGTCATGCCCGTGTGGCCTTGCATCCTGCGGGAGAGGCAAGCTGCTTGGCCCACCATAGGGGTCACTAGAGTGGCAGAATCAGATGTCCTCCCTCCCCAGCTGGTAGCACTGCCACTTGGCAGTGCCTCCTCAGCCATTGGGACCACCCAACCGGCTTTCAGGGCTCACATTTGGAATCCAGTTGCCAGCATGAGAGCTCACAGCAGTACCCACTGGGCCATCAGCAGGGCCACTGGAAAATTGCAGAAAAGGTTACCCAAAATTGCGGGAAATTGCGGCGTTCTACTAAAAACCCTGAGTGCTTCACAATAAATCTTTTAATGTTTTCTGCAGCATATATTGATCAATATAAATTGCAAAATTAATACACTGACACCTGAATATGTCTAAAATATAAAGAAAATTTGATGTTCCTACAGAGAATACTAAGCTGATAATCTATTGTAAGTACTAACATACTAAAATGCCAGCAGAATAGCTCTATCGGTCTTTCAAGTCTGCTCGATTGGTCAGCCCCCACCCTCGGTGCTGACCTTGCTGCCTCCCTCGCCTTCTCTGGCTTCTCCCTTCCCAGTTCCAGATATTCTTGCTGCATTGGATTTTGCTTCCAGAACCCTTCCCCTGTACCTGTCCCAGCCCCTCTTGAACCCCTCCACCGTCTCTGCCTCCACCAGCCCCCTAGGCAGTGCATTCCATGGCTCCACCACCCTCTCAGTGAAGTAGCACCTCCTCCTTTCTCCCCTGAATCTTCCCCCCTCCAGCTTCCACCCATGCCCTCTAGTGGCCCTCTCCTCCTTACTTCGAAGCACCCTGACTGTTCCTCCCCTATTTACCCTCTTCATGTACTTGAAGACCTCTATCATGTCCCCGGTCCCTTCTCTCTTCCAATGTGTAAATATTTAGCTCTTCGAGCCTCTCCTCATAGGTCCTGTCCCCCAAGCCCCAAATCATTTTGGTTGCCCTCCTCTGGACCCTCTCCAGGAGTTTAATGTCCCTCTTTAAGTGTGGCCTCCAAAACTCCACGCAGTACTCAAGGTGTGGCCTCACCAAGCAGTTATACAGAGGGAGCATCACTTCCCTCCTTCTGGAGGTGATCCCCCTAGTGATGCATCCCAGCATCCTGTTGGCCTTGGCTGCTGCCCTCCTACAAGTCTCCAAGTTGTTCATTTTGACATCCACCACCACCCCTAGGTCCCTCTCAGCCATCGAGACTTGTAGCATTCCCCAGGGTGTACACTTGGCCCGGGTTTCTGGCCCCCAGGTGGAGTACCTTGCATTTCCCTGCATTGAACCTCAGCTTCCACTTTCTAGACCATCTTTCCAGAGCCTCCAGGTCCCCCTGTAGGGCCACCTCCCTCCTCCCATCCACCACCGCCCCCAGTTTTGAGTCATCCGCAAAGAGACTCATCTCACTCCTGATTCCTGTCCTTATGTCAGAGACGCAGGAGTTGAACAGGAGGGGCCCAAGCACTAATCCCTGTGGGACCCCACTAATGACCCTCTTTGGGGAAGAGACTATCCCGCCAACTACGACTTCCGGTCCTGGAGCCAATTGCCTATCCATCTGATCATCTGGTTCCCCACCCCCATTTCTCCCAGCTTATCCAACAGGCCCATGTGAGGAACAGAGTCAAATGCCTTGCTGAAGTCTAGAAAGAGGACATCCACTGGTCTATCAAGGTCCAAGGCACTCGTCACCCAGTCATAGAACTCCACAAGGTTTGTCTGACATGATTTCCCTGAGACGAATCCATGCTGTCTATCGTCCAGGCACCCTGACTTTTCCAGGTCCCCCCTAGCCTCTCCTTGACAATGCCCTCCATCACCTTGCCCACCACCGATGTCAGACTGACAGGCCTGTAGTTCTCTGCCACCTCCCTTGATCCCACCTTGTGGATAGGCACTATATGCGCCACCTTCCAGTCCTGGGGCACCCACCCTGCCCTCAGAGAGATGGTGAAAAGCTCCGCCAGGGGTTTCGCCAGGACATCCGCAAGTTCCTTCAGCACTCTGGGATGTAATTTATCTGGCCCCGGTGCTTTCTCCGTCTTAAGGGAGCTGAGGGCTTCCCTCACTCTCTCTGCTGTGATTTCCACTTCCAGTACCTCTTCTCCCTGCTTAGCACTCCCCCTCCTGCCAGTGATGCCTCCCCCTCTCCCCAGACCCGCCGATGGTAAGGGTCCCCTCCTCCTCAGTATCTCTGTCTCCTCCCATGTATGATGCAGCACCCCCATTTTCCTTGGTGAAAACTGAGGTGAAGTACTCATTTAGTACCTCAGCCTGCTCCCCCGGGTCTTGTGCCCATCTCTCCCCTGATTTAATCCTGCTAATCTGCCCCTTCACCCTTCGTTTTTCCCCAATGTATCTAAAGAACCCCTTGTTCCCTCTCCTGATTTCCCTGGCCAGGTTCTGCTCCTTCCTTGCCTTAGCCGCCCTCACCACCCTAGTGGCCTTCTAGCCATCAGCTCGCCTCCCTCGATCCCTTTCCTCCTTGAGCACTTGAATTGCCTATAGGCTGCCTTCTTTCCTGCACCACCTCCTGGACCTCTCTGGTCCACCAGCAGGGTTTTGGACCCTACGCATTTTCGTC
The DNA here is from genome assembly GCA_016271365.2 of Neoceratodus forsteri. Taxonomy (NCBI): domain Eukaryota; kingdom Metazoa; phylum Chordata; order Ceratodontiformes; family Ceratodontidae; genus Neoceratodus; species Neoceratodus forsteri. The sequence goes on from CM057452.1 coordinate 1,462,768,743, forward strand.
TTACTCTTGCACAGGTGCTGGTAGCATCTTGCACCCTCTCCTGATGATTTCCCACCTACTATCAGCGTCCATGTCTGACCCAATCCCATCCAAATGCTCATAAGGATCCTTCCCATTTCCTTAAAATCCGTTCCCTGAAGTCAGTTACCTCCGTCTTTGTGCAGCTTTCAGCCCTCGTAGGTCCAGGCAGAACCAGACCGTGGCATGGTCACTCCCCGCCAACAGGTCCCTTACCTCCAGGCCCCTAATCTGGTCATTGTCTGCCAGGACCACATCCAGTACCCGCGCCTCCCTGGTCAGTTCCCCCACCTGCTGAGTTAGGAACGCGTCTTGAAAGACATCCAACAACCTCTGTTCCCTGGTCACAGAAGATCTCATAGTCTCCCAGTCTGTTCCTGGCATGTTTAAGTCCCCCAACACCACCACCATTCCTCTGCCCAGTCTGAAGTGTCTCCCAACAGGGGGTCTATACACCACTCCTATTTTTACTCTCTTGCCCCCCTTTGTTATCAAGGTGACCCAAATTGCTTCCACGGTTCCCTCCACCTCCTCTACTCCCCCTATGCCAATGCAGTTTTTGACTATCATTGCTACCCCTCCTCCCCTTCCCTCTCCCCTGTCCTTCCTGAACATAGTGTAACCCTCCAGGTTCAGGTCCCAGTCGTGTCCTGCAGTGGCCCAGGTCTCAGTGACCACTGCCACATCTACTGCTCCTTCAGTTAGCATCGCCTGGAGCTCAGGCATTTTATTTCCCAAGCTCCTGGCATTTAGCAGGACTACCTTCCACCCTTTCCCTATACTTCCATTTCCCCTGCTCGTGTTCCCATGGGGATTCTGTTTTCCCCTGGTCTGCACTTTACCAGTCGGCCTTTTCCCGCAATCCTCCAGCTCCCCAGGGGGGTGGAGACAGAGTCCCTCCTTTATCGGCACCCCCTTGACAGCCTTTTCTCCCATCCCTCCTCCTTCACAAGTTTAAACCCCACTTTTCACCAATGAACCCCTCTATTTTCAACTTAAGGATTCCCTTCCCCTCCAAATTGAGATGGAGTCTATCTCTAGCATACAGCTCCTTATCCTCCCAGGTCTCCCCCCCAAGTGTTGCCTATCTTCCAAAATGTAAAAGCATCTGCCTCATACAGGGCTAAATAGATTACATAAAGTGAGCCACAGCAAATTTATATTAAATAAAGGCAGAATTTTTTTTTTCCGGCTGTAGAATAATTAAGCAATAAACCACGAGGGGGTGTGGGTTATCGGGGGATTTACCATGGCTGGAGTGGCTTATTGCGATTATACCAAGTACTGCATTTTTTTTATTATTTTAAAAGAAGCAGTACTTGGTATAATGCTTAAATAAGCCACTCGGTAGTAGGGCAGTGTGTTTGGTTTGTTTTGTTTCCCTAATGTATGGAGCTCCTGTTTCACCGTCTCCTCTTAGCGAGGACAAAAGATGGTGGTCGGAGTTCCATGATTTCACCGTTGTATTGCTTTTTTTTGAAGATGCGGCTGGCTGGCACCTTTTGCGGTGATTATCGGTAGATAAGCAATGCAGATAAGGTGCCAGCCTTCCTATCTGATTGGTCGGTGTCCGGGGTACACGGTATAATGAAGCCTAATCAACAGCTGTTTACAGTGCTCTGCCAGCTAATCACCCACTTTGGAACAAGAAAAAATAAGCAGACAGAGTGGTGAATAATTGAGTTTTAGTAAAATGTTATTAAAGTGTTTAATGGTCATAATTTGTACTGTAGGTAATGTACACTATTTTTGAAATCACATATTTAAACATTAAATCTGGGGGTTATTGGGGAAGGCAGTATAATCTAGAAGTTAGAATAACAAACTATGAATGAGCTGATGACATCTAGCAGACCTGGGTTTGATTCCCACAACCTCCACTTGCATACGGTGTGGTTCTGAACAAGTCACTTAACCTCCTCAGTGCTCCTGGGTTGTACCTGAAAACAGGCACTTGTGCCTAGTGGGCCTTACGCAGTTACCAAAAAATGTAAAAAAAATACTAATATATTTTTACTACATCATACAGTAGTCAGGGTACCCTGTAAGTTACCTTTGTTTTAGTCTGGCTGCAATGATTTTGTTTAGTTAAAGATAAATGTTCAGATACATTTTGTGTTTTATAAGCTTGTTTTTAGACTTTAGTCAGGTTTTTATTGTAGTCTTTGCATGTGAGCATCTAGGGGGTTGTTGCTAAGAGTGAGATCACTGCTAGCAACTAGCTTATTCAAGTTTAAAATCGGCAGGGCCATCCAAAAATCCTCAGCTGTTTGAATAAAAAATAGTCTGAATGAAAATATGCTCACAAGGAAAAACTTGCCCCACCACTTACAAAAAGGCTTCATAGTTAGCACCCCATTTAAGTGAATGGGATAATTTGCACCTTTTCTCCATCTTTTGATTCAGTCTGTGTGGCAACAAAACGTTTTCTGATAGACTGCTTCAACACAAAATAAATGTTAAGTGTTTAAGTGTACTTTTTATTTTATTTTTTATTTAGATTTTGATGACCGGGTAAACCCACTGAGACCACTGGTCCCTTTTTCAGGGGCAACCCGGGGTTAAATTACATACACCAATATTACATACATCAGACAGTAGTATAGGGAGTAGAAGTGAGACAGCATCAACTGGAGAGACAGTAATTACAGGGAGGCAAGTCCGGTGGAACAATTGTAACAATACAGAGTTAGTAGAGGTCATAGTTCAGCCATTTGACAACAGGGCATGAGAGAAACATTTGGTCTGGTAGGAGAAAGGAGGACTAGCGAGTGCAGCCACATAGGCTAAGTTCCAGCAAGTAGACCTTAAGGCCGGGCTTGACTCCTTGAAGAGAGTGCCTCCCGACCAGATTAGCCGGGAGCGTGTTCCAGAGGTACGGGGCAGCGTAAGAGAAAGAACGCTTACCCGAGTTGGTGCATATTCGGGAGATAGTTAGGGGCCGGCTAGACGAAGACCTCATTTCTCTGCTTTGTACTCTGGGGTTTAACAGCCCACGGAGGTGAGGAGGAGGGTTGGTGGGGGTGAGTTTATAAGTCAGGCAGAAGGTGGGGTAGGCCAGTTTATGGTGTAAGGTCGGCCAGTAGAGGACTGCAAGGACCTCACAGTGATGTCTCCTAGGAGGAGAGTTTGTGGCAAAGTGTGCAACTCTGTGGTAAAGTACCGTTAGTTTTTTGAGTTCCCCTTCTCGTAGGAACTCCAGTAGGGGGCCCCATAGAAGAGGTAGGGACGGAGTGTACAGTTTGAAATTGCACGCCGAGCCCCATCAGGGAGGGAGGGAGTTTCCCAGTTGATAGGGAAGTCCGAGTCTCTGGTGGATGGACTTGGTAAGTGAGTCGATGTGGGGCTTGTAGGACAGTTCATGGTCAAGAAGTATCCCCAGGTATTTGATCCTGTCGAGGACCTCACCCGCTTTCCCTGGTTCAGTTTAAGCTGGAGAAGGTCACTCCTATCTGGGCCGAGGTGCTTGGTCTCAAACAAGACAGCCTTCTTCTCCTCATTCAGTAGTAGAGAGTTGGCGGAGAACCAGGCTTCAAGTGTAGTGAGACTAGATTGGAGTTTAGCAGTGATGACACTGGGTACTGGGTCACTGCAGTAGACAACAGTGTCATCAGCATAAAGGATGAGATTGCTTGGCCCACGAGCCAATTCTATGTCATTGACAAAGAGAGTAAAGAGCAAGGGGCCCAGGATTGAGCCCTGGGGTACCCCTGAGACCACTGGATAGACGCTGGACTGCGTTCCCTTCCAGGTGACTTTTTGACTTCTGTTTAGTAGGAAGCTCTCAAACCAGGAGTAAGAGAGGCCATCTAGATCAAGGAGGTGAAGTTTGGCGAGCAGTAGGCTGTGGTTGACTAAGTCAAAAGCCTTTGATAGGTCGATAAATAGGGCTCCAGTGAGGGAGCCTTGGTTCATGGCATCAAGAGCATCAGATGTGAGCCAGATGAGGGCCGTGTCAGTGCCGTGGCCTTTCCTAAAGCCGTGTTGAATATCAGCTAGGAGGGGAGTGATGCTCTAGGTAGTCATGTAGCTGGTTGTGGACCAGTCTCTCCTGAACTTTCGCGATAGGCAGAGGATAGAAATGGGCCTGAAGTTCCCCACTCTGTCCTTAGGCCCTTTTTTGTGAACCGGGACTGTGGTGCCTACTTTCCATTTGCTCAGGACCGTGCCCTCAAGGAAGGATCTGTTGATGAGCCAAGTAACAGGGAGGGCAATGACAGGGGGCAGCAGCCCTCAGCAGTCTAGGTTCAAGCAGATCATGTCCTGGTGAGGAATCAGGGTTAATCCTGAGCAGGAGGGGCAGTACTTCAGAAGGTTTGACGAGTTTGAGGTGAAACTGAGGTTGTGCGTTTTCCCGGGTGGTGTCACCGGAGAAGGGATCACCAGGTGGGATATGGGGAGAGGGTCTGCCTGGGTTGGAGAAGGAGACATTGAAGGCCTCCGTTACTATGGAGGGGTCATTGGTCAATGTGTCTCCGATAAGCACAGCTCCATCCTGTGCAGGGGAGGCACCCTTAAGTAACAGGTTTATTTGGCTCCAAAATTTCTTGGGGTCATGGAGGTGACTAGTCTGGAGATCACGCAGGTACTTAGTTTTGCATATTTGAGGCTTTCTTGCAATAATTCTTAATTCTCTATATTTGTCTCAGTCTGTGCTACTGCCGGTAGATTTGAACAATCCCCAGGCCTTGTCATGGAGCAACATGCTGCATTTAAGTCCCGGACTTAGCCATTTGTGACACTTTCCCTATACTCTGAGCTTCTTGTGGCATGTGAGCATTAGCTCACAGACAGAAACAAAGAGGTGAAGTATTCTAGGGCCTCATCCAGGGTGGGGAGGGTGAGAATGGGGTGCCAATTAATGGCATCAAGGTCAGAGCAGAAATTGTTGGTGACAAGTCTGGTGTAATTCCTGGCCTCTATAATCCTGGCATCCGGTTAAGGGGGCTTGTTTGATCACGCACAAAAGAGTGGGGAGTGGTCACTCAGGGAGTCTTATGCTTGGTCAGTGGATTTTGAAGCCAAACAAGACAAGGATTCAAAAGAAATCAGTGTCACATAAAACTCTTGCCCTACCTTGTACTGCATTGTTTTGGCCAAATCCAAGTCTGCATGCAAAATTGTCAATATATTGGAGAGTATTTTATTAAAAATGTTAATACTTTTTACACAGTTCAATATAAAAACTCAAAAATTGCAAGAAATTGCGGAACATGTCAGTTTTTGCGGAGAATGATAAAAATTTCGGATTCCGCAAAAAAATTGCAGGTGCAATTTTCCACTGGTCCTGGCCATCAGCCAGCCCCTGCCTGAGACATTCTTTAACATTTGACTGTTGGGAACAATTGACACGGGATGGGGATGTAAGTCAGAGGTCCATATATGAGCAAACTTCTATGGTTATTTTGCACTGAAGTTATGGAGTGATCTTTCTCTACTTATTTGGCAACTGAAATATAGTAACGTGTACTCCTGTTCAATTCTCATAAGGGAATGTGGGCATGCTTATGAGATTGCTTAAACGACTTGCATTCTGGTGTAGGAACAGATGCTTCTTCTAAAGAAGTAGAGTCCATCTGGTTTCAGCACACTGGGGTGCATGCTCCTTTCTCCTGGGATCTGGGGGAGCCTAGACAGCTGTCGAGCATGTGATGCATGTGTTCAGGTGAGTAGAAGACCTCTTATTACCTGAGTGCCATCTGGCCAGTTTATCTGCTTCATGCCCAGATGGGACAGAGTGCATTCTTGTTATAGATTTAGAATCAAACATATTGGGCATCAACAATAAAATTCAAACTATTTCTTTTAGACGGGAAGGGGTAACAAACAGTTCATGTTACAGCTCTGTGAAAGCAGTGGTGTAGCAAGGACAATAAAATCTGTAAGCCAGAACCCTTTGGGGTCACACCCCTACTCACTCTGCTTCCTGCTGACGTAACTGTGGAGAACCCCGAGCAACACATATTATGTGGGCCTGCCGAGTCCTCCTTCTCTTTTTTAAAGACTTTCAACAGGAGGTCATAGAAAGGTATGACAGATCCCTCTCACTACCTCTAGAATTGTATAATTTCTACAGTTCCCATGGGGTTTCCATGACACACATGCTGGATACCTGCTGAGTATCCTCATCATACCGGCAAAAAAAAATGATCATACGATGGTGGTGAATGACACTACCACTGGATATCCTGTCCTAGTGTAATTTGGTGGGACAAATAAGTGCTATGGGGAAAATCGCTTATTCACTCAGTGACAGCACAGAGAGCTTTAACTCCAGATGGGCCTCATGGCTCCTATATGTCATGCAAATGGATCGACTTTGGTCCCTAAAGCAGACAAAGGTGGCTACCTGGAGTGGTGATGCTCCTCACCCCATCCCTGTCACATAGGAATTTAGATGCTTCTCATGGTGGTGAGATGATCCATTGTCTTTCCTCCTCTTTATAGTAACCCAAAAGGCTGCCCTCTCCTCCTTACCCCCCCCAAAAATAACCGCATCCTATTACTGGTTGGGGACCTCTCCTGGTGGGCCCAGATATTAGTTGCAGAGTCCATACCAGCCCCATGGTCCATCCTCAATCTGTTCCACAGAGTGTGGGTTCACTGTAGTTGATTGTTGGGCCTACAGGTGATACCTGAATATTCCTAGTACTGTGTATAACGTTTACCAAACTGTACTAATTTTACTCATTGTACTTCGATTGTAGAACATGAAAACATTTCTTAATAAAACTATATTAACAAAAAATAACCCTTTGGTGTCTCTTTGCCAGTGCCCCCGCCATTGTAGACAGATGATACTGAGGACTAATGGCCTCTCTTGTGCTCACGAATCACCAGTAATTATGGCACTTTCAGATGCCATTGCTCTGCCCACCACTGCAACAGAGGTCTCCAGATACAAATATTTCACTTGGACTAATACTGCACAGTTTAATACAAATATTTGACTGAAATTTAAAACAAATAAAACACATAACGAAGGGCAGAGCGGGCACATATTACAGCGCAATATAAACCAAAATAAATAATGGGGTTGTAGGGGCGGAGCCCCCCAAATACAAAAAAACTATTACAATAATGTTTGACTGCACAAATACTTCATTGGTGCACCTGGTGGGTTGTGGGGGGGGGCAGAGCGCACCTACATAAAGCATTATTTCACAGATCACAATACACCAATTTTCATCCTTCTCTGATAACTTAGCAAACCTATGAAATTGTTTGCAGTAAGATGTTTTGTGGTCTATCGAAACCACAGAAACAAAAAAAGTTAACAGAGACTCAATTCATTACCAGCTGTAGCTTCTGCCTGCATGTTGGGATAACATTTTATAGAGACTAATACAATGCTGAATCGCTGTCTGTTTTTTTAGACCTTTTTGAGCTTGTGCAATAATGCATTTTGTAATTTTTCAAGTTGTGTGACTAGACTGTGTGCAATAAATAGCCTTTTGCTAAGCTGACAATGTTGGGTGTGTCTTTGTATGCCATTTCAGTCTGTGGATGAGTGTACGTGACATTGCTAGCCCCGTCACTACCGTATTGAGATAAAATAGTTTTTTAGCGCACGTGGGATCCTTAATGGCACATGGCAAGGCAAGGCACATTTTATTTAAAAAGATGCCCATCCCGGAGGCTCCGGGTGCCTTACATTAATCAATAAATACAACACATCACAATAATAATCAATTAAATACAATAATCTGATCAAGTTAAAACAAAATTTGCTATATAATTAACTACCCTCAACTTCAGCAGCATTTAAAGTCTCTAAGACTAAATTAACATCAGATTAATCTTTATTAAAAAGACAGGTAAGGAACTACGAAACATAGTCCAGGAAGGCCTGATTGTACAAAAAGACCTTGAGGCGGGCCTTAAAAACCTCAACAGATGGGGCCTCCCTAACAGCTAGAGGAAGCGAATTCCACAGGACGGGGGCAGCAACACTAAATGCTCTGTCACCAGAAGTTCTTAACCTCATCTTGAGGCCCCTAGAGGAGGAGCGGAGGGAGTGGACCGAGACAGTAGGTGCAAGAAGGTCCTTCAGGTAGCCAGGGCCCAGGCCGTGTAGGGCCTTAAAGGTGAGCAAACCCACCTTAAAGAGGACCCTCCACCTAACCGGCAGCCAGTGCAGTTGACGCAGCACCGGGGTAATACGACAATATTTAGACTGTCCTGTCAACAGCCTTGTTGCTGCATTCTGCACCAGATGAAGTCGGCGCAGGGTACCCCCAGAGACCCCAAGATAGAGTGCATTACAGCAGTCAAGCCTGGATGTCACGAAAGCATGCACCAAAGTGGGGAGGTCCAGTGGCGGAACTAGGGGCTTTATCCTGGCGATATTCCTCAGATGATGAAAGCGGGTACGGACAACGGACACCACCTGAAACTCAAGTGACAAACTGCTGTCGAGAATAACACCAAGATCACACACCCTAGAGGAGGCCTTCAATGGTACAGAGCCAAGACAAAGTCCTGTCTCTGCACCAGAGGCCAACCTATCACGCCTCTGTTCTACTCCACCACCAATACCTCCATCTTACTATGGTTCAGTCACAACCAGCTGGAGGCCATCCAGTCATTGATTTCAGTTAGGCAGCTGTTAAGCACTTTTACTGTGCAAGATGTTCCAGGGGCACAGGAGAGGTACAGTTGGGTATCATCAGCATAGCAGTGAAAACCCAGACTGTACTTCCTAATGATCTCTCCCAGGGGTAGCATGTACACGGCAAACAACATCGGTGACAAGACCAAACCCTGGGGAACTCTGCATGACAGGTTGGCAGGGGAGGAGGAGAAATTCCCCATCACTACCCTCTGCTTACTGTTAGATAAAAAAGACTCAAACCAGCAGATGACAGAGCCGACGAGTCCACAGAATTCCCTTAGGCAGTCAAGTAACACTCGATGGCCCACCGTGTCAAATGCTGAAGAGAGATCGAGGAGAACAAGAATTGTCCCTTCCCCTCGATCTCTAGCCCTAAGGAGGTCATTATGCACCCGAACTAGCGCAGTTTCAGTGCTATGCCTTGCAAGAAACCCAGACTGGAGCAGCTCATAAAAATCAAGGGCCACGAGATGCTCCTCAAGCTGAAGCACCACCACCTTCTCAACAATCTTACCCAAAAATGGGAGATTGGAGATAGGATGTAATTTGCTTTGACGTCAGGGTCCAACGATGGTTTTTTCAGAAGGGGTCTCACCAATGCCTCCTTCAAAACATCAGGAAAGACCCCTTCTGACAGGGAACACCGGACAATCAAGGCAAACACCAGGCCAATGGAGTCAACACATCTCATTAAGAAACGAGTTGGCACCAGGTCCAGTTCACAAAAGGTATGCCGCAGCTTGGAAGCAATCTCACTGACTTCAGTCACCTCCACCAGTCTAAACTCACCCCAACCAGGCGGAGTGCTCTCCGGTCACCCATGGCGACCAGTGTCGGCCAGATTCTGGTCTACTTGTGGAACCTCTTGCCTGATGGCAGACACCCTGTCCAAGAAGAACCGAGCAAACTCCTCGCATAATGCGCTTGAAAAAGGTACCTTTGGCTGTAGACATCATTAATCATTCAGTATCGCCTGTAGACATACCCATATTTGTTACAGACCCCTTTTAGATACTACATTGTACTTTAGAACTGCATAATAAAATGAAAAATACAACAGTACTTATATATTTAACATTATGTTTAATTCAAACAGAGCACAACAGTCATATTATAACACCAGAAGGGGTAGATATCAGGCAGTGGAAGTAATCAAAATCAGTGGTCATGGACGGAATGCCATTCCACTCCACCAACTTGTAAGTTGTGTCTTACTCAGCAAATACATTCGTACACCACAGCATGGAAGGCCCATACAGAGGTCTACTTTTTGTTTGTAGTAATTCAACACCCACTAGGCTGAGTAGGCTGGGTTCAGTTACTTAAAGAGCATGGTAATTTGATTGACTTTGGAGCGCTGACTGCACTAAAGCTTCAATGTGCTAGCATATGGATTTTACTGGTAATGGATTCCCTCTTGTTGTACCGGTAAGAAATGTGACACACTACTGCAGTATTGATTTCATGTGTATAATATCACTGTCATAACCGCTTTATCTTGGCTGCAGTATTTCTCTGCGAAAAATGCAATGAACATAAAGTCAAAGAAAGAAACAGAGAAAAATAAGGAGGTAAATAGGCAGAGAAATACAATCTCAAATAAGCATCTGCACTCACAGCCACACACGCTCACATATGCTCACACACACACACACACACACACACTCACTGTGAGATAGACACACACACACTGTAAGACAGACACTCGCTATGAGACACACACTGTGAGACAGACACACATTCACTGTGAGACAGACAGACACACACACGCACTGTGAGACAGACAGACACACACACAAGCACTCACTGGGAGACACACATTCACTGTAAGACAGACAGACACTCACTAGAGCATACCTCTCAACTGTACCACATTACAAGGAACGTTCCTCATTTTACTTCACAAAGCTCCTGTTCCACATTGTGAGGACTTGTTCCACATTCAGTACTAACATTTTAATGCAAAAATCTATAGTAAATGATGCAAAAATACATTATTCAATTAATAACAGACTTTCTGAACATAAATGCAAACATTATAACAGTGTTCTGAGCCTCCTAGGTAAAGAGTTGATTAAGTGTTCCACATTTTGCTCATTTGTTCCACATTTTGAGAGGCAATGTTCCACATTCGGCAGATGAAAGGTTGAGAGGTATGACTGTGAGACACACACACACACTCACTGTGAGACAGGCAGACACTCTCTCTCTCTCTCTCTCTCTCTCTCTCTGTCTCGCTCTCATACTCAAACATTTACACATTGACTCCCAGACACACCCAAATGTACACAAACACATTCAAAGACTGACACAAACATATGCGCAGCCAGGCACACACAGTGACACAAGCACACACCTAAAAACTAACACACACAGTAGTGGCACACACAAACTTTAAAAAAAATTCAAGTTATTGAACAGAAATGGGTACATTACAAACTGAAACATTTATCCAACTATACTGTAGGTTCAGAATCACATTATACAGACATAAAATCTATTACAATATGTGCAGTAAAAATAGTGCATAATAACACATTCGATGGCATAAATTGGTATTAGCTATACCCAGTGATGATTTTAAAGCTAGGTCATGATATTCCTATGGTGTTTAGGCAAGTACTGCCCTCTATATTTTTGAAGCCTATGGGGAAAGTTTGGGTCCTTTCACTCAAAAACATGATCCATCTTCACCATTTGGTTGTGAAACTTACGGTTCGTTGATTGACCTGGAAAGTCGATCGTTCCATTGTGTATATTTCTTGTACTACATCTAATCAGTCTTGCAGAACTGGATGTTCTGAAGCCATCCAGTGACATGTTATATAGCATTTTGTGCTGTCACCAGCAGCACATGCCATAAGTATTAGTATATAGTGTACTTTCTTCGCAAGCCAGCAGGGAGGATCCCTAGGATGACCTGTGCTATGGTTAGCAGGTAGTCCAATGTAAACATATCAGTGAGAGTCTTTCCCACTTCCCCTCAGAAATCCTCAACTTCAGACAAGTCCCAAAATATTTTTATTTTATTTTATTTTAGTCTTTGGTAACCGGGTAAGGCCCACTAGGCACAAGTGTCTGTTTTCAGGGACCACCTGGGAGCACTCATGTTAAGGACTTGCTCAGAGTCACACAGTATGCAAGTGGAGGTTATGAGACTCAAACTCAGGTCTGGTCTGCTGGATGTATCAAGCCTGCTCACACCTCATTCCTCTAACCACTAGGCTATACTTTCAGTGCAGAGATGCCAGCATCCCAGTGCACTGCCAGTGCCCGACTTTCCCTGCATAACTAGGGTGTAAAAATGAATTTTGAGTTTCCAGCTATATTCCTGCCACTGGGGAATAGGTCATGTTAAATGAGGACTGGAAATCCTTGGACCATCCCTGGTCAAATAGGACTAATTCATTCTCTTGCTTGAGGTTGAAATTTAGTTGGGAAGCAGAGATCCTTCAGGGTCCACCTCCACAGCCTGGGTCCAAGGTCACAGCAGGAAGGATGAATCCCATGCCAACCAAAGAAATGACCACTGGGTTGGTGGGGAGGGGTGGTGCCCCTTTAACCTCTGGATCAGGGACATTGCAATTGAAGAGACCAAGTAGACTGTAAGGTCTACTTCTGCTGGCTATTTCATGGTTTCATATATAGGACTCAGTTTCAATCTATCCCATGCCCTATAACCCACTGCTAGGATATTTCTAATTGCCAGTAAATATATGTTCTGGCATTCCTGCCTGAATCTACCATCCATAGCTTGAGCACCATGAGGTGCCGCCTTTACTACTTGCTCAATCTATTTCCATATGGCTTTATAAGTTGATACAGACCACAAGAGTATAGTACGGCCATGTACTGCATAGTAATACAGTTCAAGATCATGGACCACCCCCTTCAGTCTTTCCTTGATGCATCAATTTATACCTTATCCGAGGATGTCTACCAACTCAAATATACCTGGAAAAGGACTTCTGCCAGTTTAAGAATGGCTTGCTAGGGATTAATACCAGAGTACACCAGAAAAGGTATAAGTAGCAAGGAAGAACATTAATAAGAAGGGAACCAACTCTAGACTATAATGGGAAATTTATCATGGAGTATCTCGGTAGATCCTCCTGCACTTTATGCATTAACAGGAGGAAACTGGCACCATAAAGTTTAGTCAGGTCTTTTGTCATCTAGTCACCTAAGTTCTTAATATGGGAAGCTTGCTATTTTAAGAGGAGAAATTCCCTCATCTGCTGTGAGGGATTATAGTGGAACATAAGCACCTCTGTTTTTGTCTTATTCAGCACACAACCTGTGTGGGATCTGAACAGCTCAAGTCCCTCTCAGACTCCCCATAAGAGTATGTCATCAGCGTGCAGTGACATTTTCTGGGACTTACCCCCTTTACAGTTCCCTGAATCTTTGTATTTAAAGCAAATCCACTGGGCCAATGGCTTTATCTAAAGAACAAATAAAGATGAGAGGGAGCAGCCCTGCCTTGTGCCCCACTGTAAGTTAAATGTAGCTGATATATCATCATTCATAGTAAATATGCCTGTGGTAAAGAAGAGAGCCATTTAACCCCTTTAAGAAATTGGTCAGGGAATCCAAATTGTCCAAGAACCATGAATAAACAATTCCATACAACTCTATCAAATGCTTTTCGGCATCGAAGTTCATCAGGCATGCTTTAATCTAGTGTTTTTTTGGTGTCAGTACCATGGATAGTCCGGCGTACACTATCCAGAAGCTGGAGTGTCTACACATTATAAAGCCCATCTGATCAAAGTCAGTATTACTAGGCAGAACAGAATTCAGGGGCGGAAGGGGGGCTATGATGGCCATGAACAACATGTAGTTCATGCTGAGTAAGGAAATGGGGGTCATACTTTGAAAAGTGCCTCCAGGTGTCCTCCTGCTGCCTCACGGCGTCTGCCCGTTCCTCCACGGCACCTCCTGCAGACTGCTAGTGTCCCCATGTCCCCCTGTCAGTGAGCCCTGCGGGGCTCACAAATCCAATTGCAAGTGGTCAGCATGTTTGCCTAGGCCGCCACTCACACTATCGTGGAGGTGCTGTACATCTGACCGCTGTTGCGGTCAACAGCCAAAAAGTGTGTCTCTGTGGTTCCCGATGCCAAGCTAAGTTAAAAAAGGCACCAGGGACACAAAACAATGGAGAGAAAATATTTTAAATAAATAAATAAATAGTCAGATGCCATAAGCACTGCCTCTAGGGCACCAGAAGCCAAATGGCAAAGGTCAGGGCAGTAAAACCCTCATAAATATTCATAAGCTCTGAAATGTTTCTAGGGGCAGTGTGTTACGGGAGCAGCAATTCCCTAAGGGTACATTCCATTAGCTCAAGAGTGGACTTGCTTAAAAGAGAACTGTTGGGGCTAACCAAATGTGAGGACATTAATTTATAAATATTAAACTGCTGGCTGCACCAGAGCTTTAATCTGTGAGGTCACTGAAATACACTGCTTAAACTTGAACTGCAGCCACCATCTTTGTGCCTCTCAATCAATCAGTGGCCAGGATTTGACAAAGGGACTTCTGTGGTACTGCCAAACACTTATGGGAATTTTCTGGGACAAAATCTAGGTGCCAAAAAGTAAGCCAATTAATGCAGTAACTGGGAACTGTTCAGGACAGCTTTGGCAGCCAATGGGATCTCTGGAACTCAGCCCCATATAAAAGGGTTACTGCTCAGAATCTTCAGATTTGAGAGATCTGCCCAGAGTTCAGTCGCGTGTGCCTCTGGAGAGCCTGCCAGCTCTTAGGGGTTAGGCCTGCCAGGCCTAGACTTTTTCGGTCATTAGTCCGCGGGTCCAAAGTTCCAGTCGGTCCATGTTGGGGTCGCAACAGCAGGGGTTTCGGGCAGCAAGCAAGCTGAAAATCAGGATCAGCCTGCAAGCTGGCTGGTAGGACCAGAAAACGACAAGCTTTACATATGTGTGCTTAGCTGCCGAAGTGTTTGCATGGACTACTAGATCGAGACATCCGGTTTGCATGTTTTGGACAACGTTTGAATTGCTCCTGCATTCTGAAGACCAGCATTTCGATGAGGACCACAAAGGAACTTTCCTCATGCTTCATGAAATCTCTGCACAGGTCTCATGTCGCTGGATCATCCTCCTGGTCTGGGTAGTGTGAGTACAAACAGGGTAGTTCCCTGCAACTAAAGCTACAATTATTGTGTGTCATCTGAATTTGCTTGTTTTGGGTTTTATTGCAATGAACTGAGCCATCCGGCTCCAGATTACAAGTACTTGGGTTTGAGTGCATGCTAAATGTTTTCTCTCCTAAGGGCCTCAACAATCAGCTGCAATGCTGGCCTACCCCAGGCAATGCTTCAAGCTAGACTGTTTAACATACTGGGTACCCAGGGTTGTGAGACTGTGTTAAAGGGATCTACTGTGCATGCTTTATTGACCTGAATTTGAATCAGAACTGCAAATCACTTGCTAGATTTATGCCCCACCCTTGTTCACATCCCTGTGAATAAATCAGATTGTTGTTTTTTTACATTTAACCTGACTAGTGCGTACCTTCTTGGTGGGAATACAGTACTGTTATTGTATTGTTGCATCCTTGGTCTTATTTTACAGGGGGTCTCTAGGGCAGTTGCAGAAGATCCAGCCCTGGTGGCAAGTGCAAAGGTGTGTGAGCATATTATTACTGTCATATGGTAAATGTGAATGTTCTGTTGCTAAACTGGTTAGGCCACTACAGGGGTTGGTGGGGAGTTATAGCATCCCAGAGGGCTATACCAACAGCAGTTATGCTACCCCAAGACCCTTCCTCCAGGTGGAGGCACCTGTTCACCGAACTCAGGCCCCTCAACCTGGGCTAGTCACACAGGCAGGGGTAGTAGCCCATAGGATAGTGCCACCTAGGGTTTATACTTGCACAAACAAGCTCTGATGCAAACACATATACAGACACAAAAAACCCCAAAGTGACAAAAATACACACTGAGATCAGCATGCGCACGCACGCGCGCGCACACTCACTCACACACACAGATCTGCCAGATTACTAAATGCAAATGCTTTCTTCCAACTACCTTAATATATAAAGAACCTCGCAGCATCAAAGGGAACATAGAAACATAGAATTTGACAGCAGATAAAGACTACTTGTTCCACCTAGTCTGCCCATATTTCCCTACCTACTGTATCACCTCAGACCCTGCGGATCTCCAGCTTCCCCCCATCTTATCACTAAGGTTCCCTTATGCCTATCCCATGCTTTCTTAAACCCGTTACAGTTTTGCCCCACCACCTCCACTGGGAGGCTGTTCCAGGCATCCACCACCCTCTCCATGAGGAAGCTTCCTCACAGCTCCCCTGAGTCTACCCTCCTCCAGCTTATAGCATGACCTCTTGTCCATGAGCATCTTTTTTTCCGCAAAATGGTTTCCCCTGAACCTTATTTATACATGTTAGTATCTGAAAGTTACTATCATATGCCCCTCTCCCTCCATTCCTCCAGTGTATACATATTAAGGTCCTTCAGTCTTTCCTCGTAGGGCTTTTGATGCAGACCTTGCACCATTTTGGTTGCCCTCCTCTGGACCACCTCCACTTTTTCTATGTCCTTTCAGAGATGTGGCCTCCAGAACTGGACACAGTACTCTGGGTGAGGGCTCACCAGTGATTTACACAGGGGTAACACCACCTCCCTCTTTCTGCTAGCAAGTGATGCCCTTCCCAATGCAATCTCTGTACACTGTAGCACTCTGTCAATCCAGATCTGATCAGCAAATGGGTAAGTTAAATAAATAAGCCTGCTCGGTGGGCTATGGAGGAGTCACTGAAAGCAGCATTAAAGTAAGCCTGTTAATAGGCAACAGAGCAGCCACTGCTGGCAACATTAAAGCAAGACTGCTCGGCAGGCAATTGAGGAGCCCTCTGAGGGGGCATTATAGCAAGCACTCTCGGAGGCAGTGGAGAGTGTTACTAAAGCAAGCCTACTCAACCCAGGCACACAGGAGTCATGTAAGGCAACATTAAAGCAAGCCCCATCACCGGCAATGAGGGGCCACAGATGGAGATGGTCGATTAAAGCAAGCCTGCATGGTGGGCAATGAAGGAGCCACTGTTTCAGACACTAAATCAAGCCCACTTTGTAGGCAATGGAAGTGCTGTTGACAGCAGGATTAAAGCAAACCTGCTGCAGAGGTGCTCTGGTCCAATCAATTATGCTCACGAGTTACAGAAAAAATAATGCTCCCTTGCAAGTGGCAATGGAGGGAATAGAGCATAAATCAGTGTGACTATAATATTGAAAAGTTAACCAATATCTGATCAAAAATACTTTTCATATGTAGACAATAATATCAAACTACACATACATCCATACCCAAATGCGAGGAAGCTATAATACAAAGAACACACACTCAATGTTTAAAGCCAGAATGACAAAGAGCATATAAACAATAACATCTGCAGCTGCTGCATCTAATAACTGGTGTAGAGCACATGCATATTCTGTCATTTATTAGCTAAGTTGCTTAACTGCATAATGGTACGTCCAGTTAGCAGACAGGTGGGAGGCAAGCCCTCCTGTTGCTGTGATCTCCTCAAAGCTGTGAGGGATCTGCCAGCACTGAAGATCAAGGCACCTGAAAAGATAAACCGAGAGAACATGTTAGAGACTAACATGCAGGAATGGAGAATAGAAAAAAACTAAAAAAGTGACTGGGAAGAAAAATGGGATGGGGGGGGGTTCTCTTTTTATCTTTTCAGGTGCCTGGGTCCTCTGTGCCAGCACCAGGTGGTACAATTTCCTGTTACAGCTGTGTTAGGCGGCACAAGTTCGGGTTGCAGCTCCTGGTCATCAGGGAGCCTCTAGTACAGCTGTGCTGGGAGCATAGGTTCAGACTGAGGCTTCCACTCCTCAAAGAATCCCCAGAGCCATCATGGCAGCAGGTGGCATAGTCACAGTCAGGCCCCTCTCCTCGGGAGCCCTGGCAAAGTCGCAGCAGGTGATACAAGTTCAGGTTGGGGTGGTGTGGTATTGGAGCAGGAAACTGGTCAGTGGAGGGTGGGTCTGTCACACACCATGGCTCTCCATAACAGAAACATATTGACTGCCTATCTGCCTCATAGTAGACTGACAACTCAACCAAAGAATCACAGCCTCACAGGCAGAGAGACACTCAGCTCTTGAATCACATCCAGCTAACAGCAGGAAAAGGTCGGCAGATGATGACATGGGTGATTCTGCTATGCGACAGGCCACAATTCCCTGCAATAATGGTTATATGGGGGTATTCAAATGAACCAAGAGCCCCACAGCACCACTGGCTGGCAAGAGGGTTTTGGCTACTTTCCCCACAGCACACACTGGTAAACAGCCTGACATACCTTCAGATCCCAAATACCATACCAATAAGATTGTTTTTCAATTTGCAAGAAAACATGAAACAAGTTCTATCTGCAAAACTGTCAAGCTTAGTTAGTGACGGAGGGTGAATTAATTCAAAAAAGGACTGAGCTGTGCATAAAGCATGTGTCAGGTAATATGACTGGGAAAATGTGGTGACTCGCAGCAATATTTTTTTCAATTTTTTTTTTTTTTTTTTACCCAGGGTAGACCAACTGAAACACAAAATCTAGTTTTCAGTGGGGTCCTGCTTGTTCCCATTTTGGCAATGAGTTTTCCTAGGAGAGTCTAGTTGAAAAGAATGCAACACTGCATTGTCAGTGAGGTCCTGCTTCTACCCATTTCCGCAGCTGGGTGGACTGGAGAACTGGGAGGTTAAGGCACCTGGTCAGGATCACATAATGAGTATTTGGCTCTAGCAGTGTTCTAACTTGCAAACCTCTGTCTTTCAACAGGGCTCTAACCACTGGACCACACCGCCTGCAAGGGGCAGCGGGGGGTGGGGGGCTGGAAAAAGGCCATCAACTGCTGGCAAAATTTTTTTTTTTTTTTTTTTTACAGTTTATTTACCTAGGATAGAACAGCTGAGATACACCATTTCATTACCAGTGGGGTCCTGCTTTTACCCATTTTTACAATTTACCTTGAAAAGGCCGGCTGAGATGTAACACAGTAGCATATTTAGTAGGGTCCTGCTTCTACCCATTTCTGCAGCTGGATGGACAGGAGCACTTGAGGTTAAATGACTTGCTCAGGGTCACACAATGAATCTTTGACTCTCATGGGGTTTGAACCTGTGATCTCCTGGTTCCCATCAGTTCTCTGAATCAGGGAACATGTTGCCACCACTGCCTGCAAGGAATTGGGAGGGGGGCATAAAAAGCCAGCGACCACCAGCAATTGTTTCTGTATTTATCCAAGATAGCCCAGCTGAGATGCGAAATCTAATTTCCAGTGTATGTACACATTTCTGCAGCTTGCTGATCTGGAGCTGCCTGAGAATAAATACTTTTTTTAGGGTCACACAGTAAGTATCTGGCTCTAATGGGTTTTGAACTTTCAATCTTCTAGTTGCCAACTTTGCTCTAACCACTAAATCACACTACCTCCACTGCCTCCACTGCCTGCAAGGGGTGAGACTGGAAAAGGCCAGAGACTGCCAGCAATACATATATTACAGTGGCACGGTAGTGCCACTATAGTTAGGGATGAGCAGGGCTTTCTATGTTAAACCTCAAATTTTGCACTTTAATATCTTCACAACCGTTTCAACGGATTTGCATGACATTTTGCATGTGTGGCCTCGGGGGTAGATCTCTTAACGTGTCAAGTTTCGTTCTAGTCAGATGTGCGAATTACGAGATGTGGATATCGAAAAAAAATAAAAAATAAATCATTGTTTTTCTGTGTTTTTGTCATTGCCTTGTACCCAGATGATATGGAATTTTGGACTGCAATTTTCATGGTAAAAAAGGATTGGCCCGCATA
This sequence comes from Neoceratodus forsteri, assembly GCA_016271365.2. Taxonomy (NCBI): domain Eukaryota; kingdom Metazoa; phylum Chordata; order Ceratodontiformes; family Ceratodontidae; genus Neoceratodus; species Neoceratodus forsteri. The sequence goes on from CM057452.1 coordinate 1,462,788,241, forward strand.
TGTTCCTTTCACTGGTTTGGTGGAAAAATATTAATCCATTCCAAAGTTATTAAATTTTAAAGTTTGGTTCTGAGCATGCTCAGTACACTTTAGGTAGCTGCTTGGAACAAATATTTGGTCCATATGAAAAGGATCCTTTTCAATGGGACTGATCCTTTTCATATGGCCGCCATTTTAAAACTTGCAAACATTTAAAGTACATAAAATAATGTCTTTTGAAAAACAAACACCTGAACCTAGCTAAGCGGGACCTGTTTAGCTAGATTCTAGTATTTGTTTTAAAGATTATGAAGTACATTTCTGGTTTCCCAAAATCTAGGGTGCCTAACTTAGCAAGAGGAGCCGTTCACCTGCATTCTCTGTATGAGAACAGCAGGACTTTCTTGAGTTCTGCAACTAGAGCTCGTGTTCGGGCTGCTCTGAGAGCAGTGAGACACTCTTTCCCTGATGTCTATTGGCACCTCCCACCCTCTGATTGCTGTCTCCATTATGTATGTTAGGTTTCCTGGTGTCTAGAGGCACCCCTATCCTCCAATTGCTGCCCCATATTTACTTAAGGTTTCCCTCATGTCTAGTGGTTCCCCCACCTCCAATCGCAGGTATCCTATTTATATCTGACCCTCCATCTGTTGCATCTACTTTCAACACATTCTTCACATCCTGTGCCTCATCACTCCTAACCACTCTCCTCCATATTCTCCTACTGCCTCTGTAACCCCCTTGCCAAACCTCTCTATCACACCTCCTTCTCATTCTCACTCATCTTGCCAAACAATGCTCTTAAGACCTCCTTGCCTTGAACCCAGCAAGGGAAGAGCTCAGATGGCCTGGACCCTAAACTGCTCCACCTCTCTACTTCTGCTATAGTTTCTCCCCTGGTCTCCCTACTAAACCTATCCCTTTCTCTTTCCTCAGTTCCAACAACCTGGAAACACTCTACTGTTATTCCTCTCCCCAAAGGTGGTGATCCCACCACCCCAGGGAAGTATCGACCAATCTCCCTACTTTCTAGTCTAGCTAAGCTCCAAGAACATATAGTCCTCACTCGGCTCACTCCTTACCTTGATTCTACCTCATTTCTCACCCCTTTCCAGTCTGGCTTCTGCAAGTCCCACGCCACTGGCACCTCCCTCATACGGCTCACTGACTCTGTACTCACTAATATGGATCTGGAACACGTTACCTACACCATATTTGTCAGCCTGGCAAAAGCCTTCAACACAGTATCTCATGCCCTTCTCCTCCAAAAAATTACAGCCGCAGGGCTAACCTCCTCAGCCACACTGTGGTTTCAGTCCTACTTATCTGGGAGATCTCAACTGGTTAAGATTGCCTCCTCACTCTCTTCTCCACTCCCCATAACCACTGGTGTCCCGTGGTGTTCTGTACTCTGCCCTATTCTGTTTTCAGTCTTTCTCAATGATCTCCCTACAGTCTGCTTCTCATCTCAGATTCACATGTATGCGGATGATACCGTCCTTTACACATTTAGTACTCTTCATACTGATGTGGAGGCGGCTAGACAGTAACATGATTTCAGTAACATCCAGCTGTGGTTACAGTCCAACCAGCTATTCCTAAGTGCCAAAAAGACAGTCTCCATGTCCTTCGGCTCTAGGCAGAGGCTATCTAAACTCCCATTCCCCCACCCCTGCCTTCCACACCATGGATGGCACACCTATTGAAAATGTCACTACCTTTAGACACTTTGGGGTCTGGTTAGACCACCACCTGGACTTTTTGGCACATATGAATGCAATCCAAAAGAATCTATGCCCCAAGCTTGTTGCTTTATACAGAAACAAGGATTGTATTCCACAAACTGCACGCCGTGCAATCGTGCAGAAAATGATCCTCCCCACCTTTGATTATGCTGACATAGTCTACAGTGCCACCCCTAAAACTACCCTGACCAAACTGGACACCCCTTTCAACTCCTTTTGTCACTTTGTTCTATCCTGCCCCCTTCATCACTGTGACCTATATAAAGCCCTATCACTCCCATCCCTGGAATCCAGACAGCTGTCTCATACTGCCACCTTCATGGCCAAATTCTGAACAAGTAATCTCTCCTCCTATCTTTTTTCCTCCATCTGTGCTTCCTCCCAATACACTTACTCCCTCCGTAACACTGACCTAAAATCCTTTGCAATCCCCCTCCGATCTACCACCACTGGCCAATCCGCCTTCTCTTTCCGCTATCCTAAACTGTGGAATACTCTTCCCCCCCCCAATCCACAATGCCACCTTGCACAAATCTCTGTCTCCTCCCTCTTATGGGAATACACAATCCCTACCTGCTCCTGCCAAAACCTACTGACCTCTTTCCTTACGCCACCCCCTCTACTCTCCCCTAACCCCTAGCCATGGTCTGGCTGGGCTGTCACCTAATGCAATGTTCAGCCTCTGGGTTCCCTGGTTTCAAACCATAAATGGACTGCTTAAATAGCCACAATCAGCTATGCCCTATTTTAGCCCAAATGGCTGCCTACCCAACCTACTCCGAGTATTTACTTCTGCCTTATATTTCTCTCTGACCTTGAACTTATGATGTAGTTATTGTGTAAACTAATGTAATTAAGTTGTAATATATTGTCTGCTATGTACACTGTGATGTATCACTTATTCTCATTGTATTCAAGTATTTTATGTACTTGCACTACTCCCCATTCCTTTCCCCCCAGGACGCATCTGTAAACGAGCAATTCTGCTCAGTTTGCCCTCCTGGTGAAACACTTAAATAAATAAATAAATAAAAATTACTCACCGTGGTAATGTTCTTTCTTCCAGGGGATTCTTCGGCATTATAGACAGGTGCAGTATGCCACCTGGGTTAAGTTGCCCCGGAGAGGTGGAGTCAATGCAAATGAGGAGTGCATTGGCCAATCAGGATAGAGAAAGAGGAGAGTGCTGCCTGCAGTCAGCCTGAAGGACCTCAGGACTGTTTTGAAGCTGAAAAAGAGCAACAACTGTGCTCAACAGTGGCAAACACTGTTAGCAAAAACAAACTGAAATTCCAAACCACTACTGAGATGCAAATCAACAAGGAATCAGAAAAAATTCAGCAAATTTGGCTTAACCTCATAACTGAACCATCCCCAGACAGGTTTCAGAGAGGAGTATAGGTGAGTGTCATAATGCTGAAGAATCCTGAAGAAAGAACATTACTACGGTGAGTAATTTTTCTTCTCACCCCAGGAATTCTTCAGCATGTATTGACAAATGCAGACTGCTTTTGGGAGGAGGACATAGAAACCTACTTAGGAAAGAGGCTCTGCAGCACCGCTCTGCCAAATTTGGCATCAGATCTGGACTGCACATCCAAGCAATAGTGTCTTGTGAATGTGTGAACCATTTTCCTAGTAGCTGCATTGCAAACCTCTAGCAAAGGAATGTCTCTTGAGACTGCTACCGAGGCAGTGATTCCCCTAGTTGAGTGGGCTCTGAGCCCGAGAGGGGGTTGTTTACCAACTTTGCTGTAACAGAACTGGATGCAAGAGACAATCCAGCGGGAAATGGATCTCTTGGTTGCCGGTTTCCCTCTGCCCACTTCACCTTAGGTGAGAAAGAGCTGAGTGTGCGAGTCTCTGAATTGCTTAGTATGGCCTAAGTAGTATGATACTGCTTTTCTTGACATCCAGGCTATGCCACTTGCATTCGCCTGGAGTGGACTTGTCTGGGAAAAGAACCGACAGAGAAATAGACTGGTTAAGGTGGAATTCAGAGACCACCTTGGGCAAAATGTCCTATTCATCCTAAGGACTACCTTGTCCTTGTGGAGAATGATGTAATTAGGGTCTGTACAAAGGGCCTGCAACTCTAAGATTTGTCTGGTGGAGGTAATGGCCACTAGAAAGACTGTCTTCCAAGTTACAAACTTGAGATCGGCAGTAGCCATGGGCTTAAATGGAGGTTCCATGAGTTTGGCTATATAAAGGTTCAAGTCCCAAAGGGGTACTGGTTCCCTCAGAGGGTTGAAGGTGCAGCAGCCCTTTGAAAATGTTTTGAAAATGGGCTGCGAGATGGAGGACTTTTCTTTTCCAGTGGAAAGGTAGGCTGAAACGCCAGCAGATGTACTCTTAAGGAAGCTTTCAAGCCTTCTGTTTGAAGGTGTGCTAGGTAATCCAGTAAGATAGGAGAAGAAGCCTGCAATGGCTCTATGTCCTTATCCTTGCACCACAAAGACAACCTCTTCCACTTGGAAGTGTAAGTTTTCCTAGTACCAGGTTTCTTGGCCATCCGTAGAATCTTAAGAACTTGCTCAGAGTACTGGGATTCAGGAAACTCTAGCTCCTCAAGTACCAGGCTTTGAGGTGAAGGGACTGGATGTTGGGGAATGCTACCCCGATCTGAGGAATGGTCAGGAGACTGTGGGACAGTCACAGTTTGATGGGCTTCCGGACCAAGAGGGAGAGAAGCAGGGAGTACCAAGGTTGTTTTGCCCAATCTGGGGCCACCAGAATCATAGTGGCTGGAGCCCTGAATTTAAGAAGAACCCTGTAAATCAGAGGAAAGGGAGGAAAAATATAAAGGAACCTTCCTGTCCAGTCCAGGGTCAGAGCATCCACTGGAATGGTCTCCAAAGCCAGAGGCCTGCAGCAGTACTGAGGTAACTGGTGGTTGAGGCTGGACACGTATAGGTCCAGATCTGGAACCCCCCCACCTCCTGAAAACTGTGGCTAGGACCTGTTTGTTGAGGGTCCACTCATGTTGGCCCTGACTGATGCGGCTTAGAGCATCTGCCAGAGTGTTGTCCTTGCCTGGAAGATGGATAACCGACAGGGACATGTCCAGGAAGTAGGCCAGGGACCAAATCCTCATTGCTTTTGTGTGGAGTTTGGTTGACGTTGTGCCCCCCTGCTTGTTGATGTAGAACATGGCAGTCATATTGTCCATCCTTATCTGGACTGACTGCCCTCTGAGCTGTGAGGCAAAAACCTTGATGGCCAGGAACACTGCTCTGAGTTCCAAAAGTTTGATGTACAGTGTGGACTCTATGGGCATCCAAGTGCCACTTATGAACGGGTCACCTAGGTGGATGCCCCAACCTAAAAGGGAAGCATCCGTAGTCAGGATCTGAGAAGGTTGCTGAATCTGAAAGGGAACACCTACCCTGAGATTTTCTGTCTCCATCCACCAGTCCAGAGCTCGCAGAAAGGTTTCTGTGACTGGTACCAGCTTTGTGATGGAGTAGTATTTCTGGGACCAAAGAGAGCTGAGGTGGTACTGAATGTCCCTCATCTAGAATCAGGCACCCGGGACTACTGTGGTCATTGAGACCATGTGGCCGAGTAGACTGAGGAAGTGTCTGGCCAGTCTCAGCTGGCCTAGATTGAACGAATTTAGCAGAGTGAGAAAATTCTGAATTCTGTCTGCAGGAAGGAAATACTTCCCTTGCAGCATGTTAAGCTCTGCCCCTGTGAATTGCAGGACTTGGGCAGGCTGGAACTGGGATTTTTTCTTGTTGATAATGAAGCCCAGAGACTGAAGAGAGTGTCTTGTCAGGCCTAGAGCTTCTGAGGCAGCCTGAGGAGAATTGGCCACTATTAGCCAATCATGCAGGTAGGGAAAAATTGAGATGCCTTGTCTTCTGAGATGAGCTGTCACCACTGCCAGCCACTTGGTGAACACCCTGGGAGCAGATGTTAGCCCAAAAGACATGGCTGAAAACTGGTAATGGCCTGAGGGCAGCCTGAATCTGAGGAATTTTCTGTGGGATTGCCTTATTGGAACATGAAAGTAGGCATTCTTTAGATCCAGGGAGACTAGCCAGTCCCCTTGCTTAATAGAATGAATGACCTGAGTCAAGGTTACCATCTTGAACTTTGGTTCAGCAGGTGCTTGTTCAGATACCTTAGGTCCAGAATAGGTCGCCACTCCCCATTTTTCTTTAGGGTTAGGAAATATCTGGAATAGAGACCTTTTCCCCACTGGGAAAAGGTACTCTTTCTATGGCTTTGACCTCCAAGAAGTTCTTGACCTCTAATTCCAACAGCTGTTTTTCTGTTGTGGTGAGAGGGTTTGAGAGTTTGGGGCTGAGGAGAAGGGTAAATCTCTTGAACTGATGGGAGAGGCCCGTTCTGCTACTTCTAACATCCACTTTTCTGAGGTGATTTGACGCCAATGATGGAGGTAGTGGAAGAGACTGAACCCCACAGGGAGAGGGGTGGTGACCAAAAAGGAGTCAGGAAGACTACTGTCTGGACTGTGCAGAGGTAACAGGAGAGGAACTGGCTCTTCTCTGACCTCTCCTTCTGCTATCTCTGAGAAAGTCCTAGGAAAATAACCCTGCCCATGCCTTCCCAGCTCTGAGACTTCTGGAAGGAGTAAGGATTTTCTTTGGGCAAGTTACCTTGTAAGTAGTTTTAAACTCATCCATTCTTTTCATGTAAACTTCTTGGTCCACAAACAGGAGTTGTTCCCACAAGGACAATCCATAGCTATGTATTGGACATCCTGAGTGAGACTTGTAGTTCTTAACCAAGCCAACCACCTGAGAGAAATGGCCTGTGCTGTGACCCTCGAGGCTGTGTCATTATTATCTGACGCCATATGAAACTGATACTTGGTGGCTTCCATGGTCCGCTTGACAGTTTCAGTGACATCCCTGGGCATAGTGTCTCCCCCTGTTGCACTATGGCAAGGATAGATTTCAGTAAAGCTCTTGGTATCCAGCTGCGCATGCCATGTAAGCAGACATGCGTACAGCAAAGAAGCAGTAGCATATGACTTCTTACCCATAGAATCCAGTTTTCTAGAGTCCTTCTCTGAGGGGGAGAGCAGACAGAGGCACATTGGCTTTGTCACAGGCTGCTGACTGCACCACCTCTTTGTGATCTGGATGTGTACAGAGAAAATCAGCAGTACACTTACCGAGCTGGTATTTTCTCTTAACCTTTCTGTCCACCCCGGAGGAAGCTGAGGGGGTTTCCAGAACCTTAAAAATGGCTTTCTTCAATGTGTTATGGATAGGGAGGATTAGTTTCTTTGGAGGAGTGTGAACCATCATTTCTGCGTAGTCGTCCTCCATCTCCTGATAGGTGTCGTCCCGAAGGAGAAGTTCCAGGGTGTCCGCCATCTGCTTAAGAAATGTGAAAAAGGAAGAAACTTCATCATTGTCATCATTTAAGTCAGCCCCAGGGTGACCATCTGGGTCTAATGGGTCCCCATGAGACAGTTCATCAACACCATCCTCTCCATCATAATAAAAACCTTGGGCATAATTAGTGTCATGGAGTGGAGTAGTCGGCCCCGAAGTTGGCGAGAAAATATTGCCCTCAAAAGAAAGAAAATGTCACAGGAAGGTCTCGGAAGAGGGAGTGCTCTGGGCCAATGTTACCAGTTCAGCTGAGAAAAGTTCTGAGGTCCTTTAGGCTGATGGCAGGCAGCACTCTCCTCTCTTTATCCTGACTGGCCAATGTCTTCCTCATTTGCACTGACTCCATCTCTCTGGGGCAGCTTAATCCAGCTCACATACTGCACCTGTCAATACATGCTGAAGAATTCCTGGGGTGAGAAAATATCATTTTTCCTGCTGTCTAGTTGCAACCCCTAACCTCTGATTGCTGTCCCTGTATTTACTTTAATGTTTTCTTGGTGTCTAGTGGCTCTCCACCCTCCAATCACCAGCTCCATATTTATTTAATGTTTCCTGGTGTCTAGTGGTGTCCCCATCCTCTGATTGCCGTCCCTTTTGTATGGCATGTCTCCCTGGTGTCTAGTGGTCCCCTCCGATTACCATCCCTTATCTATATGTTTCTTTTTTGTCTAGTGGCACTTCCTTCTGATCACCGTCCCCTTGTGTATTTTTTTTCCCTGGTGTCTAATGGCACCTCACCCACCTCAGATCACCATCCACTTATGCTTGTTTTTTCCCCCCTGGTGTCCAGTGGCACCCCACCTCAGATCACCATCCCCATATGTATGTTTTTTCCCCCTGGTGCCTAGTGGCACCCCCCACCCTCCGATCGCCATCCCCTTATATATGATTTTTTCCCCTGGTGTCTAGTGGCACCCCCCACCCTCTAATCACCATCCCTGCATTCAAGTAACCTGTAATATAGAAAACAGTCCCTCAATGAATTTTTTTGAAGAAGAAAAAGGTCCCTCATCAATCCAGCCCCCCCACCCTGACCTCCCACTGAGCACCCACCATCCTGCACCCCTCCCCACACACACACACACACACACACACACACCTCCTTCACACTCCAACTCACCTGAACAGGTCCCAGGGTGAAGAGACACTCTCCCGTTAAAGACATGTCTTGCTGCTGGAACCACCGACTGCAATATGAGAAACTAAAGTAAATGCGGTTCAATGTATTTCAATGGGGTTTTTAACTTTGATATATTACTTGTTATTTTTGCATATTTTGACCCCAAATTTTCAACATGGCCTTTTGGGACCTCTCCTGATGACTAATGGTGGTGGAATTACACAAATCAAGCCTGAAAGGCAACTTTGTGGTTGCTTGACAAAATCACCTTTTGGGAGGGTTCAAACATTTCATCACCCTTGTTCATGAGGTGGGGTCATAAGAAGCTATGTTGAAAAGTGTGAGTCAAATATTGAAGATTGCAAAGTTATGCACATACATTGAAATTTTACCATCATAACTTGATAATTTTAATATTTTCACCCCAGATGTTGAACACAGACATTTTTACATCACCTCATGAATGTGACAGCTGTAATTTTTCAAATCCTGGCCATAATGTGCTTTCATATCTGTGGTATGGAATGACGTTTTGGTAGCACAGAAACACGTTTAAGTGGGGATTTTAAATTATTCACCTACCAGGTTCTTAAGGTGAAGACTATGCTGAAAATCTGGTGTACGAATATGGTAAATGATCAGGTTGTGAGTGAACATTGCAGTATTTCAATGGTCAGTCATAACTTCACTAATTTTAAATATTTTGACTCCAAACTTTCAACATAGCCTTTTTTCTGCACCACCTCATACATGTGACTTGTGTCATTTTTTAAATCCTGACAAGACATGTTTTTGGACTTCTGGTACAAAATCATCTTTTGTCCAGTATACTATAAATTATGCATGTCATGTTTATAAGGTGAATCATAAAACAAGTATTTTGAAAATGTTGGGTTAAAAAAAAAAAATTAAACTTTGTGTGTAGTGCCAAGCTTGACCCCAGCGGGTGTGCTTTGTGATCCCATGCTGGTGAGCTGAGTTCAGTGGTGAGATCATTGACCCAGTTGCTTGGGGGTGAAGGTGGCGGGATGGCATTGTTACATGACACCCTCCAGTCAGAGAATGAAAGGTGCAGGGTTGTCAGCACAGTCCCGCTACCACATAGTAATGACAACTGTCCTCTTAGTATAGGGCCTTGCACCTCTCCCCTTGGGTGGTAGAGGGCCCTGTGCACTGACTGACGAATGCACTCTTGCCCTGCATTTGTAGCTGTGGCTATTAGCAAGTGCAGGGACCACAGGCCTGCACGCCTACAGCCCACCGACAGCCCTATGAATTTTTTACATCATCATTGCACCAAACAACAGCTACAAGGCTCACAATTTGTGGGCCATGCACTCTGTAGGTGGACGGAGTCTTTCTTCAGACTGGGCATCTGTATCTGTTCACACAGATCCCTTTGGGACCTGCGTGAATGGGAGATCTGACTCCACTATCTTAAAAAGAAAGAAAATTCTTTACAAAACTTCATTAATGCACCAATTAGGGTAATACCGCAAAAGTAGGGAAATGGATGTTAGGTTTCAAACTCACTCCCCAACCCCCCGCCAAGCAGCAAAAGGAAAAACATTAGGTTTTGGGTCTCCTGAATCTTGGTGAATCACTGGTGGGGTCTTCCTTGGGGTTGTCAGCCCTAATGCCCATCCCGTTGCACGAGCAAACAACAGAACACATGATCTCCTTTCTTTACGCAGGGCGCTTCATGAAAAAAACTGCAACAAATTGTGTTGGCAACATGTTGTGAGACATAATTCTCTACCTTTGAAGAGTTATCAGTATGAGGCACTGGCTTGGAGCTGTTTCAATTGCTTTGGGCTACGTGATGAAGGGAAGGGGGTGCCATTATGGTTGACAACCCCAAGGAAGACCCACCAGTGATTCGCCAAGACTCGGGAGACCCAAAACCCTAATTTTCCTTCCTTTTGCTACTTGGGGGGTGGGGAGTTAGGGTTGGAAACCCTAATGCCACATTTCCTTACTTATGTGGCATTAAAAGATACCTAAACAACATTTTGACAACAAACTATTCAAAAATCTGACTCTGTAAGTGACTAAAGGAAAGGCTGCTGTATTCATTAAGGCTAAAACTACATTTATATAGTTTACCTAAATGTGGTTCCAGAGCATTTGAATATTGTAAAATCAGCCTTCTAGTTTAAAAAAAAACTGTCTTACCTGCTTTCTAAAATGGCCACCAAACGTGTTATGTGATGACATCATTGGAGTCAAAGTCAGAAAGATATACGGCTCTCTATAGTGCTAACTAGTTATTTTTTTCCTTTGTATAGAATTGTTTCACCCAAATTGTCAAAACCATGTGCATTATTTTGTATAATACATATGTTAGGCTATGGTTCTGTTTGTTTTGTTTATTTTAACATGCTGAAATTGTGTTTTAATCCAACCAACTTTCTCTGTGGCAAACCACAGTGCAGTACAAATATTGAACAACTTGGTGGTCTGCTGGTTATGTTGAATCCAAGATGCTGCAGTGGGTGTTGGGGTGGTGTGCATGCTTAATATGCACTTTTAACATTTTTATTAAACCTTTATATTTTCTGTTATTCTTTTCTAGTATGTTTTGACAGAACCTACAAATGTAATCCATAGTTTGAATGTAAACATTTGTACAATCAATAAATCAGACTTCTTCAACAAAGTGAAATGCAGCAGCAGCAGCATGCAAGTACGTTACTATGTGTGTGTGTGTGGGGGGTGCAGTCACACCCTTCACCACCCCCTAGAGCCACCACTTTTCTGTAGCAAAGTTCTTGTTCAGTCCAATGTTAGAGTTCATACTTTCTCAAAACTCAAATATATGCTTGTCTTGTCTTCTTTTTCCATGGGAAATAATAATAAGAAGAATCAGCATTTATATAGTGGTTTTCATACACATTGTATCCCAAAGTGCTTTACAAGCAATACTAGACTGGTAGTGAAGTGACTAAACATGTAGTGGCAGCCATTTCATACATTAATATCCACACACAGCCTTGGACAATTGCATAAACTGGTTTTATGGGAAGGGGAATGTTGGCCAGGACAACAGGGTCAGGTAGTGATCAAAGGTGCTGGCAGCCCACATCTTATTTCTCACAGTAATCTGCTCATATTTCTCTCCTCTGTCTTCCCTTCCCTGAATATAGCAGTACCTTGCAGAGTGGCCTTCTCAGTCCCCCCTGGTACTCATTCTTCCTTCTCCTCCTCCTCCTCACACGAAAACTGGTGAGTTTATCATTTTTCTGCATCATGAATGCAAGTAGAGAGTCCCTATTTTATTTTGACATATCAAATATAAACTATATCTTTCTGAGAGACAGGCTGATAGCAACAGGGAACAAGGGAATGATGGGTTTTCCTATCCTTAAAGATCTAGGCTACCTTTGATTAGGCATTGCTAAATGATGGTGTGTACATCATTATGCACGTCATTTAATAGTGCCTTAATCATAGGTGGCTTAGATCTTACATCGTAGGAAAGCCAATTTTCCACTTGTGCAATGCAGCTATCAGCCTGGCTTACCAGAAGATCATGTTTATTATTAATATGTAGAAATAACATGGGAGACTGTACTAACCACATTCATGATGCAGAAGGGTAGTGAATTCACCAGTTTTTGGCATGGGGAGCAGGTGAGAAGAATGAATGCCAGAGAGGGACTGAAGAGGCCATTCCAGAAGGGTATAGCTATATTCAGGTTAGTTGAAGACATGAAGGAGGACGCTGAACAGATCACTGTGAGATCTGAAATGTGGGGCTGCCAACATCGTGATCACTACCTGACTGTGGATGAGAGTAGCCAGCAATGACAAATACTCAGAGTGGCAGGACTGCACCTAAACTGTTACTTGCATTCAGTGTAGGGAGATTACCCTCTAGTAGGGGGGGTGTTGATGTTTGTTAGGACAGTATTGAGGGAGTTGTGTAAAGCTCATTCAAGATTTGGAAGGGTGGCAGCCAGCCAACTCAAATTGTGGAGTAGAGCACAGAAAAGTACTGGAGAAGAATTGCTGGGAACTGTTCTGTGGGGTTCTGCAGATCACAGATAAAGGAGTAGACTGACACTGGAAGTCAGGTGGATTTGTTCAAGGTATTAGTATGCCTCTCCTGCTAATAATATCTTATCCATTGTCAGTGCAGCCCTTATGAGGGCATGAAAGCAGTTTTCTGGTGGGTCATGATGCGATTGCTTGGCCCTCCAGGAAGACCTAGTTATTGGTTAATGAGGTGGGAAAATCACAACAGGGAACTGTACATACTACCGTCACTGTGCAGAAGGGTGGTGATCCACTCAATGTTTACTGTAGGAGCAGAAGTCAAACACTGAGAATGTGGACTGGAGAGTGATTTGGGAGGCATTTTTAACAGTGCCAGCTGATGATGCATATCGGTATAGGTGTATACAACTCTCTGAGGTACAAGATTACAATCTGAGGTGTGATAATTCTCTTCAAGAGACCGTAAGTACATATACGGCACCAGGCAGTACTAAGGACAAGGTATGGATGGTGGGGTGTTCAACAGAAGGCAGGCTATGTGCAGGGGGTTCACATGGAAAAAGAAAGCCTTATTTGTGGATTAACAAGAGAGCATGGGCTTTGGAACTGAACCAGACCAGTACTTTGCTCTGTGACCCTGAGCAAGTCATTACACTTCCTTGTGCTCCCAGGCCACACCTGTAAACAAGCTTTCAGCTTAGTGTGTCTCTCCTGGTTAATAAAACAAAATTCAGTGCATCACATAACCACTAGATCATCAGATAATTGAAGTGTTGTACTGTAATGCAGTTTGCCAAGGAAAAAGTCAGCTGGATTACAAAACATTTTCCGCAAGTTAAAGTAAACACAATGAACAAAATCATAGCCTAACGTGTACTGATCAAAATAATCCACGAGTTAATACATGGTGTTGATCATTCTGGTACAATAATTCAAAACAAAGAGGGAAAGAAGAACTAGTAAGCACTATAGAAATATATGTGGGTCTCTGTCTTTGGCTCAGATGATGTCATCATGACTCATCACTTAACAGACTTGGCAGACATCTTAGGGAGAAACCAAGGCTGTTTTTTGAAAGTGAAATATTGATATTTGCATTTTCTCAAAAAGCTATGAAACTGCATTTGTATTATTTACATAAATGCAGTTTTAGCATAAATGTAAACAGCAGCCTCTACTTTACCTTGTTATGGAGCCAGATTTTGGAGTTTGCAGTTTTAAAAAACTGCTTGTTTAGGTACCCTTTAAGTTACCCTAACTGGTGCATTAACAACATTTTTGCAAAGAATATTACAGTTTATTTGCCTAGCACAGCACTACTGAGATGCAACATTTTATTTCCAGTGGAGTTCTACTTTTATTACATTTCACAATATATTTGCCCAGGATAGTACAGCTAATGGACAACATTGCATTTTTAGCAGAGTCCTGCTTTTACCCATTTCTGTAGCTGGGTGGACTCTGCACTGTTAAGTGACTTGCTCAGGGTCACACACTGAGTATTTGGCTCAAGTAGGGTTGGAACCTGCAATCTCCCAGTTCACAAGAAAGCTCTAACCACCAGACTGCAGTGCATGTGGGGGAGGCAAGTAAGGCCTGCAACTGCTGGCAATGTTTTTTTGTTTAAAATTTATCTACCCACGATAACCCACCTGAGATGCAACATTTCATTTCCAGTGGAATCCAGCTTCCACCCATTTCTGTAGTGGGGTGGACTGGAGCACTGAGAAGTTACGGATTTACCATGGGTAATATAGTGAGTATCTGGATCTAGTGGGGTTTTAAATCGCTGACTCCAATAGTGCTATGACTAGTAGAATTTATGCCTTCAGTGCCTGCAGGGCACTAAGAGGCCGCAATTGTTGACAATGTTTATTTTACAATTGATTTACCCAGGATAATGAGGCAGATACAGCATTTCATCTACAGTGCAATCCTGTTGCAGCCTATTTCCACAGCTGAGTGGACTGGAACACTGGGAGTTTAAATGTCTTTTCAGGGTCACAGTCAGTATTTGGCTCTAGTGGGGTTTGAACTTGCCATCTTTCAGTTCCAGCAACACTCTAACCACTAGACCACATTGCCGCCTACTGCCTGCAGGGATAAGATCAGAAAATGCCAGCCACTGTTGACAAAATGTTTTTACAATGTATTTTCATAGGACAGTGCAACTGAAACCAGGAAGGCCAGTGTCTGTCAGCAATGTTTTTTTGTTCTGTGTACAATTTACCATGGCTAGCCAAGCTGAGATGCAACATCTGATTTCCAGTGAGGTCCTGCTTCTACCCATTTTAACAGCTGAATGAACTGGGACACTGGGTGATTAAGAGTCAAGGTTCCTTCATGAGTATTTGAGTCTAGAAGAGTTTCAGCCTGTGATCTTCTAGTCACCGCCCATGCTTTAACCACTAGGCCACACTGCCTGCAGGAGCGGGAAGGGAGGAGAGGAAAGAAAGCAGCCACCAGCACTTTTTGTTTGTTTACAATTTATTTTAACTCAGAATAGCCCAACTGAAATGGAACATCACATTTCCAGTTGGGTCGCTTGCTGGCTGACTGCCCGTACAACTACATACCTCCACATACTATCACATCATGTTTTCTTGCATTTTGCAAACAAACATCAAAAAGGATTTGCAGACTGAAATAGGTTAGAATTGCCTGTTGGAATAGGGGATGCACAGGAAAAACTATGCGGAAAACATTACTTCACAGAATGAGTGTTGGTTTATGGAGCAGAACCTCATCATAGCAGTTTTCAGAGCAAAACTAGATTTAAACATAGAAGAAAACAATAGAACTGTTGATCAGATAGGGGTAGGGCTCTATGAACCATGGGTCTTTAAACGAACATACAAACATATGAAGAACCAGCAGAAGAAGGCCATTTGGTCTATCAAGTCTACTCATGCTGCAGGGTCCACAGCTTGAGCTAATGTCCCTGCCCTCCCTCCCCCACTCCTCCCATCCTATCTACCCATGATCCTTACCTTCCCCCTATGCCTGTCCCAGCCTCTCTTAAAGCTGCCCACTGTCTTCAACGAGATGATCTCTTCTGGCAGCGCATTCCAAGTGTCCCCCACCCTCTCTGTGAAGAAGTGCTTCCTGACCTCCCTCCTAAACCTCCCACTCTCCAGCTTATGACTGTGTCCCTCATGTTACAGTTGCCACTCTGCTTAAAGAGACTCTACTTATCAACTTTATTTATTCCTTTCAAGTACTTGAAGGTCTCAATCATGTCCCCTCTCTCTCTCTCCTGTCTTCCAGGGAGTATGTTCAGTGCCCTCTGTCACAAACCCACTCAGCAGGTCAGCCCTCTAGTCCCAAAGTGCCAACCTCCGAGCGCAGTCTTGTGAACAGTTAACAGAAACAGGGTAACCCTCCTGTCTGTTTTTGTGGGTTTGGATCAACCTTTGGTCTCAGTTCTGGAGAGATTCAAACTGTGAACCTCTTGCTAGCATACCCAATGCACAGGCTCAGATAATTCTGTCTTTGGGGGGCCAGATATCTTTGCCTACAGGCACCTAACCAGGTGTACAAAATGACCCTTAAAAACTTTAATAAAGACCTCAGATTTAAAACGCTTTCCTTTTTCCAATTTGGTATCACCATTCAAGCTTATGTACAGCGTCTGCTTAACCATATATGCTCCACTTGTAAAGGAAAGAAATCAAAGACAGACCAAGTAGGCTCTAAAAATAGAGTTTTACTAAAATGGATAAAAAATATGTAAAACATAAAATACAGAACCATATATCACAAAACATACAAATCTTTTAAAAGAACAAGGTTTTAACAGTACAGTTCCTATTACAGTGCTCAGATTTGTCTCTCTCTCTAAATACCTGCTTAAAGTGCTCAAAGATGTTTCTTTGTCAGAGTCTAGATAGAAGTGTGCTCTGAAGGAAAACAGAATATTGTCTAAAAGCTGGCTTTGCCCACCTCTTTGCATGAGGTCACCTAGCTCCTCCCTGTCAGAATATATGTATAAAAAATATATCTATACAAAAACAGGATGTCTTTTCAAAGTATTAAATTCTATAATCCTCAACACAATTCATTTTCTTCAAATGATTTTCTTTGATCTGTGAGCAGTATCCCTTCTCACACAGACACCAAAGCATTTATGATTTCGCACCAGTGTACTAAACCTGGTTTCCCCCTCGAAACGTCATAAAAGGGATACTGATTTCCCTCTTAGCAGCTAAAGCTATAATTAACTTAGAAAAGTCTGTAATTAGCTTCTGGCCTTCCAGGTAACACCTTGTATCTAAAACCTGGGTGTGTGAGTGAGTGTATGTGTGTGTGTGTGATCCCACATGCTGTTTCAGCATTTCTAATGGGAGACAGTCCATAACCCATTTTTATATTACAAAAAATGATACAGTGATCAGAACCAGCTGTCCAAGCGTCGCACCCTCAACCTCTCCTCGTATGCCTTACCCTGCTGGCCCACTATCATCTTTGTAGCACTCCTCTGGACCTTCTCCAGCAGGTTAATGTCTTTTGTGAGGTGTGGGCACCAGTACTGAACTCCATACTCTAGATGCGGCCTTACCAGTGATCTGTACAAGGTCAGTATAACCTCCTCTCTCCCAGGGCTGCAGCTATGAATCCTGGGGCCCTGGACAAGTCACTTGGAATGGGCCCCCATTTCCCAAACCAGCTAATGACAGAGGTAATGCCAGCTCCTCAGGAGGGCCCCTCCTGAGCTTGGGGCCTCGGACAACTTCCCCACTTACCCCCCCATTACTGCGGCCCTGCTCTCTCCTACTACTCATCCCCCTAGATATTCATCCCAGCATCTTGTTTGTCTTTGCTGCTGCTTTCTTGCACTGTGTGGAGTTCTTTCTCTCCCTATGCCCATTCTAACTTACTTCTCTATTTCCCCGTGTGAATTTTAAAGTGCTAGTAGTGCCAAAAAGTGCTGGCAGAAAAATGCTATAAATATATAAAGCAGTCTGTTCAAGATTTATATATTTTTTTAATTTTATTGAAAGACTGCAGAAATCACAATTACATGTCCAACACAACAAAAAGATACAAGGTGCCTATTTAGCAGTCCCTCATTTACATATTACCATTTTAAACATATATGTCTAGTGCAGATAAAACATTTCTAACTATAACACGTGGACTTTCATATAATTCGGTATTTCATTTCGCTAACACTACCAACCTCATTATGAAAGTAATTAAAGTCACTGTAACTCAGTTAACATCCCATATAATTCGCTATACCTGGGTGTTTTGGAGAAAAGGGTCCCAAATTTGCCTAAACTTGCCATGTTGGATCTGCTGGGGTATGATAATCTTTCATACTCTGCTAATTTGGTAGTGAAGTCAGCCAGTCTATAAAGGAGGGAGTGGAGTCTGATCTCCATTTAAGTAGAATTTGCCTCAGGGCTGCTGAACACAGCAACATTTCTTGGTGATGGTTAACTAGTGGTCCCCTAGCGATCCACCCAGGAAATAAATAAGCATCCTGAGGTGCTCCATAGCCCAGAACCATGCCACAAAATTACCAAATCCAGTCCCAGTAACCTGCTAGCACAGAACAGGACCATAGGACATGAGTTAGGTCCCCCCCACCTGGTGACACCTCCAACAGATATCAGTGGGTATGAGACCCATCTTCCTGAGCACCTCAGGTGTGCAATACTACCTGTGTGGTATCTTTTTCTGGATGAGCTGGTATCTGATATCTCTCAAACCTGTATGTGCAGTTTGCAGCTGCACTCTTCCATGCAGCCTGTGGAATGTTCAAACATAGCTCCTACTCCCAGACTTCCTTACATCTCAACAATGAAGGAATACATGAGTCTGTCATACTGTCATATATTGACCCCTAATCCTGAGAGGTTGTGCCATCCACTTAGTTATGTGTGCATGGGAGGGCTGACCTGTGATAACTGGCCGCTGGGCTGAGTGCTGGTGGAGGACATTCCATATTTGAAAGACCTTCCAAAAATCTGTCTGGGGGAGCCCATTTCGGCTGGCCAGGTTCTGAAATTTCTCCAGCCTGCCTGTTCTGGATTGCAACAGGTGTCCCACTGTGACAGTCCCTTTCCCTACCATGATGGCTATTAAATAGGCTTGTCAGGAGGTGGGGGTTAAACCACAGTGGCTTCCTGTCTTCCAAGTGTAGTAGTCTCCAGTTATGATTCCTGAGCAGTGTGGGCCACATCTGTTTGGCATATCTATGCATCAGAGTCCCCTGTCCCCCATACATTGCCTCTCATTGTAGCCAGCAAGGCCCATGGAGGCCCCATGTTTAGTCCTGTTTGCAGGTATAACCAAATGGGTGAATGTTCAAGAACTAGTGCCAGTCACTAGAGGATTTGTGCTGCTCTGGAAGTCTGGTGACAGGCCCATAACCAGGGCTGAGACCACACTCTTTTTACAAGGCATTCTCAGACACCTTAAACTAAAACATGGTTACATTCCTTCCCACAGAAAGGATGAAGAGAGCTTCTCAAAGCACTGGAATTTCACAGGTGGTATGGGAAGTGGTATGCTATTTAGAAAAAACAATATTTTGGGGAACACCATCATTTTGTAAACTGCAGTTTTACCCCCAATGGTCAACCTCAAGTTTTTCAGCCTAGAGAAGTCAGCCACCAATGTTGTAAGAAGAGGGTTAAGGTTCAAATCTGCCATCTCTTGTAATTTGGTGGACAGGAGTACCCCAAGGTATTTAATGGAATGTTGTCGCAGCAGAGATCCAGGTGCTACACCATTGTAGGATGTGTATACTTATTCAGTGGGACCAGTTCCATTTTGGACCAGTTCACCTGCAGGCATAAAAGTGCCCTGAATTTCTCCAGTACAGTTAAGGCAGCAGGTGACTAGGAAGGGTTTGCAAGGACTAGCAGTAAGTCACCAGCATATGCAAAAATCTTGGCTTTAGAAGTGCCACATGCAACCCCCTCCACCATCTCTGATTGCCTCAGTTTATGCAATAGGGGCCCCATTGCTATAAGGAACAGTAGCCTTCATTGTGGATTCCTCTGCAGATCTGGCATGTATTACAAAGACCTGGCTGGGGGATGACTTGGGTCATGTGCCCGAGTCATCCATACCCCCCAGTTTCTCCATGGTACACTGCCCTAGGTGGGAGTGCAGAGGGAGCGGGGTGGCCATCTGTTTTAGATTTGCTCTGGGACTGATGGCATACCCCTTGGAATTGACCTGATTGTTTGAATGCATGGCCATAAAAGGTGGACCAGGTACGAGTTACAGGATCAAGCTCATATATCATCCTCCAGGTTGTGGACATGAATTCCTGCAGGGACAAGAGACTTTCATGGCTGATCTGGTTGATTTTGAGTGACTTCAATGCTTGGATCAATGATGAAGCTTCTCCTTTTGGAATGCAGTTCCTCTAGGTGATGTCATCCCTGGGCTTTGTACGGGTGGTTGCCTCCTGTACTCATCAACATGGCCATGCCTTAGATCTGGTCTTCTCAATGGGTCTTGACATTAGTGATGTCAGGGTTGATCTGGTTGCTTGGTTGAATCATCATGCTGTTCAGTTCCTCTGCCAGGCTCCCCACTTATCTTCCCCTGTAGAGATGGCCAGATACAGCTGTTTTAAAAATGTGAAGCCTCAGAGCATCCTGGCAGTACTGGACATCTCAAGTTTGAAGATGGCTTGTGCGATGGGAGCTGATGCAGCTGTGAAGGGTTATAATTTAGCCCTCACAACTGCTGTTGACTCCCTAGCACTGTTCCGTAACGCTCTTGACCTGCTTCCTCAGGTCGCCCTCGATGTTGCAGACCTGAGGAGGTTGAAGACTAAGGAGCAGAGGTCGAAGCACTGTTGACAGAGGTCCCATTCAGAGGAGGACAAATTGGTGCTGAAAACTCAGTACAGTGAGTATCAGCAAGCAATCACTTGAAAAGGCAGCATTCCGGTCACCGTGATTGCTGCTGTGAAGAACCAGCCGGCTCAGCTCTTCAGCACTGTGGACAGACTGTTAAACCCAGTCTGTCTACAGTCTTGTAAGCCTTTTCTCTCAAGAAGTGTGAGGAGTTCGACTTATTCTTCCTGGACAATGAGTCTGTCATTCAGGCTGAAATATTCCAATAGCCTGTCTTTGGCTGACAGTATCTGACCTTTTCGGACTGTAGGCACTCCATTTCTGTGGGCTGAGTTTGAACCAGTTTCAGCAGATCTTGTTTCCTGAGTTGCTTCCAGTTTATGCCCCACCTTCTGTGCACTGGACCCCGGGCAAACCAGACTTCTCCTAGAATGCTGAGACTCGCTTGGTCCAATTGTGGTAGATCATCAGGTGTTCTCTCTGGGAGGGTGCCTTTCCATTGGCTCTTAAACAAATCATTTATTTATTTATTTAAAAGTTTTATCAGAAAGGCACACTGAGCAGAGTACTGCTCGATTCCAGGTGTGTCCTGGGGATGGGGACATAGGGGAGCAAACAGAATAATACAATTAACATAATACGTAAAGGCTTACATATATAGGGCGGGATATGCAAAGGGGTTGCACCCTGGCGTGATATTCAAAGGGGGATGTTGCACTGCGCAAATCCCTATGTACTGTGGCACACCAGTAATGTATGCGGCGCAAGTACGGGGGGCATTCCCATGCATATGCGACACATCCTGATATTCAGCCAAGGATTTGCGGAGCATATGCTGGCACATACCCACCATGCACCGCTCAGGGGGGTGCAAGGTTGTGCACGGAGAAACCAGGAGCAATTCCTGGCCACCCACAGGTGAGCTGGCATATTGCAAGGTGCAACACGGCATTCGCCTGCTGTGGGTGGGCCACCAACTCCCAAGACACAGGCCAGGTGCCGTGCTCCCCACGCCTGACCGCAGGGGCTTAAGATGTATGTAATACCCTGGTGGTCCAGTGGACCTACCCCATCGCCCGATCATGGGCTGTTGTTTAAAATACATTCCCTGGTGGTCCAGTGGACCTGCTCCCCTGCCTGATTACAGGCAAATAAATAAATAAATAAGTCTCCTGGTGGTCCAGTGGACCTGATCCCCTGCCCGATCGTGGGCAAATGAATAAATAAATAAAGCTCCTGGTGGTCCAGTGGACTGATCCCTGCCCGATGTGGACAAATAAATAAATAAAGCTCCTGGTGGTCCAGTGGACCTGATCCCCTGCCCGATCGTGGGCTTCTGTTGTAAAAATGCCCAGGTGGGCCGTGGTACCCTCCCCACCTGCCCACTCAGACCCACCACCGCACCCCCTGTCAGTGGCGGTGGCAGCTCCCCACCCACAAGCCACCTGGCTGCCTGCCAACTGACAGTGTACGTGCGGCTGTACACCCATTAGTTCACCACGTGGGCCAATGGCTATGCAGACCGTACTGCCTATACAGTCCTGAAATGTTCATTCACATTTCAGGACCGTGTAGTACAGTACGGTCTGCACCGCCCGCCCGCAGAGTGGACTAAATGGGCATACAGCCGATTGTATGCTGTCAGCTGGCGGGCGGCTGGGTGAGGAGCTACCACCTGCCGTTGACTGGGGAAGTGGGTGGCGTGTCTGAGTGAGTGGGTGGGGAGGGGGTACCGCCGGACCACCTGGGCATTTCTTTACAACAGAAGCCCAAAATTGGGCTGGGTATCGGGTCCACTGGACCACCAGGGAGATTTATTTATCCATTTGCCTATGATTTGGCAGGGGAGCAGGTCCACTGGACCACCAGGGATTTATTTATGTCATGCCTGTGAGCAGGTGTGGGGTGCATTTCTCACCGAGCGGCAGGGGGCGTCGGTCCCCAACGGTTGCAGCCTGGCAGAGTACCAGGAAAGTTGCTAGAGATCGGGCGCACCTGCATGCAAATGGGGCTATAATGATATGCAAATGGGCCCCATTTGTGCCTTGCATGCATAATGGCCTCATTTGTATGCCCAGCACTGAATATCGTGGTTGCTGCACCGAAGCGTATTTTAATACTGGCTGGCGCACTCTGCTCCTCACTTGCCAATTGTGTTGGCACAGTGCCACTGCACCATGCGCAGTGGGGGCAGCCCCTGTGCCATACTGTGCTGAGCCATGGCACAACACTGTTAAATGTCACCTGGCCTATGCCCCATGCATCCTAGTTGTAATTGCACCCAGGCTTGCACCCCTGCCTGGTGCAGTCTGAATATCCCACCCATAGAGTTTGTACAGAGATACAAATATTACAGTTTGACAGAGATACAAATATTGTATCATTTTGATATCCTTAAGAAGGCTTCTCTTGACCTTGATGATCTTTCCAACTACAGACCTGTCTCGAACCTTCCTTTTCTTGGGAAGTTGATTGAGAAGGTGGTGGCAGTGCAGCTGGAACAACACTTTGAGAAACATGACATCTACGATCCCTTCCAATAGGGTTTCTGGCCTTGTCATCAGGGGCATAGCTACAAGGATGCAGGGGGTGCAGTGGCACCCGGGCCTATGAGATTTGAGGGGCCCAAATCATGATGTTTATGTAAAACTGGGAAGGGGCCCTGTAACATTGCCTTGCACCCAGGCCCTCTGGGAATTTTCTGGGCTACTGCTTGTCATAGTACGGAAACCACTTTAGTCAGGGTGCACAATGATCTTCTCCTAACGAAGACAGCAATCGTTGTTCAGTTCTTGTACTGCTAGACCTCTCATTGTCATCTGACATGGTGGATTATGGGGTGTTGCTGGATTGCCTGAGGCACTATGTGGGACTCTCAGGAATGGTGTTGCAGTGGTCTGAGTCCCACATATCTGGCAGAATGCAGCAGATTGCCCTTGGCTTTTTTACATCGAGTAGTGCTGTGCTCAGCTGGGGTATGCCTCAGTGAGCAATCTTAGCCCCCATGTTATTCGTCGTATACATGTTGCCACTGGGTGAGATCAATAGACGCTACGACTTGGCATTTCAGTGCTATGCCGATGACACCCAGCTATATGTGTCTTGTGCTCCTGACAACAGTGCAGCTGTTTCCTGACTGAATGAGTGCCTTAGGGAGATCCAAGACTGGATGGCAGCTAGTTGTCTTAGGCTTAATCTATCAAAGACAAAGGTGCTACTGGTGGAACCAAGTTGGTCAGGTTCAGTAGCGCCTAGTAGTAGCACTGCCCTTCCCTTGCTGAATAGCATTGCTCTTTGTACTGTGGACAAGGTGATGAATCTGGGCATCACTGTGGACTCCAAGTTGACCCAGAAGCACCAGGTGTCAGCTGTTGTCCACAATGGCTTTTACCATCTTCAGTAACAGCATCCAGATCAAGCCCTATCTTGAACTGACTGGTCTGGCAACTCTGGTACATGCCTTAGTCACGTCTAGGCTGGATTACTGTAACACTCTGCACTTTAGGTTATGTGTGAGGCTGCTGCACCACCTGCAGCTAGTTCGGAGCGCAGCAGCATGGCTGGCAGCTGTGACTTCATGGTCTGAGCATATCACCTCTGTTCTCTATGCTCTCCACTGGCTGCCAGTTCACTGGTGCATCAGCTTCAAGGTTCGCTTGTTGGTATTCAAGGCCCTGCATGGTCTGGGTCCGGGCTACCTGAAAGACCTACTGGTTCCATACATTCCTGCTCATGCCCTCTGCTCAGTGGAGGCAGACCTCTTGTCCATTCCTCGATCATGGCTGTAATCCTTGGGTGATAGGTGTTTGATCTTGTGGCTCCTATACTTTAGAATGCTCTTCCCCAGGAAGTGAGAGGTGCTCCTTCGCTGGCTGCTTTTAAACATTCTTTAAAAACACATTTTTTTTTAGAACTTTTCTTTTATTCAGACACTTTGGAAAAATTCTACATATACATGTATAGTCTGAGTGAAACAGCAATGAACAGAATCATGAAATTAGCATCTTTATCAGCTTGGTATACATAGTATGCCTTCTTCTGGAAAAACACATTTTTTTATCCAAGTTTTGGCCTTGATTGGCTTTCCTAAAATCTCTTAGTAGTTTTATTTAATTGTTTATTTGTTTGTTCTATTTATTGTGAGGCACCTAGAGCTTCTGGGAATGGGCACCATAGAAATACAATTGCCTTGCCTTGCCCTGTATAGCAGGGACAGGGGACACCCCTGCCTTGTCCCCTTTATAGCTGGATGGGGGAAGGAGTCCACCCATTGGTGATCAAATGGACAGCCAGAGTGGCATACAGAGCCTTAACCCAGTTGATAAAGCCTAGTTCTATCCCTACTGCCTGCATGGCCTGATACAAGTACCTCCACTCCACAGAACTGAAGGTCTTCTCAATGTCTATACCAGTGAGCAGGCAAGGAGTGTCAGCAGTGCTAGCCATACAAATAATGTCCACTGCTGCTCTGATGCTATCCATGGCTGTTCTGCCCTTGACAAAGCTGGTCTGGTGTCTGTCTACTATGTAGGGTACCAAGAACTAGTGGGTAAGCTGAAGCAGGAAAATCAAGAGATTCTCACTTTAAATGACTCCACAGTACCTCTTGGTCCACTTACTGGCACTGCCTGAAATGTTATTTAAGGGTTTTCTTATTAGCACCACTTCAGCAATCAAGAAATCTAAGACAGCCAAGGTAGAAACCATCTTAAAAAACAAAGACATCGAAATAGATTGTTAACGGATTCTTCCCATAATCTCCGGTAGGATTGGTCAAACTTTAAAACAGATTATTTCGAATTAAGAAAAGATGCAGAATTTGCAATACGGAAGTCTAAATGAAATTATATTGATTCTGGACCCAAAGTATCTAAGATATTGGCCATACTGCTAAAGCAGAATAGCAACACCACTAGAATCTGTAGTATAAGAGATCTCCAGAGCAACCAATTAGTCACTGGTTATAAAAGCATGACACTTTTTTTTTTTTTTTTATAAATTCTATCAAGATCTCTACACTGCCTAGGCTGATGGATCTACTTTGAGCTTTGCTGACTTTTTTCAAGGTCTTGACTTACCTAAGCTTTCAGAGGACTTTAAGGAACAGCTATGGAAAGAGAGAGGATCAGAGGAGATTTTGGAGACATTGAAATGCCATAAACTGAACAAAGCACCAGTCCTAGACGGATACCCAGTGAATTTCCATAATAAAATGCAGGAAATAGTTGTCCTCATTCTTTTTTTTTCTATTATTTCTTTATTCAGTTTTCCCCTTTTTCGCCTGCCCCTACCTGCTCATCCTTGGCACAGATGTTCGCGTGTGGAGGCACGCGCATGCCACGCACTGCGGGACACCCTCACCCTACTAGCTGCCCTTCCACTCCACCTATGCCACCACTGGACCCTCCACCCGTGGTGACAGGACTATGGGAGGGACAGCATCCTCCTGAGAGGAAAGCCGGGCAGTCCTGCTCCCTTAAATGATCCAGTATCCAATAATATTTATATTAGCTCAAGTTGGTCTAGATTACTCATAAATCTAGAAAATCCAAGTTGCAACTCCTATTTGATAATCCTAATCTCAATTTAGGGAATCAGATGAACAGGAAAGCTGAATGGACAGGTAAAGGATAATAACCATAAGAGACATTATGAAGAGGGATTTTATCCAATTTCAAGATCTTGGCCCAGTGGTACTGAGGGCTGAGGCGCTGGACGCCTGATCTGTATATGCCGGTGACCTGTGTTTGGGAACAAGCACGGCCATCGGGGTCAGTAGGGATGGGGAAGATTGAGCATCTGATGGATTGCTCTCCTTCGCCTGGGAGGGGGGCCATCTGTAATCAGCGTTCTAGTGGCCTCTAGCAGCTGCTGGGGGCAGCGCGCTGATGCTGCAACAAGGGGAGGAGATGGGACAGACGCTTGGAGAGAGTGCATGCTGAAGTATGTGTGCTCTCTCTGCAGGCTTCATTGCATGCCCCACCTCCACACAAGGGAGTAAATGGAAAATAGCCCTAGCTACATGAATCTGTCCCTGCGGCGTCGCCCACAAGAAGACACCTGCCTGGCAAGATCCATTGTGGGTGGGTTGAGATGCTCCCCACCACCCTGCCACAAAGGGTAATTCGTGGGTGCTTAAAGGAGGGGGTCTGATCCTCGGTGGTTGGTGCTGGGGTGACAGCTGAAGGACAGCAGTGTCGCCGGGGCACGGAATAAAAACCATAACAATTTCAAGATCTTGCAAAGGACAAAGCACTGCAAAACACAGACTTAGAATTTTACTCTTAACTTAAAGAATCAGTCATCAAATTATTGAAACATGGGCCTCATGTTATCGGCATTAACGACAACACCAAAACTTTTCTTGCATGTTTACAGCTAAATCCCTGCATATCAGGTTTCTATGACTTGCTGCTTCAGATAACGAGAGGTCAAGATCAAGACAATATACAGTGGTGGTCACGGGCATTAGGTAAAGATCTAGAAACTTGGAACTGGAAGCAAATTTGGCATCATTCCGTCAAGGCCTTTAAAACTGTAAACATGAAGCTAATTCAATTTAAATCATTATACAATTTATATTACTTCCCCAAGCAGATGATAATAAGATGGGACTAAAAAGTACTTCAAATTGTGGCCGATGTGGGGAGGATAACTGTGATTTGATTCATATGTTTTGGGCTTGTCAGAAGGTTCAGCAATTATGGCCAGATGTTAAAACTCTGTTGTCTCCCATCAAATCAAATCATTTTTATTTATAAACAGCTCAATTCCTTGTGATCGAAGTGCTTGTACAAGATAAAAACATTCAAACAACAAATATAAATAATAACTAATCCATATTAAAATAATACATTAAGACTCTGAGCTGCAAATCTGGAGACCTGAGTTTGAATCCCACAGCCCCCACTTGCATACTGTGTGACCCTGAGCAAGTCACTTAACTTCCCTGTGCTCCCAGGTGACACCTGTAAACAAGCTTTCAGCTTAGGGTGCCACTCCTGGTTAAGCAATTGCAAAAAAAAAAAACACCATATCAGCAGATTTAAAAAGATTCTGGGAAAGCGAATCCAAATAAGTAGGTTTTGAGAGCGGTCTTAAAGCTCTCAACAGTCAGGCAGTCTCTCACCTGATGATGTAGAGAGTTCCACAGGATAGGGGCCACAAAAGCAAAAGAGAAGCCCCCCCAAGGTCTTAAGTCAGACCCTGAGAACCTCTAGCAATCCCTCGTCGGAGGAGCAAAGTGGGCAGAGGGGTGGTAGGGACAAAGATCTTGCAAGTACTGGGGTCCCTGACCATGTAGGGCCAGATAGGTCAGTAACCCAACCTTGAAGGTGATCCGCCACTGTACTAGCACCCAGTGCAGGCCACAGAGCACAGGTGTGACATGGCACGATCTTGATAAAAAAACTCAACAGACTGGCCGCCGCATTCTGCATTAGCTGTAAGCAGCAGATATCAACCACCAGAAGCCCTACGTAAAGGGCATTGCATTAGCCAAGGTGGTAGGTCACGAAGGCATGGACCAGTGTTCGAAGATTACCGGGTGAAGCCGGGTGTTTTATCCAGGCGATATTCCTCAGATGGTAAAAAAAGATCTTGACAATGGCTGACACCTGAGATTTCAGCATTAGACCATCATCAAAAATAATGCCCAGATTCCGCACCCGGTCTGAGGTCACCAGCTGGGTACCACTGAGCCAAAGCCCAGAAGGCTCTCCTGCTGGCAACCCCATACCCTAACATCCTGAGTCCACCACAAACACCTCAGTTTTATCCGGGTTCAACCATAGCCAGCTGGCACTTATCCAATCCTGGATCTCAGAGAGGCAGTCGTTAAAAACTGAGACTGCACCACCCTGTTCAGGCACAAAGGATATGTATAGCTGAGTATCATCTGCATAGCAGTGAAAACTCAATCCATACTGCTTTATAATGTCTCCTAACGGCAGCATATACACCGCAACAACATAGGCTTACAGAATGGAGCCCTGTGGAGACCCTGCAGGATAGGAGGAGGGGCAGAGGAACAAATCTCAACCCCACCTCTGAGTCCTACCCACTAGGAAAGATTGAAACCACCTGAGGACTGTACCCGATAGTCCACAGATCAGCTGCAGATGCTCCAACAACACACCTTGCTGCACGGTGCCAAATGCTACAGAGAGATCAAGGAGAACCAATATTAGACAGGTCCTCTGATCTCTTGCTATTAGGAGATCATTAAGTACCCGAACAAGTGCCATCTAGGTACTATGCCTCTTCCTAAATCTGGACTGGAGAGGATCATAGACATTGTGGATGGTCAAATGATCCTCCAGCTGCAACGCAACCACCTTCTCAATAACCTTACCAACAAATGGTAGGTTAGAGACAGGTCTGTAGTTGGCTAGACAGTCAAGAGTCGAGGGAAGGTTTCTTGAGGAGAGGTCTCACAACTGCCTCCTTTAGGAGGACAGGAAGCACCCCTGTTTCCAATGAACTCCAGACTATCTCAGCCAGGATGGAGCTGATCACCTCAACACATCCCACAAGGAGATGTGTTGGGCCCAGGTCCAAACTACAGCAGGTTAGTCACAGACTCAGGATGATCCTCACAATGTCAGTGATACTACAGCAGGTTGGTCACAGACTCTGGATGATCCTCATGATGTCAGTGATACTACAGCAGGTTGATCACAGACTCTGGATGATCCTCACAATGTCAGTGATACTACAGCAGGTTGGTCACAGACTCTGGATGATCCTTACGATGTCAGTGATACTACAGCAGGTTGGTCACAGACTCTGGATGATCCTCATGATGTCAGTGATACTACAGCAGGTTGGTCACAGACTCTGGATGATCCTCACAATGTCAGTGATACTACAGCAGGTTGGTCACAGACTCTGGATGATCCTCACGATGTCAGTGATACTACAGCAGGTTGGTCACAGACTCTGGATGATCCTCACAATGTCAGTGATGCTACAGCAGGTTGGTCACAGACTCTGGATGATCCTCATGATGTCAGTGACCACCAGCCGGCCGAAGTAGGACCAGGTAAACTGGGTGCTTGGAACCTCATGCCGATTTCCACCACACCCAATAGAGGGTGCCAGATGGATCTCGGACCTGATGGTGACAACCTTATCTGAGAAGAAGTGAGCAAACTCATCACACATAATTTGTGAAAATGCTCCCCAAGGCGGAAGACAGATTGGACTGCACAATCTGTCGACAGTCCAGAACAGATGAGCCAGTCGATTCTGCACAGCGGCAGTCTCCCTGGACAGGAACTCTGCCTTTTATCGGGAGACCGATGATTGATAGTTCTTATAATGATCCATCAATCTAAGTCTGTCATCAATCATGCCCATTTTCCTCCAGCACCTCTCTAACCTTCGACCACTTCACCTCATTTCCTTCAAAGCCCCATCAAACCAGGGGGACTTTGAGCAAAGAGTGAGGGGGTGAACATGGACAGGAGCTATGGAATCCAGGGCCATCATCACCGTCTTATTATAGGTGCGTAAAAGATCCCCTGGTTCCAAGCTTTCACTCATCACACCCAATAGGTCCAGAACGCCTTTAGACCATCTGGAGTCACACCTCTTAAAGAGCGATACCAGACCATCTACATGGGGGCAGGTCTATTGGGGGAGCCATGAAACTGAACCCTATGGTGTGATGGTCTGACCATCCAACCAGCTCCACCTCCAGGTTGGAGATCTCCATCCCCAGTAGGAACACCAGATCCAATGAGTGACCATGATTGTGGGTGGCAAAGGTAGTTACCTGTGTAAGGCCCAACGAGATCATAAGTTGGAGGAAGTCTTGACCAAATTGCAAGAGTTCTTCATCGACCCAGGCACTGAAGTCCCCCAGAATCAACCATCTGGGGGACTCCATCACCATGTCAATGATGAAGTTTGTGACTTCCTGCAGGAATTCCTTCTCACCACCATGTGGATGATAGATGAGAAGTATTCTGCAACCTACACCTGCCTCCATGATAGACTCAAAGGATCTGGTTATCCCTGGAACATCCACAAGGCACAATTCTGTTTTAAAACAAATGGCTAAACCCCCACCCTATGATCCACCATTCGCAGTGTATCACTGAGTACCCAGCTGAGCAGCAGATGCCAATACTTGGTCAGCATTTTCATCCAGCCAAGTCTTAGTGATGCAAGCCAGGTCAGTTGTACCAATAAGATCAGCTATCATAGCCATCTTGTTTTTTATGGACCTGGCATTGCACAACACCACCCAAGTAGGATGGGTACACAAGGAACACTGCACTACTTGCCCACATAAAGTGGAGCCCTTGGGTATGGGAACCAGGCAGGGAGATCCCCTATCCTGAGTCCATTTTGCCCCAGGGTGTTTCCTTGTCACCACAATCCCAATCCACCTACTCCCCTCCACGCCCCCATCAGGCCCAGTACCACTTGGATAGAGAGCAGTTTAAATCTAGCAACTTGCCTTATAGGCTTTTTTTTTCTTTTTTCTGTCTTGATTTTTATCCTCCTCGCCGGGCCGTTGCCTTGTGTTGGCCAACCTACTGGACTCCGGGGATTGTTCGGGATCTTATAATGCTCTGCGTGTCTCAGTGGACCCCCAAGAGTCAGCCTGGAGGCTTCATCCTGTCGCGGCCCCCACATTCTCATATTTTCTCCCCACTACCCAAGGCTCCAGAAAGCAGCAGTGCATGCGTGTGGAGGTGTGCATGTGCACCGCGGCTCCGGTAATGGCCCCTTCTGCCCTCCCCCAGCCTAGTGCCAGGGATCCTCATGCATAGCACCACTTCCCAACCTTCACCAGGAGACGACCAAGCTCCGAGGAGACCCTTAGATCCCTCCCAAGAAGGAGAGCTGCCAGCCGACAGCTCAATCAGCTCCTCGCCCTCCCCCCCAGTGCCCTGAGCTCGAGCCCGAACCCGGGTCACTGGCGAGGCATGAGGTGTGGCATCCAGCGCCTCAACCCTTAGCACCACCAGGCCATGAGCTTATAAGCTATTTTGATTAAACTAAATCTTGGTCCAAAGAACAGAGACATATAGCATTTCTCTGATCTCTGCAGCAGCTAAAAACAGAATTTTGAAAATCTGGACTGAAGTTAGAGCTCCAACTCTTGATGAATGGAAAAAGAATGTTTACAAATACTCAAACAGAACGTCTAGCTCACTTAATAGCAAGGCAAAAGGAATCAAGGATGGTTTCTTATCTAAATGGAAGTCCATCTATAATTTCTTTGCTGCGGGTTTTGTAGTAACGTAAACTAACCAGTTTTAAGCAGTACTACGGTGATATATTGTCCTTTCTTTCTTTCTTTCTTTCTTTCTTTCTTCCTTTCTTTCTTTCTTTCTTCCTTTCTTTCTTTCCATTCTTTGTTTATTTAGTAGTATCCTTTTCTCTTGCTTCTTCTTTACTTGCCCTGATTATTGATCTTCTCACCTAATTTTAAGGGGAAATTGTTAGTAAGATATTAATATTGTTACATGTTTATCTTTTTATATAGTATGTTCTTAGATATAAAATGTTGTGTTCATGTTAGAGTATATTTATTTATTGCTATAGCAGTTACATAAATGGGTTAGTGGTTTAAATGTTACTTAACTCTTTGCGTGTATCTTAACTGATGTACAATGTTTTCTGTTTATTTTAATTTCAATAAAATGTATTTGCTCAAAAAAATGTAAGGTAGCAAGGTTCCAAGTTGTGTTGCTGGATTTTGGCCAGGATCTTTACATCACATTCAACAGTGAAATAGGATGACAGTTGGATACTGACTGGGGGTTCTTGCCTTCCTTGATATCAGGATAATATAGGTACCTTCATGGAAGGAGGCAGCTCACCCTGAGTAAATGATTCTTCTGAGTGTATCCAAGAGGTACTTATGTATCTTGGAAGGAAGGAAGGCTCTGTAGAACTTTGCTGGTAGACAATCTTGACCTGGGGACTTTCTTACTGAAAGAGACTTGAGAGCTATTTGTAGCTGGAGTAGGGAGACAGGCCTCTCCAATTCTGCTGTCTGCTGTATTGTGAGTTGCTGTAGAGGTAGGTTCCTAGAAAGTCTGCCAGGGAGGGTGGGTTTGGCCCTCCTTGGAGCCATAGAGTTTGCATAGAAACCAGTAACTCCTTGGCAATATCATCTGCGTGGTGTTCTATCCATCTTGAAATGGGTCTTCTAACCCCTACATACTTGGCCGCTTGTTGTATACACACACGGTAGCTAACAGCCTCTGCCTTTTCTCCCAATTCCCAATACTTACAGGAAGTTTGGGTGGCTGCCTTTATGGGCTGCTGTGGAGGAAAGAGTATTGGTTTTGTATCTTAGTTGTGTCATTTCCCAATGCATTTAGGGTGAGTGCACTGGCAAAGCATTGTATGCCTTCTCATTTGCCTTGAGTGCTTCTTCAAGGCCCACCATTCTGCTTGCTCTGTTTCTTCAAATGGATCATGAGCTGATTATCTGTCCTCAGATATAAACCTTGAAGGTGTCCCATAGTATTGCCCTGGATACCCTGGGGAGTCATTTACAGAGAAGAGAAAGTCAACTTCCTTGACAGCCACTGTTTAAAATGTATATGAGATAACAGAAAGGTGTCCATCTGCCCGTGGGGTATAGATTTTGTTCTCAGCCCCACTTGCACTGCAAGCAGAACACAAGCACGGTCAGAAACCACTATGGGTCCTATGGCTGCAGCTTTGACTTCATGCATTGATGAAGTTGAAAGCAGGAAGAAATCTATTCTGCTACTGGACTGGTGTGGTGTCGGGTGGAATGTATAATCTCACCCCGTAGGATGAAGAATTCTGCATGAGTCCACCAGGGCCAACGTATGCAGGGTCCCCCTGGCTCTAGTAAATGATCTTCAATGGCCTCTGAGAGTGTCCATCAGTGGGTCCCACACTTCATTGAAGTCACTGCCTAACATCAGGTGGTCTCCTAGTTAGAGCAGAGATACAATCTGCTGTGCCAGCTCGGGAAAGGAAACCTCAGTGTCCTGATCCGGCCCTAACAAATTACCCATTAATACGGGTTCTGAGTTCAGAAAGATTCTCGCTAAGACCCATCTACCCTCCAGGGAGTGAAACTCCTGCAGTATGTCCACCTTCAACCTTTTATTAAACAGAATGGTGACTCCGCTTGCCTTGGCAGAAAAGGAGCTGCCAATCAACTGCCCTACCCACTCTCTAGCAAGCTTCTGGATTTCTGCTGGTAGTAGGTGGGTCTCTTAAAGAAAGGCCACATCACACCTCACCTTTCTTAACTGAGCTAGAACCTGTTTCCTCTTGATAGGAGAATTTAGGTCCTGGACATTCCAGGACACAAAGTCATAAAGACTAGCCCTCATGGAAAAGAAGATCTATACAGGTGGGATGCTTCAAGGGTACTAAGGGGGGGGGACAGTTGCCTCAAGGTCCAGTGTGTTCTGGGACACAGGCCTCCTTCCCTCATAACCTCATGAGTGGATTTTAGTCAATGGTGCATTAAAACTGTCTTGAGTATGAAATGGTATAAGATATGCCTTTTCTCTGATCCATTGGTATTTGTTCTTTTTAAAACCTAGATGGGTAGATCCTCCAGGCTGCAAAAGAACCTTTAACATCCTCATGTTCCCTAAAAGATTTAACACTACAAATATTATACCTTGTAGGTGTCATGTACAAACACACACAACAAGTTCACTTTAAAACAGCAGATCCTATTCTGCAATGACATGAAAATGAAACAACACTAAAATGACAAACTTATCATGAAAGAAGAGAAGCACAGCATTACAGAAAATGAAAAGATGAACATGTTTATATACCTGGCAAACAATACTACCTAACAAGGAGAAACTAACAGCTGTGCCAAACAAAGGGAAAAAGTACAAATTCCCCAATGGCTGCTGTAAGTCTCTAACTCTCACTAAAACCTTTAGCGAGACACTTTGACCACCCCTCAGACATGTGATGGGTGCCAAGACATTTTTTAAAACTGCACCTGTATCTTATTAACAGGTTAAGCATTAATGTACCACCCTGTATGTCCTTCCCAGGCCCCACAGTGATAGTGCCAGTATTTAGTTAGGTGTACATGCCCATGGGTTGTGATACAAGGTGCAGAGAATAGTGAAAACTGAGGGACGGGATGTGACCCTGCAGAGAAACAAATACTGGGATCCATCTTCCCATCTTTGCTAGAACAGAGCTTACCTGCATGTTCCTGTCCCTTGCCTCCAGATACCCAGCACCATGGTAATGCTCCTCCAGCCTCCTCTCCGTCAGTCCCCAGCAGTACTTCCTGGGTGAGCTGGTGAGCATAGGGAGCCCCATCTGGTTCCAGTACATGCTCTGGTGCCAGTCACCCAATGCAGATGAGTTGCAAGCCACTACCCCACCTGGTCTGCCCAAACTCCGCCACAGCACAGGCATTACCTGTCATAAAATCGCTGTACAATGGTCTTAGTACAGGAATGTGTCATGGAATCACATGGTAGAACCAAAATAACACTGAAGGTTCTCAAGCTGTGTCCCTCTCTATCCGACACAGCAGTCTACTGACCCCTTAAATATGCAAGGTCCTTTTGTACTTTATGAACCCTCTCACAGCTCAGGATACTGGCTGTGGTCCAGATCATGCACTCCATGAGCAATGGTAGGCAGCTAGTCTGTCTCTATGTTCATTGTGTGGGTCACCCCGCTATAGCCATCACTGCCCTACAGGGCAACTGCCAAAGCATCCATGCCATTCCCCCTAGCCTGAGGGTCTAAAGCATGGCGGGCCCATAACAAAGTAGGTCCTGTTGTGCAGGGGGAAGGTATTTACAGTTACTATCCTGTGCCCTCCTTTCATCCCCTGCACCTATATCAGTTCCTGTAACAGGCGTCTTCTAAGGTGTGGCTTATGGCCTCCATGAAACACTGTTATAACCAATTTGGTGGAGCTAGGGACACTATCAGGTCCTGAAATCATCTGGCTCTGGATCCGAGCTGGATACCAAGCTGCCCCCTACCCCCATATGTATTCTGCAGTATGATGTGTGGGAGGAGAGGTGCAGCTGGGATTTGAGGTATACATTAAAGTTTAGTACTGTAGATGGCACCCGCAGGGAAGCATCAAGAATGAAACATCCCCAATGTTCCTCTACAAAGTCCCATATTTCCTCCCATTATTAGATAGCAGTGGAGTGATGGGGAGGAGTAACCGGTGCATCAGTATGCACTACCAGAGTTGGGGACGGTAAGATACTTCACTTTATATGCTGTTCAGTATACAATAGCA
Source organism: Neoceratodus forsteri (assembly GCA_016271365.2). Lineage (NCBI taxonomy): Eukaryota > Metazoa > Chordata > Ceratodontiformes > Ceratodontidae > Neoceratodus > Neoceratodus forsteri. Next base: position 1,462,823,541 of record CM057452.1, read on the forward strand.
TTAACTGAGGTCCATAATCCCCCCCCCGCCATGCCCCCTTGTCAGTACCTTGAGTCTCAGCAACAGAAATCCAAAGTGCAGCTTTCTCCCTTTCCCTGCAGACCACAGAGATCCCTTACTTGCCTAGGGGGTCTGGTGCATCCGCTCCATCTCGGCCAGGATCTTAGCTGCCAAAAGAGCTCCCACATGAACATTCGCACATTCAAGAGGACCCATCACCATTCCCATTGACAAGTGGAACAGACTGATGTTGTCCTGGGGGTGTGCTGAAACTGATCAGCGTACAAACTCCCAGTTGCCGCCCTTCAAATCTGTCAAAGGCATCCTCTCTTTGACAGTCTGTTACTCCAGGCCTCCTCCTCTTCCACCGGGAACTGCCCTCCATAATTTTGAAATGGTTTTGAGAGTAGGAGGGGAGAGGGATCAAGCAACTCTAGATATAAATGTCTATAAAACAGGTGTCTCCTTGGTGGTAAGGAGATGTAAGGAGAAGTGTTTTTTTTAATTAAAATGTAATTTATTTTGTTCTGGGTTGAAAAATACCCACAGCCATTTCAGAGTATTGAAACTTGGGTTGCTCCTTTCCCAGGGTTGAAGTGTCGCCAGAGCCTTCCCTAATAAATTAATAAATTTTCGCACATATGAGTGGCTGCCTGCATGGTGTTTCAGTCTCAGCGGTGACGCCAACCATCAGATTAATGGCAATTAATAAGCTGTCATATAACCAAGCTTCCCACCTTGTTGCTTGTCAGGCTTTTTGGAACTTCAGCTCCCTTTTCCCGGTTTCCATTTAAAAGCCTGACTATCGAGTCACAACCCCCCCCCCCCATGTACTCTGTGTTTTAGCCCTCTTAAAAAAACTAAATAAACAAAATATTGCTATAATCACATTCATTGGGGTTGGGGGATAGAAACTACCATCAGCAGACTCCTGCCTGGTAATCAACCCCAGAGATGCAACCAAGCCACCCTCTTCTTCCACCCCCCTTAAAAAGGCAGCTCTCTCCCCCCAGCATACCCCTCAAAATTACATTAAGTAGTGATATAGTGCGAGAGAAGGGGAGCCCCCCCTTCTACTTCAACTGCTAGATGGTCTTGTGTTGATTCTCTTGACAGTCAGTTCAGCTGCCTGTATCTGAACAAGAGATAAAAGCTAAATCTTTCAGTTTTAGCAGCAACCAGCCCCCAAACTCCTAGGTCAACCCATTTGGTAATTCTTACCCACTTTATGCACTGCTTACAGACATTACAACTACAACAGCATCAGTCCCGGGGCTCAAAAACTCTTTTTGCCCTGTAAATGTCAATGCCACATGTGCCCACAAAGCCAGGGGTTCCTTTCCATAGTTTAGGGTTGTCTGGTGAGTCTCTCTAGGGTACCTCTCCTGGTTGTCAAGCAATAAATTAATTAGGATGTTCCTGTCTGGTAGGGAGTCTGCAGCAGAGGGGTCATTCCCCATTGCCCTTGATCCCCAACTTCTGCTCTGGATGGGGACTCGTGGATGCTGCTATAGCATGTGGATGAGCAGCCACTGCCTTCCGCTGCCTGCCTCTTTTCCATTGCCAAGTCTCATGGGGTACCTGACTGGTGGAGGGGGCAGGTAAATAAGGTGAAGCATCCATGAGTTGTCCATCAGCAATCCGGCTCGCCGGCTCCCTGGAAGCAAATTCAAATGTTGTACCCCGCTGATGCACTGCGTTGGCTCCCCACCTCCCCCACCACCACCCTTGCTCAACTTGTCCTTATATAGGCGGCCTGCTGAATGGCTGAACCAATCAGCCCACTTTTCCATCTGCATCCTATACCCAGTCACCACTAGAGGCTGCTCTACTCTGTTATTACTTCCTGCTCCTTTTTTCTCCCCCTACTGCCTATCTTCCACCCTACAAACCCCCCTCTTCCTCAACATGCTTCTTTTCCTTCTGTCTCTCATTTTTGCTCTGTCTCCTGTGCTCATTCCTCCTTCCTCAAACTCCCCTACCAGTCAAGCATCTCAACCCAATCGCTACCCCTACATCCACAATGCCAGGCATCCACATGCTCCTGTGAAGCACACCAAGGAGAACCCGTCCTGCACTGCGTCTACCCTCCACCCAGGCTATTGGACCTTCCCCCTACCCACATATACCACATACAACTATGATCACTGCCATAAATGGACTACCCTTGCAAGGACACTCCTACACCGAGTGTTGCTCTCTACGAAGCCTACAAACTCTCCGCCTCCTATCTCATTCCACCCTCTCCTACTGTCAGCCCCTTGTACATTACCCCTCTCTATCCCCTCCCTTTCCAACTCATCAGGGACCACAGCTTGTATAGATCATCGTCTTCCAAAATAGCCTGGAATGCTGTGCTCAGTTCCCTCCTCTTGCTGCTTTTTCTAATATCCAGTAATATGCACCCTAATCCTGGCCCCAGTTGCAACCTCAGCACCTAACCATACCCCCAATAGCGGGCTTCGTATTGCCAGCCTCAATGTCTGTAGTCTGCTAAAAAGTGGGACTCATACCAGGATGGGTTCTCCAACACCAGCCTCGATGTCATTGCCCTAAATGAAACCTGGATCTCCCACTTGATCCCGGACTCGGATAATAGCCTTGCCCGGTTTCAACCTCTTCTGAGCTGATCGACAAGGGGAAATGTGGGGCTGTGCCATCTACGTTAAGGACACAATACACTGCCAGCCACTTTCCCTCCCCTCACTTACTTCTGGGCCACAGGCCATCACTCTCAAGCTCACAATGGGCCACCCCCAAACCCGCCTTCTTATCACGGCAGCCTACATTCCCCCTAGAGACCAGAAAATGGCCTTCCACTCAATCCTGTCATATCTTGCCTCCCTCCTGCAACAAAATGAACAAATTATACTTGGAGACTTCAACACCAACTGGCTGGCTAAGTCTGCCACACTGCTTGTAGACGCAGCTACAGCCCAAGACCCCACTCAAGTAGTCACCTCTCCTACACGTCTGGACCCCCGCACCGGATCCTACTCCCTACTGGACCTGGTCCTCACCAACCATCCCCATAAAATCACTAGCAGCACCGTCCTACCAAATACAATCAGTGACCACCCCCCAGTTCTCTGCACATGGTCCTGCAAAATGACCAAGACCCCCCCCCAAGGTAATTGTCCGTCACAACCTAGGCCCAAGTAAACTTGCTGGCCTACGATCCCATCTCAGGTCACTTGACTGGTCCTTCATAGTTAATACCCTCGACCCCAACCTAGCCCTTGACCTATTCATTCTCACTTTCAACACCACCTGTGACCAATTTGCCCTACTTTCAAAAAGGATGGCCAAAGGCAACCTTGCTCTTTGGATCTCTGACCAACTCCGTGCCTTGATGCGCACACGAGACTCTCTCTGGCACCTCTCAAATGAGACTGGCCATCCATCGGATAGGCAGAAGTATAGAGAGGCTGGAACAAATGTACGTGGGCATTACGTAAAGCCAAGGCAGAACACTATAAAGCTGCACTCACCAATACCTGGGGCTCTGGGCACAAATTCTGGAACAATGTCAAGAAAACAGGAGGCAAAAATCCTAGCACCCCCCCAACCAGATATCGGTGGATGGGCACCTGACTTCTGACCCCTCTAGCATTGCCTCGGCCTTTAACCAAGCTTTCACTAACCTTAGCCATGTCCTCCTCCTAACTTCTTCCACCCACCCCTGCCAGCCCCCATCCCCCCAGCTAACCCTCCCTTACACCCACGTATCACCCTCTGACTGGAACCCTATCTCAGAAACGCTCTTAGACACGCCCACTATAGTAGTGACTCCCTGGATCTGAAGCTCCTCCAGCTCACCCTCCAAGACGTGCTCTACCCACTCACCCATATTCTGAACCTCTCCCTCTGCCAAAGTAAAATCCACTCCTTATGGAAATCTGCCTCTATTACCCCCATATTTAAAGGTGGGAACCGTACTGACACCAATAACTACCAGCCCATATCTATCCTCCCCCCCCATCCAAAGCCTTCGAATGCATTGTCTATGACCAGCTTACTGACCACCTTAATAAACACGATCTTTTCTGTAGACAGCAGCATGGCTTGCGCAAAGGGAACAGTACGACTACTGCCCTTCTAGAATTCACTGCACACATCCACTCTGAATTAGACAAAGGCCATACCACTGGTGCTGTTTTTGTCGACCTCACTAAGGCATTCGACACCATCAATCACTCCCTCTTGCTAGTCACTCTCTCCAACATTGGCTTTTCATAGGATGCCCTACACTGGTTCACTGACTACTTAACGGGCAGGAGCCAACAGGTCAAAATCGGCACTACGCTATCCAATAGTCTCCCAATTCTCTCAGGGGTCCCACAGGGGTCCATCCTCAGTCCCCTCCTTTTCAGTCTTTACCTTAACTCCCTCCCCAGCACCTGTTCTAGCAGTCTTCTGCTATATGCGGATGATGCTGTCCTTTATGCCTCCAGCCATGACCCTTTGCAACTCCACCAAACCCTTCAGTCCTCCTTTAATGAAGTCGAACTGTGGTTCAATGCACAACGCCTTATCTTAAACTATAAGAAGACTAAATTCATGGTTTACACCCGCCCCCAAAAAACTAAGCAGACACTTTGCCCCCATATACTAACTGCTGACCTAACCCCTCTCGAGCAAGTGAACTCCTTCAGATATCTAGCATCACCCTGGACCCAGCTCTCACTTTCCACCAACACATACACCAACTGTCCACGGCCCTCAATGTCCACCTAGGACTGCTATACCGTGTCAAACACTGCCTTACCCAAGACACTCTCTGACTCGTAGTCTCGTCCTCTATCCTCTCCCTCCTTGACTATGGTATACTCATCTATAGCGCTGCCACCACTTCGGCCCTAAATAGGCTCTGTCTCTCCCTGAACAAAACCTGTCACCTTGTCCTGGACTGTGACCACCTCACACACACCTGCTCACTATATAACTCCACTAACTGGCTTAACCTCGATAATAGGATCAAATACCACACCTGTCTTATGGCCAAAAAAATCACCCTAGGTCTCTCCCTTCCGGGTCTCACCTCCCTAATGTACCCGTCCACTACACCAAAAGTAACTCGTAGCTCCAGCAAGCAACATCTCACAGTTCCCTGATGTCATACCTCCCAGTTTCAAAGGTTCTTTATCTACAAGGCCCCCTCCTGGATGAATGACCTACCCAGCTTCATCGCGACCCACAACTCTATTGGCCTCTTCAAAACCCACCTCAAGGGTCACCTCCAATCCTCTAACAGTTGTGACTGCTACTCACACTGTCAGACGTTCTTCCCACTGCAATGACAATGGCCTCTGGCTGGCTTGCCCCCCCCCCCCCATCTTTTTTCTTTCTTTTTTTTTATTTCTCCTATTTTTTACCATGTATCAAGCATGCTCTAATTGTTACCGTAACTTTGTATTGTTCAATATATGTGACGTGGAACCTTTGTAAATGAGTCTCTGACTCAAAGGTACTTTCCAATTTCTGAATAAGTAAATAAATAAATAAATCCATTCACATTCCTGAGCCTAGTGTGCCCCGAACTGCATGTTAGTTTTTCTGATATCAGGAAGTCCCCAGATTCTCTGAATGAAAGCTGCTGCTTCAGTGGGATCTTCAAAGGCATGGAAGACCTCATTCCTTTCTATTTTAAAATTAGACGGATAGGACATGTGCAGTGTTTAATTTGTAAAGAAAGAGCTGCAGGGGCTCTGGGGGTTTTAGATTCTCTGTGGTGAGTTTTGGGGCTTTTATTGAAGATAAAACACACTTCTGTTACATCTTCCCTACCCCCGACTCCAGGGATTTTTCCCCCCAGGAGTCAGGGTGTGGGAGATTCTGGCTGGTCTTATTAAGCAATAAAATGTACCACAGAGCATCTAAAAATCACAGGGTTCTGGGGGCCTAGCTCTGGCCTATTGCAAACAACCACCCCCTGAACGAGGTAGGGCCTAGGGGACGGGGGGGGGGTGGAAACAGCAGTTGGGACAAAGCCAAGGATCACATTCAGTAGAGCTCCAAATATTAGGGACAAATTAATTTTAAGCAAGCTGAAGCCTGCGGCACAAAATCAGAAGCTACATGGTTACTACCCTGGCCCATAGGTTGCTTTAAATGCCTTAAATGCAACATACATATGCACACATTGCCACCCAGGAAACAGCTTTAAACACCCTGCAAATCCAAATACAGTTTTTGAAGTTAAACAGTTTATCTGTGACATCACATTTGTTGTTTACATCCTGGGTGCCCATGCAATATTGCTTATATTGGAAGGACAACCAGACTATTAAAAACTAGAATACAGAAGCATGTAAGAAACATAATAAATGTGAAAACTGATACACTCACTGGGCAACATTTTGTAACATACCATAACTCATCTCCTAATGGTTTAAAATACATGGGAATTGAATGGGTGCCACTTTTGAAATATGGTGATGACAGGACAAATCGATTACTAATGAAAGAAAGTGAATGGATATTTAGGCTTAAAAGTGTTAAACCAGATTTCCTTAATGACCAGTGGGACTTGAAACCTTTCTTGAAAAATAATTAAAACATTATAAGATAATGGTTGAAATCTTTCCCATATGTATTTTTGGGTTTGACCTTTTGCAGTGTCTCTTGACCTCCCTTTGAAAAATTAGCTGAAAAAATCTTTAGTTTTTGATTGTTTATTCCAGTGAAATGTGCTCTACAGAACTATTTCTCTTTATTTTTAAACTGTTAGTTATTGTATGTAAAAACAACAAAGAAACAAGAAATATTCATTTTTTTTAACTTGACTTTTGAGCATTATTTGTAACCTCCCTTGACTATTTTTATTACAGGTTATCTCCCTGCCTGTGTGTGTGTCCTCTCTCCCTTTTCACCCTCTGGCAAGCATGATGACTTTGTAGATCCCCGGTCTTATTCCAAGAAAGCCTTGACAAATTGTAATTTGGGTGATCACTTCACTGCTTACACTATCTCCTGCTTATATCCTTCGAGTCTGTCTAGATATATCACTCAGACCCGAGTAATTATCCTTAAATTTGAGGTCATTCATTTGTGACAGATCAGTTGTCGTGATAAAGCATTTTTCTTTATATTATTTTTTCCTTTTATAAATGAATTGTATTACTGTCATTGATTCCTTTGATGTTTCACCATGTGACCAGATTTAGGCATTTCACATTAAGATAATGGCTATTTAATTAACTGTTGGAATGTTAGTAGCCACACTCTGATGGAAGGCTATCCATGGCGCTGGGTTTGGGTGAGAGCTCAAGTCTCAAATAAATTTAAGTTTGCTAATACATATTGATTACTTTCTTTATTTTGTTGGAGTGCTATGTGTTTGAATAGTATTACTAGGGCAGTCAGTCTATTAAACAGCCCGATGTTGCAAAAGCAGTACGAAACTTAAAATGAGTTCTTACTGAGTGCAGCAGCTTTCCACATAAATCCTTCTGGGAGACTGGGAGTTAATCAGTGAGGGGACTCCAACTCAGCCTTCTCTTCCACTGCTCCTCCAAGTGCCACAAAGCCGTCAGCTGTTCTTGAAGCTTCCATAATCTCTCTGCTGTACTTTTCATTGATTTGCTTTGAAATTATCTTGGTTTTCCTTTTCAGGTTGTCTTGCTGCTAATACCATTCCCTGAACTACTGGTTTTTGTAATTACCGATCAATACCAGAACTTTGTGACATCAGTTGAGTGTGGAGGCCCTGCAATGGAAGCTGTACTGTGAGCATGGAGTTTGGGAACTGATCCGTAATTATCAAAATGAATATCAGGCAGCACCAACAAGGGGCCCTGAAAAGGAAAATGGAAGGGTATTTCCTAGAAAACTGATGAAAAAATTGCAGAAGGTAGATTAAGGACCCTGAACACATGCCCAAATGTCCAGTTACATTAACAACAATTTAATTTTTTCAACATTGTTTAACGCTGCCCCAGAGATGATGCAGCAACATGGCAAGCAGCCCAGCACTATGTCAGTAGCACGGACGTCTGACTCCTCATCTCCTCACCAATAGCAGTCTGACCTTCCACCATGCACCACCTGACTACATAGCAGCTGGTCAGGTGACGCTGTAACAGTCAGCAAATGGCACAAACGTAGTAGCGCATGCAGGCTCACCAGCTACTCCCCCATTCCAAACAACTTGAGGAGCCACAAGGGAGCAAGCAGCTAAGTCGGGATTCAGTTGGGATCAGGAAGCAGCAGCAGGCAGCAGCAGCCAGGAGGAGGAACCGAGAGAGAGAGAGAGAGAGAGAGAGAGACAGACAGACAGTCAGATGGTTGCCAAAGCAACCGACTGACTCGGGTATGATCGGCTCAGCGCTCAACTGATGATGTGCCATTGCCAGCAGAGTGCACAATTATTTAGAGGACAGACCAGTCAAAATTAAAGTACTTGCATGACGTAAAAGGTAATGGGGCTGCACCCCAGCAAGAATAGAGGTGCCAGGGCAGTCCTTCTTTCTGATAATTTAGTGGAACAGTCTTGATACAATGACACCCCAAGCTCATGCAAGATTAGGGCACCTTCCTCCCTCCCTGGCCAGTCTTAGCAATTTCTCCTTTGTGGCATATTGCATATGCAACTAACTCATTTTTCTTCTTCTGTTAACCTGGAGTGGACAATGGATTTTATTTATGGCTTTGTGTGATCGCACTAAGTTTGGCCCCACAGCTGCTGTCACCCCTTGCTGCTAAATACAGCCTGTAACCCCGCCTCAAGGCAAGGTAAATTGTCCCAGTGTTTAGGACCTTTATATGAGACAGCCATTTGACCAGTCATGTCTGTTGTTACTTTTTATTTCTTAAGTATTTTTTCCTTTTTCCATTTGCTCAGTAGAATGTGTTCAGTAGGTGTCATGTAAAGAGCAATACTTTACCTAAGTACTGATATATCTAATTCTATTCCTCTTCATACCTCACCAGCATTGTAACCTCATGTACTATAACATCACAAAAGGCCAGTTTTGCAGCAGGAGAATAGCTCTTCTTGGTCAGTTGTGACATCACAAACAGTAAGGTTATAGGTCTGATGATGCAAGAAGAGAAATAAAATGAGATATGTCAGTCTCCAGGTAGAGTATTCTTCCATACATCACACCAAGTATTGTCAGGTAGAAAATCTTTTACTTAGCAAATGTTTCCCAGTCTCCCACAATTTTACACCCCTCTTCCTGACACTAACCCATCAACCAGGCATTTAATTCCCTTAGTTTCCTCCTGACTCAACCTTCTCTCCCCTCCCACATCCCACACTAGAAGGACCTCTAAATGGGCTAGCTTACCCTTCAGTCCTCCTCCAGCCTTTAAAACTTGGATGTACACTCCTCTAGCCCTAGGTTTGCCGTGTCATTAGTACCCATGTCTACAAAGACATGTGGCAACTCTCTCAACCTGTCAGCCATCCTCCATATCCTGTCTTTAGCTCTCATGACCAATGCACCTCGCAGGCATCTGACCTGCCCCTAACTGACCCATCTCGACATCTCCACTCCCCTTAGCATAAAGGCCCTTACTATTAGTATCCTACTGGCTACCTTCTTAATTCCCACTACCCTGCTGGCTACTTTCATATTTCCGACGACCCTGTTGAGTGTTGCACTCCACGCCTCGTCTTTCTCAGTGAAAAGAAACAATTTTAAAGTACCCACAGCACAAACTATCCACTGTATGGTAAAATATATCTAGAACTCACTGTTTATCCATATGGTGTCCGAATCACAGACACGATCACGGCCGTCCAGCACTCAGATCACACACCAGCAATGACTGGTGATGTCATGACCATTTTTTTTAAGTTTAAAATTTCAAATTGTCCTGACATCTCCAGTCAAATAAACAGTGAGTTCTACATATATTTTACTGGGTGGTGGGTAGTTTTTGCTGCCGGTGCTTATAAAATTTTCTGTTGGTCTTCTATAGTTATCAGCACCATGGCGGTGTCCTGGTGCTAGTCCACTGATTTTACTTTGTTCTTTCAAAGTGACTGGCTCAGTCTCCCCTGGTAGAGTTAGGTATAAAAGGACACTACTTCACACCTGAAAACCTGCTTATTTCCCCATCCTACAACCTTCAATTCCCCTTGGTAAATGAGCCTCTGTGGGAGAGGGGAGTGGGTAGTGGTTCTGGAATCCAACTTGGCTGTCTGCATAGTAGAGCATTTTCCTGTGTCACCCACAACTGTGCATGGAGCTCCTCAAACCTCCTGCAGATGAAGCACAGACCAACCCTCCAGAGCATACCCCATGGAATGGTCACCCCACAGTCTCTGCAGCTAGCTAATCCCCACCATGTTGACCATCCATTCCTACTTATTGCACCACTGTATATTCTAGCCACAGGTCAAAGTATACCTTAGCCATAGGTGAACCCTACCCAAGTAAGGTCGTTCCCCCCTAGCTATAAATAACCTGCTTTACTTTGCTTGTCTCCCCTTTTTGTGTACCTACTCTCAACTTCTAATACTTATCCCATCCACCTTCCGCACTCTTCGGATCTTTTTTCCTTATTTCTATATTACCTCATCCAAGCTAGGGTGTTTCAACCCCTTACTGAGAATTGGCTCTTTTATTATCACCCTTATTCTCCACATCTGTCACAATGTCCTTCCGCTACTGAGACCTCATCTGGAGTACTGTGTCCATTTCTGGAGGCTGCATCTTCATAAGGACATATTCAACTGCAGACATTTGGGCACTCTCCACCGCATTAAGATGCTGACACGGTTTTTATAGAAAAAGCACCAATAATTTATTGCATTTAAAAAAAAAACTTCATTTCCTGACGCGTTTCAGGTTAACATACTGGACCTTTCTCAAAGGCTAAAGTTTCAAAAAACAGGTGAACATATTTATAGACACTGTCTGTGACATAATTACATCATTTCTTCAACTCATTACAACTAATTACTAAATTACACTTAAAAAATAAATAGGCTAAACAGGCAGCTTAATCTAAACAACGTCTCAAATCCAGCACATCAATACATCATCACACTGATAATAATAATTATCCAAATAGGGGGAATTTGTCATTTGAAACAGATCAAGTTATGCACTCAAAATGGGGGTCAGATAACACATCCCTTGGGAAGAAAAATACAAAAGGGGGGAGGTTAAAAACTTAAATCTAATTATCATTCTTCCAAATAGGTTTTAATCTCAAAATCCACATTTAAACCTGGATAATAGGTAGCTTTCAATTTAATAATCCAAACAGTTTCTCCCTTTAAAACCAGGTTGCTGTAGTTACTTCCTCTAGGATCCACACTCACTTTGTCAACAGCCACATACAGAACACCATGCTTTTGACCATCTTTGTTATTTATTACTTGTTGGGCAGTGGCATAGGTTAAATCCTCTTTCTATGGCTCTCTGGTGTTCCCCTACCCATACTTTAACCATTGCCCTTCCCATGTGCACATACAGTACCAATGAGCCAGCCCTAGTTGGTGTGCAGGTGCACAGCATCAGCCAAAGTCCAGAAATCTCCAGATGATGCATCATGTGTTCAGCCTGGGTACCTGGCACAGACATGCATAATTGTGCCTACAGCATTACACAAGCTACATGTTCATGTTGTGGTATGCCTTGCAATTCCCGTACACCTCTTCCGGGCATTGGGCATGCCTGCAACAGCATAGACGCTTGTTTTTGTGTCCCTCAGCTCCTGCTCCGTGTGTGAGAATGTGATGTAGTTACTGTGGTGTGCCAGCAGTGCATCTGTCACCTACCAGAGGCAACTGCTGATTGATGACTGGCTCCCACTGGCCAAAACCCTTGTCACATGTTGGAAACTACCTGTCCCATAGTAGGCCAGGGCAGTTAGCACACATGTTTGTACTCCCAGTGTATGGGTATGGCAGGTCCTGGTCTGCAGTTGTGGTCCCAGAAGCTGGCACAGCTCTGCTATGGTGCCCATGTTGAAGCAGTACCTGCCTACGCACTGCTGTTCTGTTAAGGCTGCCATGGCAGCCACTGTACAGTATGGCTGGTGCGGGGCTGGATAGGCCAGGAAAAGGGTCTACAGGATTACAGTCAGAAAATGTAGGACTTGCTGCTGTGGCTTCCCAAATGCCAGCCTTAGGTGGTGGTTGGTGTGCCACCGCTTGTGGGGAGGACACTGCAGTTGTCCCATGCAGGACTCAGGACATGCCAGGATGTGCAGCATCTGTGCAGGTAGCAAACACGCAGTGTGTACAATGCTGGGGTGTACCATAACACCCCAAATGTACTGGACTTGATATGCCTCCCATACTGTATGCTTGTGTATTAAAGACATAGCAACCACACGCTGCAGGAAACTAAAGTAGGTGCAACTGCTAAAACCTGTAAGCACCAAACATCCAAAAACTGCAGCGCATTCAGGAGCTTGGATGTATACAACCTGAAAATAAAAAATGAATGTAAAGATGGAGCCAGTAAAGTGCAGCAACTTTATTCAGCCAAAGAACAAAGAACCATGGCCAAAACCTGTGTGTGTTGTGTTCTTTCAGGCAGGTGGGAGTTTGGCTGTGTTCTGGTGGGACAGGACATATTTATTCCTGGGGGGGTATGTGTATGGGACAGGCGTGTTACAAGGGGGATATGGGTGTGTTCAGGGAGAGATCAAGTGTGCTCTGTGGGGTTAGGAGTATGGAACAGGACATATGTGTTTCGGGGGTTGGGTGTGTTCAGAGGATACAGGTACAGCACAGGACAGGTGTGTTCCCAGGTCCAGGGGACATGGGTGGGTTTCTAGGGGTTATGGGTGTGTTCTGGGTGGAGGCGTATGGGTGTATTCCTAAAGGGTATGGGACAGGTGTATTCTAGGGGTACCAGTATGGGACACATGCTTTTGGAGGATACAGGTGTGTACCAGGGGTGTGTGGAATGTGTTCTGGGGGGTGTATCAATGTGTTCTGGGGGAAAGGTTATGGTACAGGTGCGCTCTGTGGGGTATGGGTGTGTTGGAAAGGTTGGGGGTGTTCAAGGGGGGTACAAAACAGTTGTGTTCTGGGTAGTTACAAGTGTGTTTTGGAGGATATGGGTGTAATACAGAGGAGTATGGGTATCAGACAGGTGTATTCTGGGAGTACAGGTACTAGATTGGTGTGTTTGGGAGTAGGTTCATGTTCTGGGGTTACAGGTGTGCTCCAGGGATACAGGTATATTCCAGAGGAGTACTGGTACAGGATGGGTGTTTTCTGGGGGGATACTGGTGCAGGATGGGTGTTTTCTGGGGGGGTACTGGTATGGGACAGGTGTATTCCAGAGGGGTGTATGACTGTGTTCTGGGGGTGTATAAATGTGTTCCAAGGGGGCTTCAAGTGCAGGACAGGTGGTTACAGGGGTGGACATGCACTGTGCCTGCTGTGTGGGCATCCTTTTGTGCCGTGTTTGGCACAGATACTACCTGTGTGGCAACCCCTCTGCACTCATAGGTGCTAGATCCTCATTCCACATGCATGGCTATCCTTGCAGGGCTGTGGATCAGCATATGCACCTGACATATGTGTATATTGCCGGTCACGCCCCATGCCTGTGTTCCACATCCCTGCTTTGCAGTGGCCTACGCAGTTCAGATACACATACTGCATATGGCCCACTGTTAATTGGTATGTGTTGCATATACACATATGCATATCTCCCTGTGCACCTGCACTTCACAGCTACAGGTGGTGTCTGTCCATTTTGTGGATTATGCCCTTATACCATTAAAAGGCATCTCTCACAGCTCATTTAAACTTATAAAAAGTGTAACACCCAATATGACATGCGCACCCAGATAGATCATCTACAGTTGCGTAAGTTTTGTTTTCTATTCAGGAATCTCATGACTACAAGCAGGCAAGTCTCAAGGCCAAGCATGGGTGGAGCAGAAGTAGATGTGGCCAAAGCCTGTGAATAACAGCTTGGATGAAAGAAAGGAGATAGGGAGAACACAGAAAGGATATGACAGGTTTTGGCAGCACAGCAGTTTTTGGGATTCCCCTCTGTCTGAAAACAAAAACAACAAATATCTTACCTCTGTCTACCACCCCACCAACCTGTCCAACTGGTAAAGCAGTTGACAACAATGGTGTAAACTGCAAATCCAGCACAGTAACAGCAAGAAGCTAGCAACTCCGTCCATTACAAATTAAAAAACAGGAACAAGAACCTCAGCTGTGGCAGCTGCTAGCAAAAACTTAATGAGCACACTCTCCCTTGTGCAACACTAGAAATGTTACAGAAAGAAGGGTCATGCACAGAGTCACATCTGTCACTGTGCCAGATTTCTGAAGATACAGCTACATGAATCACGAATGCCATGCCCTGTAGAGATCCCTGGTCAGATCCTACCTTGGGTACAGTGAACATTCTGGTCCTCATACCTGAGGAAAGATGCTGCTGTGCAGCACACTAGAATAGAGTCTGCTGACATAGACTGACCACTCTCTCCCACAGCAACCCACAGGTCCAGGGCATGGAGGGTAGTGGGAAGGGGAAAGAGGCCAGACTAAGATCCCCAGCTGGTAAAGGCAGTCCATGGTCTGTGACTGAAAACCACTTTGCACTTTGGAGAACACAGATCAGATAGCATTTCCCAAGGACTCAACACCAGTTGCTTCCTGGACTCTCAGAACTGCTAGCAAGGCAACACCTAGGAGAAGGGGTGGTCAGAAAGCCAGAAGTACAGATAGTAAGTTGCTGGTAGTGGGGGACTAATTGTCCAGGTACTTAGGAGGTGGTGAATGCAGGAAGCCAGGGGAGGAAGGTAGTCAGATGCCTCACAGGAACCTCGGCAAGGATGGATACCATCAGGACATAGGGCATAGTTAGCCACAAGTGGAGGAGCTGGACTTTACTGTCCAGTTAGGGATAGATTATCTGGTCAGCCATGAGTTGGAGAAGGTAAAGGATAGCTTCAGCAGATTAGGTGGCAGACTGAGGGCAGCTGCGACATCAATGGCCTTCTTAGATTTCCTGCCAGTGTGGGAAAAGGGAAAGGAGAGGCAGCTGAAGATTAATGTTCTTAACTCATGGCTGAAGGGCTGGTGTAGGGAGGAAGGGTTCATGTTTGTGGGAGATTGGGTACACTTCTGGGATAGGAGCTGCTTCAGAAGAGCTGGCTTTCATCCCACAGAAGAGGGGGCAAATGCCCCACAGCAGACGTTTGATGTCTGCATCACTAGGCATTTAAACCAGATGTGGGATCCCTATACAGGGAAGCAGATATGAAGGATCTAGCTAGCATTCCCTCTGTTAAGGACCAGATTCACGTGCAAAAAATAACAGGGAGTACACATGTGAAGGGAGGAGAGTTGGAGACAGCACAGAGCAGATGAAGGTGGGTTAGAGTAGGAACAAAGGAAAATGAACTTGAGAGGTAGTTACCTTTTTTTTTTTTGAACTCTCAATCTTTATTGCATTTTTAAAAAAGGCAATACATAAGTGGGGTGGTATATTACAGAAAGAAAAGAGGGGAAGGGTTACAGAAAGAAAAAAGGGGGAAGGGAAATATAAGTGCACATACATCCAAATACAAAGTGTTACATTTTCTTAAATAGAATGAGGGCCAAAGAGCATCAGTTATTTATATCTCATCAATTCTAGTTATAAAAGTACAGGGAAAGATGAGCAAAAGGGAAGCCAGTAAAGCATACAGTAGTAGGCTAAGGTATAAAGTCAGATCTTAAAGGCATAATGTACAAAACCCATTTTCTCCATAGGACTTCAAACGCGTGTTGTGTTTTGTTAATCCAGGCTGTGAGTCTCTCCATCTTATATAGGTCTATCATTAAATGTTGCCAAAGGTCCAATGTGGGGGGTTGAGAGGAGTACCATTTTTTTGTAATGGCTTTTTTTGCAGCCAGAAGGGTCAGATTTAGAATTTTTTTGTGGAGGAGTCAGAAATTTCTGGGGGGAGGAGGCCAAATAGAAAAATTTCGGCGTTTAAGTGTAAATTTGGAGATATCATCTGATGGAGAGCCCCAGACAGCTGTTGGAAGAAAGGCTGGAGGATAGGGCAAGACCAGAGGATATGCCCCAAGTTGGCAGAGGGACAACTACATTGTCTCCAGCAGTCAGCTTTAGCTTGCATCAAATATTTCTGAGTCCGTACCGGAGCCAGGAAGAATCTAACAGCTAGTTTCCATGCAAAATCTTTCCAGGTCCCTGAGCTGACCCCCCATACATGTTACTCAAATAGTTGTCCCAATCTGGGGGGGACAGTTCCATCAATAGGTCCCTTTCCCAAGCCAACCTGATCCCATCGAGAGATTGTGTTTGGATCTTAACAAGGGCCTTATATAAGGTAGATATTAGGTGAGAAGGAATCAGTTTCCCCTCTACTGCAGAGATCAGAAGAAGCAGTAAGTTGGGGAGGGGAGTGTCTTCCCAGGGTAGTTTCCCCAATGTATTCATATAATTCCTAATCTGAAAATATCTAAATCTTTCATTATAGGCAATATTATACTTTTGGGTCAGTTCAGTGAGAGACAGGATTTTGCCTCCGGGAGAGAAGTGGTACACCAGGTGTAAGCCTTTCCTGAGCCACCCAGAGAACCCTCTATCCATCTTACCGGGAAGGAAAGCATCAAGGTATGGGAGAGAGAAGAGGGCTGGTCTCCATGACTTAAAGGCTCTGGTTGCCATAGTTTTTTGCCAGCATTTAAGAGTAGTCTGGGTATAGGGGTTGGATACGGAATCTATCTTGATCTTGGGAGGAAAGGACAGTAGGGCGTCATATATATCACTGATATCACTGAGCTCCATCTCCTGTAATTCCACCTCTTTCCATCGTGAGGTATAGAGTTTGTCTAGCCAATACACAGGAATTCTAAGTTGACAGGCCTGAAAGTATCATTTAAAATTTGGTAAGGACAGGCCTCCTGCCTGCCTGGGAAGTTATATAATTGACAATTTAATACGAGGTTTGTGGTAGGTCCAAATGAATGCAGAAATTTTTTTTTGCAAAGACCTAAAGAAAGTATCCGGGATTGGTAGTGGTAAAGTTTGGGCTAAGTATAGAAATCGGGAAAGGGTTACCATTCTAATCAATTCTATACGTTGGCTGAGTGACAGAGGAAGGGCCCGCCATCTCTCAAGGTCAGAGATCATCTCAAGTAGAAAAGGGGAATAGTTCAGCATGAACAAATCACTGCCAGGTGGGCCTAAACGAACCCCAAGATATTCTATGCTGTCTAAGTGCCACTTAAAGTTAAATGTTTGCCTCAAACCTTCATGGGGCAAAGTTACAGGTCAAGACTTCAGTCTTGGTTTCATTAATTTTGTATCCGGAGACAGCTCCAAACCGTTTCCGAGTATCCCAGAGATGAGGGAGGGCAAATTCAGGGTCTGTAAGGTATATTAGGAGATCATCTGCATATAGGGCCAATTTATGCTCCCTATGCTGGACCCTTATTCCAGTTATTTCGGCCCTCTGTCTCAAGGCCTGTGCTAGAGGTTCAGGAATAGTGCAACTAGCAAGGGGAGAGGGGGCATCCCTGCCTAGTGCCTCGTGATAAGGAGATAGGATAGGAAAAGGACCCATTAATGCGAATACATGCCCTGGGGTGAGAGTACATGGCTTTCAGTGAGTTAACAAGTGCTTGAGGAATTCCCATCCTTCTCAGCACCTCCCATAGGTAAGGCCATTCGACCCGATCAAACGCCTTCTCGGCATCGAGAGAAAGCAGGAGAAATTTAGTTCCAGAGGCTCTCACCCTCTGCAGCAGATGTGAAGTTCTCTTAATATTATCCTGAGTCTGGCGACCTGAAACAAAACCAGTTTGGTCCAGGTCTATTATTTCAGGTAAAAAAGTTTGAAATCTTTTGGCTAATATTGAAGCAAAAATCTTGTAATCGAGGTTGAGAACTGAAATGGGTCTGTAGGAGGAGCAGGAGGTCATATCCTTACCCGGCTTCAGAATGCTAGATATGTATGCATATCTCCAAGTGTCAGGAATCGGATCCCTCAGTTGTATGGCCTTACAAGCGCCAAGCAGAGTGGGGAGCAATTTCCTAAAAGCTTTATAAAAGTCTCCAGTGTAGCCATCAGGTCCAGGACTCATATTGGCCTTTAGAGCAGAAAGTGTTTGTTCCAGTTCTGTACTGGTGATTGGGTTTTCCAAAAATTGTTGATGGGCTTGGGATATCCTAGGAATATTAAGTGTCCCCAGGAAAGCTTCAATTGCATGGGGGGTCTACTGGTTGCTCAGAGCCATAAAGGCTAGTATAGTATTTACAGAAGGCCTGTTCAATCTCATGAGGGAAGGTAACTAACTTTTTTAGAACCGGATCTCTTATTTGGCAAACACTGGCTCTGGCTTTATGTTGTCTAAGTCTATGAGCTAGTAAGCGAGTAGCTCTGGGGCCCCCCTCATAGTATTTTTGTTTAAGTAACTGTAAGGCCTGTTCAGCTCGTATATCCAGAATCCCTTGAATCTGCTGCTTAGTGGCTAGTAATAAAGGGTAGACCCCTTCGTCTCCCACTGCATGCAAAGCAAGAAGGTTTTGCAACTGGGTGTGCAGGTTATCCAAACGGAGCTGCTGCTGTTTTTTATGGAAGGCAGCATATTTATTTCCCCTCTTAAAACCACCTTAAGGGTGTCCCATAGGACTCCTTCTTGATGTCCTGGCTCTGATTGTCTTTCAGGATCTGTTTTATTTTCTGTTGTGTAAACTCTTTAAAGTCCCTGTTATTAAGTAGAAAATTATTAAATTTCCAAAGGTGTTAGTCCTGTCCTTACTCCAGATCATATTTAATGTTAAATGGGTGGTCTGATAAAACCGTTAAGGTGTGTGTGCAGCTCTCCATTTTATATAGGTGCTCTTCAGAGACATGTATAAAATCTATCGAGTATACACTTTGTGGGAGCTGAGTAATGTGTGTATTCCCTCTTGTTAGGGTGAGGTTTCGCAATATATCAATCCAATGTGCCTCCGAAAGACATCTCTGTACCATTCGGTGAGCTGGGGATTTCTTAAAGGGCCTTTTAGTAGAGGTATCTAGGGAAGAAGGCGTGAGGTTGTGATCCCCTCCCATTACCAAAACCCCCCTACTTCTGTCCAGTATTTTCTGAAAGAGTTGTTTCCTGACTGCGGGTCCTTCACCTGGGGGGACATATATAGAGGCTAATGTAAGCTCCTGATTATTCAATTTACCAACAGCAACGGCAAGACGACCTCCTGGGTCAGAATATGAAGTTGTTAACTGAAAGGGGACACCTTTAGAGATCAGTACGGCAGTTCCTCTCCTCTTACCCGTCCTATACACAGAGTCTACAATGGTAGAGAACCCAAGTTTAGTAAGTTTCTGGTGTTCCTGTTTGTTTAAATGAGTTTCTTGTAAGAAAAGGAAGGAAGGTTTCAGCTTTCTAAGTGAGGATATCACTCTGTATCTCTTGATGGGATTATTCAAACCATTGACATTATGAGAACAAACCTTAATTAAGGGGGTTTTGTTTGTCATTGAGCCACAGGGATGTTGTCTAGTGCTGTATATAAACCACTACTACCATTTAAAGGCTTACAGTAAAACAATCTGTTTTCCCTTGTAATGAACACTTCACTAGGATGGCCCCCTTATATGGCTTTGTGCTAGACAAAAAATAAAATTGAAAATAAGAAGACCCTCATGGCTCAATTAAGTTTCAAAGAGCCTAGTATGTATAAAACAGAGAATAAATGAAATGTAACCAGAAAGACCAAATCTTGGTCAACCTATTTACAGTTGTATTCCACAGGCGGAGGGTGAAAGGATTTCCTCCTGAGAAAAAGGACCACAGGGGCCCTTTGGGAGGAATAGTGACTTTTGAGAAAGTCAGGCCTCCCTCCTAAAAAATATGGGGTTGTAGAATAGGGACATAAAACCATCGAGAGGAACTATCAGGTACACTATCAAATGAGCAACCTGGTAGCATATCCAAAAGGGCAAGATGGGATGGCTAGCTTGGGGTATTTAAGTAATCAGCAGCACTGCCTGCACTTTAAGGGCTTAAATTTTCAGCATAGGCACTCACATAACACTATATAAGAAAAATTTCACTTAGTATATTTGCAACAGAGAAATTCTCTACTATCCAATCTGGAAATAGGCAACATTAAACCAGTCATAGGTGGGATTGGATAACAGCTCTCTTTGCCTATAGGGATAGCAGTGTGAGGCAAAAACAGTAGTGCATCCTAGTAGTTGGCTGTCCCCCGGATGCTGTAGAAAGCAGCACAGTAATGTACCAGTTTACTTGAGTTCCAGGGATATGCGATGAGTTAAAAGCAGTTCAAGTGTCCGAGGAGGGGGGGACAATTTCTTGATCATTTATACTCGAAGGTCTGGGCCGAATATATTGCTTAAGATCCTGCAGAGAATGAAATCTTCTCCTCTTGCCTGCATCCCTGCGAGTGTCAGTGTGATCCTGCCAAAGGGATCGGGGGGGGGGACGTTTTTGTTGTTGCACCGGACCAGTCGTGTGGAAACTCCATCCTCTTTTTTTTAGTTACGACAAAATTTTTTCTGGAGAAGAGTAAGTGGCTGTTCCTGAGTCCCAACAGACTCTTAGCTTAGCTGGGTAAGGAGTCTGGAATTTTATGGCTTTTTCTCGCAACAGCTTTAGGATAGAGCAAAAGCCATTCTCTTTTATAACTTCAGAGGATAGTCATTGTCAAAAATAGCCTGGCCACATTGTATGAGAGATGTTTTTAAGGCCCACGCTGTTCTCAGGATATGTTCTTCATCTCTATAGCTGGATAACTTCAGGACCACTGATCAGGGTCTCGCAGAAGGGTCAATGGGCTTTCTTGCCAAAGCTCTGTGTGCTCTTTCTATCTTGAAGCAGAATGTGGGAGGGAGAGCAAGGACGTCTTTCAGGAGATCAGAAATAAAGTCCTCCATTCTACCATACTCAGATCCCTCCGGGAGACCATAAATTCGCAGGTTATCTCTCCGGGACCTGGCCTCTAAATTGGTGATCTTATCCTGCATCAGTTCTTGTTGTTCCACCAAGTAGTCTACTGCTGTGTGGAGCCTGAGTGTTTCCTCGGCGACCTCTCCAGTTGCTTCCTCCGAGCGATCCAGTCTACCCTCTACCTCAGATAGACGGTTTTGTAGTGATATAAACTCTTTTTTATTTTCAGCACGGAATGCCTTTATCTCGTTAAGAAGCGTTTCAAATCGGGAACGCGATAGCCTTTCAATTTCCCTGTCCGTGTCAGGATCTTGCTCTTGGTCACCTGCCATGCTGCTCGCGGGGGGGCACTGCGACTGTCTGTAGGCCTCATTTAAATCTAGGTGCATCCGTCTTTTGTAGGAGTCTTCCAGATCGTGAGTGTCCCTCTATTTTTCCTCCGAAATACTTCTTTTACTCAGGCTGATTTTGAAATCGATGAGGCAGATAAGGGGAAATAATCAACTGAGCCGTATGGAGCTATCCTCTATGCTGCCATTCCTGACGGTGACGTCACCGGAAGTCTCAAGAGGTAGTTACCTTAAAGAGGAACTTTCATGATGGTCCAAAAGTCACAGCTTGTAGTCATTATATGCAGTACTAGACCTGAAAATTGTGTGCATTTGTTATATTTTGGCCAAGGTTTATTCTGCCTTCTTTAATTTGGATTTGGTTTTGAGCCCTGCTGCACTTGCCATTGCTGTTCAGCTGCTGGGCTGCTAGCTCTAATCACATCACTATAGGGAAGAGGTGCTCACACTGTCAGTACCATGCGTTGCAACAATGTTGCAAGAAACCTACCAGTACTCAGTGTACATACTGTGTTCCCCTTCCCCAAGACACCTTGTTAGCAATGCATTATGCCAAAATCCAAATGCCTTGTCAGTATGTTTTTGTGTGAAATTGACTCTGCCCTACAGTGATGTCAACAGTACAACTCTGGGTCTAGCAACACCAGGCTTGCTATAGAAGCTCTGGTATACTCTGCAGTTTTTAGCAACTCAGAATGCAAAAACTAACTGCAGCGGACAGTAATGAAATACAATTCCAGAATCAATGCAAGAAGGGGTAATTTATGCATGAAAGTCAAAAGGACTGGTGAAGGTCCTCTTTAAATGCCAAAAGCCTCAGGCACAGCAGGGGAGCTTCAGCCACTGGCAGTGAAGGGCAAGGTAGACATCATAGTCATCAGGGGGATGTGGGCTTCACCTAATCAAGACTGGGACTTACCATTCCCAGGGTATCCCATCTTTGGAAGAGACTGGGAAACAGGAAAGGGAGGGGGCCACATTTTATATAAAGGATGGTATTGGGACAATATAAGAGAAATTCATAGAGAGCAAGCTTGAGGTGGAAATGCTATGGACATGACTGGTGGTGGAGGGGGGAAAACAGTAGAATGGGGGTGGCATACAGGCCCCCAACCCAGGCTGAAGCAGGGGACAGGGTCTTAGAATAGGAAATCAGGAAAGCTGTTGGGATGAAGTGTGTGGTCCTGACAGATGATCTAAACATGCCAAACACTGACTGGGATGGGACATACTGGGAGCAAAGAGCGCATGTATTCAGGCATTGCTGGATGTCTTTCAGGACTGCATTCTGATGCAGCATATCAGGGAGTACAGCGATGGAGCCAACCTTTATCTGGTGCTTTCAAATGTGAATGCCCTTGAGGAGGTGTGGATAAAGGCCCCACTGGCAACCAGCGATCATAATATCATGTGGTTTAGCATACCACTTGGGGCTCAGCATTCCAGGACCAAATCACAGGTAATTGTAGACTTTGGAAGAGCAAACTGGAGGATGACAGAACTCCTGCAAATTCAGCTCAAAGGAGTAAGTAAATTACAGAAGTGGAGCTGAAATGGAGACCATCAAAAGGGCAGTTCAAGAAATTATCAGATGATGTCTAAGTACCAGATGCTGCATCAGAACAGTGAGTAGAGCCAGGAAGTGTGGGAAGCCTACTGGAGGAAAAGGAGGTCAGAGAAGCAGTGTGGGTGAAAAAGATGGCATTTAAAAAGGTATAAACGAGAAATGGTAACAGAGAATAGGGAAGTTTACCAGGACAGACTGAGAACAGCGGGGGCAGCAGTGAGGCAAACCAAGGCAGAGACAGAACTCAAAATTGTGAAGGGGATCAAAGGCAATGAGAAAGCTGCCTTTAGATTTATTTATTTATTTAGTTTTTGTTAACTGGGAAAGGAGGACTAGACAATTACGCCTATTTTCAGCCTCATCCTGGGGAAGGGGGATACAGATGGATACCAACTCACAATGAACCAGATTAAGCTGTTAGTGGTATTTTTAGTGAATGGAGGAAATTTGGCCAGGACTTGGGTTCGGGAATTGGGTGGGGGCTAAATCAGCCCTATGGGGCTGTTAACTATACATTATGGGGATCGGACTTGGGGGGTCTGACAGCCCTGAGGGACTTTGTTTGCACATTGGGAGACTGGGCGGGGGTCTGATTGCCCTGTGGGGCTTTTTGTACATTGAGGACAGGGGGTGGGGAGGTCCCATGCCTGCAGGGCCCATTCTACTGCTTGGTGGATGGGGTTGCATATACTGGGGATCTTGGCTGGGGGCATATTGCCACAACCCTCAGAGGACACAAAGTACACTTACACCAGCTATTAGCTGGTGTAACTGTACTCTGACGGATGTCCTCTGGGGGTTGTTTTAGAATAACAATATTGGGGACTTGGAGGCTGCCCTTCCAGAATAGGATGAAACTGCTGCCGTAAACCCCATAGTGCCATGTCATAGGCTGGTTTGCAGAATGCCGCATGTTGCAACTCCTGGCGTAAATTGCTACTTGCACCATTTTTTTTTGGCGCAAGTAAGTTTACGCCAGGCATATCCCTTTGAGAATAGGGCCCAATGTATGCAGGTGGGCAAGGGTAGGGGCGTGGCAATGAATAGCTGTGCTACCCTACATTCAGTGGCTTTGCACTGCACAAAAGGGTTTAGCACAGGCCTTTTGTGCAGCACAAATACAATGAACAAAACCCTGACTTACTCTGGGCAACCCTAGCAGCTGCCAGAGGTAATGCAGCCACCTAGCTGGTTGGCCACTGAAGGAGTCCACCCACCCTCTGTGGTCCCAGGCACCCCTACACCCATCACCAGCCTGTACTGTATAAAGTAAAAATCCCTGGTTCTAGTGGTTCCCCCTCCACCGATCACCAGCCCATACTGTGTAAATGAAAAATTCCTGGTGCTAGTGGTCCAACCCCATCACCAGCCTGTAATGTATAAAGTAAAAATTCCAGGTGCTAGTGTCCAACCCCTTACTGACTGCCAGCTTGTACTGTATAAATTACAAATCCCTCGTGCTCATGGTCCCCCTTGCCTCCAATGGCCAGGCCGTACTGTATAAATTACATATCCCTGGTGCTAGTGGTCCTCACCGACACTGATCACCAGCCTGTACTGTATAAAGTAAAAATCCCTGGTGCAAGTGTTCCTCCCTTCCTCAGATCGCCAGCTCATATGGCTACAATGGAAAACCCTCCCTGGCATCGGAGTTTCCTGGGCACCGATCCACCAGGATGCCATAATCCCTGGCATCCAGTATCCTCCCACCATGGCACTGAACCCCCAGTTGCCTTACCAGTCCCTCTGTGCTTCAGTGCGCATAGGCGGCGCATCTCCTCCCTTTTGGCCACTATATGTCCAGACAGCATGCCTCATTTACAGGACAGTCCCGTCCATAAATAAGAGGTGTGCTCCCTACCTGGACATATGGTGGCCAGCCAAGGAGGTGTGAGGAGGGCTGTTCCAGTTGCGATATGCCCCCGTGACACTGAGGGGACTGGTAAGGTGACTGGGTAGGTGGCAGGCTGTGTGATGCTGTTGTGGGGGGGGACTGCTAGATGTCAAGGATTATGGCATTGCAGTGTATTGGTACCCGGGGGACCACTGGATGCCAGGGAGGGCATTCCATTGTATTATAGACTGGCAATTGGGGGGACCACTAGTACCAGGGATTTTAGTTTATACAGTACAGGCTGGCAATCGTGGGTGAGGGGATGACCACTAGCACCAGGGATTTGTAATTTATACAGTACGGGCTGGTGATTTGTGGAGGGGGACCACTAGCACCAGGGATTTGTAATTTACACAGTATGAACTGACAATCGGTGGGGGGGGGACCACTAGCACCAGAGGTTATTATTTCATACAGTATGGTCTAGCGATCGGTGGGGGGCACTATTAGCACCAGGGATTTTTTAATTTATACAGTACAGGCTGGCAATCAGTGGTGGGAGGGGCCACTAGCACCAAGGATTTGTAATTTATAGAGTACGGGCTGGTGATCAGTTGGGAGGGACCACTAGCACCAGGGATGTTTACTTTATACAGTATAGGCTGGTGATCAGGGGGTCCACTAGCACTAGGGATACAGTACGGGCTGATAATCAGAGGAGGGACCACTAGCACCCGGGATTACTATTTCATACAGTACAGGCTAGCAATCAGGGAGGACCACTAGCACCAGTGATATCTGCATAGCTCTGGGACTGGGCAGTTGCGGGGCACCATGCTAACCTGCCTGGCTACCCATGCAAATTAGCCCATGATGGGTATGCAAATGGCCCCTTAGCACCTTGCATGCCCAATGGACTCATTTGCACAAGTCCCTCTGAATACTGCAGACAGTTTGTGGGCACTACCCATTCTGGCAGCGTTCTTCAGAATCCATGCTGGGGCAGTGCTACTTGACTTAGTGCTATGCCAACATGGCCCTGTATTTAGTAGAATAGCACCAGTGTGCTATTTGACCGCATATAGCATCCTCAGGTTCCAGGGCAATCACAAGGCACAGCACAATGTTTTCACTCCACTTTGTGCTTTTTTGAATATCGGGCCCAAAGTGTTTATAGGCACAAAAGAAAAAAATTACTCACTGTAGAAATTATGTTTCTTCTCAGGGATCCCTCACTGTGATTTACCACAAAAGTATCATCTTCCCGTCAGAGAGTGATTCCTCAGAGACAGAACCCAATGCTAATTATAGAATCTAGAACTGAAGGTTCAAACTCTGCACTGTGGTCACGTTCCAGTCTAGCTCCTAATGTCAGATTTGTTTCTGCAGCTAGAGGGATAGATCGTGTGATAAGAAATTAAGGAAGGAAAGGCAAATTGAAAATAAAGGGACACGATCCTAGGTAGATGCAGATAGGGTGCTGTTGTCGAGGCACAGTTCAGGAAGCATAGGAAAACTAGGAGCAGTTGTAGAATTCACCAAAAAGATTTATTTACACTAGCAGTAACAAAAAAAAAGTAAACTTTTTCAGTATAACTGTTCACAAAGGCCAAATAAACAGAAAAAATCCATCTGAGTTTTTCTTCAATCTCTGTGCCCATTCTTCTTTTTCAAGCAGTTGCAGCTCACCTCTATGTCCTTCCAACCCCCATTCCTAAGAAGCATCCTGTTCTTGTATTAGGCATGTGCAGATAGAACACAATGTCCCAGAAATGAGGCCCCTTTTCCACAGCTCTTCTGCAAAAGGCTTAAAATGTTGTACTCAGTTAACCTCTTGAGTTCCCAAAAGCTTTTTGCAATCATCTTAAACGACAATTATATACATTTCAAAACTAACATTATATAATTTCTAAACAAAAGGATCCCAAAATCAGTTAAATTTCCATACAATGATTTGCATATATTTTTATATCAATAGATATGTAAGTGATCAAAACAGACAGCAAGGGAGGGCTGAGAGACAGTGAGGGCAAAGAACTGCAAGACTGTCAGGGTGATCAAGTCCTAGGTCTCACAGGAAAATTTGCACAACCAGACAGACAAATATACAGGAAAGGATAGGTCCTTGCATTTAAACACTTTCTATAGCAACTGGGACAGGGTCTTATTCCACCCTGTCACATGCACCCTCCTCCTTAAGAGGGAACCTATTTTATCAAACAGGTTTCCAAAACTTTCTATTAATTCTCTACTGTCATTTGCTGCTAATTTTCAGAAATTAAGCACATGTGCATTATCCATTTTTTCTATAACAGTACAGCAAACAATAGAGTTTAACCTCATACATTTGTTTTTCAACCTCCAGAACCCTCAATTCCTGATCCATATCTTGACAGAAAATCAACATTGCTATTCTTTTTACCAGATTTGTGTATCACTGTGAATCTAAATGGCTGTAGTGCCAGGTACCATCTTGTGATTC
Organism: Neoceratodus forsteri; assembly: GCA_016271365.2. Taxonomy (NCBI): domain Eukaryota; kingdom Metazoa; phylum Chordata; order Ceratodontiformes; family Ceratodontidae; genus Neoceratodus; species Neoceratodus forsteri. Next base: position 1,462,850,646 of record CM057452.1, read on the forward strand.
TGGAATTTTTATCTTTCATTTGGTTAAACCAACAGAGAGGATTGTGATCTGTTATAAGTACAAAGTCAGTTCCTAGTAAATAAAACTTAAGGGATTCCATGGCCTACTTTGCTGCTAAACATTCCTTTTCAATGGTGGAGTACCTTTTCTCTCTGTCATGCAACTTCCTACTTATGTACAAAATAGGATGTTCTGTCCCATCTATATTTTGACTCAGTAGTGCACCTATGCCTACCTCTGATACATCTGTTTGTAACAAACTTGGTTTCTCAAAGTCTGGGCTTCTTAAAACAGGGGCTGAACATAATGTGGCCTTATTTGTTTGAAAAGCTTCATCACACTCTAAGGTCCATTTCACATTATTTGGGTACCGTTTATTCATGAGTTCAGTGAGGGGTGTAGCTAACTCAGCAAAATTGGGAACACATCTCTATAATAACCAGTCAGCCCTAAAAATGACCTGACATGTTTCTTTGTTTTAGGGGCAGGGCTGTTAGCTACAGCTTCTATTTTAGACATTTCTGGCTTAACTTCTCCATTTCCCAACACATAGCCCAAATATCTGGTTTCCTGCATGCTCAATGCACATTTGATAGGATTAATAGTCAGACCTGCATTTTTGATCGCTTGGATAACTGCTCGTAGGTGTTCCAGGTGGCTTTTCTAGTCTGGAGTACACCACGACATCATCCAGGTATGCAGCACAGTAACCAGAGTGAGGGGATAAAATTACATCCACATACCTCTGGAATGTAGCTGGCGCACCATGTAAACCAAAGGGCATGGTGGTGAACTGATAGAATGCAACAGGAGTGGCAAATGCAGTTTTATTGCTGGATTCTTTAGATAAAGGTATTTGCCAGTAACCCTTGATAAGATCGAGGGTACTGATATAATTTTCACTCTCCAGTCTGTCCACCAAATCATCTATTCTGGGCATAGGATAACTCAAATTCTGACAGTTGATTAAGTTTCCTAAAATCAAGGCAGATTCTAACACCCCCTTCTTTTTTGTTTACAATTACCACTGAAGATGACCAAGCACTCCTCGACTACTCTATGATACCCAGTTCTTTCATTTTTTGTATTTCTTAACCACGTCAGCTCTTAACCGCTCTGGTAACCTGTATGTCTTTTGCCTAATAGGACGAGCATTCCTTGTCACTATTACATGCTTAACCCCTTTTGCTTGGCATGGTACTGTGGTAAAAGTACTGTTAAATGTCTTTAGCACATTACAAACGTCTGTAGTTTGTTCTGAGGTTAAGGAAACATTCACCTTTACAGCACCAGCAGTTAGTTTGTTCCAGTCTATCGTAAGCTACATCAATATCTTCTTTATCAGTTTCTGGTAAAACTAGCAATGCAGCTTTTGCCATTTTTCAACCCATTTTTGAGAAGGTTAGCATGGTATATCTTAATAGGATTTTTCCTGTCAGGGGTCTTAATCTCGTAGTTAACGGTGCAGAAAACAGGAAGTTGTTATCCCCTGTACAGACAGTTGGTGAGACCCCATCTGAGTACTGCATCCAGTTCTGGAGACCCCATCTCCACAAGGACATAGACAGGATGGAGGCAGTTCAGAGGAGGGTAACTAAAATGGTGCAGGGTCTGCAAGAGAAACCATATGAGAGGCTAAAGAAGCTTAATATGTATACCCTTGAGGAAAGGAGGGAGAGGGGGGACATGATAGAAACTTTTAAGTACCTCAGTGGAATCAACAAAGTCCAAGAGGGTAGCATCTCTTAGAAAAATAGATGTGCAAGAACAAGGGGACACAATTTGAAGATAGAGGGGGACGGCTCAGGGGCAATGTGAGGAAGTATTTTTTCACAGAGAGGATGGTGGACGCATGGAACAGCCTTCCTGAGGAGGTTGTGGGGTCTAAAACTGTGAGAGAATTCAAGAATGCATGGGACAGACATAAGGCAATTTTTGTTGGGGGTAGGAAGAAATAGGCTGTTGGTTAAATAGGATCTGTCAGCTTATCCTCTAGGTAGGAAATGGGCAGACTGGGGGGCAAGCAGTCCTTATCTGCTGTCAAAGTCTATGTTTCTAACATTATAATGCCCTTGCCACTTCATTAACAGTTGATTTTCTGTTGTGGGTAACAGTAGCAAAACCTTTTCACCTGGCTCAAAAACTTTTTCTTTTACTCTGTGGTCATAATATACCTTCTGCTGGTTTTGGGCCTCTTCCTGATTACTATGGACAATTTCAGCATATTTTGCCAGCTTCTTTCTTAGGGCACACATATAAGACGTTATAGATTGCTTCTGAGTGAGGTTATTTTCCCACGTTTCTTTTATCACATCCAGTGGCCCTCTTGGTTGCCTACCATACAGCATTTCAAATAGTGAAAACCTGTTAATGCCTGTGGCACTTCTCTGTAAACAAAAGTACATAAGGCAAGTATTGGTCCAATCTTTCCTTCCGCTTTACAAACATTTTAACATGCTTTTAGGGTTTGGTTAAAACACTCAACAAGATCATCTGTCTGAGGGTGATAGGGGAGGTTCTTATGGCAGTGATACCTAGCAGTCTATACAGCTCCTTAAGTAATGCAGCCCTCAAATTACAACCCTGATCATTAATAATGTCTTTAGGTATGCCACTCTGCTGAAAATGTTTGTAGTCTGCTGCCACTTTGAAGCTGTGACATGCACGCATTGGAACAGCTTCTGGGTATCAGTAGCATAGTCGCATACTACCAGGATAAATCTATTACCCTTTTTACTTTTGTCTAAAGTGCCAACCACATCCATTGCAATTCTCTCAAAAGGCACATCTATCAAGGGTAGGGGCACTAGAGGCACCTTGTCTTTTCTAGTGACTGGGGCTACTTTCTGACACTCAGCACAGGAATTACAATAGGTACCACCATCTTCATGAATTCCAGGCCAGTAAAATCTATACAGCAATCTGGCAAGGGTGCGATCCCTCCCTCAGTGACCAGCCATAGGACTATCATGTACTATCTGTAACAACTCTGTTCTATACTTCTGGGTATAACCAATTGTTCTGTATGTTCCTGTGTCTGAGGTTTAACCCAAACTCTGTACAGTAACCCATTACATTTTTTAAACATTGGTCCACCCTGTTTTGGTTTCACCCCAGCTGCTTGAAATAATCCTGGAGAGAAACATTGTTAGCTTGTTCTGAAAGAAAATCACAATCAGTAATCAGTTTAGTTTAGCATTTTCATATGTTAATCCTTTATGTCCATCAGTCATTTGTTGCCACAGTTTCTTCAGGCATCGTCTTTCTTTCCTGGATTTCCAGATCTTGGAGCTGTGCTCAAACAAGTCCAAGTCAAAATCTCTGAAATGAAGTGTCTCCACCATCTGAAATTTTCGCTGCTAGAGCTCTTGTCACCACAGCTGCTGAAACATCAGGATTTATTCCTTCTTTAATTACCTCAGAAAATCCTGGAAAATCATTTCCAGTAATCACAGGTATAGGTAACTTAGGTACTACCCCACTTTCATTTGGTGCGACACACCCTTAATGGTCAGAGTCACTTGGGTGCTGGGATAGTATCGAGTGTCCTCGTAGATGCAGATGACACCACTAACTGGTCCCTTTGCACAGTGTTTTCCCAGCACTTTAACATGCACTAGGGTCTGTCTGCTTCCCGAATCAGTAAATCCCTTTACAGTCTTATCCCCCACCTTCATATCTGTTAAGTACTTGCCCCAATTTGCCAAGAACAAATCTGTTCCAGTACCACTCTCCTTATGGCAATTTCTTGCAATATGGCCTGGCTTATTACTGTTATAGCAGATAACATCTCTGGGCATAGATTTGTTATCTCCACCAGAGTTCTTATCAGACTTGCAGTTTAAATGGGAAAACAAGAGTGTTTTACCAGTGCTTGGCTGTTACCTCACTGGTGTGGCATCTGTCTGGCCATTTGGTAGTCCTCAGCCAAAGAAACAGCCTTTTCCCCACTGTCTGGTCGGTGTTTCTTTACCCAAAGCTACACATCTGTAGGCAGGATGTTGATGAATTACTCCATGGAAAATGTGTTGATGATCTGTGGGACTGTTTTGCTCTCTGTTTGGAGTCATTTTATCAGGAGTTCTCTGAGTCTGGTGAAGGCTTCTCGAGGATTGTCGACTGAGTTGTAATTCAGAGATTGAAATCTCTGCCTGTAGGCCTCTCCAGAGATGCCATACCTTTTCAGGATTTTGCTTTTCACCAGGTCATAGTTTTCTGACTGGGCAGTGTCCATATTGCTGTAGGCAAGTTGAGCTTTCCGTCAGGCAGGGTACCAGTCTGATTGTCCATTGCTGCTTTGGCCATTGGCAGACTGTGGCAACTCTTTCAAAAGTTGTCAGGTGTGCCTCAATATCATCCAAGGGACACAACTTAAGTTGCTTGTGTTTTTTTGCTCATCTGGATCTGTGCCAGACCCTCTGCCTTTGATAGCTTGCAAGGCATCCAGCCATCGCTGCTCCCGTCGCTGCATCTCTTCTCTCCTCTGTGCTTCTAAATGTTGAATCTCTTTTTCTCTCTGCTTCTCGGTCTCTTTTGGTTGTATAGGCCACCATTTGAAAAAGTCCATCAGGCTTTTATGTTCTGTCACTGCCTGTTCTTTTTCCATAACTTGTGTTGGCTCTACAATCTCAGCTTGGACTTCTGTCTGTTAGTTTGGCTGCCATTCTCCTGGTAACCACTCCTGGACTTGCTGCTGCAGAATCCATACCTTTCTCTGTGCGTCCCTGGTACTAGGTCCAGTACCCACGCACAAAACTCCTGGCTTAAAGTATGCACGGTGTAAATCCCACTTAGGCTGACACCATCTGTCATCGAGGTACAGGTCAGGAAGCATAGGAAAAACCAGAAGCAGTTGTAGAATTCACCAAAAAGATTTATTTACACTACAGTAACAAAAAAAAAATAAACTTGCTCAGTATAACTATTTACAAAGGCCAAATAAACAGAAAAGTCCATCTGAGTTTTTCTTCAATCTCTATGTCCATTCTTCTTTTTCAAGCAGTTGCAGCTCAGCTCTCTTATAAGTCCTTCCAACTCCCATTCTTAAGAAGCATCCTGTTTTTGTAAGTGTCAGGCATGTGCAGCTAGAACACAATGTCCCAGAAATATGAGGCCCCTTTGCCACAGCTCTTCTGCAAAAGGCGTAAAAATTTGCACTCAGGTAACATCTTGCATTCCCTATAGCTTTTTGCAATCATCTCAAACCAAAATTATATACAGTTCAAAAATTAACACTACATAATTTCTAAACAAAAGGATCTCAGTATCAGTTACATTTCCAGACAATGATTTGCATATATTTTTATATCAGCAAATATGCAAGGGAGAAAAAACAGACAGCAATGGAGGGCTGAGAGACAGTGAGAGGCAAAGAACTGCAAGACTGTCAGGGTGATCAAATCCTAGGTCTCACAGACAGACAAATAGACAGGAAAGGACAGATCCTTGCATTTAAACACTTTCTATAACAACTGGGACAGGGTCCTATTCCACCCTGTCACAGGTGCAAATAAATTACTGCACTATAACAATAACAAAATAGTATAGTTGCTGACTGCATTACTGAGGAAAAAGCTAAAACTGTCAAAAGCAAGTGAGTGGGGTGAAGAAAACATGTCAATCCAAAGTGACAACACTTAAGATTGACCTGAGAAAGCAGCGGTGGGGAAATAATGGGGTGGGGGGTGGCGGATGTAAGCAATAAGATCTGACAGGATGTGGGGTATTGGTGGATACCCACACACCTAGCCTTATGGACCCTGGAAGTGCAGATGTCCACCAATACCCCGCATCCTGAAAGGTCTTATTGCACTTAGAAAATGGGTTAGGCAAATTAAAAAAAAAGTCTCTAAAATATGAAAAAGAAACAAATTCAATAAAATATTGCTTAGAAAACGCTCAAATAGTCCCTTCATAGAGGTTTATTACCTGGTGTCTGTCTTTTGTCTTTCTACATGCAGTTGAAAGTTTTCTTGTTTACCATGGAATATGTGAATGTGTATTTCTCTAACAGAATGCTCATTCCACACTCCACCCCCACCCCCACCAGAAGCATAGAATGTACATGATTGTATGAATTCAAAATTCTGCAAAATTCCACTGGCATATACTTACACAAACACACTCAGGCCTCATAGAGAACCACAGGCTCAATTTTATCTGGGGCAGGGTTAGCAGCAGAGATTGCTCTGTCAAATTAGTTAGGCTATGAGAGCGATTGTGCATGGTCATCAAAGAAACACTAGAAACCAAATAAAAAGATGAATACTGCTTGATTTTTTAGAATTTGTTTATAAGAACGGGGTCATGAGTATGACTTAACATTCAATTATTTATGTATTTTTAAATTTAAGGAGTTTTTTTTAGGGCCTAGTTGAAGGTTTTATGTAAGAGTAAAGGTGGCAGCCATGTTTGATGATGGTAATCAAGAATGAGTGGAGGAGCTCATCAATTCTATATGTGATTTGTCCCAATTTCAGATCACATGTTAGACCTTTTTCTTTACAGGGTACTGGCACATAAACATGTCAATGAAATGGCAGCAACCAATCAGAATACAGTTTTAACTTGCTCATTTTGTAAGCTGGAGATTGTCAGTTGCTGAGGTAATGCCTTGTGCTACTTAGGGTGATTACGGGCAGACTGGATGGACCAAGGTTTTTCTGCCATCATAGTCTCTGTTTCTAACTGACGCAAACACAAAATGGCACATTGCAGCACAAGAGATACAAAACAGATATAGTTAAAAGTACAAGAAAGGGTTTTATATATAACAAACCTGTGCAAAGTTGAGAACACCACACCTACCCTAGTGCTTCATGTTAACACAGTGACACTTCATTAGGAGGCACCCTGATGAAACGTCACTGCTGGGGTGAATGTGGCATACTCACTGGTTTTGCTCTAGTTTGTTTACTTAATAAAAACCCTTTCTTGTACTTTGTTGCTGTATCAGCTTTTTGTAACTCTTGTGTTGCACTGTGCCATTTTTAGGTGCCAAACAGCATAGGTTATAGTACCTCTTGTAGTCATGCGTACTTTTTACTAATGATTAAAGATACAATGTTCACTCTGAGTGATTCAGTTCTAATGTCACGGATGATTTCAGTAATAGGGCTAGCCTACAGTACATTTTTCAGATCATGGAATCGATAGTTCCACGTTACACAGTCAACTTAGTTAGTTGTGGTCAAGGCTTGTAAGTTTCAACGTAACTTCAGTAGAAACTGCAGCTGCATATTTGGGGGGGATCTGCACTAAGTTAGAATTCATATACAGACTGATATGCAACAAAGTAGCATTAGTCAAGAGATGGAAACTACGTGCCTACTGCAATCCTTGATCTTCTTGGATGAAGTCTCCACCACTCATTCACACTAATGGGACAACGCCGGAGGTGCTAGGACCCTGTGGGAGGCAAAAATCTTCAGGAAGTTTGGCGCCAGGATAGGATTGCGCATGCGTGGCACCACAAGACTAGCTTGTGCAATATAGGCTATTTCAGTGTCAACCCTCCAACTGCCTCAGTACCTTTTTGACTGAGGAGGTGCAGCATAAACTAACTTGAGAAAACCTAACCCTAACTTCTGGGCATAAGATGGCCTGGATGACCCCTGTAAGAAGGGTTCATCCCACTATGTCTTCACAGCCCAAACAACAAGGAAATAAAGACCAAAACAGAATGAGTAAGCTTGGGGATGGTGAGAAGATAGGATGAGTGGTGGAGACTTCGTCCAAGAAGATCAAGAATTACGGTAGGTATGTAATTTCCATATCTTCCTGGACTAAAAGTCTCCACCACTCATTCACACAAATGGGAGAGTACCGAGCTAAAAATCAGCCTCCCCAGAGTAGGGCAGTAGAAGATAGAGCTCACTCAGGACAGAAGTCCATAAGGACTGTCCTGATGAAAAAAGTGAACTGTCTGGCATGAACATGCAGAACGTAGTGCTTACAAAGGTATGCACTGAGGTCCAAGTCACCACCTTGCAGATGTCTGCAATGGGTACATTACGAATCTCAGCCAGAAAAGCCGCAACCACCCCAGTAGAGTGGTGTGAATCCAGCTTTCCAATCTGACCTGCGCCATGGATTACTGGTGTTGAAGACATGCTACTAACCATGCAGAAATACATCTCATGGCAACAGGCTGGCTTCCCAAGGCATGCTGAAAGAAACCATAGTTGCTCAGATACCGTATCTCTTTCTTTCTGTCAGTGTAGAATCACAGAACCCTCTTAACATCCAGAGAATGAAGGGAGTGCTCTCCTTCATTCTGGAGCTAACGGAGTAAGTAGGGAGAAGCAAAACTTGACTAGCTGTAACTGAGCCAGTGACATGTCCGAAAAAGTGCAGAGGTGTACATTCTCTGCTGAGAAATGCAGACCTGCATTCGACAGGTCCAAGAGGCACCCCAACATTTTACTTGGTGGATAACCAAAAGGGTCCAGACGGGACTTTGCACACCAGATGGAGAGTGTATCCACTTAGCCCATAAGTCCTTCTGGTGGAAGGTCTATGTGTGGCTAAGAAGATTTCTGCAGTTGTCTGGGAAACCTAAAACTTGCCCACTTTCATCTCTTCAGGAGTCTGGCATGGAGATGAAAGGAAGGAAGGATGGACCAAAGTCCCTGTGTCAGACGGTCCTTTCAGAGGGAGTCACCTTGGGGAACTTCTGGCCAACTGTTGATCAATGCAAATCATATCTGCTGAGGCCAGTCTGGGATGAGAATTATCCTGCCCCATGTGCCTATAGCTTGAGCAGCAGCCTCTGAACTAAGGGAAAGGAGGAAAGCATACAGGAAGCATCTTGTCTACTGCAGTGAATACATCCTAACAGAAAACACCAGGGTCTGAATTTCTGAAGCAGGATAGAGGCAGTTTTGTGTTGAGAGGGGATGTAAAAGGACCAGGTCTGACAGCCCCACTCATCGAACAGCAACTGCACAATGTCTGAACTGACGCAATGTGCTCAAGGCACCACTCTCACATCCTCACAGCCTTCCTGCACAGAGGGTAGGAGAGTGCCCCACCCTGCTTGCTGATGAAAACATCACAACTTTGTTGTCCATCCGAAGTGGGATCTCTTCATGGCAGAGGGCCTTCTTCAGGACTTAGAAAGTGTATGACAGCTCTCATCTCTAAGAAATTTATGAGAAGATGATGCTCCTCCTCCTGGTTCCACACCTGAGTGTGGCGGTCCTGACAATGAGCTCCCCAACTGATCAGGAGTGCAATCATGGTGATGGTGATCTGGGATTTCAGAGGGTAAGGGTAGACCTGGCAGAAGCTAAACCAACTGCGTCTACCATGTGAGTAACTTTGTCTGAGGTTCTGTTATTTATGCGGAGGATTGCGGATGCGTGGTCAGAGACCACTATTTGCTGCGGACAAAGGCATGAGTCCCAGCATCTGCTGCATCGAAAAGGGCCTGGACAGAGTCGCTTTCTATGAAGTAATGAGACATCTGAAGAAGTCATTTCTTCTATTCTCCGGAAGAACACTTGCCCTGGAGGTATCCAGGAGGGCTCCTATGAAGAGCAGCTGCTGGGAAGATGAATCTGGCATCTTCCCTGAATCAGAAAACCCCTCCTGGAAGTGTGCAACTGAGAATCTGTGGCAACTGCTTCCTGTGACTCCAGCCTGGATGGGCTGGCTCAGAGCCAAACATCCAGGAAGTGAAGACTTGAACACCAAGGTTATAGTGAACTTCTCCCTGAACAGGTACTTATTTAACCTTTCAAGGTTGAGAAATGGGTGCATGCCACTTGTTATCTTGGAACCAAGCAAAGGAAGTAGGAACCTGTGTTCCAATTTGCTGTGGAACAACTTCTACTGTCCTGATACCGCAGAGGCCCCATCTCTCAGAGGAAAGAGGGTCTGACCGAGAGGCAGACAGACTGGGCTGCTGCCTGGATCTGGGAAAAACCTCTGCAAAACTGGGACAGTATCCCTCTCAGACAATCCTGATGACCCATACGTCTGCTGGATTGTACTTCCACTGGTTGTAAAACTGAATCAGATGCCCCCCTCACCTCCGAGTGGCATACACCTCAGACAGCTGAAGCGGGACCTGGGCTGGATAAAAGAGGATGATACCGGGCACTTTTGGGCCCTGTGATCTCTGCTGCAGTTTTTGAGGTCGAGGAGTTGGTTCCTGACAAAGGCTTCCAGGTCTCTACCTTGAAAGGACTGCATGTTACGAGAATGATGATGGTACTCGTCCATCTGAGGGGCAGCAGGAGTCTGAGCGTCCTCCAGAGCTCAATCTGAGGCCCAAACCAATAAGCACTACCAAGGATATGTTAATCACCTGCTGCCAATGGCAGCCACCCTAGGAGCAGTGTCATAGGCATCTATAAAAGCTTTTAGATGATTATTGGGCTATATGCCCCTAGCAATGGAGTGGTAGATTATGGGAGGTTCTTGACCATTGAATTGAATGTGTTCCACAGGGTGTACTCATATTGAGGAATGTAGGAACTCAAGACACAAAAGTCTGCTTTGGTCCACAGATGAAGTCTGAAATATTATGCTAGACCCCATATCCCTGAGGGAAAAACTGGAAAGAAGATCTTCCATCACAGAATCCCTGAATCAGAAAACCCCTCCTGGAAGTGTGCAACTGAGAATCTGTGGCAACTGCTTCCTATGACTCCAGCCTGGATGGGCTGGCTCAGAGCCAAACATCCAGGAAGTGAAGACTTGAACACCAAGGTTATAGTGAACTTCTCCCTGAACAGGTACTTGTTTAACCTTTCAAGGTTGAGAAATGGGTGCATGCCACTTGTTATCTTGGAACCAAGCAAAGGAAGTAGGAACCTGTGTTCCAATTCACTGTGGAATAACTTCTACTGTCCTGATACCGCAGAGGAAAGAGGGTCTGACCGAGAGGCAGACAGACTGGGCTGCTGCCTGGGTCTGGGGAAAACCTCTGCAAAACTGGGAAAGTATCCCTCTCAGACAATCCTGATGATCCATACGTCTGCTGGATTGGACTTCCACTGGTTATAAAACTGAATCAGATGTCCCCCCCACCTCCGAGTGGCATACACCTCAGACAACTGAAGCGGGACCTGGGCCGGATCCAAGAGGATGGTACCGGGCACTTTTGGGCCCTGTGATCTCTGCTGCAGTTTTTTTGAGGTTGAGGAGTTGGTTCCTGACAAAGGTTTCCAGGTCTCTACCTTGAAAGGACTGCATGTTACGAGAATGACGATGGTGCTGTCCCTCTGAGGGGCAGCAGGAGTCTGAGCATCCTCCAGAGCTCAATCTGAGGCCCAAACCAATAAGCGCCACCAAGGATATGTTAATCACCTGCTGCCAATGGCAGCCACCCTAGGAGCAGTGTCATAGGCATCTATAAAAGCTTTTAGATGATTATTGGGCTATATGGCCCTAGCAATGGAGTGGTAGATTATGGGAGGTTCTTGACCATTGAATTGAATGTGTTCCACAGGGTGTACTTGTACTGAGGAATGTAGGAACTCAAGACATAAAAGTCTGCTTTGGTCCACAGATGAAGTCTGAAATATTATGCTAGACCCCATATCCCTGAGGGAAAAGCTGGAAAGAAGATCTTCCATCACAGGCTCTGCTGATATTTCTAGCCCCTAAAATGAGTCATCCCTGTATCTTGACAGAGCAGGACAGGAGAGACTCCTCCAGATCCACTTCTACCCCAGAAGAACCTCTGAAAGACAGGTCCAGGCCAGAGTCATGGGGAGACCACCACCCAGATCGGCGTCAAGGAGTTTGGCATCATCCACGGTACGGCACCGTGGTGCCAGCTCCCACCTGGCGCTGGCACCACATACAACACTGGCACCATACACAGTGCCGGCACCACATCTGACCCTAGACCTGAAGAAAGAGAGAGGGAAGGAAAGCGGTACCCATGCTGGCCCCTGCACATGAAAAAAGGTGAGGGGACATGTGGGATTGGTGTCGATACTGCTGCCACTGAAGAGGGCACCGCGCACATCCTGCCTGACCAACTCAGCCATGGCCCATTGGCTGCAATGCCCAAATGGCCTGGAGCATGGTCCACTGGCCAAGTCAGCTGGGCAGACATCATACCCCCTGCTCTGAAAAGAGCAGCCCAGAAAGGTGGTATTCACGGGCCTCATCAAGGACGAGATGGGGCCCGGTGTCAAAATCGACCTTTAGAATGGAGCTACAGAAGACCCCACTGGGTTGGGTCAGGTCTACTGCTTCCACCACCGATGATCCCTACACAGTTGTAGCCCATAGGGTGACCTCGAAGGTACTGCTTTTTCCACCGACAGGAGGAAAAAGAGCTCAAGGTTGAGTGGAGCTGGGTCCCTGATTGAGGTTGGGAATGGACCCACTGCTTTTGTGCTTTGAGTGGACTGTCCTCCTCCTTCCCGAGCACTGGACTGCCCATGGTCGGCCCCCCTCCACAAAGGGCGGCAGACCAGACACAGCCCCACTGCCATCACAGCTTTCAAAGTCTCCCTACCATCACCGCTACCATCTAAGGTTGACTCCACTGATGGCTGGCTGAGAATTTCTTCCTCTTCTTCTTCTTCATCTTTTTTTTAAATAAGAAAAGAACACTAAAAGTAGTAAATTAATTGAATACTGAACAGCTATAGTTGCTGTCATATAGATAAAGATTTGACTCCCAGCAGGTGAGTGACGTCGTCATCAAAGAGCACTCGACGGCAGGAGAAAAGGAACTCAGGCAGTTGGAGAGTCAATGCTGAAATAACCTATACGCCATGAGCTAGTCTCATGGCACCACACATGCACGGTCCTATCTCGGCACTGATCCTCCTGAAGATTTCTGGCTCCTGCAGGGTCCTAGTGCCTCCAGAATAGTCCCCTTAGTGGGAATGAGTGGTGGAGATTTTTATTCCAGGAAGATCTGTAGATCACAAGGCTAGGACACAGGAAAAGGGTCTAATAGGGAGATTCACCAAGCAGGATAGAGCACATGTGCCAGATTCCTCAGAAAAACTAAATCTTTAGACTGTACATATAGTTTAGTTTGTTACACATTAAAATGAAACAAGGAGGCTTGATTGCTTTAAACTTTTAGGCAACAGTAGATTAAGAACAGCTAGGTGTTAGCCTTTCTCTGAATAATGCTATTATAATCTGTTCAAGAAGCATTCATAGTTCCAGATAGACTTTCTTTTAGGCGAAGAGCTGTTTCTGAGTAATCTGTAAAAGTAACAACAGTTTTATGGTTATTGGTATAAGAACTGTTTGTTCCAACTATGAAATGTTTGAAACAAAATGTTTATTGTATACCATGTTTATATATGAATAAAGACTAAGGAAAAACAAAATCTCAGTGGGAGGCAGACTTGGGATTAATTGTGATGGAAGAAAATTAGTAGTTAATACTTACAGTACTTCACATATGGGGCTTTTGTTATGCAATAGGTCTAAAGAAACACAATATAAATTTATACATCGACTGTTACACCTTCCCAGTATGGTCCACACGTTTTATCCAGGGGTTTCAGAAATATGCGGAAGATGTGCAAGGGAAAGGGGCACATATTTACTTCTGAGCATGCCCAATCCTACAAAGGTACTGGAAGGACATAGCACTAGCTATTTCTTAGGCTTGGGGAAGGGAGATGGAATTTTTGCCTTTGTCTCTGCTGCTTGGTATTGAGTTAACTTTGGAGAGGGAATGGGAACTCTATCCCAGATGGGTGAGGGTGCTGCTGGTGGTGGCCAGGTAAATTATATTTAATACCTGGGTCTCCTGTCTGACACCTACACTCCTAATGTGGAAAAACCTAATTTTGGCAACATTGACTACAGACAGACTCACTTACACCCTCAAGGGCAAAGAAGAATGATTTTTACTAGAATGGGACAGTTTCATAAATGCCCTTTCCCTGATTGAAGCACAGATCCTATGGAAGGGGGTGTAGTAGTTAAGTACTAAGTGTACCCTGGTGGTGTACCCTTGGAGGAAGCCCTGGCTGGCAGGAAAGCAGAACCATTTTTGACAGTTCTAGAGAGTAATTTAATATTGTGCATAGGTTAGTGCAGTCATGTACTGACTTAAGTTGAGAGTCAAATCCTTCTTACAGCAGAATGAAATTTTCTTTAATTATTTATTCCACTGTTCCTGTTACACAGTTACTGAGCTGTATTTTACTTCTAGCTTTGCACAATGGTTTTGACTTACAGTAGTAATCTTTGAGATGTTACACAAGTAGTGGTCATAAATTGTAGCAATATAGTTTCCATAGTTTTAAATGTGAAGGACTAATGTTAATTATATTGAGCAATGGATCTTTAGGGATATATGGACTGTACCTACTATAATTTCATGTTAATTGATGAAATGTGTGAACACTCTGTTTTCTTACTCTTTTGGTCCTTGAAAATGTAATAAAAATATGATACAAAAGAAATGAGCTGCAGATCAAGTTGGATCTGTGGTGATAATGTAGGTAGGAAAAAATGGGCAGACTGGGTGGGCTAAGCGATCCTTATCCGCAGTCAAATTCTATGTTTCTATGGTGAATGTCTTAATGTTTGCTTGCATGTTGTACATTATTTATTTGCTCGTTCTCACTACTACAGTATTTGAGATCTAATCGCTAGGCAGTTGCTAATAACTACATCAAACATCTAATTGTCTGTTTGATTGTTCCTAACTGCAGAATATGCAATACCACAGAAAGGAAGTCCGTCTGAAAACCCAACATGTGAGCCTGGGCTATACCAGTGGTATAAGCAGCATAACAGAATTCTAGAGGCCTGGGTTCAATTCCCACTAGGTCACGTTATTTCTTTCTCACTACAATTTATGTGGTATAGAAGAAATTGTAATAAGACTCAATTAATTCTGGCCGAGGCTTGATCTGCACTAAGTAAGAATACATATACAGACTGATACACAGCAAAGGCAAGCACTGGTGAATGTTTGCTTGCGCGTTGTGCATTCTTCTTTTCTCAGTACAATTTAAGATTTGATAGCTAATCAGTTGTTAATAATGCATCAAGCATCTAACTGCCCTGTTGATTGTTTCTAGTTAGAGGATATGCAATATCATGGAAAGGAAGTCTACTTGGAAACCCTGTGTCTAACCATGTGAGCTTAAAACTCAGTGGTAGAGCACTGGAACAGTATTCAGGGATCCTGGGTTTGATTCCGATAGGTTACATTATTTCTTTCTCACTATAATTTATGCTGTATAATTGCTGTAAGTACAGGAGGGTAACTCTGCAATATTATTTTTCTTTTCTACAACTGATTTACTAAGAAAAGCTCAGCTAAGCTGCAATAGCTTGATTCCAGTGGGGTCCTGCTTTTATTTATTCCTACAACATATTTACCCAGGACAGTACAACTTAGATGCAAGATCTCATTTTCAGTAATTTGCTCAGGGTCATACAGTATTTGGCTATAGCAGGGTTTAAACCTGCAACCCCTGGTTCCCAACAGGGCTATGAGTCGACCAAACAGTAAACCAGCTGAGATGCAACATCTTTCCAGTGGGGTCCTGTTTTTACTCATTTTACCAAGTATTTACTCAGGATAGTGCATCTAAGATGTAAAATCCCAGGAATACCATGTAATAACAATTTCTGGGAGGGGGCACAGAATTCAGTATTAATCTAAGGGGAACATTAATGGCACTTTTTCAAGCTTCTTCAGCTCAAAAGCCACTACACTGGTATAAATTTCAGGGTGTGTGTGTCCCTCCTCCAGATTCTAGGTGCATGGTGGCCCTACAGCAACTCATTTCCAATGGGGTATGCTCCTAGGCATGCTTCTACCCATTTTTGCAGCTGGATGGACTAAAGCACTGGGGGAAGGGGGAAGTAAGTGATTTGCTTAGGGTTACACAGTGACTGTTTCTCACTGGCAGGGATTCCTCCTAGTTCCCAGTTCCTAACAGTGCTCTAACCATTACAACACACTGCCTTGGTGTGGGGGGCAGAATAGGCAAGCAGTTGCCAACAATGTTTCTTTATGTTTGTTTTTTAACAGTGTATTTCCCAAGGTTAGCCCAGCTCAGATGCAACAACTCATTGCTAGTGGGGCCGTGCTTGGGTGGGATGCAATAGCTCAGGGTCACACACTGAGTATACGACTCTAGCAGAGTTTGAATTTGTGATCTCCCAATTCTCAACAGTGTTCTAACAATTAAACCACACTATCTGCTCTGTTGGGGTGGCGGGGCTGGAAGGAGCCAGTTACTGCTGGTAATACTTTTTAATAATTTACCAAGAGTTGCCTAATTGAGCTGCAGCATCTCATTTCCAGTGAGGTCTTGCTTTTACCCATTAGTACAATGTATTCACAGATCCATGCAACCTATCCTGCAGGATGCACATGGAACAAGCCATCATAGCTAAGTGTGCCTTCCCAGGTCAAAATGATAAATTAGTACAATTTACCCAGAATATTCCAACTGAGACGCAACATTTCATTTTCATAGGGTCCTGCATTTACCTATTGTTAAAATACACTTACCCGATAGCCCAGCTGAGATGCGTCATTTCACTGCCAGTGGGTTCTGCTTCCACGCATTTCTGTAAGTGAATGGAGTACTGAGAACTTAAGTTGGCTCCGGGTCGCACAGAGAATGTTTAGTAATAAAGGTATATCCAATAATATCCAGCAACTGCTGTATCGTTCCTGGACATCTTTAAATTGTATTCTTTAAATGTGCAATTTTGCTTTATTTCATTCTTCTGTAGTTCAAAATACATTAAAACACTACTGGATAAAGAAACTGTAAACATGGTACAGTATCATAAAAAATGCCAGTCAAAAAAGTGATGTAATAATTGTACAAATAGTATCAGCAAGCAAGTCCTTTTGTGTCTCAGAATTCAAAATTAGCAAATATAACGACAACAGCAACAACAAAAAATGAGGTTTCAGTAGCAGTAGGGCAGGGCAGCAAATACAGAAAACTGCAGAACACATAAAAATATAAAGCAAGCTGGATAGCAAACAACAGACATTTATTATGGCAAGTGAAACAAGAAAGACCACATCAGCGACAACCCCAGTGCTTAAAATCCCAACTGATTTTTCAGTAGAAATATAGTACCTGTGCACTCAGTCCATCATTCAGACGGTGGCTGGCCGAGGTGGTGAGAGAAAAATATATGCCATTCATTATCCACCATTCTGCCTGCCACACACATAGACTTTTTAGAGTGAGTCAGGTACCAGACAGTGGGTGGAAGGTGGTGAATGTTGAGTGGGTGCACTGGGCCACGGAGGGGGATGTCATTTATTTTACAACAAGGATCAGGTTAGGAGGGGGAACCACTGGACTAAGTAAGGTGATTTATTTTCACAGTGGGGGTTGGTGTGAGAGAGAGGTACCACTGGGCTACCAGGATAATTTATTTTCACATTGGGGACTGGGGTGTAAAGGGGGTACCACTGCACTACAAGGGTAATTTAATTTCATAACAGAGATCAGGTGGTTGGCAGGGTACCACTAGATTGCTAGGGATTTATACATTAGTGTACAGAGATCAGCTGAGGGTGGGGGCAATGGTCAAGGCCGTGCACAGTGCCACATTATGGCACTCAAACAGACCCTCAGAACTTTGCATGCTAGCTGACCTAGTGGCGCTGAAAGTTGAGGCACTGGATGCCACACCTTGCGCCATGCCGGCGACCTGAGTTCAGGAATGAGCCTGGGCCTCCGGGGGTCAGCAGGGGTGAGAGAGGATTGAGCATCTGGATGACTGCTCTACTCTCTCGGGGAGGGAGGGATTGTCATCCCGCATGCTCATAGACCTCTCGTGAGGGCTGGGAGTGATACAGGTCAGGAGACACGTAGCCAGTGGGCGTGGTGTGCAGATGCCCTCACACATGTGCATTTACACCAGATGCCAGAGGGGAAAGGGAATGGAGAGAAAAGTGGAAAAGGAGCTGGCAGGCTCCTTGATGGCCAGGCAACTCCACACTGGCCTCCTGGAGTCTAGATGTTGATCTCTGGGGGAAGGGGGGAGTTGACGCCCTTTGCTCCTGCCCTGCCATGGGGGGGCAACCCACAGGAGACCTTTTGGGAGGGTCATGGGAGTAGCCAGGGTCGGAGAGCAAGCCCCTCCAAGGCAGGGGCTGAAGCTGCCTGCCAGCTCAGTCAGAAGAAGCATAAATATCTAAATAAAAAAAAAGAACTTTGCATTCCATATGAGGTCAATACCATTCAGGCCTCTGAATATGGCGATAGGGGAGAGACATTACTCCATTTGGGATGGGCTATCAGCCTTTGCTTCTGGATGCCTGTTCCTAGAAGAGTTGTGAGTTAGCATATGCACTCTGTAGAGTGCTACCACAGTCCAGCATTCATGCTTGCTGCTTTATAAATATGTCTCCCACATGACTATTTCTCATGGCTCAAATGGCTGTGTTTGAATATGGGGATCTCGAATCTGTACATGTTTGCTACATGGTTGCATGTTACAGCTAGTGACTGGAAATTTAAAAAGTTTTATTTTTTCAAAAACAACAAATAGCATACTTATAAAAAATGCCTAAAACACTGACACAAAATGAAACCCAGGCACTGAAGTGACCAGTACACATGATTCTGCTCTTCAGGTGGATCAGTTACATAACTTGCATTTTGCTTCATTTATTACTCCAAAGTAATCGCATTTCCTTTTGAAACAAATTTGGGTTGGAAAAAAATACTTAAACAGTAAAATGGGGCTCTGGAAATGTCTCTTGACTAATTAAGAGCATCCCACTGTAACTTCTTAGGGTTCTAGAACAATTGAGCTTTGTGTCTCAGCTCTTGAACCCTAAGAGTCACAATGAGACACTCTTTTTTTTTTAATTTGATTTTTATTAAGTTTGTTACACATATATTTAATACATAACGTATGGTAAAATACATCAGTATATTGTACTCACAGTAATATTTGCTTTACGCTTAGGATGTACATTGACAAAGATTGTTATTATATTTAAAAGTATCCGACAAATATTAATCAGCCTGGACCCAGATACATTAATTCAGTAAGAAGCGTTTTGTATTTACTTTGGCGACCCCTCATGTTTTATTATTACTAGGAGTTGTAATAATTACCACTTAATACTCTATTAAGGACAGGAGCCTTCACTCTCCCTCCCTCCCGCACTCCCATACCTCTCCTCCTTCTTTATTTAAGGAGAAAAAGCAGCATCCAGAGAAGCTTGGCAGATAGCCAATCTCCTCCATTTAAGCATGTAGTTGGGTCATTTATGCTGGATTTTGGAATTAAGGTCTTCCATACAATATATCTGTTTCATGATTGATCTCCAGTCTAATAATGTAGGTATTTTATCAGTCATCCATCTTCTAGTCACTGCTTTCTGAGCAACCAGTAAGAAGATTGGGAATAGGGTTTTATACCAAGGTGGAAAGTGCTCGAGGTAGCAAGACTTGTTCCCCAGTAAGTTTGATATTTTCTTCTAAACACCTGAAATTTCATCCTGGAATGAAATCCAAAATGGCATCATATATGGACACTGCCAGAAAATATGGCCAAGAGAAGCCTGGTGACAGCCACAACCCACCAACAATGTCCATATCGCTCTGGAAAGTAATGCCTGAGAACCGCTGGAGAGCGAAAAATCTCATTCGGCATTTCCAGGTGAATTCACACCATGTTGGGATGAAGTAACTTTAATAGAATAAATGGTTGCCCCGTCCAGTCCTCCCAGGAAACATAAATCCCCAGATCCCTATTCCACTCTCGAAAGGATGGATTTAGTGTTTTGAGTTGACTCGTCCCTCAATATCCCATAGATAGATCCAATTAAATGAGTACCCAGACATAAAGCTTCGTCAAATAGTTTTAGTAATCCCAATAATGGATTCGGTAAGATGGGTTGAATATTGCGATTTCTAAGAATATGATTATGAATCTGGAAATAGCGAAAGTGATCCGATTTATTTAAAGAGAATTTGGACTGCAGAAAATTAAAGGTACAAATACCTTGAGGTGATAGAAACTAATAGTAATATGATAGTCCTAGATGTCTCCATCCTTTAAAGGCTAGGTTCATGGAATTTGGGAGGAATGCATCATCCTCCATTATTAATTTACAATATTCATAAGCGGAACAAATTGGTTTTGTTCGTCTCCATTTTTTCCATAACCAGTATGTATGAGCTGTTGTTTTTGTGAGAACACTGGGGGATAAAGAACGGTCCTCAGAGGCCAAATTTATCTTTTGAATGTCAAATAAATCATTAATTTGAAATTCCAGTGTTTTCCAAGGTGTTTGGAATCTTCTGCTAGCCACATAATAATGAGGCGCAGAAATACTGCTTTAGCATAGAAAGCGAGATATGGTAATGCCACCCCCCTGAGCCAAAGAAAGTTTTAGGATAGATAATTTGATCCTGGGATGATCCCACCCCCATATAACATTTGGAAATCATCTTGTCCCAAGATTTAAAGTAGAAGGAATCTGGGAAGGTTCTGTACGAGGTACAGAAGACGTGGTAAAATATTCATTTTTATAATAGTTATTCTCTGGTGAAATGGGAAAAGTATAGAGGACCATCTGGTAAGGTCTGATTGGATGTTAAGTGTTAAAGGTTCATGATTCAACATGTCCAGAGGTATATGAATATCCAGGTATTTTATGTTTTTGCCCACCATCTGCATTCTATAGATAAATCTGAAGTCCCGGTTGAATGGCAGCAGGCGGATATTATTCCAATATATAAGAAAGGGTCAAGACAGGAGCTATCAAATTATAGACCCATCAGCCTGACATCAATATTGGGAAAAACCCTGGAAGCTATCACCAAAACCCATATTACCAATATGTTGGTTATGTCAGGAGATCTAGGCCAAAATCAGCATGGTTTTAGAAAGGGTAGGTCCTGTCAGACAAACTTGTTGGAGTTTTATGATAAAGTGAATCAAGCGCTCGACACCCGAGTAGCAGTGGATGTTATTTTCTTGGATTACTCAAAAGCATTAGATAAGGTACCACATGGCCTCTTGATTGAGGTCCTAATTAAGCAGGGTATACATGCCAATATTTCCCTATGGATTGAGAACTGGTTGACAAATCGGAGGTAGAGAGTATCAGTGAAGGGATCCTTGTCGGATTGGGTAACAGTGACTAGTGGGGTGCCGCAGGGCTTGGTTCTGGGCCCCTGCCTTTTCAACTTATATATTTCATCAATGCAAACTTCGACAAATGTGTGGTTGTCAATGTTTGTAGACGATACAAGAATAGGGTATCGGATAAATTCTAAGGAGGACTCGGATACCTTACAACTAGCATTAAGAGAAATCGAAAACTGGGCAATAATAAATAAATCTACATTTAATGTAGATAAGTGTAGGGTTATGCACCTGGGAAAAAAACCCATTATGAATATACACTAAATGGAGTAGTGTTGCAGGAAACATCAGAAGAAAAGGACTTGGGATTTATATTACCAATGATCTGAGCTTTAAGACACACTTTAATCACATTATCAGAAAATCTAGTGGTCTCCTTACATTGCATAAACAAGCATATTAAAAGTGAGACAGATCAGTGGTAATGCCTCTGTATAAGGCTCTGGTCCATCCGCATCTGGAATATTGTGCCCAGTTTTGGTCACCTGGGGAAAAAGGGACAATAAAATCACTGGAACAGGTACAAAGGAAAGCAAC
Organism: Neoceratodus forsteri; assembly: GCA_016271365.2. Classification (NCBI taxonomy): domain Eukaryota; kingdom Metazoa; phylum Chordata; order Ceratodontiformes; family Ceratodontidae; genus Neoceratodus; species Neoceratodus forsteri. Next base: position 1,462,872,288 of record CM057452.1, read on the forward strand.
ACGACATGTGACAGGCCTTGAGGGGTTAACCTGCCAACAGAGACTGGTAGAATTGAAACTGTATTCATTGGAATTCCGGAGGCTCCGAGGTGATATGTGCATGGCATACAGAGCACTATCAGATGATGACCTGTGGCACAAACTGGTATTGGAGTTAAGAATGCAGCTATATGATACAAGAGCTCACCCATTTCAAATCCGGATCAGCTCTTTTTGTACAAATGCTAGGAAAAACTGGTTTAGTAAAAGGATAACTAGTATATGGAATGGCTTACCATTGGAAATAGTGGCAAGTTCGTCAATGAATATTTTTAAAAATTCCTTGGATGAATACCTGATTAAACAAAATATAACTGGATATTAACTAGGCAGGCCGTTATGGACTTTGTCTTCTTGGCCTTGTAATAACCTATGAGACCTATGATCTGAAGGGATACTTTTGTTTCAGAGTCATTGGTGGGGAGAAATTATATATTAATATTTCAGTGTTTAAGTCATTCAATTTAAATTCTGCAAGACTCTCAAATGTCTTTATTACTTTCCATGTGGCTGAAATTGAGGTACCAGGGGAGGTCAGAGACAGCATGACGTCATCCGCGAATAAACTAACTTTATATTCATGTTGAGCTATTGGTATTCCTTTGATTTCTCTTTTCTCTCTAAGGGCCTGAGCCAATGGCTCCATATAAAGTGCAAAAAGAGTTGATGAGAGGGGGTAACCCTGTCTGGTACTGCAACCCACCTGTATGGGTGTGGAAATTGCTCCATTAATCCTTATATATGCTCTAGGAGAAGTATAGAGATTTTGTATACAGGTTATAAGTGAGGGTGGAAAACTGAATGTTTTTAGAGCGTCCCAGAGGAATGGCCAGGAAACCCTGTCAAATGCCTTTTCAGCATCAAGGCTGATTAAGGAGGCAGGGATGTTTCTCTGGATAACATATTCTTGTAAAATCAATATTTTTGAATATTATCTGATGTGATTCATCCTCAAATAAATCCCAATTGATCAGGATCAATAATAAGGGGTAGTAGTTTTCTATTCTTTTGGCCCAAATTGCCATGAATATCTTATAGTCCTGATTTAATATAGATATCGTATGATATGAGATAGGGTTGTGGGCTCTTTACCTGGTTTTAGAATTGAAGCCAGAGTAGCATAGCTCCATGATGGTGGAGGTGGTGAATCACCCTTAACATTCTCCTGATATAGGTGTGTAAACGGAAGGAGAATGGCAGAAAATTTATGATACCACTCTGATATAAACCCATCTGGACCTGGACAGTGGGAGGGTTTAAGGTTCTTTATTGCTTCCAATATCTCAATCTGAGAAATCTGCATCTCCAAGGCTTTAGCTTGTGCCTCACTCAGTGAGGGCAGTTTTAGGCGTGTCAGGAAGGAGGTTTTCTCTACTAGTGAAACCCCTTGTTCCTCCTTATATAAATTTGTGACATATTCTGCAAAAGTTTGTTTTATATGAGATTCTGAATGTCCTATTTGTCCCGTAATAGGGGATCTAATTTTTAAAATTTTGGAAGCCATTTTTCTGGCCCTCAATTTATAGGCCAATTTTCTAGAACCCCAAGGGCCCCCTTCATGAGTGGTGTGATGTAGATATATTAAGTGCTGTTGGATTTTATTATCTATTAGTTTTGTAAACCACATTTGGTATCCCTGATTTTTGTTCGATGTTCACCATCTCCGTCTCTGTATAGTAATTGATAGTTTAATAATTCTTCTGTGAGTTGCTGGTACTTTGCCTCTCTTTCTCTGTTTTTTTTTAACTGTGTAAGCTATTATTTCCCCCCCAATAGTTGCTTTCAGTGCATCCCAAAGAATGGCTTCAGTGGGCGCCGAGGGTGCATTATCTGAGAGAAACTGGAGAATTCTTGCTTTAATCATATCTTGGAATTCTTTATCTTGTAGAATTATGGGGTTCATTCCCCACAAAGATGCCCTCTGGATTCTTCCCATATCTATTTTTTAAAAAGAGGGGATGGTGGTCCGAAATGAGTTTCAGGTCAATGGAAATATCCTGTATCCTGGAGTATTCCTTGCATATAGTGAAGAAATAATCCAGACGGAGTACGACTGACATCTCGGGAATAATAAGTATTATCTCAGAAAGGACTGGTATAGACGCCTCAAACATCCATTATCCCTAGATGGTCTAAGATATGTTTGAATTGTTTAGTTGTTTTATTAGACCTATGTATGTGTGGATGAGAACAGTCTATTTGTGGAGCTAAACTTATATTAAAGTCTTCCCCAAAATAAGTTGTCCCTGAAGAAGGGTCAGAAGATGGGAAATGAACTTCCTCATTTCTTTCAATTTAGTTTGGGGGTATGCATTACCAATAGTAAAAGGTTGACCATAGAGTAGACCCTGCAATATTATATACTGACCTTGGCTGTCAATAAAGACATTAGTTATTTTTATAGGTGTTTCCGCTGGGACTAGAATTACCACTCCTCTTTTTCTCCCATGTGGGTGGGATGATGCATATACTGTATATTGTTTTCCCCACTTCAGTTTTTGGTGTTCTAAGTCCGAGGTATGAGTTTCCTGAAGAAGGTATAGGCATGCTTTTTGTTTTTTAAGATGTTGCATGACTCGATATCTTTTTATTGGGTCATGAAGACCGTTTATATTTTATGAATATATCTGTATCGGATTAGTTGCCATTTTTTATATTACAACTATAGTTAATCTTACTGTCTATTTCCAGATCTGCTGAATAATTGAGGACCCTGAACACTCTCCACCCTGAAGGAAGACAGATACCCCGATGAGGGATATTGCCCCCAGCTTTCAGTAGCTGTAAATCAAATAAAGCAAATTTAAACACTGTTGTGCGTGTGTAATATTTTTTCCCTTTACCCTAACAACTCTAAACCTTAAACTTATATAACTTCTTAGTGTTCTCCCACCCAATTCCTTATGTTATACTTTTAAGCTGCTTATTCCTATCTTATTCCCCCGTAACTTCTAAAACTACCCTAATATAACTATTTATATATAAAAAGAAAAAGGGTTAATCAACAGGCATGACACGATATAAAAGATCAAAATGTGCTCTGGGATCCCGTTTATAACTGAAATACAAGTTGACTCCAATAGGAAGTGGTTGATGTAAGCACACTCGGATATTTCCCATCCTGCTTCTCCTGTGAGATAGAGAGGAAGACTGGGGTGTCGTTACTTGTCTGGAAATGATCCAAAAGAGCAGAGTGTAAACCCCCAAAGTGGGAGTGATGTATTTTGCTCACCCTTAAAATGGTCCGACATGAAATAAAATTATCAAAACCTATGTGGGAGTCTCCATCCTATCTTGTAAATTTGTCAAAACCCTGGTATATGTATAACCTATACATTTAAACATAAAACCTCTGACTTGAATAGTTACTTAGTAATAGTTCCTATTATTATCTCAAACTGATTATGTTTCTAGACAGAAAACCATTCAGATACTGTATATCCATCCCTCCCCTCCCATCAATGATCAGATAGAAATCACCCTAGGTCCATCCGTCTCTACAGAGAATACGATTAACATCTGATCTGGAGGTTACCACAGTGAGAAACTTTCCTGCAGACTGTGGTAAAAGTATGATCTCAATTGAAATATAACTGTTTGTCATTCTTATCTAGTGCCACAAGAGGTCAGCCTGATCCATCTTTTTAAGCTAGCTAGACCAACCCACCAAAGGGTCTTATTCTGCAAGTCTGAGTGCCTATAACCACCTGACACCATTCTGAAATATTCATCGCATTTTTATAGTGTCCTCTATTATATATATTGTGAGTCCAAGATTATACTATGACTTAGTACATTTACCAGGTCTAATCACACCTGCAACGTTAACCAGATATCTTAGTACATTCCAAATCATTGTCTCAGGGAAGACAGAATGCCTTTCCATTTCAGGGAGCAAAGTTCAAATCTAACTGTGGTTGTCCCATTCTCCGAAGGAACATCCCTTCACAATGTATGTCGTCACCAGAAGCTCCTCTCTCGACACTCCGGTCGATCTCAATAGAGCCAAAAAATGGCTCAGAGGAATGGGGAAATGGTGCAGGGAGAAGGTGTTCAGCCAGGCACAGTCCGAGGGGAAAGCTATAGCCTACCAATCTATCCTCCCCAAGCCTGGGTTAAACCCGCCATCCAGGAAAGTGAAAATTACAAACCCTAATGACAATCCATGGCCTCATTTGAGAAGAGGAAAAGGAGAGGCAAAAACTCCCCCCCCCATTCAGTAGTTTGTAAAGTCAATTGTCAGGGTATGCATTTTAGGTGCTTTCCCTCCTCCCAGCCAGCCACCCCACCTCCTCGACCATGCATACCCCCCCAACCAGACCAAACCGAATCAAGGAGGGTTACTACAACATCGTAGATACGTTAGTACAGTACCTCAGGTTCCCAAGGTTGGATTGCGGGAATTCTAAAGACGCTGCAGGATTTCTGGAAGTAACAGATCATCCATCTGTTGCTGGGTCGGCTTTGGGGAGGAGCCCAGATCTCTGCGTGACTTTACCAGGTCTACTACTTTTTGTGTGATTATCCCCTTTGTTAGGAGGTCTTCTGCTGCCTCCATGGCTGTAGAATACGTTTTCGAACCAGTTGAGAGATTCACCACTAGTCTGGCTGGATAAGGTGTTTTAAATCGTATCTTCTGTGCTCTCAAGGTGGAAAACAAAGGGTTATAGTCTCTTCTCTGTTTCTGTATAACTAGTGCATAGTCATTGTTGAACACCAATCTAGTCTGTCCAAACTGTATTCGTCTCTTTTACCAGGCCTTTCTTAGCAAAATTTTTTTAGCTGAGTAAACATATAACGTAAGAGCGGGGCCTAGCTTCTGTGCAAATTGGTTTTGGGCCCAGTGCCCTTTGGGCACATTCTATATCTAATTGAAATGTGGGGTCATGGTCCAGTACAAGTCTCAAGAGGTAGTTCAAAAACGCCAGTGCATCATTCCCCTCTTCCCCTTCAGGAATCCCAAAAATGTGAAGGTTGTGATGCCTCCCACGATTCTCAGAATCTTCTTGGTGTGCTGCTATGGCTAGTTGTTCTGTTGCCAATACTCTGAGATGGGTTTCTAGGGAGTCAAGTCTGTCAGTGTTTTTAGAAATTTGGCTATCAGCTTCAGTGACTCTTCCCTGCAGTGCACTGATCTCTGTACGTAATTCTAGCATATTTTCCTGGACCTCGCCGGAATTCAGCAATCGCTTTTAAAATCATGTCTGCATTTGTATCTAGGAAAGCCTTCTTGCCTTTATGTGATGATACGCGTTTTTGCCGTGTTGAGCCCGCATGGGATCTCTGTGATGCTCGAATCATCAGATTGTAGGTTGTCACCTTCTGCAATATCTGCAATGGTTTGGAAGTGGTTCTTGTTTGGAATTAATATGCTGGTTGGTTTAGTCTCAACTCTATTATGTTTATGTAGAGAAAGTTTAGGTTTTATATTAGTTTGAGACTTAATTTATGGCAATAGGGATGGTGTGCCCACACAGTTTGTTCCTCTTCAGCCCATACTGGAACCAGAAGTTCCACAATGAGACACTCTTGATTAGCCAAGAGATATCTCCTGATCTGCATTCACATATCTTGAAGCAAATCAGAAATATTTATTTTATATAGCACAAGTCACTTTCTTTGGGGCCTGTCACTACCTTTGGTGCTTTAATTTTGCCAAGATTAATGTTACATTTTGTGTGAATTGGCTGTGCTTCAGTTGTGTGGTCAAAGAAGTTGTGCAGTCAGCTGACTATAATATTGGTCGGAACCTTATCCTATGCAGTTGCACAGCAGGGCACTAAACACATGGCCATCTTACATCGGGGAGTCCTTGACAGGAATGTCTTCATCTCACTCTCAGCTAATTACCATGCTACTCTATTTCTTTATCGCTGAGGCTGCCAGTGCAACTTTCTGGGCTGGTGTTTTACCAACCAGGAAAATTTACTGACAGCTGTGAACAGGCCATACATTTCTTGGGGGGGGAGGGAGCAGTTCAGGTAACTGTCAAAGAGGGAAGTCTTCACAGCTGACAGTATAACAGGGTTGAATAAGGCCCTGTCCCATTTGTTATACAGAAAGAATTTAAATGCAAGGATCTGTTTTATTCTCTCCTTTTCTGTCTCTTCTCTGTCTAGTTGTGCAAACAAATTTTCCTGCGAGACCTAGGAACTGATCACTCCGATGGTTTCGTAAATATCTCTTTGCCTTCCCTTGCTATTTCTGTTTTTTCTTCCCCCTTGCATATCTGCAGTTATAAAAAATATATGAGAATCTCTGTGTAAAACTGTATGTGAAACTGGGATCCATTTGTTTAAAACTGTATATAGTTATACGTTGAAACAATTGCAAAAGCTATTTGGAACTCAAGGGTTAACCTGAGATGGCATTTTAAGCCTTTTGCAGAGCTGTAAACAAGAAGTCAGTTCTGGTCACTATGTTCTTTTTGATGCACCTGCAAGAAACTGACAAGAATATTTTAGGAAAAACAGGATGTCGGTTTATGAGCGGAGGTTGTAAAGACTTATATAAAGTGCAGCAATACTTTTGCTAGGAGAAAGGGAGAGAGAGAGATAGACTGAGATTTGAAGCTGAGAAGAAACACTCAGAAGGAGGACTGTTTTCTCTGTCCTGCCTTTGTAAATAGTTATACTGAACAAATGTTGAGTTTTTATTTTGCTGTTATTGAGAAAAATAAAACGCTATTAGCGAATTTTGAAACTGCTCCTGGTTTTCCTATACTTCCTGACCTGTCCCTCGAAGATAGATGATGTCAGCCTAAGTGGGATTTACACCGTGCACACTCTAAGCCAGGATTTTTGTGCATGTGTACTAGACCTGGTACCAGGGAAGCACAGAAGAAATGTATGGATTCTGCAGCAGCAAGCCCAGGAGTCACTACCAGAAGAATGGCAACCAAACTAGAAGCAGAAACAAAAGTCCAAACTGAGACTATACAGTCAGCACCAGTCATGGAAAAAAAAGAGCAGGCAGTTGACAGAAACCGAAAGACTGTCTGTCTTCTTCAAATGGTGGGCTATACGATAAACAGAGATGAAGAAAAAGAGAAGAGAGGAGATGCAGCAGAGAGAAAAAGAGATTCAACATTTACAGGCACAGAAAAGAAGAGATGCAGTGACAGGAGCAACAAAGAACAGAAGAGATGCAGCGACAGGCACAGCAAAGAAGAGACAAGATACAACGATGGATGGATGCCTTGCAAGTTATAAAAGCTGGAGGATCTGGCCTTGGTCCAGCAGAGCAACAAGACACAAACAACTTAAAAGACCTTAAACTTACAAAGTTGTGTCCTCGGATAACATCGAGCATATCTGACCACTTTTGAAAGGCTGGCTTAGCCGCCAGTGGCCAAAGTAGCAATGGACAATCAGACTGGTACCTTACCTGACAGGTAAAGCCCAACTAAGCTTACTGTAATATAGGCACTGCACAGTCAGAAAACTATGACCTGGTAAAAGAGAGATCCTTAAAAGATATGACATCTCAGGAGAGACCTACAGGCAAATAATTTGGTCTCTGAAGTACACCTCAGTTGACAATCCTTGAGAAGCCTTCACCCAACTCGGAGAACTCTTTATGACATGGCTCCAACCAGAGGGCAAAACACTCCCACAGATCATCGACACACTTGCAATGGAGCAATTCATCAACATCCTGCCTACAGATGTACAGCTTTGGGCAAAAGAACATCGACCAGAAAGTGGGGAAAAGGCTGTTTCTTTGGTTGAAGACTACCAAATAGTAAGACAGATGCCATAGTAGAGAGGTAACAGCCAAGCACCAGTAAAACATTCTTTTTCCCATTTAAACTCCAAGTCTGATAAGAACTCTGGTGGGGGTAACAAATCTGCAAAGACTTTATTTGCTATACCTGTAATAAGCCAGGTCATATTGCAAGAAACTGCCATAGTAAGAAGAGTAGCACTGGAGCAGATTTTGTCCCTAGCAAACTGGGGCACATACTTAACAGATGTGAAGGTAGGAGATAAGACTGTGAAAGGACTTCTAGATTTGTGAAGCAGACAGACCCTAGTGCATACTGAAGTGCTGGGAAAACAATGTCCAAAAGGACCAGGTACTGGTGTCATCTGCATCCACGAGGACACTCGATACTATCCCACCAGCCAAGTGACTCTGACTATTAATGGGGTGTCACACATGAAATGAAAGTGGGGTAGTACCAGTTACCTGTACCTGTGATTATTGAAATGACTTTCCAGGATTTACTGAGATAATCAAAGAGGGAGTAAATCCTGATGTTTCAGAAACTGTGGTAACAAGAGCTCAGACAAAGAAAACCTCAGATAGTGGGGACTCTTTTCCTTTTGCTGATTTTGATTCTGACTTGTTTGAGCACGGCTCCAAGATCCGGAAGTCCAGGAAAGAAAGAAGACACCTGAAGAAACAGTGGCAACAAAAGACTGATGGACATAAAGGGTTAACATAAGAAAATGCTGAAACTAAACTGATCACTGATTGTGATTTTCATTCAGAACAAGCTAACAATGTGTCTCTCCAGGGTTATTTTAAGCAGCTGAGTGTGAATCAAAAACATTGTGAACCTATGTTTAAAAAATGTAATGAGCTACTGTATAGAGTTTGGGTTAAACCTCAGACACAGGACCAGATAGAACAATTGGTTATACCACAAAAGTATAGATCTGAGTTGTAACAGAAAGCACATGATAGTCCTATGGCTAGTCACTGGGAGGAATCACACCCTTGCCAGATTGTTGCACAGATTGTACTGGCCTGGAATTCATGAAGATGTTGCTACCTATTGCAGTTCCTGTGCTGAGTGCCAGAAAGTAGCCCCAGTGACTAAAAAATGCAAGGTTTCTCTTTTGCCCCTATCCTTGACAGATGTGCCTTTTGAGAGAATTGCAATGGATGTGGTTGGCCCCTTAGACAAAAGTAAAATGGGTAATCAATTCATTTTGGTAGTATGTGACTATGCTACTCAATACCCAGAGGCAGTTCCAATACCTTGAGGCAGTTCCAATGGATACTGTCACAGCCCCAGAAGTGGCAGCAGAGCTTGACAAAATTTTCAGCAGGGTGAGCATACCAAAAGAGATTATTACTGATCAGGGTAGTAATTTTGGTGCGGCATTACTGAAGGAGCTGTACCGACTACTAGGTATCACTGCCATAAGAACCTCCCATTATCACCCTCAGACAGATGGTCTTGTTGAGCATTTTAATCAAACCCTAAAAACCATGTTAAAAAGGTCTGTAAAAGGGGAAAGGAAAGACTGGGACCAGTACTTACCTTACCTGCTTTTTGCTTATGGAGAAGTGCCACAGGCATCAAGACATTTTTCACCATTTGAAATGCTGTATGGTAGACAACCTAGAGGGCCACTAGATGTAATAAAAGAAACATGAGAAGATAACCCCATCAGAAACAATCTATTACATCTTATATATGTGCCCTGAGAAAGAAGCTGCCAAAATATGTTGAAATCGCCCATAGTAATCAAGAGAGGCCAAAACTGGCAGAAGGTGCATTATGACGAGGTAAAAGAAAACGTTTTGAGCCAGGTGAAAAGGTCTTGCTACTGTTACCCACTACAGAAAATAATCTGGTAATGAAGTGGCAAGGACTTTATAAAGTGCTTAGATGTACTGGCACAGTTAACTATGAGATTGAGACCCTGACAGGAAAAATCCTACTATGATATACCAAGATGGTGCTCATATGAACCAACTAGAACACTAGCTCCATTTGGTTTTATTTGTTTTGGAGTTTTGTCTTATGTTTTTTTAGTATTTTGTTTTAGATTCAGTCTAGTAGGCTAGTTAGAGTGAAGAACAGAGTTAGACCAGTTTATGAAGCATTTTTTTACGAGCTGTTTCTGTTGTGCTTGTGGTGTTTAGACAGTTTCACTATCGGGTGTCTTGGTATTCTTTTTCCAACTGCAGTGTGGCAGGCTGTGTAGTCGGATTAGACCGAGACTAGCAATTTTGATAACTTTACAGCACTCTTTTGTGTAGTTTGCACAAATTAACTTTTATTGACAGTCCTTAGAAGCACTTGCCATATTTCAGAGAGTGCTATCCTTTGGCTGTTGCTTGCAATAATTTAACATTCGCAAGCAGTTCGTTACTGAGGCAATTGATGGAACAGACAGGCGTTTCATAGCCCTTTTCTACCCTGTTATCCACAATTGAGGAGCTATTGCAAACCGGAAAGGAGGAACTTTGTTAAGGAGTGAAAGGACCCTGGAAGAGCCAGAAAAAAAAGATTAGCGGGTGTGAGTGCTGGCAGTCTGACACTGCTCTGCTTTCAGTTTATTGGGGTTGTAGCTGTGGGAGCTTTCCACTGTAGGGCGGGGGTTTTGGCAGCTTATGAGTTTGGGTTGCTGTTTGGCTTTTGGAGGATAGCTAGGGACACTGAGCCCCAGTCCCTAGTCATTGAAGGGTTATCTCAGCCTCCCCCACCATGAGTCTGGGGGCCTTTAGTTGGTCGCTTAAGAGCTGTGAAGTGACATTTTGGACTGCCAGTCTATGGAGGTGTATGCTGAGGGTGACCCATGGAACTAGCCTGGTAGCTGGAGTGGGGATTGGGTTGCCTCCCTGGTAGGGCACTGGGGAACTGTGGCTGGAGGGTGATAAGACCCTGGTTGCCCTTGGGTGTTCCCCAGGTAAAAACTATAGGGTCTTCCTTTAGGGGGCCTAGTTTTCCAGGGGGGTTGCGCTTCTCTGCTGTGATCATCAGGGGGGTCCCACTGTGGGTAATTGCTGCTTGTGATGAGCCCTATTCCTTAGTCTGAGAAGAAAGATCTGTTCCAGGGACTGGTGGAAGACAGACTGTCTGTGACTGCCTCTAAGTTTATTCTGGCTGGAGGTGGTGAGAGGACCTCCTTGTAATTTTTAGAGCACTGCTTTTTTGATCTGGATGAAATGCTGGAGTGAGATACTAGCGTTTTTCTTTGGACATCAAAAATGTATTGCTTGTTGGGGTGAAAGCCTCAATGGAGCATAACTGCAGCTGGATTATTGACTGCATCTGATTCTATTATCATTATTTTAATCTGAAAGGGAGGTTTACTGCTAGTTTATTAGACTTAGGGGTTATTTAAGTAGAGGTGGGAGTGGAACTGGGTTTTTTTAATTGTATTTGCTGTTTTTGATTGATTTGTGTTTGTGTTTTGTTTTGGGTATTTGGGGGCTGTTGTTCTAGCTTTTTGTTAGTATGTGTTGGCAGGTTGCTCTCCCAGTCAGGTGCTACTACCCCTCTGAGTTTCGGGACCTCTGCCATTTTAATTGTCCTCCAGTGCCCGCAGCAGTTTATGGATACTGTAGGGCTCTGGGAATAGTTGGTAGGAGGTGTTGGGGGGGGTCCTGGACCTGGAAGGGGGGAAGAGCAGGGTGGCTGGATTGGGGTAGTAAGGACCAGGAGATGCCCTGGGCAAAATGGGTCCCAGATCGAGGTCCACTTTGCCTGGTAGCCATCCAAGGGCGCCACAAGGCAGGTCGGGGTGGTCTGGTCAGCCTGTGTCTCATCCGATTTGAATGGTGGTAAAAAGCCAAGTCCTTTAAAAACAAGGCTGCTATAACAGCCGATCTTGTGGGGTTAGCAGACCTGGCTTGCATCACTGAGACCTGGCTGGATGAAAATGCTGATCCCATTTTGGAGTCAGTGATTCCGGTTGGGTTCTCGTGATACACCGTTCGAGGCTGAATCACAGGGCGGGTGCAATTTGATTTAGATCAGAATTGGGCTCGTGCAGCATCTGGTGTCCACTCTTCCCACATCATGCTGTCCCTATACCGTGGTGCTCACACCTGCACACATACATACCTGTATACTCACCTGCGGGACCCAAAGTGTTCTTTCACCATATGCTCGTGCCCTCTCTGCCAGCCTGGGATCCCTGCCTAGCTTCACCTCCCTGGACTTCAGGGGGTGCCCTGTCCACCCCTCCTCCTACTCCCCCGAACTGTCACCCTCACCAGCCTCGACAGGTATCCCACGTTCATGGGCCATGCTGTGCAGCATACAACAGGCCAGGAATATGCCACAGGGCTTCTCAGGGCTGTACTGTAGGGCACCACCTGACCGACACAGGCACTGGAATCGCATCTTCAGCATGCTGAAGATACACTTATGATGGTGCGTGTCACGATGTGCCTCATTGTAGCGCTCTTCTGCTACTGTTCCAGGTTGTCAGATGGGGTGAGGAGCCAGGGCCTCAGTGGGTACGCTGGCATCACCTGTGGGTAGATGTGTGTCCATTAGTACATTGGGGTACACTGTGGCTTGCGCCCTGTCCTCATCCCTGCCCTGTGGTGTGTGCCCCTGTCCTGCTCTCCTGCCCATGCATCCACATTCCTGGCAGTCCTGCATCCCTACCACGGCTGCTCCAGCATGCCCCCATCTGTCGTGTGGTGCACAGCACATGCGTGCCACCCTGTGTCCACCTTTGTACTCTTTCACACCCCTGCTGTTCCAGGGCCCATGCGCTTGCTTCACACTGCCCACGGGCCATCCCATGTGTCCCAGACATGGTGCCCCCCTGCCTGTTGACACCCTGTCACATGTACCTATCAGATGGCCACTTGGGATGTCCCCGGCCTCAATCTCATGTAGAGTGCTGACTGGTGCCATATGAATGCATCATGTGCGCTCCCAGGGTGTGTGGTGCAGACATTGGTGATGCGCCTTGTGGCATCGCACACCACCTGGCAATTCACAGAATGGTACCCCTTCTGATTCACGTATGTGATTGCCTCCTCACCAGGTGGTATGCGGATCGCCACATGGGTGCAGTCGATGGCCCCTATGACACCTGGCATGCGTGCCACCCTGTAGAACCCCTGCATGGCTTCTGTCCGCTCTGCCTGCGTGCTGGAGAAATGGATGTATTTCAAAGCGTGCAGTAGCAGTACGGTGAGGAACTGTGTGAGGAAGCAGGACATAGAGGCCTGTGACATGCCAGTGGTGTCCCCAGTAGGCCTCTGGAAGGTTCCTGTGTCGAGCAGGCACATGACCGTTGTCACCTTGGTCTCCACTGAAATGGCATGATCTCCTGCGGTGGGTGCCTACATCTCATCATGGCACAGCTCACAGAGCTGCCTCAGCATGGCCCTGTTGAGGTGGTATCGCCTGACTGTCTCCACCTCTGTGAGCTGCTCGGACAGCTGGGCACACTACCACCATGGGCTGGCCCACGGTGCCTTCCAGTGCCCTGCCTCCTCATTTGGGCACCAACTATGGTGACTGCTGCCAGGTTCATTGTTGCTGTCAGTGTGGCCCTCTGCAAGCCTGGCTCTTCCCTATGGAGCCATCTTAAAGTGCATCGCTCATGGATGTCAAAACCCCCATGACATATGTTTAGCATTTGCACTCATACAAAACTGCCAGCCTTCAAAATGTAGTATTTCTGTACTGCTCCAAACTTTGATGCAAGATGTGTAATCTTACCTGTAGTCTCTTGACGTGTAACCTGTTCCTAATCATGGGATGTGTAATCTTACCTTGTAGTCTCATGATGTGTAACCTGTTCCTAATTATGTGATGTGTAATCTTACCTTGTAGTCTCATGATGTGTGACCTGTTCTTAATTATGTACCATGTTGTCCCAAGTGTGTGTATGTAATTTCCTGTACTCTCGATTGGTATTCCTGAAAATAGGCAAATTGCTTGTTTAGTGTACTTACCTGGTTAACAAAAGCTAAATAAATAAATAAATAGTTTGCTGCCTGGCTTTGTTGCCAGCTGGCTGGCTGTGTCTCTCCCTCGTTTCCTCTTCCTCTTTCCCTTTGGCTGTGTGCTGCTGCGGTCGTTCCATTCACAACCTGCAAGTGTGCTGGACATAAGTCTCCTTCTTGTGTACTTATCTTTCTATGGCGCATCGTGGCTTTGCGCTGGCATTGTCCCATTGATGCGCCATGGTTCTGCACTGTGAATTGAGTTGCGCTGTGTATGCATGGGTATGCTTCCTGTATATGCGCTGCATGTCATTACATTGCGCCTATGGCGCATGTTGTTCAGCGCAGGGCATCTCGGTTGGGCTGGCGCTTTTGCCCTATTTCTAAATCAGCTTCCGGCACATTTCTGACTTGCGCCAGCACATCTGGGTTGCGCTGGGTGCATCTGTTTTGTGAATCCTGCCCCTGGCCTCTAAATACTAGTCCTAGCTGCTCCCACGGGTCATGATCAGCTAGTGCTTTGAACAGCAAGCACATATCACCTCTCCATCTCCTATATTCCAGAGGAAACAAGTTCAGTTCTCCCAACTTAGTGATATCATTTTTATCTGCTAATCCCCCTATAGATCGCATTGCTCTCCTTTGTACCCTCTCAAGCATACAAATTTCCTTTAGGTGGTATGGTGACCATAGCTGAGCTCCGTATTTGAGAATTGGCCTCACCAGGGAGCTATACAAAGGACTATAACTCTCTATTTCTACTTTCTATGTCTTAGAATACCATTCAATACTCCATTTATGCTTTGCATATGATGTAGCAGTGATATTTAAATTGCAAGTTGTTTATAATAATTATGCTTATGTCCTTCTCCTCTGTTACTATTCTAATGGAGGTGCTTCCAATACTGAATGCCTGGCTGGATTTTTTCTGCCTAAATGCATTACTGTGCATTTGTCTGGGCTTAAGGGTAGTTTATATATCCTACACCACTCATCCATGTAATTTAGAGCCTCCTGCAGTGCAACGTGATCCCATTGCTCTTTAATTTCTACCCCCAATCTTCAGTTGTGTGTAGACTTGGTCATCCATACATTATTGTGTTCATATCTGAGTGATGCCACATAGATGTTAAAGAGGCATGGACCTAATTCTGATCCCTGTAGCACTCCGCTTGTTACATTAGACAAACTGGAATGAGCTCCCCTGATGCTAACTCACTGTCTTCTATCTTTGAGCCATGAATGAATGTAAGCGACTAAATTATCATGTATACCCATGGATTTTAGTGTGTGAATTAGCTCTTGATGAGGTAGTTTGTCAAAAGCTTTTGTGAAGTCTAAAAAGACTGCATCCACTGCTGTGCTATGTGTAGTAAGAACATTTGTTGGAGATTGTTGAAGGAAGTGACTACAATCTCTAAGGTTGCTTTCTTTCTCCCACCACTGTAATGGTGCCAGTAGTGCTTTTGTGATTGGCACTAGTTTTGAGAGTGGGCCCCATCTTTGAGACCAGTTGTCTCTTAACTCATTATTACCTGCGCGGACATTTTGTGTCAGGTAAACGATGGATAGTTCGGACTTCATACGAAGCTACTGGAAGAAATTTAACTGGTACTGGATATCTCTCATTTGGAACCTGGCCCATGGAACCACAGCTGTGGATGCAGTCATGCGCCATAGCAATAGCAGGAAGTCCTTTGCAGGTCTTGACTAACCTGTTAAGAAAAACTCTGCTGTTGTTATCAAAGCTGTGACTGTGGTCTGTGGTAGAGAAAAGCTTTCTCTACAGGGTGTTTAGCTCTGCCCCTATAAAGTACAGTACTTGAAAAGACTCCAGCTGGGACTTCTGCAGATTTATCAAGAATCTCAGGTTTTCCAATGTGCTTTTTACCAACTGAACTGAATACCTCGTCTCTTGTTTTGTTTTCCCTGCAACTAGCCAGTCATCCAGGTAGGGGAAAACCACCACACCTTGTTTTCTCAGATGTGCTGTGACCACAGCCAAGCACTTTGTGAAAACCCTTGGAGCTGAGGTAAGACTAAAGGGAAGAGATGGAGCTGTTATTGGCAGTTCCCAGCTTGACTCTATGGGATGTCCTGACTAAGATATAAAAATAGGCATCTTTCAGATCCAGTGATCTCAGCCAATGACCTGTTTGCAAAATTGGTATCACTGTTCTTAACATGACCATCTTATTTTGCCTTTTCCAATGCTTGTTTGGAAACCTGAGATCTAAAATGGGTTACCACTACCCATTTTTATTGTGGGTCAGGAAGCATCTTGAGAATAGACCTCTGTCCCACTGGGAGGCAATTACTTTTTCTATGGCTTTTGATATTAACAGCTTTTTTTTACTCCCAGTTCCAGCAGAATTATTTGAGGGAGCATGTGCTGGAAAACGTCAGTGTTTCTGCAGGTTTCAAAAGTGTCTGAACTGCAGACACAACCCCGGCCCACTACTTCTAGTACCCACTTGTCTGTGGTAATGTTTATGCATTTCTGGAAGTAGTGGGCAAATCTTCCTCCACTGGCAATGGTTGGGCACTGGGCAAAACTGTCAGGGGTTTTGTTTTGACTGGGGCTTAGGTGCTGCAGCATTGCACCTGGAAGCCTTTCTGCCCTTCCCCTGCAACAGTAGCCTCTTTGCAACTGACACTTACAGGGTACGTAAGGGGCTCAAGCTCTTGGAAATTATCCTCTGCCTCCCCTTCTGTAGGACATGTAAGAGATGGGGGCCTTTTCCTTCTCATTGTTATTTTTAAAAGTGGTCTTGGTATTCATCCACTTTTTTCATGTATGCCTCTGTTTTGTCATCAAACAATGAATTTCCTTCAAAGATGAAATCCATGGCTTTGTTTTGAGTATTCTACGAAAGGATTGTAGTCCTAAACCAGGAAAACCTTCCTTAGGAGAGTGCATGAGCTAGAACTCTGTCAGCAGTGTCATGTGTGTCCACCGCAGTGCAGAAATAATATTTAGTGGCTTCACCCTTGACACGGGTGCCTCTGCTGCTGCAGCCGGGCGGACACCTTCTGTCCGCCGGCTGCCTTCCTCGCTGCACTGCCCGCTGATCACCAGACCGAAGCTCCACCCTTGACACGGGTGCCTCTGCTGCTTCGAGCAGCCTGGCAGACCCCTTCTGTCCACTGGCTGCCTTCCTTGCTGCACTGCCCGCTGATCACCAGACCGAAGCTTCACCCTTGACATGGGTGCCTCTGCTGCTTCAAGCAGCCAGGTGGACCCGTTCTGTCCGCCGGCTGCCTTCCTCGCTGCACTGCCTGCTGATCACCAGACCAAAGCTTCACCCTTGACACGGCTACCTCTGCTGCTTCGAGCAGCTGGGTGGACCCTTCTGTCCACCAGCAGCCTTCCTCGCTGCACTGCCCGCTGATCACCAGACCGAAGGTACGCTGCAGAAACTGGACTGTCCAGAACCATTGACTCTGCCTGCTGACGGGCTGCTGCAGTTCTTTAATTCTTTGCTACTGCTGTTTCTTCTCTGGACCTTAAGCTAATGTTATATTCTGATTGTGGAACTTGTTAAGTCTCTCGAAACTGTCTTGTAAATCCTAACTTAAACGTGAACCTAAGCCTGTTTACAGTAATTTTGCACTCTAAGGGTAGTTTGAAGTGCAAGTTTATTTAGGCTGCAGGTTTGTAGATGTAAAATATTACAGCTCTCTTTGTTTTAAGGTCCAGCGGTAAGCTACCCTGGACCAGAAAGTAAGTTTAAAGTGATACCGTTTTTTCTGTTTAGACCAGATTCCATTTGGGTCACAGCTGTAAGCTTTGCCCTACAAATAATTCAATTTCTCTTTCACTTTCTGTCCTTCTGTCTCCTTGCTGCTTGAATTTTTACGCCCACCCTCCCATTGCCCACCTCCAGCCTTTATTAAATACTCTCCTTCCCCCTTCAGCACCACCCTTAGCAATGTTCATCCTCCCCTCTCTCTAATATTGCAACTCCTCTTAAAGATACAGAGTGCAGCTATTAGGCCTAACACTTGTCCTGTCTTGTCTTTAAAGACATCTTTCTCTTTTCACCATCTGCTTGCCTATCAGCTTTGTTTAGTTCCTGCTCTGCTATCTACTGTGCAGTTCCATACCCGGACTTCCTCTCTTGCTACCCCGGTATTTTTCAAGTTGCCTTGGTGCCCCTGCCCTAGCTAATAACATCCGATCTTAACCTACATTTTATATCTTAAAATAGATCCACTGTGTCTGATCTTGCTCACAGTGAGCGGCGCGGCTAATCCTGCCACCTGCCCATAGCTCTATCCTCCTGACGAACAGGACACCTTCAAATTCGGTTAAGTGTCCGGGCTAGCACTGTGCAGGTTTGATAGGTGGCCACCTGCTGCCACCCTCCTCTAATTGGACTGCTGCTCTCTGCTTGGCCACTGTCTAACCCTGCCTTTTCTCTGTCGGATTATCAGTCTCTGGGCTTCGGCGCCTCTGCTTTGCATTGACTCTGTCGAACATTACTGCTATTGTCTAGTCTCCTATTGGTTCCTTATAAAATTCCACCACTAGTGCCGTCTAACATATCTTGAATAGGTCTTCATTTCCTGACTGTAATCTTTACCACAAGTAGAGCCCAGCTGGTCTGCTTTCCTAATTAACCGTTGTGGGGCTTTACTTTCTGCTTTTCTGATCCACTTCTTCTAAATAATTGCTACACTAGCAGGAAACACTTTATTGTTTTGCTCTATCTTAATTTCGGCCAAGGGTTACAACGATGGAACACGGTCACCCTTGGCTGTCTTAATTTTACACACACTATCTCTTTATTCCTAAAAGCTAATCCTCTGTCTCAGTATACCACTAGCCTTCCTACCCAAGTCAAACAGTAACACTATGGTGAGGTATAGTCTACTGTGGGCACTCTTGTCATTTGTCCTTTTACTCAGCCTGGACACTGCCACATGGGCTCTCCCATGTAACCAAATGGCAAAAGACTCCTCAGAGGCTTACCACAACTATATTTTCTCTAACTTGATTGCAGAAACAAAGCCTGATCTGCAACCTAACCCTATCCTCCTTGTTAGAGGCAGCATCTATTACCCCTCTACATGCCAGGAGGAAGCTGCCATGGAGATGTGCTTTCACCCTAACCTGCCACTGTGCAAGGCTTTGGTTCCTAGTCATGATCTTTATTCTGCTATCTGGGGACGCCAACTAAATCCAGGTCCACCTACCTGTTTCTTTTCCCCAAATGAGTTATCTGGCATGTCCAAGAAAGGATTTTTAATTACTCATATCAATATCAGAAGTCTTACCGTCACCATGTGGAACTTGAGGCCTGGGTGAAACTCTACAATCCTGATGTACTCTGTCTCACAGAAACTTGGCTAAAACCCGGAATACCTGATGAAGTATGCTCCTTGCCTAACTACTCCCTGTTCCGGCAGGATAGATCCTCATCCAAGCGTGGAGGTGGAGTTGCCCTATTCTTCAAAAACCACCTCAACATCTCTATTGTCCCAGCATCTGCCTCTCCCGCAGTGTGCGAATTCATACAGGCAACTATTGTATTGGGGGAAAAGAAGCTTCATATTATCTGTGCCTATAATCCCCCTGCTGGGGTAATAGTAGGTCTTCAAGAACTCCTTGACATCACCTCCCAGACTGTAAACCATAATGAGGCTGTCATCCTAGGTGATCTTAACCTCAATTGGTTAGGGTCAGCTCAAATATCCTTGCAATCACTCATACTTAGTTATAATTTTCACCAGTTGATCTCTGAAGCAACTAGAGCCATGTCATCCCATCAAATGGGTACACTCCTAGACTGGGTGATGGTTAACTGTATGGAACATGTGTCAAAAGCAGGAATCCTTGCAGATGCACTAACAGACCACTCACCCACTTTTGTATCCTATCCATGGTTGTGCCTCCATCTCCTCCATCAAGACTAATCACGTTTACAAATCTAGCTCATATTGACCAGGATGCATTTCTCTATGATGTCTCCAATATCGACTGGGCAGGTATCTATCAAACAAAGGATTTGGAGGTTGCTCTACAGATATTCATAAATTAATTTATTACCATTCAATATAAACATGCCCCCAAGACTACTAGGAGGGTCAGAGGAAAACAGACGAGGTAGCTGCATAAAGACCTCCTTGCTAATCTGTGCCAGAGGGACAAGCTTTGGATTCGCTACAAACAAACTGACCTACAGTCAGATCTTATTGTCTATCGTGAACTAAGGAACAGATGTAAGAGACAAGTTAGAGTTGCTAAAAGCAAATACTGCAAGGACCTTCTACAAAGCTCAGCCTGCAACCCGAGGAAATTTTGGGCCCACGTCAAAACATTTCTTGGTACCTCACAGTCGGTCACACCTGATGAAATTATCATAAATGGGGAACATTGTAATGACCCTAGGACCATCTCAGACAGTTTTAACAATCTTTTCTCTGATCTATCATACTATACCTTGGCTTTACAATCTAGTGGATCGCACTCCAATCTACCTACCACACTGCCATCAGACAACCATACTGCCCTATCGCACAATGCTCCTCCAGCGCCACCATTCTATTTCAAGGCTATATCAAGAGCAGAAGTTCTGAAATTACTGAGATCCATATCTGCCAATACCAGCTCTGGTTCTGACTCACTGGAACCTCGTCTTCTTAAGCTGGCTGCTCCACTCATTGCCTCTCCGATTGCCAGAATCTACACTTTATCCCTTATCCATAGCACTGTGCCAGACCTGTGGAAATCTGCAAGAGTAACGCCTGTCTTTAAAAAAGGTGACCCAAAGGACATGGCCAATTACAGACCTATAGCAATTCTCTTTGTCCTTAACAAGATCCTAGAGAATATAGTTGCATCACAGACCATTGACTACCTTACACAATACAATCTCCTCTGACACTCAGCATGGTTTCAGAAAAGGTCATAGCATCACCACAGCTCTTCTGCAACTAACTACTGATATTCTGTCCGACATGGACTCTGTAAAACTCACAGGTGCCATCTTCATTGACCTCACTAAGGCTTTCGACCTTGTTGACCATCCCCTGCTTCTCTCCACTCTCCATAAATTCAATTTCTCTACCCCTATTGTGGACTGGTTCTGTAGCTACCTATCAAACAGGTCGCAAGCTGTCAAATTTAACTCCTCCCTGTCCAACACGTCTACTATCAACCTTGGGGTCCCCCAGGGCTCTATCCTTGGGCCCTTTCCGTTCTCAATTTTTATCAACAATGCAGCTGAGGTCCTAGAATCCTGCTCAGCTATTCTCTACGCTGATTACCTGATCATCTACACTAGTTCTTCTAGTATTGCCTGCATAAACACATCACTTACTATAGACTTCAATAAGGTCTTAGACTGGCTACTAGACCGTAAGCTTGTACTAAATGAAAAGAAAATGAAAGCCATGCTCCTAGGTTCTGCACCAAAGATTAAGACCTGTTCTAGCTTGCTGGAGGTTCTTCACCCAGAAGGATTTCCACTTGAAAATGTTACTTCCTTCAAATACCCTGGGATCCTCCTGGACCAGTCCCTGGATTTTAATCTTCACATTCAGTCCTCGTGCAAAGCTGTAAACTCGAAACTAGTAGCTTACAAAATGAGCTACATGCTTACATCCTCAGCCAAATTAGCAACTGCCCAAGGTATTCTGCTCCCAACCCTTACTTATGGTGCCTCTATTCTTACCTCTGCCCATAAACCTCCCTACTAAAATGGGACGAATTTATAACAATATATGCCAATTTGCCTTTGTCGCCTCGACCAAACATCACTGCCTTCTTTATAAGGATCTGAATTGGCTCTCACCTCTGCCAGTAGACAATACTACCTTGGATCACTAATGAACTCAATCATCCGGGAAAAAAACCCATCCCAGCTGGCAGCATTGCTGGTTCCTCAACCAACCTCCCATGGCCTGCGATCAGCTGACAAATCCTTGCTCTATGTTCTGAGATGTCGGATGACTAAAGGCACAGGGGCCTTCCAATTCTCTGCTCCCAGGCTATGGAATGCTCTTCCACTCAACCTTCAGCTGTCTCAGTCTCACTTTGGATTTAAAAGTGAATATCGTCGTTATCTATCCTTAGCTGATGCTTGTACATGCTTTGCCCCAACCTGAAGCTCCTGAGACTTACCAGTAATGTCACCCCTGCTCTAATCCAGCTCCAAGACTATCTCCTCTTCCCTTTCCCATATTTTTCCTTCTCTTTGTAAATAACTTCTTGACTACTAGTTCTCTTCCTTCTTGAACCTTGTTGCTGACCATCCATTGTTGTTTTGCCAATTACCACCCCTGACCTTCCTTCTGTCAGTCTTTTTGTTATGTTTGAACATTCCTCACATTTCTCTCTATATAACCTTACTATCTTATTAACCCTTTCACTCACAGGTCGGGTCCATGGTTTCTGCACTTATTATATATCTTACTGCCATTATCTGTATAATGCTTGCCATTATTTGTTGTTTCTACCCACTGTATTTTTGTAGCACTGCTGTACTGTTCCTCTATTTGTATTATTGTACCTATGTTGCTGTTGTTCAACTATTCTCCTTTTGTTGTACTCTCCCGGTCGTGCCTGAAAATAGTCATTTTATGGCTAGTGCACCTACCCGTTAACAAAAACTAAATAAAAATAAATAAAAATATTGCTATGGCAGTCAGGTCCTGTGCCAAATCACCATCTACTCTTTCTGCAAGTGCCAGAACTGTGTTCCAAAGTGCTTTCTGGTACTGTGCTATATGTGCCGAATAAGCTGCCTGCCTGGTCAGCAGGGAAGCTGTTGCACAAACTTTTTCAGAGTCCTTTTCAGGGAGCTGTGCAGATGGAGTGATTTTTTTGCTCTCTCACAAGCAGCAACCTGAACTACTCCTTGATGATTAGGATGGGCATAAAGGTATTCCACCCCTTGCTTGTCCACCTGATCTTCTTTCAGTTTTCTTATTAACAGCTACAACTGAAGTGAGTGCAGACATGATTTTTTATATAGCTTTTATAAATTCACTAATGAGACCTCCATACCCCACCTTCTTGCTGTGTTCAATGAAGTACTGCAGGAGGGTGACACCTCCCACACCTAGTCATATGCTGCATCTCAGTAATTCCCAAACCTGACAAGAATCCTCCTCTCCCCTGTAGAGCCCCATTTCATAAAGGGGCTTTGTCAACCCCTTCAGCCTCAAACTATCCCTAGTTTACAAAAATACATTTTATGACTGTTCATATTCTGTATAATATGCAGATGTAGCTGGTAGTTTGATTCTTATTCCTTTTTTTTAAGTGAAAGAGAGACTGCAAGCCATACTGGTGTTATCACACAAAATCTATTTGTTTACATTCCTTAATCAACTCCCACTCCTGGACTTGGGAACACCCCCAAAACAGTCTAGTCTCTCAAGATGCAGTAGAAGGACAGGAGACAACTGCATCATGAGTGGCTGCTCTTATCTGGGGGGTGTTCCTAATGTTCAGTATGTATGCAATAAAAGTAGAGCAAGAGTTTGAGACAAAACAAGGAGGAGCATAATTACAGCATTAGCATGCATTTCTTTTCTACTAAGAAAAAAGATGGATTAAACAGCCACCAACATCAATACATTTTAGAGAAGGTAAGCAATCATAAAATATGGGTTTTCAGCTAGAAATAGTATAATGTAAAATGGGTTGACCATGTCCCTTTAACATCGAGGTTTTTATGTCCATAATGGTGAGGTGTGTCATCAAATTGCTGCCTCACTTATACACCAGGACCACACTCACTTAGTCTGGTGTCGACCATGGACAACATTCGCTGTACCCCCCCATGTAATTCACCAGATGCAACAATCCCCAGCCCCTTCCGTGATGCCGAGTCTTGACACTGAAGAAATCTTTGATCTGGGTCTCCTGGTCATTTCTCTGCACAGTAGTTGTCTGACTTGGTTTTCCAACTCTTTCATACAGCTCCTGCAAAGCATTTAATCAAGCTCTGAAGGCTTGCATCAAAGTTAGTGGTCACCATTCCCACTCTGGCATGGAACCTGACAGGGTTGCCCAATGTCATTGCTGCTGTCTGCAGTTTACACTGAACCCTTGGCTGATGCCATTAGAGAAGCTACCACCTTTCAAGGAATTCCAGTGGAGAAGGAAGACCACTGTATTGCGCTACATGTGGATGATGTTCTGCTATACCTCCAAAATCCGGAAGATACCCTTCCTAAGGTATTCACAATTCTCCATCAACACAGTGTGGTATCAGTTTTATTGCCTGAATATGGCAAAACAGAAACTCTTTTTTCATTTGTTACCACACTGAGCCCTTCAAGAGACATTCCTCAGATGGGATCTTCAGAAATTAAAGTATTTGGGGGTATACGATCCCTTTACCCACGCCTGCCTTTAAAGACAATTGTGCCCCATTCACTCAATGGTACAGGATTTTGGCCACTGGGGCAACTTGTCACTCTCCCTCTCTAGGCACACTGAAGTGGTTTGAATGGTGACTTTACCATGGGCTCTTCACATTTTTCAAAATGTGCCACTGGCTCTTCCCATCCAGATATGGAGACAATGGAGCAAGGAGATCTCAAGATTTATTTGAGTAAGTTAAATGTTGTATGTTAAACTTCAGCAGCTCTACCTGGCCAGAGGAGCTGGTGGTCTGGCCCTCCTTCCTTTCAGGGATATTTCTGGGCAGCACATGTCTGCTTCATCCTGTTCTGGCATCTCAGAGGCCAGCATACCACTTGGCTAGCTATGGAACATGCCCTCTTCTGCATCTAGCAATTTGTTAAGGTAATGTATCACCAGACAGTTTTCTCCAGAGCTGACTCATTGCCTCAACCCATGGCTGTAATTCCAGGTGAAGGTCTGGCATATTATCAGATTCATGCTTTACCTTACTCCAGTCCTCCTCTCCTGTGCTCCTATAATACACCTTCACAAATCTGTGAAAGTGGCATGCTCCTATTTGCAACAGTACATATGGCTACATCAAAATATGCATATTTCTGTGTCTTTCTGAACAAAAATAAAGCATGGTGCTGTTCCTAGGACCATGTTTAGGTAATCACAGCAACTGGTGGTTTACCCAAGGTCACTATTTTTTGAACTATAATGTTTTTCTCCATCGCTAACTGAAAACAAGATGGTGGTGGACACACTACTGAGGGCATTATGCATAGAAAAAGGTACTTCACGACACTCAAGTTGCTTTCATGCAGAACGATATTTTTTCCATAGGATATAATGGAAAACTTTAAACTTTAATACATTTTGGACGGATTAACATTTTTTCATCCAAACCTTTGAAAGGCACTTTCCTGACCCAATTCCCATATACCCTGAAAATTTCAGACCACACAGACGAACCATTCGGGCTGTAGAGATGAGCAAAGAATTCACAAAAGTTGAGGATTTTTCACACTTATCGACGCCCCGCAACAAAAATTTCCAGATGCAGAGATTTATGGTACAACGGTATGCCAAATTTCAGGCAAACAATTGCAAAGTTATTAAAGTGCAACACGTTGGGTTTAACACAGAAGTGGCCATGCACCCTAACTACAACTGCCTGCGGCAGGTATAATTAAAAGAGCAGAATTTTAGTTTAACATAGAAACCCCAGTTCAACCCTAACTATAGTGGTGCTACCTAGTGTGTGTGTGTGTGTGTGTGTGTGTGTGTGTGTGTATATATGTATATATATATATATATATATATATATATATATATATATATATATATATATATATATATTCACGTTAATAACTGCAACCATTCAATGGATTTGCATGAAATTTGGAATGTACTGTCCCATGGGGTAGATTTCTTGATATGCCAAGTTGCATTTCGATCAGATTTGTGGTTTTTGTACAGTGACACGCTAAAAAATGCATTTTTTGCAAAACATTTTGCCCATCGCACTGCGGTAACACCATTTGGAATTTTACCCCAAAGAACAATCCAGCATTGGTTTGGTGAAAAAATATTAATCCATTCCAAAGTTATTTAACTTTGAAATGTCTGGTTCTGAGCATGCTGTGTTCAGTCTTTGGAATATATGTATGTTTTGTGAAAGGGCATTTGGCTCACGATCAAGGATTTTGTCATCTCATGAACGGGGATTTATAAACTCCCTATTTGTGACGAAAATTTCCTTCCACGAGTTGCAATCTTGTTTTCATTTTCCCCCACAAATAAAATGTAACTTGTTCCACAGGTGTTTTGTGCGGTAATTGAAGTATGGGTTTTGTTTAGGGCGACACCCTGTACAAATCCATGGCTTTGGTTTACTTCAGTTTTGTGAAAAAATGGCTGTATTTAATTTTTTAAATCCTTGATCGTCACTCGCTTCCGATCCTTGTTTGTGAGGTGACAAAATCCTTGTTCGCAAGCCGATCTGATTTCTGAACCAGAAGGCCCTATCTCGCAAATAAGGATTGGCTCACGAACAGGAATTTTGTCACCTCATGAAAGGGGATTGACTTGTGAAAAGGGGATTTTGATAGCTCACGAAAGGGGATTGTTTTTTTAAAATCCTCTTTAGCCAGCTGTCAAAATCCCCTTTCATGAACTGCCAAAATCCCTTTTCGCGAGCCAATCCCTTTTCGTGAGCTGTCAAAATTCTTGTTCGTGAGATCAGGACCAGAGAGCCAAAATCTCACAAACAAGGAATTTTCATGAATGGGGATTTTGACAGCTTGCAAATGGGGATTCACCTCGCAAACAGGGATTTTGACACCTCACGAACAAGGAATTTAAAAACATTCCCAGTGTACTACTAATAAACAGTTTGATCTTTTGGTTTTAAATTTGCAGGGTACAAAGAGGATGTCCCACAGATGTGAATTATGCTGTTTGGGTGCAATAAATGTCATTGGTTCCATAGCTATACCATTATGAAGTTGAGATATTTCCTATAGGATAAAACTGCAGTGCCCGTAGCTCTTTCTCGTGCCCGTATTTTGGAAACGATTCGAGATACAGATTTTTTCACTCCAGGCAGCTTAATTCACCTTAAGGTGAACTATGCATGTGTGGAGATTTCAAAGTCATGATTACAACTGCAGTGGAATATTTTTATAGCTGCTACGGGTGCTGAGATATTGGCAGATCAGTGTTACAAGGGTTCCTTTTCAGCCCTATAGGGCTGCTATATGGCTCCGTAGTTATGTGTAAGTGGGAGCGCGGGCCCTCCACATACATATATCATTATGCAAAAATGGGTAGCTTGAAGGGAGGGCCCACGCTCTCAGCAACACATACCAGTTACATTACACTTTCTCAAAAAGTAAGGAAATTCATTGCAAAAAAACTTTGTTAATGCATCAGTTAGAGTTAGTGGAATGAGACATTAGGATTGACTCTCAACTTCACCTACCACCCCACCTCCTGACACTAACAGGCATCAGGTGCCATGCAGTCTTTAGGCCTAACTCCCATCCCATTCTCCCATACTATACCATGTCAGCCTGTTTATACATGGAATGGGGTGAGAGTTGGGACCAATGACCACATGGCACACCCTGATGCCTGTTGGTGTGTAGAGGATTGGGGTGGGTGGTAGGTGGGGGGTTAGGACTAACTCTAACGCCTCTTTCCATACTTTTGTCACTTCAACCCTGATGCATTAACAATGTGTTCTGCAATAAATATATATTCATATATAAATGTGTTTATATATGTATATTATGTGTGTATATATGTATATTAGTTGCAAAAAAAACTATGTTAATGCAGAGATTAGGGTTCTAAAAATGCAAACTGTACAAAGATGGTGGGGCATGACAGCCCCAGAGTTAGGCCTGACAACCCCAACACACACCCCAACACCTGTTGATGTGTGGAGGGTGGGGTGTGCGGTAGTAGGGTTGGAAACCCTAACATCGAATTTCCACACTTCTGTTGGTGTGAAAATCAACCTTAACTGATTCATTAATGGAGTGTTTTGCAATAAATACCTTTGCAACCGTTCAACAGATTTGCAAAAAAAATTGTATGCTTGGTCTCATGTGATAGCTCTCTGAATGTACCAAGTTTACGCTCTGGGCAGATGTGCGGATTCCAAGAACTGGATAGTAACAAAAAGTGAATTGTTTGTAGTTTTTTTTCCCATTGGTTTGAATGGGATTTTCTTTGAATTTGCTACAGCCCAAATGGTTTTGAATTTTGGTCTAAGATTTTCAGGGCAACAAGGGGATTGACTTGCAAAATTTTCATAAACTGGTTCTGAGCATGCTCAGTAAGCACCTCAATAGCTGAATGAAACAAAAAGAATTCTTTTGTCATATTAACATCATACTTTTTTGTTTGAGGAAAATCTGTTTCATCTGGCAGCCATCTCTTGCAGTTTTGCCTCAAAATTCAAATTAAGAACCCCACAAAAATGATATTCTGGTGAGGAACCAACACATGTAGCTTGCTTATTGGGACCCCCTTAGATGGATTCTGCACTTATCTGTTACAGAAATCCCATTAAAATATTTTTTTAACATTATAAATCTTGTTTGGTATCACGTGACATGAATCAAGATCTTATTTTGTATAACAAGATATGAAACAAGATCTTGTTTCGTATGACGAGATATTCTTTTTCACATGGGGAATCAATGTATTTCAATGGAGTTTTCAACGTATGTGCATAACTTTGCCATTTTTTCATATTTTACACCAAAATTTCAACATGACTTTTATGAGACCCCACTCATGAACAATGGCAGTGGAAGTACACAAATCAGACCAGAAAGGCAATTTCACATCTCTTGGTGAAATTACTTTTTGGGTGAGATCTGAAAAGTTTCACTGCCCTTGGCCATCAGGTCGGGTCATAAGAAAGCTATGTTGAAATTTTTGGGCCAAATATAGAAATGCCAAAGTTACGCATATACGTTGAAACTTTGCTATGCTCCCTCATAACTTCAGCAATTTTAAATATTTTGTCTTGAAATTGTCCACATACACATCTTTTACACCACCTCATGAATGTGACAGCTGTCATTTTTCAAACCCTGGCCAAACTGTGTTTTACACCTGTGTTGTGCAATGGCGTTACAGTGGCATGGAATCAAGTTTTGCCGGGATTTCAAAACTTTCATTACTGGGTTAATGAGGTGAGGTAAGAAGGCTATGCTGTCAGTCTCATCCTGTTTTACTACAAATGCAAGGCAGGGTTTTCTGGGCCTCATGCTTCCAAGCAACATATATGTATGCATCTAAGGAAGGATGGGCGGCAGGGCCCTCTCCCAAGACAAACGAAGATACAATTATACTATCTCAAAAAGTAGGAAATGCTTTGCTAAAACTTTCTTAATGCAGTAGTTAGTTAGGGTTGAAGTGACAAATGTGAGGAAATATGGTGTTAGGGTTTTAACACTCTACCCCACCACCAGACAGCAGCAGGAAAATCATTACTGTTTCATCTCTCCTGCATCTATTAATTGACATGTGGTGTGCCTTGGTGTTGTCATCTGTAATGCTCACCCCATTCTCATATATACTACATGTCTCAGCTTCTTTCATGATTGAATGGGGTGAGCATTAGGGTTGACAACCCCAAGGCACACACCACATGCCTGATTAGTGAAGATGCAGCAGAGTTGAAACAGTAATGGTTCTTCCTGTTGCTGTCTGGTGGTTGGGGGTGGGGTGTTAGGATTGGAAACCCCCAACACCACATTTCCATACTTTTGTTGCTTCAACCCTAACTAGTGCATTAACAAAGTTTTGGCAAAGTGCATATATGATAGGGGGAAGGTAGCATCCCTATATTAGGGTTGAGTAGGCACTTTAATGTTAAACCTCAAATTTTGCACTTTAATAACTTTTGCAACTGCTAATGCATTTGCATGAAATTTTGCATGTACAGTCTCCTGGGGTAGATCTCTGACATGCCAAGCTTTGTTCTGGCTGGATTTGTGGAGTCTGAGACCTGATAGTAGAAAACCTGAAAATTTGCACTTTTCAGATTTTTTCTCATCATGCTGTGCAGAGATGGTGTTGAATTTTGATCTGAAATGTTTATGGTAGAAAGAATTTAAGTGACAGAATAGGCCAGTATTTATTTGATTGAAATGTAGTAGTAGTAGTAAATCTTTTTTATTCATTCATATGAATAAGGAAGTATCTTGAGCAAGGCTCATTACAATGAAGTCCCAATAACAAAACAGCTAGCATCAATTTCAGAGTAAAATAGCACACAAGAAAAACATTAATTTACAGTGTAAAATGTGTACAGCTGTACAAAATAAAAGATACAAACAAAACCCATAACTCAATATACAAGTAATCAAAATTAACAAACGCACATTGATTACAGTAGGATAAACTACTAGACCATCCCAAATACCACTTATTCAGATCAGATAGGTGGACCATTTGACCAGTCTCCTTAGGGATAAGGTTATTCTATTCCACAAAGTTGTCCCTCTATATAACACAGTTGACTTGCCCACATTCAGGTTGCATCTAGGAATTAGGTATTGTATTTCCTGGGCAGACCTCAGATTGCCTTTAGTGCTTTTCAGGGGAAATAACTGAATGATATAAATTGGGACCTCTTTTCTTCCAAATCTGAAACATGAATTTAAAGAAGGTGTGAATTCCTGCGCACAGAAGACTATGACCAACCTAGATTATTAAATAATATACACCTAAGTGTTCTGTACGGGATCTCCAGAACAAAGCGAGCCATCCTGTGAAACATCAAGTCCACCTTACTCAATAGGAAACTAGGGGCTCCACCATATAGGAGGTCCCCATAATCCAAAATGGGCATTAATAAAGAATTTACAACATTTAAATGAATATCCCTTGACATATATTTCTTAAACCTATAGAGGGCCCCCAATTTTCTATTTAATCCCATTAACATATTATTTATGTGGGGAGATCATGACAAATGATAGTCTAACCAAAGACCTAAGTACTTATAATGGTCCACCTCTGTTATGTTGATATCATCTAAGGTTGTAATGGCCAAACATGGGTTCTGTTCTTTACATTGTTTATTCCTGAACAAAACAACCTGGGTCTTTTGGGGATTTAATATAAGGAGATGTCTACTGAAAAAATCCTGCACTTTATCAAAAGCCATCTGGAGTTTAGGGCTAATCCGATTCAGTGCTAGACCCACAACATATATTATTGTGTCATCCACAAATAGATGGTATTTTGTATCTGGAAGGTCAACAGTAAACTTGTTAATATAGATGTTACACAACAATGGCCCCAAAATTGATCCCTGCGGGACACCTGTAGACATACTAGCTAACTTTGACTTAAAAGGACCTATTTCCACAAATTATTTTCTCTTATTTAAGAGGAAAACCAATTAACAACCTGAGTAAACATACTGATCTGGCTAAGCCTAGACAGGAGCACCCAATGGTTTAAAGTATCAAAAGCTTTAGAAGGCACTAGGACGATTAGTCGCCGGATTTAATACCACAGTCATTTGGTTGCAGTTTAAATGTCGCCTGTTCATTTGAGCACCGGAGTAAACATCGCCGCAAATGTTGCCACGGGTCTACAGCGGCGATGTATTGTCCGATGTATTGTGCATTGTGTAATCTGATTAAAATCAGTGATATTATTCCCCGTTATTTCATTCCCACAGACAGGCATACTGGAAGCTATTTACACAATTAGACACCCATACCTTAGCTAAGCACAAGGCACTCAACCCATAACCCAGAAGCTGGAAGCTTTCCAAAAACCTGTCAGCTCAGTGTGAAGCTGTTATTTGCTCCACAGACAGGCATACTGGAAGCATGTCAGAGCTGAGCCTAAAACACCAAAAAACACACTGTCAATATTGCCATTTCAGCCATTGCTTGCAGTCGACTAAGCAGTGTCAGATCGAGTCCCACAGCAAGAAAATAAAATTTCCCATCCTGACCCCGGATGGAGGACCCCTGTGTCGGTGAATGCCATGGTGTTCAAGTGCGAGTGAGCGAGACAAGTATCCAAGGGCGACATATAGACCATGACTATATGAGAGATGCGACTTTAATGATCAACATTATTTTGACCAGTTGTCGTTATTGTCGAATATTATGTTCATGCACATATTGGCCGAACAAATCATCCGCCGCTTTTAGAAGGATCTACAAACAAAGCTCCAACCATTTGTCTCCTGTCCAGGCTCAGCTGCAGATCAGTAACCACTTTAACCAATGCAGTATTGGTACTACATTGTGACCTGAAACGTGATTGATAAATGGACATTTTACTAATCAAATCCAAATATTCTCTCAATTGATTAGAGATAATTCTCTCAAAAAACCTTCGAGATCTGTGGCAGGATGAAATGGGCCAATAATTACCAAGCTCGCTCCTGTCCCCACCCTTGAAAAAAGGTTTTACTCTTGCAATCTTCCATCCATCTGGAAACTTGCTCAAATTACAAGATAAATTGAAAATGGGGGGCAATGGTTCTGCTATGCAAGGGGCTGCATACTTCAACAATCTAGCAGGGATCCCATCGTACCCAATTGCCTTAGATATGTTCAACCTCATTAATTCAGTTCTCACTTCTTCTGAAAAGATATAATGAAATTTAAAGGCTTCGGAGCCCTCCTACCCAGAGGATTTATCATCCTCATTTAGTGTGTGATCTAACTCAGCATCTTTAATAGGTACAAAAGAACCCACCTTACTAAAATGTGTATTACAAATATCCACAAGTTCCTCAAGTGCAGTTTCAGTTCCCTCAACCATAACTGTATTTATATTATGCTTCATACTATTTCCTCTTAAATCAGAAATGGTCCTCCAAAATAACCTTGAATTTTGTTTATGGTTACTATCTAATTTAGATCTAATATACTCCTGTTTGACTAACCTAACCTTAGATGTGTACTCATTTCGGGCTTGTTTGTATAAGGTCCAGTCATCGTCCTTCTTGGTTACCTTAGCAATTCCCCACTTTCTATATCTATGTTTCCTAGCTTTATATAAATCACTACTAAACCAATCTTTCCTTAGATTTGGATTTCCTGACTTCAGAGGTACATGTTTGTCACAAAGTTTAGGAACTCTGTTAGAAAAATTCACAAGCTCCGTTGCAGAAGGAATTATGTTCAACCTAGACCATTTAACTTTTCTAAGTCTAGCATAAATGATAAATAATCAAATTGTTTAAAAATTCTCCAATACACCTTATAACATGTATTAGGTACAGTAATACTAATTCTAGTGGCATATATCAATAGGTGGTCAGAAAATGATTCAGGTAATATGCCATGTGACATATAATTCTGGGGCGTTAGTAAACATAAGATCCAACACTGTAGGTTTCTTGGACTCTCAGTGATTAAGTCTTGTGGGGTCCATTATTAGTTGAGTCAATCCCAAATCAACCTGGAGGTCAATTAAGATGTGATTTGGGTCAATGTCTCCCCAATTTACATAAAAATCTCCTGTAAGAAATAACTCATGGGAGTGTTTGTAATTTAGCAGGAACTCTAATAAAATACGAAAGCCCCTGCCTCCACCCTAGGGGATTTATAAACTCCCATGAGAAAAAAGGGTCTTCTATGGGATACTGTAATTTCGATGGCAAGAGTTTCTATGCCATAATCTAAACTAGGACATGGGATTTCCTTAGCAGTTAAACTACTCTCCGTGAATATCACAATTCCTCACCCTTTTTTGTTCCTATCTTTCCTGAACCTCTGATAATTAACTAGATCAACACAGTCATCAGAGACCATTGTTCAGCCAAGTTTCTGTAATAATAATCCATGGTTTATATTCTTCAGCCCAGTCCCTAATAACACCAAACTTCTTTTCCAGACTTCTCACATTGAAATATACAATATTCAAACCTCCACTATCTGGTACATCAATATCATAACCAGTCACTGGGGAAGGACCTGGGTTAGGATGTACATCACCACAGCACAATAAACAAAATATTAGAAACATTTTCAATAACCTTCTTATATTAAACCTTTGATTCCTATTTTGCATTCTTAAAATACTCCTTACCAAATTATTTTTTATGGAACGGGCAGTTAAAACAGTCCTTCTAGTTATAAAGAATTTGATAAAACTATTAAAACAATCATTGGTCATAGGATTAGAAATAACAAACAATTTCTTAATGGACTAAACATTCTTGCTTCCCTTCAAAATAAAATGATCCTCTTATAGATGACTCCCTATAGGCATTACACAAAGTATACATGTTAAAAGCATTATAACACACAGTTAAAATAATATTAAAAATCACCGTTTCTCTAAGCTTTGAAACACAGTATAATTTCTCTTGAGTGGTGCTTGCACGGTGACAGTGCAAGCCTTTTAAGCTATTCTGCCCCTTCTCCTCTGTGTGTATGAGCAACAGTCCCCTCCTCCTTACACCTGTCAGCAATTCTCTGGCTCCGGAAATGGGAGCTCACGGCAGACACACAATTAGTTGCATGATGCAGAAAATAGAAATTACGTACTTACCGTAATTATGATCTTTCTGTGTATCTTCACCATTCATCACAGATGGGTACTGGCCGGAGGTTAGGACCCCACGGGAGCCTTTTTGTAGTAGGCGGAGCCGACGCAGCATATCGGCGCCCCCGAGGCAGACGTATTACGGGCGCCGAGGATTAGCCGCTGTTGTGTCGACTCCGCCTGACTACCAGTTCTGAGTCACCGGAGAGGTAAGAGGAAGGATGGAGGTGGGACAAGAGAGTCCAAGGACAGAAAAGGAGGGAAGAACTGAACCAAAAGGAGAAATAATGACTGAGAGGACAGCAGAGGAGAGATGAGACTAAGGGATTGGGTAGGGGCCCCAATCTCTGGAAGCATAAGAAGGGAGGGAGGAAGGAGGAGAAAATTTAGAGAGAGTGAGAGGTAACAGGATCCAGGACCCTTGTCCATCACCAGACTGTATAGAAACTGCAAGGAGTAGCAAAGCTTATTGCCAGAATTCAAGGCACAGAATATGTGGCAATACCCCAAAAGCAGAGTCGGCTATACTGGAGAAGGACAGGGTACAGGGATTAGTACTTCTATAACAAGATTTGTGAAAAAAGGGGTTCCCCTTTTTTTTGAAACAGTTGGATGACAGGAGGAGGGCACCAACTCCCACCCTAATAGGGTGGAGATATGCAGAGAAGGAATGCCACTGATCTGTACCTTTAAAGGGAAGAAGTATACCTCCGTGTGTCCCTACTTACCCTGCTCCAAAGAGAGGGAGAGGCACAGAGGAGGGGACCCAGAGACTGAGGCCCCAGGGGGACGGTGGTGGATTGTGATGAATGGTAAAGATACACAGAAAGACTCAATTACGGGGTACGTACTTCTATATCTTATCTGTGTCAATCTTCACCATTCATCACAGATGGGTGAATACCAAGCCCCCCGAAGGGGCTGACTAATTGCACCCTAAGGGACAGTGTCCCTTAGCCCTCAGTGGGTGACACACTAAAGGAGGGAACCTTCTGGGCCTGGGGAGGCCCGAGAGTGGGGAGAGCGAGACGGTGTCCCCCCGGAGGGGAAGGAAGTTGCCCCGACAAACAGCGTCTCGCCCTACGGGAAAACAGATAGGTTCCCTGGTGAGCGGAGCAAATCACCCTACGCCAGGCCAAGGGTGACAACCGGGAAAGACGAAGCCATGCCGATCTTCTGGTGCAGACTGCTGTCCCACCACTCGAGAAGCACTGCTGGCGCTATAAGACCTTGCTTGGTGCTTTGCTAGCTCCAGGCCACGTGCAGAGAGAGCGATGGCTTGCCTGGTCTGCTCCGAGTCAGGCAAAGCAGCTAGGAACTGACCCAGTGCTGACCACAAGAACCTGTTATAGGCTGCATAGTGGGCCGGATGAACAGAGATGGAGAGAAGCAACCGTGCCGAGTAGAAAGTCCTCCTCCCCCAGAAGTCAAAATCTGAAGAGTCCTGATCTGGGGGCCGGTCACGGTGGAGGGCGCGAAGCCCTTCGGGAGTGTCCAGGTGTGTCAATCCGCACTGTGGATGAGGCATGGAGCCTGGAGACTCGAGGGGTGCAATACCTCTGGCTGAGGACCCTAGGGGCAGGAACTCCGGAGAAGGGCCAGAAGAATCCCCCCAGTGAGGCGACCGGGGCCGTATAGGTCCAAAAGGACGGTCCCCTGCCTCCAAAGAATAGGACCCTCTCAAGGAACCCGAAGGGGAAGGGCGGAAGTCTGCACTTCGGCTCCGTCCAGGGCCCGGGTGGACCCCAGAGAAAGGCCGACGCGCCGACCCCACACCCCTCGACCCTCAGAGTCCGAGAAGGTCCTAGTCCTCAGAAGGGTCAGCCTAGGCAGCTGACAGCTCTGGGATGCCCCCGAGGAGGAAATCCAAGGTGCAGCACCCTCCCCAGCTGTAGGCTTCCCGATGGGCCCCAAAGTTGGGCGATCGAGACACACCATGGAAGGGTACCTCTGCTGAAGGGTCATGAACCCAGACCAGGTTGCATGGCTGATGGTGGCACGCACCACAGCCTGCTGGTCAGTGCCACTGATCCCGATCTGGAGGGGAACCCGACGCTCCTCAGCAGGGGGCTGACTCCGACTCAAAGAGACCACTGACTCACTCTCCTGTGCAGGCAACCCCGAAGGGTGTGACTGCCCGTCCGACTCTGAGCTGGACTCCGACTCCAAAGAGGTGGAATCCGAGGCCCTAAGCCAGACAGTAGGAGGGCGAGGAAACGCAACCTTCGCAGAGGGCTCAGAAATCGTGGCAGTGGTCAAAGCCACCCCGCATCCTCCATGGCCCCGCAGACGGAGCTGGCAGAAGGCGGTAAGGCAGTCGAGACCAAAGGTCCGGAGCTAGGGCCAGCCGCGGTGCTGTCAAGCCCGACGGCACTGACGGTAACTCCTCAATGGTGGCCCTGGGACGCAAACTCGCCAGGCTTCTAGCGCCGCGAGGCAATTAAGAGTTGAAGCGCGCCGAGCGCCTCTGAGAGCAGGTTTGAAGCGCTGACGACGCGCTACGCTGCTAGGTTGCACGATCGCCAGCGCACGGAAATCTGGCAGTCAACGGCACCGTCAGAATGGACCCGGTGCTGCCAACAGCAGCACCACTCCGCCCCAGCGCCACAAGCGGGCGCCGAGAGCAGAGGCGGCGCTGAAGGCGACGCCGACCAGCGACTCGAGGGACCCGCCAGCCGCCCCAACCTCGCCAGCGAGACATAGCAAAAGGCGATGCCAGATCCAGGGTCGCAGCGCCGAGCAGAGCCAACACCATAAGCGGTGCCGATAGGCCCAGGGCACCGAGAGTCAAGGCGCCCGCCAAGCCCTTGAGACGCGCAATGGCGCCGAAGGCCTCGACGACACCGACGGATGGCGTGCGAGGACGGCGCCGACCGGGCCTTCCGGACCGCTGGAGTGACACCTGGGGCCTTCACCTCAAGGGTAACCGCCATGGTGGCGCCCCGCCGCCTCCGGGGAAGTGGACGGGCCTCCCGCGCCGCAGGAGAAGCCTCCCCGACCAAGGCTAGGCTACGGGAGGTCGAGGCTCCCTCCTCCATGGTCCATACAGAACCAGGAGGGGACCCGGAGGAAAGGCTGAGAGAGCGCGGCTTGGCCCGAGTGCGAATCCGTCCCCGGAAAGTCGGCGGAGCTCGTCCAACTTTCCACGCGCGCTGTTCGAGGACGCGGCAGTCCACGGAGAAGCAGGCATCGCACGAATCCATGTCGTGAAGTGGGCCAAGACACGCGAGACACAGGTCATGCTGGTCGGTCATGGAGAAATTGCGGCCGCACGGACACCGACGCATAGGGGGCCGCCCAGCCTTAGAGAACTTCTTGCCCTCCGACCGCGGCATGACCTATGGAAAAACACCACCAAAAAAGACTCAACGTCGCTTAAATGTTAATAAAAAGGAAAGATCTTACCGGCGACGTCGAGTGGAGGCATTACCCAGAACTAGTAGACCGCGGACTGGCGACGGAAATATCGCAGGCTTAAGGCCTAAAAACTGACAATACTTCTTCAGGCTTCCCACGAGGCGACCTCGACGGCGGGAGACGAAGAACTGGTAGTCAGGCGGAGTCGACACAGCTTAACGGCTAATCCTCGAGCGCCACGTAGTACGTCTGCCTCGAGGGCGGCGCCGATGCTGCGTCGGCTCCGCCTATCCTTTAAAAAAAAAAAAAAAGGCTCCCGCGGGGTCCTGACCTCCGTCCAGAACCCATCTGTGATGACTGGTGAAGACTGACACAGATAAGATTAATATTCATCCGTTCCAAAGTTATAGCATTTATATGGTCCCATTATTTTCAATGGGATTTTTATTTTTCAGGATAGCTACATGGAATAAAAATGGATCTTTGTTCATAAAAAGGCATTCCTTGTTCGCCAGGGGGCCAATTCTTGTTCATCAGAAAAATTCCTTGTTCATACGTCGCCATCTTGATTTTTCATTTTGCTCCCCAAAAACTCATAACTCTGCCCAGGGATGTCTGAGTCCTCTATGTATGTTTCTTGCTTATCTGGAGTTGATCAGCAGTGGTTTCTGTCAGTCCATATGGCCCTAAATTGTTTTAAATTATTTTAAATCCTTTTTTGTTACTTCGCTTTTCTTTTTAGCCATTCGCTTATTTGTCATGGCAAAAATCGGCCTGACAAAGGATTTCCCTTTGCCCAATAAGATGTCCCTTTTGCCAACCAGATGGCCCAGAAGGGACATCTGGTCAGGAAAAGGGGAAATCCTTTGTCGCCAGCCGATTCCCTTTTCACCATGACGAATAGGGATGGCAAAAAGGAAAAAAATTACTCATCTTAGTAATTATGTTTCTTTTAATGGAGTCTTGCTGTATTCTGACTATTGCAGTTAGCCCCAGCCTTTAAACTGCACTGGAGAACAAACTGTTAGCTTTCTATGCAGAGCACAGAATGCTGAGCTCCAGCTCGGTTGAAGTCTCTGTCTGCAGCCCTTTGAAATCCAACTGTCAGATTCTTATGAGCAAAAAAACTCACTAACTATCCTATGTGGAAACTATAAAATTTTCACAAGCCAACTGGCAACAAGAGTTTTGAATTCTCAAGGAAGATTCAAGTCAGAAAACCCAAAACCAAAAACTAACCCAAATAAAAATAATAATAAAACAACACCCAAACAAAAAGAGGAGGGTGTAAATGAAGCACCTGAGGTGCAACACTGCACCTGCCCACCCACTTCCCCAAAACAGGTTCTGAGAGGGGAGGCAGGAAGGGAAGTCAGAATACAGCAAGACTCCATTAGAAGAAACATAATTACTAAGGAGAGTAATTTTTTCTTCACACAACATGAAGTCTTGCTGTATTCTGGCTGTTGCAGACTACCAAGCAGTACCTCCATGGAGGAGGGACAGAACCTATTTTGGGAATAGGCTCTGAAGTACTGCTGTGCCAAACCAAGCATCACTCCTAGCCTGGATATCCAGAGAGTAATGCTTGGTAAAGGTATGGACTGTTTTCCAGGTGGCTGCTTGACAAATTTCTAAGAGAGGAATATTCCTGGCAGCAGCCAGAGAAGCAGTTGTACCTCTGGTGGAGTAAGCCTCAGGCATGAGGGTGGAATCTTTCCTAAATTCTCATAGCAGAATTGTATACAAGACACAATCTACCTGGCAATAGTTCTCTTGGTGGCAGGTCTGCCTTTCCCACTTCTCCATAAGTGAGGAACAACTGGAGGGAATCAAACCTGTGACCCTTGGTATGCTCTATGTAGTAGCTAAGGGCCCTTTTAACATCTAAACTGTGTAGTCTCCTCTCCCCTGAAGAAGAATGATCAGTGAAGAAGACAGGAAGAGACACAGACTGACTCAAGTGGAAATCTGAAACCACTTTGGGCAAGAACCTTCTATTGGTTCTAAGGGCCACTTTATCCCTATGAAAGGAGATAAAGTTAGGTTCCACAGACAGGGCTTGCAGTTCACTGATACATCTGGCAGAGGTAATGGTTACTAAAAACACAATTTTCCAAGTCAAGTACTTCAGCTCTGCCGAGGACACAGGTTCAAAGGGGGGTGTCATAAGTTGAGCAATGCAAACATTTGAGTCCCAGACAGGGGCAGGGTCTCTAAAGGGGGGATTGGTATGAAACAATCCCTTAAAAAATTTACAGAACACAGGATGAGATGATAGTGAGGAAGACTTCTCCTACTGACAGAAAAGCAGAAACAGCTGACAAGTGCACCTTGAGAGTAGCTGGTCTGAGGCCTAAGCCATTCAAGTGGACCATATAATCCAGAACTGTAGGCAATTCAGCAGTGTCTAGGGGAAATATGTTTCATGGAACACCAACTGCTGAATCTCTTCCTTTTGGAGTTATAGGTTTTTCTGGTGGCGTGCTTTCGAGAGGCTTTGGGGATATCCAGAACCCCCTGAGACAGATGTAAATCTGCATACTCTAACTCTTCAAAAGCCATGCGTTGAGATTGAGAGACTGAAGATTGGGGCACCAAATCCTCCCCCAAGAGGAGGTTAACAGGTTGTAATTCC
This sequence comes from Neoceratodus forsteri, assembly GCA_016271365.2. NCBI lineage: Eukaryota > Metazoa > Chordata > Ceratodontiformes > Ceratodontidae > Neoceratodus > Neoceratodus forsteri. The sequence goes on from CM057452.1 coordinate 1,462,912,400, forward strand.
TGGGAAGGGACAGGGGAAGATGAACTGCTAGGGACAGCAACAGGGGGTACCAAGGCTGTCTGGCCCAGTCTGGAGGAATCAGAATCACTTTGCAAGGTTGTGACCTTATCTTGACTAAAACTCTGAACAGTAGAGAGAAGGCATACCGAAATTTCCCTTCCCAGTTCAGAATCAGAGCATTCAGAGGTACTGAGCCCAAGACTGGGGGTTTGCAACAAAAGAGAGGAAGTTGGTGATTGTCTGGGGCTGCAAAGAGATCTATCTCTGGAGTGCCCCACCTTGAAAAAATCACCTTCAACACCAGAGGGTCCGGGGACCATTTGTGATGTCCCTGAGAGATCCTGCTCAGTGCATTTGCTAGCACACTGTCCTTCCCTGGAAGGTGGACTGCTATCAGAGAGGTTTGCAAGGAATAAGCCAGGGACCACAATTTCATGGCTTCTGTGCACAAGGCCATAGACTGAGTGCCTCCCTGCTTGTTGATGTACCACATGGTGATGGTGGTTTGTCTGTTCTGACCTGAACCACCTTGTTCTGCACTGACTGAGAAAAGCTTGCAGGGCCAGAAAAACTGCCCTGAGTTCTAGGAGACGGATATAGAGAAGGGATTCCTGAGGGGACCACAGTCCCTGGGCAGTGAGGGGCCCCAGATGGGCTCCACAACCCAGAAGGGAAGCATCTGTGGTAAGGACCACTGAATGAAACTGAGTGACAAATGGGACCCCTTGCCTTAAATTGTCCTGATCCTGCCACCACTGAAGGGCTTGGATCAGGGTCCGAGTCACTGGAATCAGTTTGGTAAGGGGATCCTTCTCTTGGGACCAAAATGCCCTTAGATGGAACTGAATGCCCTCATCTGGAATCTTGCCCCTTGGACCACTGCTGTAGAGGCTGCCATGTGGCCCAAGAGTTGAAGGAAATGTCTTGCTGGACCGGACACCTGAAGGAAGAAGCCAGTTCTATAAGAACTCTTGCCCTTTCCAGGAGAAGAAAGGCTCTTGCTTTGACAGTATCCAGCTCTGCACCTATAAAGGTAAGGAGCTGCACTGGCTCAAGAACTGACTTGGGAAGGTTGAGAAGGAATCCTAGAGAAGTGAGCACTTGCTGGGTCACTTGCAGGTCTGACTTGACTTGGTCTGGAGACAGGCCCACTATGAGCCAGTCATCCAGATATGGAAAAATGGAAATTTTTTGCCTTCTTAGAAAGGCAACGACTACTGCCAGGCAATTTGTGAAAACCCTTGGGGCTGATGTTAGATCAAAGGGCACTGCTTTGAACTGATAGTGGCCTGAGGGCAACTCGAACCTGAGGTACTTTCTATGGGAGCACCTGATGGGAATGTGAAAACAGGCATCTTTGAGGTCCAGGGAGGCTAGCCAGTCCCCTGGCCTTAGAGAGGCAAGAATTATTCCCAGAGTTACCATCTTGAACTTTGGTTTTAAAAGATGTTTGTTCAGGTATCTTTGGTCTAGGATGGGTCGCCACTCCCTGTCTTTTTTGGGGTAAGGAAGTACCTGGAGTACAGACCTTTGCCCCAGTGTAGTGTAGAAACTCTCTCTATGGCTCTTAAGGCCAGAAGAGATAACACCTCTGCCTCTAGGGCAAGGATTTCTGAGAGACCTGCAGATGGAAAAGATCTGGCTCTCATCTTCAGAAATTTTTTGAACCTGAGAACCAGTCCCTGGCTTACTAGTTCCAGGATCCACTTTTCTGAGGTAACAGAAAGCCAGTCCTGGAAAAAGTAAGCCAGGCTGCCCCCTACTGGAATAGGAGAGTTGACCCGGGCAGGCCCATCAGGGAGTCTGCTTTGCAGCGGCCTTAGGCTGAGGAGTGGATGCAGCCTGCTCATCCCTCTTTTGCCTCTCCCTCTGAAGAACCCCCTCTGTGAAAAGAGAGAAGAGGCCTGTGCTTGGTAAAAAGGCCTATGAAAAGGCCTGCCCCTGCCCTTAGACTGCTGCCTTTGAGGAGTTGCCTGCCTCTCCTTGGCCTGAGCACTCCTGTAAGTGGTCCTGTACTCATCCATTTTCTTCATGTAATTCTCTGTCTGCTCCCCAGAGAATTACCCACTACAGGAAAATCCATGGCCTTAGCCTGCGTGTCCTGTGAGAGGCTAGTACATCTGAGCCAAGCCATTCTCCGAAGAGCCACAGATGTAGCCATGGCTCTTGATGACACATCATTGGAGTCCACAGCAGCATGAAACTGTACTTTTGATGTCTCAGTCCCATCAGCAGCCACCTCCTCCAGCTCCTTGGCTAGCTGGGGGGGAGGCCTGTTTAGCCAGTGCCAGTACAGTGTCCCACCTGGACTTCTGGTACCTGGCTGTATAGGCCATATAGTTTGCCTGCCTAAGTCCCAATCAAGATGCCACGTACTGCTTTTTTGCCATGGCACCAATCTTCCTGGAGTCTTTGTCTGGGAGGTGTGACGCCAAAGGAGTATTTGCCTTGTCACAGGCAGCGGCCTGCACTATTGGTATAAAAACTCCATACCTGAGCCTGATAGTGTGTACCTCTTGTCCATCCTTCTGTCAACAGGAGGTACAGTATTGGGAGACTAAGATTTTGAGTGTCTGCTTCCCAAAGGATTTGTGGAGGGGAATAGACAGTCTTCTGGACTCTGGGATGTCCATCATTTCTACATAATCAGGCTACTCTTCATCCTCCATGGCCTCCTCCATAGGAAGCTGGAGGGTTTCAGACACCTTCTGTTAAACAGAAAATGGGAGGGACTCAGAAAGCCTAGGAGGGAAACACCAGAAGGTCTGTCTGGGGAGATGTCCGGTTCCTCAGGCACATCCAGACTTTCACCATCGTCACCATCATCCTAGAATTCCCCTCCTCCTCAAACTCTGGTTCATAAAATCTTCAGGGTATAATCTTGAACCGGGGAACCGAACAACCAAGCCCCTACCAAATGGTGCCGGATCGGTCGGAACTTAGCGAGTATCCACAATCCAAATCGCTCTGGCTATTTCTTGGCTGTCCGGAACATGAACCTCTGGATCCGAACCAGTCGATTTCTCTTTACGTTCCTTTGTAGGAACCGATCCCTCAGGATCGGCTCTCCTTTTGCCCGAAGAAGTATCGCCCTGGCCAGAGGGCACTCCTTCTGGTTCGGTCGGAACCAAACCGGGCTGGCCATCTGGGTCAGCGGACTTCTCGGCCTCCTTTTCCCTCAGTCTACCTAATCTCTTTTCAAGGGTAGATTTAGGAAAGTTTTTACAAATTTGGCAGTCTGTATCGAGGTGTTCAAACCCCAGACAATAAACACAGGTGGTGTGGGAATCGGCCTTAGCAAAGACCTCCCCACACTCACTGCAGTGTTGAAACCCAGTGGGCCTGTTTTTTTTTCTTCTTGGTTTCTCAGACATGGCCAACCTAACCAAACCTACCCTTTTTATGGCAACCGCCAGGCAAGACTCCCTTATCGGATCCTAACCATGTCATGGGTGTTGGAAAAAAATGTTCAAAACACATTTTTTTTTAGAACCGATAAGGACCGGTAACCACACACTAAAGTAAAAAACAGAAATTCACTAGAAGTGATCGGTACAGCTGAACCGATCAAACAAGTTTACAATTTGCACACAGAAATAGATATAACCTATCTAGTACTCACGGTACCGCAGACAGAGGCTGAACCAACTAAGCGGAACAAATTCGGCTTAAAACCAACACTTTTACCGACACTTTAACCGACTTTTTGAACCGAGCTGAAGGAGAAATCTCCGGAGCGACTGTTCAGTGAGGAGGAGTAAAGAATCTGACAGTTGGATTTCAAAGGGCTGCAGAGACCTCAACTGAACTCGACCTCAGCATTCTATGCTCTGCATAGAAAGTTAACCCTTTGTTTTCCAGGGCAGTGTAAAGGCTGGGGCTAACTGCAATAGTCAGAATACAGCAAGACTTCATGTTGTTTGAAGGAATCCGAGTGGCAAAAAATGATTTTTCCATGGCCATCTGGTTATGAAAATGGGGCCACCTCGTTGTGGAAACTGGGCCATCGCGTCACAGAAATGGATCCTTTTTCATCAGACGAATCCTTTTCCATGGAGCAAAGAACTGGCGGAAAAGGATTGCCAATGAAAAAGAGTGCTGCTGATGAAAAGGATTTTTAAATATTTTTGAGTGGGTTCTTCTTTGAACCCATTTGAAAAAATCTCTGATGTCTAGTGGCATCTCTCCACCCTGTATGGTATGATGTATCCCCGATTTGTTTTATTTTTCAAATTAATATTTTGTTTTATATTTTTTTAAGCCCCTACCCTGTTTTTGTTCTTGGGGAGCTTACTTTGCTCCCAGCTTTGTCCCTGGTGTCTAGTGGTTCTCCCCACCCTCCAATTTATTTTTCTGGTCATTGGTGGTGTGGTGGAATCCTCCCACTCTCCCTTTTCTTATTTTCTACCTGAAAATAAGAAAACAGTCCCCCGATGTCATATTGTTTTTTATACCTGTAAAATAAAAAGTCAGTCGCCAGTCACTCCAGTACCCACCACCACTTCAATTTATTTATTTTTAGACTTTATGTTTATGGGTTTACCAGCAAACATACAGTCGATAGCCAACATTTCATATATCAAATATACAAATTAATCAAACCAGGAGGGCACCACTCCCCTTAATACGCTCAGTAAGCCCATTAAATGTTAAAAGATATGTCTTTAAGGGGTACGACAGGAATTACATCAAGTTGCCAAAAGGCATTTACAACTGCTGTACAAGAAGCCCGTGAGCTAAATGGTGACTATTAAGATATGCAAAGTCACTTTAAGTCCAGCAGCCTTCCCAGCTATGGGGAAAAGGAAATTTTCACCATGCTTCAACCTATGAATTGTGCACTAAATAGTGTTAATCAAATATTGATAGTCGCTTCACCACAAGGTCTATATGTCATAAACTGAGCGCCACTAATACTAAAACCATACTTAGCAGCGGTCTTCATATTAAGATTGCTGCGTCACATACCTGCAAACATTTTAATTCTAAAGAAAACTAAGGCACATAAATCAGCATGCACCATCAACATTATTATATTAAGCTAGCAAAAGCTAAACAGATCCTTTCAATCAATATAGGGGAATTAGGGAGTGAGGAAAGGAACCCAAAGTCTCAAGTCCAGCCACACAGCAAATGGATAATTATCCATTCCCCAAATTAAGGCAGGAACATTTGTCCTCTGGGCATTAACCCCCCCCCCCTTCTCAAAATAAAGAGCAGATCATAAAAGTTATACCAGTCCATAATCAGGGATAATAACTGGTGATCCCTGTTATCAACCCGTTTTTGAGAACTGTAGAAGTCGTATCAACCCGCAGGTTGATACTTAAAAAGTCGGCGCCAAGAAGCCTGCAGCACTGCATTCCAAACTGGAACAGTTTTCAAACACAGCAAAGTAACATCGGAGACTGCTGATAAACGCTTCCTACTTCCTTACTAGTAGGCACGCCCTACGCTAGCACGTTAGTGATGTCAGTCTTTGAATAGTCATGGGACGTGCCTATTAGTAAAGAAGTAGGAGCGTTTTCGTCTCGCGTCTCCTCGTAGTGGTAATATTTATATTTAATTTGTTTTGGTGCCAGTTATTATAAAAAATAAAACATATGTAGGGATTAGAAATGAAGTTTTTCCAAACACCCTCGTTGTGTGATAATACTTAAACCTCTCGAGCTTCGCTCTCGAGGTTTACATATTATCACACAACTTGGGTGTGTGAAAAAACTCCATATCAACTCCCTACATATGCATTATTCTCTCTGTATCTTAATCCGATGAAGGATCTTCCTCCGATACTGCATGAGGTCAAGAAGAAGCATATTGCTGGCACCACTTCAGAGCCTCTCCAGGATCGGAAAAAATTCAGATTTTGCTCCAGTGCATGATGCGGAGGCAGGCCGGGAAAACCAGGCCATGCAGGATTCCCACCTCCCTCAACATCGCTCTTGCTCCATCAAATTGTTTTCTTTTCTGCCAGGTTGCATAGGATAGGTCGAGAAACATTCGTATTTGGTGGCTACCATGTAGTAATGTGCATCTTCTTGTAGTAAGGGCCAACAGAAAATTTCTGGAGCCAATGCCATCAGTTACAATCATTACTGTTCTCAGGGCATCAAGATTGTCTGGACAGCCCCAGGGTGTCACCCTATATGCTTTCTGAATTTTTGAACAACTGGAGCAGCTTCTTCCCCCAGCTGTTGTACCATCCAGTCCTGCACAAATAATATGAGGTGGTCACCCTTTCAGCCTTCTTCAAACCCAAGGAGTCTACGATTGTTGGCTCTCGCTTTATTCTCCAAAATCTCTAAGTGAGAGTGGAGGTGAGTTTTCTCCTTAATTGCTGTGTTGATGGCTCCTAAAGCTGCATCGACTTTCTTGTTGGACTCCACTGTGGCTGTATTAATTGTTTCAATGTTTAATTCCACCTAGGCCACCCAATTAGTGACAGCTTCAAACTTGTTTGACAGACCAGACACTAGGGCTGTCAGGCGATTCATTTTGCACCCAAGGTTTGCAGCGTTTCTTCTTGGGTTCCCTCCTTATTCAGGCTCATGGCCATTATTGGCCCTTTGTGGGAGCTCCGGGAACTGTTTTACTTTTAGATCAGTCTCCCGATACTTTTTCTTTCTGAGGGTTCCCAATGCTGACTAGTTGGTATTTCACTGCTGTATTTATCAATTTTGGCTATTCTGCTTCAGCAAATTCTAAGTTAACAGTAATATTGTAAACTGAGTAGCAGAGTTCAATCAGTTTGTGGCCATCTTGCTCGGGCTCCACAGCGCCCCCTCCACGCTTCAATGTATTTCAGTGGGGGTTCAACCTATGGTCATAACGTGGCCATTTTTTGTAATTTTGATCCCAAATTTTCAACATGGTGTTTGGGGACCACATCTCATGAACAATATCACTGTCAGCAGGCAAATCTCACCAAAAAGGTGATGTGACAGTCAGTTGGTGAAGTCACCTTTATAGTGGGATTTGTGTAACAACAGTCAATTTGTTCATGAGGTGGGATCATAAGAAGGCTGTGTTGAAAATTTGGGGTCAGAATTTCGAAAACTGTAGTCTTCTTATTACCCCACCTCATATATGTCACAGCTGTCATTTTTCAGATCCAGGCCAAAATGTGTTTTTGCACTTGTGGCACAGAATTATGTTTTGATAGGGATTTGAAAATTTAATGTACTGGGTATTTGTGGTGAGGTCATAAGTAGGCTATGTTGAAAATGTGGGGTCACAGTTATGATTATTTGTCACAGTTTCACTCGCCTGCTTTCGTAACTTTGGGAATTTTAAATATTTATGAGCCAAATTTTCAACATAGCCTTCTTATTACACCACCTCAGGTATGGCACAGCTGTCATTTTTCCAATCCTGTCCAAAATGATTTTGCACATGCGCTGCAGACTGGTGTGGCGATTAAGCACAGTTACATTTTTTGGTGGGGATTGAAAAAGTTTCTGCATCAGGAACATGATTTGGGGTAAGAACATGGCTATGGTGACAATGTGGTGCCTGTTGTACTATGATTGGAAGTGCAGGGGCCAGAGATCCTATGCTTCTACAGCTACATACATATATGCATCTATAGGGGATGGGAGTGCAGGGTCCTTTGGATCCTGCACTCCCACCATAAAATAAGGATACTATTATACCATCTCAAAAATATGGAAATAAATTGCAAAACTTCATTAATGCACCATTTGGGTTCAGGCATAAAAGTAGAAAATACGACCTTAGGGTTGCCAAGCCTAATACCCCACCCCACCATCCCTTCCAACCTTAAGACCCCACCCCACCCATGGCTTCAACCCTAAGACCCCCACCCCACCCTGCATGCAGGAACAGGTGTGAGGGGCGGCCTTGGGGTTGTGAACCCAATGCTCACCCCATTCTATGAGTAAGTAAGATGAAAAAATTACTCACCTTAGTAATGTTGTTTCTTCTAATGGAGTCTTGCTATATTATGACATATGCAGTATAACCCCAGGTTAGAACTGCTCTGGAGGTGAAAGAGTTAACTTCCATGCAGAGCATGGAATCTTGAGCGCGAGCTCGGTTGAACACTCTGTTTGTTGAAGCTCAAACTTAAACTGTCAGATCTTTACGAGCAAAAACTCACTAAGGTTCTGTGTGGAAGCCGTAAACCTACACTAGCCGTTGGCTACTAACTACAAAAACACATTTTTGATCTTGATCCCAAAACAAAGACTCAAGTCAGGGGATTCAAGAAGAAACTTAAGCATAACACCTAAGCACCCTAGAAGGGTGAAATAAAGTGGGCATCAAAGATGTGCCAACATTGCATTGCCCATCCACCTCCCAAAAACAGAGGTTCTGAGAGGGGCAGGCTGGGGGGGGGTCATAATATAGCAAGACTCCATTAGAAGAAACAACATTACAAAGATGAGTAATTTTTTCTTCAAACAACATGAAGTCTTGCTATATTATGACATATGCAGACTACACAGCAGTACCTCCATGGAGGAGGGACAGAACCTACTTGGGAAATAGGCTCCGAAGCACAGCTGTGCCAAATCGAGCATCACTCCTAGCCTGGATATCCAAGGAGTAATGCTTAGTAAAAGTGTGAACTGTTTTCCAGGTAGCTGCTTGACATATCTCTAGGATAGGAATGTCCTTGGCAGCAGCCAGAGACGCAGCTGTACCTCTGGTAGAGTGAGCCCTCAGGCCTGAGGGAGGAACCTTACCCAGTTTTTCGTAACAAAATTGGATACAAGAGACAATCCACCTGGCAATGGATCTTTTAGTGGCAGGTTTCCCTTTACCAACCTCACCATAAGTGAGGAACAATTGGAGGGATTCGAACCTGTGACCCTTGGTACGTTCTATATAGTAACTAAGGGCTCTTTTGACCTCTAAACTGTGCAATCTCCTCTCACCAGAGGAGGAATGGTCAGTAAGTACACAGGAAGAGACATGGATTGATTAAGGTGAAAGTCTGAAACCACCTTAGGCAAAACTTCCTGTTAGTCCTGAGGACTACCTTATCTCTATGAAAGGAGATAAAATCAGGCTCCACTGACAAGGCTTGTAGCTCACTTATGCACCTGGCAGAGGTGATGGCTACCAGAAACACAGTTTTCAAGTCAAGTACTTCAGCTCTGCTGAAGACAATGGCTCAAAGGGGTTGCATAAGCTGAGCAATGCAAATATTAAGATCCCAAGCAGGGGCAGGATCCCTGAACAGGGATTGTGTGAAGCAACCCTTTAAAAACTTGGAGAACACAGGGTGAGCTGATAAAGAAGAGGCTTACCTGCTGACAAGAAGACAGACACAGCTGCCAAGTGCACCTTTAGGGTAGCTGGCCTTAGCCCAAGGAATTCAAATGCACCAAATAATCCAGGATTGTGGGCACACCAGCAGATTCTGGGGAAATATGTTTAACAGAACACCATATGGAAAATCTCTTCCATTTTGAATTATAGGTAGCCCTGGTGGAAGGCTTCCTAGAGGCCTTCAAGATATCCAATACACCTTGAGAAGGTGTGGTCAGCAAACTCTAACTCTTCAAGAGCCAAGCCTGAGATTGAGAGAGATTTGAGGTTAGGATACAAACTCTCCCTGGGCACAGGTTAACAGGTTGTGATTCCTGGGAAGGCATAGGGAGGGTGGACTGCTAAGGACATGAGGGTGGGTACCAGGGCTGCCTGGCCCAATCTGGAGGCGATCAGGATCATCTACTGAAGGAGATTGGTGGAACATTTGGTTGTCAATGGACTACAGGACCCAAGGAGCATGGTTTCACCAGGGGGAGGTCATGTCAGACCAACCTCGTTGAATTTTTTGACTGGGTGACTAGGGAGGTGGATCAGGGGAGGGCAGTGGACATGGCCTATCTGGATTTCAGCAAGGCCTTTGACACTGTGCCACATAGAAGACTATTACACAAACTGGGGAATATGGGTGTGGGCAGGACAGTAGTGTGGTGGGTAGGTAACTGGCTGGGTGGCAGGACACAGAGGGTGGTGGTAAATGGCTGTCACTCCACAGAGGAAGAGTGACCAGTGGAGTACCACAGGGATCAGTGCTGGGACGGTCCTATTCAACATCTTCATCAGTGACATTCGCAGGACCTAGAGCATGAGAATTTCACTGTTCGCTGATGACACAAAGCTCTGTAACAGAGTAGACACACCAGAGGGTGTAGACAGAATGAGAAGCGACCTGCAGAAACTTGAAGAATGGTCAGGGGTTTGGCAGTTGAAATTCAATGCAAAGAAGTGCAAGATAATGCATATGGGGCACAAAAACCCTGGCACAATATATCAGTTGGGGGGTGAGGATATAGCATGCACCAAGCAGGAAAGGGATCTTGGGGTTATCATCTCTGATGACCTCAAGGTAGGAAACAGTGTGACAAGGCAGCAGGTGAAGCAAATAGGATGCTGGGATGTACAGGCAGGGGCATCACCAGCAGGAAAAGGAGGTCATAATTCCGCTATACAAGACACTAGTGAAGGCCCCACCTGGAGTACAGTGTACAGTTCTTGAGACCATACCTACGTAAGGACATAGACAAGGTAGAGAGGTTCAGAGGAGGGCAACAAAGATGGTGCATGGATTGCATCACAAGTCCTATGAAGACAGGTTGAAGGAACTGAACATGTACTCCCTGGAGGAGAGGAGGGAGAGGGATATGATAGAGACATACAAGTATCTTACAGGGAGGAACAGGGTGCAGGAAAACACTATTTTTAAGCAAAAAAGATGTTCCAGGACTAGAGGCATGGGATGAAGTTGGAAGGAGGACGATTCAGAGGAAACATGAGAAAGAATTTCTTCACAGAACGGGTGGTGGACAAGTGGAACACCCTGCCAGAGGAAGTGGTGGGGCAGAAACAATCACGGATTTAAGAATGCATGGGATAGACATAAAGGAATTCTGGAGGTCAGGGTAAGGGCAACAGACTTCTAGGAAAACAAACTGAACTTACAAGCTCAAATGGGCAGACTGGATGGGCCATAGGCCTTATCTGCCGACACTGTCTATGTATCTATGTATCTTGCAGGATTGAGATCTGATTCTGACTAGCACTTTGAAAAGAAGGGGAGGGAAAAGCATAGAAAACTTCCCTTCCCAACTGAGAAGGAAGGCATCCAGAGGACTGAGCCCAACACTGGGGCCTGCAACAAAAGGGAAGTTGGTGATTGTCTGGGGCTGCAAAGAGATCTATTTGCGAGTGCCCCATCTGGCAAATATTACCTCCAGTACTAGGGATCCAGTGCCCATTCGTGATGGCCCTGGGAAATCCTGCTGACAGCATCGCTAGGACACTGTCCTTGCCTGGGAGGTGAACTGCCGTAGGGAGGCGTTCAGAGAATATGCCAGAGACCACAACTTCATTGCTTCGGTGCACAAGGCTGTAGACCGAAGTGCCCCTTGCTTGTTGATCTACCACATTGTAGTGGTATTGTCTGTTCTGACCTGAACTACCTTGTTCTGGACAGCTGTGAGAAAACCTGAAGTGCAAGAAAACTGCTCTGAGCTCCAGCAAATTGATGTGGAGCAGAGATTCCTGAGTGGACCACAGTCCTTGGTGGAAAGGTGCCCATGTGAGCTCCCCACCCCAAGAGGGATGCATCTGTAGTAAGGGTCAAGGAATGAGACTGGGGAGTGAAGGGAACCCCCTGTCTCAGATTGTTCTGATTCTGCCACCACTGGAGGGCCTGGATCAGGGTTCGAGTCACTGGAATCAATTTGGTTATGGGATCCGTCCTTTGAGACCAAAAGACTCTCAAATGGAACTGAATGTCCCTCATCTGAAATCTCGCTCCCTGCACTACTGCTGTAGAAGCAGCCATGTGCCCCAGGAGCTGTAGAAAATGCCTTGCTGGTCGAGAGACCTGCAGGGTGAAAGAGGAGGCCAGAGACACCAGGGTCCTTGCTTTCTCCAGAGGAAGGAAGGCTCTGGCTTCTTTTGTGTTCAGTTCTGTGCCTATAAAGGTGAGAAGCTGGACAGGCTCCAGAACTGACTTTGGAAGATTGAGAGAAAACCTAGAGATGTAAGCAGGTGCTGGGTTACTTGTAAATGAAGTCTGACCTGTTCTGGAGACTGGCCTACAATAAGCCAGTCGTCCAGATAAGGAAAGATGGCAATCTTTGCCTTCTTAAATGAGCAACTACTACTGCCAGGCATTTTGCAAACACCCTTGGAGCCGAGGAGAGGCCGAAGGGCATTGCTCTGAACTGGTAATGGCCTGAGGGCAGTTCGAATCTGAGGTACTTTCGATGGGAGCTTCTGATGAGAACATGGAAGTAGGCATCCTTGAGGTCCAGGGAGGCTAGCCAGTCCCCTGGCCTTAGAGAGGGTAAAATAATCCCCAGGGTCACCATTTTGAACTTTGGTTTTAAAAGGTGCTTGTTTAGATACCCGAGATCCAGAATGGTCCGCCATTCTCCTGTCTTTTGGGGTAAGGAAGTACCTGAGTACAACCCTTTGCCCTGGTGTATGGGTAGAACCCTTTCCACGACTCTGAGAGCCAGGAGGCAGAAACTTCTGCTTCCAGGGCAAGTGCCTCTGATGGGTTTGCAGGTGGAAAGATCTGGCTCTCATCTTGGAAATTTTTTGAAGCGGAGAACTAGTCCCAGCTTACTACTTCCAGGACCCACTTGTCTGATGTTGAAGACTTCAGTCCTGGACAAAGTAAGCAGCCTGCCCCTACCAGTAGTGGAGAATCGGCCCTGGCTACCCCATCAGGGAGCCTGTTTTGCAGGGGCTTTGGGTTGAGGGGTAGAAGCAGGCTTACTAGAGCCCCTTCTGCCCCTTCCTCTAAAGAACCCCCTCTGGGCATAAGCAGAAGAGGAGGCCTGGGCTTGGTAAAACGGCCTATGAAAAGGCCTGCCCCTGACATGCTGCCTTTGAGGAGTGACTTGCCTTTCTTTGGCCTGTGCACTCCTATAGGTGGTCCTATACTCATCCATTTTCTTCATATAATTCTCTGTCTGCTCCCCAAACAGAGAATTTCCCACAACAGGAAAATCCATAGCCTTAGACTGGGTATCCTGTGACAGGGCAGTACATCTGAGCCAGGCCATTCTGCGAAGAGATACAGATGTAGTCATAACTCTAGATGAAACATCATTAGAGTTTACAGCAGCATGAAATTGCACCTTGGATGCCTCAATACCATCCGCAGCCACCTGCTCCAGCTCCCTGGCAAGCTGTTCAGGGGCTTGTTTTGCTAGGGCCAGAACAGTATCCCACCTGGATTTCTGGTACCTAGCTGCGTAAGCCATATAATTTGCCTGTCTGAGCCCCAAAGATGCTGCCATGTACTGCTTTTTTGCCATGGCATCCATCCTCCTGGAATCCTTTTCAGGAGGTGGAGAGGCTAGAGGAATATTAGCCTTGTCACAGGCTGCAGCCTGCACTACCCCACATGGCTGCACTGCTGAGATAGGAACTCTGTATCAGAGCCTGATAAAGCATACCTCTTGTCCATCCTTTTATCCACAGGGTGGATAGAATGAGGAGTTTTCAGAATTTTTACTGTCTGTTTCCTAAAAGATTTATGCAAGGGAACAGACAGTCTCCTAGACTCTGGAATATCCATCATTTCCACAAAATCAGGCTCTTCTTGATCATCAACAGCTTCCTCAACAGGGAGTTGCAGAGTGTCAGCAACTTTCTGGTAAAACAAAAAATAAGAAGGGGACTCGGATAGCCTGGGAGGGGATACTCCTGAGGGTCTGTCTGGAGAGATGTCCGGTTCAATGGGCACATCCAGACTGTCAAAATCACACTCACTCTCCTCGTACCCCTCCTCCCCTTCCCCTGGTTCATAAAAATCTTCAAAATCATAATCTTGAACCGAGGGAACCGACCGAACCGGGCGCTTGCCCAATGGTGCCGGTTCGGACGGAACTGGGGAAAGAGACTGGACAATTTGGATAGCTTTGGCTATTTCCTCAGCGGTTGGAGAAAGAACTTTTGGCCCCAAACTAGCTGACCTTCTAGCCCTTTTAGTTGGAACCGGCTCCTCAGAGCTGGCTCTTCGTTGGCCCGAGGAAGCATCGCCCTGGTCAGAGGGCACTCCCTCAGGTTCGGTTGGAACCGAACCGGGCTGGCCATCTGGGTCAGCGGACTTTTTGGCCTCCCTTTCCCTGAGCCTACCAACTCTTTTTTCCACGGTGGCAGCAGGAAAATTCTTACAAATCTGGCAGTCTGCATTGAGGTGGTCAAACCCCAGACAATATACACAAATGGTGTGTGGGTCAGCCTTGGCAAAGGCTTCCCCACAGAGGCCACAGTGCTGAAACCCAGTGGGTCCGGTTTTTCTTTTGGGTATCTCAGACATAGTGCCAGCCTAAACAAAACTTGACCGTTAATGGCAATCCACCAAGCAAGATTCTCTTATCGGTTCCCAACCGTGTCAAGGTCATGGAAAAAACCGTAATAAAATCTGTTTTTTTTAGAACCGATAAGAACCGGGAACCGCACTCTAAAGGGCTAGAAAGTAATTTTTAAACCCCTCTGATCGGTTCAAACCGAACCGAAAAAGACGTTTACAAGTTCCACACAGAAGAAAAAATAATAAATAAGCCTATCTATTACTTACAATACCACAGACAGAGCTTGAACCGACGATTGCGGTTAAATTTCGGTAAAATAAACCGACAAACAAACCGAGCAGCAGGAGGAATCTCCGGAGCGACTGTTCAGTGAGGCGGAGTAAAGAATCTGATAGTTTAAGTTTGAGCTTCAACAGACAGAGTGTTCAACCGAGCTCGCGCTCAAGATTCCATGCTCTGCATGGAAGTTAACTCTTTCACCTCCGGAGCAGTTCTAACCTGGGGTTATACTGCATATGTCATAATATAGCAAGACTTCATGTTGTTTGAAGAGTACAGTATAGGAGAATGGGTGAGCATTACGGTTCGCAACCCAAGGCACACCCCTTACACCTGTTCCTGCATGCAGGGTGGGGGTGGGGTCTCAGGGTAGGAAGGCAGGGGTAGGGGTGGAGTCTTAGGCTTGCAAACCTTAGGGACATATTTCCTACATTTTATGCCTCCACCCTAATGATGCATTAACACAGTTTTTTGCAATTTATATAGATATATATATATATATATATATGTATGTACATAGTGTAAAAAACTGCATTAATGCTATTGAAATGTAAAGCCATAAAAGTGCGGAAATGTGGTGCTAGGTTTCAAACACCACACGCTCCCACACTGCACACACCAACAGGTGTTGGGGGTGTGCCTTGGGTCTTCGGTCCTAACGCCTCACCCCATTCCATAAGTAAATAAGCTGATGTGGGTACAGTATAGGAGAATGGGTGAACATTGGGCTGATGACCCCAAGGCTCATCTCCAATGCCTACTGATTTGTGCAGGTTGGTTGTGGGGTGTTAGCTCTGAAACCCCTTACGCCACATTTCCCTACTTTTGTGGCTTTATCCCTAACTAGCACGTTAATGCAATCTTTTGCAACTTTTTGAGATAGTATAATCGTATCCTTATTTGCCTGTGGGAGCTCAACACTTCCATCCCTTCACAGATGCATGTATGTATATAGCTGTGGAAACACAGGGTCCTCCAGGCCCTGCGCTTCCACTTTAAGACAAAAGTGACCACATTTTTAGCATAGCCATCTATTGCCCCACCTCATGTAACCAGTACAGAAAATTTTCAAATCCTCACCAAAACATAATTCTGCGCAACTGCACCGTCATTCCATTCCAACGGTGTGAAAACACATTTTGGCAAGGATCTGAAAAATGACAGTTGTGACACACATGAGGTGGGGTAATAAGATGGCTACACTGAGAATTTGTGGTCAAAATATTGAACATTTCCAAAGTTACAAGCATGCAAAGCAAAATTGCAATGAATGGTCATAACTTTGGAATGTTTACATATTTTGACCCCAACTGTCAGATAAATATATTACTCCACCTCATGTCTCCAGTTTAGAAAAATTTTGAATCGACCAAAACATAATTCTGTGCAACTGCAACACCATTCACGCACAGGTGCGAAACACATTTTGGGCAGGATATAAAACATTACAGCGCTGTGACATACATGAGGTGAGGTAATAAGAAGGCTAACATTGAAAATCTGGGGTCAAATTATTTGGGCTAGCAGTATAGCCTAGAGGTTAGAGAAATGAACTGTGAATGAGCTTGAAACAACCAGAAGAACAGACCTGGGTTTGAGTCTCACAAGCTCCACTTGCATACTGTGTGACTCCGAGCAAGTCACTTAATCACCCAGTGCTCCCAGGTCACCCCTGAAAACAGGCCCTTGTACCTAGTGGGCCTTACCTGGTTACCAAGATTAAAATAAATAGATAAATAAAAAATTCCAAAGTTTGAGAGGGCATTATGAAACTGAAATGAATGGGGACAACTTTGTCATTTTGTTCATATTTTGACCCCAAATTTTCAACATAGTCTTCTTATGACCTCACCTCATGTACCCCATAACTGAAAATTTTAAAATCCGTGGCAAAACACCATCCCGTGCCACAGGTGTGAAAAAATTTTCAGACAGGATGTGAAAAATGACAGCTGTACTGTTCATGAGGTGGTGTGAAAAATTGGCTGTGTTGAAAACTTGAAGTCAAAATATTGAAAACTACCAAAGTTATTCATGTGTGTAGAAAAAGTTCAATGAACGTGCATAACTCAGCCATTTTTATGAATTTTTTGACCCCACCTCATGAACACTACTGGTGAAATTTCGTTATTTGGCCCTGAAAGGTGATTTTGCACAGCAATCCTGAAAACACCTTCCAGGCCCAATTAACAAAATGACAGTGCTAGTGTTCATGAGGTGGGGTCCCAAAAAGGCCATGTTAAAAATTTGGTGAAAAATTCCTAAAAATGGCAAAGTTATGAACATAAGTTCAAAACACCACTGAAATACATTATACAGCACTTACCTTGATTCTTCAGTTCACAGTTCAGCTTTGAAGAGTACAGACGTGTCTCAGTCAACAGAAGATGACAGAGAATGCCCTGCAGTGGTAAGTATAGGGTAAGGGAGAGGTGTGGGGTGGCAGGTGCTCAGTGGGAAGGACAGGATGGGAGGAAGAGACAGCGGGGACGATGAGGGGCCATTTTCTTTCTTTCAGGTTAAAAAAATATATCAGGGGATTGTTTTCTTTTTACAGTGACAAGTAAAAGAAATATTTAGGGACATTGGGGGTGGGCTCCCCAGTGTCACACACTGCTGGGGGTGGGGCTTGTAATGATGACACAGGCATTGGGCTCCCCGTGCCGGCACTATAATTCACACATTGAGTTGTGGGGGGTAAGGGACTATTAAATAAAAATTTGGGGATGGCAATCGGAAGGTGGGAGTGCCAGTAGACATCAGGGACAGCGATTGAAAGGGGGTGGGCATTAGACACCAGAGACAGTGGTTGGAGAGTGGGGGATCCAACATACACCAGAGACAGTGATCGGAGGGTAGGGGTGCCACAGACACCAGGGACAGCAACCGGAGGGTGAGGGGTTGCCACTAGACTCCAGGGACAGTGATCGGAGGGTGGAGGGTGCCACTAGACACCAGGGACAGTGACTGGAGGGTGGGGGTGCCACTAGACACCAGGGACAACAATCAGGGGGGTCACTAGACACCAGGGAAAAGGGTGGCTTACAGCTAACACTGCAGCCGGCAGCATGACTTTAGCTGTGGCTGCAGAAATCAAGAAATTCCTAGTGTTCTCTTACAGAGAATGCTGGGGAAGTGTTCCTCTTGCTAAGCTGGGTAGCTGGGATTTTGAGTGCCCAGAAGATGTATTTCTGGCCATGTGGAAAAGCAAACATCAGAATCTAGCTAAAATAGTTCCTGTTTAGCTAGGTTCTGATGTTTATGTATTTTCCACCTGTTGGTTCAGTGGAAAAGATCCACAACATGACGGTTGGCATGGTACATACAAATGTTTGGTACCATGACAATTCAGGCTCAAAACTAAAAACCAGCATCAAATTTTTACTTTCATCACAGAATATTATCTGGAAAACTCTACTGCAGGTGGGCAGGTTGGAAAACAGTAAAATGTAAAGCCTAATAACTCTGGTGCAATAACGAGTGTGGGTCTGCCCCCTGATCTACAAAGGCTACCTGAGCACTAGAAACTGTACAGATATCAGAAATTAATGTACAGTCAGCCGATCGTTGCCTGCCATTCGGCTGACTGTATTACTCTAACCCATGATACAATATAATTTAAAGCCTAATAACTCTGGAACCCTTTAATAGTTTTCCCCCAGACCTGTCAAAGGCACTACTTGGAATATGACACATGTCCCCTGCAAAAAAACTATGGGGGGAGGGGCGCTGTGGAGCCCGAGCCAGGTGGAAGCAAGAAGTAATAGCTCTGCAATTTGTCCATCTAAATACAATAAAAGCTGCATTTTAGACACTGTTTTGGCTAATTTGGACCTTTGGAATGGATTCCTGATCAGCAATTTAGGTAAAATGGGGAATCCTAGATGTGACAAAGGGATGAGAGGTGCAGAACGAGTTTGGAGACAAGAGTATGGCTACTACCGCTTCAGTAGAGATTAACTTAGGTATACCAGCTAAGAACCGCCATTGTGATATAATTAATTTGGAAAGAAATTCAAATAGCCTTGTGATTACTTGTCTACCCCCTTCAGATATCCCCTTGATACCATCTGTTGTTATTCCACCTAATGCTTCAGTGGACCCTATCTCTGGCTCCACTCCATGGAAGTCCCCATACCCTCAAAGAGTAAAATGGCAGATTTTTGATATAGGTGACTCCATGGTGAAACATAGACAAGGTTATATGTGATCCAGATAAGGAAAATACTCATGTATTTCCGAGTTAAGAAGCATAAGGATTGACGGGCATTATAAGTATGGCCCTAACATCTTGGCCAATGGGGGATACAAATTTCATAATGATTCTTCAAGTTGGCACAAATGACTTTTTGCATGCAGATCTCTTGGATATTAAACAAGATTTAGTTGCTCTCTTAAATATTCTAGTGGATATTGGGAGTGAGATAGTGTTCTCTGAAGTCTTGCCTGTTCACAAGCCTCTACTGAGTTTAATAATACTACACATATATTTAATAATTGGCTCTGTGTGTGGTGTGTTTGTTAAAATCAGGATTGTCTTACTCACTGGGAAGAATATATTGGCAGATCTGACATGTATTGTAGGGATGGATTGCATCTAAACTGAAAGGAGAACTTATTATTGAGCCATCACATATTAAACTGCGTTCATAAATATTTAAACTGATTAACTTGGGAGAGAATATAGTCTCTGCCCCCAAAGAGTTGATGAGAAAAGACTTTCGTATAACAAATTTAAAATGTCTCTATTTTAATGCCAGGAGCCGATCAAATAAATTAGATGAGTTAAAGGTATCTGTAATTACTGCTGATGTGGATATTGTGTTTATTACAGAAACATGGGGGATGACAAATTAAGTTGGGATGTTTCCTTGCCTGGCTATATACTGTACAAATACAACAGACAGAACAGAAAGGAGGTGAGAGTTGCCATCTTCCTAAGGAACACTATTCAGGTTATTGATATTTCCAATAAAGTCAAGAGCCCGTCAGTATATCGGAATCATTATGGATTAGATTGATGGTTAACACTATTCAGCACATTACTTTAGGTGTCTGCCATCGTCACCCGAGTGCTCCAAATTAATATTTGGATCTAATTATTAAGGAGATTGAAAAGTACAGTTACGTAAAAACTTACCGTAACAGCAGATCTTCGAGAACAGCTCTTGCAGCAGGTTACACCATTAGGACTGAAGCCGGCAGGCGTCAGGACCCCACGGAAAAATTCTAGCTAGCTATCTTCAGCAGGGACCGCCCCCAACGTCAGGCGTGGTACATGGGGCGGTCCCGCCAGATTCCCAGTTCTCCTCCGGAGACTCCCGGCCAGGGATGACATCAGAGTGGGAGACCGAGGATCCACCGTCAGAAGATAATAGGGAGGAAATTCCCTATAAGAAAGGCAAAGCCATCCCTCCTCAAGGGGAAGGTGGGAGGAAGGTACCTGCTGCAAGAGCTGTTCTCGAAGATCTACTGTTACAGTAAGTTCTTACGTAACTGTACTATCTTGCCTGAGACACAGCTCTTGCAACAAATTACCCCATTAGGACTGATTCACCGCAGATAGCTGCTAGAAATTCCGGAGGAGGAAAATAGGAAGTACATTCCAGGTCCTGAACCTAGGACAGGAGACCCTGTAGCACCATGCAGGCGAAACCGGCTCTTAGCGAAGGCGTGTCCAGACTATAATGCCTGATAAAGGTATGCACAGAGCTCCAAGTGACTGCAGCACATACAGCAGAGGTGGAGACGTTTGAGTGCTGCAAAGAGGTGGCCACACCCTAGTAGAATGACCCTGGACGGGCTTTTGTTTGATATCATAATAGTATGAAATACACTGGACAAGCCAGCGAGACAGGGACTGTTTGGATACAGATTGGCCCATCATCCTCTCAGAGAAGGAAACGAAAAGCTGCTCAGAACTACGAAAAGGTTTAGTTCTGTTGAGGTAATACCTCAGGCTGCGGTGAACATCCAGGTGTGGAGCAGAGCCTCTCCTCTATCGAGTAGCTCGGAAGTAGACTGGTAGGTCAATGTCCTGGTTTAGAGTGAGTGAAGAGACACCTTAGGCAAAATTTGGGGTTAGTCCTCAGGATACTCTGTCCCGGTGGAAAACTATATAAGGCTCTTTGCACCCAGGAGGCGTGAAGCTCAGAAATTCTTCACTCGCTGAAGTAACAGCAGCAAAATAACGTTTTCCACGACGAAAGCGTAGCTCCATCGCGGCAGGTTGAAGGTGGGGAGCGTGAGCTGTTCCAGGACAAAAAGCAAATCCATGGGGCACAGGGTCCCTAATGGGAGGCCTAGGTGCAACACCCTCTCAGAAATTCCCAGAGGCGTCTAATTGAGCCACTGTCTGATGTCCCACGGAAGGTGGTAGACAGAAATGGCACAGAGGTGCACCTTGATGAAAGTAGGCTGAACCCGAATGAAGAGGAAGCAGATGAGTCCCTTTTCTCCACAGGACAACCTAAAGGGAAAAATCGCGTGCTCGCGACCATAAACAAACGGCGCCATTTCATGGCGTACGTACATGCGTTGCCGGCTTTCAAGCTGCAGAAAACTTCTGCAACCTCTTGCGAGACCCGTGGCGCCTTAAGATGGCTATGTCTCTAGGAGCCAAGCATGCAGGTTCAGAAGAGCGTAAGTCGGGTGGACAATTGAACCTTTCTCCTGAGACAGAAGATGGGAGCTGAGAAGCACAGCGGGGCGGGGTTCCGGGATAGTTGCATCAACAAAGGGAACCAGATCTGTCTGGGCCAAGCAGGGGCCACCAGGATCATAGTGCGTGCTCCTGCGCAGTTTGAAGAACTCTCTGGATCAGCAGGAAGAGGAAGGCGTGAGGAATCTGTTCACCCAGGAGAGGGATAACGCGTCTCGCCAGAAAACACCAGGCCCTGGATCTAGCGAGCAAAAATTGGGCAGTTTTGCGTTGGATGGGGATGCGAACAAGTCTAGCTCTGGAATTCCCCATCGAAGAAACGGATCCTCTGCTACCTCTTGAAGAAGTTCCCACTCGTGGACTCTGGCCTGGGAGCGACTCAGGCCGTCTGCAATCGTGTTGTCCACCCCGGGAACATGCACAGTGATCAGATTCGCGCCGTGTCTGATTACCCAATCCCACACCCTCATGCCTCCCTGAAAGAGGTAAAGTGTGCGCCTCCTTGTTTGTTGAGGTAATACATCACCGCCGTGTTGTCTGTCTGAAGCAGAAGAGTACGGTGGGATTACTGACTGAAAGGCCTGCAGGGCATGAAAACTGCCCTCATCTCTAGAACACTGATATGGAGATGAGCTTCCACGGGTTCCACGTGCCCTGGGACTTTACCCCGTCCAGGTGTGCCCCCACCCTAGACCTGAGGCGTCTGTGGTGAGGGTTACCTCAGGGACGGTGCTACGAACGGGACGCCCAAGGAGAGCGACCCTGGGACTAGCCACCACTGCCAGTCTTGAATCACGGTGTTCGTGATCCTGACCAGATGCTGCAAGTGGTCTTGCCTTTGGTCCCATTGCACCTTGAGCATCCACCGAGTTACCCACATGTGGAGCCTTGCGAAAGGGACCATGTGTCCGAGCAAGCGAAGGACCGACCTGGCAGAGACAGTCTTGTTCGACGATAAGTCCCTTATGAGGGATCTGATGCGCTCCGCTCTGTCGTCTGGAAGAAAAGCTCTTCCCTGAACAGTGTCCAGTACTGCACCTATAAACTGCAGTTTCTGCGACGGTACCAGGAGAGACTTCTCGTAGTTTATTAGGATGCCCAGAGATCGGAACAGGTCCTGGGTGCTCTGGACAAGTAACAGCGTCCTCTGGAGGCGGCCATGAGAAGCCAATCGTCCAGGTACGGGAACACATAATGGCCCTGTCTCCTCAGAGACGCTGCCATGACTGCCATGCACTTGGTAAAGACCCTTGGTGCGGATGACAGTCCGAATGGAAGAGCTCGGAATTGAAGGTGGTGGTCAAGGAACTCGAAGCGCAGGAACCTCTTGTGCGCCTGAGCTATAGGGATATGCAGGTATGCGTCCTGCATGTCTAGAGACGCTAAAAAGGCGTCCTGTTTCAGCATGGGAATAAGACCCGGAAGAGTCACCATGCGGAATCTCTTGTAGGCGACCGACACACTGAGGTCGCTGAGGTCCAGAATTGGATGGAGGTCCCCTGTTTTCTTTGGAACCAGGAAGAAGGGGAATAATATCCTTGTCCTCTCTGGTTCTCCGGGACGTACTCTATCGCTCCCTTTTGCAGGAGCGTGAGTACTTCTTGCCAGATTAGAGTTTTGTGCTGACCCGGATACCGGGAGAGCAAAGGAGGCCTCGAGGGTGGCTTTTCTGCGAATTCTATATAGTGGCCTCGACTGACCAACTGAAGAACCCACCTGTCAGTGGTTATAGCCTGTCATCCCGGTAGGAAGTTCGCAATGCGACCCCCGACCATGATTTCCCATTGATCCTGAGGGGCGGGGGCAGGAAAGGAGTCAGGCTGTGGTGGCAGATGGGCCCGCTGGCTGGGCCAGCTTAGGAGAACGCTGGCCTTGACTGGCAGGCTGCTTCCCCTGGGCTCTACGGAAGCCAGAGCCCCTCTGATGTGTAGCGGAGCGGGACTGCTGCCTCTGCGTCCGCCCACGAAATCGGCTTTGGTTCCTACGAAAGGAACTAAGCCTGGGTCGGTACATGGCTTGAACTGACCTTACCACCTTCCCGGCCTCTTGAAGTCTGGTAATAATCTTCTCCGAAGGATTACCAAACAAGACTTCTCCCTCAAATGGGCGTCCATAATATTCTTCTGGGCGTCCAGGGTAAACCGAGAGCGTAACCAAGAGTGTCTCCGAGGCATATCTGCCAGAAGCTGCTGCTCGGGCCGATGAGTCCGCGGAGTCGTACGCGGCTCGTAGCACTTGGGTTCCCACGTCTGAACCCGTACGGAGGAGCTGAAGCATCTCCTCCTTCTGCTCACCTTCCGGCAATTTTGCAGCCGTTTCCAGACCTTGTTCCCACAAAGCGTTCTGGAATTGAACCATGTGGGTTAAATAGTTCAAGGATCTGATGGCGCAGGTAGCGGAAGCATACGTGCGCCTACCCAACGCGTCCAACTGCTTGGACTCTGGGTCCGTTGGCAGGGTGCTCAGATGTTGCGGCCTCTGTGACCGGTCATGTGAGGCTGTGATGACCAGAGAATCGGCCTGAGGCTGCTGCGTCAAGTACTGGTCTTCCTTAGGAGCCTTGTACAAGCGATCAGCTTTCTTCGGCATCGCCGGGAGTGAATGTGGACGCTTCCACGCTGCCTTGGTGACGTCCACGAAAGTGTCCACCAAGGGTGGTACAACCACAGGCTTGGGGTCCTTCTGCCGAAGATATTTGGCGAGGCGTATCCTTTCGGGGTCTAGCTCTTCTGCAGCCCATCTCATGTTCTCTTGGATGTGTCTCATAATATCCAGGAACGAAGGGTCGTCCGGAGGAGATTTCGGCATCTCACGTGGGTCCAGAGAAGGGATGGAGAGGGGAGATGGGGATCTAGAAGAAGAGTAGTCTGATCCCGTGTCCTCCGTCGAAGGCGATCGTCGGTGTCTCCTGGGTCTCTTGGGGCTGGGTGACCTAGAAGAAGATTTTGACGGAGGTCTCCATTTTTCTGGCCTCCCCCTGGGAGGGGATCCGGACTCCTGGGGAGGAGGTAAACGGCCTGCCGACCCCGATGGCGAGGGGGTGCAGGAACCGGAGGAGGAAGAGTGGGAACCATGTCCTTCTTTATGGTGTCCCACCAGTAAGTGAAGGTCCTTCACTTCAGCTAAGAAAGGCCGACGATGGTCCGGGCGCGCGGTGAGCAGTTTGTCGGGTCCCGTCGTCGGCTCCACAGGGGCTCGGGTAACAAGAGGGTTCCCTGGGAGTCTCAGCAAGAGCAGGATCGCCGTCTGGTCCTCGGGCTGCGTTAGATCCTCCTCGGTCAAGGTCTCCTGACCGGCGTCGGTCGGAGCGTCAGGGCCCTCTTCTCAGGAGGAGGCGGGCGCGGTCCCTACCAGCGTCCGCTGAGGTGCTGGCTTAGCCAGCGTCGGTCACGTCGGCGGCGGCTCCATGGATGTATGACGCGTCGATGACAGCCGCGACCGGGCGCCGGGTCCACAGGTCTCTTCAAGGAGTGAGCTCCATCGTCTTGTGAGGAGGCAAAGAAGAAGACCTGACGTCGGGTACCGGAAGGCGGGAACCCGACTTTGATGGTGATGGTGGCGATCCCCGGACTTCGCCAAGGCCCTGGAGGACGAAGACAAGGACAGCCTGGCGGACTTGGCCTGAGAAGAAGGCTTCCTTACCGCAGCCGGGGGAGGTTGAGAGCTGGCCCTGGAGGGAGAGCAGTCAGACCTAGAACCGGAGCTGCACGAATCCGAAGCCCTGGAGGGGGACCTGGAAGGGGCCTTCTCCCTTCATTACTCCGCGTGCTTGTGGGATTTTTGAGAAGATTCCCCCTTGGAAGACATGGTCTTCAGCTTTTCTTCCAACAAAAACGTCTGAAGGACCTTCTGACGTTGGATCCGGGTACGACTATTGAACCCCTGGCAGAAAGAGCAGGCCCGGGTATTGTGGTCTGGGCCCAGGCACAGAACGCAGGCCGTGTGGGGGTCCTTGAAGGGGATCTGTTTCCCGCAAGCACACTTGGAGGAGTGACCGGAGGTCGGAGAGACATCAGCAAAGGTCTTGCTTGAAGAAATCAATTTCCCGAAGGAGAAAGCACTTAACTACGCGTTGCCGCTGAACTATAACCGAGAGGTCGAGACATCTAAGTCGTGAGCGGGGAAAGAACTGGGGAATCTGGCGGGACCGCTCCTTATGTACCACGCCTGATGTCGGGCGGGACCGACGCTGGGGTGGTCCCTGCTGAAGATAGCTAGCTAGAATTTTTCCGTGGGGTCCTGACGCCTGCCGGCTTCAGTCCTAATGGTGTAACCTGCTGCAAGAGCTGTGTCTTGAAGTAAGATCTGCTTGTTCTCTTGGAGGTATTGTTCTCACTGGTGATTTCAACTCGCAAGATATTGACTGGACAAAGTTAGCGGCAGTTTCTAATTCTGGTAAAAAGCTTGTTGATATCTGTCAGCAAAGTAATCTAACACAGGGAGTGAACCAGCCAACACGGGGAGACAATCTGTTGGATCTAGTCCTTTATAGTAAAAAAAAAAAACTTACTATATTGTCACCCATTGGAACGGTGATCACTGTTCTATCAGTTTTGTCATATTTCAGGCAGTGTCTATGGTATCCAGTAGCTCCAAGATTTACTCGTATGATAGCAGCAGATATTCAAAGCATTAAAGATGGTCTGACGGTATAGAGTGGTCCTCTGTTTTTAACATCATAGGTGTTGTGGAGTACTGTAATACTTTACTCAATAAAATTAGTACATTGAGAAATTGTCATGTACCAACAAGAAAAAAAAAACACCTCAAAAGAACCTAAGCCAAAATGGATGACTAGAGACCTGACCAGACTTTTAAAGAAAAAAAAACAAACAAAAAAACGGCGTCATGCAGCCTATTTGAAATCAAAAACACCTGCTAGCTGGAGTTCCTATCTATGTATTCAAACAAAATGTAAAACAATATTAAAAATCAAAAAGAATGGGAACTTAAATTAGCTTCCAGTACCTGTAAAGATAACAGTAATTCATTTTTTGCTTACATAAATTCTCTTAAAAAATCTACTTGTTAGGTGGGTCCTCTTCAGATTAATGATGCTCTAATTCACAACCCACTTGAGATGGCCAACTTATTCAATGAAAATGCTTGTAGTATTTTTCATAAAAAACAGAGAGATGTTACACTGGATAACTTAACTGGTAGCTACATATCTATTTCTGAAATGGAGGTTCGTGCCAAATTAGTTGGGGTTAAGGGAAAAACTAGTATATCTCCTGATCATGTGCCTAGTCATTTT
Source organism: Neoceratodus forsteri (assembly GCA_016271365.2). Lineage (NCBI taxonomy): Eukaryota > Metazoa > Chordata > Ceratodontiformes > Ceratodontidae > Neoceratodus > Neoceratodus forsteri. Next base: position 1,462,938,912 of record CM057452.1, read on the forward strand.
TTATATTTACTATCAGATAATTTGTTGTTGCCTCTAAAATTATTATACAAATACTGCTTGAATTACAGTTCTGTCCTGATCTATGGAAAACAGCATACATAATTCCTATCCACATAAAAGGACCTAGAACTCTTTGGGAAAATTACAGACCCATAAGCCTTACTTCATCACTGTGTAAAATACTGGAAAGTTTAATTAAGGACCTGCCACCCCACCCCCACCCTCCACAAACCAACAGGCATCAGGAAGCCTTGCAGCTGCCAGCCCTCTCACCCTATTCCATGTGTAAACAAGATGAGATGGTACAGTATAGATGAATGCGGTGAGAGTTAGGCCCAATGACTCCAAGGCACACCCCGATGCCTGTTGGTGTGTGGGGAGCGGGGAGGTGGTAGAGTTGGTAACCATAATGTTGAATTTCCCAACTTTTTATGCTTAAAAATAACCGACGCATTAACATAGTTTTTTTGCAATTAATTTACCATCTTTTTGAGAAAGTGTAATGTAAGTGGTATGTGGTTGTGGGAGCACAAGCCCTCTGGGCCCTGCACTCCCCTCACGCTACCCATTGTTGCATAATGATATGCATAAGTAGGAGCGAGGACCCACTGGGCCCTGCACTTCCACTTGCACAGAAGTGCGGACATATCACAGCCCTATAGTCATTAAAAGTAACCCTTGTAACAGTAATTTGGCAATATCTCAGTAACCGTAGCAGCTATGGAAAAAATTCCACTGCAGTGCTAGAGTAAAAAATCCATATCTTGAATTGTTTTTAAGATACAGGAGCCAAAAGGCCCTGCGGGAGCCACAATTCAACGGATACACATGACTTGGGCATTTTCAGGATTTTTTTCACCCAATTCTCAACATGGAATTTTGGGGACCCCACCTCATGAACAATGTCACTGTTATTTCGTTAATCTGTCCCAAAAGCTGAGTTCGCACAGCGAATGCACTATTTTGTGCCACAAGGGCAAAATCATGTTTTGGGCAGGATGTGAAAAATGACAGCTATATACTGTTCATGAGGAGGTGTGGAAAAGGGTCATGTTGAAAATCAGGAAAGAAAATATGAAAAATTGGCAAAGTTATGAGCATGCGTAGAAACTGCACAATGCACGCTCATAACATGGCCATTTTTGGGAATTTTTTAAACAAATTTTCAACATGGGCTTTTTGGGAAATCCCCTCATGAACACTGGCACTGGGATTTTGTTAATCTATCCTGCAGGGTTGATTGCGCACAACGACTGCGCCATTCTGTGCAAGATGTGCAATAACACATTTTGGGCAGGATGTGAGAAATGACAGCTGTACTGTTTATGAGGGGTGTGAAAAAATGGAAATGTTGAAAATCTGTAGTGAAAATATTAAAATTGACGTTACAGTGTGTGTAGAAACTGAGCAGCACACAGTTGTAACATGGCCATTTGAATTTTAAGCCAACCTTTCAACATGGGCTTTTTGGGACTCCCCAGCATGAACACTGGGACTGTCATTTCATTACTCTGTCCTGAAAGGCGATACCAAAAAATCATCTTTTGGGACCGAGTAATGAGATGATAGTGACATTGTTCATCAAGTGGGGTCCCAAAAATCCCATGTTGAAAATGTGGTGCTAAAATCTCAAAAAATGGTTGAGATATCAACATAAGTTGACCCCCCCCAATTGACTGCCATTACATGGCTTACCTTTGATTCCTTGGTTTGCGGTTCAGCTTTGAAGAGTGCAGACATGTCCTGGTCCACAGAAGATGGCAGTGCCTGACCTCCAGAGGTAAATATGGGGTAAGGGGGGTGCGGAGAGGTGGGTGTGCAGAGGGAGGTTTGGGATTGGGAAGGGGGGATGTGGTGAGACGATGAGGGACCATTTTCTTTCTGTCCGGTTTTTGTTTTTTTTTACTAAAAGACATCGGGGGACTGTTTTCTTTATTTCAGGCACTACTGCTGACCATGGAGGGACAAGCTTTAACTGGGGACACTGGGAGTGGGCTCCCCAGTGTCCCACATTGCCGGGGGGCTACCGCCAACATGGGGATTGGGCATCCCATTGTCAGACATGATTTATCTTTCTAGGGGCTACTGCCGACCAGGGATTGAGCACCCCATTGTTGGCCATGGTTCTTTCTGTTGGGGGCAAGGGGAGTGGGCTCCCCAATGCCCCATACTGGTGGGGGCGACCCTCTAGTGCTGACACTGGGATTGGGCTCTCCATGTCGGCAAAAGATTTTTTTAAATAATTTTTTTCCTATTTTCGGGTCACAATCTAGGATCCTAGGTCACATCTCGTGCATACGAACTAGGATCCTAGATAGTATTACGTGTTTACGAAGTAGGATTTCAATGAGTAAATAAACACATTTCATCTCGTAAAGTGCAGAATGCACCAAAGTAGGTCCCAATAAGCAAGCTACATATGATAAGAATATCATTTTGGGAGGTTTCAGAATGCTTTGGGGCAAAACTGAAAACAATATGGCGGCCACACAAAGCAGGAATTTTTCCATATGGAGCAGGATTCCTACTTCGTTTCATACAGCTATACTGAAGTGCCTACTGGGCATGCTTAGAAACAGTTTTTTCAAATTTTTAAATTGCAATAACTAAAAAACTACTTATTCTTTTTACACCAGACTAGAAAAAGGCATATCTGTGAGTTTGTCCCTTTTGCAATGCAAATTTCATGCTAAACAACCAAACCCTCTAGGCTGTAGGCAAGTTCAAAGAAAAATCCCAGCAAAGTCAATGGGTAAAAACACCCGATCATAATGAAACTTGCCAGATCAAGAAATGTACCTCACAGTAAGGCGTATACCACATTTCATGCAAATCTGTTCAATGGTTGCAAAGTTATTAAAGTGCAAAATTTTGAGTTTAATATTGAAGTGCCTACTCAACCCTAACTATAGGGCATTTTTATATATATATATATATATATATATATATATATATATATATATATATATTAAATAAACACACACATACATACATATCGAAAAGTGTTTTCCCCAGAGCATTAATTGGGAGGATGCATTTCGAAAGCCAGGATGTGTCGAGCTGATGGGCCCTTCAGGCTTTGCTACTCCTCGGCCCAGCTACTAGACCATCACCCCTTCATGGACTCTCCCATCGGCTTCCACATATGGTCACTGCAGGGCAGCAGGAATCGTCAGGAGGCAAGTGTTCAGGTAGCAGGGCTGAGGGGTGCTAACAGGGGGGCAGTATCGGGGTGGTGAGACTCAGTTGGCACCCTGGGATAAAACGGGAACTAGAAAGGTGTTCATTCTGGTTGGCTCCCATACTGAGGACTTTCTCTACATTAAGTGGGCAGGCAGCAGATGGGCTACCTCTGCTACTTGTCCCACCCTGGCAATGCTTTGTAATGCCAGGTCAATGAGAAATAAGACCGTGATTATTGTAGACTTCATTTCTTCAGTTGATCTGACTTGCATAACGTAGACCTGGCTGGGTGATGATGCCAGACCAATTTTGGATGCATAGGTCCCAGCTGGGTTCTCTATCATACACTACCCGAGGAGGGACCGAAGGGATGGGGGAGTGGCTATCTGCTTTAGATCCAACCTGAATTTCTCTGTGCTCCAGGTAGGGTCTACCTTGTCATTTGACAATGCCACCATCTGAAGGGGACTGGGTGCAGGATGCAGGATCCTTCTCCGCAGGAAATTGCAGACTTCGTCGCTGAATGGGTGTTGGAGTCACCTAGATGGTTGATCTTGGGCAACTTCAATACCTGGGTCGATGAACTCTTGTATTTTGGACATAATTTCCTGCAGATAATGGAATCGCTGGGCCTGTCACAAGTTGTTACTTCTGCAACCCATACTTATGGCCACACCTTGGACTTGGTATTTGCACTGGGACTCGAGATTAATAACCTCTAGATCGATCCGGTCACATGGTTGGATCCTTGCACACTGATGTTCTTGTTTGAGGTCCCACCCCAAGAGTCCTCTCCCTGAGGAGATGATCTGTTTCTGCCCTTTACAGGGTGTGACCCCAGTAGGATTCATGGTGGAGCTGGACCGATCGGTGTGCTAGATGCTTGAGCGACAGGACTGGAGGAGGTGGTGATGGCCTATAACACAGCTGTCACCATGACCCTTGATTCTGCTGCATCGGTCCATGTACAACCCCAGCTATCATGCCCGAGGTCCCCACGGTTCGATTGGGAAACTCAAGGAGTTGACTGTGGGTCGAAGGTTGGAGCACTGCTGGTGGAGATCCGGCACCGAGGGAGACAGTTTGGCTTTGAAAACTCATTACAGAGTATCAAAGGGCAACCTCCCATAAAAAGGCACAGTTCCTATCTACGGAGAGTGCAGTAGCAAAGAACAGACCAGACCAGCGATTCCAGATGGTGGACAGGCTTCTTCACCCTTCCAGTCTCCAGCCGGTAAGAGCATTGTCCGCAATGAAGTGTGAAGTTTACTCTGTACTTTCCTGACAGTGTCCTCCATCAGAATGGATATTTCCCCACCTGGATTCTATCAGTATAGCAGTGTCAGACCTGGAGCGGATAAAGGCAGTCTACATGTCTGGACTGAGTTTAGTAAAGTCGGGGTGGAAGAGAATAGCAAAATAATCTCAAAGCTTCAGCCTACATGCTGTGACCTGGACCCAGGCCCAACAAATCTTTTAACATGGCGGGTTCCTGAGCCCAGTGTTCATAGGGATGGTCCGGTCCTCCCTCTCAAGGGGGGAGGTCCATGCTGCTCTTAAAGAGGCAGTGGTGAAACCCCTCTTGAAGAAACCATCGCTGGACCTGGACTGTCTCGTGAATTATAGACTCATCTCTAATCTTCCCTTTTTAGGGAAGGTTATTGAGAAAGTTGTGGCCACTCAGCTAAAGGTACGTGTCACTACCTTTGACATCTATGAGCCACTCCATTCTGGTTTCTGGTCTAGGCATAGTACAGAGATGGCATTAGTCAAGTTGCAGAGTGATCTCCTTGGGGCGAGGGATTGAGGCAAACAGTTAATTCTTGTTCTCCTTGATCTCTCTGCAGCATTTGACACCGTGGAGCATGAGGTGTTGTTGGCTCATTTACGACAGCTCTGTGAACTCACTGGAATTGTCATTAACTGGTTTAAGCCCTTCCTTACAGGTAGGATGCAAACGGTGATGATGGGAACTTTTTCCTTCCGCCCGATGCCCTTGTCCTGTGGTGCCCCCCCAGGGTTCTATCCTTTCTCCAGTGCTATTTGTGGTGCACATGCTACCCCTGAGTGATATCATTAGATGTTATAGGGTGGGTTTCCGCTGCTCTGCAGATGATACCCAACTGTATATGTTCTTTGCACCAGGGACATGGGATACACACTCTGTACTAAATTCCTGCCTGGCTGAGATACAGGACTGGGTGTCTACCACCTGGCTGGGCTCAACCCAGACAAGACTGTAGAATTAGTGATTGAGCCTGGTTGCTGATGAAGAAGTGGGGTTGGGGAAGGGGAGACCAGGTTAGTACTCGGTTCCTCATCTCTTACTGACTCAGAAAGGGTAAAGTATCTGGGTGTTATTTTGGACAGCGATCTGATACTGGAGGCTCAGATGTCACCCACAGTCCAAAATAGTTTCTACTAAAATATCTCCCAGATCAAACCTTTTATCACACCCAGCGACCTGCACTCACTGATACATGCCTTTGGTACATCCAGACTCAATTACTGCAATGTCCTACACCTGAGGCTAAATGGAGGAGCCCTATATTGCCTGCAGCTGGTGCAGAATGCGGCAGCCAGGTTACTGATGGGTCTCCTAAGATCATCTCATATAACCCTGATTTTGTGAAGATTGCACTGGCTGCCGGACAGGTGGCGCATCTCCTTCAAGGTCAACTTATTGATCTATAAAGCTCTGCATGGACTGGACCCTAGATTTCTGCAAGACCTTCTACTCCCCAACCAGACCTCCCAACCCCTCCACTGCCATGAGGAGGGCCTCCTAGCGAGTCCCAGGGTTCAATTAAAATCCTCTGGTGAGCGAGCTTTTGATGTTGCTGCACTGACCCTGCGGAATTTGCTTCCCAGATCTCTGAGGGAGGCCCCCCATAGAAGGCCATTAAAAGGGGCCTAAAGGGCCATCTCTTTATAGAGGCCTTTGGCCTATCCTAGCATTTTGAACATGATTTCATACTTTATCAATATATGTTCAGTGTATTGTTGAGCTGTTTTACTACTAATGATTTTCTATTTATTTTACTTTTTGATGGTGTTATTTTATTTTAAATTTTCTAATCTGTTTCACATTTTGTACAGCGCTCCGAGCCCAATGGGAAAGAGCACTTCAGAAATAAATTTTGTTTGCTCGTTAAACATTGAGTGGTGCATTCAGATCAACCATATTTTGTTCGGATAACAACAAATAAATCACAGGCATTTCAACATCTGTCCTGACCAGGGAGTTAACTCACTGGGGATACAACACTCACCTACAAACACAGAAACATACAATCTGTTAGCAGAAAAGGACCACCAGGCCCATCCAGTCTGCCCGTTTTTCCCTACCTGTAATAGCAGCTGGTGCGAACAGTTCATCACCTACTTATGCTATTCCTTCTCTCTATTGTCCCCTTATTCCTATCCTATGTGTGTTTTAATCCTGCTACAGTGCTTGCTTCTGCCACTCCAAGAGGCAGGCCATTCCATGCATCCACCACCCTTTCAGTAAAAAATAACTTTCTCCATTTCCTCTTATGCGGCCCCACTCCAATCTCATATCATGCCCTCTTGTTCTAGTACTCTACTTATACTGGAATATGTCTTCCCCTCCCACCCTATTTATGCCCTTGAGGTACTTGAACATAGCAATCATGTCCCCCGCTCCCTCCTCTGTTCCAGTGAATAAATGCTGAGGTCCTTTAACCTGTCCTCATATGACTTGTGCTGCAATCCCTGCACCTTCTTAGCTGCCCTCCTGTACACCGTCTCGATCCTGTTAATATCCTTATGAAGGTGTAGCCTCCAGAACTGAATGCAGTACTCCAGATGAGGCCTCACCATTTTGTACAGTGGAACCAGTACCTCCATCCTTCGGCTCGTGATCCCCCTTCCTACACAGCCCAACATCTGGATCTACGATGCCGGTTCTACAACTATTTCGTCAACCGGCATCATGATGACAAGCTCCATGTTGACCGTGATTTGCAGTCAGCAGGGAGCCATGCACGTTGGACAGTTGTTTTTCTTGGTGTGGGGGGGTCTTTGCCCCCCGAACCCCCCATACTATTAGATTCCAACTCCGAGTCAGAGTTGGTTCAGGGAGGGTGCAGGATGGAGGAAAGTGTTGCCGGGTCCCAGGCAGACTTCCACAGCGACATGTCGATGTTGCTGGCATCGACGTATGTTGCTGTAGAAGTGTTGCTGTGCAGAAGGCATACCCCATCCCCAACATCTCACTGACCTTCCCCACTGCCTGTGATGCCTGTTTGGTGGCATTCAGGTAATCTGTGATAATGATCCCAAGATCTCTTTCCTCTTTGGTGACCAACAGCAGCTCCCCCCCCCCAGGTTTCTACTCCCCATGTGCATAATTTTGTAATTCTTTGCATTAAATCTCAGTTGCCACTCCTCGGATCATCTTTACAACTTCTCTAGGTCTTTTCTCATTCTTGCCATGCACTCTGGTGTATCAACTCTATTGCAGATCTTGGTGCCATCTGCAGACAGGCAAACCTTCCCCTATAGTCCTTCTACAATGTCGCTGATGAAGACATTAAAGAGGTCTGGCCCCAGAACTGAACCTTGAGTTACTCCACTGGTCACCTCCATTTCCTCAGACTGGGTTCCCTTTACTGCTACCCTCTGCTTCCTTTCCTTCCCTTCAGCCAGTTGCTAACCCAGCTCACCACTTTGTGGCCCAACCCCAGACTACCCAGCTTGCTTGACCAACCTTCTATGTGGAACTGTTTTAAAGGCTTTGCTGAAATCTAGGTAGATGACATCCACCGCTAACCCATTGGTTCACTACCCTTGTCACCCAGTCAAAGAAATCAATTAGATTTATTTTACAGGACCTTCCTGCTGTGAATCCATGTTACCTCGGATTTTGTGCCCCAATGGATTCCAGGTGTTCCACAATTTGTTCCTTAAGGAGTGTCTTCATGATCTCACCCACCACTGATGTGAGACTTACTGGCCTGTAGTTCACTGCCTCCTCACTGCTGCCATTATTGTGAAGAGGGACTACATGTGCCCTTCTCCAGTCCTCGGGGACTACACAAGTATTTAGGGACTCAGTGAACTGGGCTGCCAGCTCCCTCCTTAGATCTTGTCTGCTACAGTGCTTGCTCCCACCACCCATGGGCAAGCTATTCCATGCATCTCTCACCCATTCAATAAAAAATTACTTTCTCTCATTTCCCCTTATATGGCCCTCTCCACTCTCATGTCATGCCCTCTTGTTCTAGTACTTTTCTTATACTGGAATAATGGCAAAGCATAGGAAACAATCCTAGTTTAGGAACAGTATCTACCATGAACTACTATAACCCATGCTCAGATTCTTGGTGTGGGCCTCTCACCTTACCAGGCACCCCTGTCTACTAGCTTAAAGGTTGCTTCTTATTGTGTACATGAGGGGAGGCATGGGGGGGGGGTCCCTCAGATGCTGCTTGAAGCTTGATGCTGAGTCTAGGGAGCAGGGCCTCAACCCCCCCCAACGGACTATTGTGTGGATGCAGTTGGAAGACTGGCCACACTGGGGCCAGTTATGTCTGGGATCTGTAAGTATTCTGGTAGAAAAGATCCCACCGGGATCCTGCAGTATGACAAAGTTAGATAACTATGCCATACTTGAACAAATTCTGTTAGTCTACCTCTAGTGGCAAAGTATACTCTCTCATAATCTAGCCATCTTGCCCAATTCCATCAACCATTCCTGTTCCTGGGGTACCTCATGCTCCCTCCAGGGTCAGAGTATCACTCTTTTTGCTGTAATTAGTGCCCCTTTCAGCCAATTATCCCTGAGCCACCTTGGATGTGCACCAGCTTACCCATATGGGTCTTTATTTAGGCCCAGCATGATCAGCATGGGGGGGGAAGTGTGGTTGCATGTGGTGATCTCCCTGTAAATGTGTTGAACCCTATCCCAATATGGTTTAATTTTAGGGCAAGGCAACAGGAGGTACATGAGTGCCCAGTGGATTCCCTACATCTCCAACATAGGTCATTGTCCAAAAGGCCCCAATCTGTGTAGCCTCACCAGAGTTCTACACCACCTCTGGTGAATCTTTTGCTGTGTGAAGCAGTTCTTGGGAGTCTTTAACTCCAGAAGCTTGTCTTCACCAACACTTCATCCACTTACTAGGGGACAGATCTATCTGGAGCTCTCTTGACCATTGATCTCTAGTAGAGGCAAGAGGGTCCAGGCTTTCCTTGAGGAGTTGCCTATATAAGTGGCTAGCCCTGACAGGGTGTATGAGGTCTGGAAAGAGGGTGCTGTCCAGTGGAGTTGGGTTGGGAAACTGGTATTTTGACCCTAATAGTGGTACCAACACATGCTGCAGTTGAAGATAACCTCCTGTGGTGTCTTGTTAAACTGTATTGTGCGTGGAGCTGTTGAAAGGACTTTATGACACCCCTGTCCTCCTCTATGAAGTTAATACCCTTTCCTTGCAATGTATGTTTCCCCCCTAGTCCTCCCCTTGGGGTTATGCCAGAGAGGTAGGCCCAGGGATTTCTCTGGGATCAATAAGTTAGCTTTGCTGTGTGGTGCCAAGTTTTAAAGAAGTAGCTTAGGGTGGGTTGGGTCCACAGCTTTCCAGAATTTTTGCCAAAGCAGATGGCTGTTGCAAAGCAAGACAATATTTATTTATAAAGTTCTCCATCTCGAAAGCTCTGGGCACTGTACATAAACAAATCAGAAAATGCCAACTGGGCAACAAAATCAAATCAGATCAAATCATCTTTATTTTTATAGCGCCTTTCGGCAACATCTTAATTCAACATATTAAAATATGATCAAATAAAATCAGACACCAAACAGATCCAAGATTAACTAGCTGGGGAAAGCTTGTTCGAATGAAAAGGCCTTCACTAACCTGGCCATGGGAATATACCCAGGAAGTGAATTCCACAGTACTGGAGCTGCCACTTCAAAAGTTCTGTCCCCCAAGAGTTTCCATCAGGAAGAGGAGACAACAAGCAGGCCCGCACTGGTAGAGTGGAAGGGGTGAACTGGGTGGAAAGAGACAAGGAGATCTTTCAAGTAGTGTGGTCACAAACCGTGTAGGGCCTTGTAAGTTTACAAGCATATCTTGAAGGTTATGTGCCACTGCAATGTCAGCCAGTGCAGGCCTGTATGACTGGCATGATGTGGTCACTCTAAGTGGGGCCCACTATCAGCTGGTCTTCAGCATTCTGGACCAACTGCAGGCATTGCATCAAACCTCCAGATAACTGTAAGGGAAGAGCATTGCAGTTGTCCAGCCTCGAGATGATGAAAGCAACGGTAATCACCACCAGGTCCACATGGGCTAGATGCAGTTTAAGCCTGGTGATGTTTTGGAGATGAAAAAGATCAGATCAAACCACAGCCAACACCTATTGTTCTAGTGTTGGTCTGCAGTCCAGAATGACTTCTAGGTCCACAACTGCATCAAAAGCCATGCGCGACTGTCCGCCCACTGAAGGAACAGCCAGACCTCTCATTTTTGCCATCCCAGCTTGATCACCATGACCTCTGTCTTTCCTGGGCTGAGACATAATCAGTTTTAGGTTATCCAGTCATTTGTCTCAGCAAGACATTTTCCTAACACTGAAGTTGCACAATCCGTGTCAGGAAAACAAAACACGTACAGACAAGTACAGCTGAGTATTGTCTGCATAGCAATGAAGCTGAACACTGTACCATTTAATGGTCTCCCCCAAACGCAGCATGTACACAGAGAACACCACAAGGGCAAGGATCGAGCAATGGGAGACTCCACAGGATAGCACAGAGGCCCCAGAGGTGAAATTACCTACGGCAACCTGCGGTGTTCTCCCGATTACGTAGGACTTGAACCAGTGAACTGTGCCAGTGAGACCCACATAGTTCCTCAGGAAATTCAAAAGCACCCCATGGTCAGCTGTATCAAATGCCAATGAGAGACCCAAGAGGACCAAGATAAAATAAAGTCCTCGGTCTCCTACCAGGAGAAGATCATGAGTCACCCTAACAAGTGTAGTCTCAGTACTATGGGTCATAGATAGAAAGAGTCTTGAGGCAGTGCGCAAGTTGCTCCACCACAACTTTCTCAATAATCTTGCCCAGAAAGGGAAGGTTAGAGTCAGGTCTGTAATTCACCAGAATGTCAGGTTCCAAGGAAGGCTTTTTAAGGAGGGGTCTAATTGCAGCCTTTTTCAAGGCAGATGGAAAAACACACTCCCTCAAAAAACACTGATGATCTTAGCAAACACAGGACCCAGGAACTCACCACAGTTGAGAAGCAGCCACATATTTTCTGGGTCATGCACACAGCTGGTAGGGTGCTAACTAGAGACTACCTGGAGCACCTCAACCTCTGAAACAAGTCGGAACTAATTCAAGGCAGGCAGATCTACTTCACCAAAGAAGTGCATGACAGCCCACTCAAAGAAATATCAGATCTAATAGCAGACACCCTGTCAGAGAAAAAAACATCCAAACTCTTTACACTTCTGCTGAAAAGGCTCTGACTGACTGAAGACTGGAAGGATTTAACAGCATGAAAGAACTAAGCGGGACGATTTTTCCCTGCAGCAATCGACCTTGACAGAAACTCTCTCTTTTTCAGGTTGATTGCCCATTGATACTTAGCATAATGAGTCCTCCACACCAACATGTCCTCCACAAATCGGGAACTTTTCCAAGAATGCTCCAACTTCTATACGTTAGTCTTTAACCAATGCAGGTTATTGCCGTACCAAGGTGAGCTACGACAGGACGTCAAGAGATGAACGTGTTAGGTGCAGCAGAGTTGCAAATAGCCTATTTAGGATTCTCACTTTGCAAACAACCCATTTACATCATCAATGCCCCTGATATTTGCTTCCTGCACTGGAGAGTTGATGAACCACCTGGGCAGTTCCTTTTAGCCTAAAACGAGGAAGATAAAAGCCCCCTTTGCAGATTCCTTTCATTAACTACTTATGGCTAAGTCATTTGGTGCCAGTGCCCCAGAAGAAATTCAACATGTCCTTATGTAGCTTTGTGATAAGTTTATAATGTAGGGTGATGGGAATGTTAGCCAGGATGTATTGGATCCTGGGAACCACCATAAGTTTTTAAGCATGGCCTCTGCCCCAACAGGATAAGTGTATGTGGTTCCATCTGCACATCTCCTTAACCAGCATTGCCCTAAGAGGCTCGAGGTTGTTCCTCCCCAGGTTGGCAATACAACAAGAGAAATTTATACCCAAAAATGTAATCTGATTTTGGGCCACTGTCATGTTCCAAGAGAAGCCCTGTTGTTGTGCCACTGAGCTCTGGAATGGCAGAAAGGGATCTGGCAACACTAACTTTATAGTCTGACAGCCTGACATATGATTCAGACTGATGAGGTGCAGGATAGAAGTCTGAGACTCTGTCAGAGTAAGCATGATGTCATCTGCAAAGGCCATGACCTTATGTTCTTCTCTGATGTCGACCCCGTTTATGTGTGGGTGTTGTCATGTGGCCTGCACAAGAGGTTCTAGGGAAAGCATAAAACAGGAGTGGGGAGAGGGGACAGCCTTGTCTGGTTCTCCTCCCTAGGGGACAACTGGGGGATGGGTGTCCATTAGTGGTCACTGAGGCAGCTGCACCCTTATAAAGGACAGGGATCTAGTTTACAATGTTGGTACCAAAGTCAAATCACTGTAGTGTGTGAAAAAGAAATCCCCACTTCACCTGACTGAATGCCTTTCAGTGTCCAGTGACAGCAGCACTGTCCGTGGGTGGGGTCGCAATGACTTCCATATAAGGTTTATAAGACATCTGGTGTTATCTGCACCTTTGTCTGCCTGGGATAAAATCCACCTGGTCCAGTAACTACTAACCCTACCACCACCTCTTTGATCCGTGCTGTGATCATCTTCGTAAGGATTTTGCAGTTAGTGGTAATGAGGGAAATAGGCCTGTAGCTGCTGCATAGTTGCAGGTCTTTCCCTGGCTTGGAGATGAGGGAGATCTGCACTGTATGCATGGATGGTGGCAGTTCCCCCAAGGCACATGCCTCCGTTAGGGCCGCTATAAGCGGCTCTATAAGGCTGTCTTGAAAGCAGGTGTAAAATTCCACTGATAGGCCACTGCCCCAAGGGGATTTCCCTGCTGGCAATCTGGCTAGTGCAGCAGCCAGTTCCTGGCCTATGAAAGGTTTGTCCAACCTGCTACTTTGGTCCTGTGAAAAGGTGGGCAGGGTGAGGTCTTACATGAAGGTGTTCACCTCTTGTGAGGTGGGTGAAACTTCAGAGGCATACCACTTGGAATAAAGTCCATAAAGGACTTATCGATGCCTCTCTGGTCAACGACCAGAGATATCCACCTTCCTAAGGCAGTGTAGTCTTGATTTCTTTTACATTTTTTTCAACTGGTGTGCCAAGTGTCTCCCAGACTTTTCCCCAGCCTCCCAGGATGCCTGGCAGAGCCTGAAGAGGGCATACTCCGCTTTCTGGTGGAGGTACAGATTTAGTCTGAATCTCGGCCTCAGTATCCGAGGCAGGAGCTCCTGACTGGAGCAGTCATTCACCTGACCTTGGCTTCTACGTCTCTGAAGAGTATTCTTGCTTCTTAAAGCCCTTTTTCCTTTTCCTTAGCTTTCTTTACCCTCGAGGCATATGTAGTACATTTGCCCTGGAAGAAAACCTTGAGTGCATCAAATCTTATGGCGTCTGTGGTATCCAAAGACTTGTTGGTTTCCAGGAACTCTTTTATATCTTTGGAGAGTTGTTTACAAAAATCTGAGTCTTTGATATGTGAGACTTTAAATTTTCAGGTATGTTTATGAGGTAAAGCCTGATCCGGTGGGAGCCATGAAAAGGAGACAGGGCTGTGGTCAGATATGATGGTCTCTATTTTCTTTTCACTGATGTCTTCTATCCAACTAGTTGGTGATAACCAGATGCCTATCTTGAAATACACAATGAGGGGTGTGAGTAGAATGTGTAGTCCCTTCCCTGTGGGTTGATTACACACTACATGCCTACAGTGCTAGTCTCCTCCATCAGTTTCTGCAAAGCGATCGAGGCCAGTGACCTTGTGCCACTTGGGGGGTTTGCTTCTGTCGAGGAACTCACAGAGTACAGTATTCATATTTCTGCCTATTAACAGTTGTCCCTTTCCCTTCTTAGCCAGTGTCTGGGTAAGGGTGGTGAAGAAACTGGCACCAGTCAGGCTAGGTCCATATACATAACATAGGGTTATTTCCCTTCCCCAAAGTGTTCTTCCCACCAATATGAACCTCCCTTCTCGGTAAGAGTGAATAAAGGTGCACTTAAAAGCTACCTCTTTGTAAATGAGGATGGCCATCCCTCTACTTTTGGTGTTGAAGGAGCTACTAACAAGTTGCACCACCCACCCTGACCTGAGTTTGTCCGACTCCTGCTTCAGCAAATACATCTCCTCCAAGAAGGTGATTACCACCCCCAGCTTTTTCAGGTGATCAAGAATTTTCCACCTCTTAGCTGGTGAGTTAATGCCCTTAATGTTCCATGAAAAAAATATTGTGGGTTTATTAGCCATGATCACCTGATCAGTTTGGGCAGTGGGGTGGCCAACATTGTGCAACTGCTGATGTGCATACAGGTTTAAAAGTGGTTCTGGAGTCTGCCCCATGGTTTCTAGTCCTATGCGGGACTGAGTGTTCCATAGGAGAGTAGGTAAGGATCTTGGTGCAGTGTATATATATAGGCAAGTATTTCCCCATGGCCCCTTGTCCAGTGAGTGCTCAGGCTATGGACCATGCAGCACTGTAAACTACTGATGAACAGTTGCAACTATAATAAGAATTTTAACATTACAAACATCACAGTCACACCAGGTACCTCTATGATAACGCCTTATAGTTCCACCAGGTACCTCTATGGGAATGCCTTATAGTCTCACAGGGTACCTCTATGAGAATGCCTTATTGTTACTTGAGGTACCTCTATGAGAACGCCTTAGAGTTGCACCAGGTACCTCTATGAGAACGCCTTATAGTTGCAAAAGGTACCTCTATAAGAACACCTTATACTCTCATCGGGTACCTTTATGAGAACGCCTTATAGTAACTCCAGGTACCTCTATGAGAATGCCTTAGGGTTGCACCAGGTACCTCTATGAGAATGCTTTTTAGTTGCAACAGATACCTCAATAAGAACACCATGTACTCTCACCGGGTACCTCTCGGAGAAAGCATTATAGTTCCTCTAGGTACCTCTATGAGAACACCTTATAACTGCACCAGGTAACTATTTGAGAATGCCCAATAGTTGCACTGGGTACCTCTATGAGAATGCCTTACAGTAGCACCAGGTATCTCTATGAGAACACCTTATAGTCTGACAGGGTACCTCAATAAGAATGAGTTATTGCTACCTGAGGTACCTCTTTGAGAATAACTTAAAGTCTCACTGGTCACCCACATATTATATTTACTTCAGGTACCTTTATGAAAATGCCTAATAGATGTCCCAAGTAACTCTAGGAGAAAGCCTTATAGTCGCATCGGATACCGCTATGAGAACACCTTATAGTTGCGCCAGGTACATCTATGAGAACACCTTATAGTCTCACTGGGTACCTCAATAAGACTCAATCAGGACACACTGCACTTACTCCAGGTACCTCTAAAAGAACGACTTATAGTTACTCCAGGTACCACTACGAGAATGCCTTATGGATGCACCAGGTACCTGTTTGAGAACACCTTACAGTTACACCAGGTACCTCTATCAAAATGCCTTATAGTTGCTGCAGGTACCATATGAGAACGACAGCTACCTCTATGAAAATACTTTATAGTTACTCATATCTCTATGACATTGCCTTATACTTAAAAAAGATACCTTTATGAGAATGCCTTATAGTTGCACCAGATACCTCTATGACATATGAACATATGAAATTTGCCAGCAGATAAAGGCCTAGAGGTCTATCAAGTCTACTCGAATGTACAGCAAGCACCCCTTATTCTGCAGCTGCCCCTCCCTTTCACCCTTCCCCTTCATTGACCCTCCCCCTTGTCCTGTCCCATCCCCTTTTGAACCAGTCCACTGTTCTACTGGATACCACTTCTGCAGGTAACACATTCCACCCAGCCACCACCTCTCTGTAAAAAGTGTCTCCCTCGCCTCCCTCCTGAACCTTCCTCCTCCAGTCTCGTGATCATGGCCCCTGTGTCCCTCCCTCCTTACTTTGAACAGCCCCTCTGTACCAGTCTTGTTTATTCCTTTCATGTACTTAAAGGTTTCAATCATGTCCCCTGTCCCTCCTCTCCTCCAGTGAGTACATGTTCAATTCCCTCAACTCTCCTCGTCGTATGAAAGTCCCCCAGCCCCTTGATCATCTTTGTCGCTTCTGCGCTGCACCCTCCAGTTAACTAATGTCCTCTTCACATATGGGCACCAGTATTGCACGCAGTACTCCAGGTGTGGTCTAACTAATGATCTATACAGTGGCAGAATCACCTCCTCCCTCCTCAAGGATATACCCCTTGCACTACAACCCAGCATTTTGTTGGCCTTTGCAGCTGCCTTCCTACACTGTGCCAAGTTTTTCATTGACCTTGTAATGAGCACCCTCAGATCTTCTCCTCCTCTGTCTGGGCTAGCTGCACTCCCCCCAGCTGGTAACTCCTCCTTGGGTTCTTCATCTCAGAATGCAGCACCTTGCACTTTTTGGCATTAAGCCCCAGTTGCCAGGTGTCTGACCAGGTTTCAAGCTTTGCCAGATCATCCTGCAACCCCTGCCATCCCCCTAGGTCATCCACCACTGCTCCTACCTTGGTATCATCAGCAAACAGACTGATCTTGCTCTTGATGTTCAATGATATGTCTGCAATGAATATCCCAAACGACACTGGTCCCAACACCGAGCCCTGTGGAACACTGCTCATCACTACCCTTGGGTGTGAGAGCTCCCCACCCACCACCACCTCTGTTGCCTCCCCAAGCCAGTTCCTACCTATCTTGACAGCTTTGCACCTGCCCCGGTGCCTACTAACTTACTTCCCAGCCTTCCATGCAGCATTGAGTCGAATGCCTTACTGAAGTCCAGATACAGGACTTCAGTAAGACACTGTATGGCCCCTGTCCAGTTGCCTAGTTACCCAGTCATAGAACTCCACCAGGTTGGTTTGGCAGGATCTGCCCCATATGAAGCCATGCTGTCTGCTGTCCTGTAGTACTCTGGCCTCTAGGAGGGCCACCAGCCTTTCCTTCAGAATAGTCTCCATTAGCTTACCCACGATGGATGTGAGGCTCACCGGTCTGTAGTTTCCCAGCTCAACCTTGGGGCCATTCTTGTGGAGGGGCACCACATGAGCCATCCTCCAGTCCTGAGGTACACACTCCGAATGTAGTGAGGCATTAAATAGGCCTGCCAAAGGTCCTGCAAGGACCTCTGCCAGCTCCTCCAGTACCCTGGGGTGGATGCCATCTGGGCCTGGCACCTTATCCACCCTCAGTCCCTTCAAACCCTCCTGAACTCTGCCCTCCATGATTTCCCCATCTGTCACCCCTCCCCATTTCTGCCATTTCGCCCCCCTTGGGTGTTAACCCCCTCTTCTCTTTAGTAAATACTGAGCAGAAGTACTCATTTAGTGCTTCTGCCTTATCGCAACCTGCTTCCACCCAACCCCCCTCCTTCCTAATCCTTACTATGTGGTCCTTGCAGCTACTTTTCTCCCTGATGTACCTAAAAAAGTCCTTCTCCTCCTTCTTAATGCCTTATGCCAGCCTGAGTTCCATAGATGCTTTGGCTCCCCTTACTGCCCTTGTCACCTCCTTCGATTCCATCAAGTACTCCTCCCTGTCCTCCCCTCTCCCTGTTTTCTTGTACTTCCTAAAGGCAGCTCTTTTCCTCCTTACCTTTTCCAAACCTTTGACAACACCGTATAGCTGCAATGGATACCTTTATGAGAATGCCTTATAGTTGCACCAGATATCTCTATGAGAATGCCTTACAGTTTCACCAGAAACTTTTTTTTTTTTTTGGATCCACTCCAGCGCCAGATCTCAGCCAGGTCACGGCCCCGCCCCCCATTCTCAAATCAGCCATCCTCCCTGCCCCTGGCTTGCCCCTCAGGGTGGGGCCGTGCTACCGCCAAGGTGTCACGGACACTGATCTGGAATGGAGCCAGCCTGAGTGAATGGCGGATGGCGGCGGCTTCATGGATGCACTGCAGCGGAGATTTTTTCTATTTAGGCTCTCTCTGGGTCGGATGCAGTACAATGACGCCGACCAACTCCCCATTGTGCACATACACCCTGCTTCCAGCCTCCGCTGGGATCTCAGGTGCCGTGCGTGATCCCCCCTCCCAGGGAAGGAGGCAGTCCTCGGACGCTCATCTTCCCTGCCACTGTCTACCCCCGGTGGCCCATGTCCATTCCCGAACATGGGTGGCTGGCGTGGTGTGAGGTGTGGCATCCAATGCCTCAACCCTCAGCGCCACCGAGCCTCACCAGATACTTCTAAGAGAATGCCTTATAGTTGCACCGCATACCTGTATAAGACCGACTTATAGTTGTACCAGATAACTCTATGAGAACACTTTATAATCACTCCAAGTACCACTATGAAACTGCATCATAGTTGCCCCAGACACCTCTATGAGAACACTCTACAGTTGCACCAGATATGTCTATCTGAGCTCCTTATAGTCACACAGGATACCTCTATTAGAACACGTCATAGTTGCACGGGATACCTCTATGCAAACACCTTAAACTTGCACCAGATACCTCTATGAGAATGCCTTATAGTTGCATCAGATACCTCTCTGAGAATGCCCTATAGTTTCACCAGATACCTCTATGAGAAGGCCTTATAACTGCACCTGATACCTTTATCAGAATGCCTTATAGTTTCACTGGATACCTCTATGAGAATGCCTTGTAGTTGCACCAGATATCTTTATGAGAATGCCTTATAGTTTCACCAGGTACCTCTGTGAGGCTGTCTTACAGTTGCACAGCATACCTGTATGAGACCACCTTTCAGTTGCACCAGATAAGTCTATGAGAATGCTTTATAATCTCACTGGGTACCTCTATGAAAACACCTTATAGTTACTCCAGGTACATCTATGAGAACACCTTATAGTTACTACAGGTACTTCTATGAAAACTCTTTGTAATTGCACCAGATACGTCTATGACAACACCTTATAGTTGAACCGAATAGTTCTATGAGAATGCCTTACAGTCTCACCGAGTACCTGTATGAGAACACCTTATAGTTGCACCAGGTACATCTATGCGAACGCCTTGTAGCTGCAGCAGGAACCTGTCTGAGAACACTTATAACTGCACCAGGTACCTCTATGAGAACACTTTATATCTGCGCAAGGTACTCTATTAGAACGCCTTATACTGTAATTCCACTGGCTACCTCTAAGAGAAAGCCTTATAGTTGCAAAGCATACCTCTATAAAAACGCCTTATAGTTGCATCACGTACCATATGAGAATGCTTTATAGTTGCACCAGGTACCTCTATGAAAATGACTTTTAGCTACTTGTACCTCTAGGACGCCTTATAGTTGCATTGGATACCTCTAAGAGAACACTTTATAACTGCACCAGGTACCTCTATGAGAACGCCTTATAGTTCCACCGGATAGGTCTATGAGAACTCCTTATTGTTGCACCATGTACCTTTATGACAACTCCTTATAGTTGCACCAGATGCCTTTATGAGAATGCCTTAAAGTTGCATCGGATACCTCTATGAGAAAGCCCTATAGCTGCGCTGGATAATTCTATGAGAATGCCTTATAGTTGCACTAAATACCTCTATGAGAACGCCTTATAGTTTTTTATTTTTCATTTTTATTTTAAACCTTTGTTTACCGGGTAAGTACAATTAGCCAAGGCCAGTTTTCATGTACGACCCGGGGACTGAATACATATACAGTCAAGATGTTTACAATTAACAAAACTCACACCACAATACAATTACAACATTTTAAGACATACATCACACAATTTCACTACAATAATAAATAAAGAATATATAATAAAAATACTCACTGAAAACAACAACAATGCAATTTATCAAGAAATAATTTCTTAACCTAATTTTAAAAGTTTGATGACAAACATTCTCATATAAAATAATAGGAAGCTCATTCCAATTTTTAGCAGCAGAATAAGAAAAAGAACCATCACTCATTTTAGTCTTGGTCTTGGGAACAGTTAACTTAATTTGATAATCTGAACGAAGTTCCCATGAATTTATTTTAATATGTAATAATGAATACAATGGAGAATCTATACCTTGACGAAGAACTTTTTCCGTTAATGAACACAGACTGAATAAACAACCCAGCCTAGGTGGAAGCCAGGCAGATAGTCTATACAGTTCACAAAGATGTGTAGAATAAGGCAACTTAAAAGTAAATCTACAGATACCATGAAACACATTAGTAAGAAGAGATAACTCTATATCAGACAAATTAGAAAAAAGAAATGTATTATCGTTTAACTGAGGTAGTAATATACCCTCAGCTATTACACGCCTTACTGGTAAAGTCAACAATGACTGAAACTTAAATAGGACACCTAATCTCTGATTTATTTGATGAGAAATAACATTTACATGATCAGAGAATTTTAAATATTGGTCCAACAGGACTCCAAGATATTTAAATTGTTTTACCTGCTCCATCCCATTACCCAATGAATCAGAGATGGACAAATTCTGAGATCTATTAAGTCTAATTCTAGATCCAAAAAAAGCATACATTTTGTTTTTGTGTTATTTAATGCCAAACAATTCCCATTTAACCACCTACAAAAGTACAGCAAAGTCCTTATTTAAAGACTTATTTATAAGTTCCACTGAGATTGAACTTTTGTACAAAATAATGTCATCTGCATAAATCAGACAATGTGTATCATTCAATAAGGATGGAACAACATCTACAAACACAGTACAGTGGGCCCAGAATGGATCCCTGGGGCACCCCCTGTAATAAGAATTTACTAGAGGAAAGTTTACTAGAGGAAAGGGAAACATCTATTAGGATCCTTTTAGTTGCACAGCATACCTGTATGAGAACGCCTTTCAGTTGCACCAGATACATCTATGAGAAAGCCACTATAGTTCCAGCAGAGAATTCTGTGAAAATGCCTTATAGTTGCACCATATACCTCTATGACAATGCCTTACAGTTGCACTGGATACCTCTATGAGAACGCCTTATAGTTGCACCAGGAACATCTATGAGGATGTCTTATAGCTGCACAGCATACCTGTATGAGAACGCCTTTCAGCTGCACCAGATAACTCTTGGAGAATGCCTTATAATCTCACTGGGTACCTCTATGAGAACATCTTACAGTTGCTCCCAGTACCTCTATGAGAGTGCCTTATAGTTCCAACAAATATCTCTATGGAAATGCCTTATAGTTGCACTAGGTACCTCTATGAGAATGCCTTATTGTCTCATCGGGTACCTCTATGAGAACACCTTATAGTTACTCCAGGTATCTCTATCAAAATACCTTGTAATTGCACTGGATACGTCTATGAGAACACATTACAGTTGCACCGGATACCTCTATGAGAACACCTTATAGTCTCATTGGATACCTCTGTGAGAACACCTTATAGTTCCGCGAGGTACCTCTACGAAAAACGCCTTATAGTTGCACCAGGAACCTCTTTGAGAAAGTGTTATAAGTGCACCAGGTACTGCTATGAGAATGCCTTATGGTTGCACCAGGTACCTCTATCAGAACGCCTTCTAGTTGCAACGGATACCTCTATGAGAAAGCTTTATACCTACAAAGGATAATTCTATGAAAACACCTTATAGTTGCTCCAGGTAGCATATGACAACACTTCATAGTTGCATCAGGTACCTCTATGAAAACGTCTTATAGTTACTCGTACCTCTATCATGCCAGATAGTTGCACCAGATACCTCTAAAAGAACACTTTATAGTTTCACCGCATACCTGTGTGAGACTGCCTTTCAGTTGCACCAGATAAATCTATGAGAATGCCTTATAATCTCATTGGGTACCTCTATGAAAACACCTTATAGTTACTCAAGGTACGTCTATGAGAACACCTTATAGTTACTACAGGTACCTCTATGAAAACTCCTTGTAATTGCACTGGATACGTCTGTGAGAACACCTTATAGTTGAACCGAATATTTCTAGGAGAATGCCTTATAGTATCACCGAGTATCTGTATGAGAACACCTTATAGTTGTACCAGGTACATCTATGAGAATGCCTTATAGTTGCAGCAGGAACCTGTTTGAGAACACCTTATAATTCCACCAGGTACCTCTGTGAGAACACTTTATATTTACACAAGGTACCTCTATTAGAATGCCTAATAATTCCACTGGATACCTCTATGAGAAAGCCTTATAGTTGCAAAGCATACCTCTATGAAAACGCCTTATAGTTGCACCAGGTACTATATGAGATGCTTTAGAGCTGTACCAGCTACACCGTATACCTCTATGAAAATGCCTTATAGATGCACCGGATACCTCTATGAGAATGCCTTATAGTTACGCCAGATACATCTAAGAGAACACCTTATAGTTGCACCAGATACCTCTTTGAGAACACCTTATAGTTGCGCCTGATACCTCTAGGAGGATGTCTGGGGGGATACTGGGATGTATAGGGAGAGGCATCACCAGTAGAAAACAGGAAGTTATTATCCCTCTGTACAGACAGCTGGTCAGACCCCATCTGGAGTACTGCGTGCAGTTCTGGAGACCCAGTCTTCGCAAAGACATAGACAGGATGGAAGCTGTCCAGAGGAGGGCAACTAAAGTGGTGCAGGGTCTGCACCAGAAGACATATGAAGAGAGACTTAAGGAGCTTAATATGTATAGCCTCGAGGAAAGGAGGGAGAGGGGGGACATGATAGAAACTTTCAAGTACCTCAAGGGAATCAACAAAGTCCAAGAGGAAGCATCTTTCAAAAAAAAGAGGTGTGCAAGAAAAGATTTACAATTTGAAGATAGGGAATGCTCAGAGGTAATTTAAGGAAGTATTTTTCACAGAGAACGTTAGGATGCATGGAACGCACTGGAGGTCGTGGAGTCAAAACAGTGGTGGAATTCAAGCATGCATGGGACAGTCATAAGGCAATTCTAGGGGGTGGGGGTAGGAAGAAGTAGGCTGCTGGTTAACTAGGATCTGCAGCTTATCCAGTAGGCAGGGAAATGGGCAGACTGGGTGGGCCAAGCGGTCCTTATCTGCCGTCAAATTCTATGTTTCTATGTCTTATAGTTGCACTGAATACCTCTATGAGGCTGCCTTATAGTTACACCGGATACCTCTATGAGAATGCCTTACAGTTGCACCGGATACCTCTATGAGGATACCCTATATTTGCACCAGATAGCTATATGAGGATGCCTTATAATTGTACCAGACACTTCTATGAGGACACCTTATAGCTGCACCGGATACTTCTATAAGGACGCTTTTTAGCTGCAAAGGATACCTGTATGTTAACTCCTTATATTTGCATCAGATACCTTTAAGAGAACTCATTATAGTTGCACCAGATACCTCTAGGAGGATGGCATATACTTCCACCAGATATCTCTATCAGGACACCTTATAGTTGTGCTGAATACCTATATGAGTACGCCTTATAGTTTCACCGAATACTTCTATGAGGATGAATTATACAGTTGCACCAGATACCTCTATAAGAATGACTTATAGTTGCACAGGATACCTCCATGAGAATGCCTAATAGTTGCACCAAATAACTCTATGAGAACTCCTTATAGTTGCACTGGATACCTCTATAAGGACGCCATATAGTTGCACCTGATATGTCAATGAGAATGCTTTATAGTTCTACTAGGTACCTTTATAAGAACACCTCATAGCTGCACCAGATACCTTTATGAGAATGCCTTACAGTTGCACTGGATACCTCTATGGGAAAACGCCTTATAGTTTCACCAGATACATCTATGAGAATGCCTTGTAGTTACACCGGATATCTCTATGAGAATGCCTTATAGTTGCACTGGATACCTCTATGAGAACACCTTATAGTTGCACCTGGTACCTCTACGGGAACATCTTATAGTTTCATCAGGTACCTCTATGAGAATGCTATATAGTTTCACGGGATACCTCTATGAGAATGCATTATAGTTGCACCAGATACCTCTATGAGAATGCCTTATAGTAGCACTGGATACCTCCATGAGAATGCCTTACAGTTGCACTGGATACCTCTATGAGAATACCTAATATTTGCACCAGGTACCTCTATGAGGCTGTCTTACAGTTGCACCACATACCTGTGTGAGACCACCTTTCAGTTGCACCAGATAAATCTATGAGAATGCCTTATAATCTCACTGGGTACCTTTATGAAAACACTGTATAGTTACTCCAGGTACGTCTATGAGAACACCTTACAGTTACTAGAAGTACCTCTATGAAAACTCCTTGTAATTGTACTGGATACGTCTGTGAGAACACCTTATAGCTGAACCAAATATTTCTATGAGAACGCCTTATAGTCTCATCGAGTATCTGTATGAGAACACCTTATAGTTGCACCAGGTACATCTATGAGAATGCCTTATAGTTGCAGCAGGAACCCGTTTGAGAACAACTTATAATTCCACCAGGTACCTCTGGGAGAACACTTTATATTTGCACAAGGTACCTCTGTTACAATGCCTTATAATTCCACTGGATACCTCTATGAGAAAGCCTTATAGTTGCAAAGCATACCTCTATGAAAACGCCTTATAGTTGCACCAGGTACCATATGAGAATGCTTTAGAGCTGTACCACCTATACCGTATACCTCTATGACAATGCCTTATAGTTACACCGGATATATCTATGAGAATGTCTTATAGTTACACCGGCTACATCTAAGAGGATGCCTTATAGCTGCACCACATACCTCTTTGTGGACACCTTATAGTTGCACCTGATACCTCTAGGAGGACGTCTTATAGTTGCACTGGATACCTCTATGAGGCTGCCTTATAGTTGCACCAGATACCTCTATGAGAATGCCTTACAGCTGCACCGGTTACCTCTATGAGGATGCCCTATATTTGCACCAGATAGCTATATGAGGATGCCTTATAACTGTACCAGATACTTCTATGATGACACCTCATAGTTGCACTGGATACTTCTATAAGGACGCTTTTTAGCTGCAAAGGATACCTGTATGAGAACTCCTTATATTTGACCCAGATACCTTTATGAGAACTCATTTTAGTTGCACCAGATACCTCTATGAGGATGCCTTATAGTTTCTCCTGATACCTCTATGAGAATGTCTTATAGTCTCATCGGGTACCTCTATGGAAATACCTTGTAGTTACTCCAGGAACTTCTATGAAAATGTCTTGTAATTGCTAAGGATACCTCTATGAGAACGCCTCATAGTTGCACCAGGCATCTTTATGAGAACGCCTGAGAGTTGCACCGGATAGCTCTATGAGAACACTTGATAGTTGCACCGGGTACCTCTAGGAGAACGCCTTATAGCTGCACTGGAGACCTCTATGGGAACGTTTTCTAGTAGCACCCAATACCTCTAAGTGAACGCCTTATAGCTGCACCAGAAACCTCTATGGGAACACTTTCTAGTTGCACCAGATAGCTCTATGAGAACGCCTTGTAGTTACACCAGATATATCTAAGAGAACACCATATAGTCGCACCAGATCTCTCTATGAGAACGCCTTATAGTTGCACTGGATACCTCTAAGAGGACACCTTATATTTGCATCGGATACCTCTATGAGGACGTTATAGTTGCACCAGATACCTCTTGATAACACCTTTTAGTTGCACTGGATACCTCTATGAGGATACCTTGTAGTTGCACCGGATACTTCTATGAGGATGCTTGATAGCTGCACCAGATACCTCTATGAGGACAGCTTATAGTTGCACCAGATATCTCTATTAGGACACCTTATAGTTGTGCCAAATACCTATATGAGGACACCTTATAGTTTCACCAAATACCTCTATGAGGATGAATTATACAGTTGCACCGGATACCTCTATGAGAATGACTAATAGTTGCACAGGGTTCCTCCATGAGAATGTCTAATAGTTGCACCAAATAACTCTATGAGAACTCCTTATAGTTGCACTGGATACCGCTATGAAGATGCCATACAGTTGCACCAGATATGTCTATGAAAACGCTTTATAGTTATACTAGGTACCTCTATAAGAACGCCTCATAGCTGCACCAGATACCTTTATGAGAATGCTTTATAGTTGCACCGGATACCTCTATAAGAATGCTTTACATTTGCACCACATACCTTTATGAGAATGCCTTATAGTTGCACTGGATACCTCTACGAGAAGGCCTTATAGTTGCAACGAATACCTTTATGAGAATGCCTTATAATTGCACCTGGTACCTCTGTGAGAATGTCTCATAGTTTCATCAGGTACCTCTATGAGAATGCCATATAGTTTCATGGGATATCTCTGTGAGAACGCCTTATAGTTGTACCAGATACCTCTATGATAATGCCTCATAGTAGCACTGGATACCTCTATGAGAATACCTTACAGTTGCACCAGGTACCGCTTTAAGGCCTGTCTTACAGTTGCACCGCATACCTGTATGAGACCACCTTTCAGTTGCACCAGATAAAGTCTATGAGAATGCCTTATAATTTCACTGGGTACCTCTATGAAAACATCTTATAGTTACTCCAGGTACGTCTATGAGAACACCTTATAGTTACTAAAGGTACCTCTATGAAAACTCCTTGTAACTGCACTGGATACGTCTGTGAGAACACCTTATAGCTGAACCAAATATTTCTATGAGAACGCCTTATAGTCTCATCGAGTATCTGTATGAGAACACCTTATAGTTGCACCAGGTACATCTATGAGAATGCCTTATAGTTGCAGCAGGAACCCGTTTGAGAACACCTTATAATTCCACCAGGTACCTCTGGGAGAACACTTTATATTTGCACAAGGTACCTCTGTTACAATGCCTTATAATTACACTGGATAACTCTATGAGAAAGCCTTATAGTTGCAAAGCATACCTCTATGAAAACGCCTTATAGTTGCACCAGGTACCATATGAGAATGTCTTAGAGCTGTACCCAGCATACCGTATAATTTCTATGACAATGCCTTATAGTTACACCGGATATATTCCATGAGAATGCTCTTATAGTTACAACGGCTACATCTAAGAGGATGCCTTATAGCTGCACCAGATACCTCTTTGAGGACACCTTATAGTTGTGCCTGATACCTCTAGGAGGACGTCTTATAGTTGCACTGGATACCTCTATGAGGCTGCCTTATAGTTGCACCAGATACCTCTATGAGAATGCCTTACAGCTGCACCAGTTACCTCTATGAGGATGCCCTATATTTGCACCAGATAGCTCTATGAGGATGCCTTATAATTGTACCAGATACTTCTATGATGACACCTTATAGTTGCACCGGATACTTCTATAAGGACGCTTTTAAGCTGCAAAGGATACCTGTATGAGAACTCCTTATATTTGACCCAGATACCTTTATGAGAACTCATTTTAGTTGCACCAGATACCTCTATGAGGATGCCTTATAGTTTCTCCGGATACCTCTATGAGAATGTCTTATAGTCTCATCGGGTATCTCTATGGGAACACCTTGTAGTTACTCCAGGAACTTCTATGAAAACGCCTTGTAATTGCTAAGGACATCTATATGAGAACGCCTCATAGTTGCACCAGGCACCTTTATGAGAACGCCTGAGAGTTGCACCGGATAGCTCTATGAGAACACTTGATAGTTGCACCGGGTACCTCTATGAGAACGCCTTATAGCTGCACTGGAGACCTCTATGGGAACGTTTTCTAGTAGCACCCAATACCTCTAAGTGAACGTCTTATAGCTGCACCAGAAACCTCTATGGGAACACTTTCTAGTTGCACCAGATAGCTCTATGAGAACGCCTTGTAGTTACACCAGATATATCTAAGAGAACACCATATAGTCGCACCAGATCTCTCTATGAGAACGCCTTATAGTTGCACTGGATACCTCTAAGAGGACACCTTATATTTGCATCGGATACCTCTATGAGGACGCCTTATAGTTGCACCAGATACCTCTATGATAACACCTTTTAGTTGCACTGGATACCTCTATGAGGATACCTTGTAGTTGCACCGGATACTTCTATGAGGATGCTTGATAGCTGCACCAGATACCTCTATGAAGACAGCTTATAGTTGCACCAGATATCTCTATTAGGACACCTTATAGTTGCGCCAAATACCTATATGAGGACACCTTATAGTTTCACCAAATACCTCTATGAGGATGAATTATACAGTTGCACTGATACCTCTATGAGAATGACTGATAGTTGCACAGGGTTCCTCCATGAGAATGTCTAATAGTTGCACCAAATAACTCTATGAGAACTCCTTATAGTTGCACTGGATACCGCCATGAAGACGCCATACAGTTGCACCAGATATGTCTATGAAAACGCTTTATAGTTATACTAGGTACCTCTATAAGAACGCCTCATAGCTGCACCAGATACATTTATGAGAATGCCTTATAGTTGCACCGGACACCTCTATAAGAACGCTTTACATTTGCACCACATACCTTTATGAGAATGCCTTATAGTTGCACTGGATACCTCTATGAGAATGCCTTATAGTTACACCAGATACCTCTACGAGAAGGCCTTATAGTTGCAACAAAAATACTTCTATGAGAACGCCTTTATAATTGCAATTGGTACTTCTGTGAGAATGTCTCATAGTTTCATCAGGTACCTCTATGAGAACGCCATATAGTTTCATGGGATATCTCTGTGAGAACGCCTATAGTTGTACCAGATACCTCTATGATAATGCCTCATAGTAGCACTGGATATCTCTCTATGAGAATACCTTACAGTTGCACCAGGTACCGCTTTAAGGCCTGTCTTACAGTTGCACCAAGATACCTGTATGAGACCACCTTTCAGTTGCACCAGATAAAGTCTATGAGAATGCCTTATAATTTCACGGGTACCTCTATGAAAACATCTTTAGTTACTCCAGGTACGCTTCTATGAGAACACCTTATAGTTACTAAAGGTGCCTCTATGAAAACTTGTAACTGCACCGGATACGCTCTATGAGAACACCTTATAGATGAACCGAATAGTTCTAAGGAGAACGCCTTTATAGTATCATCGAGTATCTGTATAAGAACATCTTAATGGCTGCACCAGGTGCATCTATGAGAATGCCTTATAGTTGCAGCAGGAACCCGTTTGAGAACAACTTATAATTGCACCAGGTACCTCTGTGAGAACGCTTTATATTTGCACAAGGTACCTCTGTTACAACGCCTTATAATTCCACTGGATACCTCTATGAGAAAGCCTTATAGTCGCAAAGCATACCTCTATGAAAACGCCTTATAGTTGCACCAGGTACCATATGAGAATGCTTTAGAGTTGCAACAGCTACCTCTATGAAAATGGCTTTTAGCTACTTGTGCCTCTAGAATGCCTCATAGTTACACCGGATATGTCTATGAGAACGCCTTATCGTTGCACCAGGTACCTCTATGAGAACGCCTTATAGTTGCATCGGATACCTCTATGAGAAAGCCCTACAGCTGCACCAGATAATTCTATGAGAACACTTTATAGTTGCACCGTGTACCTCTATGACAATGTCTTATAGTTGCACTAGATACCTCTATGAGAACGCCTTATAGTTGCATCAGAAACATCTGTGAGGATGCCTTTTAGTTCCACCAGGTACCTCTATTAGAACACTTTATAATTCCACTGGATGCTTTTTGAGAATGCCTTATAGCTGCACCAGATACCTCTATGAAAACGCCTTATAGTTGCACGATGCCTTTATGAGATTGTCTTATAGTTGCACCAGATACCTCTATAGGATTTTATAGTTGCACCAGTTATGTCTATGAGAATGCCTTATAGTTGCAGCAGATACCCCATGAGAATGCCTCATAGTTGCATCGCATACCTCAATGAATATGACTTGTAGTTGCACCGGATACCTCTATAAGGATGCCTTATTGTTGCACCGGATACCTCTATGAGAATGCCTTATACTAGCACTGGATATCTCTATGAGAATGCCTTACAGTTGCACCAGATACCTTTATGAGAATACCTTATATTTGCACCAGGCACCTCTATGAGGCCGTCTTACAGTTGCACTCAAGATACCTGTATGGAGACAGCCTTTCAGTTGCACCAGATAAGTCTATGAGAATGCCTTATAATCTCACTGGGTACCTCCATGAAACACCTTATAGTTCCAGGTACGCCTATGAGAACACCTTATAGTAACTATAGGTACCTCTATGAAAACTCCTTGTAATTGCATCGGCTACATCTATGAGAACATCTTATAATTGAACTGAATAGTTCTATGAGAATGCCTTATAGTCTCACTGAGTATCTGTATGAGAACACCTTATAGCTGCACCAGGTACATCTATGAGAACACTTTATATTTGCAGAAGGTACCTCTATTATAACACCTTGTAATTCCACTGGATACCTCTATGAGAAAGCCTTATAGTTGCAAAGCATACCTCTATGAAAACACCTTATAGTTGCACCAGGTACCATATGAGAATGTTTTAGAATTGCACCAGCTACCTCAATGAAAATGACTTTTAGCTATTTGTACCTCCAGGATGCCTTATAGTTGCACTGGATACCTCTATGAGAACACTTTATATTTGCACCAGGTACTTCCATGAGAACGCCTTATAGTTACGCCGGATAAGTCTATGAGAACGCCTTATTGCTGCACCAGGTACCTCTATGAGAACGCCTTATAGTTGCATTGGATGCCTTTATGAGAACGCCTTATAGTTGCATCGGATACCTCTATGAGAAAGCCCTATAGTTGTACTGGATAATTCTATGAGAATGCCTTGTAGCTGCACCGTGTACCTCTATGACAACGCCTTATAGTTGCACTAGATACCTCTATGAGAACACCTTATAGTTGCACCAGAAACATCTTTGAGGATGCCTTTTAGTTCCACCAGATACCTCTATAAGGATGCCTTATAGTTGCAGGGATACCTCTATGAGAATGCTGAACAGTTACACCAGGTACCTGTCAGAGAATGCCTTGTAACTGCACAAGGTACCACTATGAAAATGTCGTATAGTTTCACGAGATACCTCTGTGAGAACGTCTCATAGTTGCACCAAATACTTCTATGAAGACCCTTAGAGTTGTACTGGATACCTTTGTGAGAACACCGTACAGCTGCACCAGGTACGTCTCTGAGAAGGCCTTATAATTGCACCAGGTACCACTATGAAAAATGCCTTGTACTTGCAGATGATACCTCTATGAGAATGCTTTATAGATTCACCCAATACATTCATGAAAACGCCTCATAGTTTCACCAGGAACCTCTTTGAGAACGCCACATACTTTTCATACTTGCACTGGCTACCTCTATGAGAATGCCTCATAGTTGCACCGGATAAGTCTAGAAGAACACCTGCTGGGCCGGTGGCACTGAGGGTTGAATCACTGGACGCCATACCTCGCGCCACACTGGCGACCCGGGTTCGGGAAGGAGCCCGGGGCACCGGGGGTCGGCAGGGGAGGGAAGGGACTGAGCGTCCGGTGGACTGCTCTCTCTTCCCGGGGAAGGACAGTGAAGTGATCACTCAAGGAGCAACTTCTGGCGGTGGCTGTAGGTAGCTCAAAGTAGCGTTGTGGTGTATGCCTGGGGGTGCAGCCACGGCAGTATGCTGCCTTGACAGCTGGGCTCTACAGGGGACTTACTAGTAAAATACCCTCCCTCCTCCTCCTCCTCCTCCGATGGCGAAGGTGCCTCCCACCCAAGGACCGCACTCCCAGAGTTGGGCGCAGCTCTCCTCAGTCCTCCTCCACCTCGACCGGAGCTCAACACTATAAGAAAGGGTGCCCAGGGCGGGGGTGGCCCTTCCTCGGAGGGTTGAGCCAGGGGATACCCGGTGCCTGGGGTGGGGGGGTGGAGACGAGTTGGGTCATGCAGGGAGTTACAGTCTGACAAGTGGAAGGTCGCCAGAGAAGTTCGTGAGACATAAGGACGGGGTGAGAAAAAATAGAGTTCGAAGAAAAAAAAGGAAAAATGAATGCCTTATAGTTCCACCAGATACTTCTATGAGATTACCTTATAGTTCCACTGGACACCTCTATGAAAACAACTTATAGTGCACCGGATACCTCTATGAGAACGCCTTATAGTTGCACCGGATACCTCTATGAGGATGCCTTATAGTTGCAGTGGATACCTCTATGAGAACACCTTATAGTTGCACCAGATACCTCTATGACAACTCCTTATAGTTGAACCACATACCTCTATAAGGACGCCTTATAGTTGCACCAGATACTTCTACGAGGACACCTTATAGTTGCACGAATACCAACATGAGGACACCTTACAGTTTCACGAATTCCTCTGGAGGATACCTTATAGTTGCACCAGATACCTCTATGAAAAAGTCTTATAGTTGCACTGGATACGTCTGAGGAGAACACCTCATAGTTGCACCAGATACCTCTATAAGAATGCCTTATAGTTGCCCTAGATACCTCTATGAGGCTATGAGAATGAATTATAGTTGCACTGCATACCTGCAAGAGAATGCCCTATAGTTGCAGTGGATACTTCTGATGATGCCTTATAGATGCATGGATACCTCTATGAGGGCCTTGTAGGTTGCACCAGATACCTCTATTTAGGGTGCTTTATGGTTGCACTGGATAACGCTAGGAGGGCGCCTTATAGTTGTACCAAACCTCTGAGAATACCTTAAGTTGCACTGGATACCTCTATGACGACGCCTTCTAGTTCCGCCTGAAACGTCTATGGGGAAGCCTTATCATTGCACCGGATACCTCTGTGAGAATGCCTTACAGTTGCAGTGGATACGTCTATGAGAACATCTTATAGTTGCAGCAAATACCTCTATTGGAATGGCTTATAGCTGCACCGGATACCTCTTTGAGAATGCCTTATAGTTGCACGATACCTCTATGAGAACACCTCACAGTTGCAATGGATACATGTATGAAGATGCCGTATAGCTGCACCGGATACTCTCTGAGGACTTTATAGTTGCACCGAATACCTCTATGAGAACACCTTATAGTTGCACTGGATACCTCTATGAGAAAGCCTTATAGTTTCACCAGATACCTCTATGACAACTCCTTGTAGTTGAACCACATACCTCCATGAAGATGCCTTATAGTTGCACTGGATACTTCTATGAGGACACCTTATAGTTGCACCAGATACCTCTATGAGGATGCCTTATAACTGCACCAGATATCTCTTATTAGGACACCTTATAGTTGCACTGAATACCTATATGAGGATGCCTTCCAGTTTCATCAAATTCCTCTATGAGGATACCTTATAGTTGCACCAGATACCTCTATGAGGATGCCTTATGGTTGCACAGGATACCTCTATGAAAGTCTTATAGTTGCACTGGATACCTCCATGAGAACACCTTATAGTTGCACCGCATAGCTCTATGAGGACACATTATAGTTGCACCCGATACCTGTATGAGGATGCCTTGTAATTACACTGGATACCTTCATAAGGATGCCTTATAGTTATAACAGATACTTCTATGAGGACGCCTTTTATTTGCACCACATACCTCTACGAGAATGCCTTCTAGTTGCACCAGATACCTCTATGAGAATTTGTAACAATCGCATGGGAGTGTGGTGTGCATATTTTATAGAACACATACAAACAGCGGTGAGAAAGAATAAGTGCCTCAGCTGGGACTTGAACTCAGGCCACCTGGAATATCATTCTTATTGCATTAACCAGCTGTGCCACTGAGACAATGGAACCTGGGACATCCTCAAGCACATTACTCCTTCTCAAATGCACAACCCAATGGCAACACAAATATTTACTTGTAATAGTCACACAGGAGTGTGGTGTGCATATTTTATGGAACACATATGAACAGAGGTGAGAAAGAATAAGTGCCTCAGCTGGGACTTGAACTCAGCTGTAATGGTATTCTGAGTAAATATTTGTGTTGCCACTGGGTTGTGCATTTGAGAAGGAATAATGTGCTCGGGGATGGCCCAGGTTCCAGTTGTCTCAGTGGTGCAGCTGGTTAGTGCAATTGGAATGGTGCTCCGGGCTGCCTGAGTTCAGGTCCCAGCTGAGGCACTTATTCTTTCTCACCTCTGTTCATATGTGTTCCATAAAATATGCGCACCACACTCCTGAGTGACTGTTACAAGTAAATATTTGTGTTGCCATTGGGTTGTGCATTTGAGGAGGAGTAATATGCTCGGGGACAGCCCAGGTTCCAGTTGTCTCAGTGGTGCAGCTGGTTAGTGCAATCGGAACGGTATTCCGGGTGGCCTAAGTTCAAGTCCCAGCCGAGGAACTTATTCTTTCTCACCTCTGTTTGTATATGACCTCTATGAGAATGCCTTTTAGTTTCATTGAATACCTCTCTGAAGCGCTTTGCGGATACCTCTATCAGGATGCCTTATAGTTGCACCAGATACATCTATCAGGACACCTTATAGCTGCACCGGATACCTCTATGAAAACTCTGTACAGCTGCACCGGGTACCTCTCTGAGAAAGGCTTATAATTGCACCAGGCACCAATATGAAAATGCCTTATAGTTGCACTAGATACCTCTATCGGGACGCCTTATAGTTGCATCGGATACCTCTATGAAAACTCTATACAGTTGCACCAGGTACCTCTATGAGAACACCATATAGTTTCACCAGATACATTTATGAGGATGCCTTATAGTTGCACCAGATATCTGTACAAGAATGCCTCATAGTTGCACTGGATACCTCTATGAGGACACCTTATAGTTTCACCGGATACCTGTATGAAAGCGCCTTATACTAACATTCTAAAATGCCAGCAGAATAGGCCTTATGGTCTTTCTTGTCTGCTTGATAGTCAGCACCCATAGTGGGCGCACATTTTGCTGACCCCCCCACCCCCTTTCCAGGGTATTTTCCTGGTATGGGACTGTCTCAGCTTCACCCTCCCCTATACCTGTCCAAGCCCCTCTTGAACCCCTCCACAGTATCAGCCTCCACCAGCCCCTTGACAGCGCATTCCATGGTTCCACTACCCTCTCAGTAAAGTAACTCCTTCTCCTCTCCCCCTTGAGCCTCCCCCCAGCTTCCACTTGTCCTCTGATTATCCCTTTTTTATTTGGACCCCCCGTCCAAGCCTCCCTTAATGATCCCCTGTCCCTCCTCTCTTCCAGGGTGTACATATTGAGCTCCTCAAGCCTCTCCCCATAGGTCCTTTCCCCCTAGATAATTCTGATTGCCCTCCTGTTGACCCTCTCCATGAGTGCAATGTCCCTTTTTAGGTGAGGCCTCCAGAACTGCACACAGTACTCGAGGTGTGGCCTAACCAGGCAGTTATACAGAGGGAGGATAACATCACTCCTTCTGGAGGTAATCCCCCTAGCGATGTATCCCAGCATCCTACTGGCCTTGGCTGCTGCCCTTCTAAAAATGTCAGAGTTGTTCATTTTAACATCTACCACCACCCCCAGATCCCTCTTGCCCTTCGAGACTTGTAGTGCCCCCCCAGTGTACACTTGACCTGGGTTACTGTCCCTCAGGTGCGAACCCTGCATTTCCCAGCACTGAACTTAGAAACATAACACAGAAGTTGATGGCAGATAAGGACATGAGGCCCATCCAGTCTGCCCATTTCTTTTCTACCTTATAAATGTGACATCGGCCTCTGCTCTGTCAATGGCCTATCTATTCATACTCTCATCTGTATTGCTCCCTTGTGCCTATCCATGCTGTTTGAAGCCCGCGCTGTATTTACATCCACCACTTCCTGGGGCAGGCCGTTCCATGCATCCACCATCCTTTCTGTGAAAAAGAACTTCCTCACATTACCC
Organism: Neoceratodus forsteri; assembly: GCA_016271365.2. NCBI lineage: Eukaryota > Metazoa > Chordata > Ceratodontiformes > Ceratodontidae > Neoceratodus > Neoceratodus forsteri. The sequence goes on from CM057452.1 coordinate 1,462,975,056, forward strand.
CTTAATTGGCCACCCTCTCATCTCATGATGTGTCCTCTTGTCCTATTTTTCTTATACTGAAACATGTTAGACTTTCACCTTGTTAATGCCCTTAAGGTGTTTGAATGTTTCAATCACATCACCTTTCTCCCTCCTTTACTCTAGGGTATACATATTGAACTCCGTTAATCTGTCCTCATGTTTTCTGATGCAGTCCCTGCACCATTTTGGTTGCCTTTCTCTGGACTGCCTCAATCTGGTTAATGTCCTTGTGAAGGTGTGGCCTCCAGTACTGCATGCAGTACTCCAGATGGGGCCTAACCAGTGTCTTGTAAAGAGGGATTATTACCTTCCTCTTCTGACTTGTGATACCCCTACTAATACACCGGAACATTCTCCTAGCCTTACCTACTGCTTAAGTTGTCTGCTTGGATGATTTTAGGTCATCGGTGATGATGATGATGCCAAAGTTTCTTTCTTCCCTTGTGACTGCCAGCAACTCCCCTCCTAGCCTATAGGTGGTTGCCACTCTTTCGACCATTTTGCTAGTTTATCCAGATCTCTGCTCATTCTTCCCACCCCATTTGGATCATCTACACTGTTGCAGATATTGGTGTCATCTGCAAACAGATAAACCTTACCCTCCAGTCCATCTGCAATGTCACTGATGAAGATATTGAAGAGGACTGGCCCCAGGACTGATCCCTGGGGTACCCCACTTGTGACCTGCATCTCTTCTGACTGTATACCGTTTACCACCACTCTCTGTTCTCTGCCTGTCAACCAGTTTGCCACCCAGTTGACCAACTTGACCCACCCCGAGCATACCCAGCTTATTAATCAATCTTTCTATGTGGAACAGTATCGAAAGCTTTGCTGAAGTCAAGGTAGGCGACATCAATTGCCCCCCCATGGTCCATCACTCTGGTTACCCAGTCAAAGAAATCTATGACGTTAGTATGACAGGCCCTTTCTTTTGTAAACCCATGCTATCTTGGATCCTGTGCTCCTATGGATTCCAGGTGTAGCATTATTCTTTCCTTAAGGAGTGCCTCCATAATCTTGCCCACTACTGAGGTAAGACTGACTGGTCTGAAGTTCCCTGCTACCACTCTTGTGGAACTTCAGTCCTCACATTCTCGAAACACCTGTCCAGAGCCTCCAGGTCCTCCTGCAGAGTCACTCTCCCCTCCACCAATGTCATTGTGTCATCCCCAAAGAGACTCATTTCACTCCTGATACCCTTCCTTATGTCCAAGACATAGGCGTTAAACTGGAGTGGCCCCAGGACTGATCTCCAGAGGACCCCAGTAATGACCTTCCTTGGGGACGATGGTATCCCTCCAACCACCACCCCCTGGATACGCTGTGAAAGCCAATTTCCTGCAATTATATTTGCACTGGATACCTGTACAAGAACGCCTTATAGTTGCACCGGATACCTCTATGAGAACACCTCAGTTTCACCAGATACCTCTATGACAACGCCTTACAGTTGCACCAGATGCCTCTATGAGAATGCCTTACAGTTGCACCAGATACTTCTGTGACGACTCTTTACAGTTACACCAGATACCTCTAGAAGGATGCCTTATAGTTGCACCGGATACCTCTATGAGAACGTCTTATAGTTTCACCGGATACCTCTATGAGAATGCCTTATAATTTCACTAGATACCTCTATGAGAACACCAAATAGCTCCACCAGATACCTCTATGAGAACGCCTTATAAGATGCACCGGATACCTCTATGAGAACAGCTTATAGTTGTACCGGATACCTCTATGAGAACGCCTTACAGTTGCTTCGGATACCTCTATGAGAACGCTTTACAGATGTACCGGATACCTCTATGAGAACGCCTTACATTTGCACTGGATACCTCTCTTATGACTCCTCATAGTTGCACTGGACAGCTGTACGAGGATGCCTTATAGTTGCACCAGATACCTCTACAAGAACGCCTTACAGTTGCACCACATACCTCTATGAGAACTCCTCATAGTTGCACCGGATACCTCTACGAGGATGCCTAATAGTTGCACCGGATACCTCTACGAGAATGCCTAATACTTGCACTGGATACCTCTATGAGGACGCCTTATAGTTGCACCAGCTACATCTATGAGGACACCTTATAGTTGCACTAGATACCTCTTCGAGGACACCTTATAGTTGCACGGACACCTCTAAGACGAGGCCTTATAGTTGCACTGGATACCTCTACGAGAACGCCTTACAGTTTCACCGGATACCTCTAGAAAACGCCTTACAGTTTTGCCACATGCTTCTATGAGATCACCTTATAATTGCACTGGATAGCTCTACGAGGACACCTTATAGTTCCACCAGATATCTCTATGAGAACGCCTTATAGTTCCATCGGATATCTCTATGAGAATGCCATACAGTTGCATCAGGTACCTCTCTGAGAACGCCTTATAATTGCACCATATACCTCTATGAAATTGCCTTATAGTTGAACCAGATACGTCTACGAGAATGCCTTATAGTTGCACCAGGTACCTCTATGAGGATGCCTTATAGTTGCACAGGATAACTGCATGAGACCGTCTTACAGTTGCACCAGATAATTCTATGAAAATACCATTTTATCTCACTGGGTATCTCTATGACAAGACCTTATAGTTACACCAGCTACCATTATGAGAACGCCTTATCATAACCATCCATAACTTGGGTGTAAACAGAAAGCTGCAATGCTTACTAGTTTGAACATCTTTAAATGCGTGGTTAAAGTAAGGTGAGACAGGTGGGAAGACGAGACCCTGAACTCTTCTACCAGGATACCTAGTGCCTTCCATATGTGCTCTTCGGTAAATGTTCCCATCATGAATCTTGGATCAGACCCTGCAGGCATAAGCAAGAAAAGGGAGGACAATTCACCTTCTGGTGTCCCATGATAGAGGGCACCGAATGTGCAGACAGATTATGGGAACCACATGGTTTGGGTTTGCTCTCGTTCCTGGAGTTCAACCCATTCCCCTCCCATCCCTGGCCACATCAAGGACCTGGGGGGAGTGAGCACTCTGGGGGGGAGGTGGATTGACAAGCCTTCTCTGGATATTTACGTACTCTCTCATGTTCTTATAGTGAAACTGGTATTTCTTCATCTTTGGAACCTCTCCCCCCTTAGCCCCACCGTTTCTCCCTCATGTTCTCATAATGAAACTGGTATTTCCTTATCTTTGGAATCTCTCCCCCTCAGCCCCACGCTGTTTCTAGAGGGGTTGTGGAGGACTGGGGAGAACCATGCCTCCCAGGATCTTTCTATCTATCCTGCTTCATCTGTAGTTCTATGAGAAGCTGCTTTTCAGTAGCAATCTCCCTCTTAGAAGGTTGGGATGATTATGCTTGGTAGATAGTATGCATCAGTTCCATCCCCATCAAGTATAATCCCCAGGCTGTACACAGCTTCTCCACCTACTTGCTCAGGACCCTGGCTGGGCCCTTGCTTCACCTCCTGAGCCTACTGGACATGGTTAGCTGGAAGGACTTTCACCTCAGGAGGGGGAAAAGAGCTCCTAGATTGTCACATGCCCTTTCCCTACTTCTCACAGTTAGTATGAACCCCAGTGGCTGGTGTGGGCACCCAAGACAGGGAGATCCCCTCATCCTGTGGCCATCCAATAGGCACTGCAGTTGTGGAGAGTCAGTGGCCCTGGTGGGCTGTGCACATAACTACAGCCATGACATGCTAGAATCGCGATGTCACAGCCCTTTCACTGAGGTTAACTTCAGTCTCGAAGTAGACGTCAGCAAAGAGAGAGGAGGTGCCTTTCAGAGATTCTGCCACCCTAAACTGTGCTTGGCCAAAGAGGAGGTCCCTGTGCCATGTATGCACATCCTGTGCCTGTGCAGCCCTATGATGTTCTTATTGGGTATTTTGCTCTCACCGACTTTCGTTAATCAATGTATTGATGTAATGGCCGACTTCGGTTATCCAGCTCTGGGTGTTAAGAGGTCTATCCCCTCCCCTCCCCCTCTGGCTTGCCCTTATTCCTTGGTAGGTTTCTGGGAGGGTTCTACCTAGACATTTTCTAATGTGAGGCAACCCTGTGTCAGCTACAGTGGTTGAGCCTTCTGTAGTAGTTAGCCAACGAGCCAGCCTTCTGTTCTGGTCGAAGTAGCTAGCAGGGCTGGTTCCAGTGTACTATGGAGGTCATTCATACACTCAGAGGCACAGCCACTAATGGGTCATATGATGAGTTTGAGCCTGAGGTAAAGACACTGTTGGGCTGACCCCTATGATGGAGTGAGTGGGGGAGTTGTACGGATCGCCTCTTACCTCTGCTTTGAACTAGTGTCTTGCCAGCACGACCACAGCTGCGTTAGGGGTCAGATCCCTGTTATCTTCAGATCTGGATCCCAGCACTGTCTGTGTCATCTCTAGGTTAAATGTTTACCAAGGGGGGGTGGAGGGAGCCAGTGCACCTGCAAATGACTGGTTTGCACAGCCAGTGTTGAGCAATTTGTATTAGGTGGTTGCTAGAGGACATGTCACTGCAGGTGAACCATCCAATCTGCTGCTAGTCGAGCGCTGACAGTCCGGGTTCCGTGCACTCACGTACAATCATACCATTTGAAAGTACCATACGAAAGATATTCAAAATAGTTCATTCATTTACTGGAAAAGTTACACTCACACATGGAAGCAGGCTGTGCTAGGACCATACCTCGCCAATGCTTAAAGTCCTCTTTACCTTCCACAGGGGATGTGAGGAAGAGTCATATGACCCAAAAGCTGGAGGCGGGTGGTCGACAGCAGAGTCTGCTTTCACATGAGTGTAACCTTATTTTCAGTAATAAATTGATTTGGAATATTTTTCACGTGTGATACTTTCAAATGGTATGCTCATAAGTGATTGCACATGAACCTTTGCAGCAGTGGAGTATGACTGTAGTGTTGGCTTCCCAGTTTCCTGTTAAACCAACCTGCACCACGGTACCTGTGGAACTGTATTTTGAACCTTCCTAACAGGTCCCTTTCCTGCCCACATACAAAGCTACAAAGGCAGAAAGTAAGGAGAGAGAGAAAAAAACAGAGAAAAGAGTAAGGATTGCAAACAGTTAAGGGGCCAGAAATAAGACATGATTGGAGTAGTGCAGTGCATGGTGGGAGCAGCAGTCTTCCGGGAGATGTTCTGAGGATGCGGTGTTGTCCCATCTGCAGGCACCTCTGGGTTGAGGGAGGAGGTTGCTCATCTCCAGGCTGAGTTGGCCAGGATTGTGGGACCTCCTCTTCCATCCAGGGACCACCAGTGCCACTGCCGTTGCCTCAGAGGTTACCAAGAAGGAGGCGGTTGGACCACAGTGGGCTCAGGGAGGGTGAGAGTGGTGGAACAGAGGCCATCCCTCCAGTTGTACCTCTCCACAATTCCTATGCCATTCTGGCAAAGTGTGGTTCCTCTATGGAGGCACCCACAGTGGAGACCAAGGAGGATGTTGGGAACTCCACAAAGGAGACCCACAGGAGGGTGGCAGGGGACCCTGCAGGGGAAGGAAACAACTCCTGGTGGGGGACCCCATTGTTAGGAAGGTAGAACTGGGGGAGGAAGGGGAGAGGGAGGTAAGGTGCCTGCCTGGCACCATGGCTTAGAGGGACAGGGAGCGAATCCTCAGGATTGCCGGAGCAGCTGCACAGGGGAGGGAGCTGGATGTCATTGTCCACCTAGGGACAAATGACCTGGCTAAGAAAGGGATTAGAGAAGTGCAGGAAGAGTTTGTGGAATTGGGAGGGGCCTTAGTCAAATGTACGCACTGCGGTAACCTTCTCGGAGGTGCTACCCGTCTATGGATAGGAGAGGCTAGGGTGTTCGCACCATGGGATTCAATCAGTGGTTGAAAAACTGTGTGGAGCTCAGGGATTTGGCTTCATTGGGGACTGGGGTCCACCTGGAGTGATGTAGCCTATACTGGCATGATGGGCTGCATCTGTCCGGGAGGGAACCAGGATCCTAGGTGATAGGTTTAAATGCTTCATTGGCAAGCTTTTAAACTAGCCAAGGGGGGAGGCACTGGAAAGGAGCAGGAAAATCCTAGCCCCCCCCCCAAATAATCACGGTAGTAAGTTCAGCAAACACCAACATAGAGTTGTCGATAGGGAGAAGGGCAGGGGTAAATGGAGAAAGTGACAAAGGCAAGAAGGACAGGGATGGGCAAAAGGGAGTAAGGCCATCAGGAAATGGAGGGTAATTAGTACCAATGCCCGTAGTCTGGGCAGCAAGCTCCCAGAGCTGATGGCCTTAATGGAAGAGGGATGCCTGGATATCGTAGCAGTCACAGAAACATGGTACACAGAGAACCATGACTGGGTACATAACCTATAGGAGAGACAGGCAGGGGAGAAGAGGGGGAGGAGTAGCTCTCTATGTAAAGGAAGGGATAAAAGCAACTGAACAAAAGAGTAAACAGGGAGGAGAGGAGGCACTGTGGGTCACCTTGGAGACTGGAAAGGGCACCACAATCCGCACAGGGGTTGTGTACAGACCCCCATGTCAGGGGGAAGGAATGGACAAGGATATGATGGAAGGCATTCTTAGAATGGCAGAGAAAGGGAGATACTGTTGATGGGAGACCTGAATATGCCAGATGTTAACTGGAGCACATTTGCTGCAGCCACATCCAAGAGCAGGGCCATTCTTGATGCCCTACAGGTGGCAGGCATTAGACAGCTAGTTTCGAACCCACTGTGAGGGAGCAATCTTAGACCTCAGACTCTCAAATGGGGCAGGAGAGGATCTCAGATCTAGAAGTGGGTTGCCATCTAGGGACAAGTGACCATCAAACAGTGTGGTTCATGTTAAACTCAGCTACAGAGTCAAGCCATACAAAAGTGAGGGTACTGGACTTTAGGAGGGCTGACTTTGCAAGATGGGAGAGTGCCTCAGAAAAGCACTAGCAAACAGGCTAGAAGGAGGTGTGGAGCAACAATGGGGAATTATCAAAACTGCCATCACAGAGGCAACAAGCCTTGTGTGAAGCAAATGAACAAATCAAACGAAAGAAAAGCCACTATGGTTCTCAAAAGAGGTGGCTGTGAAAGTCAGGAAGAAAAAGATAGCATTCCAGAAGTATAAGGAAACACAGAAGGAGCAGGACAGAGAGCTGTACCAGTTAAGGCAGAAGGAAGCAGGAGGGAAGTCAGAATAGAGGCCCAAACTGAGGAAAAGATAGCCAACCCAGTTAAGAAGGGGATAAAACCTTTATAGGTACATCAGCAAGAGAAGACAAAGGGAGGGATAGTGAGGCTGAATAGAATGAACGGTGGGTGGGCAGAGGGGACAGTGAAAAGCAGGAATACTGAACAATATTTTGCTCAGTATTCACGAAAGAGGAGGGGAAGTGCCTAATCCAATTAACAGAAGCACTCTTGATAGGGGGGTCGATCCCAGTCCTTTCACAGAAGAAAGGGTTCTGCAAGAACTCCTAAAACTGAAGGTGGACAAAGCAATGGGTCCTGATGGAATTCACCCCAGAATTCTAAAAGAATTAAGGAAGGAACTAGTGAAACCACTGGCTACTCTTTTTAATAAATCATGGGAGGATGGTGTGGTACCCGAGGACTGGAGGAAGGCGGATGTAATTCCCCTTCACAAAAGTGGGACCAAGACAGAGGCAGGAAACTACAGACCTGTCAGTCTGACCTCTGTGGTAGGGAAAGTGATGGAGTCACTTGAAGGAAAGAATAGCTCAGTACCTAGAGGCCAGTGGAGCACAGGACCCAAGGCAGCATGGGTTCACAGCGGGAAGGTCATGACTAATCTAATAGATTTCTTTGACTGGGTGACCAAAGTAGTAGACCAGGGAGGGGCTGTGGACATGGCTCACCTAGACTTTAGCAAGGCATTTGACACAGTCCCACACAAAAATTAATAGTCAAATTAACCAGCCTGGGAGTAGGACCCAGGGTGGTAGCCGGGTAAAACACTGGCTGGACAACAGGACACAGAAGGTAATTGTAAATGGAGTCCACTCTGAAGAAAGGGGGGTTACTAGTGGGGTACCGCAGGGTTCAGTATTGGGTCCAGTCCTTTTTAATGTCTTCATCAGTGACATTGCAGAGGGACTGGAAGGAAAGTATGCCTTTTGCAGATGACACAAAGATCTGCAACAGGGTTGATACACAAGGAGGCGTGGAGAGGATGAAAAGGATTTGCAAGGTTGGAGGAATGGTCAGACGATGGCAGCTAGGATTCAATGCAAAGAAGTGCAAAATAATGCACCTGGGAAACAAGAACCCAGGGAAGAATACACAATGGGTGGGGAGGTAGTAACAACAAAAAGGAAAGGGACCTGGGGGTAATCATATCAGATGACCTTAAGGTTAGCAAGCAATGGGAGAAGGCAGTAGGAGGGCTGGGGGTATACTGGGATGTAGGAGAGGCATCTCAGTAGAAAACAGGAAGTTGTTATCCTCTGTACAGACAGTTGGTGAGACCCCATCTGAGTACTGTGTCCAGTTCTGGAGACCCCATCTCCAAGGACATAGACAGAATAGAGGCAGTCCAGAGGAGGGCAACTCAAATGGTGCAGGGTCTGCAAGAGAAGTCGATGAGGAGAGACTAAAGGAGCTTAATATGTATACCCTTGAGGAAAGAAGGGAGAGGGGGACATGATAGAAACTTTTAAGTACCTCAGTGGAATCAACAAAGTCCAAGAGGGTAGCATCTTCAGAAAAAGAGACTTGCAGGAACAAGGGACACAATTTAAAGATAGAAGGAGGTGGTTAGGGCAATGTGAGGAAGTATTATTTCACAGAGAGGGTAGTGGATGCATGGAACAGCCTTCCTGAGGAGGTTGTGGGTCTAAAACTGTGGGAGAATTCAAGAATGCATGGGACAGACATAAGGCAATTCTTGTGGGGGGTAGGAAGAAATAGGCTGTTGGTTAACTAGGATCTGCGGCCTATCCTGTAGGTAGGGAAATGGGCAGACTAGATGGGCCTAGCGGTCCTTATCTGCCGTCAACGTCTATGTTTCTATGTTACCTGGCCTATTCTAAAACAAACAATCAGATGCCCCTCCATGCTGTCACCTTGTAACAGTTTGACAACCCCAGCCCCCTGGCATAGTTGGCTCTCAAACTCAGGACCCATGGCTGAGGACACCCTCCCCTGACCTCTTGATCGCCCTCATCCACCAGGACAAGAAAATTTCACACACCTAAGCTATCGAGTGTAATGTGGATGGGAATGGGTACCCAGTGTGGTCAGAGGGCTACACAGAGAAGGTGAGGAGAAATGTGAGTCTCTTTACTAGTGTGCTCTGAGAAGCAAACCTGCCACAATAAGACAGCCACGCACCTGTAAGCAAAACAAAGAGGGGTTAGATATTTGTTGCAAAGCAAAGAATAGTCCAATAAAGTCAAGTTCATGCTAAAACCAATCAGGCATGCAGTTCAAGTTTTAGACAGTGTGTTCATTTCTACCGAAGTCAGGAGTGCCCATTCTGGGATATGTAAGTTAGATCACTGGACACTGTGTCTTCTGGAGCCTGGGTGTCCGAAACTATATCAGTCCAGGATTGCTGCCTGGTTTCTTCTTCTGGATGCCCGGAGGATAGAGCATTAGCTTCTACTTTTCATTGCAGTTCTCTGTTCCAGTGTCAGGAGGCTTACCCTGCCCCACCAATTTGGGAGCTGGTTCCTCGGGGGTATCCACTTCATTGGAAGATGAACCTGAATCTCTTGTTGCCATCCTTTCTGGAGGTCTATGGTGTGGTCAGTAACTTCTTACGGTCTCAGCCCCTAGATTTCTTTGTCCGGGTTGTCTGCCAGTCCATTTCTGGGGTCCTGTGATACTCTGAAACTGGTTGTACTGGAGTGCCACCTTGGTGGTTATGAGGAGCAGTGGACTGTCCCTTTTGGGTTTATAGCTTTCCCGATGGATTGCAGGTGTAACCCCTACTGGTATGCCGTTTGTATCGACAGCAATACCAGGTGGGCTGGGTTCAGGGAGGAATATGTCACTCGTCACATAGGCTAGGTTTGGCTACTCTGCACAGGGGCACCCAAGTAACTCCGAACACAGGAAGCAATAACTAATGCCCAATACCAGAAGTGGGATTCTAAAGTGTGGCTTTTATTCACATCCAAGAGAATAAACAAAGCATAGATGGACCCTCACAGGGTTACACTGCTGGTAATGCAGATTAAAGGAGACCAGAACACATCCTCATCACTTTAGCCCTTAGGCTCTACAACACACTGGGTACACAGCCCAGACTTGTACACTGCTTTGGGTTACACAGCCCAAACTTGTACACTACTTTGGGTTTTCCCTGGCTCGGCTCCCTTGCCAGCCACTTGGACACCTTCCATACTTCATGGAAACATTTTTGGTGGCTCCCTAAACCACCTAAGAGCACCTCGGCTCCATCAGGGAATCCTCCTCTTTAATCCCACGTCTGGGTACTTTCCTCAGGCACTGGCCAAGTACCTGAGAGAAAGCAAAAGGTGTCTCAGAGCAAATCTATAGAGGTGAATTTGGTTACTACTGATGGGGGGGGTCTCCCACCTCTCACTCCCACAATTCATACCCGGCCATTTCTCTGGACTGTAAACACCCCGTCCTTTAACACTTTGCTGTGTAGAGTCTTTCTAAATGTATTTCACATTCAATCTACTTGTCTTGCTTCCCATTTGTGCTGGACTTGAACATACTTAAAAATAAGTGGCATTGTCCATTACTCTAGAACCCCCACAGGTTAAGCAGTCCAATCCCCACATTCTTTCTTTCCATTTTGTGCTGGCCTTGAACATACTTATAAGTGGCTTTGTCCATTACTCTAGACTCCCCACTGAGTTAAGCAGTCCAATCCCCACATCTTCCAACTGTACTTGGCTGTCTTTTCCTGACCCCACAGTAACAGTCCCTTTAGTTTCCTTCTGTTTCAGCTGAAAACACTTGGCTGCTTTGCACAGCGAACTCACCTTTGGTTGCAGGTGCCCCTGGCGTTTCCTCCTCAAGGAATTCTTACAGAGCTTCTGATGCCTCAGCACAACTCAGGCAGGCAGCTTCTTTCCCTTAGCCGGACCCCGGGGGGGGGGGTTGCCCTGGAAAACAGGCAGATGCCTTCCCCCCATCCCCACAGGGATGGGGCCCTGAACCACTGAAAGTGGTCTCCACCACTTCAATAATCGGTTCCTGTGTTCCTCTTCAGGTGGAAACACACACCAAAAACAAAAGTAGCTCTGAAACAGAGCTTAAAGCTCCGAGAGCCTGCACACACTCAGCTGCACTGCAGTCTCTCTCTCTCCCTCCCAGACTGCCTTCAAATTCCCCAATGTTCTACTTCTAAACTCCCAACTGCAACATTCCAGTGTGGCTTATGTAGCTGCGACAGCTCTAAAATGACGTCATCCCTCAGTCTTAGCTGAGACTGAGAACAGAGTGAGACAGTGTGAAATCCATTTAACTGGAGTTTCACAATCTGCCTTCCCTGCCTACCATTAGGTCTTACTGGGATTCTAGTAACCCCAAGTAACAGGGGGGTTACACAGGCTTTAATGCTTTCTTTGGCTAGTGCCTTTGTATATACCTATCCGCATCCTCTGGTGACTCAAAGGTGTTGGCTACCCTGTTTCTCACCACCTTTGGCAGGGTACTGTAGCTGGTAGGGGGCACCCACAGCTTGCAGGACTCTTCTCACAGCAGTGTATTCCTTCTTTCTAGCTGACAGTTTAAAGGAGTAACCCTGAAGATGAGGATCCCATGGCCTCCCAGATAATGGTCCTTTTTCCCTTGCCAATGTGAGGATTCTCTTTCTCAGGAAAACAAAAGAGCATGGTCAAAATTGGTCGTTGTCTACCTCTTGCCTTGGGTGGGGGTGCCAGGGTCCTATGAGCTTGTTCTATTTCTAGGACGGGTCTCCAGGAGCAGTGCAACAGTTTGGTTAGTTCTTTCTGTAAGCGGAGGGCTGGATCTGATTTTTTACACCCTCTGTGAACCTAGGATTTGGATATTGTTCCTATGGCTCCTGTTTTCTGCGTTCTCTGCACGGGTCCAAAACAGCCCAACCAGCTGCTCCAATGCCTGTATCCATACCTTTCAACTGTCCTTGATTTTCAGGAACATCTCTGATTTTGCCTAAACATTTTCCTCTGACCCCTCATAAAATTTTAGTTTTTGTGACTGAATAGTGGGGATTGTAAGCACAAAACAATGTCAAACATTAAAATTACAGAATTGTTTGCCTTTAGAAAATGCATCTCATAGTAAGCTCTTTATTCTATCAACTTTCTGAGTGAATAGTACCAATTTTTAGGATGTGTCCACGATGCTGGGTCTTTGTACCTGATTTTTTAAAACCTTGTCTCTGATTCGTGACTAAGAGGTAGAGAGATATGCCTGTATCCTGGCTTCGTGCTTTGAATCTTTATCTCTGATGTAGGATTAAAAATGTTTCAGTGTGTTTTGTTTATTCTGTGAAGCCTTAATCTCGTCTTGAAGATCAGCTATGCACGTTTTAAAAAAAGCAATTTGTTCGGCACCTGCTAAAGCATTCCCTTAATTATCTACCCATCACCTGCTGACAGAGGAGCCTCCTGGGCCGCTGTGGTCACCATGATGCTGCTGAGGGAAATTCAGTGAGGAAGCCAAACTTCAAAGAACAATTTCCCCCCAGCTAGTGGTAGGTCAGGCAAGATGTGAAAATGTATTTTGTTTCCAAAAATTCAACTTTAATGAATTCTGTTTGGTAGTTGTAGCTTGAGGTCCATTTTTGGATGTTTTGCATATTTAAGATGCCATCCTTCTTAGCAGCTCGCATTAATGCCCTGGCAGTGACATTCTTTTCTGCAAGTTTCTTTTTGCAGACACCATTTCCAGTGTCAGCTGAGGCTCTTTATATTTACTTTTGCCATCACTGGATTCAGGGTTTCCTCTTTCGAACACCCTGATGTCTGAATCACGTTTACAAAGACTCTCTGATGGCTATGCAGCTTTATCTTTTTTCTTGCCACCTTGAACAATATTTCCTGCTATACAAGAGAAGATGTGCCCTTCATGCTTTCCACCACTGTTGGGAACTACCTCAAAGCCTTTGTAATTATTTTTTGGTGACACAGAGGCAGATTGAGAAGGCGTGTTTAACTTTTTGACCCTTTGTAATGAATTTTTTGGGCAAAAATATGACAGTATATACAATTTACAAAGCATGTTGTGGACCTAGACAGCTTAAACAGTCCACGCCCCAAGCCCCCACCCAAAGACTGGCGAGGAACAGAGTTATCAAAATAGCTCTATGGCCGCCCAGTGGTGCTGAGGGTTGAGGCGCTGGATGCCACACCTTGCGCCATGCTTGTGACCTGGGTTCAGGAATGAGCCAGGGTCATCAGGGGTCAGCAGGGAAGGAGACGATTGAGCGTCTGGAGGACTGCTCTCTTCTCCTGGGGTGGGATCCGGGAACTACCACGCTCAGCAGCGGCACCTGGTGGAAGTTGGGAGTATCGCTCAGCAGCAAGATTTAGCAGCAGGGGTCTGGCGACAGCAGGATGTCTGTGGGCGGTTCCGCTCTGGCATCCATTGGACGCCGCGCCAAGGGGAAGGTACAAGTAAAATACCCTGCCTCCTGATAGGTGAAAGATGGTCCACGGGCTGGCCAACCATTCCCAATGTTAGATCTCTCTTCTCTCTCCTCTGCTTTTCTCCCTGCCTGGTCACTCATCTAGATTACAGATAGAGCACCAGGAGTAGTAATGGTGGTCCCACCTCGGGGACTCAGAGCTGGGCGGTTGGGTGACCGGGTAAGTGGATGGAGAGCTGGGCCCCAAGATGAGATGAGTCAAGGATTTCAGGTGGGAGGGATATGGCGCATGCCGAGAGACCATCTGAGAGAGATCAGGTAAGGCAGTGACAAAAAAAAAAAAAGCTCTATGGTCGATTTCAGGAACAACCTTGCAGGAATAGATTGGAGCCTTCTTGACTCATGCCCCTCTGTCGATACAGCTCTCCAGTTCTTCCTCACCCACTTTAACACTGCAGCAGACAAGTCTGCCCCATATCCTAAGAAGATGGTAAAAGGTAGAAGCATGGACTGGCCACCCTCAACTCTTCAGTATGATGCGGCAAATGGATCTCCTCTGGCACCAGGTCAGAGCAACAGGGTCAACTATGGACGTTCAGAACTACAAAGTGGCCTGGACTTCTGGTATGAGCCTGTAAGCAGCACTAAACTAACCCTCCCGCAGCATTTGATATAATCCTCCTCATATAACCTAATCGCCAGTCTAAAACACCAAGAATCTACCTTATAGTGCTGCCGAGAGACGGGCTACCAAAAAATCCCCGCCTGAAACGGCCAAACAGCAGCGGAACTGCTTCCATCTATTCTCCGAGATGGAAGACCACGAAGACTGAGGTGCACTGAATTCTGAGCAGGCCGCCAAACAATCAAAGGACCCTGGCCCTGGAAAACCAACCCCGAACAAATCAGGGCAAAAAAGGGTCAGGAGTCTCAAATAGGCAAAAATATCCTAAAAGCAATTGTGGAGTTTTAGATGAGTTGCACGAGTCCATCAGAGAGTTGAAATCAGATATCAGGGCCCTCCAGTCACGCATGGCAGAGGACGATCTCCAAATTTCCACAAATACAACCAAAATTGAGACAATGGAGGACTGTATGAGATTCATACTTAAAGAACGACTACATCTGACAGCTAGGCAGGAAGATACCGAAAATAGAAGTCGCCGAAAAAATATTTGCATTTGTGACCTACCAGAGGGTTCGGACCCGGTGGCCTATTCAGACTACCTCCTCCACTTAATTTTGAACTTGGAACTGGAGTTTGCCATAGATACTGAGAGGGCACACCGCATCCTTGGACCAAAACCCTCCAATGTGGATGCCAGGCCAAGATCATTTGTGATCAAACTGCAGAACCTCCAAACTAAGGGACAACAACTGAAGAAAGCTTGGCAGATGGGTCACATGATGCTGGGGTCACATCGCTTAATTTTAGACAACCATTATGCTCCCTACACCCATACAATGAGGAGGGAACATGTTCCGTTGTTTCCCCTGCTTCGTGAACAAAAAATAAAGTTCCGTACACCTTACCGCTCTAGACTGACAGTTCAGCTTCCTCGGCACAGTCGCTTACTCCACAGCGCCAAGAAGCTGTCACAGACTTGATTTCAGGGTGTCATTAAAGACAAACCAGCAGCATTAATGAGACCCAGACCAGCCCCAAAACACAACGGAACATGAAGAGCACTCTGTGCAATGTTCCGCTTTCTCAGGTGCTGGAAAGTCTATACCAATATCGGAACCCCACCTTGGCTACCTGAGGGAGGATGGTAGGACTGCTCGAGCTTTCTCTTTCCTTTCCTGTCTGGGCCCTCTGTCTACCCTCTTGCCTAGTCCTGTCTAGCTCGGGAGTTGGGGTTCAGATAGTCCTGCCCTGAAATTCCTGGTAAATCTTGCTCACCCCAGGCAGCCAACACCAAATGGCAAATTTATTTAATATTCTAATCTGGAACTAAGTGGCTGCTATACTGGGAGCGGAAGCCATTTGATGGCAGAGGTAACCCAGGCTGAATGGCTATTAAAATGTATTGGTCTCTTAGTGAAAGAAATGTCCTGGGGAATGGACGGACTCCCCCCCCGGATTATGACCTTCCTCTTGCTCCCTTGAGCTGAGGCTCCCCTATGAACCAGTGAAAGGGGAGGAGCTGGCAGGATGCTGGGCGGGGGCCTTGGTGGGTGGAGGGGATTGCTTGGAGGTGACCCTGATCCCCCTGGGTTGGTGGTTGTCCTGAGTCCCTTCGATTAAATAACGCCTTTTGGATCGGATTTTCAACATTACAAAAGGGGACCACTCAACAACTCTAGGAACAGGGACTGTTAAGAACTGCATAAACTGAGGAGATTTCAAGATATATTCAGGACAAACGTTTTGTATTGAGACCATTATCACTTGAAGGAAATAATTTGAGGGGAGATTTGTTTATTCGCTACGATTTTGATTTTGAGCAGTACTAAACAACCTCTTGGGGGGTTATGAGATGGGAGGGGGAGGAAACACTGCAGAAGTTTAAGATATCAGACCCTCGTTTTGTTCTGGGAAAATCTCCTTATACACTCTGTTCCTCCTACAAGTTAAGACAGATGTCATGAAATTACTTCAGTTAAGACGCAGAGGGAGAGGAGGGACATGATAGAAACTTTCAAGTACCTCAAGGGAATCAACAAAGTCCAAGAGAGTAACCTCTTGGGGGGGGGTGGGTTATTAGATGGGAGGGGAGGAAGCACTGCAGAAGTTTAAGATATCAGACCTCGCTTTGTTCTGGGAAAATCTCCTTATACACTCTGTTCCTCCTACAAGTTAAGACAGATGTCATGAAATTACTTCAGTTAAGACGCAGAGGGAGAGGAGGGACATGATAGAAACTTTCAAGTACCTCAAGGAATCAACAAAGTCCAAGAGAGTAGCATCTTTCAAAAAGATTTGAAGATGGGGGCGGCTCAGAGGTATTTAAGGAAGTATTTTTCACAGAGAGGGTTGTGGATGCATGGAACGGCCTCCGGAGGAGGTTGGGAGTCAAAACAGTGGTGGAATCAAGCATGCATGGGACAGTCATAAGGCAATTCTAGGGGGTGGGGGTAGGAAGAAGTAGGCCGCTGGTTAACTAGGATCTGCAGCTTATCCAGTAGGTAGGGAAATGGGCAGACTGGGTGGGCCAAGCGGTCCTTATCTGCCGTCAAATTCTATGTTTCCATGTTTCTAGATTGGGAGGGGTCAGCTGCTTATCCCCCTTGGGATATCACTCCTCCATAATAGACCCTGGGGATGACTGGAGGTAAAGTGTTATAAATGTGGGAGGGTCAGCAAGGGAGATACTAACATCCAAGGGCAATGCCGGACCAAATTAGTGGGGGCTTCCATTTGGGAACCCTCACCCTTTGGGTGACCCTAGAGTCCCTCAGATGGCTTAACACCCAACGGGGGGGGGGGGGACGAGAAGGGCTCAAACCTCACATCGCTCCCTTGTTGGGAATCGTCCGAGGCTTCATGGAAGTGTCCACAGTCAGACACTTCACAGATGGGAGTCAACATGTCTATAGTTAAAGTATTCAAGTTCTTGAAGTTTACCACGTTCTTACCCCCAAATAGGTATACATGGATATGTTTTCTTTTAGGCCCTGCTGTTAAAGGGGCTACGTTTTACATAGTTGTGGGGTTAAAAAGTTGTGAGCCAACAAAAGGGAATAGGGAGGGGAGGGATCTAAGCTGGTTCATTTTCAAGAAAACTGGGGAAGGGGGAATGGGGATACAGTTAGTGGGGGGATGGGTTGGTTGAAGAAAAAACACAAAAACATGCTCAACAGGTATATTAATTGTGAAATCTTTATTACAACACGTACAGGTCAGAGATATACCAATGGCACCTCTTCACATTGGACTGGTCCTCAAAGGGGGAATGGTCAGGACAGATGGAATGGCTCTTCTCCTGGGGAAAAATAAAACAACAAATGTTACTTGATGAGCTATGGCTACTTTACCAGTAAACTTTTAATTTTTTTTTTTTTTATTTTCTGTTTATCCACCTCCTTCATCCCGGAGCTACGCTTCTTTGGGAGACACCTAGGTACCACCCCACGACTTGTCTTACCCGAATACCCAGGGTTTCCCCCTTGGAGCCGTGGATACTCCCACGTGGTACAGGACCCCAATGCCCTGAGCTAACTTTCCACGCCTCGCCGGGTCTCCTGCGGGCAGGTGGGCAGTAGTAATTAGGTCGGTACTCTGTTCCATCCACCCATGCTCGGTGGTGTGTTTTCCTCCTTTCTGAGGAAGTGGCTGGCGCCCAATGTCAAGGTGTTCACGCTGGCGCCTGCACTCCCAACCCTCTTTGTGTGCTCCAGCGCTTGCTGTACCTCTGGCTTCTGCCAGAGGCCAGCCAAGCACCGAGCAAGTGCCCCCCCTCCCGGGAGAGGAGAGCTGTCCGTCGGACGCTCAATCCTCTCCCTACCCTGCCGACCCCCGATGAGCCGGGCTCGTTCCTGAACCTGGGTCGCTGGTGTGATGCTAGGTGTGGCATCCAGCGCCTCAACCCTCAGTAAACATTTTTTTTCCCCAGAACATCAGTGGGCTACTTAACCCGATAAAGCGCTCTCACTCTATCCAGTATATTAAAAAAAAAAATGCTGACCTTTTTTTGATTCAAGAAACGCACCTTTCAGATGACAAACACAAGAAGCTGAGTTGTGGAGGAAGGTATAAAGTCTATGCCTCCTCCCACCTGGGCGGTCGTTGAAGGGGAGTGACCATCTTGGTCCCAGCCTCCACGTCATTAGAAGTAGCTCAGTCCTATATGGATAATCAAGGTTGCTTTGTCATTTTACAGGGGAGACTCTACTCTCAGGAAGTAACTTTTGTGAGCACTTATCTCCCACCTATGTCGGAGCCCTCAGTAGCCCAACATTTGTTGTCACGGGTTATGGATCTCCTTCGGGGATAACTAATTTTGGGAGGGAATTTAAACATAACTATGTCTACCCACTTAGACAGCTCTAACCCCCGGCCAGCAACGTCAATCAGGCACAGTTAAGTATCTAAAAAACATAATGGACCACTTGGATGTAATAGATGTTTGGCGCCGCATATTCCCTTCAAACCCGGGTTTTACTTTTTTTTTTTTCTCTCAAATAGACACCACACTTACTCCAGACTACATTACTTTTTGGTAACCTGTGAACATCTATGTTTGGTTCAGGATATCACTACAGGCCCCATGGTTCTCTCTGACCATCATCCTCTCATCCTCAGACTGGATTTGGGTAGGAAGAAAAAACAAACACTGTGGCATTGTACTTTGATTTTACTACAAAACAAACGATACATAGAATACATTAAGAAACAAATTCCCCTTTTTCGTTCTGAAAACGCATCCCCAGATATTTCAGAGGCCTTGGTTTGGGATGCCCTAAAGGCAACACTTGGGGACTATACAGTATGCCTCTAGGAAACGTCGGGAATTAGAATCTGAATACAACACCCTTATGGAACACTTAAGAACCTACCAGCTACTATATACAGAAGAGAACAGGGATGTCTAACAAAAGATCCGAGATACTAAAGTAGAAATACAGAAACTAACAGATGTCAAAGTTCAACAGGCCCTTCTCTACCTAAAACAGATCAGATAGGAGGAAGGATCTCGGGGCACTCGTAGACTTGCCCACCTTCGGGGACAGAAAAGCTCCTCAACTGTATTAAAGATCAAAGACCCAAACTCCGGGAGGCGGATATTACCCACTCTTTTGTTAGCTTCTACCAACACCTATATTATGGAGATGACTCGTCTACCCTTGAAGAGACATCCTTTTTGGGAAACCTCCCATTCCCCTGCCTTACTGAAGCTCAAAGAGGCTTACTAGAGAATCTCCTATCTCATCTGATGAAATCTCTATTGCATCAAATCTCTTTTTCACTGCTGCCCAGAACCTGATGGGTTCCAGGCTGAGTGGTACAAGATGCTTAGGAATGAGATCTCTCCTAAGTTGCTCTCTACATTTAGAGAGGTAGCAGAGGGTTCCCTCCTTCCCACCTCTTGGGCCTACACTACTCAGGCTGCCATATTAAAACAAAACAATGACCCCACTAACCTCTCCTCTTACCGCCCAATCTCAATCCTTAACACCGATTACAAACTCTTCACAGCCATATGGGCACTGCGATTGGAGAGGATTTTGCCCTGTCCAGTCCACAGTGACCAGTCCGGTATTATCAAGAACAGAAACACCACAGATAACAGCCATAGGACTCTAATACTTACTGAATATATCCAGGATTAGCGGATCTCCGCGGCGATCATTAGTTTAGACGTGGAGAAGGCCTTCGACAGGGTGTCCTGGCAATATTTGCGGGACATCCTGTTGAGGTTCCACTTTCCAGAATCATTCCTGAAATGGCTGAGGAACCTCTATGCTGCTCCCAGGCATGTGTGAGGGGTAACTGAGGGGTATCCTCCCCCTTCACCTTGTCTCGGGGTACTTGGCAGGATTGCCCCCTTTTATTTGCCCTTTATATGGAGCCGTTCGGGATGGCTCTCAGGGCTTCCCCCAAGGTTGAAGGCATTCCACTGGGCCAACAGCAATATAAAGTCGGCATGTTTGCTGACAACATTCTCCTAATCCTTCTCTCCCTGGACACATCCATCCCTGCCATCTGGAAAATCCTTAGGAAATATGAGGTTTTAGCAGGATTTAAACTAAATATTACAAAGTCAGAAGATCTCCTTTTTAATTTCTCTCCAACGAACAATCTCAGTCGCCTTCTTCCCTTGGAATGGAGATCCACGAAAATAAAATATCTGGGAATCCATATTCCACTTAATCTGAGGGTAGTGGAGATGGTTAATTATGAGCCACTTACTAGTATCATACAAAAAGACCTAGAAAAGTGGTCAACCCTCCCATTGTGACTTTTTTAGTGGATTGAAACCATCCGCATGAATGTCCTGCCTCGGCTTCTACACCTTTTTCAAAACATCCCTTTCTTCTCTTCATCTTTCTATTTTAAGTCTTAGGACAAACTACTATCCAAATGTATATGGGGTAAACAATGCCCCAGAATCCACCTCTCCATCCTCAAATTGTCTGCTGTACAAGGGAGAGCAAATTTACATAATCTCAATCTTTATGCTGAGGTGTCTTTTCTTCGTGCCCTCATACACTGGCTGACGGATAGTTACTCGGCACCCTGGAAATCTCTGGAGCTCATTTTAAATGACATGCATGATATTTCTGGTCTTTTCTCTTCCACAAATAACTCACTTCTCCGAGACATTTCACACAGATAACATCCTGTACTCTCCAAGTCTAGTATAAGTTACGAAATAAGCAGGAACTTAAACCAATATATTATTGTAAAATAATTTCCAGAGATGATGTTTTTAACCTTCCCATATGCATCTGACCTTCTCCCATTGGCACAAATTAGGTTTATCACTTTTAGGATTTGGGGGGGGTTCTACCTTTTGACAAGCTCAAAGCCCAGTATGGCCTCCAGAGTACAGATTTTTTTTTTTTTAAGATACATCCAAGTGAGAAATTATATACTTCGTAATCGGAAACTTTCTGCTAAACTCCCTACCCCAAACCCACCTTTGCTAAAAATTTTCATGGACTCCACCCGTGGGCATCAATGTGGCCACCTAACAGAGAATATACATAAGGTGCTGAGCGACTTAACGCGGGATTCGACAAAGTCAATACTAGACAAATGGAATGGGGATCTGGCTCCGGAGGTACAGTTTTCTGACTGGGTTACTGCAGCTCTGCCAACAATTAGGGTGACCTCCTCCTTCTTTTGCCGGGAGTTCTCCTGGAAAATTCGAAGCAGGTATTGTTAAGCCCTGGCATCCGAGCCAAATTCCTCCCAGCCATATTTTAAGGCACTGCCCCCTCCGAATGCCTTTTTTTTTTTTTTTAATTACTCTTTTGGCCCCCCCCCCCACTACCTGCCAACTCCGACCCTTCAGGGCATCCAAGCGCTATCCTCCTGCCTCTCGCCGAGACTTTACCTCTGACCCCCATGGAGCTGTGGTTCCCCTCCCAAGTGGGGATGAGGTGGGGCCTCAACACCACGACACCCTTCCTTTTGTTGGGCCAAGGAGGTAGTCCGGTGAGCGGGGCACATTGGAGGCATGCACCAGAAAGGCTGTCTTCCTGGAGCCGGCAGGGGATTTTCCCTGTTCTTTCTCCCACAGTGTGCGACCCTTGACATCAAGTCGCCGATGTCCACACTGTATAGCGGCCACCTAACCCCTACAACTGGGGCTTGCAGTACTCCGAGCCACTGCTCAGAGTCAGGCAAGTGTGTGGGTATTGGCCTCCTCCCTCCCCGAAGGCAAGCTGTCGTGGGACGTTCTAGCCTATCTCCCCCTGGCCAACCCACCAGCGACCAGAGTCTGCTCCTGAACCCGGGTCACCGGCGTGGTGCGAGGTGTGGTGCCCAGCGCCTCAACCCTCCGTGCCACCGGTCCAGCCCTTCCTAATGCCTTTTTGGTGTGGCCTCAAGTTGGAGTTGTCTGTCTAGGGGAGCCAGTAGAACTAACAGGGGAAATTCTTTTACTCTCTGTATATCCGGACCACTCTCCCCAATGGACCAAAACACTGTTGCCAATACAACTTATAGTGGCCAAAAAGGCCATTACCAGAATGTGGATGTCCCAACAGATCCCTACCATTCAGGACTGGAGATTCAACATGAAAAAAAATATACCAGATGGAGAGCCTCACGGCAAAAATTCAGGATTGTGCGCAGGGGTTCAGACTTAGGTGGCACAGTTGGGTACTCCACTACTCGGGGATAGATCCTGACTTTGTTCCTTGAGTGTACTTAAAAATAATTTAGGAAGAGATACTAATCTGTGGGAAATGTACAGTACAGCATCCTCAGCTAACTTAAGGTGGGATGTTCTGGGGAAAGTATCATATTTTCAACAATCAAGACAACATTATGACTTAAAAGATGTAGGGGATAGAGCTGGGGGAAGGGGATCTAGAGCTGCCAGAACTCTGACTGTTAGTGAATGGAGTGAGTGAACAACTGTATCCTAGGATTATACTGTATAATGTATAAATGATGCATGTGTGTATAAAATTTTTCAATAAACACAAATTTTAAAAAAAGAACTACAAAACGGCCCGAAATAGATGCACTTGGGAAATCTGGCAGTCCAAGGCTACGTATCATAAGAACCATCAGTCTCAGTGTTGGGGTGATGGGAAGAAATTCTGGGCCTCAATCAAGAGCCTCCTCGGGACCAGTGACAGGACCCCCCCCCCCAATGCTTCACCACAATGTCAAAATCATACGTGATGAAGCTATGATGGCCAGTGTCTTTTAATAGGGCATTCACGGACTATAGCACAGTCCTCCCCACCAAACCAGCATCATACCCAGATGGAATACTGACTCCAGACCACTCGCCCTCCTATCCCAACAATAGGCCCAGCCCAAAACATTTACTTCAGACAGGTGACCGTCAAAGAAACAAAAAAATATCTGGCAAGAGTCCTGGGCAAAACAAGGATGGGAAGTGATGGAATCAATATGAAACTGATCTCAATTGCTCTCGCGGAGGTTGCTGTACCAATCACTAAGCTTTTTAATCTGTCACTACAGCTATCTGTTTTCCCTTCTGCTTTGAAAACTGCACTAGTCACCCCAGTGCTAAAAGGTGACTGATCACTAGTATCCAACTACAGACCCATCTTAATTTTGTCCCCACTCTCTAAAGCGCCGGAAAAAAAAATCACAGCAGACCAACTCACAGACCAGCTACATAAATACAACCTCTTGTGCCCACAATACAATGGCTTCCGCAAGACGCAGAACACAGATACTGTACTAATTGATTTCACGGGTTACGTATATGAGACACTTGACCAGGGCCATGTGGTTGGGACAGTCTTTACTGACCTAACCAAGGCGTTCGATCTTGTGGATCACCAGCTGCTGCTCCTCAGGTCAAGTTGCCTAGGGCTGTCTCCTGACACAGTTCGGTGGTTCTCCAGCTACCTGACCGGGCGCTCTCAGCAAGTTAAAAATCAATGGAACCATCTCTGAGTCCAGTGGAGTCGCTGTAGGGGCCCCTCAGGGGTCTATACTGGTCCCACTCTTGTTCAACCTCTTTAACAACCTCCCAGATGCTTGCCCCACTTCCAAAGTACTGCTCTATGCAGACAACACGGTAGTATTCTCTCGTGACTCCTGCCAGGAGGCACTCACAAAGAATCTGCAGTATGACTTTAACCTCCAACAGGACTAATTCAAAGATAGTTTGCTAGTGCTCAACAGCAAAAAATCTAAGACAATGCTCTTCGCCGGATATCAAAAGAGATCTACAGCACCCCTTCCAATAGCCTACAACTCGGACTCCTCCCTCGAGCAGGTGTGCTCATTCCGGTACTAAGGGATCACAATCAACGAGTCCCTTTCCTTTGATGAACATATAAGCAATATTACATTGCTGCCAATAGGAAGCTGGGGCCCTCTACAGGCTCCAGTTCTGCCTCACCCCTTAGACAAGGCTCCTTGTGGTCAGAGGCACAATCCTACCCATCTTGGTCTATGGAAATGTGGTATACGGTGCAGCCACTGATACCAACCTACAAAGAGTCCATACCACCTTCAACAAAGCCTGTAGATTTGTTTTAGATGCTGACCGCCTCACACATACGTGCAAACTATGGACAAAATGGCTTCATCTCCTGGATCGAATCAAGCACCAGTCCTGCCTGGTAGGGAAGAAGGCCCTTTTAGGACTCGCACCTCCTTCCCTACAGGCATTGCACCGTCCTGCCCCAGCCAAACATGCCATGAGAACAACAACTTCTAGAATTTTGCGAAAGTATGGATGGATGACAATGTGGCCGCTCTACATAAGTGTGCCGGGGAAGCTCTCTGAAGTCCACCCAGGACGTAGCTATCGCTCAGGCTGAGCGTGCTCGTGTTGGTCCCGGCAGGTCGATCTCACCCTTCTGGTAGGCCATGGTGATGGTGGAACAAATCCACCTAGCAACGGAGTCCTTTGACACCTTCTTACATATGTTCGGGCCTGAGGTAAGGATGAATAGACTTGAAGTCTTACGGACTGAGTCAGATCTCATGATGTAAATTTTGAGTGTTCTTTGTGTGGATCAATCATGTGAAATTCTCTCTTTCTCATTCTTGGGGTGAGGACAGAATGAGGGAATGTTCAAGACTTGGTTGCAGGGAAAATGAGACATCACCTTTGGTAAGAAAGCCGGATCTGTCCGCATGACTACAGAGTCTTGATGAAATATGGTGTAAGGTTCTTTGGATGACAGGGCTCCTATCTCACTGATGTGTCGGGCTGAGGTGATTGCAATGAGAAAAACTCCCTTCGTAGTGAGATGAAGTAAGGACGCCTCCTTTAAGGGCTCGAAAGGTAGTTTGGTGAGTGCTTTGAGTACTAAGATGAGTCTCCAGGGAGGTACTACAGGTTTTATTGGAGGACGCTGCAAGGTTGCTGCTCTCAGAAATCACTGAACATGAGGAAGAGCTCCTAGAGATTTTCCTGAGTCTGCTAACAGGAGCGCCCCCTAGAGCAGACACCTGGACTCTTAAGGTAGCCGGTTGGAGGCCCTTGTTGAATCCCTCCTGAACTAACTCAAGTATGGTAGGTAGAGACACAGAAGTGATGAGCCCGGACTGTCACTCCTGTGACAGAGGTCCTGCAGAGCTCCTGCCACTAGACAGGCAGGAAGTAAAAACTGGCGTCTGGAGGAAATGAGTGGGAGGATACCTCCTTCTTGCAGACGTCTGTATGCCTCCTGCCTGTTATGTGGTTCCAGGAAGGACCTCCCAGAAGTGATGATCCTGGAGACCAGCTTTAGAAGACAGAAATACACCCTTGCTGTGCCATTCAGAAGAACTGCTCAAGGGAGGCAAGCCTTCGCAGTAAGGGCCTCCACCTGGCTAAATGAGCTCCCTCACACCACCAGGCTCACATGCCTCAGTCACTTCAAATCCAAACTTTGAAAATCCATCTCCCCTCCTGAACACTGCTATTGCCACACCTAATCTCAGCTGAAACTAGCTTTCCTTTTGATCCTGGACCATGTGCTGGCTCCCCTGGTTCCGACCAGTTTGTCTTTAGATGCTCCCACTACTTCCCACTTTCCCCCCACCTATCTGCTGACCCATGCCACCCCCCAACTTCCTCCACTTCCCTTTGATGTGTCCTCACTGGATTACTTCTTTGTACTCTATTGTTTTCCTGCTACCTGCTGCTGATTCTTCCTCCACATCCTCTTAGCCTGTAGCCTACTTCTACTCCAAAGATTGCACTGTCTTTGATGGATACATCTGCACCCTGTACCCTCTTGGAAACTGACAATGCTATATAGCTACTACACTGGTGTGTCAACTAAACTTGTAAACAGATACCCTATATTGTACTGTAATTTTCTCTGCCACTTTAATTTTCTCTTCTTATTCTGGGAACTGTTTTCCACCGTGTATGTAGTATGTACACTACAGACAATACAATGTTACTGCTTGTTCTTATTTGAATACTGGATAATGAAATGATACTGTCTGTTCTTATTTGAATACTCTATGTTCTTTACATGTTCTACAGACAATGCCTGTAAGCTGCTACTGTTTCCCCCTGACTCATGTACTTGATGCCCCCGTTTGATGAAGATCCTTTGTAAATGAGCACTTAGTGCAAAGGTTGTAAATTTCGATTTTACAATAAATTAAATAAAACAAACAAGGTTCATGGCAGTCTGCACTTGCCAGGAGCTAGAAACTATGTTTATAATTTTTTAGAAACTGTAGGCCCACAAGGTCTCTGACATAAAAATCTGACAGAACCCTGAAAATATTAAATTAGTTCCCAAAAATAATACAGTACAAGAAGTCAATAGTTAAAAAAAAATAATGCTCTTGTACTAAAGATACTGTGCCAAAGGACAAATCACAGTTCCTGTAACAGGAACCGATTAAGGTGAAAGGGCACAGACAGAAATGGAAAATGAAAGTGCTACATTTTCTGAGATTGGTATCATGTAAAAATGCTAAACCACTGTTAAATTAGTAAACTGTGGTTCTAGTAGCAAAAGATAGCCAGCATTGAAAATGGTAGCCACCTAGGGTAGTCTGTGGTTCCTGGGAATCAATGACACCATAAATTACTAAAAAAATAAATAAATAAATAGCTAATGCAGAGTAATCAAAAACTAATGGAAAGTAACACTTTCAATTAAACCAGAAATAAATCTCCCCCTGCCAGACTGGACCCCCTATTCCACTCTTTCTGTCGTATTGCTCTGGACTGTCCTCCTCATACCCACCACTGTTCTCTCTACTCTGACCTTTTTCTCCCTTCTCTTGATACAGGCATCTCTCCTATTGCGTTTCCTTCTAAATTCTGGTTTGGGGCCCTTCCCTCTTACCTTTCATCTCTCTTAATTCTTCCCCGTTTCCAGCTACCCTCTCTGCAACTGTACTTCACATGCCCTCCTTATTCCTTCTAGGAAAAGTACTGCTGGTCAGTCTGCTTTTTCTTATTGTTTTCCAAAGCACTGGTTCTCCCCCCTCCCCCTCCATTCACTCTGCTTCTTCTGCCTTTTCCTTAAAGTTTCTTTGTGACTTTTGCTGCACACTAACATACTAAAATGCCAGCAGAGAATGCCTATCGGTCTTTTGTGTCTGCTTGATAGGCAGCACCCATATTGGGTGCCGATTTTGCTGTCCCTCCCACTGGGTTTCTCTCTTCCCAGTCCAAGATGTTCCCTTGTATTGGACTTCATCAGCTTCACCTTCCCCCTATACCTGTCCCAGCCCCTCTTAAACCCCTCCACAGTCTCTGCCTCCACCAGTCCCTTCGGCAGTGTATTCCATGGTTCCATCATCCTCTCTGTGAAGTAACACCTCTTCATCTCCACCGAGCCTCCCCCCCCCAGCTTCCACCCATAGTTGCCCCCCCTTTCCTTTACAGCACCTCGACTGAGCTTCCCTCATTGATCCCCTTTATGCACTTGAAGACCTCCATCATATCCCTGTCCCTTCTCTCCTCCAGGGTGTACATGTTGAGCTCCTCGAGCCTCTCCCTGTAGGTCTTTCCCCTCCCAAGCCCCAGATCATTTTGGTTGCTCTCCTTTGTACCCTCTCCAGGAGTGCAATGTCCCCCTTAAGTGCAGTCTCCAAAACTGCACACAGTATTCGAGGTGCAGCCTAACCAAGCAGTTGTACAGAGGAAAGATCACTTCCGTCCTTCTAGAGGTTATCCCCCTAGTGATGCAACCCAGCATCCTATTGGCTTTTGCTGCTACCCTCCTACAATTCTGAGTTGTTCATTCTGACATCCACCACTACCCACAGGTCCCTTTTGCCCTTTGAGACATGCAGTGTGTCTCCCTCCAAGGTATACCCTTTGCCCGGGTTTCTAGCCCCCAGGTGCAGAACTCTGCATTTCCCTGCATTGAACCTCAGTTTCCACTTTCTCGACCACTTATCCAGAGCCTCCAGGTCCTCCTGCAGGGCCACTCTCCCTCCTTCCCATCCACCACTGTACCAAGCTTCGAGTCATCCACAAAGAGACTAATTTCACTCCTGATACCCTTTCTTATGTCAGAGACATATGCATTAAACAGGAGAGGCCCTTGTACCGATCCCTGGTGAACCCCACTAATGACCCTCCTTGGAGATGAGAGTACCCCCCAAACACTACACACTGAGTACACTCCGAAAGCCAATTTCCTATCCATCTCATCATCTGCATCCCCACCCCCATTTCCCCCAGCACAGCCAGCAGACCACCATGGGGTACCGAATCAAACGCCTTGCTGAAGTCCATGGCACGGAGCCCTCATCACCCAGTCACAGAACTCCACAAGGCTGGTCTGACACGATCTTCCCAGGATGAAGCCATGCTATCATCCAGTTACCCCATTTGTTCCAGTAACCCCCTAGCCTTTCCTTGACAATACCCTCCATCACCTTGCCTACCACTGATGTCAAGCTAACAGGCCTGTAGCTCCCCGCCTCCTCTCTTAATCCTCCCTTGTGGACAGGCACAATATGGGCCACCCTCCAGTCTTTGGGTACCCACCAGTCTTCAAAGAGATGTTAAAAAGTTTCATCGGGGGGGGGGTGCTAAGACATCTGCCAGTTCCCTCTGTACTCTGGGATTTATTTAATACGGCCCAGGTGCTTTCTCCATCCGAATGGACCTGAGGGCTTCCCTCACTCGCTCTACTGGAATTTCAACCTCCACGTCCCCCCCTTTGCTCTCTGTACTGTCATCCGCAAACAGAAACACCACACAAAGAGGAGCTGTAATTGCATCGGGGCAGGAAGATTTGGAGTGACGCCGGAGCAGGCCATTTCCCGGAGGCTAGTTGGAGGTAGGCCAGGGCTTGTAGTAGAGGGCCGCTTCGGTGGCTGAAGGGGCCAGAGCTGCATCGTCAGCTAGGGAGGCATAAAAGCAGATGTTCCCGGAGGCTGCAGTCAGCGGCAGGCCAGGGTTTTTTTGGGGAGGAGCAGAAGACCAATCGGCAGCAAGGGTGCAAACTTTTGAACTCGCGGCAGGGCTATAAAGGCATGCCCAGCCGCATTCCTTTTACACCACACAAAGGGGAGCTGTAACTGCATCGGGGCAGGAGGATTCGGAGCGGCGCTGGAGCAGGCCACTTCCTGGCGGCTAGTTGGAGGCAGGCCAGGGCTTGTAGCGGAGGAGCGCTTCAGTGGCTAGAGGAGCCAGGGCTGCATCGGCAGCTAGAGGGACATAAAAAAGGCTTTTCTGGCAGCTGCAGTCAATGGCAGGCCAAAGGTTTTTTGAGGAGGAACGGACCAATTGGCAGCAAGGGTGAAACTTTTGAATTTGCGGCTGGGCTATAAAGGTAGGCCCAGCCACATTCCTTTTACACCAAAGAGGAGCTGTAATTTCTTCCCACACCACTCACCCTGGCCTCTATTAGATAGACAGTGGGGGAGAAGTGGCCTGAGTTTTGAGGAGTTTAACCTATAAATGCTCTGATCAGGCAGGTGTACATTTTTTTAACAAACAGTGTTCTGATCAGGCAAGGATACATGTGCTAGGGCAGATCTGACCAGGGAGTGGGATCTGTGGCTGTGGAGGTGCAGATCATTGGTATGGGCATGGAAACTGCCAAGTGTACAGGTAAACGAGGATAGCCCTGATCAGGTTGAGGGCACCGAAGCACTGATCATTAGGGAACTCTTAAATTTGAAAGCAGGGGCAAACTGTAGGTTATGTATGATATGTATAAAATTGCTAGCTGAGAGGTACTGAAAGTCTGAGTGTGGGGCTTGACCAAAGGTACATGATATGATAGGGAAGAGACTGCAAGTCACGAGAGCAGGCATCTTTGGGAGGGTGGTTGGGTGTACAGGGTGTGGGGCAGCCATGGTACTTGACTGGGCTTGCCTCTGCCACCAGCTAGCAAAACTCAGGGAGGAGATGGAAGAAATTCGGAAACAGCTAGGGGAGTGGAAAAGTAGGGGGCATGGGGGTGCCTATGAAACTACACCAGGCGCTGAAACCTTGGGCACAAGGAGAGGAAATGGAAGTACTCTGTGGGGAACAGGGGCATCCTAGCAGGGGGAGCCCAGAATGGGCGAGTGACCATAAAGTCAGGTAGGGGTATTGGGTTGTCAAGGGAGACACGAGAGGAAGGGATAGTAATGGTAGGGGTCAGTCTGTAGCAGGGGGAAGCCCTCGGACTCCACTTGGGAAGCCATAGATTGGGGCTGCAAGAGAGTGGGACATGGAAACCATGAACAAATGACAGGAAGGGAGAAAACTGCATGGGAACAAGTCAGGCGGGAAGCAGGGACGCAGAGGATGGGGGCTTCGGCAGGAAGGGATAAGGAAATGGGGCATGGACCAGAAATGAAACTCGGAGTACAAGGAACAGAGGGCAAATTGTTGGGGTTGATCAAAAGAAAAAATTACTCACCTTAGTAAAGTTGTTTCTTCTAATGGAGTCTTGCTATATTATGACAATTGCAGTTTGTCCCACCATTAGAACTGCTCCGGAGGTGAAAGAGTTAACTTCCATGCCAGGCATGGAACTTAGCACTGAGCTCGGTTAGAAAAGCTCTGTCTGGAATATTTCAAACTGAAACTGTCAGATCTTTATGAGCAAAACTCACTAAGGTTCTGTGTGGAAGCTGTAATCTACACTAGCCAACTGGCTACTTAAATATAACATTATTTTCCTGGCCTCAACACCAAGACTCAAGTCAGGGGACCAGAAAAAGATAAAACAAGATAAGATAAAACACAACACCCAAACATCCCAAAAAAAGAAGGGTGGAAAACATAAAATGGGCATCAATAAGTGCCAACACTGGACTGCCCACCCGATACCCAAAGTAGAAGTTCTGAGAGGGCAGGCTGGGAGGTCATAATAGCAAGACTCCATTAGAAGAAACAACATTACTAAGGTCAGTAATTTTTCTTCAAACAACATGAAGTCTTGCTATATTATGACAATGCAACTACACAGCAGTACCTCCATGGAGGAGGACAGAACCTACTAGAATAGGCTCTGAAGCATGGCTGTGCCAAACGAGCATCCCTCCTGGCCTGGATATCCAGGGAGTAATGCTTGGTGAAAGTGTGTACTGTTTTCCAAGTAGCTGCTTGACATATCTCTAAGATAGGGATGTCTCTGGCAGCAGCTAGAGACGAGCTGTACCTCTGGTAGAGTGAGCCCTCAGGCCTGAAGGGGAACCTTACCAGTTTTGATAGCAAAATTGATACAAGAGACAATCCACCTGGCAATGGATCTCTTAGTGGCAGGTTTCCTTTCCCAACCTCACCATAAGTGAGAAATAGTTGGAGGAGTCAAACCTGTGACCCTTGGTATGCTCTATGTAGTAACTTAGGGCCTCTTAACATCTAGCTGTGCAACCTCCTCTCACCAGAGGAGGAATGGTCAGTGAAGAACACTGGAAGAGAAATAGATTGATTAAGGTGGAAATCTGAAACCACCTTAGGCAAAACTTCCTGTTAGTCCTGAGGACTACCTTATCCCTGTGAAAGGAAATAAAGTCAGTCTCCACTGACAAAACTTGTAACTCACTTATGCACCTGGCAGAAGTGATGGCTACTAGAAACACAGTTTTCCAAGTCAGTACTTAAGCTCTGCGAAGACAGAGGTTCAAAGGGGTTGCATCAGCTGAGCAATGCAAACATTAAGATCCCAGGCAGGGCAGGGTCCCTGAATGGTGGATTGGTATGAAGCAATCCCTGAAAAACTTGGAAAATACAGGGTGAGCAGAAAGAGAAGAGGGCTTCCCTGCTGAAATAAAAGCAGAGACAGCTGCCAAATGCACTTTCAGGGTAGCTGGTCTCAGTCCCAAAGAATTAAGATGGACCATATAGTCCAAAACAGTGGGCAAATCAGCAGATTCCGGGGAAATATGCTTCCCAGAACACCATATGGAAAACCTTTTCCATTTGGAGTTATAAGCAGTCCTAGTGGAAGGCTTCCTAGAAGATTTCGAGAACACCTTGAGAAAAGTGTAGGTCAGCAAACTCTAACTCCTCAAGAGCCAGGCCTTGAGGTTGAGGAATTTGAGATTCGGATACCAAACTCTCCCCTGGGCACAGGTTAACAAATTGTGGTTCCTGGGGAGACACAGGGGAAGATGGACTGCTAAGGACAGAAGGAGTGGGTACCAGGGCTGCCTGGCCCAGTCTGGAGCAATCAGAATCATCTTGCAGGCCTGAGATCTGATTTTGACTAGCTCCTTGAACAGGAGAGGGAAGGGGGAAGGCATAGAAACTTCCCTTCCCAATCGAGAGAGAAAGGCATCCAGGGGACTGGAGCCCAACACTGGGGCCTGCAACAAAAAGTGGAAGTTGATGATTGTCTGGGGCTGCAAAAAGATCTATCTGAGGGGTGCCTCATCTGGCAAAAACTATCCCCAGTACTCGGGGATCCAGTGACCATTCGTGATGGCCCTGGGAAATCCTGCTGAGAGCATCTGCCAGGACATTGTCCTTGCCTGGGAGGTGAACTGCTATGAGGGAAGTGTTCAGGGAATAAGCCAGAGACCACAACTTCATTGCCTCGGTGCACAAGGCTGAAGACCGAGTGCCCCCCTTGTTTGTTGATGTACTACATTGTAGTGGTGTTGTCTGTTCTGACCTGTACCACTTTGTTCTGAACAGATGCAGAAAAAAACCTGAAGTGCTAGAAAAACAGCTCTGAGTTCCAACAGATTGATGTGGAGCAGAGATTCCTGAGGGGACCGCAATCCCTGGGTGGAGAGGTCGCCCATGTGAGCTCCCCATCCCAAAAGGGACGCATCTGTAGTAAGGGTCAAGGAGTGAGATAGAGGGATGAAGGGAACCCCTTGGCTCAGATTGCTCTGATCCTGCCACCACTGAAGGGCCTGGATCAGGGTTCGAGTCACTGGGATCAACTTGTATAGGGGATCTCTTCTTTGAGACCAAAAGGCTCTCAAATGAAACTGAATGTCCCTCAACTGAAATCTTGCTCCTTGCACTACAGCTGTAGAAGCAGCCATGTGTCCTAGGAGCTGTAGGAAATGCCTTGCTGGTCGAGAGACCTGCAGAGTGAAGGAGGAGGCCAGGGCCACCAGGGTCCTTACCCTTCCTAGGGGAAGGAAGGCTCTGGCCTGCTTTGTGTCCAGTTCTGCACCTATAAAGGTGAGTACCTGGACAGGTTCCAGAACTGACTTTGGAAGATTGAGAAGAAAGCCCAGAGAGGTAAGCAGCTGCTGGGTAACTTGCAGGTGTGATTTGACCTGGTCTGGAGACTGACCCACAATGAGCCAGTCGCCTAGGTAGAGAAGATGGCAATCTTTTGCCTTCTTAAATGAGCAACTGCTACTGCCAGGCATTTGTGAATACCCTTGGGGCAGAGGTAAGGCCGAAGGGCATTGCTCTGAACCGATAATAGCCTGAGGGCAGTTATCAGAGGTACTTTCGGTGGGAGCTTCTGATAAGAACATGGAAGTAGGCATCCTTGAGGTCCAGGAAGCTAGCCAGTCCCTGGCCTTAGGGAGGGTAAAATCATTCCCAAGTCACCATTTGAATTTTGGTTTTAAAGGTGCTTGTTCAGATATCTTAGGTCCAGGATGGGCCGCCATTCTCCTGTCTTTTTGGGGTGGAAGTACCTCGTACAGACCCCTTGCCCTGGTGTGGGGAGAAACCCTTTCTACAGCTCTGAGAGCCAGGAGGGTTGAGACTTCTGTTTCCAAAGCAAGAGTCTCTAGAGGTTTGCAGGTGGAAAAATCTGATTCTCATCTTTGGAAATTTTTTGAAGCTGAGAACCAGACCCTGGCTTACTACTTCCAGGACCCACTTGTCTGATGTTAAAGACTCCCAGTCCTGGACGAAGTAAGCCAGCCTGCCCCCTACAGGTAATGGAGAACCGGCCCTGGGCATCCCATCAGGGTGCCTGTTTGGCAGGGGCTTTAGACTGAGGGGTGGGAGCAGGCCTGCTTGTACCCCGTCTGCCTCTCCCTCTGAAGAACCCCATCTGAGCGTAAGCTGAAGAGGAGGCCTGGGTTTGGTAAAAAGGCCTGCCTCTACCCTTGGGGGGCTGCCTCTGAGGGGTGGCTTGCCGTTCCTTGGCTTCTGCACTTCTATAAGTGGTTCTATATTCATCCATTTTCTTCATATAATTCTCTGTCTGCACCCCAAACAGAGAATTTCCCACCACAGGAAAATCCATAGCCTTAGCCTGGGTATCCTGTGACAAACTAGTACACCAGAGCCAAGCCAATCTACGAAAAGCCACAGATGTAGCCTTGACTCTAGAGGGTACATGATTAGAATCCACTGCAGCATGGAATTGCACCTTAGATGCCTCAATACCATCAGCAGCCACCTGCTCCAGCTCCTTGGCAAGCTGGCCAGGGGCCTGTTTGGCTAAAGCCATGACAGTATCCCATCTAGATTTCTGGTATCTTGCAACATAAGCCATATAATTTGCTTGTCTGAGTCCCAAGGAAGCTGCCATATATTGTCTTTTAGCCATGGCATCAATCTTCCTGGAGTCCTTGTCAGGAGGATGTGAAGCCAGGGGAATATTAGCCTTATCACAGGCTGCAGCCTGAACTACCCCAACATGGCTGCATTGCTGTAAAAGAAATTCTGTATCAGGACCTGACAAAGTGTACCTCCTGTCCATCTTTTTATCCACAGGAGGCACAGAATTAGGAACTTTTAAAATTTTTATTGTTTTTTTCCTAAAGGATTTATGTAAAGGAATAGACAATCTCCTGGACTCTGGGATATCCATTATCTCTACAAAGTCAGGCTCCTCTTGCTCATCCACAGCTTCCTCCAAAGGAAGCTGGAGGGTTTCAGCAACTTTTTTATAAAACAGAAAATGAGACGGGGACTCAGAGAGCCTAGGGGGAAGATTCTCCTAAAGGTTTGTCTGGGGAGATGTCCGGTTCAATGAGCACATCCAGACTTTCAAAGTCACATTCACACTGTTCATAATCATCCTCCCCCTCCTCTGGTTCATAAAACTCCTCTATATCATATTCTTGAACCGGTGGAACCGGCTGAACTGACCTGTTGCCAGATAGTGGCGGTTTGGACGGAACCGGGGAAAGTGACTGGACAATTTGGATTGCTTTGGCTATCTCTGCAGCAATTGGAGAAGGAATTTTTGACTCCACACCTGCTGATTTTCTAGTTCTCTTTGCTGGAACTGGCTCCTCTGAGTCAGCTTTACGTTTGCTCGAGGAAGTCTCGCCCTGGTCAGAGGGCACTCCCCGGTTCGGTTGGCACTGAACCGGGCTGGCCATCCAGGTCAGCGGACTTTTTGGCCTCTTGTTCCCTGAGTCTACCAACTCTCTTATCTAGGGTAGCTGCAGGGAAATTCTTGCAAATCTGGCAGTCTGCATTGAGGTGGTCAAACCCCAGACAATAAACACATATGGTGTGTGGGTCAGCCTTGGCAAAGGCTTCCCCACAGACACTACAGTGTTGAAACCCAGTGGGCCTGGTTTCTCTTTTGGGTTTCTCAGACATAATGCCAGCCTAACCAAAAACTTGCCCTTTTCCGGCAGTGCCAGGCAAGACACCCTTATGATTCCCAACTGTGTCACGGGTTGTGGAAAAAGACGTAATAAAATCCGTTTTTTTTAGAACCGATAAGAACTGGGAACCGCACTCTAAATAGCTTTTAAATGCTTCAGAATAAAGTTTTAAAACAACCTGATCGGTTCAAACCGAACCGATAAAACATTTACAAGTTCCACACAGAAATAAACCTGTCTATTACTTACAATACCACAGAGCTTGAACCCGATCGGTTTACTGGTTAAAATAATAATAATCGCGGTTGAATTTAACTGAGAAAAACTCTTTTAAACCGAGAAATGAACCGAGCAGTAGGAGGAATCTCCGGAGCGACTGTTCAGTGAGGCGGAGTAAAGAATCTGACAATTTCAGTTTGAAATATTCCAGACAGAGCTTCTCTAACCAAGCTCGTGCTCTAAGTTCCATGCCTGGCATGGAAGTTAACTCTTTCACCTCCGGAGCAGTTCTAATGGTGGGACAAACTGCAATTGTCATAATATAGCAAGACTTCATGTTGTTTGAATGAACAAGGTACAAGGGAGGGTAGTACCACAGAAGAGCCAGGAAACCAGGTTTTGGGGCAGAGAGAGGAGAAAGATGGAGAGAGGAAGGCTCAAAAGAATTCAGGAGGAAAAGAGCTGCACTGAAAAACCGTAGCACCAGAAAGGGGACCAAAGAAATGAGCAGGAGGAGGATGGGGGGAGGTGGTCTCAAGAAGTTTTGGGGGGAGATAGAAAGGGTAAGGATTGGGTAAACTTGGAAAGAAGGAGGAGAACAGCAGCAGTGAGAGGCGCCCAAGAGGAGAAAGAGAATAAGGTCTTACTAGTGGGAGTTCTATTATAAAAGGAGTTACATGGGGGAGAAAATATGGCGGAGTGCCTGCCAGGCATGATGACAGCCAAAGTCATGCATTGGATCCCCTCGAGGGGGAAGGAAATAGATGAGAGAACTCATCTGAGCTTCCACTTAGGCACAAATGACCTTGCAAGAAGTAGTGTGATGGAGGTGCAGGCAAGGTTTATGGCACTGGCTAGGTTCTGCAGCAGCTTGGACTTTAAATCCCTGTCTTTCTCTGAGGTGCTGCCAGTACCAAGGGCCAGCATGGAGGTGAGGCAAGGTATAGTGGAGTTCAATAGTTGGCTTACAGGTTGGTGTGCTCAGCAGGGGGTATGGAGTGATAGGAGACTGGGGTTCAACATGGAGAGAATAGCCTATATGCCCCGGATAGGCTGCGCCTAAATGGGGAGGGGAAAGCAGTGCCCAAATGCAAACTGTACCATCATGTTGACGAATGCTGCCATTTAAACTAAGCGGGGGGGGGCAGGGGGAAGCCCTTTTGATAAGGCAAGAGGGGAGCAAAAAGCCATACCCACACAGCTAAAGGTTAAGGGGGCAAAATATATAAGATAGAAGGAAAGAGTGGTGTGGAGGGTCATGTGTGCAAATGCCAGAAGTCTGGGTAGGATGATCCCAGATCTAACAGCAAAAAATGGTGGAGGAAGGCCTTGACATTGTGGGGGTAACAGAAACATGGTGCCACCAGCAGCAGGGATGGGAAATGGAAATACCAGGGTACAAATTGTTCAGGAAGGACAGGGTGGAAAGGGCGGGGGGGTTTGCACTCTGCGTAAAGGAGACTATCAGGGCATCAGAACTGCAGGGTAGGTGACTTCCGGTGACATCGGCAGACGAATGGCCGCTTAACCTCATAAGTCCTTACCCGCGGCTACACAAATCTACTACCATCGCCTATCAACATCATGCCTTCTCCTGCCAAAGCGCCGAGGATGAAAGCCAGGAGGCTCCAGAGCACCCCAGTGCAGAAATTGAAAGAGATGTCACAGTTGGAGCAGCAGGAAACCCCGGAGGTTCCCGACTCTGCAGAAGGCCTGCAAGCAGAGACTTTGTGTGATACAGGGACGCAGATGAATCTGGCCTCAATAATTGTGCAAATGGCCCACACTGTCCAGAAAAATCGATCGTGATCTTTCAGAGCTCAGATCGAACATAAAACGTATCAGCTGGAGCTCTGTCTGACACAAACTTCTGAGCAGACTGACAGGCATGATAGCTTGGTGCTGTATTTACTGGCAAAGGACAGGGAGCTAACCAAACGGATTGACGACCTGGAGGGTAGAAGCAGACGGCAGAATATTCGCATTTATGGAGTTCCAGAGGGAACTGAGGCAAACCATAAAGATACCATAACTTTTCTGCAGGAAATGCTTCATGAATTGCTGTCTCTCCCGGAGGACTTAGACACAACAATGGATCAGGCCCACAGATCACTAGGGCCAAAGCCCCGCAACCCAGAGGCCAGGCCCAGATCACTGATCGCTCGTCTGACTTCATACTGGTCAAAGGAGGAGCTGTTGCGCAGAGCCTGGCAGCAGGGGCTCTGCAGTATAAGGTCAGAGGATCACAATGAATATGACCACACTTCTTCGGTCCAGGAGGCCAGGCGAGTACTCTGGCCAATAATAAAGCAGCTTAAAACCAAAGGTATGAGAGTGAAAGTTCTTCATCTGTCCAGACTAAAGGTGGAAACCGAGAAAGGTATAAAGGTGTTCCCGGACCTACTGGCAGCATCGCAGTTCCTCGCAGATCTTGGCATTCCCACACCACCACTGAATAAAGAAAAAATGGAGCGGGACCTGCTTGCCTCAGCCCGGTTGGTAGCTCAGAAGGGTACAGTGCTCCCGGGCTCGTTGCAGAGGCACCCCTAGTCGAATCTAAGAGCCGACATAGCGACCCTACTACGAAGATATGGAGATTCCTCAGTAATAAACAAAAAGGCAGGAGGATGAAGCGGACTCCAACATGTTGTGTGCTTTGGAGACCTGAGGGGGCTACCACCCGGAAACTGAAACTAACCTCACCTACCCACTTATTTGGCGTCCCCTGGGGACTGTTCCTGGCCTGTGACCTGCTCCCCGATGCCTGAAGATTATAATATACTAATTCCCACGGATGAATGTCGTGGATTGTGAACCTGACTGAGACATCTAGTGATTAATGCACAGGACTTGAAATATGAGGGTTCTCTTTCTTTTCCTTTTTTCTCTCTCTCTCTTATTTTACTCCTTCACTAATTGGTTCACCTACAAAATTAAGGACTTCATAGTCTGGGAGGAATCGGGGAGGGGGGTGGTCGGGCCGGGGCTGAGGGCACCGCCGAGCAATGTCCTTAGGGGAGGGTGATGTCTGGGAAGATGAACTGGAGGGACTCCACTTATGCGCATGGCATTCATTTTAATGTTGTATACTACAGCATCGTGCCCCTCTGGACTAGGCTGCCGAATGCTGCAGAGGTCCTGCGCCCTGAGTTGGAGGGTAGCTAAGGGAACTGGGAGGCTGTCCTCCTGATCGCAGCAAGCGGAGGGGCTATGAAGTTCATGTTGCTAAACTGACAGCCTGGGGGGGAGTATAATTAGGCCTGCATTTTGGGGGTCCCTAAGAATGGCAAATGGAGAAATAAGGATATATTAAGAAATCAAGCGATGATAATCAGGATTAATGCCATAGAGCCACGGGGGGGGGGGGTGGATATTACGGTCCTTGGTCACAAATGATGTCTGCTGGTGCCAAAGGACTTGGCCCTTATAGGGAAATTTCCCTTGGGCTTTTAGCGAGTCTCACATTTTTGCTGATCTCCCCATTTCCCGTCACACATGTGACGGCCCATAAGCTGGAGAGTTCCAAGCTTAACCATGGAAGTCGAACTACTATACCCGCGCAAGGTAGGCCAACCGTCCCTCAACTCGGGGGGCCACCTGCACGCTGTTAGCCCCTTCACTACGGAATGGGGCGTTGTGTTTTATTTACACCCACTGTTGGGCTATTCAGGTTATAGGTTTAACGCTACAGTTATTTAATGATGTTATAAAGGGGTACACAAACGAACATAAAGAGTTTTCTCCTGTAAAGCTGCACAATTGGGTCCATCAATGTAAAAGGTTAAGGTCTATGAGCCTAAAGTTCAGAAATGGCTAGCCATAACTCCAAAATCCTCTCATATAATGTTAATGGGAGTTCAAACCCTGTAAAGAGAAAACGGATATTGAGATGCCTGGCGGCACAGAGGTGTGACGTGAGTTTTCTACAGGAGACCCACCTATCACCTCCTGAGGGCCTGAAGCTGAGATCCAGGAACTACCCACAAGTATTCCATTCTTCGCCGTCGGTTGGTAGGAAGAGAACAGTCGCCATCCTTATAGCATTCTCCTTTCCTTTTGAGGTGCAGGAGGTGGTGGAAGACCCGGGTGCAAGATATGTCCTGGCAATAGGGCGGGTCCAAGACACGCTGATTACCCTGGCAAACATTTATGCCCCCCCCGGGCTCTCCTATACACCTTTTTACTCCTCCCTTGCTCAGTTGGTGGCAGAAAACACGAGAGGGGTGTTGCTCATGGGTGGGGACTGGAATCTAGTGTTCAACAGGACACTGGATATGACTTCAAAGATATTGAATCCAGACCATAGAAAAGCAAGTTCAGTTAGAAAGATCTTTGAACAGGTGGCTCTGGTGGATGTTTGGTGGGAAAAATACCCCATGGCTAGAGACTATACTTATTATTCTCCCCGATTTAAAATATTCTTTAGGCTGGATACCTTTTTCACCTTCTCCAGGGACCTCCAGCGCTTTCCCTCCATGTGGGTGGGGACCTCCTCCCTGTCAGATCATAATCCCCTTTTCTTAGAACTAGATCTCAGCCTGCTGCGGTGAAATACGCAGTGGAGGCTGAATTGTTCCCTCCTCCAAGATCAGGCCATAGTCAAAGACCTCAAGCAATACATTGCTACTACAATAAGAGAAAAATAATACAGGGGAAGTATCCCCACAGATCTTATGGGACACCCTGAAGGCTACAGTCTGGGGTAAAATTATTGCCGTTGCCTCCGCTAAGAAAAGACTGGCAGCACAAAGACACCAAGAACTCACTACACAAGTCAAAGTTCTAGAGGACGCTCAAAAAATTAAATGGGAGCGGGCAAGAGACTTAACTCTAAAGGAGATTAGGAAAGATTTAAAGAACCTGCAGCAAGCGGAAATAGAAAGGCCCTTTTTTACTTAACAGAAATATTATGAGGGGGGACTGAGGGGCTGTCGACTGCTGGCCTTCCGTCTCAGGCAATACGCAGCTACGGCCACAGTCACCAAAGTGGTACCCCCAACCTTGGGACGCCTGGTTAACAAACAGACCCAGATCACAGAGGCCTTTGTCTCCTATTATACCAACTTATATGCCCCCGGTAGGGAGACGACAAGGGAAGAGAAACTGAAATTCCTGGGCTTCCCATCCCTGTCCTTGCCCCAGCAAAGGGTCAGTCCCTAATTCAGCCAATTACACAGTCAGAAATTCTTCAAGACATTAAGACCCTCAAGGCAGGCAAGTGCCCAGGACCAGACGGCTTTAGTGCAGAGTTCTATAAGACCTTTGGGAGGGAAGTAGTTCCCCTCCTGTCAGAAGTCTTTATGGAGGTCTGGCGGGACGGGAACCTGGTGCCCCCCTCCTGGCAGTATGCAACCATTTCCCTAATACCCAAGGAAAACAAGGATCCTACTAAATGCGAGTCATACAGACCCATCTCCCTACTTAACTCAGACTATAACATTTTCACTTCTATTATAGCCTCCAGGTTAAACTCCCTTTTACCAGACTTGGTGGCTTTGGACCAGACGGGCTTTGTTTATGGCCGGCAGGCCCCAGATAGTGTCTGAGCGGCCCAAAATGTAATAGACACTATACATCGCTGCCACATACCTTCCTGCCTAATGAGCCTAGATGCAGAGAAGGCCTTTGATAAGGTTTCTTGGAGCTTTTTGTTTCTAATTCTTGAGACCATGGCCTTTCCGCAGCCTTTCATAGACAGCATTAAGGTACTATATACTGGCCCTCAAGCTGATGTCAGGGTAAGGGTAAACGGTGGTATTTCTCCTCGGTTCAGGTTGGGACATGGTACTAGACAGAGTTTCCCCCTTCCCCCCTCTTCTTTGCCCTTTACATAGAACCACTGGCGGTAGCCATACACCAGTCTGAGGAGATTGGGGGTAGAGGTGGGGGGTTGGTTCGGAAAATATCTTTATATGCGGATGATATCCTACTTTCTCTGTCGAACCCAGAAGAATCCATCCCAACGGCGTGGTCAGTCTTAGAGGAATTCGGCAGACATGCGGGCTACACACTTAATAAAACAAAGACGGAGGTCCTTAGCTTCTACTATACACCCACAGATAAAATAAGAGGAATGTTCCCGCTGGACTGGGCAGCAAATAAGATGAAATACTTGGGTACCTATATTACTAAACACCTCTCCCAGCTGTTTAAAGCAAACTACAACCCCCTCATAAACCAAATGACAAAAGACTTTGGAAGGTGGTCATTAATAAATCTCCCCATGTATGCCAAGATACAGTCAATCACTATGAATATTCTTCCTAGGTTCCTTTATCTGTTCCAGTGCCTCCCCCTCCTCATAACCAGAGCACAATTCCAGCCCTGGCACAGGAAGTTTACGAGGTTCATCTGGAACAATAAAAGACAAGGAATTAATTTAAGCATCCTGCAAACACATAAGAAAAAAGGAGGCCGGTCCCTCCCTGATTTGGAGGACTACTATTTGGCAACACAGTTGAAGATGGCCCTGCACTGGTCCACTCCAACTGGAAACTAATGGAACAGGGTGAGGAGGACAGGCATGGCCCTCCACTAGATGCCAGGGCTATGATTCCCCAGGGATCTATACTGGACCCCCCTCCTCTACTCACGGTGGTTAACAACACACTGGCCGCCACACATAGAGTGTGGCAGAAATACAGGCTTGGGAGATCCATTTGGCCCCGGTGTGGACTGCCATGGTCCCCGAACTTTACACCAGCCCGGCTAGATCACACTTTCAAGGCTTGGGGCAGGTGAGGTCTGATATATCTTGGACAGTTCGTGCAGGGGACTAT
Organism: Neoceratodus forsteri; assembly: GCA_016271365.2. NCBI lineage: Eukaryota > Metazoa > Chordata > Ceratodontiformes > Ceratodontidae > Neoceratodus > Neoceratodus forsteri. The sequence goes on from CM057452.1 coordinate 1,463,017,599, forward strand.
GGTCCTGGATTTTGAAACACTGAAAAACACATATGCCTCCGGCACTCTGACCATTTTAGATTTCTGCAAGTCAGGGCACACATTCACAAATGTTAGGAGGCGGATCCAGACCCTGCCCGGGCACTGCCTTTTCTTGAATGTATGAGGGGGTGATGGGCGGGGAAAGTGCAGAGGGGTCACATATCAATAATTTACAAATCATTGGCTGCATTGAGGAAGAACCCCCTAGATAAAATCAAATTCCAGTGGCAAAGGGAGTCAGATACTGAACAGAGAGCGGTAGATCGGGGTAAATCGTTTTATATTACCACAAAAACAACTAGATCTCCACTCTGGCAGGAATTTAGTTGGAGAATGAGAGTGCGCCATTTCCTTACCCCAGCACTTCTCCATAGGAGAGACCCTACTCGCTCCCATTTGTGCTGGAGACTCTGCGGGGAGGAGGATGCACATCATTTACATATTTTCTGGATGTGCCCTAAGATAAGGCCCTTTTGGAACAGGATGGTAGCAGCTTTGATGGATCTCTTCATGCTGGATCGACCACTGGACTGGCCGGAAGCTATATTGGGTATTCCACCCCAGTCCCTTGGGGGAGCCAATTCCTTCTACCTCTGGGCCACACTAGTGGTTGCAGTGCACAAGGCCACTACCCGTACCTGGCTGAAACCAGAGCCACCTGCTTCTGAGTCTTGGATTCAGATAATACAAAAAAAACTTCTGATTTGGAAGAGCTAACCTTTAAAATTAACCAGCAAACACACATCTATATCCATAGATGGACAAGAATGGTTAGCCTGGTTGGATGCGCATCCAAGTCCGGACTTTGAGGCAATAGTAGACTGAAACGTTTACTCTCTGGTGCAGAGGCGGGGGAGGAGAACAGTGTTCAGGACTCAAGCCCTATTTGTGAGGTGGGGGGCTGAAGCCCCATAACCTTGATCAGTAAAATAATAGGGAGTTTGACTCCGCTGAGGAGATATGGCACCTTCAAAATATTCTTAATAGATATAATGAACTGTTTCTGTACCAAATGAACTTGTTGCTGAATGGACTTGTACTTTCTTTTTCTTATATAAATAATGTATGAATCCATTTGTTGTTAATAAACTTGAATTAAAAAAAAAAAAAGGAATTGCGGGGTAGGTGGGGAGAGGCCGAAGGACTCTGGGTCTATCGCTGGAGGTGGGGAAGGGGAGACAGTGCATATGGGGGTGGTTTACAGGTCCCTGGCACAGCAGGAATCAGTGGATAGAAGCATGGCTGATGAGTTTGTGAGAATGGCGTTGGGGGGGGGGGGGAGTGGTGCTGATGGAGAACCTGAACCTACCGGACATAGACTGGGACACCCTTTCTGCTGCTTCAACCGGAAGCAGGGAAATATTGGACTCCTTGCTTATGACCCTCCTGAATCAACTAGTCAGAGAGCCAACCAGGGCAGCAGCTACTCTTGATCTAGTCCTGACAAACTGGGATAGGGTAGGAGATGTATAAGTGTCGGAACATCTTGATACAAATGACCACAACACGGTCAGGTTTATAATAAGGAACACTACAGCGGTTCACCGGTCTAGGTTGAGGGTGTTAAATTTCAAGAGGGCAAACTTCGGTAGAGTGGGGGAAATGGTGGAGAGGGCCTTAGTAGTGGCGGAGGAGTTGACAGAAGTAGAGGTAATGTGGGGGAAGATAAGAGAAGCTATTGTAGAGGCCACTGACACCTGTGCCAAGGAAGCAAGTAAAAATAAGAGGAGGAGGAAACCTTTGTGGTACACTAGGAAGGTAGCAAAAAAGGTAAAGGCAAAAAGGAAGGCCTTCAGAAAGTTCAAGGAAATGCAAATGAGAGTGGACTGGGGAAAATACCAGGTGAGCCAGAGAGAAGCCGGGATACAGGTAAAGAGGGCCAAGGCACAGACAGAGGAGCACATAGTTATAGGGGTCAAAAAAGGGGAGAAGACTTTCTTTTGGTACATCAGTGAAAAAAGGAAGACCAGACAGGGAATACTCAAGTTAAAAACAAACAAGGGGGAGTTGCTACAAGGGGACAGAGAGAAAGTGGACCTGCCAAACAGCTATTTTTCCTCAGCGTTCACCAGGGAGGAGGACGGTGAAGGCAGCAGAGCAGGAAAAGTAATGGCAGGGGAGGGCAATGAGGATAGGAAACCGCTCCTCGTGGAGGAGATTTTGGGAGAAGTAGGCCGCATGAAGGTGGACAAGGCAAAGGCGCTGGATGGGGTGCACCCAAGAGTGTTAAGGGAACTAGAGGAGATATTGGCAGAGCCATTGACTGCACTTTTCAATCAGTCCTTAGAGACTGGGGTGGTGCCGGAAGACTGGAGGCAGACAAATGTGGTCTCACTGCATAAGGGGGGAGGAAGTGGGAAATTACAGGACCATGAGCTTGATATCGGTGGTAGGCAAGCTCATGGAGAAACTAATAAAAGGCAGCATCACCAGCTACCTGGAGGAAAGCGGCCTGATGGATCCAAGACAACATGGTTTTACAAGGGGCAGATCCTGTCAAATGAATTTGATAGAGTTTTCTGATGGGGTCACAATGGAACTGGATCAAGGGAGGGTGGTAGATGCGGATTATCTGGATTTCAAGAAGGCTTTTGACTCTGTCCCCACAGGAGACTGTTGTATAAAATGTCAGGCCTGGGGCTGGGTCAGAGGATGGTTAAATGAGTGGGAAGCTGTCCAGAGGACAGGAGGCAGAGGATCATAATAAATGGAGTGGCATCCAGATAGGGCAAGGTCACGAGCGGGGTCCCTCAGGGATCATTGCTGGGGCCCCTACTATTCAATATATTTGTAGGGAACATTGTGGAGGGCCTTGAAGGGAGTGTGAGTCTGTTTGCAGGTGATATTAAAATCTGCAATAGGGTAGACACTCAGATGGGGCAGAAAAAATGCAGAGAGATTTAGGGGGGCTTGAGGCATGGTCAAAGAGGTGGCAGCTTTCATTCAACACAGAAAAGTGCAAAGTCATGCATCTTGGCTACAGGAACCGGAGGGCAGGGTACTGCATAGGGGGCAGAGTTCTGGAGGTCACAGAACAAGAAAGGGATCTGGGCATCACTATATCAGGGGACATGAAGATAGAAAGGCAGTGTGGGAGAGCAACGGCTAGTGGTGTGGGAATGCGGGGATGCATCAGAAGGGGGATCACCAGTAAAAATAGGGAGGTCATAGTACCATTGTACACCCATCTGGTTAGACTGCATTTGGAATACGGGGTCCAGTTCTGGAGGCCATACCTCAAAAAGATGTGGGGAGGCTGGAGTGAGTTCAGAGGAAAGCAACAAAGATGGTAAAATGGCTGAGCCACCTATCCTATGAAGAAAGGCTGAGGGATCTAAACATGTACACCCTAGAACAGAGGAGGGACATGATCGAGATCTTCAAGTACTTTAAGGGTATAAATAGGGTGCTGGTGGAAAGCATCTTCCAGAGGAAAGAAAATCAGAGGACGAGGGGCATGGCCTGCAGGCGGAGGGGGGGCAGTTCAGGAGTAACATTAGGAAGAACAATTTCACAGAGAGAGTGGTGGATAAGTGGAACAAACTCCCAGAGGCAGCTGTTGGAGAAGAAACAGTGGAGGGATTCAAAAAGGCATGGGACAACCACAGGGGGGTGTTGGGGGGGGGCGCGCAGGTCCAAGCAGAAAGCTGGACAAGTGGGCAGACCCGGTGGGCCTTGTCGGTCCTTTTCTGCTGTCACACTTCTATAAATCCCACCACCTGATGGTGCTGGCCCTTCCCTCTCCCCATATATATCAGGGTTCCCTATCCCTATGGGTCCCACCCCTACTCCGGGTTTTTCCCTCTCCCCGACAGATGTAGCTCCCCTATCCTCCTTGGTAAAAACTGAGGCAAAGTACTGTTTCGTAACTGTCCTTGATCCTCTTCTCTAATTCATATTTGTTTTTCTCCCCTCCCACCATTTTTACCATGCACTGCAGCCTATTTCTTGAAATGTTTTTCTCTCACCACCATGGCTCTATTTATACCTAATTTGTATAGCTTTTTTAATGTTGATTTTACAACTGATTTGTTGGTTTTGCTTTTGACCTTCCACATCCCCTTTCCCACAGGACACATCTGGAAATGAGCTGTTATCAGCTCAGTTATGTGAAACATTTGCAATAAATAAACAAATCAACTGGAGAAACTAGACATTACTGGAAGTTGGCTGTGGGGTGACTGTTCTCCTCAGGTGGAGAAACAGATCTGAGCATCGCTCAGTGTGGAGTGCGAATGCAGAGTCTGAACCTACATTGCAAATGTTAAAATTTACATAGGTTCTATTCTCCAGGGTTTCTCTCTCAGCTGAGATGACTGCATAAGTGTAAATATTATGTGAGGGATTCTGGGGTAGAAGCTGTTTATAGAATACCTAGAGCAGCATTTGAGAATAAGACTGAGTCACCGCCACTGTTATAAGCCGGTGGAGGGGAGAATCAGGAAGGATGTCAGGAGACTCAAAAGATGGTGGAGAGGTTCAAGAGAGGGTGGGACTGCGTGATGGGGAGGGTCTGGGTTAGAGGGTAGGGGGCTCGGGTCCACTGCAATCTCCAGATCAGAGGCTCCCCAATACAGCAGACTCAACACACTATAAAGCCTTCCTCTGCTAGCTATCTGTATGTCTCATTTCTTGACCTGAAAAATGTGACAGTTCAACTCTATATGCATGGGGACACTTATACATGGTGTGCCTCCTGTATGTTATCTTTTCTGCTTGTAACAGCCTGTGATTGGGGAAAGAGCTGATGTATGGTCACCCTCACTGTCAAGCCTCCCCATGGGCTACAGGAGGTGCTACAGCAGAAGGACGGGGCCCACCCTCCCTTCATGCTGACTCTACCCCAGGTTTCACCCATTCAGAGCATCATGAACCCAGTCCTCCCACTTGGGAAGGCAATACAATCCACTCGTACTACCAACCATTATAATTGTTTTAGTTAACACAGTAAAACCGGGGATGCCCATGATAGCCTGTTCTGGTACCAAACAGGTGATCCGAGTTTGGAAGTGGACTCTAATGGCAAAGGGAGGGGAACATAAGAACTGCTAAGAGCGGTATTTTTTAGCCCAGGTAGGGAGATGCTACTGCATCAGTCCTTGTGGTGGGATGGGGATCTTGTTCCTCCACAGAGGCCACCATCAAGAAGGTTACAGTTATCACATGGCAGTGCATGTGCCTGGCACTGATGGAGATGGTTCAAAGAGCAAGCAACAGGAATCACAGGGGACAAGAAGAAACAACTGTTGATGTTGTTAGACGTTGGTCCAGGTACTTGTCTCAAACTTACTCCACAGCACAAATCCCACCACACTGGAGTATGTATGTGTGTGCGTTGGGGAGTGGTAGTAGGCTTTCTTCTGACAGGACAACTTACTTACCAAACTGGTTTTTCAACCAACTTCGTTTCTAATATAATTTATTATTCCAATTCCATGCCACAAAGGCAAGCCCGAGGAGACAAATTATGTTGTCGCTGGCGCTGCCAGCGACCGCTGGAACTGTACCGCCTGAAGGCCGCACAATGCAAGAGACTTCATAAACGGGTTAAAAAAAATCGGTTATCTCAGACAACATACAAAATGCCGCCGACAGAGTAATTCTTCCGAAGCGAGACAAACAATGCAAATAACATTCCATTTTCTATTACTTGTATCAGGCAGCACCAGGTCCCATCCCCACCCAGAAAGGAAAGCCCTCGCAAAAAAAAAAAAAAAAGTTTATTTCGCTGCTGCCAACACCGCGGTATGGTGTGACCACGCCCACTCCAACTCTCTGCGCCTGCGTTCTATCACACACCAAGACATCATTTGTTCCAGCACGCACGCACTCACACACGGTTAGGTACATACTGTGACGTCATCTGGCAGACAACTGAACTTGCTATCTTGCATTAACGCCCACCTTTCTAGCTCCGATCGACAGGGCTTCTGGCCAGTCAAGCGACAAAAAACTCGCCCGGTTTCCAGTAATGTACTAATCAGGTCGCGAAAGCCATCCCACGGGCTGGGGCGAAGGCGTGTCAGTAAGGTTTGGGTGTCGCCTCGGATGTTTTTTTTTGCAGGCGACGGCTGTCGTCTTAGTGAAGTGAAACGATAATTCCTGATCATATTTAAATATAAATATATAATCACATATCCTTTTAAAAATTGATAAATTGGATGTAATTGTAAAGTTTGTTTTTTGTGCAAGGGAAGGAGTTGTCAAACCTTCGGTAATGTGGCCGCAGCGCGAGTTATCAAATTCCCGAGTTGTATAGAGCGATTGAGCGGCTGACTGAAGGAGTTGGAAGCTGAGAAGGGAGCCATTTTGTCCGGACTTCACTGAAAAAAAAGAGAGACCGGCTACTAAAGGGAGCGTAAAGTGGAAGGACAAACCAACAAGGATTCTAAGCCGGCTGAGCGCGCGCGTTGAGTTCACCGGGGGTCTATCACGACGGGCGTTGGGCGGCTCGGGCGCGCGCAAGGCAGGGTGCTGCAAGTAGGGAATTATCAGGGAACTCTACTTTTGATCCGCTTCATAATACGTCGAGGGACAGCAGAATCTGTCTACAATATATAAATATACTCGTGTGTGTAACCGAGTTTATTCAAGCCACTGTGTCTCCGAAGCGGAGGTTCCAATGGCGAAGAAGACGTACGACCTGCTGTTTAAACTGCTACTGATCGGGGACTCCGGGGTCGGGAAGACCTGCGTCCTGTTTCGGTTCTCCGACGACGCCTTCAACACCACCTTCATTTCTACTATAGGTAAGGGGACTCGCTACTACGGAGGGGGCTTCTACTGTACTTTCTCTCTGGTGGCCACAATTGTTTGTTGAGAAGCTGCCACGTAACATCACCCTAGTGTGCTCGAGATTGGGAAGGAGAGAGGGCCGCCACGGCTGGGCATTGTTTTCATTTAATGTACAACTACAAAACCTCTTGGTCTGGCTCATTCATTGCCTTGAGCGCTGGGCAGGATTTTCCCGAAATGTGTCAGTTTAATGTGGGGCTTTTGCATCGCAGTGTTTTTTGTTTATTTTTTTGGGGGGTCCACATTCTGGTACATCAGCCCATGATAGCTCGTTCATCGCAGCTCTCGAGGTGAACATGCACTTGCATTGCCCCTCCCTCCTTTGTTGTTGCTACTGCGAGGGAGGGGGTGCAGCTGTTGTCGGTTGCCAGGTTGAATGAACTGCGTGCCCTCTTTACTGGGCAGAGAAAGTGGCCGCTAGTGCCGCTTTATTCCCAGTCCTTCCCCTATTTTTGCAGTGTTGGCGCCTCCCATTCACGCATTGTGGTGACCTCATACAGGGAGCTTGTCATGCTAGTTAGCGCATATTATTTTTGTCTTTGGTAATTGGGTAAGGCCCACTAGGCACAGTTGCCTGTTTTCATGGCCGGCAAAGTGACTTGTTCAGAGTCACATAGTATGCAAGTGGAGGTTGTGGGAATCAAACCTAGGTCTGCTGGATGACCGAGCTCATTCACAGCTCGTTACTCTAACCTCTAGGCTATGCCTCATATAATGTCGCCACACAATTGTACTGTGTAGAAATGTGGTTTGGTTGGTCTTTGATGTCGGATGCCGGCAAGAATATCAGTATGAATCAACAAAATCGGGTAACAGTGGAATATTTGGGATTAAGAAGGCCAACATTCCTAAAGGAGTGTGTGGGAGGGATTGGCCTTTTCACTTGAACTGTATTTTCTCTTTCTTTTTTTGTTCTATAAGTATTCGAGGCCAGTTAAGATGTGTCTGAAGCATTTAGATTTTTTTTTAATAGGCATGGAAATCAACCTGAAGAAACTTCCATCAAGGACCATCAGTGTGAAGGAGCACTGTTATTTTGATTAAAGGGGAACAAGCAGCAGCAGATCCCCACACTCAAGTGTTGGGATGGTCCCAGTGTGCAATTTGTGTGCAGAAACATTCAGGTTTACTTAATTGTTTACAGTAGCATAGTAGATTGTATCAGACTGATTTTGTTTACTGGTGAGTAGACTATCTTTTGCTGCTACAAATCCAGTACCCCTTTGCAGCTGACATCAAAGCAGTAGGCAGCAGTGAAAGATTCAGTAAGAAACCTGCAGAGCATGTTTAGAGTTTATATAAGTAAGCATTAAGCTACAACGAAGGTGGCATCTAATGGGGAATTAATGCATGGTTGGGAGGGTTGTGGCACGAGGCCTGAAGGGGTGAAGGGACCTGTGAGGCCCCAAAAGCTCATGTATAATTCCATCTTTGTACAAGACACTTGTTGGTCCAATAAAAGGTATCAAACCTTCCGTCATCTCCTGTTTTCCAAGGACCAATACAACTGGAATCTCTCTTTACATAGTAGCAGAATATGTAAGCCAAGAAGTAAGCAAAATTAGTCTGATATAATCTGCTATACTACAGTGAATGGTAAGTTAAGTCAGGCCTCAAAATGTACCTTCTGGAACTTAGTCTCTGTGGTTGTAATCGCTAGCCCCCGCCTGGGCTTACTGACATGTTTGTCTTGCCTCTCTACTATTGCTATTTCTTTTCTCCCATGTAACTCTTGTGCAGAATTTGTCAAATGTACTGTGCACCTAATACTTTGTGAGCCTGCTGTTCCCCTGTTAAGTTCTTAATACCTATTCCACTGTATGTATCAACTGTAACTATTGTATATCAATTCCAATGTATGTAATCTGCTGTAACTAATTCTGGGCTGCCCTTGAAAATGGGACAGCTGGTCTCAGTGGGCCTACCCGGTCACCAAAATCTAAATACGTAAAATGTTTCTGCACAGGAAATGCACACTGGGAAACAATCCCACACATGAGTGTGATGCCTTCTGTGTTGTTTCCCTTTAAAACAAAAAAAAAAGGCACCGAGAAGTGTTTTGCTGTTTATTAAAGGGCAAGATCTGAGACTTCCCTCTGTAAACATTTTTTGTTACACTGGTATTTCCTCAACCCATCAAGTAACTGTTTTTGGCATTATAGCTAACACATTTACAATGTTAGTGAATCAGTTGGTTGTATGCTGTCCACTGGGGCCAACAGATTGGGAGGTTATGGGTTCTAGTCCCACACACCAGGAACTTGGACTAATACCCAGTACATAACTTCCAAGACCTGAGCACTGTCATGAGGGAGGGATGACAGCAGAATTTTAGACTTAAAAAAAAAATGCTTATTGGAACATTTTTCGAGTTCATACATGGTAATACAGCAATAGAATTGGTTCTAATACATTATGCTGTTAGTTTTGCACTTCTCATAGGCTCTTGGAGGGAAATCCTATTTATTTATTTTAATTTTCAGATACAGCCTTTAAGCTCAGAGCTTGTTTACAAAGGTTTCACGTCAAGGCGAACACTACAGTGGTAGACAGGCACATTGGGTATACAGTAGCAAGTATGAATTTACGGAGCACATATCAGTAGTCAAACCAAGTACAGGTAACACTATACAGTAAGATAAAAATATGACACATAGATGAACTATAACAAATAAGGGAGAGTGTGGAGATCCACAGGCAAGCACCTAGAGATGTGGGATTGCCACAATTGTATCAGTAAAGTGAGAATGGGAGGCCAGAAAGTGAGAGATTAGTACAAGTGGTTAGGGTAGGAGGTTCCATGGGGAGGATACAGGGTTAAAGGTGTGCAGTTAAGGCTGGGTAGGCAGTGTGGATGAGAATGTAGAAAGAGGAGGCTGGTGGCAGGAAGAGGAGGGGTATGTAAAAGGGTCAATTAGGGTCCTGGGATGAAGGGCAGGTGAAGGCAGCTTAGCTAAAGCAGAGGGGGAAAAGGCAGTCTTGAGGGCGAAGAGTTAGAGTATATTAGATGCCGCTTGAGGGAAAGAGGGTAATGGCCCGGAAATGATGGAGACTCCCTTCAGATGAGGGAAACTTGGATGGCATACCAGTACTGACTCTAGTGTAGTGTGGCATTAGGAGGGCTCTGCACTGTTGTGCCATCCTTCTGATAATACATTGCAACTGAGGTGGGATGTTAAACCGACCTGGGTCCCTTCTGCCCATCTCTGGTTACTGTCCAGGTGGAAGTAAAAGATAGCATGCCACATGTTATAAAAGCGATGTCCCTTGTGTCCTGGGCAAGATTCTCCCTGTTACATACTAACATACTAACATGCCAGCAGAATAGGCCTAACGGTCTTTCGTGTCTGCTCGTTTGGCCAGTCCCCAACCTGGGTGCTGACCTTGCTGTCCCCCTCGCCTTCTCTGGCTTCTCCCTTCCCAGTTCCGGATATTCTTGCTGCATTGGATTTTGCTTCCAGAACCCTTCCCCTGTACCTGTCCCACCCCCTTTTGAACCCCTCCACTGTCTCTGCCTCCACCAGCCCCCTAGGCAGTGCATTCCATGGCTCCACCACCCTCTCAGTGAAGTAGCACCTCCTCCTTTCTCTCCTGAATCTTTCCCCTCCAGCTTCCAGCCATGCCTCTAGTGGCCCTTCCTCCTTCCTTGAAGCACCCGACTGTTCCTCCCTATTTACCCTCTTCATGTACCTAAAGACCTCTATCATGTCCCCCGGTCCTTCTCTCTTCCAGTGTGTACATATTTAGCTCTTTGAGCCTCTCCTCATAGGTCCTGTCCCCAAGCCCCAAATCATTTTGGTTGCCCTCCTCTGGACCCTCTCCAGGAGGTTAATGTCCCGCTTTAAGTGTGGCCTCCAAAACTGCACGCAGTACTCAAGGTGCGGCCTCACCAAGCAGTTATACAGAGGGAGTATCACTTCCCTCCTTCTGGAGGTGATCCCCCTAGCGATGCATCCCAGCATCCTGTTGGCCTTGGCTGCTGCCCTCCTACAAGTCTCAGAGTTGTCCATCTTGACATCCACCACCACCCCCAGGTCCCTCTCAGCCATCGAGACTTGTAGCATCCCCCAGGGTGTACACTTGACCTGGGTTTCTGGCCCCCAGGTGGAGTACCTTGCATTTCCCTGCATTGAACCTCAGCTTCCACTTTCTAGACCATCTTTCCAGAGCCTCCAGGTCCCCCTGTAGGGCCACCCTCCCCTCCTCCCCATCCACCACCGCCCCCAGTTTTGAGTCATCTGCAAAGAGACTCATCTCACTCCTGATTCCTGTCCTTATGTCAGATACGTAGGCGTTGAACAGAAGGGGCCCAAGGACTGATCCCTGTGGGACCCCACTAATGACCCTCCTTGGGGATGAGACTATCCCACCAACTACGACCCTCTGGGTCCGGTCCTGGAGCCAATTGCCTATCCATCTGATCATCTGGTTCCCCACCCCCATTTCTCCCAGCTTATCCAACAGGCCCACGTGAGGAACAGAGTCAAATGCCTTGCTGAAGTCCAGAAAGAGGACATCCACTGGTCTACCCAGGTCCAAGGCACTTGTCACCCAGTCATAGAACTCCACCAGGTTTGTCTGACACGATTTTCCCGGGATGAATCCATGCTGTCTATCGTCCAGGCACCCTGACTTATCCAGGTCCCCCCAGCCTCTCCTTGACAATGCCCTCCATCACCTTGCCCACCACCGAGGTCAGGCTGACAGGTGACAGCTCCATGTAACCCACCCAAGTCCCACCTGGAAACATGCTGTCACAACTTGGTGAGCTTTTCTGGTCACAGTTTACAAATAAATGTAAGCCTGTGTAGGCGAAATAAAAAATGTTTGGCATTCCCGAAAACTATGAGGATGATCCTATATTTCATTGCCTTTCATAGATGGATGCATAAGAACAGAAAAAGATGCGTGCTAATCTGTCCCAGTGTCCTACGTTGTATTACTCTGAATTTCTCTTACTATTATATTTTGGTTACAAGTGGTGAAATTAATATTTTTGGGGTGGTGGTCGTGAGAGTAGGTCCTCTTTCTTTTTTCAGTAAATGAGAACGCTGCAGAAGGTTTTTTTCTATTTTTTTTTCTTTATAGAGGACTTCAGCATGCTGGTAGGATGATAAGATTATTTGATTTTAGAGTGAGTGGGAATTCATTAGGAATGGAGGACGAGGGGTTCTCTTTCCCAGTTGAGGTTCAAAAACTACAGTGCTTTCAGAAAGTATTCACCCCCCTCAAACTTTGTCACATTTTGTTGTGTTGTTACTACCAGAATTTTTAATGCATCGAAATGATTTTCTTCCCCCTTGATTCACACAGCATACTTAACAATTTAAAGGGGTAAAAATATTTTTATTGTGTAACAAAAATTTATGAAACATTAAAAACTGAAATATCTTATTTACTTAAGTATTCACCCGAGTCAATACTTTGTAGAAGTTTTGGCCGCAATTACAGCTTGAGTCTTCTTGGTATGTGTGTATCAGCTTTGCACATCTGGATTTGGGGATTTCTCCTTCCTTGCAGATTTGCTCAAGCTCTGTCAAGTTGGATGGGGAGTGTCGGTGAACTGCAATCTTTAAGTCTTTTCACGGATTCTCAATGGGATTCAAGTCTGGGCTTTGGCTGGTCCACTCAAGGACATTCACCTTCTTGTTCTGAAGCCACTTCATTGTTGCTTTTGCTGTATGCTTGGGGTCGTTGTCCTGTTGGAACGTAAATCTTCGCCCTAGTCCAAGGTCTATTGCAGACTGATGCAGGTTCTCCTCAAAGTTGTGCCTGAATTTGGCTTCATTCATTGTTCCCTCTTTCCTGACAAGTGCCCCAGTCCCTGCCGCTGAAAAGCATCCCCATAACATGATGCTGCCACCACCATGCTTCATGGTAGGGATGATATTACACGGGTGGTGAGCTGTGTTCGGTTTGCACCAGGCATAACGCTTTGCATTCAGGCCAAAGAGTTCAATTTTTGTTTCATCAGACCAGAGAATCTTTTGCCACATGGTCTCAGAGTCTGCCACGTGCCTTCTTGCAAACTCCAGGCATGCTATTATGTGGCCTTTTCTCAGGAGTGGCTTCCGTCTAGCCACTCTCCCATAGAGGCTATATCTGTGAAGTGCTGCAGAGATTGTTGTCCTCTGGACAGGTTCTCCCATCTCAGCCATGGAACTCTGTAGTTCTGTCAGGGTGGTCATTGGGTGTTTGGTCACTTCCCTGACCAAGGTCCTTCTTGCCCGGTTGCTCAGTTTGGGAGGACGGCCTGCTCTAGCAAGAGTCTGGGTGGTTTTGTAATCTTTCCATTTCCTAATGATGGACTTGACTGTGCTCCTGGGAACTTCAACACCCTAGAAATGTTTTTATACCCCTCCCCAGTTCTTTGCCTCCTCACAATTCTATCACGGAGTTCTACGGACAGCTCCTTGGTCTGCATGGTAGAGTTTCTGCTCTGACATGCACTGTCAACAGTGGGACCTTGTATAGACAGGTGTATTTCCTCTGAAATCATGTCAGTCATTTGAACTGACCATATGTGGACTCCATTCAAGTTTTAGAGTTATCTGACAAGGAAATTGGATGCACCTGAGCTCAATTTGGAGTGTCATAGCAAAGGGGGTGAATACTCATCAAATCAAGACATTTCAAGTTTTTATTTTAAATTACATGTACAAAAAATTCCAGAAGTTTCATTCCACTTTGACATTAGAGAGTAATTTGTGTAGATATGTGACAAAAAATCCCATATAAATGTATTTTAATTTGAGTTTGCAACATCACAAAATGTGACAAAATCCAAGGGGGGTGAATACTTTCTGAAGGCACTGTAATTGAAAGTACACATTTGAAGTTTCTTTCATTTACATATTGTTATAATGTAAGTACATTGCTCTACACTCACTGGCAAGGGTTGTTAATTCTGGGTGGATTGGCTGTATATTGGCAGTGTCAGTTCAGGCTTTTTGTTTAATGTAGATTTCACAACTTGAAAATGAAGAAATGTTACTGTTACTGTTTAGGATGTCCCATCTTGGAGTTTGAAATTCAGCATGCTGGTCCTGAACCTGATGTTTAAACTGGAAGTCTAAAACTTTATAGCATTTTGGTTAATTGTCATTTGAACTTTTTAGCCAAATGACAAAGTCCTTCATCAAAACCTTAAGAACTTTATTGAGTTTTAATCTGCAGCTTGTGGGGCAGCAGTAGAAATGTGACTGTTTGAACACTGTTATTTGTAGCTAAGCAGAGAAATGCGTAGCAAAACGTTATTTAGCTAGTGACATCTTAAACACCGCAAAATACTGACATTGGCATCAAGTGGCTCTTAAATTAATGCAAAAATATGGATATTGTTATCTCTAGGATCGCACATTGCATTTTATTTTGCTTGTATTAGAATGTCTTTGATTGCTTCTGTTGACATTTTACAGGAAGTTCTTGGTAGATATACTTAGCGGATTTGTGCATCTGTTCTTACATGCGTGCATTTCATAACTCTTTCATCCTGGAAGTTGGTGCTTGGGGTAGTGCATTGCATTGCATTACTATGCAGGAGATCCAGGTTTGTTTGCCAAGCATGACTCTGGACACCAGGCTGGAAGGGTTGGGGGGCTGTACTCAATTGTACAAAACAAGTTGGGACACAATGGGTTGGATGATTATTTAACAAACAGCCACACTAAACAGAGTGGTGGACTCAGTGTGGCCTTTTTATTTTATTTTTTTTGTTTCATACCTGTATTAATGGACAGTTATCCATATACAATTCATAGCCGACAGCTGTAGGAAATCCATATGATACAGTCATATACATTTGCCACGACAGATAATAACATTTCAGATTTCATTCCTCATTAACGTCCTTATTTCATTTATTTTAAAATATCCCCCCAACAGTTAACTATAAACTCGGTCTGTGTTCCTTCTTTCTGTCTCATCCCCATCTTACCCAGAGGTCCGTTCTCTCAATTAAATAACCCACTACCCTCCAGCAGCATTCTTTCCCCCATGCTCAGAGCACCCAAATATTATGCCCAGGTTCTCTCAAATCTATCTTCCGTCCCTTTTAAGCTATATTTCAGCTTATCCACAGATAAAACTTTCACCGTAAGTTCTTTCCACTGACCCACTGTAGGCCACAAAGCCGTAGTCCATACGTTTTGTATTCCTATTCTTGTCTCTCTAAGTAACACCCTTATCCATCTAGGATAAAGGACCCATTCCCCATTTTTTTCTCTTTCTATCCCTAACAACAATGATTTTTGGGAGCTCTCAATGGACTTTCCTCTCATAGATGTAATTTCTTTGGATATGTCTTGCCAGTAGGACTTTATCACTGGGCAACCCCAATAATAATGTTGGTATGTGCCCCTATTTATTTTGCACTTATTGCAAAACGGCGAGACCCCCGAACAGAAGCTGTGCACCTTAGCTGGTGGATAATGTAGCCTCTGAATGTATTTGAATTAGGCTTCTATATACTTGTTACACACTAGCAGTCCCTGGTGGGATTCTAACATTAGCTGCCAGTTAGCCTCACTGATTTCTTCCCCGATATCCCGCTCCCACGATACCTTCACATTCTGGGGAGGGTCCTGAAAAAAACTTTTCCTGTCCATCCTTACAGCCCTCCCTATTAATCCCTTCTCACACCTATTGGCCCCCATTATTTCTCTTTCCACATCCTCCATCAGTCTCCTTGTTTCCTTAGATCCGGTAAGCCACTTATAATAATCCCTTACTTGGAAGTATCTATACGTCTGTGAAGTGGGCACATTCACCCTCTCTTTAACCTTCTGGAATGTGCATATGCTCCCCCCGATGTCAATTTGTTGACATCAAAATTTGTCATGCATTTTACCCCATTATCCTGCCATAGTTTGAATCCATCTTCTCCAGATCTGGCAAGAAATCTGGGTTCCCCACCACTGGGACCAGTAAAGTCTGGCATACCTCAATTCCTTGTCTCTCTTTAATTTTCCCCCCATGCACTTAAACCCGCCACCACCATTGGGTTAGGTGCATCCAGCTTTCTGTATCGCCTGAGTCCTTCTTCACATAGGTAACTCGAGATTCTCCCTGGTGCCCCATCCTCTTCTAGCTCGACCCACCCGGCCTCCTCCTGTTTGTGAACCCAGTTTTGTATGTACCTATATTGCGTTGCCAAAAAGTACCCCATTATGTCTGGGAAATTTAACCCTCTTTGTGCTACTGGTGCTTTTAACCGCTTCAGACTAATTCTGGGAAGTTTGCCCCTCCAGACAAAGGTTGTAAATGCACCTTCCAGCTTCTTTATATCTTGGGCTGAAAGGGATCATCTGTATTTTATATAAGATTCTGGGCAAAATGTTCATTTTAAGGAGGTTGATCCGTCCCACCCAGGAAATACTCGGCTCTTTCCACCTACTCAAGTCTTGTAAAACTTCCCTTATCAACGGTCTATAATTTGCGTCATATAGGCTTCCCATTTGCTTTCCCATCTCAATTCCCTGGTATGTGAATGTATGTTGTACTCTTTTTAACCCCAGGCCTCCTTCCTGCTACTCCCTCCCAAAAACATGATTTCTGAGTTTTGCACATTCATTTTATATCCCGAAGAAAACTGCATATTGTTGTATTACTGACAGCACCTTAGGGACTGACACATTTGGATCTGTCAAACAGCAAGACATCGTCTGCATAAAGAGATATGACATGCCTCCCCCTGTCTTCCTTTGATACCCTTTATAACAGGCTTATCTCTAATTTTGATTGCCAAGGGCTCTATTGCCAACGCAAATAGCAAGGGTGACAGGGGGCATCCCTGTCTTGTTTCCTTATGTAGTCTGAATTCTGGGGTTACTGCCCCATTAATTAGAATCTGTGCCCTCGGGTATACGTAGAAAGCCCCTACCATCTTTACAAACTCTTCCCCCAACCCAAATCTCTTGAAAATATGCAGCATATATTCCCACTCAATTCTGTCGAAGGCTGTTTCGGCGTCCATTGAAAGGACACAAGCCTTGCCTGGGTGCCTCTACCCCCCCACCCACCAGATGACATTCAACAGTCTCCTTAGGTTATGGTAGGATTGCCTTTCCTTTAACAAACCCAGTCTAGTCTGGGTTGACCAATAGAGGGAGTACCTCTTCCAATCGGTTTGCTAAAACTTTTGTCACAATTTTGCAATCATGATTCAAAAAGCGAGATCAGTCTAAAGGACCTGCATTCCTCCAAGTTCCTTCCTACTTTGGGAAGAACAGTGATCGAAGCCTGGCAGCACGTGCTAGGTATCTCTCCTCCTTCCCTGGTCTCTTGTAGGATGTTACACAGTGAGCCCGCCACTTTTAAAACTCTGCCCCCAGCCCATCAGTTCCCACGGCCTTCCCATTTTTCATCTGGCTGATCGCATTTTTGACTTCCGTCACCGTTATTCCCCCCCCCCAGTTTTTTCCTTTGTGCCTCATTTAGACTGGGTATTTCCATCTCCTTAAGGAAGCCATCCCTTTCTCCACCTTTCCCTTGACACTCGGTCCTGTATAACTCCTCAAATCTGTTACGGATTTCCCCATCGTCCTTAAGTATTTTCCCTTCCCTATTTTTAATTTGCACTATCCTGTGACTACCTTTTCCTCCCTTCATAAGCCAGACCAGTAGGGGGTCTGCTTTATTGCTCCACTCCTACATCCTTTGTTTTGCAAAGAAAATGTTAGTATTTACTTCCTTGCCCAGATTTATATTACGCATCTCCCTCGCCAACCTAAGCTCTATTTGTTTTTCTTCTCCTTCTCCCCTAAGGACTTCCTTCTCTAGGTCACCTATTTTGACTTCCAAGTCCCTTTGCTTTTGCCTTTTATTTCTTTTTTGCTTAGCTGTGTAACCAATTATAACCTCTCTTTTAAATGCTTTACCAGCTTCCCAGTATATACCCTCACTGTCCACCGTACCCTTATTTGTCTCCTCATAAAATTTCCATTGCTCTTTTACAAAGTCCCGAAACTCCTCCCTCGCCAACATGTATGTGGGGAAATTTCCAACGACCCCTCTGCACATCCTTCTGACCCAAGGCAACCTCCATTTCCACCATGCCATGGTCAAATAAGAATATTGGGCTATGTCCCATTGCTCTGGTATATTGATACAAGTCTCTGTGGATATATACATAGTCCAGCCGTGACCAGAAATTATGTGGATTGGAGAAAAATGTGTATTCCTTCACCCCCGGATTAGCTGTTCTCCATCCATCCATCAATTAGGCCTAATTCTGCTATTCCAAGTAACCATTGTTGTATGTCCCCGTCCGTCCTGTCCCTATTCCCTAGGTAATCCATTTTAGGGTCTGCCAAGTAATTAAAGTCCCCCGCCAATATTAAATTAGTAAATTGTTCCTTAACCAGGACTTCCAACACCTTCTGATAAAAGCTCCGATCCCCATCAGCCGGCGCATATAGATTTCCAAAAGTGATCATTTTACCCTCAAGCTCCCTCTACAAAACATACCTCCTTCGTAGTGTCACTCATCACCCTCAGTGTTTTAAAGACGGGTGCTGTGCATTAAGTGCTGCCCCCTCTTATGTGGTGTAGCTGCTGCGCGTGAGTTCCCCTACCCAACCGTTACAAGTTTTTGTGCTCACTATTGGATAAATGCATCTCTTGCAACATAGCCACTGAAACCCTCGTCTTTTGAGGTCCATTAAAATTTTTGCCCTTTTTGCAGGAGACTTAAAACCTTTTATGTTCCAAGAGACTATTTTAACCCCCTTCAAAGGCTGGGGCGTACCACTAGTCATTTCTCCAGTATGAGCGTCCATGAAACGTCCTGGTCACAGCTCAACCTTTTACCTCTAGCAGCTGCCATAAGACACAAACCGTTCTGAAAACGGTAAAAATACAAGTGAACAATTGAACAATCAGAAACTGTGTAAGAAAAGAACCCCCAACTTTGCTCCCCTCCCTCCCTTGACTCATTTTCAAAAACAGCCCTTCTTTATCCCTACCACCCCTACGCTGACCCTTCCTTCTCCCTAAGCCCAACTGTTCCCTCCCCTCTGTATATACTACGATCTTCGGTATATAATCATTCGCCCATACTCGCTACTCCTGCTCCGTCTTTCTTAGCCCAAACTTATCCACGTGCTATATTTGCCTCAGAATGCCCCAACTGTCTATCTTGTTATGCTATTACTGTACTGCCCGTGCCCCCTCTGAATCGGTGTCTGCACCCCCTTTGCCCAGGCTCCCCCCAACCCCCCTTCAATTGGTTGCCATATCCACCCCACTTCCCTCCTCCCCCCCACTATGTTTGCCCTTCATGCTATCGCCAGGCATTTTACCCCCACCAGATCCTAGAAAACCACATTCCAACAGCCCATTCATTCGTTCCCCATCCATCAGGGCTTCTTCTCATCCCCCGTCCTCAATTCATACTTCTGCTAGGTATGCCTCCCTTGATTCGAGTATTATGTGTATCCCTGCATTGGCGCTTTCCTATTTAAGCCCTCCCTTATCACCAGGGGGAGAGACAAGAAAAAGGTGGATGCTCGCACCCCATGGTGCCCCCTGCTCCTGACGGAGAAGAAGTTCTGTCTCTAGTCCGCACTCGTGGGGCCGCCAGCAACCCTTCCACTTCCCTTTATTAAACTTTATAAATTTGCAGCATAACCGCCCCATGGAGTAGTCTGCCTCTTTCAAAGGCCCAGTTCTGTCTCTAGTCCACACCGATCGAGGTCTGTGGGGGTCATATCCCTGCCGCTCTTTAGTGCCAAGTTATAACTCACCAGCATTCCTCCTACACCACGTGTAAATCTCTGGAAATCTGCTTCGGTTAGCCACCCACAGGATTAAGGGGAAGGGCAACCGAACACAAGTATACGGGGCAATCCAAGCAAATTTCCATCTCCTTCATGCTTTCTCCCCGCTGTTTATTCCATTGGTAAGTGCAGCCACCGATCCATCTCGTCAATCACCAAGTTAGCCTCCATCTTCTCGCCACTCTCCACGTACTCTGGTTCCGCTCAGGTTCTCCCATTCTTCCTGTCCCATTCCTCCAAGAACGTTTGTAGTTTCTCTGACTTCCAAAATGAGTATGTAGCCCCCTCGATTTTTACTTTGACTGTAGCCGGGTATACCATAAAGATATCGAGCCCTCGTTGTCTCATCCCATCCATCAGTGTATTAAACTGCTGTCTCTTTTTCTGTATTCTTTGAGACATATTTTGATGCAGAGTGAGCCTATGTCCTTCGTATACTAGCTCTTTCTTATTTCTTTAGACCACCAATAAGGCTGGTCTGTCTGGATAGTGATGCAGCCTGAAGATCACCTGTCGGGGCGGTTGTCCATTCTGAGGCCTCGGGGCCAAAGCCCTGTGTGCCTCTCAATTTTAAGCTTAGGCTTGGGCAGGTCCATGTCTAACAACTTCGGCAGAGTCTCTGAGCAAACCTTGAGCAGGTTCCCTCCCTCCGTTCCCTCCGGCAGGCCCCGATACATAAATTATTTCTCTAGCTGTAATTTTCCTTGTAGTCTAACACTTCTTTAACTTTCTCTAACTCTTTTTCTAACTTTTGTATTTTGGAAGGGCTTTCACTGCTCTGGTCCTCGAGGTCCGATATTCTCTGTTCCACCTCCGCGATCTGCCTCGTATGCTGCTTCAGTTCTTGTGCTAGCCCCTTCAGGGTGTGCTCCAGGTTTTCCCAACACGGTTTAAAGTCGTCCAAGATTTGCTCCAACACCGCCCTGCTGATCGCAGCCACCTCAGCCGCCGATAGTGAAACTGGGCCTGGTCCACCGCTTGTGCTTCCCTTGTGGAGTGGAGTTTTCTTGGCATTTTTTACCCACTTGGCGCACCGACTTGCCCGAGATGATGTACTCGTCCACCTCCCCGGTTATTAAGGCAGCTCTTTTTGGTAAGGTAGACTATCTAGTTATTAAATTAAGTACTTTTATTTCCATAATAAAGACGAAGCTCCGGAGTAGTGCGACCAGTCAGATCAGCTGCTCATTAGCACCAGTGTGGCCTTTTTAACAGTCACCTTGATACTGTGTATGGAAACTGCAACCTGTTCATGCACTGTAGACCCAAAGTTTAAGGCAGTTAACAGTATGACTTTATATTATTTGTTAATATATAAGATGGCTCCGGGTTGATGCTGAACCTGTTAGAGATGCAACTTTTTGTACTGTTCTGTATTTTGCTGATTGCAGTTTTACCAGACTAGTTTATGGAGTTGTATACATCCAATGATTTTAGTCAGGAAGAATATAACTATGTATCTTGGATGATTGAGCTTTAACGCCTGAGTGACTTTGTTCATTTTATAAAAACTTGAAGATTAAAAAAAGAAAGGTTGGATGATGCCCATGCTGCTGTGGCACCCCTAGGAGTGACAAGATATGAATTTTTAATTTTTTTTTGCTATCACTTTACTCCCTCCCCAGCCCTGGTCAGCCCCTTTTCCAACTGCTGTCCATAGGCCCTGTCCCCTTCAGGCCCTCGCCCTTGTAACCCCCATGGCGGGGTGACGGGGAGCCCCCTATTCACCCGCCTAATCTCATCCGGTTCAGGGTATTACCTCCTGGGATGGAGCGCCAGGGGACAACCATCAAGCCGTCACGACCAGCCACCAGGGTCTTTTTCCGATTTATCTCCCCACTAGAGCAAGGTGTGCAGTGACGCTGGCGACAGACACATACGCGTCTGAACATATCCCCGCCAGGCATCTGCCAAGCTCCTGTCCCCTTGTTAGAGTGGCAGTGCTGCGCTGATCCCCAGCCTCCGCCAGGGGTCAGACGCACACCGACCGCAAGGCACCCCCCTCCCCAGAGCTGGAGAGCAGCCCATCGGATGCTCAGTCCAGCTCCTTCCCTGCTGATCCCTGGCAACCTGTGCTTGTTCCCGAACGCGGGTCACCGCATGTTGTATGCAGGTGGCGCACTGTAGCTACCAGCCCTTCAAGCGCCACTGGGCCGCTAACAAGATATGAAACATTTTTTTTACAGTATGGTAACATTGAAAACAAATTTTGCAGTTATTCTGCTATCGCAGTATTATGGCATCTGGTTTGGGCTTTCTGGGAGGTATCCTCTGCACCCTAAATTTTGAGAGCAAGACACGAATAGTGGACTGAGAAACTGTTTTTCGTTTATGTTATCGTGATAACATCATGTTGTATTGAAAAAAAAATGATTATCACAATATAGGAAAACAGTCATGATGTCACAGGGGTCAAAATAAAGTTTTGCAGCCTCTAGCCAGCAGGGCTAGTGACTGGGAAAATCCAGTGGCCCTACAGACATTTCCACTGGCCCAGTTGGTGTACATACTGAAGTGTTACCTTCTCCAGTACAAGCCCACAGGGCTTGTTAAATGAAAATCTTACTAGCCCGATACAGAATCTGCCAGCATTTGGCTAGCAGGCCGGTGCCAATTTTGACCTGTGACAGTTTTATCAGTGAAAATGATCATATGAAACACCGTTATGATATCCCTGCACGCCCCAACAGCTCGTTAAGACTGCCCCCCCCCCAAAAAAAAAAAAAAAAAAAAGCGTGTGGGGCGGTGGATCAGATTCTGAAATTCTAAAATCAAATGCAGTAGACCACTGTAGCAGTAACATCTGCATGTCTGCTTGTGTGGTCCGAGACTTCACGGGTTAACCCAGGCACAGCTTTGGAGTGATGGACTAAAAGAACAGGAGAGCTCGTAGTGCTGTCTCCTTGGGAGCAAGGAGATTGTCAGAAACTCTATGTGGCATTTTGTGCTATTGTGTAACCTTTAACACAACGTAATGTACATCAGAAACAAGCATGGAACAGACTCTAGGTCAATCATGTCCACCCCCTTCTTTATAAGTAGGTATAAAATATGTGTTGTGTGGGCACATACCAACTTATGGGTATTCTTTACTCACTATACCACCCAGGGTGTCCTGTGATTCCCTTGGTAAGTACAAATTTGTCCAGGCTTACTTAAAAGGCTTTTATTGTTTCCATGTCCACTGTATCTGCTGGTTGGCTGTTCCATAGGTTCACCACTATTTGGCAGAAAAAGTGCCTCCTAATGTTACTCCTGACTTTACAGTGAGCTTCAAGGCATATTCCTGCTGGACAATTTCATAACATCAGTAGGAACCCTTCCTCTCTTGGAGATGGGAAGAATGTCGCCCAGCAGTGGCGACCTTGGCTGCCTTAGGGTGTGAAGCGGTCCCCCTGCATAGCATGCAACTATTCTGCTGTTGCACTATTGTGCCATTCGTCAGAAATATTTAAAACTTTGCAGAATCTTGCCCTGACTTACTCCTGAAGCCTGTACTTAGCCTTGGTAGTAAATCAGGGCCAGTGTGAAGGCAAAAATGTCTAAGACCCATTCCATCTAATTGAATTTCATGTGGCTGCCCTGTCAGAGATATTCGTTGTGGGATTTTAGGTTGCTACTGGAATGGTTTTGGGACATCAATATTTCAGTTTACTACTGTTAAGGACAATGAGGAGGCTGATTTAGGGGAGAAACTGTCTCTCTCTCTCTCTCTCTCTCCTGCCTAAACTGGTCTCTGGGCTTCATTACATCTGGGCTGTACCTCCTGATGCTGGTTGTAGGCAGGACTAAAGCTCTGCAGCAGGAGGAAGGAAAGCAATCCACATTTCAGTGAAGCAGTTACTCTGCAGCAGAGCCCTGTCACACATGGCATAGCTGAAGAGACTGTAAGTTTGTTTTATTTTGGATTCTGCTTTCACTTATTCTGCTCCAAGGACACGTTATCACCCAGCCTTGGTGGGATCCAGTCTCAGCCTTGCAAGCTGCACAGACTGGCCCCACCTCACAGCAGCCCCTTTTTCCCGCGATTTTGGGAGAAGACTTAACGGTCACTAGGAGCCTGTTCAAGAGGGGGCGAAAGCAACACGAGTGGGCAGAAAAATCCCTGGCAAGGCACTGCTCAGCACCGGAGTGTTTATCGAGCCCTGCAGTGCCTTTTTTCCAACAGACGAGTAACTCTGGGGAAATGGTTCAGCTGCTCGTCGATGGCGCACCTCGGCATGATTCTAGCGCCTGGTGCCCGTCAACGGCCAGACCTCTCGTCGACGAGTGCAGAAGAGGCCTTGCAGCTGTAGCGCATTCCATGCACTAGGCTGCCCGTCAAGCGCTGAGGAAGACATCGAGTGGGGCAAGGCAGTAGCGCTGAAACGCTAGGCAGGAACGGGTCCTGGGGATTAGTGCCTGTGGACCATCTCCCCCCCCCCCCAATAAATAGCACAGGGTGCCCTAAAGGCCAGGATTTCTGTACTTTTAGAAGGAGAGCAGTTCTTAAAGGGACCGTGCCAACATCTGTGACTCGCTGGGAGATTACATTGGTGTCAGAATCATTGCCTCAGAAAAATTTAGCAGGGGCAAAAAATGTCAATGCTGCAAATCCCCACTCCTGATCACCTTTGCTGACTCACTCTGCCTCACATGTGAAAAGGCAGCGACTGCTAATGGGGAATGCTCAGTGGATGCAACCTCTTCTCTCTTGACCCAGACAAATATCCAAGAAAGGGCTGAACCACCGGCTACTTCCAGGTTGGAGTGAGCAGCAACGACCAGGGATACACAACCGTCGACCCCCTCCCTGGACCCCGGACTTATAGATAGGTTAAATAGGGCTTTTGCAATGGACCCTTCTTGCTTTGAATGGCAGCCTCCAGGGTCCTCTGATATGAGACCCCACAAAAAAAGGCTAAAAGAAAAAGGACCCCCTTCCCATCCTCATCCGACAGGGGGCTATCCTCGCATCGCTCCGACAAGAAGAAGAAATCCAGAGACTGGTAGATCATCCGAGGAGGATGTTCACCATTCCTCTCGCCACAGGAGGAAGGCAAGGTCTCATTCCTGGAGTAGATCTAGGGGCATGCAGAAGGGCAAACGTCGAAGGGGATGTTCCCTGGACTCTTCAGTCGCCAGTTCTTCCACCGAGGAGGGGAAGGTAGTAGGCTCCTCATCAGACTCCAATGACCGCCCCCCCCCAAAATCCAGAAATTTTGACCTGGAGGACCTAGACTTTTTGATCAAAAAGGTCATATCCGAGATGCACCTCAGATCGTCTCCACCTGTCACTTCCCAATCGAAACAGACATTTCGCTTGGCATCTGCCTCCAAACCGGCTACAGCCTTCCCTATACCTCCCGCCATTGAGAACCTACTAAAATAAGAATGGCAAGGCCCAGAATGTGCATATCCGGTCCCCGACTGATCTCTAAACTTCTGAAGTTTGACAAGAAGCAATCCGAAAAGTGGTTAGACTGCCCTAGAATCGACCCCTTGATTTCTAACCTAACCAAGAAAATCAATCAATCAAATCTTTATCCAGGCGAACATCATTGAGCACAGCTCATTTGCAAGATGGACTTGGTAAGGTCAAGGTTCAGTTTACATAGTTACAAACAGTTATACAACGCACACAAACTAAGCTGTAATATACAGATTTCAAAATCCACACTGTCTAAGCATACATCCTAAACATTGTATTCAGTACTTCATTGTTCAAGCGTAGAATAATAAAGGACAAGAGGAGGGGGAGCAGGAGTGGAATGCCTAATTGGTGGGGATCGTGGACGGTGGTAGGTGTTTATAAAGTGGAAGGATAAGTGTGGCCTGAGAAAAAACTGGGGCCTGCACTGGTGGGTTGAATGACAGGGGTATAGGGCTATGATGTATGTCGGGGAGTAATGGGAGATGGATGAAAGGCGGGGTGCAAGGAGTCTGAGGGGTGGAAGCACTTGATAAAGGTGGATTCACTCCGTGAATTGGCTGACTGAGGAGGGGGAAGGATAAGATTAGGAATACTCTAATGCTTGTGGAAACAATTACATTTCTCTTGGATAAGCCTCGAATACAGATGTTTAAAGGATGTAACTGTTATGTAGCTGTTCAATTTCAGGGTCTATTGCATTATATTCCTTAATGTACATAATATATAGCTGATAGCAGATCTCCCGTGTCGAGTATTGAAATTGGGCACTTTAAGCATGATGAAGTTAAGGCTTCTTAGGGCATATTTGCTTGCTGTGACTTGTGTGAAGCAGTCTGAGATATAGTTTGGGAGCATGTTAGATAATGCTCTGTACGTCCATATTGTGGCATTCCTGTTTCTTCTGAAATGGCGTGAAGTCCATCCAACTGCAACATAGAGCGAGCAGTGGTGAGTGCTGAGGGGAAGATCTGTAATGAACCTCAAGGCTCTATGGTAAAGTGTGTCCAATTTGTTCAGATAAGAATTAGGGCAGCGACCGTATAGGAAGTCTGCATAGTCCAATACTGAGAGAAATGTGGCCTGGACCAGCTTCTTTTTAGAATCCCTAGTTAGAAAGTGCTTTATTCTGTGAAAGAGTCCAAGCCTCTGCCGAAGTTTTTTTAGCAGTTCTTCCAGATGATCTAGGTAGTCGAGTCTACAATCTACCCAGACCCCCAGATATTTGAATTTTTTAACATATTCAAGATTTTCACCAAGAACAGTGGATAGCTGGGGGAGATTGTTTGGTGAGGAACTACCGGTTTGAGCTTGGGGGGAGAAAAACATTGCCTTTTTTTTTTTTTTTGCATTTAGGAGAAGTTCTTTTTTTCTTTTTCCAATCATTGATGTTGTAATATGTTGAATTCCGCTTGTAGCTCTACACATGCTGATACAGGTGAGGGATTACTGACATATAATATGGTGTCATCCACAAATAGGTGTACAGTGGCTTTGGTGAGATTATTGTCGATGTTATTGATGTAGATGGCAAATAGGATTGGGCCCAGGATGGATCCTTGGGGAACTCCTCTTTGCAGAGGTTTGAGTGGAGATAGGTCTCCTTCAGCTTTCACTTGCTGAGTCCTTCCTGTGAGGTAGCTATTAAACCATCTATGGGATGACAAGTCTAGTCCTATGGAGTACAGGGAAGAGAGGAGTAGTTCGTGGTTCACCGTATTGAATGCCTTACTCAGGTCTAGGAATACAGCACATACACAATTTTTTTTTGTCCAGTTCAATTTTCCAATCATTTGTTACTTTAGTCAGGGCTGAGATGGTGCTGTGTTTGGCTCTAAATCCAGACTGCGCTGGGTTTAATAGGTTAGCCTCTTCAAGATATTCTCTTAGTTGAGTGCTCACTATTTTTTCTAGCAGCTTGGATAGCACCGGGAGGATAGAAATTGGTCTGTAGTTGTTGAGGTCCATGGGGTCCCCTGCTTTCAATAGGGGGATAACTTGAGCTGTTTTCCAGATCGAGGGAATAGAGCCTGATTTTAATGAGAGATTAAATAGGTGCGTTATTGGAACTGCTAGTGCTTGCATGGCAATTTTTAGAAAATAAGGATCAAGGGAGTCTGCGCCTGCACTTTTTTTGATATCCAGCTGTGAAATTAGGTCTTCCACTTGTTTCAGAGTGGCTGGTTTGAAGGAGAAGGTAGATTTAGTTATCCATACTTCAATACTCTTAATGCCTAGCTGAGAGCGTAGTTGGTTAGCTGGAGAGATGTCGAATGCTAGACCAGCAGTTGTAAAATGATTGTTGAATGATTCCAGTATTTCCAGTCTATCAGAGACTGTTCCCTTACCATAGTGTATTTTGACTGGGAGTGTAGTACTAGGATCTTGTCCTGTTATGTCCTTTATGGTATTCCAGCTGGTCATCCCAGCTGAAGGAGGGGCTTCTGTAGGGGACCCAGTAGACAGAAAGTGACTGCTCACTCAAAAGCTTTCCACGCTCGCAATTTTTCTCAAGCAGCCACCGCAAATCTATTCTCCGTCAGAGCCTCCCTATCTTGGGCATCGGATTTAGTTTTTCAATTTGTAGGGGGCTCCAGAAAAGAACTCCCCCATTATCCATCAGCTTCAATTAATGGGGTTGGCCTCGGCCTATGCAGCAGATGTTGGAAGAGGCAGTCAGGTGTGCTTCACAGACCATGTTTTACCAAACCTCGGCTCGCTGCAACCTGTGACTTCGGGCCTGGCAAGCGGATGCATCCTCAAAGAACCATTTGGTGAACGCACCCTATGAAGGCAATCTCCTGTTCAGATTGGCGCTGAAGGAGGCGGTGAAGGAATCTGGCGAAACTGCTATGGTGCACATGCCCCAGTCCAGGGGCCAAGGCAAAGCGTGGTCTTCGTGCTCAAGATTCAATTTCCGTGACACAGGTTACAACAAGGGGCAAATCTCCAACTTTTCGGGGGAAAAGAATGTGGTTCTCTCAAAATCAGTGTAATTTCAGAGGGGGTGGATCCGGCAGAGGTGGAAGCACCACAGACACCGGAAATAGCAACAAAAAATCACAATGAGTCCATGCGGGCCCATCCTCGAGCTGGGGACAGACTTTCAGAATTCCTCGAGAAATGGGCCCAAACCACGTCAGACAGATGGGTTCTAGACATTATCAGCAAGGGTTACCTGATAGAGATAGAGTCCAAGCCCCCATTACCTCATGTGGTACCCTCCCCCATCTCAAACAACTCATTCAAAAAACAAGTGATATTGCAGGCTATCAAGGATCTTCTATGAGTGGGGGCTGTTGAACAGGTTCCCCCTGAAGAGGTCAATTGGGTGGTCTACTCCCTATTTTTCATCATGCCCAAACGCACAGGAGGTCACAGACCAGTCCTAGACCTCAAATTCCTGAATTGCTTTGTACGCAGCAGACCATTCAAAATGGAAACTCTGTCCTCAGTCATCAAGGAGATTTTCTGGCATCCATCGACTTGCAAGATGCCCATCTCCATATTCCTATTCATAGCCTGCACAGGCAATATCTCAGATTCAAGGTAGGGAAGCAACACTTCCAATTCAGAACTTTCCCTGTCTGCCTTTCATCAGCCCCAACAACCTTCTCGAAGGTACTGGTAGCAGTGGTAGCTTACCTTTGGAACCGAGGGATCTAGCTTTTCCCTTACCTGGATGATATCCTCATCAAAGCCCGCAGCTCAGCCAAGTGGTACAGGCAGTGGTGGAAGTAGTCCAGTGCCTCATGGCACAGGGTTTTGTCATCAACCAGAAGAAGAGTTCCCTAAACCCGAGCCAGAACCCAAACCATCTGGGGGCAGAATTCAGGACGCAGGCCAACAAGGTGTCCCCCCACCCCGAGACAAAATTCAGGGACCTGCTGAAGCTTATCAGATTTCAGACCGCTCAGCTGCCAGCCTAGTCCTTTATGCAGTTAATTAGGACTCTAGTGTCACTTGCAGATTCGGTCCCATGGGCCCTAGTGCACATGCGACTCATTCAAGCGCATTTGCTCAGGCTGTGGTCTCAGTCCAGACACAGTCAGCACCAGCTCATCCCAGTCTCTCAGCAGTTAAAAACCTCCCTCTGATGGTGGTCTCGGAAGGCAAATGTTATGAGGGGATGAAGGCTAGGCCATCTACACCAAACAAGAATCGCAACAGATGCAAGCCTCAGGGGGGTGGGGGTCTCACCTGGACCAGATGTCGGCCCAAGGCAGGTGGTCACTGACAGAATCAAGGTACAGCATAAACATCCTAGAGATGAGGGCAGTTCGTCTAGCTCTGATACACTTCCATCAGCAAGTACGCAACCAGGACGTGATGATTCTAGCAGACAATCCAACAATCGTGGACTACATCAATCATCAGGGTGGCACAAAAAGCTCAAAAATGCTTCGGGAATCCCTTCTCCTTTTCCAATGGGCAGAAAAACACCTGGCAAGTATAAGAGCCGTGTGCATACTAGGACAGGAAAATGTCACATCAGACTGGTTAAGCCACCAAGATGTCTTCCCAGGAGAATGGGAACTGAAGGACAGTGTCTTCTAACTCCCCTAATAAAGTGGTGGGGCAATACCCAGGTAGATCTGTTTGCATGCAGACAAAACTCCAAGGCACAGCAGTTCTGTTCCCTGGCCAGAGACAAGCTAGCAGTGCACTAGCTCAGTATGCCTTTTCCCTAGGTTGGGGTCATCTCGGTCTCCTGTATGCCTTTACCCAATTCCGTTGTTGTCCAGGGTTCTGCACAAGGTGGCCCGGGACAGGGCAGAGATGATTGTAGTTTGCCCCAGGTGGCCTCGCCGCCCCTAGTTCCCACTCCTCATTCAGCTGTCAAAGGGACCACCTTTTACTTTCCAGCTCAGCTCAGACCTTTATCAGGGCCCGGTTCTACCTCCCAGTCTGAGCAATCTGTCCCTCTCTGCTTGGAGATTGAGTGGGAAACCTTCAAAGAGTTAGGCTACACGGCTCTGGTTATTGAAATGATGGTAAATTCTCAATACCCCCTCCTCCTCTAAGGTGTATTATAGAATCTGGAGAAAATTCTTGTTCTGGCTCCAATCTAAAGATATACAGGATCACCCAGTATCCCTACTGGTGGTTTTACAATTTCTTTATGAGGGATTTGACAAAGGACTGCAGCCAGTCACCTTACAAGTTAAAGTTTCTGCACTGGGGACGTTCTTGCTGGTAGTCTCGGGGGACTCTCTGGGATCTCACCCTCATGTCAGGAGGTTTCTAAGGGCAGCAACGTTAAAGCGCCCTCCAGTTAAGCCAACCGTACCACCTTGGAGGCTAATTCTGGTTCTCGAGGCCCTTACCAAAGCACCTTTTGAGCCTCTGAAGGAGGCTTCAATCATGCATCTTACAGTGAAGGTGGTTTTCCTGGTAGCTATTACGTCAGCCAGGAGAATCGGCGAACTGGGGTTGCTGTCTACCAAAGAGCAGTACACGATTTTTCATCAGGACTCTGTGGTGCTCCGGATGGATCCAGGGTTTTTACCTAAGGTTATGTCTCCTTTCCATTGTAACCAAGAGGTAATCCAGCCATCCTTCCTTTCTTCTGTTCTCACCTGAAAAATGAAAAGGAAAGAGAGTTTCATACTCCAGATCCGAGGAGAGCGATCAAAAGATACATTAAGAGTACGGAGGCTATTCGCAAAACATCAAGCTTGTTCATTTTAACTGCAGGCCAAAATGTGGGTAAAAAAGCTTCAAAAGACTCTATAGCCAGATGGATTAGATCAGTAATCACTATGGCATATGATCATGCTGGAGTAGCTCTACCTGGTCCAGTGAGAGCCTATTGCACCAGAGCTATGGGCAAACTTCAGAGAAGCATCCCCAGCAGACTTATGCAGAGTGACCACTTGGTCATCCATTCATACATTTTCGAAATTTTACAAACTGGATGTGATGTCCTCGTCGGAAACATCCTTTGGCCTCCAGCGGTGGTGAAACCCTAAGAGCACTTGACATTCTTCCCACCCGGGACATCCAGGGACGCATTGCCTTTGGATGTCCCAGACTTAATGAAGCCCGGAGACCTGCTTAGGAGAGAGAAATCGAAATTTAGATACCTGTAAATTTTCTTTCTCTGAAGGCTGGTCTCTGGGCTTCGGATTCCCTCCCAGAATGTATCTAGTTGGCTGGCCTCTGGGCCAATTATGCTGAAACTTTTTTTTGTGTTTTTTGTTTCCAAGATCTCGTAGTATTACCTCAGGGGGACTGCGTTAGGAATGGCTGGAGACAACCGGATGTGGAGGGCTTCTTATTCCCCTGCTGCAGAGCTTTAGTCCTGCCTACAACCAGCACCAGGAGATACAGCCCAGGCGTAATGAAGCCCGGAGACCAGCCGTCAGAGAAAGAAAATTTACAAGTATTTAAATATCGATTTCTCCATCTCAACACACCTATGTACACACTTTACTGATCTTTTTCGATGCTATCACTTCTGTAGAGCCACACAGATTGGACTGCAAGCCAGCAGCTTTCGGACCTAGCAGGAGACTTTTCGGAGCTGTTGTTACCCACATCATTGTCGCCGTTCAACATCTGGACATATAAG
This sequence comes from Neoceratodus forsteri, assembly GCA_016271365.2. NCBI lineage: Eukaryota > Metazoa > Chordata > Ceratodontiformes > Ceratodontidae > Neoceratodus > Neoceratodus forsteri. Next base: position 1,463,049,175 of record CM057452.1, read on the forward strand.
CATCACTTATAACATGGTGGCCCCATCCTCTTCAGTTCTGTTCTGTGGTTTCCTGCCTCTGTCTTGCTCCCACTTTTATGAAGGGGAATCACATCCGCTCTTCTCCATTCCTCAGGTACCACACCATCCTCCCATGATTTGTTAAAAAGGGTAGTCAGTGGTGTCACTAGTTCTCCCCTTAATTATTTTAGAATTCTGGGGTGCATCCCATCAGGTCCCATTGCTTTGTCCACCTTCAGTTTTAGGAGTTCTTTCATAACCCTTTCTTCTGTGAAAGGACTGGGATCGCCTCCCCCCCAATCCAGAGTGCTTCTGTTAATTGGGAGAAGCCCTGGAGTTTGTGGAACAAGTCAAATACCTGGGATCTGGATTGACTACAATTTGTCCTTCACTGATCACATTGAAGAACTCACTAAGAAACTGCGTCAAAGGCTCTGTATTTTCTTCAGGATCAAGCACTCACTAACTCAGGAGGCTAGAAAACTCCTAGTCTAAGCTACCTTCTTGCCTCTTCTAGGCTATGCGTACTTCCTGTATGGCCATAGTGCTAGCACAGCTCTCTCCAAGCTTGATACCCTATACCACAGAGTCCTTAGGTTCATTTTGGATGCCCCTTATGACACGCACCACTGCATCCTCTATTCTTCCATATGCTGGAGCTCCCTTAGCTTCAGAAGGCAAAAGGAATGCTGTTCTATGGACATATAAGGCAATCATTCATGAATTATCTTAGTACCTCACAAGCTGCCTAACTCCCCACATCCCTAGTGCCTATTCTCTCAGAAGTGTTACCATCTTATCTCTGGCTATCCCTAAAGTTAAAACGCGCTTTGGTAGGGCCTCGGTAAGCTTTACTCTTTCTACGCTCTGGAATAAGATCCAGAAAACTATAAGGCTCGCTTCCCCATCACATTTTCACTCTTTAAATCCTTGTTCCTGAGGACCTTCTCTGAGGCCTGTCATTGCTTCAAGTCAAGGTCTTAACATCACGATTTGTTATTGCTTTAAATTCTGGACTTAAATCTAAACCATTGCCTGAGGCGTCATTTGAGTCCTCCCTTCTGTCATTGTCCAAATCAAGGCCCCAACATCACGATCTGTCTTTGCTTCAAATATTGGACTTAAAGACTCAAGAGGGGATGAGACAGGTACAGGGGAAGGGTTCTGGAAGCAAAATCCAGTGCAGCAAGAATAATCCGGAACTGGGAAGGGAGACTCCCGAGAAGTCGAGGGGGGCAGCAAGGTCAGCTCCTAGGGTGGGGGCTGACCAAACGAACAGACACAAAAGACCGTTACACCTATTATGCAGGCATTTTAGTATGTTAGTAAACCCCAACCATTGCCTGTGGCATCTGTCGTGTTCTCCCTTCGAACAGTCCTTCCTCCCTTGGCCATCATGTCCAACTCTCTCCTGTCTCGGCTGACCTTCCTTCCCCACTCCCTATACCCCCTTTCCCACCCCACTTGCCAGGACATGCCTACAGTGCTTATCAAAGGACTCTTGCATCTCAATCTTTTTCGAACTTTGACGCTAGAGGAACTGCCACTCCTGCTCACTGTGACTCCTCCAATGATGTTTACTGTATAAACTTTAGCTCATTACTTTACGTCCATACATCTGTATCCATGCAATTGTATTTAAATGGTACTACTTCCTGTTGAATATATTGGTATGTTCTGGTGCAAGTATCTTGTCACATGTGATAGCTATACGTTACGTTACGTCGTCGTCGTTGTTGTTATTATGTAATTGTTATGTATGTTCACTCAACCTGTTATGTCCTAACTCTGTTGGCAATTGTTTTGCCCCAGGTCCAGCTTGTAAATTAGCTTGTCTCAATGATGTGCCGCCTGGCAAAATAAAGATTTTGATTGACTGATTGATTTTGGATTAGGTAGGTACCTCCTCCTCCTCCTTTTGTGAATACTGAGCAGAAGTATTTATTCAGTATCCCTGCTTTTTCACTGTCCCTCTCTGCCCACCCACTGTCCATTCTTTTCAGCCTCATTATCGCTCCCTTTGTCTTTCTGTGCTCCCTAATGTACCTATAAAAAGGTTTTATCCCCCTTCTTAACAGAGTTGGCTATCTTTCCCTGCTTCCTTCTGCCTTAACTGGTACAGTTCTCTGTTCTGCTCCTTCTGTGTTTCCTTATACTTCCTAAATGCTGTCTTTTTCTCCCTAACCTTCTCCTCCACCTCTTTTGAGAACCATAGTGGCTTTTTATTTTGTTTTGATTAGTTTATTTGCTTCACACAAAGGCTTGTTGCCTCTGTGATGGCAGTTTTGATGTTTCCCCATTGTTGCTTCACCCCTCCTTTTTGCCTGTTTGGTAGTGCTTTTCTAAGGCACTCTCCCATTTTGACAAAATCAGCCCTCCTGAAGTCCTATACCCTCACTTTTGAATGGCTTGACTCTGCAGCTGAGTTTATCGTGAACCACACTGCTTGGTGGTCACTGGTTCCCAGATGGCTACCCACTTCTAGATCCGAGATCCTCTCACTGTCCCCAGTTGTGAGTACGAGGTCCAAGATTGCTCCCTCCTGAGTGGGTTCCAACACTAGCTGCCTGAGGCATGTCCCCTGTAGGGCATCGAGAATGGACCTGCTCTTGGATGTGGCTGCAGCAAAGGTGCTCCAGTTAACATCTGGCATATTCAGGTCCCCCCATCAACAATATCTCCCCTTTCTCTGCCATCCTAAGGATGCCTTCTATCATATCCTTGTCCTCCCCCAAGATGGGGGTCTGTGTACAACCCCTGTGCGGATTGTGGTGTCATTTCCAGTCTCTGAGGTGACCCACAGTGCCTCTTCTCCTCCCTGTTTACTCTTTTGTTCTGATGCTTTTATCCCTTCCCTTCCATAGGGAGTTACTCCTCCCCCTCTTCTACCCTCCCTGTCTCTCCTGTAGGTTGTGTACCCTGGTGTGTTAACATCCCAGTCATGGTTCTCGGTGTACCATGTTTCTGTGACTGCCACGATATCCAGGCATCCCTCTTCCATCAAGGCCATCAGTTCTGGGAGCTTGTTGCCCAGACTACGGGCATTGGTACTCATTAGCCTCCATTTCTTAATGGCCTTACCCTTTTTTGCCCCATCCCTGTCCTTACTGCCTTTGTCATTATCTCCATTTACCCCTGCCCTTCTTCCTGTCGACGTCTTGATAGGGATAAGGGCAGAGCCAGCTGGGTTTGGCTGTAGTCTGACTTTTCGTGGCTGGAGGTGCTGCTGATGACAGTGCTTCCTGACTTGAAGAGGATATGCTGCCTGGCTGCTGGCATAGTGACCCCTGTGGCCGGACAGGGAGAAAATCCATGAGGTGTGTCTCTGCAGAGGCACTGTGAAGCTAGAGTGTGCATGCAGAATCAGTGGAAGGGGAAGGCTTTCCTGAATGAGCTAAAATCCAGCATAAGGGTAATGCTTCAAAAACGCCACTATGACAGGATGACTGCTGATCGATTGATTTCATTTTTTATTTCTTTAACACTTATTTTAGAGCCCAGAAGCCTCATTTCCAGTTGTGAGTTTGGGGTGGGGTGGGGTGGGGGGCAAGAAGGTTATTGTTATAGGGAACAATACATTCACTTACATGGGTTCTTAAATACAGTAACAATACATACTACAAAATACTGTTGAAAGCATTGCAAATATGAGGATCAAGGTGTAAACAGTGAGAAATAGCAATTAGTGTTGTGGTTGGCATTCTCGGATCTTGACGAGTCTGCTTAGCTCCCCACCAAATCCAGATAGACTGAAGGGTGGTGGGATAGTTCTTAAATGAGGACCTCGCTATTGAAGATTTTGTGTGTGGGTGGGGGGTGCCATCGAAGAACATGAGACGAGCCGGATGGGGTGAAACTGATAGGTCACCAGTGGCAGCCTGAGCAGTGACAAGAGACCAGAAAAAAAGCTAAGTAAATAAACAAAATAACTACAATTCTGTTTCACCATATTTTTAATTGCTGCCGATATTTTCATGTAAGTGGGATCTTCCTAGGACCTTGTCTCAGCCTCCTGCTTTTCCCTGCACTGAAGTCCTAATTTAATTAGCAATGTCAGTGGCTCAGTAGGTAGCGCACTTGTCTCTGAGGCCGGGAGATCAGAGGGCTGTGGGTTCAACTTCCACATCTGGCACTTGGGTTAATATCCCAGTACTGACACTGTAGTGCAACACGAGAGGGGTGCTGCACTTCTGAGGTGCCGTCTTTCGGATGAGACATTAAACCTAGGTCCCGTCTGCCTGGATTGGTGGTAGTTCAGGTGGATGCTAAAGATCCCATGGCACTTATCAAAAAAAAGAGTAGGGGGAATTTCCCTGGTGTCCTGGCCAAATTTCCCTCATTCACTAAAAAAAACATACCACCAACAGCTTAATCTGGTTCAAGATCAGTTGGCATTCATCTGGCATCATGGTATCAACAATGGGGAAGTATCAAAACTGCCATCACAGAGGCAACAAGCCTTTGTGTGAAGCAAATAAATCAAAACTAACGAAAAAGCCACTATGGTTCTCAAAAGAAGTGGTGGTGAAGGTTAGGGAGAAATGATAGCATTTAGGAAGTATAAGGAAACGCAGAAGGAGCAGGACAGAGAACTGTACCAGTTAAGGCAGAAGGAAGCAGGGAGGGTAGTTAGAATAGCAAAGGCACAAACCGAGGAAAAGAGAGCCAACTTTGTTAAGAAGGGGGGTAAAACCTTTTATAGGTATATCAGGGAGCATAGAAAGACAAAGGGAGGGATAGTGAGGCTGAATAGAATGGATGGTGGGTGGGCAGAGAGTGACAGTGAAAAAGCAGGAATACTGAATGAATACTTCTGTTCAGTATTCACAAAAGAGGAAGGGGAGGTGCCTAATCCAATTAACAGAAGCACTCTGGAGAGGGGGGTCGATCCCAGTCCTTTCACAGAAGAAAGGGTTCTGAAAGAACTCCTAAAACTGAAGGTGGACAAAGCAATGGGGCGAGATGGAATTTACCCCAGAATTCTAAAAGAATTAAGCAGAGAACTAGTGACGCCACTGACTACCCTTTATAACAAATCATGGGAGGATGGTGTGGTACTTGAGAACTGGAAAAAGGCTGATGTGATTCCCCTTCACTAAAGTGGGAGCAAGACAGAGGCAGGAAACTACAGACCTGTCAGTTTGACCTTTGTGGTAGGGAAAGTGATGGAATCACTTCTGAAGGAAAGAATTGTTGAGTACCTAGAGGCCAGTGGGGCACAGGCCCCACGGCAGCATGGGTTCACAGCGGGAAGGTCATGTTAGACAAATCTAATTGATTTCTTTGACTGGGTGACCAAAGTAGTAGACCAGGGAGGGGCTGCGGACATGGCCTACCTAGACTTTAGCAAGGCATTTAACAGAGTCCCACACAAAAGATTAGTAGTCAAATTAACCAGCCTTGGAGTGGGTCCCATGGTGGTAGCCTGGGTAAAACATTAGCTGAACAACAGGACACAGAAGGTAATTGTAAATGGAGTCCACTCTGAAGAAAGAGGGGTTACTAGTGGGGTACCGCATGGTTCAGTACTGGGTCCAGTCCTTTTTAATGTCTTTATAAGTGACATTGCAGAGGGACTGGATGGAAAAGTATGCCTCTTTGCAGATGACACAAAGATCTGCAACAGGGCTGATACACAAGGAGGCGTGAAAAGGATGAGAAGGGACTTGGCAAGGTTGGATGAATGGTCAGAAGTATGGCAGTTTGGATTCAGTGCAAAGAAGTGCAAAGTAATGCTCCTGGGAAACAAAAACCCAGGGGAAGATTACACAATTGGGGGGGGGTGGGGGTGGTAGTAACAACAACAGAAATGGAAAGGGAGTTGGGGGTAATCATATCAGATGACCTTAAGGTTGGCAAGCAATGTGAGAACGCGGTAGGGAGGGCTGGGGGGATACTGGAATGTATAGAGAGAGGCATCACCAGCAGAAAACAGGAAGTTATCTCTCTGTACAGACAGTTGGTGAGACCCCATCTGGAGTATGGCGTCCAGTTCTGGAGACCCCATCTCCGCAAGGACATAGACAGGATGGAGACAGTTCAGAGGAGGGTAACTAAAATGGTGCAGGGTCTGCAAGAGAAGCCATACGAGGAGAGGTTAAAGGAGCTTAATATGTATACCCTTGAGGAAAGGAGGGAGAGGGGGGACATGATAGAAACTTTTAAGTACCTCAGTGGAATCAACGAAGTCCAAGAGGGTAGCATCTTTCAGAAAAAGAGATGTGCAAGAACAAGGGAGACACAATTTGAAGATAGAGGGGGGATGGCTCAGGGGCAATGTGAGGAAGTATTTTTTCACAGAGAGGGTGGTGGACGCGTGGATCAGCCTTCCTGAGGAGGTTGTGGGGTCTAAAACTGGGAGAATTCAAGAATGCAATGGACAGACATAAGGCAATTTTTGTGGGGGCTAGGAAGAAATAGGCTGTTGGTTAAATAGGATCTGCAGCTTATCCTGTAGGTAGGGAAATGGGCAGACTAGGTGGGCCAAGCGGTCCTTCTCTGCTGTCAAAGTCTATGTTTCTATGGTTCTATCTGTATCTCCCTCCCCCGGGTGGTGCCTAAAAATAGGCAGGATTTGTCTAGTGCACTTACACGGTCAACAAAAAATAAATAAATTTTGTTTGTGACTTCAGTCTCTTGTTGTGGAAATGATTATGATCTCATTGGGACTGTGTGCTGTGCCATAGTCCTGAGGATGAAAATGAGAATGGTGGCACTCCACGTTGGTGCCCCTAAACCCTATCTGTTGGTTGGGGGATTAATTTAAGACATCCCTAATGGGAATGGTCCATTGGTCCTAGGACATTTCCTTTGCATGTCTGTCCACTGTCACATGATTGGAGTAGCTGTTGCTCACACGATTATAGTGCCTTGCTTGGGCTGTGCTTTAGCAGAGGTACAAGATAAAGGAGTCCTAAATGTTTTTGTGATTTTTCTGTTACATTCATTTTTTCCTACCAGTCTACATTAAGTGAAGTAACTCTGTTCTTATTATATAAAATGGGGTAGGATTTTCCTGAGGAAGTTGTATGTATACCAATTGGTGCCACAGATAAGAATTTAATCTGCTGTACCTACATCCTAGCGACTGTTTTTAAATTGTTCATTACACAGTGCATGCCATTTTGGCTACTTTTTATTATCCACTGCACAGTTTAAGCTATTTGGACATTTTTATATAGAAACATAGAAGTTGACAGCAGATAAGGACCGCAAGGCCCATCCTGTCTGCCCATTTCTTTTTCTACCTTATGAATGTGCCATTGGCCTTTGCTCTGTCAATGGCCTATCTATTCATACTCGTTTGTACTGCTCCCTTATGCCTTTACCATGCCTGTTTGAAGCCCTGCACTGTATTCATATCCACCACTTCCTGAGGTAGGCCGTTCCATGCATCCACCACCCTTTCTGTGAAAAAGAACTTCCTCACATTATCCCTTAATCAGCCTCCCTCTAATCTCATGCTGTGTCCTCTTGTCCTGCTATTTTTTCTTATCTTGAAACATGTTACTCTTTCACCTTGTTAATGCCCTTAAGGTGTTTGAATGTTTCGATCATATCACCTATCTCCCTCCTTTGCTCTAGGGTATACATATTGAGCTCTGTTAATCTGACCTCATATGTTTTCTAATGCAGTCCCTGCACCATTTGGTTGCCCTTCTCTGGACTGCCTCAATTTGGTTAATGTCCATGTGCAGGTGAGGCCTCCAGTACTGCATGCAGTACTCCAGATGGGGCCTAACCAGTGTCTTGTAAAGAGGGATTATTACCTCTCTCTTATGACTTGTGATACCCCTACTAATACACCCCAGCATCCCTCTAGCCTTACCTACTGCTTTAGTGGTCTGCGTGGATGATTGCAGGTCATCTGTGATGATGATGCCCAAGTCTCTTTCTTCTCTTGTGACTGCCAGCAACTCCCCTCCCAGCCTATAGGTGGCTTCAGGGTTTCTCTTCTCTATGTGCATGATCTTGCACTTCTTTGCATTAAACCCCAGCTGCTACTCTTCCGACCATTTTGCCAGTTTATCCAGATCTCTTCTAATTCTGCCCACTCCATCTGGATCATCTACTCTGTTGCAAATCTTGGTGTAATCTGCAAAACAGACAAACCTTACCCTCCAGTCCATCTGCAATGTCACTGATGAAGAATATTGAAGAGGACTGGCCCCAGGACTGATCCCTGAGGTACCCCACTTGTGACATGCATCTCTTTTGACTGTATACCATTTACCACCACTCTCTGTTTTCTGCCTGTCAGCCAGTTTGCCACCCAGTTGATCAACTTCTGACCCACCCGAGCCTACCCAGCTTATTAATCAATTTTCTATGTGAAACAGTATCGAAAGCTTTGCTTAAGTCAAGGTAGGCGACATCAGCTGCTCCCGCTTGGTCCACCACTCTGGTTACCCAGTCAAAGAAATGTATGAGATTAGTTTGACAGGACCTTCCTGTTGTAAACCCATGCTGTCTTGGATCCTGTGCTCCTATAGATTCCAGGTGTTACACTATCCTTTCCTTAATGAGTGCCTCCATAATCTTGTCCACTATTGAGGTAAGACCGACTGGTCTGTAGTTCCCTGCCTCCTCCCCTGCTACCACTCTTGTGGAGCGGGGTCACATGGTGTAAAAACAAAAGTAAGGTGCTGCATCAGCATGTGGTCTAAAAGCAAAACAAAATGGTTGTATTAAATGCACGCTGATAATAGAGTTAAAAATCTACATTTCGACCTTGGGTCTTTTTCAGGAAGTATCTAAAAGAGAAGAAAAAAACAAAGTTATGAGCCCTCCTTCAGTCTTCTGGGACCTCTCTTGTGCTCAGAGACTCACTAAACAGTTCTGATAATGTTTTGCTAGTTCCACCCTTAGCTCCTTTTGTACCCTGGTATGTATGCCATCAGATCCCATTGCCTTGTCCACCCTGAGCTTATCAAGCTCTTGTAGGACTCTTTCTTTTGTGAAGGGACTAGTGCACACCTCCTTCCCCCCAAACTATTCCTAGGCGGACTTGAACTGCCAACCTTTTGATTATGAGTCTAATGCACTACCCGACTGCGCCACAGAGACAACACTACCCACGTAACCAAAAAAAGCCTGAGAATGTATTTTGGCATTTATTTGAATTTTTACTTCTTGGTGTTTTCATTTTTTTTTTTTTTTTTTTTTGCAAAAGACTGAGCGAACTGAATATAAATAATGCCATGCAAATATTTTATTTCACTGTACCTGTGGGGAAGCCCAAGATTTGTTCTATGGCTTAGGAGAAGCTCACTACAGAAGTGTGAGAACTAACGCTGTAGATGAAACACTGACTTTATACGGGAGTCAATTTCAGCATTGTTTGACTTGTCCAGGGCATATTTCAAATTACCCGAAACTGCTGTGTGGCTAACCCCTCTACCTGTATGTCTTGACTAGTGAAAGGACTACATGGCTGCTGCTGTAAGTTGCTGCTGTGACTTCCAAGGCTAATTGCTGGCTGCCTTGTGGTTGTGGGGAACAGTCAGGTGACATGAATGATGATGCTGATGAACCTTCATCTGCAGTTGTGTTTGTTGATGGGGGTTATTTGAACATTTACTTCCATAAGATCTTCTAGTTGTGTGTGTGTGTGTGTGTCTGTCTGTCTGTCTGTCTGTCGATGGGGTGGGGCATTGGGATGGCAGAGGAAGAGAGGCAGCTGCTGCGCAGAATGGTGGGGTGAGAGAGAGACTGAGTACCTGCTGCATGCCTTGTCTTTTTTGCTGTGGTTGTGGGAGGATTAGAAATGTAGAAACAGGATAAATGTGCAGTAATTCTGGAATATTTCTTGACTTGCATTTTTCACTGTACATAGAAGTACATATAATTTGCAGTTATAATTGTGGACAAGTGCAACCAGCTGCATGCTAGTGCAAGTTTGAAATTTTGAGTCAACTTGTCTTGCTGGTTAGTGTCAAAAAACGGTTACTAGTCCACCCCTTTTATGGCAACAGTTTTTGATGCTAAAGATGCAGTTGGATTGTTTTACCTTAAGTCAGTGAGCTGCTAAATAATGTTCACTTTGAAAATGCTTCCCAGCATTTTCCTGTTTCACATGCTGGGGTAGTTTACTGGCTAAACTTGCAGTTCTTCCCTTACACAATGCCAGTTGGCAAGATTCCTAATTTTGAAGGGGGAAAAAAAAACACAAGAGGACAGTTTGCTCCTTTGTTTAACATGTGCAAGGCCTTGTCTGACCAGATGGTAAGAGGCACTGCTATGTAGGAGGCTTAGGGTGGTAGTCACACTCCAGCCATACCCCCAAACACATTTGCCCGTGGGGCCTTTTACTTTCGGCTAGCACAGGCCAACTAGCTCTTTAGAATTAACTGAAGCTGGGAGTCTCAGACTAGAAGCAGTTGCGGGCTCCCAACCTCCAGGACCAGCAGTCTGTCACTGAGCGGGCTGGGCCTGGCTGCTGAGGCAGCAACTCATGTGCTTGCCCAGCCCAGTCTTCCCGAGAAAAGGATTGTGTAGGCAAGTGTCCAAAACATGGTAAGTGAGGACCACAGGATGTAAAACTGGAAAATCCTGTTTAATAATAATAATAATAAAAAAATAGTACAGGACTAATGCATGAGGTCATTGACTTGAGTTGCACCTTTTTCTCTGTAAACAAGCCACATCAGAGGAGAGTCGTCAGCTATTCTTCAGCCCTTCTATATTTGCTTATTCAGAAGACAGGATACGTTCCACACCCACATTAGTCACCTGAAAACACCTTCCTTGATTTGTTAGTATAGGGCTGCTCTACTTGAGTGAGATACTTTATCAGCAACATTCAAGTCAGTACCAGTTAGTTAATTTTTGAATCAAGGAGGCCAAAAATATTACTATTATGGACTCAAACATTTATGTACAAAAATTTTTTTTCCTGTAAATATTTTGCTCGGTTTCCATTGTGTTTCAGTACCCCATGCACTTGCATACTTGGTCATTTCACTGTCACACTGCCTAAGTCACCCACTGCCTACCACAGACTACCATCACACTCTTGCAATGTTGTTTTATAAGCATTTGGAGTCTGGGAAGGGGCAACTTCTTTCAGACTGTTGCAACCTGTCTCAGCAGGCGAGGACAGGCCATGCTATCTGACTGTACACGGATGGAGCTTACACACAACCATAATTACAAGTAAGGAAATACAGTTCCTCTTTCATGCTCTCCCATAGTCCTTTTTCTTCAGCTTTCAGCAAGCTCCCAGCCCAAGCACCAGCACCACCTTACTCGTGATGATGAGCACTGGGCCCAGAAATTCCAAGCGTCACATGCAGGTCTTGACCTGTGTTATGGCCCTGGCTGCCCCCTGCAGAGTAGCGATCAAGGATGTAACCAGACAGTGGGGGGAAGTAGACCAGGACCATGTCTGTTGTCCCATCTGGCACTGTACTTAGAATTTTTGTACATCAAGGCACTGTTTGATGCCCTCATCCATGCATATGTAAATGGAAGTTTCCGTGCATTGCTCTGTTAGATACCCACATATCACCTCAGAGTTTAATGTTGTATAGTCCCTGGGTTGCAGAAGAAAGCCTTTCTAGGTTTGACTCACAAAATTAAATTAGAGACAGAATCAGCTGGTTCCAACATTGGCAGCCAATGTAGAGCCCTGTTGTTGTCCTCTAAAATAAAATTTTACACCATGGAGTGTGTCTTCTAAACCCATGGTAGGGGTGTCATGGTAGGGGATATTAAGTGAGTATCGTGATATTTGTGCTACAAATGTCACAATGCAGTGATTGTTGTGCTACTCTGTAACATTTCTAATTTTAGGAACAAAAGTGTGAAAGTTCGATTGGGGCGGTGAGGAAATCTGCAGTATAGATCGTTCCAGTAGTGGGACACATTATCAGAGCAGTGGACGTGAAAAAGTCATAACTGTTTATCAAAATGTATCACGGTGTATGGTGTTGCGCGATAATTATATTTAAAAAAATCAGTATCTTATGCTCTCCCCTGAAGCTGGTCTCTGGGCTCATAACTAGTGGGAGGTCCCTCCTGGTACCACATGACAGGCAGGAGAAAGATCTCTGCAGAAGAACCAAAACCTCCGCTCCACTTCCTTTAGCCCTCAGTTTACTTCCTGCCTGTCAAGAGGCAGGTTCTCTGTTGTGACAGAGCTGAAGCCAGCAAACTGTAACTGCTGAACATTTTTCTATTGAAGAGAATTGTCACTCCAACTTTACCTCTTGAGTTCTTTGGGGACCCCAGTCTCAGCCCTGCATGTTGAACAGATGGGCTCCCCATCTCCCTCTTATCTTTCCCGCACTTTGAGGAGCTTGCCCCCCTTCCAGCAGTCAGTTTCTTCGCAGGGGCATCTGGTTCTCAAGGCTGTGACCAAGGCCCCCTTTAGAGCCTCTCAAGGAGGCATTCCTTATGTATCTCAAAATGAAGGTCGCCTCTTTTTTTCATACCTATTACTTCAGCCAGGAGAACCAGTGTACTAGGAGGATTGTTTACCCAAGAGCCATACACTGTCTTTCATCAGGCTAGAACAACTTCAGGTTTTTGCCAAAAGTTATGTCTCCCTTCCTTTATAATCCAGGGTTCGTTCATCCTTCCTTCCTTCCGCCCACTTCCTAAAAGCAATAGGAAAGGGGAATTACATCCACTAGATCCGAGAAGGGTGTTAAAAAGGTATATTAAGAGAATGGAAGCTATTTGCAAAACTTCCAAGTTTGTTCAGGTCAACTATGGGCCAAAATTGGGAGTAATAAGGGTTCAAACAGCTCTATAACCAGACGGTTTGATCAGTCACCTCCACGGGTTATGATCAAGCTGGAGTAACTTTGCCTGGCCCAGTGGGAGCCCTTTCCACCAGAGCTATGGCCCTATTGAAATTCTTCAGAGAAGCATCTCCAGCAGACTTATGCAGAACAGCCACTTGTTCATCCATTCTTACATTTACAAAATTTTTATTGGTTGCGATGTCCTTGGGTGAGGCATCCTTGGCCGTGGAGTGCTTCAGATGGCGCTGAACTCTTAAGAGCACTTAACATTCTTCCCACCCAGGATATCTGGGGATGTACTACTCTTGTATATCCCATGATTAAGGAAGCACAGAGACCAGCTTAGGAGAGAGAAATTAAAATTTTAAATGCCTGTACATTTTCTTTCTCCGACTGCTGGTCTCCAGGCTTTGGATTCCCTTCCAGAATGTATATAGTTGGCTGGCCTCTCTGCCATATATGCCTTAAAATTCTTGTTTTTGATTTCCAAGTTCTTGTAATGCCACATTGGACTGCTTTAGGAAGAACTGAGGGAGACAGGAAGTGGAGGGCTGGATGTGTCCTGCTGCAGAGGTTTGATTCCTGCCTACCTATCAGCAGGGTGCGAAATTCCTATACTTTAGGTGCCCCAGGGCAGGCACTTTTGCTTCAGGACACCTACAGCTGCTTAGTGCCTGCTCCTTTGGGCACCTAAAGTATTTCAGCAGAGTTCCGTTTTGTTCGGTTTTTTTTCTCTTCCCAGACCTTGCCGTCTTGCCATTTTTTTTTTTCAAGTCCTTTCACTTTCCTTCGGGGCAGGGGAGCCTGCAGAGTAGCGCAGACGCAGAGCTGACACCCCCAGACCTTGCCATCTTGCCGTTTTTTTTTTTTTTTCCAAGTTCTCTCACTTTCCTCTGGGGCAGGGGAGCCAGCAGAGTAGCGCAGATGCAGAGATGACATCTGTAGAGCCGATCACGAGTCTGCTTGTCTGCAACACACATGGAGGGAACAAGTTGGAGGAGTATGTTTAGAGCAGGCTGATGTGCCCCATTACAGTTGACTGGCACACAGATCAGCCAGTCAAGTCTTCATGTGTTCCTCTGTCACTATTGGAGGTGGGCTACAGCAGCATATGCACCAATAGGTGCCCTTATGTGGAGTATTTGCCCGCCCCCTCCAGACAGCGTGACGCGAAGACCCAGCATAGCATGCCATTCCTTAGCTTGCATTCGTGGAGACGGGTCGTGCTGAGCAGCTGCCTGCCAACCTGAACGATCGCGATCAGCAAAATAAATAACCAAAAGCTCTTTTAAGAGCTAAATTTCTCTTTAACCACTCCCCTAGAAAAACGGGACTACAGAGGAGGGGGTCGGGGGATTATAAGTAAATTGGAGCAGCGGGAGAGGAGAGGAGTGTGTGTGTGTGTGTGTGTGTGTGTGTGTGTGTGTGTGTGTGAGACTACGTGGGTCTTTCTCTCTCTCTCTCTCCATTCAGGACTGAAGGAAATCTGCAGAAGAGAAAGGAAATCTCTGGGGGGAATGGAAGGAATATTAAGTTAGGGAGAGGTACAAAGGAGAGGAGACAGTTCAGCAGGAGAAAAGTTTGTTGTGAAAGAAAGCAAACCAGGCAGTAAACAGAAAATAAAAGCAAAGCAAACAGATCTATTCAAATTAATCAGTCTGCTCAACTGCTCTGCTATTTCTTTTAGTTTTCTAGGCGAGCTGATAAAAACCAGTGGCAGCAGCAGTCTGTAATATCGGGGGGAGGGGACACTGAATGCAGGCTTGTGGTGAAGCACTGTAGAGACTAAACTTAAAAATGCAGACTAGTCTAAATGCACAATATAACCAGCAAAGTAATGAAAAAGTAATCTGTACTGGGCTGGCCTTTGGATTTGTAATAGAGACAGTACAGACAGTCAGACTAGTACTGCCTGCAGTCCCTTTGAAATAAAGTCAGCTCACCTAGTCTATAAAGAAAGCTGCATTCATTTACAAGCTTCTCTGCAGTAACTTAAATGTATATTCTGGATCCATGGGTGATGGATCAATTATAAATCTACTGTTACATATTTTCTACTAGCTAGCTACTGTGTGTATGGACTAACTAAAATCTGGACTAAATACAGAAATAACCAGGATCAGTTTGTTATAAAAAATAAAATCTAGTAAAGCGATATATATATTTTTTTTTAAGCTACTTGCTGAGTGTGGACTAACTAAATGTAAATCCAGGGACCAGTTGTAAAAGCTACGTGAACTTGGAACACCTAAAACTTAGGGGGATCTACTAGTATTCTACTAGCTGATAAAGCTATTTTATGTGGAGTTGACTATCTCAAATCTAAATATTGTTATCAAAAAAATATTTTGTTGTGGACTATCTAAAATCTCTAGCTTTTTACAGGCTACACTGTCGGTGGACTATCTAAAATCTGTATACTGTTATAAAAAAAATCTAGCTTTTTACAGGCTACACTGTCGGTGGACTATCTAAAATCTGTATACTGTTATAAAAAAAATCTGTTGAGCGTTTCACAGGCTCTGTGCTGTGGTTTTTGGACCATCTAAAATCTGAATACTGTTATAAAAAAAATCTAGCTTTTTACAGGCTACACTGTCTGTGGACTATCTAAAATCTGGATACCTGTTATAACAAATAATCAGACAACATACAGTCAGGTTTTCTTAAGTTTATTATAAAAAAAAAAAAGACAAGACACACTTTTTTCCTTGTTGCATTTATTAATACTGAGCAACACAAATACAGAATTCTTAAAATCAGTATTCACAAGTTCAACTCCGAACAGCCAGGCAGACACCATGAGTCTTTTTAAATTTGGATTTAAGAGAAAGCGTTTTGATGAGATTGCGGGAGCTGACTTGGATTCCCTAACACCAAGTACTAGTATTACTACAGGCACAGCTATAACCCCACCATCTCCTTGCCCAGACAGTGAAACTGTTGTGACCACTGAAGTTTCCTCAAGTGCTACTGCTTGTACTGAAAGTCAAGTTAAGGCCTCGAAAGTTAGAAAATGTCAGGAATCCTGGAAAAGGAGCAGGAAGTGGCTTACATATGGCACAAATAAATGTGCCATGTTCTGTCCATGGTGTCAGAGTTATGATATAAAAGCCAAAGCAAAAATAATTTCAGAACTGGATGCAGTACTTATAGACTACACATTATCTCAGCACATGAAGTGTCGGTAGTGCACAAAAATGCTGAGAGGGCATACATAGCAAACAAAACAAAAGTTGGAGAAAGACCAATACAGAAGTCCATACAATTAATGGAACAAAAAGAAATGGACCAAATTACTAAAGTGTTCTGTACTGCATATTATGTTGCTAGGACTGAAAGGCCGTTCAGGGATTTTCCTGGGTTAGTAGATTTACAAAAAAGAAATCACAGAGATGATGTTAGGGGTCAAAGTTACAGTAGTGACAAGCAGAGTCGTGTGTTTATTCACTAGATTGCTCAAGATATTCAAAATACTACCGCTCGTCTTTTAGAAGACAATGATTACTTTTCTTTTCGATTCATGCACGGATAAAAGTGTGACAGGAGGAGGGCATTTACGTACGTGTTTTTGACAATGGCCTGCTAGTTACAAGGTTTCTTGCACTGAAACCAGTTAGTGTTCCTGATGCTGAATGCATTTTAAATGTCGTCGTTGATGCATTAGAGAATGAGGGTGGTCTAAAGGATGGTGGTTGGAAACAAAAGCTGATCAGTGCAGCATGTGATGGTGCTGCTGTCATGTTCGGATCCACCTCGGGTGTCCTTACTCGAATAAAACAGGAGTGCCCACACCTCATTGACATACACTGTTGTGCACATCGTTTAGAGCTTGCTGTAAAGGATTCTTTCAAAGACTGTCCCTTTTACAAGTCAGGAGAACAACTTTTGCTGAACATTTACTCATTTTACCATAGGTCACCAAAAAGTTGGAAAGGCATACAGGAAACAGGAACCCTTTTAAATATTAATGTGGTCCGACCAGTTAACACTGGTGGCACTAGGTGGTTTGCACACAGAGAACGGGCCATTTCTGCCCTTGAAAGGAACTGAGCTGCATTAGTGCCTCATCTCGAACATGCATCACTGACAAACAAGCAAGATCATGGCCAGAAAGCACTGGCAATACTTAAAGTGCTTAAGACTTTAAAATGTGTCATGTACATGAACTTTCTGAAAGTGTTTTTTGGATATTTATCTGCTCTCAGCAAGAGGATGCCACTGTTGAAAAAGTTCACTGCAGAATAGAAAGCACAATTCAGAAAGTAAATGGTCTCTCGAATCACAAAACTCTTTACCGCATAACACTTACGTCTGTAAATGAAAATCTAACTCAGTACAACAGTGCTAACTTAACTAATGAAACTAGCAGACACAGATCCGGTTCTCCGTCAGACATTGTAAAAGCCACAATTTCAGAGATTAAAAGCATTCTTCAGAAAACATCACAGCACATTGCATCTCGCTTTCAGTCTTTCACGACCAATGAAGTGCTACTAGCTGCAAGAACTTTAAATTTTAAGTCCTGGCCAACATCCACAGAGGCACTTCAAACATATGGAGATCAGGCAATTCAAACAATTGTCGATCACTATAAAGTGGTCCTAGAGACACGAGGAGTTGATGCAACTTTGATACTGATGGAGTGGCTAGACTTCAAAAAGCATGTATGCCACTTGCTGTCTGTTGAAAATTGTAAGTCTCTGAAATTGTGGCAGAAAGTGATTCTTGCGGATATACAGGATCAACAATTTCGAAATGTGCTGGCGGCTGTTAAGATCATTCTCCTGATTCCTGTTCACACTGCTGCTGTAGAATGAGGCTTCTCTCTAATGGGAAGAATAAAAAATGATTGGAGGGTTGGATTACATCCAGACACCCTACACGACCTCCTGTCTATAAGTCTCAACGGACCTCCCCAGCTCAGTGAATATAACCCTGAAGGTGCCATATCACTGTGGTGGGAAAATGGCAAAAGAAGGCCCACTACCAAAGCTTATGGCTCCAGAACACAGTCATGGCATGCTGCTTCTGCCAGGACTAGTGAATGTGATGAAAACGAAAGTGCTTGGTCCAGTGAAGATGACAGTTAAAATAACGTAAACTAAGGGGCGGCATGTAAATAGTTGCTTGGGCATGTACATTTTCTAATCACATGCCTAAGTGGGCATGTACTTTTTTTTCACGAATTTCATACCCTGCCTATCAGCATCAGGAAGTACAGCCCATTAGTAAGGAATCCCGGAGACCAACAGTCGGAGAATGAAATTTACAGGTATTTAAATTTCAAGTTTTGTACGACAAAAATACTATGAGGGCGGCCATCACTCTTTGAGACTCTTTGCCAGCAGGTTGCGGATTCAGTGGGCGAGAGTCACTATAACAGCTTTAAGGCATCCACAGACCACAGAAATTCTATAGCAGGTACCAGAAATTGCTGAGGCCTTTCGTGCCTGCTATTCAAATCTTTATGCTCCTGACTGAGTGCCAGCTGAGACTGGGGTGTCCCGAGTTTTTACAGTGACTGAACCTTTCCGATTTCACCTGGCAACAAGGGGAAGAGGTAATGGCACCCATCATCTCCCAGGAATTAGACACGGAAATCAGCAGACTAAAGACTGGAAAGTGTCCAGGCACCGATGGTCTGTCTGCTGAATTTGTAAAGACTCAATCCAGCCACTGCTTCTGAAGGTGTTTGGGGAAGTACTTACAGAGGAAGGGCGTGTTCCCCCTTCGTGGTTGCAAGCAGTTATTTCAGTGCTACCCAAACTCGGAAAGGACCCTACAAAATGTGCCTCTTATTGACCCATTTCCCTTTTAAATAATGGCTGTAAAATACTGACCTCCATTTTTGCACATCGTATAGTTATTTCTCCCTGGTTTAATACATTTAGACTAAACTGGTTTTATTCCAGTCAATCATTCTTTATTTTACCTGGTGAAGCACTGTTGAGAAAAACTCATTTGCAAAGTGGTCCTGGGTCAGTGTGACAAGCCCAAGATAGCTTGAGAAGAACAGTCCATAATATAGAGCATATTAATAAAACAAAATTACTCTCCCTTCTGTTAAGTTTAGATGCCAAAAAAAGGCTTTTGATAGTCTCTTGGTTATTTTTGTGCCAAGTCCTTTCCAGGTTTGGTTTTCCCCAGTCCTTTGTAACTAACTTATTTAAATTTAGGAGGCAGTATAGCGCAGTGGTCTAAGGCTCTGAGCTGCAAATCTGATGACATCCAGCAGATGAGACCTGGGTTTGAATCCCACAGTTTCCACTTGCACACTGTGTGACCCTGAGCAAGTCACTTAACCTCCTTGTGCTTCCAGGTCGCTCCTGTAAAAAAGCTTCCAGCTTAGTGTGCTATACCTGGTTAAAACAACTAAATAAAAAAAAAAAAAAAAATTTGTATGACGAACCCAAAGGTTATATTTGTGTTAATGGTCATATCTCCTCGGGTTTCCATCTGGGACAGGGGACACGCCAAGGCTGTCCCCTTTCTTCACTGCTGTTCAAAACAGGTGTGGCTATCCAAATTCGCAGATGACACGCAGGTGGGATATCCTGTTATTAATATTGAAGAGGCTAATATCCTACAGGCAGCCCTAACAGACTTGGATGCATGGGCAAAAGCAAATATATCTACATTTAACACATTAATGTGATGTTCTCTCTCCTAAGCTGGTCTCTGGGCTTCCTTACTCCTGGGCTGTACTTCCTGAGTGCAGGCTGTAGGCAGGACCAAAGCTCTGCAGTAGGGGGGGGTGGGGGGAGGATGATTTAAGAAGTCCTCCACATCCGGTTGTCTTCAGTTCACTTCCTGCCTTGCAGGGAGCAGGTACTCTGCAGCAGAGCTCTGTCACTGCGGTGACAGGGCTGAAGACTTCAGTACTGTAAGTTTGGACTATTTTTTCCTTACTGGATTTACAGAGAGAGCAGGGATGGGTGGAACCCAACAATGACCTCTCACTCTCTCTCTCATTAGGGGGGGTCCCAGTCTCATCCCTGCATGCTGGACAGACTGGCTGCCCTTCTCGTTGTGATTAGGAGATCTCTGCTTTTGGGAGGGGTCCCAGTTTCAGCCATGCTTGCTATCAGACAGGCACACCATCCAGACTTCTCCCATGCTGTCTTAGCCTCAGCCATGCACGCTGTATAGGACAGCCTCTCAATATCTTTCTGCCGCGCTAAGTGTGTTCATGTCGATGCCCCGATGATCAAGTCTGCTCACTGGGGCCTAAGGCAGCAGATGAGCCACTAGTTGGCTCTTAGGATCAGCGGGGGAAATCCTCTATTCATGGGCTCCGAGAACAGCAGGAGACATGTTATTCTGGAGCTACTGCCCTGCCTATGGAAGCGCCACCGCCAGCTCCTCATAAAGCCCCTTTCCAGGCTCGACAACAGGGAGGGAGCTTGCTGCACGAGCCACGATTGCATTTGGGCACAAACGCACCTCAAAGCGCCCAGAAGCGCTTCAGAGCTGTGTTGTGGCAGCACGTTCAGGCGGCCGCGAACCCTTGGGTTCAGGGTTTATTATTAATTTGGGAGAGTGTTTATTATTTTGGCGCCAACGAGCACAGGATGCCGTATTGAATTAGCAGCGCCACTACAGGCTGCCCAGATACACAGCCGACGAATACTCTGGCTCATGATGTATTAATTTGGCGCCAACAGTACACAGGACGCCTTCTGGAACTGCCCTGCTCACTTAGCCCTTGTGATCATTCAGCGTATTCTTGGGAGCTAGCGCTGCAGGGTATTAAGACCACTTCCTGGAACCAAGGGATCTACGTGGAACAGGCCCCCCCACCCAAAAAAAATGTTTAATAAATCAGCGAAGGCATACAAAGAAAAACGGAGCTCAGTATCTTGCCCTTAAAGGGCCAGCAACTTCAACAGGAGACCTCCAGGGGAAGGGGGTGCACTTTAAAAAAGGGGAGTAAGACCATTAGGCTGATGGTCTCAGTCAGTCCTTCCGGGGATGCACAGGGGGATTCATCCTCGCTTCTATGGGCCTTCGCCAGGTCGCGGGGCCTATTTGCAGAAGGCAGTGTCTGCGAATGTTAAGGACCCCCAGGAAGGCATAATACCCCTCATAGACTCAGTCCGATACACAGCAGATGGACAGGTTTCACCGAGCAGCACCCACCAGCTACAAGAGAGCAGTGGCCTTAGAGACCCAGCAGTCCGCAGTCCAATCTCTGGCCCCAGTCCTACAGTTAACACGGAGCACCTGCATGCTTCACACCAGTCCTCATCGGAAGAGGAAGAGTTGTCTTCACATCCTCATGGTTTCAATGAAGATCTCTGGGCACTAATAAGGGAGAGTGTCACAGAGACTGTTCTCCGGACACCGTAGGCTCCAGTTCATCTCCCCTAGGAGAGGGAACTAGAGGGCTCATCATCATCATCAGGCTTAGGCGACTCCGACCTGGAGGGTCTAATCTTTTTCGTAACCCAGATGTTAGTCGAGTTTTTCCTTGGATTTCCCTGGGGCTCCCTCCCAGCCAATACAGGTTTTCACCTGGCAGCTGCTGCCAAACCTGGCCACAGACCCCCTCTCCTTTCAGACATAGAGAGCTTCCGATAGGAGAAATGGGAAGGCCCAGAGCGCACCTACCCAGGGGCCTGGTGACTATCTGTCCTTTTCAAGCAGTCAAGAAGCAATCTGCAAAGGGGTTAGACTGCCCCATAATAGACCCAGGGCATAGGAAAGTGGACACCGATCTCAAGTAGGCTGTAAAAGCCTCAGCTATGTCTCAAGGTGGCATCCACCACACTCTTTTCAGCCAGAGCCACTTAGCCCGGGACCCCTGGATTGACCATCTCAGTTCACTGGACTCAGAAGAACATGCCTAGTTTTTACCAGCTGCAATTAATGGGTTTGGCTTAGGATTACGCTGTAACTGTATAGGAGAAGGCGTCGAGGAGTGCCACTTGAGCAAGTCTTATCAAACGCTGCAACCTCTGGCTTCAGACCTGACAAGCAGGCACCTTGGCGGCAAACCAGTTGGTTAAAGCACCCTATGATGATATTCCCCAGTCAATTCAGCCCTTAAGAAGCAGTGAAGGAATCCGGGGAGCTGACAAAGGTGCACACGCACTATCAAGATGCAGGGTCCAGTCCAAGCCGGTCAGAGAGGTCCTAGTCATTATTGGCAAGGGTGGCCTATAAAAGCTCCCATTATGAGCCACGGTTGCCTATAAAAGGACCCCCTTCCTCATGTGGTGCCCTCCCCTATATATGGCAATCCGTATAAAAGACGGGCGACGATACAGGCCACGATAGACCTTCGGCAAACAGAGGCTATTTTTACCCCTCAGAAATCCAAGCAGGGAGGTGTCTACCTATTCTCCATTATGCCATCTTGCACAGAAATATTACGGCCAGTCCTGGGCTTCAGCTTCCTGAGTAGATTTGTCCACAGCACATCCTTCAAGGTGGAAACCTTGTCATCGGTCATCAGGGGGTCACAAAAAGGGAGATTTGCCGGCATCCTTCTGCCTACACCATACCTATTTACACATTCAGGAAATACACAGACGCACTTGAGAAAATTATTAAAGGTGCTAGTAGCGGTCATAGCCCACAGAGACCCATCAGCCCAACCAAGCAAGGTTCTTTTACCTGGAAGCGAAATCTTTAGGGCAGTGCCAAAGCTCATCGTGGAGTTTTCACATAGTCCCTCCACTGCCTGCATTTCTCTTTCATGCAGCCAGTGGGGACAGATTGATCTCTCCCTCCCCTGAGGGTCTCAGAGGACAGAGGCCATGAAAGGTCGCCAGTTGGGCCTTCACACCAAACAAGAATCACGACCAGTGAAAACCTCAGGAGCCTGGGGGGCTCACAAGCATTAACTATCAGCCCAAGGCAGGTACTCCATTTAGAGACGAGGTGCAGCATAAACGTTCTCGAGATGAGAGCAGTATGCCTTGCTCTGAGGCTTCGGAAAGAGCAATTCCTCAATGAGGATGGATTGGTTCCAACTGACAGTCTGACAACGTGGGTATACATCGACCACCAGGGCGGGACAAGAAGCCCAAAAACGCTAAAAGATTCCCCTCTTCTTTTCAGTGGGACAAGCACTACTGAAAGCTGTATATTCCTGGACAGGAAAATGACACAGCAGTCTGGCTCAATCGCAAGGTTGTTCTTCTAGGGGAATGGGAGCTGGAGGACAGTGCCTTCCACACCCCAGCAGAACAGGGGGGCAATCCTCAGACAGATCTTTCGCCTGTGGGCGGAATTCAAAGTTACAGCAGTTCTGATCCCTGGCCAGGGACATGCCAGCGGTGGCTCAGGACGCCTTCTCCCTAAACCAGGATCAGTTTGGCCTCCTGTTTGCCCTCCTCCAATAGCGGTAGCTCAGGACGCCTTCTCCCTAAATCGGGATCAGTTCGGCCTCCTGTTTGCCTTCCTCTAGTACCGCTTCTATCAAGACTCTTCAAGTGGCCTTGGACAGAGCAGTCATGATTCTAAGGGGTCCCTTATGGCCAGTCTGCACATAGGTTTCCATCTATCATTCACCTTTCGAGGCAACCACCTCTAACCTTCAGTTTCAGCCCAGACCTTATCCTTGAAGGGCCGGTCTGCATCTCAATTTGAACAACTTTTCTCTCTGGGCCTGAAGATTGAGCAGGAAAACGGTCAAGGAGCTAGGCTCCACGGCTCCTGTGGTGATGGGAAGGATGTGGATGTCTCGCTTCTCCCTCTAAAGGGTGTTATAAAATTTGGATGAAATTCTGATTTGGGTGTCATACCAGCGTATACAGAACTCTCTAATATAATCGCCTGTACGTCTGCAGTTCCATTTAAGAGGGGGGGGACAAAGGTCTCCAAACAGCCACCTTTACAGTTCAGGTTTCTGTGCTGGGGACACTCTTGGTGATTAAAAGAAGATTTAAGGGGAATAGTTGGGCCCATATCCCCATGTCTGGAAGTTTCTAAGGACAACAGTACAATTCCCTCCAATCAGGCGATTGGCTCCACCGCTGAATCTTAACCTGGTTCACCAGGCTGTGAACAAGGCTCCTTTAGAGCATCTGCAAGACACCTCCCTCATGTATCTCAGAATGAAGGCCACCTTTTAGGAGACATCACTCATGTATCTCCGAATGAAGGCCGCATTTTGTCCCATAACTAGTCAAAAAGTCAGGAGAATTCAGCGAAATGGGCGCAATGAGAACCACACACACTGTTTTTTCATCAGGCTCTGCGGTACTCAGTATGGATCCAGGCAGTTGCAAGAAATTATGTCTCCCTTACATTTTAACCAAGGGTTCGTTCTTGTTTCCTTCTGCCCACTCCCTAAAAAGCGATAAGAAAAGGGAATTTTATCCACTAGACTCAAGAAGAGTGATGAAAATATATAGGAGAACGGAGGCTATTCAAAGCTCCAAGTTTGTTAATTTTTAGCTTCGGAACAAAATTAGGGGTAACAAGATTCAAAAGACCCTGTAACCAGATGGATTCTATCTGGCACCTCCACAGCTTAGGATCAGGCCGGACCTTCTTGCCTGGCCCAGTGAGAACCCATTCCATCACAGCTATGGCCCCTTCGGGGGTATACTTCAGAGAAGCATCTCCAGCAGCCTTATGCATAGAGGCCACTTGGTCACTCAGTCACATATTGACAAAATTTATGGATGTGATGTCCTAGACGGAGACATCCTTGTGCCGCTGAGTGCTTCAGGTGGTGGGGGACCCTTAAGGGCACTTCACATTCTTCCCACCTGGGACATCTGGGGATGTACTGCTTTGGTATATCCCAGGAGTAAGGAAGCCCGGACAACAGCTTAGGAGAGAGAAATCGAAATTTCTCTGACGGCTGGTCTCCGGGCTTCGGATCCCTCCCAGAATGCATATAGGTGGCTGCCCTTCACGGCCAATTGTGCCGTAATTTTTTTGTGTTTTGTTTCCAAGTTCCCGTAGGATTACCTCAGGGGACTACATTGGGAACAACTGGAGATAATCGGATGTGGAGGGCTTTTTACCCCCCCTGCTGCAGAGCTTTGGTCCTGCCTACAGCCAGCATCAGGAGGTACAGTCCAGGAGTAAAGAAGCCTGGAGACCAGCCATCTGAGAAAGAACATTTACAGGTATTTAAATTTCGATTTATGCACATGGGGAAGAATAACATGCAGTATAAATACAAATTGGGAGGTAGGGAGTTGAGGATGGTACAGAATGAGAGAGACCTGGGAATACAAGTTGACAATGAACTAAAATTTGGAATACACTGCAGTCAGGTGGTAAAGAAAGCAAGTGGAATACAGCACTGCATATTTAAGCACATCAAAAGTAGAGACAGAGCAGTACTATTGCCCCTGTATACCTCGTTGGTGTGTCCACATGTGGAGTACTGTGCCCAGTTTTGGGCACCAGGCTATAAGAAGGACATCAGAGCCCTGGAAAAGGTCCAGAGAAGAGTAACCAAAGGCATAAAAGAAGTCCAGGGTCTAAGTTATGAGCAAAGATTACAATACCTTGGACTGTACTCCTTAGAGTTCCGTAGATTATGTGGCGATATGTGCAAGATCTTCCTGGACATAAGTCTCCACCACTCATTCACACTAGTGGGATTGGCGCCGGAGGCACTAAGACCCATCGGGAGCAAACTTTTTGCTGGAGGGTCGGCGCGAGAGACGGCGCCGCGAGACACGGCTCGAGCGGATGACCATCTCACGATTTACCCTCCAACCGGGCTTTAGTTCTTTTTTCCCGCCACGAAAGGCGCTTCAGTGACGACGCCGCCATTGAAATGGAGTCAAATCTCAAACTAGCGATAGTTTTCAGTTTGTTTTTTGTAACATTATCACGATAGTAGTATCGCTAGTTTTATTCTCTATTTTTCAGAAAATTTTTCTAATATTTAAATTTAATCTTACTTGAAGAAGTCTCGCCTACTGACGGAGTCGACCATGAGCAGGTCAGGTGACGGTAGGAGACTTCGTATGAAAGCTGTTCAGTCAGCCGGGCTGGGTCCGTCAGCCTCTTCTCCTCAGCGGGTTCCGACTACGGGTCAGTCCGATGTTCGGGGATGAAGGTCCCCCGCCGCATAAAATAAACGGTCGCATTTCGGCGCCTGCTCGCCTCGAGCTCTTCTTCGCCCACAGGTCAAAAAGAGAAGGCATCACCGAGGTCGCCCCTCTGGTATGTCTTTCGCGCGTCGACGGTCGGGTTATCGCTAGTTGCCGGTCTCCTTCTTCGGAAAGCCGCCAACTTCCCATAATCGCTGCCCGACATCAGAGCCCTCCCTATAGGTAGGGCTCCAGATGAGCAGTTTCATCAGTGGGCCGCCTATGAGCCGGCGGGCCCGGAGGTTGGTTCTTCTGCCTGGCTCGTTACCTCGAGCCTCGGCTCTCCGCGTCAGGTAGGGCGGTTGACCTTCCTAGTCGCGGCGCCTTCTTCGGTGCTAGCGACTGCGGCTTAGGTGTTTCCTCACATGGTTGCGCGCAGGGGCCTCACCGATGCCCTTATCTCCTGTTTTTTTCCTTCTTGCTTTCCAGGTTCCCGGGCTTTTCCGCGCCTTCTGCAGGGTCTGTGGCCGTGTCGGGCGCTGCTGGGCCGGTTGGTTGTGGCGCTGCTTGGCGCTGCTGTGGTCTCGAAGGGCGCCGGGCTGGTGGTGCTGTGGATTTGGCGGCGCTGTTTGCGCGCTGTTTCCGGCCGCGCGCTGGCCGCCGCTGGCCATGCGCTGGCGTTGTCTGTGGCGCCGTGCTTATGGGGTCACAGGTTTCTTCGGGCGCCAGGCGCTTCAGTGCCGCCTTCAGCCTGCTTTTGCCGCCCTGCCCGGCAGCCCTTGGGACTCTCCTTGTTTTTCTGCCATTTCTCCTCTTCCAACTTTCACTCCTTTCCTGTCCAAACAGTCCTTTCTGGACCATCAGGAGATGATGTTGAGCCTGACCCAGACCTCCCGGTTGGGTGATGAAGTGGAGGAAACAGGATCTTTCTTTGCTACAGAGCCTGTGGTCGAGGACTCTGTCCTTTAAGTCTCTGTTGAAGAACCTGGGATCCACTCTTCTCTCCAGACTACAGACATCGATCCTGGGAAGATATTAAGACCCAGTATCTTCATGCTTCGGAGATCCTCACGATTTGACTCCTCCGATTCAGCTTTCCTTCGAGACGCTGTCTCAAATGGTATGGAATAACCCTGCTCTTATTCCCCAGTGCGCTAAATCCATTGATAAGAAGTATTCAGCCCCAAGGATCGGCCCCATTTTGGCATCCCAAGCCCTTCTCAGTGATCCTATTGTAGTCCTGGCAGAGAATGACAAGGTCTGTTTCTCCTCAACTGCTACAGCTCGACTTATTAACAAAGAGTGTCATGTATTGATACATTAGGTAAGAGAGTCTTGCTGCCTCCACTCTAAGTATGCGACAAGCCAGTTATCAAGGCTATTTTTCATCAGTATGAGTATATCCTGTACATTTTTATGAAAAGAATGGTTGAAGCTCTTCCAGATTCGATTCCAAGTCAGAGCTTCTTCTGACCGTTATTAGAGGTATTGAGTCCAATAACCAACAGGTCAAAGCCGCCATGGACGCTTCGACACTGCTTTCTCGCTCAGCAGGCGCAGGATTTGTACTGGCCATTCCTGGCTGCGTGGCTCGGCTTCACGAATGATGCTCAGCAGCAGGTGATGGCGCTGCTTCTTGATGGCTCCTTTCTTTTGGCCTCAGGTGGAGCAAGCCTTAGAGGCCACTCAGAAGACTAGATCGGCCATTGTTGGCCAGACCTCCGCCTGCCCCTCTGGGGGGCATGTGAACAGGCGCTGCCAGTTTCATGGTAAGTCAGTCCTTCGAGGCAAAGGCAGGGGAAGCTTCCATAAAACAACCTGCCCAACCTCAAAAGGAGACGCAGCAGAAAGCGCCGAGTACCCAAAGCTCCCAGCGCTACCTCTTTATGAGTCGCTATCTAAGTTCCATCCACTCTGCCCGAGGTGGAACTTTCTCCTCCGTGTGAGGTCGCCTGATGTACTTCTACAACCAGTGGAAGTCCATAACCCCAGACAATGGGTCCTTCTGATAATTCATGAGGGTTATTCTCTCAATTTTGAAACCCCTCGAATTGTCCTCCCATGACAACCCAGGTTGTCGGCCTCTCCAGCTGACCTCCTCACGCGGAGATCCAGGGCCTTCTGAACAACAGGGCAATAGAACTGAATTGCCCCGCATCCTGCGAAACACAGGGTTCTACTCCCCGTACTTTCTGGTTCCAAGAAATCTGGGGGGATGCACCCCATTCTAGACCTCAGAAAGTTAAACAAATTCCTCCCAGGAGAAATTCAAGATGATTTCCTAGGTACCCTGTTACCCTTGCTGCATCAGCACGACTGGCTGGACTCTGGATATGCAGGATGCTTACCAGCATATCCCCGTCCACCCGACCCACCGCCCAAATTCCTCAGGTTTGTAGCTTTGGGTCAGCATTATCAGTTCAGAGTCCTGCCCTTTTGGGCTATCCTCTGCGCCGCTGATTTTACAAAGTGTTGTACAGTTCTCGCGGCGCATCTCAGGAAAAGTCGGACTCGAGTGTTTCCCCTACCTGGGCGATTGGCTAGCAAGCCCTTCGGCCAAGGACTTTGGAAGCCGTGCAAGCGGCACCACCGTCTTCTCCGTCCATGGGAGTTCTGCTGGTGAAAAAATCTCAGCTGCAGCCTCCCAGAGCTCCTTTCATAGGGGCGCTTCTAGACACCTCTTCAGCGAAGGCTTTCCTTCCAGAGGACAGAAGCTTCGACATCCTTCTCGATGGCCCGTTACATCAGGGAGAACCAATCGGGTTACAGCTCTCTCGATGCAGCGCATGTTAGGTCTCATGGCGTCCTCGGTCTTCCACTGTCCCTCTGGCCCGACTGCACATGAGAACCACCCAGTGGATGCTCTCACTCAGTGGTCCCGACCTCTCACCCCAGTCTTATCCCATCAAGGTGACGGAGCCCCTTCAAGGTTCTCACCTGGTGGTCTCAAGAAGCAATCCTGGAAGGATTCCCTTTGCTCCCAGGATCATCAGATCTCCATCTCCACAGATGCATCGCTAATGGGATGGGGAGCTCACTGTCTCTCCCTCCACACTCAAGGTGTATGGACTCAGTTCAAACTCATCTCCCACATAATGTCCGGAGATGAGGCGGTCCCTATGCAATCCGAGCTCTGAAGGATGTCCTTTGTCACAAGAACATTCTCCTTCAAGCGGACAACAAAGCAGTGATGTATTACATCAACAAGCAAGGCGGTGCTCATTCTTATCCCCTTTGCAGCGAAGCAATGAGGGTGGAGTAGTGCTCGGAGCACAAGTCTCTGATTCAGCGGTTTATCTGCCAGGTATACAAAGCGACCTAGCAGATCACCTCAGCAGAGCGCAGGCAGACCCTCACAGTGGTCTCTCGATCCAGCCGTAGCTCGGTCCCTGTTCAAAGTGGGGACTCCAGACCTGGACCTTTTGCATCCCCACTCAGCACGAAACTGCCTCTCTTCTGCTCCAGAAATCCAGGGCCTGGCATTTTCTGTCAGATGCGTTCAGGCTCGGTGGACAAAGCGCTTTCTTACGCTTCCACCACTTCCTCTAATCCAGAGAGTACTCCTCAAGTTCGAGTCTCAGGGACCAAGATGATTCTCATTGCTCCTTCCTGGCCTCGGCAACTATGGTTTCCTCTACTCAACAGTATGTTGGCAGCCTCTCGAGACCACTTCCTTTGCAAATCAGTCTTTTGACTCAGGGTTAGTTGGTCCATCCCAACCTGAAATCACTTCACCTTCATGCTTGGCTCCTGAAGAGATAGAAGTAGATCGGTTCAACGTCTCGTAGAGTCTCAGACATCCTTCTGGCTGTTAGGAAGCCAGCCACCAACGTACGCTTCAAATGGAAGCGTTTTCTCTCTGTGTGCAAAATCCTCTTGGAATCCCTTTTCCTGTCCTCCTGGCAAGGTTCTGAGATATCTTTTGGACCTATCAAACTTAGGTCTTCAGTACTCCACAGTTAAAGTTCACCTTAGTGCCATCTCTCAGCGTTCCATGAGCGGTTTCTTCCTTAACTCTGGCTCAGTTACCTATCAGTGAAGAGATTTCTTAAGAGGATTCTCCATCCAGAACCCTGTTAAGCGTCCAGTTGCAGCCTGGGACGTTAACCTGGTGCTGGACATGCTCACTTTCGAGGCTTCTGAGACCCTTAGCTACCTGTGAGCTAAAATTTCTTACCTGGAAGACTGCCTTCCTGGTGGCCATTACCTCAGCCCACAGGGTCTCTGAGATACATGCCCTGGTTACGGACCCTCCAGTATACTGTATTCCATAAGGACAAGAGTAGTTCTCCATTACTCATCCTAAATTTCTTCCCAAGGTTGTGTCAGAATTCCATCTGAACCTAACCTCTGGTACTTCCGCTTACTTGCTAATTTCCAAAATGAAGGGAGCAGGCTCTTCATTCCTTGGATGTTAAGAGAGCCTTGCAGTTCTATTTAGATAGAACCAGGATGTTCGCCAAGACTCAGCAACTGTTCGTTTCTTTCAGCGACACCCGGCTGGGTCAACCTGTCGCTATTAGATGCATCTCTTCATGGTTAGTGGCCGTCATTGCTATTCCATGGCTCAAGTTAAATTAGAAGGTAGAGTGTACGCTCACTCTACTAGGGGTCGCTACGGCATCCCTAGCGGAAATTCGCAATGTTCCAATTGCAGATATATGCAACGCTACCTGGAGCTCAGTGCATACTTCGTTAAGCACTATGCACTGGATGTTCATGCCAGGCGACATTCGCACGACCGACAGAACTATCCTTAATGGGCTTCTATCTTGAGCCAGCGTGAGCTCTGGCTCTCCTGCTGCCCTTTTGAGGATTATCAGCTGGTACTCCACTAGTGTGAATGAGTGGTGGAGACTTATGTCCAGGAAGATAGGAAAGTCACTACCTACGTAATTCTTGATCTTCTTGACGAGTCTCCACCACTCATTCCACGCCCACCCTCCATCCCCGAGCTCACCGCTGTATTGGTCTTCACTCCCTCAAATCTTTAGGCCGTAGGGACTTCTTTTGCTGACCCTTCTTACACGGGTCATTACGGACTGTCTTATGTCCGTTTTTAATGTTAGGTTTACCCTTTCGTTAGTTGCGCTGCACCTCCTTGGTAAAAGGTACTGAGGCGGTTGGAGGGTCGTCGCCCGAGATGGTCATTACGCTCGAGCCGCTGCTTTCGGCCATGTCTCATAGCGCCGTCTCGCGCCGACCCTCCAATAAAAGTTTGCTCCCGATGGGTCTTAGTGCCTCCGGCGCCAATCCCACTAGTGTGAATGAGTGGTGGAGACTCGTCCAAGAAGATCAAGAATTACGGTAGGTACGTAATTTTCCTATATTTAGGGCACTTAAAGATGACCATCTAGGGGAACAACTAGGTCTGGTACTAAAGAAGCAGACGTATAATACTAGAGCTAATACTCTTCATTTATATAAAGATAAGTATAATACAAAAAAAAAGGAAAATTGGTTTAGTGTGAGAATTACAGGTATATGGAATGCACTTCCTAACAAGTCCTACTATGAATACTTTCAAAAATAGGTTAGACTCATACTTAATAGATAAGGGTGTACAGGGTTATTTCTAGAATAATGGTGAGCTATATGGACATGTGTCTTCTATGCTCAGACATAACCTATGAATTTATGTTCGCTTTATACATAGAACCATTGGCACAGAGCATTCGTTAGAATGCTTCTATAAAAGGAATTTCCTTGGAATGGATGGAACATAAGTTGGCACTTTATGCCGATGACATTTTACTTTATCTGTCAGCCCCTGAGATCTCTTTACCCTCGACGGTTCAACAGATAAAGCTTCTTGGCTCTATCGGGGTACACTTTAAACAAAACAAACGCGGACGTTATTAGTTTTAACTACACGACTCCCCTGGACACCTGACAGCAATTTCCCATGAGCTGTGATATGTCATCAGTATGGTATCTGGAGATCAAAATAGTGCTTGAATCGGCTCATCTGTACAACTCAGATCATCCTCCCCTGATAAATCAATTGAAAAATGATTTTAAATGTTGGTCCCTACTCCCCATCTCATTACTGGCAAGAATACAGACTTTGAAAATGTGAAAATGAATGCTCTCCCCTGCTTGCTTTATTTCTTTCCGTGTGTCCCATACTAGATCTCCCAGAAGGAATTGAATTGACAGCAGCTGTTTTTCACCTTTGCCTGGGGTAAGTTGGGCCCAAGGGTTAGGAGAATCACTTTTTCTTCCCATACAAGGGGGTCTAGCATTCCTGAATCTTCCGGGGTACTGGGTAACAGCCCAAATGAGGGTGGCCCTTCTTTGGGGCAATGTACATTTTGATTCCCTTTGGAAACAGATAGATCTATAAATGCATAATGATCCTCCGCTTAAGGCGTTACTGTTTCAAGGCCCTGACCAAAGCACTTTTAAAACAGTTTTCTGGGACACAAGCTGTTCTTGAAGGTTGGAGGAGGGGCACCTCGAGGGACCATAAAAAAATAATTTATGGAAATATAAATGGTGGATCTATGGTTCACGGTTCATACCTGTGAAGCAAGACCGCTGGTTTGCCCAGCAGGTCAAGCGGGATGTCTTCTCAAAAACACACTGATGTCCTTTGTGGCAGCTCAGCTTCATTTTGTGTGGGAACAGGAAGACAGCCAGGCTGAGATTTTATTAGCTCAGAGACTTTGTAAATGCCCAGATGATGCGAAGTGACCTGGGTCAACAGGAGGAAGGTACTTTGATACCTTTTCAAAAAAGCTGGACTTTACCCCATGAGGAGAAGGCCATTTCCTTGTTATAGTCAAACTATATTAATAACCAAACCTTTTTTCTTTTTATATCGAGCAAAAATGGGAAGAAGATTTAAATATTATTCTCTCAGAGAAGCAATGGCTTAAAATTTGGAGAAATACTTGGAGCACCTCCTCCTCCTCTCCATCATGGAGGGAGTTTTGCTGAAAGTTGAGGATTTGCTTTTTCCTGGTCGCCACCAAGTCGGCACATCGTCATCCTGATATCTTCTTCTCATGTTGGTGCAAATGTGAGGAGCCACTGGCAACCTAGGCACATATCTTTTGGTGCTGTCCCATGCTTGGCCCCTTTTGGGAGTGAATTAAGTCTCGCCTGTCCCAAATTGTTAGCATGCAGGTACATCTTGGCTCAGAGCATCTAATCCTGGGGATTGCCCCAGAGGACATGAAGAGGAAAGAAGAGAGACGCCCTTGTTAGTCAACCTGTGCCCACGTTTCACCACCAAGTGACTATTACATTATAAAAAAAAAAAAGATCAGAAACCTGCTGCCCATTGACAATAATGGAGTGCCCACTCTCTCCTTCGCATCGTGTCATAACTTGGCTGAGTGTGGGGGCGGCACTTAAGACTGGGAAGTCCTGAGCACCCGGTATACCTAATTTCTGAGCATTAAAGCGTTTAGCCTTTGGATTATTTCAGGATTAGCATCATGGCCTATTGGGGGTGGGTGGGGCGGCTGGATCAACCAGATAAAATAAACTAATAAATTACGGCTTGTCGTATAATACGGCACAAAAAATTGCGCATTGTGTGCTGCTCCACAGTTAAATGTGGGGCTTCTAACCATAGATGTTCCCTTGTAAAGCAGCAACTGGATTTCCAACTCCGGTACGCTTGTACAGTGTGGTTGGGGGAATAGGGATGTCGCAATATCAAGTTTTTAGTATCATGATATATTATCACGCTAATTAACAGAATTTAAATTTTTTTTTTTATCCCCATGTAGCTGTTTCGACCCAGTCGCCACCAGCTCCAGCCTTTGGGTGTCCTGGTGCCCCCAACTGCCACTCCCTCTGCTGTCTCACCAGTGGGTATCAACATGGGGAGAGGTCTGAGGGCTCCTCTTTGCTGGCTAACTCAACTTGTGCACATTTCCCCCCATTTCTTTTCCCTGTCCCTCAGGCTGGCACATGTGTGATCTTGCAGGTGTGTGATGTAAAGATGTTACATTTACACAACCCCTGCACTTGCAGTCTGAAGGCTTTTACTGCTGTGTCATCCAGCCTCCGCTAGATGGCAACCAAGCAGCAGCTTGCGCTGGCTCCCCTTCCCAAAGAAGGAGAGCTGTCAATGGATGCTCAGTCCTCCTTCATGCAGGCAGCCCTTGAGCGACCCAGCTCTGTTGCTGAACCTGGTTTGCCAGTGTGGCGACAGGTGAGGCGCCCAGGCCCTCAGTACACCGCGACACAGTGCTGGCACTGCATTTCTAATTTTAAGGAAAAATAGTAAAATTCTGACAGGAGGATGGTGGGGAATCGGGAATCTCTGTTGCACCTGGAAGAGGATGCGCTGCCAGAAAAGCAAGCGGAGGTGCTTTATCACTGTATATTGTGCTGCACGATAATCACGATATGTTTTTTTACAATGATAAATTATTGACAGTTGCAATTATCGTTATATATTGTCATACGATGTTATTGTGACATCCCTAGTGGGGGAGGGTGTTTAAGAATATTTACAAAGCAGCAGAGAGACCTAGAGAAAAGGAGACAAGTTCAGTGGTGTTAAATCTTTTAAACTCAAATTGGATCAGTTCTTCGTGGAGTGTAACAGAGCTAGACATGTCATTGAATCCTTTTGGGAAGGGATGGTCCTGAAGCGCATGCGTCATAGCAGAATTCATATACCTGGGAGGAAGAAACTGATCACTAAGCTTTGGGTTGATCCCAGAGGTGTTTTTCTTCTCCATAGTTACTGAGTTCATACAGTTTGCTGGTAGCACTTCCCATAAAGTGATGGCTGCAGCTGCTTCCCATGATATTGAATGCTGCAGATGAACCTGAAGGTCCCCATAGCTGTATTTTCATGTAGCATTTTCTATGTCTTGATGAAACGGGGTGAGGTGTTATATAATAGACTAGGCGGAAGTGTGGCTTGTGCCTTTTGGTGCTTTGATGTCAGGGCTTGCTCTGACTTTATTTTTTGCACTAATATTTTCACCAAAATATATTATCTTGTACGATATGGTAGGCAGACCTATTTTATCTCTAGTTAATGGTGCCAAATAGTTTTAAAAATTGCTATTTCAAGCAGTAAATATTTTTTGGCTCCAGTGGCAGTGGCAGAGCCAGCCCTGGATGCACATGTCCATCCTTTCACATTTGTTAAAGGATGAACAACTGATAAAGATGCTAAACCAATAGCTTTGATGTTAGAGACTGTTGTAGCATTTGAGAAATACCATTTTCACACCACTGCTGACGCATTGAGAGGACAATGTTTTCAAACCTCAGGAATTCCTCACTTATGCTTAATGTAGAGGATAATGTATGGTCATCTGTCAGTAACCAGCTTTTTAACCATCGAGAGGTTGCCACAGCGACTGTTTAAACCTCGAGAGTGAAGCCCAAGAGATTTAAGTTGCCATGGCAGCCTCAAGATGGTTGCTGATAGTGGACCATACATTATCTTTTACAGTGTATGGTTCACTATTTACTGGCATAATCAACAGTAAATTGAACTCGCAATTAAATTGTCCCTGTCTGTGGTGCTTCTCGATCACTGCCATGGCAATTTTGGAGAGGCAATCACTGTTTGCCCATGCACAAACACCTTACAGTATACAGGACGCGCATGTGCGAATACGTTTGTTATACCCTTGATGTGACGTACTCACGATGGCATAACAACATTGTGACATCGTGGCGATAGTATAACATAAATTGCTTGATTTTTTTATGCGTAATAACGCTCTACCATACATTATTTATTAAAAAAAGTTTTACCAGGAAGGCACGCTGAGCAGAGTATTGCTCGATTCCTTGCGCGTCCTGGGGGGATGGGGACAGTGGAGAATAGACATGTCACAAATACAGAATACAGTTAGTGCTGACAATGAATATAACGGAGGACGGTGGTAAAAAAATGGCAGAACAATTAAGCAGGTACATTACAACACACGTAGTATGGTGGCAAGGTAATCGTGAGGATAGATGATACATCTAATAAAAAGTGAACTATAATTGCAGTCATTCCCTATTATAACAATGGTCTGAGAAATGAATCTTATAGGGACATGGATATGTTGTTCATCCACACTTATTGGCAGGTTCCTTGCCACTTTAAATCTTGCCAGAAGGTCTTCAAGCTGGCTCCTCCCACCAACCCGGGTGGTAAAACTCTCGGCTCCGCCCCATGATGCCAGATCTTCCTTACCGCTTGGAAGCTCAGGTTCCCTCCTTAGCGCTCTGCGTTTAAGACTGGTTCTAATTCTTGAAAGTTGAAATTAAAACTTTTTGCTAAAAGACTTGGTCTTCCTCTCCTCACGGCTACGATGGACAATCGACTCCGTTTTGGAATTGCCCTTGCGGGCAGAAGATGTCTAGGGCGGATCCGCACTCCACGTACGTCTACTACCTGGGCCTTGAGCACAACCCGCAGGCCTGCGACTTGTGCTCTTCCTTTTCGGCCTACGTCCTTGAAGACCGTGCTGCCCGATTACAACAGGGGCGCTCCGAGAAAAGAATTCCACCGGTGAAATCTAAAGAGGCCCGATTGGCGGTGTCCGTGGCGGCGGGCTCGGTGGATCAAGCTAGAGCAGATGATCGCCTTCGAAGAGGAGGTGGCGCGGGCCGCTTCTACCTTGGCTGCGGCATTTGTCCCGCTCTCTCTCGGTGCCTCGTGCTCGGCTTCTTTTAAGGAGCTTTGTCTGACCCTCTCGACCAAGGTGAGGTCCAACTTCTTGGGACCTTTTCCAGGTCCAAAAAGAGCAAAAGTAAGTCTCTCCGTCGACGCTCTTGGGGGCGGGAAAGATCCCCCTCCCCTTGTCGACAGTCGGCATGGTCGACCCCTCAGCTCCGGCCACTGGCTTCACGGTGTCCCCGTCAGGCCAGTTGACGAGACTCCATCGCGCGGTCGAGATTTTCTTGACCCGTTAGGCAGGTTGTCGACTGGAGAGGCTGAAATCCCTCTCCCAGTTCCCCGGTGGGAGTTGAGGATCCCGTCGGCTCGTCTGTGCCTCGGTTCCGGAGCCTTGGTGGGATCGTCCGAGCGAGGAGTCCGATTTCGACACTTCTCCTCGCCTTCCTCGGCCTAGTCGAGACTCTCGGTCTCGGACATCCTCGCGGTCCAACCGATCCGCCGCCATAGGCGTCTCGATCGCGGCACCGCGACAGCGGCGCCGCCGCTCTTCCTCTTCCTCGGGGCGAGGAGGCTTGGCGCAAGTTGCGTCGGAAATGCGAGGAACTTATGTAGCAGCTCCTTTTGTTGACTGGGAATAGCGACCAGTCGTCTTCCCGGCCATTAAGTGGCTGTCACGGCAACCCGAAACAACCCCTCGTTGTAGTCGAGGAGCCTGTTCTCAGGCGGTTGTTAGCCAATTCAACTGCCCCACCGATTCTGGTGGAACCTCCGCCCCACAGCCATTAGTTGGGGCTCTGACCAAAAATTCTCGGTCGGCTTTGGGTTTGCCCCATAGGCTGTCTGGTCACCCTCACTCCCGATAAACCTTGGCAGGTGGAGGGTGGCTCAGGCCGAGCAGCTCTTTGAGGACTCCTTCTGAGTCCGATGATGTTCCTCCCTCTTCTCCAAGCGCATGGACTTGGGTCCTCGGGAGGACAGTCAATGGACGATAGCCCTACGTCCTTCTTAGGGTTGCTGACTCATCTCGAGTCCACTGGGATGAAGCTCGAACCCGTTTCTAAGCAGGCCAGGTATCCCTCATGGAATTCTGGACCGAGGGATTCTCCGAGGCCTTTCCGGTGGCGAAGCCATAGTGAGTCGGCCTTGGAACTTTGCAGCGTCCTGCTTCCTGCCCTGCGCCTTGGCCAGGTTGGCAGGAAGTATCACAGTCCCCAGGTTCCCTGTCCGGTTTGAACACCCTCGGCCGAGGGTTGGTTACCGACAGCGTTTTCCGGCGTGCCGGGAACGCCAGGGATGTGGACAAACCTCCCGACAAGGAATCCAAGAAATTGGATTATGCCGGGCGAAAAGTCTATGCTACGTCCTCTCTCGGCCTTCATCAGGCCAGTTCGGCCGTCCTCATGGCACATTTTTCTCACGCCCTGTTGGGCTCCCTGGATGAGGTTGTCCCTCATCTTCCCGCAGATCTGCAGACTACGGTCAGGCAGGTGCGGGACCAGGGCAGGGCAGTGGCTAAACAGCAGCTCCAGACTGCGTTAGACATCGGGGACTCATGTGCCAGGTCTGTGGCGGCCGCAGTGGCCATGCGTCGTCGGGCTTGGCTGAGGATATCACCTTTACCTCGGATACCCAGCACAAGTTGGCGGATGTTCCTTTTTTGGGGACTGACCTCTTCGGCCCTGGGGTGGAAGGTCACCTGCAGAGGATCGAGAAGTCCAATGCTACCTTGGACTCTGGTCTCTTCCGCTCAGAAGGACAAAGGCCGCAAGCCACAGCCTAAGCCCTTTCGTCCTTCTGCGCCCGGCCCAGCAACGTCAGGGCCAGCAGGCTCGACCTTGGTATCCCAAGCCGTCGGCTTCCTCCAACAGGAAGCAGGGAGGTAAAGGCCCAGGAGGTCCCTCGGCCGGTCCCTCCTCCAAGCCTGCCCAGTGACGGGCTGAGGGGTGTCGCCCCCATCCCTGTCACCTCACCCCTGGTTCCCCCCGTGGGGGGACGGCTCAGACACTTCCTTTCCGCCTGGTCCGCTGTTACCACGGACAGGTGGGTACTGGAGGTGGTGGGAAAAGGCCTACCTCTGGAATTCGAGCAGGCCCCGCCCTTCAAAGCCGTCGCACCTCGGGGGGCCTCGGGGTCCGCAGCCTCACTGGCGGCTCGCCGAGCCGACATCGCTCTCCTCCTCAAAGGAGGTGATCACTGGTGGGAGGACCCCCTTCAGACCAGGTTCGTGTCCAGGTATTTCCTGGTTCGAAGCAGACGGGGGCTGGCGCCCCATTCTCGACCTACGACCTGAACAAGTTCCTAAGGTCTCGAACCTTCAGGATGGTCACTCTGGCGCAGATAATACCATCTCTGGAACACGGTGTGGTTCTGCTCTCTGGACCTACAGGACGCGTTCTTTCACGTCCCTATCCGTCCGTCACGTCGGAGATTCCTCCGCTTTCGAGCGGAGGGATCCCTCTTCGAGTTCAGAGCCATGCCCTTCGGCTTATCTCCAGCTCCCAGGGTCTTCACCAAATGCATGGCAGTGGTGACAGCATTCCTGCGGCACCGAGGGGTCCGGGTGTACCCTTACCTGGACGATTGGCTGATAGCAGCCTCCTCCAGACGGGAGGTGGAGCGGTCCAGAGATCTGGCCCTCCAGGTTTGCTCTCAAGTTGGCCTTCTCATCAACGAGGCCAAGTCGGAACTCGAGCAAGCAGGTGATCCTGTTCATCGGGCAGAGCTCGACTCTCTTGAGCCAGAACACGGCTCGCGCGGACAGGGCCGAGGTTCTTACCTCCTTTGCCCAATCATTTCTGGTTGGGCAATCGCGCCCTACCGGGACTTCCTCGCCTCTGGGTCTCATGGCGGCCTGTACCAGCGTGGTCCGTTGGGCCGCTGGCACATCGCCTTCAGTGGGGACTGGCCAGCCAGTGGTCACAGCGCTGCGATCCTTTGGACCAGCTAGTGATAGTGACCCAGGAGATGTGGGCAGCTCTCCAGTGGTGGACGTTCCATTCCATCTGCAGGAGGGCATCCCGTTTGTCCGCCCGAGCCGGCGGTCTCTCTATCGACCGATGCCTCTCTGATGGGTTGGGGTGCCCATCTGGGGAACACCGAGTGCACGGCCTCTGGTCCCGCGGAGTCGATGCCACATCAACCTGCTGGAGCTCGGCGGTCCGCCTAGCTCTCACCGCCTTTGCTCCGTTTCTCCGGGGTCAAGTGGTCCGAGTCAGGCGGACAATACCACGACCATGTACTACCTGAACCGCCAGGCTGGACCGCTCCATGCTTCTATGCAAGGAAGCTCTCCGCATTTGGTCACTAATGCGCAGCCTGGGCGGATCTCCTAGCCATTCATGTGGCAGGAGCCTCCAACACCCTGGCCGATGCCCTGAGCGGATAGGGCTGCATCTCACAGTGGTCTCTCCTGCGGAGGTAGTACAAGATCTGTTCTCCCACTGGGGCACACCTCAGGTGGACCTGTTTGCCTCAGGAGGCTGAAGCTGAGGCTGTTTCATGCCCGCCCCTCAGCAGGGCTCGCTGCAGGGGATGCCTTCTCGAGGCTGTGGACCCGGGCCTCTTTCGCCTTTCCCCATTTCCCTTGATTCACAGGTGCTTCTCAAAGCAAGGAGGGACAAGGCGCAGGTGATTCTGATAGCCCCAGACTGGCCCGCCAGTTCTGGTACCAGATCTCCTCAGCCTCAGCTCCAGGCTCCCGAGGCAGCTTCCAGCTCGCCCGGACCTGCTCTCAGTCAATCAGGAAGGTGTTCCATCCGGACCTTCAATCCCTGCACCTGAGCCTGGTTCCTGGCGGCTAGAGTTCCAGGCCTTGGGTCTTTCGACGAGTCCTCAATGTTGTTGAGGCGTCCCGTGAAGTCGACCAGAAAATGCTCGCCTTCAAATGGAAGAGATTCTCCATTTGGTGTCAGGACAAGGCTTGGACCCTTCCTCCTGTTCTGTGGCAAGCATTTTGGACTATTTATGGTCCCTTTCTAGTCAAGGGCTTAGGTCGGCGACCCTAAAGGTGCACCTGGCAGCCATCTCTGCTTACGGCGCGGGCGGGGAGCAGTTGAGTGCGGAGGAAAGGTGGTCGGGCGCTTTTTCAAAGGCCTTGATCACATTTCCTCAGTGCGAGAACCTCCACCTCCGTGGGATTTACTGCTGGTACTGGCAAAGCTCATGGGCAAGCCATTCGAACCAATGCACAGGTGTGATCTCTCTCACCTGTCGTGGAAGACCGCCTTCTTGGTGGCTATCACGTCAGCCAGAAGGATGGGAGAGCTCCAGGCGCTTTGCATCGAGTCTCCTTACCTGGTCTTCCACAGGGACAAGGTTGTCCTCGCCCCACCGAAATTCCTTCCGAAGGTGGTGTGGAGTTTCACCTTAACCAGGTGCTGACTCTGCGGTGTTCTACCCCAATCACACCTCGGAGGCCGAATATAGGCTCCATACTCTGGACCCTAGAAGGCGCTCGCTTATTATAAGGCGCCACGGCTGAAATCGAGGAGAGGTTCGCCAGCTGTTTGTCACCTACGCTGAAGCCGCATCTGGCAGACCTGCAGCCAAGCGGACGATAGGCAGGTGGGTCACCTCCTGCATAGATCGCTGCTATAAGTTGGCGGGCATGGAGCCTCCCAGAGGATAAGGCTCATTCTACCCGTCATACTGCTGCATCGGTGGCTGCTTCAGGGGCGTCCTATCCAGGAAATCTGCAGGGCTGCTACCTGGAAGTCAGCACACACCTTTATTACCCATTACCACATCGACCTTGAGTCACGCCGGGATGCTGGTTTTGGGGCCTCGGTTCTCAGTCCTTATTTCCCAAGTAAGTATTGGGGTGTCTGCCTCCCTCCTCCCGGAGAACTGCTAGGAGTCTGCCAATAAGTGTGGATGAACAACATATCCATGTCCCTAGAAATACAGGTTACTCACCTGTAACAGGAGTTCTAGGAATGGTATATGTTGTTCATCTACACTCCAGACCTCCCGGCTTGACGCACAACCTGAGCTTCCAGCGGGCCAGATCTGGCGTCATGGGCGAGCCGAGAGTTTTACCACCCGGGTGGGTGGGAGGAGCCAGCTTGAAGACCTTCCGGCAAGATTTAAAGCGGCAAGGAACCTGCCAATAAGTGTGGATGAACAACATATACCATTCCTAGAACTCCTGTTACAGGTGAAGTAACCTGTATTTTCTGATTGGCTGTAAACATTCTAACAGCCTTATGTTAATCTTTTATTAACATACTTGTACAGCTTAACTATATACT
This sequence comes from Neoceratodus forsteri, assembly GCA_016271365.2. Taxonomy (NCBI): domain Eukaryota; kingdom Metazoa; phylum Chordata; order Ceratodontiformes; family Ceratodontidae; genus Neoceratodus; species Neoceratodus forsteri. Next base: position 1,463,090,783 of record CM057452.1, read on the forward strand.
GAACAAGGTTTAACACTGTTTAAAACAAACATTTTTATTATAATAGCAATAAGGCACTCCCAGGGGTTATGTTAATGATCAGTTAATTACCCTCTAGGGGCATGTGGCACTCGGCAATGCCTCGTGCCACATTATGCCCGTAGAGGGTGATTAACAGACCATTAACATAACCCCTGGTCATGCCTTATTGCTTAAGAATGAGCTACCCTGGAGCTCTTAGAATTTTACACTAATTATGGAACGTAGAATGGCATTCTTACTCTGCTGTTGTCACGCTCACCCCTGCTTTAACATCGGATTTCTTTCTTCTCCTGAAGAAAGCAGTCGCCCCAAAGTCTTTTCTTCACTTCTAGCTGGTTTCTGGTTTACTGTTTTTCTATTTATTACTTTTTAACTTTGTTGGTTATTTTATCAATAATCTGCATTAGTTAGGGTTGTTTTGTGTGTATTTTGTGTACATTTCTACTTTTCTCTGGTTCCACATTGGTTCCGAGGGAAGGCCATTCTCTGTGTTTTTCCCACTTTAATTTTACTATTAAATCATCTAAATTTAAACTACTTTGTAGTTTCTATTGGTCTTAGTTTCGGTCTCTCATTTTTGGGAACCGTGGTGATATCTGTCAAATGTAGTATACCTAACGTAACTTTTATTGTTTTGTCTGCGGTTTGTTTTTAAAGGGAACCAAAGTGCATTTCATATATTGAAAACCCTTTTATTGATACTGTTTTTTTTTTCTGTGCTCTAAGGTTTTACTATTGGGAACCGTTGCGTCTTCCCAGAGACGTCCGCATTTGCCATGACAGACATGCCCCCAAAAAAGATGGGACCTACAGGCTTTAAAAATAGTAAGGAGTGTTTTCAGCTCCTAGCAAGGGCAGGGCAGACTGCCATGAGTTGTGTCTACAGTGCCTGGGTCTAGACAGGTCAAAGAGGACCACTTTGTAAATAGGGCTGTGTTTGCCCTAATGGTATTTTTTGTACCAACATGTTTTAACTGTATAAAATTAAAAACTTACTACTGCTACAGACCACGGTTTTTCTAAGTTGTGAACTCTATATGTAAGTTTTGCCTTGAAGCACAAAAGAAAGGGGCTAAAATATTAGACCTTACGGCTTCTCAGACTGCCTCCACTTAAAGGCTGAGATGAGGGTCAAGCCCCTCTAAGTAAGCAGTAGTCCCTGTCAAAGGAGACAGAAAAAAAGAGGTAAGGCTGCAAGAGATGGTTCAGAAATCAGGGTGTCAGAAAGGGAGAACCCTGAATCTATCAAACATAGAAAAGCCTTAGAGTAGACATCAGAGATGGTGCCTGCCAGAAAAATAAAAACAAAAAGAAGCACCAGCCTGCCGGCGCAGCCGTAGCACTACCACTTGCAGCGCCAATGACCTGGATAGTGTCGGAAGGCTGGTTTGGGGGGGAGACATGGATCGAGCATCCCAGGAATGCTCTCCACATCTGGGGTGGAGGGGAGATGTGCCTTCGATGCTGTGCTGCTACCTGGGTGACCACGGGTGGTGGACATGCACTGCAGCCAGGTGTGGATGGATTGACAGCATGTAGGTGTGCTTGGGAATGTGCATGCCTGGCATGCTATTGATGTCACGGTACAAAGACTGAACTACAGAAAAGCCCCCATCCTGCAGGAAAAAAGATTCAAGATGGTAACACTGTGCTCTGTGATTCCATCTCTGCAAGGAGGAGACTGGCTGAGGTCACTGGATCTGAAAGACACCTACTTTCACATACAAGTCGGGTCCTGCCACAGAAATTACCTCAGATGCATCATGCAGGATAGGGAATTGGCACTACCAGTTCACAGTGCTTCCCTTCAGCCACTCCTCAGCATCAAGAATGTTCACAAAGTGCCTAGATGTAGTGGCAGCACATTTGAGGATACAAAGCGTGGTAGTTTTCCCTATCTGGACGACTGGCTAGTCGCAGGAAAAACATACCAGGAGGCAGTGTCCTCCCCACTACTGACACAATGCATCTTGGAGGACCTGGGCTTCCTCATAAATGTTCAAAAGTAACAAACAGAACCAATTCAGGTTCTAGATTTTATATGTGCAGAGCTGGATACCCTATGGAGGAAGGCATTCCTTTCTCAAGCAAGGGTAGCAAACTTGATTGTAACTACAAAATCCTTCAAGGCACACCAGATAAAACCACCAAGGGATTTCCTGCGTTTACTGGGGCACATGGCCTCATCCACTGCAGTGGTACCAGGTTCCAAAAGAGAGCTGTCCAATATCACCAAGGGGACCATTGGTCTCAGAGGTGGGACCCACTGTCCCGATTGATGCCTGTCACAAAATCTTTGCTAAGGGCACCAGAATAGTGAAAGGAGGAATGCAGCTTCAGAGAGGGAATTCCCTTTCTTCAGCAGTCACCTTCGTCCGTACTCGCAACAGATGCATCCCTCCTAGGCTGGGGCTCCCACCTGGAAGACCTCATTGTAAGTGGTATTGGGAGTATGCAGGAGACTCAGTAGCACATAAATCTCCTAGAGCTCAGGGCAGTGTATCTGGCAGTGCAACCCTTTTCCTCCTAGATCAGAGGTCAGTCTGTCCAGGTTAGCACAGACAACACCACAACAATGCATTACATAAACAAGTGAGGAGGAACAAGATCTTTAAAACTGTGCACAGAATCAGTGAAGATCTGGAACCTAGCATACGCCCTGGAGATTGATCTTTCAGCAGTACACCTGCCAGGGAAAGACAGTGTGCTGACAGGTTTCCCCAAGCAGAATAAGCCAGGGAAGTCATGAATGGACCCTGAACCAGCAGGTGCTAGTAACAGTGTACAAACAGTGGGGTATACCCTAAATAGACATGTTTGCATCCGAGAGAACAGCCAGCTCTCACTGGTTTGTTGCAGTCCCTCACCTGGGTACAGTCTTAGAGGATGCCCTTGTCCTCAAGTGGTCAAGGACTTTATGTAATATATACATACATACACACACACACACACACACACACACACATATATACATACACACACACACACACCCTCACAGCAGTTTGATCCTGCTCCTCCCACACCGACTCCTCGACAACTTAGGCTCATTACCGAACCTGGGTCGCCGGCATGGCGTGAGGTGTGGCATCCAGTGCCTCAACCCTCCGCGCCACCGGGCCCGTTGGTCAAGGATGTTTCTGTATGCCTTCCCACCTTTCCTTACAGTACTGATCAATTTAAGAAGGGAAACACCAACAATTATTCTCAAAGCTCTAAACTGGGCCAAGCAGATCTGGTACTCCTTGCTTCTGTCCCTGTCTAACAGACATCCTGTCAATCTGCCCCTGTCGTAGAATCTGTTGACATTGTCTCAGGGCAGGATAACATTCCTGGACGCAGGAACTCTGCATCTCAGAGAATGGTTCTTGAGGATCTAGAGTTCTCTGGACTAAATCTCTCTGAAAGGGTTATGGAAGTGCTGAAGGTCTCCAGGAAACCAGCAACAAGTTGAAATTAAGCCTCACAGTGGAAAAGATTCTTCTTTTGGTGTTTTCCTAGACAGCTCAACCCCCGAGCAAGTCTAGTTGTAATCCTGGGTTACCTAGCAGGAGTCTCGTTAAGGGTGTGCTCCAGGCTCTGAGCACAGTTTGCCTCCACAGGAGCATGTTTTTAAAGTCCTTTCCCCTGCTATCTGTACTCCTGCTGTATACTAGGAGCATGGTAGAGGAAGGGTATTGAATCTTGTCCTCGTCGCGGTTTCTTGTTCTTGAACCGAGTGCATAAATGGTGTTCTAAAAAAAAAAAAAAAAAAAGACTGCAAAAAGGGGTTGTGTGTATTACTATAGTTAGAGCGGAGTGCAAAGAGTAAGGGACTGTGTTTTTATTTTTATTTTTTTTTTTTGCGTTTACTTCCATCGGGAGTTTTCAGTGAAACAATTGGTAATTTTTCTTTCACTCAGTGTAGTGTAGGGGCGGGCTACCTCTCATTGCTCACTGATTGGCTGTCAGCTCCATGCATCAAAATAACGAGAGCGGCAAGCATGAGGAGAGGGAGAGAAGTGAGAGAAGAGAGGAGTAGAACCAAGAATTTGAGGAGTGGCTCCAGCCTGCATTATTTCATCCAGCAGCAAGCTTAAGGAAAAATGTATGTTGATCCCAGCAAATACATGCTAATTGCCACAAAACCGAATGTTGATGTGCACAGTGCAATTGGCTGCATTTAGGTTTAAAGGAGATAGGAAATGAACTACTGGTGTTTGTAGCTGTTGAATAAAACAAACTGACTCCAGTTTAAAACTGTTGAAACTTGTGGCATGGATGCAGAATGCTGTCGGCAGCAGCTTCACAAAAGGATGATGATGGCACACTCCTCAATTATGCAACTAATGCCAGGCTGAAAATTACCATTTTTATCATCTGGCTCATTCTTTCGCACTGCTCCCTCCACACACACTCTTGGCCGGTCAGTTTACTAAATATCAGAAAAATCAGATTATTTGTACCACCATAGTCAAAGCAAATAGCTGTAGTTCTTTTCAGAGCCACCACCGATGCACTCGCCCTTACCGGAATGGGAGTTTGGCCTACCTTGAGCCTTTTCTGCCTGTGTCTTCACTCCCCAGGCCCTCTGAAGAGCCACATCTAAGCCGAGGAACACAAGAAGAGCCCTGATGTTACCAGGAGAGTTTGTCATTGACTGACTCGAAGGGAGTGAGAAAACGTGCGTTTTTTTCTGTCTGAAAGAAGAGATGGTCTTCTTGAGCAGCTCGATGGCCCGAGTCAGGTGAAGTAGGTGCCTTAGAGTTATTCTTGTACTGCAGCTTAGATGCGGTTCATTAGAGGGCTGTGGGAGCAAAGACACAGGCAATCGTCTGCTGTAAAAGGAGCTACAGTATTTCAGTGGAAGAAGCCAAAGGTGGATCTGACGGGTATGAAAGGGTAGGCTAAGCTCCTATTCTGGGAAGGGTGAGTGAACCAGTAGCTGTTTTGACTCTGGCAGTATAAATAATCTGACTAGCCAAGTGTTTGGGGTGGGAAGGGAACAGCGTGGAGGAGCGAGTCTGAGGCTGTGATCATAAATGAGTCACTTTTCTGATATCAGTACACCGACTGGCCAAGTGTGTGTATGTTGCTTTTTGGGGTGGGATAGCAGCACAAAGGGTGAGGCTCCATCCGCATGGTGTTTTGTAATGTTTTATTGCCTTTGTTGGAGCTGTTTTGGGGCAGAGTAGATGGGGTAGACTGGGGGAGTCTGCCAAGGTGTTTCGTGTGGTGGGTTGGTTAGAACTTAGATAGTGGCCATGGCCATTGGATTGGTCCAAATAGTGAGAGTGTAAGACAAGTAACTGACTTTTATTATGATTTCTTTTACCTGATGGCATGAATTAAGGTCCATTTACAGTTTTAAGTGTAGTCTAGCTGAATATGATTGCTGGCTGCTAATGTACATATGGAGCAACTAGAACTCAGCCTAACTCAAAACATCGGAACAGTCAGACAGGCATGACCGTCTACTGCTGTACCTTTTAGCCAGAGACAGAGAGATGACCCAGAGAATCGACGACCTAGAAGGTAGGTCCAGGTGGCAGAATGTGAGATTTTATGGGATCCCAGAGGGTGCAGAGGACAAGCATAAGGACACCGAGGCTTTCCTGAAGGAACTACTAGGGGAACTCTTGCCCCTCCCGGAGGGCCTCGACATCTCAATGGATCGAGCCCACAGATCCTTGGCTTCCAGACCCCGCAATCCTAATGCCAGGCCACGGCCGATGATTGCACGCTTTACCCACTACAAGTCAAAGGAGGAGGTGCTGAGATGTGCCTGGCAACAGAGCCCCCTGACCTTCCGAGGCCAAAGAATCACCTTGGATAATGATCATACCACTTCAGTACAAGAAGCACGAAGAGCTCTCTGGCCCATAGTGAAGTTTCTAAGGGCCAAATCCATCAAAGCTCAGGTACTCTTCCCTACGCGATTGAAAATAACGACGGAAAAGGGGGTGAAAATTAATCCTGATTTACTCGCTGCGTCCCAGTACCTAGAATCTCTCTCAATACCTATCCCTACGATGTATAAAGAAAAGTTGGAAAAAGATCTGCTTGCATCCGCGTGGCTGGTGGCACAAAAAGGCGTGACTCTCCCAGGCTCCACAAAGAAAGTCCCCATATCAGATCTAAGCTCTGACATTTCATCGCTGCTTCGAAGATACGGTGATCCCTCCAGAGTGAATAAACAAGCGCAGCACCTGAGAGAAGACCCGAGCCTCAGCTAGCCAGAAACAGAGCATACCTGATTTAAACGCTCGATCAGATAGACACTTGTCTGCTTTGGACTTTTGTCACGTTTCCGGGCCAAATAGATCCTCCTCGTGGTGATCCCTCCAGACAACAGAGTGCCAATTTTCACCTTGTATCCTCGCTGTGTGTCCCTCCACCTGTAGCGTGGGATCGATGCTTGACTGATGAATCTTTCAAGGGAAGTAGCTGCTCTTGGGACCGGTCTGATCGATTTCGGCGCGAAGGACTTTTGCAACTTTAACTATGTAAGACAGGCCCTGTGGCCTGATCTGGGGGGGGGACCTCTGGGAGGGAAGAAGCTGGAGAGGGGAATCCTCTCACTTGAAGAAGAGGAGGAGGAGGTGTGAATAATCTAGAGGGAGCTACAATCTGGGTTTGCTGGGTGTTATGGGGAGGGTTGGAGGCCTGTTGCTGGGATGGGAAGGGATTCCCCCTCCAGTCTGGCTCTGGGATCTTGAGGCTTCCCTGACTGGTGTATTCCTGGTTAACAGGCCCATTGCTACGCCAAAAGCCTTGGTCGGGCTGGATGGGAAGCTGTGTCCTATCGCCCTGAGGAAAAACATGGAGCTCAGTCAGACAACACCTGGCGTCTCAGATCTTTTTAATACTCACTCCTATGCTGTGTTCAGGCCTCTAGAGAAAGAGAGAGGTATACTCTTTCACAAAAAAAAAAAAAAAAAAACGACTTTGCATCTTTACCTTGCATTTAACTCTTTACTCAGAACGTCGCGGGGAGGAAGTGGGCTCTGCTGGCCGATTCAGCTACTGGCATCATGATGTTGTGTCCTGAAAGGGTTTTTTCCCTGGGACTGATGGGGTGCCTCTTAATTTATCTGAGTCCCCTACTTTCAGCACTAGAGGCTAATGCCCACAAGCTGGACTCCTTCCAGCTTAACCTAGGAAGTCAACAAAACTTGAATGCTGTGAGGATAGACCGGGGCCATATTACCCGACTACTCACAAAACGTTACAATTCCACATTCTATATGGGAGTTATGATAGTGGAACAGGTTAGATTTATGTGGTTATTTGGGTAATAGTTGTACTAATTGTCAAAACACCAGACCTCAGTCAGGAAAATATGGTAAGCACAGCAAAGCAAAATGGCGAAATATAAATATAGTACATGATTAGATAGCCCTCAAAAATTCTCTTGTTTAATATAAATGGCTGTACTAGTCCGATAAAGAGAAAGAAATTGCTGAGATACTTGTCACTTCAAAACTGCGAAGTCAGTCTTCTTCAGGAAACGCACCTATCTCCTTTAGAAACATTGAAGCTGAAATCTAGAAGATTTCCCTAGGTGTTCCGCTCCTCCCTTCAGAAAGGTAGGAAGAGAGGAGTTGCAATTTTACTGGTGGCTTCACTTCCATTTGAAGTGCAGGAGGTGGTGGAGGACCAGGGTGCTAGATACATTATAGCTGTTGGTAGGATTCAGGATACTATAATCACACTTGCCAATGTCTACGCTCCTCTAAGCTCACCCATCTCCTTCTACTCTTCCCTAATACAGCTGATAGCAGAAAAGGCAAAAGGTATTTTGGTTATGGGAGGGGACTGGAACCTAATCTTCAACAGGGCCCTCGACACCACCTCTGATACCAACTGCAGATATTAGAAAAGCCCGCTCTGTTAAAAAAAAATACTGAAACAAGGGGGGTTGAATGATATATGGAGAGAGAAGTATCCCAGGACTAGGGAATATACTTATTCCCCTAGGTTTAAGATTTTTTCCAGGTTGGATGCTTTCTTCACCTTTTCACAGAGTCTGACCGAGTTTTCTGCCATGTGGGTGGGAACCTGCACAATTTCGGATCATAACTCGATATTTCTAGAAATAGACTTTAATCTCCCAACAAAAAAGACACACTGGAGATTAAATTGCTCACTCCTCCAAGACAAGGACATAGTCCAAGAAATTAAACAACATATTGCCAGAACCCTAGAGGAAAACGATAAAGGGGGAACTACTCCACAGATGCTCTGGGACACTGTCAAGGTCGTGGTTAGGAGAAACTCATAGCCATCGCCTCTGCAAAAAAAGGGAGGGTAAACAAAGACAGCAGGAACTTTTGTAGCATATTAAACAATTAGAGGATGCACAAAAGCACAAATGGGATAAGAATAGGAACCAGGAACTCGCTACAAAGTGGAGGGAATTGGGGGAACTCCAAAGAGCGGTGCTAGAGAAGGCCTTATTCTTTTCTGAAACAGAAGTTTTATGAAGGAGGGCCTAGGGCATCCAAATTATTGGCCTTCAGACTAAGGTGACAGCAGTCGAGCACCGCTATCATTAAAATAATTTCCCCAACTACAGCTAAAATGGGCACTAGGCTAGCTGATATTTCTGAGGCCTTTGTCTCATATTTCTCCAATCTGTACCAAGCCCCTGAAGAGACATGCCCTGCTGAGAGGGAGAAGTTTTTGACATCCTTCTCGCTCCCTGCTCTTTCCCGAGAGGCGGGCCAATCCTTAATCAGACCAATTTCACAATCGGAAATTTTAAACACAACTAAACAACCTAAAAACGGGCAAATGTCCTGGATGGTTTCAGTGCTGAGTTTTACAAAACTTTTAAAAAGGAGGTGGTTCCCCTCCTCTCAGAGGTTTACTTGGCCATCTGGGGAGATGGGTCCTCTGTCCCACCCTCCTGGCAATATGCCACTATCTCATTGATACATAAGGATAATAAAGATCTAACCCAATGTGAATCTTACAGGCCCATCTCGCTACTTAATTCAGATTACAAAATTCTCACCTCGATTATAGCCTCCCGATTTAAACCTACTTTTACCGAACCTGCTCAACATGGACCACACGGGATTTGTTTCTGGATGTCAGGTTTCAGATAGTGTCCGGACCACTTTGGACACCATTGACTCCATTCATCGAGCCCGAACCCTAGCATGCCTTATGAGCTTGGACGCGGAGAAGGCCTTTGATAAGGTCTCTTGGAGTTTTTTATTTTTAGTGCTGGAGACTATGGCCTTCCCGCGCCCATTCATAGATGGTATAAAATCACTATACACTGGCCCACAGGCATATATACGGATAAATGGGAGTCTGTCGGAGAGATTCAGACTGAGCAGGGGAACCAGGCAGGGCTGTCCCCTTTTCCCGCTGATATTTGCACTTTATATTGAGCCACTGGCTGAGGCCATTTGCCAGTCAGAAACTGTTCGGGGGAATTAAAGTTGGGGGAGTGGAGAGGAGAATTTCTCTATACGTGGATGATGTGCTTCTTTCCCTGGCACATCCAGAACTGTCTATCCCTGAGGTGTGGTCAGTCTTGGAGGAGTTTGGGAGGCATGCGGGGTATTCACTTAATAAATCCAAGACGGAGGTGCTCTCCTTTTACTATACCCCATCCCAAACAATCTTACAAGCCTTACCCTTGAAATGGGAGGCGGGGAAGATGAAATACCTAGTTACGTTAATAAGTAAACACCCCTCCCAGCTCTTCAAGGCTGACTATACTCCCCTAATAGACTAGATTAAAAAAGACTTTGAGAAATGGTCTTTAATCAACCTACCAATGTACTCTAGAATCCAGATAAAAACAATGAATGTTCTTCCTAGGTTCCTCTATCAGTTTAAATGCCTGCCAGTACATTATAAGCAAATCCCAATTCTCTATATGGCATAAACTAATTTCTAAATTTATTTGGAATAGCAAGAGGAATAGGATCAGCTTTAAAGTGCTTCAAACGCATAGGAGTGAAGGGGGTAGATCACTGCCAGATTTAGAGGACTACTATCTTGCGGCCCAATTAAAGATGGCCCTGTGCTGATCCATCCCTTCATATTTCTTAAACTGGAAGACAGTTGAACTAGGATAGACGGAGGAGGAGGTTCCTTTGGATGTGAGAGTCCCGACGCCTAGAAGTCGGCTAGGAATACCTTTTACGCCCACTTATGGCTGTTAGAAACACTATAACTGCCACACATAGGATCTGGCAAAAATATAAACTGTTAGGCTCTCTCTGGCCCCTGTGTAGAATAGCATGGGCCCCTGACTTCCTCCCAGCAAAGTTAGACTACAACTTTAGGACCTGGGAGAGACTGGGTTTAACCTACTTAGAACAGTTTATCCAGGGAGAACAAGTTTTCACCTTTGCCACACTCAGAGACACTTATAAGCTCAGGGAGGTGGACCATTTCAGATTCTTACAAGTAAGAGCATATATAAATCAGTGCCAGAGCCTGGACCACGCTTTGCCCAGGGTAGCCCCCCTTCTAGACTGCTTTCGAGCAATTTTGTCAGGTCAGATCCAAAAAGGGCTAATTTCAATCATCTATAAAACAATATCATGACTTAAAAAGGGCCCCTTACATAGAATCAAGGCTAGGTGGGTGGAGGAGAGTGGAATTGGCCTGGAGGAGAGGGACTGGGATAGGGCTTTCAAACAACATGAAGTCTTGCTATATTATGACAATTGCAGTATGACCGAAGGTTAGAACTGCTCCGGAGGTGAAATAGTTAACTTCCATGCAAGGCATGGAATCTTGAGCTCGAGCTCGGTTAAGGAAGCTCTGTCTGCTTGCTTTTAAACCGAAACCGTCAGATTCTTTACTCCACCTCACTGAACAGTCGCTCCGGAGATTTCTCCTTTTGCTCGGTTCATTTTTGCGGTTTAAAACGGTTTAAAATATTAAATTTCGTCTAATTTTAACCGCAACCGTTTGGTTCAAGCTCTGTCTGTGGTAATGTAAGTCATAGATAGTTTTTACATACGAATTCTGTGTGGAACTTGTAAAACATTTATCGGTTCGGTTCGAACCGATTAGGTTGCATTTTCAATTGCTAGTCCTTTTTTAGAGTGCGGTTCTGCTCCTATCGGCTCTAAAAAAAAAACGGATTTCATTACGGTTTTTCCCATCACAGTGACACGGTTGGGAACCTATAGAGAGTCTTGTTGGTGGGATTGCCATAAGCGGCAAGTTTTGGTTAGGCTGGCATAATGTCTGAGAAACCCAAAACCGGGCCCACTGGGTTTCAGCACTGCGATGTCTGTGGGGAAGCCTTTGCCAAGGCTGACCCTCACACCACCTGTGTTTATTGCCTGGGGTTTGACCACCTCGATTCAGACTGCCAGATTTGCAAGAATTTCCCTGCTGCCACTGTTGAAAAGAGAGTTGGTAGGCTCAGGGAAAGAGAGGCCAAAAAGTCCGCTGACTCGGATGACCGGCCCGGTTAGGTGCCAACCGAACCTGAGGGAGTGCCCTCTGACCAGGGCGAGACTTCCTCGGGCAAACGAAGAGCTGGCTTCGAGGATCCAGTTCCTGCAAAAAGGACTAGAAAGTCTGCTGCTGTGGAAAAAGTCCTTTCCCCAACAACTGAAGAGATAGCCAAAGCAATCCAAATTGTCCTGTCTGTTTTCCCGGTTCCTGAACCGACTCCATCTGGGAGACGTTCGGTTCACCAGGTCCCACTGGTTCAGGATTATGATTTTGAGGAATTTTATGAACCGTGGGGGAAGGAGAGTATGAAGAGAGTGATTATGGTCTGGAAGATCTGGACGCTCCTATTGAGCCAGATACCTCCCCAGACAGACCTCTAGGGGTTCCCCCTAGGCTTTCTGAGTCCCCTGCTCATTTCATCTTTTACAAGAAGGTTGCTGAAACTCTTCAGCTTCCTGTTGAGGAAGCTGTGGATGATCGGGAAGAGCCTGATTATGTAGAAATGATGGATATTCCAGAATCTAAGAGACTGTCTATTCCCCTTCATAAATCTTTCAGGAAACAGACAGTAATAGTTTTAAAAACTCCTCATTCTATACCTCCTGTGGATAAAAGGATGGACAGAAGGTATACTTTATCAGGTTCTGACATAGAATTTCTCACACAGCAATGCAGTCATGTGGGTGTAGTGCAGGCTGCAGCCTGTGACAAGGCAAATATCCCCCTAGCTTCACATCCTCCTGAAAAGGACTCCAGGAAGATTGATGCTATGGCAAAGGAACAGTACATGGCAGCATCCTTGGGGCTCGGACAAGCAAATTACATGGCTTATGCTGCCAGATACCAGAAATCCAGATGGGATACTGTGCTGGCTCTAGTCAAACAACTCCCTGACAAGTTTGCCAGGGATCTGGGACAGGTGGCCTTAGATGGTATCGAGGCATCAAAAATGCAATTTCATGCTGCGGTGGACTCTAATGATGTATCTTCTAGACTGAGTTATGGCTACTTCTGTGGCACTTCGCAGAATGGCTTGGCTCAGATGCACCACATTGTCACAGGATACCCAGTCAAAAGCCATTGATTTTCCTGTGATTGGCAATTCTTTGTTTGGGGAGCAAACAGAGAATTATATGAAGAAAATGGATGAATACAGGACCACCTATCGGAGTGCACAAGCCAAGGAAAGGCAGGCCACTCCTCAGAAGCAGCCTCCCAGGGGCAGAGGCAGGCCTTTTCATAGGCCTTTTTATCAGGCTCAAGCCTCCTCTTCCTCCTATGCCCAGAGGGGATTCTTTAGAGGAAGGGGCAGGAGGGGTTCAAGCAGGCCTGCTTCCACTCCTCAGCCCAAAGCCCCTGCCAAGCAGGCACCCTGATGGAGTAGCCAGGGCCGCTTCTCCTCTACCGGTAGGGGGCAGGCTGGCTTACTTTGTCCAGGACTGGAAGTCTCTCACATCAGACAAGTGGGTCCTGGAAGTAGTAAGCCAGGGACTGGTCCTCGGCTTCAAAAAATTTCCAAAGCTGAGGACCAGATCTTTTCCTCCTGCATCTGCTTCGGAGGCACTCGCCTTAGAGTCAGAGGTCTCCACCCTCCTCGCTCTCAGAGCCGTGGAAAGGGTTCCACCTCTACACCAGGGCAAAGGGTTGTACTCCAGGTACTTCCTTACCCCAAAAAAGACAGGAGAATGGCGGCCCATCCTGGATCTCAGATACCTAAACAAGCACCTTTTAAAACCAAAGTTCAAAATGGTGACTCTGGGAATCATTTTACCTTCCCTAAGGCCAGGGGACTGGCTAGCATCCCTGGACCTCAAGGATGCCTATTTCCATATTCTCATCAAGCTCCCACGAAAGTACCTCTGGTTCGAGCTGCCCTCAGGCCATTACCAGTTCAGAGCAATGCTCTTTGTACTCACCTCGGCTCCAAGGGTATTTACCAAGTGCCTGGCAGTAGCAGTAGCTTGCCTAAGAAGGCAAAAGATTGCCATCTTTCCTTATTTGGACGATTGGCTCATAGTAGGACAATCCCCAGATCAGGTCAACCTACATCTTCAGATAACCCAGCAACTGCTTACGTCACTAGGTTTCCTTCTGAATCTCTCAAAGTCAGTACTGGAGCCTATCCAGCTCTTAACCTTCATAGGCGCAGAGCTGAACACCCAGGAAGCCAGGGCCTTCCTCCCTCTAGACTGGGCAAACACCCTAGTCTCCCTGACCTCCTCATTCACCCTGCAGGTCTCTCGACCAGCAAGGCATTTTCTGCAGCTCCTAGGGCACATGGCTGCTTCTACAGCAGTAGTGCAAGGAGCAAAGTTTCAGATGAGGGACATTCAGTTCCATCTGAGGGCCTTTTGGTCACAAAGAAAGGATCCTCTTACCAAACTGATCCCAGTAACTCGAACCCTGATCCAAGCCCTTCAGTGGTGGCAGGATCAGAGCAACCTGAGACAAGGAGTTCCCTTTGTCACTCAGCCTCACTCATTAATCCTTGCTATAGATGCATCCCTCTTGGGTGGGGGCCCACATGGGCATCTCACTACCCAGGGACTGTGGTCCCACAGGAATCTCTGCTCCACATCAACCTGTTGGAGCTCAGAGCAGTTTTCTAGCACTTCAAGCTTTCTCAAAATCTGTTCAGAACAAGACTGTGCAGGTCAGAACAGACAACACCACTACAATGTGGTACATTAACAAACAGGGGGCACTGGGTCTCTGGCCTTGTATGCGAAGCCATGAAGTTGTGGTCTCTGGCGTACTCCCTGAACACCTCCTTATGGCAGTTCACCTCCCAGGCAAAGACAATGTCCTGGCAGATGCTCTCAGCAGGATCTCTCAGGGCCATCACGAGTGGTCCCTGGATCCCCTGGTTCTGGGAGTGGTATTTGCCAAATGGGGCATCCCTCAAATAGATCTCTTTGCAGCTCCAGACAATCATCAACTTCCTCTGTTTTGCTGCAGGCCCCCAGTCTTGGGCTCAGTCCCTCTGGACGCCTTAACCCTCAGCTGGGAAGGGAAGTTTCACTATGCCATCCCTCCTTTCCCTCTCCTGTTCAAAGTGCTAGTCAAAATCAGAGCCCAATCCTGCAGGGTCATTCTGATTGCCCCGGATTGGGCCAGGCAACCCTGGTATCCTCTCCTCCTGTCCTTAGCAGTCCATCCTCCCCTGTGCCTTCCCAAGAATCACAACCTGTTAACATGTGCCCAGGGAAGAGTTTGGTACCCGAATCTCAAGTTTCTCAATCTCAAGGCCTGGTTCTTGAAGAGCTAGAGTTTGCTGGCCTACACCTCTCTCAAGGTGTAATGGATATACTCAAGGCTTCTAGGAAGCCTTCTACCAGGGTTACTTATAACTCCAAATGGAAAAGATTTTCCATATGGTGCTCGGAAAAGAATATTTCCCCAGACACTGCTGATTTACCCACAGTTCTAGATTATATGGTCCATCTAAACACTTTAGGGCTGAGACCAGCTACCCTGAAGGTACATTTGGCAGCTATCTCTGCTTTTCTTTCAGCAGGTAAACCCTCTCCTCTTTCATCTCACCCTGTATTTGCCAAGTTTTTTAAGGGTTTGCTTCACACTAACCCTCCATTCAGGGACCCTGCACCTGCCTGGGATCTCAATGTTTGCATTGCTCAGCTCATGCAACCTCCTTTTGAGCCCTTGTCTTCAGCTGAGCTTAAGTTCCTGACTTGGAAAACTGTGTTTTTGGTAGCTGTCACCTCTGCCAGACGCACAAGTGAATTACAAGCATTGTCAGTGGAGCCAGACTTTATCTCCTTTCACAGAGATAAGGTAGTCCTTCGGACTAATAGAAAGTTCCTGCCTAAGGTGATTTCGAATTTCCACCTTAATCAATCTATTTCTCTCCCTGTTTACTTCACTGACCATTCTTCTTCTGGTGAGAGGAGGCTGCACAGCTTAGATGTGAAGAGGGCCCTTAGCTACTACATAGAGCGTACCAAGGGTCACAGGTTTGACTCCCTCCAACTGTTCCTCACTTATGGTGAGGTTGGAAAGGGGAAACCTGCCGCGAAAAGATCCATTGCCAGGTGGATTGTCTCTTGTATCCAATTCTGTTATGAAAAGTTGGGTAAGATTCCCCCCCAGGCCTGAGGGCTCACTCTACCAGAGGTACAGCTGCTTCTCTGGCTGCTGCCAGAAACATCCCCATTCTAGAGATATGTCAGGCAGCAACCTGGAAAACAGTTCACTCTTTTACCAAGCATTATTCCCTGGACATTCAAGCTAGGAGTGATGCTCGGTTTGGCACAGCTGTCCTTCAGAGCCTATTCCCTAAGTAGGTTCTGTCCCTCCTCCATGGGGGTACTGCTGTGTAGTCTGCAATTGTCATAATATAGCAAGACTTCATGTTGTTTGAAGAAAAAATTACTCATCTTAGTAATGTTGTTTCTTCTAATGGAGTCTTGCTATATTATGACCTCCCTCCCTGCCTGCCCCTCTCAGAACATCGTTTTTGCGCTGTGGGTGGGCATCACAGTGTTGGCACTCTGTTTTTCTTGCCACTTTGTTGTTTTGTTTCACCCTCCCTAGGGTGAGTGTGTTTTTATTTCATTATTGGGTCTCTTGACTTGAGTCTTTTTTCGAGACCAACAAGTATGTTTGTTAGGGTAGTAGCCAGTTGGCTAGTGTAGGTTTACAGCTTCCACACAGAACATTAGTGAGTTTTAGCTCGTAAAGATCTGACGGTTTCGGTTTGAAAGCAAGCAGACAGAGCTTCCTTAACCGAGCTCGCGCTCAAGATTCCATGCCTTGCATGGAAGTTAACTGTTTCACCTCCGGAGCAGTTCTAACCTGCGGTCATACTGCAATTGTCATAATATAGCAAGACTCCATTAGAAGAAACAACATTACTAAGGTGAGTAATTTTTTCTTCCATGTCACCACTAAAACCACAAGCTCCCCTTACTGGCAGGAGTTTGAATGGAGGGTGAAGGTACGCTTCTTCCTCACCCCAGCAGCTTTGAACAAAAGAGACCCCATGCAGACTTCTGAATGTTGGAGATAGTGTAATGAACAGGGGGCAACCTACCTACACGTTTTCTGGAACTGCCCGAAGTTGGAGACCTTCTGGGAGGGGATACGAACCGCCCTAACAGATATTTTTTCAGTAGACCAACCTTTGGGGTGTACAAACTTGATTTTGGGTATCTCCCCCCCCCCCCAGGTGTTGGCGGACCTGACGCCCTCTATCTCTGGACAATACTACTAGTAGCAGCACATAAAACCATAACTCGCTCTTGGCGCAGACCAGATCCACCCTCACTACAGACTTGGCACAAGACAATACTTGAGATCTCAGAGATGGAGGAGTTAACCTTCAAACTTAACCACAAAACACACATATATACAAGAAGATGGACAAGGTGGCATTTTTGGAGGGAGACGCACCAAGAAACATCTCTCTGAGTCGAGTCGGGAAGGGGGCTGACTGGGGACAGGGGCAGTGGGCCGGAGAACAACTATCTGAAGCTGAACCATTAAAACTTGAGCTGACAAGATCATTTACTATAATTGGACAGTTTGATAAAATTGTACTCTGTAAACCTAAGAAGCAGGATACTCATGAGGAATAATTAATTACTGTACTGTGTACTGACTGCAACCTGAACTGGCAGATTATTGGGTCTGATGAATATAAATATCTATGTACCCATTTGTTGTCAATAAACTTGAGTTTAAAAAAAAAACTTATACTTCAGCTGCCAAGGATGGGTCAGTGGCCTACAAACCCAATTTCAAAAGTTTTTTTAAAGGCCTTGATCATCCATACCCTTCAGTAAGGGATTCTGTCCCTCCAGTTGATGGAGGCTCCTTTTGAACCTGTGGCAACTACTGCTTTAAAGTATGTCACCTGGAAAGCAGTTTTCCTGGTGCCAGTGACATCTGTCAGAAGGGTGAGCGAGCTGCAAGCCCTCTGCACAGATCCTAACTACATCATATGTCACAGGGACAAGGTAGTCCTCAGAACTAACGGAAAATTCCTCCCCAAAGTGGTGTCTGCATTCCATCTGTATCAGTCACACTTAGTTTTCTTTATAGTGAAATCCAGCTCAGGAGAACACAAGTCGTGTTTACACAGCTGCATTTGCGCCTTCTGTGGAGCATCACAGCACTGCCCCGACCTTCAAAGACGCTCAGCTTGTGCATCTACACAGCCCCTCTTGATGCAGATTCAAGATGTATTGGAGTGGGGCTGAGAGTCCAGGGAGTGGTCGGCTGCAAATGGAAAAAGATGCTGGGAGGGTCTCTGATGCGGTTGAGTGAGCGGTGCAGCCTGTCCACATGGCTGCTTAAACCACTTGCTCTGGGTTGTGGGAATGGAGCGAGGACCAGCTTACTGCAATCCGGTAAGTTTCCAGATGGCCGCATTTGCACTGCAGCAATCCGAGCGCAAATGTGGCTGTGTAAACGAGCCTGTAAGCTCCACAGTCAGGATGCTAAGAGAGCTCTGAGCTATTACTTTGGCCACACAAATGATATAAGGTCCATCAACACTCAATTATTTGTCACCTGTGGTGAAGTAGAAAAGGGCAAACCAGCATCCAAGAGAACCATTTCTTGTTTGATAATCCTGCATTGTTTTGTTTTTTTTTTTACTTTTTTTATTTGTAGCCTTTTATACATAACCATAAAAACATTTACATCCTGAACAGGTATACAGACGGGTATTTCTAAGAAGACATAACATAGAATAGAGACTATCCGTTCAATTGGTACAGCATTTGGGGTTACCGTCGGTTACAGGTTTTTTTAACTCTTAAAATTAATTAGCGTTTTGCTCATAAAAGTGCTAAAACTTTGTGAAATTGCATAGCACTTGACTCACTGTGTTTAACAAACCTATCACTTCTAGAAAACCTATATAAATACTTTCTGTACAGTTAGTATTGTCCCAAGAAAAAACTGCTAATCAGTTATTTAAAACCCTGAGTTACAAATTGTATTCTAGACATTTTAATTCTCTCAGGAGCTATGTTGCAGCCAATGCCCTAAAGTTTACAAACAGGAAATATTAAACAACAACATTTGTGAACCGACCTATGAAGGTCTATTTTAATCTTGAGCAACAAGTTTATTTAAGGAGCACCCCCCCCACCAAAGGCTTAGGAGGGATCCTGGGTGCTGCCTGCGGATATTTCCCTGGGAAACTTGCCCTCTGAATAATAATCAACCAATGTATTGTCTGGTATCCTGCATTCAGTTATGTTGGCAAGCTGCCACCTGAAGGCCTTAGGGCTCACTCTACAAGGGGCACCTCTGCCTCTGTGGCAGCATCAGGAGGTGTTCCCCTGAAGGAAATCTGTAAAGGAGCTACCTGGAAAACAGTACACACTTTCACAAAGCACTAGTGTCTGGACATGCAGTCCAGAAGGGGATGCCAGCTTTGGCACTGCTGTTTTGCAGAATATTTTCTTCAGGTAAGTTCTATACCCAGCCTGCCATGGGATTGCTGTGGAGTCTTAAGTTGTTAAGCATAAGTGAGGGATTCCTGGGGTTTGAAGGAAAATACCGTAGTAATGTTTCTTCCAAAGGGATCTCTCGCTATGCTTAACGATCACTGTCCCTACCTCCCCCTCCAGAACCTGGTAAAGGTTCACACAAGAACCCAAGAATCCATTCTTTATATTTGCTTTAGCATTACTTGTTACTGTGCCTTTACAGTTGATACTCGGTGGTCTCTCTTATTTTATTTTTAATAACATTTATTTATTTAGTTTTTGTTTACTGGGTATGTGCACTAGAAAAAAACATTGCCTATTTTCAGGCTCGACCTGGAAGACTTGCAGAGTGAAAACTCAAACATTACAATACAGATTGTCAAACAAAATACAGCGGTTCAGAATCCTCTAACGTGATGTAAAGAACTAGAACAATATGAACACTGATGTGGTCAGCACAAGACCACAGATTACGATTTATTTACTGCAGTGCTCCCTGTTTCTATAACTAAATTAGCAGGCAACCGTCCCGTTGTGATCGGAGCGAGTAACACAAGAGATGTACAGCAGGGGAGACCCACGCAGGCTTCCAGGCAGCAGTATGCAAATGAGCAGCAGCAGCAGCAGATATCGGAACCCTGAAATGTGAGTGTTGTGGACCTCCTAGACAGCTTGTAACAAGATTGGCCATCTAGAAATGCAAAACAGTTATAGAAACAGGGAGAACTGCAGTAAATAAATCGTAATCTGTGGTTTTGTGCTGACCACATCAGTATATAAAAAAAAATGTAACTTGTGAAATGAAAACATTAATGAAAGTGCACTCAACAAATTATGTGCCTATAAAAATTGTGGCAGTCATTGTTCCACACAACAGAAACGGGCAGAGATTTTCCTCAAGCGTGCCATGTTACAAGTGCATTAAGCCACTCTGAAGGTGGCCTCGGCCACAATGGTTCCAACCATGCATTAATTCCCATTAGATGCCACCTTCGTCGTGGCTTAATGCTTCATGTGTAAACCAAAGAAAACACAGTAGAGTCTTAATCATATCTCACCTTTTCCAGGGCTTAAAATTCAGTTTTGGCTCTGAGGATCTCTCCCCAAAAAAACATGTCTACCAAATGAGGGAATCCATTTTTTGGGAGGGAGGCATATTGGGGATTTACATAAAAAAAAAAAAAACTATTTCTTACTTTCCTCTAATTGTTGCAGAAAACCAAAACACTTTAAAATACTTTGAAATGATAAACAATAAGAACTAAAAAACAGTCTTAATTCTGATTTTTTTTTTTTTGAGAAAAGAAGTCTGTTGTATTGGTCAAGGTTGCATATTGTCCTGCAAAAAGGAAAAAAAAATGTTTCAGGAAGAAATGTCCCACTTCGGGCTTCTTAAAATGTGGTAACCCTAGCTGTGGCCTGCCAGAAAAACATGAAAACTGCTACATGTCCTGACCATTTCAGATTTTTTAATTTTTTTTTCATGGTCATAACTTTCTTGCCTTTTAATATTTTTTTCTGCTTTTTTGCTGTTGAGTTCTTATTTAGGTCCCCTCTCATGATATGCCCTTGCTATAGCAATGCTGTGAGAGTGAGTCAATAACAGCAACCGCATTACAGCGTCTGCAGTCTAAGTGAGGAGTTTCTTTTCCCGACAGGTGTTATTACGTCCTACTTATTAGGATCGTTTTTTAGGGTCGACATGGGTGTTGTCTGAGGTGGGTAGAGTGGTGGGAGCGTGGTGTTTGTGCCGCAGACAGAGGTGGAGTGTCGACCGGTTCGTTGTAATGCTACTGGAGTTCGTGGATAGTGCCCGGAGTTTGCCAGTAAACTGCACATGCCCGGGGGAATTTGCCAATAAACTGCACATGAGCATGAATCTGGTGTTTCCATTTTACTGCACGGTATGTGTGCTGTGAAGTATGTTATATAATTTATGGGGGGTGCGGGGTGGTGGGGCCCCACAAATTTTTTACATAAAGTGTCTTGTACTTTCAGCGGTTGTTGTCGGTGTTGTGGTGTTTCACTTGTTTCAGCTGACGGTGTGGGGGATGTCGGGGCGATGTTGTAGCTGTACTGTCCATCGCAGTTGTTACTGTTGAAGTGGCTTGGTGGAACCCCCTCTCACAAACACAGGTGTTGTCATTTTTCACATCACCCTATAAATGGATGTTTGCAGACTACACCAATGCAGCCCGCAAACACCCATTTATAGAATGATATGAAAAATGACAACACATGTGTTTGTGAGAGGGGATCTAAATAAGACCTCGACATCAAAAAATAAGAGAGGGGAAAAAAAAACGGGGCTAGAAATCATGGCCGATGTGGTACATTTCCATTGGAAATGTGGGTCTCACGGTTTACATTTCCTTGGCCACAGATTACATTTCCACGTTGGGATGTGTTAAAATTAAAAAGGCAATAAAGAGCAGTTGTGAAGGAGGCCAGTGAGATATGGCTGATTCAGCCTGATGCGTTTTAATAAATATTTATTTCTGTCTCCTAAAGCTGGTCTCCGGGCTCATAACTATTGGGAGGTCCTTCCTGGTAACCATGTGACAGGCAGGAAAAAAGATCTGTGCAGGGAAACTAGATCCTCCCCTCCCTCCCCTCTGCCTCCTGTAGCCCTCAGTTTACTTCCTGCCTGTCAAAAGGCAGGTTCTCTGCAGGGACTCTGTCACCGGAGTGACAGAGCTGAAGACATCAAACTGTTTTAGGTGCTGAATATCTTTTTTTTGTCTCAAGAGAGGCCAACATTTGTAGTAACGTCTCCATAAAGGATCTGTCTCTCTTCTTTGTGGGTGACCCCAGTCTCAGCCATGCATGCTGTACAGACTGGCGCCCCATCCCTCCTCCCACTTTCCTGTGCTTTGAGGAGCTCCCACGGTGCTACCTTTCTGGCCAGAGTCTCCTTCCAGTGTGCACAGATCAGGAAGACACTATGCTTTCACCCAGACTTGCAGGGGAATTCAGCATTTTCTTTAGCTCTTAGGAGCTGCGCAGAGCATTTCTCCCAGCAGCTGAAGAGCTGCGCTTTACCCTTCTTGTCAACGGCCACTGCAGCTTAGGCCGTCGACGCTGCTCCTTGTTGACGAGCCTTCTGGTCCTTTGGCTTGTCGATGGACACCGGGGAAGTTAGTCAAGCGATCAAGCTCCACTAGCACGGGGCCCGCAATGAACTAGCCTCCATGTCAAACCATACCATGCGGTGGTCGCTAGATCCCAGCTGCCCTTCCATTTGGATTCTTTCGACTCTGTTCCCATTGGTCCATACCAGGTCTAGAATAGATTTGTCCCTGGTTGGCTCATGCACCAGCTGTCTGAGTCCAGCTCCTTGCGGGGATTCCAGGGTGGCCGTGCTTCTGGCTGAAGCAGCTGCCTTGGTGGTCCAATTCATGTCCGGCTTATTGAAATCTCCTATCAACCATCATGATGTCTACTTATTTCTGCTGCTGGATTGAAACACTGGGAGGTCACGTGACTTAAAGGGACACTGTCAGCTTCTTTAGGCTTCAGAGTGTCCCAAGTTTAAAAAATGTATGGTAAGATTGTTTGCATTCTGTAGAATATGCTGATGTGGCTGGAAGTTTGATTCTGATTCCTTTTTTCTTCTTCTTAAAAGTGTAAAACAGACTGCCCACCGTACTGGTGTTACCACACCAAAATGTGTGTGTTTACATTCCTTAATCAACTCCCACTGCATCTTTCCTGCACTTGAGAACACCCCCGGCACAGTCTAGCCACTCAAGATACAGTAGGAGCAGTGGGGACTATTGCATCATGAGTGGCTGCACTGCTTGGGGGTGTTCGTAATGTTCAGGAAGTGAGCAGTAAGAGCAGATCAAGGATTTGAAACAAAACAAGGTTGGGTATAGTTACATAATTACCATGCATTTCTGTTCTACTTAGAAATGAGGCAGATTAAACTCCAGCAACACCAGTGAATTTTAGGGCAGGCATCTTTTATTTTTTGAATGGAACTGTTCTCCCCCCCCCGAAATAAGCAGTGAGAGATCATTTTTTTCCCCCCATTATATCAAGTTTTGGCAACATAAAAATTGATGATATGAGAGGAATTCTATTACGGCATTGTTTGTGTTCAGAAATCATACTGACATACTAAAATGCCAGCAGAATAGGCCTTATGGGCTTTTGTGTCTGCTTGATAGTCAGCACCCATACTGGGCGCCCATTTTGCTGTTCCCCCCCACCCCCTTGGGCTTCCCCATCGCCTTTCCAGGGTATTTCTCCATTATGGGACTATCTCAGCTTCACCCTCCCCCATACCTGTCCCAGCCTCTCTTGAACCCTTCCACCGTATCAGCCTCCACTAGTCCCTTGGGCAGCGCATTCCATGGTTCCACCACCCTCTCAGTGAAGTAACACCTTCTCTTCTTCCCCGCTGAGTCTCCCCTCTCCAGCTTCCACACGTGCCCTCTGGTTGCCCCCCCTTTTTTATTTGGAACACCCTCTCCGAGCTTTCCTTGGTGATCCACTTTATGTACTTAAAGACCTCTATCATGTCCCCCGTCCCACCTCTCCTCCAGGGTGTACATGTTGGGCTCCTCAAGCCTCTTCCCATAGGTCCTTTCCCCCACACCCCAGATAATTTTGGTTGCCCTTCTCTGGACCCTCTCCAGGAGTGCAATGTCCCTTTTTAGGTGCGGCCTCCAGAACTGTACACAGTACTCGAGGTGCAGCCTAACCAGGCAGTTATACAAAAGGAGGATCACTTACCTCCTTCTGGAGGTAATCCCCCTAGTGATGCATCCTAGCATTATATTGTCCTTTGCCGCTGCACTCCTACAAGTCTGAGAGTTGTTAATTGTGACATACACCACCCCCCTCAGATCCTTCTCGCCCTTCGAGACTTGTAGTGCGTCTCCCCCCAGGGTGTACACTTGACCTGGGTTACTGGCCCCCAGGTGCAGAACCCTGTATTTCCCAGCATTGAACTTCAGTCCCCACTTACTCGACCACCTGTTCAGAGCCTCCAGGTTCTCCTGAAGGGCCACTCGCCCCTCCTCCCCATCTGCCACCGCTCCCAGCTTCGAGTCATCCGCATTTCACTCCTGATACTCTTCCTTATGTCAGAGACACAGGCATTAAACAGGAGTGTCCCCAGGACTGATCGCTATGGGACCCCACTAATGACCTTCCTTGGGGATGAGACTATCCCTCCAACCACCACTCTTTGGATATGCTCTGAAAGCCAATTCCTTATCCACATGATGATCTACCTCCCAACCCCCATTTCCTCCAGCTTAGCCAGCAGGTCACTGTGGGGTACAGAATCAAACGCCTTGCTGAAGTCCAGAAAGAGGACGCCCACTGGCCTATCCTGTTCCAGGCACTCGTCACCCAGTTGTAGAACTCTACAAGGTTAGTCTGACACGATCTCCCCCGGTAGCCTTTATTCTAGCAACGTGTGTAATTTGATAGATCTTACTTCAAGAGGCTCTTGCAGTAGGTAATAACATTGAGGACTACGCCCCCTGGCATCAGGAACGCACAAAAACTTTAGCAGTGTCTGACGGGGGATCTCCCACCTGATGTCACATGACTGATGTCAGCATGACACTGTATAGTGAGCGGTCCCCATGCCCACCTTCCAGTTCTTTCCTGCTGTCGATCTGTGCACGTCGGACCGCGCAGAGATCGTCGCTACAGTTAAAATGCCATTTTTTCAGATGAGTGTCTGTTTTTTTTTTCTTTCTTTATCAATTCATTCTTGATTTTTTTTGCATATCTTCTCCATCTTCCATAGAATTGCATAAAAACAAGTGCAATTCTTGCGGCATGCAGCTCCCGCACAAGGACTTCCATTCTCTTTGCCTCTTCTGCTTGGGCCTAGAGCACAACACCGAGGACTGTGAGGCTTGTCAAGGATTCAGCCAGGCCACATGGAAGTTCCATTAACAGGCCCTCGAAGCCCATCTCCTGAAGAAAAAGATGGCATCCATGGAAAAAGAGCTGCAAAAGTTGAGGCGCGCTTCTTCCTTGCCCATTGACTCCCTCAGACACAAGATGAAGAGGGACAAAGAGAAGCACCGGGACCAGGTTTGGTCCTTCTCTCACATGCGGTCACCCTTGGGGCCCCTCTGGTGAACTGTAGCCCTCTTCCTCTGGGAAAACTGCAGCTGCTACCAAGTCTGCCCCACCTTCCCAAGAGCAGCCCACGGTCCTCCTGCTCACATTGGTTACGGTGCGTCATAGCGCTCTGAAGAGTCCGAGCTTCCGCCACCCTTAGGCCCATCACCGCCAGGTCTAAGCAGGCAGGCGGGGCCAATTAGCCTCTCGTCTGGCCCTCCGAACACCCAGCCCGGGCTGATAAGTCTGGCTCTGGGGACTCCGGTGCCTGCACAGCCAAAGTCGATAAGCCAGTTGTCGGACCCCTCAGATGAACACCCTGCCGTTCTGCTCATGTTGGGCTCTGGCGTGAGCTTCGACATCCAGCCAGACGAGAGCCAGCTGCTGGCCTCTGGGCAGCATTCTCTGGTGGGTTCTAATCACAGAGATACTCCATCTTCTCCCTTTGTGGGGCCACTGCCGCCTTCCCCAGATCATTGGGAGCTGGAGGACGGGGGTCATCCGTTGGGTGTCATTTTTTCTGAATCACCACAGGACCTGATGTCTGAGCTTCTGGGCACCCCACAGGATCCTTTCCCACCATTTTTTCTGGCGGGACTGTTGGTGCTGCCGCAGGACTTGCCTCCCGTCGGCCCCGCGCCGGACTCTGTTCCTTCGGGTCCTTCTGGGCCAATTTGTAGGCCTCCTCAGGGTCCCACGTTGGCCCCTACAGCTCCTCTTTCGGGTTACCCTCTGCCTGGTTACCCGACTTCTCATTATGTTCCTGGGTACCCTCTGCCAGGCTACCCGAAATCAAGCTTCACGATGTCGGGGAATGCACCTTCATACCCTTGGCCGGGATACCCGACGCACGGGTACCACACATCAGGATACCCGACGATGGGGTACCCTTCAGGGTTCCAGCCGGTCTGTCAACCTCCTCCACCCCTTCCGCCTCCTCCTCAGCCCCAGGCAGATTTTTGGGCCATCCTCCAGTCCTGGTGGTCCGAGACTAAATCTCTGCTTGTTTCGGAGCTGGACAACTGGCACCTGGTGAGAACCTTTTTCCTGGGCCACTCTGATCAGACTCCTGGTCTGTTTTCCCGCTGGAACCACGCCAGTTGACGTCTGGCCTGATGAAAGCCCCTTCGACGGCCCTGACGACGGACAGTATTCCTCCTACAACTCGGGAGATCTCTCGTCCTGATGTCAGACCTTCAGGTTCTTCGGACTCGGAATCTGAATGTGGGTCTTCCTCCGCAGCTTCAGTGTTTGAGACCCCCCTCCGGAGGAGCCCAAGTCGAAGGAGTCCCCCAAATTGCCTCCGGAGAACCTTTCATTTGCAGACCTCCTGAAAAAGATTGTGGAGGTCTATGACTGGAAGACGGATGTGCAGGATCCCAAGCGTCAGAGGCTTGCTCAACACCTGGACATCCAGGAGACATCACCTGTCCTCACACCCCCCGTGGCTAGAGCCTCACGAGGATTTGGCCTCTACTGTATGGATGATGCCTTTCTCCATTCCAGGTGTGGCGAAGAAGGCTTATAGGTGATCCTGACCCTCTGGGGTTCCATATGTTCTAAGTTCCACCCTAAGGCCAACTCTGTAGTCATCACAGCAGCCCACGATAGGTCCACCAAGCCCAAGCACATGAGCACCTCCCCTCCTGATAAGGAGTCAAGGCAGTTTGATCAGTTTGGGAGAAAGTTTTTTTTTCTTCCTCCACGCTAGCCATACTTGCACTTAACTATGTGGCACATATGCTGGTGTAACAAAAGTCTCTGTTCAGCCAGTTGGAGCCTATCATTGAGGCCATGCCAGACTCTGTGAGTCTAAGACTGTATTGGCAGACACCTTTCATTCGGCCAAAGTCGCCTGTCGCCACTCTCTGAGGGCCACCTATGATGTGGACTCCTCAGCCAGGGGCACCGCTGCAGCAGTATTTCTTGGGAGATTTTCCTGGCTCAGGGTGTCAGGCTTAGCACCTAATGTCCAGGCAGCTTTACAGGATGCCCCCTTCAGTGGTTCTGTCCTCTTCGGGGGTGATGCCCAGGATATAATTATCAACTTCCAGGATAAGGGCAAAGCCTTGAGGTCGGTTCGCACCACGTACCATCCTAGATCCAAGGCCAAGGTGCTTTTTTGTCGCCGGACCAAGTGGCAGATGAGGAAGCAGCAGATGACCAGATGTCGGACTAAATGTTGGGGCTCCTTCAGCAACAGTCACCCCTCTGGCCAAAACCCAGAGCGCCTCAGAGGTGGTTATTCCCATCCCTCCCTCCATCTCTTGACTCACGTACCGCGCTCCTCTCTTTCAGTTAAGACAAGACCATGGAGTTTCTTAAGAGACCCCCAGACAAACCACCAGGGGTGTCTCATTATCCAAAGGTGCACATTCCCTGCATAAGGGAAGAAATCAAGACTGTTCTGCAAAAAGAAGCAATAGAGCCCATTCCGTCAAACCAGGCAGGAAAGGGGTATTATTCCCATTTCTTCCTGGTTCAAAAACAGACGGGAGATTTGTGTCTCATCTTGGACCTCAGCGCTCTAAACCTCTACATAGAATACAAACTGTTTTGAATGCTGACTTTCCCAGGTCTGCTGCCCCTCCTGCACAAGGGGCAGTGACTCTGTACCCCGGATATGCAGGATGCCTACCTGCACATCCCAGTTTTTCAGGCCCATCGCCGCTACCGCAGGTTATCCTTTCAGGGTGAACATTACCAGTTCAAGGCCCTCCCCTTTGGCCTGTCCTTACCACCCAGGGTTTTTCCTAAGTGCCTTGCGGTTGTGGCGGCAGCCCTGAGACTCCAGGGTCACTACGTGTTTCCCCTACCTCAACGACTGGCTTCTCTCAACCCCGTCGAGGGAGCAGCTGGAACTTTCTCTTTTCAGCTACCCTAGCACTTTTTGCGCAAGTGGGAATTGCTGTCAGTTATCCCAAGTCCCAACTTACCCCTTCCCAACGCCTCCAGTCTATTGGGGCGGTGTTGGATACGGTCTTGAGCCCAGGGTATGGCCTTTCTCCCTTAGGACAGGGTAGAAACCTTGCAGAAAGAGGCTCATTAAGTAGCCTCTGGCAGGTGGGTTCTGGCCGGGTTGGTTCTTCAACTTCTTGGCCTCATGGCAGCGGCCATCCCCATTGTCCCTTTAGCCAGGCTCCAAATGCGAAATTCGCAGTGGACGCACAGAGCGCAGTGGGATCAGAGGTCGGATGACCTAGACCCCATGGTCATAGTCTCCATTTCGATGCAGCAGGATCTCCTATGGTGGCAGGATCTCAACAACCTCACTAAGGGGGTTCCCTTCCAGTCCCCTCCTTCCACTCAGACTCTGACTAAGGATGCATCAGGGATGGCTTGGGGCGCTCACCTAGGGAGCCACAGGGCTCAAGGGCTGTGGTCTCTGTCTGAGCTTTCTCTGCACATAAATGTGTTGGAGATGAGGGCAGTGCTGCATGCTCTTCAGGCTTTCCCCTCTGCAGGGAAGCGGTGTGGGTGTTGTACTAGGCAATTCTGCACCGGATACACCTCTCTGTGGTTCACATTCCGGGTGTGCAAAACGCCCTAGCGGACAGTCTCGGCCGCACCAGAGAGTAAGAGCCCATGAATGGGAGCTCAAGCAAGCGGTGGTCGAAGACATATTCTACCTATGGGGTTGTCCAGACCTGAATCTGTTCACCTCGCCATACAACGCAAAACTGCCCAAGTTTTGCTTGCTTGCTCCTGGCCATGGTGTTTTTTGGCTTCTTTGCTGGATGGGGGGGGGGGGTTGTACACCTTCCCTCCCTTTCCAGTTCTTCAGAGGGTGCTGCTCAAGCTTCAAGCGGAGGGGGTCACCTGATTCTGATTGCCCCGTATTGGCCTCACCAAATATGGTTTCCATTTCAGCAGCTTGCAGTGGAGACTCTGCTCCCCCTACCCGTCTGCCACAATATCCTGACTCAGGAGAGGGGCAGGCTGGTCCATCCAAGGCTGAAATCCCTTTACGCACGGCACCTCATGACATAGCTGCTTCATGCTATGGAGTTTCCTCTAGAGTGGCTCAGGTCCTTGTAGAAGCAAGGAAGCCTTCTACAAGGACGATGTATGTCACGAAATGGAAGTGCTTCTTCATTTGGGCCACTTCCAGGGGTTGAGATTCTTTTTTTGTGCCTCGTTCCTCAGGTCGTGGAGTATTTACTGCACCTCTCTGACCTGGGCTTGAGTTGCTCTTCGCTGAAGATTCACCTGTCTTCTATTTCTGCCTACCACACCTTAGTGGAGGGCATAACTGTGGCTCAGCTGGAGCTTTCCAAAACCTTTCTGAAAGGGATCCTCCACCTGAATCCCCCGATGCGCAGTCTCGTACCACCTTGGGATCTCAATTTTATTTTGGAAAAACTGACCTTGCCTCCTTTTGAACCGGCTGGTAGTTGTGATAATCTCTCTTTATCGTGGAAAGCTCTCTTTTTAGTTGCAGTTACTTCTACTCGAAGGATTTCTGAGCTTCAGGCCCTGATGTGTAAGGAGCCTTATTTGATTTTTCACAGAGACTGGGTGGCTCTCCGTACCAATCCTCCGTTTTACTGAAGGTGGTTTTTGAGTTCACATTGAATCAGTATGTTCAACTCCCAATGTATTACCCTGAGCATTCTAGTCCGGGGGAGGCAGTTTTGCATACCTTAGATTTTCACAGAATCTTGCTTCATTATACTGACCGAACCTAGTCTGTCTGGAAAACGGACCAACTTTTTGTTTAGTTTGCACCTAAGAGAGAGGGTGCAGCAGTTTCCAAACAGTGTTAATCCAAATGGTTGGCAAACTATATTGTTTTCTGTTCTGTTACCAGAAGTATGGTAAAACCCTTCCGGGGGAGGTTAAGGGGCATTCTGCCAGAGACATGGCTGCTTCTACTGCTTGCTTCAGGAATGTGTCAGCCGTGGACATTTATGCGGTGGCCATTTGGGCTCTGTCTACACTTTCGCCAAGCATTACAGTCTGGACATTACCTTTAGGCGCAGGGCTGACTTTGGTCTAACTGTCCTTCAAGGCCTTCTGTCCTCAATTCTCTGCATTTCTGCAGACCTTTCCTGCCTCCCATGTTTCAGTTCCTTCTGATTCACATTGCTTGGGACTCAGTCCTCAAGGTTATTACCTACTGCAAAAGCCCTCTCGAAGTAAAATAGTACAGTTATGTAAGAACTTACCATAACAGTAGATCTTCTAGAGAGGCTCTTGCAGCAGGTAACCTTTTTCCATTCCTCGTTCCCCAGCTTCTACTGCTCTTCTTCTCTGACTCTATTTTGGCTCCAGGAGCCTCATTTTCCATTCTCCTGTTGCTCCCTTGGGAAGTCTATGGCGAGAGAACTGGAAGGAGGGTGTGGGGACCACCCACTATATAGTGTCACGTTGACTCGGGTGGGCGGTCGGTCCCCTGTAAGACACTGCTAGCTAAAGTTTCCATGTGGCCCTGACTCCAGGGGGCACAGTCCTCAAGGATCCTATCTGTGTCAATCTTCACCATTCATCACCTTTGGGTATATGGCCGTAAGAAATGACCCATGGGAGCTTTTTTTGTGATGGGTGGAGCGGCGCACTAAATGGCGCTTCATAGGTTAGCTGTTAGATGCTGTCGACTCTGCCTCCCGCCAGTTTTCGCCTCCGCCATCAGGGTCACCTCGTGGGAAGCTAGAAGAAGACTTTGAGACCTACCTGCTTCGCAGTTTACTCGACTCCGTCATTTTCTCCCTCAATTTGGTGCTGAAGTCCGTCGGTTCCTTCCTGCTGGTTCTGTTTGCCATACTCGACGCTGTCGGTAAGACCTTTCCAGTTATTCTATTTTCTGCGACGTAGAGTCTGTTTTTGGTGTGTTTTTTTTTGCCCCTTGGGTCATGTCTCAGTCGGAGGACAAGAAAACTTCCAGGCGGGACTCCCATGCGACGGTACTCAGGCGGCCGAAAATATTCCGTCACCGACCAGCATGACTGTTGCCTTATGTGTCTTGGCCCGCTTCACGACATGGATTCGTGCAACGCCTGTTTCTCAGTGGACCACAGAGTAATCGAACAACGCTCGTGGAAAGTGGGGCGGGCTCAGCTGACTTTTGGGGGTTGGGTTCGCACTCGTTGGGCCAGTCCACGCTCTCTCAGCCTTTCCTCCGGGTCCCCTCCCGGTTCTATACGAACTGAGGAGGAGGGAGCCTCAGTTTTTCCCAGCCTAGCCGAGGCTCCTCCCACGGTGCAGGAGCCCCAGTCTGTTTCCCCCTGGGGGACGGACGGGAGGCACTGTTATGGCAGTCGCCCCTTCGGGGGTGAAGGCTCCCCTGGTGTCGGACCTGTGGCTTGAAAGGCCTGGGGCGGCAGTGTCCTCGACGCTGTCAGTCGGTGCCATTTTGGGCCTCTGCGCTGTTTGCGGCACCATGGGCTCTGGCGGTGCCGTTGTCGGCGCCGACCGGTTGCTGGGCACCATGGCTGCTGTTGGCGCCTTTTGTGGCACCAATAGTGTTAGCAGCGCCGTGGGAGTCTCTATGGCGCCGTCTTCGTCATTCTCTCGCCTTGGTGCCGAGGTTGAGCACGGCGCTGTGTTCACCTCTGGAGTCGTTTGCGGCTCTGAGCCGGCGCCGTGGAGGTTCCGGATCTTGGCACCGTTCGCAGTGCCGAGACTGCTGTCGGCACAGTCGTCGGTATTGCCTCTGCCCTCGGTGTCGTGGTGCCGTGGGGCCGGGTGGTGCCATTCTCGGCGGCGATGGGGCTGTTGGAGTTGACATTGGCATGTCTCTGTCCCCGGAGCCGTTTGCAGTGCCATGGGGCCGGACAGCACCGTGTTGGGTTCTGGCACCGGGATTGCTGCCCTTGTTGGAGCCGTGCCACCTTCTGCTGCCATTCGCGGTGCTGAGTGGGGCACTGGAACAGTCTCGGGTGCAGTCTCCTTTTCTGGTGCCCTGTTTGGTCAAGATGACGGAGAGCGCCCACCCACTGTCTGGCACAGGACTTCGGTCTCCACTTCTTCGGTGGAGGAGTTGGATAGGCAGTCTGGCTTCTTGGAGCTAGTTGCCCAGGTGGGCACTCTAGTAGTTTCCTTGACAGGCCGCAACCAGCCCCCCTCGTGAGGACCGGACAGCGACTACCGTGGCCAGGGTCAGAGGTGCTGACCAGCAGGCAGTGGTGCAGGCCACCATTGCTCTGCAGCCTGGCCTTGGAGGGTTCGCTGACACCTCAGTGGTGGTACCCCCTCGAGTGGTGTGCCTAGATTGCCCAACTTTGGGGCCGATCGGAGCACCCACAGGAGGGGAGGGTAGTGCTCCTTGGGTAGCTCCTTTGGGGGCCGACCAGGGTTGCCAGCTGACTAGGCTGGCGCTTTCTTGAGAAGGAGGGCACTCTCAGATTCAGAGGGATCGAGGGGTGTGAGTTCTGTTCGGTGGCCTTTTTGAGGAACCCACCCGGGCTCTGGGAGGAGCCGTAGTGCGGATCTCCGCTCTTCCCCCTTGGTTTCTTTGAGAGGGCCCTATTCTTTGGAGGTAGGGGACCATCCTTCTGGATCTACAGAGCCCCGGTCACCTCACGGGGGAATCTTCCGGGCGCAGCCAAGGCAATTCTG
Organism: Neoceratodus forsteri; assembly: GCA_016271365.2. Classification (NCBI taxonomy): domain Eukaryota; kingdom Metazoa; phylum Chordata; order Ceratodontiformes; family Ceratodontidae; genus Neoceratodus; species Neoceratodus forsteri. The sequence goes on from CM057452.1 coordinate 1,463,123,335, forward strand.
ATATGGGTGTTCAGTTGTCGGCTGTGGAGTCTTCCGGAGCTCCTTATTCTTCTGGTACTCTTGGTCCACTCCCTAGCCCAGGTGGAGGTCAGTCGACTTCTCGGCTCTGTCCCCATCCCTCTGCCGCATTCTCCTGCGCTTGCTGGTATTCTTGATCCTTCTGGGCCTCTCTCCTGGGAGCAGTTCAGTTCCCCGCTTACGTCAGGGCCATGGACAGACAGGTTTTTCAATCTCCCCCTGAGCAGCCGCGCACCGAACAGCCAAGGTCCTCTGACTCCTCATCCCCCCTCTTCTGGAGAAGAGGAAACATCTGTCCACATTTCTCCATCTGCTGATCTCGCTGAGTATCAGCAATTCCTTGTGAGGATGTTGGAGGACCTGTGTATCACCCCTCCCACTCGAAGCAATCCAGAGCACTCTGCGTGTGCCTTTTTAGGTAATTTCAGCGAGGACACCCTTGTGGTGCCCCCCTTGCCTGCTCCCTTTCTTGAGGCGTCGTCGTGTTCCTGGCAGAGACCTTTTTCCGGAGTTCCTGCCCCAAGGGATCTCTGCTAGCGGTATTGTGCCCCCTGGAGTTTCAGGTTCCATGCCTCATCCTCAGTCAGGATTGACTCAACTGGACACTCCCAATGGGCTTCGCGCCCTTCAGCGTGACTGGCCCCCAGATCCAGATTCTTCGGATTTTTGACTTCTGGGGTAGGAGGACTTTCTACTTGGCATGGTTGCTGATCTCTGTCGCAGTACATCAGACCCACTACGCAACCTATGACAGGTTCCTGTGGTCCAGGCTTGGTCAGCTCCTAGCCTCAATGCCTGACATGGAGCAAACTAGACAAGCCATTGCACTCTCTGCATGTGGCCTGAAGATAGCAAGGTACCAAGCGAGGGCATCGTACAGTGCCAAGGAGGTAGCTACGAGGGTCGAAGGGACAGCAATCTGCAGTAGGCGGACAGCATGGCTGTGTCTTTCCTGGTTGTCACCCTTGGCCTGGTGTAGGGTGATTAACTCCGCTCACCAGAGAACCTATCTCTTCTCCCGTAGAGCGAGACGGCGTTTGTCGGGGCAACTTCCTTCCCCCTCCGGGGGGGGTCCCCATCTCATCTTGGGCCTCTCCAGGTCCCGAAGGTTCTCTCTCCTAGTGTGTCACCCACTGAGAGCTAAGGGACTCTGTCCCTTAGGGTTAAAAAGAAAACCCCCTTTGGGGGGGCTCAGCATCACCTAAGGCATGATGAATGAAGATTGACACAGATAAGATATGGAAAATTACGACCCACTGATTGAGGATCTTTCTGTATCTTCACCATTCATCACAATCCTGTCAGTCTTCCCCCTGTGGCCTCAGTCTCTGGGCCCCCCTCCCTCTCTGTGTCCAGTCTCTCCCCCCCTCCTTTCTTTGTCAGGAGGGGGGGTAAACTGGCACATAAGGGGATGATGTTGCTAAGGGGAGAGTGGTCAGCATGAGGGGGCACTCCTTCTCCAGTAATCAAGCTCCACCCCTGTGGGGTGGGAGTTGGCAGTTGCCCTCCATTCTCTCCTCCTCCTTGTTCCTGTTCATCTTTAATTTTCTTTGTCCGTTGGACATATCGTTTATTTAAAAACAAAAACAAATTTTCTTTCACCAAAAATCTTTTCCCTGGAGAGGGGGAGAATTCTCTGTGTCCTGTCTTTCTTCCAGAATAGCCGTTTTCTGCTTTTGGAGTTATTGCCAGTGATTCCGTGCCTTGAATTCTGACAATGAGCCTTTTGGCTACTCCTTGCAGTTCCTATACAATCTGGAGATAAGTCAAGGTCCAGGGTATGGTGGTTACCTTTCTCCTCCCCCTCACACGCTTATCCTAAATCCTTCCTCTCTCCTTTGTGTATTTCCAGAGATTGGGGCCCCTACCCAGTCCCCTTAGACTTCCTTCTTATTCTGCCTCTCAGTCGTTTACTTCTCCTTTATGTTATATATCTTTTCCTTTATCTGTCCCTTGGACTTCTTGTCCCACCCTCCCAACCCTTTCCTTACCTCTCGCGACTCAGAACTGGCGGGAGGGTGGAGTTGACGGCACCTAATGGCCAGCCCGCGAGCGCCATGCAGTGCGTTGATCTCGAGGGTGGCGCCGATTGTGCGTCGGCTCCACCCATCCAAAAAAAAAGCTCCCGCGGGGTCATGACCTCCGGCCATGTACCCAAAGGTGATGAATGGTGAAGATACACAGAAAGATCATAATTACGGTAGGTACGCAATTTTCATTTATTACCTACAGCAAGAGCCTCTTGAAGATCTACTGTTACGTTAAGTTCTTACATAATGTTTTTTTTTTTTTTTTTTTTTACTTTTCTTCTTTATCCTCCTTTCTACCTCCGGTGCCCTCTCCTTCCGTCCGCTCATGTCCCCCGTTACCTTAGGGATCTGCCCCTAGAGTGCCCATCCTCCTCTCCTTGCACAGTGGGGTCTGTCCTGTAGGTGGTCCGGGTGCACTTAGGGGTGGCCTTCATCTAGGGCTGCGGAGGATTTTCCGGTTTTCTCCTTACGCCCCCACTCCCTAGGGACGCCTGCGCTTGGGATGTACGCCCCGGTGGTAGCGTGCTTACGCACGCAGAGACTCATGTGCCATGGACGTTCTCTCCCCGCTCCGACATGTTGAAAGCGCCCATCCCTTCCCTAATGCCGTGCTTCCACTGGCTACTGAAGGATGCAGAGCATAGCGCTTCTTGGTAACCCGCCCTGAGGGAGGAGAGCATCCGCTGGGATGCTCGATCCGCCTTCTCCCCGCCGACCGCCCGAGTCCGCCTCGAACTGGTCGCCGCATAGCGCGAGGTGTGGCGACCAGCGCCTCAACCCTCAGCACCACCGGGCTGGCTTACATAACTGTTCTGTAGTTGAATATGTAGGGAATGGATCAGGAACTTCCAAGGGACCGGACCTATGGGCAGTGTTGTTTGGAGTTGGAGGCAAAATATGGAGTTAGTTTTACAAATGTAGAATAAAAGTATGTTTAAAAAAAAAAAAACATTAAAAATGCACGCTTTTAAAAGTAAATTTGTATTGGTTCATTTAATGAACTCTCATGTCATGCACTGGCTGAGGTCAAAAAACAGGATTAAAGTAGAATAAAATAACTCTTGAATCTCTTGTTCTCATAATTGGCAAAAGCGGGCAAAAGTAGTAAGTGCTGTAAGCATAACATTTACATTGAAAATAGAACAGGCTGCATCCTGTGTCAGCACTGAGTTCTGACTTTTAGCCGCTATTTGCAGTTCAACAGGAGCTGCTTGGAGCAGGTCTGAAACCAAGTGTGTTGACGGTTACTGTGCTGACATACACTGACATTACGTGGTGGGGGGTGCATGTTTCCGTGGTGACATCTCAAACTGGATCTCCCGATTCGGCCGCTGCCCACGAAGCAGCACTGGATTAATGGTGTTTGGAGAACGCCTACTTCTTTTGCACTGAGTGCGTGGAGGTGAAGGATCTCACTATTTCAGTGGGTATGGAGGACATCAGAACAAAAAGGGAAAAAGTAAACTTATTCAGCTTGCTTATCATTTCCTGAGAACAGAAAAGGCAATTGCCGACTGAATGTACGTTTTCACAGAAGCGGTCTTAAACAGAGACTTCAAAAGTGAAACAACAAAATAGACTGACTGGGTATCTATCTAGCTGAATTTCCACAAGTAGCAGGGTATTAAATGAGCCGAAAAAATTGATTAGCAGTTTTACACATGAAAGTGCTAATCGGCTGTAAAAATGCATAGCACTTGGCACAGAATGGTTAGCAAAATTTAAAAATATATATACAATTTTCTTTTTTCAGTTATCAATTTATGCTCCTTGTTGCTGCGGCCCTACCTCTGGAGCGAGCTCCCAGTCCCGTCCCCTAGTGTCCACCAGTCGGTGCTGACCCTTACCCCCAGAGCTTACCCCCACGATGGGGCCGGCAGGTCTCCCCAACACTGCCGAAGACCGGATCCCGTGTGGCCAGCACCGTGGCTAGCCGGGAGTGGGACTTGCGAGGTTCCCTCTGTCAGCAACCTTTTCTCCTCAGATTTCCTTCGCTTTTGGTAATGGAGTGTGCAGTGGCGGCAGTGCGCATGCTCCCTTGCGCATTCTGTCAGGCGTCTGCCCCATCTACAATGTCGGCATGCTGCCCCCCAGCCTCCGCTAGGGGCAAGGTGTTTGCCGACCACTAACAGCCCCCCCGGAGAAGGAGAGCATTCCTTTGGATGCTCGATCCTTCTCCTCCCCTGCTGACCACTGGTGGCATGCGCTTGTTCCCAGACACAGGTCACTGGCATGGCCCGAGGTGTGGCATCCAGCACCTCAAATCTCGGCACCACTAGGCCGGCTAAAAATATATATAATTTTGTCTACTGAGCCATAGACTCACCAGGGGGAGAAAAAAAAAAGTTAGCATTCTACTACTACGCATTTTTGGAATTGGTAAGCATTACCCCCTGTTTTGCGTAGTGTTTTGCTATGCTATACCAGCTATTTAAAACCCTGAGTAGTCTTTCCTTTTTTTATTTTTTAAAGTATTCCCCTCACTTGAATATCCCCGCTGAAAAAAGCACAAATTCTGCAGCGAGCACCAATGGGCAATAAAATGCCTGAGCTCCAGGCGATGCTAACTGAGGGAGCGGTGGATGTGGCAGCGGTCACTGAGACCTGGGCCACCGCAGGACACGACTGGGACCTGAACCTGGAGGGTTTCACTATGTTCAGGAAGGACAGGGCTGAGGGAAGGGAAGGGGAGGTGGGGTAGCAATGATAGTCAAAAACTGCATTGGCATAGGGAGAGTAGAGGAGGTGGAGGGAACCGTGGAGGCGATTTGGGTCACCTTGATAACAAGAGGGGGGCAAGAGAGTAAAAATAGGAATGGTGTATAGACCCCCTGCGCTGGCAGAGGAGCTGGAGGAGAGTCTGGTGGCAGATGTTGGGAGACACTGCAGATTGGGCGGGGGAAGGGTGGTGGTGGTGCTGGGGGACTTAAACATGCCAGGAACAGACTGAGAAACTGACATCCTCGGTGGCCAGGGAACAGAGGTTGTTGGATGTCTTTCAAGATGCGTTCCTAACTCAGCAGGTTGGGGAACCGACCAGGGAGGCGTGGGTACTGGATGTAGTCCTGGCAGACAGTGACCAGATTGGGGGCCTGAAGGTAAGGGACCCGTTGGTGGGGAGTGACCATGCCACGGTCTGGTTCTGCCTGGACCTAGGCGGGGTAGAAGGCTGCACAAAGACGGAAGTAACTGACTTCAGGGGGGCGGATTTTAAGGAAATGTGAAGGATCCTTAAGGAGCATTTGGATGTGATTGGGTCAGACATGGACGCTGACAGTAGGTGGGAAATCATCAGGAGAGGGGTGCAGGATGCTACCAGCACCTGTGCAAGAGTAAGACTAAAATGCGGTAGGGCCCGAAAACCCTGATGGTGGACCAGGGAGGTCCAGGAGGTGGTGCAGGGAAAGAAGGCGGCCTATAGGCAATTCAAGTGCTCAAGGAGTGAAAGTGGTCGAGGGGAGTACGAGCTGATGGTTAGAAGGGCCACTAGGGTGGTGAGGGCGGCTAAGGCAAGGAAGGAGCAGAACCTGGCCAGGGAAATTAGGAGAGGTAACAAGGGATTCTTTAGATACATTGGGTTAAAAAAGAAGGGTGAAGGGGCAGATTAGCAGGATTAAAAAAGAGGAGAGATGGGCACAAGACCCGGGGGAGCAGGCTGAGGTACTAAATGAGTACTTCACCTCAGTTTTCACCAAGGAAAATGGGAGTTCTGCATCATACATGAGAGGAGACAGTGATACTGGGGGGGGGGGCCCTTACCGATCGGCAGGTCTGGGGAGAGGGGGAGGCATCACTGGCAGGAGGGGGGAAGGCTAAGCAGGGAGAAGAGGTAGCGGAAGTGGAAATCACAGCAGAGAGAGTGAGGGAAGCCCTCGGGTCCCTTAAGACGGAGAAAGCACCGGGGCCGGATAAATTACATCCCAGAGTGCTGAAGGAACTTGTGGATATCCTGGAGAAACCCCTGGCAGAGCTTTTTACCATCTCTGTATGAGAACAGGGTGGGTACCCCAGGACTGGAAGGTGGCGCATATAGTGCCTATCCACAAGGGGGGAATCAAGGGAGGTGGCAGAGAACTATAGGCCTGTCAGCCTGACATCGGTGGTGGGCAAGGTGATGGAGGGCATTGTCAAGGAGAGGCTAGGGGGGGACCTGGAAAAGTCAGGGTGCCTGGATGATAGGCAGCATGGATTTGTCCCGGGGAAATCGTGTCAGACAAACCTTGTGGAGTTCTATGACTGGGTGACGAGTGCCTTGGACCTGGGTAGACCAGTGGATGTCCTCTTTCTAGACTTCAGCAAGGTATATGACTCTGTTCCTCACAGGGGCCTGTTGGATAAGCTTGGAGAAATGGGGTTGGGGAACCAGATGATCAGATGGACAGGATATTGGCTCCAAGACCAGACCCAGAGGGTCATAGTTAGTGGGATAGTCTCATCCCCAAGGAGGGTCATTAGTGGGGTCCCACAGGGATCAGTCCTTGGGCCCCTCCTGTTTAACGCCCACGTCTCTGACATAAGGACAGGCATTAGGAGTGAGATGAGTCTCTTTGCGGATGACTCAAAACTGGGGGCGGTGGTGGATGGGGAGATGGGGAGGGTGGCCCTACAGGGGGACCTGGAGGCTCTGGAAAGATGGTCTAGAAAGTGGAAGCTGAGGTTCAATGCAGGTAAATACAAAGTACTGCTCCTGGGGGCCAGAAACCCGGGCCAAGTGTACACCCTGGGGAAATGCTACAAGTCTCATGGCTGAGAGGGACCTCGGGGTGGTGGTGGATGTCAAGATGAACAACTCGGAGACTTGTAGGAGGGCAGCAGCCAAGGCCAACAGGATGCTGGGATGCATCGCTGGGGATCACCCAGAAGGAGGGAAGTGATACTCCTCTGTATAACTGCTTGGTGAGGCTGCACTTCAACTGCGTGCAGTTTTGGAGGCCACACTTAAAGAGGGACATTAAACTCCTAGAGGGGTCCAGAGGAGGGCAACCAAATGATTTGGGGTTTGGGGACAGGACCTATGGGGAGAGGCTTGAAGAGCTAAATATGTACACATTGAAGAGGGAAGGGACCGGGGGACATGATAGAGGTCTTCCGCATATGAAGGGGGTAAATGGGGAGGAGCAGTCAGGGTGCTTCAAAGGAAGGAGGAGGGGCAACTAGAGGCATGGGTGGAAGCTGGAGGGGGAGATTCAGGGAGAAAGGAGGAGGCGCTACTTCACTGAGAGGGTGGTGGAGCCATGGAATGTGCTGCCCAGGGGGCTGGTGGAGGCAGAGACGGTGGAGGGGTTCAAGAGGGGGGGGTGGGACAGATAAAGGGGAAGGGTTCTGGAAGCAAAATCCAATGCAACGAGAATATCCAGAACTGGGAAGGGAGAAACCAGGGAAGGCAAGAGGTGCAGCAAGGTCAGCTCCCAGGATGGGGGCTGACCAAATGAGCAGACGTGAAAGACCGTTAGGCCTATTCCGCTGGCATTTTAGTATGTTAGATCATTCAGTGTGCTGCCTATGGTCTAACTGTACCACAGCAAGCCGAGCAGAAACAGATAAGATACCCCTGGCCAATCAGATTTCAACTAGGGTGCCATACGCCCTTTTCTCCTGCAAATTCCATCAAGGACCCCCTCAGGCTTCCCTCAATTGATTGGCCTGCTTCCAAACTGATTGCCATTCTGGAGACTCCGTGCCCTGTCTCCTCCCGCAGAGTCAGGTATACGCTCTCTGCTGTCACTCTGCTGCTCGGGCCACTATTGAAATGAATGGTCCCATTCTAATGTGTATAAGTGGATTGTCCTCATGGGGGGTCCAGAATTTGCGAAGGGGAGGGCTAAAAAATTGCATTAATTATGCAATCCCACCCCCTTGAATTTTCATCCCTGTTTTCATAGTACCCTGTCCTCTCCTCCTCAGCCCCAGCCAATACCACAATAAGCCTACCCTTCCCCCCCCAACCTCAGAAAAATAATCAGTTAACATCCCTTCCCTGCTCAGTATCAAATCATCCCCCAGCCTTGGCCAAAAAGACAATGACACATCCCTTGCACGATCCACCAACACCCCCGCAACCAAAATAAAGGACACATAACTGGCAGAGAGAGGGGCATGATTGGTGCTGACCTGTCTGTCACCACTTTAGCCACCTGCGTGGATGACCTCAAATCCTCCTAGAAACACAAAGGCTGGTAGGCGGTTCCACATCACATTATGGTGAAATGTTTTTAAACAGAAATTGATTGGGGTGAGTGGAGGAGGTGGCCTCTGATTCAAATACCATTAGCATGGTGAGATGCTCAGGATTAGCAGCAGATGACACTGTAAGTTCTTTGGACTTTTATAGGGGGGAAAAACATGCTTTAGGGGAAAGATGTGGGTGGGGGAAAACATGAACCATGTCTGAGAATGACACAAGGATTGGCTTTCATTCGTGCCCACCAGGGACTCCAAAAAACAGCCTCTCAGTTGTTCAGTGCTCAGCAGTCCTGCAAGTCATCTTGCAGTATAGTGACATAGGAGCAGCTGGATACTTGTAAACCAGTGGGCAAGGAGTTATGGCTTAAGAACGTACTGTAGCAACTAGGAGGAGATTCTGGATGTGAGATGGGTTATGGCACTATCAAGTGAAGCACAGTGGTAATAAATAGTTGATAAAAGCTCTGATCAGCTGTTTCCTGTTCCTGATACCCTTCTAAGTCTAAGTAGAAGTCATGCAACTCCTGTTCCAAGTAATCTCTGGCAGTTAGCTGCTTCCCCACCCACTTTCCAGCTTGCATCTAGCAGGCAGATTAAACCAAGGAGGTGGCTGCAGTAGGAGACAGGGCCAAACAGCAGTTAATGTTGGGTTACCATGTGTAGATTCTGGTAGGAGTGGTGCTAGGCACGCAGGTTATATTGGGGGATGGAGAGTCGGTGTCTGTGGGTGAGGGACACTTTTTATAAGCATAGGGAGGAGTGACATGGGGAGCTGTTGGGGAAATATTTGGCAGGGGGTTGTCACTGGGAAAAGAGCAGATAACTTGAAGGGCAGGAATGTTTGTGGAAAGTAGATTATGGGATGGTGGGGGCAAGGAGCCGAGTAGCAAAGGTGGGTGATGGGGAGCTGGTACTAGGAAGGGACAGATAATGGGGAGAGAGGCGCAGGGAATTTGTTGGGGGTGGGCAGATGTGGGTATACCAATGGGTACCGGGGAACTGGTAGTGGAAGGAGGCCGCCCAGGTGACACATGCATCGTATCTATATCGCTTATCAGGTTAATGCATTAGTAGCCATTTTGACTGATCAGATCTTGTTACATGTGGAGCAAATTATCTGTTAAGGAATGGGAACACTTCAGATGCAACACCTTTCTTTCAAAGCATCAACCAGTGTACTAGCAAAACAATAGCTGGGACTCGAATGTCCCTGACTTTACTCTCTTTCTAGAAAGGATAGAGAGAGCGCCAGGGGAGTGGGCATGACGGTCTGTGTTAGTTTTATCTGTGTCTGGGTTGGGGAGAGTCATTATGATGCCATATGACAGGTAACATGGGGAAAAGATAAAGAATAGGAGTACTCTGTAGGCTGCCAGACCAGGGGACAGGCAGACGAGTGGCTGGAAAGACTAAGTAAGACAAGAAGTCGGTAGTAGTACTGTAATGGGAGATTTCAGTTTCCCAGACATGACTGGGACACTCCCGTGGCAATGAGCCAAAAAAAGTCAGAAGCTGATAAGTAACACAGTATTAAATAGTTTCTCACTTAATGGGTGCAGGAGGCAACTAGGAGTGGAATTCTGGACCTAGTAATGTCCAGCTTGGACATCCTCAGGGATGTCTTGATTGAGTACCCAGTTGGATGTATTGATCACAGCACTATTAAATTTAGCATTTTGCTGGCTTAACAACTGAAAGGTATGTAAGCAAAAGGAGGAAGACCACGGGTGGGATTGTAAGGTTTAAAGAGGGAAAAAAGGGGGAGGGGAGACTGTGCAGAGGGGAACCAGGAAGAGGCAACTATCCTGACCAAATGCTTTTGTTTACTGTTCACAGAGGAAGAAGGGGAGGGGCCACAGGAAAAGTAACAGGAGCATTGGAGGGAGGGAAGTGGACACTAGTCTATTTTCAGAGAAGTGCCCTGAAGGGACTCACTAATCTGAAAATGGAGAAAGCAATGGGGCCAGATGGGGTTCATCCAAGGCTAATGAGGGAGCTCAGGGAGGTATTAACTGTTCAACAGCTTATTGGAAATGAGTGGTTCTGGAGGGCTGGAGTAGGGCAGCTGTGGTCCCACTTCACAAAAGTAGCAGGGAAGAGGCTGGCAAATATAGGCCAGTCAGCCTGACATTGGTAGTGGGAAAGCTAATGGAGCCACTGCTGAAGGAAAGGATTATGGAATATCTTGAATGTGGTTCAAGACTTGATGCAGCATGGATTCCCCGGTGGTCATGTCACACTAATCTGATTGATTTGTCTGGTTGATCAAAGAATCATATCAGAGTGAAGTGGTGGACGTGGCCTCCTAGATTTCAGTAAGGCTTTCAGCACAGTTCCATGTATGAGGCTAGTAAGCAAGTAGCTTAGGAAGTGGGTCCAAATGTGGTAACTGGGGTAAGAAGTTGGTTAGGGATAGGTGGCAGAGGGAAGTGGTAAACGGAGTTGACTCCGAGGAAGGGAGGGTGACCAGTGGGGTGCCTCAGGGATCACTGCTAGGACCAGTCCTCTTTATTTCATTTTTGTTGACCAGATAAATGCACTAGACATATTCTGCCTATTTTCAGGCACAACCCGGGGGAGGGGGATACAGGTGAATGCCAACTGACCTTGAACCAGATTAAGTGAATGGGGGAAATTTGGCCAGGGCACTGGAGAAATTCCCCTACTTTGTTTGAGAAGTGCCATGGGATCTTTAAGATCCACCTGAACTGCCACCAGAACAGGCAGATGGGACCTCTCTTTAACATCTCATCCGAAAGACGTTATTTCAGGAGTGCAGCACCCCCCCTCATGCTGCACTACAGTGTCATTATTGAGATTTAACCCAGGTACCTGGTGTGAGGATAGAACCTACAGCCTTCTGATCTCCCGGCCTCAGAGGCGAGTGCACTGCCTGCTGAGCCACTGACACTGTAATTTAATTGAGCCACTGACACTTTAATGTCTTTATAAGTGATATTGCTGAGTAGCTGGAAGGGAAGGTCTATGTCTTTGTGGGTGATACCAAAATCTGCATTAGGTTGAACACTTGGGGTGTGGGGGGGGTGAAAAGGATAAGCAGAGACCCTAGAGAACTCGAGAAGTGGACAAGGGTATGGTAGCTGGGTTTCAGTGCGAAAAAGTGCAGAGTAATGCACTTAAGGCATAGAAACCTAGATGCAGGGTACAAAATGGGAGGAGTAGTACTGATGACCATCAAGCAGGAAAGAGACCTGGGGTAATCATACTAGATACGAACCTATGAATGTGCCAGCAGAAACAGACCTCCTGGTCTATCAAGGTCTGCTCAAGTGTGCAGCAGGCTGCCCTACCCCCTCCCCTTTTGTCCACCCTCTGCCGTTCTCAGCATCACCCACCCATACTCTCCCCTGTTCTCTGTCCCATGCTCTTGTAAAGCTACTCACAGTTTTGCACGATGACCTAAAGCTGGCCAGGCAGTGCGCAGGGCATTTGGGAGGGCTAGTGGAATACTGGGGTGCATAGGGAGGGGTATCACCAGCAGAAAGAGGAAGGTGGTATTGCTGTTGTATAGATTGCTAGTAAGACCCATCTAGAGTACTGTGTCCAGTTCTGGAGATCACATCTCCGGAAGGACATAGAGTGGAGACTGTCCATAGGAGGGCAGCTAAAATGGTGCAAGGATCTGCATCAAAAGCCCTGTGAGAAGAGACTAAAGGACCTCAATATGTATACTCCGCTACCCTGGAAGGTGGGGTAGGGGATATGATAGAAACCTTTAAGTACCTCATGGAGCCTGCCTGCCGCGAGCGGTTGATCATGACGCCAGCGACCCGGTTTGGGAACGAGCCCGGGTCACTGGAGGGCCGATCGGGGGGGGGGGAGAATCGAGCGTCCTATAGACAGCTCTCCTTCTCCGGGGGGAGGTTAGGGGACTGGTCCAGTGCCTGCTGGGTCCTAGCGGAGGCTGGGAGTATCACAGGACGCACAGCCCAAAGTTAACTGGGGGAGGAACGGACATCTGCATATGCCATGACGTCACTACGCTGCCCCCAACAGAAAATGGAAAAATTGCTCGTTGGCCGCCGGATGATGGCTCTCCATTCCCTGAGTGCCTCCAGTACCTTCCCAGGGCCTCCTGTTCCTCAGCAGCATCCCGGCCCTGCGTAGTGTGTGTTAGACATCCCTCCCCCGGTGCCCTTCCCCGGAGGAGGGGGACCCGCCCGGCGAAGGGGTACGTCGGGATATCCCGGGGATCGGCTGTGATCTGAGGACCAGAGGAGGGCTGGGTAAGGGCATTGGGGCCGGGGAGAACTTGTGGAGCCTGAAGGAGTGGAGGCCAGCGGCATGGGAGGTGGGGGATATATATATATATATATATGTATATACACCTCATGGGGGTAAATTAGGTATAGGAAGAAAGTATTTTTCAGGAAAAAAAAAGGTGCTCAAGGACAAAAGACGTATGATAAACGGGGGGGGTGCATTCAGTAAAGATGTGAGGAAGTATTTTTTCACAGAAAGAGTGGTGGATTCCTGGAATAGTCTTCCAGTGGAGGTGCTGAGTGTGGAAACAGTGGTGGGGTTCAAGGGTGCATGGGATAGGCATAAGGGTGTCTTAGGGAACGGGAAAGGGGGTAAGTGAATAGGCTGGAGAAAGTAGGATCTGCCGTGATACTATAGGCAGGAAAAAGTGGGCAGGCTTGGTGGGCCAAGCAGTCCTTATCTGCCAGCAAATTCTGTGTGTGTTTGGTCCCTGACTGTAGGAAAACTGACTTTGGTAAAATGATTGAAGGCCGGCTGAGATGTTTACAAGAAACTGGGAGGTGGAGGTGGAAAAAAGTGGGTAGCTATAAATGGGATAGTCATAGAAACCTCCCAAGAGTACATACAGTTGGTTAGCAAAACAAGAAGCAAAGGAAACCTCTGGCTAGACAGACATCTCAAAGCTGTAATAGGAGACAAATGGAAAGCTGTCAGGGTATACAAGGGGTAGCAAAAGGGCCAAAAAGGTGGAGTATATGGAAAGCTAGATAAAAAAAACAAGAAATCATTGGAAGGGAAAAAGTGTACACAGAATTGAGGATTGCACGGGATAAAAAAAACCCCAAAAAACAGTAAAACTTTATTCAGGTACACAAAGGGAAAACATCAACCAGTGGAGAGCACCGACATGAGGAAAGATGGGGAAAGCATGGAGAAAAATAAAGGGAAGGCAAACATACTCAATGAGTAATTCAGTTCTGTGTTTACAGTGGAGGCTACAGGACTAAACCAGGACAGTCAGGATTATAGCTAGCCACAGTTCAGAGCTAGGCTATATACTAAAGAAGGAGTGTTGAAGGGTCTGCAGGATCTGAACACAAGTCCCTAAGGCCAGACAGGCTGCAACCAAGGGTATTGAAGGAGGCGAGACAGTGAGTTACTAGCAACAGGACAATCTTCACCATTCATCACTGTTGGGTATCTTCACCATTCATCACTGTTGGGTACTTGTCCGGCGGTCAGGACCCAGAGGGAGTTTTTTTTTTTTTTTTTTTTTTTAGGTAGGTGGAGCCGACGCACCATCGGCGCCGCTCTCGAGGCCGACGCACTGTGTGGCACTCGCGGGTTAGCTGTTAGGCTGCGTTGACCCTGCCTGCCTGCCAGTTCTTTGTCTCCCGCCGTAGAGGTCGCACCTCGTGTGGAGCTGCCGCGAGAGGCCTGGTTTGACGCCAGAAAACCTTTGACGCTGTCTATTTACTTCGGTGCCAAAGTCCGTCGGTTCCTGCCGGTTCTGCTTTGCCATACTCGACTTTGCCCGGTAAGATCTTTCCATTTCTTTATATTTCTCCGACGTCGAGTCTGTTTTTGATGTTTTTTTCTTCGTAGGTCATGTCTTGGTCGGAGGTCAAGAAAACTTCTAGGACGTGTCGACTCCCCCATGCTACGGTGCCCATGCGGTTGAAAGTATTCCGTCACCGACCAGCACGACCGGCGTCTTTCGTGTCTTGGCCCACTTCATGACATGGATTTGTGCGATGCCTGTTCCTCCATGGACCGCTGGGTCATCGAACAACACGCGTGGAAAGTGAGGCGAGCTCCGCCGACTTTCGGGGGTCGGGCGCACACTTGTCGGGCCAAGCCACGCTCTCTCGGCCTTTCCTCCGGGTCCCCTCCTGGTTCTACATGGACCGAGGAGGAGGGAGCCTTGGCTACTAGTAGCCTAGCCGTTGCCGAGGCCGTCCCGCTCCTTTTGGGGAGCGGACAGGAGAATGCCGCCCGCGCAGTTGCCCATTCGGGGTGAAGGCTCCCCCGTGTGCGGACCAGCGGTTAAGGGGCCGGGTCAGCGCCATCCTCCGCTCGCACGGGCGCCATGGGCCCTGACGGGAGCTGTTGTTGGCGGCACCTTGTCAGCGCGCGCCGGGTTTCTGTTGGAACCGACACTGCTAGTGGTGCCGTGGGAGCTGCTACGGCGCCATCTTTGTCCATGTCTCACCTTGGCACCGTCCTCAGTGCCGAGGTCAAGCACGGCGCAGTGTCCTTGGGGCTCAGTGCCGTGGGGCCGTCTGATTCCGCCGTTGTTGGCGCCGCCTCTGCCCTCTGCGACATTCGCGGTGCCGTGGACCCGGGCGGCGCTGTCCTCGGCACTGCCTCTGCCCTTGGCGCCGTTCACTGCGCTGTAGAGCCAGGCGGCGCTGTCCTCAGCACCGATGGTGCCGTTGGTGCTGTCTTTGTTCTTGTCGCTGCGGGGCCAGATGGTGCCATGGCTGGTCCTGTCTCTGGAGCTCCTGTTCGGGCTGGAGCCATGCCCCCTGCAGATTTCGCTAACGGTGCTGTAGGGGGCACTGGTATCGGCTCATGCACGGCTCTGGTTTCTGTCACCATTGGCAAAGATGGTAGTGGGTGCCCTCCTACGGTTTGGCACAGGGCCTCGGCCTCTGCCTCCTCGGAGGCGGAGTCGAGCTGTGAGTCAGACGGACAGTCTGACCCTTTGGGGTTGGCTGTTGAGGTGGGCAGCCCAGTAGTCTCCTCGACAAGCTGGAGTCAGCCCCGTTCTGAGGTGGGGTTGGTGGCTACTGAGACTGGGGTCAGGGGTGCTGACCAGCGGGCAGTGGTGCAGGCCACCATTGCTCTGCAGCCTGGTCTTGGTGGGTTCACTGACCCCCTCAGTAGTGGTACCCCCACCTGTGGTGTGCCTAGATCGCCCAACTTTGGGGCCGATCAGAGCACCTACGGGAGGAGAGGGTGCTGTGCCCTGGGTAGCTCCTTCGGGTGCTGCCCAGAGCTGTCGGCTACCTAGGCTGGCCCTCTCGAGGAGGAGGGCTCTTTTGGACTCGGAGGGGTCGAGGGGCGTGGGGTCGGCACGGCGGCCTTTTCCGGGGGTCCACCCAGGCTCTGGGAGAAGCCGTAGTGCAGATCTCTGCTCTAACGTCTTGGTCTTTTTGAGAGAGCCTCATTCTTTTCAGGTAGGGGACCGTCCTTCTGGACCTGTATGGCCCTGGTCGCCTCACGGGGGGATTCTTCTGGGCACAGCCAAGGCAGTACCGAAATGGTTGTTCAGCTGTCGGCTGTGGGGTCTTCTGGGGCACGTTCTTCTGCGGGTGCTCCCGGTCCACTCCTTAGCCCAGGCGGAGGTCAGCTGACATCTTTTCTCTGCTCTGTCCCCATTCCTCTGCCACATTCTCCTGCGCTCCCAGGCATCCTTGGTCCTAGCGGGCCTCTCTCCTGGGAGCAGTTCAGAGCGGTGGCTGCTCGGTTCCCAGCTTACGTTAGGGCGATGGGCAGTCAGGTTTTTCAACCTCCCCCCGGGCAGCCACCCCCTGAACAGCTGGTGCCCTCCACCTCCTCATCCCCCTCTTGTGGGGGAGAGGACCCTTCTGTCCACATCTCTTCAGCTGCTGATCTCGCTGAGTATCAGCGCTTCCTCGTGAGGATGTTGGAGGACTTGCACCTCACACCTGCCACTAGTAGCAATCCTGGGCACTCAGCGCACGCCTTTCTAAGTGATTTTGGCGAGGCCACCCTTGTGGTGCCTCCCAGCCTGCTCCCTTTCCGGAGGCGTTGTTGCGTTTCTGGCAGAAGCCCTTCTCCGGAGTTCCTGCCCCAAGGGATCTCAGCCAGAGGTATTGCGCACCCCCGGAGTCTACGGGTTCCATGCCTCATCTGCAGTCCGTATTGACGCAGTTGGATACTCCTGATGGGCTTCGCGCCCTTCACTGTGAATGGCCCCCAGATCAAGACACCTCGGATTTTTACTTCTGGGGTAGGAGGACTTTCTATTTGGCACGGTTATTGCTTTCCATTTCTGCACATCAGGCCCACTATGCAGCCTATGACAGGTTCTTGTGGTCCAGGCTAGGTCAGCTCCTAGCCTCATTGCCTGATACGTAGCAAACCAGACAAGCCACTGCACTGTCTGTGCATGGCCTGGAGCTAGCAAGGCACCAAGTGAGGGCATCCTATGATGCCAACCAGGTAGCTACCAGGATCGTAGGGACAGCGATCTGTACTAGGCAGACTGCATGGCTGCGTCTTTCCCGGTTGTCACCCTTGGCCCGGTGTAGGGTGATTAACTCCGCTCACCAGAGAACCTCTCTCTTCTCCCATAGAGCGAGACGGTGCTTGTCGGGGCAACTTCTTCCCCCTCCGGGGGGACCCCATCTCACTCTCCCCACTCTCGGGCCTCTCCAGGCCCTGAAGGTTCTCCCTCTTAGTGTGTCAGCCACTGAGAGCTAAGGGACTTTATCCCTTAGGGTGTAAAAGAAACCCCCTTCGTGGGGGCTCGGTACTCATCCAACAGTGATGAATGGTGAAGATTGACACAAATAAGATATGAAAATTACGTACCTACTGTAATTATGATCTTTCTGTGTATCTTCACCATTCATCACAATCCCACCCAGCATCCCCCTGGGGCCTCAGTCTCTGGGTCCCCCTCCCTCTCTGTGCCCATCCTTCCCCCTCTCCTTTCTTAGGAGTGGGGTAAAACAGAGGCACACAGGGGGATAATGTTCCGGGGAGAGTGGACAGCGGGGGCACTCCTTCTCCAGTGCTTTGGCTCCACCCCTGTGGGGTGGGAGTTGACAGTTGCCCTCCTTTCTCTCCTCCTCCCTGTTCCCGTCCAACCTTTTTTCTCCTTGTGTATGTATGGATGTATGTGTGTGTGTGTGTATATATATATATATATATATATATATATATATATATATATATATATATATATATATATATATATATATATATATATATATATATATATATATATATATATATATATATATATATATATATATATATATATATATATATGTATATATATGTATATATATATATATATATATATATATATATATATATATATGTGTGTGTATATATGTATGTATATATATATATATATATATATATATATATATATATATATATATAAATAAATGTTTCCTTTTTTTCACCAGTAATGTATCCTTGAGAGGGTGTTAATTCTCTGTGCCCTGTCCTTCTTCCAGAATAGCAGACTCTGCTTATCTGGAGTGTTTGCCAGCCATTCTGTGCCTTGAATTCTGGCAGAAAGCCTTTGGCTACTCCTTGCAGTTCCTATGTAATCTGGAGACAGACCAGAGTCTGGGATGTTTAACCCCCCCTCTCCTCCTAAATTCTTTACCCACCCTACCTCCCTCTTCCTTTTCCAGAGATTGGGGCCCTCCCAATCCCTTTAGTTTCCGACGTTTCACCCTTTTTGTCCTCTGTCGTTATTTCTCCTTTTGGTTCATATATCTTTTCCTTTTTCTATCCCTTGGACTTCCTTGTCCCACCCTCCACTCCCTTCCTCTTACCTGTCCGGTGACTCAGAACTGGCAGGCAGGCGGAGTCGACACAGCCTAACGGCCAACCCACAAGCGCCACGCAGTGCGTCGACCTTGAGGGCAGCGCCGATGGTGCGTCGGCTCCACCTACCCAAAAAAAAAAACTCCCGTTGGGTCCTGACCTATGGCCAAGTGCCCAACAGTGATGAATGGTGAAGATACACAGAAAAATCATAATTACGTTAGGTATGTAATTTTAATTTCTTATGCACAAGGGTGGGGATAGGAGAACCCAGTATATTACAGAATGGTGAGCCTTGGGTAGTAGTAGTAGGCAAACTGCTGGAGATGAGAAAAGCACAGATAGCTGCAGGCCTGGTGGTGCATTATGCCTTGCCTCATGCCACACCGATGACCCGGACTTGCAAATGACCTCGGGTCTTCGGGGAAGGAGGGAGCAGGATTGAGCAGCCTAATGGCAGCTCTCCTCTCCCAGGGAGGTTGTGCCCCCCCCCGTAGTTGTACTGCCTCCGGGTGGAGGTCCGGTGGCAGCGCAGGCGGGAAGGGGGCAGCAAGTCAGGAGGGCATCTCTGAACGTGACGTGTGTGTGCATGCCTGAGGGAGGAGCAAGGTAAAAAACAGTGAAAAAATACCTAAAAATGTAAATTACAAGAACCCAACCCCACCCACCACAGATAGCTGAATCCGTAGAAGAAAATGAAAATTACAGATGGTAACCAGCGTGGGTTCACAAGAGGCATGCTGTGTCTGAAGAACGTGGTTTTTTTGGGGGTTGGTGACACAGATGGTGGATAGGGGCCAAGCAGTCAGCGGGTTGTAGCTGGACTGTAACTTTGTGACGCATAGGAGGCTAGTACAAAAGGTAGGAGCCTTAGGGCTAGAGGAAGGTCTTACAGGGCAGATTGGTAACTGGTTGACAGGATGCAAATTGCAGAGGGTACTGTCGCTGTGAATGGAATGTTCTCTGTTGTCCGGAGCATCACTAGTGGTCTGTCCTGGAGCGAGAACTGTTTTTAATAAAGTTAATAGGACTTTCACTGAGCATGAGGTTTGGTCAAGTGATTCTGCTACCCAGATTTCGTAAGAGACACCCAGTAGAGGCCCTATTTAGTCACTATAAATCACTCTAGTTATCTTCAGTGATTTATAGGCAAGCAGTAAGACACAATGAGGTTATGGCCTGATGAAGAGCATGCCCCAGGTGCGTTATGAGGCATGAGACACTTGTGCCGAGTACCTTTAACACCTGGGAAGTGCTCTTATCAGGCCATAATCCATGCCTCCGAGTGTCTTGCTACGTTTATAAAATGGGCCCCCTAAGTAACTATTTAAGGAAAAAAAAAGAAAAACATGCTAAATTTTTTTAAAAAGTTGAGGCTTTACTAGTTGAAGCAGTAAAAATAGTTCCTATATTAAGGTAGTTTTGGAAAGTGTTTAATTAGTAGTACAGGGCTCCCTACGAATTCCTCCGGTTATTTGCCTATCACTGCTGCTTTTTTTGTACTCCCCTCCCACATTCATTTTCTTCTGTGCTGTCTTTGGTATGTACAGTTGCTGACAGTGTCCCTTTGCTTGAGACCAACCGTCCGCTTTCAGTGAGAACGAGTGTGTCCAGCTGCAGTCGGGGTAGTTACTGCTTGTCAAACAGTGCTTTCGAGATGTCATTTGTGAGTTCGGGCCAGTCAGTCATAATACAGATTTTTTTTTTTTTTTTAAGCTCTGCACATAAAAGTAGTGGTGGAGGACCGGGTCTGGGTTTTATTTTGAGGGTGCTGTCATCGTTCGCTGGATTGATAATGGAGGAACGCTGGTGGATCTGTAGTGTGATTTGAAAGCCATGGCACGCGCTTCACTGTCTTCGCTGAGGTCAGCTTTAAACACAGAAGAGATCAGACTTTACTTTTAAAAATTAAAAGATTATCCAAGAAATTGGCGTTAAGTAAGAGATAGTGTGTTTTAGTAAGAGAGAGAGTGTGTGTCTCTGTTGGGAGTACTGAGCAGCTCAACTAGGCTGCTGATGTTTGGCTGGTGCATGACTTTGGCTGAGGGTGGCACTGGGATATGTTGTGTTGTGGGGCTCACGTTGGCACAATTAGTGCCTGTTATAAAGTTATGTCCTGATAAGGACATGGCTGAAAACCTGTTTCAGCCAATCAGAGATCAGGAAATTCTGTGCCCATTCTGTAATCCTATATATTATAGTGGCACTGTAGTACCACTATATTTAGGGTTGAGCAGGAACTCTAATGTTAAACCTCATATTTTGAACCTTAATAAGCATGCCACTGTATGACGAATTTGCCTGAAATTTTGCATGCGCGGTCTGGTACCATAGATCTCTGGATTTGGAAAGTTGCGTTATGGTCGGATGTACGGTTGTCGAGCTACAGCACACCAAAAAACGCAAAAAAGACTTTCTGCGCGTTTCTTTGCTCATGGCCACAGCCCACATGGTTTGTCCGTTCGGTCTGAAATCTTCAGGGAAGATGCAGTCTTGGCCACAGATATGCCTTTAGAAGATTTGGTGAACAAATATTAAACCATTCAAAAGTTATTCAAAAAACAAATTTTCCATTATAGTCAGTGGGAAAAGTTAGCAAAAATCACGAAACTTTTGCAAATGCCTGTTGTTACTTTTGGAAATGGCCCTTTTACTTTTGTGATTTGGCCATCTTGTTTTCAGTTCGTGACACAGAAAAATGCCTGGCATTTAAAATTGGGATCCTTTAGGTAAACACTGATTGTTGTGTTTACCTAGTAGGCTCCTGAGGATGCTAGCCCTTTTCTTTTTTTTTGGGGGGGGGGGGTTAAACCCCCCAGAAATGCCTTTTCCAACTTTGAGGAAAAAGTACTTTTGCAAATGCGAATGTTTCGTGATATTTTTTTTTTTTTGTGAAACTATCATGATTTGCGAAAGTATTCTCAAAATAACTACAAATCTTTGCCATCCTCCTACAACAAAACAGTTGGGTCTTTTTGGCTAAAATTTGCAGGGTGGCAAACCCTGGTCCCGCAGATGTGCCTTTTGGTCCCAAAACATTACAGGGTACCAAAGTTACAGCATTCCGAAGTTCAGATATTTTCCCATAGGATAACATTGTAGCGCCACTGCGCCAGTGCCATCTTTCAGGGCCTGTATCTCGAAAACGGTTTGAGATATGGATTTTTTGTCGCAAAAATGCTTAATCCCCCTATGGGACTAAGTGTAGAAGTAGACTGCAAAGCTATAAATAACATGAAATTTGAATTTTCTTTCTACCTTGTATGGTTACTGAGATATTTGGGAATTAGTGTTCCAGTTGAATATTTTCATGTCCGTAGCCCACTATTGCACCGACTGAGTTAGCATTCACAGTGCTTTTTGCTGCCCCTGTCTCGGACACAGGGCGAGATACGGATTCAGTCGACTTATGTTGCGAGAACTACTCACTCTCATGATTACAGTCACATTTTAATTTTTTTTCTACCTGCTAAGATTCCCAAGATATTGGCAAATTTGTGTCACAAGGCTTTTTTGGCCTATAGGGCTGCTTTATGGTTCAGAGTTTATGTGTAAGTGGGGCCCGTGCTCCCACAAACACATGTCATTATGCAGAAATGGGTATCTTGGTGGAAGAGCCCCACGTTCCCACCAACACATTCCATTTACTATTTCTATTAAACTTTCTCAAAAAGAAGGGAAATTCATTGCAAAAAACTCTGTTAATGCATTAGTTAGGGTTTTTTCTACAGCGACAAAAGTGTGGAAATTCAGTGTTAGGGTTACTACCCCTAACTCTGCATTCCCCCCACCCCCCGACACACACACACACACACACACACACACACACACACACACGCACGCAAGATTGTAAGACACTATACCAGTCAGTCACATCTGTAAGCACAATAATCACTACACTACTCCTTTCACATAACATACTAGCATACTAAAATGCCAGCAGAATAGGCCTAACGGTCTCTCAAGTCTGCTTGATTTTCAGCACCCGCACTGAGGGCCGATTTTGGTGCCCCCCTCCCCCTTGGGTTATACTGTCCCCAGTCGCAGATGTTCCACCTGTATTGGGCCTGGTCAGATTTACCCTCCACCTGTACCTGTCCCATCCTCTTTTAAATCCACCCACAATCTCCACCTCTGCCAGCTCCCTGGGCAGTGCATTCCATGTCTCTACCACCCTTTCAGTGAAATAACGTCTCCTCTTCTCCCCTCTGATCCTACCCCCTTCCAGCTTACACCCTTGACCTCTCGTTGCCCCCCCTCCTTCCTTTGGAGCACCCTGACAGGGCCTCCTTTATTGATTCCTTTCATATACTTAAAGACCTCTATCATGTCCCCCTCTTCTCCAGGGTGTACATGTTGAGCTCCTTGAGCCTCTGCTCATAGGTCCTCTCCCAGGCCCCAGATCATTTTGGTTGCCCTCTCTTGGACCCTGTCTAGGACTGTAATGACCCTCTTTAAATGTGGTCTCCAAAACTACACACAGTACTCAAGATGTGGCCTAACCAAGCAGTTGTATAGTGTAAGGATCACTTCCGACTTTCTGGAGGTAATCCCCCTGGTGATGCATCCCAGCATCCTGTTTGCCCTTGCCGCTGCCCTCCTACAGGTCTCTGAGTTGTTCGTTTTGACATTTACCACTACCCCCAGGTCCCCTTCACTCTCCATGACGTGAATCATGTCTCCTCCCAGGGTATGCCCCATGCCTGGATTTCTGACTCCCAGGTGCAGAACCTTGCACTTCCCCGCATTGAATTTTAGTTTCCATTTTCCCGACCATCTTTCCAGAGCCTCCAGGTCCTCCTGAAAGGCCACCCTCCCCTTCTCCTCGTCCACCACTGCACCCAGCTTTGAGACGTCTGCAGAGATGCTTGTCTCACTCCTGATCCCCTTCCTAAAGTCTGAGACATAGGTGTTGAACAGGAGTGGCCCCAGCACTACCCTTGGGGAACCCCACTAGTAACCCACCTTGGGAATGAGGCTAACTCTCCAACCACCACCTTCTGAGTATGCTCACAGAGCCTGTTTCCTATCCATGTTAACAACTGTCTCTCTACCCGCATTTCCTTCGGCTTAGCCAGCAGGCCACTGTGGGGTATCGAATGTCTTGCTAAAGCCCAGGAAGAGGATGTCCGTTGGCCTACCCTGGTCCAGGGCCCTCGTCACCCAGTCATAGAACTCAACAAGGTTTGTCTGGCATGATCTTCCCGTGACAAAGCCATGCTGCCTATCGTCCAAGTACCCAGTTTGCTCCAGTAACCCCCCTAGCCTTTACTTGACAATACTGTCCTTCACCTTGCCGACCACCGGTGTCAGGCTAACGGGCCTGTAATTTCCCACCTCCTCTCTTGATTCTCCCCCCTTGTGGATTGGTATGACATAGGCCACCCTCCTGTCTTGGGGCACTCACCCAGACCTCCGAGAGATGTTGAAAATCTTCGCTAAAGGGACTGCCAGGACATTCGCCAGTTCCCTCAGCACCCTGGGATGTATCTCATCTGGCCCAGGTGCTTTCTCCTTCCGAAGGGACCCAAGGGCTTCCCATACTGTCTCTACTGGGATTTCAGCCTCCACGTTCTCCCTCTTTTCACCCTGCACTGCTGGCCCCCACCTGTCTGTGGTGGCCATTCCCTTTCCCCAGACCCGTCAGGGCCCCTGGTTTCCACCGGTCCCAAAAACAAATACAGTTTGATCGACTCTATACTGCCAGCACTGTATGATGACACATTATAGCTGCCATATCTTTTCATACAGTGAACCTTAGGCATGGGCATGTGGTGGCACTACAGACACCGCTGACACATACATAGTACTTTTCAGATATTGCTCGGGTATGAAACTAGCACCATCACATGTTGTAATATTGCTGCGTTACCTGGAAATACTCATTAGCAGCATGTTATAGTTAGATTTGGATGTTACAACTGTTGCTGTTTCATGTAGCTTGTAAAATATACTATAAAACATTACTTTTATTATTACTACCATTTGTTATTACGACTGACTCACTCTATCAGAAAAAAATATGCAAACATCCAATGACTGTTCCTAGGGTTATCCAGACCAGGGCATGACATTCGTGAAAAAAAGTACATGCCCCAGTGGGTATGTAAGCAACAAGAGTACATGCCCAAGAAACATTTTACATGCCGCCTCTGTCTTTCACATAATTTTAGTTTTGGCGACACTGGTGGTGGTGGCACTAAGTGGCTTGCACAGAATAAGAAGAGTAATTCTCTGTTGGTTAGCAGAGGCAGACTGAGGCTATACTACTCAGAGAGTGATTAAATATTGAAATTGTCTGTCTTGTCAATAATAAATGCAACAATGAAACTGACTCTGTGCGTTTGATTCATTTCTTAATTGCTTTTTTGCTCACAGTTGCCTTTATGGCTCCAAATAACTTTTTTATTTAGATCTTAGGTGGTCCCAGTAGCTTTTAAAAAAGCTTTAAAGACCTTAACATATTCTTATATTTACAGTGGCGTGAAAAAGTATTTGCCCCCTTCCTGATTTTCTCTATTATTGCATATTTGTCACACTGGATGTTTTCAGGTCTTTAGACAAAATGTAATATTAGATAAAGGGAACCTGAGTGAACAAATACACTTGTTTTTTTTTTTTTTTTTTACTTATTTCATTTATTTAATGAAAAAAGTTAACCAACACCAACTGGCACTGTGTGATAAAGTAATTGCCCCCTAGTTAAATCAACCCAATTAAAGGGATAATTAGAGTCGGCTGATTGAACACAGCCAGGCTTGATTACAGCCAGCCCTGCTCAATATAAACCTCACTTATTTTGACCCTTACCATCAGAGTCACGTTGCCAGCACAAAGATTCAACAAGCACATTATGCCACGATCAAAGGAAGTTCCTGAAAAGATCAGAAAAAAAATTGTTGCCATTTATCAGTCTGGAAAGGGTTACAAAGCTATTTCTAAGGCTCTGGGACTCCATCGAACCACAGTGAGAGCCATAATCTCCAAATGGAGAACACTTGGAACAGTAGTGATTCTTCCCAGGAGTGGGCGGCCTGCCAAAATTACTCCAAGGGCACAGCGTAAAATCATCCAGGATGTCTCAAAGGATCCTAAAACAACATCCAAAGAACTGCAGGCTTCTCTTGCCTCAGCTAAGGTCAGTGTTCATGACTCACAATCAGAAAGAGAATGGGCAAAATGGGCTTCATGGGAAGAGTAAGCGGAAACCACTGCTAACCAAGAAGAACATAAATGCTCGTCTCTCATTTGCCAAGAAGCACCTGGATGATCCACAAGCCTTTTGGGAAAATGTTCTATGGACAGATGAGTCCAAAGTGGAACTTTTTGGACGACATGGATCCCATTATGTCTGGCGTAAAGCAAACACAGCATTCCACAGTAAGAACATCATACCAACAGTCAAACATGCTGGTGGTAGTGTGATGGTGTGGGGATGCTTTGCTGCCTCAGGACCTAGACGACTTGCCATAATTGAAGAAACCATGAATTCTGCTCTGTACCAGAAAATTCTTAAGGAGAATGTCCGGTCATCCGTCCATCAGCTGAAGCGTAGTTGGGTCATGCAGCAAGACAATGATCCAAAATACAAAAGCAAGTCCACATCAGAATGGCTGAAAAGAAGTAAAATTAAAGTTAATAGAGATGCTGTGGCAGGACCTGAAATGAGCAGTTCATGCTCGAAAACCTACCAGTGTTACTGAATTAAAGCAGTTCTGCGAGGAAGAGTGGGCTAAAATTCCTCCACAGCGATGTGAAAGACTGATATTGAATTATAGGAAGCGTTTGGTTGCAGTCATTGCAGCTAAAGATGGCGTAACCAGTTATTAAGTGTAAGGGGGCAATTATTTTTTCACACAGTGCCGGTTGGTGTTGGTTAACTGTTTTCATTAAATAAATGAAATAAGTAAAAAAAAAAAAAAAAAAAGTGTTGTTTGTTCACTCAGGTTCCCTTTATCTAATATTACATTTTGTCTAAAGACCTGAAAACATCCAGTGTGACAAATATGCAATAATAGAGAAAATCAGGAAGGGGGCAAATACTTTTTCACGCCACTGTAGATTTTAGGAAACCCATCCAGAGTAGCTTGCAAATAAAAAGCTTTAAGAGAGTTTTTTTTTTAAACACATCACCCTTGTATTTAGATTTTAGGTAGCCTACACAGAGTAGTTTTCAAAAAACTGCTTAGAGAGATTTTTACATATCCCCCTTGAATTTAGATTTTAGGTAGCCCACACAGAGTAGCAGAAAAATGCTTTCAGATTTTTTAACAGATCTCCTCAGACTTTTTTTTTTCTCTACAGATCTCCCTTATATTTGGGTTTAAGGTAGTCCACAGAGTAGCTGCTTGTATTTTTTGTATTACTTAGATTCCTTATTTAGATTATAGGTACGTAAGATAGAACAAACCTCTATAAAACTGACTTTGACTCTTTGGCCCCAAGTAGATAAGGTTTAGTTGAGGATGTTTGATAGTTTACTTAATTTTGTTTGTCTTCAATTAGGTGGGTAACAGACAATTGTTTGGACTGATTTCCATTTTGAATTCAGTCCCCAGTAACTTCTATAGTGCTGCAATATTCAAATTCTGAAAGTGGCAGCCTTCAACCTTTATTTATTTAGGTACTTTTAGTTTTATGTACTTATTATTTTTTAATTTTTTAATTTTATTGTTTAACCAGGTATAGCACACTAAGCTGAAAGCTTTTTTACAGGAGCAACCTGGGAGCACAAGGAGGTTAAGTGACGTGCTCAGGGTCACACAGTATGCAAGTGGAAGCAGTGGGATTCAAACCCAGGTGTGGTCTGCTGGATGTCACCAGATTTGCAGCTCAGAGCCTTAGACTACTACGCTATACTGCCTCCTATCCTTATCCTAAAATCCTTATTAATTTTAGAACAGACAATATCTGTAGCCTGTAGCTCCCTCCCCCAAGCCATTTTAAAGTGCACCAGCTCTGCTCCAAATCTTACTTTATTAAGAGCTTTTTTTAATTTGATGCCTGGCTTACTTAGCTTCCAGTAGGTAAAAGTAACACACACACCTTTTTATATAGACTGATTTTTAGCAAGCAACTGAATACAGAAAAATATACTGCTGCAGCCTGAAAACTGACTTAGAATGGCCCCTGGCCCTGATGCTGTCTCTGCTGTTAGCTGCTTTTCAGTAGCACTTGCAGCCTGTTATTGTTACATAACTAGCTAACAGAGTTAGGTAGCTTGCTTTATTTCTTCCCCCATGTCTGATCCTCCTTCTGGGAGAATACATTCCTCCATGCTGTGAGACCCCTTCGCAGTGTTACCCATCACCCTCCTTTCCCGCCTAAGTCCCCCACGCGCCTCGCTTACACACCGCATCTGGAAAAGCACTTGTAGCTCTTAAAAGAGCTTTTTTTGTAATAACAGTTGGATCGCGATCATCTATCCCAATGCACTTGTAACAAAAGTGTTCTCTCCGTGAAAGTGCAGCACAACCTATCCATTCTTAGACAACTGGATAGAATGCCGTGCTCTGCAGGGGGTCCTTGCACATTACGAATAAAAATTAATATTAAAAGAATCGTACTTACACTTCATGGATTGAAGCAACCCATGGATTGAAGCAGTGGGCAAACTATTCTTGTACAGCCTTAAACCCGCCTCCAGCAGTGACGGACGGACCCCTTTCAACTTGCGGTTGGCTGTGCCATGAAACGAAATAACTTTCAGCCTACTCCTCACATCTGCCTGGGAGAAACAAGTCATCTGATATTTGGAAGAGCTGTTCTGTGCACCTTGCGATCGCATCTGCTGTCAGCGCCCTGTGTTTGCGCTCCTCTCCGCCCCAAAATAACGTCACGGCTCCCGTAGTTAAAAAAAAAAAAAAAAAAGTTCCAAACAAATGAGTAGCACTGAAGGGGGAAAAAACGGAGCTCTGCAGGACTACCTTAGGTGCCCCACTGGGCATGCACTAAGCAACAGTAGGTGTCCTGAGACAATAGTGCCTGCCCTGGGGCACCTAAGGTATAGGAATTTTGCACCCTGATCCAGACTCTTATTTCCAATACAGCTGTCTATAGATAACATACTGTGTGTTTCATCATTTCTTAATTGAAATATAGGCATCTGCTTAAGTCTTGTTGTTTATGTTTGTGACAGCAAAATGCTTACCGTGGGCCATCTCCCACGGTTGCCCAGAATGCGTGTGTACCCACAGAGCACTCTGACGATAGCAGAACTCATACAGTTGCTGGACCATGATGATGGCTGTGTTGTACTGCTTGTTGTGTGGGGCGTGGGGGTGTGGAGTTAGGTTTTGAGGATGTGGGGTTGGGGTGGTAACCCTAACATCGAATTTCCACACTTTTGTCGCTGTGGAAACAACCCTAACTGATGCATTAACGTAGTTTTTTTTTGCAATGAAAATAAATATAATGTATAATTTCAAAATGTAACCTCCTTCCCCTTGTCTGTAAAGTGGAACACTGCATTCCTGATTATCCTGCACAAGAGACCACTGTATGCAGGATATAGAGATACAGTAGCGCTGTGCAGTGATTGGGTGAAATCTTGTATTCTCTCTCCTAATCTGGTCTCCGGGCTTCCTTACTCCTGTGCTGTACCTCCTGATGCTGATCCACAGGCAGGAATCAGACCTCTGCAGCAGGGGACATCCAGCCCTCCACTTCTGTTCTCCTCAGTTTACTTCCTGTCTTTAGTCTGGCAGGTTCTCTGCAAGCAGAGCTTTGCCATGTGGCAGAGCTGAAGACTGCAGACTGTAAGTCGAACTATTTTGGTTTCTGGATGTGAAAAATCTCAGCTGTATTTAAGGATCCCAGTATGGGTGCCAGTCTCAGCCTTGCAAGCTGCACAGTCTGGCCCCATTTTCGCTGTGCTGTTTTTTCCCCCACATTTTCAGCACTCAGCTCGAAGTCGTCCTGCATCGCAGTGAAAGGCTGTTTTGGGGAATCAAAACGGGCACTGGAGTGCTTAAAATGGATGATTGACCCCTTGTCATTGTGTTGTTCTTTCTGGAGCGCTTAGGATTCAGGGGAAAATGTTATTCTCTGGCCCCATTTCGTCACGGTGCTCTTCTCCCACGTTTTCTGACCTGATTCTGAAATGCTCAGGTCAGAATAAGTGGCAGCCACCATTTTTTCTTGGCAGTGGTGGTCTGGGCCAGGGGAGTGAAAACAGCACCGGAGAGCTTTGAAGGACGTTCTCCCTCAGTCAAGCGAACGTCCTGGGGTAAAATGTCACCGAGGACTTGGGGTACATATCCCTTCGAGGTTACAGCAGTGAATCAGAATGAGCTTATGCTTCTAGCCGAACCGAGTGAGATTCCCACAACCTCCGCTTGCATACTCTGTGATTCTGAGCAAGTCATTTAACCTCCCTGTGCTCTCTGGATGCACCTGGAAATGAGTTTTGGCTCAGTGTGCCTTTACTGGACAAAAACCTGGAAAAAAAAATTTTTAAATGATATTGGGGAGGTGTTGGAGGACGCAGACTGTTTTCGGATGACACAGGAGTTTAGATAGCAAGGAGTGGATTAGCAGCATGAAAAGGGATGTAGAGAGGTTGGAGCTGTGGTCTAGAATTTGGCAACTGAAATCCAGTACCAGCAATTATAAAGTGATACACATTTGCAGCAAAAATCCACAGACAGGATATTGCATCAGTGGGATCATGGTGGAGCACTCTGGAGGAAAGGGGGAAAGGGAAATTGTTTAACCAGGAAAGGAATACTAAGCCGGAGGTTATTTCCATATGCGACCTGGGAGCACAAGGAAGTTAAGTGACTTGCTCAAGGTCTCACAATATGCAAGTGGGGGCTGATGGGATTCAAACCCAGATCTCCAGATTTGCAGCTCAGTGCCCTTAACCACTGCGCTATTCTGCCTCCAAAGAGACTGGGGGGAGATGATTAGCTTGAAACAGTAACAGTGCTGGGGGTTTCAAATATGGGTCATATGAGGCCAACAGATGTAAAAAAATGTGAGTCAAAACAGGACTCGAATAAAGATAAATTTAAAGCAAGCATTTCCACAGCACAGTAGCCAAATATTTTCGGAGACTATGTTTAAGGTTCACGTTTCCATTCTTCAGATATTATCATCAGGGGTCGATCTTAACATTCATCTTACCCCAGGAGTCCTTTAGTATCAGTAACTTTTCTGCACTTAGCTGGCTAGGTGCAACTGCCCCGGAGGTGTGTCTTTAAGAGATATTTAAATGAGAATAGGGCCAAGCCAGTCAAAAGACAGGAGGGGGTGTGAGCTGAGTGAGAGCTGTTGAATGCTTCAGAATTTTTTCTCTGCTGGACTGAGCAATATTGCCTCTGAGGTGTCTCCCTGCTTTCCTTGTTGACAGCTTCCAGGCACCTGCAGTAGATTTCAAATTTAAACAGTGCCTGTAGGTTTTCTCTCTAGATTGGCAATTACAAGGAAACCTTTTTTGTTATGTTACTGGACCTTGGTATCATCTGTGTCAGGACTGTCCATAAGGGTCCAGCAGCCACCTGTGTGCAGTTGAGTTATTACTCGGTTTCTATTAAGATTGGCACTGGTATAGATCCCAGTTTTACAACAACAACAAAAAGGCACTAGTAATGGAGTTTATTAACTGGGGCAGGACTGGCTGGTGGCATTTTCACAGAAACCTGCACTCAGTTTGTAGGTCCAGAACTGGTTTGCTTTGCTTAAATTGGCAAACATAGCAGACAAACCTTTGAGTCTAGGGACGTGGATATGTTGTTCAATCCACACTGTCTGGCAGGTTCCTTGCCGCTTTAAATCTTGCCGGAAGGTCTTCAAGTTGTCTCCTCCCAGCCACCTGGGTGGTAAAACCCTCTGCTCCTCCCCATAACGCCTGATCTTCCTTACTGCTTGGAAACTCAGGTTCCCTCCTTAGTGCTCTGCGTTTTAGGCCTGGATCCACACTCTTCGGAATTTCTTAAACTTTTTTAAAATTTGCAAGGCTTCGGTCTTCATCTTCCCTCGCGTCTGCGATGGACAAATTGACTCCTGGCTTCCGTCGGTGCCTGTGTGGGCAGAAGATGTCCCGGACTGATCTGCACTCCATGTGCATCTACTGCCTGGGGCTTGGCTACGACTCGCAGGCTTGGTGTGCAAGTCCTTTTGACTTCGGTCTTGGAAGACCGGCTGCCAGACTTCTTCTCGGGCGACCCAAAAGACGGTATCCGCCGGTCGAGTCTAAGGAGGCCCGTTGGGTGGTGTCCGGCGGTGGGCTCTGCAGAACAGTTGGAGCAATTGATTGCCCTCGAGGAGGAGGTGGCCCAGGCCGCTTCTTCTTCCTCCTCGGCCGCGGCATTTATCCCACTCTCTTTGGGCTCCTCCCACACGGCTTCGTTTAAGGAGCGTTGCCGGCCCCTCTCCACCAAGGGAGAGTGGCTATCGGGACATTCCAGTCGGTCCAAGAAGAAGGACTCTAAGGGTAAGTCCCACCATCAACGTTCCTGGGAGCGGGAGAGATCCCCTTCACTGGACCGTCGACTCTCTACTTCGGTCGAGGTTGCGGCTGTGGCCGCTGGCTTCACGGTGCCCCCATCAGGTCAGCCAGCCGAGACATCCATCGACACGGTTGAGATTTTTCTCGATCCATCGAACGATTTGTCGACCGGAGAAGCTGACAACCCTACTTCACTGGTTCCCCCGGTGGAAACCGAGGACTTGCCTGTGCCTCCTGTGCCAGAGTCCCCGATTAAGGTCCCTGCACCGAGGGAGGAGCGGGTTTCCCCCGCCCCCCTCTCTGACCCACCCTCGGAACCCCGGAAGGTCTCTGTCTTGGTCCTCTTCCAGGTCCAGCCGGTCCCGCTGATGTCGGCGGTCTCGGCATAATGGAAAGCGGCATCACCGCTCATCCTCGTCGTCCTCTTTGGAGGATAGGCTCCTGCGCAAGTTGCGTCGGTGCTACAAGGATTTAATATGGATGCAGCTCTTATTGTCCAGGAATAAGCCGACTTCATCGCCTTCTCTGGCCATTCAGTGGCTGTCACTGGAGCAGCCAGCAACCCCTGATAGTAGTCGAGGAGCCGACCCCGTCACCAGTTGTTCGTCCGAAGCCGGCTGCTCCACCCATTGTGGTGGAACCTCCGCCTCCACAACCGAAGACTGGGGCCCCGACCAAGGATTCTCGGTCGGGTCAGGGCTTGCCCCACAGGTTGTTGGTCACCCTCACTCCCGATCGACCTCTGCAGATGGATGGTGGCTCAGGCGCCCAGCAGCTGTTTGCAGACTCCTCGGAATCTGACGATGACTCCTCCCTGTTCTCCAGGCCGCTTGACCTGGAGTCTGCAGGGAGCCAGTTGGTGGGCGAGAGCCCTTCCTCGTTTTTAGGTTTGCTTCGGCTCATCTCGGAGTCCACCGAAATGCAGTTTGAACCCGTTTCAAAACGGGCCAAGTATTCCCTCACAGAGATACTGGACCGAGGGGATTCCCCTACAGAGGCTTTTCCTGTGGCCGAAGCCATTGTTGGCCTGGCCCTGGAGTTGTGGCAGCGGCCAGCATCTTGTCCCGCGTCTTCGGCCAGGATGGCTCGAAAGTACGCAGTCCCCACCGGCTCACTCTCCGGTTTCTTGGAGCACCCCTCTGCGGAGGGGTTAGTGACCGATAGCGTTTTCCAGCGCTCCGGGAACGCTTGAGATGTGGACATACCATCTGATAAGGAATCCAAAAAGCTGGATTACGTGGGGCAGAAGGTTTACGCTGCTTCCTCCCTAGGTCTTCGTCAGGCTAGCTCGGCTGTTCTGATGGCACATTTCTCACACACCCTTATGGGTTCCCTGGATGAGGTGATTTCTCATCTCCCGGCTGACCTTCAGACATCGGTCAAGCAGGTGCGGGATCAGGGAAGGGTGGTGGCAAAGCAGCAGCTCCAAACTTTGTTGGACATAAATGATTCTTATGCCAGATCAGTAGCGGCCACAGTGGCCATGCGCCGCAGAGCTTGGCTGCGGATGTCCACCTTCACTGCGGACACCCAGCACAAGCTGGCAGACGTTCCCTTCCTGGGCACCGACTTGTTTGGGCCGGGGGTGGAAGACCATCTCCAGAGGATCGAGAAGTCCAGTGCCACCTTGGACTCGGTCATGTCTGCCGAGAAGGACAAGGGCCGCCAGCAGCAGCATAAGCCCTTTCGCCCTTCTGCCCCTGTGGCACGTCCGGCCGAGCAGCACCAGGGCCAGCAGAGACACATTTGGTGCCCTAAGGCCAAGTCTGCCGCTTCCTCCAGTAGGAAGCCGGGAGGCAAGGGTCCGGGAGGTCCCTCAGTGGGCCCTTCCTCCAAGCCTGCCCAGTGACTGGTTGAAGGGTGTTGCCCCCAACCTCGTCACTCCTCCCCGGGTTCCCCCAGTGGGGAGATGGCTCAGCCACTTCTTTTCTGCCTGGTCCGCTATCACCACGGACCGCTGGGTGCTAGAAGTGGTAGGCAGGGGTCTGCCTCTGGAATTCGAGCAGTTCCCTCCCTATCGAGCCGTCGCCCCATGGGGGGCAACGGGTTCCGCAGCCTCTCTTTCGGCTGGTTGAGCCGACATTGCCCTGCTCCTTCAGATGGAGATGATCTGTGAGGTGGCGGACCCTCCTCCAGACCCAGGGTTTGTGTCCAGGTACTTTCTGGTCCCAGAACGGACGGGGGGGCTGGCGCCCCATTCTCGACTTGCACGACCTGAGCAAGTTCCTAAAGCAGTGCACCTTCAAGATGGTCACTCTGGCTCAGATCATCCCATCCTTGGAACTAGGCATGTGATTTTGTTCTCTGGACCTTCAGGATGCGTTCTTTCACATCCCAATCTGTCCGTTTCATCAGCGATTCCTCCACTTCCTAGCAGAGGGATCTATTTACGAGTTCCAGGCCATGCCCTTCGGCCTCTCTCCAGCTCCTAGGGTCTTCACCAAATGCATGGCAGTGGTGACAGCATTCTTCTGGCACCGAAGGGTCCGGGTGTACCCTTACCTGGATGACTGGCTGATTGCAGCCCCTTCCAGGTTGGAGGTGGAGCGGTCCAGGGATCTGGCCCTCCAGGTCTGCTCTCAGATTGGCCTCCTCATCAATGAGGCCAAGTCGGAACTTTTGCCATTGCAGTGATTCAGTTCATTGGGGCAGAGCTCGACTCTCTTCGAGCCAGAGCTCGGCTCCCGGTGGACAGGGCCGATGTCCTTTCCTCCTTTGCCCAGTCATTTCTGGTTGGGCAGTTGCGCCCTGCCCAGGATTTCCTGCGCCTTCTGGGTCTCATGGCTGCCTGCACCAGCGTGGTCCGTTTTGGGGGCTGACCTGCCATTGGTCACAGCACTCCGGTCCTCTGGACCAGTCAGTGATGGTGACCCAGGAGATGTGGGATGGCCTACAGTGGTGACTCATTCCAGCTCATCTGCAGGAGGGTATCCTGTTTGTCCGCCCCGAGCTGACGGTCACTCTGACAACTGACGCCTCTCTGATGGGTTGGGGTACCCAACGGGGGGGAGCTCAGGGCCCGCGGCCTCTGGTCTCCTCAGGAGTCTCGATGCCACATCAACCTGCTGGAGCTCCAAGCGGTGAGTCTAGCCCTCACCGCCTTCACTCCGTTTGTACGGGGTCAAGTGGTTCAGGTCCAGACGGACAACACCACGACCATGTACTGCCTCAACCGACAGGGTGGGACGCACTCCTTGCCTCTGTGCAAGGAGGTTCTCCGCACTTGATTGCTCATAATCAGCCTGGAGGCGGATCTACTAGCCATCCATGTGGCAGGAGCCTCCGACGGTCTGGCCGATGCCCTCAGCCGGATAGGCGCTGCATCTCGCGAGTGGTCTCTCCTGCTGGAGGTAGTACAAGATCTGTTCTCCCATTGGGGCACCCCTCAGGTGGACCTGTTCGCCTCTAGGGAGAATGCGAAGCTGAGGCTGTTTCATGCCCACCCCCAAAGCAGGGCTCACTGCAGGGGGATGCCTTCTCGAGGCCGTGGACACCAGGCCTCTTCTGTGCCTTCCCTCCATTTCCCTTGATCCACAAGGTGCTTCTCAAGGTGAAGAGGGACAAGGTGCAGGTGATTCTGGTAGCCCAAGACTGGCCCCACCAGTTCTGGTACCCAGATCTCCTAAGCCTCAGCACCAGGCTCCCAAGGCGGCTTCCAGCCCGCCCGGACCTGATCTCAGTCAACAAGGGTA
Source organism: Neoceratodus forsteri (assembly GCA_016271365.2). Classification (NCBI taxonomy): domain Eukaryota; kingdom Metazoa; phylum Chordata; order Ceratodontiformes; family Ceratodontidae; genus Neoceratodus; species Neoceratodus forsteri. The sequence goes on from CM057452.1 coordinate 1,463,158,470, forward strand.
AGGTTCTCCATCTGGACCTTCAGTCCCTGCACCTGACGGCCTGGTTTCTGAGCGGCTAGAGCTCCAGGCCTTGGGTCTTTCCGACGAGATCCTCAACATTGTTGAGGCGTCCCGTAAGGAGTCGACCAGAAAATGCTATGCCTTCAAATGGAAGAGATTCTCCATTTGGTGTTGGGACAAGCGGTTGGACCCTTCTTCCTGTTCCTTGGTTAGCATCCTGGGCTACCTGTGGTCCCTTTCTCAGCTAGGGCTTCGGTCGACGACCTTTAAGGTGCACCTGGCAGCCATCTCTGCTTAACAGGCGTGGGTCGGCAAGCAGTCGGTGGCACAGGAGAAGGTGGTCGGGCGCTTTTTCAAAGGTCTTGATCAACGTATCCCCTCCGGTGCGAGAACCTCCACCTCCGTGGGATCTACTGCTGGTACTGGCTAAGCTCATGGGTAAGTCATTTGAACCGATGCACAGGTGCGGTATCTCCCACCTGTCGTGGAAGACTGCCTTCTTGGTGGCTATTACGTCAGCCAGAAGGATGGGAGTGCTCCAGGTGCTTTCCATCGAGTCTCCTTATCTGGTCTTCCACAGGGACAAGGTTGTCCTGCGCCCCCACCCGAAATTCCTTCCAAAGGTGGTGTCGGAGTTTCACCTTAACCAGGTGTTGACTCTGCCGATGTTCTACCCCAATCACACCTCGGAGGCCGAATATAGGCTCCGTACTCTGGACTCTAGAAGAGCGCTCGCTTATTATGAGGAGCGGATGGCTGAAGTTCGGGGAGAGGTTCGCCAGCTGTTTGTCACCTATGCTGAAGCCGCACCTGGCAGACCTGCAGCCAAGCAGACGATAAGCAGGTGGGTCACCTCCTGCATAGATCTCTGCTATAGGTTGGCAGGCATGGAGCCTCCCAAAGGGATAAGAGCTCATTCTACCTGCCATCCCACTGCTTCGGTGGCTGCTTCTAGGGATGTCCCTATCTAGGAAATCTGCAGGGCTGCTACCTGGAAGTCAGCACACACCTTTATTTCCCATTAGCACATTGACCTTGAGTCACGCCGGGATACTGGTTTTGGGACCTCGGTTCTCCAGTCTTCATTCCCAAGTAGGGGTTGCGCGCCTTGCCCCCCTCCTCCCGGAGAACTGCCAGGAGTTTGCCAGACAATGTGGATTGAACAACATATCCACGTCCCTAGAAATACAGGTTACTCACCTGTAACAGGAGTTCTAGGAGTGGTATATGTTGTTCATCCACACGACCCACCCGACCTCCCCGGCTTTGACGCGCAACCTGGCTTCCAGCAGGCTAGATCAGGCGTCATGGGGCGGAGCCGAGGGTTTTACCACCCGGGTGGGTGGGAGGAGCCAGCTTGAAGACCTTCCGGCAAGATTTAAAGCGGCACGCCAGACAGTGTGGATGAACAACATATACCACTCTTAGCACTCCTGTTACAGGTGAGTAACCAGTATTTATTATGGCTGAGGATAAATCAAAGGGTTCCGATGAGGGGCCAATCAAAAGTACTGTTACCAAAAGCAGAGGTGCTGAGGAACCCTCCAGATCCCAGCCAAAAAATAAAGCTTCCAAAGATGAAGTTCCTCACAAATTGAAAAATAATGAGGGATGAAAAAAAGAAGCTTGATCAAGCCTCTGATGAAATGGCTAAAAAGAAACTCTGTCAAGACAGATATGCTCCCGTTACTCTTGGGAAAGCCAATAGCAAGACAACAGGCAGCTTAAAGCACATAGAAAAAACAAAACACTTACAAACTGCAAAGGTTTTTCCGTTAGTGCAAGATATGGAAAAGGCATGGCAACTGTTTCAAACTCTTCAAAAGATGGGTCCTCGATTTAGTGGGTCTGGCAAGCACTTTTCCACAGTTCTCTCTTCTGGTGAGGGTGACGCAGATGATGATCAATTTTTTGATGCCCCTGACGTGGATTTTGAGGGCCTTGAGCCCCAGGAGTCCCTGGACCCTCAACTTGGGGATCCCCCGGGTGACCACGAGGATCCTTCCTTTATGTTTACGTTTATACAAAATATGCTGGATACCCTGGACCTCCCTACGCAAGAACCCAACCAGGATGTTGATGAAGACTATGATTATAGGGAGATGAAGGGTCTTTCAAACAACATGAAGTCTTGCTATATTATGACAATTGCAGTTTGTCCCACCATTAGAACTGCCCCGGAGGTGAAAGAGTTAACTACCATTCTAAGAATGGAGTTTAGAGCTCGAGCTCGGTTAGAGAAGCTCTGTCTGGATAATTTCAAACTGAAACTGTCAGATTCTTTACTCGCCTCACTGAACAGTGTCGAGATTTCTCCTACTCTACGTTCGTTTCTCGGTTTAAACAGTATTTTCTCGGTTAAATTCAACCATGAGTATTATTATTTAACACGCAAACCGATCGGTTCAAGCTCTGTCTGTGGTATTGTAAGTAATAGACAGGTTTTAGTTCTGTTGGAACTTGTAAATGTTTATCGGTTCGAGTTCGAACCGATCAGGTTGTTTAAAACTTTAAAGAATAAGCATTTTAAAGCTTTTAGAGTGCGGTTCCGGTTCTTATCGGTTCTAAAAGCAGATTTCATTACGGTTTTCCGACCAGTGACACGGTTGGGAACAGATAAGGTGTCTTGCCTGGCACTGCCGTTAAAAGGGCAAGTTTCTTGGTTAGGCTGGCATCATGTCTGAGAAACCCAAAAGAAAAACCGGGCCCACTGGGTTTCAACACTGTAGTGTCTGTGGGGAAGCCTTTGCCAAGGCTGACCCACACACTACATGTGTTTATTGTCTGGGGTTTGACCACCTCAATTCAGACTGCCAGATTTGTAAAAATTTCCCTGCAGCCACCCTGGATAAGAGAATGGGCAGGCTCAGGGAATGAGAGGCCAAAACGTCCGCTGACCGGATGGCCAGCCGGTTTGGTGCCAACGAACCGGAGGGAGTGCCCTCTGACCAGGCGAGACTTCCTCGGGCAAACGTAAAGCTGGCTCTGAGGAGCCAGTTCCAGCAAAGAAAACTAAAAAATCAGCAGGTATGGAGTCCAAAATTCCTTCTCCAACTGCTGCAGAAATAGCAAAAGCTATACAAATTGTACAGTCACTTTCTCCGGTTCCGTCTGAACCGCCACTGTTTGGTAAAAGGTCGGTTCGGCCGGTTCCACCGGTTCAAGAATATGATATTGGAGATTTTTATGAACCAGAGGAGGGGGAGGAGGATTATGAACAATGTGAATGTGACTTTGAGAGTCTGGATGTGCCCATTGAACCGGACATCTCCCAGACAGACCTTTAGAATCCCCTATGCTTTCAGTCCCTTCTCATTTTCTGTTTTATAAAAAGGTTGCTGAAACCCTCCAGCTTCCATTAGAAGAAGCTGTGGATGAGCAGGAGGAACCTGATTTTGTGGAAATGATGGATATCCCAGAGTCTAGGAGATTATCTATCCCCTTACATAAATCTTTTAGGAAGCAAACAATAAAAATTCTAAAAGCCCCTAATTCTGTGCCTCCTGTTGACAAAAGATGGACAGGAGGTACACTTTGTCAGGTCCTGATACAGACTTTCTATCACAGCAATGCAGTCATGTTGGGGTAGTTCAGGCTGCAGCCTGTGATAAAGCTAACATTCCCCTGGCTTCACATCTTCCTGACAAGGACTCCAGGAAGATTGATGCCATGGCTAAAAAACAATACATGGCAGCGTCCTTGGGACTCAGACAAGCAAATTACATGGCTTATGTGGCAAGATACCAAAAATCTAGATGGGACACTGTCATGGCTTTGGCCAAACAGGCCCCTGGCCAGCTTGCCAAGGAGCTGGAGCAGGTGGCTGCTGATGGTATTGAGGCATCCAAGGTGCAATTCCATGCTGCTGTGGATTCTAATGATGTATCCTCTAGAGTCATGGCTACATCTGTGGCCTTTCGTAGGTTAGCTTGGCTCAGGTGTACTAATTTGTCACAGGATACCCAGACTAAGGCTATGGATTTTCCTGTGGTGGGGAATTCTCTGTTTGGGGAGCAGACAGAGAATTACATGAAGAAAATGGATGAATACAGAACAACTTATAGGAGTGCACAAGCCAAGGAGCGGCAAGCCACTCCTCAGAAGCAGACCCCCAGGGGTAGAGGTAGGCCCTTTCACAGGCCTTTTTACCAAACCCAGGCTTCTTCTGCTTATGCTCAGAGGGGGTTCTTCAGAGGCAGAGGCAGACGGGGTGCAAGTAGGTCTGCTCCCACCCCTCAGCCTAAAGCCCCTGCCAAACAGGCACCCTGATGGGGTGCCCAGGGCCGGTTCTCCATTACCTGTAGGGGGCAGGTTGGCTTACTTCGTTCAGGACTGGGAGTCTCTGACATCAGACAAATGGGTCCTGGAAGTAGTAAGCCAGGGTCTGGTTCTCAGCTTCAAAACATTTCCAAAGATGAGAGCCAGATTTTTCCCACCTGCAAATGCTCTAGAGACCTTTACCTTAGAAACAGAAGTCTCAACCCTCCTAGCTCTCAGAGCTGTGGAAGGGGTTTCCCCCCCTACACCAGGGCAAGGGTCTGTACTCCAGGTACTTCCTTACCCCAAAAAAGACTGGAGAATGGCGGCCCATTTTAGACCTAAGATATCTGAACAAGCACCTTTTGAAACCAAAGTTCAAAATGGTGACTCTGGCAATGATTTTTTTTTTTTTTTTTAACCAATTATTTTACCAGGTGAGGCACACTAAGCTGAAAGCTTGTTTGCAGGTGCAACCTGGGAGCACGAGGAAGTTAAGTGACTTGCTCGGGGTCGCACAATATGCAAGTGGAGGCTGTGGGATTCAAACCCAGGTCTCCAGATTTGCAGCTCAGAGCCTTAAACCACTGCGCCATACTGCCTTCTCATACCTTCTCTAAGGCCAGGGGACTGGCTAGCTTCCCTGGACCTCAAGGATGCCTATTTCGATGTTCTAATCAGAAGCTCCCACCGAAAGTACCTCAGATTCGAACTGCCCTCAGGTCATTACCAGTTCAGAGCAATGCCCTTCGGCCTCACCTCTGCCCCAAGGGTATTCACAAAATGTCTGGCAGTAGCAGTTGCTCATTTAAGAAGGCAAAGGATTGCTATCTTTCCCTATCTAGACGACTGGCTCATTGTAGGCCAGTCTCCGGAACAGGTCAAATCACACCTGCAAGTTACCCAGCAGCTGCTCACCTCTCTGGGCTTCCTGCTCAATCTTCCAAAGTCAGTTCTGGAACCTGTTCAGGTACTCACCTTCATAGGTGCAGAATTGGACACAAAGCAGGCCAGAGCCTTCCTACCCTTAGAGAGGGTAAGGAACCTGGTGGCCCTGGCCTCCTCCTTCACTCTGCAGGTCTCTCGACCAGCAAGGCACTTCTACAGCTCCTAGGACACATGGCTGCTTCCACAGCTGTAGTGCAAGGGCAAGATTTCAGATGAGGACATTCAGTTTCACTTGAGAGCCTTTTGGTCTCAGAGAAAAGATCCCCTTTCCAAGTTGATCCCAGTGACTCGAACCCTGATCCAGGCCCTTCAGTGGTGGCAGGATCAGAGCAATTTAAGACTAGGGGTCCCCTTCATCCCTTTATCTCATTCCTTGACCCTCACTCGGATCGTCCCTTCTGGGATGGGGAGCTCACATGGGCGACCTCTCCACCCAGAGTGTGGTCCCTCCGAATCTCTGCTCCACATCAATTTACTGGAACTCAGAGCTGTCTTTCTAGCACTTCAAGTGTTTTCTGCATCTGTTCAGAACAAAGTGGTACAAGTCAGAACAGACAACACCACCACAATGTGGTACATCAGCAAACAAGGGGGCACTCGGTCTTCGGCCTTGTGCACCCGAAGCAGTGAAGTTGTGGTCTCTGGCTTATTCCCTGAACACTTTCCTCATGGCAGTTCACCTCCCAGGAAAAGACAGTGTCCTGGCAGATGATCTCAGCAGGATTTCCCAGGGCCATCACGAATGGTCACTGGATCCCAAAGTACTGGGGATAGTTTTTGCCAGATGGGGCACCCCTCAGATAGACCTTTTCGCAGCCCCAGACAATCACCAACTTCCACTGTTTTGTTACAGGCACCCAGTGATGGGCTCAGTCCCTCTGGATGCCTTTCTCCTAGATTGGGAAGCGAAGTTTCTATATGCCTTTCCCCCCTTCCCTCTCCTGTTCAAGGTGCTAGTCAAAATCAGGTCCCAGCCTTGCAGGATGATTCTGATTGCTCCAGATTGGGCCAGGCAGCCCTGGTACCCACTCCTTCTGTCCTTAGCAGTCCATCTTCCCCTGTGCCTCCCCAGGAGGCACAATCTGTTATCTTGTGCCCAGTGGAGAGTTTGGTATCTGAACCTCAAATCCCTCAACCTCAAGGCCTGGTTCTTGAGGAGTTAAGAGTTTGCTGACCTACACCTTTCTCAAGGTGTTCTCGACATCCTGAAGGCTTCTAGGAAGCCTTCCACTAGGGCTACTTATAATTCTAATGGAAAAGGTTTTCCATCTGGTGCTCGGGGAAGCATATTTCCCCGGAATCTGCTGATTTGCCCATTGTTTTGGACTATATGGTCCATCTTAATTCTTTGGGCCTGAGACCAGCTACCCTGAAAGTACATTTGGCAGCTGTTTCTGCTTTTATTTCAGCAGGAAAGCCCTCTTCCCTTTCCACTCACCCTGTATTTTCCAAGTTTTTCAAGGGATTACTTCATACTAATCCACCTTTCAGGGACCCGGCCCCTGCCTGGGATCTTAATGTTTGCATTGCTCAGTTGATGCAACCCCCCTTTGAACCTCTGTCTTCTGCAGAGCTCAAGTATTTGACTTGGAAAACTGTTTTTCTAGTAGCCATCACTTCTGCCAGGCGCATAAGTGAGTTACAAGCCTTGTCAGTGGAGACTGACTTTATTTCCTTTCACAGGGATAAAGTAGTCCTTAGGACTAACAGGAAGTTTTTGCCTAAGGTGGTTTCAGACTTCCATCTTAACCAATCTATCTCCCTTCCAGTGTTCTTCACTGACCATTCCTCCTCTGGTGAGAGGAGGCTACACAGTTTAGATGTTAAGAGGGCCCTTAGTTACTATATAGAGCGTACCAAGGGTCATAGGTTCGAATCCCTCCAACTTTTTCTCACTTATGGTGAGGTTGGGAAAGGTAACCCACCACTAAGAGATCCATTGCCAGGTGGATTGTCTCTTGTATCCAATTTTGTTATCAAAAACTGGGAAAGGTTCCCCTTCAGGCCTGAGGGCTCACTCTACCAGAGGTATAGCTCGTCTCTAGCTGCTGCCAGAGACATCCCTGTTTTAGAGATATGTCAAGCAGCTACGGAAACGGTACACACTCTGCTACTACTCCTGGATATCCAGGCCAGGAGGGATGCTAGATTTGGCACACGTGCTTCAGAGCCTATTCCTAAGTAGGTTCTGTCCCTCCTCCATGGAGGTACTGCTGTGTATTTTGCAATTGTCATAATATAGCAAGACTTCATGTTGTTTGAAGAAAAATTACTGACCTTAGTAATGTTGTTTCTTCTAATGGAGTCTTGCATATTATAATCCCTCAACCTGCCCCTCAGAACTTCTACTTGGGTATGGGTGGGCAGTCCAGTGTGGGCACCGGTTATGCCCATTATATGTTTTTCACCCCTTCTTGGGGTTTTAGGGTGTGGTGTTTTATTTTACCTTATTTTATTATTTTCTGGTTCCCTGACTTGGGACCAGGAATATGTGTTAATATTTAGGTAGCCAGTTGGCTAGTATAGGTTACAGCTTCCACACAGAACCTTAGTGAGTTTTTGCTCGTAAAGATCTGACAGTTTCAGTTTGAAATTATCCAGACAGAGCTTCTCTAACCGAGCTCGCAACTCCATTCTTAGAATGGTAGTTAACTCTTTCACCTCCGGGGCAGTTCTAATGGTGGTACAAACTGCAATCGTCATAATATAGCAAGACTCCATTAGAAGAAACAACATTACTAAGGTAATTTTTTCTTCATCCTCAGAGACCCTGGTCGTCCCTATCTATAATGCATTTGGAAAAAAAATACCATGAAGGTACTTCAGCACCCCACTTCAGTATCAGGGGTTGAAGAGCGGCTTGAGAGAAAATATAAATTGTCTAAAAATGGTACCGAGTTCCTGTCTGCACACCCTAGCCATGAAAGTATAGTGCAGCAGGCAGCTTGTGAGAAAGCTGGAATCTCCTTGTCGCCCCCTCTCCCCTGACAAAGATTCCAAGAAAATTGACTTTATGGCAAAGAAAATGTATGCCACAGCTTCCCTGCTTTTCAGGCTTTCTTCTTACATGGCATTCACAGCTAAATATCAGAAAGCCCTTTGGAAATCTGTCCAGGCTATCTCCCGCAACGGATCAGATTCTGTGGTGCAGGAGCTGGTAGATGCGTCAAAAACTGCCCTGGAAGCTACTATGTACCAATTCCACATGGCAGATGACAGCACTTACGCAGCCTCTAGGGTAATGGCTCATGCCATCTCTCTAAGACGCTTCGCCTGGCTTAGAACAACCAGTCTGACCACAGACACTCCGAACACGGTTGTGGATTTTCCCTGCGATCAAAATATGTTTGATTACAGAACCACTGACTACACGAAAAAAGCCGATGAGTACAAGGCCTCCTGGCAGAGCCACTCAGCCTAAACCTGCCACCCCTCAGAGATCCCGTCCCAGGGGCGGTAGGGGCAGACGTTTTGTTCCCAGGCCTTACAATCCCTATTCCAAATCTGACTTTAGCCAGTACAGGGGGTCTTTCAGAAGCAGGGGCAGAAGGGGCCAAAGAAGAGCCACCTCAACCCAGCCATCTGCCTCTCAGTCTAAGTCCTGATGTGAGTGTCCAGGTCGCCTCCCTGATTTTGGTTGGAGGCAGACTCTGTCACTATCTTCAGCACTGGTCCCTCATTACGTCGGACAAGTGGGTGCTGGAGATAGCGGAGAAGGGTCTGTCATTACAATGCAAGGCTTCCAGACCTCAAGCGTACCCAGGTGTCAAGACCTCTGTCCCCAACACAGATACCGCTGTTGGAAATGGAGGTTCAAAACCTTCTGGCTTGACTAGCAGTGGAGAGGGTCCCCATCCACGAGAAGGACAAGGGCCTCTACTCCAGGTATTTTCTTGTTTATAATATGATTTATTAGGGTTTTCCAAAAAACACACATACAAGAAAGGAAAAAAACAAAACAAAAAACAATACAGTATAATACATATTGAAACTTTCCATTTGGCATCTATCCATCTACATTGGATGACTTCCCCAATCCCCCACCCCTCCCTCTATCCCTTGTACATACCCTCCCCACCCTCTCTTAACATTTTAAATGATGTGTCACTATCCACTCACCCATCTTCCCCTAACTCCTTCCCTTTACTATAGGACTGCATTTCCATTCCATTACATGGTATTACATTGGACACTTAAAGTTTAATACAAAAAATGTCAGCTTTATTCCATACCGCTTTCCTTCTTTCCTGGAAAGCTGAACTACCAACTGTCAGGTAGCTTTTAACCTCCCAGCCATAAATTCTATGAATTGCTCCCATCTCTTATTAAATTTGGATGCATTATGGAACTGTGCAGCTATCAGCTTTTCTGCATAAAAGGCTGTATAAATTTCTTGAACCCACTCTCTAAAGGGTGGTGTTGTGTCTTTAATCCAGTATCTAAGAATGAGAAGTAATGTTACCTCAGAAATAAGAGCGAAATAGTATTTCTGTGTTTGATGATATGGCTGAAAGGTTACCCAGTACACAGGTTTCTATATCAAAGTGGCATAATCCTTTAAACTACTCCAGGTATTTTCTGACACAAAAGAAACTGGGGAGTGGCGGCTTATCTTAGATATCAGATATGTAAACAAACATCTGGAAAAAGAAAAATTCTAAATGGTCACCTTGTCACTGGTCATACAGTCCTTACAGCTGGGAGACTGGCTAGCCTCCCTCGACTTGAAGGACGCCTACTTCCACATACCCATAAGGAGATCTCACAGGAAGTTTCTCCGGTTCGAACTTCCCTTGGGTCACTATCAGTTCACCGCAATGCCCTTTGGTCTGTCCTCGGCCCCAAGAGTCTTTACCAAGTGTCTCGCAGTGGTAGCAGCACATCTCAGGAGACTGGGTATCACCCAATCTGGATGACTGGCTCATAGTAGCAAAGTCTCCTTGCCAGGTCAAGGAATCTCTTTCCCTCACAGAACGCACTCTGGAGTCTCTGGGTTTCCTGGTAAATCTAAAGAAATCTCACCCGGAACCCACCCAGTTGCTCACCTTCATAGGGACACTCAGAAGGGATATGCTTTCCTCCTGCAAGAAAGAATTCAGAGTTTCCTTTCAGTGGCACATTCTTTCGCCCAGGGACAGCCAACACCAGTCAGACATTTCCTCAAACTTCTGGGACATATGGCCGCTATGACTGCAGTAGTCCCAGGGGTCAGGTACAGGATGAGACTCCTGCAAGCCTACCTCAGAGCTCACCGGTCTCAGAGAAGCAACACATTTTCAGAGTTGATACCTGTGTCGGAGCAGTTCCTCCAAAACTTGCTGCGGTGGAAGAACTCTGCAAATTTGCAGGCAGGGGTTCCCCTTCAAGCTCCTCTTCCCACAAAGGTGATCACCACAGATGCCTCCCTTTTGGCCTGGGGAGCTCATTTAGACAGTGCCCCAGGAAGCGGCAACTGGACTCCCGAAGAGTCACAGTTGCACATAAATATTTTGGAATGCAGAGCAGTCTTACTAGCTCTCAGAGCTTTTGCTCCCAGCATAGAAGGGCAGGCGGTTCAAATTCGAACGGACAACACCACTGCAGTGTTCTACATAAACAGGCAGGGTGGTACCTGATCAGGAATACTCTGGTTGGAAACTCTGAAGCTCTGGTCTCTAGCATTCTCCCCTGAGAGTCAGCCTCTCAGCTGTTCTCCTCCCAGGCAAACTCAGTACTCTGGTGGATGCTCTAAGTCGCATCAGTCACGATCAGAGTGAATGGACACTGAACAAGCAAGTACTAGCCACAGTGTTCAGGCAGTGGGGCACACCAGACGTGGATCTGTTTGCCTCTCCTCTCAGTTTTCAGCTTCCTCAATACTGTTGCAGGCTCCCAGTTCCGGGAACACTTCCTTTGGATGCCTTGATCCTGGACTGGCCAGGGAGGTTCCCATACACATTTCCTTCCTTTCCCCTGATATTCAGGGTTTTGCTGAATCTTAGACAGCAGCCTGCATCGATGATCCTAGTGGCTCCGGACTGGCCCAGGCAAGCCTGGTACCCTCTCCTTCTCTGTGTCCTGCAACAGGCCTGTTCGCCTGCCTCAGACTCGCTCTCTGCTGACCCTTCCTCAGACGGGAGTGCAGTACCCAGACATACACTCTCTTCACCTCAGGGCCTGGTTCTTGAGGAGTTAGTTTCCATCTTCACAGTACTCTGAACAGGTCCTTAAGATACTGAGGATGGCTAAAACACTGAACACTAAGAAGTCTTATTTAACCAAATAGAAAATGTTTTCCCTCTGGTGCAAGAACGAAAATGTTGAACCCCTATCAGCTTCAGACCCTCAGCTGCTAGACTACCTGGTACACCTACAGGCGTCTGGCTTGAAACCATCTTCACTCAAGCTACACCTGGCAGCAATTTCAGCCTACCTTTCGGTGGGAAAGAAGAAATCAGTTTTTTCCCACAAGTTTTTCAAAGGTCTCTTGCACCTCCAGCATCCAACCAGGGATCCTGTTCCTCCTTGGAGCCTGAACCTTTGCATAGATGGGCTCATGAATCCACCTTTCGAGCCTATGTCCAAGGCTCACATCAAGTTTATAACTTGGAAGACCATCTTCCTGGTAGCCATTACATCTGCCAGGAGTATTGCAGAGCTACAGGCCCTGTGCACTGAGCCGAATTGCATCATCCCTCACAACGATAAAGTTGATCTCAGGACAAATAAGAAATTTCTGCCAAAGGTGGTTTCAGAGTTTCACTTGAACCAGTTCATTACTCTGCCTGTCATCTTTACTGAGCCATCCACTCCTAGCGAGCCATCTTTTACTACATAGAGCATGCTAGACAGTCCAGAGGCTCTTCCACTCAGTTGTTCCTCACCTACGAGGATGTAGGCAGAGGAAGCCAGCTACCAAGAGAACTGTTTCTTGTTGGTTGGTCTCTTGTATTAGATTCTGCTTTTAGAAAGCTGGTCAACAACCTCTAGCGGGGCTCAGGGCCCACTCCATCAGGGGCACTGCTGCCTCGCTTGCAGCAGCAAGGGACATTCCCCTACTGGATGTCTGCAAAGCAGCTACCTGAAATCTGTGCACACCTTTGTGAAACACTACAGTTTGGATGTGCAGACCAGATCTGATGCCAGATTTGGCAGGGCGGTTCTGCAGAGCCTTTTCTCTAAGTAGGTTCTCTACTCACCTCCCACTTGGTGCTGCTGGGCAGTCTGCAAAAAAGTTATTGATGCTAAAGGACTCCTGGGGTAAGAAGAAAAAATTACTCAGTGCAGTAATCTTCTTTCTTCCAAGGGGTCCTTTAGCATCAATAAGCTCCGACCCTTACTCTCTGGTTCACCTATCGGAGAAGGGTTCTTAGGTCACTTTTTACCAAATTTGGAGTTTCTTAGTGATGAGTTTTTAGCTCGTGTTGCTGTTATTTCTGTTTCCACTTTTGTGGACATTTGCATGTTTTTGAATCCTGTTGATTCTTTTTCAGGGCATTTGCCCTCGTTTTTCCTTGAAAAAATTCTGAAGCATTCAGCAGCTCTCACTTGGCTCACACCCCCTCCTGTCTTATGACTGGCTTGGCCCTACGCTCATTTAAATATCTCTTAAAGTCACACCTCCAGGGCAGTTGCATGTAGGCAGCTAAGTGCAAAAAAGTTACTGATGCTAAAGGACCCCTTGGAAGAAAGAAGATTCACTGTGGTGAGTAATTTTTTCTTACTAGCCCAGGTATTAGTGCAGATTGCTGCGGGGTAGTGCAGGATCTCTGTCACTTGCCTGGTTGGGCTAGTGCAGTTCCTCCAGTGGAAAGCTACAGTTCCATTCTCTGCCTGTTGTGCTGTGTGGCGCTCGTGTGGTCGCAAAGAAAAAAAAAACAGTATGAAATAAGGTCAGAGCAGTGAGACCGCAAAGAAGTAAAGAAAAAAAACGGGATCACACAATTGACTGAGACCACAAAGAGCCCCCGGTCAAACTGAAGAACACCCCAGCAATAACATTCAGGACACAGCGTGGTCAGAAAAGTGAGACCACAAACTGTACATAATTAAAGACACGCAGCGCAATATTTAAGTCAAGACTAGTGGTAGGGCAGCATTTGCACCATAACGTTGGGTCAGAAGTAAATCAAGGCAGACTGCTGAAGCTGAAATAAAGTTAGCTTAGCTAGTAATGCACTCCAGCCTCTTCTCCACTGTTCCATTTGTTTTAGCTGTGTCCCTGTCACCCTGTGCTGTGGTCACCGTCTGAGAAGCTGCAAAGCAGCAGTGGCAAAGATAATATGCATAAGTGAGAAAATGGGCTCCTCCAAAGGAAAAACGCAACTGGACCCCCCCCCAAACTGAACAGTCAACACCTCGCAGCATTCAGGAGTCAGGACACGGCGCAGTCGGAACAGTAAGATGCCTTGTCCCGACCATGTCACCCTGTGGTCACCATCATTCTGAGAAGCTGCTTCCGAAACGGTGAAGCAGCAGCTGCAGCAAATATGCGCCAGTGAGAAAACGGGCTCCCCTGTCCTAACTGTAATAGCTGGTCTCTCTCTCTCTCTCCCCCCACAGGCAGTAGTGGTGCAAGACAGACCCCAGCGCCCCCCACCCAAAGTAAAACAACACCGCTAGATTCGCCAGCATTCACTCCAGGGTGTGGTTGGAATAATGAGAGATCGCGGCACCAATCAAACAAGAGACTAATAGGCTACAGCCCAGGAACACAAGGAGGTTAAACCAGCATTCCGACCTCCTTTGTTCTTTTCAGCCTTATCCCTGTGGTCTGTCTAAGCTGAGAGTGACTGTGATAGTGATACAAGTGTGCTTGAGAGTGAGCTGCACTCCCCTGACACCACACAATCCAGCAACATTTGAGGATCATTTGACTTTTATATTAAGAACTTTAACTCATTCACGCCACAAGAGCTCTTTAAGATTTCCACCACTTGTGCCCTGTATACTCTTAGCACTGTATCCTGGGCCTTTCTAAGTAAAATCAAGCCATAATCAGCATGCCACAAACAAATGTCAGTATCTCTCCTTTTTTTTTTTTTTGTAATATATTTAGATTTTTTTATTGTTAGAAACAACATAGCCATATATTGTGTAATACAGGTAAATGCTCCATAGACATCCAAGACATAGTATAAATAAAATCCTTTGGTAACTGGAACTTTCTTGTATTTTTTTAAAAAAAGAAAATAGTCTTTTCATTTTCCAATGCAGTTAAAAAATGTGAATACTTCTTGAACCGTAGGTGCTACCCACAAAGTATGAGTAGCAAAGTTGTTCAGCACAACATTACCTTTCCAGTGGTGCAATGCAATCAATTGCAATCAACTTAGTTTTTGTTTTATACTAGCTGAAATACCAAACCGTTTTTTTTTTTTTTTTTTCAGATTGTTTTCAAGGTGCCTAGGTGAGGCTTGAGAGACAAATGTCAGCCATGCACACCATACCTTAAACAAATGTGAATAACTTGTAAAGTATACGTGGTAGACGCAAAGTATCAGTGGCAAAATTGTTCAGCACAAAATTACCTTTTGTAACGGTGCTAAGCAATCAATTATAATCCATTTAGTTTTCATTTTATACTAGTTGAAATACCAAACAACTGTGTGGTTTTTTTTTTCACATTTATTCAAGGTGCTTAGGTGAGGCTTGACAGACAGATGTCTGCCATGCACACCATATAATCAAATTATTTATTTATCCAGGCGAACACCATTGAGCAAGCTCATTTACAAGGTGGACCTGCATTACACAAGTCAAGTAACAATGCATTTATATACAAACAAATATACAGTAGATGCAAGAGTACAGGTAGGCCTGCAATAGACAGGATACCTTAAACAAATGCGAATAAGTCCTAAAGTATACATGATAGACACAAAGTTTCAGCAGCAAAATTGTTCAGCACGAAATTACCTTTCTAATGGTGCTATTCAATCAATTCTAAGTAATTTGGTTTGTTTAACATTTAGGTAAAAACTGCTGGCTTCCTCAGACGTTTCCAGGGGCCTGAGTGTAAGTCAGCTGAGTGTGTCTACAGGTGTTATTGGCCTGAGTGACTTTGCTTTCAGATGCCACCTACAGGCGTATCTAGGCCTGAATGAGTTAAGACAATGACATTAAGACACTGACTTCAGTGAGTGTTTTATATATATGAAGTATTTTATTTCACAAAGTTCATTTGTAATTTAGGTTTCAAATAAATTCAGACACGCTTGATACATTTTGATTTTATTTGCCTTTTGTTTAATGAATTACTGTGAACCATACGGACTATGGGCTAGTGCAGACTTCTGCGGGCTAGTGCAATCTCTGGTTCACTAGTCCGACTGGCTAGTGCAAAAAAAAAAAGTTACAGTAGACCCGTGATTGTTATAGAGCAGGGGCATCACTGTAGAGCTACTGGCATGGTAAAAGGGGGGGAATTTCTACTTTTTCCCTTTTATTTTTATTTATTTAAGTCACAAATCGGATTTACAAACCTTTGAGTCAAAGACTCATTTACAAAGGCACCTCGTCACAGGGAGGGAAGACAACATATTTGTGAAGCAAGACAGTGGAGAACAATAAAGGTGAGATACAAAAGAGCATACAAAGCAAGGCTTTTGATGCATGCTAGTGCTGATCTTCTTTTGAAAACCTCTTGCCAGTGCAGTACTGCATACAGGAAGGGAGCACGCTATTTTGGTGTGTGTCAGGAGGGATTTCATGAATTGCAGGAAGGAGGCAAAGCTACCACTGTACAGGTCATCTGGTGTGTTGTGTACAGTTTTGGATCCCACATCTGAAAAGGACAAAGAGAGCTTCTTGACTATCCAGTGGAGGGCTAAGAAAAATGATCCAGGGACAGCAGGGTATGTCCTTGTGAGGAGAGTCGGGACAGCCTCAGTATGTACTTACTTGAGGACAGGAGGGAAAGTGGGGCAGGATAGAAACATGGAAAGAAACAAATACAAGGATATAATAGGGTGGACTCCACAGAGTTGTTTAAACTGAGCAACAGTACAACCACCAAGGGCACAGTGTAAAGTTGGAAGGGAGGAAATTAAAAAGTTAACCCTGAAGGTACTTTTCACATAGTGGGTGGTAGAAAGGGGGAACAGAATACCCAGTAATGTGATCATGCTGGGACTATATCAGGATTCAAAACATAAGAAGAAAGTTTCAAGGGTATTATTAGGAACAAAAGAGAGAAAGATGTCAGTGTGGACTCTGGAGGGGCGGAGTAAGTTAACATAGGTCATCAGGGCAGAGCCGAGGTACTCAGTCTTTGTTCAGCTCTCATTAGTCTTGTGTATCCATTTATCAAAGGTATGAGGGGACTCTAGGTCCATCATGTCTACACCCCCTTTATAAACAGGAATGAAATAAGTTTGCTGTGCAAAATACATACCAATATCCCTCTGTTGGTCCAGTAAAAGGTATCAAGTCACCTAGTTTGAGCACCTGGCTCTAGATATGTGGATTCATTTCTTCTGAAGGTCTTTCTGTAATCTCTGTTGATCCAATAAAAGGTATCAGATCACCTAGTTTGTGCATACCAGTACATACACTCTACCACCCAGAGTACTTGTTGATTCTCTTGGTAAGCAGAAATTTGTCCAGGCTTACCTTTTAAGGCCTACACTGTCTTCAGGTTACTCCTGAATTTACCACCTTTGAGTTTCAGGGTGTGTCTCTGTTTCCTGTTGTCTTGGGTGTTGGCTCGTTAGTAGCACATCTTTGGGCCAAAAGGTAGTGGGTTCTAGTCTCACATCAGGATGTTTGCTCATACCATGAAGACTGGCACCAGAGTGCAATACTAGAGGGATGCTGTACTGTTGGGGTGGTCCATCCTTCTCATGAGATGTTGAGACAGTTATAAGATTACATTTAGAGAAATATTAAATATAGTAACAGCTCCCTTAACTTTGTGGGAGTTAACTGGTCATAAAAATCCATTTTTATTCTTACTGCCCTTGCCAAGGAAAGGGATCATAATTGAGTCTTGAGGAGGCAGACTGTTGATTCCTTCCATTTCCAAGTGTGCCGGCCCTGCTTCTGCTCATAGATGCATTGTGATGTGATGGGGAGAATGTGGGGGTGTTTTGCTGAATGTCACTGGATTCCCTTGATATTCTGTTCGGACCTTGTGATGTTCGCAGACCAACTCATTTTTCTGATGGACAGCAACCTTTTGACCTAAACTAGTAATTTAAGGATGGAAAATGATTATTGGTCGATCATATATCTCCACTACCCCACCCTGCTACATAAGCGGGGATTGTGCAAACTTGTACTCATTTATTGGGATTCCATACCTACTCTACTACTTGGGGTATGTTGTGATGCCCTTAGTAAGCAAAATTTTGTCTGTGCTTACCTTGAAATCCTGTACGGTCTTAACATCCACACTCTCTGCTGGTAGACTGTCCCATAGGTTTTCCATCCTCTTGGAGCAGTAGCTCCTGATTGCTGTTCTACATTTACCACATCTGAGCTTCAGGGTGTGTCCCCATGTCCTGCTGGACTACACCAGATTAAACAGCTGTGGCTGCTGGGTATTATTACCCATGGGTAAGTGGGAAAACTAAAAACATGATCCTTTTCGCCAGGGTGACCATGTTAAGCACCACCAGCCTCTACTAAGAACTTTTATCGCCTTGCCCCTAATCATTTTGGTTGCCCTGCATTGCACTCTCGTCTGCCTTGATGTCCCTTTTGTATTGAGACCAGAGCTGCATGCATTATGCCAGGTAGGGCTTGATTAGAGCTAGGCGTGGCCTCATAAAGTTGAAGGATTACTTCCTGACCCCAAACCTAGTCTTCAGCCCCTGGTGAGTACAGTAACCTGTATCGTAGTGAATGGAAGGGGCAGAACTAAGTGTACTAACAGGTCCCCACTTGAAAAGGCAATAGGCAAGCGGTGTTTAATTTCAACCTCATTCATTTGTTCATTTATTATACTGGAGAGAGTATTCTCTGGGAGCACTGGGGTTCTCTACAGCACACATCCTTACAGATTTTTCAGAAATCCTTACTGGCGTTTCTGCAGAAATTGAAATAAAGCAAGATGTAGACCAAGCTCCTAATGGCTAATATTTTTGCTGAATCCATATCTAAAAAAATCAGAAAAAGAACAACCTCATTAAAATGAATGTGTGCACACACGTGTTTGGATAACATGATCATATACCGTCTATGTCACAGTCATCCACATTAGTACTGTCTACCATTCACTTGCCCGCCTTCACTCTAGTTCCATTCACGCTGACAAAGCTGTTACCTCCGGTGTGGCTCACTCTGGTGTCAGTCTGCACTTTGTCATTTATGAAGGTGCTGGCTTCCATGCTGGAGTCTTGGAACTGCATTGTGGAACCCAACCTGCAAGGAGTGCCCAGTGTGCTTTGATGCTAAATTACTGTCAGATAATTATGTGCGAAGTGGCCACTGTTGACACTATACTTGAAAACACCCACACCAGTTTTGCTGCTATGTTTGTGAGAGGAGCAGAAGAGCCACACTGGTTTGATGTCTGCACAGTGTACACATGCACAGGTACCCAAGTGTGGCTCTGCTTACCACCTACACTAGTGAAAAAATGGCCAGTGTAAAGGGGGCTTCTGTATTATGATCCCCGTGCAGTCTTCCTCTTAGCTTTCATTTTACCATTATGAACTGTTTTTCTTTCACTCACTTGCATCTTTGACAGATATCTGAAAAATCTCAGGTGCAATCCCATGAGAGAGGGTGCGTAAATGTATAGGCCCAGTAAGGTAGAACTTAATAACCATTCTTTTTTATTTATTTGCTGTTTAAGATGTTATTTGCTGTTTGCAGTTGAAAGCAGTATAGTGCAGTGGTCTAAGGCTCTGAGCTGCAAATCTGGTGACATCCAGCAGACCAGACCTGGGTTTGAATCCCACAGCTTCCACTTGCATACTGTGTGACCCTGAGCAAGTCATTTAACTTCCTTGTGCTCCCAGGTCGCTCCTGTAAAAAAGCTTTCAGCTTAGTGTGCTATACCTGGTTAAATAACTAACTTTTAAAAAAAGTTATTAAGACACACTAAGGGAATTTTTTTAAAGACTTGGATTGCTTTGTCAAAGCCCATCTGTTAGTTGATAATACTGAAGCCAAAGCTACTACTGTACAAAGCAGTTTTTTCATTGAATAATTAGTACATTTCATCTTGCACGGTACTAAGTAGAATTGGGTCATATTATTCTACTACTGAAATCATGGAAAACTGAAGCAAGTGTGAATGGATGGCAGTTACGTGCAGCGGTGAGTGTTCGCTCAACTAGGAAAGTGCTGGTCAATAGCACTGTTTTTATATTTTCAGTCAGGGACAGGATTGTATGCTACTGGCCAGATACCCCTACATCAAGCTCCTTGCTGACACCCTCCCAACCTTGGCAACCCCATTACTGTTTCTCCTGTGTCTTACAGCTTGCTCCCTACTTGATGGGGCCGTCAGGGAGGCATCCCACCACTTGGTGCAGGATCTAGTGGAATATCCAGGAGATACGGGGTCAGAGTGCAGGTGTTGTTATGCAGACGGTCTCCATTTTTCTCCCGTTTTGACCAGTGATCTTTTCCCCCTCCCACCCTCACCAGGCTCTGCATACAGCCCCTCGTCGCTTTGAGTGCATGCAGCAAATCCCTTGGGAAGGAGCAGGCTTCTCTGGCCCGCTGAAGAGTGTTGTTGAGATACCCTCCCCTGTGATTGATAAAGAGACACTCTTAACCATATAGATCTTTTGTAACAGACTGTCATGGGCGTAGAGATACTGCAGTCACTTGAAGTTTCAGTGCATGGAGTGTGGATAAACAGCATAGACTTTTTTTTTTTTTATAATTTAATCTTCCAAACAGATGTGGGTTTCAGTCAGGGAAACAATTTTTTTTGATTTATTGGGATAAAGGTGTCATTCGTGACATGTAGTTCCCACTTGGTAGGAAGACTTGGGTTCTCTGCTGGCACAGGGGGGCATAAAGACAGGGGTTAGAGAGGGGATTAGACACTCAGACACACACAAGGCTTATTTACACAGCTACTTTTGCACAGCAGCAGCCAGAGTGCTTGGGTTTCTGTGGTGCAAAAGTGGCCATGTGGACACTTAACTAATCGCGGCAAGTCACTCCTTAAAGGAAAACTACACCCAAAACTTGAAAAAATAGATGCTGTGCAGAGTGTTTCAATTTGTATGTGAAGTTCTAGTGTTTCCTTCCCTCTGACTGGTATTAGGAGTTTCTCCTAAATTAGCCTGCTAGCTTTAGGGTAGTTTTACGACCCCTGGAGATCTCCATATCAAATAGCTTTATTGCATTTCTTTGTCCTACAATGCACCTTGTTTCATGTGATGGTGATGTAGCAGAGCCCATAAATCCAGCAGAAAGCATTGCATTACAATCAGTTCACAACAATAGAGATGGCTATATTTTAAAATCTGTAGAATTCAGCTTGGTGACCACCCTCATCCTAAAGGTTTTACTGTCCTGAAAAACTTTGCTGCTGATAATTTTTGTGCAGCTTGTAAAGCTTCCAAGATATTTAGTTTGTTTGGCATGTGTGTGCTGAATGTTGGGTCTCTCTTACATCACAGTCACGTGAGACAAGATGCACCGTGGGAACAAGAAATACAGTTACACTATCAGGTATGAAGATCCCCAGGGGTCGTAAAACTAGCATAAAGCTAGCAAGCTAATTTGGGAAAAACTCCTAATACCAGTCAGAGGGAAGGAAACACTAGAACTTCACATACAAATTAAAACACTCTGCACAACATATATTTTTTCAAGTTTTGGGTGTAGTTTTCCTTTAAGCATCTCTAGGAACTGCATCAATCTTGGGAACACACTGTGGAGTGAGCGGTGTAAGCAGCCCATGCGCACAGGCTGCACCACTTGTTCCGATGTGCACAGGGATGCTGACACTACAGTATGCTGCTGGGCTTCTTAGTAGTCTTGGTCCCTCTCCAGCGTGTGTTGCATCTGAGTTCAACTTGCTGGCACCTCCTGAGGTCGGGGCAGAACAGACACACACTGCAGCAGTACAGAAAACGGCTATGTAAATGTGGCTTTAGAGAAAGCTAGGACATGCGCAGGGAGAGTTGAGTTTGACACAGGAACCTGTGCTCTTGACCATCTTTTCAGTACATAGCATTTCTTTGCATCTATCTTGATGGACCCAGCCTCTGTAATTAATCAGTAAGGAAATACTGTTTTCCTGCTCTGTGTGTGTACACTGAATTCCATACTGCAGGCAGTAAATACCTTTCACCGAAGACATGACTGACGAAGGCAGTGGTACATTCAAAAGAGAGAAGTGGTGGTCAGTGTTGGGCAACCATAAAGTAACACTAAGGGCAAAAAATGCAAAAACATGTTTTGAAATTTGTTCTTAACTATTGGATAGTAGTAATGTGGTTTTAGAGTGGCGTAACTAGTTCCAGTACGTTAACAAACAAACCAATCTTGCCTCTGTTTTCAGTCGTGTTTACATGATGGAGGGAAGACTGCAGTGCTCCACTCTGATCGTCCATCCTCCTCCCGCACTGATTATGCAGTCCAAAGTACACGGCTCACCTCAGTGCTGGTGCAAACCACGCTGGAGGGGGGATCATAGGGGGTGGTCTTTTTGCAACATTTACCTGCAGCACAGGCAGTGCTGCCTGTCCCCACAGCAGCTTACACTGCTCGTAACATGTCCCCAACTAGGCTGAAACTCCAGGAGCGACTTACCATGATCTAGTAAGTGTTTACGTGGCTGATTTTGCACTGGGGCAACCTGAGTTTTTAAACGGCTCTTTAGAGCGTGTGGGGGTGTCATGTTAATGAGATTTACACTTCAGCCTTTTGGTTCCATTTCCGATAATACATCAAATCCTGAGAGACTGTGGTGTCACCTCGCCCCAGTGACTGCTGTTTGCGCATTTCAATGCGTTTATACTACTTTTCCATCTGTCCATCATCCCTTATTATAACCAAGTAATTTTCAGTACACAAGCTAGGGTCATTTTTATGATATGTGAGCAAACAGACTAATGCATAGATTGTAAATTGGGGGAAGATGGGAACTGCTCCAACAATTCAAGCAAACACTATAAGGCTACAGAAATATTAGCCATAAAACATAGAGGTTGACACAGTACAACTTAAGAACCTTGCAGCTAGGCTTTTCTTTTTTTTAACTTGCATTTTATCCTCTCCCCTGCTCCCTGAGCCCCGCACCATCAGGAGTTGCTATGGTGTCTGCCCCTGCTTCTTCACCTACCTGGAGCCTGTGGGTACCCCCATGGAGCTATGCCCCCCCCCAGGCGGGGACGAGGTGAGGCCCATAAACCCCGAACTTTCTGGTATCGTCGGGTCCCAACAGGACAGGCAGGAGAGAGCTGTGGGGTCTGCACCAAGCGCTCTGTCTTCTTGGTGCTCGGGGAGCTGATTTTCCTTGTTCTGTGGATGTGGTGTGCGCTCTGACATCAAGGCGCAACCACCGATGTCTCTCACGCCTCCCCTTCTCCACAAGGCTGCACCCCAGGCCTCTGCCTGGGGCCCGTTGAGCACCGAGCCTCAGCCCCCTCCCTCCCTAGAGAAGGCGAGTGGTCCCTTGGATGCTCAGCCTCTTCCTCCGGCCGGCCCTCCAACTCTCTGGGCTCGTTCTCGAACCTGGGTCACCGGCATCATGAGCGGTAGCTCTACTAGCAGCTAGGTTCTTTAACAAAATGTGAGACTGAAGACAGCCTAAAGAAACGGACCAACAGATCTGGGCTGTGATGTAAATTTACTGACTTCTTGATTTCAGGGAGGAACAAAGGTAAATACTGTACACAAAGTAAAAGGAAGGAAATGACAAGCACAATAAATAAAGGACCACAACCAGCAGAGAATTTTCGGAAACCCAGCACAAATACTTTGGTCTACAGGGTTAAACTGTCCTCTCCTTCCCACCTTGAGACCTCCTGTAGGGAGGACCCCCACATCCTCCCTGGCCACTACGCTGGGTCCTCCTCCTGGCAGTCCCGTCCCACCAGAGCAGCAAATGAGTTTTGTAATGACACTGGCTGAGGAATGTGCCCCCAACCCACCGCCCTCATCCTCTCAGGGCCCGCCACATTCCAGCTGGCCCTCCTCTTTGGCAGCTTCTGGGGCAGCAGTGGTAGACTCTATGGCCCCAGGTGGGGGAAGAGGTTCCCTGAATATTAGCCATCTCAGCTCAGAGTCTGGCAGCCTCCTCCCTCAGCCCAGAGATGTGCATGCAGATGGAGCAGCATCTGTCTCTAGAAAGTCTCTCTGAAAACTGACACTGCACTGCACCACTCCCAGCATTCCCATTCCCACACTCCTACAGCCACTATGATACTGGAAAGGACTCTGTACCCTTATGCCAGATAGGGTGTTTCTAATTTTCTCTCTCTTGTTTTTGCTTAACCCCTTTATTACTTGACTCTAGCTAGGGTGTTTTAAGTTTTCCCCTTTTGCTTATTTCTATCTCCCCGATAGGGTGTTACTTCTGTTCCTACCCTTAACCCTAGATAGGATGTTATCTCTGTTCCCACACCACAGGTGCTTTTAATTCCAATAATCCCTTAGACACGTAGCAACAAGTAAACAGGTGCTCTACCTTACCTCAGTGGACCGGCAGAGGTTACTTCTGTCGCTTGTGGATGTCCAAGACGCCAGTCCTATTCCACTCATACTCTATTTCCTTGGCCCAATGGGACATGAGCATGAATAGGACATGTTAGCGGTGGCACTTTATGTGCAGTTTTCCCCGCTTCCTGGAGTCCTGTGATTAGTTGGAGCTTGTCACATAGCCACACAACTCCGACCTTAAAGAAATGGCCCCTTTAGTATTTTCTTCCTGTCTTGCATGACTTTGGGCAGAGGAGGTGCTAGAAATGAGTTTACAGTACTGAAATTTAAAAAAATCCAGTGAGCTACAGCTTTGTATAAGTGGTAGCTCTGCTAGTTGAGCTGGCAGGCTGGCGATGTTCCCCTGTTCCAGAAGCACACCGATCACCAGAAAAACTGCAGTGTTGAGCAGGCTGGTGCTTACCCCGTGTTCCACAAGCGCACTGAACACCAGAAAAACTGTAGCTTTTAAGCCGCTCTCCCAGCTTCCTGGAGCCACGTGATTGGTTGGAGCTTAGTATGTGGCCATTGAACTCCGACCTTGACAGAATGGCACTTTAATACTTTCTTCGTACCTCAGGTGACCTTAGGCAGAGGAAGTGCTAGAAATGAGTTTACAGCCCTGAATTCTCAAAATGTGCTGTGAGTTACAGCTTTGTAGAAGTGATGATTCTGCCAGTTATTCTAGCAGGCTGGTGCTGTCACCCTGTTCCTCAAGTCGATCACTGGAGGAGAGCACATGTAGTCCCTCTACACAAGAGGCAGCAGGGAGGAGGCTAGAAACTATAGGCTGGTCATTCTCACTTCACTGGTTGGGAAGTTGATGGAAACTCTGCTGAAGGAAGGGCTGGTAGAATATCTTGAATCCACTGAGCTGCAAGACCGTAGACAGCATGAACTCACAGGGGGAGGTTATGCTAGACGAATTTGATTGATTTCTTCAACTGGATGACCAGTGAAATAGATCAGGGAACGGAAGTGTATGTGGCCTATCTGGACTTTAGCAAGGCCTTTAACACTATGCTGCACAGGAGACTGATAATTTGAGCAGCCTAGGTTTGAAATCTTAAGTGATACATTGGGTTCTCTGATGATGGGATGGTGACCAGAAGAGTGCCACAGAGCTCAGTACCAGAATCGATCCTCATCAGTGTCTTCACAAGTGGCATTGCAGAACTGGAAGGTAAGACCTATGCTTTTTTTTGCAGAGGATACCAAATCTGCAGTAGGATATACACTGAGGAAGGGGTGGAGAATTGTATGGATCTTGAGGAAACTCAAGTTGTCAAGAGCATGGTAGTTGGGGTTCAGTGCCAAAAAGTGCAAAATTGTGCACCTAGGAACCCAGGAGCTGAGTATAGAAAGGGGAAGGGAGGTACTGATAATCACGAAGCAGGAAATGAGTCTTGAGGTTCTCATAACTGATGACCTCAAAGTGGCCAGACAGTGTGGAAAAACAGTATGAAGGGCTAAGGGGATGCTTGGGTGCATAGGGCTAGGGGGACGCTTGTGTGCATAGGAATAGGTATCTCAAGCAGGAGGAGCGAGGTTGTGTTGGCACTGTATCGCATGTTGGTGAGACCCTACTTGAAGTGTTGTGCCCAATTCTGGAGGCTACACCTTAGAAGGTACATAGACAGGGTGGAGACAGTCCAGAGGAGGGCAACTAAAATGGTACGGGGATTGCACCATAAGTCTTACGAGGAGAGACTGAGGGGATCTTAACATATGCACCTTGGAAGAGAGGAGCGTGAGAAGGGACATAATGGGGACCACAGGTACCTCACATGGCTCAACAAGCTGCAGGAGGGGCGTCTCAAATGAGAAAAGTACCAGGATCACAGGATATGCAGTGAAGCTGGATTTGGGGGATGGGGGGTTTAAGAGATTTCGGAACTACTACTTTGCTGAAAAGGTGGTAGAGGCTTGGAACATACTGGCAGTGGAATTGGTGGGGGCATAAACAGTGGGAGGCTTAAAGCATGTGAGGGATAGATACAGAGGAGTATTAGTAAATAGGGAAGAGGGAGGGTCACCGGAGACCAGTTGGGGTCTGTGGAGATGGACTAGGCAGGGAACATCTGGGCATACTGGGTGCACCAAATGGTTCATCTTACTTAGAGTGGGAGCTCTTGCAGCAGGCTATAACAATTAGGACTATGCCGCAGGCACTAGGACCCTCCAGAAACCTTTTCAGCCAGCAGTATACAGCAGGGACTGCCCCCGACGTCGGCCCTGCCCCGACGTCAGCCCTGGTACAAAAGGGGGCGGACCCAGCTCCACCTCAGTTCCTTTCCTGCCGTTTCCCACACGTGAAGAGAAAGACTTCGTTACAGCTTGCCAGGAACAGCTAAACTTCTTTTTCGGCCCCGCTTTTGCTACCGTTCCAACGGTTTTTCAAGTTATTGTAGTCAGGCCGTTTTCCAACTTTTTATCAGTTGACTGACGGATGTCTTCGCCATCGTCGGCTTCTCCAGAGGCCCATCAGAACAAGTGCGATTGTGGGAGGCAGATCCCTGCCAAAGACTGGCACAAAAGCTGTGTCTTCTGCCTCGGGCTGGACCACGATACCGCGACGTGCTCAGCCTGTCAGGTGTTCACCAGCCGGCCCCAGATCCGACGTCTGAAGGCCCTGAAGGCTTTTCTACTGGAGAAGAAGATGGATCTGCACTCCTCTGAGGGAAAGCATAAGGAAAAAAAAACAAGCGACATGGGAAAGACCGTAGTCTGTTCTGGCACCGGTCGCGGTCCCGCTTTCATTCACGGCCCTCTCCCAAGAAGGCCCGGCTTGTCTTTCCCCAGGCTCAGTAGAGTGCCCTAAGTCGTCCCAGGCCAAGGCTGGCCCATCGGGGGGAGAAGCCGGCCAAGCCAAAGGTAACCCCACTAAGGGTTACCACCAAGCCCATGGAGGTGAAAGCTGCGTCCCCACCTGCAAAACACCCGGTGCCATACTGCTAAGCGCGCCTCCGAGCCAAGGACTCTCCGCGGCACCTGTGATCGGTACCACCACCGGCGCGGTTGAGGCGGAAGGGTGAGAGCGGCCATGGAAGAGCCGACATCCCCATCTCCCAAGTCCTCCTCCCCCCGGCCCCCCAAGAGGGCTGTCCTTCACGGGCCGACGTCCCAGATACTCCCTTTCCAGGCCAAGCGGCCGAGCTTTTCTCGAAGGACGAGCTGCAGGAGTTGTTCTCCTTTTGGTGGGGTCAGGTCCAGAAGCGGACCCATCCGTCGCCAGCCCAGACACGGGTACCGGACCCAGCGGGCAAACCATAGCCGGGAGGTGAGCCTTCCCTGAGGAAGTCCCCGGAGTGACTGCCTACACCTCCTTCTAGGGCTCGTTCCCGCTCCCAGTCCGGAGACCACCGCCGACGCTCCAAGGATTCTGGAGACCATCGCCGGTCCAGGTCTCGTACCAGCCCTTCTGATTCTCCTAGGCAAGGCGCTCCGGCGTCGGTCCTGACGGATGTTGTCCTTCTCCGTCACCGGTCTCGGATCGGAACCGGTCTTTTGACCGACTTCGGTACCCTAGCTACCGACTACATAGGGGGTCTGGTCATAAGGAGAGATCAGCCTATTCCAGATCATATAGTCAATCTCCCTCTTCTTTGTCCTCATCCTCTTCCTCTGTCAGCTTAGAGCAGTCCCCGAGAGAGAAGGACCAGCCTCGCTTGCCTTCTGACGATCCAACCTTCATGGATGTCATGAGGCATATCCAGGCCTCCAGTGAGTGGGAAACAGAGGACCTGGATCTGTAACGCCGGAGATTTGCAAAATACCTGAGGCAAAAGGAGCCGAAACCACTGGTGGTCCCTCCTTTAGTGGACACTTTCCAGGACCTGAATCGGACTACTTGGAGGCGTCCAGCTTCCATCCCGGCTGTTCCCAAGAAATCGGATAGGCTGTATAAGTCCCTGAGGGCAGAAGCTTTTCTAGCAGAGAACCCTCAGGCGGACTCTTCGGTCATCACGGCTGCCCATGACAAATCCAGGCAGCCGAAGCACCTTAGCTTGCAGCCTCCCTATCCAGAGTCTCGGTATTTGGACCAGGTGGGCAAGAAAGTCTATTCTGCCTCCACCTGTTCCATCCGGTCCCTTAACTTCCTGACGCATATGGTACAGTACCAGAATGCTCTGTGGGAGAGGGGACAATAGCTACTGAAGGCCATGCCAGATTCCGATCAAAAGGTGGAACTTCTGGATATTATGAAATCGGGCTCAGACGTAGGCTCCCATGTCCTGAAAGCCTCGTACTGAACTGCAGATACGGCAGCCAGGGCAGCTGCTTCCGAGGTGTGTGTCTGGCGCCACGCCTGGTTGAGAGTTTCGGGTTTCCATCAGGATCTGCAGTCCGGTATCAAGGATTTACCATTCCAAGGTACCGTGTTATTTGGGCAGGAGACGGAAGCTTTGATTTCACGTCTACAGGAGTCTGGCTAGTCCATCTGGTCGGTCCGCCAAATGTACTACGGCGACCAGCAGCCAACCGGGCCATTCGTGAAGCCCTCAGGTGGCCAAGGTGGACACGCCTGTAGTAATCAGCAGGGTCAGAGAGGCGGCTTTTGTAGAAGCGCCAGTAACCAGCCGCCTGGTGGCGCTCCTACCTGTGGGTCCAAGTCCTCCCAGGCCTCTCTGCCTACGCCCGGCTCAGCCCAGTGACTCTCTCCCCCCCCCCCACTTCCAGAGGAACACTCGGGGGAGATGGTCGGGGGCCGCTTCTCCCTTCATCTCGAAGGGTGGAAGTCGATTACTGCGGACCAGTGGGTCCTGGACATCATAAGGAGAGGACACACGCTGGAGTTCATGGAGCTTCCTCCAAATACTCCACCAAAGTACTCCCGTTATCCTCCTTCTCACATCCCATTAATAGAAGGAGAAATTCAGACCCTCTTGCAGAAAAAGGCAATAGAGGTAGTCCCCTTGCATCAGCGGGGAAAGGGGTTTTATTCCCACTTCTTCCTGGTCCCAAAAAAGACACAGGATCTTCGCCTCATTCTGGACCTCAGCCCTCTCAATCTCTTTATAGAGTACAAAAGGTTCAGGATGTTGACCCTTCCATGTCTACTTCCTCTGCTGCACCAAGGAGACTGGCTCTGCTCCCTAGACACGTAAGATGCATATATGCATATCGGGGTCTTCCCTCTCCACAGGAAGTTTCTGAGGTTCCACTTCCAAGGGGAGCACTACCAATTTCGAGTTCTTCTGTTTGGCCTCTCCTCCGCTCCACAAGTCTTTACAAAATGCTTGGCAGTGGTGGCTGCGGCTCTTAAGGCGCATGGGGCACTACGTTTTCCCATACCTAGACGATTGGCTGCTGACAGCCCCGTCAAGGTCATGCCTACTTCACGCCCTCTGAGACACCATTACTGTATTCCGAGAGCTGGGGATCACCCTGAACTTTCGGAAATCGTCCCCTGAGCCCAGTCAAAAACTCGTCTTCATTGGAGCAGTCCTGGATTCTATCCAGGGCATGGCTTTCCTTCCCCCGGACAGGGGCGGTCGCCTGCGAGAGGTTGCCGAATGGATCTCGATAACTCCTCAAGTTCCAGCACAGAACTTCCTCAGGCTACTGGGGCACATGGCGGCGGCCATTCCAGTTACTTCTCTGGCCCGCCTCCACATGCTTGTCCCACAGGGGATGCTCAGGGTACAGTGGGTCCAGGGCTACAACGATCTAGACTTTCTGGTCAAGGTCACCAAGCCAGTCAGGAGAACTTTGCTTTGGTGGATGGACCCCCGGAATTTGGAGAAAGGGGTCAGGTTTCGTCCGGAGCCACCAGGTCAGACTCTTAAGACAGATGCATCTGATCTGGGATGGGGAGCGCACCTGGGTGCTCACCAAACGCAAGGGGTTTGGACATCCGAGGAGCGATCCCTTCACATCAATGTACTGGAAATGCGAGTGGTTCTTCTATGCCTTACAGGCCTTTCAGGAGAACCTGGTGCTGGGCTTCTTCTAGTTCAAACGGACAATATGGCGGTCGTCGTCTACATCAGCAAGCAAGGGGGTACTCATTCATATCCCCTTTGCAGGGAGGTGATGAGAGTCTGGCACTAGGCGCTGGAGCGGCACATTCTGTTGTCCGCAGTGCACATTCCAGGTGTCCTGAACGATCTGGCCGACAGCTTAAGCAGGTCTCGATCCAGAGCACACGAGTGGGAGCTGCTACAGTCCGTAGCAGATCAGCTCTTCGACAAGTGGGGTCATCCAGAGCTGGACCTCTTTGCGTCACCACGCAACACCAAACTGCCAATATTCTGCTCGCGAGAGCACACGCCTGGAGTTTTCTGGCCAGAAGCGTTATCCCTTTGCTGAGCAGGGAGGTTTCTCTATGCCTTCCCACCCTTCCCTCTCATTCAGAGAGTCCTATTAAAGTTACAGGCAGAAGGGGCCCGAATGATTCTAGTAGCCCCCAGATGGCCTCGGCAGATTTGGTTCCCACTCCTGCAGCGGTTATCCACGGAACCTCCAACTCCGCTGCCCATATGCTCGCATTTGCTATCCCAGGAACAGGGGTCGCTGGTCCATCCCGACCTTCGTTCCTTACATCTACATGCTTGGCTCCTTCAGACATAGCTCAACAAAGATACGGGGTTTCCCCGGAAGTGGCAGCAGTTCTGGTATCTGTGAGGAAGCCCTCCACCCGCTCTGCCTGTGCTGTGAAATGGAATCGGTTTTGTTTATGGCTCTCGTCACAGCATTTGGACCCCGTCATTTGTCCAGTGAACTCAGCGTTACAGTACCTCCTCTCCTTGTACCAATATGGCCTGAGTTACTCCTCTATTAAGGTGCACATGTGGGCTGTCTCCGCCTATCATGCTTTGATTGAAGATAAGGCGTTGGCACAATTGGATGTAGCCCGCACCTTTTTGAGAGGAATTTTACATACGAGACCTCCCATTTGGGACCCTATCCCACCCTGGGATCTCCTTTTTGTGTTGGAGAAGCTCATCCTCCCTCCCTTTGAGCCAGCAGCGGATTGTGAGCTGTGTTATCTTTCTTGGAAGGTGTGTTTTTTGGTTGCTATTACGTCAGCTCGAAGAGTTTCCGAGCTTCAGGCTCTGATGTGTAAAGAGCCGTATTTGATTTTCCACAGGGAAAGGGTTTCCCTTAGAACAAATCCTAAGTTTTTTCCCGAAAGTGGTCTCGGAGTTGACCCTCAACCAGTCAGTTGACCTTCCAGTCTATTTTCCTTCCCCATCTAATAGAGGGGAGGCTCTCCTCCACACGTTGATTTAATACCTCAGAGTCCTGTGGACATCCAAACGGACGGCTACGCACAGTCAGTCGGAGCCACTCTTTGTGGCCTTTGCACCACAATGCTTGGGCAAACCGGTGACCAAGCAGATGATTTTGAAGTGGATCTTCCACTGCGTATCCTTCTGTTATGAAAAACGCCGTAAGCCCCTACTGGGTCCGGTCAGGTGTCACACCACAAGGGGAGTGTCTGCTTCTTTTGCCGCCCTGAGAAATGTCTCTATCAGGGACATATGTGCGGCTGCTACCTGGAATTTGGTGCATACCTTTGTCAAGCATTACAGCTTGGATATCGTCTCCAGATGCCGTGCCGGTTTCGGTCTGGCTGTTTTACAGGGACTTTTGTCCTAGGCCTCTGGAGTCAGCATATTCTACCTCCCGGGGTCGTCTGCTTCTTTGATGAGGGACTGCTTGGTATTCAGTCCTAATTGTTATAGCCTGCTGCAAGAGCTCCCACTCGAAGTAAGATAGTACAGTTACGTAAGAATTTACCGTAACAGTAGATCTTTGAGAGGAGCTCTTGCAGCAGATGTAACTTTCCCACCCGCCTTCCCCCTCGAGGTGTGCAGATCCATCTTCATCTCCGTCGAGTGCTTCGTCTCCTTCTCTTGTCAGGTCTTGTTCACGGGCCTTGGTGGGAGAACTGAGGTGGAGCTGGGTCCGCCCCCTTTTGTACCAGGGCCGACGTTGGGGCCGGTCCCTGCTGTATACTGTTGGTGGAAAAGGTTTCCGGAGGGTCCTAGTGCCTGCGGCATAGTCCTAATTGTTATAGCCTGCTGCAAGAGCTCCTCTCGAAGATCTACTGTTACGGTAAGTTCTTACATAACTGTACTTTTTCTGTCTAAATTCTGTGATCTTCTTAAAGGATATCTCTTTCATGAGG
Source organism: Neoceratodus forsteri (assembly GCA_016271365.2). NCBI lineage: Eukaryota > Metazoa > Chordata > Ceratodontiformes > Ceratodontidae > Neoceratodus > Neoceratodus forsteri. Next base: position 1,463,190,409 of record CM057452.1, read on the forward strand.
GCACACCTTTGGAACAGTACCCACATCTGCACTAGTACCACATGGAAACTTTGCAAGCCAGGGGCCGCCCACGACAATATCATGTGCCAGCACTTACATAAATGTGGGAGGCCCTTCCTCTCCTATTTTCCCGATGTTGATCAAACTCATCAGACCCGCCATCGGAAATGCTGCTGTATAAAGCCGACGTTTTCTTTATTATGCTTATACAAAAAATTGTATTTTAATTATGATTTTTGGCAACCTGTATTCCACTGGAAGAGCCGTCAATGCTTTTTCAGTTTTGCGACTGCAGAGAAAAAAATCTACAAGGACGATGAACACGAAGTATGTGTCTGCTACCTAGGCCTCTTTCACAATGTAAAAACCTGTGAGTTCTGCCGAGGATTCAACTCCGCTATCAGGCGATGTAGAAAAGGAGCATTGGAAAGATTCCTCCTGAAAAAGACCTTAGCAGCAATGGAGCAGCGGCTAAAGGTAAGTTGGTGTCACCTATCCCATCGACGGAATCGCGGTCAGTGAAGTCCTGGGACAAACCCTCCTCTGAGTCACAAACACTAGAACAAGGACAAGGACAGGGCATCCCAAGTGAGGTCCAGGTTGCTGCTGTAGAATGCGGATAAGTCCCAGCCTGTGATGCTGTCCGCCTCAGCGGTGTCTTCCACCGGCCCCCCACTCAGCCATTGACCAAATACCAAGGTAGGGGCTTTGCAAAGGTGCTGTTGGGCTTTTTACAGCTGGTACGTTGTCATCGCTGGAGAAGCTCTTTCTGTCTACTATTGCGGTCAAGAACACTACTCAAAGGGGTGTCGACGCACAGGCAGTGTTCCTATCATTCTTTGATATGATTCAGTGCCTACTACAAGGCCTACCTTCAGTCACAGTGGGCCCGTCAATGGGGACTGCTACTAGAATTACCTCGTTGACACCGCACTCTGATGTAGTGTGGAATACCCAACCTCAGCCGGCACTGACATCACCGGTGCATTACTCCAGTCCTGTTGAAGAGAGATACTCACTGGGACAAACATCATCGACGACAGACTGGAAGTTCTGGAGTCCTTTAACAATCACTTTATGACCGCAGGACTAGCATTTGACAACTCTCCTGCTAACCTAATACGATCTCAATTAGGCATACAAAGTTCCGAAACACTGGTAACCGACTCTATCTTCTCCATCAAACCAGCCACTTTGAAGCAAGTGGAAGACCTAATATCCCAACTGGACATCAAGAAAAGTGCAGGTGCGGACTCCCTCGACCCCTACTTCTTAAAGATTGCCGTACAAGTTTTAGCAGTACCGCACTTAATTAACCTTTCATTACAACTAGAAACTATCCCATCTATCTGGAAAACCACTCAAGTCATTCCACTATTGAATTCAGGGGGACCCTTCGGATCTCAACAACTACAGACCGATTTCCATCCTTCCTGTGCTATCCAAACTGCTGGAAAAGATCGTGAGCACACAATTGAGAGAATACCTTGAATCGGCTAACCTCTTAAACCCAGCACAATCTGGATTTAGAGCCAATCATAGTACCATAACAGCCCTTGCAAAAGTAACCAATGACTGGCAACTCGAATTGGATAAAAAAAATTGTGTCTGTGCTTTGTTTTTAGACCTGAGTAAGGCTTTCGACACGGTCGACCACAATCTGCTCCTTTCCTCCCTGAAATCCATTGGACTCTATTCAAATAAACTCCCTACGATAGTTCAACAACTACCTTACGGGAAGGACCCAGCAGGTGAAGGCTGAAGGGGAACTGTCCCCACTCAAACCACTGCAAAGAGGACTACCCCAAGGTTCCATCCTCGGTCCGATCCTCTTTGCCATCTACATCAACAGTATCGACAATAACCTCACCAAAGCCACTGTACACCTTTTTGCCGATGATACGGTGTTGTATGTCAGCGACCCTTCTCCTGAGACAGCCTGCAAAGATCTACAAGCAGAATTCAACATACTCCAACACCAACTACTGAAAAAAAAAACTTCTGCTCAATGCAAAGAAAACAAAGGCAATGATTTTCTCTCTCCACACACATGCAGGATATTCTACCCCAAGCACTCTCCCGCACATATCCACTATCCTTGGTGAAAACCTTGAATTTGTCACAAAATTCAAATACCTGGGTATCTGGCTAGATAGTAGACTCTCCTTCATAGTACATTTGGAAGAACTACTGAAAAAATTTCGACAAAGACTTGGACTTTACTACAGAATAAAACACTTTCTCACAAGCGAGGCTAGAAAAAAAGCTGGTCCAGGCCTCTTTTCTTTCGGTAATCGACTATGCTGAGTTCTTATATAGTCGTTGCCCCATCTCATTCCTGGAAAAACTGGGTACACTCTACCATAGAGCCCTGAGGTTCATCACAGAACTCCCTTTCAACACCCACCATTGCTTCCTCTATGCCGCAGTTGGATGGACCTCGCTCCACTTTAGAAGGGACAGAAACGCTACACTATGGATCTATAGAGCCATATCAGAGAACTTACCAAAATATGTTTCAGACTGCTTCATACAAGCCACCTCAAGTAAATATGCCCTAAGAAGCTACAATTCTATCATGCTTAAAGTGCCCAAACTCAATTCTCACTTTGGAAGATCTGCCATTAGTTTTGTGCTATCCTCCCTATGGAACAATATGCAGAAAGTACTGAAAGTGAGCAAACCTATTTCAAACAACATTAAGTCTTGCAGTATTCTGACAATTGTAGCGATTCCCAACCTTTGAACTGCCCCGGAGAACAAAGAGTTAACTTTCTAGGCAGGGCATAGAATGCTGAGCTCGAGCTCGGTTGAAGTCTCTGTCTGGAGTGATTCAAACTTAAACCGTCAGATTCTTTACTCCGCCTCACTGAACGGTCGCCCCGGAGATTTCTCCTTCAGCTCAGTTCGAAAGTCGGTTAAAGTTTTCAGTTTTTGTCGGTTTCTAAACCGAAAAAAGTATCCGCATAGTCATTTCAGTCTCTGTCTGTGGTGCCATGAGTACTAGATAGGAATTGTTCTGTTTTTCTGTGTGGAACTTGTAAAAGTGCGGCTCGGTTCGGCTGAACTGGCCATTTGATAGTGAAATTTGATTGTTTACTTAGTGTGTGGTTACCGGTTCTTATCGGTTCTAAAAAGACGTGTTTTTAACCGTTTTTTTCCAATACCCATGACACTGTTAGGAACCGATAAGGGAATCTTGCCTGGCGGTTGCCGAAAAAAGGGTAAGTTTGGTTAGGTTGGCCATGTCTGAGAAACCCAAGAAAAAAAACGGGCCCACTGGGTTTCAACACTGCAGTGAGTGTGGGGAGGTCTTTGCTAAGGCCGATCCCTACACCACCTGTGTTTATTGTCTGGGATTTGACCACCTTGATTCAGACTGCCAAATAATATAAAAACTTTCCCAAATCTAACCTTGAGAAGAGATTAGGTAGACTGAGGGAAAAGGAGGCCGAGAAGTCCGCTGACCCAGGTGGCCAGCCTGGTTCGGTTTCGACTGAACCAGAAGGAGTGCCCTCTGACCAGGGCGATACTTCTTTGGGCGAAAGGAGAGCTGATTCCGAGGGATCGGTTTCGACAGAAAGAAAGTGCAAAGATAAATCGACCAGTTCAGATCCAGAGGTTCATGTTCCGACCGCTGAAGAGATAGCCAGGGTGATTCAGATTGTGGAATCGCGCCGTCCGGTTCCGACTGATCTGGCTCCTTTTGGCAGGAGTTCGGTTCGGTTGGTTCCCTGGTTCAAGAGTGTACCCTTGAAGATTTTTATGAACTGGAATTTGAAGAGGAAGGGGAATTTGAGGATGATGATGTAAGTGAAGGTCTGGATGTGCCTGTGGAACCGGACATCTCCCCAGACAGACCTTCAGGTGTTTCCCCTCCTAGGCTTTTTGAGTCCCCTTCTCACTTTATGTTTTACAGAAAGGTGGCTGAAACCCCCCAGCTTCCTATGGAGGAGGCTGTGGAAGATCAAGAGGAGCCTGATTATGTAGAGATGATGGACATCCCAGAGTCCAGGAGACTGTCTGTTCCCCTCCATAAATCTTTTGGGAAACGGACACAAAAAATCCTAAAGTCTCCTAACACTATACATCCTGTGGATAGAAGAATGGGCAAGAGGGATACACTTTCAGGATCGAGCACTGAGTTCTTTTATCAACAATGCAGCTATGTTGGGGTAGTGCAGGCTGCTGCCTGTGACATAGCAAATATTCCCTTGGCTTCACACCCCCCTGACAAGGACTCCAGGATGATTGATGCCATGGCAAAGAAGCAGTACGTGGCATCTTCTTTGGGACTCAGGCAGGCGAATTACATGGCCTATACAACCAGGTACCAGAAGTCCAGGTGGGACACTGTACTGGCACTGGCTAAACAGGCCTCCCCCCAGCTAGCCAAGGAGCTGGAGGCGGTGGCTGCAGATGGGATTGAGGCATCTAAGGTTCAGTTTCGTGCTGCTGTGGACTCTAATGATGTGTCATCAAGAGTCATGGCTACATCTGTGGCTCTTCGGAGGATGGCGTGGCTCAGATTTACTAGCCTCTCGCAGGACACCCAGGCTAAGGCCATGGATTTTCCTGTAGTGGGTAATTCTCTGTTTGGGGAGCAGACAGAGAATTACATGAAGAAAATGGATGAGTACAGGACCACTTACAGGAGTGCTCAGGCCAAGGAAAGGCAGGCAACTCCTCAGAGGCAGCAGTCTAGGGGTAGGGGAAGGCCTTTTCAAAGGCCTTTTTGCCAAGCACAGGCCTCCTCTTCCTTTTCTCAGAGGGGGTTCTTCAGAGGGAGAGGCAGAAGGGGGATGAGCAGGGCTGCATCCACTCCTCAGCCTAAAGCCCCTGCCAAGCAGACACCCTGATGGGCCTGCCCGGGTCGATTCTCCTATTCCAGTAGGGAAGGCTGGCTTACTTTGTCCAGGACTGGATGTCTATCACATCAGACGAGTGGGTCCTGGAAGTAGTAAGCCAGGGACTGGTTCTCAGCTTCAAAAAAATTATAAAGATGAGAGCCAGATCTTTTCCACCTGCAAATCTCTTGGAAACCCTTGCCCTAGAGGCAGAGGTTTTTTCTCTTCTAGCTTTAAGAGCTATAGAAAGAGAGAGTACCTGCCCTACATGGGGGCAAAGGACTGTACTCCAGGTACTTCCTGACCCCCCAAAAAACAGGGGAGTGGCGACCTATCCTAGAACTAAGATATCTAAACAAACATCTTTTAAAACCAAAGTTCAAGATGATAACTCTGGAAATAATCCTTCCCTGTCTAAGGCCAGGGGACTGGCTAGCCTCCCTGGACCTCAAAGATGCCTACTTTACATTCCCATCAGGTGCTCCCAAGAAAGTACCTCAGGTTCGAGTTGCCCTCAGGCCATTATCAGTTCAGAGCAATGTCCTTTGGCCTAACCTCAGCCTCAAGGGTTTTCACAAAGTGCCTGGCAGTAGTAGTTGCCTTTCTAAGAAGGCAAAAGATTTCCATTTTTCCATATCTGGATGATTGGCTAATAGTGGGTCAGTCTCCAGACCAAGTCAAGTCTCACCTGCAAGTGACCCAGCAAGTGCTCACTTCTCTAGGATTTCTTCTCAGCCTTCCCAAGTCAGTTCTCGAACCAGTCCAGCTGCTTACCTTTATAGGGGCAGAACTGGACACACTCAGAGAAAGAGCGTTTCTTCCTTGAGAGAGGGCAAGGGTTCTTATAGAACTAGCTTCTTCCTTCAGCCTTCGGGTATCTCGACCAGCAAGGCATTTCCTCCAGCTCTTGGGCCACATGGCAGCTTCAGCAGCAGTGGTCCAAGGGGCAAGATTCCAGATGAGGGATATTCAGTTCCGCCTGAGAGCTTTCTGGTCTCAGAGAAAGGACTCCCTTACCAAACTGATCCCAGTGACTCTGACCTTGATCCAAGCCCTCCAGTGGTGGCAGGATCAGGACAATTTAAGACAAGGTGTTCCTTTTGTTGCTCAGCCTTGTTCAGTGGTCCTTACTATGTATGCTTCTTTCCTGGGCTGGGGAGCCCACCTGGGGTCCCTGACTGCCCAGGGGCTGTGGTCCCCCCAAGAACCCCTCTCCACATCAGTCTTCTAGAGCTCAGGGCAGTTTTTCTGGCTCTAAAAGCGTTCTCACAGTCAGTACAGAATAAGGTGGTTCAAGTCAGAACAGACAACACCACCACCACCATGTGGTACATCAACAAGCAGGGAGGCACTCGGTCCACGGCCTTGTGCACAGAAGCCATGAAGTTGTGGTCCCTGGCTTATTCCCTGCAAACCTCTCTTGTAGCAGTTCACCTTCCAGGCAAGGACAATGTGCTAGCAGATGCACTGAGCAGAATCTCTCAGGGCCATCACGAATGATTTTTTTTAAGGTGGGGCACTCCAGAGATAGATCTCTTTGCAGCCCCAGACAATCACCAACTCCCTCTCTTTTGCTGCAGACCTCCAGTCTTGGGCTCAGTCCCTCTGGACGCCCTGATTCTGAATTGGGAAGGGAAGTTTCTGTATGCCTTTCCCCCTTTCCAACTCCTGTTCAAAGTTTTGGTCAAAATAAGGTCTTAGCCTTGCAAGGTGATTCTGATTGCTCCAGATTGGGCCAGACAGCTCTGGTACCCCCTGTTGCTGTCCCTAGCTGTCCATCTTCCCCTGTCCCTTCCCAGGAATTACAGCCTGTCAACATCCTCTCATGGAAGGATTTGGTACCCCAATCTTCATTCTCTCAATCTCAAGGCATGGCTTTTGAAGTGTTAGAGTTTGCAGATCTGCATCTTTCCCAAGGGGTTCTGGATATCCTTAAGGCTTCTCGAAAGCCCTCCACTAGAAAGACATATAACTCCAAATGGAAAAGATTCAACATTTGGTGTTCTAAGAAGCATATTTCTCCAGACACTGCTGAATTGCCTACGGTTCTGGATTATATAGTCCATCTTAATGGCCTAGGCCTCAGACCAGCTACTCTCAAGGTACACTTGCAGCTGTTTCTGCGTTTTTGTCTGTGAGGAAGTCTTCCTCACTATCTTCCCATCCTGTGTTTTGTAAATTTTTTTAAAGGATTGCTTCACACCAGTCCTCCTTTTAGAGACCCTGCCCCTGCCTGGGATTTGAATGTTTGCATTGCTCAATTTATGCAACCCCCCCTTTGAGCCTATGTCTTCAGCAGAGCTTAAGTACTTGACTTGGAAAACGGTGTTCCTGGTAGCCATTACCTCTGCCAGGCGTATCAGTGAATTGCAAGTCCTGTCAGTGGAACTTGATTTTATCTCATTTCACAGGGATAAAGTGGTCCTTAGAACCAATAGAAGGTTCTTGCCAAAAGTGTTTTCAGACTTCCATTTAAACCAGTCTGTGTCTCTTCCTGTTTTCTTCACTGATCATTCTTCCTCAGGAGAGAGGAGGCTACACAGTTTAGATGTCAAAAGAGCCCTTAGTTACTACATAGAGCGTACCAAGGGTCACAGGTTTGGCTCCCTCCAGGTGTTCCTCACTTATGGAGACTTGGGAAAGGGCAAACCTGCTACCAAAAGATCTGTTGCCAGGTGGATTGTGTCTTGTATACAATTCTGCTATGAAAAACTGGGAAAAACTCCACCCTCAGGCCTGAGGGCTCATTCCACAAGAGGTACAGCTGCTTCCCTGGCTGCTGCCAGGGATATTCCTCTTTTAGAAATGTGTCCAGCAGCCACCTGGAAAACAGTCCATACCTTTGCCAAGCATTACTCTCTGGATATCCAGGCTAGGAGTGATGCTCGGTTTGACACAGCAGTACTTCAGAGCCTATTCCCAAAGTAGGTTCTGTCCCTCCTGATACTGCTTGGTAGTCTGCAATTGTCAGAATACAGCAAGACTTCATGTTGTTTGAAGAAAAAATTACTCACCTTAGTAATTATGTTTCTTCTAATGGAGTCTTGCTGTATTCTAACCTCCTTCCCTGCCTCCCCTCTCAGAACCTGGTTTTGGGAAGTGGGTGGTCAGGTGCAGTGTTGCACCCCAGGGGTGTTTTTTGCTTGCACGCTCCTCCTTTTTGTTTGGGTGCTGATTTTATTATTATTGTTTGTAGTAGATTGGTTTTTGGGTTTCCTGACTTGAGTCTTCCTTGGGAATCCAAAACTTTTTTTCAGCCAGTTGGCTAGTAGGAATTTTTACAATTTACACATAGAATTTTTAGTTAGTTGGGCTCGTAAGAATCTGATGGTTAGGTTTGAAACACTCTAGACAGAGACTTCAACCGAGCTCGAGCTCAGCATTCTATGCCCTGCATAGAAAGTTAACTTTTTGTTCTCTGGGGCAGTTCAAAGGTTGGGAATCACTGCAATTGTCAGAATACAGCAAGACTCCGTTAAAAGAAACATAATTACTAAGGTGAGTAATTTTTTCATCCATTACATCCTTCAAATCCCTGTACTCTAGGCTTATCAAGGAAAAATGTAACTGTTTTCAACAGTAGTAGAGAATAATCCTCTCCCTCTCCTTCATCTCCTAGTATGTCCCATCCTCCAAGGCTCTCCACCACTCCCCAGATTCTGCATTCATACTTTCCACTCATTTTTCTTTCTTTCTTTTACTATGCCTCCATATAGTATCGCACTGTTCCCACCGTCACGTTCCTCGCTCCCCCATCACTGGCCTCCATCTTCCTTCACTGCCTACTTGCACCTCCCCCCCATCTCTTTATCTATCAGTCCTGCCAACAGTCACTGCTAAAGCCACCAGTACCGCCTATCTCCTTTGCCACCCGGTCCTCCTTGTAATAACCCTCCGACTCACCTTTCCTGTAAAAAAAAAAAAAAAAACACCTCCCCGCCCAGACAGCACACCATCCATTCCTACACCTCTGACAAACCCCCTTATACCTTATACTTCATACCTCAATCTCCACATATTCTCACTCTATGACCGAATTTATGTGCTGCCTATTCCTTTTTCATGTAAATATGAAATTTGTTGTTAATAGATCCTGCACAATTGTATATATCTATGTATTGGTATACTCGATGCTGTTATAGCCTGTATAATCTGTTTCCTCATTGTGTTGTGTTCATTGAATTGTACTATATTTCTTATGTAACTGTACCTTGACCTTATCAGGTCCATCTTGCAAATGAGGTTTGCTCAATGATGTTCGCCTGGATAAATAAAGATTTGATTGATTGATACGACAACGGATGTGAGCATAATCCTGACCTCATTATGGAGGAGGATGGGGGGGGAGGCCATGCTGAGGACTCCAGTCTTCTCCCGCAGTGAGGACTCAGTGTTCAGTACACCCAGGTCACCTCCTGAGGGTCCCTCCTATTTTGACATGGTGTAGCAGATGCAGTTAAACATGGGTTTTACCCTGGAGGAACAGGATTCTGCTAGAAAGGACCTGCTGGAGTTTCTGGAAATGCCAGAATCTCCTTCTCTTTATTATTCCTCCCCTGTATCCAGCATTGGAGGATACTAACAGTGCAGCTTGGTGTAAGCCAGATGCTATACCAGCTGTTCCCAGAAAGGCTGACAAAATGTACTCTGCCCCTTCTGGTAAACCTTGTTATGTTGATCAGCCTGAGACTGGCACAGTGGTGATCACGGCTGCCCATTATAGATGCAAGGCAACTAGACATGCAAGTTCCCTACCTCCTCATAAGGAATGCAGGAGGTTGGAGGCAAATGGAACTATGCCTCTGCCTCTCTGGGCCTATGTATTGCCAGCTACCAATCCCACATAGTAAAATATCAGAATACCCTATGGAGGAAGGCAGGGGCTGCTGCAGAGGCCTTGCCAGCGAGCAGTGTCAAATTGTTTCTGGTGCTGATGTGTGTAAATGTTTGATCTAAACCACATAAGATGTTTTGAATGCTACTGCCTGGGCTGCGGCCTCTGGCATCTGTCTCTGGTTCTATTCCTGGCTTAGGGAAACAAAACTTTGCCACTGATGTCCAACAGACGGTTCCTAATGCCCCATTAGGGGACAGAAACTGGTTGGATATGGTGTTGAAGAAATTCTGCAAAATCTTCAGTCATCAGGCAAGACAGTGACGTCAATAAAATTCCTGTAGAATACCTCAACTAGAGGTAAGGGCAGGGGTAGAAGTGCAGAGGGGCCTTGCCAGTCCCACTCCCAACCGCCTGGTGCCTATACCAAAGCACCTAAAGGTAGTGGAGCCTGGGGCTCTGCTCCCCTGGTTCAGCATTATTCCTCATATACCCGTAACCATCGTTGCTTCCAGGGTTGGTTGAAGGGGGTCACCTTTCACTCCATCTAGATCAGTGGAGGCAGTGACTGTAGACAAATGGGTACTGGAGATAATAGAGAAGGGTCATACTCTGGAGCTTCTGGACAACTCTCCTGGCTATCCGCCAGTTACTATACCATATCTTCCAGGACACATGGCCCTGTTACAGGAGAAAATACAAACCTTGCTCTGAAAGTGAGCCATTGAACCTGTACCACCCAGACAGAAGCAGAAAGAGTTTTATTCCAGATACTTCCTAGTCCCCAAGTGGACAGGAGATCCGAGGCCTGTTCTAGATCTCTGGGACCTCAACCTCTTCATAGAATACAAGAAGCTTCGAATGGTCTCTTTACAGGCTCTCCTTCCCTGCTGCAAACGGGGGATTGAATATGCTCCCTGGATATGAAGGATGCCTATCTCCGTATCAAAGTCAGGAAACCCCACCGGAAATATTTGTGGATCTACATAGAAACCTAGAAGTTGACGGCAGACAAGGACCGCAAGGCCCATCCAGTCTGCCCATTTCTTTTTCTACCTTATCAATGTGCCATCGGCCTTTGCTCTGTCAGTGGCCTATCTATTCATAGTCATTTGTATTGCTCCCTTATGCCTATCCCATGCCTGTTTGAAGCCCTGCACTGTATTCATAGCCACCACTTCTTGTGGTAAGCCATTCCATGCATCCACCACCCTTTCTGTGAAAAAATTTCCTCACATTCCCCTTAATCGGCCCCCCTCTAATCTCATGCTGTGTCCTCCTGTCCTGCTATTTTTCTTATATTTAAACATGTTAGACTCTTTCACCTTGTTAATGCCCTTAAGGTGTTTGAATGCCTCGATCATAGCACCTCTCTCCCTCCTTTGCTCAAGGGTATACATATTGAGCTCTGCTAATCTGTCCTCATATGTCTTCTGATGCAGTCCCTGCACCATTTTGGTTGCCCTTCTCTGGACTGCCTCAATTTGGTTAATGTCCTTGTGAAGGTGTGGCCTCCAATACTGCGCAGTACTCTAGATGGGGCCTAACCAGTGTCTTGTAAGGCAGTTATTACACCTCCCTCTTACGACTGTGATATCCTACTAATACACCTAACAACCCCCTAGCCTTACCTACTGCTTTAGAGGTCTGCTTGGATGATTTCAGGTCATCAGTGATGATGATGCTCAAGTCTCTTTCTTCCTTTGCGACTGCTAGCAACTCCCCTCCCAGCCTATAGGTGGCTTCAGGGTTTCTCTTCCTATGTGCATGATTTTGCACTTCTTTGCATTAAATCCCAGTTGCCACTCTTCTGACCATTTTGCTAGTTTATCCAGATCTCTTCTCATTCTGCCCACCCCATCTGGATCATCTACCCTGTTGCAGATCTTGGTGTCATCTGCAAACAGACAAGCCTTACCCTCTAGTCCATCTGTAAGGTCACTAATGAAGATGTTGAAGAGGACTGGCCCCAGGACTGATCCCTGAGGTACCTCACTTGTGACTTGCATCTCTTCTGGCTGTATACCATTTACCACCACTCTCTGTTTTCTGCCCGTCAACCAGTTTGCCACCCAGTTGATCAACTTCTGACCGACCCGAGCCTACCCAGCTTATTTATCAATCTTCTATGTGGAACAGTGTCAAAAGCTTTGCTGAAGTCAAGGTGGCGACATCAACTGCTCCCCTTGGTCCACCACTCTGGTTACCCAGTCAAAGAAATCTATGAGATTAGTTTGACAGCACCTTCCTTTGTAAACCCATGCTGTCTTGGATCTTGTGCCCTATGGATTCCAGGTGTTGCACTATCCTTTCCTTAAGGAGTGCCTCCATAATCTTGCCCACTACTGAGTTAAGACTGACTGGTCTGTAGTTCCCGCTCCTCCCTGCTACCACTCTTGTGGGCGGGATCACATGAGCCCTTCTCCAGTCTTCTAGGACCTCTCCTGTGTTCAGAGACTCACTAAACAGTTCTGCTAATGGCTCTGCTAGTTCCACCTTTAGCTCCTTAAGTACCCTGGGATGTATGCCATCAGGTCCCATTGCCTTATCCACCCTGAGCTTAGCAAGCTCTTGTAGGTCCCTTTATTTTGTGAAGGGAGTAGTACTCACCTCCCTCCCCTCTGTGTCCATGATGCTGAGCTGTGGGCCCTGCCCTATCTTCTCTTCAGTAAATACTGAGCAAAAGTATCTATTTAGGATAGATGCCTTTACAGGGTCCTCCTCCTCCTCACATGCTCCCTTTTCTCCATTAAGCTTAGCAATACCCCCTCTGGACTTTCTCCTTTCACTAATGTGTTTATAGAAAGTCTTGTCACCTTCTTTTACTGTTCTTGCTAGTGTTTCCTCAGTTTGGGACTTTGCCTGCCTTACTGCCTTCCCTGCTTCCCTTAGGGCAGTTTGGTATGCCTCCCTATCTTCATCCCGCTGTGTTCCCTTATATTTCCTGAAGGCCAGCCTTTTGGCTCTGCCTTCTCTGCTACTGTATTTGAGAACCAAAGTGGTTTCCTTCTTCTTTTGCACTTCCTTTTCTGTCTAACACAATGGGATGTTGCTTCAAGTATTGCATCCTTAATGCTTGCCACTTTGCCTGTATCCCCTCACCTGTGTTTCTTTTTGCCAGTGCTAGCTTAACTCTGTTGACCATCTTATCAAAGTCGGCTCCTCTAAGTCCCATATTTTTGCCTTGGAATGGGATGATTTAGATGTAGTAGCCAAATTGAACCATACCATGTGATGGTCACTGGCCCCCAGGTGACCTTCTACCTGGAGATCTGTGATCCCTTCCTTGTTGGTCAGTACTAGATCTAGGATAGTTCTGTCTCTTGTGGGTTGCTGTACCAGTTGTTTGAGGCCCTCCCCCTGCAGGGAATCCACTATGTGTCTAGTTCTGGCAGATGTTCCTGCTAGTATTGACCAGTCTGTATCCGGCATGTTGAAGTCTCCCATTATCAGAACCTCTCCTTTAGCTGTCATGTTTTGTATATCTTCTAACAGTAATGTGTCTATATCCTCCCCCTGGTCTCTGGGCCTGTAGACAACCCCAGTTCTTATGGCTGTCCCATTTCCTGTTTCCAGGGTGACCCAAAGTTCTTCTGGCTCCTTATGTGTATTCTGAATTTCTGTAGCTTTGATATTTTCATTGACATACAGGGCCACTCCCCCCTTTTACCTCGGTCTCTTCTGAACAATACATAGCCAGGTACTAAGTCTCCCAAGTGTGGTTACTGGTAAACCATGTCTCACTAATTGCTACTATGTCCAGTTTAGCCTCTGACATTGTGCCTGCAGATCTGGGATCTTATTCCCAGGCCGTGAGCATTTGTGTATGATTTTCCATTGGCCAGATTTTGGTGTGTTAGTTGTTGGGTGAGATTTGGCATTACCCCTGTGCGTCATATGGGGAGACAAACCTTTTTTCTTACCTGGTGATGCAAATGAACTGCAAACATGCTGAATCCCTGTTTGACCACTAGCTGAGGGGAAGGGTGTTCTTCCCATTCGACGTATGGGGTGCTGCACCCCTCTCCCCATTTGCTAGTTTAAACATTCTGCAAAGACGTCAAACTTCTGCCCCAATGTACTGACTCCCTCCTTAGTCAGATGCAGTCCATCAAATTTAAAGAACTTTCGCTCCCAGAACTGTTGCCAGTTCCCTACAAATCTGTGTCCTTTTTCCTGGCACCAGCCCTTGAGCCACGTGTTTAGCTCCCCTATCTCCCCTTCTCTGACCTTCCGTCCATCTGCTCCCCTCTCCCAGACTGGCAGGATCTCAGAGAAGGAGATGCCGGACGAAATAGATGATAGTTTGTCACCCATCCTGGTCAGGTGTTCCTTGGTCTCCACAACTGATCAGCTGGCGAGATCATTAGTCCCTATGTGTACTAGGACATCTGTTTTCTCCTGCTTTGTGAACAATTTTATCAATGCGGTCAGTGTCTCTCCATGCTGATGTACCTGGGAGACATCTGACCATTACCCCTGGCTGGAGATGGGTGTCAACTCCCCGAATCATGGAGTCTCCTATGATCAGAAGTGTTTTGGATTTCCTTTTTGCTTTTTGTTTTGGTTCCTGATTTGGGTGAGTTTTGTTGTGCTAGCTCCTGTGCTGCAGTGTCCTGCTCTGCAGTGTCTTCTGCCTCTTTGTTTGATTTCAGAGACAGAGGCAGATACCTGTTGTAGTGTTTATATGGTTTTGGAGGTAATATGTTGGAGAGCAGAAGTGATGGGGCACCGATTTGCCCCTCTAACCACCTGCTAACCTCCTGGACCAACTACCCTCTGCGGTCGGGGTTTTCTGTTGGATGCTGGGAAATGGCGGGTGGTTCTTATAATGTATTTCCTCTTGAATATGAAATTGGCGTGCAATCTCTGCCCATGCTGCCCGGAGCTGAGCCCTAAAATCTCAAGGGCCCAGCATGTGGGACAGTGTCCTAAATCCTGTAAGACTGTCGTCCAGAAATTGTTCCACAGTACCTGCAGTTAATGATATCCATTCCAGATAAGTTGCTGGGTTTATAACCTAGTCAGAGTAATTAGAAGGAAAAAAAAAGGAAAAAATGCAAGTAATGGTTTGATTGTGTTTTGTTTAACTTGTTATAACAAGTTAAATTACTAATACTTCTGTAAATGAGCTCACCTTGTGGAGGCCCCACTGATCCACCCTTCCTGCTCTGCCACAGGAAATGTCACAACTGTGGTACCCTATAAAAGAGTGTAGTGTGGGGTGGTTGGGGATAGGGTGGGTGGCTGGGCCCTTCCTGTCGAAAAAAGAACAACCACGGACGAAAGAACAAGGAGGTAAGAGCAGAAACAATCAGTCAACAACAAATGCAGTAACCCTGAAAGCTTATTCTAATGTTAGATAAAACTGTAAAACCTGTAAAGCACCACCTGTAATAATTTCAGAGAAGATATACGCTGTAAGAAACACTTTGCTACAGAGAAAAATAAAGCAATGAAATGTTAGCAACAAACAGCAATCCCTGTGAGTAAAAAATAAAAACGGCACCACACAGTAAATCTGTTTAGCCAAAATAAGTCTTAATTCTTTTCCCTTGCTCTGGTAAATTTCTCTACTCTGCCTTTCAAGCAGTCTTAGAAGGAAAGAGCTCAGGTGAAGCTAGGTGCCTTGGCCAGCAAACCAAGGCTTCTAGATTCGCTCTTACAGCGGGTAACATCTTTAGGACTGAAACTGGCAGGTGCCAGGACACCACAGAAATTCAAGATAGCAATACCCAGTTGGGGACCACCCCTTATGTCGGCCTGCCCCCGATGTCATGTATGGTATGAAAGGAGCGTTCCCCCAGCCCATCCCCAGTTCTTTTCCCGCTGTCGAACGCACAAGTTGGACCTCCATGAATGCCTTCAGCTAGTCGACTGCCACGCTAAGTGTTTTCAATGCCTTTTTTATTTTCTTTTTCGACAAATTTGTGCATGTCGTCATCTTTACCAGCATCGTTGATCGAGAGGTGCCCTTCTAACTACGCATGTGGCAAGCAGATCTGCATAAAGATGGCCATTTGGCCTGCCTGGTCTCAGACCACAACATCGAGGTCTGCCAGCACTGCCACGATTACAGCCAGAGCACACAGCTTCGGCGCCAGAAGACCCTCAAAGTCTTTCTCTTTAAAAAAACAGATATCTGCCATGGAGACGGAACTTCTCCACAAGAGCTCTTCATCCTCTCCCTCGTCTTCATATAAAGAGAAGAAATCGAGCAGCAAAAAGAAGTGGTGGGACAAGGAGAAATCCCGAGAAGATCACTCTTGGTCCTCGACGAAGTTGGCGACCGCCCCCTCTTCCGGGCTCCCGGTCTTGAAGCCTCCCTCCTTCATCTCCATTACAGGATAAGGCTCTTCGGGGTGTGGGAAGTCCTTCCACACCTCCCAGCTGCTCAAGCTTAAGCCCATTATCCTTGGGGGCTCTAAGCCTAGTGGCTCGGCCAGTGGTTCTTCGGGCGGCAGGCCACTGTCTGTCATCCTCCCGGTCAGGGTGTCCACCAAGTCCACCCTGATGTCCAGGGCCGATGCTACTAAGCGGCCCCTGGGAGCAGTGGGCGTACGTCCCAATCAGGAGCGACATCTTCTCCTCGGGCAACTCCACCTAGGTGTCCGCCAGCTAGTTCCCCAGCCCGGTCTCCACCTGCACTACTCACCTCTACGCCGGCCTCCCTAGTGCCCCCTCAGGAAAACCTGGTGCCTCTGCAGACACCGATAGCCTCCGGCGCCCCCAGTAGGCTGACGCCCGAGGACCTGACACCCGATTGTCGGACGTCAGATTCGACATCTCCGATGCCTAAGGGTATTCCGTGGGTTCCGACGCTGGATGACGAGAGCCAGACTACTCCAAAGCCGGGGTTACCGCAGCCGGACAGCCTGGCGCGGACCATCACGTGCCTGTGCGCCGCCTAAAAACGCCAGATAATCTAGCTCTGCCACAGAACTTCTTGCAGGATTGTAATGAGCTTTTTGCTGTTTGGTGGTCCTACTTCAAAGATAAAGAGGCCCCCTAGGCTCCTGTTAAGCCTGCTCCCCAAGGGCCTTCTCCAGTAGAGCTCTCAGGCCGCTGTTTTGCTCTCTTCTCCTAGGAGACCGACGCCTGACAAGGACCTTCCCTCTCCAAAGGAACGACCATGCAGGCCTCAGAGGTCGCTTCCCCGTCTCTGGATTCTGGTGGACTTGGAAGCGGATCCCTACTGTTCCTCTGGCCATGGGGACTCTGACCCTCCGTCCGAACCCTGACGTCAGCAAGGACACCCCACGCTCCCCGCCTGATGATCCTTCATTTATGGATGTGTGATGCGCCACATCCAGCAATTGAATGGATGGGACTCTGAAGACATCGACCCAGAACGGAAGAGGTTGGCTACCTTCCTTTGGAAGAGTGACACCCTCCCCCTGGTAGTTCCACCAATGGTCGATTTTGTACAAGGATGCCAACAGGCAGGCATGAAAGTGACCTTTCTTGACCCCAGCAGTGTCCAAAAAGTTAGAATGGTTGTATACCGTTCCCCGGGATGATCCATTCTATGGAGAACAACCGGAGGCAGACTCAGTGGTGCTGAATGCTGCCCACAACCGGTCCAGATGTCCGCAACACCTCAGTACACAACCCCCAGATAAGGGCTCTAAGCAGTTTGATCATCTGGCCAGTAAGGTTTTTTTCCTCCACTACTTGTGCCATCCGGTCACAAAATTTCCTTGCCTACATGGTCCAGTACCAGAATGTCCTGTGGGGCAAGGTACTGGAAGTTGTTCACACCATGCCAGACTCACCCGGGCGGGTGGAGCTCATGGCCATCATGAAATTTGGCTCGGACGTCGGTAACCACGTCCTGTAGACTTCATACGATACCGTGGATTCAGCAGGCAGAGCTGCGGCTTCTGCAGTCTGTCCACCATATACTCTTGGTTGAGAGTCTCTGGGTTCGCCCAGGACATCCAGTCCAAGATTATGGATGCCCCCTTCAGAGTGCCAGTTCTATTCGGGGAAGGCACTCAAGATATCATTACCCCATTTGCAGGAGGCAGGGAGAGCAGTTAAGTCAATGCAGACTATGTACAGACCCAGGCAACAGCCTAATCAGTCTTTTCGTAAGCCTGGTTGACCGCAGTTTCGAGGTTGGCACCAGCAGCGGGCTGGCTTTAAATGTAAGGTCACTACCCCTGCCACCAGAGGTTCTGCCTCATGGGCTCCTAGAGTCTCTCAGCCAGTGCTTCCTCTTCCTCACTCTTCTGCCTGACTCGCTGCCCAACCCTCCTTCTTCAGCAGCGTCCGCAGGGGAAGCAGTGGGGAGTTGGTTCTCCTTGCACACCGAAGGGTGGCGTCAGATGATGTCAGACCGCTGGGTCCTGCAGCTCCTCGAGAGAGGACACACGCTCTAATTCATGGAAGTTCCTCCAGTACTGTCTCAGTACTCGCAGGCCCACAGCGCTCTCATAGCAGAGGAAATCCAGGCTCTCCTTCAAAAGAAGGCCATCGAGCTGGTGCCCCCGGAACAGCGAGGAAAAGGGCTTTACTCCCCCTTTTTCCTTGTGCCGAAGAAGACAGATCTTCATCCTGTCTTGGATTTAAGCCACCTGAACCAGTACATAGAGTACAGAAAGTTCAGGATGGTCACCCTGATAGGTCTCCTTCCCCTATTGCACCATTGGGACTGGCTATGCTCCCTGGATATGCAGGATGCATGCCTTCACATTCTAATTTTCTAACCACACAGGAGGTTCCTGTGCTTCCACTTTCAGGTCCGCCATTACCAGTTCATGGCCTTGCCCTTCGGCCTATCCTCAGCAACAAGGATGTTTACAGAGTGCCTTGCCGTGGTAGCTGCAGGTCTCAGGAGGCAAGGGCATTATGTCCTCTCCTCTCCTACCTCGACGATTGGCTTCTAACCGCTCCCTCTTGGGACTGACTTATAGAAATCCTTTGAGACGTGTTCTCTCTGTTTCAGGACGTGTGGGTTACTCTAAAACTCCCCAGGTCCTACCTCTGACCAAGTCAGTGGCTTCAATTCATATGGGCAGGCCTGGACACAGCACAAGGCAAGGCCTTCCTCCCCCAGGAAAGGGCAGAACGTCTTCAGTCCCATGCTTGGCAGCTGCTTTCAGCTCGCCAAGTTCCAGCCCGGACAGTACTCGGGCTGTTGGGATATATGGCAGTGGCCATCGCCATGGTCTCCATGGTCTGACTTTAGATGAGGGTGATCCAGTGGAACCTCCGGGTTCAGTGAGATCAGAGGTCAGACAATCTGGACCAGCCCGGTCCTGATATCCAGCTCAGCCAAGCAGTCCCTGGCATGGTGGCTAGATACTCCCAACCTTTCTAGAGGGGGTTTCCTTCCGGAAGGAATCTCCTACTTAGATCCTGACCACCGATGTATCAGGCCAGGGTTGGGGAGTTCATCTGGGCACTCGCAGACTCAAGGATCCTGGACTCAGCAAGAGATTCATCTCCACATCAGTGTTCTGGAGATGAGGGAAGTTCTTTACGCCCTTCAGGCCTTCCAGACAGTCCTCCTGACTGGTCCCCTGCTGATACAAGCAGACAGCATGGCGGTATTTTAAATCAACAAGCTGGGGGGGGGGGATACTTTTACCATCTTTGCAGAGAAGTCAAGCGAGTGTGGACTTGGGTGGTAGATCATCACCTAGAACTCTTGGCGGTCCACGTTCCAGACATTCACAGCTCTCTGGCCGACAGCCTTAGTAGTGGCGGAAGATCTTATCTGTGTCAGTCTTCACCATTCATCACTGATATGAGTTCTGGCCAGAGGAGCAAGACCCTGCGGGAGCACTTTTTTTTTCTGAAGGGGAGGAGACAGTACCGTGGGCAGCGCTACCCTCAAGGTCGAAGCTCTACGTGACGCTCGCGGGTTGACCAGTAACTGACACCGACTCCTCCATCCCAGTTCTGCTTCTCCCACTGTCGTGTGAGCATGGCCTCGTGAGATGAGCGTTTTGATACAGTGGCATCCTGGCCTAGTCTATTTGTACCGCCCTTCAAACCATCCTATCTCTGTAGGAGCCGTTGCACTCTTGGCGCCGTCGAGACCGGTAAGATCTTTCCTTATTTTTCTTAGGCACTGAGACCGTTTTGCTTGATTTTGTGTCCGATCATGTCTCGTCCTGGGGACAAGAAGAAGAAATCTTCGAAGGTGGGCCAGACCCTGATGCGGCGGTGTCCTTGTGGCCGGCTTTATTCCATCTCGGACTGGCATGATCATTGTCTGACCTGCCTGGGCCCTAACCATGATATGGACCATTGCGATGCCTGTTTGTTTTTCCATGGACCGCAGAATACCGGAACACCACATGTTTAAAGTCGGTTGTACGCCGACGACTTTTGGAGGACAGGTTGACCCTTCCTCAGGGTCCCCTCCCAGTTGTATACGAGCCATGGAGGAGGGCGCTTTTGCCCTTTCTTGCCTCGCCATGGCGGAGGCCCGGTCCGATTCCTCTAGGGGTTGGGCTGGAGGCACCGTTGCAGGACTTCCTCGGAGGTGAAGACTTCCCTGGCGTCGCGGCCTGCATCTGCCAGGCCCTGCCCGATGGTTTCTTCAGCACTGTCTGTCGGCGCCACCTTGGATCCAGGCACCGGTGATTGGGGCGGCACCATGGGCAGTGCTGGGCTGACTGGTGGTGTCACTTGCAGTGCTGGGAGTGGGAGAGTTTGGGAGGTCGTCTGCATTTGTTCCTCCATAAGTGAAGATGATTCAGAGGCTGATCCGGACTGGCTTCCAGTTCTAAGAGTCCTCTGACTCTCCCCCGTCCAACGCCTGGTGCCTGTCAACCCCCTCCTTTGGAGCCGGTGTTTTCTGCTGACTGGTCTTCTGGTGCCAGGGGTGGGGCCTTTGGACTCTGAGGAGGTGAGGCCCCCCCCCCCCCATTTTAGGTGTCCAGGCTAGGCCCACTTCAGGACCTGCTTGGACGTCTGGGACAGGGTCGAAGGTTCCCTCATCTGCTACCCCTCAGGTGTTGGGTGAGGTTGAGCTTCCTCGGTTGGTCCTGAGGAAGAGATCCCTCCCTGCATCTGAGGGGTTGAAGGGACAGCATCAGGAGCAGCGCCCTTGCCTGGTAGCCCACAAGGGTTTGGGTAGGAGCAGCAGCGCTGGCCCTGTCTTCGCCCCTGAGGTCTCCCTGGGGGGAATCTTGTCTCTTGAGGCTAGGGGCCGCTCTTCTAGATGCACACTGCCCCGGTCACCTCGCAGAAGGGAATCCCTTTCAGGGCTCAGTCCTGACTGTTTCAGAATGGTTAAACGGCTGGTGACTGACAAATCCTTTCGGGGTGTTGGTTCGCCTGTTCGGTCTCCGAGCTCTGGCAGAGGTCGTTTTCTCTCTCAAAGGCACTTGGCACCTTTACCTCTGCCTTCTCCTCCCACCCCCTCCCGGGCCACTCTGGTCCTACAGGGCCTCTAAACTGGGAGCAGTTTTGAGCCACAGCTGCCCATTTCCCAGACTGTTAGATCCATGGATGAGCAGGTGTTTCACCACTCACCCCTGCGGCAGCCGGACTCCTGACTCCCCAGACTCGTTGGCCTCACATGAGGAAGAGGATCCTTCTGTCCACCTCTCCTCGGACACTGATCAGACCTCCTATCAGCATTTCCTTTCGAGGTTGGTCGACTAGCTCCACATTTCAAGATATGGCAAGATGCAGTCCTGAGTTGGAGACATGCGCTTTCTTAAGAGAGTACAGTGCGGGCAACCTAGTGGTACCCGCTTGGCCCTCCCCTTTTCGGGAGGTATCATACTGCATTTGGCAGTGTCCCTCAGTCCCTTCCCCAGCCCCGATGGCCTGCCAGTGCAGGTATTGCTCACCTCGCTTCGGCCATGACACTCCTGGACACTCCCTCCGGACTCTGCGGAATCCGATTCTTGGAGGAGGAGAGTCTTTTCCTTGGCGTGTCTCTCTGTCTCCATTGCAATGCATTAGGCCCATCATGCTGCCTACAACAGGCATTTATGGTCTTTGCTAGGACAGATCCTAGCATTTACGCCTGATACAGAGGCAACCAAACAAGCCATTGCCCTCTCTGTGCGTGGCCTGGAGCTTACGAGGCACCAAGCAAGGGCATCACATGACGCCAATGAGGTGACGTCCAGGCTAGTGGGGACAGCGATCTGCATCAGGCGGACGGCATGGCTTCATCTTTCCTGGTTATCGACTGTGGCTCGGTGAAGGGTGATTGCCTCCTCCTTCCGGGGAACCCACCCTTCTTCCTACAGAGTAAGGCTGGAACTTCAGGGGCGACATCCATCTCCCAGCCAGAGGGAGACCTCACCTCACCCTGACCAGTCCCAGGCCTGTAAGGCCCCCCTTTCCCTCAGGGAGGTACCAGGTCCCCTTCAGGGGGCTTGGTAATCACCCATCACTGATGAATGGTGAAAATTGATACAGAGTAGATATGAAAATTATGTACCTACCATAATTCTTGATCTTTCTGTGCATCTTCGCCATTCACCACTACTTCTCACCCTCCTTCCCCTCTTGGTCCTCAGACTCTGGGCAGTGCCTCCTCCCTGCTTGCTTTTCCCCAATTGAGGCCAATTGTGGGCCTAGTCCTGCTGGTACCTCTGAGCTCTCTGTTCCTTCTAGTGAAAGTAACAGTGGTTCACTGTTGGGGGAGGGCAAGCAGGGGCGCTTGTCCCTTTATGATGGGGGCTCACCTGGGCCCTTTTTTTGCATTCCTGATGAGGACCCCTTCCTCCGGCTATGGTCTGGACCTCTCTGAGGGTACGAATCGCCATTTCTGGTCTTCTCGAACCATAGGATCCTCCTCTGGACTGTAGCAATTGGAAGGGCCATGGTGACCCCCTAGAACCCTTCTTTCAGGAGCTGTTCCCCCTTTTTCTCCACCGCTGGTTCCAGCTGACTTCTTCCTATGCAGGGACTCCCTCTTGATTGTAGGATATATGTCTCAAGGGAAGTTCAGCCTCTTGGCATCCTCTTTCCCCTTTCTGTTTCGGGGGCTACATCATCTCTAGACTCTATTTGGGAGGAATCTTTCTATGGGGGACCCTGCAGCGGTGTGGGTCCTATCCCCACCCCAAGATATTTTAAAAAGACAGGAGTGGGAGACTCTTGCCACTCACTCCACCTCTTTTGGACTGGCAGAGAGGGCACCTTCAAGCCTGGTGCCGTAGCTTGCTTCTGACTTCTGGGCAGTTTCCCAGTTAGCCCCCCTCCTCCCCCCACCAAGTTTTCCTCAAACCTGGGGTATTGCCTCCCGCTCCCCTTCTGCAGGAATATTAAAAAATTAAAAACTCAAATGTAGCTTAAGACAGCGTTACCCTTCTCCCCAGGGTTCTGGAGAGTCCTCTGGACCTCTGCAGGGGTGGTACAGTATCTCCTTTTTCCTGTCCTTTATCTTTCCTTCTTTCCTATCCTCTTACGCTCCCTCCCTCCCTTGCTGTGTCCCTCTCTGGCCTGCTCAGAAGTTTGGGACCCCTCTGTCCCAGACACCTAGGGTTCTCCCTTCTGTCCTCTTGGCCGGCATTATCTCTTCTTCTGGTTATATCCTTTCCTTTTCCTATCTCTCGGGCTCCCTTGCCCTGCCCTCTTTCTTTTCTCTTTTCCTGACTTCACTGTCCTGCGTGCAGAACTGTGTCGGTTACTGGCCAACCTGCAAGCGCCACGCAGTGCATTGGCCTCGAGGGCGGCACCGCCAGTGGCACCGGCTCCTCCACTTTAGGGAAAAAAAATGCTGCCACGGGGTCCTGCCCCTCTCACCAGAACCCACCAGTGATGAATGGGGAAGATGCACAGAAAGATCAAGAATTATGGTACATATGTAATTTTCATATCTTTTCACCAGATGGGGTTGCCCAGAAATTGATCTGTTTGCCTCCCCATCCAGTGCAAAACTACCCAATTTTTGCTTGCTAGATCTAGGGCCTGGTGCTTTCTGGCAAGACATGTTGACACTCTCCTGGGCAGGGAGGCTTCCTTACGTGTTCCCTCTCTTTCCCCTTCTGCAGTGGGTACTCATAATGTTGCAGTTGGAGGGGGCAAAAATGATCCTGGTAGCTCCGTTCTGGCCTGGTCAGATCTGGTTCCCAGTCTTACAGCAACTGGCAGTGAAACCTCTGGTGCCTATGCCCCTCTGATCAGAGCTACTCTTCCAGGAGCAGGGCTCCCTGGTCCATCCAGATCTCGGATCTTTGCATCTTCATGCGTGGATCCTGCAGACCTAGCTGTCTCCAGATTTGGGGTCTCCCCAAGGGCAGCAGATGTCCTAGTGGCAGCCAGGAAACCCTCCACTAGGGTGACCTGCGCTATGAAGTGAAAACAGTTCTGCGTTTGGGCCACTGCCAAAGGCTTGGATCCATTCACTTGCCCAGTGAACTCTGTACTGGAGTACCTGCTTTCTCTTTCAGATGCAGGACTCAGTTACTCTTTGTTAAAAGTATACTTGTCCGCCATTTCTGCATACCATGTGCCTATTGAGGGAAAGTGCATTGCCCAGCTGGACCTTTCTTGCACTTTTTTGCGGGGCATGCTTCATTTGATGCCTTCCATCTGGGACTCTGTTCCGCCTTGGGACCTTTTGTTTGTTTTAGAGAAACTCGCTCTGCCTCCCTTTGAAACTGCCGCGAGCTGCGCTTCCTGTCGTAGAAAGCATTATTTTTCTTGGGACGTGGATATGTTCAATCCACACTGTCTGGCAGGTTCCTTGACGCTTTAAATCTTGCTGGAAGGTCTTCAAGCTGGCTCCTCCCACCCACCTGGATGGTAAAACCCTCGGCTCCGCCCCATGATGCTAGATCTTCCTTACCACTTGGAAGCTCAGGTTCCCTCCTTAGCGCTCTGCGTCTTAGGCTGGATTCACACTCTTCGGATTTCCCAAAACTAATTTTAAAATTTACAAGACTGAGGTCTTCATCTTTCTTCGTGGCTGCGATGGACAGATCGACTTCCGGCTTCCGTTGGTGCCCTAGTGGGCAGAAGATGTCTCAGACCGATCCGCACTCCACGTACGTCTACTGCCCGGGCTTGGCCACGATTCGCAGGCCTGCGGATTGTGTAAGTCTTTCTCAGCTTCAGTCTTGGAGGACCGTGCTGCCAGACTACTTCTTGGGTACCTTGAAAAACGGTACCCGCCAGTCAAATCTAAGGAGGCCTGTTGGGTGGTGTCCGCGGCAGCGGGCTCCGCGGAGCAGTTCGAGTAGATGATCGCCCTCGAGGAGAAGGTGGCCCAGGCCGTCGCTTCTTCCTCCTCGACCGTAGCATTTATCCCGCTCTGCTTGGGCTCCTCCTACACAGCTTCTTTTAAGGAGCTTTGTCAGTCCCTCTCCACTAAGGGAGAGTGGCCTTCGGCACATTCCAGTCAGTCCAGAAAGAAGGACTCTAAAGGTAAGTCCCACCATCGAAGTTCGTGGGAGCGGGAGAGATCCCCTTCACCGGACCGTCCACTCTCGACTTCAGTCGAGGTTGCGACTGCGGCTGCTGGCTTCACTGTGTCCCCGTCAGGTCAGCCGGCCGAGACATCTGTCGACGCTGTCGAGATTTTTCTCGACCCGTCAGATGGTTTGTCGACTGGAGAAGCCGACAGCCCTTCTTCACTGGTTCCCCCGGTGGTTGCCGAGGACTTGCCTGTGCCTCCTGTGCCGAAGTCCCCGGTTAAGGTCCCTGCACCGAGGGAGGAGCGGCTTTCCCCAGTTCCCTCTCTCAAATCAAAAAGTTTTATTCATGGTCTGCCCAGTGGCGCTGAGGATTGAGGTGCTGGACGCCACACATCGTGCCACACTGGCGACTCTGGCTACTGGGGGTCGGCAGAGGAGAGAGGGTTGATCCAGCGTCCCGAGGACTGCTCTCCTCCCTCTAGGGTGGGCTTGAGGGATGGATCGCGCATGAGTGGCCCCTGGTGACGACCGGGGGCAGCACAGGAGCAGCGGAGCTCGGCAAGATGCCTGTGTAAGTGCGCTGTGCATCATTGCACTGTTGGCTCTAGGGGCTACTGGAGGAAAATGGCTGGGTGTGACCGTGCTGCTTGATGGCGTGCTCCACATGACCTGGGTAATGAGGGATAGTGTCGGGGGTCTGGTCCAGTTCTGGAAGCGGAGAGGTGAGGAGACCCCCACGGACTGGGCATGGCCTTACGGACCCTCATTTATCGAATGAGTCCAGATGTCCTCCAGGTAGGTGGGGGTGAGTGGCTGGATGCCCTTGCTGATGCGTTGCTGTAGGGTGCAAAAATAAGAGGAATATTAAAAAAAAAAAAAAAAAAAGTTTTATTCATAATAGTGCCAAGACCTCCTACCATTTGATCGGTGACACAGTGTCCCTGATCTATTGGTAAGAGGTCTTTGCACAATTACATATAAAACTTTTTGATTTGAATTTTCATTGTCTCTCTGTTTGTTTTATGATGGAGAGTGGTACTCGAATTTGAGGTATGGTTCTGTTATTTTTCTGAGCACACCCAGCCATGTGTTGGCTTTTAGTCCGTTAAATAATTTGCAGCTGATCTCTTACCTGGGTACTAGGGATCTTGAAGCAGGAATCTTAAAGGGACGACGTCTTTCAGACCTGTAAAATAAAATATAGGAAAGGGGTCACAAAAGATCCGTAGTTCTTAGGAAATAAATGGGAAAGATGGGGACGGGTTAGACATGGAACCAGTAATAGTGGCGCATGGATGCGGAATTCCACTGGCAGAACAGCATGGAATAACAGTTCCACCAGTGGAAAACTGCAGGAATTTAACTGGATCCTCCATGGATCTCCAGCCGCAAGGCTCCCACAGAAGTATTCCATGGGACAGAGCTCCATTCCGCAGAAAACCACTCGACAACTTCCGCGGAAAACCACCTGTTCTGCAGCACAGCACCCACCAGCACCATCTGTGGCGCCGGCATAACCCTTGGCAGGGGTTGTCACCGAGCAGCGTGGATGCCACCTGCCTGTGCCCACTGGTGCTGCGGGTGCCTGCAGCACTGCACGCACCTGCGGCACCACACGCAGTGCATGCATCGGCGGCACCCGCAGGTGCTCGTGGCACTGTGTGCACCCGCGACACTGCTTGTGACACCCACGGACATCTGAGGTGTCGCACACACCAGCGGCATCGTCTGCGGCATTGCGCAGCACCGCCAAGCACCAATGGCAGCCATGATGTCTCGTGGCACTAACGTCACTGTCCACGGCGCCAAAGGCACCGCCACCACAGATTCTTAAGAAAAATTGGGGAAGAAAGAAAGCAGTACCTGTGCTGGCCCCCTGCATGGAAAAGGGAGTAGGGGAAGGCACGAGTGGTCGGCATGATGGCGTTGGCGCCAAGAGGGCACCACGCACATTGTTACCTAATCGACCCGGCCCCGGTCCAGCAGCTCCGAGGCCTGGACTCCCCAGAACCAGGTCCACTGGCCAGGAAAACTGGACAGACGTCAAATCCCCTGCTCCAACGGAGTGGCCCAGAGGTGAAACTGATCACTGAACCCCCATCAAGGGCAGAGATGGGATCTGGTGTCGAAGAAGTGGTTGTTAAGAGCGGGCCTGAGGCAAACCCACGGAAGTCGGTTCAGGCCTACTGCCCTCCACCACCGATGATCCCCGTGCAGACTTACCAAAGGGCAACCTCGAGTAGTACGATTCTTCTTCCTCCGCTGGAGGAAGAAGAGCTCGAGATAAAGTGGGGCCGGATCCCGGAACCACCAATTTTGTGCTTCAGCGGACTGTCTCTCCCGAAAGCACAGGACCGTCCATGGTCGGACCCCACCGTTCGCAAAGAGCGGCAGACTGGACACAGCCCCTCTGCCATCACAACTTTCAAACAAAGTCTTCCTACTGTCACTGCTACAGTCTAAGATCGACTCCATAGATGGCAGGTGAGAATTTAGTGTTTTTCTTCTTCATCATATCTTTTTTTTTTTAATAAGAAAAGAACACTGCAGTATTATTTAAACGAATACTGAATGGCTTAAGCTGCTGTCGTACAGATGAAGACTTGACTGCAGAAGGCGAGCGACATCGACATCCAAGCACTCTTGATGTAAGAAAGCTCTCAAAAAGTACTTTATATGCCTTCGGAGGCATTCATGGCTAAGAGTCTTTGGCTTTGCAGCTGATGGCACCAAGCTCTTCGGCCTGGACGTCCAGGACCTCAGTAACAATCTGCAGGCCTCTGGCACAGCCATTAAATCTGTCCATTCTCTCTACCACACTCAACCCCGTGGTAGAGGCCGCTCTGCTTTTTGTAGATAGGTCTACAGACGAGGCTCGGGCCCCTGCACCCAGGGCAAGCACAGAGCCCAGTTTTCCTTGCCCCCTCGAATTCTGGAGCGGCGGCCAAGCATCCCTGAAATGATGGTCTAGCCTTCTCAACTGGTCCCTTCTCAGCTTCACTCTTTGCCAGACCCCCCCCCCCCCAAAATCCAGAATCAATGAAGAGCCATGACTTCAGATGCTTGGATCCTACAGATCACAGAGTGGTTGTACCTTAGAGTTCATTCAGCAGCCTCCAGAGACCCCATCACCACCCTCAAACTACCCCCTGGCCCATATGTCCATTCTCCGGGAGGAAGTACAGTCTCTTCTGTGCAAGTAGGCAATCAAACTGGTGCCAAAGTGGCAGAGAAATCAGGGGTTTTATTCCAGGTTCTTCCTTGTCCCCAAAAAGACTGGAGATCTGAGACTCATCTTAGACCTCAAGGACCTCAGTCTCTTTGTCCAGTACAAAACATTTTGGATGGTAACTTTGCCAGGCCTCATGACCCTCCTCAAGGCCAGAGATTGGCTCTATTCACCGGACATGCAGGACGCTTACCTGTACATCTCGAGCTTTCCTCCGCACAGGAAGTTTCTTCGTGTTGCTTTTCAGGGCGAACACTACCAGCTTAAAGTGCTGCCCTTTGGTTTCTCTGTTGCGCCGCGTGTCTCTTACCAAATGCTTGGCAGCGGTTGCAGCAGCTCTCAAGAGAGGGGCTGTATTTCTTCCTGTGGAGAGGTTGTGAGGTAACAGATGGCTCAGACACAGAACTTCAGGTTCAACACACAATCTGTGTGTGATGTTTATTTAAAACACAAAAAATAACCTTAAGCAATGGCATATCCCTTTTTCGGTATATCAGTTTGCAGCAACAGACTATGCATGTCCTTCCTCTGCACCTAGTCAACACCTACTGACCCACTATTTTATTTTATTTATTTTACAAAATGTTTCACCAGGAAAGGCAGCATGAACTGATGAGCAGCTCATTTCCAGAAGCATCCTGGGGAAGGGGGGTACAATAGATGGTTGAGGGAATACAAAAATACAAAGCAAAATCAGCAATACATGTGCACATTTTTTAACATACATCATTGCAGACTAATATCCTATAATGCAATGACCAGAGACCTAGATACTAGTAACACAAAGTTGGAGAACTATGTGTTGTAGTCGGGGCCTAGAGACCAGGAGGCCAGGAGAGAAGCAAACAAAGAATATTGGGAAGTGCCTAGAGTTGGGAGTAGGGCTTTAAGTGCAGTGAAGACCAGATAGAGAGGGGTGGGGGAGGGAGCGGGGAAAAGGTTACCTGTACCGGAAGCCCCCTTCAGGGTGCATAGGCAACCCTGCAAGGGGGGCAGGAACAGGGTAATGGAGATGGGGGAGGTACGCGAGAGGGAGACAGCGGGTTCCTAAGGGTTAGAGAGGGAGAGGACTGACAGAAGGAGGGCTACCTGGCATGAGTGAGGAGCAGGCAGGAGCAGCTAGAGGAGTAGAAGTTGCGTAGAGCTAGGTGGAGGATGTTGGTGATGAGGAGAGTTGGATTGAAGGAGGAAGCGAGTTCCAGAATTTGGGGAAGCGGAGGAGAATGCTTCCTGACCATGGAGGTGTGGCTCCGGGGCGGTGGCAAGAGTACAGGAGTCAGAGGACCTAAGAGAGCGTGAGGTGGGAGGGGGAGTAAAGAGAGGTAAGAGGGGAGGGACCCAAACCAGAAATTGGAAATAAACTTAGAGCAGTGAGAGAGGCGCCTGCTCTCCAGGAAGGGCAGTACTAGAGAGTGATATAGAATGCAGTGATGAGTGCGGGTGGGGGAGTTGAGGGCAAAACGACAGAAGGCATTGAAGAGGGAATCCAGTCTGGCAAGAGAAGACTTGGGAGCAGCACTATATACAATGTCACCATAGTCGATTATTGGGAGAATCATTTTCTGAACAAGTTCACGCCTAAGTGGCAATGAAGTGCGGTTTCTGTAAAAGGCGCCAAGCTTGGGGTGCAATTTTTGCAGAGTAGCATCAGTATGATCAGAAACATTTAGGTGTTGGTCAAACCATACACCCAAATATTTAAAAGAGGTGGAGTCTTCTAACATTGTCCCATCAAGGGTGTGGAAAGAAGGGAGGGAGGACAGCGAGACGGAGTCTCTGCCTAGTGCCAAAGGTCGTGGAGACAGTCTTCTTGGCATTGAGGCAGAGTTGATGAGAAGTTAGCCAGCATTGAACATTATTGAACTCAAGCTGAAGTTTGGTAGTCACATGGGAGGGTGAGTGGCCAGAGGCAAACAAAACTGTATTGTCAGCATACGTATGGATAAGGGACACGGAGCAGGCTGACAGAAGGTCATTTAGGAAAAGTGGGCCAAGAACGGAGCCTTGAGGCACACCAGTAGAGACTGATAATGGTGGGGACATACCGTCAGCAGTTCTGACCGATTGAGGTCTACCTACCAGGTAGAATCTGAACCAGTTGCAGGTAGGGTGTGGCAGGCTGGCTGACGAGAGGGATTTGAGAAGGAGGGGGTGGAAGACTGTGTTTAAAGGCTTAGCAAGGTCAACAAAGATGGCAGATGTGAAGTGGCCTTTATCCATGGCAGAATGGATAGAGTCCATGAGCCTGAGAAGGGAGGTGGTAGTGGAGTGGTACTTCTGGAACCCAGTCTGGAAGGGAGTGAAGAAGGAGGAGTCAGCAAGAAATGGAAAGATTTGGGATAGAAGTAGGTGTTATAATTTTGCCAGGGTGGGTAGTAGCGAGATAGGGCAATAGTTTACAGGGGAGGAGAGATCACCACCCTTAGGAAATGGAAGGATGATTGCATGTTTCCAAACAGCAGGGATAGTTGATGTGTGGAAAGACAGGTTGAGTAGGTCAGCCAGGGGCTGGGAAATGGAGTAAACAGATGAGTAGAGCAGCATTGGATCGAGGCCATCTGGAGAAGTCCCCTTTGTGGGGTTGAGAGAGGAGAGCCTTTAAGGTGTCGCTTGAAGAGGTTGGCGAAAAGGTAAAACTCAAGGGTGATTGGTGGATCTGTGATGGGACATTTGGGGGGTAGAAGGGAAGGTTGGGAGGGAGGCTAGCAAGTAGGTGGCGCAGGAAGTGAAGTAAGAATTAAATTCATCAGCTAGCAAATAATGATAGACAGTGAAATAGTTGTTAATTTTAAGCAGAGGAGGAGGTTTAGTTTGGGTCGAGAAAAGAGTGGATGACTTTCCAAAATTTTTATGGTTTATTAATATTTGAGTTAAAGGTGGACTGGAAGTATTCTGATTTGGCCTGCCTGATGGCTTTGTGCTGGCATTTCTGCAGGTACAGTAGTTAGATAAGTCTCAAGGGAGTTTGGTGGATTTGAAGGCATTCCAGGCAAGATCAAACGTTTGCTGCATGGCCAGGAGCTCAACTGTGACCTATGGGAAGTGATTTCCACGAACTCTGATGTGCTTGGGGGGGCATGTTTGTTCCCAATGGAGAGAAGGTTGTCTCTAAAATAAGCAAGAGCAAGGTCAACCGAATTAGCAGAGGCTGTGGGAGTCCAGTCAGCGAGGGTTAGGTCCTGATGTAGAGAGGCAGGGTCAAAGGTTTCGTAGGATCGGATAGTTAGCAGTTTGGGAGGGGGCCTTGAGTGGGTGGATTTTCCCAACTATGTAGATCATGTGGTGATCACTAAGAGCATCGGGGGCAGGCCAGACTGGATTACCCTGTGAGGATCTACCGATCTATCTCTTTATCGAAAACCAGCTATTTCCCTATGTTGGTCTTGTGTGTTTGGGTGATGGGGAGCTCAAAAAAGAGAAAAAAAAACAAAACAAGCTAAAGACAAAGAACCTCCATGCAGAAGTACTGAAGCAAGGGTTACCCCAAAGGGCATTGGCAGTAAAGCCAAGTTTCAGAGAAACACAACATCACACATACCCCATAATGCAAAGCATCATGGGATGTATACGCAAATCACCATAACATTTTAGGCTGGTTCAGTTTAAAGCAGGAATGCATGGTGCCAAAGGGTCTCTCAAACCATATGTAATTTATATGCATTTAAATAACACAACAGGGGTTTTCTGCTATCACTGCCCTGGTAACTTAGTTCTATGATACAATCACCTGAGTAACTTTTAACCTTTATAAAAAAACACCTAGTGCTGTGGTATCTTCAACATTTACAGGTTTCATTCACATAAGGCATATAAATCACGATATTTTATGACACAATGCTATTGCATACTAAATCCAACAACGAGGAACACAAGCTGTTGTTTAATATCAGCTCACAGAGCTCACCACAGCAACCTCCCTGTACGAGGACCTGAGGGGGAAAAGGAAAATTAAAGAGAACACTATAATATAGTCAAGAAAGGGGAGGGGTGCCCATAGGTAGCCAACCTTATGGACTAGAAATTGTAAAGGTAGATTAGGCTAAGCAACAGATTTAAGAAGAGGTGGGTCCTCAAGCAGCAGGATCTCCCTGTCACATCTCCCCAACCTTAAGGGGGAAGCAGTTATTTCAGACTGTTTAACCCTTCCTGCCCCAGGAAGGGATGGAGCTTCCACCCATCCATCTTCAGAAGCTCCATCTCAGGATCCCTATTAACGATAAACATTCCATCATAAATATAGTGGATACCATCATTCTTTATTTATTTATTTAGATTTTGTTTACCAGGTAAACCCACTGAGACCAAAGGTCCCTTTTTCAGGGGCGACCCGGGGTGAATACACCACCAACTTTACATTAGGTACAGTATACAGCTTTGAAAATACATATACAATTCGTATATAAGGTACAGCATACAGATACAAAAATAAAAAAATAATAATATATACAGTTCATACAGGAGGTTGCATAACTGCAAGGCAGAGACAGAGAGCATGTAGGAAGTACCCGCAGTCAGAGAAAAATTGCATTGCCCAGGGGGGAAAAAAAAAGTCCAAGGGTCATTCAAAGAGAAGAACATAACACAGTTTGTAAAGAGTATACAGTTGATAGAGGTTAGTTGGTACCAGAGCATACGGTTGTAGATGGTCACATAAGGTCATGAGGGGTAGGGAGTATATCTAGCGGTTATAGCAGCAGTGGCTCAGTTCTAGGAGGTAGACTTTGAGACCGGCCTTGAAAGAGGAGAGGGAGGGTTTGTCGAGCAGGGAAGAGGGGAGCGAGTTCCAGAAATGAGGGGTGGTGAACTGGAAGGAGCGTTTACCTTGATTAGTGCGGATGCGGGGTATGTTCAAGAGTCGACTTGAGGTAGACCGCAGGTTGCGGAGGGGGACTTTAGGGGTAAGCAGGTCGCTAAGGTGAGGTGGATGGTGTGTGGAAAGGAGTTTGTAGGAAAGGCAGGCAGGGGAAAAAGATAGTTTAAGCTTGAGTGCCGGCCAGTTAAGGTCCTTAAGAGCTTCGCAGTGGTGCCGCCTAGGGGAGGAGTGGGTTGCAAAGCGAGCAATGCGGTGGTAGAGGGTGGAGAGATTGGTTAGCTCAGTCTCTCTGAGGGACTGATATTGGAGAACCATACAGTAAATAGGGGAGGAGGTTGCAGTTAGGAATGGCTCTACGTGCCTCTCCAGAGAGGGAGTTCCCGAGGCGGTATAGCAAGCCCAGTGTCTGGTGGATGGTTTTAGTTAGGACATCTATGTGGGGTTTGAAGGTTAGCTCCTGGTCAAGGGTTATCCCAAGATACTTAAATTGGTCAGTGACCTCAACACGCATTCCTCGAGCTGATGTTATAGAGAGAAGACCACTACGGTCCTTACCCAGTCGCCGGGTCCCAAAGAGGACAGCTTTTGTCTTGTCCTCGTTTAGCTTAAGTTGGTTGGCAGTTAACCACGTTTCAAGTTTTGCCAGGCAGGCTTGTAGTTCAGTTGCGATTAACGGAGGTTTGGGGGTCACTGTGCTAGATTACTGTATCATCAGCATAGAGCAGTAGATTGCTGGGTGCACACACCTCAGCTATGTCGTTCACAAACAGGGAGAACAGCAGGGGTCCTAGTATGGAGCCCTGGGGTACCCCAGAGATCACCGGTCTGGGGCTTGAGTTGACGCTTTGCCATCGTACTGTTCTGTTCTGTTAGTCAGTTAGCTAGTGGCCCAGGAGAGAGAGCGCTGATCCAAACCAAGCCTTTGAAGTTTTGAGAGGAGTAACTTATGACTGACCATGTCAAAGGCCTTGGAGAGGTCGATGAATAGCGCCCCCGTAGGGGTGCCCCGGTCCATGCGTTGAGTATGTCGGGTTGTCAATCTGACTAGGGCAGTGTCCGTGCCATGGTCTTTCCGAAAACCATGCTGGACCTTAGAGAGAGTAGGTGCTGTTCCAGATAGCATTGCAGCTGATCGTAGACTATTCTTTCAAGGATTTTTCCCAGAGGGCAGAGGAGGGAGATGGGCCTATAATTCTCCACCCTATCCCGGGTTCCTTTTTTATGGATTGGAACTATGGTGGCACCTTTCCATTTGATGGGCACTGACCCTTCCTAAAGGGATCGGTTAATGAGTAGGGCAACAGGGTAGGCAATGGCAGGTGCCGCAGCCCACAGTAGGCGAGGTTCCAGCTGATCATTACCAGTAGATGATTCAGGGTTAATTTTGCAGAGTAGTGGTAGCACCGTGCAGGGGTCCACAAGTTTCAGGTGGAATAAAGGACGAGAGAACTCTGTGTTGAGGTGGGTGGGAGGAGGATGTCCCGGCACGGTTGGGGAGCAGGCAGGGGGATAGGAAAAAGAGGCACTGAAGGCTTCAGCCACCTTAGTAGGGTCATCAGTCGGAGTGTTTCCGGCTAAGACCATGGCACTTTGATCCTGCACGTGACCCTTCAGGAGGGAGTTTATGTGGCCCCAGAACTTCTTGGGGTCACTTAGGTTGGTCACTTGGAGGTCACGGAGGTATTTAGATTTGGCCAGTTTTGTGGCCTGTTTACACTTGTTGCGCAAGCCCCGGTAGTTCTCCCAGTCAGATATTGTGCCAGATGATTTGCAGAGTCCCCATGCTTTGTCCCTGAGCCGCATGGTGTTTTAGCTCTAGGTATAGCCATTTATGGCACTTGCCCTGAACCCTTAGTTTTTTCCAGGGGGCATGACCGTTTACTATGCCCAGGAACGTCTCGGAAAAATATTGGAGGGCCTCGTCAATAGTGGGAAGGGAGACGATAGGCCGCCATTCCGTCTTGAAGAGGTCAGCGCAGAGGTTTGCTGGTTCAAATCTGCTGTAATTTCTTGCTACAATCAGCCTGGCAGCCGGCCTGGGAGGTTTATTAGACCAGATGCAGTAGATAGTGCAGTGGTCGCTCAAGGAGTCCACCATTATCCCGGCGGACAGTATCCGAGTGGGGTTGAAGGTAAGTGCCCAGTCAAGAAGTGAATGGTTGCCAGTTTTCGCGTTGTGCCTGGTTGGCATGTTGATCACCTGGGTAAGGGATGCGTCCAGCACGAGGTTTTTTGCTCGGGAGGAGTTAGGGGCGAGCCAGTTGAGATTAAAATCCCCTAGAAGGATTTTCTCCCTTGGGGGGAGTTGAAGGATGGCACTGGTAAGGGATTCAAGGGAGGGGGTTGCAGATTGAGGTGGGAGATAGGCACATCCGATGTAGAGGGGCTTTGTACCTCCGAGGACAAGTTTGAGAAGTAATATCTCAGCCTGAGTATCATCTATCACTTGTAGGTCTATCGGGGTGGCATTTAAGGGGGATTTTAGGTAGAATAGGACCCCCCTTTTTTTTTGAGGAGTCTGTCCCTTCGTTTATCCTGAGGCGTTAAACATTTTTCAACAGAGGCTAATGGTACCTTTCCTGCACTACGTCCTTTTAGGGAAAGTCCATCATATTTCATTGACATCAATTCCTGTACCATATCTAGACATGAAATGAGCATTTACATGGTTTGTCCCTACCATGTGGGACACAGTAAATCGATAGTGCTGAAGAGCTAAGTACCACCGCACTATACTGAGATTTTTATTTTTCTCTCATTTAGTGCAACCAGCAGAGGGGGTTATTATGATCAGTTACAACCTTAAATCCCCCACCCGCAAGTAATATTTCAGAGACTCAATAACCCACTTTAGAGCTAAGTAGTCTTTCTGAGTGGTAGCAAATCTTCTCACTCTTTTCATGTAGCTTCCTGCTGATATACATGATCGGATGTTCTTCCCCATCTATTTCTGACATAAGACTGCCCCAATACCATTCTCTGATGCTTCAGTCTGGACCTCAAACACTTGGTTGAAGTCAGGGCTTTTCAATACAGGAGCTTCACTTAAAATGGCCTGCCTTGATAAATCTAAAAACCTCATCACAAATAGGGTCCACTGACCCTTATTCAGGCACCTCTTTTTTTTGTGAGATCAGTCAAAGGACTGGTAATGGCTGAGAAATTAGAAATAAATCTCCGGTAATAACCAGTCAGGCTTAGGAAAGATCTCAAGTGCTTTTTTGTAGTAGATATTGGACTGTTTGCTAATTCTGTAACCTTCTGTACCTCAGACTTCACTTGTCCTTTGCCTAGAATGAACCCTAGGTGTCTTGTCTCGGTCTTTGCTAGGGCACACTTAGCAGGGTTAATGGTCACTCCTGACTCCTTTATTGCTTGCAGTACCTGGGACAAGTGTCTAACATGAAATTCCCAGTCAGGGCTGAATATGACCACATCGTCCAAATAAGCCGTACAGTACTCTATGTGTGGGCTTAGTATGTAATCCATAAAACACTGAAAAGTGGCTGGGACCCTATGTAATCTGCATGGCATTGTGACAAACTGGTATGACCCAATTGGGGTGCCAAATACGGTTTTATCTTGTGAATCAGGTAACAAGGGGATTTGCCAATATCCCTTAGTAAGGTCAGGGGTGGAGATGTACTGTGCATTGCCTAGCCTGTCAATGATGTCATCTGTTCGGGGCATTGGATAGCCATCGAATAATGACGTGTTGTTCAGCTTCCTAAAATCTAGGGATAGACGGAGCTGACCCTCTTTCATGTCCACTATGACCATGGGTGAAGACCATGCACTCTTTGAGGGCACAATTATGCCTAACTGCTCCATTTTTTTTGACTTCCTGTGGCAGTTATGGTGTGCACAATTCCTTTGGCCCTTCCTGGTATGTTTGTGAATATGGGCTCAAATTCTTGTAATATCCCCTGCAAATCTGTCTGTTGCTGAGGCTGTAATTCAGGGTATATCTGGATATCCCCACTATCCTGATTGCTCTAACCTTTTATAGGCAACCTCTAGCTCTGACTCCCTAACTTCAGGATGGATATAAAGGGATGGGTTAGGCTTCTCACGCCATTTCCCAAGGAGGTTCAAGTGGTAAATTTTCGGGGGGGGGAGGGGGTCTCTTTCCTGGCGTGCTAAGCTCATAATTCATTGCTCTTGCTTGCCTCAAAATGGTGAAGGGGCCCTGTCATTTCATGAGTAGTTTGTTCTCTGTGGAGGGAAGAAGTAACAACACTTTGTTCCCTGACTGAAATATTTTATTCTTCAAACCCTAGTCTTATCTTTCTTTATGCAAGTCTTGCTTCTGTTCTAAGCTCTGGTGTGCAAAGTTGATATACCTCATCAGGCGTTTGCATAACTGAGTCATGTACTCTATGACATTAAGATGTCCCACTTCCTTCCCTTCTTCCCAGTGTTCTTTAACCACATCCAGTGGCCCCCTCGGGTTCCTCCCATACAATAATGAAAAAGGATAGAAACCAGTGGATGCTGTTAGGATTTCTCTAAGTGAAAAGTAAATAGGGGAGGTATCTATCCCAATCTCTGCCCTCTTCTTGTACATACTTCCTCAACATTCTGATCCTACCTCTGTACAATGCCTTGGTTAGGCTGCACCTTGAGTATTGCGTACAGTTCTGGATGCCGCACCTTAAGAAGGACATAGTAGTACTGGAGAGGGTCCAGAGGAGGGCAACCAGGATGCTCTGGGGCATGGGGGAAAGGACCTATGAGGACAGGCTGAAAGCCCTTGGGCTGTATTCACTGGAGGAGAGGAGAGATGGGGGTTGGGGGGGGAGACATGATTGAGGTTTTCAACCATGTGAAAGGGATTAACAGGGGTAGAACTAAGGAAA
Source organism: Neoceratodus forsteri (assembly GCA_016271365.2). Taxonomy (NCBI): domain Eukaryota; kingdom Metazoa; phylum Chordata; order Ceratodontiformes; family Ceratodontidae; genus Neoceratodus; species Neoceratodus forsteri. The sequence goes on from CM057452.1 coordinate 1,463,228,332, forward strand.
TGTTCAGGCTAAAACAAAGCGGCACAACCAAGGGGCATAAATGGAAACTGGAGGGAGGCACCTGTAGGGGAGAACCTAGAAGGCATTACTTCAGAGAGGGTGGTGGAGCCATGGAATGCTTTTCACAGGAGTCTTGTCGAGCAAAGCACTGTGGAGGGCTTCAGGAGGGGGTGGGACAGATGTATGGGGGTACTGAAGCCATGATTGACCCTCACGGGGGCAAGGGGGGGAAGGAGCGAGCACCCGATAGGGGCTGGCTACCGGGCAGACACGAAAGACCGTCAGGCCTGTTCTGCTGGCTTTTAGTATGTTAGTATGATTAAACCTCTCTACGAGGCAGTCAGTCTATGGGTGGTATGGGGAAGTACTCACTACTACCACACTCAGCAGACAGTACAATTCTTTTAGCAGGCATGCATTAAAATTACTCCCTTGATCACTAAGTATTTCCTGGGGGATTCCCATGTGGCTAAATACCTTTGCTAGCTCCTCTGCTGTCCTTGGGGTGGTGACAGTTCTCATGGGGATAGCTTCTGGGTAGCAGGTAGCGTAATGACATATGACCAGTACAAATCTGTTACCCTTGGAGCTCTTTTCCAGGGGGCCTACTACATCCATGGCTATCTTGTCAAAGGGGTTAGTCACAATAGGAATGGGTTGTTGTGGTACTCTATCCCTTTTTCCTGCCTGAGCTACCTTCTGACACTCGGCACATGCTTTGTAATACTCCGCTATGCTCTCGTGGGTAGAGGGCCAATAAAACCTGGGTAATATCCTATTCAGGGTGCTGTCTCTGCCTGCATGGCCTGCTAAAGGGATGTAATGCACCAGATACATGATTTGGGAGCTGAAATTTTCTGGAACCATTAGTTGGTCTACTACCTCTCCAGTTCTGGGTTTAGTGTATTCTGTATACAGTATTCCCTGCTTTACAACAAACTGAGGGGCACCTTTTTGCACTCCTTCCCACCTGTTGGGAAGTTAAGTGAATGGTCTGCTTTTTGCTCATGCTGCATATCACATTTAAAAGTGTGTCCAAGACTGGCTGTACACCAGCATGAGTATCAATCCAGCCCTTCCTTAGCTTCCTCTTCTCCACCCCTTAGTTTTACGGTCCTTGCCAGGATCCTCAAAAACATCATTAAATGGGAACACAGATGATAAATGTCCCTGCTTCACTTAAGCTCTGGTGGTTACGGCAACTACAGCAGAATCCTGGGTGACATGATGTATAAATGAAGCAAAGTCTGTGTGGTCATGCCCGATAACTGGCATGGGTAGGTGAGCAACCAACCCCACTTCTACATCCTGTGTCTTTTCTTGAACAGTCATTTGTATGATGGCTAAAGGGTAGCAATGGGTATCTCCATGCACACAGATGACTGCTGTATCCTGCCCTTTAGTATTCCCAGTCACCAGATCTGCTTGCACAAGAGTCTGGTGGCTCCCTGAATCGATCATTCCCATCACTTGCTGTGATCCAATCTGCACAGTAGCCGTAAAGTGACCCCAGTTCGCTAAGGCTACATGAGCTGTCTTTCTTTATAGTATGACAGTTTCTTACATAATGTTTCTTCTTTTGGCACCCATGACATACAATCTCTGCTTCAGGAATTCCTCCCCCTCTCTCTGCTCTCCAGTCTTGTATCACTGGGGCTGGATTTGACACTTTATAAGTAAGAGGGTTCCTTACCAGATTGTTGGTGGTTGCAGCTGCTGATGTCCCTTGAACCCTTTGGGTCTGGATGGTCGGGCTCCCAGGAAGTCTTCCGCCAACGTGATGGTTTTATCCGCGAAATCAGGCTTATGTTTCCAGATCCAAAGTTGTACATCCTAGGGTAAAACTTTAATAAAATGTTCAGTAATTACCACCTCCAGAAGTTGGTCCTTGCTCTTGATATCTGGCTGCAACCATTTGTAGCAGAGCTCCTTGAGACGAGCATAAGTCTCTGAGGGGTATCCAGTGACCTAATTTTAAGAAACCTAAACCTCTGGCTATAGGTTTCAATGTTTATGTCATAGCGCCCCGAGGACCTCCTGCTTCACACTATCATAGCCCTCTGCCTCTCGGGAGTTCATGTGGCTATAAACCAACTGGGCACTGCCTGTCAGGTGCGGTGGTAGTCGAACAACCCACTGTTCCCTTGGCCATGTGCATGTTTGAGCGATCCTCTCAGCCATTGTGAGGTAGGCTTAAATGTCATCACTGTCCGAAAGTTTACACAGTTTACTGTCTTTTGTGCTGCTGACTCTTTCTGTTTGCACTGCATTAATGGCATGTAAGTCCCTCATGGTATCCGCCCATTTGGCATCTTGCCTTCTCACTCAGTGTCTCTATCTCTCTGCTCAGTGTCTGTCTCTTTCCAACTGCTCTTGTTTTATGCAAAGCCATTTCAACAACTACCCTACGTCCTCAGGTGGAGCATCTTCAGGAGGAAGCAGTTCCCTCGATTCTTCCTTATCCCCTTGCATTTCTTCATCGTCTTCAGGCTTGGCCTTTCTCCGAGCTCCCAGGTCCAGTCCAGGCAGCAGCTTCTCTCCCAGTCTGTCGGCCATGGTTCTGGTCAGAACTCCATAGACTTTCTTCTCCGGGTTCTCTTCTGGCAACTCCTGGTGCATTGGTCTACCTGGGATATCTGGGCAATATCCACCGGAAAACATCCCCCTAGCCCACTCCAGACATTTCCAGCAAGTTATCCCACTTCTAAAACCAAGTCTGTTTAGGGGTTATGTGATAACAGATGGACCAGACACAGAACTTCAGGTTTAACACACAGTCTCTGTGTGATGGTTATTGTTGTTTATTTATTTATTTAGTGAAATCTTGTCATTACAAACCTTTGAGTCGTCGACTCCTTTTACAAAGGCTCCACGTCAAATAGACAATACAGATAATGAGTATAAGAGTACATAATAGACAATACAGGGTTCCAGAAGTGGGGGAGGCAACATTGCGGAAGGAAGTATTACAAAGAAGAGTGTACAAAGCATGGTGCGTTCAAGCCATAAGCATCAGGTAGTTTACAAGTTTAGTACAGTTTACAACACGGAATAACCTTAAGCAATGGCATATCCCTTTTTCAATACATCAGTTTGCAGCAACAGACTATGCATGTCCTTTCTCTGCACCTAGTCAGCACCTATTGAACCACTGATCTACTAGTCTATCTCTTTAGTGAAAACCAGCTATTCCCCATGTTGGTCTTGTGTGTTTGGGTGATGAGGAGCTCAAAAAAAGAAAAAAACAAAAAACTAGCTAAAGACAAAGAACATCCGTGCAGAAGCACTGAAGCAAGGGTAACCCCAAAGGGCACTGGCAGTAAAGCCAAGTTTCAAAGAAATACAACATCACACATGCTCCCATGATGCAAAGCATCATGGGATGTATCTGCAAACCACCATGAAATTTTAGGCTGGTTCAGCTTAAAGCAGGAATGCATGGTGCTAAAGGGCCTCTCAATCTGTAATTTACATGCATTTAAATAACACAACAGGGGTTTTCTGATATCTCTGCCCTGGTAACTTAATTCTATAATGCAGTCACCAAAGTAACTTTTAGCCTTTATATATAAAAAAAAAAAAAAAAAAAACACCTAGTGCCGTGGTATCTTCAACATTTACAGGTTTCATACACATGAGGCATATACATCAAGGTATTTTATGACATAGTGCTATTGCATGCTAAATCCAACAATGAGGAACACAGCCTGTTGTTTAACATCAGCTTGGAGGGCACCACAATAACCTCTCTATACAAGGACCTGAGAGGGAAAGGGAAAATTAAAGAGAACACTATAGCATAGTCAAGAAAGGGGAGGGGTGCCCATAGGTGGCTAGCCTTATGGACTAGAAATTGTAAAGGATATATTAGGTTATAGGAGAACTGTTGCAGCAGAGTTAAGAAAAGGTCAGTCCTCAAGAGTGGCAGGTTCTCCCTGTCTCACTTCCCTTACCTGGACGATTGGCTTCTTAAGGCCCCGTCCAGGGAACGGCTCTTGCTGACTCTGGAGCACCTTCTCCAGCTCTTCCACTCTATTGGCATAATGGTCAACCGGCCCAAGTCTGTTCTGGTACCATCCTAGAGACTGCACTATATCAGGGTGGTTCTGGACTCCGAACAGGGGAAGGCCTTTTTGCCTTGGAACAAGGCGGTCTGCCTTATCGCTTAGGCTCAGGAGGTCGCCCAGAGTCGGTACATTCCTGCTAGAGACTATCTCAGGCTGTTGGGGCTCATGGCTGTGGCTATTCCAACTGTTCTATTGGCCAGGCTTCACATGCACACGCTTCAGTGGACCCTCAGAGTGCAGTGGGACCAGCGTGCAGATGAGTTAAAGCAATATGTCTTGGTCTTCTCCCCAGTTTGCAACGTGCTACAGTGATGGATGGATCCCTCGAGCCTTCTTCAAGGGATTCCCTTGCAGATTTCTTCCCCGCATCAGATCCTAACCACGGATGTGTCAGGTCTAGGCTGGGGATCACACCTGGGTTCCTTCCAAACCCAGGGCTCCTGGTCCCAGTGGGAAGCCGCCCTGCATATTGGTGTTCTGGAGATGAGTGGTGCTGTATGCCATGCAGGCTTTTCAGGAGCACTTTGCTCCAGACCAACTGATAGTGTAGTCTACTACATCATCAAGCAGGGCGGGACTCGCTTATACTCCCCCTTTGCAGGGAGGCCATGAGAGTATGATATTGGGCACTAGAACACAATCTGTCACTCCGTGCTGTCCACTGCCAGGCGTCCTAAACACCCTGGCGGACAGTCTCAGCAGGACTCAGTCCAGCATGCACGAATGGGAGCATCTCTCATCCATAGTAGATCTGTTCGACAAATAGTCATCCACAGTTGGACCTTTTTGCGTCCCCACTTAATGCAAAACTGCCCAATTTCTGCTCGCTAGATCCAGGGCCTAGAGTTTTCTGATGAGACGCTTTGTCCCTCTCCTGGAGTGGAAGATTTCTGTATGCATTCCCTCTATTTCCTCTAATACTGAGGGTGCTGATCAAGCTGCAAATGGTGGGGGCCAGCATGATTCTGGTAGCTCCATTCTGGCCTCACCAGATATGGATCCCTCTGCTTCAGCAGCTGGCGGAGGAACCTCTGGTTCCTCTGCCCCTTTGCAGGAATCTGCTGACCCAGACTCAGGGGACCTGGTCCATCCCAACCTCATGTTCCTCCATCTGCATGCGTGGCTCCTGAGCACGTAGCCATCACCAGGTTTGTGGTTTCTAACAGGGTGGGGGTGGCGGATGTTCTGGTGGCTGCCCTCGAGCCTTCCACATATGCCATTTATGCCATGAAATGGAAATGATTTGCCATCTGGGCTGCCAAGCATTCCCTGGACCCCTTCACCTGTCCGGGGAAGCATGTTCTGGACTACCTGATTTCTTTGTCTGACTCGAGCCTCAAGTATTCCTCCCTCAAGGTCCATCTTTTAGCTATTTCTGCTTTTCATGAGCTTGTGGGTGACTGCACGATTGCTCAGCTGGGTGTTTCCCATACCTTCCTCAGGGGCATACTGCATTTGAAACCCCCAGTCCATTCCCCGTCCTGGTTTGGGACTTGGAATTTTATTTTGGAAAAGTTGACCGTCTCATTTTGAGTCCATTGCAACTTGCAAAAAAGCACCCTTTTTAGTTGCCATTACTTTTGCTTGAAGAATTTGAGAGCCTCTGGCGCGAGGAGCCTTATTTGATTTTTCACAAAGACAATAGTATCTTTACGCACAAATTCTAAGTTTCTCCCCAAGATGGTCTCTGAGTTCACACTTAAACAGTCTGTCCACCTTCCTGTTTATTTTCCTGAGCGTGCCAATCCAGGGGCAGCACTGCTCCATTTGTTAAATGTGCGCAGAACTTTGAAGTATTCTCTGCTTTGGACTAAAGAGTCCAGAAAGTCGAAGCAGTTGTTTCCTTTGCCCCAGGTAGAGAAGGTGCTTCAGTTTCTAAGCAGTGTTTATCCAAATGATTGGCTAATTGCATTGTGTTTTGCTGTAATAAGTATGGCAAAGAATTGCTTGATGCTGTCAAAGCTCATTCCACCAGAGGCATGGCTACCTTGGTGGCTTGTTTCAAAGGGGTCTCAGCTGCTGATATTTGCGCTGCTGCCACATGGAGTACAGGCCACATTTTCACCAAGCATTACAGTCTGAACGTTGCTTCAAGAGCCCATGCAGGATTTGGTAAGGCTGTGCTACAAGGACTCCTGTCATGAGTGTTTGTTGTTCCAGCCTCCTGGACTTTCTGGTACTGCTTGGTACTGGTTCCTACGGTGTAACCTGATGACTGAGATACCTCTGAAGAAGACGGAGCAGTTACATAAGAACTTACTGTTACAGTAGATCTTTGAGGGGATCTCCGTCATCGGGTCTGATTTCCCTCCTGCCATCCCCCTTCTTGGGGCCCCTGTTCAGGACCTGACTATCTGCTGTATTCTGTCTTTTATATTTAGAGCCAGGTCCCTCTGTCTTGCCTTGGTTCCCCAGGGCATCAGCCTTGCTCCCTTCATCTCTAGAGGGAAAGAACTGAGGAGGGAGTGGGGCCAACCACACCTATATAGGGTTGCTGACATCAGCAGAGATCGACAGCATGGGCGGCTCCAGTTGTACTGCTGAAAATCTTCATGTGGATTCCCTGTCTCCGGCGAAGGTTCCTACGGTGTAACCTGATGACTGAGATCCCCTCGAAGAACTACTGTTACGGTAAATTCTTGGGTAACTGTTCTATTCCATGGTTTCTTCCTCATCCTTAGGATTCTCATAGCATGAATCATCACCCCTGTCTCTGAGGGGGCAGAGGCTGAGGGGGAGCTGGTAAGGCCATTGTGTCTCCCATGGCTTGAAAATCCTGGAAGAATCATAAAACCCTTGCTATGTCCTCTTGCGAGGGCATTGTAGCCTGGCTCACTGGTGTCTCTCTTTGCTGTTCAGCAAGAGGGACAGTGACCTTTTTTGATATTTAGCTTATGTGTGTCCGCTGGCATCTCCTTTTGCCTTTCGGCAGGAGGGGCAGTGCTTTTCTTTAGTTGTGTTTCAGACTGCTTGCTGGTGTCTCCTTTTGCCTCTCAGCAGAAGGGGCAGCAGTATGCTTCAATTTCTGCTGCTTCTTAGAAGGGACATACTGACCCTCAGAGGGATCCCAAGAGGTCCTAGGGGTGTTGATCTGTGAAGGACCTTCTCCCGCATCCTGAGTTAACAGTGGGTAGAGAGAAAAGGCATTATACCAACACAATCACCACAGACAGACAATAAGTAAGAATTACTGTTTTTTAGTTGTCTTGACTGCTGATTGTATCGTAGCACTTCTGGACTCTGCAACCTGCTGATCATATTTCTCTTCTTCAGGACTTCTTTCAGGCAGTTCCTCTTAAGCTGGGTTGTTACTGCAGCAAAAGCTGCATGGGACTGAAAGTCCCTAGACAGTACACACACTAAAGCTACAGCATAATGCAATAAGAAATGATTTGCAAATAGCGACTCAAATCCACGGTTGGAGAGCAAATTCGTGATTTCACATCGCATATAGTGATGTGAACCCACTTATTTTATGCCTTGCAATTGGAGAGAGTCATGCCTTGAGTTGCGTTGGTTGACTGGCAAAAATGAAGTACCTCCCATGGGAAGAAAACCTGATAGTCCTTTTGCCAGGGTTGAGCCATAGTAGGTTGCGAGTTTAGCAGTCTGCTGCTTATGGAGCTTGTGGCCTGTCTTCTTCACCTGTTGCTGTCTTGAGTCTGCTTGCTGCTGTTGTCCTAGTGTATGCTTGCATTTTGTCTTATGCGCTGTCCTAGGTTCTCAATTGTTACTGCAGAGTTGTGCCTTTACACCTCCCCTTCACCTCTGCTTGGTGTGATGACTGCTTGAGGTGGCTCAACATGCTCTATGTGAACCTCCTTCCTGGACACAATCTAGATAGAGAGACTGTCTGGAGGGCGGAGACCTACCAAAGGAAGCTACTATCAAAAGCTGAAGGAAGAATACAGAAGGGCCAAATTGGAAGGCAGCCTAATTAGAGAGAAATCCTGCAGTGAGCAATCAATCAAATATTTTATTTGTTCCACTTTTGTTGAATCATTACAATAGCATTTTACAAAACAAGTTTAAAATAAAGTACATACTTTACATATATTTTAAGAGAAAATGTAGCATACTTATTTAAATTTCAACATGAAGAAGTAAAATTGTTTGTTCCAAACTCTGTAATAGGGAATGCAATGTGTGCAATCTTTTTGTTCTTTCTTCAGTTCACATAATTTATGTAATTTAGTATTTCAACAGTACAAAAGTTTGCAAGCGAGAATAAAGTGCTTTTACTAGTAGATGTCCAGTCAAATATGGAGGAAATTTTTTTTCCTTAATCTACATAATCAATATATGTTAATATTTTTGTGAATTAATATATTCCATTGGGTAAGGCTTTAGAACATACTATAACTTAGAGTAGTATAGCAAGTAAACAACATGTCTCTGCTCGGAAGTAGTTTAAACGTGAAGTAACTTGTAGTCTCCAAAAATGTCCTGTAATTTAATATCACAGAAGGTTTCTAATTTTAAGAAATCATAAGAAGCTATTTCTCCAATGAAAAATATCAGCCCAAATGTTGTTCACACCTGTCTTGAGAGTAAGCGTGATGGTTATTATACACCATTTCTGAATAAATCCATTTTAAATATCTTAACACGTCTTTTGTGACATAAACCACAGGAGGATTCATTGGGATCCTTAAAGTCTCTTCCTTTGTGAATACTTAGATGAAAAGTAATTCCATTGGGTGCATTTCTCGTAGTTCATATCTTGGACGATAAAGAAGAATATGAATGAGAGTTTCCAGCTCATTTTGGCCACAGTTGCAATATGGAGCTTGAAAAGTAGATTTGTTTTTAGAGAAGTTGTATTGTAAAATTCAGATGGATATAGCTCAAGATGAAACTTTGTCAAAAAGATGGCTGTACCCTTTTTGTCAAAAAGAAAAACTAAATATGGTTCTAGAACGTGATTTATTTTGTGCACACCACTCATGTAATGTCAATGTCCCAATTCTCTGCATATCAACATTAAATAAAATTTGCTTTAGTTTATTTTTTATTAACCTTGCATAATCTTGTAAAATAACTATCTTTTTGAGAGTATCCTTCCATAAGTGATCCAATTTCATAAGTTTTAACATATCTAAAAGCTCTTTCAGCTATGGCAAAGAATAATTTCTGATAATCCAAGATGCTTTTCGTCCATGCATTTTTTCGGTCAGTTTATTTGGATCCAAGCTTGTGCTTCTGATCCAGTATGCTGTTTTAGCTGAAAGAACTAAGTATTTAATTTTTATCCAACCTAGTTCTGCCCTAGTTATTTTTGAAGTTGTTGATCTAGGTATTTGTAATATAGTTCTGTATAATTGGGTAAAACGTTTTTCCAGTGGTTCGACATTTTTATCATGCCATATCTCAACTGCATAAAGAGCTACTGGATTCATTTTCATCTCCACTGCATGCAAAATGAAAGCAACAGTGTAACCTCCATATCTGGCATTAAATAGAGAGTAAAGTATGGGGTGGTGTGTATAATGAAATTTTACACACATCTGAGTTGTGGGATGCGAAATGCTCCTACGAGGGTGTGTGTAAAATCGAGTTTTACACAACCACCCCATATTTTATTTTATGTAATTACTGGCACATGCTTTTTGGCCTCAGCAATTATACAAAATAAAATAAGCAAACAGACTGGTGTTTAGGCAGCCTCGGACCAGTTGGGATTCTGTGCGGTCCACGGTCTGCCAAGTAACAGCGCTTCACTTATTTGCAGCAGAAAGAAGTGGAGATTTTGTTTCAAAAGTTCAGTATTTGTCTATTTTTTTTTGTTTGTTTTTAAACTTACCGCTGAGCAGCAGTTGCGTTGTCCTTCAGCTTGAAGAGGTGGCGAGACCTGCTGGCGCATGTGTGGTGACAGGGAAACCTGGCGTGTTTTACGGTTCCCTTTTGTCTCTTCCCCCGGTCTCAAAAAAAAAAAAAAGTCTTGTTTTAATGCAAAATCAACTTACCGCCGACTTCGAGGGGCGGTGAAGTCTGCGGCATATGGAACAGGTCCCGGGAACGCTACAGAGTTGAGGAAGACCGGCGACTGATACATGCATGATCTGAGGGAAACCCAGCGCGTGTTTGCCGTTATAACGGAAAATTACAACTGGATTTCCCTATGGGAAAAAGCGCATACCAGTAATTATACCTCACTAAAGCATTCTTTGACTGGAATAACTTATCTAATGCGTACCAGATATGTTTTGTTGTCCTACAGTTACTAAAAAAATATAATCCTAGATATCGAGAACTAGAAACTGCCTCCAAGGGAATATTGTAAAGGCGTCATATGAATTTTGAACTACATTTTTCTACTGTTAAGACCGTGTCTTTTTGGTATTAATAATCAACCTATTTTAACACAATATTGTTGCAGTAACATAATCTGTTTTTCTAATCCCACCAGAGAGACAGAGATCAGTGTCAGATTATCAGCAAACATGAGCGCTGACACTTTTGATCTTACTTCGAGAGGGTTTCTGAAGTAGGTCTTCACATATAGGACTGCGCCCCCTGGCGTCAGGTCTGCACTGCAAACTTGTAGCTAGCAATCATCATCGGGGACCGCCCACCGTTGTCGGGTGATGCGACGTCAGCCCAACTATAAAAGGGGGCAGTCCCGTGCCCGCCATCCAGTTCTTTCCAACCGTTGCGCCAGTTCGTCCGACAGACGTGGTAGAACAGTGATCAGTCACCCGCTATTATTAGATGTTTTTCGTCTTTTTTCTAAAGTACCGGGTGGTCCTGCGGACTAATCCTTCTTTTCTTCCAAAAGTTGTTTCGGAGGTGACTCTGAGAGTGTTGAACTGCTGGTTTTTCTTTCCACAGCATTCCAACGGGGGAATATCTTTTGTACACCCTTGATGTGCACAGGATTCTAAAGTGCTATACCTTGCGGACTAAGGAGGTTCAAAAGTCAGACCAACTCTTTGTGGCCTTTGTCTCCCAGTGCCAGGGCAAGGCTATCACTAAACAGACTCTTTCTAGGTGGCTGGCTAACTATATCATTACACTTACCAGAAATACGAGAAACCCCTTCCGGGGCGGTCAAAGGTCACTCCACCAGGAGCGTGGCCACTTTTACCACCTTTTTCAGGAATGTGTCCACTGCAGATATTTGTGCAGCAGCCACTTGGTCTTCCGTCCACACCTTCACTAAGCACTACAGTCTGGACATGCCTCTAGGCGTCAAGCTGGTTTCGACCTTGCAGTTTTGCAAGGTCTTCTGTTTTAAGGCAGACCCTTAGTTGGCAGACATCTTTCTCCTACCGGAACCTTGTCTCTGATGCCTCCTTTTTGTTAGACTGCTTGGAATTCAGTCCTGTATGTGAAGACCTACTGCAGGAACCCCCTCGAAGTAAGATATAGCAGTTACGTAAGAACTTACTGTAACAGTAGATCATCGAGAGGGGTTCCTGCAGTAGGTCTAGTTTCCCACCCACCTATCTGCCAGCTCCTGGAGTAATTTCCTTTCTCCTGTCTAGCCCTCTGGTTCAGCCAGGGCACAGGTCCCGGGAGTTGTTACTCTGTTTTTCTGCTCCCTATCTCTAGGTCTCTGATGGAAAAGAACTGGAGGGTGGGCGTGGAACACGCCCCCTTTTATAGTTGGGCTGACGACGGGGGCAGTCCCCGCTGACAATTGCTAACTACAAGTTTGCCGTGCGGACCTGACTTCAGTGGGGCGCAGTCCTATATGTAAACGCCTACTGCAGGAACCTCTCTCGAAGATCTGCTGTTACGGTAAGTTCTCATGTAACTGCTGTTTCCTCTAGCAGAAGGAGAATGAGAAGCCTCTGTTGAAAAAGCAGTTGGAAGATCATTAACTAACAGATTGAAAAGTAAAGGAGCCAAAATAAACCCTGCTTCACACCCTGATTTGTATCAAAAGGATGTGAAACCATGCCCTTCAAATTATACCTCACTGTGGTCCAGTTATCAGAATAGAGACCAGTAATCATTCTCAGAATTGTATGATTCATTTTTAAATCATACAGTTTATCCCAAAGGAGTGATACCTTTACTCAGTCAAATGGACCTCAAAAGTCCACAAATGGCAGACAAACGGGTATTCATTTTTTATATATAGTATTTCTCCATGATATTATACAAAATAAAGCATTGATCTGCAGTTGAATAACCTCTCCTAAAACCTGCCTGATATACGTTTAAAACATTATGGTATTTTAGCCAAGTGTTTAATCTAGTCAGAATTATTCTTGCAAAAATCTTGCCTAGGCAACCAATTAGACTTATTGGTCTGTAATTTTCAGGGTGATTCCGATCTCCTCTTTTAGAAATTGGTACTGTTATATTGCCTTTCTATGCATGAGGTATATAATCATCCGCTATAATTGTATTGCATAATATAGCCAGTAGGTTACTCCACGGTTCCAAATGTGTTTTGTAGAGGAATGGAGGGATCTTATTAGGTCCTGGAGCTTTGTTTGCTTTAGTTTAATAGCCTCAGAAATTGCATGTGGAGTAAAACTCCAAGGTAGATTGGCATCAGAAAATGTTAAAAGACCGTCTTTTCTAGAATCAATAACTATTACTAGAAAAGAAAAATATTGTAATAGGTGACCCATGTCAACGGTGGTATATGTGCTGAGACATTGGAAGCATAACTACCTGCCCCCTTTTCCACCAACAACCAAAATTTCTTTCAGTCACCTGATTGTATGACTTCTAACATACGAGACCATTGTTTTACCTGGAATAATTGTCATTGAGAAATCTAAAATTTCTGATGCTCTTTTTCTGGATTTATTCAGAAATGCATAATTCCCTTTTGATGGATTAAGTCATACGAATCTTGTAAGTCACGACATAAACCCTTCCCATATTTTCCTTATTGTCCTCAAAATTATCAGGATGCTCCCTTACCTGACTGGGACTTCCTCCATAGTAGTTGCAAAATTTCTTGTGTAGCCCAGTAAGGAATGGAAAGGATCGTATTATGCCTCGAAAGCGGGCTAGCTGCTCAATCCCTTAGACTGCCTGGTCTCCGACGCCGTCCCTGTGCGTCCTTGTTTTGTGATGTAATTATATGCCTAGCGCAGGGACGTGCTTCATTCAAGTCTATGGGGCATTATTTTAACAGTTATTTTTACTATTATAACCAGACTTTTAGTACAAATTGGGGCCAGTATTCAAGTAACAAGGCTCTTGTTACTTGTATACTGGCCCCGATTTGTACTAAAAGTCGAGCTGAAAACAGGAACTATGGAGGAACTCCCAGAATTATCAGATAAGGGAGCCTCCTAATAATTTTGCATTGCACAGAGAAAGGTTCTCTTTAAATTTCTTGCAGTCTTTATTAAGCGACATCTTGTGATAGAAAAGAAAAGCAGTGAAGCCTCAGTGGTGCATGCTAGGAGGAATCCTTATTATACTTCTTCCCAAGATGTTAGTGACTCTTCAAAACCTTTTTTGTAATTTTGATACATTTAGTACAACAGAAAATACTTACCCTGGATAAACAGAAAACTAAGGTGCTGCTAACTCCTGTCTCCTCCCCCTTGCTGTATAGTGTGGACAGAACAAGGCCCTTGCAATTCTAAAAGTAAATACATTGTAAACAAGGCTGCTGTATTCCCCACCAAAAGTTTTGACCCTTGAAACTAAAGGCCTGTTTTCAGCTGGTGTGTCCAGTTTTTATGTGAGCAAGACAAAATACGTAACACACATGGAATGTACAGTAGGTTTCCGTTATTATTGTATAGAAGAGCATTTCTTTTTTGAAGGATTTTATATTCAACTGTAAAGAAACTCGCGTTAGTAATTGAGACAGGGTGGGTTGGTAGGAAGGGCACAGCAGGATATGATTTCAGTAAACATCCTGCTGAACAGCAGTTTATTTAGACCCTACAGACTGGGATATTTTAACAGTTCAAGATTTTAGCTTCTTTGGCTAGGCTGTTCAGACACTAGTTTTATCTTGAGCAAGAACACCAGCTTCTGGATGTTAACAGCTACTAATAAAGTCTTCTGTCTCCTAATGCTGGTTGCAGAGCCTAGGTACTACTGAGATCTCGCCCATGCTTCGTTAGAGGCAAGAAGTAGACTTGGAACACAGGCTGGCAGGTTCCTTCTCATTTAGATTGTGCCAGTCTTCTTCTTACCTCCATGAAAGCATGCTTCTCAAGACATAGGCTGTTACTATTCTTGTTTTTCCCTCCTCTGATGGTATTGCAACAGTTTCCTCAGGATCCTTTGGTGCTGGTGCTAGGGAGCCCTCCTTAATTGGACCTACCCTACACTGTTTGACTGGTTTATTTCCTGTGCTCGAATGGAGTTCCTCGGATATTGCTGTTGCACTCTGAGTCCCCCCACACACACACACACCAGTGCCATCAGCCCATACCACTGGCAGCTGACGCCGAAAGTGAAGTCCATCAGCCACCTGAAGTAATTTTGGAAGCTCTGTGTCATCAACAGATGAGGCAGAGTACGGGGAGAGAGAGGCCGACTCGAGCAGTGATGTAATTGGACCGCTGGCAGCATCATGTGGATTTGTGGCACGGCTCTACAATCAGTGCAGAGGAGCATGGAGTCTAAGAGCATACCAAGTTTTGTTTTGGGGACAGCAGCCTTCCCGAGTTAGAGCCCACAAGACCGCCAGCCTCTTCAGTGTCGGTGAGCCACCATAGCAGTGCGAGCAGACACTGCAATGTGGGGAGTGTTTTTCCCGTCATTGAGGCCATAGGAAAAGTGCATCAATTCTTGCAGCATGCCATTTCCTTATCTGGCTGCAGATTACTGCTGGTCACTGAAATTTCTGCCTTTGCAAATGAGGGGCTCAGTACTCCTTGTTCTGCTGGACTGGGGACACAGAATACTTTTAAAGGGCCTTGGTTTTTCTCCAGCAACCAGGACACAGATTTCAACAAAAAATAACTTGGTTCACCCCACAGAACCAGCCCAACAACCAGGGCAGAGGCAACGGCAACTGTGACTCAGTCGACTTAACCGAAACATTTTCATCCATAGAAATACAGAATGTGTCGGCAGAAAAGGACTGGCAGGCCCATGTAGTCTGCCCTATTTTCCCTGCCCAACACTACACTCTGGACTCTGGTCACAGGTGTCCCTCCCTTCTCTCTTCTCTCTGTTTATTATACCCATGTGCATGTCCCACCCATTCCTGAATTGGAGGGTGAATATCCAGTTTTCATGGGGAATGGGTCCAGTCCACTGAACAGCTGGATCCTGGACATTGTGAACAAGGGATATCTCAATGAATTTGAACCTAAGCCTCAGGTTCCACATGTCATTCTGTCCCCCTGGTCTTCTGACTCTGTCAAGTGGATGGCGTTGCTGCAAGTAGTTACTGACTGACTTCTCAAAAGTCTCACAGAACTGGTGCCTCTTTTGGAGTCAACAGAGGCGTGTATTCCCTATTTTTTATTGTCCCAAAATGCATTGGGGGTCGCGGTTCATGCCAGTGCTGGATGTAAATTTTTTTGGGAGGGCTGAAGGCTTCAGTCCCTGACTCCACCTACTGCTCCCCATCTCCAGGATTCTCTCCCAAGATGGGAGACCCTCCTCTGAGCGTGGGTTGCGAAGCTCTGGCTTGCCCCAGGGTGGGATCACGGAATGGGACCCCAGGACAATGGTCTGAGTGGGAGGCGGTGGCAGAGCAGGGCCATCATTTGCGGCGAGATTTTTCAGTAATTTTCTCCTTGAGGCGGGGGCGTGCAATCACACAAGTGTCACTCATCCGTCTAAGAAGCTTGATATGGTGCTGACTCACATGGGGTCCTCGTGCACGGACACTCTTCCCTCCGGAAGGAGAGCAGTCTATGGAAGCTCAGGCCCTTCCTGCCGGGCCGGCGCCTCCAACCCCCGGGTCCTTCCCTGAACCCGGGATGTCTGTGCCGCAGATGGACGCCTTGCTGCTGCGCTGGTGGGCCGGGCTGGATGTAAAATTCTTCAGTTAATGTTTGCACAAGTCATTAAAGATGGAGACCATCTTATCCATCATCAGTAAAGTACAACAGGGAGATTACCTAATTTCCATAGACTTACAGGACGCCTATCTGCATATTACCATCCTGTAGTCACACAGACAGTATCCGAAGTTTGAGTCCAGGAGTGGTGAAAAGTGGGGTTTAAACTTGCGAAGGGGGGTGGGATGGGAGAAAAGGCTGTCAAGGGGGTGCCGATAAAGGAGGTACTTTGTCTCCACCCCCCTGGAGACCAGGAGGATTGCAGGAAAAGGCCAACTGGCAAAGCGCAGACCAGGGGAAAACAGAATCCCCATGGGAACATAAGCAGGGGAAATGGAACTATAGGGAAAGGGTGGAAGGTAGTCCTGCTAAATGCCGGAGCTTGGGCAATAAAATGCCTGAGCTCCAGGCGATGCTAACTGAGGGAGCAGTGGATGTGGCAGCGGTCACCGAGACTTGGGCCACTGCAAGACATGACTGGGACCTGAACCTGGAGGGTTACACTATGTTCAGGAAGGCCAGGGGGGAGGGAAGGGGAGGAGGGGTAGCAATGATAGTCAAAAACTGCATTGGCATAGGGGGAGTAGAGGAGGCGGAGGGAACCGTGGAGGCGATTTGGGTCACCTTGATAACAAGGGGGCAAGAGGTAAAATAGGAGTGGTGTATAGACCCCGCCCTGGCGGAGGAGCTGGAGGACAGTCTGGTGGCAGATGTTGGGAGACACTGCAGACTGGGCAGAGGAGCAGTGGTGGTGTTGGGGGACTTAAACATGCGGGAACAGACTGGGAGACTATGACATCCTCTGTGACCAGGGAACAGAGGTTGTTGGATGTCTTTCAAGGCAGCGTTCCTAACTCAGCAGGTGAGGGAACCGACCAGGGAGGCACGGTACTGGATGTGGTCCTAGCAGACAGTGACCAGATTGGGGCCTGGAGGTAAGGAACCCATTGGCGAGGTGACCATGCCACGGTCTGGTTCTGCCTGGACCTAGGAGGGGTAGAAGGCTGCACAAAGACGAAGTAACCGACTTCAGGGGCGGATTTTAAGGAAATGGGAAGGATCCTTAAGGAGCATTTGGATGGGATTGGGTCAGACATGGGACGCTGATAGTAGGTGAAATCATCAGGAGAGGGTGCAGGATGCTACCAGCACCTGTGCAAAGTAAGGAAATGCGGTGGGGCCCAAAAACCCTGTTGGTGGACCAGGAGGTCCAGGAGGTGGTGGGGAAAGAAAGCAGCCTATAAGCAATTCAAGTGCTCAAGAGTGAAAGGGATCGAGGGGAGTACGAGCTGATGGCTGGGAAGGACCACTAGAGTGGTGAGGCTGCTAAGGCAAGGAAGGAGCAGAACCTGGCTAGGAAATTAGGAGAGGGAACAAGGGTTCTTTAGATACATTGGGGAAAAGCGAAGGTGAAGGGGCAGATTAGCAGGATTAAATCAGGGAGAGATGGGCACAAGACCCGGGGAGCAGGCTGAGGTACAAATGAGTACTTCCACCTCAGTTTTCACTAGGAAATGGGGGTGCTGCATCATACATGGGAGGAGACAGAGATACTGAGGAGGGGGACCCTCACCGATCGGCAGGTCTGGGGAGAGGGGAGGCATCACTGGCAGGTGGGGGAGGGCTAAGCAGGAGAAGAGGTACCGAAGTGGAAATCACAGCAGAGAGAGTGAGGGAAGCCCTCAGCTCCCTTAAGACGGAGAAAGCACCGGGGCCAGATAAATTACATCCCAGAGTGCTGAAGGAACTTGCAGATGTCCTGGCGAAACCCCTGGCAGAGCTTTTCACCATCTCTCTGAGGACAGGATGGGTGCCCCAAGACTGGAAGGTGGCACATATAGTGCCTATCCACAAGAGGGGATCAAGGGAGGTGGCAGGGAACTACAGGCCTGTCAGCCTGACATCGGTGGTGGGCAAGGTGATGGAGGGCATTGTCAAGGAGAGGCTAGGGGGGGACCTGGATAAGTCAGGGTGCCTGGACGATAGACAGCATGGATTCATCCCGGGGAAATCGTGTCAGACAAACCTGGTGGAGTTCTATGACTGGGTGACAAGTGCCTTGGACCTGGGTAGACCAGTGGATGTCCTCTTCCTAGACTTCAGCAAGGCATTTGACTCTGTTCCTCACGTGGACTTGTTGGATAAGCTGGGAGAAATGGGGGTGGGGAACCAGATGATCAGATGGATAGGCAATTGGCTCCAGGACTGGACCCAGAGGGTCGAGTGCAGGATAGTCTCATCCCCAAGGAGGGTCATTAGTGGGGTCCCACAGGATCAGTCCTTGGGCCCCTTCTGTTCAACGCCTACGTGATTGACATAAGGACAGGAATCAGGAGGAGATGAGTCTCTTTGCAGATGACTAAACTGGGGGCGGTGGTGGATGGGGAGGAGGGAGGGTGGCCCTACAGGGGACCTGGAGGCTCTGGAAAGATGGTCTAGAAAGTGGAAGCTGAGGTTCAATGCAGGAAATGCAAGGTACTCACCTGGGGCCAGAAACCCAGGCCAAGTGTACACTCTGGGGAAATGCTACAAGTCTCGATGGCTGAGAGGGACCTGGGGTGGTGGTGGATGTCAAGATGAACAACTCTGAGACTTGTAGGAGGGCAGCAGCAAGGCCAACAGGATGCTGGGATGCATCGCTAGGGGGATCACCTCCAGAAGGAGGGAAGTGATACCCCTCTGTATAATTGCTTGGTGAGGCCGCACCTTTGAGTACTGGTGCAGTTTTGGAGACCACACTTAAAGAGGGACATTAAACTCCTGGAGAGGGTCCAGAGGAGGGCAACCAAAATGATTTGGGGCTTGGGGGACAGGACCTATGAGGAGAGGCTCGAAGAGCTAAATATGTACACATTGGAAGAGAGAAGGGACCGGGGGGACATGATAGAGGTCTTCAGGTACATGAAGAGGGTAAATAGGGGAGGAACAGTCAGGGTGCTTCGAAGGAAGGAGGAAGGGGCCACTAGAGGGCATGGGTGGAAGCTGGAGGGGGGAAGATTCGGGAGAAAGGAGGAGGTGCTACTTCACTGAGAGGGTGGTGGAGCCATGGAATGCATTGCCTAGGGGGCTGGTGGAGGCGGAGACAGTGGAGGGGTTCAAGAGGGGGTGGGACAGGTACAGGGGAAGGGTTCTGGAAGCAAAATCCAATGCAGCAAGAATATCCGGAACTGGGAAGGGAGAAGCCAGAGAAGGCGAGGGGGACAGCAAGGTCAGCACCCAGGGTGGGGGCTGACCAAACGAGCAGACACGAAAGACCGTTAGGCCTATTCTGCTGGCATGTTAGTATGAGTGTTATGTCCAATTCAGAAACTTTCCATTTGGTCTTTCATCAGCCCCACGAGTATTTTCAAAAGTCCAAGTGATTGTAATTGCACTCTTCTACAGTCAAGGGATGTAGTTGTTCCCTTATATGGACAGCATCTTGATTTGGGCACTACAGCACCAGCAAACTCAACAAGCAGTTGCTGTGGTCATCCAGCATCTGACTGCCCATGACTTCGTCCTCTACTATCAAAAGAAGCTCCAGTGCAAACACTAGTCATCTGGGAGCAGAATTTTGGACTTGTCCGTGCAAGGTCTTCCAGACCATGGCAAAATATCTGGACTTACTAAAACTTCTTCACAAATTTAAACACATAGCATGACTACCAGCCCAGCAGTTGATGCAGCACTTTGGCACGGTAGTTTACTGACTGACACAGTACCATGGGCTGTGGTCCACATGCAGACAACTCAAGTGACAACAAGAACTGCCTGTTCCAGCACATGAAGGACAGTCTCCTTTGGTGGAGTATGCAGACAAACATAAGGGACCTAGCTGTGGGTCATCCACAGCAGGTGAGGATCACTGATGATGCCAGTCTTGGGGGATGGTGGGCCCACCTGAATCAACTCTCAGCTCAAGGCACGTGGTCATTACTAGAGTCACATCTTAGCATCAGTGTTCGGGAATGCAAGCAGTATGCCTAGCTGCCCAGCAATTTGACACACCATTCTCCACCAAGATGTCCTGATCCTCATGGACAACAGGACCACAATGGCATACATCAACTTACAAGGCAGAACCAGAAGCTGAAGCATGCTTCAGGAAATTCTGCAGTTGCTCCACTGGACAGAGGAGCGCCTCACCGGCCACGCCTGCATCTGGGGACAAGACAGTTTCACAACTGGCTGATTGAACCGCAAAGAGGCACTGCCCGGAGAGTGGGAACTAAGCAACAGTGCTTTTTACCTCTTCACGCAACCATGGGGATCACCACAGGTTGACCTCTCTGCCCCAGAGTCAATGCAAAAATGCAGCTGTTCTGCTTTCTCACAAAGGATGATCAAGCAATGGCATGGGGTGCATTCTCTTTCCACTGGGGTCAGTTGGGACTGCTATACCGCTTTCGTCCCATTCCCATTCCCATTCTGTCCAGAGTGTTACACAGAGCAGCACAGGACAAAGCAGAGCGCATCTTGTTTTGTTCCTACTTGCCCCACTGTCCACGGTTCCTTCATCTGATCCACATGTTGAAAAATTCACTGCTCAAATTTCCACTCAGTACGGATCGTATTGATCAGGGTCCCATGACTTATCCGAATTGCCTCATTCTGTCCCTCTTGGCCTAAAGATTGACTGGGAAACTCTCTAGAACACTTAGGATAATTCCCCAGAGGTAATCGAGGTGATAATGAACTCCCGATAACAATCATCCTCTAAAGTGTAGTACAGAATCTGGAGAAATTTGATTTCTGTTTTTTTTTTCCAGGAACACAGAAATCCAGGCGGTATCCTTACCAATCCTGCTTCAGTTCCTAAAGGACAGATTAGATAACAGGGCTACAGTTGGTGACATTGAGAGTGCAGATTGCCGCTTGCTGTTGTTGGAATCTGGAGGGTTCCTGGGATCACACTCATGCCAGAAGATTTATAAGAGCTGTGTCCTTGAAAAGCTCTTAATCTAATCCTTCAGGTCCTAGCCAAAGTCCCCTTTTGAGCTGTTGGCAGATGCCTCATTGCATTTTACGATTAAGGTCACTTTCCTCATAGCTATTACCTCCGCTAGACAAGTCTGCGAGATTGGTGCACTGTCCTCCAAAGAGCTCTGTATTGTAATTTATTGGGACTCTGTTGTGTTAAGTGTTAATACACTGACTCTGGATTCTTGCCAAAGGTGAATTCTGCATTTCATTGTAACCCATAGTTAATCTTTCCATCTTTCTGCCCTAAGCCCAAGAATGACAAGAAAAGGTAGCTGCATACTCTGAATCCAAGACGAGCCGTAAACATTACCTCAAGAGAACAGAACCACTTCATAAGACTGCGATTCTTCTGGTCCTCACATCTGGTCAAAATCAAGGCAAAAATGCTTCAAAGGATTCTTGTCACCAGGTGGATTTGATTTGCCATTGTACTTTTTTATCAGCTGGCTGAGGTTCCATTACCTGGTCCAGCAAAAGCCCACTATACCCGAGCTATAGTCACTTAATGGGATAAATTTAGGGACCTTTCATCAGCTGTCATTTGCAGGGCCGCCACCTGAACTATGCTACACATGTTTATAAAATTCTGTAAGTTGGATGTAGCCACTTATGTTGCAGCCTCATTTGGCCAAAGAGTCTTGCAACAAGGTCTTCCCCCGGAAACTAAATTCAGGGATCGACTGAAGCTCATCAAGAAGTTTTCACTCAGCTCCTCAACTGTCTGCTTAATTCTTCATGCAGCTAATTGGGACAGATAAGATCATCCCTCCAGTGGTGGTCTAGGAGGACAAAGATAATGAAGGGTCGCACTTTGGGCCATCCACACCAAATCTGAAGCACGACCGATGCCAGCTGCAGGAGCTGAGGGGCTTTCTTGCATCAGCTGTTAGTACTGGGCAAGTGGTCGCTGTTAGATTCAAGGTACAGCATAAACGGTCCAGAGATGAGAGCAGTAGGCCTTGTCCTGATGCACTCTGATCAGCAAGTCCTCAGTCAGGATGTACTGATTCCAACAAACAATCTGACAACGTTGGTATACTTCAGTCATCATACTGATTCCAGCAGACAATCTGACATTGTTGGCATACATCAATCAGGGTGGCACAGGAGGCTCAGAAATGCTACGGGAGTCCTTTCTTTTTCAGTGGACTGAGCACCACTGAGTGATGTATCTTACAGTCACAGCAGACTGGCATAGTTGCAAGGATGTTCTACCAGGGGAATGGGAGCTGAAGGACAGTGCTTCCCTCATCCTAACAAAACAGTGGGGGCAGTCCTCGGTAAATCTTTTTGCCTCCTGGTGAAACTCCAAGGTAAAGCAATGCTGCGCCCTGGCCAAGGACGAGCTAGCGGTGGCTCAGGACACCTTTTTCCTAGATGGGGGTCAGTTTGGTCTCCTGTATGCCTTTCCTTCAATACTGCTTCTATCCGGAGCCCTCCATAAAGTGGCTCGGGACAGGGCAGAAATGGTTATAGTCTTTCCTTTATGGCCTCCTTTCATGCGTGATTCCTGCTCCTCATTCTTCTGTCAAGGTGACCACTTCTAACCTTCAAGTTCAGCCTGGGCCTCCTCAAGCAAGATCAGGTTCTTCATCCCAATCTGGTCAACCTGTCCCTCTCAGCCTGGAGATCGGCGGGGAAACTTTCAAGGAGCTAGGCTACACAGCCCCTCTTATTGAAATGATGGTGAACTCATGTCACCACCCCTCTTCCTCTAAAGTGTATTTTAGAATCTGGAGGAAATTCTTGTGTCGATTTCAATCTAAACATATATGGAATTTTCAAGTGTAATCGTGCCTGCACTGCCGCAGTTCCTTTAAGATGGATTTGACAAAGGACTGCAACCAGCCACCTTACGTGGTCAGGTTTTACTTGTTGATGGATTCAGGGGAATCGCTGAGCTCACATCCTCAGGTCTGGAGGTTTCTAAGGGCAGCAACATTAAAATGCCCTCCAGTCAAGCCAACAGTACCGCCTTGGGGTCTTAAATCTGGTTCTCAGTACTGTAACCAAGGCTCCTTTAGAGCCTCTCAAGGAGACATCCCTCATGCATCTCAAAATGAAGGTAGTTTTTCATAGCTATTACTTCAACCAGGAGAATCGGCAAACTAGGAGCATTGTCCACCAAAGAACTGTACACTGTTTTTCATCAGGACTCTGTGGTGCACCATGCAGATCCAGGGTTTTTACCCAAACTTTTGTCTACCTTCCTTTGCATCCAAGAGTTAATTCTTCCTTCCTTCTGCCTACTCCCTAAAAACAATAAGGAAAGGGGATTTCATCCGCTAGACCTGAGAAGAGCAGTGGAAATGTGTATTAAGAGAATCGAGGCTGTTCACAAAACTTAAGTTTATTTACTACGGGCCATATTATTGGTAAAAAAAGATTCAAAAGAGTCTATAGCCAGATGGTTTTGATCTGTCATTTCCACAGCCTGTGATCAGGCGGAAGTAACTTTGCCTGACCCAGTGAGAGCCCAGTCCACCAGAGCTATGGCCACTTTGTTGGTGTACTTCAGAGAAGCATCTCCAGCAGGCTTATGCAGAGTGGGCACTTGGTCATTCATTCAAACATTTACAAAATTTTACAAACTGGTTCTTGATACCCTTGGCAGGGCATCCTTTGGCATGTGGCGCTTCTGGCTGTGGTGGACCCTTAAAACGCAATACATTCTTCCACCGGGACATCTGGGGATGTACTGCTGTTGTATATCCCATGAGTAAGGAAGCCTGGAGACCACCTTAGGAGAGAGAAATCGAAATTCAACTACCTGTAAATTTTCTTTCTCTGACGGCTGGTCTCCGGGCTTCGGATTCTTTCCCAGAATGTATATCGTTGGCTGGCCTTCACTGCCGTGTATGCCTTAATTTTCTTGTTTTTTGTTTCCAAGTTCATGTAGTATTGCCACATTTGGACTGCTTTAGGAAGAACTGAGGCAAACAGGAAGTGGAGGACTGGATGTCCCCTGCTGGCAGAGGTCTAATTCCTGCCTTCCTATCAGCATCAGGAGGTACAGCCCATTAATAAGGAAGCCTGGAGACCAGCCATCGGAGAAAGAAAATTTACAGGTATTTAAATTTAGATTTTCTCAAATTTAATGAGAGAGATCCTCCTGGTTTGATGGGATTCTCTGGGAGTTTGAAGACAAGGGGTCGAAGGTTGGAGCGACGCTGGCGGAGGTCTCAGTCTGATGGGGATAAGCTTATTTTGATTTCTCACTATAGAGAGCATCAGTCGGCAGTCTTCTGTAAGAAGGCAAAGTTCCTGTCCAAGAAGTTTGCTACAGCTGTCAACAGACAAGCTCAGCTCTTCTGAACTGTCGACAGGCTATGTATTCTGGCCTGTCTTCAGTCTGTTAAAGCTTTTTCACAATTAAAGTGTGATGAGTTTGCTCTTTTTTGCTGATATGGTTTCCTCTATCAGATCTAGGATCCAGTTGGCGTCCTCTATGGGGGCATACAGTGGCAAGCCGTGGACTGTGACGGGCATTCTGCTTGCTTGGTCTGACTTCAACCAATTGGTGGTTGTGGATGTCATGAGGGTCATCCAGGTGTTGAAACCTATCTGCTGTAGTTTGGATCCGGGTCTGACACGCCTTCTTGTAGGGTGCACTGAATCCATCAGCCCGGTCCTGGCTGGGGATAGTCCTGTCTTCTTTAACAAAGGGAGTCTTTCCTGGACCTCTGAAGGAGGTGGTGGTGAGACCCCTCTTGAAGAAACCATCTTTAGACACGGACTGCCTAGTGAACTGCAGACCTGTCTCAAACCTTCCTTTTATGGGGAAGGCTGTTGAGAAGGTAGTGGCCCTACAACTGTTGGCCCAGTTCTAAACCTGTGACCCTCTCCAGTCAGGTTTTAGGAAAAGGCACAGTACTGAAATTGCCCTGATTTGGGTATTTAATTATCTCCTTGTAGCAAGAGACCAGGGAGAGCATTCTGTTCTTGTTCTCCTCGATCTCTGTGCTGCATTTGACACCGTTGATCATGGGGTACTTTTGGATTGCCTGCGGGTTTGTTGTGGACTCTCTGGTACAGTCCTCAGCTGGTTCCATTCTTTTCACTCTGACAGGATGCAGAGGGTGGTTTTTGGGGCTTTTTCTTCCAAGTCACTGCCCCTGCCATTTGGGGTCCCGCGGGATTCCATTTTGTCTCCCATGTTATTTGCGCGGTGTATATGCTGCCACTAGGGGACATTATAAGATGGTACATGCTGAGTTTTCATTGCTATGCTGATGATACTGTGGGTGGCAGTATAGCCTAGAGATTGGAGTAACGAGCTGTGAATGAACTTGGTACATCTAGCAGACAGACCTGGGTTTGATTCCAACAACCTCGACTTGCATACTGTGCGACTCAGAGCAAGTTACATAACCACCCCAGTGCTCCCGGTTCGCCCCTGAAAACAGGCACCTGTGCCTAGTGGGCTTTACCCGGTTACCAAAAGATTTAAAAAAAAGAAAAAGAAAAGAAAATACTCTGCTGTACCTGTCTTTTGTGCCTGAACAACAGGATGCGATCTTGGTTTTCAGTCAGTGCCTGGCTGAAATCCAAAACTGGGTAAGTGCTAACTGGTTGAGGTTAAATCTGGACAGGAACGAGGTACTGTTGGTGGAATGTAGTTGTCCGAGGGTTGGGGTGCAGGTTGGTCGAGTCACCGGGCTTAGGCTTGGAGATTCCCAGCTGCTAACCTCTGTTAAGGTGAAAAATCTTGGTGTTGTGCTGGATAGCGACCCGACACTGGACTCTCAGGTGTCTGCCATGGTCCCAGAGTGTATTTTACCATCTTAGAAACATCGCCAGGATTATACACCTGATTTCCCCAGGCAATCTGCCATCACTAGTCTATGTCTTTGTGATGTCACGGATTACTGCAACGCCCTCTACCTAGGGCTACTGGGGGTTGATCTTCGCTGCCTACAGCTAGTGTGGAGTCCGGCGGCCAGGTTTTTGATTGGCTTTTCGAGGTCAAGTCTGTATAATTAAGTCTATAATTATGATTGTACTATTTGTAGTCTGTTTTATGGCACACCTCGCCTTGCATTTTTACCCCATGCCTTTACCAAATGATATGTAACTTACTGTATGTTGAATCTCCTGGCTGAGAATCTGTTTGAATATTCAGTTGTTCAATGTTGTACCTCAGGTTTTGTTTGTATTGTATTTGTACCCCAGGTTGCCCCTGAAAATAGGGACATGTTTGTCTCAGCGGGCTTACCTGGTCATCAAAATTAAAATAAATTAAATAAGTCCTATTATGCCTGTGTTGCGCTTTCTGCAGTGGTTTCCTGTTGGGTGGTGGATCACCTTCAAGATCTGGTTGCTGACCTATAAAGCCCTTCATGGACTGGGGCCCAGTTTCCTGCAGGACCTCCTACAGCCCGTCTTGTCCCCGCTGGTCACCTGATGAGGGCCTCCTGGTGATTTTCATGGTCCATTTAAAGTCATCTGGCGCCCAGGCTTTTTCCTTTTGTGGCGCCAACCATGTGGAATTCACTGCCCTGTTCGCTCAGAGAGGCCCCATTGGTCAGTGTTTTCAAAAGGGATCTGAAGACCTTTTTGTTTAATTAATCCTTTCCCTTCGTTTAATGTTTATTTTAATATTGTAGTTTATTGAATGTTTTTAACTCTTGTATAGCACTTGGCCATATGTACAGTACCTAGAGTCGCAGTGAAATAGTGCTCTATTAAATGAATAAACTAAACTAAGTATGCAAAATGTTTTGTTTTTTTTTCTTTTCAAGCCCCAAAATTAGTCCTCTTTAAGGAAAATTTTCTTCATACAGAAAAAAAATCCCATTAAAGGTAAACCCTCCTCTCAGTACTGGATGGGAAGCAGGGAGAAAACCGTGAACTCTTTGTAAGGTTTTAAAAGGTTTGGGACTCGCATGCTTAGTTTACACCTTTGATTTTAATGCCCTGGTTTTAAAGGGAAATGTCCACCTGCTGTCAGAGAGTACAGTTACATACCTTGTGCTAAATCCTGCTAGTCTCTTAAAAAAAAAAAAATATATATATATATATTTTCTTACTTAAGTTGGTTTTATTTTCCCCTCGTAAAGTATAACTTTTATTGTTGTGTCCGCAGCATTTTTTTAAAACTGGCGCATGCGCATTGCACTCCTCCCGGTCATGACGTTGGATACGGGGAGACTGTTAAACTGACCGTAGTAGAATATAGTGGAAACCGCAGAAGATAGGCACTGTACAAGATATTGGGGGGGGAGGTTGATGACTCCACAATCGAAAAACAAAGTAGCAAAGAGAGAAATGGTGCCAGAAATCCAGGGAGAGCAGCCCATAAATCCTTTGTTTAATAGGTATCAGGATCTCTCTGTTGCCTGATCACTGAATGCCCCATGGAGAAAGTCCTGAACTACCAAAAAAAAACAGAAAAAGGGCCAAACGAGCTGAACTGATGGCTCTGGTCTGTAAAGCAAAATACACAAGCCGCAACAAATGTGGAGGTCCGATAGGCCCTCACGGGTGGCAGCTGGGACACGTACATCTGCTTTCCCACCTATTCCCATACTACCAAGAGTGCTATACATGATAGTATAGGACAGGACAGTGGTGATCATAGTGTGCGCAAATTGGCTATGTTGTCTGTACAGAGTATTAAATAAGCCAAAAAAAAAAAGGCTGTTTTATGTGTGAAAATGTATAGCACTTGGCACAGACTGGTTGAACAAAATAAAAATATATATTCATTGCAAAAACTGTGTTAATGCACGAGTTAGAGTTCATCTTAAAGCAACAAAAGTAGGGAAATGTGGCTTTAGGGTTTCCAAACCTTACTCACCCCTCCCAGCAGCAAAAGGACAACACTGCACGGGTAACCACAAACAGCTATCATCGAGTAAGACAAGCAACATACAGTTGTTTCCAGATGACACAAATGCAGTAGCATTGATGTGCTACCTTCGTGGATTTGTACTTGTGGCTGCATAAGCACAGGCACCTGTGTATCATATGGCCTACTGTGTGCAGGAGTATGTGGATTTGTATCTGCATAAGCACAGGCATCGTGTGTATGTCTTACTGTGTGTATGAGTATGTGTGTTTACAGAAGCATAGGCCCCATGGGCAGGGTAAGGCAAGGCAAATTTTATTTGTATAGTGCCCATTCCTGTAGTCTGTGGGCGCCTCACAGAAATATAAAACATTCATACAATACGTCAATGTAAAATTTCGTCAATGTAATTTAAAATAAAATATGAAACAATTTAAAACTAATTAAATACAGTAAAAATGGGAACCTGCCCTTCTGTAGACAGAAGGCCTCATGGGACCTGCACCTGTGTAGCCAGAGGTACGGCAGCATCAGCCCGGATGCAGCACAGTAATGCTGCAGTAGATCACAAAAATGCTGCAGTATGCTGTAGGGAACAGAGCAATTCAGTGGCAATTAAACCCTTTTATACTGCAGTATTTTGTGACCCGTCATTTACTGCAAGTTACTGCATTGCATCATGGCTGGCTCTGTTGTACTCATGCTCACTGCACGATGTATCTTGCTAGACAGCACGATCTGTTAGTGCATGCATTTCTGTATGCATCTTCGTAACTGAACGAGTGCTACCCCTTTGAACAGTTTCTACATCCGCTGCTGAAACCATTATGCCCAAACTGTGACAGTACTTTCATCTGCATAACCACAGGCCCCACAGGGGTCTTCCCTTTTGACCCAGAAGTTAGTGTGTATGTCTTACACCTGTGGCTGAAGAGGCTCGGGCCCCTCGGGGTCTGCACTTCTGCAGACAGAAGTAGTGTTGCAGTTTTGATATAATGTATTTTGTGGAGTCTGCGCTTCGTTAGTCTGAGGTTCTTACACCTGTGCCTGCAGGAGAGCAGGCCAGTCAAGTTTGTGTGTTACAGTGTGCATGAGTACCTAAGGCTACAGAAGCACTTGCCCCATAGGGGTGTGTGCTTCCGCAGACAAAATAACTCTTAATTTGAGCATCATGGATTTGTATCTGCTGCTGCTGGGGCCTGTGCTTGTGTACACGAAGCAGTGTTGTGATTTTAGTATCGTGGATTTGTATCTGCAGTGACAAGTGAGTGTGTATGTCATGGATGTGCATCCCGCAGATACTAATCCATGAAGGTAGCTCATTGGAGCTACTGTTTTTGTCATCTGGAAACAGTTCTCCATTGTTTGTCTTACTGATGATGGCTGGTTGCTTGTGTGGTGGAAACCCTAATGCCTTATTTCCCTACCTTTGCTGCTTTAAGCTGAACCCTAACTTGTGCATTAACGCATTTTTTTTTTGTAATGAATTGCCTTTCCTTTTGAGATAGAATTGTATCCTCATTCACGCAGGTCCCAAAGTGAACAGCTCTGTCTGGCTACGGAAGTGCAGGGTCCTCTAGGCCCTGCGCTTCCATGTGGCTGCAGACACGAAGGGCCGTCTGGGCCTTTCCAAGTGAGGAGTCTACTTAGCTATGTGTAAAAACAGTCTTGTTATAAACAAAAGTTGTTTTCCTGTACAGAGACAAATGTTTTTCTTTCATGAGCAGATTTTCTTCTTTTATATGGTCGCATGAAAGATCACGATAGAAGAATCTCAACTCTTACAAGAAGAAAGCCCTTCTTGAGCTTCTTTAGATGCAAAAAACAGTCCTGAAAGAAGAATTTCACCTGAAGAAGAAATTCTTCTTTCAGATTAAAAAAACTCACAAAAGATCATGAAACAAGAAGTCTCATGAAAGAAAATCATGAAACAGGAACTTTCTTTTGTGAGATTCAGTTCCTTCGAGAACTGAGATTCTTCTTTTGTGAGACTTACGAAAGAAGAATTTGGCTCATGAAATTAAAATCTGGAGCCTTTGCTAAGCTTTCCAGCTAGGATTTTAGGGAAGTCCCAAAACCATATTTTAGAGTCATTTTTTGTAAAACAAACTGCAGAATCGAGCTAAATGGGGCCATTTGGCTCGATTCATATGTTTGTTTTTTCTCCGGGGCGTCATTTTAATGGATTTTCAAAATCTTTAATAAATGAAAAAAAATAAAAACAAGATGGCTGCCCTTCAAAAGAAGATTTTTTTTTTCTCTTGAAAGAAGAATTTCTGGCTTATTCAGACATATAAATGAAGGGTCCTACTGAACCTGCTCGGAACCAAAACTTCAAATCCCTAGTAACTCGGGAATGGATTAATATTTTTTCACCAAACAAAAAAAATGCATCTTTCCAGAGTAGACCCCCTTCTAGCCTAAACATTTCAGAACAAAATTCCAGACTGTTTAGGCTGAAGGTAAGAGCAAAAAAAATAAATCACCCCCAAAAAAAAAATTCATTGCACTGTCTGGATCTAGTCCAAACATCCAACTGTAACTAACTTGCCAAATCAAGAGACCTTGCTCTTTAGGCCATGCATGCAAAATTTAATGCAGTTCCATTGAATGGAGTGAAGCTATTAAGGTGTATTTAGGTGCAAAGTTTAACAATGAACACCCTACTCAACCCTAACTATAGTACCGCTGCCATGCCCTTTTAATATATAGTTTTATTCATGTTGTCTACTATGCTACAGACTCGCTCAAAAAATGGTCAGCAGTCTATGGCTATGCATTTCTGGAAATGGCTAGCACTATCATTTGTTTCACGCAGCACTTTGTTGGAGTATACCAACTATTTAATACCATGTGGTGGCTTCCTCACTTGATCCAAATGACTCTGGAAAACCTAATTTGATTCCCAAACAGCAGTTCCAACCTGTACTGCACTCAAAGACCAAAAACATTCCAAACAGAGTGTTAAAGTTTTCAAGGCTTTATTGCCTAAATGAGCATGGAGTGTGCACAGACAGAGACTCATACCATACTGAGCCCCCAGGAGTAGCAGCGAGCAAGCTCTTAGCCAGGGCTGTGGTTGTCAACAGAAAAATGTCATACACTTTTATACACATACAGCTCATTAATATGCATGAATCATTAATTAACAAAACAGGGCTTGCATTAGCCTACAGGGTTTCTTTGGGGAGCTTGAATCTTGGTTTGATGAGCACCGTCTGATCATCAACTACTCAAAAACAAAATCCATGTTATTTGCGCACCGTCAAAGCCCACACAGCCATTCGGCCCTACTAATTAAAAACAAACAAGGAACCACCCTTGAACACGTCTCTAATTTCAAATACCTGGGTATCACGTTAGATACCGCTCTCTTTTACCATAACCACATTAAACTGCTTTCAACCACTGTTAACACTAGAGTGGGAGTCCTCTATAGAGTTAAACACTGTCTAACCCCGCAGGCCTTGCACCTAGCTGTTTCTGCCTCAATCCTCTCCCTAATTGACTATGGGATTACGATATATGGATCAGCTGAACCCACCACTTTACACAGTATTAACACTGCCCTAAATAAAGCATGCCGACTAGTCACCGGCAGTGACCGTCTTACTCATACATGCGACCTTTTTGCCCTTACCGGGTGGTTAAATCTCCAACAAAGACTTCATTACCACACCTGCATATTGGCAAAAAAAATACAACTCCAGAAAGCCCCACTCGGCCTCCTCCCCTTAATCCAAGCAGCCCCCACCAGACGCAATACTCGCCTCGCTACTAGACTCCCATTCCAGGTCCCCCACTGTAGGACATCTATGGGTCAATGATCACTTCGGTACTGTGCTCCCATGTGGCTTAATGCTCTACCTCCTCGTCTCACTCAGACTCACAGCATTTCCCTGTTCAAAGCAGGTCTCAGAGCCCACCTAATTGAGTCAAAAAACTGCGACTGTGGCTAGCTCTACCCGGCTTTTGATTCCTAACTTCGTTAATCACAGACACAGGGTCTACTTAGACCCCACGACTTTGCCCCTCCCTTCTCACTACAAATGGTGCCATGAACACTGCCCAACTCTGTCTATGCATATCAATGATAGAGCCTGGTATGTAATACAAGCACTGTTTGTCCAAAATGAGTGTGTATGTTTTCTTATATACTGCTTTTCTACGTATGCATCCTTATAGTATGTTTCCCCCTCCACCCCTGTAACTGACGTGGAGCCTTTGCAAATGAGTCTGTGACTCAAAGGGTTGTAATTCCGATCTTATACAATAAAATAAAGTGGGGGTCGGGTTGACCCTCTGCTTCAAATGTTAGGGGTTAGACCAGAGAATCCTGGGATCAGAAATTTGCTATAGTAGCTTTGTAAAACATTACCTGATACTTAATGAAATCCATGAAAACCTTTCCATATACAGGGTCAATGCTTGAAGCACTGCTTTCATTATTGTGCTTCAGAATCCTCAAAATTCCCATTTGGGGACTTCAGTAGGGGGCTAACGCAAGCCCCGAACATATATTATTCTTAAAGAAACATTCTCAGCTGATTCATGTAGTTCATTTAAGAAAATATGTAAAAAAAAGTTATTTTAATAAGTACAAAAAAAGCTTTTACTCAAGTTTTGTTTCCTTTTTCCTTTTTTTCTTTTAATCCTTTGGTAAATTTAACTCATGAACTGTTTATTATAAAACCATTCAAAAACTCAGATATTTTGTTGGTAGCTATAGTCAGATCACAGTTTAAGCTTATAACAATTTTATATCAATTTGAAAAATGTCCAGCCTGCCGAGAGACTGCATGAAAGGGCACTATTGCAAGATTGATATGCTCAGCAATTACGTAGGCATAGCAAGATTGTCAGGTTTGGTATTTTAATGTCTTTGCTTTAGAACTATGAGAATCAGCGGGTAAGCCTGTGTACGTGTGTCAAAAATCTGATTCTTGCCTCTGCTGAAGCCTGAAAGGGAAGATCCCAGTGGTACAGCCAGGGTTTTAATAGCTGGTGTAGCATAGCAAAATGCTACGCAAAACGGGTTAATGCAAACCATTTCCAAAAATGTATAGCAGTAGACTGCTAACCATTTTTTTGTCAGTGAGCCTATAGTGCAATAGACAAAATTTAATAACATTATATATATTTTTAAATTTTGGTAACCATTCTGTGGCAAGTGCTATCTGTTTTTACAGCTGATTAGCACTTTCACGTGTAAAACTGCTAATCATTTTTTTCAGCTTAATACCCTGGGTACAGCAGCCCTGCAGCTGGATGTTAGAGAAAGGTATTCCAATACTGTCCTCACTACAACTTACTACTACTGAGAACAGCTGCAAGACAGTTTTGATCCTAACACCTCAGTCCTCTTCATCCGCCTCCTTTTCTCTCCGCTGAAACCATAATCCTCTAAGTGTTTGGGAGATCATAGTCATGTTCACAGCAACAGTGTTTGCTGCAAATGGACAGAGAATTATGACTTAATCCCATGGAAAACTAATACCCTGTTTACATAGCAACAGCACTTCACTTTTACTCCGCTGCCTTCCTGCTGCGCAGTAACTTGCTGGGGAAGAATTTTGTTTACCCTTCTGAGCCTGACGCACCACAGACTGCGCCGAAGGGAGTGTCTTTAGACACGGGCAGGGTTCAAAATAATTACATCCTTAGCCTGGACATAGGAGATCGCAGCGGATCGAGCGCATCGGTCATTCGCACTGTGGGGTAATGCGCTCGATCCAGTAGGTGTTCCCACAGTTTCATCGGTTTAAATACTGGTGCTGTGGAACACTTACGGAGATGCGGTGAGTGTCCACAAATCCGACTTCGCAGTGCATCAACCGGAGCGCATCTGTTGATGTGCTGCAAAGCCGGTGGTGTAAACGGGTCCTAAGAGGAGCTGACGACGTCTGTGGGACAGAGATTTAGCTTTGCTGATTTCCTTCCCTCCCTTTTTGTTGAAGACCAGTGTCCCTTTGTAAGATAAACGGTAAAAAGCAGAAGTAAAAAGCAGTTACTAAATGGCAAGAACAAATACAGTAACCTTATTGACCTAAACATGTCACCTGACTGTGCATTAAAATACCATCCGGGCCTTGCATAAGCACTGGACAAATGGGGGTCAGTTTAACCCTGTGCTTCTAAAGTGGGTAATCAGTTTCAAAAATCTGGGGTCTGCAGTCTATTGGAGTGTTGCTCTGCATTACCTGACCTTTTTTTTTAATTGCTAATACAGTTGCAACCCTTTCAGTATACAGGGTCAGTGGTGAAGCACACCTTTAATTTTTTGTGCTTCAGAATCCTTGAAGAGCAGCTGACACCTTAAAGAGAACTTTAAAGAGGGACTACAGTCAAAATTTCTGGCATCAATAAATGTAGAATTTGTATCAGCATAGCCCCAATCAGAATCATGCCAAAATGAAATCTCTAAGTTACTTTGTTTAAAAGTTACAAGTCATTTTACAACCCTAAATTCACTGCCTGTTCAAAAAAGCCAGTTTCAGTGAAGAGCTGATGATGTCATCTCCAGAACTCAGAGTCTAGTCTTCCTTGTCAGCAAGCTTGTAGGACCTGTTTCTTCAAAGGCTGGAGTTCATGTGTCCAACATTTTTCTCAAGTAAAACAGGCAGCAACATTCAAAAAACATTGCTAAAAAACTGTGTGTTTCAGGTTTTGTTTAAAAAAAAAAAAAAAAAGGCAAATGTGTTTTCTTTTTTATTTTGCTGCCTTTATGTTGTGGTCCTTTTCTCCAGGGTTGCTGAATGCTGAATCATATCACATTGCAGTGAGGTTTAGTTTCAGTTCATTTTTTCACACTGGAAAGGCATGTGAGCAAAATTTCCTGTTTTCACTGGTGAGGTTTGCAGACTGAATAATTTTCTGATGTGATGGAAGGTTGTGATCATTCACACCTGTCATTCAGCTGAGGTGATGTCTCAGGATGGCACTTCAAAACAATAATTCTACCTCCCTGTAAATGGGGGTGGGAGAGGTAATGCTGTTTTGAAACCTTACTGAGAGTTTCTATTCAGTAGCCAACCCAGTCAACCTAGGGCCAGATATTCAAAACTCTGCCCCAGGGCAAAATTAGCACTGCATGGCAGGCAAAATTAACCTGGAACCATCTGCACACCATATTCAAAGGAATAGCCCCGGGGCTAAATGAGTTGCATATGGTGTGCAAATGAAGGCCTGCACAACAGAGCTGAGAGTGCAGTACAACAATGGGCCACCAACTAAGACAACACTGAATACAGCAACCAAGAGCAGTGCAAACTGCAACAGTGGCCCAGTGCACACAGAGGTGGAGCAAGGTAAGGCTGAACAAAGTGGGCAACGTGTGTGCTAGCAAAGCAGTGGAGCACATCAACAGCAAACAACAGTGCAGGTCAGATACTGCAGAACCATGTAATGGAACATTGCAGTACTGCACAGCTCTAACACGTTTGCCCGGTGCTAAAGTTTGCTATATTCAAAACTTCAATGCAAATGAGCCTACTCAGGCAATCCATGGGTAGACTATCAGTCCTGCCTAATGGCCAAAAAAATACAACTAGGGTTAGCTCCCCCGAGCTGTCTCTTGCTCCTTCAAGAGAGCATGTCAACAAGAGCCACTAGAAGCTCTAGCACTACTACTTTTCGCATCCCCTTCGCAAGGACCACTACTGGACAAAGATCCTTTTCCTACTGGGGCCCCTCACTGGATGAACTCCCTCCCGGATGCTTCCCTCAAAATCCCTAGGATAAGGCCGTTTAAGCCAGTGCTGTGCACCCATATCCTGTTAAACAGTAACTGTGACTGCTAATCTAAACTACTGTTTATAGTTTTGGTCGCTCTGTAACCATCAAAACTCTGTAAATAATACTGTAATAGATCGTTTTGCTCAACCGATGGTGCCCTGAATTTGTTTTAGCCCATGGCTGACTCTGTACAGTAATTTTACTCTGTGTATGTCCTAACTAATGTCACTGATGCGGAGTCTTTGTAATTGAGTCCCTGACTCAAAAGGTTGTAATTCCTAGACTGAATGCAAATAAATAAATTAAATAAACAGCCACATTAGCATGTAATTACAGCCTGCTTTGCATGTGGCTTGCCCGGCACTAAAACATGGTGCACACAGCTCCACCTGTAGGTCTGACTAGAATTACAGGTCGGTAGCCAAGTTTCTTTCTGTGCTCACAGCTCCACCTGTAGGTCTGGCTGGTATTACAGGCTTGTTGCCACAGTCATTGTGTGCCCACAGCTCATAGAACATTAGCTGCAGTCTTGGTTTGGACACGGATGCAAAGACTAATGTGGCCCAGGGGAGTAGCACTACAGGAACAGGTGGTAGTGATGCATGCCAGAGGCAAATCGTTGTTCCTGCCACAGTGTTTATCAGACAGCACAGTACCATAGTAGGCAATACTGTGAGGTATACAGCAATGCCTACGATATGTCGGGCAACAGTAACTAGTGCTATCCACACAGTGACAAGCACAGCTGGAAGGTGTGGCAGTACCTACTATGTGGTGCAGCTTGGCCACCTGTACACCCTCACCTCTATTCCCCTAGTGCAGCATGTGTCTGCTGGACTGTGTTGGTGTACCCCAATGGGGGAAACTGGAGGTGTGTGTTGCGTGGACACATTGCCATGGTGTCCACTGGGTGCTGGGGCACCCACTAATGCTTGGCAGGGTTAGAACAGGTGCCGTCTGTGTGTGTAGCATGCCTCTGCCATGTACGTGTTCTATTCATTGTTTTTTGTCACCAGGTAAGCACGCAGTGTCAGGAATGTCCCGGAGACACTGTGTGGCTGGGATGCAATGTACAATAAAGATATACAATGCACAACAGCACACAATACACAGATATCACATTAGGTACACGTTACAATACCATACAAAAAGTTTGTTGCTGCAAGTGGTGTTCTAGCTGAGTTGTAACATTTACATGAGTGTTCACTTCACAGCACTGTTGAGGCATTGCATTCCACAGTTTGTGTGCCTGTACATACGGTGTGGCCCAGGGTGGCCATCTGCCCACACTTCTTCCTCACTAGATGCATACAGCCTTGTTCCCTGTTGCTACTGTGTCCACACCCCCATCCAGGGTTTGCCCAGCATTAACACCACCTTTTCATGGGGGTAATTTGCGCTGTGCTACATGTTGCACTAATGCATGTTGTGTGGTGCTATACTGTTAAATATACCATTGCTCCTCTATGCATGTCCCCACCCTTCACTTTGCACTGCACATACATTATCTGATAGTGTTGGCACTATCACATTGCACCAGCACTATTTGGCCTTTTGAATAAAGCACTCCAGTGCAAATGTGGTGCAATCGATTTGCACCAGGCACAAAGTTTTGAATATCTAGCCCTTAGTGTTATCTCCATGACAGGGTGGGTGTTACTTTACCTACATTCAGACTCATCTATGTTGTATTCCGCATTAAAATGGTAATTTTAGCAGGGCTAACACTTTCGCCACTAGCATGAATTAACACATATTAGGCCCCTGTTAAAGAGCATCTTTTCTAATGGTCCAAAAAGTTACATCTTGTAGTCATTATACGCAGTACTAGACCTGAAAAGGTGCGTGCATTTGTTATTTTTGGTCAAAGTTTACTCCGCCTTCCATAATTTGGATTTGTTTTTGAGCCCTACTTTAGCTCTGCTGCACTTGCCTTTGTGTCTAGATACTGGGCTGCCGGCTCACGATGGCATCACTGTAGGGCAGAGGTGTGACTCACACGTTGTAGTACAGTGCAGTCCCAGCAATTCTGCAAGGGAAAACTACCAGTATTTAATGTACATACTATGTTCCCCCTTCCCCAATATGCCCTGTATCCAAATGCCTTGTCAATATGTCTTTCTGTTGTAAAATTAACTTACTTCTGCCTCGGTAACAAAGCATGGGGATTGAGAGAAGATAGAATTGCTGTCAACATCTTTCCCCAGTCCTTTTGACTTTCATGCAGAAATTACCCCATTTTGTGAAACACAGGACATGAAACTTACAAGAACAGAAGGTCAAGTTTCAATTGCTAGGAAAAGACATCTTATAAAACAGAGCAATATTTTGTTGAGAGGGAGAGATTCAGATTTAGAGCACCTTTCTCAGTCCTTTTGACTTTCATGCATATATTACCCTTTTTTGCACTAATACTGGAATTGCATTTCCTTCATTTTGCAGGATGCAAAAACTAACTGCAGAGAACAATAATAAAATACAATTCCAGAATCAATGCAAGAAAGGATAGTTTATGCATGACAGTCAAAAAGACTGGAAAAGGTGCGGGTTTAAAACTTGTTATAAAGCAGACACTGACAAACAGCAGTAAAGTTATCAATATGTGCAATACTAATAGCAACACAGCTTCCTAACAGACACAGTAGAGTAGCACCCCAAATGGTATCAGCAGCGTGGAGGCATTCTGACTCAGCATTCAGCAACCCTGGAGTCATGGAGCATATCAAAACGGCATTAAACATATGAATTTGTTAACTTTGTTCCAAAACCTGAAACACACAGTTTTAATAGAAATATTGTTTGAATGTTACTGCCTCTGTTACTTGTAAAAACCATTGCACGTGATTTTTAAACTTTGGAGAAACGGGTCATGTAAGCTTGTTGACAGGGAAGACTAGACTGTGAGTTCTGGAGATGACATCATCAACAGCTCTTCATTGAAACTAGCTTCTTTGAACAGGTAGTGCAATCAGGGTTGCAAAATAGTTCATAACTTTAAAATGAAGTAACACACAGAAACCTAATTTTTGGTATGTGATTTATTGGGGGTATGCATATTCTGATTCTGCAAAGTAGCACTTTTGGCCGGAGTCCCTCTTTAACAAAACATAAAATGTAGATAAAGTTCAGCTTGTGTTCCACGTTAGTTCTTTATTCTTCCTCCCCATTATTTATTGCTGAGGTCATTTGCATGAAAACAGGCTTTTTGCTCCTGAAGAGTACATCTATTTCTGTTGATGTCTCCCTACCTGAGGTCATAATGCACTGCTTGTGACATCACAGTTACTGTCATGGCAGCAGATTGTGATGTCACAACAGAGCATTATGACTTGAAGTAGGGAGTAGGCTACAGAGGCAGATTAACTTTAAAGTGACTGCAAGGGATAACAATCATGTAGTCATGCACATTTTCTCAGTGATAAATAATGGGGAGGAGAAATCTAGACTATGTATGGAATACAAACAGAATTTTGCCTAATTATGTTTTTCAAAGTTTTCTTTGAAGCACCAGTAGCTCTTAAAAATACATTTTGTGGAGTTCACTGGGAGTAACTCAAGCCCTGACTGTTCACACAGGGTCAGATACTGTATCTAATTTTTAGCTGAAAAAAATTATGAGATGTGAGCAGCTTTGTAACAGCAATAATAGATTATAGGATGTGTGTTTAAAACATTTGTGATGCACTTCCCAGGTGTGTAGGGGCACACTGTCTTCAGCCTTAAAAAGTGGAAGAAAGTGATGTTTATAGGCTTTTTTGTAAGTTGCTCAACGAATTTAGTGATTGTGGGATGGGGTTGGATGGACGCTTTATTAGGTTAATTATCCCATATATTGTAAGCCCTCTATGTTATATTTTTAATCTTTCTCTGACAACTTAACAATTTCCATTTAGTTGGAAGCGAGCTAGGATTGTTCCAATTCCTAAGAAGCCTAGTGCTGTGCTACTTGAGGATTTTCGGGCCCATATGGATCAGTATTTAACCCATTGAGTAAGATTTTGGAGAAAATAGTACCTATTCAGATAAATGATTATTTAGAGAATCAAGGTATCTTGTGTTCACAACAGCATGGCTTTAGAAAGTATCATGGGACCGGAACAACCTTGGTCTGGTTCATAAACCCCGTTCTGAGGAGGTTTGAGGCCGGTTTGATGACATGAGCAGTGTTTGTGCCCTGACCAAGGCGTTTGACCTTACAGAACATGACATGGCTTGCAGTAAGTTAAAAGCTTTGGGTTTTTCAGCCGGACCTGTTGCGTGGATGAGAGACTATTTAACTAGCCTTTCACAAGTAGTTAATATTGGACAGGTTGAATCGTCGGAATTTTCAGATGTTTGTGGGGTTCCGCAGAGGTCCATTTTGGGTCCCCTACTATTTTCTTCGTGAATCAGCTACCTAAAGAAAGTTCAGTTGTGTAAAACTATACTTTACACAGATGATTTAATTTTGTTTTAACTGGAGAAATCTATCTGTGATGTGACATTTACAATCCAGCAGGATTTTGTTAAAATATGTAGCTGGTTTACAAACAGTTCGATGGTATTGAACTCCAAAAAACCAAAAATAATGTTATTCGGAGCTAATCATATATTAAAAGATAAACCTGATCTGTTGATTTACGATTTAGCCAGGCGAGGTATTGGAACATACTAGCATGCCAACAGAGTAGGCCTAACGGTCTTTCGTGTCTGCTCGTTTGGTCAGCCCCCAACCTTGGAGCTGACCTTGCTGTCCCCCAACCCCCTCGGGATTCTCCATTTCCAGCCCAGCAGATTCCCCTTGTATTGGGCTTTGCCAGCACAATCCTTCCCCTATACCTGCCCCAACCCCTCTTGAACCCTTCCACAGTCTCTGCTTCCACTAGTCCTTCGGGCAGCGCATTCCATGGTTCACCACCCTCTCAGTGAAGTAGCACCTCTTCCTCCTACCCCCCCCAGCTTCCACCCTTGCCCTCTAGTTGCCCCCCCTCCTTCTTTTGGAGCACCCTGACTGAGCCTCTCCTATTTATCCCCTTCATGTACTTGAAGGCCTCTATTATGTCCCCCAGTCCCTTCTCTCCTCCAACGTGTACATACTGAGTTCCTTGAGCCTCTCCCCGTAGGTTCTTTCCCCCCTCCCCCAGCCCCAGATCATTTTGGTTGCCCTCCTCTGGACCCTTTCCAGGAGTGCAGTGTCCCTTTTAAGTGTGGCCTCCAAAACTGCACACAGTACTCGAGGTGCGGCCTAACCAAGCAGTTATACAGAGGGAGTATCACTTCCTTTCATCTGGAACTAATCCCCCTAGCGATGCATCCCAGCATCCTGTTGGCTTTGGCTGCTGCCCTCCTACAAATCTCAGAGTTGTTCATCTTGACTTCCACCTCACCCTCAGGTCCTCTCAGCCATAGAGACTTGTAGCATCCCCCCAAGTATAGGCCTGGTCTGGATTTCTGGCACCCAGGTGCAGGACCCTGCATTTCCCTCAGTCCCTATTTCCTTGACCACCTGTCTAGAGTATCTAGCTCCCCCTG
Source organism: Neoceratodus forsteri (assembly GCA_016271365.2). Classification (NCBI taxonomy): domain Eukaryota; kingdom Metazoa; phylum Chordata; order Ceratodontiformes; family Ceratodontidae; genus Neoceratodus; species Neoceratodus forsteri. The sequence continues at coordinate 1,463,269,350 of CM057452.1, forward strand.
CAGGGCCACCCTTCCCTTCTGCCCATCCACCACTGCTCCCAGCCTTGAGTCGTCTTCAAAGAGACTCATTTCATTCCTGATACCCTCCCTTATGTCTGAGACATAGGCGTTGAACAGGGGGGCCCTAGGACCGATCCCTGAGGGACCCCACTAATGACCCTCCTTGGAGATGAGACTAACCCCCCATCCACTACCTTCTGGGTACGCTCCGAGAGCCAATCTCTTACCCATCTGATTATCCGTTTCCCCACCCCCATTTCCCCCAGCTTATTCAGCAGGCCCCTGTGAGGAACAAGTACAGATATTTAAATATCTCGGAGTCCTTTTGGGCCCAGCTTTAACCTTTTCTTCACAGGTGACAACAGTATGTAGAAAAGTGAATCAGAAGTTGGGGCTCCTTTACAAATTTAAAGGTTACTTTTCTAAAAAAAACTAGAAAGGCTATTCTTATGGGGATTCTGCTTCCCCATATTGATTATGTGGGGATATTGTATTGTGGGTTAGGGGCCAAGGAGTTTAACAGTTTTATCAGTGACTTGCAGTAGCATTTGCCAATTTGTACTGGTTGTTCTATACCGCACACATCATTGAACTGTATAATAGACTAGGCTGTTTGTCTTATTCAGCCAGACTGCAATATTTTCTGGGATATTTTGTATCAAGGACTGTTTATTTGAGCTAGTTTCCCTTGGCTAACTTAATAACTGTAAGACAGATTTCACCTAAATTAGGATCTTCAAAAGGCTTAATTTAGGAAGTTCCAGTGTATAAAATATAAACATAGTTCACGAGCATTCTCATTTTCTGCACTCCTGTTGTGGAATTCGCTGCCTATAACCATCCGTACATCAACCTCTTTGATGAATTTTGAAACTTTGTTAAAACAGTATTAATTGGTACAAACTATCTGTAAACTGTTATGTGTAAATTGTCATATTGTCCGATGTTATATAAGATCTTGCTTCGAGAGGGTTCCTGCAGTAGGTCTTCACATATAGGACTGCGCCCCCCTGGTGTCAGGTTCCAACGGCAAACTTGTAGCTAGCAATCATCAGCAGGGACCACCCCTGATGTCGGGTGGCGTGATGTCAGGCAGACTATAAAAGGGTGCACTCCTGCGCCTGCCCTCCAATTCTTTCCTGCCATCGCTTCAGTTCGTTCGGCTCCCGTGTCAGAACAGCGAACAAACGCCCACGTTTTGTTAGAAGTTTTCTCATCAAAAAACGTTTCTACTTCAGTTTCACTGACCGAGCGTATGTCGACTCGCCCAAAAAAGAAGTGTTGTAAGTGCGGCGCTTAAGTCCCGCACGTGGACGACCATTCCTGCTGCCTTCTGTGTCTAGGCCTCAAGCACAACTCAGACGAGTGTGCCGTCTGTCAGGGCTTTAATCAGGCCACACAGATCAGATGCAAGCAGACCCTTGAGGCCCACCGTCTTACCTGATGGCTAGCATAGATGGAAAAGGAGCTTCAGGAGCTAAGGGAAAGGTAGTCGTCGCCGGCCCCTAGAAAGAAGAAAGATAAGGAGAACTGCCGGGAGAGGAGTCCATCGCCACGTGGAAGGCCTTCCACCTCAAAAACAGTGAGTACTTCTATTTCGGGTACCCCGTCTGCTTCTCTGGGCCGGGTACCTTCTCCCCCTCCTGCTGAGGTAAGCAGGCAGCAGGGGGTAGCCTCTCTTGAGGTTTCTATTTCGTCTCCTCGACCCAGCACTACTGATAAGTGGCCCTCCGACCCTGTCGCACGACCGTTAAGCCTAGCGGTGGCTTCTCAGCTACTGCCAGCCTGGTCAGGTCCGATAAGTCAGGCAATGGATCCTTTGTCGTCCGCCCGGACTCCGTCTCGCCCCATTGGGCCGCCGTGAGGACCCTGCCATTGGCACGAACGTGCTGGTAGGAGACCCTTCATCCCTTCAGGTACTTCACCTCAGGGATTTGCCACCCAGTCTTGTCTTGTCCCTGCTCTCAGGATCGCTACTGGACCTTTCATTGGGGTCTCTACCTGAGTTACCCCCTTCGCCTGGTCTTCTACCGCCCACGGACAGGAGTCCATCGCCGGCTCAGGATCTGTCTAACATGGAGCCCCTTCCTTCGGGACCCTCGGGGCCTTTCCTGATCCCACGCCACCCAGTGGCCTTTCGGCACCTCCCCTGGCCGGTCCTGGCACCCTCTCCAGACAGCCTGAAAGAGTCTCTCTCTCTTTCACTCTGGACTTGTTTGCCCAGCTGGGCATCACAGTCAGTTTCCCCAAGTCCTAGCTAGTACCCTCTCAGTGCCTCCAATTTATTGGAGCGGTACTAGACACAGTCCAGAGCAAGGCTTTCCTGCCATTGGATCGAGCCAAGACTCTAGTTTCTCAGGCCACACTGGTGGCCCAGGCTTGATGGATCCCAGCACATGCTGTGCTCCGTCTCTTAGGACTTATGGCAGCGGTCATTGCCACGGTACCCCTGGCCAGATTACATATGAGGGTCACCCAGTGGTCTCTTCGAGTCCAGTGGGACCAGAGGACTGACGACATGAACCAATGGGTCATGATCTCCAACAGCCTCCAAAAAGATCTTTGCTGGTGGCAGGATCTTTCCAACCTGTTAGTGGGAGCTCCTTTCCACTACCCAACCCCCACCCAGATCCTCACCTCAGACACTTCGGACATGGGTTGGGGAGCCCATCTGGGGGACCACAAGACCCAAGGGTTCTGGTCCACTCAGGAGCAACAGCTCCACATCAGCTTTCTGGAGACAAAGGCAGTCCTCTATGCTCTCCAGGCATTCCAGTCGTTACTTTTCACTGGATCACTCCTCATCCAGATGGACAACATGTCCACAGTCTGATATATCAACAAACAGGGAGGAACTCGCTTGTACCCTCTTTGCAGGGAAGCAATGAGAGTTTGGTACTGGGCGATTTCAGCACGGCCTATTCCTGACAGCAGTCCACGTCCCAGGCGTACACAACGTCCTGGCGGACAGTCTCAGCCGGTCAGTGGCCAGGGCGCAGGAGTGGAAGTTAAAGCAGGAGATAGTCGAAGACTTGTTTCTTCTATGGGGTCAGCCGGAAGTAGATCTATTTGCCTCCCTATTCAACGCAAAACTACCCAACTTCTGCTCGCTCGTTCCTGGGCATGGTGCTTTTTGGCGAGATGCACGGTCTCTCTCTCGGACAGGGAGGTTTCTATATGCTTTTCCTCTCATTCAGAAGGTTCTCTTGAAACTTCAGACGGAAGGAGCACACTTGATTCTGATTGCCCCCTGTGGCCCCGTCAGATTTGGTTCCTACTGTTACAACAGCTGGCTATAGAACCTCTGGCACTTCTGCCATTGTCTCACGACCTTCTGTCACAGGAGCAGGGCACCCTGGTGCATCTCGGTCTTCAATCTCGCCATCTTCATGCATGGCACCTGTGGACATAGTGGCTTCCTGCTGTGGAGTCTCCTCCCAGGTTTCTCAAGTCCTGATGGAAGCCAGAAAGCCATCTACCAGATCCACCCACGCCATGAAGTGGAAAAGATTTTCGATCTGGGCCACAGCCAGGACCTTGGATCCCTTTTCATGCTTGGTCGCCCAGGTGTTAGAGTGTCTCATACATTTATCCGAGACAGGCCTTAGTTATTCCTCTATCAAGGTCCATCTCTCTGCGGTGTCGGCCTACCACCTCCTAGTGGAGGGCAAAACCATTGCTCAACTGGAGGTTTCTAAAACCTTTTTGAAGGGTATCCTCCACCTAAAACCTCCAGTCTGGAACCCCTGTCCCCCTTGGGATCTTAACTTTATGTTATGATATGAAAAACTTACTTTGCCCCCTTTTGAACTGGCTTCAGATTGTGATGTATGCTTCCTTTCGTGGAAGACTTTGTTTTTAGTTGCTGTCACTTCAGCTCTAAGGGTCTCTGAGCTTCAGGCATTCGTATGCAAGGAGCCTTATTTGATCTTTCATAAGGATAGAGTGGTTCTTAGGACTGACCCATCCTTTCTTCCAAAGGTAGTTTCAGAAACCACTCTGAGTGTCGAATTGCCAGTCTGTTACCCTCAGCATTCCAACAGGGGAAATATCTTTTGCACACCTTAGATGTGTACCGGTTCTTGAGGTATTACACCAACCGCACTAAAGAGGTCTGTCAGTCAAATCAGTTTTTTGTATCCTTTGTCCCCCAGTGCAAGGCCATTTCAAAACAGACCATATCCAGGTGGTTAGCTAACTGCATCCACTATACCTATCAAAAATATGGAAAGTCTCTTCCAGGGGCGGTTAAAGGTCATTCCACTTGCAGTGTAGCTACCTCCACTGCTTTTTTCAGGAATGTGTCCACGGCAGAGATCTGTGCAGTGGCCACGTGGTCGTCTGTCCACACATTAACTAAACATTACAGTCTGGACATTGCCTGTAGGCGCAGAACTGGATTCGGCCTTGCGGTTCTGCAAGGTCTTTTGTCCTAGGACAGTACTCCAACCGGCAGACACTTCCTCCTCCCGGAACCTCGTTTTCGAATTTTTCTTTTGGACTGCTGGGTATTCAGTCCTATATGTGAAGACCTATTGCAGGTACCCTCTTGAAGTAAGATATAGCAGTTACATAAGAACTTACCGTAACAGTAGATCTTCAAGAGAGGTTCCTGCAGTAGGTCTAGTTTCCCACTCACCTTCCCTCAGCTCCTGGAATGTTTTCCTTTCTTTTTCATCCTGCCTAGCCCTTGGGTCTAGATAGGACACATGGTCCCAGGAGTTATCACTCCTTCCTTTCTACTTATCTTTCTTTAGGTCTCTGGTGGAAAAGAACTGGAGGGCGGGCACGGGACTGCCCCCTTTTATAGTCGGCCTGACGTCACGTCCCCTGACATCGGGGGCGGTCCCTGCTGATGATTGCTGGCTATCAGATTGCCATTGGAACCTGACCCCAGGGGGCGCAGTACTATATGTGAAGACCTACTGCAGGAACCTCTCTCGAAGATCTACTGTTGCGGTAAGTTCTTACATAACTGCTACTTATGTGATGTAAGATGTGCGAATGTATGAATAAATGTTCCGGGTTAGAACTGAAAAAGGGCCTTTGGCCCAGAGTCCTAACCCGGTTAACAAATGATTCAATAAAAAATTTTAAAAATTATGCCTCGGAATACCCCATCACAAATGCTTTAACACACACTTCCATGTATTATTATTTGCACATTCCACACTGTAATGTGGCGCCTGTGATCCAAACCTCATTCATCATGTTTTAGAAGCACCTTTGCAGGAGGACACTGTCATGTAACGGGTAGTGGCAGGACAAATGACTTGCAGAGAGAGTTGACAGAGCAGCACCCTGTAACTGTACTTAGGATCCAAAAATAGATTGAAACTGTAACAGACTTACCATATGGCATTAAAATAGCTCAGCTCTGCTTGCTAAGCAATCCTTTTCTGTGAGCGAGCTTGCAGTCACCTTCCGAAAAACTTGCACAAACACATTTGCTTTCCTGAAATGCATACTATTACAAGTCATAAGAAACACTTCATTTAAACAAAGACAGAGCTGGCTAACATTGTAGAAGTCAGCAACACAATCACAGTATTTAAGCTTCCTCTAAGCAGATTTGCAACATTGGACAAAGGAACACAAAAGCAGCATTGTGAACTTCAACAAGTAGTAGAAGAGAGTGTGTGAGTGAGAGGAATATACAGAAACAGTAATGGCTTTTCAAATCCATTTTGTTAAATCATCAAGCACATTGTGTTTATACTGTGTAGGGGGTGCTCTTTTTTATATACCTACAAGGCATGATGGGATTTTGAAACTTGTTCAGTGACTACACAGTCTGTATTTTGGCAGTTACGCCAGGCTGAAGCTCTGACTGACAGGCAGTGCTGATATCCAAACCTCACTATATATTCTGTTCAGAGTCTGGTTAGCTGCATCTGCTATGGGGTAGTGTAGATCAGTTCAGCTCTGTCTTATTAACAAAGATAAACTTAGAAACATAGACTTTGATGGCAGATAAGGACCGCTTGGCCCACCTAGTCTGCCCCATTGCCCCTAACCATTAACTAAGTATTTAAAGGAAAATATTTAATATCGATTTTGAGGGGTGAGCACCTCTGTGTCCAGGGGGATTTCATCGATCACCATGCGCCATTAAATTTCGCCTGATTTCCCTTTTCCCCTGTACCTGCCTGTATTCAGATGTCCTTGACCACCGTATCTCCTTATTTTGCCAGTTTAAAGTGAAAAGTAGGCAGCTAAGAGAATGCCTCCGTGACCTGCAGAGAAGTTCTGGATGGTGCCGCCTTCCCCCAGATAGGTGTGCGGCAAACATCAGAGTGATCCAAACATCTGTGGAGTCCATCATGACGGATATGGGAGTGTAAAGAAATGCCAGGACTGTCCCATGTGGAGGTGATAACAGAGGCCGCTGATTCAGACTGTGTGATTCAATAGAAGAAGCTGGCAGTGTCGCAGACCGAAGCAGATGACTTGAACAGAGGAATAATAAAGAATCTTTACCCTTCATCGAGAATATCTCCTCCATTAGGCCCCACCTTTTGGAACTGTAAGCCAGCGCTGTCAGGACAACTCAGAAGCTTTTGCTAGCTGGGGGCTGCCCATGATGTTGTGCAGTATAATTGTTCGCAACCCCGTTGTTCCTTTAGTTTTTTTTCTCCACTGTCAGCTGTTCATCAGACCCGCAAAGAAACAATGCCGATGTTTTCTTCGACTCTATTATTTGTACTACACTTTTTAACTTATTGATGTCCTTCTAAAGAACCTCTATGTAGGTTTTGTACTTGTGGTTACATGATCTACAAGGATGATGCTTACATGGTTTGTGTTTGCTATGCAGGCCTGTCCCACAACATCAGAGCTGGCAAGGTCTGCCTGGGATTGAACCAGGCCATAACAAGACTCTAAAAACCTTCATTGCTATCAAGGCCATGAAAGATAAGCCAAGACACTGGGCTCCAAGCCAGTTTCTCCTTCTTGTTCAGCTGCTACCGCGGGAAGAGTACTCCCTGGTGTTCAATGAAGCTGTCGATGCTACAGTTGTGGGACAAAGAACAAACACGAGGAAAAATTGTCATTGAAGTCCTCCTCTTCCGATCATCACCGCAAGCATTAGGAATAGACTTCTGCTTTGCCGGTGAGGTCGAGGTCTCCATTAAAGGAGGGGAAGTCCTTATTCTTGTCCACTCTGGCATTGACTAGTACAGCCGCCCCCCCCCCCCGACTAGCTGAGACACCAGGGTCGATGCTATACCTACTATGGATGGTATGCAGCCCCTCATTGTCGTTTCTACACCTTTAGTGTTGGTTGTCCCAGTTCCAAGTTTGTGCTGGTGTCTTGCTTTCGCTGTTGCTGACGATAATGGCTATCCCGTCGACTGGGCTTCACCCATTGGCACCATTAGAATTGAAGGAATCCAAAAACACACACCTTTCATTCCTCTGTCACAGCTGCTGCCTCTTATCACTGGCTCACTTGTTCCCATCCTCATTCTAGACGAGGAGGTGGAATATAATCCCGATCTCCTAAATACGGAAGAAGATTTGGAGGATGGAGAAGGGGATAAGGATTCCTGTGGAGAGTTGCTTTCTAGCTCTACCCTCTCCTCATGCAGTGAGGACTCTGTGGTATACACTCCCGGTCTCCTCCTGGAGATCCCACTTTTCAGGTGTTACTCAGAGAAATCCAAATTGTCATGGGATTTGAAGCTGAAAAGGAGAACTCCAGTAAGAAAAATTTAATGACATTGTTGGAGGTTTCCACTGCACCCCTCCCTTGTTTCGCTGTATATCCTACCTTAGAGTATGCTACCTTTGCTGCCTGGCATAGTTATAATACTGTACCTTGCCTGCAGTACCTAGGAAGGCCGATAAACGGGTCCTATTACACCTTATTATGCTTCCCAGCCTGAAACTGATTCTGTAGTTATCATGGCTGCTCATGATAACTCTAGGGTCCCTAGACACGTGAGCACTTTGCGCCCTGGCAAATAATCCAGGAAGCTGCATGTTATATGGAAAAGAACTTGTGCCACTGCCTAACTATCAGACAAACATGTTTAAATATCAGAAAAATCTACTGTGTCTACCATTCAGGCTTTGCCTGATGGTCCTGCCATGTCTGATTTGCTTAAAGCAACCTCAGATGGTGTGGATACTGGAAAGCAACTGTTACGCTCAGCAAATTATGCTTCTACCAGGGCTGCTACCTCCAGCATATGCCTTCGGAAATATTCCTGGATTCAGGTAGCTGGATTTGTTATTGATATACAACAGGCTATGCTGACTGGCCTTTGTAGAGGCTCCAGGCTGTTTGAGAGTGATGTTGAAAATGGTGTATCCTCCAGAATGATTTTAAGGTCATTTAAATCTCTGACCCCTTAACCCAGCAAGGGAGCGTGGTAGGGGCTCATTGCGCAGGTCTGCGGCCCATAGTAGTCGTGCCTCCCATCAGCATCCCCCTACAGAAAATTATTGTCCTGGTGCCTATGCAGAAGCACCCAAAGGTATCGTCAAGGCAGCGTCCCTGACACCCCAGTACCTTCTGACTCCCCTTTTTCCTCGCCCTCTGCAGTTACCTCCAGGGTGGTGGGATGATGGGAGGCAGTATTTCCCTTCATCTACCAAAGTGGATGGAGATCATGCTAGATAAGTAGTTTATGGAAATAATGGAAAAGGGTCATGCTCTGGAGTTGCTATCTACCCCTTCAGTTCATCCTCCACCTCCTTCTCATTATCATCTGGGTCACTTGTCCTTTCTGCTAGAGATGATTCAGTCACTCATTCACTAGCGAGCTATTGAACACATTCTTTACCGGGAAAGAAATAAAGGATTCTATTTCAGATGCTTCCTGTTGCCCAAGTGGACTGGAGATCTGCATCCTGTACTGGACCTCACAAACCTAAATTGGTTTATTGATTACAAAAAGTTTCAACTGGTGTCTCTTCAGATTTTCATCCCCCTGCTTAAAAAGGGGGATTAGCTCTGTGCCTTGGACATGACGGACACATACTTGCCGTATCAGAATTCACAAGTACCACAGGCAATACCTCTGCTTCATACTGTTGGGCAGCCATTATCAGTTCCAAGTCATGCTCTTTGGCTTATTCTTCACACTGTGGGTATTTACCAAATGCTTAGCAGTTATGGCAGCAGCCATTTTTTTTGGGGGGTCTTCTGTATCTGGATGATTGGTTCCTGAAGGCCCTGTCCAAGGAAGTGATTCTATCCACACTGTCTAGATCAAGACAGTTGTTCGAACTGGGTGTTCTCGTAAACGTACTGAAATCTGTACTAGTTCCTTGTCGGTGCCTCCAGTATGTTGGTGCGATGTTGGACACAGCTGTGTGTGTAATGCCTTCCTGCCTGCAGACAGGGCAGAGGCTATTGTTGCCCAGGCCCAGGTGATGCACAGGAGTCATTACATGTCTGCTTGGATGATATTACGTCTCCTGGGACTGATGGTTGCTGCCATCATTATGGTTACCTTTTCCTGTCTCCACATATTCATACTGCAGTGGACTTTTCGAGTATTATGGCATCGACTGACAGGCTGAAACAAATGTTCCTTGTCACATTCCCCTCTCTGTCATGCTCTAATGTGGTGGATGGACCACCTGACCCTGTTACAGGGTGTCCCATTCTTTTCACTGACTTCCATGCAAATTCTCACAATGGATGCCTAGGGTGTTGTCCTGGGGTGCGCCTCACTGGTCCTGTCAGACCCAGGGGTCCTGAACTGATCTGGACTCTTAATCTCCATTTCAGTGTTCTGAAGATAAGGGTTGTTCTGCTTGGTCTCCAGGGGCACCTCAACCCTGGTCTTTTGCTGATTCAGACAAACAATATCTGTGTCACGCACAACATAAATAAGCAAAGGGGCACTCTTACCCACTGTGTAGGAAAGCGATGCAAAAGTGGTACAAGGCCATGTATCTCCCAGGTGACCAGAAGGTCTTGGCAGACAGGTTGAGCAGTCTTGGTCCCTGGTACATGAATGGGAACTGCTGACCTCTGTGGTATACAACCTCTTCTCAAGATGGGGTCGTCCAGAGTTGGACCTTTTTGCATCCCCACACAAAACAAAATTACATAGTTTCTGCTCGCTTGTTCCAGGGCATTGAGTTTTCTTGGACATGTTCCTGTCTTGGAAAGGGAGGTTCCTTTCCAGCCCTCCTCCGGTTCCTCTCATTTAGAGGGCTCTGCTCAAACTGCAGGTGGAGTATGCCACCCTTATACTAGTAGCTTCCTTCTGGCCTCGCCGGATTTGGTTTCAGCTTCTGCAGCATCTGGTGGTGGAGCCTCCTGTTCCACTCCTTCCCCTTTGTCTGGGCCTGCAGTCACTGCACCTGCATGCCTGGCTCCTGAAGAGGTAGCCATTGCCCATTTTGGGTTCCCCCCCAGGTTGCTGATGTCTTGGTCTGTCGCCTTGACAAAAATAAGAACAACCATTAGTCAAAAGTCAGTAGAATCTTCAAAAGTGCATGCCCAGAATACATATTGTGTACAGATTTGACTTTATAAAGATTCTCCCAGGCCACACATCAGGTACAGAAGAAGACACACATTTTGAACATTTAAGCATTTTATTTGATGTATGTATTTGTCTGAAAAGCGATTGCAAATAGCATGTAACAATTAAGTTTCAAACACTGATCATTGGATGTAATGTCTGAAGTGTTGTAACTGCTGATATTTTTCGTAATAAATGGTACAAGTTAAAAGAAAACCATCTGCTAGATGCACACATTCTTCCCGTTCAGTGGCTCCATTTACATGTCCGGTCTATACTGTATTGGATTACCTTTTGTCCCTATCTGATTCCAGGCTACAGGTAAGCAATAATACTCGACAGGGTGGGCGGTATTGGGCAATACTGGATCGCCCAGGGGTGTAATGAGGCCCAATGCCGCAGACGGAGGGCCTTATGGCCCCTGGAAGGTCAGGTATTGCCCAGTACCACCCACCCTGGAGGGTATTATTGCACTTAGAAAATGGCAAACTGTGGCATTTTTAGATGGGTATTTAAAACATGTTTAAAACATTTTTTAAATTTAGAATAAGAATGACTTGGTGTCTTTGTTTTAAAGTAGTCCCTTTATTGCTGCTGTTAAAAACATAAGAAAAGCGTCGGCAGATGGGGACCGTGCGATCCATCTAGTCTGCCCTAGAAACTACCCCCCTCCCTATGCAGCCTTCATCCTAACTTGTCCTTTATGTTTGTCCCGTGTGAGTTTGAACTCCCTGATTGTGTTTGATGCTACCACCTCCTGGAGCAGGCTGTTCCACTGGTCTGTCACTCTCTCTGTCAAGAAGTGCTTCCTGAGTTTGCTTTTGAACCTTCTTCCTACCAGTCTCATATCATGCCCTGCCATGTTCTGTTGAAATAGGTTGCCTGTCTGAGCTACATTAAATCTCCTCACGTACTTGAATGTTTCAGTCGTGTCCCCTCTGTTTCTTCTCTACTCAAGGGAGTATAGGTTCAGCTCCCAGAGTCTTGCTTCATATGACCTGTGATGCAGTCCATGCACCATCTTAGTAGCCCTTCTCTGCACCGTTTCCAAATGGTCAGTGTCCTTCTTGAGGTGAGGTCTCCAGAACTGAACGCAGTACTCCCAAGTGTGGCCCCACCAAGGACCTGTAGAGGGGCATGATAACCTCCCTATGTCTACTAGAAATACCTCTACTTATACATCCGAGGATGCTACCTGCTTTCTGTGCTGCTTTCTCACATTGTTTTCCTACCTTTAATGTGTCAGTGATGATTATGCTGAGATCTCGCTCCATTTGTGTCTCCTCAAGTTGATGTCCTCCCACTGTTTATTTTCTTCCAGGGTTCCTCTTTCCCAAGTGCATTACCTTACACCTTTTAGCGTTAAATTGTAACTGCCAGTCCCTGGTCCAATCCTCTAGCCTTCTAAGGCCAGCTTCCATGTTGTCTGCTCCTTCCCTTGTGTCCACTCGGTTGTAGAGTTTTGTATCATCTTCGAACAGGTAAACCTTCCCTGTTAGTCCATTCGCTATGTCTGCTATAAATATGTTAAATAGGATCAGTCCCAGTACTGATCCCTGTGGGACACCACTGGTCACCCTACCCTCCCTTGACAATGAGCCATTGACTAGCACTCTCTGGGTCCTTTCGTTCAGCCAGTTAGTGATCCAGCTGACCATCTTCTGGCCAACTCCCATAAGTTCCAGCTTATTGGTTAGCCTTCTGTGAGGGACGGTGTCAAAGTCCTCGCTGAAATCTAGGTATACAACGTCCACCACCCCTCCTTGATACAATGTTCTGGTGACCCAGTCGAAGAAGTCTATCAAGTTGGTTTGACAAGAGCGTCCTGCTATGACGCCATGTTGCTTTGGGTCCATTTTTCCAGTATCTGTTAGGTATACCACTGTCCTCTCTTTCAGTAGTGACTCCATCATTTTCCCCACAACTGAGGTCAAACTGAGGGGCGGTAATTTCCTGCCTTGTCCTTGTTTCCGCTCTTATGTAAGGGCACAACAGTTGCCTGTTTCCAGTCCTGAGGTATTTTCCCGCAGTCTAGTGACTTGTTGAAGATCTCAGCCAGTGGTGTGGCCAGTTCCTCTTGGAGCTCCTTCAGTATGTTGGGGTGTATGCCTTCTGGTCCCAAGGCTTTTTCTACTTTCAGTTTATTATGCTCTTTTAGGACCCTGTCCCTTGTGAAGGGGCTAGTATCTGCTCCCTGGGCATCTTCCTTTGCCCAGCTCAGTGTGGGACCTTTGCCACTGTCTCCTATGGGGAAGACAGAGCAAAAGAGCTCGTTTAGCACTTCTGTCTTGTCCTCGTCTCACTCTGGCATCTTACCTTCCTTGGTTGCTAGTCGGACTATTCCTCCCTTAGTTTTTCTTTTTTCTCTTTTGTATCTATAGAAGGTTTGGTCTCCCTCCTCAACATTCTGTGCTGTTTTCTCTTCTGTCTGTGCTTTTGCCCTTCTAACAGCTTTCCCTGCCTCCTTTAATTTGTTCTTGTATTCTTCCATATCTGCTTCGTGTTTTGTTTGCTTGAATTGTGTAAAAGCCTTTTTTTCTCTTTGATTTTGGATGCTACTTCGTGAGAGAACCAGAGAGGTCTTTTCCTTCTTTTGGACTTGCTGATGTGCTTAGTGCATACAGTTGTTACTGTATACAGAGCAGCCTTTAGCGTATTCCAGCAATCCTTTACATCTCCTGTGATTCCTCCTTCTAGCGTGGATGCGATCATAGTTCTCATTTTGGGGAAGTTGGCTTTCCTGAAATCTAGTACCGTGATTTTGGTGTGACTGTTTTCTTCCATATTGTTCACAGTAAACCAGATTGAACTGTGATCACTGGTCCCTAGATTGGCTCCTACCTCTGCTTCTGGAATTCTTGTGCTGTTTGTCAGCACTAGATCCAATATTGCTTTTTCTCTGGTGGATGAGTTCACCAGTTGACGCAAACTTGCTCCTCTTAGTGCAAAAAGGAACTCTTGGTTCCAGTCTGAGGATGCTGTGTATGAGGACCAATCCACATCTGGTAGATTGAAGTCCCCCACAAGCAACAATTCGCCCCTGTCTGCCATCATCGAGATGGTATCCAAGAGTTCCTTGTCTATGTTAGCCTCCTTGAATGGGGGTCAGTATATGACTCCTACCCGGATAGGGGCTTTGTTCCTGGCTCCTAGTGTAACCCAAAGGGCCTCTGCTTTACTGTGTTTTCCCTGGATTTCTGTTGCACATATGTCATCTCTGACATACAATGCCACCCCCCCTTCCCTTGCGATCTTTCTGGAATGACGCATACCCTGGAATGGTAACATCCCAGGAGTGGTTCCCAGTGAACCACGTTTCCGTAACAGCAACTCAGTCTAATTGTGCATCTGCCATTACGGCTGTGAGATCAGGGATTTTGTTTGGCAGACTACGAGCATTGACACACATTACCTTCCATCCCCTTCTGTTTTGTCATTTGCATTTTTAATATGTTTTGGTTGTGTAATTTTACGTTTGGTGCGATGAGTCTGAGTATGACTGGCGCATCCTTGTGCTGAACTAGTTGGTGATGGGGAGGGGCATTTGGCAACCCTTTTTGTGCTAGGGGTGCCTGTGCCACCACCCCCCCCACCCTGATCCACTAGTTTAACTGACCGATGTGAATGCCGAATTTTGCCCTAGCGCTCGGGTCCCTTCCTTTAAGAGGTGTAGGCTGTTGAATTTAAAGAACTCCCATTCCCAGAAGTCCGGCCATTTTTCAATAAAGTAGTGACCTTTTTACTGGCACCAGTCCTTTAGCTAGGTGGTTAGCTTGGAGATGTCCCCTTCCCTGATCTTCTGCCTGCTGTCTCCTTTTTTCCAGACTGGCAGAATTTCAGAGAAGGTGATGGTGGACGAAAGGGAAGCAAGCTTGTCGCCCAGCCTGGAGAAGTTTTGTTTCGGTTCCTTTACTGATTTACTGGCTAGGTCATTCGTACCTATGTGGAGAATGATGTGCGTCTTGATCAACACCTCGAACGATTTCCTCTATTCAGTTGGTGTCCCTCCATGCCAATGTTCCGGGGAGGCACCTTACCGTAGTTGAAGCATGGTCCTGCTGGAGGTGAGTCTTTACACCCATAATTATTGAGTTGCCAATTATTAGTACCAGTTTCTTTTTGTCCTTTTTAGTGGGTTATATCTCCTGTTGCTCCTCCCCTCCCACCCCACCAGCACAGAGCATGGAGCCATTCTGTTCACACCCCCCACACCCAAAACTGCAGTTCAGGGACAATATGTGAATTTTTTTTTGTAGTTTTCCCCAGTAGTCTCTTGTAAAAAGACATTTTTAGAAAAAAAATTGACCTTGTGTGACCCTGCACTGTGAAAGCAGGAGGTGCTTTCCGGGAGTTAAGATTTGGCACAGCAGCTCTGTAAATGTTTTTTTTTTTTATTATTATACAGTTCTACAGAGGAGCGCTGTTATAGTTACTTGTGGCAAAAAGTATCGTGGATAAGATGGTGTTCGTTTGCTGCGCTTATTTTGTGCTTCCGTTTTTGTTGGTGGAACGGCATTGGGGATGTCACTGGTCGAAGTTAAAAACAGATTGAAGGTGAATATAATACTTGATATTTTTGAATATGAAGGGGTTTTTAATCTTTTTTTAAAGGAAACAAGGATTGATTGCTTGTGGCGTGTTTTTTTGGGGTGTGGCAGCTGCAGTTTGTCTGATAAGTGAGTGACATAACATGGCGGCTGGCCAGTTTGAAAATTCGGGGTGCCCAATAATATACCAGGTAATGGGGCACCTCAAACAGGAACTTCTAAGTGGGCTGTGTTGAAAAATACCCGCCCGCTAACATCGTTGTCCTAGCCAATCCGAAAGCTAGGATTATCTTAGCCATTTTCTGATACTCACCAGTTGAGGTGCAGTTGGCTGTCATTTTGGTATTTCAGGCCCTTATTGATGGGTGCATGGTGGCACAGCTAGAGATGTCTCGTATGCTTTTGAATGGTATTCCGTACTTGGTCCATAAACTGGTTTGGCCTTGGGTCCTGAATTTCGTACTTGAGAAATTGACTTCATCTCTGTTTTGAGCCTGCTGCGACCTGTGAGATGCGATTCTTTCCTGGAAAATGCTGTTTTTGATCACTGTAACTTTTGCTCATACAATTTCCGGGCTCTGATGCATGAACCTCCTTATCTGATTTTCCACAAGGACAGGACGTCTTTGTGGTACAGTTCTCATTTTCAACCTAAGGTTATCCAGAGCATGCTAACAATGATGTGGCACTGCTCCATCCACTTGATGTACATAGAGCACTGCATTTCTATCTTGTTCGCACTAAGGACTGTAGAAAGACCTCTCAGCTTTTTGTTTTGTTTGCCCATGAGAAGGCGGGGCACCCCTTTATCTAAACAGGGCTTGTCCAAGTGGCTGGCAAACTGTATTGAATTTTGTTATGGGAAATACGGAAAAGAACTTCCTGATGCTGTGCATGGCCACTTTACACGTGGTATAGCCATTTCTGTTGCTTACTTTCAGAATGTTTCTGCAAGCTGACACACGTGCTACTGCCACATGGAGCACTGTGCATACTGTCACGAAGCACTATAGCCTAGACATCATCTCCCCTAGACGTGCTGGCTTTGGTCTTGCAATGATTCAAAGCCTTCTGTCCTCATTGTATATCAGACTTTGCTCTCCTCCCTAGGTGCATTGTGTGCTGCTTGGGAATCATTCCCAAGATGTGGTCCAATGGAGGCGATATCTTCGATGAAACTATAACAGTTGCTCACTGTAACAGCAGATCGTTGAGAGACTCTCCTCCATTAGGCTGTGGCACACACACCCTCCTTTCCCCCTTTTTGAAGGTATCAGCTGGCAGGTCTGTCCACTGCCTTGTTTGGAGGTGTCCATAAGTGTCGTACATATGTTCTTTCCATTCTCATGCCTCTCCTAATGTGACTGGTACTGTTTTGGGTTCCTGGTTCCTCATGGTAAGAGGCCCTCTGAACATATCTTCAGCAGGGAACTGAAGACCAATGGGGCAGCTCACAAATTATATAAGGGCCAAGATTGCATGTCATTGTTGGCAGCACCTAGCTAGCAGACATTTTGAGTGGTCTTGACGCTGACAGCTTACAGTTCCAAAGGTGTGGCCCAGTGGAGGAAATCCTAAGATCTACTGCTCCGGTGAGTAACTCTTCTTTTGGTTGGGCTTCTGAAAGGTATGGAGGGCTCGGACACTGGGGCATTCCTGGAAACTATGCTCCCACTTATACTGCAACTGCCAGACTGCTGTGCAGTGGGAAGAGGCCTAGAGACACAGTCATAAAATTTCTTTGCTATGCAGTGAAAGAACTCATTATGGAGAATGCTCAGCAAGTCAAGCAGGCCCTCATCAGTGATCAGCTGGTAATGCCCCCCTCCCATTAAACAGCTGGTAATGCCCCCATTCCTTCTACACGTGGTTACTGTAAGGCAGTCTCTGATAAGCACAAGGAACTGACTGTTTGGCAGGGGGTGCTACTGTTATGTTTGCTGTTTCATTACAATAAATTCTGAAAATTATCCAACAGCACAGCTGAGTGTTCCTTCTGAGGGATCCAGGACTGAGAGCTGAGCTTTTGTAATTGTTCTATTTGCTTGGGCACTAGTAGTACTCATGATGGTGTTGGACAATGTGGGAACTCAGTGTCTGGCCAGATTTAGAATCCGATTCAAAGGACTGCTCTCGGTGGAGGGGTCAGCAGTGATGTTATTTCCTGATGGTTTCTACCCTAACTGCTAATGAAAAACGAGCCTTGGGTGCCGGCCCGCTGGTGCAGGGTGTCCGTCTGTAATGCCGACGACCCGGGTTCTGGAACGGACTCAGGACATTGGAGGGCTGGCCGGGGTGAAGGATTAAGCATCCTAGGGACTGCTGTCCGGGGAGGGGTAGAGCGTCCGCACAGTGCTGAGGCTGGGGTATCTCTGTGCCAACACCGCACTTGGGGTGGACTGCATCGCCTACCCCCAGGGGAAAAGTACTAAAATTGCAGCCGCCCGCTAATGATGCTCGCCCTTGGCTCCAGTCGCTTCCTCTGGCTCTCCCGCCAACCAGTTTCGACATCTGGGGCTCCAGTGGCCTCAAACTCTGCCCTGGGGGGAAAGTCATGAAGGCAATGTCAGTGGGAGCGCTCCGCCAACACCTTCTCCTGTCATTGGGAGAATCATCTGTGCGGAGGCCCTGCCCTTTGGGGTAAGCCAGGGAGTATCGGAGGGTGAGTTCGGGGAGAGCGAAGCAGGGATCGGGAGTATGGGCAGGAAAGGGAAGGAAAGGTGTGTAGTAAAAAGAACCTTGATGGAGTTCGCAGTGTGGTGCGAGATTTGAGTATTCCCCATTCAATCCAGTTTCCAGCAAAGTTGAAAGTGACAGTGGGCGCCATGTCTTCACTGACCCGGGAGATGCAGGAAAGTGGGCTGCTAAAATGGCAGCCTCCAGACAAGCCACACGGGAAGACATAGCGAGTGAGGAAGGAGAGACAGTCACTTGAACTGGCTGTGGACTTTCTCACTATCTCTGTATAGCAGGACAATGCTCCTGTAAAACAAGTTACAGTGTTGCTTACAAGTGAGTTTTCTTTCAAATTATGTCCTAATGGTAGCTTATTTATTTTTTTTTATATATCGGATTTACAACCTTTGAGCCAAAGGCTCGTTTTTACAAAGGTACTTCGTCACATAGAGGACAGAAACAGCGAGTACAGGTTACAAAGAATGTAGTCATGGAGAAATTACAAACATTTATACAGCCTTTTTAAATTGATTATACAGTCTAATTACAGTGTTAAACAAGAGAAACATTATAAAAGAGACATTGTTACAATAAGAGAACATCAGTCACCGTTTTTACATAAAACGCATGTTTCAAGGTGGGACCCCAGTAATATAGGGGTTGGGGGGAGGCAGTCCTGTTGGACATTGTCAAGTGTTGTGGACCCTAGCAGGCATGTGTGGGCTGGCTAGTTACAATTACAGCAACGGATGTTGAAGAGGTGGCTCTGAAGAGCCATTTTAAATGGGCCAATTTTGGGTGTGTTGGTGACGGTGACTGGGAGAGAGTTAAACCAGGAGGAGGCCCTGTGGCAGAATAATCTTGGTGCAAGGGAGGTTCTTGCTCTGGGTATCACAAGGATTGCTTTGTCTGAATTGCAGGTGGGGATAGTGGGGGAGGCGAGCTGTAAGGAGGTTGACACACCCAGGGGGGAAGAGACTGAGCAGAATTTTCTTGGTAAGTAGGCAGGTCTGGTAGAGGAGTCTTTCTTCGAAGTTGAGGAGATTGGCAGTGGAGTAGAGGGAGCAGGTATGGGTGAGTCTAGGGGCACCGGTTAGAAGCCTGCAGGCCTTGTTGAGGGAGAGTCTGATTTTATGGAGAGCAGTATTATCAGCAGCGCTGTATACTGGGAGCCCATAGTCCACTGGAGGCAGGATAGAGGATGTGATGGCAAGTCAAGAGCATCGGGGCAGTCCTTGTGCCGTAAGGAGACCTATCCGGTGTTGGTGGCAGCCGAGAGGGCATTTATGTGATTGTGGAAAAGTTAGGGCAAAGTCGAGGGTAATCCCTAGTAGGTGGATACCTGCTCAAGGGGGTGCTGAGTGCTGGGAAGGATGAGGAGTGGTGCATTCTTTGCTTTGTTTTGGTGATGGGAGAAAATCATAAATTTCATCTTTAGATTTATGACAAGTCTGTCGTCCTTGAACCATGTTTCTGCCTGATTGAAGTTATGTTGGAGGGAGTCCTGAAGGGGAGTAGGTTTACGGTGAGCGTCACAGAGAACTGCACCATCCGCATACAGTAGAATTTTTCCGGAGCAGGCATTGGGCAGGGTGTTTAGGTAGAGACTGAAGCGTAGTTGTCCCAGGATGGAGCCCTGGGGAACCCCCGGATTGGACAGGTAGAGTGTCAGATAGGGTCCTGTTTATTTTTACGCATTGGGAATGAGTGGAGAGGTAGCTGACACACCATGGAAGGGGGCCAGCGGAGAAACCGATTTGGCAGACAGTGTCAAATGCCTTGGAAAGGTCTGTGAACACTGCTCCAGCAGTGTTTTCCCGAGTCAAGGGAGGAGTGTAGGAAGTTGGTGAATTCTAGTAGGGCTGTGGTTGTGCAATGGCCAGAGCGGAAGCCATGTTGCTCAGGGCATAGTATGGCATATTTGGTTAGATATTCAGTGAGTTGTGTGGCAACCACTTTTTCAATAGCTTTGGAGAGCGGAGGAAGAATGGAGATGGGCCGATAATTACTGGGGTAGGACCTGTCGCCATGTTTGTGAATGGGAGTGACGACAGCTGTCTTCTAGGCACTGGGGAATTGACCCAGGCAAAGGGATCTGTTTAATTGGTACGTTAGAGGGCTAGGACATAGTCAAGGACTAGCCATAGGATCCTAGCGTCAGGGGGGTCATTGCTTGGGCTGTTGCTGTTTAGAGCTTTCAGCAGGTATGGACGGGCTTCTTGGGTGGATATTTTGCACAGGAGGAATCGAGGGCGCTGCAGGGTAGAGGATTGAGATTCAGGCACGGGGTCAGTTTGTTGTGGCAAGTGGGTCAGTGGTAATGGTGCCTTCAATGGAGAGCTGTGATGGGGAAGGGGAGCGTGATTTCCCATTTAGTTCTTTGATGTTCCCCCAGAAGGTCTGGGCAGACCCCTATGTGGAGGTGAGGGTAGCCTGATAGTAATCCGCTTTGGCCTTGTGGATGGCCCGTGTGCATCTGTTGCAAGTGGCGTTATAGGTTTGTCTGCCGACCTGCCAGACTCCATGGCTTTGTACCAGAGGTTGTTCCTCTCCTTCAGTGTTTGGAGTAGGGAGGGGGTGATCCATGCCACATTTTGTTTTTCTGTGCTGTGTTTGGTGAGTGGTGCATAGAGATCACAGGCCTATGGAAAGTGGTTTGAGCTACAAGTTTTCAGGGGTCGAAATTAAGTTTTGCAGCCACTAGCCAGCAGGGCTACTGACTGGGAAAATCCACTAGCCCCACAAACTTTTGCACTGGGCCAGTTGGAGTACATACTGAAGTTACAAAATCACACATGCCCCCACAATGCAAAGCATCATGAGCTGCATATGCAAACCACCACAGAATGTTATGCTGGTCCAACTTTAAGCAGAATTGCATGGTGCCGTACATACTGAAGTGTTGCCTTCTCCAGTACAAGCCCGCAGGGCTAATTAAATTAAAATCTTACCAGCCCGATACAAAATCTACCAGCATTTGGCTAGCGGGCTGGTGTCAGTTTCGACCCCAGGGTTTGGGAGTGGAGGAGGTCCAGAGGAATAGGATGAGAGAGTGGTCGCTTAGAGAATCTGGGAGAACTTTTATGTCCTGGATTTTGTGGGGGCTGTTGGAGATGATAATATCCAGGAAGGTGCTGGTACCATTAGAATGGTGGAGTCTAGTAGGTTGGGGGACTAATTGGACCATGTCGAGGGCGGCGAAGGAGTCCCTGGCTGGAGAGGCAGAGGGACCAAGCCAGTTGATGTTTAGATCCCCTACTAAGGTCTGTTCCGCTTTGTGTGGGAGAGTGGAGAGATGATCAGTGAGAGTTGAGATTGCCGGTTTCTCTCCTTGGGAACATAGGAGACTATGAGGGTGATGGGCTGGAGGGTCCGGGTGATTTTACAGAGGGCCTGAGTTCCATTTTGAGTTGGGGACTGGAGCACACGGCCAATAATGTTATCTCGGATGAAGATTGCACAGCCACTGCTGCATTTGCCCACCCTATCTTCCCGGGATAGGGTGTACCCGGGGAGTGTGACAAAGGAGTCGGGGGTGGATTTGGAGAGCCAGGTCTCCACGAGGGCAATAATGTCAGGTTGGTGTAGAGTGACCCGGCACTGGAGCGCTGCAGATTTTTTAAGCAGGCTGCAGATGCTCAAGGTGGCGATGCAGAGTCCTACGGGTGATGTCCTGGGTGTGGCCCGGGTGGGGGGGAACATTGCTCGAGAGAGTAACAATAGCAGTGTAATAATTTAACTAGTGGGTGGTAGTTTAAAGTAGTGGTACACCTCTGAGTGCTAAGATCTTACTTCGGGGGTGTCTCTTGCAGCAGGCCACACCTATGGACTATAGCCACCAGGTACTAGGACCACATGGAAACTTTCTAGCTAGCAGTCTTCCAGGAGGCCACCCACTCCGATGTCGACCTATCCTAAAAGAGTGGGCAGCCTCCATGCCCTTCTCAGTTCTTTTCCTGCCATCGACCGTCGCATGTTGTGCTTCACAGAGATCTGCCAGCTTCAGTCAGCCGCCATTTTGTCAAAATTTTGTCAAAACTTATACAGCCCATTTCTTTCCCTAGTTTGTATCACTTTATTTTTTAAAGTGATTTTTTTGCTTCGTTTAGGCCAAGCTCCATCTCCGGAAACCTCTTCAAGAAGTGTCCCTGTGGGCAGAAGATACCCAAGAAGGATGACCACAGAAACTGTGTCTGCTGCCTAGGCCCAGGACATGACACCTAGGCATGCGTTCTCTGCTGTGGCTTCTACCAGGCAGTGTCGAGTGCAGACCTTGGAAACTTTCCTGCTGAAGCAGAAGGTCACCCTGATGGAGAAGGAGCTTCAGGCCAGAAATTTCTCCCCCTAACCTGCCTGTGATTATACTATATGTTCTGATTTTAATGTCTGTATATGCGCACTTTCCCTTGAATTGTTCCTACTTCTTATTGTACTGTTGACTGTAATTAACCCCGGGTCGCCCCTGAAAAAGGGACCATTATGGTCTCAGTGGGCCTACCCAGTCACCAAAATTTTAATAAATAAAATAAACATCTCTCGTGATGTCCTCGGCCTCGCAGCCCTCCAAGGCCCGGGACGAGTAGTCAGGAAAGCACAAGCACTGAGACAAGGACCATCCCAAGGAGAAACTCTAGCCTCCTTGTCTTTTTTTCCTGATCGCCACTTCGGGCGTTGACCACAGCCGCGCCCTCGACATCATTAGGGACGGTCCCCACTGCCTCGCACACCCTTTCAAACAACATGAAGTCTTGCTATATTATGACATATGCAGTGAGTCCCAACCTTCGAACTGCTCTGGAGGTGAAAGAGTTAACTTTCCATGCCAGGCATGGAATGCTGAGCTCGAGCTCGGTTGAAACTCTGTCTGTTGTTCTTCAAACTCAAACCATCAGATTCTTTATTCCGCCTCACTGAACAGTCGCTCCGGAGATTTCTCCTTCTGCTCGGTTCATTTTGTCGGTTAAAGTATTGTTTTTCTCGGTTTTTGACTGAATTTAAACCGCAACCGGTCGGTTCAAGCTCTATCTGTGGTATTTGTGAGTACTCAAAAAGTCCGCTGAACCGGATGGCCAGCCCGGTTCGGTTCCCACCGAACCAGAGGGAGTGCCCTCTGACCAGAGCGAGACTTCTTCGGGCAAAAGGAGAACCGACTCTGAGGAGCTGGTTCCAGCAAAAAGGACTAGGAAATTAGCTGGTGTGGAGCCAAAACTTTCCTCTCCAACCGCTGAAGAAATAGCCAAAGCGATTAAAATTGTCCAGTCGCTTTCCCCGGTTCCGACCAGCCGGGTACATTTTCAGGTAAGCCGGTTCGCCTTGGTTCCAATCGTTCAAGATTATGATTTAGAGGAATATTATGAACTGGAGGAGGGGAAGAGGAGTGAGGAGCGTGAATGTGGATTTGAAAGTCTGGATGTGCCCATTGACCCAGACATCTCCCCAGACAGACCTTCAGGAGTGTCTCCTCCTAGGCTTTCTGAGTCCCCTTCTCATTTTATGTTTTATAAAAGAAAGTGGCTGAAACCCTCCAGCTCCCTATGGAGGAAGCTGTGGATGATCAAGAGGAGCCTGACTATGTGGAAATGATGGATATCCCAGAGTCTAGGAGACTGTCTATTCCCTTGCATAAATCTTTTGGGAAACAGACATTTAAAATTCTAAAACTCCTCACACTATACCTCCTGTGGATAAGAGAATGGACAAGAGGTACACATTGTCAGGCTCTGATACGGAGTTCCTTACACAACAATGCAGCCATGTTAGTAGTGCAGGCTGCAGCCTGTGACAAGGCAAATATTCCCTTGGCTTCACCCCCGGACAAGGACTCCAGGAAGATTGATGCCATGGCAAAGAAACAGTACATGGCAGCATCTTTGGGACTCAGACAGGCAAATTATATGGCTTATACTGCTAGGTACCAGAAATCCAGATGGGATACTGTGCTGGCTCTAGCAAAACAAGTCCTGACCAGCTTGCCAAGGAACTGGAACAGGTGGCTATGGATGGTATTGAGGCATCCAGGTGCAGTTCCATGCTGCAGTGGACTCTAATGATGTTTCATCAAGAGTCATGGCTACATCTGTGGCTCTTGCAGAGATGGCCTGGCTCAGATGTACTACCTGTCTCAGGATACCCAGTCTAAGGCCATGGATTTTCCTGTTTGGGCAAGTCTCTGTTTGGGAGCAAACAGAGAATTACATGAAGAAAATGGATGAATATAGGACCACCTGTAGGACACACAGGCCAAGGAAAGGCAGGCCACCTCAAAAGCAGCTTCCTAAAGGCAGGGCAGGCCTTTTCATAGGCCTTTTACCAAACCAAGCTTCCTCTTCGCCTATGCCCAGAGGGGGTTCTTTAGAGGGAGAGGCAGACGGGGTACAAGCAGGCCTGCTCCCACCCCTCAGCCCAAAGCCCCTGCCAAGCAGGCACCCTGATGGGGTTGCTAGGGCCGATTCTTCTCTACCTGTAGGGGGCAGGCTGGCTTACTTTGTCCAGGACTGGAAGTCTTTAACATTAGACAAGTGGGTCCTGGAAGTAGTAAGCCAGGGATTGGTTCTCAGCTTCAAAAAATTTCCAAAGCTGAGAACCAGATCTTTTCCACCTGCAACTCCATCAGAGACACTCGCCCTAGAGGCAGAGGTCTCTACCCTCCTGGTTCTCAGAGACATGGAAAGGGTTACTCCCCTACACCAGGGCAAAGGTCTGTACTCCAGGTACTTCCTTACCCCAAAAAAGACAGGACAATGGCGGCCCATCCTGGATCTCAGATACTTAAACAAGCACCTTTTAAAACCAAAGTTCAAAATAGTGACTCTGGGAATTATCTTACCCTCTCTAAGGCCAGGGGACTGGCTAGCTTCCCTGGACCTCAAGGATGCCTACTTCCATATTCCCATCAGAAGCTCCCATCGAAAGTACCTCAGGTTCTAGCTGCCCTCAGTCCATTACCAGTTCAGAGCAATGCCCTTCGGCCTCACTTCTGCTCCAAGGGTATTCACCAAACGCCTGGCAGTAGCAGTTGCCTACCTAAGAAGGCAAAAGATTGCCATCTTTCCTTACCTGGACGATTGGCTCATAGTAGGCCAGTCCCCAGAACAGGTCAATTCCTTCGTTGGCAGTTTGTCCCACCCTGGTCGACCCTCTAGCTTTATAAGACTCTGCTGGTCATATGACTAAGTGTTCACTTTCCCATTGGTTCCTTATATTGTCTCACCACTGGGGGTGATCGACCTGCTCAACGTCTGCCGAAAAATTTTTAGTTTCACTTCGTGCCAAATCTATCTCCCCTGATCTGATCTCTTTCTCCTGAACATACATTACGGCTACTTTCTCCCCCTCTCCCTCCATAACTCCCTCATCCTTGAGCTCACCATCTGTTTCTCTGAACCTTGCTCTAGCTATATTTCTCTAGCCAATCCTTCCCTGCAAACCTCTAGCTGCTCAAGTAAACCGGTTACAGCCCCAAAGTGCTAAAATGTCTCTCCTACCTATAGGCCCACAGCCCCCAAGTGGCAGACCAAAAGCGCTAACTATTCTAAACTGCCTTGTCCTTCTTTGGAGTATGAATGAAATCTCTCTGACTCTGCGGTGCGAGACACACCAGAACCCCCCCCCCCCCCAGCCACGGACTTCAGGTTTTCAAACCTTATGATAGCCAATTCCTGGCCAAAACCCTCTTGGGAACACCTTCTCCTCAACAAAGGCTGCACTTATCGACTACTGATTACCCTCAAAAATAGGTGGAGGAAACACCGGGGAGCATTAAATCTCTACAGCATAAAGCTTGTGTTCCTGGCATCACTCCTGCTCAAGCTGGCTGGCGACATTGAACTGAATCCAGGCCCCCCCCTGCAACGGTGCTCCCGTGAATATGAAAGGTAAATCAAATAAAGGTCTATCCATATCCCATATGAACATCCGAAGCTTACTGAATCACCTGTCTGAACTTGAAGCATGGCTTAAAATTTATGATCCTGACATACTGTGCCTATCGGAAACCTGGCTGAAACCAAGGACCCATGATACCATGTGTGTCATACCTAGCTATTCATTCATACGGCAGGACAGACCTGGGCCAAAGAGGGGTGGAGGTGTTGCCATCTACCACAAGTCTCACCTCAGCATCAGCACAGTCCCTGCCCAAAACCCCCCAACTACGTGCGAGTCAATTCATGTGCTCCTGTCCCTTGGCACTAAGAAACTGCACATAATCTGTCTCTACAACCCGCCCTCTGGAGGAATGGACGGTTTTCAGGAAGTACTCAAACTAACGCTTCAATCCATCAACAGCAATGAAGCCGTCATCCTTGGCGACGTTAACCTAAATTGGCTGGGTCCCTCCCACAATGTCCTTGCATCACTGGTGCAAGGCTTCAACTTCCACCAGCTAATAACCGAGAATACCAGGTTGGTAACACCGCAGTGTGGTACATTGATTGATTGACTGGATCCTTACAACTAGACCCGAACATATGGCCATCACAGGGGTCCTGGCTTATTTAATTACCGACCACTCTCCTATCTATTGTCAGTGGCGCTCTGGCCAGTCACCCCCGCTGGTCACTTTCACAAACTTTGCCCAGTTGGACGTAAATGCCTTCCTCCTGGAAGTATCAAACTTAGACTGGTAAGAAATTTACCATGCAGTTAATGTAGAAGATGCCCTAAAAGTATTCCTACTGCAGTTTATCTCAGTACAAAATAGTCATGCACCGAAAGCTACGAGAAGAGTCAGGGGAAACAAACCAGATGGCTCCACAGAAACCTCCTACAACAACTTCGACACAGGAACAAACTATGGAAGAACTACAAAAGCTCTGGGTTGCCCAGTGACCACTCAATATACAGGCAACATAGGAATTCCTGCAGAAAATACATAAGGCTAGCTAAAAGCATGTACTATCAGAACTTACTGAACAACTCAGCCCACGATTCCCGTAAATTCTGGGGCCACATAAAAACCTTCCTTGGCACACCTCAATCTGTTACACCCTCAGAGATGGTCATAAATGGTTCCCACTGTAATAACCCCCTCACCATAGCGAGTGCTTTCAATAACATGTTCTCTGACCTCTCATCCTATACCTGCACATTACCATCGGCACCCTCTACATCCCTCCCCTTACCTGACAATGTGCCAGCACCTGTCTATGCCTCCCAAACCAGTGACCCAAAAACTCACCCCTTTTATTTCAAAGCTATCACAAGCACTCAGGTTCTGAATCTACTAAAGAAAATATCTGAAAACACCAGTCCTGGTTCTGACCACCTGGAACCCCGCCTGCTAAAATTAGCTGCACATCTTATCTCAAAACCGCTGGCTAAAATCTTCACTCTGTCCCTTACCAGTGGTACAGTCCCGGACCTCTGGAAAACTGCCAGGATTACCCCAGTCTACAAGAAAGAGAACAAAAGCGATATCTCTAACTACAGGCCGATTGCAATCCTGTCAGTACTTAGCAAAATCTTAGAAAAACTGGTAGCAAATCAGATCCTGGAATACCTCGATTCTACAAAACAGCTCAGTGATGCGCAGCATGGGTTCAGGAAAAACCATAGCACTACGACTGCCCTCGCCAAGTTCACCTCGGACATCCTCTCAAACATGGACAAAGGAAGGCTTACAGGGGCTGTTTTTATTGATCTCACCAAGGCTTTTGACCTTGTGGATCACCCCTTGCTCCTGTCCACCCTCCAGAAAATAGGCTGCTCCTCCCCTGTGCTAAACTGGTTCAGGAGCTACCTGATCGACAGGTCCCAGGCTGTTAAATTCAACTCTGCCATCTCTAACAGTGTCAGAACAAACGTCGGTGTTCCCCAAGGCTCGATTCTGGGTCCTCTTCTTTTTACACTCTTCATTAACAACCTCCCAGACAATATACCTGCCTGCTCCTCTCTTCTCTATGCAGACAACCTGGTCATCTATGCCAGCTCTCACAACGTGGAGCACATTAACTTATCACTCAACAGAGCCTACAACAGCGTACAGAACTGGCTCAGCTCTCATCGCCTTATCTTCAACTCCAGCAAGACAAATGCCATGCTCCTGGGCACAGCACAGAAGCTTCGGTCGTGCACCACTCCACTTAATATTCTTGATCTTAATGGGAATACTCTTCAGGTCGTCACCTTCTTCTGCTATCTGGGCATCTTACTGGACCAATCTCTTGACCTAAATCTACACATCCAAACCACCTGTAAAACTGTAAACTGCAAGCTGGGGGCAGCCTATAGAACCAGCTACATGCTCACATCATCAGCAAAGCTGGCCATCGCCAGAAGGATCCTTCTACCTACACTTACCTACTGTGCTCCCCATACTAACTACTGCCCACAAAACAGCCCTGCAAAATGGGATGTCACTTATAACAACGCTGCCGATATGCAGCCAAGGCTCCTTGACTTCAACATCATTGTCAGTTATACAGAGACCTTGGGTTGCTCTCCCTTCTGCCACCAGGCGCTATTACCTGGGCTGTCTAAACGACTTCTATCCTCAGGCTAGGACAGCCAGCAGCCCTTGCTGAGCTGCTTCGGTCTCTGTATACCAAACCGGGAGTTATGATCGGCAGATAAAGCCTTCCTGGAAGTTCCTCGATGCCATACCAACAAAGGAACTGATCCTTCACGCAGCCCCACGATGTGGAACCTGCTCCTCTGGATCTCAGGCAAGCATCTTCGCACCTTGTATTCAACGAGGTTTGAGACACCACCTGGTCACCTCTGACCAATGCACCTGCTTTGACCCTACCTGACTGCCTTATCTGCCCTACTTTTACTCCCTCCCGGCTACCTACCTTCCTATTTTCTCCTCCACACCTCATGCTGCCTCAGACCCTGAAGCTCCCCTGCCTCAACTACTTTTATAAACTACATTGATGCTAAGTGCAATTTTAGTTTTTGTTTTGTGAAGACTGTACTGTCTTGTAAACTGTTACTTGTTAACTGCCTCTATTGTTATCTGTTGCTGTAATCTCCCAATAACTGTCGATATTTTAGCTACTTGTTACAGGCTCAACTGTCGAATCTGGCAGGGCTACCTCTGACCAGATAGGTGCTGGTACTTCGAGTGTCATTACCCCACTACCTCTCCTGCTCCTTGTTCATTGCCTTTGGATGTCCCGGGGCAGGGACTGATTTATGATCTCATGCCCAGCTTCGGAACCACGAGCCTGGCTGCATGTACCTTCCTTCAACTGCTAAAGCCGTAAGTGCGCCGCTTTGTCTTTTTATCCCCGACCTCTCTTTTCTGTCATGCCCAACCGCGGGACTATGAACCCGGAGCTCTTCCCAACACTCTGCTGCAAAAGCCGTAGGTATGCCTGACTGTCCCCAGATACCATGGACTGCCTGCCGCCGTACGTCCGCCTATGGCGCCTCCCTGCCCAGCCTCCCCTCCCAGCCTCCCACCCAATGCCTACAGTTTGCTGCGTCCGTGCTTCTCCTCCCAGTTGCTCTCTGACTAACTACTGAACCACGAGCCTGTTGTCCCCCTTCTAAAGCCTCATCGCTTTTTACTTTCCCGCTGCTCTTACCTTCTTGCCCAGCTGTGAAACCATAAGCCCGGCTTTACTCCCGCGCTTCTCCGCTAAAGCCATAAGTTTACCTAACTGTCCTCAGAAACCTTACCGCTTGTGCCAGACACCCGACTGGTACCCAACAGCCCAGCCTCACCCCCGCCCTGCAGCCAAATCTGGCAGCCATGCAAACTCCTCTAAGCCCCATGTCGGTCTTTGGGTAGCTTAGCTATCTGAACCTGGATCCCGCTCCTCTCTCCCAAACTCCCCCGCCATCTCCTGACCTCGAAATCTGTCACCCCTGGGGTGTAATGACTTTGACTTGCATCAGTACCTACACCTTGTAACACCTCCTGTACTATCTAACTAACGTTTTTGCCTAGTCTAGCCGACACAATGTTAGCCTAGCCGAAACTGCCTCTCTGTATGTATGTACTTTGCACTGCCTTTCAAATTGTATTGTTGAAATTTTCCTTGGTTTATCCTGTATTGTACACTCCTGGGTCGTGCCTGAAAATAGTCACCTGCTGGCTAGTGCACCTACCTGGTAAACAAAAGCTAAATAAATAAAATAATAAATAAATTTACATCTTCAGATAACGCAGCAACTGCTTACCTCTCTAGGTTTCCTTCTGAATCTCTGGAAGTCAGTTCTAGAGCCTGTCCAGCTTCTTACCTTCATAGGCGCAGAACTGAACACACAGGAGGCCAGGGCCTTCCTTCCTCTGGACAGGGCAAGGACCCTAGTCTCCCTGGCATCCTCATTCACATTGCAGGTCTCTCGACCAGCAAGGCATTTTTTGCAGCTCCTAGGACACATGGCTGCTTCCACAGCAGTTGTGCAGGGAGCAAGATTTCAGATGAGGACATCCAGTTCCATTTGAGAGCTTTTGGTCTCAAAGAAAGGATCCTCTTACCAAGTTGATCCCAGTAACTCAGACCCTGATCCAAGCCCTACACTGGTGGCAGGATCAGAGCAACCTGAGACAAGGAGTTCCTTTTGTCACTCAGTCTCACTCCCTAATCCTTACTACAGATGCATCCCTCTTGGGGTGGGGAGCTCACATGGTGACCTCACCACCCAGGGTCTGTGGTCTCCCCAGGAATCTCTGCTCCACATCAACCTGTTGGAGCTCAGAGCAGTTTTTTCTAGCACTTCAAGTTTTTTCCAAATCTGTTCAGAACAAGATTGTACAGGTCAGAACAGACAACACCACTACAATGTGGTACATCAACAAGCAGGGGGGCACTCGGTCTACGGCCTTGTGCACCAAAGCGATGAAGTTGTGGTCTTTGGCTTACTCCCTGAACACCTCCCTTACGGCAGTCCACCTTCCAGGCAAGGACAATGTCCTGGCAGATGCTCTCAGCAGGATTTTTCAGGGCCATCACGAATGGTCACTGGATCCCCTGGTCTTGGGAGTAGTATTTGCCAGATGGGGCACCCCACAGATAGATCTTTTTGCAGCCCCAGACAATCACCAACTTCCCCTTTTTTGCTGCAGGCCCCCAGTGTTGGGCTCACTCCCCCTGGATGCCTTAGCCCTCAGTTGGGAAGGGAAGTTCCTCTATGCCTTCCCTCCCTTCCCTCTCCTGTTCAAAGTGCTAGTCAAAATCAGGTCCCAATCCTGCAAAGTCATTCTGATAGCTCTGGATCGGGCCAGACAACCCTGATATCCACTCCTACTGTCCTTAGCAGTCCATCCTCCCCTGTGCTTTCCCAGGAATCACAACCTGTTAACCTGTGCCCAGGGACGGGTTTGGTATCCGAATCTCAAATCTCTCAATCTCAAGGCTTGGTTCTTGAAGAGTTAGAGTTTGCTGATTTACAGCTTTCCCAAGGTGTAATGGATATATTGAAGGCCTCAAGGAAGCCTTCCACCAGGGCTACTTACAATTCCAAATGGAAAAGGTTTTCTATATGGTGCTCGGAAAAGCACATTTCCCCAGACTCTGCTGATCTACCCACAGTCCTGGATTATATGGTCCATCTGAATTCTCTGGGGCTCAGACCAGCTACCCTGAAGGTGCATTTGGCAGCTGTGTCTGCTTTTATTTCAGCAGGTAAATCCTCTTCTCTTTCAGCTCATCCTGTATTTTCCAAGTTTTTTGAGGGTTGCTTACACCAACCCTCCATTCAGGGATCCTGCCCTGTCTGGGATCTTAATGTTTGCATTGCTTAGTTTATGCAACCCCTTGAGCCCTTGTCTTCAGCTGAGCTTAAGTACTTGACTTGGAAGACTGTATTTCTGGTAGCTATCACCTCTGCCAGGCGATAAGTGAATTACAAGCGTTGTCAGTGGAGCGGATTTTATCTCCTTTTCACAGAGATAAGGTGGTCCTCCGGACTAACAGGAAGTTCCTTCCTAAGGTGGTTTCAGATTTCCACCTTAATAAATCTATTTCTCTTCAGTGTACTTCACTGACCACCTGAGAGGAGGCTGCACAGCTAGATGTGAAGAGAGCCCTTAGTTACTACATGGAGCGTACCAAGGGTCACAGGTTTGACTCCTCCAACTGTTCCTCACTTACGGCCGAGGTTGGTAGAGGAAGCCAGCCACTAAAAGATCCATTGCCAGGTGGATTGTCTCTTGTATCCAATTTTGCTACGAAAAGTTGGGTAAAGTTCCCCCCTCAGGTCTGAGGGCTCACTCTACCAGAGGTACAGCTGCTTCTCTGGCTGCTGCCAGGGACATTCCTATTCTAGAAATATGTCAAGCAGTTACTTGGAAAACAGTTCACACTTTTACTAAGCATTACTCCCTGGACATCCAGGTTAGGAGTGATGCTCGGTTTGGCACAGCTGTTCTTCAGAGCCTATTCCCTAAGTAGGTTCTGTCCCTCCTCCATGGTGGTACTGCTGTGTAGTCTGCAATTGTCATAATATAGCAAGACTTCATGTTGTTTGAAGAAAAAATTACTCACCTTAGTAATGTTGTTTCTTCTAATGGAGTCTTGCTATATTATGACCTCCCTCCCTGCCTGCCCCTCAGAACCTCCGTTTTGGGGTGTGGCTGGGCCTTACAGGGTTGGCACTCATTTATGCCCACCTTGTTGTTTTACACCTCTTTTGGGGTGAATTGGTGTTGTGTTTTCATTTTGGGTCTCTGACTTGAGTCTTTGTTTGAGACCAGGAAATGTGTGTTTAGGTTAGTAGCCAGTTGGCTAGTGTAGGTTTACAGCTTCCACACAGAACCTTAGTGAATCTTAGCTCGTGAAGATCTGACAGTTTATGTTTGAAGCACAACAGACAGAGCTTCCTAACCGAGCTCACGCTCAGAGTTCCATGCTTCATGGAAAAGTTAACTATTTCATCTCTGGGGCAGTTCCAAGATTGGGTCATACTGCAATTGTCATAATATAGCAAGACTCCTTTAGAAGAAACAACATTACTAAGGTGAGTAATTTTTTCTTCTATACATAGGGGCAGTCCTGGATACGTCTCAGGGCATAGCCTTCTTGCCGCAGGACTATCAGATCGCCTTATAGCTCATGCCCTCCTGCTGTACAACAGCCTCTGTGTCTCAACCAGAACCTTTTTTTGGCTCTTGGGCCTGATGGCTGCAGCTGTAGTCACTGTACCTCTTGCCGATTGCACATGAGGATTCCCTAGTAGACACAGAGAGTTCAGTGGGACCAGCGTGCCGCCGACCTGAGCAGCTGGTCCTGGCCTCCTCTCTGTGAAAAAAGGTTCTGCTTTGGTTGCTGGAACCCAGCAACCTGTTAAGAGGGTTCCTTTCCTCATTCCTTTCTCTCAGCAAATCCTCACAACAGATGCTTTGGGGTTTGGGTGGGGAGCTCATCTAGGGCCCCACCAAACAGAAGGGATGTGGTCCAAGCTAGAATCCTCTCGCCACATCAGTGTTCTGGAGATGTGGGCTATTCTTTATGCCTTGCAGGCCTTCCAGACTCTGCTATCCTAAGGTCATCTGTTAGTGCAGATGGACAACATCAGTGTAGTCCACTACATCAACGAGCAGAACGGCACTCATTCGTACCCTTTCTGCCGGGAAGCAGTGAGAGTCTGGTATTGGGCTCTGCATCACGGTCTTGAACTGTCTGCCTTCCACGTTCCAGGCATCCAAAACGTCCTGGCAGGCAAGTTAAGCCAGTCACTGTCCAGAATGCACAAGTGGGTGCTACTGACCTTGGTAATGGAAGACCTGTTTGACAGGTGGGGTCATCCAGAGCTGGACCTTTTTGCATCCCCACTGAATGCAAAACTACCGCTTTTTTGTTCGCTAGGTCAGGGACCTGGA
The DNA here is from genome assembly GCA_016271365.2 of Neoceratodus forsteri. Taxonomy (NCBI): domain Eukaryota; kingdom Metazoa; phylum Chordata; order Ceratodontiformes; family Ceratodontidae; genus Neoceratodus; species Neoceratodus forsteri. The sequence goes on from CM057452.1 coordinate 1,463,302,835, forward strand.
GTTTCCTGATGAGACAAGTTGTCCCTCTCTTGAAAAGGGAGGTTTCTGTATGCATTTCCTGCCTTCTCCCTGCTTCAGAGGGTTCTGATCAAGCTCCAGATGGAAGTGGCCACGATGATCCTCCTCTCCCCCTTCTGGCCTTCTCAGATCTGGTTCCCTTTACTGCAGCAGCTGATGGTGGAACCTCCAGTACCTCTTCCTCTGTGCACTGACTTGCTCTCTCAGAACTGGGGCACGCTGGTCCATCTGGACCTCAAATCCCTGTATCTTCATGCTTGGCTCCTGAGAACATAGCCATGGCTCGAGATGTCACCCAAGGTGGCTGATGTCCTGGTGGCAGCTAGGAGGCCTTCATCTAGGGCCACTTATTCTATAAAGTGGAAACGCTGTGTGCTGTGGGCTGCTTCACGTTAGCTGGATCCCTTCACTTGTCTAGTGAATCAGATTCTGGAGTACTTGCTGTCCCTTTCAGACTGTGGCCTGAAATACTACTCTCTTAAGGTGAACATGTCTGCCATCTGTTCCTTCCATGTGAATGTTGATAGCTGTACAGTGGCACGGTGTTTCTGAAAGGCATAATTCATCTGAAGCTTCTTATCCACAACCCAGTCCCACCTTGGGAGTTGAATTTTGTGTTGGAAAAACTTACTTTGGCTCCTTTTGAGCTGGCTGCGACATGCGAACTACGCTTTCTGCCGTGGTAAGCGTTGTTTTTAGTTGCTATTACTTCTGCTCGAAGAATTTCAGAGCTACAGGCGCTCATGTGTGAGCAACCTTATTTGGTTTTCCACAAAGACAGGGCGTCTCTGTGTACTAACCCAAAGTTTCTTCCTAAGGTGGTGTCAGAGTTTACTCTAAATCAGTCCATCCACTTTATGTTGTTTTTTTTTTTTTCCGGAGCATGCCAGTCCAGGGGAAGCATTTTGCTGCACACTTTAGATGTGCATAGAATTCTAGATTACTACACACACCGTACAAAGGACTGCAGCAAGTCCTCTCAGTATTTTGTTTCTTTCACCCTTGGGAAAGAGGCCGTTCCTGTTTCAAAACGGTGTTTGTCCAAATGGTTGGCCAACTGTATTGCGTACTGCTACAGGAAGTAGAGTAAGGAGCTCCCTGACATTGTTCGTGACCATTCCACCAGAGGTATGGCCACCAGTTGCCTGTTTCAGGAATGTGTCGGCTGCAGAGATCCGTGCTGCTGCTACCTGGAGTACTGTGCACATCTTTACCAAGCACTACAGTCTGGACATTGCCTCTAGGTGTTGGACCAGTTTTGGCCTAACTGTTAAGTGCCTACTTTCATAGGCTCTCGGTTTCCTACCTTCCAGACTGCATTTTTCCATGTCAGAACTGCTTGGGACTCTTTCCATAGGTGTGGCCTGCTGCAAGAGATATCCTCGAAGTAAGATAGTACAGTTACTTAAGAACTTACCGTAACTGTAGATCTTCAAGAGGATTTCTTGGAGCAGGCCATTCCGTCACTCCTTCCTTCCCCCTAGGCCTGGGAGGCTGTTCTGTGTCTGTACCTCTTTCTCTTTGGTGGGAATCTTCTATTCCTGATCGGTTCCCTCAACTTGGACTAGATGGCTTATGGTCTCCGGCAGGAGAACTGAGGAGGGCGCGGGGGTTGTCCAGTCTTACAGGATATGTCGACGGTGGCGTATGACATTGGAGTGGGCAGCCCCCTGGTAGACTGCTAGCTAGAAAAGTTTCTGTGTGGTCCTAGTGCCTAGCAGCTATAGTTCCATAGGTGTGGCCTGCTGCAAAAGATCCTCTCGAAGATCTACTGTTACGGTAAGTTCTTGCATAACTGTACTGTACCTTTCTTTCTGTTTTTTTGATGGCAAAGAACTCTGCTGCATAGTGACTGGGAAATTTTGTAAATCCACCAGTTAAAAGTTGGACTTTCAGAGTTACTCGGGGTAAGCATTGTGACCAGTTTTTTATAACTTCATGCTTAATTGTTATTTGTTGTAAGGTGTAACTGTGCCTTATTAGACATTAGAGTGAGTTATTCTGTTGTTCTGAGGGGAGGGGGAGTCAGGTTACAGATATGTACTTCAGGGATAGCGTTAATGCTTTGCTATGGTGTGCTCCTTTGAAATGGAGGAGCACACATTGCCCAAATCAGGACTCAAAATTTGTGCTCCTGTCAATCACATCTGTGCTCCTACATACTGATAATTATTTTCTTTGATACCTTACTAATAAAAGTATTTAAGCAAAGGCATACATATAATGTTTTCAATAGTTTCCATACAAATACGATTATTGTTACATCTTTTAAATTAGGACCATTAAACAGTGTAAAATGTTTACTTCAAACACCATGAAGTCTTGCTATATTATAATATTAGCAGTCAGCCACTGCAGCTGAACTGCCCCGGAGAGGAAGGAGTTAACTCCAGAGGATCTGGAGTTCTACAGCGCGAGGGCGCTGTGCCCAAAGCTCTATCTGGCAGTTTCAAATGAAACTGTCAGATTCTTTACTCCGCTTCACTGAACAGTCGCTCCGGAGATCAGCTCCTTCAGCTCGGTTCATTCTCGGTTCAAGCGAGTATTTTTCGGTTAATTTGAACCGCAAAAGTCATTATTTTACCGCATTTCGGTTTTAAAGCTCTATCTGGTAAACCGTAAGTACTAAATTTTAAGTCTGTGTGGAAAATTAATTATCGGTTCGGTTTTGAACCGATCGGTTTGTTATTTCTGCATTTTAAAAGTGTACAGTGGGTTTTAGAGTGCGGTTCCCGGTTCTTATCGGTTCTAAAAACCAGAATTATAACGTTTTTCAAATACCGTGACACGTGTTAGGAACCGATAAGGGTGTCTTGCCTGGCACTGCCATCAAAAGGGCAAGTTTTGTTAGGCTGGCATTATGTCTGAGAAACCCAAAAGAAAAACCGGGCCCACTGGGTTTCAACACTGTGATGTCTGTGGGGAGGCCTTTGCCAAGGCTGACCCACACACCACTTGTGTTTATTGTCTGGGGGCTGACCACCTCCTGTCAGACTGCCAGGTGTGTAAAAATTTCCCTGCAGCCACCCTGGAAAAGAGATTGGGCCGGCTCAGGGAACGAGAGGCCAAAAAGTCCGCTGACCCGGATGGCCAGCCTGGTCCAGTACCCACTGGACCAGAGGGAGTGCCCTCTGACCAGGGCGAGACTCCCTCGGGCAAAGAAAGGCTGGTTCAGAGGAACCAGTCCCGAGTAAAAAGACAAGGAAATCAGTAGGTTTGGGGTCCAAAATTGTGTCTCCAACTGCTGCAGAGATAGCTAAAGCCTTTCAGATTGTCCAGTCGCTGTCTCAGGGATCTGTAGAACCACCAACAGTTGGTAAAAGGTTGGTTCTGTTCAGTCCCAGTGGTTCAGGATTTTGAAGTTGAGGATTTTATGAACCACAGGAGGGGAGGAGGAATTTGATCAATATATGTGTGGCTGGGGGTCTGGACGTGCCCATTGAACCGACACTTCTCCAGACAGACCTTAGAATCTCCTCCTATTCTGTCTGAGTCCCCTTCTTTCTTTATTTTTACAAAGGTTGCAGAAACCTCCAGCTTCCTTTAGAGGAGGCTGTGGATGAGCAAGAGGAGCCTGATTTTGTGGAAATGATGGATATTCCAGAGTCTAGGAGGTTGTCTATTCCTTTGCATAAGTCATTTAGGAAGCAAACAACAAAGATTTTAAAATCCTCATTCTGTCCCTCCTGTAGATAAAAAATGGACAGAAGGTATACTTTGTCAGGCTCGGATACAGACTTCCTTACTGAACAGTGTAGTCATGTAGGTGTGGTACAAGCTGCAGCCTGTGACAAGGCTAATATTCCTCTGGCCTCACATCCTCCTGATAAGGATTCCAGGAAGATTGATGCCATGGCAAAGAAACAGTATATGGCAGCTTCTTTGGGACTCAGGCAGGCAAATTATATGGCTTATGTGGCTAGATATCAGAAATCTAGGTGGGACACAGTATGCAGTTAGCCAAGCAGGCCCATGGCCAGCTGGCTAGTGAGTTGGAACAGGTGGCTGCTGATGGCATTGAAGCCTCTAAAGTTCAATTTCATACTGCTGTTGATGTTAATGATGTTTCCTCTAGGGTCATGGCCACTTCTGTAGCTTTCCGAGGGTTGGCATGGCTCAGATGCACTAATCTGTCCCAAGATACCCAGTCAAAGGCTATGGATTTTCCTAGTGGGAAATTCTCTGTTTGGGGAGCAAACAGAAAACTATATGAAAAAGATGGATGAATACAGAACTACCTACAAAAGTGCCCAGGCTAGGAGAAGCATGCCATGCCACAAAGGCATGCTCCCAGAGGTAGGGGCAGGCCTTTTCCAGGCCTTTTTACCAATTTCAAGCCTCCTCTGCTGTCTCGCAGAGGGGTTTCTTCAGAGGCAGGGGTAGACGAGGCACAAGTAGACCGTCCCCCTCCCCTCAGCCTAAGGCTGCTGCTAAGCAGGCACCCTGATGGGGTGCCCAGGGCCAATTCTTCTGTACCAGTAGCAGGTTGGCCTATTTCAGTCGAACTGGCTGTCCCTAACTACGGACAGATGGGTTCTGGAGGTAATAGGCAGGGTCTGGTTCTCAGCTTCAAACACTTTCCAAAGATGAGAGCCAGACATTTTTCCACCTGCAAATCCTTCAGAAGCCCTTGCTTTGGAAGCAGAGGTTCTTTCTCTCTGGACTGCAAAGCAGTGGAAAGGGTTCCTCCTTGCCATCAGGGCAAGGGCTTTATTCAAGATACTTTCTTACCCCAAAAAAGACAGGAGAATGGCGGCCCATTCTAGATTTAAGGTACCTGAACAAGCATCTTTTGAAACCAAAGTTCAAAATGTCGACTCTGGCAATGATATTGCCTTCCTAAGGCCAGGGGACTGGCTAGCTTCCTGGACCTCAAGGATGCCTATTTTCATGTTCTGATCAGGCCTTCTCACCGAAAGTACCTCAGGTTCGAACTGCCCTCAGGCCACTACCAGTTCAGGGCAATGCCCTTCGGCCTGACCTCTGCGCCAAGGGTATTCACAAAATGTCTCGCTGTAGTAGTGGCTCACTTAAGAAGGCAAGGGTTGTTGTGTTTCCTACCTGGACGACTGGCTCATTGTGGGTCAGTCTCCAGGTCAGGTGAAACCCATTTGCAAGTCACCCAGCAGCTTCTCACTTCCTGGGATTCCTGCTAAACTTACCAAAGTCAGTTTTGGAACCGTTCAGGTCCTAACTTTCATAGGCGAGAATTGAACACAAGATTAGCCAGGGCTTTTCTTCCCCGGAAAGGGTGGACAGACCCATCGCCTGGCATCCTCCTTTACCCTGCGGGTCTCGACCAGCAAGGCATTTTCTGCAACTCCTTGGGCACATGGCTGCTTCCACAGCTGTGTCGGCAGGGAGCAAGATTCCAGATGAGGGACATTCAGTTCCATTTGAGGGCCTATTGGTCTCAAAGGAAGGACCCCTTACCAAGTTGGTTCCAGTTACTCAAACTCTGATCCTAGCCCTCCACTGGTGGCAGGTCCAGAGCAATTTAAGACAGGGGGTTCCCTTCATTCCCATTTCTCACTCCCTCACCCTCACCACGGATGCCTCCCTGTTAGGGTGGGGGGCTCACCTGGGTGATCTTGCCACCCAGGAGGTGTGGTCTCCTCAGGAATCTCTGCTCCACATCAATCTGTTGGAACTCAGAGCTGTCTTTTTAGCTCTTCGGGTGTTTTCAGATTCTGTCCAGAACAAACTGGTTCAAGTCAGGACAGACAATACCACCACAATGTGGTACATCAACAAGCAAGGGGGCACTCGGTCTTCAGCCTTGTGCACCGAAGCAATGAAGTTGTGGTCTCTGGCGACTCTCTGAACACCTCCTGATAGCGGTTCACCTCCCAGGAAGGACAATGTCCTGGGACGCCTCAGCAGAATTTATCAGGGCCATCACGAATGGGCTCTGAATCCACAAGTGCTGGGGTCCGTCTTTGCCAGATGGGGCACTCCTCAGATAGATCTTTTCGCAGCCCCAGACAACCATCAACTTCCTCTTTTCTGTTGCAGGCCTCCAGTACTGGGCTCAGTCCTCTGGACGCCTTTCTGTTGGACTGGAAAGGGAAGTTCCTGTATGGCTTTCCTCCTTTCCTCTTCTTTTCAGGGTACTAGTAAAAATCAGATCTCAACCTTGCAGAGTGATTCTGATTGCTCCAGATTGGGCCAGACAGCCCTGGTACCCTCTGCTTCTGTCCTTGGCAGTCCACCCTGCCCTGAGCCTACCCAGAGTCCACGACTTACTGGCCTGTGCACAGGGAGAGTGTGGTATCCGAACCTCAAACCTCCACCTCAAGGCTTGGCTCTGAGGAGCTAGAATTTGCTGACTTACACCTTTCTCAAGGTGTCATGGATATTTTAAAGGCTTCTAGGAAGCCTTCCACTAGGGCCACTTATAATTCTAAGTGGAAGAGGTTTTCCATCTGGTGCTCTGAGAGGCAGATTATCCCAGAATCTGCTGATCTTCCCATACTTCTGGAATATTTGGTCCATCTGAATTCCTAGGCCTTAGACCAGCTACCCTGAAGGTTCATCTGGCAGCTGTCTCTGCTTTTGTGTCAGCAGGGAAGCCTGCCTCCTTTCTTCTCACCCTGTGTTCTCCAAGTTTTTAAAGGGTTACTTCATACTAACCCTCCTTTTGGAACCAGCTCCGCCTGGGACCTGAATATTTGCATTGCTCAGTTAATGCAACCCCCTTGAGCCTCTGTCTTCAGCAGAGCTCAAGTATTTAACTTGGAAAACCGTTTTCCTAGTAGCTATCACCTCTGCCAGACGCATAAGTGAGTTACAGGCCCTGTCAGTTTAAGAAGATTTTATCTCTTTCCACAGAGATAAGGTAGTCCTTAGGACTAGTAGAAAGTTTTTGCCTAAGGTGGTTTCTGATTTCCACCTGAATCGATCTATCTCTCTCCCAGTATTTTCACTGAGCATTCTTCCTCAGGTGAGAGGAGACTGCACAGCTTGGATGTCAAAAGAGCCTTAGCTACTATTTAGAGCGACTCAGAGGTCATAGGTTCAATCCCTCCAACTGTTTCTTACCTACGGCGAGGTTGGCAAAGGAAAACCTGCCACTAAGAGAACAATTGCAAGGTGGATTGTTTCTGTATCCAATTCTGTTATCAGAAACTAGGTAGAGTACCCCTCAGGATTGAGGGCCCACTCCACCAGGGTACAGCTGCCTCTAGGCTGCTAGGGACATTCCCATTCTGGAGATTTGTCAAGCTGCTACCTGGAAGACAGTTCACACCTTTACCAAGCATTATTCCCTGGATGTCCAGTCCAGGAGAGATGCTCGGTTTGGCACAGCTGTGCTTCAGAGCCTATTTCCAAGTAGGTTCTGACCCCTCCATGGAGGTACTGCTGTGTAATCTGTTATCATAATATAGCAAGACTTTATGGTGTTTGAAGAAAAATTACTCACCTTAGTAATTGCTTTTCTTCTCATGGAGTCTTACTATTATAACCACCTCCCTCCTGCCCCTCTCAGAACCTCTACTTGGGTAGGGTGGCTAATTGTGCAAGCACTGTGTCATGCCATTGTAGTTATCCCTTACCCTCTTTCCTTTGGGTTAGGATCTGGTTGCTTTCATTTAGGTTATTTATATTGCCCCCTTCCTGGACTTGAGTCTTGGGGGAAGGGGGTTCATAATGTGCTTGTCAAGGGTGGTAAAACGAACCATAATACCATCAATTTTTGTTATTATGGTTCTGGGTGTTTCTTTGTTGTTTATATTGTTGTTACTACTACTAGTAGGTAGCCATGGGCTAGTGTAGTTTTTTCCACACAGACTTTCTGTTCTTTGATGTTAGCTTCGTAAAGATCTGACAGTTTCATTTGAAACTGCCAGATAGAGCTTTGGGCACAGCGCCCTCACGCTGTAGAACTCCAGATCCTCTGGAGTTAACTCCTTCCTCTCCGGGGCAGTTCAGCTGCAGTGGCTGACTGCTAATGTTATAATATAGCAAGACTCCATGAGAAGAAAAGCAATTACTAAGGTGAGTAATTTTTTCTTTCTACCCATCATAAATCCCCTTTTAGACAAGAGCCTTCTTTCTTGATTATGCCTTAAAAAATGTTACATCACCACAAAAGTGTCTATAGTACAGTATACACTAAATCGTGTCGTTATACTTTAAAATGTTATTTGAACATGCACTGACACTGTCACTAATCCACCACCACCGCAACTAATAAAGCAAATAATAAAGAAATAAATCCCATTTTTGCATTCCCCTTATTACTTTACATTTTCCAACAGCAACAACTTCATTCACCCAGTATTCCATACCCTTCCCCTGCTTAAACTAACTGACCCTCAAATTATTTTATTAAACCAGTTTAACAAAATAAACATGCAAATTAAAATACCCTGCCCTTTCTCATTAAGCTCTCAAATAATTATAGCTCAAATAACAAGAAGCCAATAATGCAAATTATGGTATATGTAATAACTATGCATATGAAATTGTAGAAAAAAAAAAAAATACCATATACACATAAAAAGATAAGAGACTGACTCTGCACAAGTACAGCAGATGAGAATGCCATTGCCTAGTGCTTACAGAAGTGGATAGAGCTGAACCTACGGTACCCTCTCAAACTAGATTAACATAATGTACTTACTGGGATCTCAAACTTCACTGTCTGACTGCACATCTGGACTATGTGACTGACATTTAAAACATGGCAAAATTTGGAAAATGTGGGACACTTAGTTTACTTCTCATGACGTGGGACATGAAAGTCCATTCGTTAAACATACATGCTCACTGTGTCCAGAGGGAACAGTAGTGCAGAGGTTGGCAATACTTTTAGCACGCATGATCAGCATCATACAGTATCAATTTGCAGAGCTAGTTCAATTTCAGAACAAGGCTATGCTCTCGCAGATCATCCACCATGGAGTTAATACTTAAGAATAATGGCCCGCTCCCCACCCCCGGTCTTTTTTCCTACCTGACTGACCAGAGACCTACCTGCTCTGTTCTGTATTCTGACTCAGGGAGTCTGAACCACTACCCGGTCTTGTCACTCCTAGCACCACGTGGCCTGATTGTGAGTGTGCTGCTGACATTAACGGCAGTCCACAAGTGTTGTTACTTCCTAGATCTTCACCTCTCATCACTTCACAATTCCTCTAGGGACAGGCCCTATACTTTCTGACACAAAGCACAATGCCACATGCTCACGGGCGAGAGGGTGCTAGCCGAAACTAAAGCTAAGGCAAAGCAAACATAACCGAGGCGCATTCTTAACAGAAAATGCAACTAAATCACAAAAATGTCTTCCGGAGTTTGTTTATTAAATGAATAAGAACACAGCACCAAGCCCCAGCACTTTCCCTCGTTCTGTTCAAATAGAATGAGGCAAAGCGCTGGGGCTTGGTGCTGTGCTCTCATTCATTTAATAAATATATAAATTCCAAAGACTTTTTTCTGACTTGTGGTTTTTTTTCTGTTAAGGGTGTTGCCGCGGTTGTGTTTGTGTTGTCATATCTTCACTGGCATTATTCAGCTCCTGGAGCTCTCTCAGCTGGCTGACCTTGCTTAAACTTGGTTCCCGACCTCACACATCATGAGGTGACTTGGCGATTTGCGCAGAAACAGAGTAACTGGAGTCGGTCATCCCAGTGACCCCAACAGTAGAAGCGGGAACATTTTAAACACAGCTGTGCCAGAAAGTATGGGAGGGTGGGTCTGCAGACTAGAGTTAGATATTCACATTTACGGCTATATAAAAGATGGTCACCACCATAGCAGAATATGCGATGGGTGGGTGCAAGGTGAACAGACAATGGCGTACTGCTGTGCGACACCCCCCCCCCACACACACTTTCTGAGAACGTATTTAAGTGTGTACAATTAGGGCACTAAAAAAAAGATACATTACAGTTCCAGGGTTTTAAATGAGCATTTTCGATTGATTAGCACTTTTGCACAGAAAAGTGCTACTCAGTGTAGCAAATGTTTAGCAAAGGGATTGATTGAATTGACTAGCAAAATGAAAAATGTGTCATATTTATATGAGACTGAATATATTGTGTTTATTCTCACCTGATAAGCATATTTAGGACTTCCTTTGGTGTGTGGTGCATAATGTTTTAAAAAAGATGTCAGAGTGCACCCTAGCTTTGTTTATTAGCAAGTTCCAAAGCTGGGGTACACTCCTGCTAACTGTATTTTTTAAAACATTATGCACAAAGGAAGACATAAATGTGCTTACCAGATGAGAAAAAATCATGCATATTCAGTCTCTCGGATGCCTGAATTCAAAGAACACTGACAGTTATTTACTGAATCAAAGGGTTCCAACTGGCTTCAGAACATTAGCAGCTAATCAGTAATGGATACTTGGCCTCATGCTGCTGTCTTGTGCGTTTTTAGTAAAAATGTCCACTAAATTGCACGGGTGGCTGGGAACAATTTAAATGAGGTGCCAGTCATGAAGTAATTCACTTTTGGGTGGCTGCCAACTGACTGTTCCCAGGCAGCCGAGCCACCCAAAAGTGAACTACCTGTATATTTTACAAACAGATTGGAACTATACTTTAAACTGATAGACCTATCCCAGGAACCCATGCAATTTATTTTTTTACTAAAACACAAGTCAGCACCCTGAAAACTTACTACTATTTTGTGTCTCCATCAAGCTACCTTAAGTGCAGCATTTTAGTTTGTTTTCTCCAGTATCTTTACACAGTGCACTGCTAGTTCTGTTCAGAAGTTGTCTTAGCTTTACTGAACCTGCTCACATTTATGTTACTGCTTTGCTAATGGTCCAGGTTACTTTTTGGATAACTTAGACCATTAGCAAAGCAGTAACAAATGTGAGCAGGTTTGGGAAGCTAAAACGACATCAGAACAGAGCTAGTAATGCACTGTGTAGAGATACTGGACAAAACAAACTAAAATGCTGCAATGTGGCTGTTCTAAGGTGTTTAGAGTATTAAGATGCTTAACGTCTCGACTGTTTCCTCTGCTTTGTACCTTATTTATGCTTCTTTTCTTGTTCACTGAGCTGGTTCCCGGCTTGGGCTCCTTCAGCCAAGTGTCCGCTTATGCTAAAGCATTCCCGCTGCAGCCGGCAACCCCCGCTCTGCACTCTCGCACTCTGCCTGCCTCCTCCTATCTACCTGCAACCCCTCCTATCTCTGCTCTCTCTCCACACCTGTTTCACTACCCGTCCCTCACTACTGGCCTACCTTTCTGCACCCCCAAAAAATACAGCCCACTAACCTGTGTTTGTACCGTCTCCTGTGGTGGTAAATGGTGTACAGTCAGAAGAGATGCAAGTCACAAGTGGGGTACCTGAGGTATCAGTCCTGGGGCCAGTCCTCTTCAATATCGTCATTAGTGACATTGCAGATGGACTAGAGGGTAAGTCTTGTCTGTTTGCAGATGACACCAAGATCTGCAACAGAGTAGATGATCCAGATGGGGTGGGCAGAATGAGAAGAGATCTGGATAAACTAGCAAAATGGTCAGAAGAGTGGCAACTGGGATTTAATGCAAAGAAGTGCAAGATCATGCACATAGGGAAGAGAAACCCTGAAGCCACCTATAGGCTGGGAGGGGAGTTGCTGGCAGTCACAAAGGAAGAAAGAGACTTGAGCATCATCATCACCGATGACCTGAAATCATCCAAGCAGACCTCTAAAGCAGTAGGTAAGGCTAGGGGGATGTTATGGTGTATTAGTAGGGGTATCACAAGTCGTAAGAGGGAGGTAATAATCCCTCTTTACAAGACACTGGTTAGGCCCCATCTGGAGTACTGCGTGCAGTACTGGAGGCCACACCTTCACAAGGACATTAACCAAATTGAGGCAGTCCAGAGAAGGGCAACCAAAACTGGGCAGGGACTGCATCAGAAGACATAAGGACAGATTAACGGAGCTCAATATGTATACCCTTGAGCAAAGGAGGGAGAGAGGTGATATGATTGAAACATTCAAACACCTTAAGGGCATTAACAAGGTGAAAGAGTCTAACATGTTTCAATATAAGAAAAATAGCAGGACAAGAGGACACAGCATAAGAATAGAGGGAGGCCGATTAAGGGGGAATGTGAGGAAATTATTTTTCACAGAAAGAGTGGTGGATGCATAGAACGGCCTACCTCAGGAAGTGTTGACTATGAATACAGTGCAGGGCTTCAAACAGGCATGGGATAGGCATAAGGGAGCAATACAGATGAATATGGATAGATAGGTCATTGACAGTGTAAAGATGTGTGGCACATTCATAAGGTAGAAAGGTAGAAAAAATGGGCAGACTGGATGGGCCTTGTAGTCCTTATCTGCCGTCAACCTCTATGTTTCCAAAGCACTCCTCACTCCTTTCTCAGCAACCAGACATCCAGGGGTGGTAGGCACAATTTACCTGCCCTCGGGACATTAAGAATCAGACCCTGTAATGTCAGTTGAGGGGCACTGATTGTAACCACCGCCCTGCACGACGGCCCGCAGACTGCTCAGATTGCCAACTTCATTGGGGGAGTGACGTGACAACCCTGGATCTGTCCTTGACTCGCTAGCCACATCACATACACATTCCCGTTGTCACTTCAAATGCTGCTTGCATGAGGGATGAAATGCAATTGGTGGCAAATACAAACAAATTGTGTTCCTCAATCCCGTCGGAAAGAACGGAGCACAGCAAGGAAGGGGGGGGGGGAGACCACTAACTCGCAAAGCTGAAGTCCTGAGTACCAGAAGGAGGTCTGGCTAAACACATTGAACTGCTGCCTTTGTTTCTTAGTCAATTAAACTGGCATAGTTAAAATATAAGTAGTATTCATCTTTTGTCATTTGATAAGTTTCACCTCGACAAGCTGAAGCCCGTGATCCACTACTGTTCTCACCATGCCACAAATGGTTTTCAGCTTCTCCCTTGCACCGTCTGTTTCAGGAGCGTGGGATGTAGCCAGCCAATAATTTTCTCAGATGGGCAGAGCTTTGGGGAAACTGATGCGCCCATTTGAAGAGACAGACAGCATTGCAGCCAGGATTTGCCCATTAGACAATCACATTAAAATGGGTAAAAAAAGCACTGTAAAATGGATTGCACTTTTTTGCGATCTATTCATCATATTGATTAACGTAACCAGCCAGTTTGCATTGCAAAGTGCGATGCGATACCGGCTATTTAAAACCCTGCAATTCCATGACAGGCCATCAGACAAGGAACAAATGGACTTACTTTTAACTTTTTTTAACTAGCCGTATAGCAAGGTGGCCACTAAGAATCTCAGGCTCTCTCAAGGTAGAACACTCTCTCGTCTCATTGACTTGACACCGCTCTGTAATCTCTTCTTAGCTGTTCTCCCTCATGTCTGTAGTGGCTTCCGCCTTGGCTGACAAGTAACCTGGACAACAGCCTGTCACTGTAGGCACCCATAGCAGCAAGTGATTGACTGTCCTCACACCACATTGATTGACTGGTAGAATAGCCAGTTGTTTTCTTAAATAAAAACTCCCGCTCCCAAAGAACGAACAAAAATTATGCGCAGGACTCTTTTGCACATGACTCCCTTTAGCAGCCCATTATAATAGCCCTTCCCTCTCTGTGCGCCTATAATATAGCAGGAGCACGCACAGCATAAAAACAGACATTTAAAACCTGCTTCTCCACAATCAGACTGTGCTTAGATAACGGAGCACGCCCTTAACGCGACTCCTGATGTACTTTATTATTAATACATGTTGCATAGTTCATGACACATATTACCCTTTGTGGGTGCAGGACAGTCTTAAAGACATTTCGGGACTTTCTAGTTAAATGTTTATTTTGCCATGCTCTCTTGGGCTACAACTCCACAGTTCAGCAACTTAAAACTAAGGTTAGGAATTGGGATAAATTCTGGTAGCCTCTCCAGTGTGTTAATATATTCTTTGGACACGCCGTATCCTATATAGTATGAGGCTGTATGGTCTGTCGGTATGTATTATTCTGCTGTTCCTCCAACAGAATGTGCCTGTATTTTGTACATTTTTATAAAATAATTTTTCATGTAGCTTTTTGTTCCCATCTGCCATCTACTCCTGCCATCGTGCCCTCTCCCAGTCTCCAATCCCGTCGCCACTCCCCCATTTGGAAAAGTTGTTGGGGATCCTCAAGGTGAGGGACCTGAGGACTGTGGGGATCCGTCATTCGCAGCGGCTGTGCACATGGGTTTTTTTCCCCCTGTGTTTCTGCCTTTTTCGGTCCTCCGACCCAGACATCCAGCATAGCTTCTGGCGGCCTCAGACACAGTAGTGCACACTGGGTGTGTGCCACTCCTCACAAGGGAACAAGTTCTTTGGATCACCATGAGGGGCCCAGGCCATCTCCTTCCCCCAGCTGGCTCATGCTTCCATCGGGAGCACTCCCCAGCCTGGCTGCCCAACCCGTGCAAACCTGGATTCGCTCCCAAACCCAGGTCACCGGTGTGGGAGCGCATAGCATTACCACTAAGCCATCAAGCAGCGCCAATAACTATCATTTAAAAAAAATAACATCATAGTCCTCTGTTCTGCTGCATCTCTTCACAGTCAAGAAGTCTGGGTTGCTATTTGCTCACAGTATATGGTGACAGAGGGTAGCTGAAGAAATTTTTTTTGGTGGGGCATCTCCTTTGTCTGTCTATAGCTTGACCAGTCAAATGTGAACAGTATCTGTGTGACTTAAATATGGTTGCCAGAAATCCAAAAGCTAGAAACCCACTAGTGGACTTAAAAAAGCTTTTTTTTTTTTCTAATGAACTGTGCAGAAAATTGCTTTAAAGGGTGAGTGTACTTTTCTTGGATCTGAGAAATGACTCTTTTGATGACTGGAAAATTGCCTTGCCTGAAATGAGCTTCATACTGCATTGAAATCATTGCATTTTCAATGGAAAATACCTTAAAAAATTGAAATTTGTCATTTTCTATTTTTTATTCTTTGGTAACATGGTAAGGCCCTCTAGGCACAGTGCCTGTTTTCAGAGGCGACCTGGGGGGTTAAGTGACTTGCTTAGAGACGCACAGTATGCAAATAGAGGTTGTGGGAATTAAACCCAGGGTGAAGGATGTACCAAGCTCATTAGCATCTCGTTACACTATCTTCTAGGCTATACTGCCCACTTTCATGAAAAAACTCTTATGTGCACTACTTTATCATGCAGTCAACCCAACCTTGTACCAGCTTTTTGTGTAAACCCCCCCATTTTAGCCAAATTTATGTACAAAACATGTTAATCTGCCCCCAGTTATGGGAAAAAGATGGAAGAAACAGATTTTAATTATTTTGTCATATTGAATTGGCCACTTACATATAAACATACAAAATTGCCAGCAGGTAAAGGCCTTATAGTCTGTCAAGTCTGCTTGATTGTGCAGCAAGCAGCCTTTATTCTGCAGCTGCCCCTCCCTCCCTGACCCTCATTCTTGCCCTGTCCCAGCCCCTTTTGACACAGTCCACTGTTCTACGGGATACCATTTCCGCTGGTAATGCATTCGACCCGGTCACCACCCTCTCTGTAAAAATGTGTCTTCTCATCTCCCTCCTAAACCTCCCCCGCCCCAATCTCGGGTCATGGCCTCGAGTGTCCCTCCCTTCCCCTCCCTTAATCTGAAAAACCCTTCTGTGCCTGTCCTGTTTATTCCTTTCATGTAGTTGAAGGTTACAGTTTTATCCCCCCATCCCTCCTCTCTTCCAGCGAGTACATGTTCAGTTCCCTCAGCCTGCTTTCGTAGCGCAAGTCTCCCAGTCCAAGGATCATCTTTGTTGCCCTGCTCTGCACTCCCTCCAGTAACTTAATGTCCCTCATTAGGTACGGGCACCAGTACTGCACGCAGCACTCTAGGTGTGACCTATACAATGGCAGAATCACTTCCTCTCACCTTGAGGACATACCCCTGGCAATACACCCTAGCATTTTGTTGGCCTTTGCGGCTGCCTTTCTACATTGTGCTGAATTGTTCATTGATCCCGTAATGAGCACCCCCAGATCCTTCTCCTCCTCTGTTTCGCTAGCTGCACCTCCAGCTGGTGTAGCCTGGGTTTTCGCATCAAATGCAGCACCTGTACTCTTATAGCATTGAACTCCAGCTGCTAGGTGCCTGACCAGGTCTCCAGCTTTGACCGGTCATCCTGCGACACCTGCCATCCTCCAAGGTCATCCACTATTGCTCTCATCGGTAAACAGACTGATCTTACTCTTGATGCCCAACGAGATGTCCGCAGTGAATATCCCAAACACTGGTCCCAGCAGTGAGCCCTGTGGTACTCTGCTCTTCACCACCCTAGGGGATAAGAGCTCCCCACCCACTACCACGCTCTGCTGCCTTCCCTGTAGCCAGTTCACAACTCATTCCACCATCTTCGCCCCCACCCCTGTGCCTTCTAGCTTGCTACCTAGCCTCCCATGTGGCACTGAGTCGAATGCCTTAATGAAGTCCAGGTGCAGGACATCCACTGCATGGCCCCTGCCCAGTTGTCTAGTTACCCAGTCATAGTAATCCACCAGGTTGGTCTGACAGGATCTGCCAGTGACATACCCATGCTGCCTACTGTTTTGCAGCCCATTAGCCTCCAGAAGGGTCACCTGCCTCTCCTTCAGGATTGTCTCCTCCATCAGCTTACCCACGATGGATGTGAGGCTCTCACCGGTCTGAAGTTCCCCGGTTTATCCTTGGAGCCACTCTTATGGAGGGGTACCACGTGAGCCATCCTCCAATCCTGAGGTACGCTCCCTGAGCTTAAGTGAAGCCTGCCCTTAGCGTAGAGATCACTGTCTTTCCAGGTCCCTCCCCACTCCCCCACCAGCCCACTTGTAAAAATGGAAAATCATTGGTCCTAGGTTGTGCATTTATTTATTTTATTTTACGTGTTAGAATCGAACCCTGTGTTCTTACTGGGTCTGTATATCTGCCCAGGGATGTTGTAGTAAAACTCAGGATATTAAATAAGCCGAACAAAATGATAGTTTTTTGTGCCAAAGTGCAAAACAATCAAAATCTTTATTTATTCAGGCGGACATTGAGCAAAGCTCATTTACAAGATGGACCTGATAGGTCGAGGAACAACTTGAAGGTATAAAAGCAGACACATACAAAACACATCTATATAAACAGATACAATAATATAAACATATATACAAACAGGGTAGCCAGAGATTATAGGCTCCAAGGCAAGCTAAACCAGACAGTTATGATTGATGACTACTAAAATGTTGAAAACAGCCTCTGAAAATGACATAGAGGGGCTGGTGGGAGTTTTGGATAGGGACTGTCTACTAGTAGTGAGTGAATGGGGTAGAAGTAAGTGACAGGGATAGCTGTGGAGGTCTTGGTAAGGGCTAGCAAAGCTGCAGTAGAAAAAGGGGGGGGGGGTAATGAATGTGATTGGACTAAGCCTTGTGAAAGCAATTGCATATCTCTGGGAAGAGACTTGTGTAGAGCTTTTTAAAGGATGTTAGAGGTATAAAGGTGGTCAACTTTAGGGTCTTCTGCAGAGAATTCCATGCCATTGCTAGAGTAACTGATTGCAGATCTCCCATGCCGGGTGCTGGCTTTGGGTAGCTTCAAAGTGATGAGGTTGTTGCTTCTTAGGGCATATAACCTAGCTGTGGCCAGTGTAAAGCAATCTAAAATATAGGATGGAAGTTTGTTAGACAGGGTTTGTATATCCATAATGCAGCAATCAATCAATCACTTTATTTAACCAGGCATAAACACCAATGAGCAAGATCATTTTCAAGGTGGTGGTCCTGGGCATAAATACAATACAGTACACTTTATAAGATTACAATTACGGTGGACAACGGTGCAAAAAAAAAAAAACATTGTGAAGGTGCCGATCAATATGGGCCTATACATACCGATCAACGTAATTAACATGCAAAGGTACATAATGATAAGCTTAACTGAATTGAGAAGAGACAACAATCCCATATAGTCTCCGCTGAGTAAGAGCTCATACCTAAATGATAAAAAAATAAGGAGGTATTAAGGAATAGGGTAGAAATTGGGGTGAAAATCAAAAGCAAATCTAGTGTGAAAATGCATAGCACTTGGAGCAAATTGTTTAGCAAACTGTAAAACAAAACTGCTGTTTTGTTCAGCACTTTTTTTTGGTGCCATTGAGTTGCTCAAAAAATGGTTAGTAGTCTGCTGCTGTGCATTTCCGGAAATGGTTAGCATAAATCATCTATTTTGCATAACATTTGCTATACCAGCTATTTAATATCCTGAAACTATTACCAAAGTGCAGGGAAGGAGTCTGCTGCTCTGCTTCAGAAAGAGAACGATACACTGGTAAAGCCTGAATCATTTGACAGCTCACGCTTGATGCATTATCGCTACACACCCTCCGCTTTGGGCTTGGAAGGAAGATGCATCCGACTTGCACATGTTCTGGCAAGCAAGCTGTAAGCTGTAAACAAAAAAATGCAAATTGCACAACTATTTGTACAGGCACTGAAGCGCCTCATTCTATCCCACAATTGGCCGTATTAGTTGTGTTGTATATCAATGACATTGTGTTTTAATGGTTATAGATTTATCTATTTTCTTTAACAGGTAACACATATATTTTGTTGCAGCAAGGAAGTTTGTTTTCACTCTTCTTGGATGCTATTCAAATTGCATTTAAACCACTAATGGATTTGGTGCTCTCCCAGAAATGAGCCGCCGAGTCCCAGCATTTAGTAATTTTTATTCAGTACGCACTGTTGTTCATGTAAGGTGGACAGGGCTATGACAGCATAAACTGCCCAGCGATATTACTGAATTTTAAACTGTTTAATGTTAAAGGAGAGCTATGGGCAAAAGTAATGCAGCGATCGCTGCATAGATCGGGGCTCCAGCACTCCGATTCCCCCTACTGTCACAGTATACATTAGCATGTTTAAATACCTATTGTCTCGTAAATTCCAATAATCCTCCTGCTGCAGCCGGCATTTTCTAACCCGGAGGTACTCACCAGCGGAGATTGCACTGCAAGCATACTGAAATACAAGCAGAATAGGCCTAGCGGTCTTTCGTGTCTGCTTGTTTGGTCAGCCCCTACCCTGGCAGCTGACCTTGCTGTCGTTCCCTGCCCTCTCGGGCTTCTCCCTTTCCAGTCCAGGATATTCTCCCTGCATTGGACTTTGCCTCCACATCCCTTTCCCTCTTGAACCCCTCCACAGTTTCTGCCTCCACCAGCACCTCGCGGGCAGCGCATTCCATGGTTCTACCACCCTCTCAGTGAAGTAGCACCTCCTCCTTTCTCCTCTAAGTATCCCCCCTCCAGCTTCCACCATGCCCTCTAGTTACCCCCCCTTCCTTCGGAGTACCCTGACTGAGCCTCCCCTATTTACCTCCTTCATGTACTTGAAGACCTCTATCATGTCCCTCCTGTCCCTTCTGTCTTCGAGTGTGTACATATTTAGCTCTTCGAGCCTCTGCCCATAGGTCCTTTCCCCCAAGACCCAGATCATTTTGGTTGCCCTCCTGTGGACCCTTTTCAGGAGCTCAGTGTCCCTTTTTAAGTGTGGCCTCCAAAATTGCATGCAGTACTCGAGGTGCGGCCTCACCAAGCAGCTATACAGAGGGAGTATCACTTCCCTCCTTCTGGAGGCGATCCGCCTAGCGATGCATCCCAACATCCTATTAGCCTTGGTTGCTGCCCTCCTACAAGTCTGAGTTGTTCATCTTGACATCCACCACCACCCCAGGTCCCGCTCAGCCATCAAGACTTGTAACACCCCCCCCCCCAAACCGGGTGTACACTTGGCCTGGGTTTCTGATGCCCAGATGCAGTACCCTGCATTGAACCTCAGTCCCCACTTCCTTGACCACCTCTCCAGAGCATCTAGGTCCCCCTGCAGGGCCACCCTCCCCATACACCACCGCTCCCAGCGTTGTCGTCCGCAAAGAGACTCGTTTCACTCCAGATACCCTTCCTTATGTCAGAGACATAGGCGTTGGAATAAGAGGGGCCCAAGAACTGATCCCTGAGGGACCCCACTAATGATCCCCCTTGGAGATGAGACTATCCCCCCAAACCACGACCCTCTGGGTCTGCTCCGAGAGCCAGTTCCCTATCCATCTGATAATCTGTTTCCCCACCCCCATTTCCCCCAGCTTATCCAACAGGCCCCCGTGAGGAACCAAGTCAAACTCCTTGCTGAAGTCAAGAAAGAGGACATCCACCAGCCTACCCAGGTCCAGGGCACTCGTCACCCAATCGTAGAACTCCACAGGGTTAGTCTGACACGATTTTCCCAGGACAAAGCCATGCTGTTTATCATCTAGGCACCCCGACTTTTCCAGTTCCTCCCAGCCCCACCTTGACAATACCTCCATCCTGCGATATGTTGATGCCTTTACCCTGTATTGTGCCTTATGCGGAGATTTGTAGTCTGTGTCTCCATGCAGATTTGAGCAAATTCTGTAAAAGTAGCAATGGGCATGGGAGATATTATTAAATCTCCGTATATATGGGCACACATGTAGGGGCAAGAGGTGTGTACATCATCGTTGATTGAAAAGCATCTTCATGAGTACTCTTGGTTAGGAAATTGCTGGGTCAGCAGGAGGATTCAGATTTTACTAATGTAAGAGGTATTTAAACATGCTAATGTAATATATTGTGACTGCAGGGGGATCGGAGACCTGAAGCCCCGATCTATGTATGCAGCGATCGCTGCATTACCTTTGCCCATAGTTCTCCTTTAAATTTACATTGAGGAGTAGACAACAAAAATTTATAACAGCAGAATAAGAAGCCTTTTGCCTTACATAGATCTTTCCTTTATATTGGTCATAGAATAGCATTGGTGCTAGTAGCTTGTTTCTTTCTTGCCTGTCTGACTGTATGAACCATTCTGTGTTTGCAAAGGAGGGATGTGTGTGTCTGTCCACGTGCACATGGGCATGGGTGTACGTGGATGGATTGCCATGTTACATACACTGTGACATAGGAGATCCACAGTTTGAATCCCATTTACAACCACTGGCTCACTGTGTCCTTGAACAAGTCACTTAACCCTCCCTGTGCTCCATTTCTCTTAGCTCAGTGGATAAAAGCTGAGCTCCCACTATGAATGAGATTACGCTTTTCTCTCCAAGCTACCCTGGGTTAGCACATGATGGAAAATAAGTGGTTTCTGGGTGTGGAGCTGCTTCCTAACTTTGTCCTTAAAATGAGAGCACTTGGCTGGCCTGTGGTCTCAGTGGTAGTGCTGCCACTCGCAGTGCTGATGACCATGGTTCGGGAATGAGTTTGAGTCATTGGAGAGTCAGCTGGCGCGGTGGATGGAGCATTTCAGCAGGACGCTGTCTTCGGGAGCTAATGATGGATCACCATAGGTGGCATTGTAGGCAGGAGCATTATTCAGGTGGGGGAGATGCAAATTGGCTAGTTTGGCTTGTAGCCATACTGTGCACGTGCACGCCTGCTCTCAGACCCACCTGGTGTTGCTGTGGGAACAAGGGGAGAAAACACAAGAAGAAAAGCCTGGCTGCGATACAGGGATGAAGTGCCTCTGGTACTCTAGGGCCCTGATTCACAGACTGTCCACCTGCCCCTCAGAACTGTACATCGCTGGGGTCCGGGGAAACTTCCCACTGCTTGCTTTGGAGGGTGACGTCTAAGGTAAAAGGTGGTAGGGTAAGCAGCAGAGAAGGCAAGCATGGGGCTAAGAGGTTGCTGGATAGTGTGCAGATGTGGGCAGCTGTAAGAAGGAGTAAAATATATATAAAATAAAAACAACTAAACTGAGTGAACAGTGAAAAACCTTTAAACACTAGACTGTTGACAAGAAAACTCATCATACCTTCTGAGAACGGTTGTAAATGTTCTAAAAGCAGATTTTATTTCAGGCACAGAGAGAAGGGACAGGTCACACAGTAGTAGTGTCCTTACTCTGAATTAAGTGGCCTTATAACATGGGCACCTACCTGTCTGTGAAGTGATTGGTGAAGAGGCAGCATGGTGGCCATTCATTAATGTCTGTTACTGTTACCCCAACAGTATCTGTTTGTGATGAACAGTCATCAGCCACACATCAATCAGCACACCAATGTAATTATTGCAGGCTGTAAATGACTGTGAAAGGCAGCCATTGTTTCTGCACCTAAGTGAGAGTCCCCACCTCAAAGCTCCTAGCCACGCTACATATCTCCATAGTAAGAGAGCGAGTAATTGTTAAAAGATGTCCCTGCGCATGGTCTGCAATTTTTAGAGCTTCTCGTCTTGTTCACCATGAGTGATGACTGCCCAGCGTACTGTAATGCAGAGCATCTGCTTGTTCATCGGCTTCAGCAGCTTCCTGATCGCAACAGTGTCTTCCCCTCCGAGTACAGCATGTGCATTACCGACCATAAAAGTAAATGTCTACCGGTGAGCACTGTGATCGTAGCACATTATGAAATGGCTGGTAGCAAGGCAGCATTCTGATTGGCTGCTACGAGTGTGCTAATATGTCTAACACCATGGGAAAAAGATCAGGCTGTGCTATGCCAGGCAGGCACTGATCTTCCCATTCTTCCAGTGTTCCAAGTTAGAATGTTAAAAAAACAAAAGCTGCCATCTTGTTTTCACTTGCTCTCCTCATAAACAAACCTGCCCGATCAAGCCGCTCACTTGCTCGCATTAACAAATGATCTGCGTGCCTCACTACTTCTCTGCCTTATCTCATCAGCTCCTCGAAATATATATATATATCTATATATATATATGTATTTTTTTTTAAGGATCCAAATGTCTGTTCGGTCGGCACTCGACTCGCTCGCTCTCCTCGTCCGTACATAAAGTACCAAAATGTATGATCTCTCCCCTGCCAGCCGCTCACTCGCATTAACAAATGCTCTTGTCTGCCCCTCGCTACTTCTCTGCCTTATATCAGCAGTTCCTCGAAATGTTTCATTTTTTTTTTTTTAAGGACATCCAGGTGTAGTCTTTTTAAACAGTGCTACCCACATTGTCACTTACAGTGCAGTTTTCCGCACACCCGTTTTCCTTGCTTCACTGAAACAGTAACAGTTTCCTCCCTGGTGCTCCCAAAAGGGGTAGCTCATACAAATAATAAGACATTTCATCTCAATTGTCTCCAAACAGCATTTTCACGCTGTGAACTCTGTTTTTTTTTTTTTTTTTGGAAGTGTGTACTGACAAAACTACGAAACCTTTATAGGACAAAATGCCTTCACTCAAAAACAAACAAAAAAAAAAAACGCACAGGACACTTAGGCAGAGGAACTACTTTTATTAAAAACTGACACAAACATGCATGTTTTTTCCTACTTAAAATTGGGAATTTTACCTACCAAATGCCATTTGCACTACAAATGGCCATTTCATAAGTGCAGTAAGCCAGTACAGGGTCTCTGTGTTAGACACTTTAACACACGGCTAGGAGGCTGGACGCACTTGGCCGGTGGTTTCGTGCCTCACTATGCCTCCTAGCCATGTGGTAAAGTGTCTAACACACACACCCTTTTGTGTCTTATTGCTTACATACTAACATACTAAAAGCCAGCAGAATAAGCCTAATGGTCTGCCGTGTCTGCTCGGTAGCCAGCCACCTAGTGGGTGCTCGCTTCCGCCCCGGCCCCCGAGAGGGTCTTCTTTGGCTTTAGTTTCTCTTTGTACCTGTCACACCCCCTCTTGAAGCCCTCCACTGTGCCCCCTCCACCAGCCTCCCGGGCAGCGCCTTCCATGGCTCCACCACTCTCTCAGTGAAATAATGCTTCCTATGCTCCCCCCTGTAATTTCCCCCTCCAGCTTCCACTCATGCCCCCTAGTTGTTCCCCCTTCTTTAGCCTAAACAGCTCCATGGTTCCACTCTGTTATTCCTTTTACATACTTGAAGACCCCTATCGTGTCTCCCCTGTCCCTCTTCTCCTCCAGTGTATAGCCCAAGCTCTTCCGGTCTCTCCTCATAGGGCTTCCCCTCCATGCCCTGAATCATCCTGGTCACTCTCCTCTGGACTCTATCCAACAGCGCTATGTCCTTCTTCAGATGAGATCTCCAGAACTGTACACAGTACTTGCGTTGCGGCCTGACCAAGGCATTATATAGAGGGAGGATTACCTCGCTTCTCCTGGACATAATTCTCCTGGCTATGCAGCCCAGTATCCTGTTTGCTTTGGCTACGGTTCTTCTACAATTTTCAGAGTTATTCATTTTGACATTTACCACCACCCCTAGATCCGCTCACCCAGAGTGGCTTGCAGTGTGCCTCGGTGTAAACATGGTCCGGTTTTTGACCCCCAAATGAAGTACCTTGCATTTCCTGGCATTAAATTTCAATCCCCACCTCCTTGACCACCCTCCAGGGTATCCAGGTCCCCGGACTGTCTCTCTCTCACACGTAGCAAATGAGTCCTGTGATTAGTAACACTACCCCTCCGCCTCCCGATTCGCAAAGTCATGTTGGGGAAGTTTGTGCTTTTAATGACCTGTACTCTCAGCGACCTGTGTCCCGGGCGCGTTGCATATGAAGGACTGTTTTCACCGCTGTTAGTAATTGTTGTATATGAGTGCCAACACTATGGAGAGAGAGAGAGAGAGAGAGGTTCAGCAGACAGAAGTAATTAGGGGGTTAGCGGGAAGCGGCAGTGACTGTCACCGCCTGTGTCGCTGTCTTTATCTCTGTCAGTAATTGCAAGTGGAGGGGAGAAATGTAATAGGGATCAACTGTGCAGGACGACAGAGTCGGGGGGGGGGGAACGTTTGCCAGGTACTTGGTTAATATAGGGATTGGCATATAAAGAGAGAGTGAGTCAGTAGGGAACGTTTAACATATACTACATACTAACATACTAAAAAGCCAGCAGAATAGGCCAAATGGTCTGTCTTGTCTGCTTGAAAGCCAGCAACCTAGTGGCTGCTCGCCGTCTCCCTCCCCCCCGTAGCCCCAAGAGGGTCTTCTTTAGTTTGTTTCCTCTTGTACCTGTCCCACCCCTTCTTGAAGCTCTCCACTGTGCCCTCCTCCACCAGCCTCCCAGGCAGTGCATTCCACGGCTCCACCACCCTCTCAGTGAAACAATGCTTCCTATGCTGCCCCCTGTAGTTTCCCCCCTCCAGCTTCCACTCATGGCCCCTGGTTGATCCCCCCCTTCTTTAGCCTAAAAAGCTCCTTGGTTCCACTCCTGGTTATTCCTTTTACATACTTGAAAACCTCTATCATATGTCCCTGGCCCTCCTCTCCTCCAGTGAGTAAAGCCCAAGCTCTTACAGTCTCTTCTAATAAGGCTTCCCCTCCATGCCCTGAATCATCCTGGTCACTCTCCTCTGAACCCTCTCCAGCTGCGCTATGTCCTTCTTCAGATGAGGTTTCCAGAACTGTACACAGTACTCAAGCTGTGGCCTGATCAAGGCATTATACAGAGGGAGGATCACCTCCCTTCTTCTGGACGTAATTCCCCTGGCTATGCAGCCCAGTATCCTGTTTGCTTTGGCTGCAGTTCTTCTGAAGTTTTCAGAGTTATTCATTTTGATGTCTGTCACCACCCCTAAATCCCTTTCTCCCAATGTGGCTTGCAGTGTGCCCCCCCCCCCCGGGTGTATTCATGGCCCGGGTTTGTGAACCGCAAATGTAGTCCCTTACATTTCCTGGCATTACATTTCAGTCTCCACCTCCTTGATCATCCCTCCAGGGTATCCAGATCCCACTGGACTGCCTCCCTCGCTTCTTCACAATCCACCAGTGCTCCCAGTTTTGAATCTTCCGCAAAGAGACTCAACCTATTCCTAACCCCCCTCCCTATATCAGAGACATAGGCGTTGAACAAGAGTGGTCCTAATACCAAACCCTGAGGGACCCCACTGATTGCCTTCCTGGCAGAGGAGAGTATCCCACCCGCCATTACCCTCTGTAAACACCCATTGAGCCAATTTTCAACCCAGTTGAGCTCCTGTCCTCCCACCCCCATCTCCCCAGCTTTTTATCAGCCCATAATGTGATACTGAATCAAACGCCTTGCTGAAATCTATCTATAGGACATCCACTGGTCTGTATCTGTCCAAGGCCCCGATCACCCAGTCATAAAACTCTACGAGGTTGGACTGACACGATCTCCCCAGAACGAAGCCATACTGTTTATCATCCTGGTGCCCTAACCATTCCACCTGCCTCCCAATCCTCTCCTTGATAAAGCCCTCCATTACTTTGCCTACCACAGATGTTAGGCTGACAGGCCTATAATCAGGGCCCCGATTTTTCTGCGGCACATCGGAGCAAAGTTCTGCGGCAGGGTTTCATTTGCCGCGAGAACTTCTATGAACTCAACACCAATTTCTATGCAATTCTGCGCACATTTTACCTTTAATTTTTTTCTTTTTGTTTTTTGCCATATCTGACACAATGCACGCCAGAATACAGTCATTTTATGGGTGTTTGTCACCAAATTTTCAACATAGCCAGTTTAAGACCTCTGCTCATGAACAGTATCACTGTGATTTTATTAATCTGTCCGAACATTGATTTCAAGATAACCGACTCGCGCCATTCTGCGTAAAAGGATGGAAACACATTTTGGGTGAGATGTGAAAAATGACAGCTGTACTACTCATAAGACAGTGTGGTGAAATGGCAGTGTTGAAACTCTGGAGTGAAAATATTGAAATTTCGCGAACTTACGAGCCTGCGAAGGAACTGTGCAACGCACGCTCATTAAACAGTCATTTTTTGGAATTTTTTCACCAAATTTTCAACATAGCCATTTCAAGACCTGTGCTCATGAACAGTATCACTGTGATTTTATTAATCTGTCCGGAACATTGATTTCAAGACAATCGACTGCACCATTTCTGCGCCACAAGGGTGGAAACACATTTTGGGTGAGATGTGAAATGACAGCTGTACTACTCATAAGACAGTGTGGTGAAATGGCAATTTTGAAACTCTGGAGTGAAAATATTGAAATTCGTAACTTACGAGCCTCGTGAGAACCGCGCAACGACGCTCTTAAACAGTCATTTTTGGAATTTTGGCACAAATTTTCAACATGGGGTTTTGGCCCTCTTCTCATGAATGATGTCACTGTCATGGCGTGTACTGTCCCGGGGTGATTTCGCAGTCACTGTGCTAAATCACCCTTCGAGCCCGGACAATGCCATGACAGTGACATCATTCATGAGAAGGGTCCCAAAACCCCATGTTGAAAATTTGGTAAAATTCCCAAAAATGCCTGAGATATGCAATAAAGTTGAACCTCCTATCTAGCCCATTATACAGCTTACCGCATTTCCTCAGTTCTCGTGTCGCCTTTGAAGAGTGCAGACGGTTCCCGGTCCACCAAGATCGCCGCTACCGGAGTCCGGAGGTAAGTATGGGGTGGGGCTGGGGAGGCTGGGTGCGCAGTGGTGGGTGCGGATGTGGGGGGTCGGAGACGCTACGTGACAGTTTTTGTTTTACAGGGGAAAAAAAGACGTCGCTGATGCTTGCCACGCTGGGGTGGGCTCCAGCGGCACAACGACTTTGGCGCTCAGCCGACGGGGATTGGGCACCTCCGTCGGCAAAAAAAAATATAGACGTTGCCACGCTGGGGTGGGCTCCAGCGTGGCATATAAGCATTTGGAGTGGGGATAGTGAAGCCGACAGGGATTGGGCACCCTGTCGGCAAATGAAGCGGACGGTTGTTCCGCTGGCGGTCGGATTCCGATGATGGCAAATTCACGGATATTTCCGCGGTTTGCCGCATCCGCGGAATCGCGGAAAACTCGGGGCCCTGCCTGTAATTCCCCATCTCTTCTCTAGACCCCCCTTTTATGAATAGGCACTACATAAGCCACCCTCCAGTCTTGGGGCACCCATCCTGTCTGCAAAGAGGTATAAAAGAGTGTAGCCAGTAGAGCTGCCAGACCCTCAGCCAGTTCCTTCACAACCCTCGGATGTAGCCCATCCGGCCCCGGCGCCTTATCAGCCTTTAGCTTCCGAAGGGCCTCCCTCACCCTATCCACTGTGATTTCTTTCACCCATTCCTCCCCCTCACTCAACTTCCCCACCCCTTCTGGGTCAGTTCCTATCTGTACCCTAGCCTCATTCTGTCATCTGGTCTCAGACCGACTTCTCACCTTAGCGGAATGCTCTTCCCTCCCATCAGCCTGTAGGGATCCCCAGTCCCCATCTGCAAAGATTGAGACAAAGTATTCATTTAGCACCTCTGCCTGTTCCCCTGCTTCCTGAGCCCATCCCCCATAATTTTAATCCTATTGATCTGCATCCTCTCTTTTCGCTTCTCTCTTGTATATCTGTAGAATCCCCCCACCAGATATCCCTAGCCAGGTTTTGCTCCATCAATGCCTTGGCTCCCCTCACCACTCTGGTGACCCTCCTGGACGATATTTCATACTCTGCTCGCTCCTTGTCCCCCTTGAGCATTTAAAATGTGCATAAGCGGCCTTTTTATCCCTTACTGCCTTCTGCACCACCCTCGTCCATCAACATGGCTTACTGGTCCTACCATGCTTTTGCCTTAATTTTATACAGTACTTAGTAGCTTCCTGTACCCCTTTTCTAATGGTCTCCCACAATCTTCCAGCATCCATGTCCGGCCTAATTTTGTCCAGCCTCTCTCTTAGAATCCTACCCATGCCCACGGAATCCGCTCCCCTGAAGTCTACCACTACTGTGTTAGTGTGGTTTTTTTTCATCCCCTATGAACAGCAGAAACCAGACCGTGGCATGGGCTCCACCTGCCAGTGGACTGCACACCTCCAGGCCCCTTATCTGATCACTGTCCGCTAGGGAGGCATCCTGAAAAACGTCCATCAGTCGCTGTTCCCTGGCTACAGAGGATGTCATGGTGTCCCAGTCCACCCCCGGCATATTAAGGTCACCCATGACCACCACCCTACCCTTACCAAGGTCACAATGACCCTTGATGTTCTCTACCAGTTTATCCTCCAGAGCCTCCTCAATTGCAGGGGACCTGTATACCACCCCTGTTTTCAATTTTTTTCCTCCCCTCATTTGCAAGGTCACTCAGATCGCCTCCACTCCTCCTTCAGCCTCCTCCACTTCACTAACCACAATGTCATTTCTGACTATCAGCGCAGCCCCTCCCACTCTTCCCACTCCCCTAATATAGTTGCTTAATTTACAGGTTGGTGTGTAAAGTAACAGACTACTGTGTCAGTGGTATGTACAGTAACAGAGTACAGTATCAGGACACAGAGCAATACAGCACTGTGCTATCAGCACAGGAAAAACTTGCACTTGCTCCTTGATTCTACAGTGTGTGGCCTGCTCACCACAAAGTGTTGTGGTGTGAACTGTTTTTACTGTCACAGAACACAGAAAACTGTGGTTCCATGGCCAAAAATAGTGGAGGAAACCAAATAGTTCCCACATGTTTTGTCTTTTTATTACAACAGGTTTTGTCCATTTCTCTCCAAATTTGGCCCATGTTATAAGCGCAACAACCCACTCCAGGGTGTGCGGTTATTGGGGATTAATCAACACCTCAGGTGCGGCCTTGTGCCTCACAATGCACCCGGGGTGTTGATTAATCCCCAATAACTGCACACCCTGTCGTGGGTTATTGCTTACTTCTTGTATTGATCGCTGTTGTTTTAGGAAAGCTGTACCTTGTACATTTGATAAGCTATGAAATGCAAGTTTAGTTGAGCATCTAATCTATTGATCTTCTGGTGGAGGCTGTCAGATGGACCTTTTCCAGTAAGATGTTGGAAGAGCCTGGTCTTTTTAGATCTTCTATCTTTAAATCTGCCTTTTATATGCAACCTAGGGCTGCAGGTACAGGGTTTCTGTATTTTTGTATGGAAGTTTAAGTATGCTTAGGAGTATGATTCATCACGGTGGTTTGATACTGCACAGTAGCTTACTTGAAGGGAGAGACAGGTCTGCATTTAAGCCAAGCATTTTTTTTAATGTCAGTTGCCACTCATGAAGCTATGCATTTAACATGAGAATTTATGCATCACTATGTAAGCATTAATCACCACCAGATGAGGGCTCTGCCGTTGGATTAATGCCCGCTGGGGGTAAGTGCCCGGGCTTAGCCCGAGGTCCAACCAGCCCAGCGGCAGTTAATCCACGCAGAGCCCGAGGCTGAAGGTGATTAATGCGCTTGTAACATAGGCTCGCTATGGCGACAACAAACCTTTGTCATCGCATCACCTCCGCGCCAGGATCGCTTAACGCCACCCGCGGCGAGCTGTATGCTCGGGCGGCACCTCTTTCCACAGCGGGCGGCAGGCAGGTCTTGAGGTAACTCATGTTATTCGCTACAGGCAGAGAACACAGGCTTTACCTGTTCAGTCCTGAATGATTGCGGTGTCCGTCTCGTGTGCTGGCTGCCGGATCCGCTGAGTGCCTCCTGCAGTCCGGGAATTTCAGGGCTCAATGACTGCTGCCTCACTGGGTGCTGCTAACAGCTAGTACTGCTGTCCCTCTCTGCCGCTGCTCCCCCGCGCGCTCCCGATAGCATCTCCGCGCTGTTTCTTGCCTTCTCAGTGCTGCACCCTCTGCGTCCTGGCCAATCTGGGTACTGCCCCAGCGGGCTGCTACCCTTGGGTGCCTCCATGGCCACAGCTGGTACTGACCGAGCGGGCGTTATGTGTGGCTTAATACCCGCTCGGTTTCAGTCAGCTGTGGCGATCCGGCCAGTCGTCGTGCTCCTTCACAGCGCCCGACTCAGAGCCGTGTTACAAATAGACATAAAGTCCTCTCTCTGGGTCTGGTACCTGGGGATAGACTGTACAAACTTCACAGGTTTAACTGAATATTTTTGATTTCTCTTGTATCTCTAAAATTCCAGCCCACAGAGATGACTCTTGTCTGCTGACGTGTGTATGTAGGCACAGTGCGGGCTTTCCAGTTATGACATTTTCAATATATAGATTAAGGCTGGGGATCGGGTGATAACCACGCTGTAATCATCTTGAGTGGTTGCTAGGGCAACATGGTAAACCTCGAGAGTGCAGCTCGAGAGGTTTACTGTAGCCCTAGCAACTATGAGAGGTGATTTCAGCATGGTTGTCACCCGATCCCCAGCCATCATCTTTTATAGTGTATGGTCAAAAAAACACTGTTTGCATTCTATGTGTGAGAATTATGGAACTCTGGTGCATTCTTTTTTTGTTATGTCACTGTTTGGAAGTTCCGAAGTGTGGTTAACAACTTTCAAAATTCTAAACAGTGCATAACAAAGCTGTGTGACTGCTGATTATGGTGGTTAATAGGCACTTACCATACATTATATGGAATTTATTTTTTTAGTTTTTGTTGAACAGGTGAGTGCAGTAGACATGAAATGGCAATTAGCAGGCATGACCCGGGAGCGTACAGACTGTACAACAATATACGACTGCAAAATACAGC
This sequence comes from Neoceratodus forsteri, assembly GCA_016271365.2. NCBI lineage: Eukaryota > Metazoa > Chordata > Ceratodontiformes > Ceratodontidae > Neoceratodus > Neoceratodus forsteri. The sequence continues at coordinate 1,463,334,151 of CM057452.1, forward strand.
AAGTACAGTACTTGCACAAAATGTGTCAAAGATACATCAGTTATAGTTGATAGCAATGTATAATCCTTACAAAAAACATGAATAAAAAAAAAAGTATGTGAAAACGCAAGCATTTAGTGTGTGTAGATATTTTCTTATCTCACTCTTGAAAAGCAGGTGAGAGAAGACGTGTGATCCTAGAGGAACAGAGTTCAAATAGATGGGAACAGAGGAGAAGGCCTGTTGAACTATATTAGTAGAAAACTTTGGAACAAGTAACAGTGACTTCTTGGTAGATATGAGAGGGCATGGATGGAAGCTGTCCAGAGGAGGGCAACTAAAATGGTTTAGGGTCTGCACCAGAAGACATATGAAGAGAGACTAAAGGAGCTTAATATGTATAGCCTCGAGGAAAGGAGGGAGAGGGGACATGATAGAAACTTTCAAGTACCTCAAGGGAATCAACAAAGTCCAAGAGGGTAGCATCTTTCAAAAAAAGAGGTGTGCAAGAACAAGGGGGCACAATTTGAAGATGGGGGCTCAGAGGTAATTTAAGGAAGTGTTTTTTCACCGAGAAGGTTGTGGATGCATGGAACGGCTCTTCCAGAGGAGGTCGTGAGTCAAAAACAGTGGTGGAATTCAAGCATGCATGGGACAGTCATAAGGCAATTCTAGGGGTTGGGGGTAGGAAGAAGTAGGCTGCTGGTTAACTAGGATCTGCAGCTTATCCAGTAGGCAGGGAAATGGGCAGACTGGGTGGGCCTAGCGGTCCTTATCTGCCGTCAAATTCTATGTTCTATGTTCTATATTCACAAAGGAAACCAAAGCACTATCAGCCCTGTGTCATTTCCTGAAGTTAGAAGTTGGAGCTGTACACGCATGTCTTACTTTCACCCAGTGTCTCCATGACAGGTGCAGTGGAGTGTTTGTCTCTACAGGTCAGAGTGACAACAGTGCCTTATGACTGGAAACTTCAGAGTTGCCCAGCAGGGGTGTGGTCTTGTCATACCGGGGAGGTGGCAGGGCCATGTGACTGTCTGACTGACTTAAGTGTCAGGAGGGGTGGGTGGTCTTCCTTGGTTGGTGTGAAAGTGCAGCAGCAGAGTAGTCAGATAAGGTCAAGATGCTTTAGACAGGACTGTTGAGAGAGGAATACCCGACATCACAATGGACGTGGGGGGGGTTGACATTTTTATACATAATAATTAGGCTTATATTTCATATTTTTTTGTGACTTTAGCTTCCTGTTTCATTACAACCAATAGAAAAACAGTATCATCTCTCCTAGGACTTTGCATGCTCTGGCTACTTGCCTGCACCTGACATCAGAGCTCTGCTTCTGACATCGTAGTCATTCTCTCTCTCCTAAGCTGGTCTCTGGGCTCATAACTAGTGGGAGGTCCTTCCTGGTACCACGTGACAGGCAGGAAAAAGATCTCTGCAGGGGGACCAGATCTTTCCCTCTGCATCCTGTAGCTCTCAGTTTACTTCCTGCCTGTCAAGAGGCAGGTTCTTGTGGCAGAGCTGAAGCCATCAAACTGTAAGTGCAGTTTATTTTTCTACTCCGAAGAGGATTTTTAAGGGGGAAGCTTAACCAGCATTGCCTTGCAGATTCTGTAGGGTCCCCAGTCTGAGCCATGCATGTTGAACAGACTGGCCCCTTCTCTCCTACTTCTTCGCGCGCTTTGAGGCACAAATCCCCCCAATGGTCACCTTATTTGGAGGGAGGCATATGATTGCTCGACAGGATTCCTCTTTTCCAAAAAATCGCACAGGGATCCCAGCCTCAGCCCTGCGTGCTATACAGTCTGGCTCATCTCTGCTCACAGAAGTTCGCTGCCCCACTGCCAGCACCCTTAGTCTGGCAGGACACAGGAATCGGGGCCCTTGTGCTGCAAATTTATTTTTGTCTCCAGAGAGCTGCGCACTATTCTCCTCATCGACGGCCACTGCTGCTCTGGCCGTCGACGCTGCGAGCCGTCAGTGAGCCCTGGTCCTCAGGCTAGCGATTTAACATGGGTGAAGCCTCCAGGAGCGATCGTGTCCCTGCAGCAGGTGTGTCTTGGGAATGTTCCCAGCTCAGGCAGAGCCAAGCTTCTCCCTCCTCATTGACGCTGCTGAAGGCTGCCTTCCCAGCCGAGCCCCGATCCTCAGGCTCGCCGACGATCGGGGAGGACATGCTGTTGTAGCGGTAGCGCTCCACAGCAGCAGGAGCTTCATTTTGGCTCAGGATGAGCCGCGCTACAGACCCTCATCAGTGGCCAGGAGGGCACAGGCAGAAGTGGGTTTCCATAGACGAGCCCTCGGTCCTTTGGCTCGCTGACGATTGGCGGAGGAATACTTTTGGAGTGGTAGCACGCCACAGCAGCAGGGGCTTCATCTCGGCTCTGGAAGAGTCGCGCTACAGCCCCTCATCGATGACCAGGAGGGCACAGGCAGTCGACTCTGGGCCCTATTACTGAGTCTCCTACCCATCAGGCTTTTTGATGCACGACGGGGAAACCGGTCAGAGCGATAGCGCTCCCCTTACAATCCAGCTTGCTGTCGTCTGCTGCCCTCAACAAGTCCCCACCAAGGGCGATCGAACAGTGGGAAGGGCGCAGCTCACAACATGTTGACGAGCCTGTGCTCCTCCAGCTCGTCAACATCTGAAGCCCATTTGGACAGATAGGCCCTGGCTCCAGGTGGCAGTGCTAATAGGACTCAAAATAAGGACTCACGCCACCCTCCAGTACAGAAGGTCTGCAAGGGCTGTCGGGAGCATAGCACAAATTCTCACGGGGTGGAAAGTGCCACAGACGTAGACCCCCCGTCACCTTCTCCGGCTTGCTGTGCCTAAGTGATACAGTTACAAGGTCAGAGGAGGTCCGGAGACATCCACCCTGCTGTCACAGGAACACCAATCCCAGGCAGCGCAGACCCATCAGCCTGTCTCCTCCTTCAAAGGGCAGCGTGTTTTTTTTGCCATCAGACTTAGTCGTTGACATAATAGGCAAGCCTAACAGGGCCTTCGCCCTCAACACATCATGCCTTGATTTCCTATGCAGATCGTAGGGTCCACAGGAAGCCCACCCCAATACCTCCTCTCCATCTTCGGACTGAAGGGACATCCCTCCTCTCGGCACCATAGGAGAGGAAGAGGTCACAAACTAGGAGCCGATTCGAGGATGTCCACAGTGGATAATGTCCAACGGGACAGACCCCCAAGTTCGTCAGAGGTCAGTTAGTCCCCCCTCCCCCGAGGAAGGGGTGCTACCGGGTGGCATTTCTGTCTCTGATGGCTCTCCATCCAGAAACTTAGTCTTGGATGACCTTGATTTCTTCATTAGGTGGGTGATTGAGGAGTTTCATTTGAGGTCTCCCTTGTCAGTTCCCAAACCCCCAACCAGCGCTCAGACTTGCATCGGCTGCCAAGCAGAAGAGAGAATATATATCCTGTCAGGGGTGGGGCTTCTCTGTGGGACTCGGGGAAGGGGGGGGATATGAAGATGGATGCATCCCTCAGAAAAGGCGCTTTAGTCCTCTTCAACCTCCCTTAAAGCAGCCGCAGCCAACCTGTTCTCAGCATGAGTAGCACTACCATGGGCCACTGACCTGGCATTCCAGCGTGCAGACGAGCCAGATATAAACAAGCCCACCCCGCAGCAACTACAGCTCTGGACTATTCTCTGCATTCTCAGCTGACATCTTGAAGGAGGCTGCCAGGTGTGCAGCAAGGGCCATGCTTTAACTCACCTCGCCTCAACATACCTAAGGCTGCAGGCATGGCAGGCGGACAGGTCGTCAAGGCACACTTGGTGAATGCCCCCTATGAGGGAGATCTCCCGTTTGGATTGGCTCCAAAGGGGGCAGTAAAAGAATCCAGGGAAACAATGAAAACTTAAGTACCACAATCCAGGAGCAGGTACAGACCCTGGTCGTTGGGATCCAGTCAGAATGTTCAAGCCCATAAATACTCAGATGACAAATTAAATCTGCCTTCGGTAGACGATCCTGGGTCATCTCTTGCATCCAGCAGAGGAAGAAGCATCTGAGATGCCAGAAAGGTCACAGTAAAGGCCCTGGACCCATCCTCAAGTAGGGGGCAAGCGTTACAGTTTTCTCAAGGAAAGTGTCTGCACCTCCGTGATCAAGGGGGTGCTAGTCATAGTGCGCAGGGGTTACCCTCCTAGAATTCTAAGCAGGGTCCTCCCACTTCATGTGGTACCCTCACCCTTATCTGCACAGAATATGTCGACTCTCCAAACACTCACAGACCACTTATAGGCTGGAGCAAGCAGTGAGTGCCCAGCGCAGAAAGGTACTTGGACATTTACTGTCTATTCCTCATAGTCCCAAATCGCTCTGGAGTTTTCAGGTCTGTATGGGTTCTAAAATGTCTGATCGAATTCTTCTACCACAGAACATACTAGATGAGAACCCTTGCATCCATCTTCAGGGGAATTCCATCGGTGAGATTAGTTGGTGTCAGCAGTTTTGCAGGTGCATCTTTGCATATCCCATCTGGGCGTCACTCTGGTCAGTGCCCCACAGCACGAGCAAACAACTCTGGCAGTGACTGAGGTCACCCAATGCCTCTCCCCCATAGGATTCCTGATCACCAAAAGAGCTCTCTACTGCCATCCAAGCATCTGGATCATTGAGGAGTAATCTTTTGAACATCCCAACTTAAAGACTTTCCCTACGGATGCTAAGTTCAGGGACCTCAGGATCCTTTTCAGCAAAGACCAAGCGGCCTAATGCCTTTTCAGACCACACCCTCACGCAGCTTATGGGGACGATGGTCTCCCTGGCAGTCTCCATTCCATGTACTCTGGTTCTCGTGCGTCCCCGGGAGTCGAACCTACTACATCAAGGGTTCCAGTCAAAGGTCAGTCCGGGCCAGCAGATTGAAGCATATGGCCAGTCAAACCTGCTCCATCAGGGGACCAGCCAAACGTCAGTCTGAGCCAACGGATTCAAGGCTGTTGCCAGGTGGAAACATCCCTGCATTGGGGAACTCTTTGCTCCAACTTCATGAAGGGTCTGAAGCGGGGGCATCCTCATCAGGGGAGAATTACTACCGATACCAGCCTTCGGGGCTGGCAAGTAGTCAAGGGTAGAGACCCACTACAACATCAACATACTGGAGATCCCTACTGACATTTCAAAGATTCGAAGCACAGCTCTCCATCCCGGATGCTCTCATCCTCAGTCAATCGAACCACAATGACCTGCACCTATCACCAGGGAGGTACATGAGCTCTCGGATAGTACAAGAAAACCGTATTGCTCTTCCACTGGGCAGAGCATCACCTGGTGAGCTTGGTGGCCGTATACATACCAGGTCAGGTGAACATCACGGAGGACTGGCAAAGTCAGGATGTTCTCCTAGGAAAATGGGATCTAAAGGTTAGCGCCTTTCTCCTTCTTGCGGCATGGTGGGGCCTCCTGCAGGTAGTTCTTCACTGGCTGGTGAAGCCGCAAAGTTCCCCAGTCCTGCTCTCTAATCAGGGTTGAGCTGAGCATAGCATAGGATGCCTTCTCCCTAGACTGGGGACCCTGCAGTTTCATGTATGACTTTCCTCCAATTCCGCTAATCTCAAGAATCCAATTCTACTAATCGCAAGGCTCCTGCACAAGATCACCCTGGATTGGGTGGAGCCATCCTCTGACATTGGAAAATCAACCTGGTCCTCAGAACCCTCACCAAGACCCCATCGGAGCTCATTAAGGAAACGTCCGTTATCCTCCTCATGATGAAGGTCATCTTCTTACAACACTCACTTCAGCCCGCTGTATTAGCGGATAGGAGCTATGTTTTCCAAGGAACTGTACACCGTGTTCCCCCAGAACTCTGTGATTTTCCGAACATATCCATCTTTGCTTCTGAAGGTGTTTTCTTCCTTCCTCGGCTACCAGGAATTTAATCTTCCTGCCCTATGTCCTAGCCCTGAGAGTGAGAAGGAGAGGGGAAATTCTCCTGGGCTAGAGGAGAGCACTTGAGCTTTACATCAGGAGAGTGGAAGTCCTTCAGGTCTATTCACCCTCATCTTCAGGGCCGAATTTGGACAAAAAAGCCTTGAGTCTCTTGGACCAAATTAATTTGTTCTCTTCTCCATCACCTTCTAAAAGGTTTGGGCTTTCTATGCTGAGCCCAGGGAGGGCACCTTCAGCTCGAGCAGTGGCTACCTCCTGGGTGGAATTCAGAGAAGCCTTTCCAGCAGTCTTTCACAGAGTGGCCACTTGGGCATCCATCCATTCCTTGGCAAAGTTCCACAGGTTGGATGTGTCTGCCTCCGCTGAGGCATCCTTTAACTGGTCCCTCTGTAGGCGGGGGACCCATAAAGGTCTGCTAACATTCTTCCCACCCGGGAAGCAAAGGGATGTACTGCTTTAGTATATCCCACTAGTTATGAGCCCGGAGACCAGCTTAGGAGAGAGAAATTGAAATTTAAATGCCTGTAAATTTGCTTTCTCCGACTGCTGGTCTCCGGGCTCCTCCCCTCCCAGAATGTTGGACGTTGGCCATCTGGCCTCAGGGTTTGAAATCGGCTCTTCAGGACGTAAGTGCATATTAACATTTCTTCTTTTTGTTTCTCAGTGATGTATTACTTCAGGGGACACATGCTTTGGAATGAACTGAGAGCTACAGGATGCAGAGGGGAGGATCTTGTCCCCCTGCAGAGATATTTTTCCTGCCTGTCATGTGGTACCAGGAAGGACCTCCCACTAGTTATGAGCCCGGAGACCAGCAGTCGGAGAAAGAAAATTTGCAGGTATTTAAATTTCAGTATTCTGCAGCAACAGATTGTGATGGCACAAGCAAAAGATTTTGTCAGGTATAGATAAACAGCCAGAGAAGGTGATGTCTAGAGGAGAGGGATCCTGTTTTCATGCTAATGTGCATAGTTATAAAGAAGAAAGGGGCGTGGTGGGGAGTATGTTAAATACGTTTGTAATTATTGACCAGAAGATGCACACGGAGCGATGATAACTTGTTTCCAGGTGCATCCTGGGTGGGGGCTTATCATACCTCTCAACCTCCTGCCTCATAAACCGGGGACAAAGGACCAAAATCAGGGACACATCTTCAAAATTTTAGCTATCTACCCAGAAAACTGGTAGAATATGGGGCTTAGTGCAAAATGCATTTTCTAAAGTAGAACAAGTCTGTAACTTTAATGCTTGACATTGTTTTGTGCTTACAGTCCCCACTGTTTAGCCACAAAAACACAAATTTTAGGAGGGACAGAGTAAAATTTTGAGGCAAAATCAGGGACATCCCTGAAAATCAGGGACACTTGAGAGGTATGGGGCTTATATGAACCTGCTTTATTGATAGGAGGCTTGTTGGTTATGATACCAGGGAAAAACTTCTCTACTCTTCCTTGTTAAGTGTCATGGGATCTATAACTTTTACTTAAATAGTGACCAGAAGTTGGCAGAAGGGACCTTAGTTTAATGTTTCATCTGAAGGACAACCGGCGTGGGACAGATCAGTTTGAAGCTGATGGTCAGTTTGGGCACTAGCTTATAAAATATGGTAGCCAAATCAATATGTATGTAGTGGCTACCCTTTTTAGGGTCTCAAAATCGATTGCTGGCAGGTAGCCAGCTGGCCAATAACTTTCAAAATCTAGTAGCTGAACCACTTTTTGTAGTGGCCATTTGCCACCTGGCTACCCAGTTTCTTACCCTGAGGACAGCACATCAGCAGTGTAGCACCCTTCTTCGTACTGCACTACTGTGTCGGTTCTGAGTATTGGACCTAAGTGACTGGTGTGGGTCTGGAACCCACAACCCTGCTGGTCTTCCTGTCCCAGAGGTGTGTGTGCTACCTGCTGAGCCACTGCCACTGCTCCCAGATGTCTGAATTTAATTTCCCATATAATGTATGGTAGAATGCTGTTAACCTTAGGAAATCATCATTTCCTAAGGTTGTTAGGTTAACAACATATCTACGTCACATCGATAGGTTAACAGCAGCGATGGGTCTGCGCATGTGCGCGCTTTTTTTCAACGTGGAACCGATGCATGAACAGCAGCGGTTAGGGAAGGACTGAACGGCCGCGGCGGTGACTAGTAATCAAAAAGTAAGCAGCCTTTTTACGTGGGACCATACACTATAAAAAACAATGCATGGTTCCTCTATCGGCAACCGGTCGATTTGACTGTTCGAGGTTGCTATGACACGTAAACCTCTCGAAGCTCATTCTCGAGGTTTACACAGTCACCCTGGCAACCTCTCGACTGTTAACTGACTGGTTAACGATAGAGGACCATACATTATCCTCTATTTTATTACAACTAATGGAATGCAGGAATTTAAGCAAATAGAAGTTGAACTGTGTTTAAAATTATGCTTTTTCAAGGATTCAAATGAGATGTCGGGGGCTCTTTAAAGTTCTGTTCATTTCACAAGTGAAACAAGTCCAGCTCATTTTGGAGTTGACAGAGCACCACATCACTCACCCATCACGGCATGGTGTTAACCATTTTAGTACTGTTGACGTCTCTCTGGCCTGAATGATTTCCACCTTATTCAGGGGGAAGTTGTCTCTCAATGTAAAGCAGTGAAACAGTAAATAAAGCCCGCATGCACTGGATGTGTCTGTTGATTATCAGGGTGTTTCCTTTTCCACTTCTGACGGCTTTAACCAAGTGGCCACCAGAGACACGCATACTGGAATTTCATACTCTTTGCTTTTGCTCTCCACTTCAACATCAAGACACACCATCGACACAGAATATTTCAATAATAGGGACTTGGGAAATTGGCTCCATAAAAGAAGTATATCCTGCCAGATCAGCTGTAAAGCTGTTTGTAAAATGTGTATTAAGAATACTGGCTGCTGATTGTCTGACACCAGGTCGGCATCTGTACATCAGTCCTAATTCACAAGAGAAAACCATACTTGTTTCAGCCTTTCCAGCCTGTCTCATTCAGATTACTGTACATATGAGTGGGCACACCTCTGTATTTTTCACTTTCACAGCTGCAAATTGTGGGATGATTTCTTACCTGCTTACACTTAAATAAAACACTGACTTTGCTGTTCTATATGTGTACTTTTTTAGCCATAAACCCCATTTTATAAGAACAGTAAGACAGTCCAGTGTATATTAGTCCGAGATGACCGCATTTCCAGGAGCTATGCAGCCCTCAGCCTGTAGCGTTGCATTTCTGTGGGCGTGCCGGTATATTAGCCTAACTCGCATCCTGTTGTGTCTTATTGCTCACTTCTTATTCTCATCCCTTTCCAATTTTAGGATATAATAATATATAATAAATGTTATTTATACAGCGCCTTTCGAAATACCAAGGCGCTTTAACATACAAATCTAATGAAACAGAATAAAACTATAAAAGCACAATGCAAATATGAATGAATCAATAAAATCAATTCGGGTAGGCAAGGCGCCACAAGTGGGTGTATGTAAAGTGGGACAGTCAGTTTAAAGGGCCCCCACACCCAAGTGTGGAGCTGGTCTCAATCTGTACTTTGTTTACAAACCTTTTTTTTTTTTTAACTTACTGTTTACTGCATTATAGTAGATTGTGCCATACCAGACTGATTCTGCTGACTTGCAAGCTGAAGGGCTTGGCCCACAGACGAACCTTTTGGTGAAAAAAATTTTATCCATTCCAGAGTTATTTAATTTAATTTAAAAATTTTGGGTTCTGGGCATGCTCAATAAGCAAATAGCTGTATGAAACGAAAAAAGATCCCTTTTTCACTTGGGGCCAATTCTTTTTCGTGAAGGAAAAAAAAAATCCTTTCTTGTTTGTCCGCCATCTTCTTATTTTTTATTTTTTTTTTTTTTAAGAAAAAACACTCAGTAGCCACTTACATGTCATCCTGCAGAGAGAACAACACATGTATCTTGCTCATCAGACTCTGTTGGGTAGATTCTGCACCTGACTGTTGGAGAATTGAGACCAAATTGTGTTTTTTTTTTTTTATTCTTTTTCGTGACCCACTTCTGCTTTTTCCGTATACTTTTTCATTTATACGAAAAAGGATCCCTACATACGGAAAAAGACCCTCCGCTTGCCATCCCCATAATTATTTTGGTTTTCCCTGGTGTCTGGAGTCGTCCCCCCCTCCCTCTCCGATTGCTATCTCTGTAATGATTTTTTTCTTTCCCTGGTATCTGGTGGCACCCCCAACCCTCTGATCGCCATCCCTGTAATTATTTTGTTTTTCCCTGGTGTCTAATGGCTCCCCTCCCCACCCTCCAACCATCTTCTCTGTATTTCATCTGTCCTTGTGTCTAGTGGCACCCCCACACCCCTCGGACCGCTGTCCCTGATTGTTTCATGTTCCCTGATGTCTAGTGGCACCCCCACCCTCCGATTGCTGTCCCTGTATTTTTTTACATTGTTCCATGGCGTATAGTGGCACCCCCAACCTCTGATAGCCATCCCTGTAATTGTTAACCTGTAATAAAGAAAGCTGTCCCTCAATATCTTTTTCCAGTATTAAAAAAATAACTCCCTCACCAGTCCGTGCCCCCTCCATCCTGATCTCCCACTGAGCACCCACCACCCACACACCCTCGCTCACCTGAACAGGTCCCAGGGTGAAGATCCGCTCTCCAATCGAAGACATATCATGCTGCTGGAACCGCTGACTGCAATATGAGAAACTAAGGTAAGAGCGGTTCAGTATATTTCAATGGGGTTTTCAACTTTGGTGCAAAATTTAGACATTTTGGCATTTTTTGGCACCAAATTTTCAACATGACTTTTTTGAGACCCCACCTCATGAACAATGGTGATGGATTTACACAAATCTGGCCCAAAAGGAGGTTTCGTGGTCATTTGGTGAAATCACCTTTCGGGCAGGATCTGAACATTTTCACTGCTCTTGTTCATGAGATGGGGTTTTAAGAAGGCTGTGTTGAACAGTTGGGGAAAAGATATGTAAAAATGGCAAAGTTACAGTATGTGCATACCAGCTACCCTAAAAGTGCACTTGGCAGCCGTGTCTGCTTTCTTGTCAGCAGGTAAGCCCTCTTCTCTTTCAGCTCATCCTGTATTCTCCAAGTTTTTCAAAGGGTTGCTTCACACCAACCCCCTATTTAGGGATCCTTCCCTCTGCCTGGGATCTTAATATTTGCATTGCCCAACTTATGCAACACCCTTTTGAGCCCTTGTCCTCAGCAGAGCTCAAGTACTTGACTTGGAAAACTGTGTTTTGGTAGCCATCACTTCTGCCAGGCTATAAGTAAGTTACAAGCATTGTCAGTGGAGCCTGATTTATCTCCTTTCACAGAGATAAGGTAGGCCTCAGGACTAACCGAAAGTTCTTGCCTAAGGTGGTCTCAGATTTCCACCTTAATCAATCTATATCTCTCCCTGTATACTTCACTGGCCATTCCTCTTCTGGTGAGAGGAGGTTGCACAGTTTGGATGTCAAAAGATCACTTAGCTACTACATAGATCGTACCAAAGGTCACAGGTTTAACTCCCTCCAACTGTTCCTCACTTATGGTGAGGTTGGCAAAGGGAAACCTGCCACTAAAAGATCCATTGCCAGGTGGATCGTCTCTTGTGTCCAATTCTGCTATGAAAAACTGGGTAAAGTTCCTCCCTCAGGCCTGAAGGCTCACTCCACCAGAGGTACAGCTATGCCTTTGGCTGCTGCCAGGGACATCTCTATCCTAGAGATATGTCAAGCAGCTACCTGGAAAACAGTGCACACTTTTACTAAGCATTACTCCTGGACATCCAGGCTAGGAGTGATGCTCGCTTTGCACAGCTGTGCTTCAGAGCCTATTTCCTAGTGAGGTTCTGTCCCTCCTCCATGGAGGTACTGCTGTGTAGTCGTATATGTCATAATATAGCAAGACTCAGGTTGTTTGAAGAAAAAATTACTCTCCTTAGTAATGTTGTTTCTTCTAATGGAGTCTTGCTATATTATTACCTCCCCGCCTGCCCTCTCAGAACCTTACTCTTGGGATGTGGGTGGGCAGGGCTGGCACTTTTAGATGCCCACCTTGTTTTTCACCCCTCCTTTGGGGTGATCTTTGTTGTGTTGTCATTTTTTGTGTCTCCTGACTTGAGTCTTCTTTGTGGCACCAAAAAATGTGTTTATTTAATTAAGTAGCCAGTTGGCTAGTGTAGGTTTACAGCTTCCACACAGAGTCTTAGTGAGTTTTTGCTCGTAAAGATCTGACAGTTTGTTTGAAGAGCAACAGATAGAATTTTCAACCGAACTCGAGCTCTAAGTTCCATGCCTGGCATGGACTTTAACTCTTTCACCTCCGGAGCAGTTCTAAGGCTGGGACAAACTGCATATGTCATAATATAGCAAGACTCCATTAGAAGAAACAACATTACTAAGGTGAGTAATTTTTTCATTTGGTGCATCTAGTATGCTCATATTGCAGTGTCCACAACTTGAGCTACTGTCCCTGCCCCCCCACTACACCCATCCTCCCTACCCATGATCCTTACCTTCCTCCATGCCTATCCCAGCCTCCCTTTCGAAGCTGCCCACTGTCTTCAACATGACCACCTCTTCTGGCAGTGCATTCCAGGTGTCCACCACCCTCTCTGTGAAGAAATGCTTCTGGGCCTCCCTCCTAAACCTCCGCCTCTCCAGCTTGACTGTGCTCCCTTGTATTATGGTTGCCACTCAGCTTAAAGAGTCGCTCCTTATCTACCTTCCTAAAAAGTCTATGCTGATGATTTCATTCCTGTTTTACTTCAAATGCAAGTGCAGGGCCCTGCGCTTCCACGGAAACATATATGTACGCATCTATGGAGGGATGGGAGCACAGGGCCCTCTGAGCCCTGTAGCTCCCATTGACAAATGAGGATACAATTATGCTATTCTTAAAAAGTGAGGAAATTCTTTGCAAAATTTAGGGTTCAGGCTAAAGCGACAAAAGTAGGAAAATATAGCTTTAGGGTTTCCAACCCTAACACCCCCCCCACCCCTGAAGCAAACCAGGGGTGCAGTCTTCCTTGGGGTTGTCAACCCTAAAGCTCACTCTATTAGGTGTGTACATTTCTGAAGTGTGTATGGAATGGAATGAACTTTAGGGTTGACAACCCCAAGGAAGACTGCACTCCTGGTTTGCTTCAGGGGTGGGGCTGGGGATGGAAACCCTAAAGCCACATTTCTCTACTTTTGCCACTTTTATTTTATTTGCTTTTGGTAACTGGGTGGGTGCACTAGACATAGAGATGCCTATTTACAGGCACGACCTGGGAGTATACAAGTGAAAATACATGAACAGTACAATGTGACACAGCACAAGGGAGAGGCAGACAATAGGATAATAGCAATACAAACAGTATTTGACAAGTAGATTGTTTTACAGCGTTCAACAGATATTGCCAGTGCAGCTAGAACAGTACCGTGTTGCATCAATACAGTTTTTTGCAAAGAATGTTATATATATTATAGTGGTGCGATAGCTAGGGTTGAGTAGGCACTTTAATGTTAAACCTCAAATTTTGCACTTTAATATTTAACTTGTCAACCGTTCAGTGGAGTTGCATGAAATTCTGCATGCACAGTCTGATGGGGTAGATCTTTTAATGTGCCCTGTTTTGTTTCTGTTGGATTGGTGGATTTTGTGCTGTGCATAGTGAATAAAACATTAAAATCTGCCTTTTTTTTTTTCCTCGTGCTGCGGCCAAACAGTTTGGAATTTTGGTCTGATATTTTCAGGGTACGGAGTGCTTACCCCTCAGATGTCTGCATTGGTTTGGTAAAAAAAATATAAATTTGTTCCACAGTTATTTAATTTTAAAACTTTGGGTTCTGAGCATGCTTAGTTCACTGTTTTGGATAGATTCGTGGAACGAAAAAGGAATATGCTCTGATGAAAACGGATCCTTTTTTTGAGGGGCCAATCCTTTTTCGTTAGAAAAAAGTTCTTTTTCGTGTGTTGCCATCTTGTTTTTTATTTTTAGCCAAAACAAACTCTCATAACTGTGCCCAGGGATGTCTTTTAGAGACATCCAAGCATGTGTCTGGCTCAGCGGGAGTTGATGAGCAGCCCTGTGTGATTTTTTTTTTTTTTTTTTATCCTTTATATGGCCTCCAAACTTTTTTATTTAGCATTTAAATCCTTCTCTGCCACTCATTAAATTCCATTAGTCTGGGGGATAAAGGATTAGGGGCTTAGATATTTTTTTAATCCTGTTTCATCAGATGAATTCCATTTTCACCGTGATGAAAAAGGAACTCGTCTGGTGAAAAAGGTTGTGTAAAAAAAAAAAAAAGTCTTAAGGCCCAGATATTCAAAAGGGTTGCTGGATTGCCTAGGGTTCTGGATCATATGGCCCATCTTAGTGGCCTAGGCCTCAGACCAACTACTCTCAAAGTACACTTGTCAGCTGTTTCTGCATTTTTGTCTGTGGCAGTCTTCCTCACTATCTTCCCATCCTGTGTTCTGTGAATTTTTTAAAGGATTGCTTCACACCAATCCTCCTTTTAGAGACCCTGCCCCTGCCTGGGATTTGAATGTTTGCATTGCTCAACTTATGCAATCCCCTTTTGAGCCTATTTCTTCAGCAGAGCTTAAGCACTTGACTTGGAAAACTGTGTTCCTGGTAGCCATTACCTCTGCCAGGCGTATCAGTGAATTGCAAGCCCTGTCAGTGGAACCTGATTTGATCTCATTTCACAGGGATAAAGTGGTCCTTAGAACCAATGGAAGGTTCTTGCCCAAAGTGGTTTCAGACTTCCATTTAAACCAGTCTGTGTCTCTTCCTGTTTTCTTCACTGATCATTCTTCCTCAGGAGAGAGTTTAGATGTCAGAAGAGCCCTTAGTTACTACATAGAGCATACCAAGGGTCCCAGGTTTGACTCCCTCCAGTTGTTCCTCACTTATGGAGAAGTGGGAAAGGGCAAACCTGCCACCAAAAGATCTGTTGCCAGGTGGATTGTATCTTGTATACAATTCTGCTATGAAAAACTGGGAAAAACTCCACCCTCAGGCCTGAGGGCTCATTCCACAAGAAGTACAGCTGCTTCCCTGGCTACTGCCAGGGATATCCCTCGCTTAGAAGTTTGTCAAGCAGCCACCTGGAAAACAGTCCATTCCTTTACCAAGCATTACTCTCTGGATATATAGTCTAAGAGTGATGCTCGGTTTGACACAGCAGTACTTCAGAGCCTATTCCCAAAGTAGGTTCTGTCTCTCCTCCTTGGAGGTACTGCTTGGTAGTCTGCAGTTGTCAGAATACAGCAAGACTTCATGTTGTTTGAAGAAAAAATTACTCACCTTAGTAATTATGTTTCTTCTAATAGAGTCTTGCAGTATTCTGACCTCCCTCCCTGCTTCCCCTCTCAGAACCTGTTTTTGGGAAGTGGGTGGGCAGGTGCAGTGTTGCACCCCAGGGGTGTTTTTTGCTTGCACCCTCCTCCATTTTGTTTGGGTGCTGATTTATTATTATTATTTATAGTAGATTTTTTTTTGGTTTTTGGGTTTCCTGACTTGAGTCTTCCTTGGGAATCCAAAACTTTTTTCAGCCAGTTGGCTAGTAAGAATGTTTACAATTTCCACATAGAATTTTTAGTTTAGTTGGACTTGTAAGAATCTGACGGTTTAAGTTTGAAACACTCCAGAGACAGACTTCAACAGAGCTCGAGCTCAGCATTCTATGCCCTGCATAGAAAGTTAACTCTTTGTTCTCCGGGGCAGTTCAAAGGTTGGAAATCACTGCAATTGTCAGAATACAGCAAGACTGCATTAGAAGAAACATAATTACTATGGTGAGTAATTTTTTCTTTTGGCACCCCACCTTGTGAACATTGGCTGTGAAATGTTGTTATTCGGTCCCAAAAGGTGATTTTGCAGTGACCGCGAAATCACCTTATGGGCCCGATTAATGAAACGACAGTTCGTGAGGTGGAGTCCCAAAAAGACCATGTTGAAAATTTGGTGAAAAAATTCCAATAAATGGCAGTTATGAACATAAGTTCAAAACGCCATTGAAATGCATTATATGGCATTTACCTTTATTCCTCAGTTCATGGTTTGGCTTTGAAGCGTGCAGACGTCTCTTGGTCTACAGAAGATGACAGCCTACGACCTCTGGTGGTAAGTATAGGGTAAGGGGGTGTGTGTATGTGGGTGGTGTGTGCTCAGTCGGAGGGTCGGGATGGGGGAAGGGGACGGCAGGTGTGACAAGGGACCGCTTTCCTTTTTCAGGTTAAAAATCAGGGACTTTTTTTTAAACAGGATTTCAATAAAGAAGTATTCTGGGACACGGGCGGGGGACTCCCAGTGTGCCATGCTGCTGGGGACCTAGATACTGACACTGGGATTGGGCCCCTCGATGTCAGCTTAGTAATAAAACAAGGGGCTGTGGGGAGGGGGCATCTGACTCCGGGGGTGGGCATCCCATGTTGGGTTATATCAATAAAATAAAGAATGGACGGCGATCAGAGAGTGGGGGTGCCACTAGACACCATGGAATGTATAGGGACAGTGATTGGGGAGTAAGGGGTGCCACTAGACACCAGGGAAAACGGGGTTCAGAAATCGCACTGCAGCCAGCAGCAGGAGTTCAGCTGAGGCTGCAGAAGTAAATAAAATCTGCTATTCTCATACAGAAGGATCCTCTCCCTAATCTGGGCACCCGAGATTTCGGGTGACCAGAAGAAGTATTTCTGACGGTAATTGTCAAAAACAAACACCGGAATCTAGCTAAACGTAGCTTGTTTAGGTAGGTTCTGGTGTTTGATTAGTAAAATGACAAAATTGTTATGTATTTTCCACGCTTTTTAGTTTGTGGAAAAACAAAACAAGATGGCAGCTGGTGAAAAAATATTTTTTTCTCATGAAAAAAGGAATGGCTCTCGCAAGAGCTATTCCTTTTTTGTGAGATCAGTTCTTGGGTGAACTTTATCCCTCTAATTTGGACAGTAGAATTCCCATTGAAGACAATGGGAACTTAAAAATTGATTAACTTTGCAACAGATTAATATTTTTTCACCAAAGCATGGCAGTTCTGTTACTCAAACTGTGTCTACCATAGAAAATCACACCAAAATTCGACACAATCTGGGTGCAGTGTGATGAGAAAAAAAACTGCAAAAATGGCGACTTTTAAGGTTTTAGCATGATCCGAATCTCAGCATCCGTATATCTGACCGGAAAGAAACTTGTCACATCAAGAGATCTACCCCACGGGACAGAGCATACCAAATTTTGTGCAAATCCATTGATCGGTTGCAAAGTTATTAAAGTGCAAAATGTGAGGTTTAACATTAAACAGGTTACTCAACCCTAACTATAGGGGCACGACCATGCCTCTATAATAAAATGATGGCTAAATGTGGGTATAAAAGGAAATACCATTGAGGGGTTGAACAAGCCATAAATCTTTAAGTCTGAAGGGCGAGGGGCCTTCATGAATTTATTTGACCCTGAGATGGTGATGTTAATGAGTATACTGGACTTTCCTTCCATTTATTTTAGTCTATACAAGTTTTATTACTGTTTTTTTTTTTTTTTTTTTTCCATTCCCCCCTCCACCCTTTGTGTGTGTTTCTGTAAGGGTTTAGTGTTTTCCCATATTGTAAGGTTTTCCCACAGTATAGTGGTATGCTGTGGTAGTGTTGTTATAGTTCTTATGTTAGGATTTTTAACATAGGGTAATGGGGTGCACTATTTTTGGTGCTCCTGCCCATCCTAGCACTCGTCCTGTAAAAGCGGAAGTGGTTTGGTGGCATTTCATTATAAGATGGCGTTCAAATAGACTGGTATGTCTGTCCACTCCGTGGCATGTTCTGTGGTCGAGAGCAGCAGTGTGGTATGATTGTGTAGTTGGGAGTGGCAATTTGGCGTGTCTTTATGGTCAGAAGGTGTGATTGTCAGCAGTGGTCAGGAGGAGCCGTCGGAGAGAGTCAACATTTGGAATTGGGTGGGGGAAGAAGCAGCATGAAGGGCTTTGTGACTGGAATGTCCGAGGACATCATACTGGAATAGTGAATGGCAGAAGGCGAATTGCCATTATTTACCATTCATATGCCTTAGCAGAACCCTCTATTCCTATTTTGTACCAGCAATGCGTCTGATCTTTGTTTGAATATGTACAAGTTCTCAATATCTACCACCTCGCTGGGAAGTCTGTTCCAATGTCTTGCTGCACGCTGTGTAAAAAAATTATATCTAATGTTTTTTGTGACATTTTCTCGCCTTATCTGGTAGTTATG
Organism: Neoceratodus forsteri; assembly: GCA_016271365.2. Taxonomy (NCBI): domain Eukaryota; kingdom Metazoa; phylum Chordata; order Ceratodontiformes; family Ceratodontidae; genus Neoceratodus; species Neoceratodus forsteri. The sequence continues at coordinate 1,463,352,301 of CM057452.1, forward strand.
GCCTCTGAGGCCCTCTGGTTTACTTTGGATAACCAGATTCATTTCCATCATAAGTTCCTTATCTTTAATGGTCTTATACATAGCCATGACATCTCCCCTTCACTCTCCTCTGCTCCAAACTATACAGTTCCAAACTCTTTCTCCCTTCATTGCTGAACTCCCTCATGCCCCATTATCTTTCTCATCCTTCGCTGCACTCGTTCCACCCTATTCACTTCTTCCCTTAGGTGAGGGCTCTAGAGGGGGGATCTGTAATCCAAATGGGGTCTAATGTACACTCTGTATATATTGGCATTATACAAGAGGCTTATAAATGTCCTTTTTATATTCCTGACCATATAGTTAGTCTTCTGTGTCATTTTTGTCAGTGCTCTCAAAACGTAAAATTTTGATCAACATAGACCCCCAAATCTTTCTCAACTTCCACTTTCCCTAATTTTTTCCTTATATGTAATACTCCTGTTTTTGGTTATCACTGCCCATGTGCATTACTGAGCATTTCTCAGTGCTGAACTGCATCTTATTATGTAATGCCCATTTCTCAACTTCCTCTAGGTCCAGAATGAGCTGTAGTGTATCTTGAATTGTATTTACTTGTCCTTTCAATTTAACATCGTCTGCAAATTTCACTAAACAGCTTTTAACCTTATACTGTAAATAGAAACATAGAATTTGACGGCAGATAAGGACCACTTTGCCCACCTAGTCTGCCCATTTTCCTACATTACAGACAAGCTGCAGATCCTAGTTAACCAACAGCTTGCTTCCTCCTACCCCTTCCCCCCCCACTAGGACTCTGGGATGACCCCAGCACCAAGTCCTGCGGCACACCACTGGTCACCCTCCCCATCGCGGAGTAACATCCCCTCACACGGACCCTCTGCATTCTTCCATGTAGCCAGTTGTTTATCCATCTGAGTAATACTGGATCTATTCCCAACTTACAAACCTTATCCATTAACTTGGTTTGTGGAACTCTGTTGAACGCCTTTTGGAAGTCCAGATATACATCATCTACTGGGATATTTTGATTGAGACTGGTATTAACATACTTGTAGTAACATAACTGATTGGTAATACAGGCTCTGTTTTGACGAAAACCATGTTCCTTGGTATCCTTATACCCTAGGGCTTCTAAGTTGTTCTCCAGTTTAATTTTAATATGCGTTTCAGCTAATTTGCAACACATTGCCGTTAAGCTGATGGTTCTATAGTTTGCTACCAGGGCTCTATTTCCTTTTTTATACACTGTAACTACAATGGCAGTAGTACAGTCAGTTGGAATTTCTCCTGTAGAGAAGGAAACACTCATTAGTGAGTTAGAGGTTTTGATATAACATACTTACTTTCTTTAAGGATTTTCGGATGCAGAGTCTGGACCTGATGATTTTTTATCATTCATCAAGCTCGAAAGCTCCTCACTTTAGTCTGAGCTTACACTTATATCCCTATCTTTTGTTGCGACTTCTTTGACATTGTCCGTGATAATACAGTTCTGGTTTAACACTGAACAATTATATTTATTGAACGCGTTGCCCATTTCCACTGGGAACATAAGTCTGGTTGTTGTCTGCTATTGGCCCAACCTGTATATTTATGTGATTATGACTATTTATATAGGAATAAAACCTTTTACCATTATCCTTTGTGTGTATGTGTGTGTGGATATAGATATATATATATATAGATATATATATATATATATATATATATATATATATATATATATATATATATATATATATATATAGAGATATATATATGATATTACATTCCAACTTATTTTTTTGTCTAATAATCTTTTTTAACTTTTTCAGTTCCCTTTTATAACTTTCAACCTCTCCATCTAACTGGGTACTAACATACTAAAGAAGCCAGCAGAATAGGCCAAATGGTCTGTCATGTCTGCTCGAAAGTCAGCAACCTAATGGCTGCTCGCCTTACCACCCCTCGAAGCCCCCAAGAGGGTCCTTTTTAGTTTGTTTCCCCTTGTACATATCCCACCCCCTCTTGAATCCCTCCACTGTGCCCTCCTCCAGGCTCCTAGGCAGCGCATTCCATGGTTTCACCACCCTCTCAGTGAAAAAATTTCTCCTACGCTCCCCTCTGTAATGTCCCCCCTTCAGCTTCCACCCATGGCCCTGGTTGTCCCCCCTTTCTAAGCTTGAAGAGCCCTTGGTTCCACCTCCTGGTTATTCCTTTTACATACTTGAAATCCCTATCATATCTCCCCTATCCATCTTCTCTTCCAGTGAGTAAAGCCCAGGCTCCTCTAGTCTCTTCTCATAAGGCTTCTCCCCCATGCCCCGAATCATCCTGGTCGCTCTCCTCTGAACCCACTAAAGCAGCGCTATGTCCTTCTTCAGATGAGGTCTCCAGAACTGTACACAGTACTCGAGCTACAGCCTGACCAAGGCATTATACAGAGGGAGGATCACCTCCCTCCTTCTGGACGTAATTCTCCTGGCTTGCAGCCCAGTAACCTGTTTGCTTTGGCTGCAGTTCTTCTACAATTTTCAGAGTTATTCATTTTGACATCTATCAACACCCCTAAATCTCTTTCTCCCAATGTGACTTGGCAATGTGACCCCCCCCAGTATGTATTCCTGACCTGGGTTATTTACCCCCAAATGAAGTACCTTACATTTCCTAGCATTAAATTTCAGTCCCCACCTCCTTGACCACCCCTCCAGAGTATCCAGATCCCCCTGGACCACCTCCCTCGCTTCTTCACAGTCCCCCAGAGCTCCCAGTTTTGAGTTGTCTGCAAAGAGACTCAACCTATTCCTAACCCCCCTCCCTATATCTGAGACAGAAGCGTTAAATAATAGCAGCCCCAATACCGAGCCCTGAGGGACCCCACTGATTACCTTCCTAGGAGAAGAGAATTTCCCACCCACCTTAACCCCCTGTAAACTCTCTGAGAGCCAATTTTCAACCCAATTTAGCTCCTGCGCTCCCACCCCCATCTCTCCCAGCTTTATTAATAGCCCATAGTGTGGTACTGAATCAAACGTCTTGCTGAAATCTAGATATAGGATGTCCACTGGCCTGTGTCTATCCAAGGCCCCCGTCACTCAGTCATAAAACTCTACAAGATTGGACTGATGTGATCTCCCCGGAACAAAGCCATACTGTTTATCATCTTGATGTCCTAACCATTCTAGCTGCCTCCTAATCCTCTCCTTGATAAAGCCCTCCATTACGTTGCCCGCCATGGACGTAAGACTTACAGGTCTATAATTCCCCATCTCTTCTCTGGACCTCCCTTTATGAATAGGCACTACGTAAGGCACCATCCTGTCTGCAAAGAGATGTTAAAGAGTGAAGCCAGTGGAGCTGCCAGCTCTTCCGCCAATTCCTTAACAACCCTCGGGTGTAGCCCATCTGGATAGTTTTCATAGCTTTGAAAGCTTTTTCTTCCTGATACATTGCTTTGTAACCCTATGTGTACTTCATGGTGGTAACTTCCTCTTTTATTATACTTTCTCTTACATGGTACAAACCTGTCCTCCAGATGTAATGAGGTACTCTTAAAGATTTCCCACATCTCCTCTACATTTTTATCCTCAAAAGATTTTTCCCAGTTCCAGTTTGACAGTTCATTCTTAATTCTCTCAGTTTGCCCTATATTAGTTCCTGACCCGTGTGGTCCCCTTTGTTCTCACAACTGTTTTTTTAAGGTTAAATTCCATGGTACTGTGATCACTGTTGCCTAGGTTCTCCCTAATATTTATATTTCTGACAAGTCTACTTTCATTTGTTAATAGTAAATCCAGTATTTTGTTCACTTGAGTCAGTTTATGCACCATTTGATCCAGCCCGCGTGTTATCAGTGTTTCTAGGAACTGTTTTTCTATTGACAAACCTGACGTCATATTTTCCCAGTTAATATTTGGGAAATTAAAATCGCCGGTTACCACTATGTCTCTCTTATCTGACATCTGCTCTAGTTGTTTAATTTCCTTGTCTAGTGTGCATTTAGTTTTTGGGGCTCTGTATAAGACACCTGTATAAAGTTTCTTAAAATGTTTATCATCTACTTGAAACCATAGTGACTGTGTTTTTTGCAGTACTAGAGTCCTCACACAGTTTACTTCTAATTGAATCTTTAATATAAATTGCTACCCCGCCTCCCCTTTTATTAACTCTATCTTTCACGTATAGAGTATACCCATTTATCTCCTTATTCCATGTACAATTTGTATCCCACCACATTTCAGTTACAGTGCAGATGTCTATGCTCTCTTTAAGTAATACTTCGCGTTCAGATTTTTATTACTTAGACTTTGTGCATTTAATGACAATACTTTAACACCCTGGGTGCCTCTTGTATTACCTTCGCCATGCTTACTTACCATAATATTTTTGTTGTTACTTATATGAGAATCCCCTCTCCCCTTTATTAGTTTAAACAAGTATTGATTGTTTATTTCATTTTTATTCCCAGACTTCTACTACCAACTTTAAGCTGTAACCCATCCCCATTTTAATAGTTTATATTGTCCACAAATTCTTCCCAGTGAGTTAAGCAACCCACCCCTTCCTGACATGTCCATAGCTTTAACCCATTATTTATCTTTTTTATTATTCCTTAGGTTGCTAGCTCTTGGGACTGGAAGAATCTCTTAAAAGAAGATTTTACACTTCAAGTTATCCTCTTCCAATTTCACATTTTTATATTCTTCCATTATTTCTGCCACTGAATGATGTTGAATATTATTTGTCTCTAGGTGCAAGATAATAGCTGACATACAGTCCTTTTCTTTAATGATGTTAGGGAGCATCCTGTGGACATCTCTTATTTTGGCCCCTGGAAAATAACTTGTAGTGATGTGCTCCGAATTACCTTTTGCAGTATATCTATCCGTATACTTTAGGATAGAATCCCCTAGCTCATATACTTGTTTTATTTCATTCTGATCTTCTACCATATTATGGGCATTTCCTAGTTCCAAGCTCTCGGTTTCCATTGATTGAACATTTATTTGCCCTATTTCATTGTTGTTTATCTGCCTTTCTCTGGTAACATTTTCCATACAGAGCTCATCTGATTGTACATTTGCATTCAATCTGTCTGTTAATAATGAGCCCGTACTGCCTACTGGTTCCTCCATTCTTATTTATAATCCTGCCTCGTTTATTCACTGGGGTCTCTTGTGGCTGATTGTGTGCCATTTGTGCAGTGTCATACTCATCCTTTTCTTCTCCTCCACCATTTGTAGAATTTTCAGGTAAAACACTAATTTCTAAATTTATCAGTGGTGAAAATCTAATTCCAGTTTCTATACTAAACAGCCCTGCTCTTCGACATTTTTAACCTTCCTGCTCACTGTGGTCCAATTTCCTTCTTCCTCAGCCTCTCTAGTTTTTTTCCTATTTTCTGTACTACACGTGTTACCTCCCTGCGCTGAACCAGCTATGTTACTATCCTGCATAGTGTTTGTTTGCTGCAGAGTCACAATTTGCATTTCCAGCATTAAAATCCTATTCTTTAGTTATTTTATAATACTGCATTCACTGCATGTAAACACCAGAACTTCATTAATGTCTACCATACTAAACTTACTGCATAAGATACGAACATACGAAATTTGCCAGCAGATAAAGGCCTAGAGGTCTATCAAGTCTGCTCGAATGTGCTGCTAGCACTCCTTATTCTGCAGCTGCCCCTCCTTTCCACCCTTCCCCTTCATTAACCCTCACCCTTGTCCTGTCCCATCCCCTTTTGAAGCAGTCCACTGTTCTACTGGATACCACTTCTGCAGGTAATGCATTCCACCCAGCCACCACCCTTTCTGTAAAAAAGTGTCTCCTCATCTCCCTCCTGAACCTTCCTCCCTCCAGTCTCATATCATGGCTCCTGGTGGCCTTCCCCTCCCTTACTTTGAACAGCCCCTCTGTACCCATCTTGTTTATTCCTTTCATGTATTTAAAGGTTTCAATCATGTCACCCCTATCCCTCCTCTCCTCCAGTGAGTACATGTTCAACTCCTTCAACCTCCTCTCGTATGATAAGTCCCCCAGCCCCTTGATCATCTTTGTCGCCCTGCGCTGCACCCCTTCCAGTAACTTAATGTCTCTCTTCAGATACAGGTGCCAGTACTGCATGCAGTACTCCAGGTGTGGTCTAACTAATGACCTGTACAGTGGCAGAATCACCTCCTCCCTCCTCGAGGATATACCCCTTGCAATACAACCCAGCATTTTGTTGGCCTTTGCAGCTGCCTTCCTACATTGTGCCGAGTTGTTCATTGACCCTGTAATGAGCACACCCAGATCCTTCTCCTCCTCTGTCTGGACTAGCTGCACTCCTCCCAGCTGGTAACTCCTCCTTGGGTTCTTCATCTCAAAATGCAGCACCTTGCACTTTCTGGCATTAAGCCCCAGTTGCCAGGTGTCTGACCAGGTTTCAAGCTTTGCCAGATCATCCTGCAACACCTGCATCCCCCCTAGGTCATCCACCACCGCGCCTACCTTGGTATAATCAGCAAATAGACTGATCTTGCTCTTGATGTCCCATGAAATGTCTGCAATGAATATCCCAAACAACACTGGTCCCAACACCGAGCCCTGTGGAACACCGCTCGTCACTGCCCTTGGGTGTGAGAGCTCCCCACCCACCACCACCCTCTGTTGTCTTCCCTGAAGCCAGTTTCCTACCCATCTCACCAGCTTTGCACCTGCCCCTGTGCCTGCTAACTTCCTTCCCAGCCTTCCATGCGGCACCGAGTCAAATGCCTTACTGAAGTCCAGATACAGGACATCCACTGCATGGCCCCTGTCCAGTTGCCTAGTTACCCAGTCGTAGAACTTCACCAGGTTGGTTTGGCAGGATCTGCAACATATGAAGCCATTCTGTCTGCTGTCCTGTAGTCATTTGGCCACTAGGAGGGCCACCAGCGTCTCCTTCAGGATAGTCTCCATTAGCTTACCTACGATGGATGTGAGGTTCACTGGTCTATAGTTTCCCTGTTCATCCATGGGGCCACTCTTGTGGAGGGGCACCACATGAGCCATCCTCCAGTCCTGAGATACACACTCCGAATGTAGTGAGGCATTAAATAGGTCTGCCAAAGGTCCTGCAAGGACCTCTGCCAGCTCCTTCAGTACCATGGGGTGGATGCCATCTGGGCCTGGCGCCTTGTCCACCCTCAGTGCCTTCAAACCATCTCGAACTCTGCCCTCCATGATTTCCCCATCTGTCACCCCTTCCCCCCCCTGTTTCTGCCATTTCTCCCACCTTGGGTGTCACCCCCCTCTTCTCTTTTTAGTAAATGCTGAGCAGAAGTACTCATTTAGTGCTTCTGCCTTATCGCACCCTCAAGCTTCCACCCAACCCCTCCTTCCTAACCCTTACTATGTGGTCCTTACAGCTCCTTTTCTCCTGATGTACTTAGAAGTCCTTCTCCCTTCTTAATGCCTTGTGCCAGCCTGAGTTCCGTGATGCTTTGGCTCCCCTTACTGCCCTTATCACCTCCTTCGATTCTGTCAAGTACTCCTCCCTGTCCTCCCCCCTCCCTGTTTTCTTGTATTTCCTAGATGCAGCTCTTTTCCTCCGTACCTTTTCAATTACCTCCTTGCTCAACCAGCTCGGTTTCTTAGCCCTAGCCTTCTTGCTCTGGGCTTTGCAGCAGGTTTTGGTTGCCTCCACTGTCCCCAGCTTTATGAGCTTCCACCTCTGGTTAGTGTCCATACTAGACTGAATTTTGGCCAGGTACCCTTTTGCCACTTCCCCCATCCTCCTAAAGTCGGCCCTCCTGAAGTCCAGCACTCTTGTACCAGATTCCACTCCTTCTTTGCCCATATCCAATGTGAGCCATACTGAGTGGTGGTCACTCCCTGACAGTGGTTCCTCCACTGTATGTTCTCTCACAAAGTCCCCATTTGCCAGCACAAGGTCAAGGGTATTCCCGAACCTGGTTGGTTCACTGACCATTTGCAGCAGGAAGCTGTCCTGGAAGGCATTCAGCAGTACCTGCTCCCTTCTGTTCCTGGATGTTGGGGTACTCCACTCCACTCCTGGCATGTTGAAGTCCCCCACAGTCACCACACTACTCTTCTCGCTGGTCCTCCTGATCTGTCCCGCTAGTTCCCTGTCTAACTCCTCCGTCTGAGATAGTGGCCTGTACACCACTCCCATTCTAAGAATCCTATTCTTGGAATCCTGGATTTGCATCCAAAGTGACTCCGTACTACCCTCCTCCCTTTCCTCCCTTACACACTTCAGTCCTGCCTTCACATATAGTGCCACCCCCCTCCTTTCTCAATCACCCTGTCCCTACGAAATAACCTGTACCCTGGTACAGACAGGTCCCAGTCATTGTATTGGGTGGCCCATGTTTCTGTGATGGCTGCAATGTCCACCTCTCCCTCTGCCATGAGAACCTGTAACTCTGCAGTTTTCCTCCCAAGGCTCCTAGCATTAAGGATAACTGCCCCCCTTTCCTAGCATGACCAATAGTACTTGCCATTTGTCCTTTGTCACTGTTTTGGGGGGTAAGCTCATATGGTTTCCCAGCCTGTGGTCTCTGCATATCTCTTCCCCAATTGCCACCCCCCACTCCTAGTTTAAATTCCCAACTTCCTCTATGTATTTCTCCATCTTCTGTTTCAACACTTTCTTTCCCTCCTTACTCAAGTGTAGTCTGTCCTTGGCATAGAGACTACTGTCCTCCCAGGTCCCTCCCCACCCCCAACAGCCCATACCCTTTAGAACAACACCAGGTTCTTAGCCATCCATTAAATTCCTCTATTCTCAGCTTTCTTGTTTTGCTTGCCTTTGGCACCGGAAGTATCTCTGAAAAAGTTACTGATCTTCCTGCCCCCTCACATAATTGTGTTAGTTCCTCAAACCTCCTCTGGACTATATCTACTGTCTTGTCAGCCAGGTCATTTGTCCCAAGATGTATAATTAAATGAGTCTTGTCCCTACCCCTTCTAGCATATTTCACAACAGACTGTCCCACCCTTTCTGCTGTCATTCCTGGCATGGCCTCCACCCAAATGCGACTATGCCTCTCCCCCTTGCTACCCCACCTGACTCCTCTTAGTATTGAGTCCCCCAGCACTAAGATTCCACCCCTCTTACTCCCTGCTTGCTTCCATTCATCTCCCTCTCTCATTTCCAGCTCCTCTTCTTCCTCCTCCACATTATTTCCCCCTTTTACCCCTGTTGCAGTTCTCCCAGCAGAATTTCCCCTGCTCCAGTTTGGTCCAGGCATTTATCAATTACTCCTCTAATTTCATCATTTCCCTCCTCCACTTTCTTCCTCTCTAGCAGTGCAAAACTATTTTCTGAAGACCCTTCACAAATGCCCACCTCTCTCTCTCATAGTAACCTGTTCTCTCCTTTCCACTCCATGACTTTTGCCACTTCTTCGCCTCCCCTCACAAATCCCTATCTCCTCCTTCCATTTGTCTTTTGTCTCCTGACCTGGTTTCCCCGGCAATCGTTCTTCCTGGCCTGGGCCCCTTTGTCTCTGCTTCCCTTCTTCTGACCCTCTCTTCACCACTGTTGGCTTAAATTGCCCTCCCTCATCTCACCTTCTTCCTTCCTCCAGTATTGGGTTAACCCCACCCCCAATCTGCCTTGCCTGTCTTAGTTCCTCCTGCAGACCCTCAGTCTCCTTTCTGAGTTTTTCTATGTGGTTGCACACTAAACATCCTCCCACACGCCAGGCAATTTTTAGAAAGATTGGTGCACCGCAGTTGTTGCAGCCTCCCACCCTACCCATTGCTGCTGTTGCCCACCAACGACCCCCCACCCTTCCAGATGCAGGATACCAAACACTCCCCCAAGTCTCCCCTCTCCCTCCTCTATCAGTGCAAAACATTCTTTTCTTTATTTCCCTTACCTCCTTTGTTGTACACGTTTAGATATATTGAGCAACTGCTTTTTATATTCCTATCCTTCCTATCCACACTCAAAAGAGACTTTTAGTAGCCATTGCACAACCTTCTTCAAACTCCTACTCCTCCTTTCCCTAATGCAATATCAATGCAAAGAAGTACATGAAGCTCCTAGATTTGCATTTACTTCTCTTCCACTGAGATAGCAGTCACCTCTTCACTTGCTGCTCTTCCTTTCCTGGATGTCTGCTTCTGCTATGACAGGTGCATATCCTTTGCCCGTTTGAGGAAGTGATGTCAGAACCCCTGGTATAAAGGAAATCATGGACCGGGGGTGGGTGGGGTGAGGGGTTTGGAGCGAATGCCCAACGCCCCTGACTCAAACCTTACTATGTTGGAGTCCATTTTGATATTGAGTAATAGTGTAATACTGTCTCCTACTTGCGTCACAGTTGGACCCTTTTTGCTTTTGTTTCTCGGTTTCCCAGTTGCATGTGACCCAACGATAATCCCCTGCTGTTCCTGCTGGTTCGGCTGACATGGCAGACACAGCTAGCTGCCCTTGCTGTGCTCACGAATGCCTGTGTTCACCGATGCTCCCAACAATTTGGGACCTTTAAGCCAAGGAACTGGAAGTGGCTGTGCGCTCGCTTCTGGTGTCCTCGCTACTCAAATCCCAACCAACTGGTTAAAATAGGTTTAACGTGCCCTTAAAAGATCACCTAAACCATTCCAGGGACTCTCTGATTACAAAATAGCACTGCAAAGGACAAATCTGCTGGTTTCCCCGATATCCCTTTGGCCCTTCCTGAGTCTGCTTACCTGGTAATGCCTGAGGTGTGTCCTCCGAGTGTCCCCTTCTACTCAAGGAGTGAGTTTCTATTTAAAATGAGCCCTCATGTGGGCTTAAAATAAAATAAGCTGCCTATCAGCCTGCAGCGTGATGAGGAATGCTTTGAGGGAGTGATGGAGTTAAAGGAGATGTTTTTTTTTGGTGTGAGTAGTTATATAAGGTTAGTTGTGTGCTGAAGGTGGTCATTATATGCGTTACTAAGGGTGTTTATATGGTGGTTTGTAGTGTGTACATTTGCTATTGATGTATAATTAAAGAGTAATAACACATTTATATAGTGGTATTGCTTACTTGTTTACTTTTATCTGTTAATTGGTTACCATTGTATATAACAAAATATATAATGGCCTTTTTTATGGGAACAAGGGCCCAAACATGTTTGGATTGATAGATTACTAGAGAGAGAGAGAGAGAGACAGAGGTGGCATTTTCTGTGGGGTTGAGGGCCTAAACATGGATGGATAGATAGATAGATTAGATTAATAGATTGGTAGATAGAGATGAGTCTCTTTGTGGATGACTCAAAACTGGGGGGGTGGTGGATGGGGAGGAGGGGAGGGTGGCCCTACAGGGGAACCTGGAGGCTCTGGAAAGATGGTCTAGAAAGTGGAAGCTGAGGTTCAATGCAGGGGAAATGTAAGGTACTCCACCTGAGGCTAGAAACCCAGGCTAAGTGTACACCCTGGGGATGCTACAAGCCTCGGGGCTGAGAGGGACCTGGGGGTGGTGGTTGATGTCAAGATGAACAACTCGGAGACTTGTAGGAGGGTAGCAGCACAAGCCAACAGGATGCTGGGATGCATCGCTAGGGGGATCACCTCTAAAAGGAGGGAAGTGATACTTCCTCTGTATAATTGCTTAGTGAGGCCACACCTTGTGTACTGCATGCAGTTTTGGAGGCCACACTTAAAGAGGGACATTAAACTCCTGGAGAGGGTCCAGAGGAGGGCAACCAAAATGATTTGGGGCTTGGGGGACAGGACCTATGAGGAGAGGCTCGAAGAGCTAAATATGTACACATTGGAAGAGAGAAGGGACCGGGGGGGACATGATAGAGGTCTTCAGGTACATGAAGAGGGTAAATAGGGAGGAACAGTCGGGTGCTCAAGGAAGGAGGAGGGGCCACTAGAGGGCATGGGTGGAAGCTGGAGGGGGAGATCTAGGGAAAAGGAGGAGGTGCTACTTCACTGAGAGGTGGTGGAGCCATGGAATGCACTGCCTAAGGGGCTGGTGGAGGCAGAGATGGTGGAGGGGTTCAAGAGGGGGTGGGACAGGTACAGGGGAAGGGTTCTGGAAGCAAAATCCAATGCAGCAAGAATATCCGGAACTGGGAAGGGAGAAGCCAGAGAAGGCGAAGGGGGCAGCAAGGTCAGCACCCAGGGTGGGGGCTGACCAGTCGAGCAGACTCGAAAAACCGTTAGGCCTGTTCTGCTGGCATTTTAGTATGTTAGATAGATAGACCGACATGTGGGTTGATAATTGGCATCTTTAAAGGTGAGTCACAAAACTTTCTCTCTCCCCCCTCCAAAAAAAAAAAATTCCAGTCCCTTCAGTTATTTACTACTAAAGTCATCTGTATGAAAATTCACTTGGGGGATGATGTTCTGTTGATGCCAGTTTTTATTTATTTGCTGGTGGGCACATAGTGCCTCTTTAATTGCAGCTTGGTATCCTTTGCTAATCATGGCAGGGGTCATGCTTTAACTTTTATTGCAGTGGTCCAGCTGGGAAAGTGGTACCAATTTGACTGGGCCCAAACTATAATGGGGATTACTGTGGAGCAGGAGGGGCTCCCTCTCCTTATCTCTTTTCAGTTACTCCTTATTTTCCAAGTGGCTCCCACTCCCTCTTTCCTTCTCCATAAGCCCTTACTGGTGTTAAGTGGCACCCCATCCCTCTCCTCTTCCCCATAAGTTCTCCATGTTGTCCAGTGGCATCCTGTCCCTCTCCCCTTCCCCATAAGTTCTTCCTGGTGTCCAGTGGCAGCCCCCCCCTTCCCCATTAGTTCCCTCTGGTGTTCAGTGGGAGTGGCAACCCCTCCCTCTCCCTTCCCTTTGAGTTCCCTGTGGTGTCCAGTGGCAACCGTCTCCTTCTCCCCTGTAAGTTCTTCCAGCTGTTCAGTAGCAACTCTCACCCCCCCCAGAGCACCCCAGCCCCACACTGATCCCTGATGGTAGCCAGCACAAAGCCTCCACTCACCCCATCTGGCTTCCATCTAACTCTAGCAACTAGTGTTAAAAAAAAAAAAATCCCCCCCAACCATATCAGCCCCACAAACCTCCCCACCCACGTCCCGTTAGTCGGCAGTTCACCAAAAGTTCTAAAGGGCATAAATGAAATCTTTAATGAAGCATACCATCTACAGTATCTTAACAGTCTGATTGCAGAGTCCAAGTTTCGGCAATTTCCCCAAATTGTGCTTTGTGATATCATGTGAGGGAGAGAGAGATTGCTGGCATTCAGGACTGGTGGTGAGACTGTTAAGATGCTGTCAGTAGTGCGCTTCATTAAGGATGTTATCCTGTATACTTTGAACTTTTGGTAAATTGCTGACTGTGTGAGGAGGGTTGTGGGGCTGGGATGGATGGTTGGATGGGAGGATTTTTTTCTCCCTGTTAGCCCCAAGGCCCATAGGCAAGCCAGGGCGCTGGTCTGAGACCATTTGCTCTATGCTCTGGGCCGATAAGTTAAGTGTGATCCCTATCATGGTGTAAAATGGGAGGGAGGTGTATGTTGCTACGAATATTTTGGCTTTATCTTTGAAATATTTTTCCTAAAATGGCTGGAGCACAAAGAGCACAGAACTAGAAGAAGCCTTTTTTTTTTTTTTCCTTCAGTTCTGTGAGGAACAGATGGGAAAAAACTTGGATATATCTTGTAGTGTCCTCAGGTTAGGAGCTAGTCTATCCTATTTTTTTATGGTTCAGTGTGTGACATTAAAGGGGAAAGAAGCATTACAGCTGTCTCAAATCATATGTGTTTATCCCCATGTATATGCCTTTTTTGTTTTCTGTCTTTCTGGTCTTTAAAATCAGCTCTATGTCACTTGCTGTTGCTTCATTATAGGGACTTCAGCCAGTGACACTGGTCACAATCCATCAGTGCCTTCTGACACCAAAAGCCCTGCTGTCGTGGGGCTTATATATGGATGAAAAAAGAGCAGCTACTCATTGTGCTCAATTTTCATCGGCTTGGCAGCTTTTGCAAGTAGCAGTATCCACACTGAAAAGAGACGTACACAGACAAGGAAGAGAGGGGTAAGCAGATCTGAATTTGGGAGCGTTGCGATGCTTCCAGTCCCCTATAAAGAGCCACTGACGCTTTCAGAAGAACTTTGAAAAACATAATATTTGGAGACAAGGCAGCTTATATTTCTTATTAGTGCTGTATTTCTTAACCCTGTTTTTTTTTTTAATAAATGAAGTCATATGCATGAAAACAGAATTGTTGTACCTTAAGGATTCAAGAGTTCCTGCTGATTCTTCCTAGCCTGTCATAATACTGCTTGTGATGTCACACTTATTCCCATGGCAACAAACTGATGTCACAACAGAGCATTATAATTTCAAGTAGGGAGATGAGCTGTAAGGGATAAAGATATTGTTTTGTGGGAATTTTTTCAGTAATAAATAATGGAGAAGTGTTATCTATAGAAAATATATGAAATACACGCTGAATTGTGTCTAAATAGTATGTTTCCCTAAAGGCGTGAGCTGCTGTTTAAGCAAGCCACATTACCTCCCCCAGCTCGTATGACCCCACTGAATATGAGATACTTAGAAATAAATATTTGCATTCAGTTTTTGCTTGTTGCAGTCGGTTAAGAATGCTTTTAGCGTGCCTTACATTTTTATTTCGACCTAACGACAATAATAAAAACTAAGCTGCAAAAATAGTTCATAAATTCAGAATGCCAGGGGTCAAAATTAAGTAAGGCAGCCACCAGCAAGTAGATTTGTCAAAATCTGCTGGCCCAAATGATGTACTTATTGAAATCTTATCTCCCTCCACTATCAGACAGTAGAGATCAAGGAAAGTTTTACTGGCCCAGTAAGAAATGTGCCATGTGACTGGTTGGTATCCATTTTAGACCCCATACTACAGTCACTGGCTGCATGGTGAGTAATGTGGAAGGGAGCTGCTGTAGTGCATCGTAGGTTAGGTTGCCTTAAGCAAGTCAGATGACCCTCCAATAGTCCAGTTCCACCAACTGAAAAATTATTTGACGCTGCCCCTTGCCCACTGAAAATAAGACAAACAAAAGACAGGCCAAGTGGAGTGGAGGGCTGAGTTGTTTAGTGCCTTCCGTCCTACCACAGTGGTGACCCAAGTTGGAGAACAAGCTCGAGAGATCGGTATCGAGGCCCTGTCAGACAACTCTCCTCTTCTGGGGTGAGACATGCCGACTGGCCCTTGGCTACCACCAGGTGGAGGCCTGGAGGTAGTGCCGCCATTCAGGGAGCACTAAGGAAGGAGCCATGGTTCCGTACAATGTGTGCACCTCCACGTGCACATGCTTGCATGCTGCCGTGGCTGGGGACCTAGGGGGAGAAAATAGTCAACACAGACTTCATGAAGCCCTGCCCACCTATCTCTGTCCTGCATCATCACCTGGACTACTGGTCCAGCTTTGGATGTGAGTCACTTGGCAAAGTGAGGGAAGGACGGCCTTCCCCTTCCCTGCCTCGCCACAAGGGCAAGCCCTGGGGACTTTGGGCATGGTGAGTCAGAGGGAGGCAGGGACAGGACTGAGAGCTTGTCTGCTTCTGCTACTAGGAGAAAAAGCTTTATAGAAGAACAAGAGAAAAAAAAAAAGCTGCCAAAAAACATACTAGTATTCTCGTCTGTAAACTGCTAGGTATGATATCAATAAAGAAGCAGGAAGATTGTTTAGGCAAAGATAATCTTTTTTTTTGTGAAAGTGCAGCACTTGGGCCTATGTGCTTGTTACATCTGCATGTCTTATGAGCACTGTACAGTTTTCGAGGAAAACCTCTCTCGGCATAGCATACTAACAGGATGATGTAAATATTCACAAAACTGGCTCTGCTCCCAGTCAAAGAGGGGCCAGGCAGATGGTTTGTTCCATGCCCTTTGACACTGACAGGAAAACTGCATTCCCTGTTGTATACAGTACCACTCCCCCAGCAGCAACTTCTAAAAAAAAAAGGGGGGGGAGGGAGACTTCATTTCAGCTTTCTAGGTTTCATTGTTCAACTTTGTAGTCATTACAGTAACAGACATTAATGATACTTATAGTGATACATTTAAAACTTGCATTAAAAGTTGAACCGGTGTGTAAACAAGAGAAAACTAGGAATACCAACAGAAATTGCAGTTATTAAATAATATCAGAGTGCAATTTAATAATTGTTGCTCATGTAGCTGTAGGAAAATTTTAGGTTAGATTTCATTGGGCTCATAACCAGTCATAGGTAAACTTTTATGAATCACCAATTCCAGAGTTAATCAGGGCACCAGACCGTCCATATCTTTTAAATACAGTAACATATAGAATAATACATGGGGTGGTGTGTGTAATGAGAATTTTACATGCACTCAAGGTGTTGGATGCTACATACACCTCGAGAGCAAAGCTCGAGGGGTTTATAAAAGCATCCAACACAGAGGGTGTATGTGAAATTCTTGTTACACACACCACCTCATGTTTTATTTTATATAATTGCTGAGGTTGCGTTTTTTTTTTTCCGCCACAGTAATTATATAAAATATTTGAGTTGGTTGGTAGAGGAATCCGACCGTTAGGCTCTTTTTTTATCTCAAGAAACAAGTAATATATTGTCAAAACATGCAGAACAGGTGGCAGACAATGTTATGGAACACTATGCACCTTAGTAAAGTGGTGTGCAACGAGAACGGGTGTGTGATTTTGTTTCTGTGAAGCTGTTTTGAGACATTGTCATGTGAGCTGCTGTGTGGCTCATGTTTTTTTTGTCATAGGGAAAAACAGCATGTGTTTGCTGTTATAACCTTCTTATGAGAAAAAAACAGACCCAGTTATTATATTTTAAATAATCAGCCGAAGATCTAAAAATATTATTAGAAGTTACACAATATGTTCAAGTCCCCTACCATTAAAGCAGTCCATTATCCCAGTACCGAAGGAATGTCTTCCCAATAATAAGGCAAAAATGGAAAACCATCTTTCAGAAAGGGGTTACTAGGAAAATTACTATTACCAGATGAAGAACCTTTTTCTGACTCCCCTGTCATAACATTATTTGCACTACTGGAGGACTCCACCATACTGAGCCAGCAGCTTTAAGTTAGCTATAGTTCTGAATATATGTCTCCCAAACTCCAGCTGGTGGCAAAATTAGACTCACTGATTAGCTCCATCTTAAAAGGGAAAGCCTTCCTTTCAGGCCAGAAAAGGCCAACTGAGCCCTGAACCATTAAGGAGTTATAGGATACAACTGATTACTAAATCAGTGCTCAGTTGCTATCCTGATACTGACTGGCTTATGGTCCTGTTCTGATTTGCACTGAAGACATCATTAAAGTAAATTTCTAAGGATATTAAAATTGCACTTGGGACATTGGAGCCCAGTACCGTAGTGCAGTGTTAGTCATTTGCAGCCAAAATTAAAATTTTTTGATGGTCCTGTTCTGGAGGGAAGGGATCGTAAATGGTGCTGTATCAACAGCCAGTCTATCCTTTCCACTTCCCAGACTACCGGCCATGCTCCTGCGCTGAGATGTTTTGTGACGTCAAAGCAGAGAGTGCTCGGGGGCACTACCCATAGAAGTGTATGGGGGATGATTTCAAAACAGTTTGATGTATATTTCTAGGGCTGTGGACATGTTGTTCTATCCACACTTTCTGGCAGATCGCCTTTCCCTTCAAGAGGTGCCGGAATGTCTGCAAGCTGGCTCCTCCCACCCGGGTGGTAAAACCCTCTGCTCCACCCCATGAAACCAGATCTTCCTTTCCACTGGTAGGTACCGGTTCCCTCCTTTGCGCTCCCACGTGTGGTAGGCCCTGGCTCTTGAATCTTCGGATTTGTTTCTAAAACTTACCTCAAAACTCGTCAGAGTTTCATTTTCGATTCCTTCTCTTGCTACCGCGATGGAAGAAAAGACCGTTCCTAGGTATCGCCCCTACAGGCAGAAGATGTCGTGCACCGACCTTCACGCCATGTGCGTATATTGCTTAGGACATGACCATGATCTGCATGCCTGTGATATGTCTGTCCTTTCACCTGCTGGTTCTGGATGACCGTGCTGTCCAACTCCATCTGGGGTGACTGAAGAAGCATTACCCGCCTGTTGGGTGGTCTCCATGGCTGCGGGGTCTGCTGAGCAGCTCGAATAGCTTAAGGCCTTCGAGGAGGAGGCGGCCCAGGCCACGGCTAGTTCCTCTTTGGCTGCGGCCTTGGTTCCACTCCAGTTGGGCTCCACTTACTCCGCTTCCTTCAAAGAGTTGGGCCAGTCCCTCTCCACCAAGGGAGAGGGTCCTTCTGGATCGCACGTTTCATGTTCTTGTAAGAAGGAGTCAAAAAAAGAGAAGATTCAACGTCGACGCTCTTGGGATCAGGAGTGGCCACGTTCTCAGGAGACTGTGGTTTCGGCTTTGGTCAAAGCCACGGCCACTAGTTTCACAGAGCCCCTGTCAAACCAGTTGGCTGAGAAGCTGTTCGATGTGGCCGAGATTTTTCTCAACCCGATCAACAGGTTGTCGTCTGAAGAGGGCGATAACTCTCTTTTTCGGTCTCCGATGCCTCCGGTGTCTTCCGGGTCGGCTCAGCCCGCTGGGTCAAACCTGCCAGCCCTAGACCCTGACCTGGAAGAGCCACGGGGCTCCCCGGCTCCTTCCGCTGTTCCCTGTTGCCCCACCGACGGTCGAGATAGAGGTCTTGGTCTTCTTCCTCTGAATCTGGCAATTTCGCCGTCACCAGCGATCTTGTTTTCTCAGCATCATTGCAAGCGGCAAAGCCGCTACTCCTCTTCGTCCTCCTTGGCTGAGGAGAGGCTCCGGCATGAATTGCGTCGGTGCTACGAAGACTTAATGTGGCAGCAGCAGGTCTTGTCTGGTCAGAAACCGAGCCCATTTTCTACCCTGGCTATCAAGTGGCTGTCGCCCGAATAACCGACGGCCCCTGTCACAGTCACCCCCTCTGAGGTGCCACCGCAGGCTCGGCTGGCTCAGCCAAAGCAGGCTACTCTGCCAAACATGGTACAGCCGCCACCTGAACAGCCGATGTCCGGGGCTTCAACCAAGGAGTCTCGGCTGGCCAAGGGCTGCCCCATTGGCTGTCGGTCACCCTCACTCCTGATCGCTCAAGGCGGGTCGAGGGCATCTCGGGTGGACACCCGCTTTACGCGGACTCCTCAGAGTCTGAAGACTCCTTGCTGCACTCACATCCCCTTGACATGGAGTCTTTGGGGGGATCTCTCCATGGATGAGGGATCCACCTTGTTTATGGGCATCCTTTGGCTCATCTCTGAGCCCATGGGGATGGAGCTCGAGCTGGTCCAGAAACAGGCTCGATATCCCCTTACAGAGATTCTGGACAAAGGAGATCCACCTGTGGCCGACACCATTGTCGGCCCAGCCCAGGACCTTTGGCAGTACCCTTCCTCTTGCCTTGTGCCTTTGGCCCAGATGGCCCGCAAGTATGTGGTTCCTACCAGTCCCTTTCAGTTTTTTTTCGGAGCATCCCTTGGCTGAGGGGCTGGTGGTTGACTTCGTTTTTGGGTGCTCTGGCAATACAGGGGATATCGATAGACCGACGGACAGAGAGTCCAAGAAACTGGACCATTCAACTAAAGTCTGTGCTGCCTCTTCGCTTGGCTTTTGTCAGGCTAGCTCGGCCTTGCTGATGGCACACTACTCCCATGCCCTTTTGGGCTCCTTGGACGAGGTGATTTCTCACCTCCTGGCGGACCTCCAGACCATGGTCAAGCATGTCAGGGACCAGGGGAGGGCAGTGATGAAGCTGCAGCTCCAAACAACTCTAGATATTGGCAGTTCATGTGCCCGCTCTGTCGTGGCTGCAGTAGTCTTGCGCCGTAGGCTTGGTTGAGGATCTCGACCTTTATGGTGGATACCCAACACAAGCTGGCAGATGTCCCCTTTTTTGGTACCGACCTGTTCGGGCCCGGTGTGGAGGGCCACCTCCAACACATTGAAAAGTTCAATGCCACCCTGGACTGTGTGACATCCACCCAGAAGGACAAGGACCATAAGCACCAAAAGCGCAAGCCCTTTTGGTCTTCCACTCCTGTGGCTAAACGAGCCCAGCAGCAGCAGGACCTGCAGGCTCAAACATGTTGCCAGTGGCCTCTTCAGTCACAAAAGCCTGGAGGGAAGGGACCTGGTGGACCCTCAGCCGGCTCCTTCTCCTTCAAGCCTGCTCAGTGACGGATTGAGGGGTGCTACCCTCAATCCCGTCATGCCTCCCCTGGGTCCTCCTGTGGGGGGTTGGCTCCACCACTTCTTTCCGCCTGGTCCTTTATCACCACGGACAGGTGGGTGCTGGAAGTGGTCAACCAGGCTCTGCCTCTGGAATTCGAGCAGTACTCTCCAAGCCAGTCCCGCGCCCCATGGGAGGATTTGGCATCCACTGTCACTCAGTTGGCTCTTCAAGATGACATCGCTCAGCTCCTCTGCAAGGAGGTTGTGCGCAGAGTGGCGGAACCTCCGACAGACCCAGGTACTTCCTGGTACCAAAAGGGATGGGGGGCCGGCACCACATTCTCGATCTTCATGACCTGAACTGGTTTCTCAGGTCTCACACCTTCTGGATAGTAACTCTGGGTCAGATCCTACCATCTCTGGAGCAAGGCATATGGCTTTGCTCCCTGGATCTTCATGACTCATTCTTTCACGACTTGATCCATCCGTCCCACTGAAGGTTCCTCAGCTTCTGAGCCGAGGGAACCCTCTACGAGTTCCAGGCCATGCCCTTTGGCCTCTCGTCGGTCCCCAGGGTCTTCACCAAATGCGCTGCAGTGGTGGTAACTTTCCTGAGGCGTCGAGGGGTCCGGGCTTATCTTTACCTGGATGACTGGTTCATAGCATGTCCCTCCAGGCAGGAGGTGGAGTGGCCCAGAGATCTGGCCCTCCAGGCTTGCTTCGAGCTTGGCCTCCTGATCAACAAGGCTAAGTTGGAACTCATGCCCTCGCAGGTGATTAATTTCATCAGGGCATAGCTCGACTCTTGCCAAGCCAGAGCTTGGCTTCTGGTGGACAGGGCGGAGGTGCTCTCCTCCTTTGCCCACTCATTTCTGGTTGGGCAGTCGCGCCCTACCCGGGACTTCCTGTGCCTTCTGAGCTACATGGTGGCCTGCACCAGCATGGGCCAATGGGCCCACTGGCATATGCGTTCCCTTCAGTGTGAACTGGCCAGTCAGTGGTCAGTTCACCTCGACCAGCTGGTCACCATGACTCAGAGGATGTGGGACAGCCTCCAGTGGTGGCTCATGCCAGCTCATCTGCAGGAAGGCATCCCGTTAGTCCACCCTGATCTGATGGTCATCCTCACGACAGATGCCTCTCTAGATTGGGGTGCCCATCTGGGGGAGCACAGGGCCTACGGGCTCTGGTCCCCTCAGGAATCCCGATGTCAGATCAACCTGCTGGAACTTCAAGCGGTTCAGCTAGCCCTGACCGCGTTAGCTCCATTAATTCGGGGTCAAGTGGTCCAGGTTCAGATGGACAGTACCACGACCATGTACTTTCCCAACAAGCAGGGCAGGACTCACTTCCTTGCCCCTGTGCAAGGAAGTTCTCCGCACTTAGACCCTCGTGCTCAGCTTAGGGGCGGATCTTCTAGCCATCCATGTGGCAGGAGCCTTGAATCAGCTGCCCAATGCTGTCAGCCAGATGGGCGCGGCATCTCACGAGTGGTCCCTTCATCTGGAGGTAGTACAAGATCTGTTCTCCTGGTGGGGCATCCCTCAGGTGGACCTGTTCGCCTCCAGGTAGAACGCAAAGCTGAGGCTGTTCCATGCGCACCCCCTTCTGCAGGGCTCGCTGCAGGGGGATGCTTTCTCTCAAGGCTGTGGACCCCAGGCCTCATCTATGCCTTCCCTCCACTTCCCTTGATCCACAATGTGCTGCTCAAGACCAGGAGGGACAAGGCACAGGTGATTCTGGTAGCCACGGACTTGCCACACCAGTTCTGGTATCCAGATCTCCTCAACCTCTTCAACAGGCTCCTGAGGTGTCTTCCAGCACTCCTGGACCTGCTCTCCATCAATCAGCGGAAGATACTCCATCCATACTTTCAATCCCTGCACCTGACAGCCTGGTTCCTGAGTGGCTAGTGTTCCAGGCTTTGGGTCTCTCCTGACGAGGTCCTCACAGCTGTTGAGGCATCCCATAAGGAATGTACCAGAAAATGCTATGGCTTCAAAGGGCAAAGGGTTGTACCCCTCGTCCTGTCCAGTGGCTAGCATTGTGGACTACCTGTGGTCTCTGTCCCAGCAGGGACTTCGGTCGACGGCCTTTAAGATGCAACTGGCAGCCATCTCTGCTTACCGGGCTCGGGCCGGTCAGCAGTTGGTGGTACAGGAGAAGGTGGTCTGGCACTTTTTTATTGGCCTAGATCACATATCCCCACCGGTGCATGAACCACTACCTCCATGGGATTTAGTGCTGGTTTTGGCAAAGCTCATGGGCAAGCCATTCGAACCAGTGCACAGGTGTGATATCTCCCACCTGTCATGGAAGACCGCATTCTTCTTTTTTTTTTTTTTTTAATACTCCCAGACCCCGGGCATCCTTCAAGAGTGCCCACTCTGACACTAACCCTACTCCCAGCCTGAACCCCCCACATCTCCCAGGATCTCCCACCGAACGACCCCCCGATATCACCTCTGGGACTGGTTCTGCCCTTCCCCTGGTGGTCAGCTCCTAAGTGTGAGGTGCCTTGCCTGCGGCCGAATGGTCTGGCTATGGAGAGATCCGGGCGCTTCTGGGCCGGCGGTTAGGATGTGGGTGTTCCCCTGGGGCCTCCGCCATCTCTGCACCAGTGGTCTTGGAGACCTTGTGTAGCTTTATCCTCTCGAGTGCAGTCGCAGTAACGGCATCAGCACGCAGGGCAGAGCCCCGTGAGATGCCCGCCTTCATCCCCACGCAGGTAGTACCCTGGTCTCCCCACCGGGTCGCCACGTGCTGGGAAGACACCTGGATCCTTCCCAGGAGAGGAAGAGCTGTCCCACGGACGCTCAATCCATCTCCTTCCCCTGCCAACCCCCGGCGCCCGGGCTTGTTCCCAAACCCAGGTCGCCAGCGTAACGTGAGGTGTGGCGTCCGGCGCCTCAACCCTCAGTGCCACTAGGCTGGCTGAAGACCACTTTCTTGGTGGCCATTATGTCAGCCAGAAGGATTGGGGAGCTCCATGCGCTCTCGGTGGAGTCTCCTTACCTGGTCTTCCACAAGGACAAGGTTGGCCTGCAACCCCACCTGAAATTCCTTATAAAGATTGTATCAGAGTTTCACCTTAATCAGGTGTTGACTCTGCCATTGCACTTCCCCAGTTACACCTCAGAGGCCGAGTACAGGCTCCGTACTTTGGTCCTGACATGAGCGCTCGCCTACTACAAAGAGCATACGGCAGAAGTTCAGGGAGAGGTTCATCAGCTGTTTGCCACGTACGCTGAAGCCGCACCTGGCAGACCTGCAGCCAAGCGGATGATCGGCAGGTGGATCACTTCCTGCATTGATCTCTGCTATAGGTTGGCAGGTAGGGAGCCTCCTGTTGGGCTGAGGGCTCATTCCACCCACCATACTGCTGTGTCAGTGGCTGCTTCTAGGGATGTCCCAGTCCAGGAAATCTGCAGGGCTGCTACCTGGAAGTCAGCAAACACCTTCATTTCCCATTACCACATTGCCCTCGAGTCATGCCGGGATGCTGGTTTTTTAGCCTCAGTTCTCCAATCTCTGTTTCCTAAGTAGCGGGTGTGCACCTTGCCACCCTCCTCCCGGAGAACATCTAGGAGTCTGCAAGAAAGTGTGGATAGAACAACATATTCACATCCCTAGAAACACAGGTTACTCACCTGTAACAGTAGTTCTAGGAGTGGTATATGTTGTTCATCCACACTGACCCATCCGACCTCCCCAGCTTCAACGCACACTTCTGCTTCCAGTGGGTAAGATCTGGCGTCGTGGGGCGGAGCCAGGATTTTACCACCTGGGTGGGTTTGAGGAGCCAGCTTGAAGACGTTCCGGCTCCTCTTAAAGGGAAAGATGATCTGCCAGAAAGTGTGGATGAACAACATTTACCACTCTTAGAACTAATGTTACAGGTGAGTAACCTGTGTTTTTAAGCAAACTTGTGATAAAAGTGAAAGCCACCGCTGAACTAACAGTGCAGTTAGGGTAACTGACTGACTTGCTCTGCTGTATGTGTACGTAGAAAATGGCTTTGTAAATAAAGGTTGAAAAATTGTATGCCCAAATCCTGCTGCTGTTTCTTCTTTTTTTGGGGAGGTCATGAGTGATTGAAGAGAGATACTGCTTAAATAAGTGTACTGATTTGCAGAGCTTCATCTGTTTGCTGTGCCCTCGTTATTGATGTAGATCCAACTCTATGAGTACATATAGATATGCAGGTGACCTGGTCATCCAGTCTGAGAGCAGTATTCACTATAGCCATCTTAACCTGTATTACAAATAGACTAATGAATAGGTGAGTGTGTATTACAAAGGAGTAAAACCACTGAGATGTTCTGGGGACAAAGGAACCTTGAGAGCGGGACTCGAGAGGTTTCCTTGCCCGCGGAACCTTGAAATTCTTTTACTCCCGAGTGATGCACACTCACCTATTTTTTTGTAATATATGGATCCTATTTAAAAGTTTCTGTGGCTCTGAATTTTATTTTACGTGTGCTGTGAAGGCGGCCGACTGGCACTGAGCACTTGTATGGTGGCCGACAGCTGCACTGAGCACTTGTTTGCTCCGTGTCCACCCATGCACGACAGATTTCTGCTCTTACCTTTTAGGTGTTTCCATGGTGAGCGAATTCAGGATCAACCAGTCTGTTTAAACTGCAGGGGGAATATGAGCGAAAGAGTGGAGGCAAATTTCTCTCGGTGAGCGAGAGACGGCCACCACGTTTTTCTTTTAGTTGTTCTGCCCGCTCACAGAGAGAAAGTGACCAATCACGAGTTACAGAAACTAACAGCGCAGCCAGGAAGTCGGGCAGGGAGTTTAGCAACGTGAGGATAGTCGTATGAAAGCGCAGTGACAGCGTTAAACAAGCACCAAAAGGGCAAAAGTTGCATCCTGGCCAAAATTGACCCCTCTTTCCTTTGCCAGTGGGCCCAAATTGATGCACCTACCTAACAATATCTATAGAAAGGGAATGTGAACTGTTCAAAATCTGCCACTGATTATGTTTTGACCCAGTAGGTTCCTCTTTAGACCCACATTTTTTACACCAGTGTGTTCAGTTTGACCCACATTTTAAACCCCCCAGCACTGTCACTGGCACTTCAGTTTCTTTGATAATACTGTCATTCAGAGCTCTGAACGATCGTATTAGTCTCTGAACGATGGTATTATCACTCACCATCAATGGTATTATCACATTTTGGACTGAGCTATTAAGACTTTTTTGTATGGCTTAGTAACCTATTAAAATGAGTTATCTGTATATTACAAAACAGTTAATAAAATCATGAATGGCATAAGCAGAGTCGATGAGGAGTATTTGTTTGAGCTCATTCGTAATACATTAACTAGGGGTGCATTGTAATCTAAAATCAGAAGGTACACTGGGCCCATCAATTACCCTTCCCCCGCTTCAGAATTTTGAGAGGTCCCTGAGAAGTTATTGCTTTATCCTTCATCCTAGCATCCACTAATACAAATTCTCTCGGTACTCTGGCTGAACGAAAGGGGGGGGGGGTAACCTGATGGGCCCTTCTTATCCATATTTATACTTAAATTTACAAGGAGAAAAAATGCAAGAGGGAAGAGAGTACAGTACATAATGTGTCTTTGTATTTGACACACAGCCTCATCCATGCCTTCTAGACAAGATAATCCCTAGGGTGCAATTTTCCCTGTATTTTTAATGTTCTGTGATTTATAGTAGTGCTTTTGAAATGCAGTTCCAAAACAGTGCTGAATAAAAGTTACTTTAAAAAGAAAAAAAAAAGTTTTAATCCATAGTACACCCCCCTTCAGTTTCTCTCAGAAGCCCCAAGGAACATTGTGACCCCCGACCATACTTCCCTGCCCCCATACCATGGACAGGCTGTCGGTCATGGTTAAGGTGCAGGATTTACCCCCAACATTGGCTGGTGTTAGGCAGTGGGTGGTGGAGGTTTGGGGCCCAGATCTACCAGGATACATCTTCCCATTCAGCAGGAAGCCCTTGTCCTCCTTGTTTTCTTGCCTCCCACAGGGACGCCGCTCCACGGTGCCTAGTGCACTTGCACTGAGTGTGAAGCTACGTAGAGTCTGCTTGCATCCCCACTCCCCAGCTGTGTGCTCTTGCTTGTAACTCCCCCTGTGGTCACCCATGTGGTGCTGTAATATGCACAGCCTCCTTCACCTGAGAAGGAGAAGGTCTCCTGGCACACTTGAGCTTTCTGCCCCTCGATGACTGAGGTCCATTCCTGAATCCCATTTGCCAGCATCGCAAGCTGTAGCGCTACTGCTCTGCTGATGGTCCGACAATAAAACCTTTTCAGAATTAACCTTTTCATAGGTGTCTGGAAGAACCCTCTAATTTGGTGTATTTTTATACATATGTTTGACTTCATTAAAAAAGCACAGTAAATTACAGTCCTGGAACTTGTATCTTGCACTGCATGACCGTGATCTCTATTGCAGTTGTGCGTAGTGGTTTATTTTGGGAATCTGTACAAGTTTATTAATACTTGGAGGTGACACATGACAGTCCCAGTGAATGAATCACACACATACTCTTAGAGATGCCAGTGGTAGTATCAGGTCGTCCCTGGTCCAGGAATAACCCTTCATTCTACAGAATGCTGTTTATGGCCCTGTGCAGATGTCCAGTTTCATGTCAGAAGTGAACTCACTTTTAGATGCATTGCTGTGCTTTGGCTCCATTCCTCACCTCTCACTGAATGTCGGGTTGTATGCCACGTTCTGGTGCTCGCACATGATGGTGTAAGAGCTGTAGGAGCAGTGCATTTTGAATGTTTTGTTGGAACTGCGGCATTCAGAGGTTTTGTAAATTCTGTTCCCTTGCTGACTCAGAGCAGTGGCCCCCTCAAGGATGCAGTAGCTTTATCTTGTGACCTTCGGCTGTGAACGGCCCTGATAATTGGTAATTAATTTTATGTTTAAGTAAGTAAGGTAGAATATTCAGCAGGCCTCCACTTGAATTTACCCTGCCGAAACTCAGATCCTCTAGCTTCCCCATCCAGAAAATAAAATCACCTGTG
Organism: Neoceratodus forsteri; assembly: GCA_016271365.2. Taxonomy (NCBI): domain Eukaryota; kingdom Metazoa; phylum Chordata; order Ceratodontiformes; family Ceratodontidae; genus Neoceratodus; species Neoceratodus forsteri. Next base: position 1,463,379,402 of record CM057452.1, read on the forward strand.
GATAGGTCACCATCATTGGGGGACCGATTATAAGACTGAAAAGGGAAGGTGAGGTGAGTGCAAGGAACACAGAAAGTGCTTCTTTGTTAAATTCAAACTTCCTTTAGCTATTTGACAAGAAAGAAATGTTAATGATCTTTTTGTGTAGACCATAGCCAAAAAATGTACGAGTTCTGCTGTAGAACCTTTGTAGCTGTGCTTTATTATCTTCCATTGCTTTTGCACAAGGAAACTTAAGGGTTACAAAACCTATTGATGTGACCTAGTAATATCAATTTGACTACAAGCTTGCATTAAAAAAAATTACGCATTTCTAGCTCAGAAGGTTTAAAGTTAGATCTTTTGAAAGACGGTCTCTTTAAAATGGGCTTGCTTTGAAACCATTATGGGTAGGATGGTATTTTTTTTTTTTTTTTTTTATGAAGGCTTGGAGTCCGCTGTGTTGCGACATTGCTGTATCATATTGCTACAATATATCGGTATTGAAAAACATAACGGTTTACAGTTCTCTTAAAATCCTGTTGATAATGATTTGAAGATTCTAATATTCTGTAACAGAATAAACATACTTTATATCTAGTTGTGAATATGTGCAGGTATTAACTTATTCTGTGAGTATATGTAATTTTGAAATAATGTGAGTATACGTAAATGTAATTTTGAAATAGTGTAACAGAAGTAGTCTGTACCTTTGGTAACTCTGGCCTCCCTGGTACCTCCATGAAAACAAGAGCTGTCTCCTGAGACTGCCCTGGTTGGAAATGTTGTGTACGGTGTATTTTTAAAATGTATGTTTTTTTGTGCTATCCACCAGCCCTTGTCCCCTTCTGCCACTGTTGAGTGAGCACCCATCCCCAATCGCCTTCAGGATTCAAGTCCTTATGGAGATGGAATCAAACTTTCGGGCTTCCTTAGGTGGCAGCAGTAAGAGGCTGCAGGGTGTGCACATGCAGATATGCACCAAACCTGGAGCCTGTTCGTGTCATCCATCCCGTCTGCTACTCCAGCTGCACAGTCGCCTGTGATCACCCAGGCCACCACCCAACTAGCCATCCCCATCCAGGCCGGACCTCCTAATGTACCGCCAGGCTCTGTCCACAAAGCCAGGTGCACTCTTCTTGTGATAAAAAAAAAAAAAAAATTAACAAACAGCAACACTTTAATAGAGTTCATATTTTTATTTCAAGTGTAATAAGTGCTTAAACTTTGTTTTATTATAGGAATTGATTTCAAGATCAAAACAGTTGAACTACAAGGAAAGAAAATCAAGTTACAGATATGGTAAGTTAACATTAAAAAGCACCCCTTCGCTGTGCGCTTATTGTTAGTGTAGTTCACGTGTTTCACTAAAGTTTTTTTGTTGTATGCACACCAGTCCACAGCAGGTGTATCGATGCATAACCTGTGTTGGTGACCTAACTTCTTTCAAATCAAGAAAGTTGATTTAGGAGTATTACATAGATTATGATTTGGAACTTCTACCAACATTTTCTTTGCATTATGATTTACATAATCTGATCTGATTAACCAACCTATAGTTTAGTTAGTTTTATTAATAATTAGAGAAAGGGAAGGGACTTCAGGTAAGCAGTACTTAAAATAATCTACAAGGATAGCAGTTAAACTGCCCCCTCCCTTATTTAAGAAAACCTAAAATAAAATATTGCGATAGAGTAAATGTAAAAAAATCAGAAGTCATTTGATGCAGTTTGAAAATGAAATGCCAAATTTTGCATTAAGTAGAGAATTTAATTTTTTGGGGGGGGGGGGTATATGTATTAGAAATTGTAAGGACAGAGGCAACGAAAAGGTGTTCACTACTCCAGCAACCCCTGCTGGGGAATGGGCTTATGTAGAGGTCCTCTGGGGAAGGAAAGATGAGTGTCCCTCTGGATAACTCTGCTGTGCCGAGGGTGGGCAACTCTGTACTCTCCTGCTTGATTGCAGCCCAGCAGAGGCCGCCTCAAGCATTGGGAACTGCTGCAGATGCTGATGCGTACTGTGCACAACTGTATCCTGGGGAGAAAATTGGTTGGTGGAATCGCCACAGTGGCAGAATGGTGAGACCGATCCCTTGCAGGCCCAAGCACTGTGTAACAGGCACCCACCTCTGGGGAACTTGTTTATCTGGAAGTGTACTCCATGGGTAGGGGCCTTTCATGGGGGACAAGTGGGGTGGGGACGTGGGGCTAAGTACCTGGTGATGGCGGATGATGGGGCTAGACAGATGTGGGCCGGTCAGATAATGGACTGCCCGATAGCAGGAGCAGAAATAATTGGGGTGGGGGGGGAATTGTAAAAAGAAAAGATGAAATGCTGTGTCCGCCTGTGCACTGCACGTAAAGGGGTTAGATCAAATGTATCCTGAAAATAGAAAAAAGTTAGACTCAAATTTTTGACAAGAGGGTCTTCATGAATAATCTGGAAATAAAAATGTTCTATGTTTCCTCAATGTCTCCATAAACTTCTGTTGGTCTGAGAAGTAACTGCTTACATAGTTCCTTTGCCTGCAGGGTAAATGAAGATGCATGTAGAAACGTAGAGCTACCACAATAATTAACAGCTGGGGCTGGATTTTTAAAAGATTGTACGGGTGCTAACAGGTCTTTGCCCGCGCAAACCGGTGTTTGCTCTGGAGCCCCATATTCAAGAGTCTTTTGCTACAGGTAAAGAGGGTTAAATACCAGTACAATGTAGGCATGCAGTCAAGTGGAGGGGTGTAGCCATGAATATACACACTACTCCATATTCAGCAGTTTTGCACTGTGCAAAAGTGTTTAGTGCTGTTCTTTTGTGCAGCGCAAATATCGCCGAACAAAACCCCGACTTTTAGTTGAATTCACTTCATTTCAATTTATATGGCGCCTTTCAAATGCCAAGGCGCTGCACATGACAATTAAAATAACTTCAGCGCATCACAACTGCCTGGATTGGTGGTAGTTCAGGTGGATGTTAAAGATCCCATGGCACTTATCGAAAAGAGTAGGGGAATTTCCCCGGTGTCCTGGCCAAATTTCCCTCATTCACTAAAAATACCACTAACAGCTTAATCTGATTCAAGGTCAGTTGGCATTCATCTGTATCCCCTTCCCCTGGGTCGTGCCTGAAAATAGGCAGGATTTGTCTAGTGCGCTTACCCGGTCACCAAAAACTAACTAAATAAATAATATAAAATACAGAACAAGCGATAATATAATATTCCAATTATTCGCCAAAGGCCTGAATTCATATAAAAGTTTTTAGGGCCAGTTTAAATCCCTCCACAGTCGTGCACTCGCATAACTGATGGGGTAGAGAATTCCAAAGGGATAGGGGCAGCGTGCATAAATGCATAGGCCCCAGAAGATTTTAAACAAACCTTTGGAATCTTTAGCAACCCCTCGTCAGTCAAGTGGAGCGATCGCCATGGGCAGTAAGGGACCAGGAGCTCTTTCAGGTAGTCCGGACCCAGTTCATGTAGGGCTTTATAAATCAGAAGTCCAACTTTGAAGGGGATTCACTACTGTACTGGCAGCCAGTGCAGTTCTCGCAGCACCGGCGAAATATGACAGGACCGGGGGGTTCCAGTCATTAGCCGGGCTGCTGCGTTCTGCACCAGCTGCAAGCGGCGAATATCTACCCTCAGAAGCCATTGCAGTAGTCCAAGCGCGAGGACACAAAGGCATGGACCAGTGTGGGAAGGTCACCGGATGGAACGAGATGCTTAACTCTGGAGACATTCCTCAGGTGGTAAAAAGAGGATTTGATGACAGCCAACACCTGCGAATGCAGTGTTAAGTCCTCATCAGAAATTACCCCAGGTTTTGCACCCATTCAGAGTCGGGAGTGGTACACTCCCCAGAAAAAGTCCAGAGGGTGACCCTGCCCACAACCCCGCATCCAGCGACCCAGGTCCACCACCAGCACCTCAGTCTTTTCCGAGTTCAACCTCAACCAGCTCGAGCTCATCCACTCCTGGATTTCCACGAGGCAGTCATTAAATACTGAGAGGGCTCTATCCTGATCAGGTGCGAAAGAAAGGTAGAGCTGGGTATCAGCATAGCAGCGAAACCTCAGCCCATACCTTCTTACAATGTCTCCGAGGGGCAGTATGTGTACTGCAAACAACATGGAGGACAACACCGATCCCTGAGGAACCCCACACGATAGCGGAACTGGGTCAGAGGAATAAATCCCCGACACCACCCTCTGGGTTCTTCCAGTGAGGAAAGATAAAAACCATCTGAGGATGTACCCAACAGGCCACAGATGAATCTCAGGCGATCGAGGAGAACACCATGGTCCACAGTGTCAAACGCTGACGAGAGATTGAGAAGAACCAAGATGGACCGGTTCCTCCGCTCTCGAGCCATCAGGAGATCATTGAACACCCGAACCAGCGCTGTCTCAGTGCTGTGCCTCTTTCAGAAACCAGACTGGTGAAGCTTATAGATATCATTGATGGTCAAATGGTTCTCCAGTTGTATGGCCACTACCTTCTCGATCAATTTTTCCGTGAAGGGGTGATTCGAGATTGGTCTGTAGTTCGCCATGGCAGTCTGGGTCCAAAGAAGATTTCTTCAGGAGGGGTGTCACCACCGTCTCCTACAGAGAGCTAGGAAACTCACCTGTTTCCAAGGAGCACCAGACTATCCGTGCTAGGATCGGGCAAAAGATGTCATCACAACCCAAAATCAGGGAAGTTGGTCCTGGATCCAAACTACAGCATGTAGGGTGCATGCCCTGGACAATCCGCATGATATCCACAAGTTCAAACTTCAGGCTGGCTGAAGGTATTCCAGGAAAGCTGAGGAGCAGTGCCCAAAACCTGGTCCAGAGCAACGCCCATAGAGTGTGCTGGTTGGAGTACTGCCCTGATGTCAGCCACCTTAGCCGCAAAGAATTGAGCAAGCTCGTCACACTCAATTTGCAAAAATACTTTTCGAACCTGTAGACAGGCTGGGTTGCACAGTCTGTCCACGGTTCGAAAAAGCTGAGCTGGTCAATTCTGTGCGGCCGTAATCTCCCCGGACAGGAACTCTGCCTTCTTACGGGTGATTGCGGATTAATAGGCTTGGTAATGAACCATCAATCTAAGGTGATCGGCATCAAGGCGCGGGACCTCCGCCAGCAATGCTCTAACTTCCATCTTAAGTTCTGCTTAACTCTGGGCAACTTCCGGCAGCTGGAGGTAATGCAGACACCTAGCCAGTTGGCTGCTGGGACAGCACAGCTGCGCCCTGTGATCCATGGCACCCCCAACCCTGATTGCCAGCCCCTTCTTTCAATTAAAACTATTCCTAGTGCTTGTGGTCCCCCCTCCCCCCAGTCAATTGCTGACTCATGCTATAATTAAATATCATCCCTGATGCTGATGGTGCCCTCTCCGATCCCATCCCCAGCTTAAATGCATTTATCTCTGATGCTAGTGGTACCCTTCCCCCAGATCCTGTCCCTGCCTTAAATGCATACACACACACACACCCTTCTGCTACCTCACCCCTTCCATCTCATGAGAATTGCTACTTTGAGTAGGTCGTTGTGGTCAGGGTGCTGGCTGAAACCACGACCTGCCAGCTTTCTGTGGGGCGTTGAAGGAGGGAGCCCTTTGGGACAGAAGTTTAGGTTGGCGACTAGTGCCCACGACATGAGTCAACCACCGGTTTATCAATGGGGGCAATGAAAGTGAGACAGCCAGGAGTGGGGGGACAAAAATAGTAAAAAAAAAAAAAAAAAAATGGTTCATGTTTTGTACTAGCTGATGGAGTGATTTCCCTCAGAAGTGGAGAAGAGAAAGGTGATACACTTGTTGAGCTGCTGTGCAGTTAGTGTGTTCTGTCCCAGAGCACAGATGGGTGGGTTCAACCAGCATGGTTTCTGGGATGACATTTTCCACATCTCAGGAGACGGTGATTTACCAGTCTGGCATGAAACACTCCTGAGATGTAAAATATGAGAAAATAAGTCTGTTCTTTTCAGAACCTCTCCTCCCAGGTTTGACTAGCTGCCCAAGACGTTGCAGTTATTTTTTTTAATACCTAGAATTCTTTTAAGATGAGATTACAAGTTCCGTCATGTGAAGAAGTAGACTTGTGCTTCTTAGTTACCTAACCCAAGCTCCACGGGCTTGAAAGCAGGTATTTTACATCGCCTGAAATTATGGGCCTGTATTTTTATTCTGTTAAATCTTACCTTATAAGATGACCCTTTTCCCTTTCAGTTTTGCTTAAGTAGGGTTTTTTTTTTTTTTTGATTTAAATAATTAAGAGTAAATCTTTTTATATCTGGCTGCAGTGCCAACAGATTTTCAACAGTATTCTCAATTGTTTTGGAGCTTCCATTGTTTGGTGGCTTCATTTTAGTGACTGAGCGGGATTAACAGACTGCAGACACCTGTTACTTGTCACCTTGTGTAATTTGACTAACTTCAGCCCACAAAATCAAAATTCCAGCATTTAGATGTTGTATAAAAAAAAATATTTATGTTATAGAAACATATTTGGAATTGAAAAATGAGGCTGAGGTCATGAGTGAAGGGTAAGTGGAAACAGAGATGGATTTAGACATGCGTTTAGTACATTGATGATTCTGGTTGATGACTAGAGTAGTTGCTTCCATGGAGCTTTGGACAATAGAAATGGCAAGTGCTTTAATTTTGGACTTGTTAAAAGCCTTTAGCTGCATTTACACGGTTGCACTGATACAGCTGTAGTGGTCTGCTTCAGTTCTGACTTTGCATCGCACACCAAAGGTGTTACACGTTTACACAGCCCCCTCCCAGCACCAATGCAGACATCACTGGAGAGGGGCCATGTGGTGATGGGTATTTGGTGACGTCTGCAGTGCTGCGTCCGATGATGCGCGGACTGCTGACGTCACTGCTGTAGTGTCCCCACAGTGACCTCTTCCTTATCACTTACCTTTAGGAATGCAGTATTTAAAAATTGGAGACACAGAGGAACATGAAATGAGGGCTGTTGATAACACCCCATAGCAACTAAATGAGACTGCAAGGCTACGCATGTGCTCTTGATTAAAACAAACTTCCAGTCCAACAGGTAAAGTCCAGACATGCTACATATTGTAAAAGTACATACAAGACTTGACTCCAGTGTAACTGTGCACATGTCTTTCTTTGGAACAGCCAGGTATGCAGGAGCATGCTGGGAGTGTCAAAGGGAGCGGTGTAGCCTGTCCACATGGCAGCTTACACCACTCACTCTCGAATGTGTACCCAGCTCTGCTGCAGTTCAGAGAGAGTCACACTGCCACATTTGCACCTCAGTAACCTGAGCACTTGAATAGCTGTAGTGCAAATGTGGCAGTAAGTGTAACCAGGCCATTGATTTGGTCCACCATGGTGGCCTGCTGACTAAGCTCAGAGGGACTGGGTTGTCCACGTCTTGGGGGTCCAGAGGTCCTGAGGGACGGTGCAGGCCACATCAGCGGTGAAAGAGCTGTTGCGGGAGCTGTATCAGGAGCAAATTTGGAGCTGGGGACGGCCACATCGGTGGCTAGGAGTTCAGTGATCTGAGTTGGAGCGCCCAATAGAAAGCCAGGGCGCCATTTTCAGGACTCGTGGCTGGGCCTTTTAAGGGACAAGTCCAGACGCTCTTGGGATGCTAGTTTGCCACCCACTCACCCCAGCCCCAACCTCTATTAAATGTTTTGAGGAGGAGGGGTCAGGTGGAGGTAGGTCGCTGATTGGTTGGGCGGCTATACTGGGGTTTTCTCTCCAGTCGTGACTCTGACTATTCTTGGAACTGTTAGGGGATGTAACTCTGTTCATGCTCTTTTATTCTGCTTAGTAGCTTGGTCCAAGAGTTGTGTTTTTAATTTCACGGGCTACATTGCCCCATATGGGGGGCTGTAGAGGGTTTCGGGTAGGTCTGCCTGGGAGTGGGGACCTGGTCACGGGTGAACTTCTAAGAATGTTTGGAGAGGGCCTCTGGGGGTGGCCACCTGTGCAGGCATCTTTAGCAGGATTGTAGGGTGCACTGGCTGTGGGGCAGCCATAGTCCCAAACTGGTCCTGGAGGGAGGGACGTTGCCCAGTCTATAGGCAGTTATTGCAGATCGGGGGAGCTTGACTGGGTACGGAGGAAACTGGAGTTGTGGGGGGGGGGATAAACATGTCTGGGAGGGCCTGTAGGGAGCAGGAGGGCAGTGATAGAGTGTGACCTGGATCAGTTTCATCAGGCAGGAGTGGAGAACCTATGGGGCATGGGCTAGTAGCAAAGAGGGTAGCTACCTGGGAGGTAACCGCTAGAGAAAACAGGCTAAATCACAGGAAGCGGGGTGGGGAACAGGTGGGTTGGGACTGACAGGGCCTACTGGAGGAGTGAGTAGCAGGAAATCGGGATAAAAATAGGAGGTTGGCTTTGACTGCTATAATAAATTTGAGCCATTGAGTAAGTTGGTTGGAGAGGGCGTGGTGAGGGGGGTAGAGGAGGAAAAGGAGGGTCGAGGAGAGGGATACGATGAATTGGACAAGGGTGGGCATCGGTAATTCAAATAAGTATGCTAGCAGGGGAGAGATAAAATCAAACGTCAAAGAAGGGATTTGGGGGGGGGACCAGCAGAGGGAAGGTGTGGAGGCTGCAAGTCAACTCTGTGAGAAAGGAGGAGAGATTGAGACGAGGGAGGGGCATCCTTCGAGGGAGAGGATCATACCAGAGAAAGGCCCAAAGGTAATAGGGGCCTGCAGATGAGCATGGAAGGGGCAACTAGGAAAGGAGGAGGAGGTAGGAGGTGATGGTGATGGGAATGCCGTGTTGGGGCGATTGCGCAGGGGAGCTGGAAGGGGAGGATGTCAGAAAAAAGGCTCGACTGGGGTAGGGAGTGGGGTGGAGGCTAAAACTGGGGAGTCGGAACCTGCTAAAAGGGCAAGAGTGGTACGCGGCTAGGGTTCTTTTGTAGAGGGTCTGGAGAGAAGCCAAGGGGAAGTGGTCTCGAGGAGGGGGGAGGTGACGGGGACTGGCGAGGGAGTCCAAAAAGGAGGTGCACGAAAGATCAAGGGGAACACTAAGGTTCTCCTGCTGGAGGACTCCATGATCAGGGGTATTCATTGGGTGGGGCAGGGTGAGGGAAAATCCAGTCCAGTTAAGGTAGTGGGCATTTCCTATCTGACTGCGCATAGGGTGAAGTTCATGGTGTATGAGCTGGTGAGGGACTGTGGAGGATCACCGGACTTCCTGATGCATCTGGGAACAAATGATATTGAGGGGAATAGTGTGCTGGAAATTCAGGCAAGGTTCAGAGAACTGGCCAGGGTCTGTCATGACAATGGATGCACAGTCTCCTTCTTGGAAATCCTGCCAGTGCCAGGGGCCACTGTGGAGAACAAACAGAAGATCAGGGAGATTAATGACTGGCTTGGGCAGTGGGTGAAGCACATGGGATTGGGATGTTGGGAGACTTGGGGGGAGTTTGGGAACACAAGGGACTGTATGCCCGGGATAGGCTTCACCTAAATCCGGTAGGGAAGGAAGTTCTGAAACGGGGGATGATGGATTTCATTCAGGCTAGATGGGGTTTAAACTTGTGAAGGGGGGGGCATTGCCAGGCTGATCCGGCCATCCATACTGCCGGTAGGACTGGCCTGCAACCCCATAGAGGGGGGACAGACGGTACCCTAGGGGAGAAGTGTGGATAGATGTATGAACGATCTGGGGAGGATATGGTAAAGAGGGGTAGGGACAAGGGTTGGAGCGTGTCTTTAATAAATGCCAGTAGCCTGGGGAATAAAATGCCTGAGTTCCAGGCCATGCTGTTTGAGGGTGGGGTGGATGTAGCAGTGGTCACTGAAACTTGGGCCACCCCTGGCCATGACTGGGACCTTAATCTGAGTGGGTACCTTGTGCTAAGGAAGGACAGAAAGGTGGGCAGAGGAGGAGTAGCAATGTTCATTAGGGATAACATCGAGATTGAGAGTGGAGGCAGAGGGCAACGGGAGGCCCTATGGGTCACCTTGTGAACTCCGTGGAGGGAAGATCAAGTTGGGGGTGGTATATAGGCCCCCAGGACTAGCAGAGGACCTGGAGGATTGCTTGTTGGCTAACATTAAGGGGCAGTGTGGACTGGAAGGGGAAGGAGTGATGTTGATGGGGGGCCTTAACATGCCAGCTACTGATTGGGGTACTATGACGTCCACTGTAACCAGGGAGCAGAAGCTGCTGGATGACTTCCTGGACGCGTTCCTCAATCAGCAGGTGATGGACCCAACGAGGGAGGGTCATATCCTGGATGTGGTTTTAGTGGATGGGGATCTTGTACGAAATCTGATTGTGGAAGAACCCCTGGCTGGGAGCGACCACAACACAATCTGGTTTCGGCTTAAACTGGTGTTTGGGAGGGGGGGGATAATTCAAGGACAATGATAGTTGCTTTAAGGGGGATGGACTTTCAAAACATGGGGGAAATTCTCAAGGGGCATTTGCAGGAGATAAAACCAGGTTAAATGTTGTGAAATGTAAAGTGTGAAATTATGAGGTTATCACAGGACATTTGGTTAAATATTGTAAAAGGTTATACTTAAGTAAAATGTTACACTACAGTAGATCAAACCAGGTTTGGATGTGGAAGGTAGGTGGGAGATCATAAAGCGAGGGCTACTGGAGGCCACCAGGACCTGTGCAAGAGTGAAGCGCAAGGGCGGTAGGTCTTGTAAACCATGCTGGTGGACCAAGGAGGTCCTGTAGTCAGTAAGGGAGAAGAAGGCTGCCTACAGTAGGTACAAAAAAGTGAGAGGAGAGAGGGATAGAGAGAAGTATCGCCTTGCAACCAGGAAAGCCACCAGAGTGGTGAGGTGGGCAAAGGCCTGGAAAGAGCAGAGGCTGGCGCAGGGGATACAGGGTGGAGAAAAGGGGTTCTTTAGGTATATTGGTGAGCGGAGGAAGGTCAAGGGCCAGTTCAATAGGTTGAGGACAGCTGGGGATGGGTGGAAGGGGCTGGAGAGCAGGCAGAGGTACTGAATGAGTACTTTGCCTCGGTGTTTACTAGGGAGGAAGCTGGGGAACTTCCAAAAAAAGGGGTTGAAGGACACAGAAGGCACAGCAGACCTGACTATTGGGGTACCTGCTGAAGAACAAGCCGCTGGGGGGGGTAGGCCAGGGGTGAGAGAGCAGGATGGCTCTGCTGAGGGGGGAGGGGAACAGATGCTGATATTCCTATCGGTCGGGTGTGGGAAGCCCGCCAGTCCCTAAAAAAGGATAAATCTCCTGGGCCTGATGCTATTCATCCCAGAGTACTGAGGGAGTTGGTGGATGTTTTGGCTGTGCCATTGGTGAATCTCTTTAACTTGTAGCTCCAGACAGGGAGGGTGCCAAGGGATTGGAAACAGGCGCATGTTGTGCCCATCCATAAAGGGGGATCGAGAGAAGAGCCAGGAAACTGTAGACTCATCAGTTTGACGTCGGTGGTGGGGAAGGTAATGGACAGCATACTTAAGGAAAGGCTGGGAGGTTTCTTGGAGGAGATGGGTTACCTTGATAACCTGCAGCATGGGTTTGTGCCAGGTATATCTTGTCAAACAAACCTTGTAGAGTTCTGTGAGTGGGTGACACCAGCACTCGACAGGGGGAGACCAGAGGATGTACTGTTCCTGGACTTCGGCAAGGCATTTGATTCGGTCCCTCACATTGGCCTAAGGGAGAAGCTGGGGGGATGGGGGTAGGCTCATTGACGGTTAGGTGGATTGGAAATTGGCTTTCAGGTCACACTCGGCTGGTAGTGGTCAGAGGGTAGGTCTCATCCCCTAGGGAGCTCATAAGTGGGGTCCCACGGGGATCAGTACTGGGGCCACTCCTGTTTTAACACCTACATCTCCGATATCAGGGAAGGTATCGGGTGTCAAATGAGTCTCTTTGCGGATGACTCTAAGCTGGGGGTGGTGGTGGAGAGGAAGAAGGGGAGATTTGCCCTGCAAGAGGACCTGGATACTCTGGGGATAGGTGATCCTGCACCTGGAAATTGAAATTTAACTCCTCCAATTGCAAGGTGCTACACCTAGGGCAGGAAAACCCCAACTATATATACAGCCTGGGGGGGGGGGTGAGTTGCAGGCCACGGCAGGGGAGAGAGACCAGGAGTCTTGGTGGATGTTAACATGAATAATTCAGAGCAGTGCAGGAGGACTGCGGTCAGGGCAAATAGGATGCTGGGATGCATTGCTAGGGGGATTACCTCAAGGAACAGGGAGGTGTTTTTGCCACTGTACAGCAGCCTGGTTAGACCACATCTTGAGTACTGGGTGCAGTTCTGGAGGCCGCACCTAAGGAGGGACATCCAACTCCTGGAGAGGCTTCAGAGGAGGGCAACCAGAATGATCCTGGGCCTGGGGGACATAACATATGAGGAATCACTAGGAGAGCTCAACCTGTTCTTGCTGGAGGAGAGGAGGGACCGGGGGGACATGATTGAGGTCTTCAAGTACCTCAGGGGAGTAAATAAGGTAAGCCGAGTTAGGATCTTTCGACTGAAGGAGAGTGGAATCACCAGAGGGCACAGTTGGAAGATCGAGGGTGGTAGGCTTGGGGGGAAGGAGGAGAAGGTACTTCACTGAGAGAGTGGTGTAACCGTGGAATGTGCTGCCCGGGGAGCTGGTACAGTCAGCTACGGTGGAGGAATTCAAGAGGTAAAGGCAAGGGGTGAAGCAGAGGCTGGTTTGCCCTGGGGAGGGGCAGGACTGGGGGATGAAGTAACAGTGGAAGGAAACAGAGGGCTACGGTACGCAATCAGGGTGCTGAAGCACGAGCACATTTGATAGACCAGTAGGTCTACTCTGCTGGCATCTAGTATGTTTGTATGTTAAGAATTGTCTAACTGATAGGCCACAAAGAAAGTGTTCTGTTGAATGGGGTCTTCTATCCATTGGCTAAGGTAAATATTGGTCTTCCTTAAGGCTCCCTATTGAGCCTGTTTTTTAGTGTGTTGTTTTTCTGTTAATTATTTACCTTCTTTTGTTTCTGTTCCAGATGTTCTTGTATATGTGGATGATATTGTTTTGTACACTAGTGTGTTTTCTGTTTTTTAATTCCTTGGTTATTGTCCTTCAGAGGGACTTTGTTATTGTAAAAATTCTAGTAGGAAAAAGCCAAAAGGTCTAGCTTGTCCGCTTCCAGTGCGGATCCCTTGGTGGTTATTGAGGAGTCTGTCCCCCACCTCCCCCCGTTAAGAGTTTATCCCCCCCCCCCATTAAGAGTTTCTCCCTCCCCGATAGGTGTCTCCTACCATGTTTCTGCTTTTATTGCAACCCTCCCCTTTACTTTGTCCCAACTTCTCTTAAAGCTGTCCACTGTGTGTAGGGATACCACCTTAACTGGCAATTCTTTCCACTTAGCAGCTACCTTCATGATGAAAAAGTGCCTCCTCATGTCCCTCTTGAATTGTCCTCCCACCAACTTGAGACAGTGTCCTCTAGTGGTTTTGTTACTGCTGAGGTTGAAGAGAGACCCTTAGTGTTCACAATGTTTATTACTACTGAGGTATTTAAATGTTTAATTTTGTCAGCACTGCCACAGCTTCAACTGCAGGACTAGGATCCACCGCCTGAAGGCTGTCAGGAGCATTTTGCTCAAAACAGCAATTGACCACCATGCAATCTTCAGCTAGACCTTCCAAGACTGCAGGGACATTGACCTCCTCTGACAACTGCAGGGAGAAGTCCCATGGGAAGCACCGTCACCGGGATAAGGACAAGGAGAGGCCCCAGTCGAGCTCCCATCCTCCGTCCTTATGCCACGCGGAAACTGAGTCGAGTTCCTCCTCACGCAGGAGATCAGACCCTGCCCCCTCCCCTGCCGCCTCACCCCTCTGATTACTCATTGGTTAGCCCCCTGTGCTGACGGTCCAGTGTGGGGTCTCAGGGCAAGGGTCTTCCTTGGCCCTTACTCCCCTGTGCCTTATGTCCTATGTTCACCCCTCTGGGACTAACCCAGGAGGCTCAGCCGGTCCTTCCTCTTCGGGTGGCATGTCCCTACCTGCCATCTGCCTGGCTGGGGCGTCTGCTCAGTCGGACCGGACATTTGGGATCAACGGCAGTTCCCAGCGCTAGGAGCATGACTGTAGATCAGATGTTTGCTCTCCTAGGTGGATGCTGCCTCAACTGACGCCGGCTAGTAGACCCGGTTCGGGTACAGCAGGAGCCTGCTGCTTTGTCTCCGGTCTTGCCAGACTCGAACTAAGCGGCTCCCTCAGAGTCGCCCGATTCTCAGTCTTCGCCAGCTGGCCCTTTGGTCCCTGTGGAGTCGACGCCCGGAAAACAGCTGCCTAAAGGTCAGATGCCTGTCGACCCGATGCCCATCAACCAGATGCCGGCTACCCCATCGTCAGACCTCTCGGGGCCTTCAGACCCGGCACCACCCTCTAACCCGATGCCAGGCCTGTCAGGGAAATCCTTGGGCTCCAAGGACCCCCCGATCCCCTTGTCAGAGGTGGGGGACCTCTTTGACTCACGGCGGAAATCAGTCAAGAAAGAATTGCTGCCTGCTGGCCCCAGAATTCCCTTGACGGGGCCATAGCCAGTGACTCCTAGCCCCCTTCTTCATCCTAGGGATTCGTCTCTTTCATGGAGGCCTTCACCTCAGAAAGAGCTCAGGGAGCCAAGGTCCCCCAGGGGTAAGAAAAGGCACTTCTCCTCCAGATCCACCTCTAGGTGTTGACACAGCTCCCATGACTGTAGGAGGCATATATCCTCTTCCCGGTCCTTGGATTCCAGAAGTTCCAGTGAGAGCTCCCCTTATGATTCAGACTCGTGTGAGGGTGGATTTTCACCTGCCCTGGTCCATCCTCAGGGCATGCCTAGGTCTACTCCTGACAATCCCACTTTTATGGACGTCATGAGGCATATCCAGGCCCTCAGCGGCTGGGATACAGAGGACCTTGACCCGGAACGGTGCCAGCTGGCCAAGCACTTGGAGTTGCAGGACCTCAAACCAGTTGTCCTGTCCTCCTTGGTTCCTTCCTACCAGGATGTTACTATGATGATGGTGGTGTGGAAACACCCCTCTTTGGCCTCCACTGTCCCTAAAAAATCTGACACTCTACAGAGCCCCTAAAAACCGAGCCTTTCTTGGCAGATCATCCTAGGGTCGATTCCATGGTCCAAACTGCAGCCCATGGGAGATCCAAGCAGCCCAGACACCTTAGTTCCCAGCCCCTGGACAAGGAGTCCAAACTGCTAGAACAGCTATGTGGCAAAGTATATTCTTCAGCCACATGCAGCATTCGTTCGCTGAACTTCTTGGCTCACATGGCAAAGTACCAGAACAGCCTGTGGAAGAAGGCCCTAGAACTGGCCAAGGTTCAGCCCAAGTCTCCTCAGATTTCAGAGTTGCTGGATGTCCTCCAATCAGGGGCTAATGTGGGTAAGCATGTCCTGCGGTATGCTTACGACACCGCTGGCACTTCGGCTAGAGCTGCTGCTATGGGTATCTGTCTGCGCCATTACTCCTGGCTTAGGGTCTCCAGCTTCCGTCAGGACCTTCAGGAGGACATTTTAGATGCTCCCTTTCAAGGCCTGGTGCTCTTCGGGGAACCCACTGAGAAGATCATCCTGGGACTCCAGGATTCAGGGAAAGAAGTCCAGTCTGTATATAGAATGTACAGGTTAGAACCGTCTATCTCCAAGCGCTGGCCCTTTCTCAGCTCAAAGGGCCAGCAACCCCAAGGCCAGCAGCACAAAGGAAACTTCAGGAGGAAGGCCACCTCTCAGCCGGGAGGAGGTACCGATCCTAGAATCTCTTAAGAAGCCCTCCCCAACCTCCCTTCCCCACCCCCAATGCCTCTGCCTGACTCCTTGCATGACCCCCCCTCCAGTGGAGCATTTGATGGAGTCGATAGGGCGTTGCTTTTCCCTCTACCTCAACGGGGTGGAGAAGCATCACATCAGATCAGTGGATAGTACAGCTTAGCAAAATGGGCGACATTCTGGAATTCACCGAGGTCCCACTGGACCATCACTTGGTGCCTTCTCATTATCCTCCTTCTCATCTCAGCCTGAACTGAGAGGAGATTCCATCTCTGCTGTCCAAACAGGCCATAGAGCCTGTTACTCTTGAGTAGAGGGGAAAGGACTATTACTCTCATTTTTTCCTAGTCCCCAAGAAGACAGGGAACCTATGGCCAATTCTAGACCCAAGTTAGCTGAACAAGTGTATAGAGTACAGACGGTTCAGAATGGTCACTCTTCCGGGCCTGCTCCCCCTCCTCCATCAGAGGGATTGGCTTTGTGCCTTGGACATGCAAGACGCATACCTCCACATTCAGATCTTTCAGCCCCAAAGGTGGTTTCTGCGGTTCTGCTTCCAGGAGACCCATTGTGAGTTCTGGGCCCTTCCCTTTGGCCTGTCCTTGGCCTCTCATGTTTTCACCAAGTGCCTAGCAGTAGTGGCTGTAGCCCTGACAAGGGAGGGACATTATGTCTTTCCTTATCTAGACGACTGGCTGCTGGCAGCTCCCACAAGGGACCAGCTGCTGAGGACTCTAGAAGACACCTTTACCCTTTTCAGGACTCTGGGTATCACCCTGAACCTCCCAGAGTCCTCTCCCAGGCCCAGTCAAAGACTGCAGTACATTGGAGCTTTTCTGGACATCGAACAGGGAAATGCTTCCTACTGGAGGACAGGTCAGAGAGGCTCCAGTCATTAGCCCGATTAATCTCCTCATTTCTCTGGATTCCGTCAAGAATGTGCCTCAGACTTCTGGGCCACATATTGGCTGCCATTCCCACAGTTCCTCTGGTGCGCCTTCATATGAGGGTTCCTTGGTGGACCCTTCAGGTCCAAATGGACCAGTGCTCAGACGATCTGAATCAGCAGGTGCTTGTTTCAGAGGCGGTCCGACGGACACTCGGTGGCTTATACTGCCCAGCCTTGTCAAAGGGGTTCCCTTTCGCAAAGATCCACCTTCTTGAATTCTGACCACGAATGCTTCCAGTCAGGGTTGGGGAGCCCACCTGGCCGACAGGCAGACTCCGGAGACATGATCTCAACTGGAGCAAGATCTCCACATCAATGTGCTGGAGATGAGGGCAATTCTATATGCCCTGCAGGGTTTTCAGCTGGATCTCCTGCCAGGCTCTCTGTTGATAAGATGGATAATATATCTGTGGTCTTATACATCAATAAACCGGGGGCACCTACTCATATCCCCTCTGCAGAGAATCTATGAGAGGTTGGTATTGCGCCTTAGATCATGGTCTGGAATGGACAGCCGTCCTTGTTCCAGGTGTCCAAAACACCCTTGCTGACAGCCTTACCTGGTCTCTATCCAGGGTGCAGTCAGTCATAGACAACCTCTTCAACAGATGGGGACAAACAGAGTTGGACCTTTTTGCATCCCCACTCAACACCAAACTGCCCAGTTTCTGCTCACTTGATCCAGGGCCTGGTGTTTTCTGGTGAGATACTGTATGCTGTCCCTCTGTTGGACAGGAAGTTTCCTGTACACCTTCCTTCCCTTTCCTCTGTTGCAGAGGTTTCTTTTCAAGCTTCAGGTGGAAGGAGCGGACATGATCCTCATTGGCTGCGGCAAATTTGGTTTCTTCTGTTACAGCAGTTGGCAGCAGAGCCTCCAGTTCCTCTACTCCTGATCTCGCACTTGCTCTCCCAGGACCAGGGCACCTTAGTTTATCCGAACCTCAAGTCACTGCATCTACATGCATGACTCCTGCAGACTTAGCGGACAAATGTTTCAGAGATTCGCCTAGGGAAGTCCAGGTGGCTGCTAGAAAGCCTTCCACCAGAGCCACCTACGCTATGAAATGGAAACGGTTCTGTCTGTAGGCTCCGACCCACTCACTTAAACCCTTTCCCTGTCAGATTCTGGCCTGGGTTTCTCCTCCATTAAGGTGCACTTGTCTGCCATCTCTGTGTATTATGCACCTATTGCGGGCAAGACACTTGCCCAATTGGACCTGTCCTGTACCTTTTTTTATAGGGCGTCCTGCACCTGAAACCTCCCATTAGGGACCCGGTCCCTCCATGGGACCTTTTGTTTATGTTAGAGAAACTTACTTTGCCTCCCTTTGAACCGGCCACATATCGCGAGCTATACTTTGTCGTGGAAAGCATTGTTTCCAGGGACGTGGATATGTTGTTCATCCACACTTCTTGGCATGTCCCTTTCCCCTTTAATTCTTGCTGGAAGGTCTTCAAACTGGCTCCTCCCTCCCACCCACCCACCCACCCACCCAGGTGGTATAACCCTTGGCTCCGCCCCATGACGCCAGATCTTCCTTTCCGCTGGAAGAAACAGGTTGCTTCTTCTCCGCTACTGCGTTTTGTAGGTCCTGGCTTCAAATTCTTCGGATCCTCTGAAGATTTGGCTTGTCCGAGCTAGCAATTGCAATTTGTGCTATTCGATCATGGAAGATAGATCTTCCCCCGGTTTTCACTGGTGCCCTGTGCGGCCATGAAGTGTCATGCACTGATCCTCCTACTGCGTGCGTGTACTGCTTGGGTGTCTGCCATGACACCCAGGCTGGCGAGATGTGTCTCGCTTTCCATCTGAATGTCCTCGATTACCGTCTTGCACACCTCAAGTTGGGCAGGCCCAAGAAACATAATCCTCCGGTGAAATTCAAGGAAGCTCGGTGGGTGGTCTCCACAGCTGTGGGGTCTGCCGAGCAGTTAGAACAAATGCAGGCTTTCAAGGAGGAAAGTATCGCGGACTGTGGAGCCTCTTCTCTCGGCCGATTTCTCTCCTCTCAACCCAACAACGCTCGGGTTCCTTCTAGTTGTACCATCTCTTCCCACTAAGGGCGAGGGACCTTTGGGCTTACATATCTCCTGGTCCTGTAAAAAGGACAAGGAATTGAGAGACTCTTCATCTCGGCGGAGACGTTCTTGGGATCATGAGCGATCTTGGTCCCAGGAAACTGCAGTCTCGACTTCAGTCGAAATTGCTTCCTTGGTTGCTGGCTTTTCAGCTTTGCTGTCTGGTCAGGTGGCCGAGGCCGCGATTGATGATGCGGTTGAGATCCCTCTCGATCCGTTGTCACCCAACGAGGCTGACAACTCTTTGACTAGGACCCCGGTCCTGCCTTTTGCTGATGAGGAGACCCAGCCAGCAGGGAATCCCATCGAGGAATCAGTCCCTGATCAGGGGAGATCACCAGTTCCCCCGGTGTTTCCTGAGTGACCCACTCGGCCAGTCCGGTCGAGATCTCTGACCCCCTAGACCGACAGGCCAAGAAATAGTGCATAAACACTTTAAAACGACGCTACCATTCATCGTCGTCCTCCTTAGATGAGGAGAGGCTTCGGCCGAAACTCTGTCAATGCTACGAGCATTTAATGGGGCAACAGCTGATTCTGTCTGGGCAAAAGCCTGCTTTGGTCCCCCCCGCCATTACTTGGCTTTTGCCTCCTAGGCCAAAGCCAAATCCACTAGAACTGGTGAAATTAGTTCCCCTGCCCACAGAGCTGGCTAAACCTGCCCTGGTTCAGCCCAAATCAGTCTCTCCACCAACTGTGGTGGAGCCGCCGCCTAAACAGCTTCGGGAGGTGCTCCTATGAAGGATGTGTGGGCGGTTCCGGGTCTTCCACATAGGTTATAGGTCGCCCTTGGTGACCGACCGATTTATCCAGATTCTTCGGATTCGGACAACACCGACCTCCACTCTCACCCGTTGGTTGAGCCCATTGGTAGCCTGTCAGTGGAGGAGAGCCCTTCGTCATTTTTGAGGAATCTCTGCCTTATCTCTGAATCTACGGGGATGCCCCTGGAACCTGTCCAGAAGAGAGAGGAGTACCCTCTTACAGATATTCTTAAAAGAGAGGATACCCCCACAGAAGCTTTCCCAGTGGCCGGCGCCTTTGTTTGCCAGGCTTTGGAGCTATAGCAGCACCCTGCCTCCTGCCCAGCGCCTTCTGCCTGGATGGCCCGCAAGTATGCCGTGCCCATTGGGTCCCTCTCGGGGTTCACAGAACATACCTTGGTGGAGGGGTTAGTGTCCATGTATGCATTCAGACGCACAGGCAGCTCTTCTGACAATAGATCTCCGGACAAAGAGTCCAAAAAACTGGACCACAATGCTAGGAAGGTCTATGCAGCGTCCTGTCTAGGCCTCCGTTAGGCAAGTTCGGCTGTCATCATGGCGCACTTCTCCCATGCCCTCCTGGGCTCCTTGGATGAAGTTCTCCCGCACCTCCCCGCGGACCTTCAGACTACGATCAAGCAGGTCCGAGCAGTTGCTAGGCAGCAACTTCAGACGGCCTTGGATCTCAGGGACTCTTGTGCCTGTTTGGTGGCGGCCATGGTTGCCATGTGCCACAGGGCTTGGCTGAGGCTTTCCACTTTTATGGCAGATACCCAGCATAAACTCACTGATGTTCCTTTTCTGGGTACTGATCTCTTAGGTCCAGATGTGGATGGTCACCTTCAGTGAATCGAGCAGTCCAGTGCCACCTTGGACTCTGCTACTTCTGCCCAAAAAGACGCCCCTAGCTCTGAAAAGCAGCCGAAGAAGAAGCCTTTCAAACAACATGAAGTCTTGCTGTATTCTGACTATTGCAGTGATTTCCAACCTTTGAACTGCCCCGGAGAGGAAAGAGTTAACTTTCCATGCAAGGCATGGAACGCTGAGCTCGAGCTCGGTTGAGACTCTGTCTGTTGTTGTTTTGAACCCAAACCACCAGATTCTTTACTCCGCTTCACTGAACAGTCGCTCCGGAGATTTCTCCCTCACTCGGTTCAATTTAGTCGGTTAAAGTTTCGTTTTTTTCCCTTGGTTCAATCGAATTTCTTCTATCTACCCTGTTGGTTCAGTCTCTGTCTGTGGTACCGTGAGTACTAGATAGGTTTATTATTATTAGTTTCTGTGTGGAACTTGTAAACACAGGATCGGTTCGGTTTGAACCGATCAGGTTTGTAAAAAAAGTTTGTTCTACTTTTTAGAGTGTGGTAACCGGTCCTTATCGGTTCCAAAAAAAAAAAAAAAAAACTGATTTCATTACGGTTTTTTCCACGACCCGTAACACGGACAGGAACCGATAAGAGTGTCTTGCCTGGCGGATTGCTGAAAAAAGGGTAAGTTTGGTTAGGACTGGCCATGTCTGAGAAACCCAAGAGAAAAACCGGACCCACTGGGTTTCAACACTTGTAGCGGTGGGGAAGCCTTTACTAAGGCTGGACCCCACACCACCTGTGTGTTTATTGTCTGAGGTTTGACCACCTCGATTCAGACTGACAGATTTGCAAAAGTTTTCCCACAGCTACCCTGGAAATGAGAGTAGCTAGGCTGAGGGAAAGGGAGGCCAAGAAGTCTGCTGACCTGGATGGCCAGCCCGGTTCGGTTCCAACCGAACCAGGAGTGCCCTCTGACCAGGGCGAAACTTCTTCGGGCAAAAGGAGAACCGACTCTGAGGAGTCCATTCCGGTTAAAAGAAAAAGAAGGGATAAGTCAGCACGTTCGGATCCACAAGTTCTTTCTCCGATCGCTGATGAAATAGCCAAAGCAATAAGAATTATTCAATCGCTAACTTCGGTTCTGACCGAACCGGCACCATCGGTTAGGGTCTTGGTTCGGTCAGTTCACCCGGTTTCGGATTATAATTTAGAAGATTTTTATGAACCGGAGGAGGGAGAGTATGAGGATAGTGATAGTGATTATAAAAGTCTGGATGTGCCCATTGACCCGGACATCTCCCCAGACAGACCTTCAGGTGTTTCCCCTCCTAGTCTTTCTGAGTCCCCTTCCCACTTTGTTTTACAAAAAAAGTGGCTGAAACTCTCCAGCTTCCTGTGGAGGAAGCAGTAGAGGATCAGGAGGAGCCTGATTACGTTGAAATGATGGACATCCCAGAGTCCAGGAGACTGTCTGTTCCCCTCCATAAGTCTTTTGGGAAATAGACATTTAAAATTTTAAAGACTCGTAATTCCATACCTCCTGTGGACAGAAGAATGGACAAGAGGTATACTCTTTCAGGCTCAGATACGGAGTTCATTTCCCAGCAATGCAGCCATGTTGGGGTAGTGCAGACTGCTGCCTGTAATAAGGCAAATATACCCTTGGCTTCACACACCCCAGATAAGGACTCCAGGAGGATTGGATACCATGGCGAAGAAACAGTACATGGCAGCATCTTTGGGACTCAGGCAGGCTAATTATATGGCCTACACAGCTAGATACCAGATGTCTAGATGGGACACTGTGATGGCTCTAGCTAAACAGGTCCTTGATCAGCTTGCCAAGGAGCTGGAGCAGGTGGCTGCAGATGGTATTGAGGCATCCAAGATGCAGTTTCATGCTGCAGTGGACTTCAATGATGTTTCTTCTAGAGTCATGGCTACATCTGTGGCCCTTCGTAGGATGACTTGGCTCAGATGTACTAGCCTGTCACAGGATACCCAGACTAAGGCCATGGATTTTCCTGTTGTGGTAATTCTCTGGGAGCAGACCGAGAACTACATGAAGAAAATGGATAAGTACAGGACCACCATAGGAGTGCTCAGGCCAAGGGAAAGGCAAGCTCCCCCAGAGGCAGCATTCCAGGGCAGGTAGGCCTTTCATAGGCCTTTCTACCAAGCTCAGGCCTCCTTCGCCTTTGCTCAGAGGGGTTCTTCAGAGGAGAGGCAGACTGGGTATAAGCAGGCCTGCTACCACCCCTCAGCCTAAAGCCCCTGCCAAGCAGGCACCCTGATGGGTTTGCCGGGCCGATTCTCCACTACCGTGAGGGGCAGGCTGGTTACTTTGTCCTGGACTGGATGTCTTTAACATCAGACAAATGGGTCCTGGAAGTAGTAAGCTGAGGACTGGTTCTCTCACCAAACAATTTCCCAAGATGAGAACCAGATCCTTCCACCTGCAAATCCTTCAGAGGCCCTTGCCCTAGAGGCAGAGGTCTTTCCTTGGCTCTCAGAGCCACAGAACGGTTCCACCCCTACATAGGGAAAAGGATTGTACTCCAGGTACTTCCTAACCCCCAAAAAGACAGGAGAATGGCGGCCCATCCTGGATCTCAGATATTTAAACAAGCACCTTTTAAAGCCAAAGTTCAAAATGGTGACTCTGGAATAATTCTACTCTCTCTAAGGCCAGGGGACTGGCTAGTCTCCCTGGACCTCAAGGATGCCTGTTTGCACATTCTCATCGGGTGCTCCCATAGAAAGTACCTTAGGTTCGAGTTGCCCTCAGGCCACTATCAATTCAGAGCAATGCCCTTTGGCCTAACATCAGCTCTAAGGGTGTTCACAAAATGCCTGGCAGTAGTGGTTGCTTTCCTAAGGAGAAAAAAGATCTCCATCAGCTCATAGTGGGTCAGTCTCCAGACCAAGTCAAGTCACACCTTCAGATAACTCGGCAACTGCTCACTTCTCTAGGATTTCTCCTAAATCTTTCAAAGTCAGTTCTAGAGCCAGTGCAGCTCCTCACCTTCATGGGGGCGGAGCTGGATACAATAAGGGCAAGAGCCTTCCTTCCCCTGGACAGGGCAAGGACCCTTGTGACACTGGCCTCTTCGTTCACCCTTCAGGTGTCTCGACCAGCAAGGCATTTTCTGCAGCTCCTGGGCCACATGGCTGCCTCTACGGCAGTGGTCCAAGGAGCAAGATTTCAGATGAGGGACATTCAGTTCCACTTAAGAGCCTTCTGATCCCAGAGAAAGGATTCTGTGACCAAACTAATCCTAGTGACTTGAACCCTGATCCAGGCTTTGCAATGGTGGCAGGATCAGGACAACCTAAGGCAAGGAGTTCCCTTTGTCACTCAATCTCATTCTCTAATCCTTACCACAGATGCCCCCCTTTTGGGCTGGGGAGCCCACTTGTGGGATCTGACCACCCAAAGGTTGTGGTCACCTCAAGAATCTTTGCTACACATCAGTCTCTTAGAACTCAGAGCAGTGTTTCTAGCACTTCAAGTTTTTTCCAAGTCTGTTCAGAACAAACTAGTTTAGATCAGGACAGACAATACCACCACAGTGTGGTACATCAGCAAGCAAGGGGGCACTCTGTCTACAGCCTTGTGCACAGAAGCAATGAAGTTGTGGTCTCTGGCCTATTCTCTGAATACCTGATAGCAGTGCACCTCCCAGGGAAGGACAGTGTCCAGGCAGATGCTCTCAGCAGGATATCTCAGGGCCATCACGAATGGTCCCTGGATCCCCTAATTTTGAAGGTGATCTTCTCCAGATGGGGCACTCCACAGATAGATCTTTTTGCAGTCCCAGACAATCACCAACTTCCTCTTTTTTGCTGCAGACCCCAGTGTTGGGCTCAGTCCCCCTGAATACTCTAGTTCTCTATTGGGAAGGGAAATTCCTGTATGCTTTTCCCTCCTTCCCTCTCCTGTTCAAGGTGCTAGTCAAAATCAGGTCTCAACCCTGCAAAGTGATTCTGATTGCTCCAGACTGGGCCAGACAGCCCTGGTACCCGCTCTTGTTGTCCTTAGCAGTCCACCTTCCCCTGTCTCTTCCCAGGAATTACAACCTGTTAACATGTTCGGGAGGGTTTGGTATCCGAATCTCAAATCTCTCAATCTCAAGGCCTGGCTCTTGAAGAGTTAGAGTTTGCTGATTTGCATCTCTCTCAAGGTGTTCTGGATATTCTAAAGGCTTCTCGAAAGCTTTCCACCAGAAAGACTTACAACTCCAAATGGAAAAAGTTTACTATTTGGTGTTCTGGTAAGCATATTTCTCCAGAATCTGCTGGGTTGCCTACAGTCCTGGACTATATGGTTCATCTCAATAGCTTGGGATTTAGACCAGCTACACTTAGAGTGCATCTGGCAGCTGTCTCTGCCTTCTTGTCAGCAGGCAAGCCCTCTTCCCTTTCAGCTTATCCTGTATTCTGTAAATTCTTAAAGGGATTGCTTCATACCAATCCTCCTTCAGGGTCCCTGCCCCTGCTTGGGACCTTAATGTTTGCATTGCTCAGCTTTTGCAGCCCCCTTTTGAGCCTTTGTCCTCAGCAGAGCTTAAGTACTTGACTTGGAAAACTGTGTTTTGGTAGTTACTACCTGCCAGATGCATAAGTGAGTTACAGGCCCCACAGTGGAGCCTGATTTTATCTCTTTCCATAGAGATAAGGTGGTCCTCAGGACTAATAGGAAGTTTTGCCTAGGTGGTTTCAGATTTCCACCTTAATCAGTCTGTGTCTCTTCCTGTTTCTCCACTGACCATTTCTCCTCTGAGAGAGGCTACGCAGCCTAGATGTGAAAAGGGCCCTTAGCTACTACGTAGAGCACCACGGGTCACAGGTTTGACTCCTCCAATTGTTCCTCACTTATGGTGAGGTTGGTAAGGGAAAGCCTGCCACTAAGAGATCTATTGCCAGGTGGATTGTCTCTTGTATACAATTCTGCTATGAAAAATTAGGTAGAATCCCACCCATGGCCTGAGGGCTCACTCTACTAGAGGTACAGCTGCTTCCCTGGCTGCTGCCAGGGATATTCCTATCTTAGAGATTTGTCAAGCAGCCACCTGGAAAACAGTACATACTTTCACCAAGCATTACTCTCTGGATATCCAGGCTAGGAGTGATGCTTGGTTTGGCACAGCAGTGCTTCAGAGCCTGTTCCAAAGTAGGTTCTGTCCCTCGTCCATGGAGGTACTGCTTGGTAGTCTGCAATAGTCAGAATACAGCAAGACTTCATGTTGTTTGAAGAAAAAATTACTCACCTTAGTAATGTTGTTTCTTCTAATGGAGTCTTGCTGTATTCTGACCTCCCTCCTGCCTCCCCTCTCAGAACCTGGGTTTTGGGATGTGGGTGGGCAGGAACAGTGTTGGCACCCTAGAGGTACCCCTTTTCTCACCCTCTTATTTTTTGGGTGTGTGTTGTGTTTTGTTTTTTGGGTTTCCTGACTTGAGTCTTTGCCTTGGAACCAAAAAATCTCTTTATTAAATTTAGTTGCCAGTTGGCCAGTGTGAGTTTACAGTTTCCACACAGGACACCCAGTGAGTATAGCTCGTAAAGATCTGGCAGTTTGGGTTCAAACAACAACAGACAGAGTCTCAACCGAGCTCGAGCTCAGCGTTCCATGCCTTGCATGGAAAGTTAACTCTTTGCTCTCCGGGGCAGTTCAAAGGTTGGATATCACTGCAATAGTCAGAATACAGCAAGACTCCATTAGAAGAAACAACATTACTAAGGTGAGTAATTTTTTCTTTCGGCACCCTGCTCCTGCGGCCAAACAGCCCTCCTTTCAGGGTGGGCAGCAACAGCAGGCCAGACTTGGCGCCCTCAGCCCAAGCTGAGGCCTCCACCGGCCCACAGACAAGGAGGTCAGGGTTCAGGCGGTTTCCGATCTGGACCCTCTTCCTCCAAGCCTGCCCAGTGACAAGATAGGGGCTGCCACCCCTATCCCTGTCACACCAGCTCTGGGCCCTCCCGTGTGGGGTCTGCTCCGTCACTTTCTTCCCGCCTGGTCTGCTGTTACCATGCACAGATGGGTCTTAGAAGTGGTCAGCCAGGGTCTGCCTCTAGAGTTCGAGCAGTACCCTGCCAGCCGAGCTGGCACCCCATGGGAGGAGAGAGTATCAGCCCACACTCTGACGGCTCTGAGAGACGACATAGCCCAACTCCTCCTCAAGGAGGCAGTGGTTGGAGTGGCAGATCCTCCAGTCAACCCAGGGTTCATTTCCAGGTACTTCCTCGTCCTGAAGCAAATGGGGGGCTGGCGCCTCATTCTAGATCTGCACGACCTGAATCGGTATCTCAGGCCACACACCTTCAGGATGGTATCTCTGTCCCAGATCATACCATGCCTGGAGCAAAACATGTGGTTCTGCTCACTGGATCTACGGGACGCGTTCTTTCATGTCCCAATCCGTCCGTCCCACCAGTGGTTCCTCCGCTTCAGAACAGAGGGAACCCTATGTGAGTTCCGAGCCATGTCATTCGGCCTGTCATCAGCCCCATGGGTCTTCATCAAATGCATTGCAGTGGTGGCAGCCCATCTCGGGTGTCGAGGGGTCAGAGTGTACCCGTACCTCGATGATTGACTCTTAGCAGGTTCCACCCAGCAAGAGATGGTGAGGTCCTGGGACCTGGCCTTCCAGATGTGCTCTCAACTTGGCCTCCTAATCAATTAGCCCAAAATGGAGCTCGTGCCATCTCAGGTGATATACTTCATCGGGGCAGAACTCATCTCTTGCGGAGCAGAGCCCGGCTCCCGGCGGACAGGGCAGAGGTTCTCTCCTCCTTTGCCTAGTCATTTCTGGTTGGGCACTTGCGCCCTGCCTGGGACTTTCTGCACTTTCTGAGTTACATGGTGGCCTGCACCACTGTGGTCCATTGAGCCTGGTGGCCTATGCACCCCCTTCTATGGAAGCTGGCCACCCAGTGGACTCAGCGCCTAGGTCATTTCGACCAGCTGATCACTTGTGACCCAGAAGATGTGGGACACTGTCCAGTGATGGACCGTCCTAGACCATCTGCAGGAAGGGATCCCCTTTGCCCCATACTGATGGTCATCCTCACGACTGATGTCTCTCTCACAGGCTGGAGGCTGGGGCGCCCATATGGGGAAACAACAGGGCCCACGGGTTCTGGAACCCTGAGGAATCCCGATACCTTATCTGCCTGTTGGAGCTGAGAGCAGTCACATTGGCATTGTCAGTATTCGCTCAGCAGCGTTGGGGTCAAGTGGTTCATGTCCAGACTGACAATACCACAGCCATATACGACCTCAGTAAGCAGGGCGGCACCCACTCCCAGCTGCTGTGTAGGGAAGCGCTCTGCATCTAGACACTTGTGAGCTGACTGGAGGCGGATCTCCTAGCCATCCATGTGGCAGGAGCCTCGAACCAACTGGCGGATGTTCTCAGCTGCGTAGGCGAGACATCCCATGAGTGGTCTCTCCATCCAGAGGTAGCTCACAGCCTGTTCTCCCACTGGGGCAAACCGATGGTGGACCTGTTTGTCTCTAGGGAAAACACCAAGCTGAGGCTGTTTCATGCCTACCCCCCTCATCAGGGATCGCTGCAGGGGGATGCCTTCTCGAGGCCATGGACCCCAGGCCTCTTCTATGCCTTCCCTCCATTTCCCTTGATCCACAAGGTGCTCCTCAAGGTGAGGAGGAACAAGGCGCTGGTGATCTTGGTAGCCCCAGATTGGCCCCGCCAGTTCTGGTATCCAGATCTCCTCAGCCTCAGCAACAGGCTCCCGAGGCGTCTTCCAGCATGTCCGGACCTGATACCTGTCAGTCAGAGGAAGGTATTCCATATGGATCTTCAAGCCTTGCACCTAACAGCCTGGTACCTGAGCGGCTAGAGTTCAAGGCTTTGGGTCTTTCTGAGGATGTACTCACAGTAGTGGAAGCATCCAGGAAGGAGTCAACCAGAAAGTGCTATGCCTTCAAATGGAAAAGATTTTCCATTTGGTACAAGGCAAGGGCCTGGACCCTCTGTTCTGTGGCTAGTATTTTAGACTACCTTTGATCTCTGTCCAAAGGGGGGTCTTTGATCTTCGACCCTTAAGTTGCACCTGGCAGCCGTCTCCACTTACTGGACGCGGGATGGTTAGCTGATGGTGGCACAGGAAAGGGTTGTCTGGCGCTTCTTCTAGGGCCTAGATCACATATCCCCTCCATTGTGTGAACCTCCACCTCCATGGGATTTACTGCTGGTCTTGGCTAAACTCAAGGACAAGCCATTCGAACCAGTGCTCAAGTGTGAGCTATCACACTTGTCATAGAAGACGGCCTTTCTGGTGTCTATCATGTCAGCCAGAAGGAGTGGGGAGCTCCAGGCGCTTTCGGGTGGAGCCTCCTTATTTGGTCTTCCACAGGGACAAAGTTGTCCTGTGCCCCCACCCAAAATCCCTCCTGAAGCTGGTGTCAGAGTTTCACTTTACTCAGATATTGACTCTATCTGGGTTCTACTTGAACTACACCTCGGATGCCAAGTACAGGCTCTATACCTTGGACCTGAGACAAGCTCTCTCCTATTGCAAGGAGAGAACGGCAGAAATTTGGGGAGAGATTCGCCAGCTGTTTGTCACCTACGCTGACGCCGCTTCTGGCAGACCTGCAGCAAAGCGGACCATTGGCAGATGGACAACATGTTGCATTAATCTCTGCTATAGGTTGGCGGGTAGGGAGCCTCCCGTAGGGCTAAGGGCTTATTCCCCCTGCCATACCGCTGTGTCGGTGGCTGCTTCCAGGGACATCCCCATCCAGGAAATCTGCTGGAATACTACCTGGAAGAAAGCAGACACCTTCATCACCCACTACCACGTCAACCTTGAGTCACGCCTGGATGCTGGTTTTGGGGCCTCCATTCTCCAGTCTTTGTTCCCTAAGTAAGGGTTGTGTGCCTTGCGTCCCTCCTCCCGGAGAACTGCTAGGAGTCTGCCAAGAAATTGGATGAACAGCATATCCATATCCTCAAATAGAAGAGCCATTAACAGTTGTTCTAGGAGGATATATGCTGTCATCCACACTGACTCACCCGACCTCCTGGCTTTGACACACAAACCTGGCTTCCAGTGGGCTAAGATCTGGTGTCATGGGGTGCAGCCGAGGGTTATAGCACTCAGGTGGGTGGGAGGAGCCAGCTTGAAGACCTTCCGGATAGAATTAAAGGGGAAGGGGCATGCCAAAAAGTGTGGATGAACAACATATACCACTCCTAGAACTACTGTTACAGGTGAGTAACCTGTTTTTTTTTTAGTTGCTGTTACTTCTGCTCAAAAGATGTCTGAGTTTCAGGCTCTGATGTGTAAAGAGCCTTATTTAGTTTTCCACAAGGACAGGATGTCCTTGCGGACCAATCCTAAGTTCCTGCCTAAGATAGTGTGAAAATTTACGCTGAACCAGGACATCCACTTACCTGTTTATTACCTAAATTACTCAAATCGAGGGGAGGCCTTACTTCATACTCTGGATGTCCACAAGGTGCTCCGTTATTATCAAAATCACATCCTTTCTATCAGGAAATCTGATCAGTTGTTTGTGTCTTTTGCCCCAAGGACTTTAGAGGCTCCAGTTTTTAAGCAGACGTTATCCAAATGGTTAGTTAACTGCATTGTTCTAGGGACGTGGATATGATGATCTAGCCACACTTTCTGGCATTGTCATTTCCCTTTTAAATCTTGCTGGAAGTCTTCAAGCTGGCTCCACCCACTCACTCGAATTGTATAACCCTCGGCTCCACCCCATGATGCCAGATCTTCCTTCCCTCTTTACTGCTCCCACATTGAGTAGGCTCTGGTGCTCAAATCTTCAGATTTACTTCCAAAACTTAACCTCATTAGAGTTTCGTCTTCAGCTCGATCTTCGACCGCGATGGAGGACCAGTCCTTGCCTGGATTTTGCTGGTGCCCATGTGGGTAGAAGATGTCGCATATCGACCCACACACCATGTGCGTTTACTGCTTGGGGTACGAGCACAATCCCAAGGCTTTGGTGAACAGGAACAGAACAGGGTAACCCTCCTATCTGTTTTGTGGGTTCGAATCAACCTTTGGTCTCAAGTTCTGGAGGGATTCAAATTGTGAACCTCTTGCTAGCATACCCAGTGTACATGCTCAGATAATTCTGCTGTTCTGGGAAATGCCAGACATCTTTTGCCTACGGGCACCTAACCAGGTGTACAAAATGAACCTTAAAAACTCTGTTAAAGACCCCAGATAAACTCTTACCCTTTCCCAGTTTGGTAAACCAGTAAGCTTTTGCACAGTGTCAACTTTAACCATATATGCTTCACTTGTCAAATAAAGAATTTCAAAGGCACACCAAGTAGTCTCTTAAAATAGAGGTTTACTTTAAAATAGAAAAAAAATATGTAAACTGTAAATACAGAACAATATATCACAAAACCATACAGTCACTTAAAAGAACAAGGTTTAAAAGTGCAAATTCCTACCAACCATACACTTAGACTGGTCTGTCTAATGTATATCTTCTAATAGTGCTGATAGATGTTTCTTCTTCAGAGTTCAAACATGTATATTTCTCTTAAGGTCAGTCACAGCATAATTAAAACACTGTCTTGACCTGCCTTCTTCATGATGTCACCCAACTCCTCCTCTGTTTATAAAAAAAATCATACAACCAGGATGTCTTATTCAGGAGATGGCATCAGCAAAAACTCGTTTCCCCATGTCCTTTTGATCTAGAGTGTCTTCCTGTCCTTCACAGACATCAAAGGGCCTTTATAATTTAGCACCTAAGTGACATAACCTGTATTCTTCTTCTAAGCATCATAAAAGTTTATGATTTCCATCCTAGCAGCTGGCAGCTACAATTAAGCCAGATAGGCAGGAGATCCTTAATTTGTGTCTCTTCTATCCTGTAATTATCTCCTGGCTTTTAGGTTAACAGCTTGTAGTTGAAACCTGGGGTCATCCCAGGAACACAGCATGTCTCAAGAGAGCCATTCAGGAACACATTTGTATATTACAAAAAAACATAGATTAATCAGAACTAGCTGTCCAAGTGTCGCACCCACCAGTACCGTCTTGGGGTTCACAGAGCACCCTTCGGCTGAAGGGTTGGTGTCCGACTCCATGTTCCAGCACGCGGGCAATTCAGGGGATGTCAGTAGATCGCTGGATAAGTAGTCCAAGAAATTGGACCACTCTGCTAAAAAGGTCTATGCTGCCTCCTCGCTTGGCCTCCACCTGGCAAGCTCGGCCGTCATTATGGCACGCTTCTCTCATGCCCTTCTGGGCTCTGTGGATGAGGTGATTCCTCGTCTTCCTGCGGACCTCCAGACTACAGTCAATCAGGTCCAGGACCAAGGTCGTGCTGTGGCCAAACAGCAACTTCAGATGGCTCTGGACAGTGGGGATTCCTGTGCCCACTCGGTGGCGACTGCAGTCGCTATGCGCAGTAGGGCTTGGCTGAGGATCTCGACCCTTACGGCAGGCATTCAGCACAAGCTGGCGGATGTCCCATTTTTGGGCACCGACCTGTTTGGGCCCGGTGTGGAGGGTCACCTCCGGTGTATTGAGAAGTCCAGTGCCACTTTGGACTCTGTGACATCCGCCCAGAAGGATCCCAAGGGCTCCAGGCAGTGGAAGCATAAGCCCTTCGCCCTCCACTCCTGTGGCAAAACCAACCCATTATCAGTCTAGCCAGCAGGCTCAGTCCTGGCAACCAAGGCCCAAATCAGTGGCCTCTGTGGTCTGAGAGCCCGGAGTTAAGGGTCCTGGTGGCTCCTCAGCCGGATCCTCTTCCTCCAAGCCTGCTCTGTGACGGGATGGAGGTTGCCACTTTCGTGCCCCATCACGCCGCCCCTGAGTCCTCCTGTGGGGGGCCTGCTCCGCCACTTTCTTACCGCCTAGTCCGCTGTCACTACGGACAGGCGGGTTCTGGAAGTGGTCGATCAGGGTCTGAGTTCAAGCAGTACCCTCCCAGCTGAGCCTGCGCCCCCATGGGAGGACTTGGTATCCGCAGACACTCAGTCGGCTCTTCGAGACGATATAGCCCAGCTTTTCTGCAAGGAGGTCTTGGTCAGAGTTGCAGATCCTCCGGAACACCCAGGGTTTGTCTCCAGGTACTTCCTGGTGGCAAAGTGGACGGGGGGGGGTGCTGGTGCCCCATTCTAGATCTGCATGACCTGAACAAATTCCTCAGGTCCCACACCTTCAGGATGGTAACTCTGTCCCAGATCAGACCATCTCTGGAGCAGGACATGTAGTTTTGCTCACTGGATCTTCAGGACGTGTTCTTTCACATCTCAGTCTGTCCGTTCCACCAAAGGTTCCTCTGCTTCCTAGCAGAATGAGCCCTCTTAAGTGTTCCAAGCCATGCCTTTCGGCCTCTCCTCAGCCCCCAGGGTCTTCACCAAATGCATGGTAATGGTGGCAGCTTACCTGAGGCGCCAAGGGGTCCGGATGTACCCCTACCTGGATGACTGGCTGATAGCAGGTCCCTCCAAGTAGGAGGTGGAGCGATCCAGGCACCTGGCCCTCCAGACCTGCATTAACTTTGGCCTCCTGGTCAACAAGGCCAAGTCAGAACTCGTGCCCTCGCAGGTGATCAGCTTCATTGGCGCAGAGGTCAGCTCTTGCGGAGCCAGAGCCAGACTTCCAGTGGACAGGGCGGAGGTTCAAACAACATGAAGTCTTGCTGTAGTCTGACAATAGCAGTGAGTCCCAACCTTCGAACTGCCCAGGAGATGAAAGAGTTAACTTTCAAACAACATGAAGTCTTGCTATATTATAGACATTAGCAGTTTGATCCAGCTCTAGAACTGCCCCGGAGTGAAATGGTTAAAACCATTCCAAAATAGAATTTTGGCACGAGAGCAGCTCTATCTGTGTCATTTCAAACTTGAACTGTCAGATTCTTTACTCCGCCTCAGTGAACAGTCGCTCCGGAGATTTCTCCTTCTGCTCGGTTCATTTCTCGGTTTAAAAGTGTTTTCTCGTTGGATTTAACCGAGAATAGTTTTATTTTAACATAAAACCGCTCGGTTCAAGCTCTATCTGTGGTAACCGTAAGTAAATGAAGGTTTTGTCTGTGTGCAACTTGTAGTTATCGGTTCGGTTTTGAACCGATCAGTGGGTTTAAAACTCATTTAAAACTAAAAGTTACTATTTTAGAGT
Organism: Neoceratodus forsteri; assembly: GCA_016271365.2. Lineage (NCBI taxonomy): Eukaryota > Metazoa > Chordata > Ceratodontiformes > Ceratodontidae > Neoceratodus > Neoceratodus forsteri. The sequence goes on from CM057452.1 coordinate 1,463,412,876, forward strand.
GCGGTTCCGTTCTTATCGGTTCTAAAAGAAACGGATTTATTACGGTTTTTTCCAATACGTGACACGGTTGGGAACGATAAGGGTGTCTTACCTGGCACTGCCGTTAAAAGGGCAAGTTTTTGGTTAAACTGGCATGTCTGAGAAACCCAAAAGAAAACCGGGCCCACTGGGTTTCAACACTGTGATGTTTGTGGGAAGTCTTTGCCAAGGCTGACCCACACCTATGTGTTTATTGTCTGGGGTTTGACCACCTCAGTCAGACTGCCAGGTATGTAAGAATTTCCTGCAGCCACCCTGGAAAAAGATTGGGCAGGCTCAGGGAGCGAGGCCAAAAGTCCGCTGACCGGATGGCCAGCCGGTTCGGTGCCAACCCGAACCAGAGGGAGTCCCTCTGACCAGGGCCAGACTGCCTCGGCAAAGAAAAGCTGGTTCTGAGGAACCAATTCCAGTAAAGAAAACAAGAAAATCAGCAGGTCTGGAGTCCAAAATTCCTTCTCCAACTGCTGCAGAGATACAAAAGCCATACAGATTGTCCAGTCACTGTCTCAGGTCCGTCCGAACCACCACTATCTGGTAAAAGGTCGGTTCGTCCGGTCCCAGTGGTTCAGGATTATGATATTGAGGAATTTTATGAACCAGAGGAGGGAGGAGGATTATGAACAGTATGAATGTGGCTGGGAAGGTCTGGGTGTGCCCATTGAACGGACATCTCCCCAGACAGACCTTTAAAATCTCCCCTATGCTGTCTGAGTCCCCATCTCATTTTATGTTTTATAAAAAGTTGCTGAACGCTCCAGCTTCCTTTAGAAGAGGCTGTGGATGAGCAAGAGGAGCCTGATTTTGTAGAAATGATGGATATTCAGAGTCTAGGAGATTGTCTATTCCTTTACATAAGTCTTTTGGAAACAAACAATTAAAATTTAAAAGCTCTAATTCTGTGCCTCCTGTAGATAAAAGATGGACAGAAGGTTTACATTGTCAGGCCCTGATACAGAATTCCTTTCTCAGCAATGCAGTCATGTTGAGGGTAGTTCAGGCTGCTGCTGTGATAAAGCTAATATTCCTTGGCTTCACATCCTCCTGACAAGGATTCCAGGAAGATTGATGCCATGACAAAAAAAAAACAGATATGGCAGCCTCTCTGGGACTCAGGCAAGCAAATTATATGGCTTATGTAGCTAGGTATCAGAAATCTAGATGGGATACTGTTATGCAATTGGCCAAGCAGGCCCATGGCCAGCTGGCTAGTGAACTAGAACAGGTGGCTGCTGATGGCATTGAAGCCTCTAAGGTTCAGTTTCATGCTGCTGTGGATGTTAATGATGTTTCCTCTAGGGTCATGGCCACATCTGTAGCTTTTCGTAGGTTGGCCTGGCTCAGGTGTACTAGTTTGTCACAGGATACCCAGATTAAGGCTATGGATTTTCCTGTGGTGGGAAATTCTCTGTTTGGAGAGCAGACAGAGAATTACATGAAGAAGATGGATGAATATAGGGCTACTTACAAGCGTGCCCAGGCTAAGGAGCGGCAAGCCACTCCTCAAAGGCATGCCCCCAGGGGTAGGGGTAGGCCTTTTCACAGGCCTTTCTACCAGACTCAGGCCTCCTCTGCCTATGCTCAGAGGGGCTTCTTCAGAGGCAGGGCAGGCGGGGTGGGCAGACCTGCTCCCACCCCAGCCTAAAAGCTCCTCAGTAAACAGGCACCCTGATGGGGTGCCCAGGGCCGATTCTCCTGTACCAGTGGGGCAGGCTGGCTTACTTCAGTCAGAATTGGGCTTCTTTAACCTCAGACAAGTGGGTTCTGGAAGTAGTAAGCCAGGGTCTGGTTCTCAGCTTCAAAAAGTTTCCCAAGTTGAGAAGCAGATTTTTTCTACCTGCAAGTGCTTCAGAGACCCTCGCTCTGGAAACAGAGGTCTCATCCCTGTTAGCTCTCAGAGCAGTAGAAAGGCTTCCTCCCCTGCATCAGGGCAGGGGTCTGTATTCTAGATACATCCTTACCCCAAAAAAGACAGGAGAATGGCGGCCCATCTTAGATCTCAGATATCTGAACAAGCATCTTTTGAAACCAAAGTTCAAAATGGTAACTCTGGCAATGATTTTACCTTCCCTAAGGCCAGGGGACTGGCTAGCCTCCCTGGACCTCAAGGATACCTATTTCCATGTCCTAATCAGAAGATCCCATCGAAAGTACCTCAGATTCGAACTGCCCTCAGGTCATTACCAGTTCAGAGCAATGCCCTTGCCTTCCCTCTGCTCTAAGGGTATTCACAAAGTGTCTAGCAGTGGCCCACTTAAGGAGGCAGAGGATTGCTGTTTTTCCTATCTAGACGACTGGCTCATTGTAGGCCAGTCCCCAGAACAGGTAAAATCTCACCTGCAGGTCACCCAGCAGCTTCTCACCTCCCTGGGTTTTCTGCTAAACCTACCAAAGTCGGTTCTGGAACCAGTCCAGGTACTCACCTTTATAGGGGCAGAATTGGACACAAAGCTAGCCAGAGCCTTTCTTCCCCCAGAAAGGGTAAGGAATTTAGTGGCTCTGGCCTCTTCCTTCACTCTGCAGGTATCTCGACCAGCAAGACACTTTCTGCAGCTCCTGGGGCACATGGCTGCATCCACAGCTGTTGTGCAGGGAGCCAGATTTCAGATGAGACATTCAGTTTCACTTGAGAACCTTTTGGTCTCAGAGAAGAGACCCCCTTTCCAAGTTGGTCCCAGTGACTCGAACCTTGATCCTAGCTCTCCAGTGGTGGCAGGATCAGAGCAATTTAGAGCCGGGGTCCCTTCATTTCCCTTCTCATGACTTGACTCTCACTACAGATGCTTCCTTCTGGGTTGGGAGCCCACATGGGCGACCTTTCCACTCAGGGAGTTTGGTCCCCAGGAATCTCTGCTCCATCAATTTGCTGGAACTCAGAGCTGTCTTTTAGCTCTTCAAGCTTTTCTGCATCTGTCCACGACAAGGTGATACAAGTCAGAACAGACAACACCACAGCAATGTGGTACATCAACAAACAGGGGGCACTCGGTCTTGACCTTGTGCACGAGGCAATGAAGTTGTGGTCTCTGGCCTATTCCTGAACACTTCCCTCATAGCAGTTCATCTTCCAAGGAAGGACAATGTCCTAGCGGATGCCCTCAGCAGGATTTCCCAGGGCCATCACGAATGGTCCCTGGATCCTCAAGTGCTGGGGATAGTTTTTGCCAGGTGGGGCATCCCACAGATAGATCTTTTTGCAGCCCCAGACAATCACAAACTTCCTCTGTTCTGTTGCAGGCCTCCAGTGCTGGGCTCAGTTCCCCTGGATGCCCTTCTTCTGGATTGGGAGGGGAAGTTCCTCTATGCTTTTCCCCCTTTCCTCTCCTATTCAAAGTACTAGTCAAAATCAGATCTCAGCCTTGCAGGGTGATTCTGATTGCCCCGGATTAGGCCAGGCAGCCCTGGTACCCTCCCTTCTGTCTCCTGACAGTCCATCTTCCCTGTGCCTCCCCAGGAATCACAATCTATTGGCTTGTGCCCAGGGAAGGGTTTGGTATCCGGACCTCAAATCCCTCAACCTCAAGGCCTGGCTCTTGAGGAGTTGGAGGTTGCTGATTTACACCTCTCTCAGGGTGTTCTTGAGATCCTAAAGGCTTCCAGAAAGCCTTCCACTAGACTACTTATAGTTCTAAATGGAAAAGGTTTTCCATTTGGTGTGCGAAGAAAAATATTTCCCAGAATTTGCTGAATTGCCCATTTTGTTAGATTACATGGTACATCTTAATTCCTTGGGTCTCAGACCAGCTACCCTGAGAGTTCATTTGGCAGCTGTGTCTGCTTTTGTGTCAGCAGGAAAGTCATCCCTCTTTCCTCTCATCCTGTGTTTTCCAAGTTTTTAAGGGATTACTCCATACTAATCCTCCCTTTGGAACCGCCCTTGCTTGGGACCTTAATGTTTGCATTGCCCAGTTAATGCAACCCCTTTGAACCTCTGTCTTCTGCAGAGCTTAAGTACCTAACTTGGAAAACTGTTTTTCTAGTGGCTATCACTTCTGCCAGCAGCGTAAGTGAATTGCAAGCCTTGTCAGTGGAGACTGACTTTATTTCTTTCCACAGGGATAAGGTAGTCCTTAGGACTAATAGGAAGTTTTGCCTAAGGTGGTTTCAGATTTCCATCTTAATCAATCTATCTCCCTTCCAGTATTTTCACTGATCACTCCTCTTTGGGTGAGAGGAGGTTGCACAGCCTGGATGTTGAGAGCTCTTAGTTATTATATAGGCGTGCCAAAGGTCACAGTTTGAATCCTCCAACTTTTCCTTACCTATAGTGAAGTTGGGAAAGGCAAACCTGCCACTAAGAGATCAATAGCCAGGTGGATTGTCTCTTGTATCCAATTTTGTTATCAGAAAGTGGGCAGAGCCCCCGGTTTGAGGCTCATTCTACCAGGGGTACAGCTCGTCTGTAGCTGCTGCCAGAGATATCCTTTATTAGAGATTTGCCAGGCTGCTACTTGGAAAGCGGTACACACTTTTACAAGCATTACTCCTGGATGTCCAGGCCAGGAGAGATGCTCGGTTTGGCACAGCTGTTCTTCAGAGCCTGTTCCCTAGGTAGGTTCTGCCCCTCCTCCATGGAGGTACTGCTGTGTATTCTGCTAATGTCTATAATATAGCAAGACTTCATGTTGTTTGAAGAAAAAATTACTCACCTTAGTAATGTTGTTTCTTCTAATGGAGTCTTGCTATATTATGAACCTCCCACCTCCCTCTCAGAACCTCTACTTGGTGGGGTGCGGGCAACTTAGTGTAGGCACTACTTATGTTCTTTTAGCATTTTGTCCCTTTGGGACTTTGGGGTATGTGTGTGTACTGTGTGTGTTTTATTATACTTATGTTCCATTTTCATATTATTAGAATGGTGTTAGTATTTCTGGTCCCCTGACTTGAGTCTTGGGTGTTGGGACCATCAATGGTTGTTATTATTTAGGTAGCCATTTGGCTAGTGTGAGTTACAGCTTCCACACAGACCTTAGTGAGTTTGGCTCGTAAAGATCTGACAGTTCAAGTTTGAAATGACACAGATAGAGCTGCTCGCGTACAAAATTCTGTTTTGGAATGGTTTTAACCATTTCACTCTGGGGCAGTTCTAGAGCTGGATCAAACTGCTAATGTCTATAATATAGCAAGACTCCATTAGAAGAAACAACATTACTAAGGTGAGTAATTTTTTCTTCTATGCCAGGCATGGAACGCTGAGCTCGAGCTCGGTTGAGACTCTTGTCTGTTGCTATTTGAACTCAAACCATGAGATTCTTTACTCCGCCTCACTGAACAGTCGCTCCGGAGATTTCTCCTTCTGCTCGGTTCAATTTGTCAGTTAAAGTGCCGTTTTTCTTGGTTTTCGACCAAATTTGAACCGCAACCTGTCGGTTCAGTCTCTGTCTGTGGTATTCATGAGTACTAGATAGGTTTATATTGTTTCTGTTCTGTGTGGAACTTCTAAACAGTTCATCGGTTCGGTTTGAACTGATCAAGTTGCTAAAAAAATCTTTATTTGAATTTCTAGAGTGTGGTTACCGGTTCTTATTGGTTCTAAAAAAAACCTGATTTTTATTACGTTTTTTTCCACGACCCGTGACACGGTCAGGAACCGATAAGAGGGTCTTGCCTGGCAAATTGCCATTAAAAGGGTAAGTTTGGTTAGGACTGGCACAATGTCTGAGAAACCCAAAGGAAAAACCGGGCCCACTGGGTTTCAACACTGCAGTGGTGTGGGGAAGTCTTTGCCAAGGCTGATCCCCACACCACCTGTGTTTGTCTTGGGTTTGACCACCTCAGTGCAGACTGCCAGATTTGTAAAAATTGTCCTGCAGCTACCCTAGAAAATCGAGTTGGTAGGCTCAGGGAAAGGGAGGCCAAAAAGTCCGCTGAACCGGATGGCCAGCCTGGTTCGGTTCAAACCGAACCAGAAGGAGTGCCCTCTGACCAGGCGAGACTTCTTCGGCCAAAAGGAGATCCGATTCTGAGGAGTCGGTTCCAGCTAAGAGAACAAGAAAGGAAAAATCAGCTGGTGTGGATCCAAAACTTTCTTCTCCAACAGCTGAAGAAATGGCCAAAGCAATAAAAATTGTGCAGTTGCTTTCCCCAGTTCCGACCGAACCGGCACCATCAGGGAGGCGCTCGGTTCGGCCGGTTCCACCGGTTCAAGAGTATGATTTAGAGGAATTTTGTGAACCGGAGGAGGAGGAAGAGGAGTGTGAGGAAAGTGAATGTGGCTTTGAAAGTCTGGATGTGCCCATTGACCCAGACATCTCCCCAGACAGACTTTCAGGAGTGTCTCCTCTAGGTTTTCTGAGTCCCCCTCTCATTTCATGTTTTATAAAAAAGTGGCTGAAACCATCCAGCTTCCTGTGGAAGAAGCTGTGGATGACCAGGAGGAGCCTGACTATGTGGAAATGGTGGATATCCCAGAGTCTAGGAGGCTGTCTGTTCCCTTACACAAATCTTTTGGGAAACAGACATTTAAGATTTTAAAGACTCCTAACACCATACCTCCTGTGGATAAAAGAATGGACAAGAGGTATACATTGTCAGGCTCAGATACGGAGTTCCTTACACAACAATGCAGCCATGTTGGGGTAGTGCAGGCTGCAGCCTGTGACAAGGCAAATATTCCTTAGCCACACCCCAGACAAGGACTCAGGAGGATTGATGCCATGGCAAAGAAACAATACATGGCAGCATCCTTGGGACTCAGACAGGCCAATTATATGGCTAATACTGCTAGGTATCAGAAATCCAGATGGGACACTGTCATGGCTTTAGCAAAACAGGTCCCTGGCCAGCTGCCAAGGAGCTGGAGCAGGTGGCTGCTGATGGTATTGAGGCATCAGGTGCAATTCCATGCTGCAGTGAACTCCAATGATGTGTCATCTAGAGTCATGGCTACATCTGTGGCACTTCTCAGAATGGCTTGGCTCAGATGTACTAGCCTGTCACAGGATATCCAGACTAAGGTCATCGATTTTCCTGTTGTGGGTAATGCTCTCTTTGGGGAGCAAACAGAGAATTACATGAAAAAAATGGACGAATATAGGACCACCTGTAGGAGTGCCCAGGCCAAGGAAAGGCAGGCCACTCCTCAAAGGCAGCATCCCAGGGGCAGGGGCAGGCCTTTCTACCAAGCCCAGGCCTCCTCTTCTGCCTATGCTCAGAGGGTTCTTTAGAGAGAGGCAGAAGGGTACAAGCAGACCTGCTTCCACCCCTCAGCCAAAACCCCTGCCAAGCAGGCACCCTGATGGGTTTGCCAGGGCCGATTCTCCACCACCTGTAGGGGCAGGCTGGCTTACTTTGTCCAGGACTGGGGTCTCTAACATCAGACAAGTGGGTCCTGGAAGTAGTAAGCCAGGGACTGGTTCTCAGCTTCAAAAAATTTCCAAGGCTGAGAACCAGATCTTTTCCACCTGCAAATCCCTCAGAGGCACTTGCCTTAGAGGCAGAGGTCTCTTCTCTTCTGGCTCTCAGAGCTGTGGAACAGGTTCCACCCCTACACCAGGGCAAAGGTTTGTACTCCAGGTACTTCCTTACCCCAAAAAAGAAAGGAGTATGGCGGCCCATGCTGGATCTCAGATATTTAAACAAGCACCTTTTAAAGCCAAAATTCAAAATGGTGACTCTGGGAATAATTCTACCCTCTCTAAGGCCAGGGGACTGGCTAGTGTCCCTGGACCTCAAGGATGCCTACTTCCATATTCTTATCAGAAGCTCCCATTGAAAGTACCTCAAGTTCGAGCTGCCCTCAGGCCATTACCAGTTCAGAGCAATGCCCTTTGGACTAACCTCTGCTCCAAGGGTGTTCACCAAAGCCTGGCAGTAGTAGTTGCTTCTCTGAGAAGGCAAAAGATTGCCGTCTTCCCATACCTAGACGACTGGCTCATAGTAGGCCAGTCCCCGGAGCAGGTCAAGTTACACTTACAGATAACTCAGCAACTGCTCACTTCTCTAGGTTTCCTTCTGAATCTGTCAGAGTCAGTTCTACAGCCTGTTCAGCTCCTCACCTTCATAGGTGCAGAGCTAGATACAGAAAGGGCCAGAGCCTTCCTTCCCCTGGACAGGGCAAGGACCCTTATCACTCTGGCCTCCCTCTTTCACCCTACAGGTGTCTCGATCAGCAAGGCATTTTCTTTAGTTCCTGGGGCACATGGCTGCTTCTACAGAAGTAGTGCTGGGAGCAAGATTTCAGATGAGGGACATTGTTTCATTTGAGCGCCTTCTGGTCTCAGAAAAAAGACCCTCTGACCAAACTGATCCCAGTGACTCGAACCCTGATCCAGGCCTTGCACTGGTGGCAGGATCTGAACAATCTGAGACAAGGAGTTCCCTTTGTCACTCAGTCTCACTCTTTAATCCTTACTACAGATGCCTCCCTTTTGAGGTGGGGGGCTCACTTTGGTGACCTGACCACCCAGGGGTTGTGGTCCCCTCAGGCATCTCTGCTCCACATCAATCTGTTGGCGCTCAGAGCAGTATTTCTAGCACTTCAAGGTTTTTCCAAGTCTGTTCAGAACAAAGTTATTCAGATCAGAACAGACAATACCACCACAATGTGGTATATCAACAAACAAGGAGGCACTCGGTCTACGGCCTTGGGCACAGAAGCAATGGAGTTGTGGTCCCTGGCTTATTCTCTGAACACCTCCCTCTCAGCAGTACACCTCCCAGGCAAGGACAATGTCCTGGCAGATGTTCTCAGTAGGATATCTCAGAGCCATCATGAATGGTCACTGGATCCCTTGGTCTTGGAGGTGATATTCTCCAGATGGGGCACCCCACAGATAGATCTTTTTGCAGCCCCAGACAATCACCAACTTCCCCTTGTTTGCTGCAGGCCCCCAGTGTTGAGCTCGGTCCCCCTGGATGCCTTAGTTCTCAGTTGGGAAGGGAAGCTCCTGTATGCTCCAACCCCCCTTCCCTCTCCTGTTCAAAGTGCTAGTCAAAATCAGGTCTCAACCCTTCAAAGTGATCCTGATTGCTCCAGACTGGGCCAGACAGCCCTGGTATCCTCTCCTATTGTCCTCATCAGTCCATCTTCCCCTGGCTCTTCCAGGAATTACAACCTGTAACTTGTGCTCAGGGGAGGGTTTGGTACCTGAATCTCAAATCTCTCAATCTCAAGGCCTGGCTCTTGAAGAGTTAGTTTGTGCTGATTTACACCTCTCCCAAGGTGTTATGGATATTCTGAAGGCTTCTAGGAAGTCTTCCACCAGAACTGCTTATAATTCCAAGTGGAAAAGATTTTCCATATGGTGCTCTGGGAAGCATATTTCCCCAGAGTCTGCTGATCTGCCCACAGTACTTGACTACATGGTTCATCTCAATAGCTTGGGTCTCAGACCAGCTACACTAAGGGTGCACCTGGCAGCGGTCTCTGCTTTCATTTCAGCAGGTAAGCCCTCTTCTCTTTCAGCTCACCCTGTTTTCTCCAAGTTTTTCAAGGGATTGCTTCATACCAATCCTCCATTCAGGGATCCTGCCCCTGCTTGGGATCTTAACGTTTGCATTGCTCAGCTTATGCAACCCCCTTTTGAGCCTTTGCCCTCAGCAGAGCTTAAGTACTTGACTTGGAAAACTGTGTTTCTGATGGCTATCACTTCTGCTAGACGCATAAGTGAGCTGCAAGCCCTGTCAGTGGAGCCTGACTTTATTTCCTTCCATAGGGATAAGGTGGTCCTAAGGACTAACAGGAAGTTTTTGCCTAAGGTGGTTTCAGACTTCCACCTTAACCAATCTGTGTCTCTTCCTGTGTTCTTCACTGACCATTCCTCCTCTGGTGAGAGGAGGCTGCACAGTTTGGATGTGAAAAGAGCCCTTAGCTACTACATAGAACGTACCAAGGGTCACAGGTTTGACTCCCTCCAACTGTTCCTCACTTATGGTGAGGTTGGTAAAGGAAAACCTGCCACTAAAAGATCCATTGCCAGGTGGATTGTCTGTTGCATTCAGTTTTGCTATGAAAAACTAGGTAAGATTCCACCCTCAGGTCTGAGGGCTCACTCTACCAGAGGTACAGCTGCTTCCCTGGCTGCTGCCAGGGATATTCCTATCTTAGAGATATGTCAAGCGGCTACCTGGAAAACAGTTCACACTTTTACCAAGCATTACTCTCTGGATATCCAGGCTAGGAGTGATGCTCTGTTTGGCACAACAGTGCTTCAGAGCCTGTTCCCAAAGTAGGTTCTGTCCCTCCTCCATGGAGGTACTGCTTGGTAGTCTGCAATAGTCAGAATACAGCAAGACTTCATGTTGTTTGAAGAAAAATTACTCACCTTAGTAATGTTGTTTCTTCTAATGCAGTCTTGCTGTATTCTGATCCCCGCCTTCCCCTCTCAGAACCTTTGTTTTTGGGATGTGGGTGGGCAGTAGCAGTGTTGGCACTCAGGAGGTGCCCCACCTTTTTATTATCACCCCCTTTTCTTTGAGTGAGTGGGTGTTGTGTTTATTCATTTTTTGGGTTTCCTGACTTGAGTCTTTGTTTTGGGACCAAAAAATCTGTCTATTATATTTAGTAGCCAGTTGGCTAGTGTAGGTTTACAGCTTCCACACAGGTCTCTCAGTGAGTTTAGCTCGTAAAGATCTGACGGTTTGAATTCAAACAGCAACAGACAGAGGCTCAACCGGGCTCGAGCTCAGCGTTCCATGCCTGGCATGGAAAGTTAACTCTTTCATCTCCGGGGCAGTTCGAAGGTTGGGGCTCACAGCTATTGTCAGAATACAGCAAGACTCCATTAGAAGAAACAGCATTACTAAGGTGAGTAATTTTTTTCTTCTTAACGAGCGGGGGTTGCAAAGACTTATAAAAATAGAGCTGCAATTTCTTGCAAGAGAGAAACCCAGGGACTGAGATTGGAAATTGAGAAGAAACCCAGATGGACTTTCTCTGTTTATACTGCCTTTGTATATAGTTATACTGAACAATTTTTAATTTTTTTTTTATTTTATTTTACTGTTATTAATAAGTCACTTGTTGCAAATTTTACAACTGCTCCTGGTTTTCCTGTGCTTTCTGACAGGCCTGCACCGGCATGGTCCAATGGGCCCGCTGGCATATGCGCTCCCTGCAATGGAAGCTGACCAGCCAGTGATCTCCACACAAAGGTCACTTCGACCAGCTGGTCACTGTGACCCAGAGCATCTGGGACGCCCACTAGTGGTGGTTAGTCCCAGAGCATCTGCAGGAAGGGATCCCGTTTGTCAGCCTCGAGCCGACGGTCGTTCTGATGACCGACGCCTCTTTCACGAGCTGGGGTGCTCACCTGGAAGAACGCAGAGTCCACAGGCTCTGGACCCCCAAGGAGTCCCGATGCCACATCATCCTGCTGGAGCTCCGAGCAGCCCAACTGATGCTGACTGCCTTCGCTCTGTTTGCTCGGGATCAAGTGGTCCAAGTCCAGACTGGCAACACCACGACCATGTACTACCTCAACAAACAAGGCGGGACGCACTCCCTTCCTCAGTGCAAGGAAGCCCTCTGCATTTGGACTCTCATGCGCAGCCTGGAGGCTGGTCTCCTAGCCATCCATGTGTCAGTAGCCTCCAGTCAGCTGGCAGATGCCCTCAGCCGGGTGCGCGAGGCATCTCACAAGTGGTCTCCATCCGGAGGTAGTTCACAGTGTGTTCGCCCAGTGAGGCACCTCTCAGGTGGACCTTTTCGCCTCTAGGGAGAACGCAAAGCTGAGGCCGTATTGTGCCCGCCTCCCTCAGTAAGGAATGCTGCAGCGGGGATGCCTTCTTGAGGCCGTGGACCTCAGTCCTCTCCTGTGCCTTCCCTTCCACTTCCCTTGATCCACAAGGTGCTACTCAAGGTCAGGAGGGACAAAGTACAGGTGATCCTTGTGACTGTGGACTGGCCCTGCCAGGTTTGTTACCCCGATCTTCTCAGCCTCACGAGGCATCTTCCCACATGCCCGGACCTGCTCTCAATTGATCAGGGGAAGGTACTCCACCTGGACCTTCAGTCCCTACGCCTGACAACCTGGTTTCTGAGCGGTTGGAGTTCCAGGCTTTGGGTCTCTCCGAAGATGTCCTTACTGTCGTGGAGAAGAAGAAGAATCAGCATTTATATAACGCTTTTCATACACAGTATCCCAAAGCGCTTTACGAGCAATGGTAGTGAAGTGACTGAATGAATGGAGGCATCTAGAAAGGAATCGACCAGAAAATGCTATGCCTTCAGATGGAAGAGATTCTTCATTTGGTGTCAGGGCAAGGGGTTGGACCCTTTGATCTGTCCAGTGGCTAGCATTTTGGACTACCTGTGGTCCCTCTCCCATGGGGGACTTAGGTCAACGACCCTTCAGGTGCACTTGGCAGCCATTTCTGCTTACTGGGCGCAGGAGAAGGTTGTCTGGCGCTTTTTCATAGGCCTAGATCACATTTCCCCTCCGGTGCGTGAACCACCACCACCGTGGGACTTGTTGCTGGTTTTGGCAAAGCTCATGGGCAAGCCATTCAAACTGATGCAGAGGTGTGACATGTCTCACTTGTCATGGAAGACCGCCTTCCTGGTGGCTATCACGGCAGCCAGAAGGATCAGTGAGCTCCAAGTGCTCTCAGTGCAGTCTCCTTACCTGATCTTCCACAAGGACAAGGTTGTCCTGCGCCCCAATCCGAAGTTTCTCCCAAAGGTTTTGTTGGCGTTTTCACCTGAACCAGGTGAAGACTCTTCTGGTGTTCTTCCTGAATCACATCTCGGAGACTGAACACAGGCTCCATACTCTGAACCTGAGGCGAGTGCTCACTTACTTCAAAGAGTGCACAGCTGGAGTTCAGGGAGAATTTTGCGAGCTGTTTGTCACCTATGCTGAAGCCGCACCTGGCAGACGTGCGGCCAGGTGGATGATTGGCAGGTGGATCTGGGGTTATCCAGAGTTGGACTTTTTTGCATCCCCACTCAACGCAAAACTGCCCAATTTCTGCTTGCTAGATCCAGGGTCTGGAGTTTTCTTGTGAGGCGTGTTGTCCCTCTCTTGGAGCGGGGGATTTCTGTACACATTCCCTCAGTTTCTGCTAATACAGAGGGTGCTGATCAAGCTACAAATAAATGGGGGCAGCCTGATTCTGGTAGCCCCATTCTGGCCTCTCCAGATATGGTTCCCTCTACTTCAGCAGCTGTCAGAGCAACCTCCGGTCCCTCTGCCTCTTTGCAGGAATCTGCTGACCCAGGATCAGGGGACCCTGGTCCATCCCAACCTCATGTCCCTCCATCTACATGCATGGTTCCTGAGAACATAGCCATCGGCAGGTTTGGGGTCTCTAACAGGGTTGTGGACGTCCTGGTGGCCACCTGCAAGCCTTCCACTTCCACCCATGCCATTTATGAAGTGGAAGCGGTTTGCCATTTGGGCTGCTTAACATTCCCTAAACCCATTCACCTGTCCTGTGAATCATAATCTGGACTACCTGATTTCTTTATCCGACTCAGGCCTCCAGTATTCCTTCCTCAAGATCCACCTTTTGGCTATTTCTGCCTTTCATGATCCCGTGGGTGACCACATGATTGCTCAGCTGGATGTGTCCTGTACATTTCTCAGGGGCATCCAGCATCTGAAACCTTCAATCCATTCTTCTGTCCTGGCTTGGGACTTAAATTTTATTTGGGAAACGTTGACCCTGTATCCTTTTGAGCCAATGGCGACTTACGATTTGCGCTCTCTTGCCTGGAAAGTGCTGTTTTTAGTTGCAGTTACTTCTGCTCGAACAATTTCAGAGCTTCCAGCCCTCTGTTTCGAGGAGCCTTATTTGATTTTTCACAAAGGCAGGGCATCTTTGCACACAAATCCTAAGTTTTTACCCAGGGTGGTCTTTTGAGTTCACACTTAATCAGTCTATCCACCTTCCTTAGCTGGCCAATCCAGGGGAAGAAATGCTGCATACATTAGATGTGCGCAGAACTTTGAAGTATGTTCCTTAAATTTGGGGGTGGATGGACAGGAGGCAGTGGGCTTAGAGGATGAGGTCAAGTCGACTGGTGAGGGTAGAGGGATGGGGTTGGGGGTTGGAGCAAAGAATGGAACAGGGACATGGATAGCGAGGATAATGAGGGGGCCAGCAACCAGGATAGTGAGAAACGTAAAGGGGGGTGGGGAGAGACCATGAAGGAGGAAGAAGGGTCATAGTGGGGGATTCAGCTCTGAGAGGATTGATATGGTAGGCAAGAGCACCAGAAAGGGCTGCATATTGGTGGATGTCTTGCCAGGTATGACAGTAGGAAGGGAGGTGCAGTTTCTTATAAAGTGTGTGGAGAGGGGAAAGAGAGAAGCTTCACATAGTGGTGCACCTGGGTAAGGATGACCTGGCAGGAGACACAATCGGGGAGGTGCAAGAGAGATTGAGAGGTGGGAAAACTAGGTAAGGAGGTAGGGCAATTGGTTGCTTTCTCTGAAGTTCTCCCAGTACCCAGGGCTAGCACAGCCAGGAAGCAGCAGACTGAGAGTTCAACTCATGGCTGGGGACATGGTGTCAGTCCAGGGGGTACAGGTTGGTGGGAGACTGGGATGCTACATGGGGGAGCAAGAACATGTATGTCCTTGACAGGCTACATTTGAGTAGAGAAGGCACAGTGACCCTCAAGCAGAGGCTGGGGGAGTATATAGCTACCAAGGTTCCATTAAAGTAAAGGGGGGGCAGAAGGTTGGAGGACATGGTAAATCTCCAAGATAGGGAGGCCAATAGCCCCCCCCCCCCAAATCAATGGAAAAGGAATTCACACTCAAGAAGGGGGGACAGAGTGGTATAGAGAGGGACAAATTGGAGGGTGGTATCCTTGAATTCGAGGAGCCTGGGAAACAATGCTGCTGAGTTACAGGGAATGTTGGTAGAAGGAGAGGTGGACATAGCTGCCATCACTGAAATGTGGGCCATCCAGTATCATGACTGGGACCTGGTGATCGCAGGGTATACATTTTACCAAAAGGAAAGATATGTGAAAGAAGAAATATCGAGTAACGGGGATGAGAGGGAGGAGGGCAGAACAGAGACCTTATGGGTACAGATACAGGACCCAAAAGGAAGGAAGGTGAGGCTATGGGTGGTATATAGGCCACCAGCTCAAAGTGAAGATATTGATAGGGAGCTGGGGGAGCAGATAAAGAGGGTCTGTGCAAAGGGTGACACACTGATAATGGGGGACTTCAATCTGCCAAGGGTGGAGTGGACTACCCCTGCTGCCTCAAACAGCAGGGAGCAGGTCCTCCTGGAAGCTTTCCAGGACAGCTTCCTGGTACAGTTGGTAGTGGAGCCAACCAGGAAAGATAACATACTGGACCTTGTGCTGACAAATGGGGAGAATGTGCAGGGGTTGGAGGTGGGGAATCCCCTGGCAGGGAGCGACAGTACAGTATGGTTTTCACTTGGGATGAGTAAGGAGTCCGCCAGTACCAGGACTGTGGTGATAGATTTCAGGAAGGCAGACTTTGGAAGGATGGGGGAACACACTGGAGGAGCACGCTATCAAAATCCAACTGCATAAGGAAGCCAGTCAGAAATGGGGGATTATCAAAGCTAGGTTAGCGGAGGCCACAAACTCATGTTCAGAGCTCCAGAGCAAGAAGATCAGGTCAAGGAGGCCAAGCTGGTTAAGCAGTGAGGTGTTGGGAAGAGTTGAGGAAGAAAGGGCCACCTTCAGGAAATACACGAGATCCATAAGGGAGGAGGATAGGGAGAAGTACAGGAAGAAATCAAGAGCGGTGAGCAGATTGGTAAGGGTAGCCAAGGTAGCAAGAGAGCTTAGGCTTGCACAAGGGATAAGAGAGGGAGAGAAGGATTTCTTCTAGTACATAAGAGAGAAGGGAAGCTGCAAGGATCAAATTGTTTGCTCTAGGGTATACATATTGAGCGCCGTTAATCTGTTCTCATATGTTTTCTGATGCAGTCCCTGCACCATTTTGGTTGTCCTTCTCTGGACTGCCTCAGTTTGGTTAATGTCCTTGTGAAGGTAAGGCCTCCAGTACTGCACGCAGTACTCCAGATAGGGCCTAACCAGTGTCTTGTAAAGCGGGATTGTTGCCTCTCTCTTCCGACTTGTGATACCTTAGGGCAGCTCGAACTTGAGGTACTTTCTGTGGGAATGTCTGATAGGTATGTGGAAGTAGGCAACCTTGAGATCCAGAGAAGCTAGCCAGTCTCCTGGACTCACAAATTGTTTTAACCCTCTATGCCCATTGGTAGAAGAGGGGGGGAGGAGGAGGAGGATGCTGCCAATGAAGCTGGGGCAGGGATGGATAGAAAGGTGAAGGGGGCAAGAGGCAAGGGAGCAATGAGGGGACCAGGCAGGATGGGGGAAGAGGGATGGGGAGGAAAGGGGGATCATGGGAACAAGGGGGAGGCTGATGGCAGGGAACAGGGGAGCATGACAGGCAGAAAGGCGCAGGATGTAAATGAGATGATAGTGAGCAGAAAGACAAGTAGGCAAACATATAGGACGGTCCGACGAATGAATTAGTAAGGAGTGGAAAAAGAGATCCAGAGAAAGATACTTGGGTGGGGGGGATAAAGAAGGCCAGGACATGGGTAGAGGAGGTGACCGGGAAAATAGTGACACCCAGATTGTGGGAGGTGCAAGGAGCCAGTTTGGGGGGGGGGGACCTGGGTGAAGGGATGAGGAGGGGCATGGAAGGAGGGGAAACCCGAGGGGTGAACAGGGAGGCAAGGGGGAGGTTAGAGGACTGCTATTGGGGGACTCCATGATCAGCGGCATCCAGTGGGAGGGGTAGAGGGAGGGTAAAACCTGTCTGATCAGAACAAAATGCCACCCAGGCCTGACGGTGCACAAGGCCAAAGATGAGTTGTATTCACTGGCAAGGGAATGCGAGGGGACCCTGGATATTCTAGTGCACTTGGGGACAAATGACATAAATGGTAATAGTGAACTAGAAATTCAGGCAAGGTTCCGGGAGTTGGCCAGGGTATGCTTTTCCATAGGCTGTAAGATCTCCTTTTTGGAAATCCTGCCGGTGCCAAGGGCAAGTGGGGAACACAAGAAGAAGATTAGGGAGATAAATCAGTGGCTTAGGTAGTGGTGTGGAGAATTGGGGTATGGCCTGGTGGGGGACTTGGGGGAGACCTGGGAGGATAAGGGGCTGTACGCTAGGGACAGGCTCCACCTTAATTTGGAGGGGAAGGAAATCCTTAAGCTCAAACTTAGCTGGGTTCATCAGCGAAAGGTGGGGTTTAAACTTGTGAAGGGGGAGGGATCAAAAAAGGGGCAGTGACAGCAGGTATGATAAATGAGGGACACGTTCTCCACTCCTCTAAGGGGCTAGGGAGATATGGAAATTGGTCACCAGGTAGGGTGCAGGAGCTAAGAAGTGGGAGCTCAAGGGGGAGAAAGGAGAGGCGGGAAAAGGGGTGGAGAGTGGTCCTGATAAATGCCAGGAGCTTAGGAAATAAAGTGCCTGAGCTCCAGGCGATGCTACTTGAGGGGGAGGTAGATGTGGCAGCAGTCACTGAGACCTGGTCCACTCAAGGGCACAAGTGGGACCTAAATCTGGAAGGCTATACTATGTTCAGAGAAGATGGGAAGGGAGAGTGCAGCACTGATAGTCAGAAAAAGCATAGGTATTAGAGAGGTAGAGGAGGCAGAGGGAAACGTGGAGGCTTTTTGGGTCACCTTGCTGATGCAGGGGGGGTAAGAGAGTAAAGATCAGAGTGGTATACAGACCACCAGTACTAGCGGAGGTTCTGGAAGAAAGTTTGGTGGCAAATCTCTAGGGACACTGTAGATTGGGAAAGGGAAGGGTAGTGGTAATGGGGGACCTCAGCATGCCAGGAACAGACAGTGGGACTATGACATCACCAGTGGCCAGATAGCAGAGGCTGCTGGATGTCTTCCAGGATGCGTTTCTGACACAACAGGTGGGTAAGCCAGCTAGGGGGGCCCGGACACGGACGTAGTCTTTGCAGACAGTAATCAGATTAGGGGCCAAGAGGTGAGAGACCTGTTGGCGGGGAGTGATCACGCCACAGTCTGGTCCTTCCTGGACGTGGTGGGGGGGAGGAAAGCCAAACAAGGACGTTAGTAACCAACTGTAGGGGTGCAGATTTCAGGGAGATGGGAAGGATCCTTAAAGATCATCTGGACAGGATAAGGCCGGATATGGATGCTGACAGCAGGTAGGGGATCAGTAGGAGGGGAATACAGGCGGTTACCAGATCTACACAAGGGAAAGGCGTAAGTTCGGTAAGGCCAGGAAACCCTGCTGGTGGACCCGGGAGGTACAGGAGGTGATGAGGGAAAAGAAGGTGGCCTATAGGCGCTTCAACTGCTCAAGGAGTGAAAGGGATCAAGAAGAATATGAGCTGACAGCTAAGAGAGTCACCTGGGTGGTGAGAGCAGCTAAGGCAAAAAATGAGCAGTCCTTGGCCAGTGGGAGCCAGAGTGGGGACACGGGATTCTTTAGATACATAGGGGAAAAAAGGAAAGTAAGGGGGCAGATCAGCAAGATAAGGATAGGGGATAGTTGGGCACAGGAGGCAGTGGAACAGGCAGAAGTCCTAAATGAGTACTTTGCCTCAGTTTTGACCAGGGGGATGCAGAGGCTTTGTCTTGCGAGGGGAGGAAGGGGTGGGACCAGTCGAGACCAGGGACCCTGATGGGTCTGGGGAAAGGGAGTGGCCACCACAGACAGGTGGGGGGCCAGCAGTGCAGGGGTGAAAAGGGGGAGGATGTGGAGGCTGAAATCTCGGTAGAGAGAGTAAAGGAATCCTTCGGGTCCCTTCGGATGGAGAAAGCACCTGGGCCAGATGACATACATCCCAGGGTGCTGAGAGAACTGGCGGATGTCCTGGCAGTCCCTCTAGTGGAGCTTTTTAACATCTCTCTGAGGACTGGGTGGGTGCCCCAAGACTGGAGGGTGGCCCATGTCATGCCGATCACAAGGGGGATCAAGAGAGGAGGTGGAAAATTACAGGCCCACTAGCCTGACATCAGTGGTCGGCAAGGTGTTGGAGGGTATTGTGAAGAAAAGGCTAGGGGGTTACTGGAGCAAACTGGGTACTTGGACGATAGGCAGCATGGCTTGGTCACAGGAAGATCGTGCCAGACAAACCATGTTGAGTTCTATGACTGGGTGACTAGGGCCCTGAACCAGGGCAGGCCAGTGGATGTCCTCTTTCTGGACTTTAGCAAGGCGTTTTATTCGGTACCCCACAGTGGCCTGTT
Source organism: Neoceratodus forsteri (assembly GCA_016271365.2). NCBI lineage: Eukaryota > Metazoa > Chordata > Ceratodontiformes > Ceratodontidae > Neoceratodus > Neoceratodus forsteri. The sequence continues at coordinate 1,463,432,068 of CM057452.1, forward strand.
GGCTAAGCTGATGGAAATGGGGATAGAGAGACACTTGTTAAGATGGATAGGAAATTGGCTCTCTGGGCATACTCAGAAGGTGGTGGTTGGAGGGTTAGCCTCATCCCCAGGGTGGGTTACTAGTGGGGTTCAACGCCTATGTCTCAGACATCAGGAAGGGGATCAGGAGTGAGATGAGTCTCTTTGCAGGTGACTCAAAGCTGAGTGCAGTGGTGGATGAGGAGGAGAGGAGGGTGGCCTTGCAGGAGGACCTGGAGGCTCTGGAAAGGTGGTCGGGAAAATAGAAACTAAAATTCAATGGGGGGAAGTGCAAGGTTCAAGCAACATGAAGTCTTGCTGTATTCTGACAAATGCAGTTAGCCCCAGCCTTTAAACTGCCCTGGAGAACAAAGGGTTAACTTTCTATGCAGAGGATAGAATGCTGAGCTCGAGCTCGGTTGATGTCTCTGTCTGAAGCCCTTTGAATTCCAACCGTCAGATTCTTTACTCCGCCTCACTGAACAGTCGCTTCAGAGATTTCTCCCGCATCTCGATACGAAAGTCGGTTAAAGTGTTGGTTAAGTGTCCGTTTTTAACCGAAATTTATTTCTGCATAGTCTGTTCAGTCTCTGTCTGTGGTGCCGTGAGTACTAGATAGGTATTGTGCTGATTTTCTGTGTGGAACTTGTAAAAGTGTAGATCAGTTTGGCTGAACCGATCATTTGTGGTGAATACTTGTATCTTTCTTTAGTGTGTGGTTACCGGTCCTCATCGGTTCTTAAAAAAGAACGTGTTTTGTACGTTTTTTTTCTGATACCCGTGACACAGTTAGGAACCGATAAGGGAGTCTTGCCTGGCGGGTGCCGTAAAAAGGGTAAGTTTGTTAGGTTGGCCATGTCTGAGAAACCCAAGAAAAAAGACGGGCCCACTGGGTTTCAGCACTGCAGTGAGTGTGGGGAGGTCTTTGCTAAGGCCGATCCCCACACCACCTGTGTTTGTCTGGGGTTTGAACACCTCGATACAGACTGCCAAATATGTAAAAAAAAAAAAAATTCCAAAATCTACCCTTGAAAAGAGCTTAGGTAGACTGAGGGGAAAAGGAGGCAGAGAAGTCCGCTGACCCGGATGGCCATCCCGGTTTGGTTCTGAGTGAACCAGAAGGAGTGCCCTCTGACCAGGCGATACTTCTTCGGGCAAAAGGAGAGCCGATCCCGAGGGTTCGGTTCCGACAAAAAGAAAACACAAAGAGAAATCGACCGGTTCAGATCCAGAAGTTCATGTTCCGACCACCAAGGAAATAGCCAGAGCGATTCAGATTGTGGAGTCGCTTCATCAGGTTCCGACCGATCCGGCACGTTTTGGCAGGGGTTCAGTTTGGTCGGTTCCCCCGGTTCACAGTTATACCCCTGAAGAATTTTATGAACCAGAGTTTGAGGAGGAGGGGGAGTTTGAAGATGATGATGGTGATGGTGAAAGTCTGGATGTGCCTGTGGAACCAGACATCTCCCCAGACAGACCTTGGGATGTATCCCCTCCTAGGCTTTCTGAGTCCCCTTCCCACTTTCTGTTTTATAGAAAGGTGGCTGAAACCCTCCAGCTTCCTGTGGAGGAAGCAACGGAGGATCAAGAGGAGCCTGATTATGTGGAAATGATGGACATCCCAGAGTCCAAGAGACTTTCTATTCCCCTTTGTGGTAGAGTGGGCCCCCTTTACAAACTTTTCAAATTTCTGTCTCTCTCATTATTATTTTAAAAACCTACTGTAGTAGTACTCTTCTAAATCTCATTTATTTTTATTTTTCTCTATCCTATATTTCTAGTATAATAGGGTTGGCCTCCTATTATAGTACCCTTCTCCATCTGTCCTGTCTGTTATTCTTCTGTCCAGGAGGTGAGGTAGTCCCATGTATTAAAACAACGAGAGGGTCATTATTCTATGTAGCATTCAAACACTCTAAGTATAATTCCCCTCCGAATAATATTTCTCCATTTTGAATAAATAGTGCTTGAAAAAAGAGAAGGAACCCCCCCCTCCCCTCCCCTTCTTATGATTGTCCCTCGGTTTGTGTTTTGTGCACAAGAAAGGAGTCCCGCGGAAGGGCGGGGAGTGAAGCAGAAATCAGCTAGGAAAGACTGTAATTTCAGTATCCAAAACACGTCTTAGGAGGTGGCAATTCCCTGACAGAGCGTCGACGTGCAAGGAGAAGTTGTCTAAAAATGGGATATTAGTGCGAGGTGAACGAGTGGAGTGCTGGATGTCTCACCCTGTTGTTCTCTGCTGTCTCGCTGGTAAAAGAATGACAGCTCTGAACAGCTATGGGAAGGAGTTGCACTTGGGTTAATAGAAGCGCTCTTCCCGTCGACTTCCACACCTTTCAAGAGGAACTTGCCCCGCAACAAGGGTTGTTTCCCCTCTAGTGCCATTACTCCCAGAAATAACAGTAAGGCTGGCTTTCTTTATCGTTTAAGCATTAGTAAGTCACGGGAACTAAAGCAGCGTCGGTAGCTGAAAGAATGTCAGTGTGTTTGCACTGAGTGTTCAGCCCCCCTTTCTTTCGATATCCGGCAGTTTGCCTGTTTATTAGAAATACAGTTAAACATGATAAGGTCACAACGAAGGATAAAATAACAAAATAAACCTGCATTCAAGTCGAAGTTACCTGGACGTATTGCTCAGGAAGGGACCTTACAACTCATTTCCAGAACAACAAAATAAAGCTGAAAATTAAAGCAACAGTACTACTTTTGTCCTGTATGATTTGCTCACATTTAGTGGTGGGGTTGCTTTGCATTTCAGGCATTTAATGTTGAGGTAAAAAGAAAGAATGCCTCTTTATTAGTCCACACATAGCCCCTACTAACAGGAAGGCATATATAGGGACTAAACGCCTCTCTCTGCCTGCTTTTATAGTACACTTCAAAATGAGGCATTACATAAGAGGGGGAGGAGTCAGGATGTTAAGTGACCCTTTCATATGTAGTTAGAAGTTAATGTTTTTCCTAAAACTATTAGATTTCATTAAAATAAATAGATAATGGATGTAAATAAAATGAATTTCCTGGACTCTGGTACCGCCCAAATACATGTATTAGCATAGACAGTTTCTTTGTATTAGTGTTAGGGGCGGAGCCAGTGTAGGATGATATCATCAAGTAGGTAGGTAGAATATATGAACTGAAATTGAACCATGATGCAGATAGGTGTTTGGTACAGAGGATAGTGGTCCTGTCAGGCTGATGGTCGTGTCAGGCTGATGGGATCACTCTGTGTGGAATTTGTTTGACCTAAACTGTGAAATTTCTTTTCTTTTCATTGCTTTAGTGAATAATTTTGATTTGATTTACACTTCAAATACATCTTCACAGCACACTAAGCCAGTGTGTTTCTTCAACTAAAGCTTGTCTTGTGTTGTCACTTAACCCACTCTTCTACACCCTTCACAAATCTTTTGGGAAGCAGACACAAAAAAATCATAAGTCTCCCAATTCTATACCTCCTGTTGATAGAAGAATGGACAAGAGGCATACACTATCAGGCTCAGATATGGAGTTTTTATACCAGCAATGCAGTCATGCTGGGGTTGTGCAGGCTGCTGCCTGTGATAAGGCAAACATTCCCTTGGCTTCACACCCCCCAGCCAAAGACTCCAGGAAGATTGATGCCATGGCAAAAAAACAGTACATGTTATCTTCCTTGGGTTTCAGGCAGGCGAATTATATGGCCTATACAGCCAGGTACCAGAAGTCCATGTGGGACACTGTACTGGCACTGGCTAAACAGGCCTCCCACCAGCTAGCAAAGGAGCTGGAGGAGGTGGCTGCAGATGGGATTGAGGCATCAAAAGTAGAGTTTCATGCTGCTGTGGACTCCAGTGATGTGTCATCAAGAGTCATGGCTACATCTGTGGCTCTTCGGAGAATGGCTTGGCTCAGATATACTAGCCTCTCGCAGGATACCCAGGCTAAGGCCATGGATTTTCCTGTAGTGGCTAATTCTCTATTTGGGGAGCAGACAGAGAATTACATGAAGAAAATGGACGGGTACAGGACCACTTACAGGAGTGCTCAGGCCAAGGATAGTCAGACAACTCCTCAAAGGCAGCAGTCTAGGGACAGGGGCAGGCCTTTTCATAGGCCTTTTTACCAAGCACACGCCTCTTCTCCTTTTTCACAGAGTGGGTTCTTCAGAGGGAGAGGCAGAAGGGGGATGAGCAGGGCTGCATCCACTCCTCAGCTTAAGGCCCCTGCCAACCATCACCCTGATGGGCCTGCCCGGGTCGACTCCTATTCCAGTAGGGGGCAGGCTGGCTTACTTCGTCCAGGACTGGATGTCTGTTACCTCAGACAAGTGGGTCCTGGAAGTAGTAAGCCAGGGGACTGGTTCTCAGCTTCAAAAAATTTCCGAAGATGAGTCAGATCTTTTCCACCTGCAGGTCTCTGAGAAACCCTTGCCCTAGAGGCAGAGGTTTTGTCTCTTCTGGCTTTGAGAGCCATAGAGAGAGTGCCTGTCCTACTGGGGCAAAGGTCTGTACTCCAGGTACTTCCTTACCCCAAAAAAGACAGGGGAGTGGCGACCCATCCTGGATCTAAGATACCTAGCAATCAATCAAATCTTTATTTATACAGGCGAACATCATTGAGCAAGGCTCATTTACAAGATGGACCTGATAAGGTCAAGGTTCAATAGTTGATACACAGCAAATACATCATACGCTTTATAAGACAGTTATACATACAGAGAAAAATAATGTTTATAACACAATGATGTACAGTGAATTCACATGTTAAAACTCGGTTAAAGGAAGGTTAAGCTAATATCTATAGTATGTACAGTACATACATATCCCAATGGGGGCCATGACAGACACACAACATAATGAATACTAGGATGGTGAAGGTATTATTGGGTGCCGTAAGCTGGGGGTGTCTGACTGGAAGGAATATGCCATATATGATTGGAATCCAGATTTGTAGGATGACTAATCTAGCTCTAGCGGTAGCAACTGCATTTCTCTGTGAAGAAGGCTGTACAATGCTGTTTAAAGGATGCAAATGGAATGATAAGGGACAGTTTTAGGGATTTTTGTAGGGTGTTCCATGCTATAGCTAGAGAATAGGTGATTGCTGCCCTCCCTAGTCTGGTGCTGACTTTGGGCAATTTGAGCAGGATGACATTGTTGCTTCTTAGGGCATAGGAGCTAGGAGTGGTCTGGTTGAAGCAGTCCTGGATATAGTTTGGGAGTTTTTTTTATAAAGCTCTGTAAATCCATGGAGCTGCATTTCTGCTCCTCCTGATATGAAGGGAAACCCATCCAACTGCGTCATAAAGAGAGCAATGGTGGGTATAATATGGCAGATCTGTAATGAACCTTATTGCACTATGATATAAGGTATCCAACTTGTGAAGGTAGGAGATGGGGCAGTGACTATGAAGGAAGTCTGCATAGTCAATAACTGATAGAAAGATGGCCTGGACTAACCTCATCTTTGAGTCTCTGTTAAGGAAGGGTTTTAATCTATAGAGGAGGCCAAGCCTTTGGCTAAGCTTTTTTAACAGTTCTTCTAGATGATGGGTGAAGTCGAGTCTGTTGTCAATCCACACACCTAGGTATTTGAAGTTTTCAACATACTCCAGATTTTCTCCAAGTATAGTGCATAGCTGGGGAGAGTGATTGAAGAGGATGTGCTGGTGGAGTTTGAGTTGTGAACAACATTGCTTTAGTTTTCTTTGTATTTAGCAGAAACTTTTTCTAGAGTAGCTGATGTTGTAACAAGGAGAATTCTGTTTGTAGGATTTCATGAGCAACTGTAGGCGAAGGGTTGCTGACACACACAACAATGTCATCAGCAAAGAGGTGTACTGAGGACTTGGTAAGGGTTGAATCAATGTTATTTATATAAATGGCAAAAAGGATAGGACCCAGAATAGAGCCTTGGGGGACTCCTCTTGACAGTGGTCTTAATGGGGATAGGTCACATTCAGCTTTTACCTGCTGTGACCTACCAGAGAGGTAGCATCTGAACCATTTAAGGGAGGGTGGATCTAGGCCAAGGGAGTGCAGGGATGAGAGTAGCAGCTCATGGTCCACGGTATCGAATGCTTTGCTCAGGTCCAGGAATACTGCACAGACATTATTCTTCTTGTCCAATTCGATTTGCCAGTCATTTGTGACCTTGGCTAATGCAGTGATAGTGCTGTGTTTGGCCCTGAATCCAGATTGAGCTGGATTTAATAGGTTAGCATTGTCAAGATATTCCCTTAGCTGATTACTCACCAATTTCTCCAGCATCTTGGATAGCACAGGTAGAATGGAAATGGGCCTGTAATTATTAAGATCCATTGGGTCCCCTGATTTTAGAAGGGGGACCACTTGGGCTGTCTTCCACAGTGTGGGAATAGAGCCAGAGTTTAGGGAAAGGTTAGAGGTGTGTTAGGGGGACTGCAAGTACATGGCACGCAATCTTTAGAAAGAAGGGGTCCAGAGAGTCTACTCCTGCACTTTTTTTTGGCATCCAGATGCCATAATAGATCCTCAACTTGTTTCAACAGTGTAGGTTTGAAGCTAAAGGAATAGTCAACTCTTTAATCACCAATGTAGTGGGAGCTTAATTGGTCCCTCAGCAGGTTAGCTGGGGAGGTGTCAAAAGCAAGGCCAGCCGTTGTGAAGTGGTTGTTGAATGCGTCCAGGATTTCCATTTGCCAGTGATAGGGCCATAACTATTGTGTAGTTGAGTTGGAAGGGGGTTGTTAGCGTCCTGTCCCATCATACCCTTGATGGTGCCCCAAAACCTAGTAGAATTATGGTAGGAGGAGTCGACCTCGGCCAGGTAGAAGGCAGCCTTTGCATCCCTAACTTTCCTGGTGCATCTATTCCTGGCTTTCCTAAAAATCATCCAGTCGTTTGCATTCTTAGTTTTTCTTGCCGCTTTCCAGAGTTTGTCTCTCTCCAGCAGTGCAGCTTTGAGGTCAGCTGAAAACCAGCGACAGGATTTGTTTTTTATTCGGATACTAGAGATTGGGGCATGGGTGTTAAGGGCATTTATTATAATGCTATTTAGCACCTGCTGAGCTTTTTCTACAGAATGTGCAAGATAAAACTTTTGCCAGTGTGGAGAGTAAGCTAGATCATGCAGATATCCTTCAATATTGATGTTTTTCTTGGATCTCCTCATGAGGAATTTTGCAGGATTTGTTGTTATGCTGGTGGATCTTACCCCTGCGATGGGGCAGTGATCACTTATATCGCATAGGAGCACTCCAGCGTGTGTGAATAGATGTGGTTTACTCACTAGCATGATATCAAGTAGTGTGCTGTTACTACTATTCCTTGCATTTATTCTTGTTGGTTCATTAATTAACTGTGTGAGCCCATAGGTGTCACAGAATGATACCAGAGGTGTAGCTGCCTGGGTGAGCCAGTTGAAATTCAGGTCACCTAGAATAATGACTTCTTCAGTGCTGGGCTTGACCAGGTTCCCCAGGTGGTATAAGAGTTTGTGTTCAGCAGAGGGGGGTCTGTAGCATCCAATTAGTTGAAAAGCTGCTGTATTGGGGAGAGAAACTTTTAGAGATAGGCATTCAAACTCCTTGGGCATAGATGTTGCAGCAGTACAGGATACAGCTATACCAGCTTTTGCATATATGGCTACTCCACCTCCCCCTTGTTTAGCGATCAGCTCTGAATAGCTGATAGGTAGGTTAACATCCCTGTCCGCTGTGGTGGGTTTGAGCCATGTCTCAGTTACCACGAGAAAGTCTGGCAAGGTATGGGCAACCCAGGCTTGTATCAATGTAAATTTTTTCAACAGACTGCATACATTAATATGCAGGAAACTGAGGCCTTTAATTGAGGTTAGGTCTGATGGGAGAGGTGATACTTTCAAGAAGTTCAGGGTTGATTTCCACATTACCAATACAGAGCAATAGAAAGAGCAGTAGTTTCATGAGGGCTGCCAGTGATAGGGAGAGGGGGCTGTCTTTGGTCCTCCTTCTTTTATTCTGTTGCCACTCTTTTTTGGGGGGTGCTCCCTGTGGTTTTAAGGAAGTGTGTTGGGATACCAAGTAGCAGTTTGTCGACTAGGCTTAGGGGGGGATCTATATATCCTGCAGTGGAGCCTTGGCTGAAATACATGTGTGGTTATGTGTCTCTTTATGGTGATTATACCACTGTAGTTGATGCAGCAATGGTAGAGCATCTATGAGGGTTTGAGCGTCAGCCAAAGGGGATGGTTCAGAGAGACTGGGCGGATGGACCACTCTAAATTGTATGACAGGGACATCTTCTTTGTGGAACCCTATGGCTGATAGTGAAAGGAGTATCAGAATTAAGCTCCCCATTCTGAAAGAGATATTGGTAGTTGGCTGTGGGGGAGTAGTGAAGTTGCTGATTGGTTGGATCAGCAAGCTGGTGTGACTCTCTGTTGGTTTAGAAAAAATGCTGAGGGCGGGGAAGAGATTTCGGCGGGATGATGCCTATTGACACACAAGAAGATGCCTATTAATTAACACACAAGAGGGAAGAAGTGGGTGGGCAAAAATGTTCCACCTTTCCCGACTGCTCCCTCGTTGTTCCTCCGACCTCGTGGTTCCTGTTGGCTAAAGTGCTGCCGACCGCCAGCTGAGCGGAGCAAAAGCCGCTACTCAGCTGGGTGCTGTGGGTGGGAGTTGCAGGCTGAGAGAGACAGAGGAGGATGCAGCAGTTAATAAAGGCAGAAACAAGTGTTCCTGGCGTCACTGACTGAATCTGCACAACAAAAGGACTGTGGGGGGTGCTGTGGCGCCTCAGCGTCTGGCCCACCTTGCAAATGCAAAAAGGAGCTGTAATTACAGTAAAGAGCAATAAAATGGCAGTTTCCCCTTGCAATACAATAGTGGAAAACAGCACTTTGTAGGTAATTTACACAGTCAAAATAGAAGGAGAGTGGCGCCTCAGCGTCAGGCCCACTGCTGCTAACAGGATCCAGCAGAATTCAAACAAAAGCAACAACAGATTCTCTCTACAGATGCCTCACAAGTTGGAAGCAGCTCTTTGGGAGATTTTGCAGAAAAACAGGGGAAGAGTGAAAAGCAAAATCAAGTCCCACACAGATTTTGGCAATGCAGACTGAGCCAGTGTAAGTCAATGGGGCAGGAGAGCCAGTCAGCAGCAGTTGTTAAAGGCAGAAACAAGTGTTCCTGAGCGTCACTGACTGAATCTGCACAACAAAAGGACTGTGGGGGGGTGCTGTGGCGCCTCAGCGTCTGGCCCACCTTGCAAATGCAAAAAGGAGCTGTAATTACAGTAAAGAGCAATAAAATGGCAGTTTCCCCTTGCAATACAATAGTGGAAAACAGCACTTTTTAGGTAATTTACACAGTCAAAATAGAAGGAGAGTGGTACCTCAGCGTCTGGCCCACTCCTGCTAACAGGATCCAGCAAAATTCAAACAAAAGCAACAACAGATTCCCTCTACAGATGCCTCACAAGTTGGAAGCAGCTCTTTTGGAGATTTTGCAGAAAAACAGGGGAAGAGTGAAAAGCAAAATCAAGTCCCACACAGATTTCGGCAATGCAGACTGGTCAGTGTAAGTCAATGGGGCAGGAGAGCCAATACGACTGCTATGCCTGGAGGAAGCGCTCGCTTACCGATTACTCGCCTTTCCCGACTGCTCCCTCGCTGTTCCTCCCGGCCTCGTGGTTCCCTGGTTCGGCTAAGGTGCCGCTGACCGCCCGCTGGAGGAGCGAAGCCCCGGCGCTCAGCTGGGTGCTGTGGGGTGGGAGTTGCAGGCTGGAGAGAGACAGAGGAGGGTGCAGCAGTTGTTAAAGGCAGAAACAAGTGTTCCTGAGCATCACTGACTGAATCTGCACAACAAAGGGATTGGGGGGGGGTGCTGTGGCACCTCAGCATCTGGCCCACCTTGCAGATGCAAAAAGGAGCTGTAATTACAGTAAAGAGCAATAAAATGGCAGTTTCCCCTTGCAATACAATAGTGGAAAACAGCACTTTTTAGGTAATTTACACAGTCAAAATAGAAGGAGAGTGGCGCCTCAGTGTCTGGCCCACTGCTGCTAACAGGATCCAGCAGAATTCAAACAAAAGCAACAGATTCCCTCTACAGATGCCTCACAAGTTGGAAGCAGCTGTTTTGGAGATTTTGCAGAAAAACAGGGGAAGAGTGAAAAGCAAAATCAAGTCCCACACAGATTTCGGCAATGCAGACTGAGCCAGTGTATTTCAGTGGGGCAGGAGAGCCAGTCGGCTGCTATGCCTGGAGGAATGCTCGCTTACTGATTGGCTGCACCTTTCCTGACTGCTCCCTTGCTGTTCCTCCCGGCCTCGTGGTTCCCTGGTTCGGCTAAGGTGCCGCCGACCACCCGCTGGCGGAGCGAAGCCCCGGCGCTCAGCTGGGTGCTGTGGGGTGGGAGTTGCAGGCGAGTGAATGCGCCTTCCCGACTGCCTCGCTGTTCCTCCCGCCTCATGGTTCCTTGGTTCGCCACGGTGCCGCCGACCGCCCGCTATAACATCTTTTAAAACCAAAGTTTAAGATGGTAACTCTGGGAATAATTCTTCCTTCTCTAAGGCCAGGGGACTGGCTAGCCTCCCTGGACCTCAAAGATGCCTATTTTTACATTCCAGTCAGGTGCTCCCACAGAAAGTACCTCGGGTTCGAGTTGCCCTCAGGCCACTATCAGTTCAGAGCAGTGCCCTTTGATCTAACATCAGCCCCAAGGGTTTTCACAAAGTGCCTGGCAGTAGTATTTGCCTTTCTAAGGAGGCAAAAGATTTCCATTTTTCCATATCTGAACGATTGGCTAACAGTGGGCCAGTCTCCAGACCAAGTCAAGTCAGACCTGCAAGTGACCCAGCAAGTGCTCACTTCTCTAGGATTTCTTCTCAACCTTCCCAAGTCAGTTCTCGAGCCAGTCCAGCTTCTTACATTTATAGGGGCAGAGCTGGATACAGTCAAAGCAAGAGCCTTTCTTCCCCTGGAAAGGGCAAAAGCTCTTGTAGAACTAGCTTCTTCCTTCAGCCTTCAGGTGTCTCGACCAGCAAGGCATTTCCTCCAGCTCTTCAGCCACTTGGCAGCTTCAACAGCAGTGGTCCAAGGGGCAAGATTCCAGATGAGGGACATTCAGTTCCATCTGAGGGCCTTTTGGTCACAGAGGAAGGACTCCCTTACCAAACTGATTCCAGTGACTCGGACCTTGATCCAAGCCCTTCAATGGTGGCAGGATCTCTCATTCAGTGGTCATTACTACGGATGCTTCCCTTCTGGGCTGGGGAGCCCATCTGGGGGCCCTCATTGCCCAGGGATTGTAGTCCCCTCAGGATTCCCTTCTCCATATCAATCTCCTAGAGCTCAGGGCAGTTTTTCTGGCCCTGCAAGCTTTCTCTGTCGGTGCAGAACAAGGTGGTTCAAGTCAGAACAGACGACACCACCACCATGTGGTACATCAGCAAGCAGGGAGGCACTCGATTTACGGCCTTATGCACAGAAGCCATAAAGTTGTAGTCCCTGGCTTATTCCCTGCAAACCTCTCTGATAGCAGTTCACCGTCCAGGGAAGGACAATGTGCTAGCAGATGCACTGAGCAGGATCTCACAGGGCCATCACGAATGGTCCCTAGACCCTCTGGTATTGAAGGTGATTTTTTTCAACGTGGGGCACTCCAGAGATGGATCTTTTTGCAGCCCCAGACAATCATCAACTTCCTCTCTTTTGTTGCAGACCCCCAGTCTTGGGCTCAGTCCCCCTGGATGCTCTGATTCTGAACTGGGAAGGGAAATTTCTGTATGCCTTCCCTCCCTTCCCTCTTCTGTTCAAAGTTTTAGTCAAGATAAGGCCACAACCTTGCAAAGTGACTCTGATTGCTGCAGACTGGGCCAGACAGGCTTGGTACCCCCTGTTGCTGTCCCTAGCTGTCCATCTTCCTCTGTCTCTTCCAAGAAATTACAACCTGTTAACTTCCTCTCAGGGGAGGAATCGGGTACCCCAATCTTCAGTCTCTCAATCTCAAGGCATGGCTCTTGAAGAGTTAGAGTCTGCAGATTTTTATCTGTTTCAGGGGGTTCTGGATATTCTCAAAGCTTCTCGAAAGCCCCCCACCAGAAAGACTTATAACTCCAAATGGAAGAGATTCAGCATTTGGTGTTCTAAGAAGCATATTTCCCCAGATAATATTGAATTGCCTACAGTTCTAGATTATATGGTCCATCCTAATGGCCTAGGCCTCAGACATGCTACTGTCAAGGTTCACTTGTCAGCTGTTCCTGCTTTTCTGTCAGTGGGGAAGTCTTCCTCACGATCTTCTCATCCTGTGTTCTGTAAATTTTTTAAAGGATTGCTTCATACCAATCCTCCCTTTAGAGACCCTGCCCCTGCCTGGGATTTAAATGTTTGCATTGCTCAACTTATGCAACCTCCCTTTGAACCTATGTCCTCAGCAGAGCTTAGGTACTTGACTTGGAAAACTGTGTTTTTAGTGGCCATTACCTCTGCCAGATGTATCAGTGAATTGCAAGCCCTGTCAGTGGAACCTGATTTTATCTTCTTTCACAGGGATAAAGTGGTCCTTAGAACCAATAGAAGGTTCTCGCCCAAAGTGGCTTCAGATTTCCATTTTAATCAGTGTATGTGTCTCCCTGTTTTCTTCACTGATCATTCTTCCTCGGGGAAGAGGAGGCTACACAGTTCAGATGTTGAGTCCTTACCTACTACATAGAGCGTACCAAGGGTCTCAGGTTTGATTCCCGCCATTTGTTCTTCGCTTATGGGGAAGTGGGAAAGGGCAACCTGCCACCAACAGAACTATTGCCAGGTGGATTGTGTCTTGTATACAATTCTGCTATGAGAAACTGGGAAAGATTACACCGTCAGGCCTGAGGGCTCACTCTACAAGAGGTACATCTGCTTCCCTGGCTGCTGCCAGGGACATCCCTCTCTTAGAAATTTGTCAAGCAGCCACCTGGAAAACAGTCCATACCTTTACCAAGCATTACTCCCTGGATATCCTGGCTAGGAGTGATGCTCGGTTTAGCACAGCAATACTTCAGAGCTTATTCCCAAAGTAGGTTCTGTCCCTCCTCCATGGAGGTATTGCTTGGTAGTCTGCATTTGTCAGAATACAGCAAGACTTCATGTTGTTTTAAGAAAAAAATTACTCACCTTATGAATTATGTTTATTCTATTGGAGTCTTGCTGTATTCTGACCTCCCTCCCTCTCCTTTCAGAACCTGGTTTTGGGAAGTGGGTTGTCAGGCGCAGTATTGCACCTCAGGAGTGCTCCTTTTACACCATCATCTTTTTGTTTGGGCGTTGTTTTATTATTATTATTATTATTTGGATTGGGTTTTGGGTTTCCTGACTTGAGTCTTCCTTTGGGAATCCAAAACTTTTGTTGCCAGTTGGCTAGTAAAAATTTTACAATTTCCACATAGGATAGTTAGTGAGTTTTTGCTCATAAGAATCTGATGGTTGGATTTCATAGGGCTCCAGACAGAGACATCAACCGAGCTTGAGCTCAGCATTCTATGCTCTGCGTAGAAAATTAACCCTTTGTTCTCCGGGGCAGTTTAAAGGCTGGGGCTAAATGCATTTGTCAGAATACAGCAAGACTCCAATAGAAGAAACATAATCACTAAGAAATGCAAAATCACACATGCCCCCACAATGAAAAGCATCATGGGCTGCATATGCAAATCACCACAGAATAATATGCTGGTTCAACTTTAAGCAAAAATGCATGGTGCGGAAAGGCCTCTCACACAGTTTGCAAAGGGTGCCAACAGAAGACATAGACATGTGTTTCGTCCTACCAAGACTCATCAGTATGCCTCATCTGTTTGACAAACCAGTGGAATGAACCATCTAAGGGTAGCTGGTTCATTCCATTGGGGTGTCAAACAGATGAGACATACTGATGAGTCCTGGTAGGACGAAACACGTGTCTATGTCTTCTGTTGGCACCCTTTGCAAACTGTGTGAGAGGCCTTTAGGCACCATGCATTTTTGCTTAAAGTTGAATAAGTATATTATTCTGTGATAATGACTAAGGTGAGTAATTTTTTGTTCTGCACCTGGGAGTCAGAAATCCAGGCCAGGAGTAGACCCTGGGAGGATACATGATTCAAGTCACGGAGGGTGAGAGGGACCTGGGGGTAGTGGTAGATGTCAAAATGAACAAGAGACCTGTAGGAGTAGGAGGGCAGTGGCAAGGGCAAATAGGATGCTGGGATGCATCGCCAGGGGGGGATTACCTTCAGAAAGGCAGAAGTGATCCTTCCACTGTACAACTGCTTGGTTAGGCCACACCTCGACTATTGTGTGCAGTTTTGGAGACCACATTTAAAGAGGGACATTACACTCCTAGAGAGGGTCAAAAGGAGGGCAACCAAAATTATCTGGGGTCTGGGGGAGAGGACCTATGAGGAGAGGCTCAAGGAGCTTGACGTGTACACCCTGGAGGAGAGGATGGACGGGGGGACATGATGGAGGTCTTTAAGTACATGAAAGGGATCAATAAGGGAGGCCCAGTTAGGGTACTCCAGAGGAAGGAGGGTGGGGCAACGAGAGGTCACAGTGTAAGCTGGAAGGGGGCCAGGCTCAGAGGGGAGAGGAGGAGGAGATGTTATTTCACTGAAAGGGTGGTGGAGCCATGGAATTCACTGCCCAGGGAGCTGGTAGAGGTGGAGACTGTGGACCGGTTTAAGAGGGGATGGTACAGGGGGAGGGTAAATCTGACCAGGCCCAATACAGGTGGAACATTTGGGACTGGGGACAGTATAACCCAAGGGGGGGGGGCACCAAAATCGGCCCTCAGTGCAGGTGCTGAAAATCGTCAGACTCGAGAGACAGTTAGGCCTATTCTGCTGGCATTTTAGTATATTAGTATGTTAGGTCTGCTGTGCAGCAGTAACTTTGTGTTGAAGAATCAGCTAGAGGGAGGGGATTGGGGAACAACTGGGAATGAAAATTCAAGGAACACACAGACTAGTGCCAATTTGTATCACTGAAACTGAAAAACACTTGAGTGTAAGTGTAATGCAAAATTGCAATTTGCAGATGGGAATGCAGAATGAGAAGAGATCTGGATAAACTAGCAAAATGGTCGGAAGAGTGGCAACTGGGGTTTAATGCAAAGAAGTGCAAGATCATGCACGTAGGGAAGAGAAACCCTGAAGCCACCTATAGGCTGGGAGGGGAGTTGCTGGCAGTCACAAGGGAAGAAAGAGACTTGGGCATCATCATCACCGATGACCTGAAATCATCCAAGCAGACCACTAAAGCAGTAGGTAGGGCTTGGGGGATGTTAGGGTGTATTAGTAGGGGTATCACAAGTCATAAGAGGGAGTTAATAATCCCTCTTTACAAGACACTGTTTAGGCCCCATCTGGAGTACTGCGTGCAGTACTGGAGGCCGCACCTTCCCAAGGAGATTAACCAAATTGAGGCAGTCCAGAGAAGGGCAGCCAAAATGGTGCAGGGACTGCATCAGAAAACTTATGAGGACAGATTAACGGAGCTCATTATGTATACCCCTGAGCAAAGGAGGGAGAGAGGTGATGTGATCAAAATCTACAAACACCTTAAGGGCATTAACAAGGTAAAAGAGTCTAACATGTTTCAGTATAAGAAAAATAGCAGGACAAGATGACACAGCATGAGATTAGAGGGAGGCCGATTAAGGGGTAATGTGTGGAAGTTCTTTTTCACAGAAAGGGTGGTGGATATGGATACAGTGCAGGGCTTCAAACAGGCATGGGATAGGCATAAGGGAGCAATACAGATGAGTATGAATAGATAGGCCATTGACAGAGCAAAGGCCAATGGCACATTTATAAGGTAGAAAAAGAAAAGGGCAGACTGGATGGGGCCTTACGGCCCTTATCTGCCGTCAGCTTCTATGTTTCTAATATGGCAATTTTTGTGTTATTATTAAATAAAAAATGAACCTGAGAAAGTTCTCGGTGTGTATCTCGTTTTCTGTCTGACTAACCTTTACAGTTTTGTCCCCCTGACAGACTGACAGGACTGTCTACTCTCTACAGTTCAGACTTGCAATGAATGAATGAACATGAACACGCATGACCACGCGAGACAGGGCACCAGCAGCACAGCAATTAACAGTAATGTGAATGAATGATCACTGCGGTCTCATCTGTCACTCACTGGTCCCGTGAATAAGATGACTGACCAGTCTGCAGTCTGAGTCTGCACACACAGTGACAGCCAACCAGAGACAGTTTATGAAAATTGTTACCCATAAAGATAAGATGATTATAATATGACATGACAGACATCGTGTTACACAGTGTCACTGTTAATAAAATAACATAGCAGATTTTGATGCTGGGCCTGGGTGCTGCTGACGATCCCTCCCTCACCTCCATTCCATGCCCACTGCTCCACCCAGTCAACAAACGTGTTTTGTTGTTGTTGTTCAACTTTTCTGGAGGGATGTCACTCATTCTGAAATCAGTACTGCATCATTTTCTGCTTCTGTTCCAAAAGAACAGCAGAGGAGAGGACAGTAATGATGTGCATTTACAGTGTGGCTTTTTGTGCAAGCAGTGTGCTGCACACCACATAGTCAGTATGCACTGTGCAGTGTGTGAGTAATGCAGTCGCAATTGCACAGCGCATTGACTGTTTTGTGCTGTTGCGCACTGTCTGTTCTTGCCATTTACCATTAAGGAAGCATTTATTACTTACTTGTCACTGGTGGCTTAACACTCACTTGGCCTCTGTGTGCCTTGAGTGGCACTCAGTATGACACACAAATTACATGATGACTAAAAAACACTTTGTCCTGTTACTGAAACTGAACATTGAAAATTCAAAAAAGGAAGGAGTCCAAAGACTGACTTACATTTAATTGAAGATCTCTCAACTGACATCAGTCCACTTATGCATTGGACAGGCAGTGTTCCACATTGCGTGAAAATATAGAGCGGTGGTAAGGGGAGGAGCCACATGGGGTGGGGTCACTAGGGGCGGAGCTACCGGTGGGCGGAGTCAGGATGCAATAAAATGCATAAGAAACAAGAAAGAGTAATAAATGATGATCTGGAGGCCTTTGTAGTATGCAGCAGCAAAAGAAAAGTGTGATAAAACATACTGGTGAACCTCTGCATTCTAGTTGCAGGCCAGGCAACAGTTTGTGAGAGTCTTGACATTTTGATGAGGCCATACTACAACTCTTTACTAGTGCCTGCAAGGCCAAGATCTAATCTTCGGTTTCGCAATCCTGCCCAATGAGCTGCAGCTTCTAAATAAGGAAACTGTCAACGTCAGGGCCCTCAATTGAGATAAGCAGAAGTGCATTTAGCACACTGGCACTTAATCTATTTCGTCTCATGCTTTTATTCGATTCAGTGCAGAAAACCCTCTCACAATCTGCAGTTGACATGGGTATTATCATTCCAGTTCTGCCAAAGTAGATATGTTTGGATACAGGTCTACATACTTAGTAGTTAGGCGTGCAGCACATCAGAAATAGTCTTAAAGGCCATCTTTTCCGTGAACATGAGACTACGCAGAGAAGCCCATTCCAGTGCAGAAGCATCTACATCCACAATAGTAGCATACTGACCAAGTATAATCTCAAGGCTATCACTACCATACCCTTCCAACTCTTCAAGATCAACTTCCTGTGTCATGCTGGGGTCAAAGATACTGAACGCATCCAAAAGTTCTGTGCTTGGAAACCTTTGCTCAATTTGAGCAATTAGGGCCCTAATAAACTTGTCATGCACAGAGGTTCTGAAATGATTTAACTGTGGTTCGCTAAATGGCAAGTTCAGGCCATTATCATTCAGGAGTACTAGTTCAGGCGAAACGGAAGAGAAGTGCTGATCAGGTACCAGTAGGCGTGCCCTAAGAATCTCTAAAGTGGAATGTAAATGTCTCTTTATATCAGTAAAATTCAGAGCTGATGTTTGAAAGCATTTAGATAAGATGCTAAGGTGTGGAAGTATGTCACACATCATGCATAAAATAGAGAAAAACTCCCAGTTTTCCACCATTTGTACTAGGCCCACAGCTTGGGGATCATGCCTTTCAGAGGCCTCTCTATGCAAGGACATAACAACGGATGGGAAAATCTTCCTTAGTGTGTCACATGCTGCATCATGGGACAACCACCTAACTGCTTTTGCCTGTTTAGGCTTTAAAAGGGTTTTCCATTGCCTGCTGAATTTCTTTCAGGGCAGCCATGCGAACAACAGAGTTTTCATAATATCTGTATAAGTGATCTAGTGTTTGATTAAACTTTTAATGGTGTTCACTTCATTTGCTGCTGCCTTTACAGCCAAGGCCTCCCGGTGAGCCATACAGTGATTTTCAACAAGAATTGGGCTGGCTTCTTTCAGCTTTTTAGCCACCCCGTTTTGCCTGCCCAGCATAACGGCTGCTCCATCACTGCCTAACCCTGCAAGATGATCAACCGAGATTTGATTGTTATCAGAGAACTCCAACATTTTTTTTTATCGATTGTCTGCCTTTCCATCAATTAGTTCCTCAAGTCCCAGGAAAGAAACTCTGGGTTTCCCTTCTTTGCAGTACATACCATACAAAATGAGCTGCTTCATAACAGCAATATCAGTTGTTTCGTCCACCAAATATGAAAAAAATTTGGCAGCCTTCAAATCTGTAAGAACTGATCTCCTGACCACCTCACGCAGACAGAGAACCATTTCTCTGACAGTTCGATCAGAACGATATTTAACAGCATCAGCAGTATGTATATTGTCTAGGTATTTGCATCCCAATGATTTGGCAAGATCCAGCAGTGAGCTATATTTCGTTGTGTGAGGCAGCTCATTTTTTATTAGCCAGTACATGCAACGAAGGGATGCCACAGAAGCTTCCTGTTCCAGGGTCAGGGCCTGCTGCATTGCCTGCTCTATTCCACCTTTTGAAGCTGAAATTCTGCAGTTTGCTTCCAGTTCAGAAGCAACAACGTGAACTGAACTGTTCTGATGCCTTTTTATAGCATCTTCTCTGAATGTCTTACACCCACTGAGTACTCAAACTGTTCCTGATTTGGGCATCTGTTTATGTTTTATGCAAAATGCACAAAACATGCCATCATTTTTTTTGTACTCTAACCAACAGTATTTGTTTAGCCAGCCAGTATAAAAGCCTGTTGCTCTATGCTTAGAGGTTTTTTTTCCTGTATAGGAGTAGGTGCAGGGAGTCTCTTGGACATCCTGATCAACTGGACCAACTGGCATCGTCCCAATCATCGACTCACGACTGTCATGATCTTGATCAGGATGTTTCCGTTTTTGAGTTAATTTGAAACCAAAGTTAGTTAGTTTCTGCATTGTGTACAATAAAGCTTTTTTTCCCCCTACTTGTGTGTTTATTTGTCAAATACAGAACGAGAGTTTGGTAATGCTGGTTGAGCGGAGCCTCACACAAATATTTTTCCGCTCCCTGAATCAGAGTTTACTAGAACAAGTGACCACTGACGAAGCAAGACTGCACAACTTGACTGGGACAGACACAGTTAAGGACCCCCAAATTTTTTTTTCTCTCACACAAATATTTTTCTGCTCCCTGAATCTCCTCACAAACACAACTGGCTGTGTTACTGTACACCAGGTAGTAATATCTGACTGCTGTGCAGAGCACAAATTATTATATTTCTTTACTGCCAGTATATTTTTATTTTTTATGCACTGCAGCTCATCAAACACTCACTGTGGGAGACCACACAATGACCTCTCTCCCCCCCTTTCCCCTTCTCTCAACGACCCACTTCAATTTTTTCAGGATTATTCTAGCCCCTTGCACTGCTTACAGGTCTAACGTTGTAGTTTACAATCCAGAACCACCTACACGCAGTTACCTAAACATGTGCAGGTCTGGCCATTAATCCTAATCAAGTGTGCTCCGCTGCACCAGGCATGCAAGGAACCAGCAGCTAAATTCAGTTCAGTGAATTGGCGAGTTCCCATAGAAAATAAATCTTCCAGTATTTTTTTTTTTTTTTTTGCTGCAGTTGCCCTTTCAGTGAAAGGCAGAAGAATTTGCAGGTCTGAAATGCTGGAGAGTCACCAAGCAATGATCCCCCTCCCACTCAGTAACACTTCATATACCAGCTAGTTCTGATACTTCAAGTTTTAAAAACAAAATAAAAAAGGTTTTCTTTTTTTTTTTTTCTCAATATTAGGCAAAGGAAGCTGCACTCAATTACAGCTAGCACTGGAGCCGACTGAACGATCTGAATGATTGAAATCCCTAAAGTGGCAGCAGACTAATGGGAGCTACCCAGCAGTTCATAGCAGCTCCATTATAGGCTGCTGGACTGTGACTCCCAGAGGCTTCCCTTCTATTGGCTCCACGGTTTGGCGCCTTAGCCTGGTCCGCTAACCCCGTGATCCCCAAACCTGCAGAGAGCTTTACTGCAGCTGCTCCAGTCTTGCCTGATCGCACGAGTGCGCGCATTTAAAGGCAAAGAGTGGCGGCTGCACAGTATGAGAGGCGGGTGCCTAGGATTGCGTGGCGGCCCGCCTCTCAATAGTAATGAATGGGGATCCCTGACAGGTGAGGACACCTAAACCTTACCTTACTAATCTGTATAGCACTTCAGCAGAGAGCAGACGTCACATCTACAAAAGTTTTTGCACAAAAAGAAGCCTCCCCGAACTCTTGCATCAGAGAGAATTGGCATATAAGAGACAGTTGTCCCTGAAAATGAAAAAAAAAAAAAATAGTTGAAAGGTCTCAATACCACGATATACCAAGAATCATGGCTATCGCGGTATCAGAAATTGTCCACGGTATCAATACCGTGACTTCTGATACCGTGGTATACTGTGATACCATGACAATCCTACTGCGCACGCCTATATAGGGTTGGTGATGTCGGCGGATGTTGATGGTGTGGGCGGCCCCGTACTGCTTAAAATCTTCCGTGTGAATTCTCCTTCACTGACAACGAAGGTTCCTATGCTGTAAACTGATGACTGAGATCCCCTTGAAGATCTAATGTTATGGTAAGTTCTTATGTAACTGTTCTTCCGGTGGCCAGGTGCCAGAAGGAGGAGCAGAGGTGGTGGTGCCTCTGTGACCCCTATGGCTGGTACCCCCTCCAAGGCTGCACAGTGACAGGTTGTGAGGGGTCATTCCCGCTCCCATCCAGTCCCTGTCCCGCTCCTGACTGGGGGTTGGTTGTGCCACTTCTTGCTACAGTGGTCCACCATTACCTAGTTCAAGTGGGTTCTAGAAGGTGGTGGGCAGAGTGTTGCCTCCGGATTTCGAGGCTCTCCTGCCGTACTGACTACAAGCTCCATGGGAGTCCAAGGTGTCAAAGGAAACATTGTCCATGCTGAGAGATGGCATAGCATTGGTCTGGTGGCATGGAGGATTGAGGCATTCATGTCTCACCTGCCGCCATGCCATCAGCCTGAGTGCAGGAATGAACCTGGCTGCTTGGGATCAGCCTGGGGGATGAGGATCGAGCATTCCAGTGGATGCTGTCCTCCATTTGGGAGGGAGGGCAGCCTGTTCCTCTGTAACACCACCACCTAGGTGACCATGGGTGGCGGTGTGGCCAGGAGCAGCAGTTCCAGGTGGGTATGCTCCCGACAGAAGACATCGGCATGTTCAGATGTCAGACAGTTGTGTCCATGGAGCATCCATGGATCGGGGAACACAGAACTCTGGGAAAACACCACCAGTGGCAGGATGAAGCTTTGCGGCTCCTCACAGACCCCACACTGCCTACTGGGCACAGGGCCACCAACCGAGCATGCCATCCAGAGGGAGCTTGGGGAACCACTGATGGCCCTGTCACAGCGGGAAAGCTGTTGAGGAACAGGTGAATCCTCAGGGTAAGGCCCAGCAATGGCGGGTGATGGGTCGGGTCTGCGGGTTGGGGGTGGGGATCAGTCTGTGTCTAGGCACTTCTGAGTTCTGAAATGAACAGGGGAATGGTGCCTATACTGGATCTGCACAATCCGAACCAGTTCATGCCATAGCGCAAGTTCCAGATCACTCTGAATCGGATCATGCCATCTTTGTAGCAGGTAATGTGGTTCTGGTTCCTGCACCTCCAGGATACTTTTTTCTACTTCCCAGTTCCTCAATCCCATTGCTGGTACCTTGGGTTCCATGCAGAGGGTATCCTTTACCAGTTTCAGGTCATGCCCTTCAGCCTCTCATCTGCACACAGGGTCTTCGCCAAGTGCATGGCAGCCTAACTGCGACACAAGGGCATCAGGGTGTATCCGTACATATTTGACTGACTGCCGGGTCATCCAAAGAGGCTTTGGAGAGGTCCAGGGATGTGACCCAACAGACCTGTCAGGACTTGGGCTTTTTGGTCAACCTGGCCAACTCAGAGTTGGTCCCGTTGCAGATGGACAAGTTCATCAGGGCTGAAGTAAACTCCCTGTAGGCCAAGACTCACGTCCCAGCAGACCTTACATAATTTCTTACCTCCTTTGCCCAGTCATTTCAGGGTAGGTGCTCATGCCCTGTCCAGTGCTTCTGAAGTTGCTGGGGTACATGGTATCTTCCAGTAAGATCAGTTTGTTTTGCTGGAGGACGCGCCACCTGCAGTGGGAGTTGGCCAGCAGTGGTCCCAGTGCCTAGGTTGCCAGGACCGTAAGGTTGTGGTGGCCCAGCCAATGTGGGATGCCATCCATTGGTGGCTGTCCCCACAAAATCTAGAGGAAAGAATCCTATTTGTCCACCCAGTACTGTCTGTCACACTCACAACAGACACGTCTCTGGTAGGATGGAGAGCATACCTGGGAGCCCACGGGTTCTGGTCACCCTGGGAATCCCAGCACAACGACAACCTGCTGGAGCTCCGTGCAGTGTGTCTAGCTCTGACGGAATTTGCTCCATTGAATTCAGGGTCAGATCATTCAGGTCCAGACGGATAACATAACCACCATGGTCTACCTAAACAGGCACTGCGAGACCCACTCCTTTCCGTTGTGTCAGGAGGCTCTCCACACCTGAACAGTCATGCGCAGCCTGGAAGCAGATGATCTGGCGATCCATGTCACAGGAGAGAATAACCAGCTGACAGACTCTCTCAGCAGACGTCACGTTAGTGGTCCCTGCATCAGAAGGTGGTAGACCACCTGTTCTCCCAGTGGGGCACCTCTCTGGTGGATGTGATTGCTTCATGAAAGAATAAACAGCAGAAGCTGTTCTGTGCCTGTCACCCTCCAAAGTGCGGGGCACTTATGGGAGATGCCTTCACAAGTATCTAGACCCTGGGCCTTCTGTATGCCTTCCCTCTCTTACCCCTGGTTCGCAAAGTCATGATCAAGGCCTGGAGAAACAAGGCGTGGATGATCTTGATAACCCTAGACTAGCCTAGGCAGTTCTGGTATCCAGATTTTATCCATCTCCGCGGCAGGCTTCTGTGGAGATTGCCTCATCACCCTGACCTGCTGACTAGACAACAGGGGAAGGTCCTGCACCCGGACCTTCAGTCCCTGCACATCTTGGCCTGGTTCTTGAGCGGCTAGAGTTCCAGGCTCTGGGCCTTTCAGAAGACGTCCTCCTCATTTTGGAGGCATCCTGTAAGGAGTTGACAGTTAAATGCAATGCAGTCTTGATCTGGTGCCAAGGTAAGGGACTTCATCCCCATACCTGCCCAATGGTGAGCAACCTCAACTCCCTGTGGTTATTGTCTGTCAGGACTGCAGTCGGCGACACTTAAGTTGGACCTGGCAGCCATATCTGAATACCGGTCATAGATTGTTATGTGAACAGTGGCCCAAGAGAAGGTGGCTGGGTACTTTTTAAGGACCTGGATCACTTGTCCCCTCCAGTGCACAAACCTCCACGGGACCTCCTGCTGTTGTTGGCATTACTCATGGGTAAGTGTTTGAGCTGCTGCACAAATGTAAGACGCCACATTTATCATGGAAGACCACCTTCCTGGTGTGCATCAGGTCAGCCAGAAGGATCAGTGAGCACCAGGTGCTCTTTGGGTTTTCTTACCTGTTCTTCCACAAGGATAAGGTTGTCCTTCTCCCCCACCCACAGTTCCTCTCGAAGGTCATGTCAGAGTTTCGCCTTAACAATCATCAATCAACCATTTGTTTATAGGACAAGTAAATTGAGAGAGTAAATCACTCTTTTACAATTGTGTCCAAACAATAAATACATTGACTTACAATACACATAATTCCATAAAATGGTTTAAAAATTGTCAAATATTCAACATAACATACAAATCATTCATCCAAAGCAAGTACAATATTTATGTGATAAACTTGCTAGAGAGGTCCTAAACCGTGCTAGTGGAAGTAACCAGGTGATTAACTTACTTTACCAACCTGACTTCGGGCTGATCACAGGCTCCATACCCTGGATCTGTGGATGGCGTAACTTTAAGGAGCATATGGCTAGAGTTCACGTGAGGCTCACCGTCTGTTTGTAACATACAGTGAAGCGCCACTGTGTGGCAGACCTGCAGCAACGCAGATGATTGCCGGGTGGATAACATCATGCAACAACCTCTGCTATAGATGGAGTGGTAGTGAGTCACCCAAGGGGCTTGAGTCTCTTTCCACCAGACGTACCGCTACCTCGGTGGCTGTTTCAGGGGATATCCCCATTGCTGAGATATGCAGGGCTGCAGCGTGGAGTAAAGCGCACACCTTTATCTCCCATTACACCATTGACATAACGAGTTGTCGGTATGCTGCTTTTAGATCCTCCATTTTCCAATCTCTGTTCTCCAAATAAGGATGCACGCCTTTTCCCTCCTCCCACGGGGCTGCTAGGTGTCTGCCAGTGTGGATGGTGAACTTTATCCATGTTGTTAGAAATATAGATTGCTTACCTTTTAACTGTAGTGCTACTAATGATATACAGTTCACATCCATACAACCTACCCAGCCTCCCCTGGCAAGTGGCACCCAGATCCTTGCTTCCAGGATGCAAAAGATTTGACGTTGCGGGGCTGAAATGGAGGCTATATTTATTTGCTGAAAGAGATTTACCAGGAAATACATACTGAGCCATAAAGCTTGTTTCCAGATGTGTTCTGGGGGAATGGGGTTGGGAATAATAGTATAAGCAAAGCACAGTAATCTCATAAGCAAAAGGCACAGTTCTAGGGACATGGATGTGTTGTTCATCCACACTGTCTGGCAGGTTCCTTGCCGCTTTAAATCTTGCCAGAAGGTCTTCAAGCTGGCTCCTCCCACCCACCCAGATGGTAAAACTCTTGGCTCCGCCCCATGACGCCAGATCTTCCTTACCGCTTGGAAGCTCAGGTTCCCTCCTTAACGCTCTGCATGTAGACTGGATCCTAATTCTTCGGTTCGCCCAAAACTTATTTTAAAATTTTCAAGACTTCGGTCAAGTTTCTCCCTTGCGGCTGCGATGGACAAATCGACTCCCGGATTTCGACGGTGCCCTTGTGGGCAGAAAATGTCAAGGACGGACCCGCATTCCACGTGCATCTACTGCCTCGGCCTAGAACATGACCCGCAGGCCTGCGAGTTATGCCGTTCGTTTTCAGCCAACTTCCTGGAAGACCACGCTGCCCAGTTACAGCTTGCGAGAAGTGCTACCCACCGGTGAAGTCGAAGGAGGCCCGCCGTGGGGCCGTTACCGCGGCAGCTGGCTCAGCTGAGCAACTCGAGCAGATGATCGCCCTCGAGGAGGAGGCGGCACAGACCGCATCATCCTCTTCCTTGGTCACGGCATTTATCCCGCTCTCTCTGGGTACCTCATATTCAGCTTCTTTCAAGGAGCTTTGCCAATCCCTTTCCACGAAGGGAGAGGGGCCATCGGGACATTCCTCTCGGTCCAGAAAGAAGAATTCAAAAGGTAGGGCCCATCATCTGCGTTCGTGGGAGCGGGAGAGGTCCCCTTTCCCGGATAGTCAACACTTGACTTCGGTCGAGGTTGCGGCTGAGGCGGCTGGCTTCACGGTGTCCCCGTCAGGTCAGCCGGCCGAGACACCCATCGACGCGGTCGAGATTTTTCTTGACCCGTTGGACGGGCTGTCTACTGGTGAAGCCGACAACCCTTCTTCACTGATTCCCCCGGTGGAGACCGATCACTTGCCTGCGCCTCCGGTGCCGCAGTCCCCAGTTAAGGCTTCTGAGCCGAGGGAAGAGCGGGTGTCCCCGGCCCCTTCCCAGACCCGTCCTCGGAAACACCGAGGATCTCGTTCTCAGACATCGTCTCGGTCCAGCCGATCCCGCTGACACTGGCGGTCTCGGTATCGGCACCGAAGTAAGCGGTGCCGCCGCTCGTCCTCGTCTTCCTCCGCGGAAGAGGCGAGGCTTCGGCGCAAGTTGCGCCGACTTCTACGAGGACCTGATGTGGCAGCAGTTACTTCTGTCTGGGAACAAGCTGACGCGTGCCTTCCCGCCATCAAGTGGCTGTCTCCTGAGGCGAAACAACCTCCTCGCTGTCAAGGTGCCCAAGTCTGGGCCGGTTGTTCGGCCGAAACCAGCTGCCCCACCGATTGTGGTGGAACCTCCGCCTCCACAACCGAAATTGGGGGCGCCGACCAAGAATTCTCAGTCGGGTCAGGGCCTGCCCCACAGGTTGTTGATTACCCTCACTCCCGACCGTCCTCGGCAGGTGGAAGGTGGCTCAGGCCTCAGGCAGCTCTTTGCAGACTCCTCGGAGTCCGACGACGACTCCTCCCTGTTCTCCAGGCCCATTGACCTGGAGTCCTCTGGGGGACAGTCGATGGACGAAAGCCCATCGTCCTTCATGGGTTTTCTTTGGCTCATCTCAGAGTCCACCGGGATGCAGCTCGAGCCCGTGTCCAAGCGGGCCAAGTATCCCCTGACGGAGATACTGGACCGAGGGGATTCACCCACGGAGGCCTTTCCAGTGGCTGAAGCCATTGTTGGCCCAACCTTGGAGCTGTGGCAGCGACCTGCTTCCTGTCCTGCGCCCTCGGCCAGGAAGTACGCGGTCCCACCGGCTCTTGCCCTTCTTGGAACACCCTCCACCGAGGGTTGGTCACCACAGCTTCCGTGTTCTGGGAATGCTAGGGATGTGGACAAGCCCCCCAACAAGGAGTCCAAAAAGCTGAACTATGCCTGGCGCAAGGTGTACACTGCGTCTTCCCTTGGCCTCTGCCAGGCCAGCTCGGCCGTACTGATGGCACACTTCTCCCACGCCCTCATGGGCTCCCTGGATGAGGTGATCCCTCATCTCCTGGCTGACCTGCAGACCACGGTTCGGCAGGTATAGGACCAGGGTAGGGTGGTGGCTAAACAGCAGCTCCAAACGGCTCTGGTCATTGGAGAATCCTATGCCAGATCAGTTGTGGCCACGGTGACCATGCGCCGCTGAGCATTGCTGAGGATATCCACCTTCACAGCGGATACCCAGCACAAACTGGCGGATGTCCCCTTCCTGGGGACCGACCTCTTTGGCCCTGGAGTGGAAGGTCACTTCCAACTAATCGAAAAGTCCAGTGCCACTCTGGACTCTGTCACCTCCGCCTAGAAGGACAAAGGCCGCCGACAGCAGCAGCACAAGTCCTTTTGCCCTTCTGCGCCTGCGGCACATCCAGCCCAACAGCACCAGCACCAGGACCAGCAGGCTCGCGCTTGGCATCCCAAACCCAAGCCAGCGGCTTCCTCCAACAGGAAGCAGGGAGGTAAAGGCTCAGGAGGTTCCTCGGCCAGTTCCTCCTCTAAGCCTGCCCAGTGACGAGTTGAGGGGTGTCGCCCCCAGCCTCATCACTCCCCCCTGGGATCCCCCCGTGAGGGGACGGCTCCGCCACTTCCTTTCCGCTTGGTCCATTATCACCCCGGACTGTTGGGTGTTGGAGGTGGTAGGAAAGAGCCTGCCCCTCGAGTTCGAGCAGGCCCCGCCCTTCAGAGCAGTCGCCCCTCGGGGGGGGGGCTACAGGGTCCCCAGAGCCTCTTTATCGGCTCGCCCGAGCCGAATGCCTCTCTGCTCGAAAAAGAGGTGATCAGGAAGGTGGCGGATCCTCCTCCATACCCGGGTTTGTGTCCAGGTACTTCCTGGTCCCAAAACGGACGGGGGGCTGGTGCCCCATTCTCGACCTGCACGACCTGCACAGGTTCCTAAGGTCTCAGACCTTCAGGATGGTCACTCTGGCTCAGATAATCCCATCCTTGGAACGAGGCATGTGGTTCTGTTCTCTGGACCTTCAGGACGCGTTCTTTCACGTCCCAATCCGTCTGTCCCACCAGAGATTCCTCCGCTTCAGGGCAGAGGGATCCCTCTGCGAGTTCCGGGCCATGCCCTTCGGCCTTTCCCTAGCTCCCAAGGTCTTCACCAAATGCATGGCAATGGTGACAGCATTCCTGTACGACTGGCTGATTGCAGCCCCCTCCAGAGCGGAGGTGGAGCGGTCCAGAGATCTGGCCCTCCAGGTTTGCTCTCAGGTTGGCCTCCTCATCAACGAGGCCAAGTCAGAACTCGTGCCAAAGCAGGTGATACAATTCATCGGGCAGAGCTCGACTCTCTACGAGCCAGAGCACAGCTCCCGGCGGACAGGGCAGAGGTTCTTTCTTCCTTTGCCCAGTCATTTCAGGTTGGGCAATCGTGCCCTGCCTGGGACTTCCTGCGCCTCCTGGGCCTCATGGCGGCCTGCACCAGCGTGGTCCGTTGGGCCCGCTGGTACATGCATTCCCTTCAGTGGGGGCTGGCCAGCCAATGGTCACGGCACTTCGATCCGCTGGATCAGCTAGTGACAGTGACCCAGGGGATGTGGAACGCTCTCCAGTGGTGGACCGTTCCAGCACATCTGCAGGAGGGCATCCCGTTTGTCCGCCCCGAGCCGACGGTCTCTCTATCGACCGATGCCTTTCTGATGGGTTGGGGGTGCCCATCTGGGGAGCACAGAGCGACGCCCTGGTCCCTCGGAGTCCCAATGCCACATCAACCTGCTGGAGCTTCGAGCGGCTGCCTAGCCTCACCGCCTTCGCTCCGTTTCTGCGTGGTCAAGTGGTTCAGGTCCAGACGGACAATACCACGACCATGTACTACCTTAACTGCCAGGGCGGGACACGCTCCATGCCTCTGTGCAGGGAAGCTCTCCGCATTTGGTCACTCGTGTGCAGCCTGGAGGCGGATCTCCTCGTCATTCACGTGGCGGGAGCCTCCAACACCCTGGCCGATGCCCTAAGCCAAATAGGGGCTGCGTCCCACGAGTGGTCTCTCCTGCCGGAGGTAATACAAGATCTGTTCTCCCACTGGGGCATGCCTCAAGTGGACCTGTTTGCCTCCACGGAGAATGCGAAGCTGAGACTGTTTCATGCCCGCCCCCCTCAGCAGGGCTCGCTGCATGGGGATGCCTTCTCGAGGCCGTGGACCCCGGGCCTCTTCTACGCCTTTCCCCCATTTCCCTTGATCCACAAGGTGCTTCTCAAGGCGAGGAGGGACAGGGCGCAGGTGATTCTGGTAGCCCCAGACTGGCCCAGCCAGTTCTGGTTTCCAGATCTCCTCAGTCTCAGCTCCAGGCTCCCGAGGTGGCTTCCAGCACGCCCGGACCTGATCTCAGTCAATCAGGGGAAGGTATTCCATCCGGACCTTCAATCCCTGCACCTGACGACCTGGCTCCTGAGCGGCTAGAGTTCCAGGCCTTGGGGTCTTTCCAACGAGGTCCTCAACGTCGTTGAGGCGTCTCGTAAGGAGTCGACCAGAAAATGCTATGCCTTCAAATGGAAGAGATTCTCCATTTGGTGTCAGGTCAAGGGCCTGGACCCTTCCACCTGTTCCTTGGCAAGCATTCTGGACTAACTGTGGTCCCTTTCTCAGCTAGAGCTTCGGTCGACGACCCTTAAGGTGCACCTGGCAGCCATCTCTGCCTACCGGGTGCGGGCCAGGAAGCAGTCGTGGCGCAGGAGAAGGTGGTCAGGCGCTTTTTCAAAGGCCATGATCACATATCCCCTCCCGTGCGAGAACCTCCACCTCCATGGGATCTACTGCTGGTATTGGCTAAGCTCATGGGCAAGCCATTCGAACCGATGTACAGGTGTGACATCTCTCACCTGTCGTGGAAGACCGCCTTCTTGGTGGCGATCACGTCAGCCAGAAGGATGGGAGAGCTCCAGGCGCTTTCCATCGAGTCTCCTTATCTGGTCTTCCACAGGGACAAGGTTGTCCTGCGTCCCCCACCCAAAATTCCTTCCGAAGGTGGTGTCGGAGTTTCACCTTAACCAGGTGTTGACTCTGCCGGTGTTCTACCCCAATCACACCGAGGTTAATATAGGCTCCATACTTTGACCCTAGAAGAGCCGCTATTACAAGGAGCGATGGCTGAAGTTCGGGGAGAGGTTCGCCAGCTGTTTGTCACCTACGCTGAAGCCGCACCTGGCAGACCTGCAGCCAAGCGGACGATAGGCAGGTGGGTCACCTCCTGCATAGACCTCTGCTATAGGTTGCCGGGCATGGAGTCTCCCAGAGGGATAAGAGCTCATTCTACCAGCCATACTGCTGCATCGGTGGCTGCTTCCAGGGACGTCCATATCCAGGAAATCTGCAGGGCTGCTACCTGGAAGTCAGCACACACCTTCATTACCCACTACCACATTGACCTTGAGTCATGCTGGGATGCTGGTTTTGGGGCCTCTGTTCTCCAGTCTCTATTTCCCAAGTAGGGCGTGTGCGCCTTGCCTCCCTCCTCCCAGAGAACTGCTAGAGTCTGTTAGACAGTGTGTATGAACAATATATCCATGTCCCTAGAAATACAGGTTACTCACCTGTAACAGGAGTTCTAGGAATGGTATATGTTGTTCATCCACACTTACTCCACCTGACCTCCCTGGCTTCCAGCGGCTAGATCTGGCGTCGTGGGGCGGAGCCGAGAGTTTTACCACCCGGGTGGGTGGGAGGAGCCAGCTTGAAGACTTTCCGGCAAGATTTAAAGTGGCAAGGAACCTGCCAGACAGTGTGGATGAGCAACATATACCATTCCTAGAACTCCTGTTACAGGAGAGTAACCTGTATCTATGTACAGTATATACAGTAACGTAAATGGAAAATTGCTAAACAAGAAAGATATATAGGTGAGGAGAAAAAAGAGGGGTAGGGAGGAGGGAGAGGATGAAAGAGTGTGAATAGATTGAAGGTAGTGAAGGGGAGAGGGTGAGGAAAAGGGTTGCAGGGAGGAATATTGTGGAAGGAGGGGAAAGAATGGAAGAGGAAGAGTGCGGAGGTTGAAACATTTAGTAGTAGTAGTATAGTAGCTTGGGGACTGGCAGCGGATGGAGAGAAAGGGGCAAGACATTAGACTAAGGGCAATTGCAGGTCAGAGATGAATGGGCTTGGAGTAACAAGGAGAGAGAGCATTTGGAAATGGCAAAACGAATTAAAAGGGGAAGAGAGTTCCAGACTTTAGGAAAGCGGTAAGAGAAGGCATTCTGTCCCGCAAGGGATTTATAAGAAGAGAGCATTAGGGAATGATAGCTTGAGTTATGGAGAGAGTAAGAGGAAGGAGGCATAGGGGAGAGAAGAGAACTGAGATAAGGGAGGACAGACATAATTTAGAGAGGAAGGAGGCACAGTGGGTTAGGTGGTTATCTACCAAGGAGGGGAGAGGGAGATTAGAGTACAGGGAACAGTGGTGAGTACAGGAACGACGGGACAAGGCAAACTGGCAGAAGGAGTGAAGAGGTGATCCAGTCTGGCCAAAGCGGACTTGGGTGCAGCACCGTAACCTGTCATCATAGTCAAAGCTGGGAAGTATCATCTTTGAAATGATTTCCCAGTAAGTAGATAAAGGGATACCACTTTTTCTGAATGATGGGAGGAGCTTAGCTTGAAGACTTCTGATGGCTTAACTGTCTCCAGCAGAACTGCCAGAGTGTAGGTGTGAACTATATACCATTAGTAGAACTATGGGTGCAGGTGAGTAACCTAGTACTCAGCTGAAGTTTACTTGACATCAGGGATTCTGATTATCCCCCGTAAAGAGTCTGAAGCCCTTTGTAGCTGGAGGTCACATGCAGATTTTTAGTAGCTCTGTTACAAAACTGTACCCAGTCAATGTAGGAATAATGACTAGGAAAGTACTTTTAAAACACTGGTCAAAAGAATGTTAAATGTTTGGACTTGCTGCTTTTCTTATCAAGTCTCAAGGAAAGCAAAACTGCACCCCATAGTTATTTTGTGTTTTTTACGTACTTGCTCAGAGGCCTTTAAAAAGGGCTTTGGTCACTGGCAAAATACAGTTGATAGCAACAGTACTGTCTTACACAAGAGTCCAAGAAATAGAGCCGCCGTTTTATTTTTTATTGTTTATGTGTACAGTTACTGTATCTCTTTATAGGAGTGCAAATCGAGTTTTTTGGGTGAGAGAACTATGAAGGACTTGAGAGGAAACTCTTACAACCAGCCATAAGAGAGACAGGAATTTATTTTTGTTAAAAACTGAAGCTAGTATTTAAACTCAAAATGTTTTACTTTGTTGAAAATTAGAGAAGTTACAGTTTGAGAAACAGACCATGTGACCTGAACATAGAACTTCAGAATTTTAGAACTATGTGCATGAAACACCTTCTTGTGGTTACAAGAGTACCTGAAATGCTTAGAATTAATGGACATAAAAAATCCTGTAACCTGATTGGTCAGTTCTTGACCTGTAGGTATATTTTGCATTATACAATGGGCTAAAAAATACTGCTTCTTGATTGGCTGGCTGGCATGATTCAACGTGTGAATTGTACTGTCACCTCACGGGAAGAAGTGCCAGCCAGACGTATGTGCCACAAGACTGATCCAACCCCGAAAATGGCAACATTAAGCTACCATGTTAGATTCTCAGTAAATGATGATGTAAAAGTCCTGCTGCAGTTTTCATTAAAAAACATAAACAGCCTCCAAACCCATTTCCAACAGCACCATTTTTTTTTTTTTGCTTCCTTGCCTCATCTCTCAAACTTTTTACCACTTGCAGTTCTCTCGGTTTCCGCGATCAGCTACTGACTGCCACCTCTACAGTTCTTGACCCCACCAGTCAGCAACAAATGCCCCGATAGCCTCCATTAAAGAAAAAAAAAAAAGCCAAATAAATTCTCCTCAGTCACAGCACTGTGTTGTCCTTGCCGAGAACGGAATCCGAAAGCACAGTGTCTTGATGGCAGCCCGTTAGCGCTAGCACCATGCGCAGAGCGTATAACACGAACTGAGCAGCTAAGCAACTCAGTGTACCACGCTATTAATCTGTAAAGAAAGAAAAAGAAACTTACCACAAACATTGTCTCAGTTTGGGGCACCCACACCAGCCATAATCTACCTAGTGGCAAGACACAATCTCTGTAGCAAAAATGACTATTTGATACAGAGGGAGGATATTACAAAAAAAAAATAAAATATACAAAAGTTAAAACCAGTAAGCTAACTAGACATTTAAAAAAAAAATCCTCTTTTTTTTTTTTTTAACAGGACATTGTATAATCGCAATATCCCACTCGAGGGGGTGGGTGATAGCAGGATTTACCCACTTTTGGTGTGGTTCACTCAGTCGATCGATGGCCTCGTGACTGACCCACACCAGGCATGTATAAATTCTGCCATCACCCACACACTCTCGTGGTAAATTGCTTAAATAATCCACGCCCCATCATACCGTATTTTTTAAAATTAATAATCTTAGTTGGCTACGATGTTATGTTGTATAAATTCATTAAAGTGGAACATTCAGCACTGTGAGTCCCACACCCAACTGGGGAAGTGGTCCTAGTTTGTACTTTATGTGAAAAAAAAAACCTTTTTTTTTTACTTACAATTTACTGCAGTTATAGTAGATTGTATCAGGCTGATTTCGGTGGCTTCCAAATTGATTTTTTTTTTTGACTACGGATCATAGAATCCACTGCAGCTAACATGAAAGGAAGGCTACAGCAGTGGGAGATTCAGTAGCCTGCAGTGCATGTTGGAGTTTTTATTAGCTCTAATCTTTTGTTTGCTGGTCCCGGTGTCCTCACGGGGCTCATTACATTGACAGAGGACTAATTGGCCCTGGGAGAACAGCAGGACAGGCAAGCATCTGATTTGTGCTTGCAGAATCTTTAACATGCACTGCAGGATGTTAAATCTCCCAGTGCTGCAGTCCTGGCCTGCTCTGATGTCTGCCTCAGGGGATTCTGGGACTATTGGTTAAAGCAGATGACAGTTGGAATGGACTGGCCTAGAGGTACCGTGGTAGCGCTACCACCCGCCATGTTGGCAAGCCAGGATTGGAAGCAGTCTTGGGTTGCTGGGGACCAGCCGGGGAGGGAGAGAATGAGTGTCCGATGGACTGCTCTCCTCTCCGGGAAGGGGGTGGCTGCTGTTCTGCCAAATGATTGCCACCTGGTGGAGGCCTGGCAGTAGTGCGGGGCTGCACAACCTCTGCAAGGGCATGCAGACACGTTTGCTGGGAGAAAACGGGGAAATATAGGGGACTGGGCTTTGTGAAGCTCTACCCATGTGTTGGTGGTCTGCCTAGCCACTCTGGTCCCATGTGCATCTGGATGTATCTCTGGGGTGGGGGTGGGGGGTAATGGACCTCCTCTCCCACCCTGCCATGGGGATGGCTGCTCAAACCTGGTATGGAAGGATAAAAACCTTTGTGGTAAACGCAAATGTTAGCTGAAAGTCACCAAAACCATCCTGATACAAAATCAGCCTGATACGATCTACTATACTGCAGTAAACAGTAAGGAAAGAAAAAAAGGAAAAGGTTTTAGCACATAAATTGCAAATTGGAACCAGACCCACATTTGGGTGTGGGGGTCTTGGTGCTGACTGTTGCCTTACAGTTCATTTACAGCTTAGGTTGGTTCTAGAACTGAAGTTATAATGCTTAACGTGTGACATCACAGACTGTTGCTGTGGAAATTACTGATGTCACAAGCAGGGCATTATGACTTCAGCTTCAGAATACGCCTGTAGATGAGCAGTTAGAGGGAAAAACTGTGCAGGGCTCTCAGTAGGACGTGAATTTAGAGGGTCCTGGGCTCCCAGTAGAAAAAAATAGGGGCTCTGGAAAAGTTTGAGATCCATGGAGTATGCTGTTGCAGTAAAAAGTGTTAGATTGCAGAAAACAGTAACCACAATTCAGTACTTTACCATAAGCACAGGGGAAATAACCATAGTACAATGCCGTCATTAAAAGCTTGTTTTAAATATCCAGTGATCTTTAATATTTTTAAAAAGTCACAGAACTGTTTTTGCAGAATGATTTATAACTGCGCTATTAAAGGAGATAGGAAATTATTTTTTATCTGTAAGTCATAAATTACAAACAGTGGACTCCGTGTGACGTTTTGTATTGTATATGTTTAAAATGCACATTAATTTATATGCTTCCTATGTTAAAATGACCATCAGCTTGGCAGTCTGTTTTTTCATTGTATTGGTTGTCCGCGTGTGCCAAGCTTTGAATTGTCTTTGTCACAGACTCCCTTCCGACACAGCACGCCAGTTAGTTGTAGGGTGTGCATTGGACTCATCAACTGCTTCAGGACGTAGTGCAGCTGCAGTAAAGGCTGATGCCATGCTGCACATCTGAAAAGTGACACTTGCCTGACTCTGGCAACTGGTTCAGCCTCCCCTTTCCTCCTCTGCTGGTTGCCTCACAAATTACATGAAAGTCTTTGATTAAACATGTTACTTGGTGCAGAAAAAAATCATTTGTTCCCTGGCATCCAGTGGGTCCCAGCCCTACCCTCACTTATTAGTGTAACCTCACTGCCCCCTCTCTTCCCAAGGTATAGAGATTAGCTTACCCTTGCTGCCCTGTGGGGCTCAGCGGCACCAATAACCTTCATATCGCCCAGAATGCCTTTTCCCCCAATCTGGCAGTCCCCTGTTTCTTCACTCTCTCAACCCTCTTGAACTGCATCTGGGCTTGGGAGCATAGAAAAAATCTGCAGGCACTCAGTAGTGCCAGTTTCATCTGCAAAAGCCACGAGTGAGTCACATCCTCTGA
This sequence comes from Neoceratodus forsteri, assembly GCA_016271365.2. Taxonomy (NCBI): domain Eukaryota; kingdom Metazoa; phylum Chordata; order Ceratodontiformes; family Ceratodontidae; genus Neoceratodus; species Neoceratodus forsteri. The sequence goes on from CM057452.1 coordinate 1,463,467,935, forward strand.
TCGTGTACTTCTCTTACGACTCCTTACTTGGTTCCTGGATCTCTTCTGTTCAAACAGTAAGGAGGCTTAGATCAGCATCAGTGAACAGGATAATATCTCCCAGTTTCCTCCCCTCCCTCTCCAGTGTGGTGACTGAATGGCATCTGAGTAAAGTGAAACAGCTGAATCCCTGTTCCCACTCAAGCATACAGTTGCAGCAAGTCAGAAAGAGAGAGCAGCTGTCCAGCTTTGGGGAGGGAGGGACGGTCCGCCAGTGACTTGGATGGTCTTTTCAGTACAGTGTGGTGGCTGAATCCCCTCTCCCACTCAAGCAGATGTGCAGCATATGAGAGGTGAGGCATGCATGCAGTTAAAGAGCCACTGATGCCTTGATTTCAGCGATCCGGGGGCTGCTGGTGCTACTGAGCCCTGCAAGACAGGAAGGGTAAGCTAAGCTCTGTACTTTGGGAGGAGAGGGGGCGGCAGGGTTACATTAATGTTAGAGAGTAAGGTTTGGGATCCACTGGCCACCAGAAATTAAATAACATTTTTTTTTCTGGCATAAATAACATGTTTAAATAATGAAGGACTTCTCAGTAATTTGTGAGGCGACTGGCCAAGGAGGAAGGGAGGGAGTCTGAGCTGGTTGCCAGAGACTAATGTGATATTCGAGTCGAGGGTCATTTTCAGATGTGCAGCATGACATCAGCTTTTACTGTAGCAGTGGACGAGTCCGGCGCATACGCTACAGCTAACTGACATGCTGTATTGGGAGGGAGTCAATAATAAGAGCATTACAACGCTTGGCACACGCTGCCTTCCAATACAATGACTAAACAGACTGCCAAGCTAGTGGTAATTTCAGCCTAAGGAGAATACCAATAAATGTGCATTTTAAACATACAATAACAAAAGTCACACAAAATCAGTTGTTTGTAATTTTATATTTTAAATACCATCTTCTTTAACAGATTAAAGGGGCCCTGTGTTTAGAAATCTGTTCTCAGCCTTCTGATGTGACTCTTCGGCGATAACCTGCTTTTTTAATAATACCCCTTTCCCAATCTCTCAGGGCTCACAATACTTTGATGTTGATCTTGGTTTCTAATTATTTCTGTCTCAGCCCTTTATTGGTGGGGGGGGGGGATATGACTGGCATTGTGGCACTGAGCAGTGAGGGTGGTGGCCTATTGCGATCCAGGTTCATACCTCCTACCTGGAATGGAGTCCAGTGGGGGAGTGCCCACACATGTGCTCTCCTGTGGTGGCATGTTGACCACTTGCTGCTACCACGCCGCCCCTGGAACATTGCGATATGCATATGTATGTGGGAGGTGGCGGGAGGGAGAATGCAGGAAAATGCCCCCCTGTTGTGTGCTGGATACTGGCTTGTCATTCCTCACTAACACCAGCTGACCATCTGCGCACCTTACCCTTGACCATCTTCCTTGACGTCTAAGACGCTTCTGTATGGTGGCAGCAGGAGGTGCCCTGGCCAGGGAAAAGGTGGAGCTGAAGGTGGGACAGGCACCACAGGGGAGCCTGAAGGTCGTCATCATCAAATTTTATTTATACAGCACATTTCTTACTGCAACTCAAGGCGCTTTACAATAATATCATAAAATCTCTACACATTAAAACATGCTGTGTGGTTAAAAACCTTAAATAATAAATTTGCTAATTAAACAGATAATGCCTGGTTAAATAAGTTTTAAGTTCCCATTTAAAAATATCCAAAGACTGAGAATCTCTAATATAGCGAGGGACGGAGTTCCACTGGGTTGGTGCACTGTATGAAAAAGCCCTCATTTCTGCAATCTAGTTGCGAAATCACAGACCAGGACGGGAGATCACTCAGGGGAACCAGATGCCTGATCCGGGCAATATTTCGTGGATGATAATATGCACTTTGGACTGCTGCTGACACCTGAGATTTCAGTGTCAAGCCGCAGTCCAAGACAATGCCCAGATACTTCGTACTGGTGGAGGTCAGCAACTGGGAATCTTTGAGTATCAACCTGGAGACCTGACTAGATTGCACCTTCACCCCCCCACCCCCGACCACTTCCCTCCACTAGTACCTCAGTCTTATCAGGATTCAGCTTAAACCAGTTAACTCTCATCCAGTCCTGGATCTCAGAAAGTCACTGATTAAACACCGAGACCACCACTTGTTGCTCAGGTGCAAAAGACAGGTTTAGCTGAGTATCATCTGCATAACAGTGAAACCTCAGCCCATACCATCTTGCAGTCTCCCCTAGTGGAAGCATATACACCGGAAACAACACAGGGAATAAAATGGAGCCCTGCGGTACCCCACAGGATCAGGGCATGGGGGCCGAGGACAAAAATCCCCCAAACCACCTTCTACTTCCTGCCCGTGAGAAAAGATTGACACCAGTTTAGGACTGTACCAGCCAGTCCACAACAAACTCACAGGCACTCCAAAAGCACCCCATGGTCCACGGTGTCAAATGCTGCTGAGAGATTGAGGAGAGTTAAGATAGAACGACTTCCTTGATCTCTCACCACCAGGAGATCATTTAGCACCTGGACAAGTGCAGTCTCGGTGCTACGCCCCTTCCTGAAACTAGACTGGAGAGGGTCATAGATGTTGAGTTGACAAATGGGTCTCCAGTTGATGGGCCACCACCTTCTCAGTAACCTTACCCCCAAAGGGAATATTTGAGACAGGTCTGTAATTATCCAGGCAGTCTGGGTCCAGTGAAGCTTTCTTTAAAAGGAGTCTCAGCCGGCCTGTCGGCTCAGCGGTTGGATTTCCGCATGCGACGCCAGCGACCCGGTCGGGAAGCGGACCTGGGGCACTGAAGGGCCGGCCGGGGGAGATGGATAGAGCGTCCCATGGACTGCTCTCCTTCTCCGGGGGGAGGGTGGGGAAGTACCCGGAGCATCGGCGACCCCTGGCGGAGGCCAGGAAGTCATGCAGCTACCAGCACTAGCACGTTCAGGAGGCAGGGCAGACGCTGGGCTTCATTGCATGACCCCGCCTCCCCAGAAAATCAGAAAAAGAAGACAGCTGCCTGCCGCCTTCCACGAAGACCGCCACGGCTTCAGTTAGCTCCTCAGGCCAGCCCTCCGACCTATTCCGACGACTGTGGCATGCAGGGGGAGTGCCGCAGCCTCGCCATGGGGGGCAAGCCACGGGGCTTCGGAGGGCTCGCAGCCGATTGAGGAAGTGGAAGCTCGTGGTCCGTGACTGGGCAGGTAATACCGGGCGGCAGGCAGCTCGGGAGGAATAAATAAAGAATTTAAAATAAATAAATAAAAGGAGTCTCACCACAACCTACTTTAAGGGCTCGTGGGAAGACCCCTATCACCAAGGAGCAATGGACTCTCCTGGCTAGGACCGGGCTGATGACATCAACACACCCCACAAGGAAGCGTGTTGGTCCCAGATCCAAATTACAAAAGGTTGGCCTCATCTCCTGGATGACCTTCATGACATCCTCAACAGTCAACTGGTTGAAATTGGACCAGACAGTCTGATCACCTGTGACTTCTGATCGATCACTTCACGCTCTGCTGGAGGGCACTGACTGGATCTCTGACCTGATGGTGGAAATCATATCAGCAAAAAACAGAGCAAACTTGTCATACTTTGATTATGAAAAAGCTCTGTGGACTGAAGACAGGCCGTCAACGGTGCAGAAGAGCTGCGCTGGTCTAATGATTGCTGCAGCAATCTCTTTGAATGTGAATTCTGCCTTCTTACAGGAGATTGCTGATTGATAGCCCTTGTAATGGGACATCAATCTAAGTCTGTCCTCACGAGATCCAGATTTCCGCCAGCGCCGCTCCAACCTTCAACCCCTCATCTTCATCTCCCAGAGCATCCCATCAAACCAGGGGGATCTCTGGTGTGAAATGAGAGGTCGAATATTTGGGGGGGGGGGGCAGCAGCGACAGGTGAGTTCAGTGAGCAGATCTGGACACCACTGGGGCACGTAGTGCTCCGGTAGCATGGAAGGAGCAAAAAATAAGACACATTCATAATGTCTGTATTCATTCTTTCTTACCATGGCGTTCAGTTTCTTTGATTGTAGTAGGATGAAGACTGCTGTGGCTAAAATAACATGCCGTTTCCAGCAGAATGTTGTGACTTCCAAGAGCTCCAAGCAAGGACAGTAGTAACAAAACCCCAATTTAGTAATAGTGTTACACTTCAGCATTATTTTTTAAATAAAGAATGTTTTGTTATGAAAACACCTCAGTGAAAATAACAAATGTGTACTGTGTTGAAACTGATGTTCCTTTTGTTATTGTTTTGGTGCTGTTTCCAGGGACACAGCAGGACAAGAACGATTTCATACCATTACAACCTCTTACTACAGAGGCGCTATGGGGATCATGTTAGTGTACGACATCACAAATGCTAAAAGTTTTGAAAACATCAGCAAGTGGCTCAGAAACATAGATGAGGTAAGATACTCGAAGGCCTTCAAGATCACATTTTGTTGTAATGTTTTTCTTCCTCCTCCTCTGATGTGGCCACAAAGCAGAGGAAGCATTCTGCAATTACCTGTCATTTTCAACAGTTTGACATTTGCTAAAGTGCCTCTTAAATACCCTGGAATGAAAGCCTAACTTGGCAGTTGCACACCTCAGAATTCTTTATATAAACTTTGTAGTCCTTCCTTGCTGAAGGGCCTACAATGTCTGGCACAAAAAAGAAACACAGAATTGACCATTTGTGGATGGGGAAAAACAGTTGGGTATTTCTCACATTTTAGAGCAAAACTGGCACCTCGCCTAAAGTTTTTTTTAAATGAAACATCCCACTTAGTGCCCCCACAAAAAACACTTTGCATGTAATTATGCAACACCCCACGCACACAGTCAGCACCATTTTTTTTCCACTCAACCCCTATTTTGTACTATTAATGGCAATTATGCTGGTTTAACTCATGGTTGAAGGAATGGCGCAGAGAGAAGGGGCTTGGGCTACACTGGAGACTGGGGATCCACTTGGACGAATGAGGGTCTGTACAGGAGTGATGGCATGCATCCATTCAGGAGGGGAACCGTAGTTCTTAGTGGACAGTTTAAATGTTATTTTGAACATTTAAAGTAGTCGAGGGGAGTGGTGTAAAAATGGGAAAAGCAGAACTTCCCCCCCGGGCTGAGCTAGAGAGTAGGGAGAACCCAAAGGGGAGAGGAACACCCGAGGGTGCAGAGTAAGTAAGGAAGGAAGCAGGGTGATAGACACAAAGTGTGATGAGAACAGGAGCATTAAAAAGGGGGGGGGGTACAAAAGGAAAAAGGGGAGCTGTCAGGATGCACCTTGAAATCGGTACACTCCTTGACCATATGCAACCAAAACCATTCTTCAAAGGTACATTTTGGAAGTCCAACACTAAACCAAGACCCGCTTCCAAGCAGCCTGCCAAGCGAAAGGACACTGCCTCCCTGCCGGGACCTACACCCGCCACCAAGTCCACCTGCCCAGCCCCAGCAGTCCCTCCCCAGGGAACTGCCACAGCATGAGGATTCCCCTGAGCCCATGGTCCTAGGGCCCCAACCCATGGAGATGGGGGAAGATTCTTCCTGTATTTTCAGGGATGGCAGTCAATAACAACTGACGCCTGGGTGCTCCAACTAATAGAGTTCGGACACTCATTAGACCTGACGTGCACCCTCCAACATGCCACCAAATCAAACCACTTACCCACCCAATCACAAGGCAGTTCTACAAGCAGAGATCCAAGCACTCTTAAACAAAAAAGCCATAGAACCGGTCCCTCCTTACCAGGAGGGTTACAGTTTCTACTCCTACTCCTTCCTCATCCCAAAAGTGATGGGAGATCTCAGGCCGGTTCTAGATCTCCTTCAATTAAATCTTTTCGTGGAATACAGGAAATTCAGGATGGTTACCCTACCAACCCTCCTTCCTTTACTGAATAAGGGAGACTGGCTCTGCTCTCTAGACATGAAGGAGGCATACTTTCATATAATGATATACCCAGCTCACAGAAAGTATCTCTGCTTCTCTTTCAAGTGTCACCAGTATCAGTTTTGTGCACTCCCCTATGGGCTGTATTCGGCCCCACTGGTGTTCATGAAGTGCCTGGCAGTGGTGGCAGCAGCTTTACAAGAGGCAGGACACTATGTGCTCCCTTACCTGGATGACTGGCTCCTGAAAGCCTTGTCAAAACAACTAGCAGCAACCCTCTTCCAAACACTTGCGCTGTTTTCCTCTTTGGGCGTAACAGTCAGTATCCCAAAGTCCAAGATGGACTTCTCTCAATGTCCATTGGGGCCATACTGGACACTTCCCCATAGACTTTGCATTCATGCCTCAGAATCGGGTGGAAAAGCTCATCAGCTTGGCGTCCCACATCAGCAAAAGCAGGTATGTCTCAACCCATTGCTACCTACAGGTTACTGGGCCACATTGCAGCAGCAGTACCCATTGTACCCTATGCCTTTTTGCATATGCGCATCTTGCAGTGGGACGAGAAGACCAACGATCTGGACATGGACATCATGGTCTCAACCCCAGCCGGATGAGTTCTACAGTGGTGGATGAAATTAGGCTATTTATTACTGGGGCTCCCCTTTCATATTCCCAGTCCACAACAGACCCTGACCACAGACACATCTGCACAGGGTTGGGGAGCCCATCTAGACACCATGCAGACCTAAGGTAGGTACATGGCATCCTGCAGAGACCCATCTCCACATCAACATTCTGGAGATGTGTGTGGTTCTCTATGCTTTACAAGCCTTTCAAGAGCTACAGCTGCCGGACAATCTTCTGGTACAGATGGACAACAATACGTTGGTCCATTACCTGAAAAAAACAGGGGGGCACCCACTCTTTTCTGCCATGCAGGGAAGCAATGAGAGTCTGGTACTGGGCGATAGAACATGGATTACACCTCACTGCAGTACATGTCCCAGGCAATGTGAACATACTACCGGACACTCTTAGTCGCTCTAAGACTCACACACATGAATGGGAGCTCCTTCAGTCAGTTACCGAAGATCTGTTTGACCACTGGGGACGCCCAGAGCTAGACCTCGTCACCTCCCCACAACGCAAAATTGCTACGTTGCTGCTTGCTAGAGCCCAGACCTGGAGTTGTCTGGCTAGACACATTATCACTTTCATGGACAAGAAGATTGCTTTATGTCTTCCTCCATTCCCACTTATACAGTGAGTGCTGCTCAAACTGCTCCGGAATCATGCAACCATGATCCTCGTAACCCCTCTCTGGACTCATCAGGTATGGTTCCCCTGCTACAACAGTTAGCAGTCCAAGATCCCATCCCCCTCCCCATCTCTCTGATCCTACTCACACAAGCTTGGTGAACCTTAGTACACCCCAACCTCCACTCACTTCATCTGCATGCATGGCTCCTGAGGACATGGCTCTAGCGAGATTTCATGTCTCGTCCCAGGTTGTGGAAGGCCTGCGAGCAGCCTGAAAACCATCAACCAGAGCTACATATTCTATGAAGTGGAAGCGTTTCGCATTGTTGGCAGCTGACCAAGGGGTGGACCCGTACACTTGACCTCCACAACGTATCCTTGACTACCTGCTGTCTCTCAGACGCCAGTCTAAAGTACTCCTCCCTGAAAGTATACTTATCATGGATCTCTGCCTTCCACATCCCGGTTGCTGACTGCTCCCTGACCCAATTAGAGGTCGTGAAGACCTTCTTAAGGGGTGTACTGCTGGTGAAGTACTCTGTCTGGATTCGGTACCCGCGGCTGGATGTTCCTAGATGTGTGACCTGCTGCAAGAGACTGTTTCAAAGATCTACTGTTACAATAAGTACCCATGTAACTGTACTGTCTCATACAGGACCCACCCCCCCAAAAAAAACTTATTTCCTCAAGAGACTTTAGTCTGTCAGATGTAGATTGGAGTCTGCCAGCTGTGGCTTCAGCTAGAAGTAAGGACATTCTGAACTCCCTGCAGGAGGTGTTCCTCAGGCAACTAATCAGTGAACCCACTCATGATGGGCAGTACTGGACCTTGTACTAAATAACAGAGGCAGTGCTGCAGATGTCAAGGTGGGAGGCCACTTGGGGAACAGCCATCACTGTACATTGTGGTTCAATATAATGACAGCTGCAGAATCAAACCACACAAGAGCAAGGGTCCTGGACTACAGGAGAGCAGATTTTATGACGATAGGTGAAGGCCTCAAGGGATGACCTGGAGTACAGGGTGGAGGAACAGTGGACAAGATAAAAGGTCATAGTGAGGGCAACAAACCTCTGCGTCAAGCAAATGAGCAAAAGCAAGAGGAAAAAGAGACCACTGTGGTTCTCAAAAGAGGTGGCAAAAAAGGTAAAAACTAGGAGGTGTAGCATTCAGATGGTATAAGGAGATACAGAGGGAGGAGGATAAAGTGTACCAGGGAAAAGGAAAGCAGGGAATGCCATGAGGAGCATAAAGGTGCAAACGGAAGAGAGAGAATAGCCCAGGCAGTAACGAAAGGGGGCAAGCCATTTTTTAGGTATGCACGGGAAAAGAGAAGAGCAGGGGTGGGATTGTAAGATTAAAAAGGGAAGGGAGGAGTGTGCAGAGGGGGACCAGGAAAAGGCAGACATCCTGAACAAATACTTTTGTTCAATGTTGACAGAGGAAGGAGCCACAAAAAGTAGTGGGGACATTGGAGGGAATTAAGTAGACACTAGTTTGTTCTCTGAGGCGAGATTCCTGAATGGACTCGCTAATCTGACAGTTGACAAAGAAATGGGGCCAGATGGGGTGCATCTGAGGGTATTGAGGGAGCTCAGGGAGGTACTGGTTGCACCTCTGACTGCCCTATTTAACAGCTTATTACAGGAGTGGATCCAGAGGACTGCAGGAGGGTAGTAGTCCCACTACAGAACAGTGGTTCAAGGAAAAGGCTGGCAATTATAGCCAAAAACCAGCTGACATTGGTGATAGGAAAGTTATTGGAATCACTGCTGGAAGGAAATGGTTGTGGAATTTCTTGAATCCAGTGGTTTGCAGGACAGAGGCAGCATGAGATACACGAGGCGGGGGGCATGTCAAATGAATCTAATCTGATAGATTTGTTTTGACTGAGTGAACAAAATAGATCAAGGTGGGCGGTGGATGTAGCCTACCTGGATTTTAGTAAGGCTGTCAACACCGTTCCTCATAAGAGATTCATAAGCAAGCCTGATAGGTGGGTCCAAAGGTGGTTAACTGAGTAAGAAATTGGTTAGGGGATAGGCAACAGAGGGTGATGGTAAACTGAGATTGCTCCGAGGAAGGGAGAGTGACAAGCAGGGTGCTTCAGGGATCAGTTCTGGGACCAGTTCCCTTTGTGTCTTTATAAGTGACATTGTAGAGCTAGAGGAGAAGGTTTGCCTCTTTGTGGATGACATAAAAATCTGCAATGAGGTGGACACTTCAGGGTGGAAAGGATGAGCCGAGAAAACTTGGAGTGGTCAAGGGTATGGCAGCTAGTTTTCAGTGCCAAAAAGTGCAAAATTGTGCACTTAGGGCTGCAGAAACCCAGGGGCAAAGTACAAAATGGGTAGGATGGTACTGATGACTGCCAAACAGGAAAGAGACCTGGGGGTGATCATATCGGAAGATCTAAAAGTGGCCAGGCAGTGCGGCAAGGCTGTTTTTGAAGGGCTAGTTGGATACTGGGGTGCATATGGAGAGGTATTACCTGCAGAAAGAGGGAGGTGGTATTGCCTCTGTATAGATCGCTAGTAAGACCCCACCTAGAGTACTGTGTCCAGATCTTATCTGTATCAATCTTCACCATTCATCACTACTTGGGTACAGCACCAGAGCTAGGACCCGGAGGAGACTTTTTTTTTTTCCTATTGGTGAAGTCGACGCAGGGTGGCACTGCCCTCAAGGCCAACGTTCCATGTGGCGCTCGCAGGTTGGCCATTAGCTGCCATCTACTCCGCCCTAGCCTCAGTTCTTCTTCTCCCGTCGTCGAGTGTAGACCTCGTGTGGAGACTGCAAGCAAGTGCATATTCTTCTTCGTAGATTCACGACCTAGTTTTCACCGGTTAGTTCTCTGTTCTGTTTCGCCCTACTCAGCGTCGCTTCTGGTGCCGGTAAGACCGTTTAAATTTATTTTAAAGCAGCGTCAAGTATTATTTAGTATTGTTTTACCACGCGGTCATGTCTCGTCCCGGGGGCAAGAAGTCGTCGAAGGCGGGTGGCCACTGATGCGTCGGTGCACCTGGTGGCTGCCTTTATTCCGTGATGGACCAGCATGACCATTGTCTTTCCTGCCTCGGCCCGACCCATGACATAGACAACTGCGATGCCTGCTTCTTGATGGATCGTCGAGTTCTTGAGATGCTCGCATTTAAAATTGGACGTGCACCGCTGACTTTTGGGCGCCGGGTTTGCAGTCGGCAAGCCAAGGTCAGGACTCTTGACCCTTCCTCCGGGTCTCCTCCCAGTCCTATATGTCCCGTGGAGGAGGGAGTCTCTGCCCTTCTAGTCTTGCTCGGTGGGGGCCCCTTCTGCAGAGGCCCAGTCGCCCCTCGGGGGGGGGCACTGCCACAACAGTCATCTCTTCGGGCGAAGGCTCCCCTGGTGTCGCTGCCTGCAGACTGGGCTGACACTGTCTTGACGCGCCTCAGCTGGTGCCAGGCCATCTCTCAGTGCGCTTTCGCTCCTGGTACCATTAGCGGTGCGGAGATGACAGCGGTGCCATAGTAAAGTGTGAACACTGTTTCTGGGGCTCTAATATAACCTTCTCACTCATAAGCTCCTCCTCAATGCCAAAAAGACTAAAGCAATGATTCTCTCACCAAAGTCTACTTCTGGATGTCCACATATCACACAGATCTGAACACTCTTAGATGAACCCCTTGAAGTAGTTGATACCTTTAAATACCTAGGGTTCTGGCTGGATAACAAGCTCAACTTTCTGTGCCCTTAAATGAAACATCGAAGAAACTAAGACAGCGATTAGGTTTATTCTATCGCATTAAACACCTACTCACGTTAGAAGCCAGAATGAGACTAGTACAAAACATTTCCTGCCTATGCTGGACTCACAATGACTTCCTTTACAGTCATGCCCATCAACGATGCTAAACAAGCTGGACACCCTTTACCACGGGCTTTAAGATTTATCTTAAATCTACCCCGTAGTATACATCACTTCTTTTATACCAGGTTTTGGGATGGACCTCACTCTCAACTAGAAGAAAAAGGAATGCTCTCCTCTGTTTTTTTTAGAGCATAATCTGATAACCTCCTGCATACATTTGAACATCTTCAAATATGCCAAAAGGTTCCTATGGTCTGAGGCGCTTCTCCTTAATCTGCTTCAGATTCCTAGAGTAAAGAAAACTACCCTTGGCTCAGCAGCAATCAACTTCTCACTTCCATCACTTTGGAACACTATGCAAGACTCATTAAAATTATCCTCACTTCCAAGCATTTCACATTCAAAGCTCTATTAACAGGATTATCTGAAGGGATCATGCAACTGTTTCAGGCGCGCCCGTGACCCTAAGCCCCAGGTGCCACTCTCAAATCCCTCGCCTAAGTATCTCATCCACCCCACATTCTAACAGCAGAAACCCTAGGACCTACAAGCCTAATTCCTTAATCCAAGATGGCCTGACCTATTCTCTACCTTTACCTATTCTGGCCTTCCTTTTGACTGCCTACTCTTTCACCCCAATTTCTACCCTATTCCTTAATACCTCCTTATTTTTTATCATTTAGGTATGAGCTCTTACTTAGCGGAGACTATATGGGATTGTTGTCTCTTCTCATTTCAGTAAAGCTTATCATTATGTACCTTTGCATGTTAACTATGTTGACCGGTATGTATAGGCCCATATTGACCGGCACCTTCACAATGTTTTCTTTTCCTTTTTTTTTTTTTTTGCACCGTTGTCCACCGTAATTGTAATCTTATGAAGTGTACTGTATTGTATTAATGCCCAGGACCACCTTGAAAATGAGCATGCTCAATGGTGTTTATGCCTGGTTAAATAAAGTGTTTGATTGATTGATTCTGGTCTCAGTGCTGAGGCTGGAGTCAGTGCTGCTTCTGCTCTTGGTGCCATTTGTGGCATCAAGGGCATGGACGGTGTCGTTGTCTGTGCCGACTCCGATTCTGTTCGCGGCGCTGGTGTATGGGACGGTGCCGCCCTCGACTCCAGTGGTGCTGGGGGAGGGAGAGTACGGTGTCATGCTTGGCTCCGGTGCTGCTTGCGGTGCCGGGCTGAGGGCGATGCAACTCGCGGTCCAGGAACTGGCGGGGATCGAGGAGTGATCTGGCATCGGGTCTGTTTGTCCACTTCCTCGGAAGGGGACTCGAGGTCTAATTTGGATTGGCTCCTGGATTCTTTGGAATCTTTCGATCCCTCAGCGTCTAGCACCTCTGCCTCCCTCTGTGGGTCGGACGTTGCCGGTCAGTTCTGGGGTCAGTGGTACTGACCAGCCGGCAATGGTCCAGGTGGCCACTGACGTGCAACCTGGAGCCACTGGTGCGTCTGGCTCTTCAGCTGGGGCACCCCCTTCCTTGGTGTGCTTGGACAGCCCAACTTTGAGACAGCCTGGAGCACCCCAGGAGGGGGAGGGTTCTGCACCCTAGTTGGATTCTTCGGAGGCTACCGGGGGTTTCAGTTACCTAGGCTAGTGGATATGAGGAAGAGGGCTCTTTCGGAGTCTGAAGGGTTGAGGGGTCAGGGTTTGGTGCAGCGGCCCCTCGCTGGAACCTGTCCAGGTTCTGGGAGGAGCCGTAGTGCAGATCCCTGCTCTTCCCTGGAACGCACCTCAGTTGTGGAGGTCAGGGGCTATCCTTCTGGACTCGCACTGTCCTGGTCACCTCATGTGGGGATTTCTCATGAACACAGCTCTAGCCGTTCCGACCCGGTTGAACAGTTATTAGCTATCTCCCTCCCAATTGGGAGCTTCCTCTAGGCCACCCTGCCCAGGCAGAGGCCATACTCCTACTGCTAGGAGCTTGGCCCCCATGCCTCTGCCTCCATCTCCTGCTATCCCTGGTATTCCTGGTCCTACGGGACCTCTGACCTGGGCACAGTTTAAAGGTTCGGCTGCACATTGCCCTACCTACCATAGTGCCATGGACCAGCAGGTGTTCCACCATGCTTCCGTGCAGCTGGACCCTGAATCACTGGGCTCATCATCCTCCTCGCCCCCTCCTCGGAGGGAGAGGAATTATCTGTCCACATCTCCCCAGCGTCTGATCTTTCTTCGTATCAGCGCTTCCTTGTGAGGATGCGTGACGAGCTACATCTCACCTTGTCCCGTGAGAGCAATCCCGAGCATATGATGTGTGCCTTCCTACGTGAGTACAGTGCGGCCAACCTGGTGGTTCCCGCCTTGCCTGTCCCCTTCTGGGAGGCATCACATCGGCTTTGGCAGTGTCCCTACTCCACTGTTTCAGCCCCAGGGGACCTACGTCAAAGGTATTGCACCACCTCTGGGGCCCGGACCAATCCCAGTTGCTCATTTTTTTGATTTTACATAAAAGTGTCCCAGGACAGCCGTTTCTGACTTCTGTGGCCGCCATTATCTGCGGCAGTACGCCCTTTGATCTAACCCTCTCGCTCTCCCTATGATCCACCGAGGAGCACAGCGCAACCACTAACGCCTGCTTCTGCACTGAATGCACATTCACAGAAGCAGTAGAGGGTTTCCCACTATCCAGCAGTTTATTACCTCCATCAACAGTGTCAGGGAAGCAGCCCATCACATCAAGGAGTCAGGACCCACTGTAAAACACTGAATAAAATCTCCATTTATATTATTTCACAAGGAAAGATATTTTTTAATAGTTATGAGACTCTGTATGGCAAAAAGGGAGGGTGGGATCTGAGCCGTCCACAACTTGATCATAAGGCTGAGAGGGGAGGTCAGGGATATTTTATTGCAGTCACCTTCACAACCCATTCACCCATCAGTCTGCTTCCAGCCGGCGTCCTGATCTTGTCACAGTTCGGAGAGCCAGAAGCACTAAAATTTGCTCATTTCGTGTTGTGAACAGCGCCACCACTGCACTCAAGTGACAGAAAAAAGTCTGGTATTTTATACAGAGCATCAGGGCTCAGATTTTGGTATTGCGGTATGAAATCTGGTACCCAAAATGTACCTTAATGCCACTAAATTTGAGCCCTGCTGAAGGTCCACTTGTCTGCCATTTCTGCCTACCACACCCTGGTGGATGGCAAAACCCTGACTCAGTTGGAGGTCTCCCGAACCTGTCTGAAGGGGATCCTCCATTTGAAACCCCTGGTGCAGAACCCAGTTCCCCCATGGGATCTGAACTTTGTTCTGGAGAAGCTCACTCTGCCTCTCTTTGAACCAGCTGCAAGTTGTTATGGAAAGCGCTCTTTTTAATTGCCATTACTTCTACTCTGAGGATTTCAGAGCCTCGGGCTCTTTTGTGCAAGGAGTCCCATTTGATTTTTCGCAGAGACCAGGTGGCCGTGCATACAGATCCTAAGATCTTACTTTGAGAGGGCTCTTGCAGTAGGTAATTACATATAGGACTGACCCAGCAGGCATCAGGACGCCACGGAAAAACTTCTAGCTAGCAGTCTCTGGCTGGGGACTGCCTCCACGTCAGGTGACCGACGTCGGGCAGCATCAGTATAAAGGGACGGTGCCCCATGCATGCCTTCCAGTTCTTTCCCGCCGTCGACTTGTGAAAGTTCTTCGCGGTAGAGTTCCATCGCTCGTCAGTCTGTTTTACTGAACTTTTCGACTGTTTTTTTGCGTCATACGTCCGTGTATGTCGTCCTGACGCCTTCCGAATCACATAAAAATAAGTGAGACTCATGCGGTTCCCAACTGTCTCATAAGGACGAACATTCCCTGTGCCTCTTCTGCTTATGCCCAGACCACCCTGTGGAGAAGTGCCAGCACTGCCAACAGTTCAGTCCAGCTACCCGAAAACGGAGGCAGCAGTCCCTGGAGGCCCATAGTCTCAAAAAAAAAAGATGGCTTCCATGGAGAAGAAGCCGAAGACGTTAAGGAGGCTTCCACTTCCCCCGAAGGCCATAAGAAAAAGGACAAGTACTGGGACCGGGACACGACTCCGCCTGGAGTCGCGGTGTTTAAGGCAATGTCCCCTCCGGGGGACTGTTCATTGACAACCATCTTGGCAACGCCCAAGACGGTGTTGCCCCTCCTGTCGGGCTCGCACTCGGGCCCCTTGAGTGCCTTCGTGGCAAAGGAGGCTTCTGCTCCTGGGAAGGCTGCTGCCACGCAGCCCTCTGGGTCGAGCGGGTCTGCTAAGTCAGACGCCCGGTACCACCGGCGTCTGCCGGACAGGATCGATGAGACGCCGGCTCCTGCGGGAGGGTGCACGGTCCCTCGCATGCCCGTCAAGGTTGCATCCCCAGTGCAACCCACATTGGGCCAGAGTTCCGATAAGTCGGACACCGGCTCCTCCGACGTCAGCCCCTCTGACGGACACCCAGAGAAAGAACCTACATTGGACCTCTTGGACCAGTCCCAATATCCCAGGCTCACCTCAACGCGTACCGTTGCCTCCCGAGGCTCCTGCGTCTCCTCTGTTGGACCCCGGGGATTTTAACCCTCCCTTCCCGGGCAACATGGAGGAGCCTGGTACACTGCCATCAAGGCTCCCTCCTATAGGCCCCAACGCCTGCGGGGCCACCTTTACCTGGCCCACCTGCTGGGCCTTTTCCAGGGCCTTCTGCCTCGCCAGGCCCCCTGGCTCCCAGGTGTCTAACGCCACCTGATCCGGTGCCACCCTACCTGGTGCTGCAGTATCCGATGCCACTTTATCCGATGCCACATTACCCAGCGCCTCAATACCAGATGCTGGGCTTTCTGCTGTCTGGTTACTGATACTCTCCTTATGGATACCCTCAGTATCCGTATCCCACTCCTCCTCCACTGTCCTCACCACAGCCGCCGGTGGACTTGAAGGAGACTCTGGCTGCCTAGTGGGCTGAGGCCAAGGCTCAGCTCACCAGGGAGGTAGAGAACCATCTCCCGGCGCTGGACTCTACACAGGATCCCCTTCGCCAGAGACAGGAGACTCCCTCCTCCTTACCCGACACCAGCGGAGAACCCTCGGGCGCCAGAGGTGGGGAGGATACGCTTCCCAGAGGGCTTCCCAAAGGAACCGTTCCTCTCCCACGTCGGGAGGAGTCTTCCTCCTCTTTGTCGGAGGCCTCTGACTCAGACTCAGGGGGGTGCTCCGATCCATGTACTCCAGATTGTCCCAGGCCTAGAACTCCTCCAGAGAATCCTTCTTTTTTGGAGTTACTGAGAAGGATCCTGGAAGTCCATCAGTGGCAATCTCTGGAGCCAAATTCACAGTGTAAGAAGCTCGCTGCCCACTTGTATCTGCCTGAGACTGCTCTGACATTGATTCCATCCTGGATTGAGCCTCACGCAAACCTTGTTTCCACTATTTGGAAGCAACCGTCCGCGTTAGCCCCCCTTCTGCGGAAGGCAGATCGGCTATATCGAGCCACTGAGGGAGTAGATTCTTTGAATGTATACCCCAAGGCAGACTCGGTCGTGATTAGCGCTGCTCACGGCCGTTCTGCCAACCCCAAACATCTCAGCTAGTCTCCACCTGACAAGGAGTCTCGGCTTCTGGACTAGTATGGGAAGAAGGTGTACGCTTCTTCTACCCTGGGTATTAGGGCCCTGAACTATGTCGCTGATATGGGGGACTACCAGAAGACGATGCTGACCCAGGAGGAATCAAAATAGGATTCCCTTCCTGAGTCTCAGACCAAGCAGGAAGTGGCTGACCTTGTCCACTCTGCTCATTTGGCCAGTCAGCACATGCTTCATGCCACCTACAATGCAGTGGATGCAGCTATGCAGCTGGATGGAGCTCGGCTTTCGCCGTAGGTCTTCGGTGTCATGCCTGGTTCTGCGTGTCAGGATTGGTCCGTGAAATGCAATCCGCCATTCAGGATGCGCCCTTCAGGGATTCAGTGCTGTTCAGCGGTGATGTCAAGGACATCATCACCGACCTGCAGGAGAAGGGTATTGCACTCAAGTCCATGTACTCTGTACAGGCCCCTTCAGGGACAGCATCTCCCTTTTCGCCGACGTTCTCAACCAAAAGCAAATCCACAGGGCAAGCGGGCCAACAAGCGTCTGGTTCCTGCCAGCAACCAAGACTTCCCCACCCAAAAAAGCTGTGGGAGCCTCTGCCACTGCGCTGCCCCACACCTCCTGACCCCCCACGGCCTCTGGACTCTCCATAGGAACCAGTAGGAGGGAGGTTCTCTTTCCATCTACCGGGTTAGGAGAGGATTACATTAAATGCTTGGGTGCTCCAACTGATAGCAGCAGGAGATTCAATCGAGTTTCTTCAGAAACCGCCCAGATGACCACACCCCAAGTCGTCTTACTCCCCGGAACATCTTCCTCTGGTCCTGGAAGAAATTTCCTCCTTTCTTGCGAAGGTGGCGATAGAGCCAGTCCCCACCCACCTTTGGGAGACAGGTTACTACTGCCATTTCTTCCTAGTTCCAAAGGAGACGGGAGACGTGAGGTCTGTTTTTTTATTTTTATTTTTTTTTATTATTATATTAATTGTTTAATTTAATTAGTATTTCGGAAAGACCTTTGAGCGTGAGCTGTTTTACAAAGGTTCCACATCAGCGTGGACAATAAGACAATACACATATTCAGTGGTTACAGAGGCCCGATCATTAGGCATTAAAGAGCGATTACATGACAGTTCAACAAATAGGAGAAAAAAACCTGAGCAGTTGTAATTGAATACTAAGCTGTTTCTAATCGGTTGCCCTAGGTAGCACACCCCTGGAAACCTCCAAATCCGTTTCAAACAACATGAAGTCTTGATGTATTCTGACTATTGCAGTGATCTCCAACCTTTGAACTGCCCCGGAGAACAAAGAGTTAACTTTCCATTGCAAGGCATGGGACGCTGAGCTCTAGCTCGGTTGAAGTCTCTGTCTGCGGGTGTTTGAACCCCAACCGTCAGATTCTTTACTCCACCTCACTGAACAGTCGCTCCGGAGATTTCTCCTTCGCTCGGTTCAAAAAAGTCAGTTAAAGTGTTGTTTTTTCGTTCGGTTTCAACTGAATTTCTGCTTCTAACCTGTCGGTTTAAGTCTCTTTCTGTGGTACCGTGAGTACTAGATAGGTTTTCTATATTAGTTTTCTTGTGGAACTTGTAAACATTGGATCGGTTTGGTTTCAACCGATCAGGTTTGTGTTTAAAAAAAAAAAAAAAAAACTTCTGTCTTTATTAGAGTGTGGTAACCGGTCCGTATCGGTTCTAAAAAAAAAAAAAAAACGGATTTCATTACGGTGTTTTCCAAGACCCGTAACACAGGAACCGATAGGGGTGTCTTGCTTGGCAGATTGCCGAAAAAAGGGTACATTTTGGATTAGGATTGGCCATGTCTGAGAAACCTGAGAAAAAAACCGGGCCCACTGGGTTTCAACACTGTAGTGTATGTTGGGAAGCCTTTGCTAAGGCTGACCCCCACACCACCTGTGTTTATTGTCTGGGGTTTGACCACCTCATTTCAGATTGCCAAATTTGTAAAAGTTTTCCCAAAGCTACCCTGGATAAGAGAGTAGGTAGACTGAGGGAAAGGGAGCCCGAGAAGTCTGCTGACCTGGATGGCCAGCCTGGTTCGGTTCCGACCGAACCAGAAAGAGTGCCCTCTGACCAGGGCGAAACTTCTTCGGGCAAAAGGAGAACCGATTCTGAGGAGTCGGTTCTGGTTAAAAGAAATAGAAGGGATAAATCATCCGGTTCGGATCCACAAGTTCTTTCTCTGACCGCTGATGAGATAGCCAAAGCGATAAGGATAGTTCAGTTGCTAACCTCGGTTCCGGCCGAACCGGCATCTTCGGTCAAGGGCTCGGTTCGGTTGGATCCCCCGGTTCCGGATTATACTTTAGAAGAATTTTATGAACCGGAGGAGGAGGAGGAGGGAGAGTATGAAGATAATGATGATGATGGTGATTATGAAAGTCTGGATGTGCTATTGACCGGACATCTCCCCAGACAGACCTTCAGGTGTTTCTCCTCCTAGGCTTTCTGAGTCCCCTTCCCACTTAATGTTTTACAAGAAAGTGGCTGAAACCCTCCAGCTTCCTATGGAAGAAGCAGTAGAGGATCAGGAGGGGCCTGATTACGTTGAGATGATGGACATCCCAGAGTCCAGGAGATTGTCTATTCCCCTCCATAAATCTTTTGGGAAACAGACATTTAAAATTCTAAAAACTCCTAATTCCATACCTCCTAAGGACAGAAGAATGGACAAGAGGTATACTCTTTCAGGCTCAGACACGGAGTTCCTTTCCCAGCAATGCAGCCATGTTGGGGTAGTGCAGGCTGCTGCCTGTGATAAGGCAAATATTCCCTTGGCTTCACACTCCCCAGACAAGGACTCCAGGAGGATTGATGCCATGGCAAAGAAACAGTACATGGCAGCATCTTTGGGACCCAGGCAGGCTAACTATATGGCCTACACAGCTAGATACCAGAAGTCCAGGTGGGACACTGTCATGGATCTAGCTAAACAGGCCCCTGACTAGCTTGCCAAGGAGCTGGAGCGGGTGGCTGCGGATGGGATTGAGGCATCCAAGGTGCAATTTCATGCTGCTGTGTACTCCAATGATGTTTCATCTAGAGTCATGGATACATCTGTGGCCCTTCGGAGGATGGCTTGGCTCAGATGTACTAGCCTATCACAGGATACCCAAGCTAAGGCCATGGATTTTCCTGTCATTGGTAATTCTCTGTTTGGGGAGCAGACAGAGAATTACATGAAGAAAATGGACGAGTACAGGGCCATCTACAGGAGTGCTCAGGCCAAAGAAAGGCAAGTCACTTCTCAGAGGCAGCATTCAAGGGGCAGGGGCAGGTCTTTTCATAGGCCTTTTTACCAAGCCCAGGCCTCCTCTTCTGCTTTTGCTCAGAGGGGGTTCTTTAGAGGGAGAGGCAGATGGGGTATGAGCAGGCCTGCTTCCACTCCTCAGTCTAAAGCCCCTGCCAATCAGACACCCTGATGGATCTGCCGGGGCCGATTCTCCACTACCTGTAGGGGGCAGGCTGGCTTACTTTATCCAGGACTGGAAGTCTTTAACATCAGACAAGTGGGTCCTGGAAGTAGTAAGCCAGGGACTGGTTCTCAGCTTCAAAAAATTTCCCAAGATGAGAACCACATCCTTTCCACCTGCAAATCCTTCAGAGGCCCTTGCCCTAGAGGCAGAGGTTTCTTCCCTCTTGGCTCTCAGAGCCATAGAAAGGGTTCCTATCTACACAGGGGCAAAGATTGTACTCGGTACTTCCTAACCCCCAAAAAGACAGGAGAATGGCGGCCCATTCTGGATCTCAGATACCTAAACAAGCACCTTTTAAAGCCAAAATTCAAAATGGTGACTCTGGGAATAATTCTGCCCTCTCTAAGGCCAGGCGACTGGCTAGCCTCCCTGGACCTCAAGGATGCCTATTTTCACATTCCCATCAGGTGCTCCCACAGAAAGTACCTCAGGTTTGAGTTGCCCTCAGGCCACTATCAATTCAGAGCAATGCCCTTTGGTCTAACATCAGCCCCAAGGGTGTTCACAAAGTGCCTGGCAGTAGTGGTTGCTTTCCTAAGGAGAAAAAAGATCTCCATCTTTCCATACTTGGATGACTGGCTCATAGTAGGTCAGTCTCCAGACCAAGTCAAGTCACATCTTCAGATAACTCAGCAATTGCTCACTTCCTTAGGGTTCCTCCTAAACCTTCCAAAGTCAGTTCTAGAGCCAGTGCAGCTCCTCACCTTTATAGGGGCGGAGCTGGATACAATAAGAGCAAAGGCCTTCCTTCCCCTTGACAAGGCAACGACACTAATAGAACTGGCCTCTTCTTTCACCCTTCAAGTGTCTCGACCAGCAAGGCACTTCTTGCAGCTCCTGGGCCACATGGCAGCCTCTACAGCAGTGGTCCAGGGGGCAAGATTTCAGATGAGGGACATTCAGTTCCACTTGAGAACCTTCTGGTCTCAGAGAAAGGATTCCCTGACCAAACTAGTCCCAGTGACTCAAACCCTGATCCAGGCTTTGCAGTGGTGGCAGGATCAGGACAATTTAAGGCAAGGAGTTCCTTTTGCCACTCAGTCTCATTCTCTAATCCTTACCACAGACGCCTCCCTCTTGGGCTGGGGAGCCCACTTGGGGGATCTTACCACCCAAGGGCTGTGGTCACTTCAAGAATCTCTGCTTCACATCAGTCTCTTGGAACTCAGAGCAGTGTTTCTGGCACTATAAGCTTTTTCCAAGTCTGTTCAGAACAAAGTAGTCCAGATCCGAACAGACAATACCACCACAATGTGGTACATCAACAAGCAAGGGGGCACTCTGTCTATGCCTTGTGCACAGAAGCAATGAAGTTGTGGTCTCTGGCCTATTCCCTGCAAACTTCTCTCACAGCAGTTCACCTCCCAGGGAAGGACAATGTCCTGGCAGATGCTCTCAGCAGGATATCTCAGGGCCACCACGAATGGTCCCTAGATCCCCTAGTTTTGAAAGTGATTTTCTGCAGATGGGGCACTCCTCAGATAGATCTTTTTGCAGCCCCAGACAATCACCAACTTCCTCTCTTTTGCTGCAGACCCCCAGTGTTGGGCTCAGTCCCCCTGGATGCTCTGGTACTCCATTGGGAAGGGAAGTTCCTGTGTGCTTCCCCCCCTTCCCTCTCCTGTTCAAGGTACTAGTCAAGATCAGGTCTCAACCCTGCAAAGTGATTCTGATCGCTCCTGACTGGGCCAGACAGCCCCGGTACCCACTGTTGCTGTCCTTAGCAATCCACCTTCCCCTGTCTCTTCCCAGGAAGTACAACCTGTTGACATCCTCTCAGGGGAGGGTTTGGTATCCGAATCTCAAATCTCTCAATCTCAAGGCTTGGCTCTTGAAGAGTTAGTTTGCTGATCTGCACACCTCTCAAGGTGTCCTGGATATTCTAAAGGCTTCTCAAAAGCCTTCCACCAGAAAGACTTACAACTTCAAATGGAAAAGGTTTCCTATTTGGTGCTCTGGTAAGCATATTTCTCCAGAATCTGCTGGGTTGCCTATAGTCCTGGACTATATGGTTCATCTCAATGGCTTGGGACTCAGACCAGCTACACTCAGAGTATATTTGGCAGCTGTTTCTGCTTTTTTGTCAGTAGGCAAGCCCTCTTCTCTTTCAGCCAATCCTGTATTTTGCAAATTCTTCAAGGGACTGTTGCATACCGATCCTCCCTTCAGGGACCCTGCTCCTGCTTGGGACCTTAATGTTTGCATTGCTCAGCTTATGCAACCCCCCCTTTTGAGCCTTTGTCCTCTGCAGAGCTTAAGTACTTGACTTGGAAAACTGTGTTTTTGGTAGCCATTACCTCTGCCAGGCGCATCAGTGAATTGCAAGCTCTGTCAGTGGAGCCTGATTTCATCTCTTTCCATAGAGATAAAGTGGTCCTAAGAACTAACAGGAAGTTTTTGCCTAAGGTGGTTTCAGATTTCCACCTTAATCAGTCTGTGTCTCCCTGTTTTCTTCACTGACCATTCCTCCTGTGGAGAGAGGAGGCTGCACAGCTTGGATGTTAAAGGGGCCCTCAGCTATTACATAGAGCGCACCAAGGGTCACAGGTTTGACTCCCTCCAGTTGTTCCTCACTTATGGAGAGGTCGGTAAGGGAAAGCCTGCCACTAAAAGATCTATTGCCAGGTGGATTGTCTCTTGTATACAATTCTGCTACGAAAAATTGGGTAGAATCCCACCCTTAAGCCTGAGGGCTCACTCTACTAGAGGTACAGCTGCTTCCCTGGCTGCTGCCAGGGATATTCCTATCTTAGAGATTTGTCAAGCAGCCACCTGGAAAACAGTCCATACTTTCACCCAGCATTACTCTCTGGATATCCAGGCCAGGAGTGATGCTTGGTTTGGCACAGCAGTACTTCAGAGTCTATTCCCAAAGTAGGTTCTGTCCCTTCTCCATGGAGGTACTGCTTGGTAGTCTGCAATAGTCAGAATAAATTAAGACTTTATGTTGTTTGAAGAAAAAATTACTCACCGTAGTAATGTTGTTTCTTCTAATGGAGTCTTGATGTATTCTGACACCCGCCTCCCCTCTCAGAACCTGGTTTTTGGGATGTGAGTGGGCAGGAGCAGTGTTGGCACCTAGAGGTGCCCCCTTTTTTCTCACCTTCCTTTATTTTGGGTGTGTGTTGTGTTTTGTTTTTTGGGTTTCCTAACTTGAGTCTTTTGCTTTGAAACCGAAAATAACCTTTTTTATCAAATTTAGTTGCCAGTTGGCTAGTGTGAGTTTACAGCTTCCACACAGAACTCCCAGTGAGTATAGCTCGTAAAGATCTGACGGTTGGGGTTCAACAACAGCAGACAGAGGTTTCAACCAAGCTCGAGCTCAGCGTTCCATGCCTTGCATGGAAAGTTAACTCTTTGTTCTCCGGGGCAGTTCAAAGGTTGGAGACCACTGCAATAGTCAGAATACATCAAGACTCCATTAGAAGAAACAACATTACTAAGGTGAGTAATTTTTTCTTATAGACTATGGCAGAGTAACTGCATAGGGTTTAATGCTATCCCAGGTGGCGAGAGGCTGGGTGACAGTGAAACAAGGGGGATTGGGTTTGAAACCAACGCAGAGAGGCAGGTGAGGGACAGTGAGCGAGGGGTGGGGTATGATGGGGGGAGCAGCTCAGAAGGGCTTTGTCGAGTATGGTGTGGGTTGGGGGGCAGTACCAAGTGCGTTTAAAGAGGACCAGATAACTACTTAAGCCCTTGGCTGAGCTGGAATGAGCCAGGGTTCTCTAGGTAGCCCTGCTGGGTGTTACCTTTGGGGTAGGTCTGTCTATTAAGTGGGTCCTGAGAAGCAGGTGCATTTTGAGTTAGACATTAGGTGCTGTTTGAGACCTACTTTGAATTGAGACAGGCCGTTTGTTTGTAATTTCATCGGGAGTTCATTCAGCCGGAGGGGGGCCCGATAGGAGAAAGCACGCTGCCCTAGTGATGTTCGACGGAATGGTATGGACAGTGCTCCATTCTTCCTCAGTCTGGTGATGTGTGTTGAGGGAGAAGCCTTGAGCAGGTTTCCTATACAGGGTGGTTTTTTTCTGAGGAGTGCCTTCTTTCCCAGGAAGCAAGTTTGGCATTTGATCCTGTCTTTTAGGGTAAGCCAGTTTGTACGCTCATGCAGGGTGCAAGTATGAGCGTACTGATCTGCACACAGGGTGAGGCAGCATGCCTTATTGAGTGCAATTTGGACCCTTTTGAGCACTACCATATCAGTAGCGGCTCCATAGACCACCAGCCCGTAGTCTATCATAGAGTATGGAGCTGGGCTGAGACTGAGTGCTTCGGTGAGGGATTTCTTATGCCTATAGAGGACCCCGATCTTTGTGTTTACCACTTTTGTGAGGAGTCATCAATGGTGACTCAGGTATGAACAAGTGCACCTGCTCAATCTGCTCACCAGCCTTGTTGGTGATTACGAGGAAGGCATGCTTGTGTTTGTTGTAGGGGCTGGACTGTAGCATGGCCTTGGTTTCTTGTAATTTAGTAGCAGCTTTTGCCTACTGAACCAGTCCCCGAGTTTATTGAAAGAGTTCTGTAGTTCAGTTTGTAGGGCAACCTGAGAGGTGCTGCAACAAAGCATGCGGCATCGTATCTGCATACAGAATAAGTTTGGTGTCACAGGCTGTGGTGGGTCATTTGCAAAGAGGCTGAAAAGCAGGGGCCCTAGAATTGATCCTTGAGGGACTCCTAAAAGTACATCTCTGGAGCTGGATAACGTATGCCCGATTCTGACTCGCTGGCTTCTGTGTGTTTTAGGTAATCATTGAACCAGTTCACAGCGTTTGGTGCCACACCCAATGTTTGGAGCTGGACTACTAGTAGAGAGTGGTTGATGGTGTCAAAGGCTTTGGTGAGGTCAGTGAAGATGGACCCCACCAATTTGCC
Organism: Neoceratodus forsteri; assembly: GCA_016271365.2. Taxonomy (NCBI): domain Eukaryota; kingdom Metazoa; phylum Chordata; order Ceratodontiformes; family Ceratodontidae; genus Neoceratodus; species Neoceratodus forsteri. The sequence continues at coordinate 1,463,492,852 of CM057452.1, forward strand.
TTCATCCAGCACCTTGTGCGCATAGTCAGTGTATTCCAGCAGTGCCGAGGTGGTACTGTTTTTGCCTGAAGCCATGTTTGGGCAGAGCAGATTGTACTTATTGAGGTATTCTGTGAGTTGACTTGCCGCGATTTTTTCCAAAGCTTTGGATAGTGGGGAGAGGATAGATATTGGCCTGTAGTTTGACACCAGTGCCTTGTCACCATTCTTATGCACTGGAGTTACCAGGGCTTGCTTCCATACCTCTGGAAACTGACCTAGGGTCAAGGATTTATTAAATAGCATTGTTATGGGCACGATAAGAATATCAAGGGTGAGAGATAGTAACTTCATGTCTAGCCCATCACTCCCCAATCTGGTGTTGCCTAGGACTTTCCTGACCATTGTTAGGGCCTCCTTCATCATTACCTTCTTAAAGTAGAAGGCTGGGTGGTTAGCTATGAGCAGGTTGGCGCAACCTTGGTCCTCCACAGGCAGAAGGTAGACTGGAGGCAGCATTGAGGACAGGTCTGTAGAGCCTGGTTAAAGGCATCAGCAATGGCTAAGCGGATCTGAGGAGGATGAGCTTCAATGTTGAGCATCTTAGGTGCTGCTTTTGATCTTTACCAAGGATGTTCTTGATGTCCCAAAACCTCTTTCCATCTCCCCATGCTTTTTAGCTGGGTCTTAGCAGAGTGGCTTTTTCTTGAGCCTGATAAGTTTGGTGCACCAATTTCTAGCCGTTTTGTAGCACTGTAGGTCATGCTTGCTGCCTGAGTTTAAGGCTTTTTCCCAGAGGCAGTCCCTCTCCTTTAGGATGGAGAGGAGCTTGCCATCAATCCAGCCGTTAACCTCCCCCCGAATTTTCTGTTTTGTGCGTGGTGCATAGATATCACAGATGGAATTGAAGCCCTCAGTGAAAAAAGTAAGGACTTGGTCCAGCGTAGGTGCTTTGTTGATGGAGGACCAGTTGTAGGCAGACAGGGCCAATTTGAGGGATCCAAGTTTGCCCTTCAGCAGAACCCTGCTCTCGATGAAGCGGGGTGTACTTTTGTCAAGTGTAGTGGTCCATATATAGGAGATTGGGGAGTGGTCACTTAGCACGTCTGGGAGAACCCTGAATTCATAGAATCGTGTCAGTGAGCTAGCTAAGACCCAGTCAACGAGGGTGCTGGTACCAGCCTTGTAGTTCTGCCTAGTGGGGTGAGTTACGAGTTGCATGAGATTGTGGGAGGAGATTAGGTTTCTGGAGGGTGTTGCCTCCCTACATAACCAGTTTATTTTAGATCTCAGTTCCCTGAACATGTTCGTGGAGTACAAACGCTTCAGAATGCTCTCCTTGCAGAGCCTTCTGCACAACCTTCAGCAGGGACAATGGCTGTGCACTTTGGATATGCAGGATGCCTACCTGCATCCCTATCTGCCCTTCCACTGAAAATTCCTCCGGTTTCCTTTTCAGGGACACACTCCAATTCAGGGCCCTCCCATTTGGTCTCCTCCTCCCCCAGTGTTTAGCAAATGCCTGTCTGGTATTGGCAGCCCACCCACACCCAGGGAATGCAGGTATTCCCGTGCCTGGACTGACTGACTCACTGGTGGCCCTGTCCAGGGAGGAACTTCTACGCTCTCTTTCCTTTACCCTGCAGGTTTTCACCAGCCTAGGTATCACCGTCAACCAGGCCAAGTCCCATTTAGTCCCTTGCCAAAGACTTCAGTTTATCGGGGCAATCCTGGGCACGACCATCGGCAAGGCCTTTTTGCCTCCGGACAGGATGGACACCCTCCAGACTCAAGCATGTCTGTTGTCCAGTCGCAGAAGGGTTGGTGCCAGGTCAGTCCTTCACCTGCTCGGGCTCATGGCGGCTGCTATCCAGACAGTCCCTCGCGCTTGGCTCCATATGAGGATCTCTCAGTGGATGCTTCGGTCTCAATGGGACCAAACAGTGGATGACCTAGACCAAGAGGTTATAGTCTCCGATCCCATGGTCAGGGACTTGCAGTGGTGGATGGTGCAAGAGAACCTTTGCCGTGGAGTTCACTTTAATATCAAACCCCCCTCCCAGACAATGACAACAGATGCCTCAGGTGAGGGCTAGGGAGCCCATCTAGGGTCTCACAGGACTCAGGGCACCTGTTCCAGACTCGAGCAGACTTGACACATAAATGTGCTTGAAAAGAGCCGTCCTATATGCCCTCCAGGCTCTGCACTCCTCCATTCTTCCTGCTCACCTAACAATCCAGATGGACAACGTGTGTAGTCTAGTACATCAACAAGCAGGGAGGAACTCGTTCCTGCCCTCTGTGCAGGGAAGCAATGAGATTTTGGAGTTGGGCTGTTCAGCACAACCTTCACCTGACGGTAGGTCCTGTTCCTGGAGTAGAAGACACTCTGGCAGACCACCTCAGTCGGTCTTCAGACAGAGCCCATGAATGGGAACTGGATCAAGAAGTAGTAGACGACATCTTCCTGCACTGGGGAATCCCTCAGGCAGACCTGTTCGCATCTCCTCAAAACACAAAACTTCCTGCCTTCTGCTCGCTCGCTCCAGTGCAAGGCACTTTCTGGTAGGATGCTCTTGTCCCTTGGTTGGGAGGACAGATTCGTCTATGCCTTCCCTCCAGTTCTCTTAATTCCGAGGATCTTACACAAACTGAGGCCAGAAGGAGCCTGGATGATCCTCATCACTCCATTCTGGCCCGGGCAAGTTTGGTTCTCTGTTCTGTAATAATTTTCAGAGGAACCTCCGGTTCCTCTTCCTCTGTCATAGTATTTGCTGACCCAGGATCAGGGGACCCTTATTCATCCGGGTCTCAGATCCCTTCAGTTGCATGCGTGGCTCCTGAAGACGTAGCTCAAGCCCGGTTCGCGGTTTCTCCACTCAGCGCAGATATTCTGGTGGAGGCCAGAAAGCCTTCCACTAGATCCACCTATGCTATGAAGTGGAAATGCTTTTCGATTTGGGCCTCATCGGAGGACTTTGAGCCTTTCTCTTGCCCAGCTGAAAGAGTCCTGGACTACATACGTCATCTCTTTGACCTGGGTCTCAGCCATTCCTCTATGAAATTCCACATGGCAGCGATTTCGGCATACCATGTCCCTTTTGGAAACAGGACTTTCGCTCAGTTGGAAGTCTCTAAGGTGTTCCTCAAAGGGTTTCTCCATTTGAGACCCCCTATCCACATTTCTTCTCCTCCTTGGGATCTGAACTTTGTTCTCGAGAAGCTTACTCTGCCTCTTTTCGAACCGGCAGCTTCAGCCAACTGGAAGTTCCTCTCTTGAAAGACTCTCTTTCTAGTGGCCATTACTTCAGCTCGACATATTTCCGAGCTTCAGGCCCTGATGTGCAAAATCCCTAATTTTATTTTTCACAAGGAATGTGTGGCTCTGCGTTCCAACCCTAAGTTTCTCCCTAAGGTGGTAGCAGAATCTCACTTGAACAATCCATTGAGCTACCCGCTTTCTTTATGCAACACTCCAATCAAGGGGAGTACCTCCTGCATACTTTGGATGTTCACAGAATACTGAGATACTATACTACTAGGACTAAGGATCTCAGGAAATCGGATCAGCTTTTCATCTCTTCTGCTCACAAAAGAGAGGGCAGTGCAGTTTCCAAGCAATGCCTTTCTAGATGGTTAGCTCATTGTATCACCTTCAAACACCATGAAGTCTTGCTATATTATGACTTAAGGCAGTTAGCCACAGCACTTGAACTGCCCCAGAGAGGAAACAGTTAACTCCAGGGAGACTGGAGTTCTAAAGCACTAGAGCGCTATGCCAAAGCTCTATCTGGCAAGTTTCAAATGAAACTGTCAGATTCTTTACTCCTTCACTGAACAGTCGCTCCGATCAGCTCCTTCAGCTCGGTTCATTTCTCGGTTCAAGCAGTATTTCGGTTCATTTGAACCGGCAAAAAATGTTTATTTTACATTTCGGTTCAAAGCTCTATCTGGTAAACCGTAAGTACAAGGTTATAAATCTGTGTGGAAAATTAATTATCGATTCGGTTTGAACCGATCGGTTTACTAAAATAAGCATTTCTATTCATATTTTGAGCTTTTGAGAGTCGGTTCGGTTCTTATCGGTTCTAAAAAACCTATACTTTTGGGGTTTTTCAAATACCCGACTGACAGTTGGGAACCGATAAAGGTGTCTTGCCTAGCACTGCCATCAAAAGGGGCAAGCTTTTGGATAGGCTGGCATTATGTCTGAGAAACCCAAAAAAAACCGGCCCACTGGTTTCAACACTGTGATGTCTGTGGGGAAGCCTTTGCCAAGGCTGACCCACACCACCTGTGTTGTGTCTGAGGGGCTGACCACCTCCTGTCAGACTGCCAGGTGTGTAAAAATTTCCCTGCAGCCACCCTGGAGAAGAGATTGGGCGGCTTCAGGGAGCGAGAGGCCAGAAGTCCGCTGACCGGATGGCCAGCCGGTCAAGCATCCACTGGACCAGAGGGTGCCCTCTGACCGAGGCGAGACTTCCTCGGGCAAAAGGAAGACTGGTTCAGGAACCAGTCTCAGTAAAAAGAACAAAGAAATCAGCAGTCTGGGTCCAAAATTGTCTCGCCAACTGCTGCAGAGATAGCTAAAGCCATACAGATTGTCCAGTCACTGTCTCAGGGGACCTGTCGAACCACCAACAGCTAGCAAAGGTTGGTTCGATTCAGTTCCAGTAGTTCAAAGTATGATGTTGAGGAATTTTATGAACCACAGGAGGGAGGAGGAATTTGATCATTATATATGTGGCTGGGAGGGTCTGGACGTGCCCATTGAACGGACATTTCTCCAGACAGAACCTTTAGAATCTCCCCTATGCTGTCTGAGTCCCCTTCTCATTTTATGTTTTATAAAAAGTTGCAGAAACCGTCCAGCTTTCTTTAGAAGGCTGTGGATGAACAAGAGAACCTGATTATGTAGAAATGATGGATATACCAGAGTCTAAGGAGGTTGTCTATTCCTTTGCATGAAGTCATTTAGGAAGAGAAAACAAAGATTTTAAAAATCCTCATTCTGTCCCTCCTGTAGATAAAAAAATGGACAGAAGGTATACTTTGTCAGGCCCTGATACAGACTTCCTCACTGAGCAGTGTAGTCATGTAGGTGTGGTACAAGCTGCAGCCTGTGACAAAGCTAATATTCCCTGGCCTCACATCCTCCTGATAAGGATTCCAGGAAGATTGATGCCATGGCGAAAAAACAATATATGGCAGCTTCTTTGGGACTCAGGCAGGCAAATTATATGGCTTATGTGGCTGAATATCAGAAATCTAGATGGGACACAGTATTGCAGTTAGCCAAGCAGGTCCACGGCCAGCTGGCTAGTGAGATTGGAACAGGTGGCTGCTGATGGCATTGAAGCCTCTAAGTTCAATTTTATACTGCTGTTGATGTTAATGATGTTTCCTCTGGGGTCATGGCCACTTCTGTAGCTTTCAAGTAGGTTGGCATAGCTCAGATGCATAATCTGTCCCAAGATACTCAGTCAAGGCTATGGATTTTCCGGTGGGAGATTCTCTGTTTGGGGAACAAACAGAAAATTATATGAAAAGATGGATGAATACAGAACTACCTACAAAAGTGCCCAGGCCAAGGAGGCATACCATCCACAAAGCAAGCTCCCAGAGAGCAGAGACCAGGCCTTTTTACCAATCTCAAGCCTCCTCTGCTGTTTGCACAGAGAGGTTTCTTCAGAGGCAAGCGAGTGAGAGCGGGCACAAGTAAACCATCCCCCTCCCCTCAGCCTAAGGCTGCTGCCAAACAGGCACCCTGATGGGGTGCTAGGGCATCTCTCCTGTACCGGTGGGGGGCAGGTTGGCTTATTTCAGCCAGAACTGGCTGCCCTAACTTCGGACAGATGGGTTCTGGAGGTAGTAAAGCCAGGGTCTGGTTCTCAGCTTCAAACAGTTTCCAAAGATGAGAGCCGACATTTCCACCTGCAAATCCTTCAGAAGCCACTTGGCTACAGGAAGCAGAGGTTTCTTCTCTTCTGGACTGCAAAGCAGTGGAAAGGTCCCTCCTTGCCACCAGGGCAGAGCTGTACTCAGATGCTTTCTTACCCCAAAAAGACAGGAGAATGGCAGCCCATTCTAGATTTAAGAGTACCTGAACAAGCATCTTTTGAAACCAAAGTTCAAAATGTTAACTCTGGCAATGATTTTGCCTTCCTGAGAGCCAGGGGACTGGCTAGCTTCCTTGGACCTCAAGGATGCCTATTTTCATGTCTGATCAGGCCTTCTCACCGAAAGTACCTCGAGGTTGAACTGCCCTCAGGCCACTACCAGTTCGAGGCAGTTGCCCTTGACCTTACCTCTGCTCAGGGTATTCACAAAATCTCTAGCTGTGGTAGTGGCTCATTTAAGAAGGCAAGGGTTGCTGTGTTTCCTTACCTGGAGACGACTGGCTCATAGTGGGTCAGTCTCCAGATCAGGTAAATCCCACTTGCATGTCACCCAGCAACTTCTCACTTCCCTGAGATTCCTGCTGAGATTTACCAAAGTCAGTTCTGGAACCAGTTCAGGTACTAACTTTCATAGGTGTGGGAATTGAACACAAAAGTTAGCCAGGGCATTTCTCCCCTCGGAAAGGGTAGACAGACTCATTGCCCTGGCATCCTCCTTTACCCTCTGGTCTCTCGAACAACAAGGCATTTCTGCAACTCTAGGGCATGGCTGCTTCCACAGCTGTTGGCAAGGAGCAGATTACAGATGGGGACATTCAGTTCCATTTGAGGGGCCTATTGGTCTCAAAGGAGGGACCCCCTGCAAATTAGTCCAGTGAGCCCAAACTTTGATCCTGGCTCTCCAGTGGCAGGATCAAAACAATCTAACTACAAGGGGTTCCTTCATTTCCTGTTTCCTCCCTCACCTCCACCCGGATGCCTCCCTGCTAGGGTGGGGGGACTCACTTGGCGACCTTTCCACTCAGGAGTGTGGTCCCCTCAGGAATCTCTGCTCCCACATCAATCTTTTTGGAACTTAGAGCTGTCTTTTTAGCTCTTCAGGTTTTTCAGCTTCTGTCCAGAACAAAGTAGTTCAAGTCAGGACAGACAACACCACAACAATGTGGTACATCAACAAGCAAAGGGGACATTCAGTCATCAGCCTTGTGCACCAGCAATGAAGTTGTGGTCTCTGAGCTTACTCCTAGACACCTCCCTGATAGCAGTTCACCTTCCAGGAAGGACAATGTCCTGGCGGATGCCCTCAGCAGAGATTTCTCAGGGCCATCCACAGATGGGCTCCTGAATCCTCAGGTGCTGGGGTCGGTCTTTGCCAGATGAGGCACCCCTCAGATAGATCTTTTCACGCGGCCAGACAACCAACTTCCTCTATTTTGTTGCAGGCCTCCAGTGCTGGGCTCAGTCCCTCTGGAGGCCTTTCTATTGGATTGGAAGGGGAAGTTCTATATGCCTTTCCCCTTCCCTCTTCTCTTCAGGGTATTAGTAAAATCAGATCTCAGCCCTGCACCAAAGTGATTCCTGATTGCTCCAGATTAGGCCAGACAGCCCTGGTACCCTCTGCTTCTGTCCTGACAGTCCACCCTGCTCTGAGCTTGCCCAGAGTCCACGACTTGCTGGCCTGTGCACAGGGAGGTGTGGTATCGGACCTCAAATCCCTCCATCTCAAGGCTTGGCTCTTGAGGGTTAGAATTTGCTGATTTACACCTTTCCCAAGGTGTCCTGGATATTTAAAGGCTTCAAGGAAGCCTTCCACTAGGAGCCACTTACAATTCTAAGTGGAAGAGGTTTTCCATCGGTGTTCTGAGAAACAAATTGTCCCAGAATCTGCTGATTTGCCCATTTACTGGACTATTTGGTCCATTTAAATTCCTTAGGCCTTAGGCCAGCTACCTTAAAGGTTCATCTGGCAGCTGTCTCTGCTTTTGTATCAGCAGGAAGCCTGCTCTCTCCTCTCATCCTGTGTTTCCAAGTTTTTTAAGGGGTTACTTCACACTAACCCTACTTTTCGGGAACCAGCTCCTGCCTGGGACCTGAATGTTTGCATTGCTCAGTTAATGCAACCCTCCTTTGAGCCTCTGTCTTCAGCAGATCTCAAGTATCTAACTTGGAAAACTGTTTTTCTAGGGACATGGATATGTTGTTCATCCACACTCATTGGCAGTATCCTTGCCGCTTTAAATCTTGCCGGAAGGTCTTCAAGCTTGCTCCTCCCACCCACCGGGTGGTATAACTCGGCTCCGCCCCATGGCATTAGATCTTCCTTACGCTTGGAGCTCAGGTTCCCCTCTTAACAGCTCTGCGTTTGCGACTGATTCCTATTTCTCCGTTTGCGGATTTAAAATAAAATTTTGCAAAAGACTTCGATCTTCGATCCCTAATGGCTCGCGATGGACCATCGACTCAGTTTCGGAGATGCCCATGCGGGCAGAAGATGTCACCGAGACGGATCCACACTCCACGTGTGTCTACTGTAGGCCCTGAGCACGACCCGCAGGCTTTGCGACCTGTGCTCATCTTTCTCGGCCTCACGTCCGCCGAGAGCCGTGCTGCCCGATTGCAACTGGAGCGTCCGAAAGCGTTCCCTCGGTGTGAAGTCCAAGGGAGGCCGGTTGGCGGTGTCATTGGCTGACTCGTGGATCAGCTCGGCGGATGGTCGCCCCTCGAGAAGAGGCGGCGCGGACCGTATCTTCCTCGGCGCGGCATTTATCCGCTCTCTCTGGGTTCTTCCTACCGGCTTCTTTTGAAGGAGCTGTCTGTCCCCTCTCCACTAAAGGAGAAGGGCCTGCGTCTGCTGGACCTTATTCTGGTCCAAAAGAGGGACAAGGTAGAATCCCTCCGTCGACGTCTTGGGGCCGGAAAGGTCCTCTCCAGACGTCGTCCGTCGACCCGGTCGACCGCTCGGCCCGACCACTGGCCTCCACAGTGTCCCGTCAGGTCAGTTGACGGAGACTCCCTCTGATGAAGTCGAGATTTTTCTCGACCCATTGAACGGGCTGTCGCCTTTACGGCCGAGATTCCCTCCCGGTTCCCCGGAGGTTGGTCCGTGGGCTCGCCTGTGCCGGTTCCGGGCCCTCGGATGGACCTTCGGGCGGAAGGGAGTGCGGTTCGGCGACACCTCCCGCACCGACCCGGAATTCCGGGACTCTCGGTCTCCGGTCGGACCTCTTCGGCGGTCCAGCCGTTCCCACCGTCATAGCCGGCTCGGTCTCGGCACCGGTGATGGCGTCGCCGGCTAGATCCTCGTCCTCCTCCTCCGGATGAGGGAAGCCCAGGCGTAAAGTGCGTCGGTGATGCGAGAACCTTATGTTGCAACAGCTCCTCCTGGCGAGAATAAGCCGACTCCGGCGCCTTCCCGGCCATTAAAGTAACTGTCACCGGGCAGCCGACACAACCCCTCGACTTGTCCGGGGCCTATACCCAGGCGGTTGTTGGCCAGAACCAGCTGCTCCACGATTCGGTGGAACCTCCGCCCTCCACAGCCACCAATTGGGGCTCCGACCAAGATTCGATGGCTAAGGGTTTACCCCATCGGCTGTATCAGTTACCCTCACTCCCGACCGACCTCGGCAGGTGAAGGTGGCTCAGGCCAGAGGCAGCTCTTGAGGACTCTTCCGAGTCCGAAGATGATTCCTCCTTCTTCTCCAAGCGACTGGACTTGGAGTCTTCAGGAAGGTCAGTCAATGGACGATAGCCCGTCGTCCTTCCTAGGACTCCTCGGCTCATCTGGAGTCTACGGGATGGAGCTAGAACCCGTTCCAAGCGGGCCAGGTATCCCCTCACGGAGATTCTGGACCGGGGGATTCTCCGGCCAGGAGGCCTTTCGGTGGCGAGGCCATAGTGGGTCGGCACTGGAACTTTGGCGAGCCCTGCTTCCTGCCCTGCGCCCGGCCAGGATGGCCAGGAAGTATCACGGTCCCTACGGTTCCTTGTCCGGTTTTTCGGAACACCCCTCTGCTGAGGGGTTGGTTACCGACAGCGTTTTCCGGCGCGCCGGCAACGCCAGGGATGTGGACAAACCTCCTGACAAGGAGTCCAAGAAATTGGACTATGTCAGGCGAAAAGTCTACGCTGCGTCCTCTCTCAGCCTTCGTCAGGCCAGTTCGGCCGTCCTCATGGCACATTTTTCTCATGCCCTGTTGGGCTCCCTGGATGAGGTCATCCCTCATCTTCCCGCCGATCTGCAGACTACGGTTAAGCAGGTGCGGGACCAGGGCAGGGCAGTGGCCAAACAGCAGCTCCAGACTGCTTTGGATATAGGGGACTCATGTGCCAGATCGGTGGCGGCCGCAGTGGCTATGCGTCGGCGGGCTTGGCTGAGGATATCCACCTTTGCTCGGATACCCAGCACAAGTTGGCGGATGTTCCCTTTTGAGGACTGACCTCTTGACCCTGGGGTGGAAGGTCACCTGCAAGGATCGAGAAGTCCAATGCCACCTTGGACTCGGTCTCTTCCGCTCAGAAGGACAAAGGCCGCAAACCACAGCCTAAGCCCTTTCGTCCTTCTGTGCCCCAGCGCGCCGGCCCAGCAGCGTCCAGGGCCAGCAGGCTCGACCTTGGCATCCCAAACCCAACCGCCGGCTTCCTCTAACAGGAGGCAGGGAGGAAAGGGCCCAGGAGTCCCTCGGCGGTCCCTCCTCCAAGCCTGCCCAGTGACGGCTGAGGGTGTCGCCCCATCCCGGCCACTCACTACCCTAGGTCCCCGGAGGACGGCCCGCACTTCCGTTCCACCTGGTCCGCTGTTACCACGGACAGGTGGGTCTTGAAGGTGGTGGAAGAGGCCTGCCTCTGGAATTCGAGCAGGCACCACCCTTCAGGCCGTCGCCCCTCGGGGAACTCGGATCCCCAGCCTCACTGGCGGCTCGTCGAGCCGACACCTCTCCTCCTCCAGAAGGAGGTGGTAAGAGAGGTGGTGGACCCTCCTTCAGACCCAGGGTTTGTGTCCAGGTACTTCCTGGTCCCAAAGCAGACGAGGGGCTGGCGCCCCATTCTCAGACCTACGACCTAAACAAGTTCCTAAGGTCTCGAACCTTCAGGATGGTCACTCTGGCTCAATAATACCATCCTTGGAGCAGCGTGTGGTTCTGCTCTCTGGACTTGCAGGGCCAGCGTTTTCACGTCCCTATCCGTCCGTCTCACCAGAATTCCTTACGCTTCCGGCGGAAGGATCTCTCTTGATTCAAGCCATGCCCTTGGCTTGTCTCCAGCTCCCAGGGTCTTCACCAAATGCATGGCAGTGGTGACAGCATTCCCTCGGCGCCGAGGGTCGGGTGTACCCTTACCTGGGCGACTGGCTGATAGCAGCTCCCTCAGGAAGGAGGCGGAGTGGTCCAGAGATCTGGCCCTCCAGGTCTGCTCTCAACTGGGCCTCCTTATCAAGCGAGGCCAAGTCGAACTCGAGCGAAGCAGGTGATTCTATTCATCGGGCGCAGCTCGACTCTCTTGAGCCAGGCGCGGCTCCGGCGGACAGGGCCGAGGTTCTTTCCTCCTTTGCCCGATCATTTCTGGTTGGGCAATTGCTCCTGCCGGGACTTCCTGCGCCTCCTGGGTCTCATGGCGGCCTGTACCAGGCGTGGTCCGTTGGGCCCGCTGGAACATGCGTCCTTCAGTGGGGACTGGCCAGCCAGTGGTCACAGCTGCGATCCCTTGGACCAGCTGTGTGTCGGTGACACAGGGGATGTGGGCGCTCTCCAGTGGTGGACCGTTCCAGATCATTTGCAGGAGGGCATCCCGTTAAATCCGCCCGAGCAGCGGTCTCTCTTCGCCGATGCCTCTCTGATGGGTTGGGGTGCCCATCTGGGGAACACCGGGCTCATGGCCTCTGGTCCCAGGGGAGTCCGATGCCACATCAACCTGCTGGAGCTCCAGGCGGTCCGCCTAGCTCTCACCGCCTTTGCTCCGTTCCTCCGAGGTCAAGTGGTCCGAGTCAGGCGGACAATACCCGACCATGTACTATCTAAACCGCCAGGGCGGGGCCGCTCCATGCTTCTATGCAAGGAAGCTCTCCGCATTTGGTCACTGTGCGCAGCCTGGAGGCGGATCTCCTGGCCATTCACGTGGCAGGAGCCTCCAACACCTGGCCGATGCCCTGGGCGGATAGGGGCTGCATCCCGAGTGGTCTCTCCTGCGGAGGTAGTCAGCATCTGTTCTCCCTTTGGGGCACACCTCAGGTGGACCTGTTTGCCTCCATGGAGACGCGAGCTGAGTCTGTTCCATGCCGCCCCCTCAGCAGGGGCTCGCTGCAGGGGATGCCTTCGAGGCAATGGACCCCGGGCCTCTTTACGCCTTTCCCCATTTCCCTTGATCCACAGGTGCTTCTCAAGGCGAGGGAGGGACAAGGCGCAGGTGATTCTGATAGCCCCAGACTGGCCTCGCCAGTTCTGGTACCAGATCTCCCTCAGTCTCAGCTCCAGGACTCGGCAGCTTCCAGCTCGCCCGGACCTGCTCTCAGTCAATCAGGGAAGGTGTTCCATCCGACCTTCAATCCCTGCACCTGACGGCCTGGTTCCTGAGCGGCTAGAGTTCCAGGCCTTGGGTCTTTCCGACGAGGTCCTCAATGTAGTTGAGGCGTCCCGTAAGGAGTCGACCAGAAAATGCTATGCCTTCAAATGGAAAAGGTTTTCCATTTGGTGTCAGGGCAAGGGCTTGGACCCTTCCTCCTGTTCCTTGGCAAGCATCTTGGACTATTTATGGTCCCTTTCTAGTCAAGGGCTTAGGTCGACGACCCTAAGGGTGCACCTGGCAGCCATCTCTGCTTGCAGGCGCGGCCGGAAGCAGTCGGTGGCGCAGGAGAAGGTGGTCTGGCGCTTTTCAAGGCCTTGATCACATTTCCCCTCCAGTGCGGGAACCCCCACCTCCGTGGGATCTACTGCTGGTACTGGCAAAGCTCATGGGCAAGCCATTCGAACCTATGCACAGGTGTGCTCTCTCTCACCTGTCGTGGAAGACCGCCTTCTTGGTGGCTATCCGTCAGCCAGAAGGATGGGAGAGCTCCAGGCGCTTTCCATCGAGTCTCCTTACCTGGTCTTCCACAGGGACAAGGTTGTCCTGCGCCCCACCCGAAATTCCTTCCGAAGGTGGTGTCGGAGTTTCACCTTAACCAGGTGTTGACTCTGCCGGTGTTCTACCCCAATCACACCTCGGAGGCGAATATAGGCTCCATACTCTGGACCCTAGAAGGGCGCTCGCTTATTATAAGGAGCGCACGGCTGAAATTCGGGAGAGGTTCGCCAGCTGTTTGTCACCTACGCTGAAGCCAAATCTGGCAGACCTGCAGCCAAGCGGACGATAAGCAGGTGGGTAACCTCCTGCATAGATCTCTGCATAAGTTAGCGGGCATGGAGCCTCCCAGAGGATAAGGCTCATTCTACCCGCCATACTGCTGCAACGGTGGCTGCTTCCAGGGGCGTCCCTATCCAGGAAATCTGCAGGGCTGCTACCTGGAAGTCAGCAAACACCTTCATTACCCACTACCACATCGACCTTGAGTCACGCCGGGATGCTGGTTTTGGGGCCTCGGTTCTCCAGTCTCTCTTTCCCAAGTAAGTATATGGGGTGTGCGTCTTGCCTCCCTCCTCCCGGAGAACTGCTAGGAGTCTGCCAGTGAGTGTGGATGAACAACATATCCATGTCCCTAGAAATACAGGTTACTCACCTGTAACAGGAGTTCTAGGAATGGTATATGTTGTTCATCTACTCCACCATTCCTCCGGCTCGACGCACAACCTGAGCTTCCAGCGGGCCAGATCTGGCGTCATGGGGCGGAGCCGAGAGTTATACCACCCGGGTGGGTGGGAGGAGCAAGCTTGAAGACCTTCCGGCAAGATTTAAAGCGGCAAGGATACTGCCAATGAGTGTGGATGAACAACATATACCATTCCTAGAACTCCTGTTACAGGTGAGTAACCTGTATTTCTAGTGGCTATCACTTCTGCCAGATGCATAAGTGAATTACAAGCCCTGTCAGTGGAAAAAGATTTCTTATCTTTTCACAGAGATAAGGTAGTCCTCAGGACTAACAGAAAGTTTTTGCCTAAAGTGATTTCAGATTTCCATCTGAACCAATCCATCTCTCTTCCAGTATTTTTCACTGAGCATTCTTCCTCGGGTGAGAGGAGACTGCACAGTTTAGACGTCAAAAGAGCTTTAAGCTACTATTTGGAACGCACCAAGGGTCACAGGTTCGAATCCCTCCAACTCTTCCTTACCTATGGCGAGGTTGGCAAAGGGAAACCTGCAACTAAGAGGACAATTGCAAGGTGGATTGTCTCTTGTATCCAATTTTGTTACCAAAAACTAGGTAGAGAACCCCCCTCAGGACTGAGGGCTCACTCCACCAGGGGTACAGCTGCATCTCTAGCGGCTGCTAGAGATATTCCCATTCTGGAAATCTGTCAAGCTGCTACTTGGAAAACAGTTCACACTTTTACCAAGCATTATTCCCTGGATGTCCAGTCCAGGAGAGATGCTCGTTTGGCACAGCTGTGCTTCAGAGCCTATTTCCTAAGTAGGTTCTGACCCTCCTCCATGGAGGTACTGCTGTGTAATCTGCCTTAAGTCATAATATAGCAAGACTTCATGGTGTTTGAAGAAAAAATTACTCACCTTAGTAATTGCTTTTCTTCTCATGGAGTCTTGCTATATTATGACCACCCCTCCAACCTGCCCCTCTCAGAACTTCTACTTGGGTAGGGGTTGGCAAATTAGTGCAAGCACTGTGTCATGCCATTTTAGTTCTTCCCTTTCTCCCCTTTTATTTAGGGTTAGGGAACTAGGTATTTCTGTTTTTTAAGTAATATATGGCCCCCTTCCTGGACTTGAGTCTTTTGGGGAAGGGGGGTCTAATAGTGCTTGTTAGGGGTGAAACTAATAATATTATTATCATTGTTATTATTATTATTGCTCTTGTTGTTGTTATTCCTACTAGTAGGTAGCCACTTGGCTAGTGTAGAGCTTTCCACACAGACTTGCTGTTTAGTATTAGCTTAAGTAAAGATCTGACAGTTTCATTTGAAACTTGCCAGATAAGAGCTTTGGCATAGCGCTCTCGCGCTTTAGAACTCCAGTCTCCCTGGAGTTAACTGTTTCCTCTCCGGGGCAGTTCAAGTGCTGTGGCTAACTGCCTTAAGTCATAATATGGCAAGACTCCATGAGAAGAAAAGCAATTACTAAGGTGAGTAATTTTTTCTTCTGTTACGACAAGTATCCCAAGACCCTGCCGGGTCAAGTCAGAGGTCACTCCACAAGAGGAATAGCTGCCTCTGTGGCTTGTTTCAAGAATGTGTCAGTGGCAGATATCTGCACAACCGCGTCTTGGACTTCTGTCCATACTGTTACAAAACATTACAGTTTGGTTATTGCCTCTCGCTGTAGAGCAGGCTTCGGGTTGGCTGTACTCCAAGGTTGTCTTTCATAAGACCTGTTCAGTTGGAGGTTACATTGGTTGGATAATTTTCCTCCTCCCGAGTGCTTTTCCTTTTTCCAGACTGCTTGGGATTTAGTCCTATATGTAATTACCTACTGCAAGAGCTCTCTCGAGGTCGGATAGTACAGTTATGTAAGAACTTACCGTAACAGTAGATCTTCCGAGAGAGGCTCTTGCAGTAGGTAATGCCTTCCCGCCTTCCACCCTCCTTAGCTTTTCAGCTCCTTTTCCAGGAAGGGAAATATTTGCTTCCCTCTCGTCTTGCCTTTTTTGGCCTTTGGCGGGAAAGAACTGGAAGGCGGACGTGGGGGACCGCCCCTTTATACTTACATCACCTGACGTGGGAGCGGTCCCCCGCCAGAGACTGCTAGCTAGAAATGTTTCCATGGGGTCCTGACACTTGCCGGGTCAGTCCTATATGTAATTACCTACTGCAAGAGCCTCTCTCAAAAATCTACTGTTACGGTAAGTTCTTGCATAACTGTACTTTCTACTGAAGGTAGTTTCTGAGTGTCCTTTAAATCAGGCTATACACTTGTTGGTGTATTACCCTGAGTATTCTAATCAAAGGGAGGATATTCTGCATACATTAGGTGTACACAGAATTTTGTGTTATTACACAAATTGAATGAAGTCAGTCCATAAGACTGATCAGCCTTTCGTTTCCTTTGTGCCCAAAAGAGAGGGCGCTGCCGTTTCAAAGCAATGTTTGTCCAGATGGCTGGCAAACTGTATTTTGTTTTGTTATCAGAAGTATAACAACCACCAGACACAAAGCAGTACTGGACTTGGTGCTCTCAAACAGCACAAAAGTCTCAGATGTGCAAGTAGGGGTCAATCTGGGGACCAGTGACCATGAGACAATTCAGTTAGCTGTGAACAAGATAGAAGATACTAGTCGCACTAAAACCAAGGTTCTAGATTTCAGGAGAGCTCACTTTCCTGAAATGAAACGTATAGTCACATTCATGCTAGATGGCAGAAACTCGGAAGATGTAGAAGATTATTGGAGGCCTTAAAAACTGCTTTAAATACAGTTACATGCACTAGGCAGATCACCAAATCTAAAAGAAAGTAAAATCCACTCTGGTTCACCAAGAAAGTTGCAACCAAAATCAAGGAAAAAAGAAGGGCTTTTACAAAATATAAACAAACTAAAAGTGAATTAGATAGAGAAGAATGCAAAAAACAAGCAGAGTGAGGCAGGAAAGGCAGTTAGGAGATCAGAAGAACAGACGGAGGAGGAAATAGCACAGGGATCAAGAAGGGAGACAAAATCTTCTTTATATATGTGTGTGTGTGTGTGTGTGTGTGTGTGAAAAGAGTAAAAGGGGAATAGTCAGGTTAGCAACAAAGGAAGGCAAGATGGCAGAGACAGACTAAGACAGCAGAGTTACTAAATTATTTCTTTTGCTTGGTCTTCACCATAGAAGACAGCGGGAAGGGTTCTACACTAAGTAGGTCAGTACACACCACCACAGGATCTTCACAAGACCTTTTTAAGGGAAAGAGTCCTAGAAGAACCGAATAGGCTCAAGGTAGATAAAGCAATGGGGCCCGATGGCATCCGTCCTAGGGTACTGAAGGAGCTTTGGGAAGAACTCGCCACACCACTGGCTGAGCTCTTCAGCAAGTCACTGGAAAGTAGAATAATCCCTCAGGTCTGGAAAAGGACAACAGTAGTACCATTACACAAGAGCAGGGAAGAAGCAGGCAACTACCGACAAGTCAGTTTGACCTCGGTGGTAGGAATAATTATGGAGTTGTTGCTAAAGGAGAGGATAGTGAAGTACCTGGAGGATAACAGAAAGACTGACCCCAGGCAACATGGCTTCACAGCAGGACGCTCTTGTCAAACCAGTATGATCGACTTTTTCGACTAGGTCACCAGAGCAATCGACCAGGGAGGAGCAGTGCACATTGTGTACCTGGACTTCAGCAAAGCCTTTGACACTGTCCCCCACAGAAAGCTACCTAACAAATTAGAGCATACAGGAGTTGGTTATAAGATAGTGAACTGGATCAACAACTGGCTGCAAGATAGGACGCAGAGAGTGCTTGTCAATGGATCAGTATCAAGGGAAGGCAAAATAACTAGTGGCGTTCCACAGGTGTCTGTGCTGTGACCTATCCTCTTTAACATATTTATCAGGGATATTGCAAATGACTTGAAGGGGAAGGTTTGCCTGTTTGCAGATGACACAAAACTCTGCAACAGAGTAGACACGCAGGAAGGATCAAAAGGTGTTGAAGCAGACTTGGAAAAAACTCGAGGAATGGTCCAGGGATTGGCAGTTGAAATTTAATGCCAAGAAGTGCAAGGTTATGCATATAGGAAAAAACACCCAGGGATAAAGTACACACTCGGAGGGCATCAGTTAAAGGAGACAGACACAGAGAGACCTCGGAGTAGTTATCGCGGATGACTTAAAGGTCGTAAAACAGTGTGAAAAGGCAGCACAGAGGGCGAGCGGCATCCTTGAATGCATTGGTAAGAGAATTACAAGTAGAAAGAGTGAGGTTATCATTCCCCTCTACAGGTCCTTGCTGAGGCCACATTTATATTACTGTGGTCAGTTTTGGGGGCCCCACCTCAAAAAAGACATGAACCCCCTGGAGGCAGTACAGAGAAAGCCTACAAAGATGGTGCATGAACTGCATCGTGAGCCATACGAGGCAAGACTCAGGGGCATTAAATCTGTACACTCTTGAGCAGAGAAGAAACAGAGGGGACATGATCGAAACCTTTAAGTACGTTAAGGGAATCAACACAAAACAAGCAGGAAACTTCTTCCAGCAAAACAGGGATGCGCGTACAAGGGGGCACAACTTGAGTCTGGTGGGAGGCAAGTTCAGAAGCAACTTCAGGAAGTACTTCTTTACAGAAAGGGTCATAGACTCACTGAACAGCCTACCTCAGGAGGTGGTGGAATCCAAGACAGTACGCAAGTTCAAACTCGCATGGGACAGACATTGTAGACACATCAGGGTGCAGACTAAAAAGGGAGTGGGGCAGAAACACGGGCAGACTAGATGGATCTTGCGGTCCCCATCTGCTGACACAATTCCTATGTTCCTAAGCCTCTTCCAGGTGAAGTTAAAGGGTACTCAACCAGAGGCATGGCTGCATCTACTGCTTGTTTCAGAAATGTTTCTGCTGCGGACATTTGTGCGGCAGCCACTTGGGAGCTCTGTCCACACCTTTACTAAACATAGATGATTGTGTATGAGCAATCATACACAATAAGGCAGTTGTACGATCGAGAGGTTTCTGTGGTAACCTGAGATCTCGAGAGCAAAGCTCAAGTGGTCTGTTACCACGGAAACCTTGAGATTGTTCAACTGTCTTGTTTGTGTATGGTTGCTCATACAGTCTTTTATAGTGTATGGGCAACCATGGGCGGCACTCCTTTATCCCCCAAACAGATCTCCAATAAAAAAAAAAAAATGCCTTGCTTAGGTAGCAGTTCCGTCGCGCTGCTTACTTCTTCACCACCGCGTCTTCTCAATAGCGCATGCATGCCCACGTTCGATGTTCTTGTGCTGCACTAGTGACATACTCGGTGCAGCAGGACAACATCCTGACGCACCGAGTGCAGCACAACAGTGCTGTTCCAGGTATGGACTTCCATGCTGAACAGCATTCCACCATACTCTATTTAACTGTCTGGACACTGCCTCTTGGCGCAGGGCAGGCTTTGGACTAGACGCCCTTCAGGGCCTCTTGTCTTAATCTTGTGCCTCCTGCAGACCTTTTCCTGCCTCCCGTGTTCAGTCCTTGCCTGAATTACACTGCTTGGGACTCAGTCCTAATGGTTATTACCTTCTGCAAGAGCCCTCTCGTAGTAAGGTAGTACAGTTACGTGAGAACTTACTGTAACAGTAGATCTTCGAGAGATGCTCTTACAGTAGGTAAGCTTTTTCCCTTCCTCCTTCCCCTGCTGCTGTTCCTTTTCAGCCTTTCTGTTGGCTCCATGAGACCGCTTTTTTCTCCTGTCGCACCTTTCAGGTCTCCGGTGGGAGAACTAGAGGGCAAGCATGGGGACCCTCCCTTATATGGCCTCGGGCCCATACCAGTCACGTGACGTCGGGGGTGTTTCCCACCGCTATACACTGCTAGCTAAATTTTTCCGTGTGGTCCTAGTGCCTGGCGGCTCAGTCCTAATGGTTATTACCAACTGCAAGAGTGTCTGTCGAAGATCTACTGTTACAGTAAATTCTTATGCAACTGTACTTCCCGCACCTATGACTGCGGTGAGAAGATTTACACCTGCAACTCCCACGACGTCTGTGTTTGCTTCCTAAGCCCAGAGTGGAACGTGAAAGCCTACTCTGTCAGCACTTCAACTCTATGGCAAGGCAATGCCATAAAGGGGCCCTCGAAGCATCTACTGTAGAAGAAAGTGGCCACGATGGAGAAGGAGCTCCAGCAGAAGAGCATTGCTGCTTCACCGGCCCAGTTTACCGGGTCCTGGTCTTCAAAATCCTGAGACAAGTCATCAGGGAACCGACAGAGAAGCAGATAACCTCCCCGGTGCATTGCAGGTCACCTCTTTGTACAGCAGGTAATGACCACCTTGTGCCATTGACTGGTTCCGTAGCAACGACACTCGCCCCCCCACCCCTTGCCATTAAAAACACTAAGATCGGGGCTTGGCGCTGGCACAGCCAGACCTAGTACGGCTTGTACATCGCCATTTGAGACATAGCCTCCCCTGTGGATTCCTCCAGTTGTGCCCATCGACCATACAGAAGCCAGTGTTCAAGGAGGTACTGTCATCTTTTACTGACATGATCAGATGCCTGCTGCCTATTCCCCCTGTCCCAGGAGGTCCATCAATGGGGCGTACTGCCAGTCCTCCCTCGACGTAAAGCAAATCCTTTCCCTAGCCACCATCTACAGCATACATTCTCTGCTGCCCATCAACCTGCTCGATGATGATTACAAGTACAATCCTGACTTAATGCAGGATGAGGAGGAGGGAAGAGGCTGAGAGCCAATCTGATAGGGGCTCCATCTCTACAGTGTCCACTTGCAGTGAAGACTCTGGGGTCCATACTCCCAAGGTCCCCATTTAAGGACCCTACCTCCCACACCATGATGCAGCAGTTACAGGCTGCCGTAGGCTTTGACCTAGAAGAGCAGGACACTATCAAGAAGAATTTTGTTGTTATTGTTAATTGTCTTTATGCTCCTCCTCTTTGACTCCCAGACTCACTCCTGTGTAGTCTCTCGGCGCAGCCGCTCCTGCCTCACCTGAAGTCCTCCAGTCTCACCTCCGGCTTGGGCCCATCCCCTCACTGTGCCGCTGACCACCCAACCCCAACCCCCAGCTCTGAGCCCCGAGGCGGAACCGCCAAACTCCTCCTTTCTGGAATCTAGCAGAGCAACCAGGATATGGAGGGAGAACCAGAGGCAGACTGGAGAGACCTGGCATTGGGCGTGAGGGCTGGCCCTGGACCCACCATTGCCTACCAGAAGCTGGGGTTGTTTCCTTTGTTCTTCCCCTATGGTGCGGACGTGCAGTGGCATCGGCACATGGAGGGCGCGCTTCCGCCTTCTCCCACAAATGCCCGCTGACACCATTCCCCATTGGCTGTCCCCAGCCCAGTGTGTGGTGCCCCCAGCCTCCGTCAGGAGCTGCCACCAGGTGGGGAAACCCCCCATAACCCACCCCAGAGAGGAGAGCAGTCCCTCAGGTACTCAATCCACTCCTGCCCAGACGGCCCGAGCTTGCTCCTGAACCCGGGGTTCTGGCGTGGCGCAAGGTGTGATGTCCAGCGCCTCAACCCTCAGGCCTTTTTTAACCACCAAGCCTGTGGCAGACTCTGTGGGCATTAGTGCTGCCCAAAATAGGTCAAGGGTGTGACAGATAGTATCTGCTTGTTATATTATATCATATTTGTGATATATGTTTCTTTGAATGTCTGCTGGGAAAATATGGCAGCAGCCTAGGGCACTATGGGATATTGGATTTTTTGGAAAAAAAAAAATGTGCTGGCCTGGTTGTTACCTCTTGCTTGTAAAAGCTGACTTCCTGGGACTATAATGAGACCAGGTTGTAACAGTTGTAAAACACCAATTTACTTTGAAATCCGGGAAAAAAAGGTTGCAGTTTATGACCTATTAGGAAGAAGCAACTTCTTACTGATATTTGTTATATTTCACAAATAGGTGACACAGCTCATCAGGAAGTTTCCTGAAAACATCAAAGGGGTAACTCTGACCTGTCATTAGACATCACTAATTGGGAAGAATGTGTATTTTTTATTGGAATGTTTAGCAGTATGCTGGGGCAAGTGACTGATCAATTAATTCAGTATCCAGGTGTGAGTGACCTCACAACCAGCATCACATGCGAATGACGTGCAACATTCTAATCTCAGTGCCCCTTTCAGAGGACATAAGCTGTTTGGTTCTGATGTTCAGGACATTCTTTCCACCCTTCAGACCTCAGGCAGAACCCTGAAGTCTGTGCACTCTCTGTACCATACCCAGCCAAGGGGTAGGCACAGGGTTCCTTTACATTAGCTGGTACCCGGCACCGCCCACCTAGCAACCAGACAGCAGGGTAGGGGCAAGGGAGCAGGAGCCTTGCCCACCCCATACTCCACCCCAGGTGCCCATTGAAAGGCCCCTAAAGGTGGTGGCACAGGAGGAGCCACCACAACCAGCTCCGCCTAACTCCTTGTACACCCTCCAGCCACATTACCTCCAGGGGTGGTTGTAGGGGGTCAGCCCTCCCTCCACAAAAATCGATGGAAAGAGGTGATGACATATGCCTGGGTTCTAGAAATCCTAGAACACAGCCATGCTCCGGATTTTTTGGACACAAATCAAGAACATCCACCCCGTGGTAATCCACTATCCTCCAGAATACCTTCTTCTGTTCCTGGAGGAAGTTCAGACTTTTACTTCAAAACAAGGCCATAGAGTTTATGCCCTTTTGAACAAAGGCACATAGGGTTTTACTCTCGGTACTCCTGGTCCCAAAGTGGACAGGAGACGTGCGGCCTATTCTGGATCTCTGAGGACTGAACATCTCACTTCAAGGGTATCTCTTTCAGCAGGCCACACCTATGGAACTACCAGGACCACAGGGAAACTTTTCTAGCTAGTAGTCTACCAGGGGGATGCCTGCTCTGATGTCACACGCTGACGTCTCCCTATCCTATGAGAGTGAGTGGCCCCCATGCCCTCTTCAGTTCTTTTCCCACCATCGACCATTGCAAGGCAGACTTCATGGAGATCCTACTAGCTTCAGTTGACCGCCATTTCCTATGAGTTTTATTTTCTATTTCTCTCCCTAGTGTAGCATCACTTTACTTTAAAGTGATTTCTGCCATTTTGTATGCAGAGTTCCGTCTCTGATAAACTCTCTTGGACTCATGCCTGTGGGAAAGAAGATCCCTGAGAAGCACAACCACGACGGCTGTGTTTGCTGTCTAGACCCAGGCCTGTGAGATCTGCCATGGCTTCAACCAGGCTACCAGCATCATCGTCGGAAAACTAGGAAACGTTCCTGCTTCAGCAGAAGGTCACCCACATGGAGAAGGAGCTACAGGCCAGCAGATTTTACTTCGAGATACAGCTCTTGCAGCAGGTAACACCATTAGGACTGAAGCCGGCAGGCGTCAGGACCCCACGGAAATCTTCTAGCTAGCAGTCTTCAGCGGGGATCGCCTCCGACGTCGGTCCGCCCCGGCGTCAGGCGTAGTACATAAAATGATTCCAGCAGATTCCAGTTCTTTCCCCGCCGCCGCTTGCATGTGTCTCGACCATTTGGTCCGCTTTAGCGTGCGCCTGGTTAGTTCTTTCCTCGGGGAAAGTTTGTTTTTTCGCTCAGTTTCTATCTGATGTCCTCACCAACCTCCATTGAAGGCCATCCTTAGAAGTGCGCCTGTTGAAGCAAACTGCTCAAAGACCCGCATTTGGCTCAGGCCCGTGCCTAGGCCCAGACCACTTACACCTGGGCCTGTTCCTTCTGCCAGGGATTCAACAGTCGGACCGGATCCGCTGCCAGAAGGCCCTTCAGGCTTTCCTGCTCGGGAGAAGATTAAAGCCATGGACGCAGCCTCCAAGGGGGAATCTTCCGACAAGGCCTGGAGACACTTAGAGAAGCATAGGGAGAGAATGAGATCCATGTCCCCGTCTAGGGCCTCTGACTCCCGTAGCTCCGGCTCCTGGTCCGACCGCTCCCCCTCCCGGGCCCGCTCTCAGCCTCCCCCTGCAGCGGTGAAGACCTCCTCGGGTTCCTTTTCTCTTTCACAGGCCAAGACCTCCAGACCTTTTTCGTCTTCAACCACCAAGGCCCTGTCTAAGTCGGGACTGTCACCACCATCACAAATCCGGTTCCCGCCATTCGGAACCCGACGCTGGTCAGTCTCTTTGCCTCCTCCTCCCCAGTGGAAGACCAAAGAACTGACTTCTCTCGAGAGATCGTCAGCCCCGATGCCGGCCCCTCCAACGTCGGCCAAACACCATCGGTCCCGAGCACTGACGACCGCCAGACACCCGTCGCCGATCAGGCCTTCGCCTCCACGGACGCCGGCCGGGAGACCGACGTCCGCATCTACCGAGAAGAGTACCCCCTCGCCTCCCACCGACGTTGGTCAAGAGGCGATCACTGAGGAGGAGCTGACCCAGCCCGAGGACCAGACAGGCGAACCCGGTCCTGTCGTACCCCCCAGGGAACCCGACGACCGGCCATCGGTGCCCGGTCCGTCGTCGGGCCTCAGCATATCCGAGGTCAAGGAGTTTTCTTCTTCCTGGTGGGACACCATAAAAAGGGATGTGGTTCCCACACCACCTCCTCCTCCTGCTACTCCACCGGCCCCTGCACCCCCTACCTCACCCAGGGATGCGGGCCGAGTACCTTCCCCCAGGAGCCTACGGACCCTCCTAGGGGTAGATCACGAAATAGGAGACCTTCGTCCAGATCTTCTTCAGGGTCACCCAGCCCCAAGAGACCGAGAAGACGCCGCCATTCGCCTTCGACAGAGGACACGGGATTGGACTTCTCGGACGGATCCGGATCCCCCTCTCCAATCAACGTCCCTTCTCCGGACCCACGTGAGCTCCCAAGATCTCCGGATGACCCATCGTTCTCGGAGATTATGAGACATATCCAGGAGAACATGGGCTGGGACGCAGAGGAGCTAGACCCCGAGAGATTACGCCTTGCCAGATATCTTCGCCAAAAAGATCCTACGCCTATGGTGGTGCCACCCTTGGTGGACACTTTCGTGGACGTCACCAAGGCAGCGCGGAAACGTCCACACTCGCTTCCAGCGATGCCGAAGAAAGCTGACCGCCTATACAAGGCCCTAGGGAGGACCAGTACTTGGCATCACATCCTCTTGCCGATTCTCTGGTCATTACAGCCTCTCATGACCGGTCCCAGAGGCCGCAACATTTGAGCACCCTGCCACCGGACCCAGAGTCCAAACAGCTGGACGCTATGGGCAGGACATATGCCTCCGCTACCTGCGCCATCAGATCCCTCAACTACTTGACCCACATGGTACAGTTTCAAAACGCCTTTGTGGGAGCAGGGACTGGATCTGGTGGAAAAGATGCCAGAAGGTGAGCAGAAGGAGGAGTTGCTACAGCTCCTTCGGACGGGTTCGGACGTGGGAACCCAGGTGCTGCGAGCCGTGTATGATTCCGCGGACTCCTCGGCCAGAGCGGTAGCTTCAGGCGTATGCCTCCGGAGACACTCATGGCTCCGTGTTTCCGGATTCACCCCGGACGTTCAGAAGAACATCCTGGACGCCTCATTTCAGGGAGAAGTTCTTTTTGGTGAGTCCTTGGAGAAGGTCCTCACCAAGCTTCAGGAGGCCGGGAAGGCGGTACTGTCTGTCCAGGCCATATACAGACCCAAACTTAGTTCCTTTCGTAGGAACCAAAGCCGTTTTCAAGGCCGGATGCAGAGACAGCAATCCCACGCCAGTCCTCAACAGAAGGGCTCCTTCTACCATAGAGCCCAGGGGAAGTCATCAGCGGGCCGAGGTCAACGACCAGCTAAGTTGACCCAGCCTGCTGGACCCTCAGCCGCCACAGCATGACTTCTTCCCGGCCCCTGCCCCTCAGGATCAACGGGACACCAAGTTCGGGGGCCGCATTGCGGACCACCTGCCAGGGTGGCAGTCCATAACCACCGACAGGTGGGTCCTTCAGTTGGTCGAAAGAGGCCACTTTATAGAATTCGTGGACAAGCCACCCACAAGGCCTCCTCTGCTCTCCCGTTACTCGGGTCAGCACAGATCACTCATCAGACAAGAGGTACTCGCGCTCCTGCAGAAGGGAGCAGTGGAGTATGTCCCAGAGAGCCAGATAGGATCCGGATACTATTCCCACTTCTTTCTGGTTCCGAAGAAAACGGGGGACCTCTGTCCAATCCTGGACCTCGGCGACCTCAACATGTCGGTCGCCTACAAATGTTTCTCGCATGGTGACCTCCAGACTCATTCCATGCTGGAAAAGGACGCCTTCTTAGCGCCCCTGGACATGCAGGATGCCTACCTGCACATCCCAGTAGCTCAAGCGCACAGGAGGTTCCTGCGCTCGAGTTTCTCGGCCACCACTTTCAGTTCCGGGCCTTCCGTTCAGACTGTCTTGACCCCAGGGTCTTTACCCAAGTGTGTGGCAGTCGTGGCAGCTCTGAGGAGACAGGGTACCTCACGTGTCCCGTACCTGGACGACTGGCTTCTCGTGGTTGCCCAAAGAGGCACTGTTGATGGCTATTCAGAGCACCCAAGATCTGTTCCAGTCTCTGGGACTTATCAACTACGAAGTCTCCTAGTACCGCCCCAGAAGCTGCAGTTCATAGGCGCAGTTCTGGACACTCGTCCAAGGGAAAGCTTTTTCTTCCCACCTAAAGAGCTGGAACACATCAGATCCCTCATCAGGATCTTTTAGCGAAAAGACCGCCCCGCCAGGTTGGTCCTTCTGCTTGGCACACATGGCTGCGCCATTCCAACCGCCCCTTGGCAAGGCTCCACATGGTAACTCAGTGGATGCTCAAGGTGCAGTGGGACCAAAGGCAAGACCATATGCAGCATCCAGTAAGAATCACGAATGCCGTGATTTGAGACTGGCAATGGTGGCTAGACCCAGGACACTTTCTGCAGGTGTCCCGCTTACCTGCACTGCCCCTCAAGGCAATCCTTCCATAGACGCCCAGGGCTGGGATGGGAGCGCATCTGAATGGGGTAAGGTCCCAGGAACATGGACCCTCAGGAAGCTCACCTCCACATCAACGTGCTGGAGATGAGGCGGTCCTTATGCCCTGCAGGCCTTCAGTCAGAAATACGTCGAGTACCCTTCTGCTTCAGACAGACAACACGATGGTGATGTATTGCCTCAACAAACAAGGAGGCGACACTCTTACCCTCTGCAGGAAGCGAAGAGGGTGGGATTGCAATCCGACACGGGCGCGAGCCTGATTGCAGTTCACGCTCCCCGAGTGGACAACATAATCCGAGACGGGCTCCGAGTCGCTCCTGCGCCAGAGTCCACTTAATGGGAACTTCTTCAGGAGGTAGCAGAGGATCTGTTCCTTCGATGGGGCACTCCAGAGTTGGACTTATTCGCTTCCCCATCCAACGCAAAACTGCCCAGTTTTTGCTCGCTAGAGCCAGGGATCCAGGGTCTGGTGTTTTCTGACGAGACGTGTTGTACCTCTCCTGGGCGGACAGATTCCTCTACGCTTTCCCTCCCTTCCCGTTGATCCAGAGAGTTCTTCTCAAACTCCGCAGGGAGCACGCAACAATGATCCTGGTAGCGCCTTTCTAGCCCAGGCAGATCTGGTTCCTCATGCTGACGCAATTGTCCCGGGAACCTCCAGTTCCGCTGTCTTCAGCTCCCACCTATTGTCTCAGGAGGAGGTTCACTAGTCCATACGCGCCACTGAACCTGCATCGCATGGCTCCTAGAGACATATAGCCATTATCGCGAGACGGGTCTCGCAAGAGGTGGCGGAGGTCCTTTCCCGTGACCAAGCCGGGCTGCTTCTCGACGTCACTGCCATGAAATGGTGCCGTTTTGCTTATGATCGCGGCAGCGCGGCCTTTCCCACTTTAGAATGCCGGTGAAAGGGGTGCTGGAATACCTTCTTTCCCTATTCCATTCGGGCCTCGCCTACTCCTCCATTAAAGTGCACCTCCCACGCGATCTCTGCAATATCACGTCCGTGGAGCGCACAGTGGCACAGCTTGATGCCTCGAGACTTCCTGGAGAGGTGTTGGCACCTAGGCCACCCATCAAGGATCCTGCCTCCTTGGGATTCCTACTTTTGTTCTGGAAAAACTCACGCCCCCTTTGAACCTGCCGCGGATTGCGAGCTCGTTTGCTGTGGTGGAAAACATTATTTTTAGTTGCTGTCACGTCAGCAAGGAGAGTTTCCGAGCTTCACGCTCTCATGTGCAAGGAGCCTTGTTTAATTTTTCACCAGTACAGAGTGTCTCTGAGGACAAATCCTAAATTCCTGCCTAAGGTGGTCTCTGCCCTCACTCTCAACCAGGACATCGATTTCCCTGTGTATTTCTCCAAGTACTCTAATAGAGGAGAGGCGCTTCTTCACACCCTGGATGTTCACCGCTCCTTAAGGTTCTACCTGAATAGAACTAAACAGCTTCGCAAGTCGGAGCAACTTTTTGTTTGCTTTGCTGAGAGGATGCTGGGCCAACCAGTCTCAAAGCAGACCCTTTCTCGCTAGCTTGTCCAGTGTATTTCTTTTTGCTACAACAACAAGCATATGCCCCTCCCGGGTACAGTCCGGGGCCACTTGACAAGGGGGGGTGGCTACCTCCTTTGCAGCACTGCATAACGTCTCCACCTCGGCCATTTGTGCTGCAGCTACTTGGAGCTCTGTGCACACATTTATTAGGCACCATAGCTTGGATATTACATCACGGCGGAGAGCTGGTTTCGGCCTGGCCGTTCTACAGGGTCTCCTGTCCTAGAGTTAGGACTTGTTCAAGATCTCTCCTAATTTCCTCCTCCCAGAAGGCTTACAGGCGCTATTGCTTGGGAATCGGTCCTAATGGTGTTACCTGCTGCAAGAGCTGTATCTCGAAGTAAGATAGTACAGTTACGTAAGAACTTACCATAACAGTAGATCTTCGAGAACAGCTCTTGCAGCACCTTCTCCCTCCCCACCATTCCCCCTTGGAGGAGGTATGTTACCAGGCCTGGCAGGAGCCCTTGCTCTTTCTTCTGATGGCGGATCCTCGGTCTCCCTTTCTGATGTCATCCCACGGCTGGGGTCTCCGCAGGAGAACTGGGGAATTGGCAGGGACCGCCTCCTTATGTACTACATCTGACGTCGGGGGCGGTCCCTGCTGAAGACTGCTAGCTAGAAGATTTCCGTGGGGTCCTGACGCCTGCCGGCTTCAGTCCTAATGGTGTTACCTGCTGCAAGAGCTGTTCTCGAAGATCTACTGTTACGGTAAGTTCTTACGTAACTGTACTTTCCTCCACTTCCCGGGCCCTGTCCTTGGGTTTGCACTCCTCCAAGGCCTTGGACAAATCAGGCAGGAAGCATAAACACTAGGACAAGGGCCACACTACAGACCAGTCCTCCCTGACTCACTCGTGGTCGCCACTTCATGCTGCAGTGGGGCCGTCTTCCTCTTTAGGGGCTGTCCCCTCTGCCTCGCACGCCCTCTCCTCCACAGGGCTACCGTTGGCAGCTCCTCCCACCAACCTCACCTTGGTGGGCATTGCTTCCTCAGGCTTGGGTACTCCACTGATGTTGCAGCCCTTGCTGTTCCGGCCCGTGTTCTCCTTGGGCCATTAGTCAGGAGGCTCCACCGGTTCGACGTCGACCGGCACAGGCTCAGCATTCTCAGGGGTTCAGACCACTCCCCTGACACATTCCTCAGCCCTTTCTTCGGCCACTGTCTCTGCCTCTGGGGCCCTGCCTTCTTTAGCATTGCCCCAGGCCATTCCTCGGTTGTCCTTGGCCTGCCTGACTGCCCTCGTCTCCTCCCCCAGCCAACGCCAATAGGTGCCCCACACCAGTCATGGTGGATTTCCAGGCCATGCTTCTTTCACTATGGAATTTCATGCAAGCCAGGCTTACTTCCCCACAAGGGTTGATGCCACAGGGATCTACTGGCCCTGTCTCCGCAACACCCTTCCCTATGGAGCCACGGCATGCACCTCAGGATCGGGTGCCCTCTAACGTCTGTCACACTCCAGGCCCGATTTCCACCAGCCCTTCTCTAGCCTTTGTCCCACTCTCCTCATCTCCTTCAAGGTCCCATCAAACCATCAAGAGTGAGTGAACACGAATAGAAGCTATGGAATCCAGGGTCTCTGCCACCGCCTTGTTATAGGCAAGTACTAGATTCCCTGGATCCATGCATTCACTTGGTATACCCAGTAGATCCAGCACCACCACCATTACGCCATCTGCGGTCACACCCCTCAAAGGGCAGTACCAGACCATCTCCGTAGGGGTAGGCCTATTGAGGGGGAGCCACGAAACTGAACCCTACGGTGTGATGGTCAGACCACCCAACTGGCTCCACCAGCAAGTCGGATAGCTCTATCCCCAGGAGGAACGCCAAGTCCAGTGAATGACAACAAATGTGGGTTGCAGAGGTAACAATCTGTGTAAGGCCTAACAAACTCATTAGTTGGGGGAAGTCCTGACCAAATTGTGAGAGTTCGTCGTCGACCCAGGCATTGAAATCTCCCAGAATCAGCCATCTGGGGGATCCCAATACCATGTTGATGATGAAGTTCGCGACTTCTTACAGGAAAACTTTCCCATCTCGTGATGGACAGTAGACGAGAAAGTATCCTGCACCCTATACCCGTGCCCACGATACATTCAAAAGAGTTGGTGGTCCCCACTGGAACATCCATAGGGTCCAGTTCTGATCTAAAATAGATGGCTGCACGCCCGCCCCTACGATCCATTCTCAGGTGGTGTATCACCGAGTACCCGGCTGGAATTGTGGAAGCCAGCTCTGGACCAACATTTTCATCCAGCCAGGTCTCTGTGATGCAAGCCAGGTCTGCTGACCCAACAAGATCCGTTATTAAAGCAGTCTTGTTCTTAATGGACCTGGCATTGCATAACACAGAGTAGAATGAGCAACCAAGGAAGACCGTGTCACTTGCCTGCACGAAGCAGAACCCTTGGGTATGGGAACCAGACGGGGAGGACCCCTCTCCTGGACCCATTTTGCCCCAGAGCGTCTCCTTATTCGTGGATGCAGGTGTCAGGCTTTGCCCAGGCTGTGCAACAGTCCATCCTGAATGCCCCCTTTAAGGGCATAAACTGTTTGGGGCAGATGTGCAGGATATACTTTCTAACCTGCAAGCCTCGTTCCGCATGTTGCGGTTGGACCACTCTGTGTATCACACCCAGCCTTAAAGTGGTCAGCAGGTACCCTTTCGTCGGGCTGCCCATAGGGCCAAGCCCACCGCCAAGCCTCAGAGTAAACATACAGCAGCCACAGCCTTACCTACCCCTACGTCCACTACTGGAGCTTCTACTTCAGCATGACTCCTTACTTGACGACCTCCCCCCGGCAGGGCAGCAGGTGGTCATAGGGGGTAATTTCTCCCTGTACCTGGACAGATGGAGGGAGATCACCAGAGATGCATGGGTCGCGCAGCTCATAGAATACTGCCACACTTTAGAGTTCCTGGAGTGGCCTCCAGAAATCCCCCCGTCCCCAGGTTCAGTCCTCTTATCATACATTCCAGTGCTCTGGGAGGAGATTTGCATGTTGTTGCACAAAAGTGCCATAGAACCTGTCCCGAGACTCAGCAGGGCAGGGGGTTCTGCTCCTACTTCTTTCTGGTCCCCAACTACACCCGGCATTTCGGGCCCATACTGGACCTTTGAGAGCTAAACTTCTTCATTCAGTACAAGAAATTCCAGTTGGTGACCCTTCAGGGATTGCTGCCTCTTCTGCATTAGGGGAATTGGATATGTTCCATCGACATACAGGATGCAGACCTGCATATAAAGGTGTGTGCTTTTCATAGGAAATACCTCAGGTTCCAATTCCAGGGAGCACACCCCTGGTTACGGGGCCCTGGCCTTTGGCTTATCTTCGGCCCCTGTGGCATTCACCAAATGTTTGGTAGTAGTGGCAGCAGCCCTTAGGTGGGAGGGACTCTTGGTCTTTCCCTACTTGGACAACTGACTCCTCAAAGCTCAGTCCAGGGAGCATCTGCTGCAAGCTCTGGAATGTACCGTCAAACTGTTCCAAGATCTGGGAATCATGATCAACCTGTCCAAGTCGGTCTTGACCCCACTGTCAGTGTCTTCAGTACATAGGGGTGTTTCTGGATATGACAGGGTGTGGCTTTCTTGCCCAAGAACAGGGCGGACTGCCTCATGGCTCAAGTCAGCCTGCTGTACACAGCAGATATGTTTCACCTAGAACCTTTCACTGGCTCTTGTGCCTGATTACTGCAGCAGTTGTCACAGTGCCTCTAGCCAGACTGCACATGAGGATACCCCAGTGGACATTAAGGGTCCAGTGGGATCAGTGCACTGATGACCTGGAACAGCAGGTCCTAATCTCCTCTCTGGTCAAGAAGGCATTGCTTTGGTGGATGGAACCCGGCAATGTTTTGAAAGGGATTACTTTCCTCATTCCTTCTCTTCAGCATATTCTCACCACAGATGCTTTGGTGTTGGTGGGCTCCACCAAACACAAGGGACATGGTCCTGGATGGAGTCTACACTCCACATCAATATGCTGGAGATGCGGGCTGTCCTGTATGCCCTGCAGGTCTTCCAGACTGTGCTGTACCCGGGCCTTCTGCTAGTCCAGATGGACAACATCAGCATGTTCCACTACATCAACAGACGGGGGCACTCATTCGTACCCCTCTGCCACGAAGCAATGAGAGTCTGGTACTGGGCTCTAGAACATCGTCTAGAACTGTTGACTTTCCATGTTTCAGGTGTCCAAAACATCCTGGCGGACAAGCTCAGTCAGTCGCAGTCCATGATGCATGAGTGGGAATTGCTGACCTCAGTTGTAGACCACCTGTGATCGTCCAGAGTTGGACCTTTTTGCGTCCCCACTCAACCCAAAATTGCCACTTTTTTGCTCGCTCGTTGAAGGGCCTGGAGTTTTCTGGCAAGATGTGTTGTCCGTCTCTTGGAAAGGGAGGTTTCTTTACGCCTTCCCTGCCTTCCCCCTGCTTCAGAGGGTCCTGCTTAAGCTCCAGATGGAAGGGGCCACTATGATCCTCACACCCCTTCTGGCCTCATCACATCTGGTTTCCTTGGTATCCAGTGATCATAGTGAATGAATTTGAGTACCTGTTAAAATGGCGACTCCATATTTGGCACTATTGGGAAGGGCTACCTGCAAGGGTAGCGATTAGGTCTGCCACGACACTAGGGGAAGGCGACCAGAACAGGGGACAAGTGAGGGGAAGGGGAGGAGAGGGAAAGGGAAGAGAGTTATTGGGAGGGACTGCGCCGGGCCTTCTGCTGCCACTGAGCCAGCTGTGTGATGTGGTGATGAGGGAGGCTGGCTGCGGCATTACAGGTACTGGGTTCGAGGCTGGGGACAGGAGGGTGTAAACTTTGCCACTGCTTGCGGCTCCGAACTTATTTGTGTTTTTTTTTTTTTGCTGAACTTGTGCCCCCTCCCCGACATGCACCCCTGGAGTTAGAATCCTAGTAAGCAAGGTGCCTGAACAATTTAGATTGTCATGGTTGGTTTGTTTTTCAAGCGATATACACTCGCCATAATAGCGATCAGTGTTCCGCATTCACTATTATGACATAGAACCAGTTCCATCTACTGTAGCAGTTGACAGTGGAACCTCCAGTGCCCCTACCTCTGGACATCAGCTTGCTCTCCCAGGAGCGGGTCACCCTGGTCTATCCGGACCTCTGATCTCTACATCTTCATGCCTGGCTCCTGAAGACATAGCCATGTCTCAATTTGGGGTGTCCACCAAGGTTGCGGATGTCCTGGTGGCGGCTAGGAAGCCCTCCACCAATGCCACATATTCCATGAAGTGAAAATGCTTTGGTCTGTGGGCTGCTTCATGTCTGCTGGGCCCTTTTACTTGTCCAGTGAATCCGATTTTGGAGTACTTGCTGTCCCTTTCAGACTCTGGTCTGAAGTATTCCTCTGTTAAAGCACACCTGTCTACCATTTGTTTATTTTTTTATTTTAGTCGTTGGTAACTGGGTAAGGCCCACTAGGCTCAAGTGCCTGTTTTCAGGGGCGACCTGGGAGCACTGGGTGGTTAAGTGACTTGCTCAGAGACGGCACAGTATGCAAGTAGAGGTTGTGAGAATCAAACTCGGGTCTGGTCTGCTGGATGTACCAAGCTCGTTCACACCTCTTTCCTCTAACCTCTAGGCTGTACTGCCAGCCCATTTAGCCTTCCATGTGCCTGTTGATGGCTGTACGGTAGCACAGCTGGAGGTGTCCCGTACATTCCTGAGAGGCATTCTTCACTTGAAGCCTGCTATTCATAATCTAGTCCTGCCTTGGAACTTGAATTCTGTGTTGGAGAAACTTACTTTGACTCCTTTTGAGCTGGCTGTGACATGCGAGCTACGCTTCTTGTTGTGGAAAACATTATTTCTGGTTGCCGACAAGCTTCAAGCTCTTGTGTGAGCCTCCTTATTTGGTTTTCCCCAAGGACATGGTATCTTTGCAGACAAATCCGAAGTTCCTTCCTAAGGTGGCGTCTGACTTTATTTTAAATCAGTCCATCCTCTGGCCTGTTTATTTCCCAGAACTTACAAATCCAGGGGAAGCATTGCTCCCCACTTTAGATGTGCATACAATTCTGCGTTACTGTACACACCATAAGAAGGACTGCAGGAAGTCCTCGCAGCTGTTTGTTTCTGTCACCCCAAGAAAGAGGGCATTCCTGTTTCTTAACAGTGGTTGTCCATATGGTTGGACAGCTGTGTCACTTTTTGCTGCAGGAAGTATGGTAAGGATTTTCCTGGTATTGTTCGTGGTCATTCCACCAGAGGCATGTCCATTTTTGTTGCTTGTTTCAGGAATGTTTCAGCTCACTTCTGTTGCATGTTTCAGCTACAGAGATCTATGCTGCTGCCACCTAGAGTACTGTCCACACCTTTATCAAGCACAGCAGTCTGGACATTGCCCTAAGCATAGGGCCAGTTTCAGCCTAGCTGTGCTTCAGGACCCACTTTCTTAGGTTCTTGCTCTCCAGCCACCCAGACTGCTTATTCGGCTGCCAGAACTGCTTGGGCCTTGTTCCATAAATGTGGCCTGCTGCAAGAGATACCCTCGAAGTAAGGTAGTACAGGTACATAAGAACTTACTGTAACAGTAGATCTTCAAGAGGATTTCTTGCAGCAGGCCATGCCATCCCACCCTCCATCCCCCTAGGCCTGTGGGCCTGTCTGTGTCTGTCTCTCCTTCTTAGTGGAGAGCCTTCTGCCTTTCTATTACTCATACATTAGTGGGAACAATCGGCTCTTCCTTGGTTCCTAAGCAGGAGATGGGTTGCATATGGTCTCCGGTAAGAGAACAGAGGAGGTTGCGTGGGCCGCTCGCTCTTATAGGATAGGACAATGTCATCATGTGACGTTTGAGTGGACAGCCCCCTGGTAGACTGCTTGCTAGAGAAGTTTGTATGGTCCTGGTGGCTGTAGTTCTGTAGGTGTGGCCTGTTGCAACAGATCCTCTCTAAGATCTACTGATCTTACTTTGAGGTGGCTCTCGCAGCAGGCAACACCAGTAGGACTGAAGCCACTAGGCACCAGGACCACACAGAAAACTTTTAGCTAGCAGTCTTAACACGGGGGGCAGCCCCGCCAACGTCTTTGTGCTGACGTCCGCCTATCCAAAAAAGGAGGTGGTCCCCCAGTCTTACCTCATTTTTTTTTTTTCTTTCTGCCGTTGACCCACGCATGTCGGAACTCTACGGAAGCCTGCTTCAGTCGACCGCCATTTTGTTTGTGTTTACCTGTGATTTATTTCCTTTTTCTTCTTTAGTATTAACATTGATTTTCAGTGGTTTCTCCATCTCATTTATGTCCTCTCCAGCGTCATCTTCCAACCGGCCTATGAAGTGTGCCTGCAGCAAGCAGAAACCCTCCAAAGACTGTCACTCTTCCTGCCTGCTCTGCTTAGGCCCCAACCATGACATCGAGGCCTGCCAGGACTTTAATCAGGCCAGATGGAGATGCCGCTTGAAGACCCTTCAAAGCTACCTGCTTCAGCAGAAATTGGTCTTGATGGAAAAGGACCTTCAGGCTAAAAGCTCTTCCACTTCCCTGGCTTAGTCTTCCAGGGCATCATCATCATCATCTTCATCATCTCCTTCGTGTAGAAGGAGAAGTCTAGCAGGAAGCATAAGCATTATGGGTGGTAGCGAACTTCAGCCCCTTGGCTCCCATGAGTCCTCAACCATGTGGCTCGACTGGCCCCTTGCCTATGCCCGTGCCTCAGGGGATCGCCCCACAAGCTTGAGCCTCGCCTCTGGGGCCAACATCAGCCACTTCACTGGAGCAGCGTCAACCTTCACCTGTTAGGCTGGCACCGGCTACGCTGACGCTGCCTCCGACAGCTCTTCAACCTTCATCACTTCAGCCTGCGCCACAACCAACACCTGCTGGCCCTCTCTGGGACCCCCAGCTGGCACCTGCTGAACCAATGCCAGGGTACCTGTACCCTCCTTCTCAGTATCCTTATCCACCTTACAAGCCTTCTCCACCAGTGGATTATAATGCCTTTTTTACAGCCTGGTAGGCCTTTATGCAAAACAAGGATGCACCCAGGCGACCTTCCCCTCCTCTTCGTGTCCCCTGAACCCAGACTGGGCAGGACCTAGCAATTCCCACCCTAAGGGGCTTCTAGGGGTCACAAGAGAACCTCTGATCAGCATATGGATGACTGTCGCCCACAGACGCCGGTCCCAGACAGTGATCAGTTGGGGGACCATTCCTCCTCTTCCTTTTCAGAGTCATTGGAGGATTCAAGGGGCTCTTCTGATGGTCAGGAGCCTCCTAAGGAGAACCCCCAAGTCTCCCCCCGATGATCCCTCCTTCCTTGACGTGATGCTCCATATCCAGTCCCTTATGGGTTAGGAGACAGAGGTTCTTAACCTGGCGTGCCATCATCTGGCTATTTACCTCTGGAAGAAGGAGACCCTTCCTTTGGTGGTGCCTCCTCTAATTGATTCCTATTATGATGTTACTAAGGTGGCATGGAACCACCCCTCATGCACCGTGGCCTTAGCCAAGAAGGCTGATTGCCTTTACCATGTGCCGGTGGGTAAATCTGTCTTTCTAGGGACATGGATATGTTGTTCATCCACACTGTCTGGCAGGTATTCTTGCCGCTTTAAATCTTGCCGGAAGGTCTTCAAGCCGGCTCCTCCCACCCACCCGGGTGGGAAAACTCACGGCTCCACCCCATGACGCCAGATCTTCCTTACCGCTTGGAAGCTCAGGTTCCTCCTTAACGCTCTGCGTATAAGACTGGTTCCTAATTCTTGGTTTCCAATTTAAAAGTTTTGCTTAAAAGACTTGGTCTTCTATCCCTCAGCGGCTGTGATGGACAAATCGACTCCGGTTTTCGGCGGTGCCTTTGTGGGCAGAAGATGTCTAGACGGATCCGCACTCCACGTGTGTACTGTTTAGGCCTCGAAGCACGTCCACGAGGCTTGCAACCTGTGCTCTTCCTTCTCAGCCTCGCCCTCGAAGACCGTGCTGCCCGTTTACAACTAGGCGCCCGAAACCTTTTCCTCCGGTTAAGTCAGAAGAGGCCCGTCGGCGGTTTCCGCGGCGGCGGGCTCGGCGGATCAGCTAGAGCAGATGATCGCCCTCGAAGAGGAGGCGGCGCGGGCCACATCTTCCTCGACCGCAGCTTTTATTCCGCTTTCCCTGGGTTCCTCTTACACAGCTTCCTTTAAGGAGCTTTGTCTGTCCCTCTCCACTAGGGGAGAGGGACCAGCGTCTGCTGGACCTTCTTCTCAGTCCAAGAAGAAAGACAAGGGTAAGTCTCTTCGTCGACGCTCTTGGGAGCCGGGAAGGTCCCTCTCCCCGAGTTGTCGGCCATCGACTTCGGTCGATCGGCTTCGGCCACTGGTCTCATGGTGTCCCCGTCGGGTCAGTTGACCGAGACTTCCGTCGACGCAGTCGAGATCTTTCTCGACCCGTTGGACGGGTTGTTGACCGCCAAAGCCGAAAATCCCCTCTCCCCGGTTTCCCCGGTGGGAGTTGAGGATCCCGTGGGCTTGCCAGTGCCTCCGGTTCTGGAGCCCTTGGGTGTTCCCTCCAAGCTGAGGGAGGAGCCGGTTCCACCCGTCCCCTCTCCGCACCGTCCTCGGAAAAGCCGGGGTTCTCTGTCTCGGACTTCTTCGCGGTCCAGCTGATCCCGCCATCATAGGCGGTCTCGGTCTCGGCACCGCGGTAAGTGGCGCCGCCGCTCGTCCTCTTCCTCCTCCTCGGATAAGGGGAGGCTTTGACGCGAGTTGCGTCGACGATACGAGGACCTCATGTGGCAACAGCTCCTTCTGACCGGGAATAAGCCGACACCGTCGCCTTCCCCGGCCATTAAGTGGCTGTCACCGGAGCGGCCGAAACAACCCCTCGTTTTACCCAAGGAGCCTGTTCCCAGGCCGGTTTTTCGGCCAAAACCAGCTGCTCCACCGATTCCAGTGGAACCTCCTCCACAGCCGCAGTTTCGGCTCCAACCAAGAATTCTCGGTCGGCTCAGGGTCTGCCCCATAGGGCTGTCGGTCACCCTCACTCCCGATCGCCTCGGCAGGTGGAGGGTGGCTCAGGCCGAGGCAGCTCTTTCGGACTCTTCCGAGTCAGGCGCACGATTCCTCCTTTTCTCCAAGCGAGTGGACTTGGAGTCCTCTGGAGGTCAGTCGGCTGGGCGACAGCCTCCGTCCTTCCTGGGGTTGCTCAGACTCATCCGGAATCCACCGGGATGTAGCTCGACCCATATCCAAGCGGGCCAAGTATCCCTCCACGGAGATATTGGACAGAGGATTCCCCTCGGAGGCCTTCCCCTGGCTGAGGCCATTGTGGGCCCGCCTTGGAGCTCTGGCGAGCGTCCTGCTTCCTGCCCTGCGCCTTCGGCCAGGATGGCCAGGAAGTATGCGGTCCCTACCGGTTCCCTGTCCGGTTTCTCGGAACATCCCTCGGCCGAGGGGTTAGTTACCGACAGCATTTTCTGGCGTGCCGGAAACGCTAGGGACATGGACAAACCTCCCGACAAGGAGTCCAAGAAATTGGACTATGCCGGGCGAAAAGTCTACGCTGCGTCCTCCCTTGGCCTTCGTCAGGCCAGCTCGGCCGTACTGATGGCACATTTTTCTCATGCCCTGTTGGGCTCCCTGGACGAGGTGGTCCCTCATCTCCCAGCTGACCTGCAGACCACGGTTAAGCAGGTGCGGGACCAGGGCAGTGGCCAAGCAGCAACTTCAGACTGCTTTGGACATTGGTGATTCATGCGCCAGGTCAGTAGCGGCTACAGTGGCTATGCGCCGTCGGGCATGGCTGAGGATATCCACCTTCACAGCGGATACCCGCACAAATTGGCGGATTTCCCCTTCTTGGGGACCGACCTCTTCGGCCCTGGAGTGGAAGGCCACCTCCAGAGGACTGAAAAGTCCAATGCCACCTTGGACTCGGTATCATCCGCTCAGAGGGACAAGGGCCGCAGACCTCTACCCAAGCCCCTTCGTCCGTCTGCGCCCCCGGCACGCCCGGCCCAGCAACACCAGGGTCAGCAGGCTCACGCTTGGCGTCCCAAACCCAAGCCTGCGGCTTCTTCCTCCAGGAAGCAGGAAGGTAAAGGCCCAGGCGGTCCCTCGGCCGGTCCCCCCTCCAAGCCTGCACAGCGATGGGTTGAGGGATGTCGCCCCCAACCTCGTCACCTCACCCCAGGTTCCCCCCGTGGGGGATGGCTCTGGTACTTCCTTTCCGCCTGGTCTGCTATTACCACAGACAGGTGGGTGTTGGAGGTGGTAGGAAAGGGCCTGCCTCTGGAGTTCGAGCAGGCCCCACCCTTCAGAGCCGTCGCACCTCGGGGAGCCTCGGGGTCCGAAGCCTCGCTGTCAGCTCGCCGAGCCGACATCGCTCTCCTCCTCGAGAAGGAGGTGATAAGAGAGGTGGCGGACCCTCCCTCAAACCCAGGGTTCGTGTCCAGGTACTTCCTGGTTCCGAAACGGACGGGGGGCTGGAGCCCCATTCTCGACCTACACGACCTGAACATGTTCCTAAGGTCTCGAACCTTCAGGATGGTCACTCTGGCTCAGATAATCCCATCCTTGGAACACGGCGTGTGGTTCTGCTCTCTGGACCTACAGGATGCGTTCTTTCACGTCCCTATCCGTCCGTCCCATCAAAGGTTCCTTCGCTTTCGAGCGGAAGGTTCCCTTTTCGAGTTCCAAGCCATGCCCTTCGGCTTATCTCCAGCTCTCAGGGTCTTCACCAAATGCATGGCAGTGGTGACAGCATTCCTGCGGCGCCGAGGGGTCCGGGTTTACCCTTACCTGGACGATTGGCTGATAGCAGCCCCCTCCAGACAGGAGGTGGAGCGGTCCAGAGATCTGGCCCTCCAGGTTTGCTCTCAGGTCGGCCTCCTCATCAACGAGGCCAAGTCGGAACTCGAGCCAAAGCAGGTGATTCTTTTCATCGGGGCAGAGCTCGACTCTCTTCGAGCCAGAGCACAGCTCCCGGCGGACAGGGCCGAGGTTCTTTCCTCCTTTGCCCAATCATTTCTGGTTGGGCAATGTCGCCTTCCGGGACTTCCTGCGCCTCCTGGGTCTCATGGCGGCCTGTACCAGCGTGGTCCATTGGGCCCGCTGGAACATGCGCCCCCTTCAGTGGGGGCTGGCCAGCCAGTGGTCCCAATGCTGCAATCCATTGGACCAGCTAGTGACAGTGACCCAGGGGATGTGGAATTCTCTCCAGTGGTGGACCGTTCCAGTTCATCTGCAGGAGGGCATCCCGTTTGTCCGCCCCGAGCCGACGGTCTCTCTATCGACCGATGCCTCTCTGATGGGTTGGGGTGCCCATCTGGGGGAACACCGAGCGCACGGCCTCTGGTCCCCGCGGGAGTCCCGATGCCACATCAATCTGCTGGAGCTCCGAGCGGTCCGCCTAGCTCTCACCGCCTTTGCTCCGTTTCTTCGGGGTCAAGTGGTCCGGGTCCAGACGGACAATACCACGACCATGTACTATCTAAACCGCCAGGCGGGACAGCTCCCATGTTCCTATGCAAGGCTCTCCGCATCTGGTCACTCGTGACAGCCTGGAGGCGGATCTCCTAGCCATTCATGTGGCAGGAGCCTCCAACACCTGGCCGATGCCCTAAGCCGGATGGGGGCTGCCTCCCACAGTGGTCTCTCTGCCGGAGGTAGTCCGAGATCTGTTCTCCCATTGGGGCACACCTCAGGTGGACCTGTTTGCCTCAGGAGAATCACGAGTTGAGGCTGTTCCATGCCCGCCCCCTCAGCAGGGCTCTCTGCAGGGGATGCCTTCTCGAGGCCGTGGATCCCGGGCCTCTTCTATGCCTTTCCCCCGTTTCCCTTGATGCAAAAGGTGCTGCTCAAAGCAAGGAGGGACAAGGCGCAGGTGATTCTGATAGCCCCAGACTGGCCCTGCCAATACTGGTACCAGATCTCCTCAGCCTCAGCTCCAGGCTTCGAGGCAGCTTCCAGCTCGCCGGACTTGCTCTCAGTCAATCAGGAAGGTATTCCATCCGGACCTTCAGTCCCTGCACCTGGCGCCTGGTTCCTGGCGCTAGAGATCTTCCTGGACATAAGTCTCCACCACTCATTCACACTAGTGGGATTGGCGCGGAGGCACTAAGACCATCGGGGCAAACTTTTGCTGGAGGGTCGGCGAGAGAGAGACGGCGCCGCGAGACCGCGGCGCGCGAGCAAGCGACTCGGCGGTAATGACCATCTCGGCGCGACCCTCAACCACCTCAGTTCCTTTTTCCCGCTTCGTCGAGTGCGCTTCAGTGGCAGACGTCGCTCATGCCTGTCGAGTCAAACTTCAAACTAAGCGCATAGTTTTCAGTTTGTTTTGTAACATTATCACGATAGTAGTATCCGCTTAGTTTTATTCTATTTTTAGTAAAATTTTTCTAATATTTAAATTTAACTACTTGAAGAAGTCTGCCTGCTGGGCGGAATGCGACCATGAGCAGGTCAGGTGGGGTAGGGAGACTTACGTATGAAAGCTGTTCAGTCAGCGGGCTGGGTCGGTCAGCCTCCTTCTCCTCAGCGGGGTTCCGACTACGGT
Source organism: Neoceratodus forsteri (assembly GCA_016271365.2). Classification (NCBI taxonomy): domain Eukaryota; kingdom Metazoa; phylum Chordata; order Ceratodontiformes; family Ceratodontidae; genus Neoceratodus; species Neoceratodus forsteri. Next base: position 1,463,534,473 of record CM057452.1, read on the forward strand.
CGATCCGATGCCCGGGATGGGCGGTCCCCGCCGGCATAAAAATAAGCGGTCGCTTTCTCGGCCGTTAGGCCTCGAAGCTCTTCTTGACCCACAGGTCAAAAGAGAAGCATCACTAAGGTCGCCCTCTCTGGTATATCTCTCGCGTCGGCAGTTGAGTTATCGTTACTAGTTGCGGTCTCCTTCTTCGAGTCGCTAGCTTCGATAATCGTCGTCCTCGACATCGACCCCTCCCGCCTATAGGTAGGGCTCCAGATAACGCATTTCATCAGTGGGCGCTCTTATGGGCGATGGGCTCGGAGGTTGGTTCTTCTGCCTGGCTCGGTTACCTCGGAGCCCTCGGGCTCCTCCGGCGATCAGGTAGGGCGGTTGGACCTTCCTAGTCGCGCGGCGCCTTCTTCGGTGCTAGCGACTCCGTGCTTAGGTGTTTCCCCCCCTCACATGGCTGCGGCGCAGGGGGCCTCACCGATGCCCTTATCTCCTGGTATTTTTCCTTCTCTTGTTTTCCAGGTTCCCGGGGCTTTTCCGGCGCCTTCTGCAAGGTCTGTGGCCGTGTCGGCGCCGTTTGGCGCCCGGGCTTAAGGCGCCGTTAGGCGGCGCCCGTAATCTCGGCGCCCGTTGGTGGCGCCCAGCGTTTTCTCGCGGCGCCGCCCGACTAATGCCAGTTAGATCGGGCGGCGCCGTTGGCAGCGTCGTCCGTGGCGCCGATAAGCGGCGCCGTCTCCAGCGTCATCCTTAGCGCCCGCCGGCATTCGCGAGGCGTGCCTCCCGGTCGCCCGTCGCCCCCTCGGTGCCGTCTTCAGCCCGTTTTGCCCTCTCGGCGCCCGGCCTTCGAGGGACTCTCCTTGTTTTCTGCCATTCCTCCTCCCCTAATTTTACTCCTTTCCTGTCCAAACAGTCCTTTCTGGACCATCAGGAGATGATGTTGAGCCTGACCCAGACCTTGGTTGGGTGATGAAGTGGAGAAACAGGATCTTTCTTTGCTACAGAGCCTGTGGTGAGGACCTGTCCTTTAAGTCTCTGTTGAAGAACCTGGGATCCACTCTTTCTCTCCAGACTACAGACATCGATCCTGGGAAGATATAAGACTCAGTATCTTCGTGCCGGAGATCCCTCTGATTTGACTCCTCGATTCAGCTTCCTTCATGAGGCAGCTGTCTCAAATGGTATGGAATAACCCTGCTCTTATTCCTCAGTGGCTAAATCCATTGATAAGAAGTATTCAGCTCCCAAGGATCGTCCCATTTGGCATCCCAAGCCTTTGCGGATCCTATTGTAGTCCTGGCAGAGAATGACAAGGTCGTTCTTCCTCAAACTACTACAGCTCAAACCTATTAACAAAGAGTCTCGTAAGATTGATACATTAGGTAAGAGAGTCTTTGCCTCACTCTAAGTATACGTATTGCCAGTTATCAAGGCTATTTTTCTCAGTATGAGTATATCCTGTGGCACTCTATGAAAAGAATGGTTGAAGCTCTTCCAGATTGGTTCCAAGTCAGAGCTTCTTCTGACCGTTATTAGAGGTATTGAGTCCAATAACCAACAGGTCAAAACCGCCATGGATGCTTCGACACTGCTTCTAGCTCAGCAGCGCGGATTTGTACTCGGGCGCCATTCCTGGCTCGTGCTTCTGGCTTCACGAATGATGCTCAGCAGCAGGTGATGGCGCTGCCTTTGATGGCTCCTTTCTTTTGGCCCTCAGGTGGAGCAAGCCTTAGAGGCCACTCAGAAGACTAGATCGGCCATTAAGTTGGCCAGACCTCCGCCTGCCCCTCTCGGGGGCATGTGAACAGACGTCAGTTTCATAGTCGTCAGTCCTTTCGAGGCAGAGGCAGGGGAAGCTTCCATAAAAGCCAACCTGCCCAACCTCAAAAGAAGACGCAGCATAAAGCGCAGGGACCTAAAGCTCCCAGCGCTACCTTATGAGTCGTTGGCCCAAGTTCCATCCACTCTGCCCGAGGTGGAACTTTCTCCTCCGGTGGGAGGTCGTCTGATGTACTTCTACAACCAGTGGAAGTCCATAACCTCAGACAAATGGGTTCTTCGGATAATTCGCGAGGGTTACTCTCTCAATTTCTTGGAACCCCCCCCGAATTGTCCTCCCATACGACAACCCAGGTTGTCGGCCTCTCAGTCAGATCTCCTCACCGCGGAGATCCAGGGCCTTCTGAACAACAGGGCAATAGAACTGGTGCCCCGCATCTACTGAAACACAGGTTCTCTCCCATTACTTTCTGGTTCCAAAGAAATCTGGGGGATCGCCCCATTCTAGACCTCAGAAAGTTAAACAAATTCCTCCCAGGAGAAATTCAAGATGATTTCCCTAGGTACCCTGTTACCCTTGCTACATCATACGACTGGCTGGCCTCTCTGGATATGCAGGATGCTTACAGCATATCCCGTCCACCCGACCCACATAAATTCCTCAGGTTTGTAGCTTTGGGTCAGCATTATCAGTTCAAGTCCTGCCCTTTGAGGCTATCACCGGCAGCCCGCGAGTTTTACAAAGTGTTGTGCAGTTCTGCATGGCGCATCTCAGGAAAGTCGGACTCCAGTGTTTCCCTACCTGGACGATTGGCTTCTAGCAAGCCCTTCGGCCAAGGGACTTTGAAGCCGTGCAAGCGACTTCTAGTCTTCTCACGTCCATGGGAGTTCTGCTGAATTTGAAAAAATCTCAACTGCAACCCTCCCAGAGGCTCCTTTTCATAGGGACGCTTCTAGACACCTCTTCAGCGAAGGCTTTCCTTCCAGAGGACAGAAGACTCGACATCCTTCGTATGGCCCGTTACATCAGGGAGAACCAATCGGTTACAGCTCTCTCGATGCAACGCATGTTGGGTCTCATGGCGTCCTCGGTCTTCACTGTCCCTCTGGCCCGACTGCACATGAGAACCACCCAGTGGATGCTCTCCACTCAGTGGTCCCCGACCTCTCACCCCAGTCTTATCCCATCAAGGTGGCGGAGCCCTTGAAGGTCTGTCACCTGGTGGTCTCAAGAGCAATCTCCTGGAAGGATTCCCCTTTGCTCCCCGGATCATCAGATCTCCATCACCACAGATGCATCGCTAATGGGATGGGGAGCTCACTGTCTCTCCTCCACACTCAAGGTGTATGGACTCAGTTCAAACTCATCTCACATAAATGTCCTGGAGATGAGCGGTCCTCTATGCAATCCGAGCTCTGAAGGATGTCCTTTGTCACAAGAACATTCTCCCTTCAAGCGGACAACAAAGCAGTGATGTATTACATCAACAAGCAAAGCGGTGCTCATTCTTATCCCCTTTGCAGGGAAGCAATGAGGGTGTGGGAGTGGTGCTTGGAGCACAAGTCTCTGATTCAAGCGGTTTATCTGCCAGGTATACAAAGCGACCTAGCAGATCACCTCAGCAGAGAGGCAGACCCTCACGAGTGGTCTCTCGATCCAGCCGTAGCTCGGTCCCTGTTCAAAGAGTGGGGACTCCAGACCTGGACCTTTTGCATCCCACTCAGCATAAAACTGCCTCTCTTCTGCTCCAGAAATCCAGGGCCTGGCATTTTCTGTCAGGATGCGTTCAGGCTGCGGTGGACAAAGCGCTTTCTTTCACCTTTCCACCACTTCCTCTAATCCAGAGAGTACTCCTCAAGTTCGAGTCTCAGGGGACCAAGATGATTCTCATTGCTCCTTCCTGGCCTCGGCAACTATGGTTTCCTCTACTCAACAGTATGTTGGCAGCCTCTCGAGACCACTTCCTTTGCAAATCAGTCTTCTGACTCAGGTTCGTTGGTCCATCCCAACCTGAAATCACTTCACCTTCATGCTTGGCTCCTGAAGAGATAGAAGTGAGATCGGTTCAACGTCTCTCGTAGAGTCTCAGACATCCTTCTGGCTGCTCGGAAGCCAGCCACCCAAACGTCACCTTCCAAATGGAAGCGTTTTCTCTCTGGTGTGCAAAATCCTCTTGGAATCCCTTTTCCTGTCCTCCTGGCAAGGTTCTGGAGTATCTTTTGGACCTATCAAACTTAGGTCTTCAATACTCCACAGTTAAAGTTCACCTTATGATGCCATCTCAGCGTTCCATGAGCGGTTTCTTCCTTAACTCTGGCTCAGTTACCTATGGTGAAGAGATTTCTTAAGGGGATTCTCCATACAGACCCCTGTTAGCGTCCAGTCGCAGCCTGGGACATTAACCTGGTGCTGGACATGCTCACTCGGAAGCCTTCGAACCCTTAGCTACCTGTGAGCTAAAATTTCTTACCTGGAAGACTGCCTTCCTGGTGGCCATTACCTCAGCCATGGGTCTCTAGATACATGCACTGGTTACGGACCCTCCGTATACTGTATTCCATAAGGACAAGGTAGTTCTCCGTTACTCATCTAAATTTCTTCCCAAGGTTGTGTCAGAATTCCATCTAGAACCAACCTCTGGTACTCCCGCTTACTTAGCTAATTTCCAAAATGAAGGGAACGAGCTCTTCATTCCTTGGATGTTAAGAGAGCCTTGCGGTTCTATTTAGATAGAACCAAGGATGTTCAAGACTCAGCAACTGTTCGTTTCTTTCAGCGACACCCGGCTGGGTCAACCTGTAAGCTATTAGATGTATCTCTTCATGGTTAGTGGCATGCCTTCGTCATTGCTATTCCATGGCTCAAGTTAAATTAGAAGGTAGAGTGTACGCTCACTCTACTAGGGCGGTCGCGGCATCCCTAGCGGAAATTCGCAATGTTCCAATTGCAGATATATGCAACGCCGCTACCTGGAGCTCAGTGCATACTTTCGTTAAGCACTATGCACTGGATGTTCATGCCAGGCGGCATTCCGCATTCGACAGAACTATCCTTAATGGGCTTCTATCTTAGACGCGTGAGCTCTGGCTTTCCTGCCGCCCTTTTGGGGGATTATCAGCTTGGTACTCTCCCACTAGTGTGAATGAGTGGTGGAGACTTATGTCCAGGAAGATAGGAAAATTACGTACCTACGTAATTCTTGATCTTCTTGGACGAGTCTCCCACTCATCCTATATCCCTCCTCCCGAGCTCACCTGTATTGGTCTTCACTCCCTCAAATCTTTAGGCCGTGAGGACTTCTTTGCTGACCCTTCTTACACGGGTCATACGGACTATCTTATGTCCGTTTTTAATATTAGGTTTACCCTTTCGTTAGATTCGCTGCACCTCCTTGGTAAAAAAGGTACTGAGGCGGTTGGAGGGTCGTCGCCGAGATGGTCATTACCGCTCGAGCCGCTGCTTGCGGCGCCGTGTCTCGCGGCGCCGTCTCTCGCGCCGACCCTCCAGCAAAAAGTTTGCTTCCGATGGGTCTTAGTGCCTCCGGCGCCAATCCCACTAGTGTGAATGAGTGGTGGAGACTCGTCCAAGAAGATCAAGAATTACGGTAGGTACGTAATTTTCCTTTCCAGGCCTTGGGTCTTTCCGACAAGGTCCTCAGCGTAGTTGAGGCGTCCCGTAAGGAGTCAACCAGAAAATGCTACGCCTTCAAATGGAAAAGGTTTTCCATTTGGTGTCAGGGCAAGGGCCTGGACCCTTCCTCCTGTTCCTTGGCGAGCATATTGGACTACCTGTGGTCCCTTTCTCAGCAAGGGCTTAGGTGCGGCCGACCCTTAAGGTGCACCTGGCAGCCATCTCTGCTTACCGGGCGCGGGCCGGGAAGCAGTCGGTGGCGCAGGAGAAGGTGGTCTGGCGCTTTTCAAGGCCTTGATCACATTTCCCCTCCGGTGCGAGAACCTCCACCTCCGTGGGATCTACTGCTGGTACTGGCAAAGCTCATGGGCAAGCCATTCGAACCAGTGCACAGGTGTGAACTCTCTCACCTGTCGTGGAAGACCGCCTTCTTGGTGGCTATCACGTCAGCCAGAAGGATGGGAGTGCTCCAGGCGCTCTGCATCGAGTCTCTTTACCTGGTCTTCCACAGGGACAAGGTTGTCCTGCGCCCCCACCTGAAATTCCTTCCGAAGGTGGTGTCGGAGTTTCACCTTAACCAGGTGTTGACTCTGCGGTGTTCTACCCCAGTCACACCTCGGAGGCGAATATAGGCTCCATACTTTGGACCCAGAGGGCTCGCTTATTATAAGGGCCACGACTGAAATCGAGAGAGGTTAGCCAGCTGTTTGTCACCTACGCTGAAGCCGCATCTGGCAGACCTGCAGCCAAGCGGACGATAGGCAGGTGGGTCACCTCCTGCATGGATCTCTGCTATAAGTTGGCGGGCATGGAGCCTCCCAGAGGGATAAGAGCTCATTCTACCCGCCATACTGCTGCATCGGTGGCTGCTTCCAGGGACGTCCCTATCCAGGAAATCTGCAGGGCTGCTACCTGGAATTCAGCACACACCTTCATCACCCATTACCACATCGACCTTGAGTCACGCCGGGATGCTGGTTTTGGGGCCTCGGTTCTCCAGTCTCTCTCTCCCAAGTAAGTATCGGGGGTGTGCGCCTTGCCTCCCTCCTCCCAGAGAACTGCTAGGAGTCTGCCAGACAGTGTGGATGAACAACATATCCATGTCCATAGAAATACAGGTTACTCACCTGTAACAGGAGTTCTAGAGATGATATGTAGTTCATACCATCCTACATTCCTCGACCTCCAGCTTCGACGCACAACCTGAGCTTCCAGCAGGCCAGATCTGGCGTCATGGGGCGGAGCAGAGAGTTTTACCACCCGGGTGGGTGGGAGGAGCCAGCTTGAAGACCTTCCGGTAAGATTTAAAGTGGCAAGGATACCTGCCAGACAGTGTGGATGAACAACATGTACCATCCCTAGAACTCCTGTTACAGGTGAGTAACCTGTATTTAGCGAACACCCTACAGTGGACTCAGTGGTCTTGAATCCGGCCCATGACCATGCTAAGAAGCTCAAACACCTCAGCACCCACCCTCCAGACAAATAATCTCACCAGCTGGACCAGTTGGGTAAACAGGTGTATTCCTCTGCCACACTTGGCCATTCAGGCCTTTAACTATCTGGCCCATGTGGTACAGTACCAGAATGCCTTCTGGGATCAGGTGAGGGATTTGGGTCAAACCCTATCTGAAGTTCCCACTAAAAAGCAATTAGCCCAGCTCTTAAAATCCGCATCAGATGTGGGCAGCCATGTACTGAGGGCAGCTTGCAATACTGTCGATGCTTCAGAGCATGGGGCGGCAGCAGGGATCTGCCTTTGTTGCCATTTTTGGCTCAGGGTGTCTGGTTTTGCACCTGATGTTCAGGCCAAAATCATGGATGCCCGTTTATGGGGTTCTGCTCTCCAGTTATCCTCAGGCCCACATCTCTCTCATCCGGGAAGAGATTCAGGCTCTCCTGTGCAAACAGGCCATAGAGCCCGTCCCCCCAGCTCAAAGAGGGAAAAGGTTCTACTCTCACTTCTTCCTCATCCCCGTGAAAATGGAGCACTAGAGGCCAGTCTTGGACTTCAGCCACCTGAATGTCTACGTAGAATAAAAATGATTCAGGATGGTTAGCCTTTAGGGGCTGTTGTCCTTCTTTCACCAGTGGGACTGGCTCTGTTCCCTGGACATGCAGGATGCCGATATCCATAACCAGATTTTCTTGTCCCACCGCCACTTCCTCCGCTTCTGCTTCCAGGGGAACCACTTTCAGTTCTGGGCCCTCCCTTTTGGCCTTTCATCAGCACCTCAGGTGTTTACCAAGCGCTTATCAGTGGTAGCTGCGGGTCTGCGGAGACGGGGTTTTTATGTGTTCCCATACCTGGACGATTGACAGCCCTCTCCAGGGATCTCTTGCTGCAGGCCTTGGAAGGCACCTTTCAGCTCTTCCAGGCCCTAGGGATAATGATCAACCTACTGAAGTCTTGTCTGTCTCTGAGCCAACGCCTCCAGTATGTAGGAGCAATCCTGGACGTGTCCCAGGGCAGAGCCTTCCTTCCGGTAGACAGAGCAGAGCGCTTGATAGTGCAGGCCCGGTTGATATCCTCCAGTCGTCGGGTACCAGCCAGAGCATTCCTTCATTAGTTGGGGCACATGGTGGTGACTGTAGCCACGGTTCCCCTAACCCGCCTGCATATAAGGATTCCCGATTGGACACTTCAGATCCTATGGGACCAACGCACCAATGACCTGGATTAGCTGGTGATGGTTTCTGACCCGGTGAAGAGAACCTTGGAGTGGTGGCGGAACCCCATCAATCTCCTGAGAGGGGGCCCACTCTGCACTGTGTCCTCACAGCAGATTCTCACTACAGGTGCCTTGGGCCTCTGCTTGGGTGCTCACTTAGCCAACCGCCAGACCCAGGGAACTTGGTCCAATTCAGAGCAGCATCTCCACATCAGTGTGCTGGAGATGTGGGCAGTTCTGTATGCTATGCAGGCCTTCCAGACCCACATTCTTCCTGGCCCGCTGCTGGTAGACAATATGTCTGTGTTATACTGCCTCAACAAACAGGGTGGCACGCATTCCTACCTGGAACTCTCAGCCGTCCATGTTCCAGGTGTCCAAAACGCCCTGGCCAACAGTCTAAGCTGGTTAGTCCAGGTCGAGGACACATGAGTGGGAACTCCTGTCCTCAGTGGTCAAACACCTCTTGACAGGTGGGGCCGTCCAGAGTTGGACCTTCTTTCGTCCCCACTCGATGCAAAACTGCCGCTTTTCTGCTTGCTTAATCCAGGGCCTGAAGTTTTCTAGTGCAACACGTTATTCCTCTCTTGGAAAGGGAGGTTTCTTTACGCCTTCCCTCCCTTCCTGCTCTTGCAGAGGGTGCTCCTCAAACTTAAGTCAGAAGAGGAAGAGATGGCAGAGATGATTCTCATAGCTCCCTACTGGCCATGTCAGATTTGGTTCTCCCTGCTGCAGCAACTGGCAGTAGAACCTCCAGTACCCTTGCCCCTGAGCACTGGCTTGCTCTGCTAGGAACAGGGCACCCTTGTCCATCCAGACCTCAAGTCTCTGCATCTCCATGCGTGGCTCTTACAGACTTAGCTGTCGCCCGCTTTGGAATTTCTTCCAGGGTTGCTGATGTCTTGGTGGCTGCCAGGAAACCTTCCATGAGAACCACCTATGGTACAGAGTTGAAGCGTTTTTCCATATGAGCCACAGCTCGTCACCCAGATCCCTTCACCTGCCCGGTGAATCTGATTCTGGAGTACCTACACTCCCTTTTGGACTCTGGTCTGCGTACTCTTTGCTTAAGGTACACCTTTCCACCATCTCTGCATACCATGAACCTATTGAGGGCAAAGCTGTTGCCCAGCTGGAGGTATCCCCTTCATTCTTGCAGGGTATCCTATGCTTGAAACCTCCCATTCGGGACCCTGTCCCTCCATGGGACCTTCTTTTTATGTTAGAAAAGCTCACTCTGCCCCCCTTTGAGCCAGCTGCAAATTGCAAGCTGTGCTTTCTGTCATGTGAAGTGTTATTTTTAGTTGCTGTTACTTGCACTCAAATGATTTCCGAGCTTCAGACTGTGATATGTAAAGAGCCCTACTTAGATTTTGACAAAAACAGGGTGTCTTTGCATACTAATCCTAAGTTCCTGCCTAAGGTGGTGTCCGAGTTCACACTAAATCAGTCCAGAAGGCCTTACTGCATATTTTGGATGTTCATAGAGTGCTCTGTTATTATACAAATCGCACCCAACTGGTTAGAAAGACTGATGAGTTGTTTTGTTTGGTACGCCTCCAAAACAGAAGGGGCATCTGTTTCAAAACAGTGTTTGTCTAAATTGTTGGCAGATTGCATAGTGTACCGTTACCGTAAGTACAAGTCCTTGCTTGGGGCAATCAAGGGTCAGTCCAGCAGGGGTATGGCTGCCTCCACTGCCTGTTTCGGGAATGAGTCTGCTGCGGACATCTCTGCAGCTGCCACTTGGAGTTCAATTCACACCTTTGTCCTTCATTACCATCTGGATATTGCTTCCAGACACCGGGTCAGTTTCGGACTAGCTGTCCTTGAGGGCCTTCTTTCATGAGCAGTCTGTTTTTGCTTTCTGCCTCCTCATGGGTGACTTTTGGTCAAGTTCTGGTACTGCTTGGGAGTCTGTTCTACCGGTGTTGCCTGCTGCAAGAGCCCCGTCAAAGTTAAGATAGCACAGTTACGTTAAGAACTTACCATAACAGTAGATCTTTGAGAGTAGCTCTTGCAGCAAGTGCTGCTTTCCTTCCCTCCTTCCCCCTGATAGCTGCTTCTCCTTCGCAATTACTGTACTTTTCCTTGGCTTTGAGGAACTGCCTCAGTTATTCACTTTTACTTTATGCTCCGGGGTCTCCAGTGGGAGAACTGAAGTGGGTCTGGGGGACCATCCCCTTTATAGGATAGGTGGACGTCACTGTGCTGGCGGGGGCGGTCCCCCATGATAGACTGCTAATTAGAAGTTTTCTGTGTGGTTCTGGTGCCTGGCATCTTCAGTCCTACCGGTGTTGCCTGCTGCAAGAGCTCCTCTCGAAGATCTACTGTTATGGTAAGTTCTTGCATAACTGTACTTAACGGTAAGTTCTTATGCAACTGTACTTTGTTCATAGAGTACAAAAAAATTCAGAATCGTCACTGTGCAAGGCCTGTTCCCACTACTGCAAGCAGGGAATTGGATCTGGTCTTAGACATGAAGGATGCTTTCTTTCATATCAAAATCCTGAAGCCTCACAGAAAATACTTGAGGTTCTTATTTCGATGGGGAACGTTGCCATTTTAGAGTGTTGCCCTTTGGCTTATCTTCTGTGCCACGGGTCTTTACCATATGATTGGCAGTAGTGGCAGGAGCCCTTCGCAGGGAAGGCTTCTTTGTTTTCCTGTACCTGGATGATTCTCTCTTGTAAGCCCACTCCAGGGACCAGCTCCTGCACACATTAGCTTGAACCAGGCAGCTTGATATTCTGGGGGTCACTGTCAACAAATGCAAGGCAGTATTGACCCCATACCAATGACAGCAATATATAGGACCAGTCTTGGACACCACTCATTGAGCAGCCTTCCTACCCCTGGACAGGGCCAGCACATGATTGCCCAAGCACAGCTAGTACACGATGGCCAGTATGTCTTAGCCAGGACACTCCTACAGTTCCTGGACCTCATGGCAGCGGCCATTGTCACAGTACCATTGGCCAGACTGTAAATGAGGATACCTCAGTGAACCTTAAGAGTCCAGTGGGATCAGCTCACGGATGACCTAGAACAAAGGGTACTGGTCATGTTTCCTATGTGCAGAGTACTCAAGTGGTGGATAGAACCCAGCAACCTGTTAAAAGGGGGTTCCCTTCCTGATCCCCTTCCCTCTCCAGATTCTCACAACAGATGTTTTGGGCATGGACTGGTGTGCACACTTGGGCTTCCATCAGACCCGGAGTGCATGGGCCCCAGTGGAGAGTACCTTACACACAAATATTCTAGAAATGCATGCTGTTCTGTATATGCTGCAAGCCTTCCAGATCCATCTGTGCTCTGGTCTTCTGCTAGTGCAGACAGATGACGTCAGTGTGATGCACTACATCAACAAGCAGGGGGCACTCACTCTTATCGCCTATGCAGGGAAACAATGAGAGTCTGGTATTGGGCTCTGGAACACATTCTAGAACTGTCAGCAGTAAATGTTCCAGGCAACCAAAATGTCTTGGCAGACAGGCTGAGCAGGTCACTGTTCAGGATGCCTGAATGGGAACTGCTGACCACTGTCATTGACAACATGTTTGATAGATAGGGTCATCCAGAGTTGGACTGTTTTGCATCCCCACATGACACAAAACTGCTGCTTTTCTGCTCAACTCATGCCAGGGCCTGGAGTTTTCTGGAGAGACACGTTGTCCCTCTCTTGGAAAGGGAAGTTCCTGTATTCCTTTTATGTTTCTATGCCTTCCGTCCCTTCCCTCTCATTCAGAGGGTGCTTCTCAAGCTTCAGGGCAACTCTAATACTGATTGCTCCCCTAGGACCTCAACAAATCTGGTTCCCCCTACTACAGCAGGTGGTGGTGGAACCACCAGTGCCTCTGCCCTTGTGCAAGGGTCTGCTGTCACAGGAGCAGGGAACCCTGGTCCATCCGGACCTCAGATCTTGTCTTCTTCATGCATGGTTCCTGAAAACGTCTGCATTGCCTAGTTTAGGGTTTCCCAAAAAGTGGCTGATGTTCTAGTGGTGACCAGAAAGCCTTCCACCAGGTACACTTACTCTATGAAGTGGAAGAGGTTTGCCTGATGGGCCACTTCTCATCACCTGGATCCATTCACCTGTTCAGTTAATCAGGTTCTGGAGTATCTGCTGTCCTTATCGGATGCAGGCCTGCAGCATTCCTCTGTTAACGTGCACTTGGCTGCCATTTCAGCTTTCCACACGCCTATTGAGAATTGTACAGTTGCTCAGCTGGAGGTAGCCCTATGTTGTTGAGAGGCATTCTGCATCCGAAGACCCCCCCCCCCCCAATTCATAATCCAGTCCCAACTTGGGACATGAATTTTGTTTTGGAAAAGCTTACTTTGGCTTCTTTTGAGACAGCCGTGAGTTATGGCTTATGCTTTCTTTCGTGGAAAGCGTTGTTTGTAGTTGCAGTCACTTCTGCTCGGAGGATTTTTAGAGCTGCAGGCTCTAATGTGTGAGCTTCCTTATTTGATTTTCCACAAAGACAGTGTCTTTCTCTACCAGTCCCACATTTGTACTGAAGTTAGTAGCTGAGTTTACTTTAAATGAAACCATCCACCTGCCAGTTTATCTTGAGCGTACCAATCTAGGGGAAGCATTGCTCCATATTCTGGATGTACATAGAATTCTTGGGTACAATATGCACCGCATGAAGGACAGCAGAAAGTCCTCGTAGTGTTTTGTTTCGTTCACCCCTGAGAAAGAGGGCACTGCAGTTTCTAAACAGTGCCTATCCAAATGGTTAGCAAACTATATTACTTTCTGCTACAGGAAGTACGTTAAGGAGCTTCTTGGTGTGGTTCATGGTCATTCCACAAGAGGAATGGCCACCTTTGTTGCTTGTTACAAAGATGTGTCTGCTGCAGACATCTGTGTAGCTGCCACATGGAGTACTGTCTGCTCTTTCACTAAACACTACAAACTGGACATAGTCTCTGAAAAAGGGCTGGCTTTGGCATAGCTGTGCTTCAAGGCCTACTTTCTTAGGTCTGTAAGCTCCAGTCACCCAGACTTTTTACAAATTACTGATTGAGACTCGTTCCATAGGTGTAGCCTGATCAGAGATATCCTCGAAGAAGATGGAACAGTATCAAGCCATGCCATCCCACCCTCCTTCCCCGTGATAGGCCTGAGACTACAACTTGTGCTATCATGGTCAGTCTACCCAAGTCAGTGTTGACCCCCTACTAACACCTTCAGTGCTTTGGAGCAGTACTGGACATGGATCAGGGCCTCACATTTTTACAGCAGGACAGGGCAGAGTAGAGCGCCTGATGGACCAGGCCCAGCTGCTGTACAACAGCCAATATGTCACGGCCGGAACCTTCCTGAGGCTCTTAGGCCTGATGGCTGTGGCCATCGTTACCATGCCAATAGCCAGATTGCACATGTGGATTCCCCAGTGATCACTGAGAGTCCAGTGGGATGAACACACCGTTGACCTGGAACAGCAAACTTCTTCCCCAGTCAGAATGGTGCTGCTATGGTGAATGGAACCCAGCAACCTGTTGAAAGGGTTTCCTTTCCTCATTCCTTCCACTCAGCAGATTCTCGCCATGGATACCTCGGGTTGGGCTGGGGAGCTCATCTGGGGCCCCATCAGACTTGAGGAACATGGTCTGCAGTGGTGACAACCGTCCATCTCAACATCCTGGAGATGAGGGCCATTCTGTATCCAGACCTGTCTGCCCCCCCGACCATCTGCTGGTGCAGAGGGACAACATCAGTGTAGTCCACTATATCAACAAACAAGGAGGGACCCACTCATATCTGTGTTGGGAAGTGATGAGGGTCTGGTACTGGGCCCTAGAACAGCGGACACTTGCAATGCCGGATGCACGAGTGAGAGCTGCTAGCCTTGGTAGTAGAACATCTGTTTGACAGGTGGGGCCATCCAGAGTTGGTCCTTTTTAGATCCCCACTCTATGCTAAACTGCTGAGTTTCTGCTTGCTTGCTCCAGGGCCTAGAGTCTTCTGGAGAGACACCTTGTCTCTCTCTTGGAAAGGAAGGTTTCTAGGGACATGGATACGATGTTCTATCCACACTTCTGACAGTTGCCTTTCCCCTTTAAATCTTGCTGGCAATGTCTTCAAGCTGGCTTCTCCCACTCCTTTTGGTGGTAACTCTCTTGGCTTCACCACCAATGCCAGATCTTCCTTTCTGCTGGAAGAAGCAGGTTCCTTCCTTACCGCTCCACGTTGAGTAGGTCCTCACGCCTAAATCTTCGGATTTACTTCCAAATTCGAACAGTTTTTGTCTTCAGCTCGAGCTTCGATCACAGCCGCAATGGATGACATGTCTGATCCCAGGTTCCGCTGGTGCTCTTGCGGGTGGAAGATGTCCCAAACTGACCCACACTCCAGGAGAGTCTACTGCCTGTGACACGAGCACGATCCCTAGGGTTGCGACTTTAGTCATTTGTTCCACTCGACCGTTGTCGAGGACCATCTCGCCCATTTAGCTGGGCCGCCTGGGTCAATGGAATCCTCTAGTCAGATCCAACGATGCCCGTTGGGTGGTCTTCATAGCTGCGGGGTCCGCTGAACAGCTTGCATCCCTTAAAGAGGTGGTGACACAGGCCGCATCCCTCTCCTCTTCGGCCTCTGCCTTTGTGCCATTCCAGCTGGGCTCAACTTTCACAGGTTCCTTCAAGGGATTGTACCAGTCTCTGCCGACCCTTGCCCAGGGACCCTCTGGGCATAAATTGAAATCCCAAAAAAAGAGTTAAAAAAAAAAAAGAACGGACCCACTGACGTTCATGGGATCGGAAGTGTTCTTGGTTGAGAGCTTTGGATTCCCGCGCTTCTCCGGATCAGACTTCGGTCAAATCCTCGGCCCAGGCCACCGGCTCCATGGTAACCCTGTTGGGCCATTTGGCCGAGACACTGGTTGAAGTCCCAGCCGAGATTTTTCTTGAACTGACGTCCAGTTGTTGACTAAAGAGACCGACACTTCCTTGTCCAGGACTCCGGTCATGACTCGTTGGAAGGACAGATCAGTCCACTGACCCGCCGCCTCTGGTTGAAGACCAAGACGCGGAGGAGACTCTGCGTTTGCCGACTCCTTCCAAGAACCCCCACCAGTCCTCCCAGCAGTCGAGGTCCTGTTCCCGTGGGTCAAGCAGCTCCCACCAACGACTGCACTTCCGTTCTCGACACCATGGGAAGTGACGCTGCCGCTACTCCTCATCCTCGTCCTCTTCGACTGAGGAGAGGTTTCGGCCTGAATTGTGTGGATTCTGTGAGGACCTCGTGGCAACAGCTGGTGTTCACCGATATGAAGCCAACCCTGGCTTCAACACCGGCCATCACTTGGCTTTCACCAGACCGGCTCCTGCCTTCTCCAACTAAAGAGCTGACCAAGTCGGTCCTGGCCTGGCTGACCCTGCCATCTCCACTGATTATGTTGGCGCTGCCACCTAAACAGCCGACTTCTGGCACTCTGACTAAGGAGTCTTTGCTGGTCAAGGGGCTTTCCCATCGGTCACCGTCACCCCTGACCCTCCTCGGAGGGTCAGTGAGGTCTTCGATAGTCAACCACTTTTTAATGACTCTTCAGAGCCCAAGGATTCCTCCCTGCACTTCCATCCGGTCGACTAGGAGTTGGTGGGAGATCTCTCGACCGAAGAAGGTCCTACTTTTTTCTGGGCCTTCTTTGGCTGATCTCTGAGTCCATGTGGATGAAAATGGAGCTCGACCAAGATCCTTGACTGGGGGGATTCTCCGATGGAGGCCTTCCTGGTGGCCATTCTTGGCCCTGCCCTGGAGCTTTGGCAGCGCCCAGCTTCCTGCCAAGCGCTGCCCTCCCAGATGGCCCGCAAGTATTGGTACCTACCAGTTCCCTCTCGGGATTCACTGAATATCCCTCAGCTAAGGGTCTGGTGATGGATTCAGAGTTCGGGCATTCAGGCAATACTGGGGATGTCGATAAGCTGCCCGACAGAGTCCGAGATATTGGACCACGTGACTAAGAAGGTCTATGCTGCCTCCTTGCTTGGTCTTCGCCAGGCAAGCTCGGCCCTCAAGGCCCACTTCTCCCATGCCCTGGATGAGGTGCTTCCTCATCTGCCAGCGGACATCCAGACAACGTTCATATAGGTCCAGGGCCAGGCTGTAGCTAAACAGCTGTAGACAGCCATGGACGTTCGCAACTCCTGTGCCGGCTCCATGGTGGCTGCAGTGGCCACGCGCCGCAGGGGCTTGGCTGAGGATCTTGACCTTCACGGCAGAAACTCATTGCAAGCTGGTAGATGTTCCTTTCCTGGGCACTGACTTGTTCGGGCCTGGGGTCGAGAGCCAGCTCACCAGCATAGAAAACTTTAATGCTGCCTTCGACTCTGTGACATCTGCCCAAAAGGACCCCAAGGGCTCTAGGCAGCAGAGAAGGAAGCCCTTTTGGTCCACCTCTACTCTTGCAGCCAACCCAACTCAACCCCAGGCTGGTCAGCAGGCTTAGGCCTGGCAACCTTGGCTGAAGTCAGTGGCCTCGGTCGTCTGTAAGCCTGGGTGGAGAGGCTCTTGTGGCTCCTCAACCTGGCCCTCCTCCTCCAAGCCTGCCCAGTGACGGGATGAGGGGTGCCTCCCTTGTGCCCGTTACACCTCCCCTGGGTCCTCCCGTGGGGTGCTGGCTCTGCCACTTCCTGTCCGCCTGGTCCACTGTCACCATGGTCAGGTGGGTCTTCGAGGTGGTAGGTCAGGGTTTGCCTCTGGAATTCGTGCAGTAGGAGGACTTGGTATCCACAGACATTGTCAGCTCTCACAGATGACATAGCCCAGCTCCTCCACAAGGAGATTGCGATTCCTGTCGCGGATCCTCCAGAACACCCAGGGTTTGTCTCCAGGTATTTACTGGTGCCCCATTCTAGATCTGCATGACCTGAACAAGTTTCTCAAGTCGCGCACCTCCAGGATGGTAACTCTGTCTCAGATCATACCATCTCTAGGGCAGAACATGTGGTTCAAACCCCAGGAAAACTTGCTGTATTCTGACTTGTACAGTATGGTCTCATCATAGGACTGCCCCAGAGCCAAAATGATTAATAGAACCTATGCAAATGATGGAATGCTAGGCTCAAACTCTGTTTTCAAACCACTGTTCCTGGTAAACTGCTCTAAACCATCAGATTCTTTACTCCGCTTGCCTCAGTAAGACGTCTCCGGAGAGCTCTCCTTCAGTGCTTGAAAAATTTTATTTTTCTCGGTTTTAGTTAATTTGGTATTTGAAGCATTGTCCTTGGTTTTCAGCTAGAATTAGTTTAGATTTAGAGCACCTGATATTGACTCGGCTCTACAATACTTCATTGAACGTTTCAATGAAGCCTGTGACATCCACGCCCCATTAGGACACATAGGATCAGGGGACTTGCTAGTCCCTCTCTTTTAGCCTTCTGGCTCAAATGAAAAATCGTGACCACTTCTGGCGTAGGGCCAGGACCTCTGGCAGTCAACCTGACATACAGGCCTATAAGAAGGCCAGCAACGCGTGTACTAAGGCTATCTGTGAGCACAAAGCGCGCTACTAACTATAAGTACATCCTTGCCAAGACCAGGGCTGACGGGAAAAAAATTCTGGGAAGACCTCTCTGAAATCACTGGGAAAGCGTCCAAACAGGCTCCAACTATGTTAAATGTTGATGTATCTATCACCTATGACCCCTTGTTAATTGCCAACACATTTAATTCATCCTCCACAGACCTTAGCCAAACTCTGCCCCCAAATTTATTTGACCTACCCAGCACAGCTCCTGTGTCCACCAAATCAGAAGAGGCCTCTACCCACCCATGTTTCTACTTCAGAGCTATCTCGGAAAGTGAGACCAAGACATACCTATGTAAAGTTATAGGAGGAACTAGGACAAGCAGTGATTCCCTCGACCTAAATCTTCTTACCCTAACTCTAGATAAAGTCCTCTCTCCGCTCACCAAGCTTCTCAGTCACTCCCTCATACTTTCACAGTTCCCCCAGATCTGGAAATCCGCTCTGGTTACTCCAGTTTTTAAGAGTGGGGACAGATTACTACCTGGGAATTATAGGCCAATATCTGTTCTTCCCCCGTTGTCCAAAGCATTTGAAAGGATTGTTGCTGACCAGTTTGTGGAATACCTGGAAAAATACAACCTTCAATGTGTCCAACATCATGGTTTTCGGAAAGGGCACAGCACAACTACGGCCCTACTGGAATTCAGAGGTTTCATTCACCATACTCTTGATCAGGGTCAACTTGTTGGTGTAACCTTTATTGACCTGTCTAAAGCATTTGACACGGTCAATCACCATTTGCTGACATATCAACTTGCTGGGATTGGTATATCTTCAGAAGTCCTAAAGTGGTTCACCAGCTATCTAGCTAACCGCACACAACAGGTGAGAATAGGGTCTGCCCTTTCTGCTAAACTGCTTGTCTGCTCTGGGGTTCCTCAAGGATCGATACTGGGACCCCTTTTATTTAGCACCTTCCTCAGTAATCTTCCAGCATCCTGTTCCGAACCAGTACTCCTCTACGTGGATGATGCAGTCATTTTCTCAAAGACTGCTGACCCTACCCTCCTTCAGGCCCAACTTTAGCTAAGTTTTACTGAAGCCGAGTCCTGGTTCATCTCTCATAAGATGGTGCTTAATTGCAAAAAAAACTAAGGTCATGCTCTTCCATGGTACCCACAGCAAACACAAAGCCAAACAATTGGTGATTAAAAACAGTGCTGATGTTATTCTTGATCAGACTCAGTCTTTTAAATACCTAGGAGTTACTCTGGATAGTACTCTGTCCTACTCCAACCATGTTGAAAATGTTGCCAAGGCAGTTAACATTCGCCTAGGCCTTCTACAAAGGCATAAACACTGCCTCAATACTGAAGCCCTCAGATTGGCTATCCAAAGTTCAGTTGTGTCTATTATTGACTATGGTTTAGTTATTTATGGTACCACCACAGACAACCCTATGTTGGCTTACCACAGCTCTGAATAAGGCATGCCGTCTACTAACTGGTGCAGCGTATCGTGCTCACACTTGTGACCTTAACGAACAAGCAAACTGGCTTCAACTCCAGGCTCACATTGGATATCAAGCCTGCCTTCTGACAAAGAAGGCAGATCTCGGTCTCCTATTACCAGGTTCCCTTCAGCTTTTCAGTACCTTCCGGGGCACTCGGAACTCACGAAGTTCTGTAAGCCAAACTTTTTCTGTCCCACGCTGTTGAACCTCGCTCCAACAGCAATCCATTGCAGTTAAAGCAGCTAATTTATTTAATTCCCTTCCTCCTGAGATTGCGATGACTGCAACCTTGGGACCATTTAAGCGGAAGCTGCATCAGTTCCTAGTTTCATGAGCATCTTGTGACTGCTATACCTAATCTCTGCTGACAGCTAAAGGCACTGGGACCTCCCTCTTTTACCATTTTCCTCTCTATAGCCCTATCCTGTTGCTGCTCTATTCCACTCACAGCACTTCCACCCTTATCCCTTTCCTGCCCTCTTTTCATCCTACCTCATTCCCCCTTTCTTTACCCCCCAATCCACTCCCCCGTTTCCTCATCTTGTTCTCTCCTTCTGACACTCCCCCCCAATGGGTCTTTCCTGCTTAAGCTTCATTGTAGAATCTCCCTCCTTGCTCTTAATTTGCTCCTTCCACCCCCCAATTCACCCCCTGTACTTTCTCTCCTTGTAAACCCTTTCACCCCCTACACACGTCCCTCAAGAAAGCCACTTCAAAAGTCGTGTCCACATCAAATTCAGCAGCTGGCATTGATAAGAAAACTGAGAAAAAGTATCAGGTGGACAGGCAGGGAGTAGAATACCTGTATGCTCACCTGATCAGAGTGGTGCAGGCGGTTACCTATGAGATGGCAAAGGTACACCTCTCTGCACATCCCCCTGAAAAGGATTCCAAAAAAATGAATACCATGGCCAAAACAGTGTGCACAACAGCAGCCCTGCTTTTAAGATGGGCGGCTTATCTGGCCTACATAGTTCAGTACCAGCAAGCACTGTGGAATGTGGTGCTGGCATAAAGTGACAAAGTGGATAGTGAGGTGGCACAGGATCTGGCATCAACAGCAAAGTCCACCCTAGATGCCACAAAGTATCCATTCTGCTTGGTTGTGGATATCAGAGTCTTGGCACATGCAGTAGTGCTGAGGAGGTTTGCGTGACTAAGGGCCACAGTCCTTACCCAGGACACCCAGATGAGTCATTGTTTTCCCATTTGAAGGAAACTGTTAGACAAAATAGAGGCCCATATGAAAAAAGTGGACGAATACAGAGCCACTTACAAGAATTCCACTGAAAAAGGCCTCCACTTCCTACTGGCCTTATGGAAGGGGAGGCAGGATCGGTACCTAGTCAGGAGGACTTGGGAACAAGGGTGCCATGAAGAGGGCGCCGGTAATTGCGGCACATGGGAGTTTTGGACATAGTGATGTGGGCACATGGTGCTGAGGGCACCTTCTGTCTCTTGCCGACTCTTGCTGTCGCCCTCAACATTACCCCTCTCCTCACCCATACGGGTTGGGGGGGGTGGAGCCCCCCACATAAAGCTGGCATGGGCGACACACATGCACCCCTATTGCCAGGCACCCTCTTCTCCTTCGCCTTTCTTGCCAGCGCTCTCTTTGCTTGCGCCATTATTTGTCTGAACCGGCAGGGTCAGAGGCTACTACCTCAGACCCTACACAGACTGAGTGTCAATCACAAAGAGGGGGCAGAAGGGGCACAAGACATGCTGTAACTCCAGCTCCTAGGCCACAACCAAAACAAAACCCCTGACAGTTTTGCACAGATCGCCATTCCGCCAATACCAGTGGGAGGAAGACATAGCCGGTTTTAGGCACTAGGGACCCCTGCTCATGGAGGGCCCCAACCAGAGCAGTATTAATTTTTACATTTTTATCTTCTGAAAACAGCAGTAAAAGGCTGTGCTGCTCCTTCTGATGTGGCATCATGATGTCATTAAATGTCTCACTAAACTATGACCCAGCCAGTAAGAGGCAGATGGGAAGAATAGCCCCAAAGATTGCTGTCTCCCATTAAAAATATAAACATGCCATTGACTGTAATGAAACTAAAATAAAATGTACTTAAGGACTATAGTCAAGCACGTGGGTGAAGGTTGGTCAAGTAAGGGGGCCCCACAATTTCACTAATCCTGCTGGGTGCCCCCCCAAACTCCTAAAGCCTGCCCTGGAGGAAAGCTGACCCACAGCTTTCAAGAATGGGGCAACAAAATTGCCACAGAAAAGTGGGTCCTGGAAGTAGTGGGTCAGTGATTTTCCCTGCAGTGTCAGAGATTTCTTTAGCTACAGAGACCAAAAAACTTCCTAGCTGACTCACCAACAGAAAGAATTCTACTGGGACTGGAAATAAAGAAATAACTGCAAGAAAGGGCAGTTGAAATGGTCCCTGCATCACAATGGGACATGGGCCTTTTCTCAAAATACTTTTCTAACCCACAAGAAAAATGGAGAGTGGCGACCCATTCTAGATGGTATCCCTGTCTCTCTTGCCTCCATGTTATTCCCTTAGCCTTCCTCCCATGGCCTTTGATCGGCTGATAGATCTCTGCTGCATGTTCCTAGACGTAAAACTTTCAAGGGTACTTCAGCTTTTTCCCATCCGGCGCCCAAACTTTGGAACTCCTTACCTTTGAAAATTGGCCTAGCTCCCAGTCATGCCCAGTTCAGAAATAAGTATTGCACCTTCTTCATCAGCCAGGCCTCCTGCTCATGTTTTAACCCAGCTTGATTTTGCTACCTCCCCCCTCACACCTTACTTGCCCCCTAGGCTACTAATTATCTATTATTTCCTCATTAACTACCTTGACTTGCACTTTTGTTTCATGGCTATTGCTGCCCTGGCACTTTACCCTGCTTATGTTTTATTACCTGTATTGTAAACTCAGCTACTGTTTCATTGCCCTGGACTTGTTTGTACTTGTATACCTATGTTTTCATGATATCTGCTCTATACATACTGTAACATTGATTCGTTGTGTACTCTGTATCCTTGTAATCCCTGTAACCTTACGGGTCGTGCCTGAAAATAGTAATTTTTTGGCTATGGCACTTACCAAGTAAACAAAAACTAAATAAATACATTTTAAGGTACCTGAACAGATACATCAAGAAAGAAAAATTGTGAATGGTAACACTGAGTACAGTAATGCTATCTCTGAAGTTAAGAGCTTGGTTGGGTCACTGGATCTAAAGGATTCCTGCTTCCACATCCCATACAGACCCTGCCATAAAATATTTCTCAGGTTCAGACTAAGAAACTGCCAGTATCAGTTCATAGCCCTACTCTTTGGCCTCACCTCAGCACCAAGGGTGTTCACAAAGTGCTTAGCTAAGAAGACAAGCTGTGGTGGTTTTTCCTTACCTGGATGACTGGTTAGTGTCAGGGAAAACAATACGGGAGATACTGTACTCCATCCAGCTGGTAAGGAAGCACATTTGAAAACCTGGGGTTCCTAATGTAACCCCCCCGGGGGCTTACCTTCTTGCCTCATCATGAGTTCTCCCGTTCCCCGTTCTGCCTGGTGTCCTGATTCCCCCTGATGTTCTGTCATCCAGCCCTGTATTGAATTTCAGCCCAGTTTGGACTTAAATCCTTGTTTGTGATCCCCCGCTGTTTGGCTCCTCGGAGTGGGTGGGGATCGTGCATACGCCAGTGGTGCCTTTAATCTTGCCGACCGCTGGCTTGGTGGCCGATGGGATGTGTCAGTGGTCCTGGTGCCCCCACCGAGCGTAATGGGGACCGGTGACCTGAGGGCAGTCGGCAAGAAACCGCTGTAAAGTTTTAAGAGTTTGTCTCGGGTGCTAGCAAGGGCTCATGAATAATGCATGAACCCTCATGCATATTAATGAGTTGCTGCCTGCCTCGGGGGGGGGGGCAGTGTTTTGGTGGCAGCGACAGCTAAACTGCTGGGAGGTGATAATTAAGAGTGGGCTAGCTCAAAAGAGCACTGTTGGGACTACAGACAGTTTTTTTGTAAATACTAGGAACTTTAGGCTGCACCAGAACTTTGTGTGTGGGACGACACATAGACCGTTGTGGAACTGCATGGAAGCAGCCATGTATTTACTCTTTGACCCTGGTCCATCAGCCAGCCAAGCAGCTGGGCGCCCAAAAGCTGTACCAAGGGACTTCTCGGAGAAGGAGGGGACTAATTCAGGCACCTAATACATGCCCCAATAAGATATCAGGGAATATTGATCTCTGTGGTTATTGATGACGGATTAGCTTAAACAGGCAGTCAGGAGCCTGGATTCTCGAGTGAAAGCCCAAGGACTGTCTGGGTTTGGGTCAGTCTGTTCCTGGGCTCTTCTCAAGTCAGGAGGATTCTGTGTGGGAGGAATTGGACTGTCAGAGGCCTTGCTCAGGTCTCAGCTGTGGATTGTGCTGTGGAAAGTAAGTTGAAAGAGAGTGAGAGACTGTATGGAATTTTGAAACTCTCCAGGTACTGTGAATTGCGCTGCCTTAACTGGAGAAAACAGCTGTTGCAGAGACCCTGCACTGTGCATGGAACAGAGCCGATTGAACCGTGCTATCTATTGGGAAGTTAAACAGCTTCTGCAGCGAATCTGCTTTAAAAATTGAGACTCTGATAATCACTTTGAAGAAGCAAAGCGTCTCAGGTGCAGGGTGCTAGTCAGGTTCTGTGAATTTGCTGTGTGGACTGAACGAGGTGTTTGAGAGCTGTGTCCCAGCTGAAGCTAAAAGGAATCTGTTATGGACAGTTAGGGCTGCAAGCACCGAAAGTGAGCAGGGACTTGCCTAGTTCTGAACTCCTGCTGATTGCTGCAGTCTGAGTGCAAACTGAAGGCTAGCACCTGTTGACAAACTTGCTAACCTCTTCCAGGTGGGACCCACTTTCTCAGGAGGTCATCAGCGCTGGCTGGGGTTCTAGGGCACCTATGACCTTTGTGGGGAGCCACTCCTGAGTCTGGGCCTTCTGGGGCTCGTGTGGACCTGCCATCGAGCTCTGCAGCAGGCCAGAAGCGGCTGAAAGTGACAGGCAGCCAGGTCTTCTATCAAGGGGACAAGCCACAAGACCTTCAAGCAAGATCCAGCATGTCAAGGGACCAGAGACCATACTCCCTCCTGCCCACTGCTGCACTTACTGAGCGGTGCTCCATACTCCAGGACACCTGGCGATTGCAGCTGCGGCTACTGATAAGTTCTACAAACTGTGACTACCCAGGACATGGTTCCTGGAAATATAAAAAGGGAGTGTGAATTTAATTTAAACATTTTCCAAACTTTCAGGGCCCCAACAGCCGGCCAACTTGTGGCAGTGTCCAGGTCTGCAACCAGTGGGTACCCTAGGGACTTCTCAAGGCGTAACACTGGTACCAGTGGGGTTGGGCAGCCAGGATGTGGACTGGCCTACAGGCCCTTATGTTGCTGTAGTATTTACCAATTTGTCTGTAACTTGCTTTTTTCATTCCACAGTTATCCCTATTCCAGGTACCCCCTTTCCTAGCCCTTACCCCCAATAAAACTGTGAGTTAATTGTTGAAATTGCTGTGTCAAGAGAGGTTTATTGCATTTTTGCCTTCTGCTGGTTTTATGATATTTGGTGGGGAAAGATTGCTGGGGATCCAGTGTGCAGAGTGGCTGGTCAGGGAGGTGGATAGGTGCAGTATCCCAGGGGGCTATACCAACCAGTCACCTGACCCATTTATAACTTATTCTCGGTGGAGGCACCGTGCTATTATTCATAACTTAGGGAAAGAACTCCCAATTGTCACAGTAGCAGGACCCAGGCCCCTTAACCTTTACGAGAGCCAACAGGCAGGGGTAGTAGTCCATTGGCACATGGCACCTGGGCTACACTAACAAATGTGCAGAAGACCCAGACAGGTGCTGGATTTTATCAGAGCAAAGCTGAACACTCTGTAGGGGGGGGTGGCGCTTCTCCCCCAAGACAGGGTGTCAGATCTGATTGCCAGTACAGAATCAATCATCCCAGGTTGACCAAGGCCTGCAAGGGATTTTCTGCAGCTACTAGGCCACAAGGCTTCGTCCACACACCCCTGGTGCCTTGGGCTTGCCTCCAGACAGGGAACATACAATAGTACCACCTAAAAAGACTGCTGGTCCTATAAGTCAGATCCACAAAGAACTTGATGCAAGCACTGGAATGATGAAGGAGGAAGGCAGCCTTAGACAGGGCATTCTCTTCCTCCAACAGTCACCCACCAAGGCTCCCACAACAGACACTTCACTCCTAAGGTGGGATGGCCACCTAGAGGACCTCACTGTAAGTAGCTCAAGCTCAGGGCAGTTTTGCTGGCAATGCAATCCTTTTCCTGCTAGTTACAGGGTCAGTCAGTTCAAATTAGACAGACACCACAAGCATGTACTATACAAACAAAAGTACACCATCAAGATCGAGACGGAATACATGCGTGATCGAAAATCATGCGGTCAAAACAGTGTGCACAGTTCAGAGTTTATTTAATCTAGCGCGGTATTGACTGCGCACTTTGTGGGATGTCCGCACAGCGCTGTTTTTGGCCACTTGGGTTTCAGCTGCATAGTTCATCGACGGAACCACAAGCAACTGGGGAGGAACAAGATACTCAAAACTGTACACAGAAGCAAGCAGGATCTGGGGTCTGGCTTACTCCCTGGACATAAAGATTTCTGCAGTTCCTCTGGCAGGCAAAGACGATGTGCTGGCAGACTCATTGAGCAGAATCCGCCAGGGGAAACCCCATATGGACATTGAACCAGCAAGTGCTGGCTTTAATTTTCAGAAGATGGGGTATCCCAGAAATAGATCTGTTTATCTCTTAGAACAGTCGGCTGCCAAGGTTTTGTTGCAGGCCCCCAGAGGATGCCTAGCTCTGACTAGGACAGGGAGGTTTCTGTATGCCTCCTCCCATTTCCTGTCATACCGAGGGTACTTATGGAATGCAGGAGAGAATCGGCAACCGTGATTCAAACAACATGAAGTCTTGCTATATTATAGACATTAGCAGTTTGATCCAGCTCTAGAACTGCCCCGGAGTGAAATGGTTAAAACCATTCCAAAATAGAATTTTGGCACGAGAGCAGCTCTATCTGTGTCATTTCAAACTTGAACTGTCAGATTCTTTACTCCGCCTCAGTGAACAGTCGCTCGGAGATTTCTCCTTCTGCTCGGTTCATTTCTCGGTTTTAAAAGTGTTTTCTGGTTGGATTTAACGAGAATAGTTTTATTTAACCGCAAAACCGTTCGGTTCAAGCTCTATCTGTGGTAACCGTAAGTAAATGAAGGTTTTGTCTGTGTGCAACTTGTAAGTTATCGGTTCGGTTTTGAACCGATCAGTGGGTTTAAAACTCATTTAAAACTAAAAGTTACTATTTTAGAGTGCGGTTCCGGTTCTTATCGGTTCTAAAAAAGCGGATTTATTCACGGTTTTTCCAATACCGTAACACGGTTAGGAACCGATAAAGGGGTGTCTTCTGCAACTGCCGTTAAAAAGGGCAAAGTTTTGGTTAGGCTGGCATGTCTGAGAAACCCAAAAGAAAAACCGGCCCACTGGTTTCAACACTGTGATGTTTGTGGGGAAGTTCTTGCCAAGGCTGACCCACACACATGTGTTTATTGTCTGGGGTTTGACCACCTCCAGTCAGACTGCCAGGTATGAGAATTTCCTGCAGCCACCCTGGAAAAAGATTGGGCAGGCTCAGGGGAACGAGAAGCCAAAAGTCCGCTGACCGGATGGCCAGCCGGTTCGGTGCCAACCGAACCAGAGGGAGTGCCCTCTGACCAGGGCCAGACTGCCTCGGCAAAGAAAAGCTGGTTCTGAGGAACCAATTCCAGTAAAGAAAACAAGAAAATCAGCAGGTCTGGAGTCCAAAATTCTTCTCCAACTGCTGCAGAGATAACAAAAAGCCATACAGATTGTCCAGTCACTGTCTCAGGGTCCGTCCGAACCACCACTATCTGGTAAAAGGTCGGTTTGTCCGGTCCCAGTGGTTCAGGATTATGATATTGAGGAATTTTATGAACCAGAGGAGGGAGGAGGATTATGAACAGTATGAATGTGGCTGGGAAGGTCTGGGTTTGCCCATTGAACCGGACATCTCCCAGACAGACCTTTGGAATCTCCCCTATGCTGTCTGAGTCCCATCTCATTTTATGTTTATAAAAGTTGCTGAAACCCTCAGCTTCCTTTAGAAGAGGCTGTGGATGAGCAAGAGGAGCCTGATTTTGTAGAAATGATGGATATTCAGAGTCTAGGAGATTGTCTATTCCTTTGCATAAGTCTTTTAGGAAACAAACAATTAAAATTTTAAAAGCTCCTAATTCTGTGCCTCCTGAGATAAAAAGATGGACAGAAGGTATACATTGTCAGGCCCTGATACAGAATTCCTTTCTCAGCAATGCAGTCATGTAGGGGTAGTTCAGGCTGCTGCCTGTGATAAAGCTAATACTCCCTTGGCTTCACATCCTCCTGACAAGGATTCCAGGAAAATTGATGCCATGGCAAAAAAACAGTATATGGCAGCCTCTCTGGGACTCAGGCAAGCAAATTATATGGCTTATGTAGCTAGGTATCAGAAATCTAGATGGGATACTGTTATGCAATTGGCAAGCAGGCCCATGGCCAGCTGGCTAGTGAACTAGAACAGGTGGCTGCTGATGGCATTGAAGCCTCTAAGGTTCAGTTTCATGCTGCTGTGGATGTTAATAATGTTTCCTCTAGGGTCATGGCCACATCTGTAGCTTTTAGTAGGTTGGCCTGGCTCAGGTGTACTAGTTTGTCACAGGATACCCAGACTAAGGCTATGGATTTTCCTGTGGTGGGAAATTCTCTGTTTGGAGAGCAGACAGAGAATTACATGAAGAAGATGGATGAATATAGGACTCATGCAAGAGTGCCCAGGCTAAGGAGGCGGCAAGCCACTCCTCAAAGGCATGCCCCAGGGGTGAGGGTAGGCCTTTTCACAGGCCTTCTACCAGACTCAGGCCTCCTCTGCCTATGCTCAGAGGGGCTTCTTCAGAGGCAGGGGCAGGCGAGGGGTGGGCAGACCTGCTCCCACCCCAGCCTAAAACTCCTCAGAACAGGCACCCTGATGGGGTGCCCAGGGCCGATTCTCCTGTACCAGTGGGGGCAGGCTGGCTTACTTCAGTCAGAATTGGGCTTCTTTAACCTCAGACAAGTGGGTTCTGGAAGTAGTAAGCCAGGGTCTGGTTCTCAGCTTCAAAAAGTTTCCCAAGTTGAGAAGCAGACTTTTCTACAAGTGCTTAGAGCCCTCGCTCTGGAAACAGAGGTCTCATCCTGTTAGCTCTCAGAGCAGTAGAAAGGGTTCCTCCCTGCATCAGGGCAGGGTCTGTATTCAGATACTTCCTTACCCCAAAAAGACAGGAGAATGGCGGCCCATTTTAGATCTCAGATATCTGAACAAGCATCTTCTGAAACCAAAGTTCAAAATGGTAACTCTGGCAATGATTTTAACCTTCCCTAAGGCCAGGGGACTGGCTAGCCTCCCTGGACCTCAAGGATGCCTATTTCCATGTCCTAATCAGAAGATCCCATCGAAAGTACCTCAGATTCGAACTGCCCTCAGGTCATTATCAGTTCAGAGCAATGCCCTTCAGCCTTACCTCTGCTCCAAGGGTATTCACAAAGTGTCTAGCAGTGGCAGTGGCCCACTTAAGGAGGCAGAGGATTGCTGTTTTTCCCTATCTAGACGACTGGCTCATTGTAGGCCAGTCCCCAGAACAGGTAAAATCTCACCTGCAGGTCACCCAGCAGCTTCTCACCTTCCTAGGTTTTCTGCTAAACCTACCAAAGTCTGTTCTGGAACCAGTCCAGGTACTCACCTTTATAGGGGCAGAATTGGACACAAAGCTAGCCAGAGCCTTTCTTCCCCCAGAAAGGGTAAGGAATTTAGTGGCTCTGGCCTCTTCCTTCACTCTGCAGGTCTCTCGACCAGCAAGACACTTTCTGCAGCTCCTGGGGCACATGGCTGCATCCACAGCTGTTGTGCAGGGGCCAGATTTCAGATGAGAGACATTCAGTTTCACTTGAGAACCTTTTGGTCTCAGAAGAGACCCCTTTCCAAGTTGGTCCCAGTGACTAGAACCTTGATCCTAGCTCTCCAGTGGTGGCAGGATCAGAGCAATTTAGAGCGGGGTCCCTTCATTTCCCCTTCTCACGACTTGACTCTCACTACAGATGCTTCCCTTCTGGGTTGGGAGCCCACATGGGCGACCTTTCCACTCAGGAGTTTGGTCCCCAGGAATCTCTGCTCACATCAATTTGCTGGAACTCAGAGCTGTCTTTTAGCTCTTCAAGCTTTTTCTGCATCTGTCCACGACAAGGTGATACAAGTCAGAACAGACAACACCACAACAATGTGGTACATCAACAAGCAGGGGCACTCGGTCTTGACCTTGTGCACCGAGGCAATGAAGTTGTGGTGTCTGGCCTATTCCTGAACACTTCCTCATAGCAGTTCATCTTCCAGGGAAGGACAATGTCCTAGCGGATGCCCTCAGCAGGATTTCCCAGGCCATCACGAATGGTCCCTGGATCCTCAAGTGCTGGGGATAGTTTTTGCCAGGTGGGCATCCCTCAGATAGATCTTTTGCAGCCCCAGACAATCACAAACTTCCTCTGTTCTGTTGCAGGCCTCCAGTGCTGGGCTCCAGTTCCCTGGATGCCCTTCTTCTGGATTGGGAGGGAAGTCTCTATGCTTCCCCTTCCTCTCCTATTCAAAGTACTAGTCAAAATCAGATCTCAGCCTTGTAGGGTGATTCTGATTGCCCCGGATTGGGCCAGGCAGCCCTGGTACCCACTCCTTCTGTCTCTGACAGTCCATCTTCCCCTGTGCCTCCCCAAGAATCACAATCTGTTGACTTGTGCCCAGGGAAGGGTTTGGTATCCGGACCTCAATTCCCTCAACCTCAAGGCCTGACCCTTGAGGAGTTAGAGTTTGCTGATTTACACCTCTCTCAGGGTGTTCTTGAGATCCAAAGGGCTTCCCGAAAGCCTTCCACTAGGGCTATTTATAGTTCTAAATGGAAAAGGTTTTCCATTTAGTGTGCTGGGAAAAATATTTCCCCAGAATCTGCTGAATTGCCCATTTTGTTAGATTACATGGTACATCTTAATTCCTTGGGTCTCAGACCAGCTACCCTGAGAGTTCATTTGGCAGCTGTATCTGCTTTTGTGTCAGCAGGAAAGTCATCCCCTCTTTCCTCTCATCCTGTGTTTTCCAAGTTTTTTAAGGGATTACTCCATACTAATCCTCCCTTTCGGGAACCGGCCCCTGCTTGGGACCTTAATGTTTGCACTGCCCAGTTAATGCAACCCCCTTTTGAACCTCTGTCTTCTGCAGAGCTTAAGTACCTAACTTGGAAAACTGTTTTTCTAGTGGCTATCACTTCTGCCAGACGCATAAGTGAATTGCAAGCCTTGTCAGTGGAGACTGACTTTATTTCTTTCCACAGGGATAAGGTAGTCCTTAGGACTAATAGGAAGTTTTTGCCTAAGGTGGTTTCAGATTTCCATCTTAATCAATCTGTCTCCCTTCCAGTATTTTTCACTGATCACTCCTCTTCGGGTGAGAGGAGGTTGCACAGCCTGGATGTTAAGAGAGCTCTTAGTTATTATATAGAGCGTACCAAAGGTCACAGGTTGAATCCCTCCAACTTTTCCTTACCTATGGTGAAAGTTGGGAAGAGCAAACCTGCCACTAAGAGATCAATAGCCAGGTGGATTGTCTCTTGTATCCAATTTTGTTATCAGAAAGTGGGCAGAGCCCCCGGTTTGAGGGCTCATTCTACCAGGGGTACAGCTGCGTCTCTAGCTGCTGCCAGAGATATCCCTTTATTAGAGATTTACCAGGCTGCTACTTGGAAAACGGTACACACTTTTACCAAGCATTACTCCCTGGATGTCCAGGCCAGGAGAGATGCTCGGTTTGGCACAGCTGTTCTTCAGAGCCTATTCCCTAAGTAGGTTCTGCCCTCCTCCATGGAGGTACTGCTGTGTATTCTGCTAATGTCTATAATATAGCAAGACTTCATGTTGTTTGAAGAAAAAATAACTCACCTTAGTAATGTTGTTTCTTCTAATGGAGTCTTGCTATATTATAGACCCCCCCCCCAACCTGCCCCTCTCAGAACCTCTACTTGGTGGGGTGCAGGCAACTTAGTGTGGGCACTACTTATGTCCTGTTAGCATTTTGTCCCCTTTGGGACTTTGGGGGTGTCTGTGTGTACGCGTGTGTGTGTTTTTTTTATACTTATGTTCCATTTTCATATTATTAGAATGGTGTTAGTATTTCTGGTCCCCTGACTTGAGTCTTGGGTGTTGGGACCATCAATGGTTGTTATTATTTAGGTAGCCATTTGGCTAGTGTAGGTTACAGCTTCCACACAGACCTTAGTGAGTTTGGCTCGTAAATATCTGACAGTTCAAGTTTGAAATGACACAGATAGAGCTGCTCTCGTGCCAAAATTCTATTTTGGAATGGTTTTAACCATTTCACTCCGGGGCAGTTCTAGAGCTGGATCAAACTGCTCATGTCTATAATATAGCAAGACTCCATTAGAAGAAACAACATTACTAAGGTGAGTAATTTTTTCTTCTGGTGGTTCCAGACTGGGCAAGGCAGGCATAGTACTCAGTGCTGCTGACCCTGTCCTGCAGGACCTCAGTCAGTCTGCCACTGAGGTACAGTCTGTTGACTGTCTCAGGCCAGAATATCCTTTCTAGATCTCTGAACATTACGCCTGAGGACATCGTTCTTGAGGAGTCAGAAGTTTCTGGTTTGAAGGTGGTGAGAGTCTTGAAGGTTTCTAGGAGACAAGCTACTAGGAAAGCATATTCCTCAAAGTGGAAGAGATGCTTATACTGGTGTGCCCCTAGAAAAAAATAACCGCAATGCAGGTAGAGTTTTCCTCAGTTCTGGGTTACCTGGTACACTTGCAGTCCCTAGGCCTGAGTCCCTCAACTTTGAAAGTGCATTTGGCAGCTGTGCCAGCCTTCACATTGGCAAGGAAAGAGAGGTCATTGGCTTCACAACCTGTTTTCACAAGTTTTTTCAAAGGCCTCACCACTTAAATCCCTTGTGTGGTAAATAGTCCCTTTGTGGGACTTGAACATTTGTCTTGCCCAGCTTATGGCATCTCCCTTTGAGTCTATGGCTACAGCAGATTTAAAGTAGCAATGCAACAAAAAATGTTTTTCCAAAAAGCTAATTAATGCTACAGTTAATTATAAACATTAGCATACCTGTAAAATCTACTTTTATGTGCACCTCCGGTGTATCCAGCACCACATGTTTTCTGTATTTTCTTGATCCTAACCTTTGCCAAGTCTACCATGCACTTTCTAAACCAGATATGTTGGCCATCTTTTTTTCTTGAGGAGAACTAAAAACATTCATAAAGTACTTACATTTTGGTGAAACCAGAAAATGTTACCACATAAAACTGGAAGAAGCCTGGAATCTTTTATAGTTTGGGGGGGATGTCAAATGTTTAGCCAATTTCATTGCAGTGCAGCATTAAAATATGTCTCTTGGAAGACAATTCTCCTAAAAGCCATAACATCTGCCGAGAGGATAAGTGAACTGCAAGCACTCTGTACGGATAAAAACTATGTAGTACTCTACAGGGATAAGGTAGCCCTCAGAAAGAATAGGAAATTCCACCCAAAATAGTCTCTCAATTCCACCTAAACCAGTAAGTGGTCCTTCCTGTGCTCTTCCCTGAATACTTCAATGAGGTGAGCAAACTTTGCACTGCCTTGGTGTAAGAAGGGCAGTTTCCTGCTGCATAAACTGGACAAGAGATATCCGATCTGATAACACACAACTCTCTTACCCATGGAGAGGTTGACAAAGGCAAGCCAGCAGCGAGGAAGGCCGTCTCTCGGGTAGTCTCCTGTATACCGGTTTGCCATGAGAAGGCTGGTAACACCCCAAAGGCCTATGGCACACTCCACAAGCAAGCACCTTTGCCTCCATCGCAGCTACAGGGGACATTCCCCTTCAAGAAATTTGCAAAGCAGCTACCTGGTAAACAGTGTACACCTTCACAAAGCACTGCTGCCTGGACATGCAGTCCAGGATTGATGCCAGTCTTGAAACTGCTGTCTTGCAGAACCTTGTTCATAAATAGGCTCTAGGCCTGTCCTTCCAAGGTACTGCTAGTGAGCAGTTTTATATGTCATAATTGATGGGTTACTTGGTGACAGTACTTCAGGTGAGATTTTATGAGATGAGTATTGTACTCCTTATTTTCAAAGTCAGGTGAGTAAAACCAAATTTTGCATGTGTACAAATGACTGAATTCTTCAGAGGAGGAGTATGTTTTCTGAAAGCAATGTGTTTTGTTATGTGAAGTAAAAATGCAAGCACCAATACCTATTGCATTAGTGCTATATATATGTTTTATTTTTTTGTTTCTTAAACTATCACCTGTCTGTGTTATATATTTAATCTTTTAAATTTTTTGTTTTACTCTTCCGTTGTTCACTGAGTGTGTTGTCCACATCTTACCTTCACTGCATGGTTTCTTCAGCCCGTTTCTTTTATTCTTTCTGAGAACCCCCCCCCCTGAAAAATAAAGCACAAACACTTTCATACCCAGTTCATGCACAAAACCCAGTGCAGGATGCCCCATTCAACAACCCCTATGCTGTATCTGACTGCAGTTCACCGGCCCCAGTGCCTGGTACACACTACCAGGTCCCAGTTCATCTCCATGACCAGTTCCCCAATGCCTGCTCGCACACCCCTGTACCCAGTGCACCTTTCTGTACCAGGCTCAAGTCATCTCCTTGTGCCAAGTTCACCTTCTTAATCTGCACACGCACCCCTGCTCCTGGGTCACCCCTCTGTACCCTGTTCACACTTACAATACCCATGTCATTAAATGAAGTACAAAAACACTAAGCTGCAACTTTTCCCCACCCTAGCCAGTGCTTATATGCCCAAGTCCATAAACGATTTACAGACAGCACGCGATGACTCATGAAGACATTGAAAATCATGCTTCACTCCCTTCATCATTTGAACAGTCATTGTCTGAACGTCCACTGCCTACTCCAGCTCTTCCTTTCACAGTATAAAAAATGGCACCTGGGAGCCTCCCACTTATCCACCACATAAGTAGCCCTGGCACTTAGCCTGCGTGATCATCTCACCACTCTTACTGCACTGCCTCAGTTAGCTCAGACTGAGACTGACCACCGACACCGCATAAAGTGTGCCGCTCCCAGTGCCTTTCACCCTGGAACAAGGAGATTTTTGCTGCTCACTTACCTGCAAGCCCTTGCTCCGCTTGTTTTCTTTTGGAAACCGCAACAACTGCTTCCGCTCTTACCAATAAAATGGTGGATTGTCGTGCATGCAGTATCACAGCAGGAAGGGGTTCATACAGATGGAACAAGGCTGCAGGTAGATGTGGCAGTATCAAAAATGTGTTGTCGTCCCCCTCAGTGCTTTATGCTGGTTTAAGGCATGTGCGGGGGGCTTGCCTTGAAGTTGGGACAAAAAAAAAAAAGAATTCTGGGTCACAGGCATGGTTTTGTTGGGGGAACAAAAATAAAGCAGGGCAGCAGCCACTCGGGTGTTTTAAGCAATAAAAGCAGCGTATTTTGTATGCAGACTATTACGGAACAGCCTTGTAAAATGCTCTTTTTGAAAGCATAAATGAGCCCCTTATGTAACTTGTCTGGAGCAGACTGCTTACTGTAATAATGTTGTTTCTTCTAAGGGATCCATCAATGAGCAGTACAAACCCATGACCCTTCCAGAACCTGAAAATAGATTCTCACAAGAATCGGTTCCTACTCTTGATGGTTGTGTGAGCATTAAGTTGCAATTTCACACTTTTTTTTAAAGTTGTGGTCATTTCTTGCTAACCAGTTTTTTGTGTGCTGATAATTTATTTGGGTTTTCCAAAAAGTTTACTAAAGCTTTTTTGAGACAAGTCTTAGTAGTCATTTAGGTAGTTTTCGTAGTCACTGCTCCCCTGGCTTTAGAAATAAATCTGTCATTAAGCCAGTAGGACCACAGTGCAGAGTTGAAACTTAATTCTGCATTCTGTTAATTAGCATTAAGTTCTATCTCTGGGGCAGCACACTGCTGCGGACTGATGTATTTTTGTTTTGCTGATTGATGGATCCCTGAGAAGAAACAACCATACCATGGTGAGTAATTTCTTTTTCTGCTCTGTGGATCCCCCTGAATTCCAATTGCTCCAGTGCTGGTGTCACCAGGGAAATTTTAGTCAAAATGTACGTGTTGCAGTCGAAAAAAAAAATTGTGCAGGGTTTTGGCTGTTATCTTTTGTGATGCAACTGTAAAACTACGGTTATTTTATTATTTTATTTACAGTTGTTAACCGCGGGAGAGGCACACTGAGCTGAAGATAGTTTCCAGTTGTGACCCGGGGAAGAGGGGAGTAAGAAATATTGTAGAAAAATGTACAGTTGCACATTTCATGTAGTTGGACAAGTATACAGAGAAATAGTCACATATTTACAGTACACATACAACTGTACATATCAAAGGATTGGGCTAGTTACAGAGAAATAACTATGTAACTATTATAAGTACCTAAACAGGGTATAATTTTGAAGCAGGTAACAAAACAGTAAAATTCCAGAGTTGAGCAGAGATAGTGAAGACCAGTAGGAGTAAAATTGAAAGCATTAACCATAAAGGGGGGGGGGAGTAATTGGCATAAAGGGGAACTAAAAGGGTAGTGTGTGAGTGGAGTGCATAAGTTGTTAGGCAGGGGGTGAGCATTTGGGGGTGGGGGGAGAAGATTAGCCTTGACAATAGCAGGAGTCTGGGAATGCCGATTGGAGGGATAAGGTGTGTTTTAGGAGAGAGACAGAAGGGGAGTGTCTGATTTGGAAGGGGAGGGGAGGGTGTTCCAGAGTGAGGACAGTCTATAAGCAGCTGAGCCGGAGCATGAGGAGGGCCGCAGGAGGGAGAAAGTGTGGGTGTCCCTAGACTGAAGTGTGTATAGGCCACAGTAGAGGGAGACAGAAGAAAGGAGAGAGGTAGGAGGATAAGGACCCAAACCAGTATTTAGAGATAAGAGCAGAGTGAAGTTGCCGCCACTGGTGTAGGGAAGTAAGGGAAATGGATGAGTAGAGGGCACAGTCGTGTGTGAGGAGGAGCATTTAGAGCAAAGTGACAAAAGGCATTGTATAGGGAGTTGAGCATGGCTAAGTGGGAGGCTGATGTAGTGCCATATATCACATCGGCATAGTCAAATGAGTTGAGAATTATTTTGATCAGTAGCTGACACCAAGTGTTGGGGAGAGGGCATCCTTATTTCTGTTTAAGGCGCCCAGTTTAGGGCAAAGTTTAACAATGTGCTCAGCATGTTTAGTCAAGCTGGGAGTCGAGCCATACACCCAGGTACTTGTAATGGGGGACTACATCAAGTAGGGAACCATCAAGGGTGGTGAATGAGAGGGGAAGGGGAGGGAGGCGAGTTTGTGAGGGGTTCCAAATGTTAAAAAGACTGTCTCTAGGACATTTACCTTGAGGAGGTTATTTTGGAACCAGAGAAGGATGGAGTGAAAGTCAGCTTGGAGTTGGGATTATACAGCTGAGGTAGTGGGACCAGAGGTGTAAAGAACAGTGTTGTCTGCGTACTTTTGTATGTTTGCGACTGAGCATATGGGTGGAAGATCATTTAATAAAATGGAGAATAATATAGGGCCCAGAATGGAACCTTGGGGAGCACCAGCATGTATTGGGAGAGAAGAGGAGGGCTCCACCAGCACCAACCCTGACTTGTTGGGTTCGGCCAGAGAAATACGAGTTAAACCAGCTTACAGATGCAGTAGAGAGGCCAGCAGAGGAAAGCTTGTTTAGCAAGAGGGGATGAGAGACAGAATCAAAAGCCTTAGCGAGGTCAGTGAAAATAACAGCAGTTACGTGGCCTTGGTCCATACCTGAGAGGATGGAGTTTGTGAAACGGAGGAGTGAGGTAGTGGTGGAGTGGTTTGACCTGAAACCTGATTGAAAGGTGGGGAGGACATTTGAGGAATTTAGAAACTCAGTCGAGCAAGGACAAGGAATTCTTGGAGTTTGGCCAGAGATGGGAGCAGTAATATGGGGCGATAGTTATTTGAAATCATGTGTGTAGTTAGAAATTGCCATAACATAAAATTGTTGTGTACATCAGATGAAAATTTTGTATGATTTTTGTTACTTATACCCAAAAAATGCTCCCCAGATCCCATGGTGAAAAGCAGACAAAACTGGTCAAGAAAGGGTTGGTAAATAAAATGCAGCAGGCCCAAGCCACAGACCTTCTGCAGTAGGAACAGTCACTGCATCTGTGAGAGGAGTACTCAAAGCTGTATTGCAGCTGCAAAAATAAAAGCTTTGAGAAACAGTTGAATTTTTAATTGAATGTATGAGGTACAGACTAAACACAGTAATCAGTAATTTGCAGAAATCAGTTTTCTTTTTGTATGACAGATGTTAAAATTTGCTAATTTTTCTTCATGCCAAAATATTTTGCCTCTCAACTTCACAGGAAAGTCTGTATAACAGCTGTGGTTGCCATAGCCACATCAGTTCTAGTTGTAGTCTGTATACAATAGAAACCCTCCCAAATGGCTTTCCAGAATAGCTGCTCTGTGGAAAATATAAAATGCTAAAATTCTGACCTGCTTCCCTTCCCCCAAGTTATGATTAATGTTCAAACTAGTTGATGATGATCAATCCTCCTACGTTCCAGCACGCCAATGAAGATGTCGAGAGAATGCTGCTAGGCAACAAGTGCGACATAGAAGACAAAAGAGCTGTAGCCAAGGCAAAAGGAGAACAGGTAAGCAGTGTACAGTATTGTTGCACCTTAGGAACACTGTCTAGGAATGGCTGCAGCTAAGTAACCAAAACAGGGTTGTATAGCAATGCTATTATCTTCCCCATCCCTTCAGTATAACAAGTCTGAATTATAAAATGAGCACTCTGAATCATTAAAACTGGTCGCATTACTGTGCATTCATTTCACATAACTGCACTACTCAGATTTTGCATTTTTCACTTATTTAGAAGATTCTGAACAGTAACCTACTTTAGAGAATGTGGTAATGCTGTTAATTACCACACTCCTAGTTGAAGGTACGTCACAGCCAACCTGAGGCATTTATATATTTAGCATTACTGGATACCCTGTTCGTGTTGTTGGCTGGTTTACTTCACTGAAGGGTTGGTTGATTTGCTTGCTTCCTTGTTTGTGGGGGGTGAGTGGATATATGCTTGACTGTTCCTACTTCTTGTTTTAAATCTTTTTACTAGCCTGATTTTTGTTCCCCATATTTTAATCAAAAAGCACAAATAACAAGATATGCATTCATTGGAATGTATAGACACTTCTCCGGTGGGTGCACGGAGGTGCTCCTCAGCCCCTCCACCAGGGAAGTGCCTTTTAGGTATATCATGATATCAGATTTTTAGAGCTTCCATGATATCTCTTTCATCAGGCACTAGGATGCCACAGAAGCTTTTCTGTAGCAGCCTAGTAGGGTCGTCCACGCTGACGCCGCATACCCTACATGAGCATTAGTGGCCTTCTCCCTTCTCAGTTCTTTCCCGCTGTTGATCTGCTTGCACGGACTTGGCAGAAGCTTCGTGGTTCAGTCAACTGCCAAAACTTTTTTTATTTATTTTTTTTTATTTACTTCGATTATTGGAGTCACTTTCTTTTGAAGTGATTCCTCTTTCTAGGAGCGTGAATATGTTGTTTTAAACCTTTAAATCTCGTCAGAAAGTCTTCAAGCTGGCTCCTCCCACCCACCCAGGTGGTAAATACCTCAGGTTCGCCCCACGACACCAGATCTTCTTTCCGCTGGAAGATTCAGGTTCCCTGCTACCTCAGCGGTTTGTAGGCCCTGGATTCTCAATGTCGGTTTTCACCGCAAGCGCATTCCCTAAAACTCATTAGAGTTTATGATTCCGATCCTAGCCCATCGGACATGAAGGACAAATCGTCCCCCGGATTTCGCCAGTGTCCCTGCAGCCAGAAAATGTTGCGCACCGATCCCCACCTCTTGTGTGTCTAATGCTTAGGTGTCGTGCATGACACCACCTCTTGCACCATCTGTCTGGCCTTCCATGCCAACGTCCTGGATGACCGCAAGGCACGCCTAAAATTGGGGAGACTGGAGCTTCGTAATCCACTGGTGAAATCGAAGGAGGCAAGGTGGGCGGTTTCCGCGGCTGGGATCTGCCTAACAGCTCAGTCAGATGGCGGATTTTGAAGAGGAAGCTGCTCAAGCTCCGGCCAGCCGAAGTTTTTTCGTGCCTCTCAACCTTGGCGCTACCTTTACTGGGTCCTTTCGGGAATTGTGCCAGTCTCTCCCCACCAGGGGTGAGGCGCCCTCGCGCTCGCATTCCTCCCATCCTTGGAAGAGGGACAAGGACCCCAAGTCTTGTTCCTCCAGAAGGAGTCGTTCCTGGGACCGAGAGAGGTCTGACTCACAGGAACTTGCGGTCTCAAACTTGGTCGAGATTGCTTCCTCGGCCGCCGGCTTTTCGGACCTTCCGTCAGGCCAAGGCACCGAGACCGAGGAAACAGCTGAACCGGCCGCGATCTCTCTCGACCCAATCGAGCCTTTGTCACCGATTCCGGTCGCCGACTCCTTAGAAATTACGCCTGTCCTTTCCTTCCCCGACAAGGAGACCCTGCCCTTGGGTGTCCCGATCGAGGGAAAGGTGCCGGAACCTCTGTTCTCTCTGACTCCAGCATATCCCGATCGAACAAGCCGACCACGTCAGTCTTGATCGAGGACCAGGACCCCTCCGGTCGAAAAACCGAAGAAAGGTCACAAGCACTCCAGAAAGAGGGCGCCATCAATCCTTACTCCGACGATACCTCTCGACGGAAACTCCGTCGACGCTATGAGGATCTCACGTGGCAAGAGCTGATTCTGACCAGTCAAAAGCCAGCTCTACCGGCAGCACCGGGCATTACTTGGCCCCTGCCTCTCAGGCCGATGCCAACCCCTCCGGAACCAAAGGTTCAAACAACATGAAGTCTTGCTGTATTCTGACAATTGCAGTGATTCCCATCCTTTGAACTGCCCCGGAGAACAAAGAGTTAACTTTCTATGCAGGGCATAGAATGCTGAGCTCGAGCTCGGTTGAAGTCTGTGTCTGGAGTGTTTCAAACTTAAATCATCAGATTCTTTACTCCGCCTCACTGAACGGTCACTCCGGAGATTTCTCCTTCAGCTCGGTTTGAAAGTCTGTTAAAGTTTCAGTTTTCATCGGTTTTTTAAACCGAAAAAGTTATCCTCATAGTTGGTTCAGTCTCTGTCTGTGGTGCCGTGAGTACTAGATAGGAATTGTTCTGTTTTTCCTGTGTGGAACTTGTAAAAGTGCTGCTCGGTTCTGCTGAACCAGTCATTTCATAGTGAAATATTGTGTTTTGTGTTGTTTTACTTAGTGTGTGGTTACCGGTTCTTATCGGTTCTAAAAAAAACCGTGTTTTACTACGGGTTTTTTTCCAATACCCGTGACACGGTTAGGAACTGATAAGGGAGTCTTGCCTGGTGGTTGCCATAAAAAGGGTAAGTTGGTTAGGTTGGCCATGTCTGAGAAACCCAAGAAAAAAACCGGGCCCACTGGATTTCAACACTGCAGTGATATTGGGGAGGTCTTTGCTAATGCCAGTCCCCACACCACCTATGTTTATTGTCTGGGGTTTGACCACCTCGATTCAGACTGCCAAATATGTAAAAACTTTCCCAAATCTACCCTTGAGAACAGATTAGGTAGACTGAGGGAAAATGAGGCCGAGAAGTCTGCTGACCCAGATGGCCAGCTCGGTTCGGTTTTGACCGAACCAGAAGGAGTGCCCTCTGACCAAGGCGATACTTCTTCGGGCAAAAGGAGAACCGATTCCGAGGGATCGGTTCCAACAAAAAGAAAACGCAAAGACAAATCGACCGGTTCTGATCCAGAGGTTCATGTTCCGACCGCCGAAGAGATAGCCAGAGCGATTCAGATTGTGGGATCACTCTGTCCGTTTCCTACCGATCCGGCTCCTTCTGGCAGGGGTTTGGTTTGGTTGGTTCCCCCGGTTCAAGATTATACCCTCGAAGATTTTTATGAACCGGAATTAGAAGAGGAAGGGGAATTTGAGGATGGAAGTGAGGGTCTGGATGTGCCTGTGGAACCGGACATCTCCCCAGACAGACCTTCAGGTGTTTCCCCTCCTAGGCTTTCTGAGTCCCCTTCTCACTTTATGTTCTACAGAAAGGTGGCTGAAACCCTCCAGCTTCATGTGGAGGAGGCTGTGGAAGATCAAGAGGAGCCTGATTTGTGTAGAGATGATGGACATACCAGAGTCCAGGAGACTGTCTGTTCCCCCCCCACAAATTTTTTGGGAAACAGACACAAAAAATCCTAAAGTCTCCTAACACTATACCTCCTGTGGATAGAAGCATGGACAAGAGGTATACACTTTCAGGCTCAGACACAGAGTTCTTACATCAGCAATGCAGCCATGTTGGGCTAGTGCAGGCTGCTGCCTATGACAAGGCAAATATTCTCTTGGCTTAACACCTCCCAAGACAAGGACTCCAGGAAGATTGATGCCATGGCAAAGAAGCAGTACATGGCATCTTCTTTTTGACTCAGGTAGTTGAATTACATGGCCTGTTCAGCCAGGTACCAGAAGTCCAGGTGGAACACTGTACTGGCACTGGCTAAACAGGCCTCCC
The DNA here is from genome assembly GCA_016271365.2 of Neoceratodus forsteri. NCBI lineage: Eukaryota > Metazoa > Chordata > Ceratodontiformes > Ceratodontidae > Neoceratodus > Neoceratodus forsteri. The sequence goes on from CM057452.1 coordinate 1,463,576,252, forward strand.
CCCAGCTAGCCAAGGAGCTTGAGGCGGTGGCTGCAGATGGGGATTGAGGCATCTAAAGTTCAGTTTCATGCTGCTGTGGACTCTAATGATGTGTCATCAAGAGTCATGGCTACATCTGTGGCTCTTCGGAGGATGGCTTGGCTCAGATGTACTAGCCTCTCACAGGACACCCAGACTAAGGCCATGGATTTTCCTGTAGTGGGTAATTCTCTGTTTGGGGAGCAGATAGAGAATTACATGAAGAAAATGGATGAGTACAGGACCACTTACAGGAGTGCTCAGGCCAAGGAGAGGCAGGCAACTCCTCAAAGGCAGCAGTCTAGGGGCAGGCCTTTTCAAAGGCCTTTTTACCAAGCACAGGCCTCTTCTTCCTTTTCTCAGAGGGGGTTCTTCAGAGGGAGAGGCAGAAGGGGGATGAGCAGGCTTGCATCTACTCCTCAGTCTAAAGCCCCTGCCAAGCAGACACCCTGATGGGCCTGCCCGGGTTGACTCTCCTATTCCAGTAGGGGGCAGGGTGGCTTACTTTGTCCTAGACTGGATGTCTGTTACATCAGGCAAGTGGGTCTTGGAAGTAGTGAGCCAGGGGCTGGTTCTCAGCTTCAGAAAATTTCCAAAGATCAGAGCCAGATCTTTTCAACCTGCAGATCTCTCGGAAACCCTTGCCCTAGAGGCAGAGGTTTCTTCTCTCCTAGCTTTAAGAGCCATAGAGAGAGTACTTACCCTACACTGGGGCAAAGGACTGTACTCCAGGTATTTCCTGACCCCCAAAAATACAGGGGATTGGCGACCCATCCTAGACCTAAGATATCTAAACAAACATCTCTTAAAACCAAAGTTCAAGATGGTAACTCTGGGAATAATCCTTCCCTCTCTAAGGCCAGGGGACTGGCTAGCCTCCCTGGACCTCAAAGATGCCTACTTTCACATTCCCATCAGGTGCTCCCACAGAAGATACCTCAGGTTCGAGTTGCCCTCAGGCCACTATCGGTTCCGAGCAATGCCCTTTGGCGTAACCTCAGCCCCAAAGGTTTTCACAAAGTGCCTGGCAGTAGTAGTTGCCTTTCTAAGAAGGTAAAAGATTTCCATTTTTCCATATCTGGACGACTAGCTAATGGTGGGTCAGTCTCCAGACCAAGTCAAGTCTCACCTGCAAGTGACCCAGCAAGTCCTCACTTCTCTAGGATTTCTTCTCAACTTTCCCAAGTCAGTTCTCGAACCAGTCCAGCTTCTTACCTTTATAGAGGCAGAACTGGACACACTCGGAGCAAGAGCCTTTCTTCCTCTAGATAGGGCAAGGGTTCTTATGGAACTAGCCTCTTCTTTCAGCCTTCAGGTATCTCTGCCAGCAAGGCATTTCCTCCAGTTCTTGGGCCACATGGCAGCTTCAACAGCAGTGGTCCAAGGGGCAAGATTCCAGATGAGGGATATTCAGTTCCACCCGAGAGCTTTTTGGTCTCAGAGGAAGAATTCCCTTACCAAACTGGTCCCAGTGACTCTGACCTTGATCCAAGCCCTCCAATGGTGGCAGGATCAGAACAATTTAAGACAAGGTGTTCCTTTTGTTACTCAGCCTTGTTCAGTGGTCCTTACCACAGACGCTTCTCTTCTGGCCTCGGGAGCCCATCTGCGGTCCCTCACTGCCCAGGGGCTGTGGTCCCCACAAGAATCCCTTCTCCGCATCAGTCTCCTAGAGCTCAGGGCAGTTTTCTGGCCCTAAAAGTTTTCTCTCAGTCAGTACAGAACAAGGTGGTTCAAGTCAGAACGGACAACACCACCACCATGTGGTACATCAACAAGCAGGGAGCCACTTGGTCCACAGCCTTGTGCACAGAAGCCATGAAGTTGTGGTCCCTGGCTTATTCCCTGCAAACCTCTCTTGTAGCAATTTCACCTTCCAGGCAAGGACAATGTGCTACAGGGTTTTAAATAATTGATTAGCATTTTTTTTTCTTGGGACAATACTAACCGTACAGAAAACATTTATACGGGTTTTCTAGAAGTGTTATGTTTCTTAAGCACAGTGAGGCAAGTGCTATGCATTTTCACAATGTTTTAGAACTTTTATGAGCAAAACGCTAATCAATTTTTAGAGTTAAATAAAACCCTGTGCTAGCAGATGCACTGAGCAGGATCTCTCAGTGCCATCACGAATGGTCCCTGGACCCTCAGGTTTTGAAAGTGGTTTTTTCAAGGTGGGGCACTCCAGAGATCGATCTCTTTGCAGCCCTAGACAATCACAAACTCCCTCTCTTTTGTTGCAGACCTCCAGTCTTGGGTTCAGTCCCCCTGGACGCCCTGATTCTGAATTGGGAAGGGAAGTTTCTGTATGCTTTCCCCCCTTCCCACTCATGTTCAAAGTTTTGGTCAAAAAAAGGTCTCAACCTTGCAAGGTGATTCTGATTGCTCCAGATTGGGTCAGACAGCCCTGGTACCCCCTGTTGCTGTCCCTAGCAGTCCATCTTCCCCTGTCTCTTCCCAGGAATTACAACCTGTTAACATCCTCTCAGGGAAGGAGTTGGTACCCCAATCTTCAGTCTCTCAATCTCAAGGCATGGCCCTTGAAGAGTTACAGTTTGCAGATCTGCATCTTTCCCAAGGGGTTCTGGATATTCCCAAGGCCTCTCGAAAGCCCTCCACCAGAAAGACTTATAACTCCAAATGGAAGAGATTCAGCATGTGGTGTTCTAAGAAGCATATTTCTCCAAACACTGCTGGATTGCCTACAGTTCTGGATTATATGGTCCATCTTAATGGCTTAGGCCTCAGACCAGCTACTCTCAAGGTACACTTGTCAGCTGTTTCTGCGTTATTGTCTGTGGGGAAGTCTTCCTCACTATCTTCTCATCCTGTGTTCTGTAAATTTATCAAAGGATTGCTTCACACCAATCCTCCTTTTAGAGACCCTGCCCCTGCCTGGGATTTGAATGTTTGCATTGCTCAACTTATGCAAACCCCTTTTGAGCCCATGTCTTCAGCAGAGCTTAAGTACTTGACTTGGAAAACTGTGTTCCTGGTAGCCATTACCTCTGCCATGCGTATCAGTGAATTGCAAGCCCTGTCAGTGGAACTTGATTTTATCTCATTTCACAGGGATAAAGTAAAGTGGTCCTTAGAACCAATAGAAGGTTCTTGCTCAAAGTGGTTTTAGACTTCCATTTAAACCAGTCTGTCTCTTCCTGTCTTCTTCACTGATCATTCTTCCTCAGGAGAGAGGAGGCTACACAGTTTAAATGTTAAAAGAGCCTTTTGTTACTATATAGAGCGTACCAAGGGTCACAGGTTTGACTCCCTCCAGTTGTTCCTCACTTATGGAGAAGTGGGAAAGGGCAAACCTGCCACCAAGAAAACTCTTGCCAGGTGGATTGTTTCTTGTATACAATTCTGCTATGAAAAACTCCACCCTCAGGCCTGTGGGCTCATTCCACAAGAGGTACAGCTGCTTCCCTGGCTCCTGCTAGGGATATCCGTCTCTTAGAAATTTGTCAAGCAGCCACCTGGAAAACAGTCCATACCTTTACCAAGCATTACTCTCTGGATATCCAGGCTAGGAGTGATGCTCGGTTTGGCACAGCAGTACTTCAGAGCCTATTCCCAAAGTAGGTTCTGTCCCTCCTCCTTGGAGGTACTGCTTGGTAGTCTGCAATTGTCAGAATACAGCAAGACTTCATGTTGTTTGAAGAAAAAATTACTCACCTTAGTAATTATGTTTCTTCTAATGGGGTCTTGCTGTATTCCTGTCTCCCTCCCTGCCTCCCCTCTCAGAACCTGTTTTTGGGAAGTGGCTGGGCAGGTGCAGTGTCGCACCCTAGGGGTGTTTTTTGCTTGCACCCTCCTCCTCTTTGTTTGGGTGCTGATTTATTATTGTTATTTGTATTAGATTGGTTTTTGGGTTTCCTGACTTGAGTCTTCCCTGGGAATCCAAAACTTTTTTTCAGCCAGTTGGCTAGTAGGAATTTTTACAATTTCCACATAGAATTTTTAGTTAGTTGGGCTCGTAAGAATCTGACTGTTTAAGTTTGAAACACTCCAGACAGAGACTTCAACAGAGCTCGAGCTCAGCATTCTATGGCCTGGATAGAAAGTTAACTCTTTGTTCTCTGGGGCAGTTCAAAGGTTGGGAATCACTGCAATTGTCAGAATACAGCAAGACTTCATTAGAAGAAACATAATTACTAAGGTAAGTAATTTTTTCTTCTTCTTCTGCCCCACAAGTCATGGAATACCTCCTTCATCTGTCAAACTCAGGTCTGTCATATTCTTCCTTGAAGGTCCACCTTTCAGCAAGTGCGGCGTACCACAGGCTGGTGGATGGTAAACCCATGGCTCAGTTGGAGGTCTCAAAAACCTTTCTGAAAGGGATCCTCCAGCTGAAATCCCCCCCATCCGCAGCACAACCCCACCTTGGCATTTGAACTTTGTGCTGGAGAAGCTCACTCTTCCCCTGTTTGAACCGGCCATGAGCTGTGACTTGTGCTTCCTTTCCTGGAAGCCATTATTTTTAGTTGCCATTACGTCAGCTTGAAGAACGGTGGTGTCCCGCACTGAGCCAATCAGTAGAGCTTCCAGTTTACTTTCTGTCCCCTGCGAACAGAGGTGAGACACTCCTGCACACCATGGACATCCATCAGATCCTTCGGTGCTACACATACCGAACCAAGGATTTCCGTAGCTGCGATCAGTTTTTTGTTTCTTTTTCCCCCAGGTCAAAGGGCAAAGTGGTTTTGAAGCAGTGCCTTTCCAAATGGTTAGGCAACTGTATTCGGTATTGTTAACAAAAGTGCGAAAAACCTCTGCCGGGTCCCATCAGAGGTCATTCTACTGGGGCATGGCTGCTTTTGCTGCTTTTTTGCGGAACATGTCTGCGGCTGATATTTGCGCCGCAGCTACTTGGAGATCTTACTTCGAGAGGGCTCTTGCAGTAGGTAATTACATATAGGACTGATGTCGGCAGGCGGCAGGACCCCACAGAAAAAATTTCTAGGTAGCAGTCCCTGGCGAGGACCGCCCCGTCAGCTGACCGATGTCGGGAGGCGTCAGTATACGGGCGGCCTGACCGCCTTCCAGTTCTTTCCGCGCTGGCTCGTGCAGCCTCATGGAAAAGTTTGTTGCTTCGTCAGCCTCCCTTCGTCATTTTTTATGGAATAATTTTGCCTTTTTTCGACATTCGTCAGTTCATCGTCTGTGTATGTCGTCCCATACTCCCTCCGAGCACAAAAATAAGTGTGACTCGTGCGGCGCCCAACTCCCGCAGAAGGACGGCCATTCCCTGTGCCTGTTCTGACTAGGCCCCGATCACCCGGTCGAGAAGTGCCAGCACTGCCTCAGCTTCAACGTGGTTACCCGGAAAAGGCAGCAGCAATCCCTGGAAGTCCACATCTTGAAGAAAAAGATGAGTTCGATGGAGATGGAGCTCAAAAAACTGAGGCAGGCGTCCACTTCCCCCGAAGGCCATCAGAAGAAGGACAAGGAGAGGCACCGGGACAAGGGCTCCTCCACCGCGTCTCCCTCGGGAGTCGCCGGAACTCGGGTGATGTCTCCTCCGGGGAACCGCTCCTCGACGGCCACCTCGGAGGCTTCTGAGGCGGCGTCAGCCCGCCCATCTGGCTCGCGCTCGGGCCTTTTGGGTGCCTCCGGGCAATTGGAGGCCTCCGCCCCCAGTTCGGCCATAGCTTCGCGGCCTACTGGCGTGGGCGACTCCGGTAAGCCGGATGTCGGCTCCTCTGACGTCCGCGCGGATAGAGCCAGTAAGGCGCACAACCCTTCGGGGCGTCGCATGGCTCCTCTTCCGCCGGACCAGGCCAATCCTTCTTCTCGGTCTGCCTCCGTCGAGGGGTCCCATAAGTCGGCCGCCGGCTCCTCCGGCGCCCGCCGAGATCTCGCTGTAAAACTGCATGTCGGCTCGTCCAGCGTCCAGTCGGCGAAAAGAACTGGCGACAGACCTCCCCGTCCATCGTCCCGGTTCTTCGCGACCCGCTGCCCTCCGGGAATACCTGAGTCCCCAGCCCGACCCAGGGATTTTCCCGTCCATCCCTGGGCGGCGCTGAGGTTCCTCCTCCGTCGAGACCGTCCTTCTTTAGGTCGCCAGATCTAATGTCGGTTCCCTGGGCGCGGCTCAGCGCCGGGCCTCCGGCGCTGGTTTTATAGACTCCGGCCGACATCCCGCTCCCGGATGTCGCCCCAACGCCGGGCCCTCCAGTCTGGACCTGCCCATGAGGCCGCCGGCCGGGCCGTCTGCTCCAGCAGCTCCTCCAGCTCCCGGATACCCTCCGTCCTATCCGACACCGTCGTATCCGGCGCCACAGTACCCAACGCCGGTCTTTCTGACGCCGCAGTACCCGAAGCCACAATACCCGACACCTGGTTTTCCGCCACCAGGTTTTGGATACTCCCCGTATGGATATAATCCATACCCTTATCCCCCCACCGCCCCCACAGCCGCCGGTGGATTTGTAGGAGACTCTGGCCTCCTGGTGGGCTGAGGCCAAGGCTCACCTCAACAGGGAGGTGGAGAGCCGCCTACCGACGACGGTGCCATCCCAGGTTCCCATACGTCCACAGCGGCATACTCCCCTACCACCTCCGGACACCAGGGCTCTCCCCCTGGGTCCAGAGAGGGGCAGGATACGCTTCCTCGGGTGCTTCCCAAGGGGTCCGTTCCTCCCCCGGGTCAGGAAAGTTAGTCTTTTTCCTCTTCTTCTTCCCCCTCAGACTCCTCGGATTCCTCCGACAGTTGCTCGAAGGGACAGCGAGCCACGCTGTTACGTCGAGAGCCCAGGCCAAGGGACTCCTCCGAAGTCTCCTCCTGAAGATCCCTCCTACGGTTGCTTCGCAAAATCCAGGAGTTTCATCAGTGGCACTCTTTGGAACCAGACCTTCAGCGGTTGAAACTTGCCGAGCATCTGGATCTGCCCGTGACAGCTCCCACTTTGGTGCCACCCTGGATAGAGCCTCATACCAACCTTGTTACCACCATCTGGAAGCAGCCGTTGGCTCTAGCCCCACTTCCGTGGAAGTCAAATAGGCTATACCAGGCTCCCGAGGGTGTTGATTTTTTTAGATTCTCACCCTCATGCTGACTCAGTAGTGATTAGCGCCGCTCATGGCCGGTCGGGTAACCCAAGACATCTTAGCTCGTCGCCATCTGACAAAGAATCCCGCCTACTGGACCAGTATGGTAAGAAGATCTTCGCTTCTTCCATGCTGGGGATTAGGGCCCTGAACTATGTCGGTCATATGGGGGATTACCAGAAGGCCATTCTTACTCAGGTGGAATCCAAACTAGACTCCCTGCCGGACTCTTAGGTCAAGCAGGAGTTGGCTGATCTTGTCCGCTCTGCACGTTCGGCCAGTCGACACATGCTCCATGCGACCTACGATGCAGTGGACACTGCTGGACAGAGCTCAGCTCTCGCTGTAGGCTTACGTCATCACGCTTGGCTCCGTGTGTCAGGGTTGGTCCCGGAAATGCAGTCCGCTATCCAGGAAGCGCCCTTCCGGGGGTTGGTGCTTCTCGGTGGCGATGTCAAGAATATCATCACCGATTTGCAGGAGAAGGGGATGGCACTAAAGTCCGTTGCCTCCATGTACCATCCCCACCAGCCTCAGCGCCGTCCCTTTCGCAGACTGAATCGGCCCAAGGCGAAACCCCAGGGAAAGCGGACCACAAAACATCGCGCCCCCACAGCTGCTAAGCTCCCCCTGCCCAAAAAGCAGCGGGTGCTTCAGCTGTAGCGCTACCCCACGTGACTCTTCTCCTCTCCCACAACCTCCGGACTCCCTGGAGGAACCGGTAGGAGGGAGGTTTCCCCTTCACCTTCCGGGCTGGGAGAGGATAACATCAGATTCTTGTGTGCTCCAGCTGATTGCAGAAGGACACTCGATAGAGTTTCTACAGAAACCGCCTCGCCACCCCCCCCCCCCCCAAAGTCGTCATATTCGTGGGAACATCTTCTCTTGGTCCAGGAAGAGATTTCAGCTCTGCTACTGAAAGAAACAATAGAACCCGTCCCTCTTCATCTTCAAGGGACGGGTTACTATTCCCACTTCTTCCTGGTCCCAAAGAAGACAGGAGATCTAAGACCCGTTCTAGATCTCAGTTCCCTGAATCTTTTTGTGGAATACAAAAGGTTCAGAATGCTCTCGTTGCAGAGCCTTCTGCCCCTCCTTCGGTCGGGACAATGGCTGTGTGTTCTGGATATGCAGGATGCTTACCTGCACATTTCCATTCGCCCGTCTCATCGCAGATATCTTTGTTTTGCGTTCCAGGGGGACCACTACCAGTTCAAGGCACTTCCTTTTGGCCTATCCTCGGCTCCCCGAGTATTTACCAAATGCCTAGCGGTGGTGGCGGCCGGGGGGTGCAGGTTTTCCCGTACTTGGACGATTGGCTGCTGGCGGCCTCGTCCAGGGAGGAACTCCTGCGCTGCCTCGCCCTGACCCAGCAGGTTTTTGCCTGCCTGGGTATTACCATCAGCCATTCAAAGCCTCACTTGATCCCGTTTCAGAGACTACAGTTTATAGGGGCGATTCTAGACACGACGATTGGCAGGGACTTCCTGGCACTGGACCGGACATCCACCTTCCAGACTCAAATAAGTCTGTTGTCCAGCCGCAGGTGGGTCAGTGTAAGATCGGTCCTTCGCCTTCTCGGGCTCATGGCGGCTGCTATCCCGACAGTCCCTCGCGCTCGGCTTCACATGAGAGTTTCTCAGTGGACTCTCCACTCCCAATGGGATCAGTTAGTGGACGACTTAGATCACCCAGTTCTAGTCTCCTCGCCGATGCTCCGAGACTTGAAATGGTGGATGGTTCGAGAGAACCTGCTTCAGAGAATTCCTTTCTTTCATCCTCCCCCCTCCCAGACTCTAACCACAGATGCCTCAGGCAAAGGTTGGGGAGCCCATCTAGGTCACCATCGGGCCCAGGGCTCTTGGCCCAAGCTCGAACAGGCACTTCACATCAGTATGCTCGAGCTTCGGGCTGTGTTGTACGCTCTCCAAGCCCTTCACCCGTACATCCTTCCCAGCCACCTAGCTGTCCAGACGGACAACATGTGTGTGGTTTGGTACATCAACAAACAGGGGGGGGGGACTCGGTCCTACCCTCTTTGCAGGGAAGCAGTGAGGGTTTGGGATTGGGCAACACAACACGACCTTCACCGTGGCAGTTCATGTTCCTGGGAGTCGACAACACCTTGGCAGACAAGCTAAGTCGCTGTTCTGCTCTGGCTCATGAGTGGGAACTGGACCAAGGGGTCCTGGAGGGTATCTTCCGACTCTGGGGAACCCCACCGGTCGACCTGTTCGCATCTCCTCTAAATGCAAAACTTCCCATCTTCTGCTGCTTTCGCTCCAGAAGTTTTTTGGAGAGCGCTTTGTCTCTAGACACGGAAGGACAGATTTGTCTATGCCTTTCCCCAATTCCAAGCTTATCCCACAGGTCTTACACAAACTAGCTTCAGAAGGGCATGAATAATTCTGATTGCTTCTTTCTGGCCCAGGCAAGTTTAGTTTCTCTTCTAAAACAATACTCAGAGGATCATCCTCTTCCTCTATCACAAAGGTTGCTGACCAGGATCAGGGGACCTTGGTCAATCTAGATCTCTCATTTCTTCAGCTGCATGCATTGCTCCTGCAGACACAGCTCAATCCGCTTTGGGGTTTCTCCCCAAGTAATGAGGATTTTAGTGGAGAGCTAGAAAACCCTCTACTAGATCTACTTACGCCATGAAGTGGAAAAAGGTTCACTATCTGGGCTGCCTTTAGGGGCGTGGAACCCTTTTCCTGTTCAGCAGAGCTTCTGCTCGAGTACCCTCGCCATCTTTTCAGCCTGGGTCTTAGTCATTCTTCTCTAAAAGTCTACATGGCGCCATCTCGGACTATCATGTCCCCTTTGCAGACAGGACATTTGCTCAACTGGAGTCTCTAAGACTTTCCTTAGAGGGTCCTCCATCCTAAGACCTCCCATATGTACTCCTGCCCCTCTTGGGATTTGAACTTTGTTCTCAAAACTTACTCTGCCTCATTTTGAACCAGCAGCTTCCGCATGAATCCAAGTTCCTTTCATGGAAGACTCCTCTTCCTGATCGCCATTACTTCCGCTCGGGAGAATTTCGAGCTCAGGCCTGATGTGTAAATTCCATACTTGATTTTCACAAGGAGCGTGTGTCGCGCACCTAACCTAAGTTTCTTCCTAAGGTAATCTGGCGGAGGTCTACTGTGAACCAGTCCATAAAGTTGCCCACCTTTTACTACGCAGGAAATCCAATCAAGGGAGTATTTACTCCATACCAGGCGTTCACCAGATTCTGAATACTACACTAACAGAATAAAAGATCTCAGGAAGACCGATCGAAACACGACCTTCACCGTGGCAGTTCATGTTCCTGGGAGTCGACAACACCTTGGCAGACAAGCTAAGTCGCTGTTCTGCTCTGGCTCATGAGTGGGAACTGGACCAAGGGGTCCTGGAGGGTATCTTCCGACTCTGGGGAACCCCACCGGTCGACCTGTTCGCATCTCCTCTAAATGCAAAACTTCCCATCTTCTGCTCGCTCGCTCCAGAGCGAGGCGTTTTCTGGAGAGACGCTTTGTCTCTAGACCGGAAGGACAGATTTGTCTATGCCTTTCCCCCAATTCCGCTTATCCCACGAGTCTTACACAAACTAGCTTCAGAAGGAGCATGAATAATTCTGATTGCTTCTTTCTGGCCCAGGCAAGTTTGGTTCTCTCTTCTAAAACAATACTCAGAGGATCATCCTCTTCCTCTGTCACAAGGTTTGCTGACCCAGGATCAGGGGATCTTGGTCAATCTAGGTCTCTCATTTCTTCAGCTGCATGCATTGCTCCTGCAGACTTAGCTCAATCCCGCTTTGGGGTTTCTCCCCAAGTGACGGGGATTTTGGTGGAGGCTAGAAAACCCTCTACTAGATCTACTTACGCCATGAAGTGGAAAAGGTTCACTATCTGGGCTGCCTTTAAGGACGTGGAACCCTTTTCCTGTTCAGCGGGGCTTCTGCTCGAGTTACCCTCGCCATCTTTCACCTGGGTCTTAGTCATTCTTCTCTAAAAGTCTACATAGCGGCCATCTCGCCTATCATGTCCCTTTGCAGACAGGACATTTGCTCAACTGGAGGTCTCTAAGACTTTCCTTAGAGGGGTCCTCCATCTAAGACCTCCCATATGTACTCCTGCCCCCTCTTGGGATTTGAACTTTGTTCTCAAGAAACTTACTCTGCCTCATTTTGAACCAGCAGCTTCCGCAGACTTGAAGTTCCTTTCATGGAAGACTCTCTTCCTGATCGCCATTACTTCCACTCGGAGAATTTCCGAGCTCCAGGCCCTGATGTGTAAAATTCCATACTTGATTTTTCACAAGGAACGTGTGGCTCTGCGCACTAACCCTAAGTTTCTTCCTAAGGTAGTAGCGGAGTCTACTGTGAACCAGTCCATAGAGTTGCCCACCTTTTTTACGTAGAAATCCAATCAAGGGGAGTATTTACTCCATACTATGGACGTTCACCAGATTCTGAGATACTACACTAACAGAATAAAAGATCTCAGGAAGACCGATCAATTGTTTGTCTCTTTTGCACCCAAAAGAGAAGGCAGTGCCGTTTCTAAACAATGCCTATCCAAAAGGTTGGCACATTGCATTACTTTATGTTATGACAAGTACAAGAAGACCCTGCCGGGTCAAGTAAGAGGCCACTCCACCAGAGGTGTTGCTGCCTCAGCGGCTTGTTTCAAGAATGTGTCAGCGGCAGACATTTGTGCTGCCGCCACCTGGACCTCCGTCCATACCTTTACAAAACACTACAGTTTGGATATTGCCTCTCGCTGTAGAGCAGGCTTCGGGCTGGCTGTCCTGCAAGGCCTCCTATCTTAAGGCTTGCACAGCTAGAGGTTCTACTTGGAGTAGATTTTCTCCTTGTTCCAGACTGCTTGGAACTCAGTCCTATATGTAATTACCTACTGCAAGAGCCCTCACGAAGGAAGATAGTACAGTTACGTAAGAACTTACCATAACAGTAGATCTTCGAGAGAGGCTCTTGCAGTAGGTAATACCTTCCCGCCCTCCATCCCCCTAAGCTTTTTCACGTCCTTTTCCATTGAGGGAAATATCCGCTCCTCTCTCGTCCGGCCTGTCTTGGCCTGTGGCGAGAAAGAACTGGAAGGCGGGCAGCAGGGACCACCCTTTATATTGACGTCGCCTTACGCCGGTCACCTGACGTGGGGGCGGTCCCTCGTCAGGGACTGCTAGCTAGAAATGTTTCCGTGGGGTCCTGCCGCCTGCCGACGTCAGTCCTATATGTAATTACCTACTGCAGGAGTCTCTCTGGAAGATCTACTGTTACGGTAAGTTCTTACGTAACTGTACTTTCTGTCCACACTTTTACTAAACACTACATTCTGGACATTGCTTCTAGGCTTAGAGGCTGACTGCCTAGCTGTCTTGCAGTGCCTTCTGTTCTAGGCTCGGTCCATTCTGGTCCCCAGTTTCTATTGGAGTTATTTTCTCCTCCTCCCTTGTTTCTCTCCGTCTCTCTTTGGAGAGACTGCTTGGGACTCTGTCCTATATGTAATGACCTACTGAAGGAACCCTTTCAAAGTAAGATAGTACAGTTACAAAGGAACTTACCGTAACAGTAGATTTTCGAGAGAGGTTCCTTCAGTAGGTCATATTTTCCCTCCCTCCTTCCCCTCATTTTATTATGTTTGCTTGCACGCATGTGCAAAAAACATAGGGCCATCATCCAAGTTTTCAGAGGTGTGGCACCCGTCTTCCAATTCAGGCAGTGTGTTTGCATGCGCGGCCGCAGTTCTCCAATGAATGCTGCAGCTGTCTATGACAGCAGTTGAAAAATGCAGTGCCGTACAGTTGAAAGGGAGAGCTCCGCTTCAGTGAGCAGTGCTCCCCCTCATGCACTGCGCATGCATATTGCGTGCTCGCACTTACGCACACACTGTAGCAGCCAGCGGGGTGCCCAATCCTTCGAACTCCATGCCCCCAAAAAGCTTCCAGGTGCCACGCTGGAGCCCACTAGAGCGTGGCAAAAATTGTTATAGCCGGTTCCAGGCCCCCAAACAACCTTCCAGCTGCCCGCTCCATTACCCACTGCTAGCAAGCGTCCACATTGTCTTCCTAAAAAACAAAAACAATGAAACCTGTAAACAAAAGAAGTTCCCTTGGCAGCCTCCCTGCCCACCCTCAGTGCACCCTACCTCCCCACACCCCGTACTTACCTCCGGAGCTCGGCATGACGATCTTCAGTGGACCGGGAACACGTCTGCACTCTTCAAAGTCGAACACAAACTGAGGAAATGCTGGTAAGGTGTATAATGCAATGAATAGGGTTTTTTTCAACTTTAATGCATATCTCAGGCATTTTTTGGAATTTTGGCACCAAATTTTTAACATGGGGTTTTTGGGACCCCTCCTCATGAATTCTGGAACTGTCATGGCGTTAATCGGGCCCGAAGGGTGATTTTGCAGTCACTGCGCAAAATCATCTTTCGGGATCAATTAACGAAACGACAGTGCCAGTGCTCATAAGGTGGGCTCTCAAAAATCCCATGTGGTAAATTTGGTGAAAAAATTCCTAAAAATCACTATTTTACGAGTGTGTGTTGCACAGTTCCTACGTACGCTCGTAAGTTTGTGAATTTTTAATATTTGCACTCCAGATTTTCAACATTGTCATTTTACCACACCTCCTTATGAGCAGTACAGCTGTCATTTTTCACATCTTGCCCAAAATGTGTATCCGCGCATGTAGAGCACAGTGGCGCAGTCTGTGTGCGCAATCAATGTTTGGGACAGATTAATAAAATCACAGTGACACTGTTCATGAGCAGAGGTCTTAAAATGGCTATGTTGAAAATTTGGTGAAGAGATTCCAAAATGACTGTTTTAGGAGCACCACGTTGTGCAGTCCTCATACGATTCCATGAAGTTTGAACATTTTAATATTTCCCGTCAGATTTTCATCATTGCCATTTTATTACACTTCCTTATGAGCAGTACAGCTGTCATTTTTCACAACATGGCCGAAATGTGTTTTCACACTTTCAGCGCAGAAATGAATGTTCGCTGTGGGAAATCATTGTTCGGGACAGATGAGAAAATCACAGTGACACTGTTCATGATCGGAGGTCCCAAAATGCCTGTGTTGATAAATCTACTGTAAAAAAAAAATAAATCCCCCAAACTAATTACATTACATGTTTGCGTTGCACAGTTTCTACGCATGCTCATGACTTCACCAGTTTTTTAAATATTTTCACTGCAGATTTTCAACATTGCCATTTGTTACTTCTCCCCATGAACAGTACAGCTGTCATTTTTCACATCCTGTTCGGAATGTGTTTTTGCACCTGTGGTGCTAAATGCCGTAGTCGCTGTGCAAAAGCAGCTTTCGGCTAACAAACTGATATTACCACTGTTCATGAGGTAGGGGTCACAAAAAAAAAATGTTGAAAATTTGGAGTGAAAATACTAATGAATTCCTGAGGCGTTAGGGTTTCCGACCATAACACCCCACCCTGTAGAGAATGACCGGCATCAAGGGGTGTGACTTGGGATTCTCACCTGTAATGCTCATACCATTCCACACCCTGCAGCCAGTGACGGGCATCGAGGTGTGCCTTGGACTCTTCCGCCCCAAAGTTCACCCCATTCTCCTATACCGCACCCATCTCACCATATTTCCTAATGGAATGGGGTGCGCATAAGGGCCAAAGACCCCAGGGCACACCGTGACACTTGTCGGTGTCTGCAGGGTAGGGTGTGATGAAATGGCATGGCCGTTATGCCTGACGACCCAAAGGCACACCCCAATGCCTGTCAATCTCTGCAGGGTGGTGGTTGGGTTGGCTTCAGTTCAATACTTCACCGTCATTCCTATTATGCAGCTCTGTAACTCCTACACTACCAATGCCAATAAGCAAACATTCGGCATTGACAAATGCTTGTTTCTTACACAGGGACTCCAAATCCTGTTTGCTCCTGCTGTCAGGCTTCATCCTGGCTCCGGCAGGAGAACTGGAGGGCGGGCATGGGGACCGCCCATTATATACGGCCACGCTGACATTGGTCATGTGATTTTGGGTGAGCGGTCCCCTGTCAGGGATTACTAGAAAAGTCTGCCAGGTGGCGCCAGTCCTCTGTGTAATGACTTACTGAAGGAACCTCTCTCGAAGATCTACTGTTATGATAAATTCCTTCGTAACTGTACTATAATTAATGGGCTTCCCTTTTTCCCATTGGGAAACCGTGGCGTAATTTGCCATTATAAAGGAGCGTTTATAATGGCAAAAACGCGCACGGTTTTCCCCACACTGCACATGCTCAAACTCCTCGCTCGCTGAGTCCTTCCCCGAATAGGAAACCGTTCCCCATACACAAACCCACCATGGAGAGAAACTGCCATGGACACTTGACAATAAGTAATTTTTAAAATTACTTCAGATGTTCCACACGGCTACCGGATAGACCCCCACGACAGTATATTTTAAATAAAGTGAAAGCGGACCTCACGTGCCGAGGTAATCTGACTGTGCCGGCACAGCAATCTTTTTTTTTATTTTATATAATTGCTGAGGCGAAAAGGAGAAGCCCAACAATTATATAAAATAAAATATGGGTCCCGGTGAATAAACTTGAATTTACACACACCCTTGGGGTTTGATGCTACGCATAAACCCCCTCGAACTTCACTGTCGGGGTTAATGTAGCATCAAACCCCTCGCGTGTGTATAAATTCTTGTTACACACAGAGACCCATACTTTATCCTGTATTTATTAGTCCTCAGGTCGGGTGCTTAATATAGGAGGGAGAGACAGTGCTGGAAGGGGTCACAGATAGCAGGTCAGTTGACAGGATAAGCAGGGGGTGGATAAAGGGAGAAAAGCACAGGAAAGTTTTTAACTGATGATCTGGCCTAGTGGTAGGGCTTTCTCCTTCAGTGCAGATGGCTGGTGGTTAGAATCCCAGGATAGAAACAATGGGAATAGCACGAGTGAACTGAGAGTGCAGCAGCCTGTTTGGTTGCAACCAGGTACTAAGTGGGATAAATTATGCTGTGTTGAGGGAAACTGCAGTGGTACAACAGTGACTCCTCGTGGTAGGTCTAGGTAGTGGCAGTGAATGAGAGTGGGTGGATTGTGTATGAGGACATCTATTGGTCAGGCGGGCACTCCGTGCTGCCCAAGCCCTCAGCAATTCCAGCTCTCCCTAGGGACTTCTTGCGGGGTGGATGGCCACTCTCAAACTGCGGCCGGCGCTTCCCACTGCCACCAAGGAACCAAACCAGGTACAGTGACTCCACAGACCAGTCGAATTCCAGTGCTCTTTTAGTGAGACTGCCCGATTGGCTGGCATCCTAGCTGCACCATTCCTATTGGACCTTTCTACTTTAAACTTTTCCTAGCTGAACGTTTGATGTTTGCTTGCATCTTCACCTGTTTTTTTTCAACCATGTTAACACATTTAGTGTGTAATTAATGGAATCTAACTGGCTAAACTGAAACTAAAGTATTACTGCTTACTGTTTCCTACAATTGTGTTAACGTTTGCTCTTCACCTATAGAACGTGCAGTAGAGGTGCTGCTACTCAGTGCTTTTGCATTGATTAAGTGTTTACAGCCTTTTTAGATTGTTAGACTGTGCCCTGAGTTCTTATCACAAACTGCCCAGTATTTTTATCTTCTGCTCTCTCTGATTTCTGGCTTAACACCGCCTCTGGCGCCTCCAAGCACCCTTGATTTCACCCCCTCTTCCCACCTCTTTGAGTAAAGAGCTCTGTAAACGCCGGTAATTGGCGCCCCTATTGTCCTGCAAATCTCCCCCAGACTAACCCTGCCCCTGCTGTGCACTCAGCCTGCAGTTCTAGTCTTACCCTGCCCTGTGATTAATCCCTCTACTAATTTTTGCCGCTTTTCTGCTCTCTGCTGTCTCTCCAGAGGAGGCCCTGAAGCGGGCGCTTCATACTGCCCAAGCCCTCCACCATTCCAGCTCTCTCCAGGACTTCTTACAGGGCAGACGGCCACTCTCAAGCCACTGCCGGCGCTTCCTACTGACGTTATCTTCTGCGCCGGCTCCCCAACCACCCTATCTGAGCTATTATATTTATAGCTGCAACTGTCAGGTGACCTGCATCATTGTAAATTACAAAGTACCTACTTTCCCCTCTGCAGGTTATTCTCTCCGCCCATTAGAAGGTCAAAAAAAAAAAAATTCCATTGCAACTCCTCGCATTTACTGGCAAGTTACTGCCTATTCCTTCTATTCTTCACGCTGCTCCTTATCAACACTTCTACTTACCCTACCTCTTTACTCTCTTATCTTCAGGCTTGACATAACCCTTCTCAAAATGCATCTTTGCATCTCCTCCTTCCCCCTTTTACTGTTTCTTACCCTCTCCTTACCTCTTCTTCTTGAACACTACCCTCCTAAACCTGCTAACCCGACGTCATTCCCTGTCCTTGAAATCACCCCTACCTCCCCCCCTAGAACTGTGGTCTCATTCTCCTATACTCTCCCAGGCTTCCCTAATCCCCACATCTGCCAATCTTGCCTTCTCCACCTTATGTTCTCCTTCTCCCCAGTCCCAATGACACTTCCTCATTCTCTCCCAAGTGCCCTAAGTTGCACTTCCTAATTATTGCTCTGCTCTTGTTAACCTCCAGGGACCGTACACCCTAACCCAGGCCCAATTGCAAATTCTTCTCCGGGCCCCTCCCCCGCTACTGCCCCCCCTTCCTCTGCCCCCACTGCTCTCCCTAAAAGTTTTAAGATCCTTCACTTAAACATCTGTAGCTTACTGCTAAAAATTGACCTCCTACAAATCATGGCGACTACTCTAAATTCTGATCTAATAATTATCATAGAAACCTGGCTAAAGGACACTATCCCCGACCATGCGGTCTCAGTTCCAGGCTACTCCATCCTAAGGCAAGACTGGGCTGGAAGGGGTGGAGGTGTGACAATGTCTATCCTCTCCACACTACAATTTACTACAGTATACTCTTCCGCCAATCCAGCGTCACATGACGCTCTAGCCTTCCAAGTGACCCTACCCTGTACTACCCCTATCTTCATATCTGGTGTCTACTGCCACCCAAACATTCAGCCAAGCATAGCATTAGATTTGATCACCTCAATCTCTGCCCTCTCCCACTCTGGAGAATTATACATCTTGGGTGACTTCAGTCTAAACTGGCTGTCTCCAAAATCTGCCAAGACACATAATGATGTAGGTGCCTTAAACCTCACCCAGCTGATCACTGAACCTACACACCCCAACTAATAAGACTTAAACCACTTCCTGCTTGACTGGGCAATCACCTCCCACCCACACAGAGTAATCAAATCAGGTATCCTTCCTGTTGCTCAGTGACCATAACCCAGTCTTTATAGTCGGAAAAGTGCACAGGCCTAAATCACTGTACAAAACCCTGCAACTACGCTCTTTCAACTCTCTGAACCTTGAACCCCTACTGCGAAACCTCACCCTCTCTGACTGATCACCCCTAGCTTCCGCTTTGTCGGTGGATCAGGCCCTTACCTACTTCAAGGGTATATTCCTTGATACTTGGGATACTTTTGCCCCACTTAAAACATCCAAAGTCAGGGGTAATCACCATCCTTGGATTACCCCTGAACTCCTGTCCTGCTGCAGGGCTAGAGATCTTGCTTGGAAGCCCCATAAATCAACCCAGACCCCTAGTGACTGCGCAACTTACCGTATGCTCAGAAACGCCTGTGTTAAGGCTACGAGATTAGCCAAGTCCACATATTTCAAATCGGCCTTCCTCACAAACATAAATACTTCTTCAGAATTCTGGAAGGTAGTCCATGCCCTTTTCACTCCCTTCTTCCCCAGTTCTTAAGATAAATAACACCCCTGTGGCAGATCCAAACATTGTGGCAGCGGCATTTAACTCCTGCTGCACCACATGTGCCACTGAACTTCTAAAGCCCCTTCCTTCCTACCCACCCCCACCTGCCTCCTCCACCACTACAACCCCTCCCTCATCCTCCACCCTCCTTCTCTGCTATCTCCATTGTCGATGCTCTAAACACCCTGCTCATCATCAACTCTTCAAAAGGTTCCTCCCCAGATGACCTCGACCCCAAGCTCCTCTCTCTATCAGCCACTGCCATTGCCTACCCCTTCTCCTTCGCCTTAGGCTCTGTCCCCTCCTTTTGGAAGCATGCTGTGGTCTTCCCTTTACCTAAAGGTAGGGACCCCTCTTCCCCTAGCAATTATCGCCCCATCTCCCTCCTCCCTACACTTGCTAGACTCCAAGAACACCTGGTTCTCACTCAACTTACACCTGTCTGTCAGACTCCTTCTTTTTCACTCTGTTCCAATTTGGCTTCAGGAAAAATCACTCTACCGCCACCTCTCTACTCAGGCTCACTGACTCCATCCTAACTGGGGTGGACAATGGCCTTATCACCTCAGCCATTTTTGTCAACCTAGCCAAAGCGTTAAACACTTGTCTCCTACTCCCTCCTCCGGGACTCCCTCTCATCAACAGGCCTATCTTTTACTGCCACAAACTGATTCAGGGCTTACCTCACCAGTAGAACTCTAGTCAGTTTGAGTCTCCGGAATCACCTCCACCCCCCACCCCAGGTTACCACAGGAGTGTCCCAGGGCTCCGTACTTGGGCCCTTGCTTTTCTCAATCTTCCTAAATGACCTGCCATCAGTCTGCTCTCCCTCCACCTCCATCCACATGTATGCAGATGATACTGTCTTGTATGCTTCTGGCTCAAGTTCTGCTGAGGTTACAACCAACTGGCAGAATGATTTCAACAAAATTCAGCTCTGGTTTGCTAACCACCACCTCTTCCTTAATGCCAAGAAGACTGTCTCCATGATCTTCGGCACTAGGCAGAGGATCTTTAGGCTCCCCAGTCTACCCTCCTTCCACACCCTGGATGGGACCATTTTGGAGGACTCTTTCTCCTTCAGATATCTTGGGGTCTGGCTTGACCAGCACCTCAGCTTCTCTGGACATATTGACGCCATCCTGAAGAAACTGCGCCCCAAGCTTGGTGCCCTCTACAGGAACCGTAAATCTTACTTTGAGTGGGAGCTCTTGCAGCAGGCTATAACCATTAGGACCAATGCCGCAGGCCTTCGGACCCACTGGGAAAATCTTAACTAGCAGGGACCGCCCCCTGATATCGGCTCCACCCCAACGTCAATCACACTACATAAGGAGGCGGATCCCAGTTCTTTTCCCGCTGTGACCCACTCACGTTGGGGAAGTTTTTTGCGATCCAGCAGTACCAACCCAAAATTTGGATTTTTCTCAGAAAATCGGATCGTTTTTTCTCTTTTTCGACTTCAGTACGGCCTATGTCATCTCCGTCGTCTGTCTCCTCCGGGGCGAAGAGGAACAAGTGCGGTTGTGGCTGCCAGATACCATCAAAAGACTGCCACTCCAAGTGCGTCTTCTGCCTGGGTCCAGACCACGACAGTGCTGCCTACAAGGCCTGCAGAGACTTTACCAGCAGGACAAGAATTCGACGCCTCAAGACCCTAAAAGCCCATCTATTAGAACAGCAGATGGATGTCCTGCACACCTCAGAGGACAAGGGCAAACACCGGGACAAGCCCTATAAGCGCTCCCAGGACAAGGAACGTAGCCAGTCCCATCAACGGTCCCATTGCCGTCGTCGTCCCCGGAAAGCCTCTTCTTCCTTGGACTTGTGCAGACTCCATGAAAGACTCAGAAACTGAGCTCTCCTCAAAAAAAAATGATGCTGGTCAAGGCGGGACCATCGGAGAAAAGCTGGCGAAACCTAAGGATGGGCGCGCTGCTTGTGACTCCCAAGGTCTCTACGGCACAAGCCTCGGCCCTGCCCAAGAAGGTCTCAGCTTTGCCCTGTTCGGGCAAGCCGCCGGGTGACAAGGACACCCCAGCACCGCCTCCTGTGAAACAGACACTGGCTGCAGTACCGTCGCTGGTGGAGGCTCCTCCGGTGGAAGACACCCCCACGGAAGGGGCACCCAGTAAGGTTCCGGCGATCCCCAGGTCTTCCACCCTGCAGGGCTCTTCGGGAACACCACCACTCATGCCCTGTCGGACCCTCTGGCTTCTCCGTGTCCCTTTCTGGGAACAGCGGCTGCTGTTTTCAACAAAGAGGAGCTGCAAGAAGTCTTCTCTTTTTGGTGGAGTCAGGTGAAAAAGGAGGAGACTCCATTGAAGCTGGACCCAACACTGGTTCCCGACTAACCAGACAACCATGAGCCTGAGGGCCTTCCCACTCCTTCGAAAAAGACCCCTGAGCGGCCACTGCCTCAACTGCCCTCAAAGGCTCGTTTCCGGTCTCAGCCCAGGAGCTGATCCCGCTCTCCCAGGCGGGCCCGCTCCCAGCAAGTCCCAGGCCATCGTCAGTCCCGTAGCCGGCATCTGTCCTCGGACCGCCGTCGGTCAGGTAGCCACCAACGCTCAAGCGGGGGGAGTCCTAGATGCAGCTCAGGCTATTCTAGGCCCAGTAGCAGGTCATCTTCTCCTTCTTCTGCTTCCTACTCATCCCTCTCTGGGGTTGGGGGGTTCCCTGGGAGAGAAGGACCAACCTCGCTCACCTTCTGACAATCCGACCTTTATGGATGTCATGAGGCACATCCAGGCCTCCAGTGAATGGGAGACGGAGGACCTGGATCCGGAACACCGTCGACTGGCTCGTTGCCTGAGGTAGAAGGAACCCAAGCCTCTGGTGGTGCCTTCTTTAATGGACACCTTCCAAGACCTTACCAGGATAACTTGGAAGCATCCAGGGTCAATTCCGGCCGTTCCAAAGAAGTCAGACAGGCTGTATAGAGCCCCAGGGGATGAGCTTTTCCTGGTGGAACACCCTCAGTTGGACTCATCGGTCATTACGGCTGCTCACGACAAGTCTAAGCAGTCTAAGCACCTCAGCTGCCAGCCTCTTTACCCAGAATCCCGCAACTTGGACCAGGTGGGCAAGAAAGTCTACTCTGCCTCCACCTTCTCCATTAGATCCCTCAACTTCCTTAACCATATGGTCCAGTACCAGAATGCACTGTGGGAGAGAGGACAAGAGCTAGCCAATGCCTTGCCAGACTCCACGCAAAAAACGGAGCTTCTGGACATATTGAAATCGGGCTCGGACGTAGGCACGCATGTCCTCCGTGCCTCATACGACACTGCAGATACGGCAGCCAGAGTGGCAGCGGCAGGTGTCTGCCCCCGGCGCCATGCCTGGTTGGGAGTCTCAGATTTTCACCAGGATTTGCAGTCCGGAATCTGGGGCCTCCCATTCCAAGGTTCCATCTTTTTTTGGGCAGGAGACGGAGTCTCTTATCGCTCATCTCCAGGAGTCTGGCAAATCTGTCTGGTCCATCAGGCAGATGTGCGGAGGGAACCAGAAACGCACAAGACGTCGGCCTTTTCTTAAGCCCTCAGGTGCTCAAGCCCGTGGAAACCATCAGGGCCAGAGAGGTGGCTTCAAAAAGAAGACCAGCAACCTGGAAGCGCTCCTTTTTGAGGCCCCAAGTCCTCCCAGGCCTCTGTGCCCACTCCCGCCTCTGCCCAGTGACTCCCTCCTGACCCCCCTCCTCCTTCGGAGGTACCAGGGGAGGCAGTAAGGGGTCGTTTCTCCCTTCACCTGAAGGGTTGGAGCTCCATTAAAGCGGACCAGTGGGTCCTGGACATTATAAGGAGGGGACGTACGGTGGAGTTCACTGAAATCCACCCCAACACGCCACCAGGGTCCTCAAGATATCCTCCTTCTCACGTACCCCTTATAGAAGGAGAGATTCAGGCCCTCTTGCGAAAAAGGGCGATAGAACCAGTTCCTCTGCAGCAGCAGGAAAAGGGATATTACTCCCACTTTTTCCTGGTTCCAAAAAAGGCGCAAGATCTTTGGCCCATCCTGGATCTCGGCTCCTTAAACAACTATATAGAGTACCGAAGGTTCAGGATGGTAACCCTTCCAGGTCTTATTCTTCTGTTGCACCAGGGAGACTGGCTCTGCTCCCTAGACATGCAAAATGTGTACATGCACATCGGGATCTTTCCCCCTCACAGGAAGTACCTGCGGTTCCACATCCAGGGGGAGCATTATCAGTTTGCGGTTCTTATGTTCAGCCTCTCCTCCGCTCCTCGAGTCTTCACCAAATGTTTGGCAGTGGTAACTGCGGCTCAAAGGCGCCAGGGACATTACGTCTTCCCTTACCTCAACGATTGGCTGCTTGCGACCCCGTCAAGGATGCGCGTTCTTCAGGCTCTCAAAGACACCTATACTCTGTTCCAAGAGGTGGGGATCACCATGAGCCTTCCAAAGTCTTCCCCAGAGCCCAGCCAAAGACTCGTCTTCATAGGGGTGGTCCTGGATTTGGTCCAGGTCATGGCTTTTCTACCTCCAGAGAGAGGAGATCACCTGCCGGTGATAGCCGGATCAGTCCTAGTAACCCCTTGGGTCCAGGCCAGGACCTTCCTCTGACTTCTGGGGCACATGGCAGCGGCCATCCTTGTCACTCCTTTGGCCTGCCTCCACATGAGAATCCCACAATGGATGCTCTGGGTGCAGTGGGATCAATGCTCAGACGAACTAGACCACATGGTCAGAGTCGCAGAGCCAATCAAGAGGATCCTACTTTAGTGGCTGGACCCTCTCAGTCTAGAGAAAGGGTTCCCTTTCTGTCAGGAGCCGCCAAAACAGACCCTAACGACGGATGCATCAGATTTGGAATGGGGGGCGCACCTAGAGGCCCGCCAAACACAAGGGGTCTGGACCCTGGAGGAGCGTGACCTCCACATCAGTGTCCTGGAGACGCGAGCGGTTCTCAATGCACTGAATGCCTTCCAAGAGGACCTTGTTCCAGGCTCTCTCCTAGTTCAGATGGACAACATGGTGGTCATCTTTTACATCAACAAGCAAGGGGGAACACACTCCTACCTCCTATGCAGGGAGGTGATGAGAGTCTGGTAATGGGAACTGGAGCGTCCCATCTCTCTGTCCACAGTGAACGTTCCAGGCGTCCAAAACGACTTTGTGGACAGCCTAAGCAGGTCTCAGTCCAAGGCGCACGAGTGGGAGTTGCTACATTCAGCAGCAGACCAGCTGTTCAACACATGGGGTCATCCAGAGCTTGGACCTCTTTGCGTCCCCACGCAATGCCAAACTGCCAACTTTCTGTTTGCGAGAGCTTGCACCTGGTGCTTTCTGGCCAGATGCATTGTCCCTTTGCTGGGCATTGAGGTTTCTTTACGCCTTCCCTCTCATTCAGAGAGTACTGTTAAAGATGCAGGCCGAGGGGGCTCAGATGATTCTAATCGCCCCATTGTGGCCTCGGCAGATTTGGTTCCCACTACTTCAGCGGTTGTCCTCAGAACCTCCAGTTCCGCTGCCAATATGCTCGCAGTTGCTGTCCCAGGATTGGGGCATGCTGGTCCATCCAGATCTCAGGTCTTTGCACCTTCATGCTTGGCTCCTGCAGATGTAGCAAAATCCAGGTATGGGGTCTCCCAAGAGGTGGCGGACGTCCTCGTCTCGGCAAGGAAGCCCTCTACTCGCTCCACGTGTGCTATGAAGTGAAAGCGAACCCCTTCCGGGCCCGGTTAGGGGTCACTCCACCAGGGGAATATCGGCTTACTTTGGCCACTTAAAGAATGTCTCCATAAGAGACATCTATGCGGCAGCCACCTGGAATTCTTTGCACACCTTTGTGAAGCACTACAGCCTGTACATTGCATCCAGATGATGTGCCAGTTTTGGTTTGGCAGGCCTTCAGGGACTCCTGTCCTGATTGCTGTGTTGCCAGCATTATTCCATTCTTCCTCCTCCCAGGGTTAGGCACCTCCTTGGCGCAGTACTGCTTGGGATTCAGTCCTAATGGTTATAGCCTGCTGCAAGAGCTCCCACTCGGAGTAAGATAGTACAGTTACGTGAGAACTTACCGTAACAGTAGATCTTCGAGAGGAGCTCTTGCAGCAGGTGCTGCTTTCCCGTCCTCCATCCCCCGGGTGAGGTGTTCAGCACATCATCGTTGGGCTTCTCTTTTTTCACTCGCTGGGGTCCGTTCACGGGTCTTGGCGGGGGAATTGATGTGGAGCCGGGGTCTGACCCCTTATGTAGCGTGACCAACGTCGGGGTGGAGCCAACGTCAGGGGGCGCTCCCTGCTGGGTACTGCTAGCTAAGATTTTTCCGGTGGGTCCTAAGGCGTGCGGCGTTAGTCCTAATGGTTATAGCCTGCTGCAAGAGCTCCTCCGGAAGATCTACTATTACAGTAAGTTCTTACATGACTGTACTTTGCATCACTCCTGCGGCTTGGTGTGAACTTGTCCAGAAGGTGATCCTCCCCATTTTTGACTACTGTGACATAGTCTATGCTGCTGCTCCCAAATCCTCCCTGGTCAGATTGGACACCCTTTTCCACTCTTTCTGCCACTTTGCCCTTGATGCCCCTGCTCGCACTCATTGCGATTTATACCATGCATTGTTCTTCCCCCTCTCTCACAGACGTCTTTCCCACTGTGCAAAGTTCACCTCCAAACACTGGCTGGGTGAACTCCCTGCTTACCTCTCCTTCTCTTTCATCACCCCTCCCCCTCCCTCTCATTCCCTTAGATCCACTGACTCTCAAATGTTGTTGATCCCCTAGCGCTCCACCCTTATTGGTCAGTCGGGCTTCTCTTACCACTTCCACAAAATTGGGAATTCCCTCCTTCCCCAAGTTCGTCACTCCTTCTCCATCAGCTCAGCCCTTCACAGCTACATTTCATCCAGCTGCTCTTGCCATGACGCACCCTAAACCATGTTCCCGCATCTGTCTAGCCATACCCAATAACCATATCTTCTCCTTACCTAGCTTCCCTCTCCTGCAACTTACGAAGCCTCCCATGCCTCCCTTTGCAGGGCTCTCAGCATTCTGGAGTGGCCCTCCTGGGCTTGGCTCTCCCTTCCCCCCTCCTCCTTATTCTTACTACCCCCTTTCTACCCTTAAGCAGCCAGTAAACTTGGTGCAAATGTTGGCTCTCCTCTAAATCCTCCCTGTTCTCTTCCAGCTTTACCTTTCAGGGTTCTTAAACATCCTGGAGGCCTCCCGTTGCTTCACCCTCCCCTTCCCCTGACCCCATCCCAAAAAAGTAATTCTCTCCCAGCATTTTATGTGCCCTTGGACCTGACTTTCCCATTTGACTTGTCTACCTCTCCTCCCTTGCCCTGCCCCTTTTCTTTTCTTCCACTTTGCACTTATTTACCCACCCTCCCAAAACTCCAGTTCCCATTATGAATCCCCACCTCCACTAACAGTCCCTGACCCCTCGCAGGGTTCTCAACATCCTGGAGGGGCCCATGAGCTCGGCTCCCCCCCCCCCCCACGTCCTCCCTCTCCCTTTCTTGACACTATCACTTACCTGTCCCAGTCCCTCTTTCCCTCTGGCCAGGGTTTTAAATAGTCTGTATTG
Source organism: Neoceratodus forsteri (assembly GCA_016271365.2). Classification (NCBI taxonomy): domain Eukaryota; kingdom Metazoa; phylum Chordata; order Ceratodontiformes; family Ceratodontidae; genus Neoceratodus; species Neoceratodus forsteri. The sequence continues at coordinate 1,463,602,706 of CM057452.1, forward strand.
CATCGCAGTTTGCAATGCCATCCGACTGCTCTTGCGATCCATTTCGACATCGCAAAACATGCAATGTATTCTGTTGCTGACTCCCCCAAAATCACAGCCTGGCACTACTAATTCTTGTTCCGGCCCCCTCCCCTCTCGTGAGCTGGTTGGTCGGAAGCACCTGACTCCCACAAGCTGGTTGGTCGGAAGTGTCTAACTGTAGAAAGGCACCAAGCTGCATATTTCCAAGTGCATCAGACTGCAGTTGCGGCGTTATGTGTGCTGACCGGGAGTCCGCCGGGAAAATGCGGCTAATTGGGCAGACGTGGTCCAGAACAGCAAGGACTATGGTGGGCAGAGCAGAAAGCAGGATTCTTTTCAGATGGGCAGCACACGGCAAGTTCTACGACTCGAGGCAAGCAACCTGGTCACAGCGGACAACCTACAGGCTGCACAGAAGGTAGGGCAGCGGGGGCAGACAACATTGGGCCGGCAGAGCAATTTAAAAAAAAAAATTAGTGGGTGTCACAAACACACTCAGCAGGTCAGGCCCTCTGCTCCCACAGTGCCAACCTCCAAGCGCAATAATGTGAACATGTAATAGACATGGTAACCCTCCTGCCTGCTTGTGGGTCCGAATCACCTTTGGTCTCAAGTTCTGGGGCAGATTCAAACTGTGAACCTTATGTTAGAGTACCCAAATGTACAGGCTCAGATAATCTGCTCTTCAAACAACATGAAGTCTTGCTATATTATGACATATGCAGTTTGTCCCAACCTTAGAACTGCTCCGGAGGTGAAAGAGTTAAAGTCCATGCCAGGCATGGAACTTAGAGCTCGAACTCGGTTGAAAATTCTGTTTGTTCTTCAAACTTAAACTGTCAGATTCTTTACTCCACCTCACTGAACAGTCGCTCCGGAGATTCCTCCTTCTGCTCGGTTCATTTTGTCGGTTAAAGTATAAAGGTTTTTGGCTTTTTAACTGAAATTAAACCGCAACCGGTCGGTTCAAGCTCTATCTGTGGTATTGTAAGTACTAGATAGGTTTTACATTTTATTTCTGTGTGGAACTTGTAAACATTTTCATCGGTTCGGTTTGAACCGATCAAATTCTTCTATTACATTACAGTCTTTTAGAAGTCACGGTTCCGGTTCTTATCGGTTCTAAAAAAAAAAAAACGGTTAATTACGTTTTTCCGCGACCCGATGACACGGTTGGGAACTGATAAGAGTCTTGCTTGCAGGTTGCCGTAACGGGCACGCTTTTGGTTAGGGTGGCACTATGTCTGAGAAACCCAAAAGAAAAACCGGGCCCACTGGGTTTCAGCACTGTGTTGTATGTGGGGAAGCCTTTGCCAAGGTTGACCCCCACACCACATGTGTTTATTGTCTGGGGTTTGACCACCTCAATTCAGACTGCCAGATTTGCAAGGGTTTTCCTGCAGCTACCCTGGATAAGTGAATTGGTAGACTCAGGGAACGGGAGGCCAAAAAGTCCGCTGACCCGGATGGCCAGCCCGGTTCGGTTTCAACCGAACCGGAGGGAGTGCCTCTGACCAGGCGATACTTCCTCGGCAAAGAGAGCCTACTCTAAGGAGTCGGTTCCAACAAAATCTAGAAACTCAGCTGGTGTGGAGTCAAACTTCCCTCTCCAACCGCTGAAGAAATAGCTAAAGCAATAAAATTGTTCAGTCACTCTCCCGGTTCCGACCGAACCGGCATCATCAGGTAAGCGCTCGGTTCGGTCGTTTCCTCCAGTTCAAGAGTATTATTTAGAGGAATTTTATGAACCAGAGGAGGGGGGAAGAGGAGTATGAGGAGAGTGAATGTGGTTTTGAAAGTTTGGATATGCCCATTGAACCGGACATCTCTCCAGACAGACCTTCAGGAGTGTCTCCCCCTAGGCTTTCTGAGTCCCCTTCTCATTTCATATTTTATAAAAAAGTGGCTGAAACCCTCCAGCTCCCTATGGAGGAAGCTGTGGATGATCAGGAAGAGCCTGATTTTGTAGAAATGATGGATATCCCAGAGTCTAGAAGACTGTCTATTCCTCTGCATAAATCTTTTTGGAAACAGACAGTAAAGATTTTAAAAGCTCCTCACACCATACCTCCTGTTGATAAAAGAATGGACAAAAGGTATGCATTATTGGGCTCTGATATGGAGTTCCTTACACAACAATGCAGCCACATGGGGGTGGTGCAGGCTGCAGCCTGTGACAAGGCAAATGTTCCCTTAGGCTCTCACCCCTCTGACAAGGACTCCAGAAAGATAGATGCCATGGCAAAGAAACAGTACATGGCAGCTTCCTTAGGACTCAGACAGGCCAATTATATGGCTTATGTTGCTAGATATCAAAAATCCAGATGGGATACGGTTTTAGCTCTAGCAAAGCAGGATCTTACTTCGAGACACAGCTCTTGCAGCAGGTTACACCATTAGGACTGAAGCCGGCAGGCGTCAGGACCCCACGGAAAAATTCTAGCTAGCTATCTTCAGCGGGGACCACCCCGGACGTCGGTCCCGTCTCCGACATCAGGCGTGGTACTTAAGGGGGCGGTCCCGGAAGATTCCCCAGTTCTTTCCAGCCGTCGACTTGCATGTCTCAACCCTTGGTTACGGTCTAGCGAGCGCATGGTTCAAGCTTTCCTTGGAAATTATTTTCTTCAAGCAAGATTCTTGCCGATGTCTCTCTCGACCTCCGGTCATTCCTCCAAGTGTCTGCTGTGCAAGATACCCTTCAAGGACCCCCACACGGCCTGCGTTCGGTGCCTGGGCCCAGACCACGATACCCGGGCCTGTTCGCTCTGCCAAGGGTTCAACAGTCGAACTAGGATCCGACGTCAGAAGGCCCTTCAGGCTTTTTTGTTGGAGGAAAAGCTGAAGACCATGTTTTCCAAGGGGGAATCATCTTCCAAATCCCACAAGCACGCGGAGAAAAGAAGGGAGAAGGCCCCTTCCAGGGCTCCGGAGCCCCGCAGCTCCGGTTCTCGGTCCGACCGCTCTCCTTCCAGGGCCAGCTCTCAGCCTCCCCCGGCTGCGGTAAGGAAGCCTTCTTCTCATGCCAAGTCCGCCAGGCTGTCGTTGTTTTCTTCATCCAAGGCCTTGGCGAAGTCCGGGGAGTGCCACCACCATCATCACAAGTCGGATTCCCGCCCTTTGGTTCCCGACGTCCGGTCTTCGTCTGTGCCTCCTCGGAAAACCTTGGAGCTCACACCCTTGAAGAGACCTGTAGACCAGACGCCGGCACGACCGTCGTCGGCCGGACGGCCGTCGCCGGCAAAACCATCCCAGCGGACGCCGGTAGGGGGACCGACGTCTGCTCCTCCTGAGAAGAGGGTCCTGTCGCCTCCGACCGACGTCGGTCAGGAGTCTTTAACGGAGGAGGACTTAATGCAGCCTGAGGACCAGACGGGCGACCCCGGCTTCGCCGAAACTCCCAGGGCACCCTCGCCCTTACTCGAGGCCCCTGTGGAACTGAAGCCGGGACCCGACGACCGCCCACTGGTGCCCGGGCCGTCGTCGGGCCTTTCTTTAGCGGAAGTGAAGGATCTCTTCACTTACTGGTGGGACATCATTAAGAGGGACATGGGCCCCACCTCTCCTCCTCCTCCTCCTCCGGTTCCTGCAGCCCCTTCACCATCGGGGTCGGCAGGCCGTTTACCTCCCCCCAGGAGCCTAGATCCTCTCCCAGGGGAAGATCAGAAAAACTGAGACCTCCGTCGAAATCCTCTTCTGGGTCACCCAGCCCCAAGAGATCCAGGAGACACCGACGTTCGCCGTCGACGGAGGACACGGGATCAGTCTACTCTTCCTCTAGATCCCCATCTCCTCTCCATCCCTTCTCCGGACCCACGTGAGACGCCGAGATCTCCTCGGATGACCCTTCGTTCATGGATATTATGAGACATATCCAAGGAACATGGGATGGGATGCAAAGAGCTAGACCCGAAGTTACGCCTCGCCAAATATCTTCGGCAGAAGGACCCCAAGCCTGTGGTGGTACCACCCTTGGTGGACACTTTCGTGGATGTCACCAAGGCAGCGTGGAAGCGTCCACATTCGCTCCCGGCGATGCCGATTAAAAGCTGATCGCTTGTACAAGGCTCCTAAGGATGACCAGTACTTGACGCAGCAGCCTCAGGCCGATTCTCTGGTCATCACAGCCTCACATGACTGGTCACAGAGGCCACAACATTTGAGCACCCTGCCACCGGACCCAGAGTCCAAGCAGCTGGACGCACTGGGCAGGCGCACGTATGCTTCCGCTACATGCGCCATCAGATCCTTGAATTATCTGACCCACATGGTTCAATTCCAGAACGCTTTGTGGGAACAGGGTCTGGAGGCAGCTGAAAAGCTGCCGGAAGGTGAGCAGAAGGAGGAGATGCTTCAGCTCCTCCGTACGGGTTCAGGCGTGGGGACCCTAGTGCATCGAGCAGCGTCACGACTCCAGCCGGACTCATCAGTCCGAGCAACAGCTTCTGGCATATGCCTCCGAGAACACTCCCAGTTCTGGCGTCTCTGGTTTTACCCCAGGCGTCAGAAGAACATTATGGATGCTCCGTTAGGGGAGAAGTCTTGTTTGGTAATCCTTCGAGAGATCATTACCAACTTCCAGAGGCCGGGAAGGCGGTAGGTGGGTTCAAGCCATGCCTGACCCAAGCTTAGTTCCTTTGTTAAGAACCAAAGCGTTTACGTGGCGGACACAAGGGCAGCAGCCCCGCTCGCTACACATCAGAGGGCTCCGGCTTCCGCAGAACCCAGGAAAACAGCCCGCCAGCCGGTCAGCGTTCTCCTGGCCGGCCCAGCCAGCGGGCCCATCTGCCGCCACAGCCTGACTCCTTTCTGGCCCCGCCCTCAGGATCAACGGAAATCATGGTCGAGAGGTGCATTACGAACTTCCTGCCGGGATGGCATGCTATAACCACCAGACAGGTGGGTTCTTCCAGTTGGTCAGTCTAGGCCACTTTATAGAATTCGCAGAAAAGCCACCCTCGAGGCCTCCTTTGCTCTCCCGGTATCCGGGTCAGCACAAAAAATTTGATCTGGCAAGGTACTCACGCTCCTGAGGAAGCGCGTAGCGACATCGCCCGGAGAACCAGAGAGGACAAGGATATTATTCTCACTTCTTCCTGGTTCCCAAGAAAACAAGGACCTCCGTCTGATTCTGGACCTCAGCGACCTCAACGTGTCGGTCGCCTACAAGAGATTCCGCATGGTGACTCTTCCGGGTCTTATTCCCATGCTGAAACAGGACGCCTTTTTAGCGTCTCTAGACATGCAGGACGCATACCTGCATATCCCTATAGCTCAGGCGCACCAGATGTTCCTGCGCTTCGAGTTTCTCGACCACCACTTTCAGTTCCGAGTTCTTCCGTTCGGACTGTCATCCGCACAAGGGTCTTTACCAAGTGCATGGCAGTTGTGGCAGCATCTCTGAGGAGACAGGGCCACTATGTGTTCCCGTACCTGGATGACTGGCTTCTCATGGCCGCCTCCCGAGAGGCGTTGTCTTTCGCGGTCCAGAGCAGCCAGGATCTGTTCCAATTTCTGGGCATTCTCATAAATTACGAGAAGTCTCTCCTGGTACCGTCGCAGAAACTGCAGTTTATAGGCGCAGTACTGGACACTGTTCAGGGAAGAGCTTTTCTTCCGGACGACAGAGCAGAGCGCATTAGGTCCCTCATAAGGGATTTGTCGTCGAACAAGATCGTACCTGCCAGGTCGGTCCTTCGCTTGACCGGACACATGGCTGTGGCCATTCCTACTGTCCCTTCATGAAGGCTGCACATGCGGGTAACCCAGTGGATGCTCAAAGTGCAATGGGACCAAAAGGCAAGACCACTTGCAGCATCTGGTCAGGATCACGAACTCAGTGATCCGAGACTGGCAGTGGTGGCCCCAGGGTCGCTCTCCACGGGCGTCCCGCTTGTAGCGCCCGTCCGAGGTAACCTCACCACGGACGCCTCGGGTCTTGGGTGGGGGGCGCACCTGGACGGGGTAAAGTCCCAGGGTACATGGACCCCATTGGAAGCTCATCTCCATATCAGTGTCCTAGAGATGAGGGCGGTTCTCTATGCCCTGCAGGCTTTTCAGTCAGTAATTCCACCGTGTACTCTCCTGCTTCAGACAGACAACATGGCGGTGATGTATTACCTCAACAAACAAGGAGGCGCACACTCTTACCCCCTTTGCAGGGAGGCCATGAGGGTGTGGGATTGGGTTCGGACACAGGCGCAAATCTGATAACTGTACATGTTCCCGGGTGGACAACACAATTGCAGACGGCCTGAGTCGATCCCAGGCCAGAGTCCACGAGTGGGAACTTCTTCAAGAGGTAGCAGAGGATCTGTTTCTCTGTTGGGGAATTCCAGAACTAGACTTGTTCGCATCCCCATCCAACGTAAACTGCCCAATTTTTGCTCACTAGATCCAGGGCCTGGTGTTTTCTGGCGAGGCACGTTATCCTCTCCTGGGCAAACGAATTCTCTACGCTTTCCTCCTTTCCAGTCAGAAGAGTTCTTCTCCAAACTCTGCACTGGGAGCACGTAGTTATGATCCTGAGTGGCCCGTTCTGGCCCAGACAGATCTGGTTCCTTTGTTGGTACAACTATCAAGGAACCCCCGCTCCGTGCCACTCAGCTCCCACCTCCTGTCTCAGGAGAAAGGTTCATTAGTCCATCCGGACCTACGCTCTCTGAACCTGCATGCTTGGCTCCTAGAGACATAGCCATCTTGCGTCACGGGGTCTCGCAAGAGGTTGCAGAGGTTCTTTCTGCAGCCAGAAAGCCGGCAACGCATGCGACGTACGCCATGAAATGGCGCCGTTTTTGTTTATGGTCACGAGCTCGTGATCTTTCCCCTTTAGGTTGTCCTGTGGGAGTAGTGTTGGATTACCTCCTCTCCCTTTTTCATTCAGGCCTAGCCTACTCCTCTATTAAGGTGCACCTCTGTGCCATTTCTGCCTATCACCTCCTGGTGGGACATCATACAGTAGCTCAATTGGACGCCTCTCGAGAATTTCTTAGGGCAGTGTTACACCTTAGGCCTCCCATTAGGGACCCTGTGCCTCCATGGGATCTGCTCTTTGTCCTGGAACAGCTCACGCTCCCTCCCTTTGAACCTGCCACGGATTGCGAGCTATGTTTTCTGTTGTGGAAAACGTTATTTTTAGTTGCTGTTACTTCAGCGAGAAGAATTTCTGAGCTTCATGCTCTTATGTGCAAAGAGCCTTATTTAGTTTTCCACCGGGACAGACTATCCCTGAGGACGAATCCCAAGTTTTTACCTAAGGTGGTCTCTTCACTCTCTCTAAACCAGGATATTGACCTTCCGGTCTACTTCCCGAGTTATTCTAATAGAGGAGAGGCTTTGCTCCACACCCTGGATGTTCACCGCAGCCTGAGGTATTACCTCTAACAGAACTAAACCCTCTCGTAGTTCTGAACAGTTTTTGTTTCCTTCTCTGAGAGAATGATGGGCCAATCAGTATCCAAACAGTCTCTGTCTCGCTGGCTTGTACAGTGTATCTCCTTGTTATGATATCAAACAAAAGCCCCTCCCGGCTCTGTCCGGGAGTCATTCTACTAGGGAGTGGCCACATCCTTTGCAGCACTAAGAAACGTCTCCACCTCTGCTATTTGTGCTGCAGCCACTTGGAGCTCTGTGCATGCCTTTATCAGGCATTATAGCCTGGACATCGCCTCTCAGCGAAGAGCGGCTTTCAGCCTTGCGGTGCTACAGGGTCTCCTGTCCTAGGTTCAGGACCTGGAATGTATTTTCTATTTTTCCTCCTCCCGAATTTCTGGCAATGTTACTGCTTGGGAATCAGTCCTAATGGTGTAACCTGCTGCAAGAGCTGTGTCTCGAAGTAAGATAGTACAGTTACGTAAGAACTTACTGTAACAGTAGATCTTCGAGAACAGCTCTTGCAGCAGGTACCTTCCCGCCCACCTTCCCCCTTGGAGGAGGCATGGCTTTGCCTTTTCATGTTGGGATTCCTCCTTTATTTTCTCTGACGGTGGATCCTCGGTCTCCCACTCTGATGTCAGCCTGCGGCCGGAAGTCTCGGCCCAGGAGACTTCAGAATCTGGCGGGACTGCCCCTTAAGTACCACGCCTGACGTCGGAGGCGGTCCCCGCTGAAGATAGCTAGCTAGAATTTTTCCGTGGGGTGCGTGCGCCTGCCGACTTCAGTCCTAATGGTGTAACCTGCTGCAAGAGCTTTTCGAAGATCTACTGTTACTGCAAGTTCTACGTAACTGTACTTTCCTGGCCAGCTGGCAAAGAGCCAGAGCAGGTGGCGCTGATGGTATTGAGGCATCTAAGGTGCAATTCCATGCTGCAGTGGACTCTAATGATGTATCATCCAGAGTCATGGCTACATCTGTGGCTCTCCGTAGAATGGCTTTGGCTCAGATGTACTAACCTGTCAGGCAGATACCCAGACTAAGGCCATGGATTTCCTGTTGGGCTACCTCTGTTTGGGGAGCAAACAGAGAATTACATGAAGAAAATGGATGAATATTGGACCACCTATAGGAGTGCACAGGCCAAGGAAAGGCAAGTCACTCCAAAGAGGCAGCCTCCCAGGGCAGGGATAGGCCTTTCATAGGCCTCTTACCAAGCCCAGGCTTCCTCTTCAGCTTTTGCACAGAAGGGGTTCTTTAGAGGAGAGGCAGGCCGAGTGCAGGCAGGCCTGCTTCCACCCCTCAGCCTAAAGCCCCTGCCAAACAGGCACCCTGATGAGGCCCAGGGCCGATCTCCTCCACTACCTGTAGGGGCAGGCTGGCTTACTTTGTCCAGGACTGGGAGTCTCTAACGTCAGACAAGTGGGTCCTGAAGTGGTAAGCCAGGGACTGGTTCTCAGCTTCAAAAAATTTCCAAAGATGAGAATCCAGATCCTTTCCACCTGCAAATCCTTCAGAGGCTCTTGCCCTGGAGGCAGAAGTCTCTACCCTCCTGGCTCTCAGAGCTGTGGAAAGGGTTCCACCCCTACACCAAGGCAAAGGTTTGTATTCCAGGTACTTCCTTACCCCAAAAAAGACAGGAGAATGGCGGCCCATGCTGGATCTCGGGTATCTAAACACCTTTTAAAACCAAAATTCAAAATGGTGACTCTGGGAATTATTTTACCCTCTTTAAGGCAAGGGGACTGGCTAGTGTCCCTGGACCTCAAGGATGCCTATTTTCATGTTCTCATCAGAAGCTCCCATCGAAAGTACCTCAGATTCGAACTGCCCTCAGGTCATTACCAGTTCAGAAACAATGCTCTTGACCCATCTGCTCCAAGGGTATTCACAAAATGCCTGGCAGTAGCCGTTGCCCACTTAAGAAGGCAAAAATTACCATCTTTCCTTACTTGGACGACTGGCTCATAGTAGGCCAGTCCCAGACCAAGTCAGGTTACACCTTCAAGTAACTCAGCAACTGCTAACTTCTCTAGGTTTCCTTCTCAATCTTCCAAAGTCAGTCCTAGAGCCTGTCCAGCTTCTCACCTTCATAGGTGCAGAACCGAATACAAAAGAAGCCAGAGCCTTCCTTCCTCTGGAAAGGGCAAGTACCCTGATTTCTCTGGCTTCCTCCTTCACCCTGCAGGTCTCTCGACCAGCAAGGCACTTTCTACAGCTCCTGGGACACATGGCTGCTTCGACAGCAGTAGTGCAGGGAGCCAGATTTCAGATGAGGGACATCCAGTTCCATTTGAGAGCCTTTTGGTCTCAAAGAAAGGACCCTCTAACCAAATTAATTCCAGTGACTCGAACCCTGATCCAGGCCCTTCAGTGGTGGCAGGACCAGGGCAATTTGAGACAGGGGGTCCCCTTTACCCCTCAGTCTCACTCCTTAATCCTTACTACAGATGCATCTCTATTGGGGTGGGGAGCTCACATGGGCGACCTCACCACCCAGGGATTGTGGTCCTCTCAGGAATCTCTGCTCCACATCAATCTGTTGGAACTCAGAGCAGTTTTATAGCACTTCAAGCTTTTTCCAAATCTGGTCAGAACAGACAATACCACCACAATGTGGTACATCAACAAGCAAGGGGGCACTCGGTCTACGGCCTTGTGCACCGAAGAAATGAAGTTGTGGTCTCTGGCTTACTCCCTGAACACCTCCCTTGTAGCAGTTCACCTCCCAGGCAAGGACAATGTCCTGGCAGATGCTCTCAGCAGGATTTCCCAAGGCCATCACGAATGGGCTCTGGATCCCGTAGTTCTGGAGGTGGTATTGCCAGATGGGGCACACCCCAGATAGATCTTTTTGCAGCCCCAGACAATCACCAACTTCCCCTTTTTGTTGCAGGCCCCAGTGTTGGCTCAGTCCCCTGGATGCCTTCTTTCTCAGTTGGGAAGGAAGTTTCTATGCCTTTCCACCCTTCCCTCTCCTGTTCAAAGTGCTAGTAAAAATCAGGTCTCAATCCTGCAAGATGATTCTGATTGCTCCAGACTGGCCCAGACAGCCCTGGTACCCACTCCTTATGTCCTTAGCAGTCCACCTTCCCCTGTGTCTTCCCAGGAATCACAATCTGTTATCCTGTGCTCAGGGGAGGGTTTGGTACCCGAACCTCAAATCTCTCAGTCTCAAGGCCTGGCTCTTGAAGAGTTAGAGTTTGCTGACCTACACCTTTCCCAAGGTGCATTGGATATTCTGAAGGCTTCCAGGAAGCCTTCCACCAGGGCTACTCATAATTCCAAATGGAAGAGATTTTCCATATGGTGCTCTGGGAAGCATATTTCCCCAGAATCTGCTGATTTACCCACAGTCCTGGATTATATGGTTCATTTAAATACTTTAGGGCTGAGACCAGCTACCCTAAAAGTGCACTTGGCAGCCGTGTCTGCTTTCTTGTCAGCAGGTAAGCCCTCTTCTCTTTCAGCTCATCCTGTATTCTCCAAGTTTTCAAGGGTTGCTTCACACCAACCCCCCATTCAGGGATCCTTCCCCTGCCTGGGATCTTAGTATTTGCATTGCCCAGCTTATGCAGCCCCCTTTTGAGCCCTTGTCTTCAGCAGAGCTCAAGTACTTGACTTGGAAAACTGTGTTTTTGGTAGCCATCACTTCTGCCAGGAGCATAAGTGAGTTACAAGCATTGTCAGTGGAGCCTGATTTTATCTCCTTTCACAGAGATAAGGTAGTCCTCAGGACTAACCGAAAGTTCTTGCCTAAGGTGGTTTCAGATTTCCACCTTAATCAATCTATATCTCTCCCTGTGTACTTCACTGACCATTCCTCTTCTGGTGAGAGGAGGTTGCACAGTTTAGATGTCAAAAGATCACTTAGCTACTACATAGATCGTACCAAAGGTCACAGGTTTAACTCCCTCTAACTGTTCCTCACTTATGGTGAGGTTGGCAAAGGGAAACCTGCCACTAAAGATCCATTGCCAGGTGGATCGTCTCTTGTATCCAATTCTGCTATGAAAAACTGGGTAAAGTTCCTCCCTCAGGCCTGAGGGCTCACTCCACCAGAGGTACAGCTGCGTCTCTGGCTGCTGCCAGGGACATCCCTATCCTAGAGATATGTCAAGCAGCTACCTGGAAAACGGTGCACACTTTTACTAAGCATTACTCCCTGGATATCCAGGCTAGGAGTGATGCTTGTTTTGGCACAGCTGTGCTTCAGAGCCTATTTCCTAAGTAGGTTCTGTCCCTCCTCCATGGAGGTACTGCTGTGTAGTCTGCATATGTCATAATATAGCAAGACTTCATGTTGTTTGAAGAAAAAATTACTCACCTTAGTAATGTTGTTTCTTCTAATGGAGTCTTGCTATATTATGACCTCCCCCCCTGCCCCTCTCAGAACCTTACTCTTGGGGATGTGGGTGGGCAGGCATGCGTTGGCACTTTTTAGATGCCCACCTTGTTTTCACCCCTCTTTTTGGGGTGATCTTTGTTGTGTTTGTCATTTTTTGGGTCTCCTGACTTGAGTCTTCATTGTGGCACCAAAAAATGTGTTTATTTAATTAAGTAGTCAGTTGGCTAGTGTAGGTTTACAGCTTCCACACAGAGTCTTAGTGAGTTTTTGCTCGTAAAGATCTGACAGTTTAAGTTTGAAGAACAACAGATAGAATTTTCAACCGAGCTCGAGCTCTAAGTTCCATGCCTGGCATGGACTTTAACTCTTTCACCTCCAGAGCAGTTCTAAGGTTGGGACAAACTGCATATGTCATAATATAGCAAGACTCCATTAGAAGAAACAACATTACTAAGGTGAGTAATTTTTTCTTCAGGGGGATGCTAGATATCTTTTGCCTAAGGGCACCTAACCAGGTATCCAAAATGAACCCTTAAAACTCTATAAAAGACCTTAGGTATATTTTTACCTTTTCCCAGTTTAGTAACACCATCAAGCTTATGAACAGTTTTTGTCAGTCTTTACCCTCTATACATCACTTGCAAAAAGAACTTCGAAGACACACCCAGGCAGTCCTTTCAAATAAAAGGTTTACTTAAAAAATGGATAAAAATATGTTAAATGTAAACACAGAACATTATATCAAAAAGCATACAGTCACTTAACGGAACAAGGTTAAAGTACAAAACATAAACTCCTACCACAATACAATTAGACTTTTTCTATCCATAGCACAGGATGTCTTATGTGAGACACTCACATACCGCATTCTATATTACAAATATCATAGAACAATCATAACCAGCTATCAAAGCATCACAGTGGGTGCTGTGTGCATATGTTTTGTTGCCAGTGTCATTCATGTTGCATGTCCATGCCCCTCATTTCAGTATCAAAAAAGTTGAGAGGGCAGGGGACATGAGTGGTGAGAGTGGTGAAGGTAGGTGGGGGGTGGGTTTTGCCATAGATGGGCGTGTGTGTGTGTTACAAGTACCTATTTTCAGGGGAGGTAAAGTGACTTGTCCAAACTCACAGCATGCAATTGGTGGTGTGGGAATCAAACCCAGGTCAGCAGCTGGCTGTACCAAGCTAATTCACAGCTCACTACTGTAACCCTAGTCTTAACTGCCAGTTAGGCTTGTGTCTGTTAGGGGAGGTAAAGTGACTTGCCCAGAGTCGCACCGCATGCAAGTGGAGGTTGTGGGACTCAAACCCAGGTCTGCTGGATGTATCAAGCTCATTCAGAGCTCAGTACTCTAACCGTAGGCTACGTTGCCAATTAGGCTTGTGTCTATGTTCAGCTGAAACAAATCACACAAAGATGGAGCTAATTTTAATAAGTTTTATTCAGGCTAAAATATTTTAAAAAATTGTATATATACACATTTTTTTAGTATGTTTACTTTGCTAATCAAATTGAGGCAAGTGCTATGCATCTTTACAATTAATTAGCAGAAAGTGCTAATCAATTTTCGCAGCTTATTTAAAACCCTGCCTCTGGCACTTACGAATCACCAAAAGTGAATGCTCTTGCCTTCCCCCAATCTTCTCTACTCTGTATATATCCAATTCTTCCCTTACTACTAGTTGTTATCCTATGTTTAGTTTCACACCTGTGCCACTTCTCGTTTTCCCCTCCCACTTACTCTGTGTTGCCATCTGCAAATTGCCTGCTGTTTTATTCACTGTATGTAACTGTTGTCTCATGTACCTTGAATGTATAACTGTTAATCCACTCTGTACCCTGTCCCCCCAGGTTGCACGGGGAGACGAGCAACTTGTTGTTCAGTGTGCTTTCCTGGTGAAACATTTCAATAACTAAATAAAATGTAGCTTGCTAATGGGACAGTGGGCTGTTAGTTCCTGTCACATGATTGGTCATGTGACCAAGGGGCAGGTATATAGGACATGACGAGCCAGAGTGAGAGGGTGAGGCAGTCGCCACGTAAGCGGCGACGGGCTAGCACAGCTCAGGAAGTCTCTCCATACCTGACGCACTGTGCAGCTGCAGGCTTCAAGCTCCGTGTGCTCCTCAGGCAGGTGAAGTGTTGCAGTGCAGCCTGTGGATAAAGGAGACAGAACGGTGAGGGGCTAAAAGGATTAAAAGGTCAGACACGGGATTAAAGTGTCAGGGCGGGAAGATCTCCAGCGACAGGTATGGGGGCAGGGCTCCTCAAACGCAAGGCTACAGGAGCATGGACGCCACAAGCCCTGGTTTCTACAGTAAGTACACCTTAGATATCTTGTATAAATGAGCATTCCACAGTATAATTCAGCTACCACAATAAATACTCTAACAGTTACACGTCTAAACTTAACAGCCTGCTCACAACATTAGCTCAAGTCCTAGCGTAGACGTCTGCATCAAAACCTAACTACTTAGCAATACTGTGAATCCTTAAGGCTACTGCTAGAATAGGTGCAAAATATTGGCTGACAGTAGATAGGCAAAATGGTGAATAGTTTGCATGAGAAACCCTACAATAAGATTGCAGAATGTACATGTGCGCCCTGAAAGAAAGGGGAGGGTATGGTAGATACGATGGAGACCTACAAGTAGCTGATTGGGGGGGGGTCTCTTTCCAGGGGCATGCAGTGACGCGAGGGTTGGGGAGCAGGGGGGTCCAAGAGTGACATGACATTTTTTTCTTCACTGAAAGGGTAGTGGATGCCTGGAACAGATTGCCAGTGGAAGTGATGGAGGCAAGAATAGTTGGGGGCCTTCAAGCATGCATGGGATAGACATTGTGGTGTATTGGATAGGATGCAGGGAGGTGGGAGGGTCGATGGAGAGTAGATAGGGTCTGCGGAGACAGAAAAGGTAGGGGACATCTGGGCTGCATAGTTTGGCTAAGCAGTCTGTTTCTGCCATCAGATTCTATGTAGGGGTGTTCAAATCAAAACTTTTAGGACTTGCCCAGACATGACTAGCTGAATTTTCACTTGCCCCTATTCATTAAAATGAAATTTGCTCTCTTTTTGTAGTTGTCCTTCAAGGAAATTTGCTTGCCCTATATAGGGAGCAATAGAATTTGCACACCCCCTGTTCTGTGTTGCACTTCAAGACTGTTTACAGTTACTGATCATGCTCAGTGGATTCTGCCTTAGTTTATATTTGAACTAAATACTAATGGTAGAACACTTAGCAGCTCCTCACACTACCCCATAACTGGGCATTCAGGAAAGTGTTCGTTCTTGAGCAGAATCCGGTAGTGGTGCAAGTAGCCATGCTGATGTCTGCCCTGTATCCTCCCTTGATCCTTCCAGCACCCATCAGCTCCAGGTACAGCCCTGTCCTAGCCTTGTGCCCATGCATAAACCTTCTGCTGTGGAGCAGGCTCCCTCGAGTCTGCCACAAGGGTTGCTGCAGCATTGGAGTGTGACATCGCCCTCACCCATGCTTGGACAAGCTGTATTTTCTCCAGTCTTGGCTATCTCAGTGCCAGCAATTGGGGTCAGCTACATTGCTGCACCTTGTACTTCCTCTAGGCTGTTGGGTGAGGCCCCCCTCATCGATGCTTTGATCTCACTTAACTGACCCTATCACTGACAAAGAAAAGTCATTCATCTTAACAGATGGCCACTTTTTTGTCACAATGCTGATAAGGTAGGAAGAGAAATAGCACTACACATTTCCAGCCTTCAGTCAGAATACGGCTCTACAGATCACTCCTAATACTACCAAGTAACAGAATTTGACTGACAAAAGAAAAATGCCTCAAAAATAAAAAGCAACAACAGACAACCCCCCATCTTCAGTTCCTGCTGCTTTCTCATAAGACTCGCCCTAAGTTACCTGTGGGCCTATGCCCTACCGCAGTATTACTGACCTGAGTCCAATTTCAAACCTTATATAATGGATGCCCTTTGAACTCATTATTTTCAGTTGTTTTGTCTGCCTTCATATCAACATGTATGCTTAGTGTTATTGTATTGTATGTTTCCCTAGCTTTGATTATTATTCCAATCTCATGGTATGCCTTGTAATCGCTAATAACTGTATAGTATTTTAATTTATCCTGCTTATTACTCCCATTTTGCTTGCACCCCCGGGTCGCACCTGGATACGCATCTCTGCTCAGTGGGCCTATCCCCGGTTACTAAGATTTTAAACAAATAAGTAACTTACTACACAGCTACCATTTTGTAGTAAACATCAGTAACTATTCAGTCTGACAGTTACATTCGCTTTAGTCACCAGAGGCTCCTACAGAATTTGTTCAGTTATTGTGTGGATTTTATGCATAAAAATAAAAGGGACTGGCAACCAAATATTTTCAGTTGGTAGCCACCTAATATTAAAAAAAAAAATAATTCTAAGCTTGGAATCCTGGTAGTTTTTCCCAACTGCTGTTTTTGGTACAGCACTAGCTCTTTCCGATCTAAAGGTTAGAGGGAAATGGATGCAAGTGTAGGGACTGAGTATTGGTTCCATGCAAGCATAAAATATACTGGTATATGGGGCCTGTGACGCAACATCTCTAGAAGAAACTGCTCCTGTTGTAGCCTAACTTTATGTATATTTTCTCAAGAGAAATGGATCAGGCTCCAAATCCAGGTCTTTCCAGCTTTATGTTCTTATTTTATGTTTCAGATTGCCAGGGAGCACGGCATTAGGTTTTTTGAAACTAGTGCAAAAGCAAATATCAACATTGAGAAGGCATTTCTCACATTAGCTGAAGACATTCTTCGAAAGGTGAGTGCATTTTTTTAAACTGTGGTTTAGATTTGGACATGAATCCTAAATCAGTTATGTTAGAAAGCAATATATAGGAACGCAGTTATACCTCCTCTTTATAGTGATGCAGTGTCACTGTAGTTAGTGCTGAGTAGGCACTGTAATATTATGATTTTTCCCCACTAATAACTCATCCATCTTTCAACTAAGGGACCTGAAAATTGGCATGTGCACCCTTTTTGAGAAGATTTCAGAACCCTGAAAATTTGGTGAAAGCAGTAGAATGTGGTTAAGTAGTTTTAAAGTTAAAAGGGTTAAAAAATGTTTGGACTTGTTGATTCAGTTTTTGTTTACCACGTAAGTGCACTAGACAAAGCAGTTGCCCATTTTCAGGTACGTCCTGGGAGGTTAAAGTGAAGTAAAGCATCAAAATATAGGCAGTGTTGTCGAGGCACATGTGTGAAAGCATAGGAAAACCAGAAGCAGTTTCAAAATAGTTTCTTAAAATCAAGCCAGATTCTTACACTCCCCTTCTTTTTTGTTTACGATCACCATTGGTGATGACCAAGCACTTCTCGACTCTCCTATGATGCCAGATTCTTTCATTTTTTGTATTTCCTTAACCACATCTGCTCTTAACCACTCCGGTAATCTGTCTGTCTTTTGTCTAATAGGGCGAGCATTCCTTGTCACTATTACATGCTCAACCCCTTTTGCTCTGCCTGTGGTAAAAGTACTGTTAAATGTCTTTAGCAAGTTACAGATTTCTGCGGTTTGTTCAGAGGTTAAGGAAACATTCAGCAGTTACAGCATCAGCAGTTACAGTTTGTTCCAGTCTATCATGAGCTACTTCAATATCTTCATTAGTTTCTGGTAAAACCAGCATAACAGCTTCTGGTGTTTCAAACAACATGAAGTCTTGCTATATTATGACAATTGCAGTTTGTCCCAGCCTTAGAACTGCTCCGGAGGTGAACGAGTTAACTTCCATGCCAGGCATGGAATCCTGAGCGCGAGCTCAGTTGTAAAAACGCTGTCTGGTGATATTCAAGCCGAAACTGTCAGATTCTTTACTCCGCCTCACTGAACAGTCGCTCCGGAGATTCCTCCTTCTGCTCGGTTCATTTCTCGGTTAAAAAGTGTTATTCTCGGTTTATTTTATACCGCAATTATATTTATTTTAACCGCAAACCGGTCGATTCAAGCTCTGTCTGTGGTATCGTAAGTAATAGATAGGTTTTCTTTCTCTGTGTGGAACTTGCAAACATTGTTATCGGTTCGGTTTGAACTGATCAGGTTGTTGTTAAAACTTGTTAAATTACATTTAGAGTGCGGTTCCCGGTTCTTATCGGTTCTAAAAAGAAACGGATTTCATTACGTTTTTCCACGACCTGTGACACGGTTGGGAACCGATAAGGGTGTCTTGCCTGGCGATTTGCGGAAAAGGGGCAAGTTTTTGGATAGGCTGGCATTATGTCTGAGAAACCCAAAAGAAAAACCGGGCCCACTGGGTTTCAGCACTGTAGTGTCTGTGGGGAAGCCTTTGCCAAGGCTGACCCACACACTACATGTGTTTATTGTCTGGGGTTTGACCACCTCAATGCAGACTGCCAGATTTGCAAGAATTTCCCTGCAGCTACCCTGGATAAGAGAGTTGGTAGGCTCAGGGAACAAGAGGCCAAAAAGTCCGCTGACCCAGATGGCCAGCCCGGTTCGGTGCCAGATGAACCGGAGGGAGTGCCCTCTGATCAGGGCGAGACTTCCTCGGGCAAACGAAGAGCTGACTCGGAGGAGCCAGTTCCAGCAAAGAGGACTAGAAAATCAGCACATGTGGAACCAAAATTTCCTTCTCCAACCGCTGCAGAGATAGCCAAAGCGATCCAAATTGTCCAGTCGCTTTCCCCGCTTCCGTCCGAACCGCCACTATCAGGTAAACGGTCGGTTCGGTCGGTTCCACCGGTTCAAGAATATGATATAGAGGAATTTTATGAACCGGAGGAGGGGGAGGAGGATTATGAAGAGTGTGAATGTGATTTTGAAAGTCTGGATGTGCCCATTGAACCGGACATCTCCCCAGACAGACCTTCAGGAGTGTCTCCCCCTAGGCTTTCTGAGTCCCTTTCTCATTTTCTGTTTTATAAAAAAGTTGCTGAAACCCTAAAGTTCCCTTTGGAAGAAGCTGTGGATGAACAGGAGGAGCCTGACTATGTGGAAATGATGGATATCCCAGAGTCCAGGAGATTGTCTATTCCTTTACATAAATCCTTTAGGAAACAGACAATAAAAATTTTAAAAGCTCCTAATTCTTTACCTCCTGTGGATAAAAAGATGGACAAGAGGTACACATTGTCAGGCCCTGATACGGAGTTCCTTTCACAACAGTGCAGCCATGTTGGGGTAGTGCAGGCTGCAGCCTGTGATAAGGCAAATATTCCCTTGGCTTCACACCCCCCTGATAAGGACTCCAGGAGGATTGATGCCATGGCAAAGAAACAATACATGGCAGCATCCTTGGGACTCAGACAGGCAAATTATATGGCCTATGTTGCAAGATACCAGAAATCCAGATGGGATACTTTATGGCTTTAGCGAAACAGGTCCCTGGCCAGCTTGCCAAGGAGCTGGAACAGGTGGCTGCTGATGGTATTGAGGCATCCAAGGTGCAGTTCCATGCTGCAGTGTACTCTAATGATGTATCTTCAAGAGTCATGGCTACATCTGTGGCTTTTCATAGAATGGCTTGGCTCAGGTGTACTAGCCTGTCACAGGATACCCAGGCTAAGGCCATGGATTTTCCTGTTGTGGGTAATTCTCTGTTTGGGGAGCAGACAGAGAATTACATGAAGAAAATGGATGAGTATAGGACCGCTTATAGGAGTGCACAGGCCAAGGAGAGGCAAGCCACTCCTCAGAGGCAGCCTTCCAGGGGCAGGGGCAGGCCTTTTCACAGGCCTTTTTACCAAGCCCAGGCCTCCTCTTCATCTTATACCCAGAGGGGGTTCTTCAGAGGGAGAGGCAGACAGGGTACGAGCAGGTCTGCTCCTACCCCTCACCCTAAAGCCCCTGCCAAACAGGCACCCTGATGGGATGCCCAGGGCCGATTCTCCATTACCTGTAGGGGGCAGGCTGGCTTACTTCGTCCAGGACTGGGAGTCTTTAACATCAGACAAGTGGGTCCTGGAAGTAGTAAGCCAGGGACTAGTTCTCAGCTTCAGAAAATTTCCGAAGATGAGAACCAGATCTTTTCCACCTGCAAATCCATTAGAGGCTCTCGCTTTGGAATCGGAAGTCTCAACCCTCCTGGCCCTCAGAGCTGTGGAAAGGGTTCCTCCCCTACACCAGGGCAAAGGACTATACTCCAGGTACTTCCTTACGCCAAAAAAAGACAGGGGAATGGCGGCCCATCCTGGATCTAAGATATCTAAACAAGCACCTTTTAAAACCAAAATTCAAAATGGTGACTCTGGGAATTATTTTACCCTCCCTAAGGCCAGGGGACTGGCTAGCATCCCTGGACCTAAAGGATGCCTACTTCCATGTTCTCATCAGAAGCTCCCACCGAAAGTACCTCAGATTTGAACTGCCCTCAGGCCATTACCAGTTCAGAGCAGTGCCCTTCGGACTTACTTCTGTCCCAAAGGTATTCACAAAATGCCTAGCAGTAGCAGTTGCTCACTTAAGAAGGCAAAAGATTGCCATCTTTCCTTACCTGGACGACTGGCTCATAGTGGGTCAGTCTCCAGAACAAGTCAAATCACACCTTCAGGTTACCCAGCAGCTGCTTACATCTCTAGGTTTTCTTCTCATTCTCCCAAAGTCAGTTCTAGAGCCTGTTCAGCTACTCACCTTCATTGGCGCAGAACTGGACACAAAGCAGGCCAGAGCTTTCCTTCCTCTAGAAAGGGTAAAGACCCTAGTGACTCTGGCCTCCTCCTTCACTCTGCAGGTCTCTCGACCAGCAAGGCACTTTCTACAGCTCCTAGGACACATGGCTGCTTCCACAGCTGTAGTGCAAGGAGCCAGATTTCAGATGAGGGACATTCAGTTCCATTTGAGAGCCTTCTGGTCTCAAAGGAGAGATCCCCTAACCAAATTGATCCCAGTAACTCGAACCCTGGTCCAGGCCCTGCAGTGGTGGCAGGACCAGAGCAATCTGAGACAGGGGTTCCTTTCATCCCTCAATCTCACTCCTTGACCCTTACTACAGATGCGTCCCTCTTGGGATGGGGAGCTCACATGGGCGACCTCACCACTCAGGGATTGTGGTCCCCTCAGGAATCTCTGCTCCACATCAATCTGTTGGAACTCAGAGCTGTTTTTCTAGCACTTCAGGTTTTTTCTGCATCTGTTCAGAACAAAGTGGTACAGGTCAGAACAGACAACACCACTACAATGTGGTACATCAACAAGCAAGGGGGCACTCGGTCCTCGGCCTTGTGCACCGAGGCAATGAAGTTGTGGTCTCTGGCTTATTCCCTGAACACCTCCCTCATAGCAGTTCACCTCCCAGGCAAGGACAATGTCCTGGCAGATGCTCTCAGCAGGATTTCCCAGGGCCATCACGAATGGTCACTGGATCCCCTAGTACTAGGGTTAGTATTTGCCAGGTGGGGCACTCCTCAGATAGATCTTTTTGCAGCCCCAGACAACCACCAACTTCCGCTTTTTTGTTGCAGGCCCCCAATGTTGGTCTCAGTCCCTCTGGATGCCTTCCTTCTCGATTGGGAAGGGAAGTTCCTCTATGCCTTTCCCCCCTTCCCTCTCTTGTTCAAGGTGCTAGTCAAAATCAGATCTCAACCTTGCAAGATGATTCTGATTGCCCCAGATTGGGCCAGACAGCCCTGGTATCCTCTCCTTCTGTTCTTAGCAGTCCATCTTCCCCTGTGTCTCCCCAGGAATCACAATCTGTTAACCTGTGCCCAGGGGAGAGTTTGGTATCCGAATCTCAAATCCCTCAACCTCAAGGCCTGGCTCTTGAGGAGTTAGAGTTTGCTGACCTACACCTTTCTCAAGCTGTACTCGAAATCTTGAAAGCTTCTAGGAAGCCTTCCACCAGGGCTACTTATAATTCTAAATGGAAAAGGTTTTCCATATGGTGCTCTGGGAAGCTTATTTCCCCAGAATCTGCTGATTTGCCCACAGTCTTGGACTATATGGTCCATCTAAATACTTTGGGGCTGAGGCCAGCTACCCTGAAAGTGCATTTGGCAGCTGTCTCTGCTTTTATTTCAGCAGGAAAGACCTCTTCTCTTTCTGCTCACCCTGTATTCTCCAAGTTTTTCAAGGGATTGCTTCACACCAACCCTCCATTCAGGGACCCTGCTCCTGCCTGGGATCTTAATGTTTGCATTGCTCAGCTGATGCAACCCCCCTTTGAACCTTTGTCTTCAGCAGAGCTTAAGTACTTGACTTGGAAAACTGTGTTTCTAGTAGCCATCACTTCTGCCAGACGCATAAGTGAATTACAAGCTTTGTCAGTGGAGCCTGTTTATATCTCCTTTCACAGAGATAAGGTAGTCCTCAGGACTAACAGGAAGTTCTTGCCTAAGGTGGTTTCAGATTTCCACCTTAATCAATCTGTATCTCTTCCAGTGTACTTCACTGACCATTCCTCCTCTGGCGAGAGGAGGTTGCACAGTTTAGATGTAAAGAGAGCCCTTAGTTACTACATAGAGCGTACCAAGGGTCACAGGTTTGACTCCCTCCAACTGTTCCTTACTTATGGTGAGGTTGGGAAAGGGAAACCTGCCACTAAAAGATCCGTTGCCAGGTGGATTGTCTCTTGTATCCAATTTTGCTATCAAAAACTTCAGGCCTGAGGGCTCACACTACTAGAGGTACAGCTGCGTCCCTAGCTGCAGCCAGGGACATCCCTATCTTAGAGATATGTCAAGCAGCTACCTGGAAAACAGTACACACTTTCACCAAGCATTACTACGTGGACATCCAGGCTAGGAGGGATGCTCGGTTTGGCACAGCTGTGCTTCAGAGCCTATTTCCTAAGTAGGTTCTGTCCCTCCTCCATGGAGGTACTGCTGTGTAGTTCGCAATTGTCATAATATAGCAAGACTTCATGTTGTTTGAAGAAAAAATTACTCACCTTAGTAATGTTGTTTCTTCTAATGGAGTCTTGCTATATTATGACCCCCTGCCTGCCCCTCTCAGAACCTCTGCTCTTGGGATGTGGGTGGGCAGTGCAGTGTTGGCACCTAATGATGCCCACCTTGTGTTTTTCACCCCTCCTTTTTGGGGTGTTTGGGTGTTGTATTTCATTTTATTTTCTGGGTCCCCTGACTTGAGTCTTGGTTTTGGGACCAGAAAAATGTGTTAATATTTTAGTAGCCAGTTGGCTAGTGTAGGTTTACAGCTTCCACACAGTACCTTAGTGAGTTTTTGCTCGTAAAGATCTGACAGTTTCGGTTTGAATACCACCAGACAGTTTTTTTACAACCGAGCTCGCACTCAGGATTCCATGCCTGGCATGGAAGTTAACTCTTTCACCTCCGGAGCAGTTCTAAGGCTGGGACAAACTGCAATTGTCATAATATAGCAAGACTCCATTAGAAGAAACAACATTACTAAGGTGAGTAATTTTTTCTTTTTTTCAACCCATTTCTTGTTAGCATGGTATATCTTAGTAAGAGTTTTCCTATCGGGGGTCTCAATCTCATCGTTAATAGTGCCAGTACGTCTAAACAATTTATAAGGCCCTTGCCACTTCATTAATAGTTCATTTTCTGTAGTGGGTAACAGTAGCAAGACCTTTTCATCTGGCTCAAAAACGTTTCTTCTCACCCCAGGAATTCTTTAGCATCTATTGACAGAAGCAGTATGCCAGCTGGATTCAGCTGCCCCGGAGAGGAGGAGTCAATGCAAATGACGAAGGCATTGGCCAATCAGGATACAGTTAGAGTGCTGCCTGCAGTCAGCCTGAAGGACCTCAGAACTTTTTTCTTCGCTGAACTAGCAACACTGCCCTGGAGCTCTTCTCTTCAGAGATCTTCCTGGGCCATTGTCTTTCTTTTTGAGTGCTGCTTTAAGGTATTTTGTATATTTTCTTCATTTTATCTATTTTTACCTCATCTGCGCTGGGTTCCACGCAGTTGCTGGATTTTTTTCGTATTTTCCCACTTCTGCGTTTTTTTTTTTTCTGAAGTAAATTTCGCCCGCGTACGCGATAAATTGCGTCGTTTTTATTTAATTGTAGTTTTTAGTATTTATCGTTGTTTTTTACCGCTTTTGTGGTAAAATCATTGATTAGTTTTTTCACGCGCGTGAGCTTTTTTCCATTGCGCACCAACGCGAATTCTTGGAACCCTTTTTTCTCTGTTTAAATTCAAAATGATTAATATTTGAAGGGTAATCCCCTCTCTTTTGGGGTGAGACTCTCTTGTTTGATGTGCAGTGGGTTTGTTAACGAGAGGTGTGGAGGTGGTTCTGTTTTTTCCTCTTTGTGAAAAAAAAAATCTCAAAGTTGCTTTTGATTTGTTTGAGCCTTGGCCTAACTATTATTATCTGGGCTTTTAGTCTACCTCCCCCTCCTCTAAAAGTGCTGAGGAGAGTACCTCAGGTTAACACAAAAGAAATGACAAGGTTCCCTTGGGACTTCTATTATTACAAGTCTGGTTCTGTTGTAGTTGTTTCTCTGTCCAAGCCTTTAATTTGAAAATAGGCAGGATGTCCTCTTCCCTACACAAAGATAGAGATTAATCTCCTCTGACCCTCTCTCCTGAAGGAGTTATGGAGACATCAGGGGTTGATAAAATTATGCCCTCTGCAACTGAATTTCTGAGAGCTTGGCAGTTATTCCAGACTATTTTTCTGGGCGTTTCTCGGCTCCTTCGGGTCCGCATATTCCTCTCCTTGTTAATCCTTACGCTCAAGGATGAAACATAGAAACATAGACTTTGACGGCAGATAAGGACCGCTAGGCCCATCTATTCTGCCCATTTCCCTACCTACAGGATAGGCCGCAGATCCTAGTTAACCAACAGCCTATTTCTTCCTACCCCCCACAAGAATTGCCTTATGTCTGTCCCATGCATTCTTGAATTCTCCCAGTTTTAGACCCCACAGCCTCCTCAGGAAGGCTGTTCGATGCATCCACTACCCTCTCTGTGAAATAATACTTCCTCACATTGCCCCTGAACCGCCCTCCTTCTATCTTTAAATTGTGTCCCCTTGTTCTTGCAAGTCTTTTTTTCTGAAAAATGCTACCCTCTTGGACTTTGTTGATTCCACTGAGGTACTTAAAAGTTCTAGGGACATGGATATGTTGTTCATCCACACTATCTGGCAGGTTCCTTGCCACTTTAAATCTTGCCGGAAGGTCTTCAAGCTAGCTCCTCCCACCCACCCGGGTGGTAAAACTCTCGGCTCCGCCCCATGACGCCAGATCTTCCTTACCGCTTGGAAGCTCAGGTTCCCTCCTTAACGCTCTGCGATTAAGCTTTGGGCCTAAATCTTCGACTTTGAAAAAATTTTCAAAAACAAAACTTTTACCACTTCGGTCTTCTTCCCTCGCGGCTGCGATGGACAAATCGACTCCCGGATTTCGGAGATGTCCCTGTGGGCAGAAGATGTCTCGGACAGACCCGCACTCCACGTGCGTTTACTGCCTTGGCCAGGAGCACGACCCGCAGGCCTGCGAACTGTGCTCTTCCTTTTCGGTCTACGTCCTCGAGGATCGCGCTGCCCGTCTCCAACTTGGGCGCCCCGAAAGGAGATTTCCTCCGGTCAAATCTAAGGAGGCCCGATTGGCGGTTTCAGCGGCTGCGGGATCCGCTGAACAACTCGAGCAGATGGTCGCCCCGAGGAGGAGGTAAGGTCAGGCCGCCGACATCTTCGGGCTGGCGGTATCTGCCCGCTCTCGCCCCGGGCCTCCTATTCAGCTTCCTTTAAGGAGTTTTGCCTGACCCTCTCAACCAAAGGCAGGGTCCAACTTCTTCTGGGCCAGATCATCGGTCAAGAAAGTAGGGTAAGTCCCACCGTCGACGCTCCTGGGAGGCGGGAAGATTCCCTCCCTTGTTGACAGTCGACTTGAGTCGAGGTGACTTGACGCCACTGGCTTCACGGTACCCCGTCAGGCCAGGTGTCTGAGAACACCCGCTGGCGTGGTCGAGATTTTTTCGACCCGTTAGACGGGTTGTCGGCTGGAGAAGCCGAAAATCCCTCCTCCCCGGTTCCCCCAGTGAGGTCTAAGGATACCGTCTGCTCATCTGCGCCTCCGGCCCCGGAGCCGTCGGATTTGTCGACCGAGCCGAGGGGATTGCCGATCCTCGGCTCCCCGCCACGCCGACCTCGGCCTAGCCAAGATTCTCGGTCTCGGACATCATCGCAGTCCAGCCGATCCCGTCGACACAGGCGGTCTCGGTCTCAGCACCGCGATAAGCGGTGTTGCCGCTCTTCCTCATCTTCCTCCTCCTCGGACGAGGGTAGGCTTCGGCGTAAGTTGCGCCCGAATATGAGGAACTGATGTGGCAACAACTATTATTGGCCGGTAGTAAGCGGCTCAGGCCTCTTCCCGCCATAAAATGGTTGTCACCAGGCGGCGAAACAACCCCTTGCAGCGGTCGAGGCCTGTTCCCAGGCAGTTGTTAAGCCTATTCTGCTGCCCCACCAATCCTGGTGGAACCGCCTCTCTCAGCCGACAGTTGGGGCACCATCGAAAGTTCACGGTCGGCCCATGGCCTCCCCATAGGCTGTCGGTCACTCTCACGCCCGATAAGCCTCGCACGCGGGAGGCTCAGGCTCCAGGCAGCTATTCGACGATTCGTCGGAATCGGACGACTCCTCCCTATTCTCCAAGCGCCTTGACTTGGAGTCCTCTGGGGGGCAGTCAGTGGACGATAGCCCTTCGTCCTTCCTTGGACTTCTTAGGCTCATCTCAGAATCCACTGGGATGAAGCTTGAACCTGTGTCCAAACGGGCCAGATATCCCCTCACTGAGATTCTGGACCTAGGGGATTCTCCTACGGAGGCCTTTCCGGTGGCCGAGGCCATTGTCGGCCCGGCCCTGGAATTATGGCAGCGTCCGGCTTCCTGTCCTGCGCCTTCGGCCAGGATGGCCAGGAAGTATGCCGTCCCTATGGGCTCTCTGTCCGGCTTCTCCGAGCACCCCTCGGCCGAGGGGTTGGTTTCGGACAGTGTTTTCCGGCGTGCCGGCAATGCCAGGGACGTGGACAAACCGCCCGACAAAGAGTCCAAGAAGTTGGACTATGCGAGGCGAAAAGTGTATGCTGCCTCCTCACTTGGCCTTCGTCAGGCCAGTTCGGCCGTCCTCATGGCGCATTTTTCCCATGCCCTGTTGGGCTCCCTGGATGAGGTCGTCCCTCATCTTCCTGCCGACCTGCAGACCACAGTTACGCAGGTGTGGGACCAGGGCAGGGCAGTAGCCAAGCAGCAGCTCCAGACTGCTCTGGATATTGGGGACTCTTGCGCCCGGTCAGTGGCGGCCGCTGTGGCTACGCGGCCAGGCATGGCTGAGGATATCCACTTTCACCTCGGATACCCAGCACAAGCTTGCAGACGTTCCTTCTTGGGAACAGACCTCTTCGGCCCTGGAGTGGAAGGCCACCTCAGAGGATCGAAAAGTCCAATGCCACCTTGGACTCGGTCTCGTCCGCGCAGAGGGACAAGGGCCGTAAGCCCCAGCCTAAGCCCTTTCGTCCCTCTGCTCCTCTTGCGCGTCCGGCCCAACAACAACAACGTCAGGGCCAGCAGGCTAGACCTTGGTATTCCAAGCCCAAGCCGTCAGCTTCCTCGAATAGGAAGCAAGGAGGAAAAGGCCCTGGTGGTCCCTCAGCCGGTCCTTCCTCCAAGCCTGCACAGTGACGGGCTGAGGGGTGTCGCCCCCATCCCCGTCACCTCGCCCCTGGTTCCCCGGGGGACGGCTCCGACACTTCCTTTCCGCCTGGTCCGCTGTTACCACGGACAGGTGGGTTCTGGAGGTGGTGAGAAGAGGCCTGCCTCTGGAATTCGAACAGGCTCCGCCCTTCAGAGCCGTCGCACCGCGGGGGGCTTCGGGGTCCCCAGAATCTCTAGAGGCTCATCGAGCCGACATCGCCCTCCTTCTTCTAAAGGGGGTGATAAGAGATAGAGGACCCACCATCAGAGCCAGGGTTCGTGTCCAGGTACTTCCTGGTCCCGAAACAGACAGGGGGCTGGCGCCCCATACTAGACCTACACGACCTGAACAAGTTCCTAAGGTCTCGAACCTTCAGAATGGTAACTCTGGCTCAGATAATACCATCTCTGGAACACGGCGTGTGGTTCTGCTCTGTGGACTTCCAGGACGCGTTCGTTCACGTCCCTATCCGTCCGTCTCATCAGAGATTCCTCCGCCTCAGGGCGGAGGGATCCCTCTTCGAGTTCCAGGCCATGCCCTTCGGCCTCTCTTCAGCTCCCAGGGTCTTCACCAAATGCATTGCAGTGGTGACAGCATTCCTGCGGCGCCGAGGGGTCCGGGTGTACCCTTACCTGGACGATTGGCTGATAGCAGCCCCCTCCAGGTCGGAGGTGGAGCGGTCCAGGGATCTGGCCCTCCGGGTTTGCTCTCAACTCGGCCTCCTGGTCAACGAGGCCAAGTCGGAACTCGAGCCGAAGCAGGTGATATCCTTCATCGGGGCAGAGCTCGACTCTTCTTGAGCCAGAGCACGGCTTCCGCGGACAGGGCTGAGGTTCTACCTCCTTTGCCCAATCATTTCTGGTTGGGCACTGCGCCCCTGCCCGGACTTCCTGCGCACTCCTGGTCTCATGGCGCCTGTACCAGCGTAGTCCGCTGGGCACGCTGGCACAAGCACCCTCCAGTGGGACTGGCCAGCCAGTGGTCACAGCACTGCGATCCTCTGACCAGCGTGTGTGGACGACCCAGGAGATGTGGGAACGCCTCCAGTGGTGGATCGTCCGTCCCATCTGCAGGAGGTATCCTGCTTGTCCTCGAGCCGACGGTCCCTAACGGACCGACGCCTCTTGATGGGTTGGGGTGCCCATCTGGGGGAACACCGAGTGCACGGCCTCTGGTCCCCGCAGGAGTCCCGATGCCATATCAACCTGCTGGAGCTCCGTGCGGTCCGCCTAGCTCTCACCGCCTTTGCTCCGTTTCTCCGGGGTCAAGTGGTCCGGGTCCAGACGGACAGTACCACGACCATGTACTATCTAAACCGCCAGGGCGGGACGCGCTCCATGCTCTTATGCAAGGAAGCTCTCCGCATCTGGTCACTAGTGTGCAGCCTGGAGGCGGATCTTCTGGCCATTCATGTGGCAGGAGCCTCCAACACCCTGGCCGATGCCCTGAGCCGGATAGGGGCTGCATCGCACGAGTGGTCTCTCCTGCCGGAGATAGTACAGGACCTGTTCTCCGCTTGGGGCACACCTCTGGTGGATCTGTTTGCCTCCAGGGAGAACGCGAAGCTGAGGCTGTTTCATGCCCGCCCCCCTCAGCAGGGCTCGCTGCAGGGGGATGCCTTCTCGAGGCCGTGGACCCCAGGCCTCTTTTACGCCTTTCCCCCCTGTCCTGATTCACAGGGTCCTGCTGAAAACGAGGAGGGACAAGGCGCAGGTGATTCTGATAGCCCCAGACTGGCCTCGCCAGTTCTGGTACCCAGATCTCTCTCAGTCTCAGCTCCAGGACTCCGAGGCAGCTTCCAGCTCGCCGGACCTGCTCTCAGTCAATCAGGAAGGTGTTCCATCCGGACCTTCAATCCCTGCACCTGACGGCCTGGTTCTGAGCTGCTAGAGTTCCAGGCCTTGGGTCTTTCCGACCGAGGTCCTCAACGTCGTTGAGGCGTCCTCCATGAGTCGACCAGAAATGCTATGCCTTCAAATGGAAGAGGTTCTCCATTTGGTGTCAGGATAAGGGTTTGGACCCCTTCTCGTGTCCTGTGGCAAGCATTTTGGACTATCTATTGTCCCTATCTAGTCAAGGGCTTAGGCCGACGACCCTTAAGGTGCACCTGGCAGCCATTTCTACTTATCGGGCGCGGGCCGGTCAGCAGTCAGTGGCGCAGGAGATAGTGGTCGGGCGCTTCTTTAAAGGCCTTGATCACATTTCCTCTCCAGTGCGGGAACCCCAACCTCCGTGGGATTCACTGCTGGTACTGGCAAAGCTCATGGGCAAGCCATTCGAACCAATGCACAGGTGTGGTCTCCCTCACCTGTCGTGGAAGACCGCCTTCTTGGTGGCTACCACGCCAGCCAGAAGGATGGGAGAACTCCAGGCGCTTAGCACGAGTCTCCTTACCTGGTCTTCCACAGGGACAAGGTTGTCCTACACCCTCAAC